>CM047005.1:82960134-87960134 GCA_025698465.1 Gossypium longicalyx
ATAAATGATAATATATATTTTGTAAGGTAATATAAGGAAATATGATAAAATATTGTATAACATAATTTACAAATAAAAATATATAATAATATATCATATAATAATAATATACTTAATAAAATATTTGATATAATGTAAAAAAATATAATAATAATTTAATGGATGTTTTCATATTTAAACATAGTAAAATGAATTTAATATATATAGGAAAATACATAGTATTTATAAGTAAAACAGATAATAACATAATACAATTAGTAGTATATGAAAAATAATATATAATAAAACACATAATATGAATAATATATACAGACATAATATTTAGAATGTATAACAATAACATAAAATATAGTAAATAAATATATAAAACATGATAAGATACAAAATAAATAATATATATAAATGAGTTTTCAATATATTGGATGATAAAAATAAAATATACTATTTTATAATTAATATTTAAAAGCAGTAGTATATAGGTATTTATAATAAAGGATTAAATTGAATTTAATAAAAAATGCGAAGGTTAATTTGTAATATAATATAAATATTAGACCCTAATTAAAACGGGCCAAAAATCAAAGGGACTCATTGGGTAATTAAACCCTAATCCCAAAAGCGACTTACCGTTTTTACGAATCTAGTTTTAAAATTACTAAGAGGACTAGAATTGAAACATAATTAAAACATTAGAAGCTAAATTAAAAATAAATAAAATGGAATTATAAATATTAAAATTGTTTAGAGGACCAATTGGGCAATTAACCCATTTTACAAAAACACGGATCCTCACTGGTAATGGGTCCTGCGCGGATCCTCAAGTCTTAAAAAGCGTGAGTCGTTTTTAAACATTGACTTAAGTCAAAGCGGCACCGTTTCCCTTTAGGCTATATAAGCCAAACTTTGGCCCTAAAAATTTTAAAGCAGATTTTAAAAAAAAAAAGAAATTCTCTCGAGAGGAGAGTAAAGGCCCTCAGGGCTATGGCCTCCATCAGCCCAAGCTCAGGTCATCGGGCACATGCACCCACGCATCGACGGTCCACACTTTGAGCCACCGTGCCGGTGGTTAGGGTTTTCAAAAATCTGTTTTTTTTTGCGAATGAATCGAAAGGGTAACCTCTTTTACTATCTTTATAATGTAGTTCTACTATATGCTATATAAAAAATAAAAAAGAAAATTAAATGTATCACCTCAGTTTTTGATAAGCTTTTGAGCTCTTTTTATATATTACGTGTCATCAAAAAAAACCTCCCTTTTACAAATCGGAAGAAAGGCTTTATAGCCTTTAGATTATACATGTTTAGGAAAGAAATCTTTGATTTCTTTCCTTAATGATTTAGTTTATCTCACTCTTGCTTAGTTTCCTTTTTTTGCTCGTGTTTGTGGATTTACATTTGTTACATCTTGTAGGTATTCGCGAGGAGATCTTGATGGGCCGGGCTCTTTAAATGTGAGAACCAGCCAGCGATTTGGCTTTAACTCTACGGCTGATTTGAGGCACAGAATCCTGCGTCGATAGTGGACAAGCCCCGAAATGGCCAGCGACTAGGATGATCTGTTGAAAGGCCCGGCTGGAGAAAGCGTTGATGGGGCTGTCGGTGGTGAGGAGTCGTTGAAGCGGTGGGACATTGAAAGACCACGAGGCGGTGCATTGAATGATTGCCGATTGGGAGCTAGGCGGGCGCTCCCGAACTTTCCCGAGCTTGATGGCGGCTCGAGGTGAAAGAAAGCGAGAAACCACAAGGGTTTCTGCCTTGTGTAATAATTTGGGTCAATTGGGCTACTTAAATTTTGTAATTGGGTTAGGGGTTTTAAGGGACCAGATAGGTTTATTGAGTTTGGTGTATGTGTTGGGCTTGGGTGTATTTGGGTCACCACGGGTATTGGATTTTGGGCCTCTGAGCTTATTGGTATTTGGGCTCTATATATGGTGTAATAAATAAATATTTTTTTGGGTTCTAAAGCACAGGGCGACAGGTTGTATTATTCAGTTGCCTCTTTTGCTCATTGTCGTGTAATGATAATAGAGTAAAGATTATAAAAGGACCCATTTTTACAGGGTCTAGTCCGAGTCTTTGAGATTCTTGTCTTCAACCTATACCGTAACCACAAAAACATTGGACCATAAATATGATAACTTCAATTTGCTTCACTTGTAACCGGAAAGCAAAATCTACTATCTTTAACTTTGCTCCTGCGAACTCAGAACACCATGTTGATATCATCAACCCGTTCTCTGTCCATCTGAGAGATGCCAAATCTGCTATCTTTAATCTGCTCTCGACAATAGAGGCGCCAAATTTGCTATCTTCGATCTTGGATTTGTTTGAGAACATATGAGAATCAAATGCTTTATGTCCTCCATTTGTTCCTTGTAAACACAAGAATGCCAAATCATCTTGGATCTACTTCAACATAAACATCTCGAAGGTTAGATGCGCTCACGTGTACGCCCTCAAATCCGTCGAATATGAAGGCGCATGAAACTTGATTTGTTCTCGACAATGCGGAGATGCCAAATTATCTTAGACTTGATTCAAGCGTAAACCGTGAAAGCCAAATCAGCTATATCTTGATCTGCTCCCGCCAAATCTGAGAGATAAGATCTGTCATCTTGGATCTGCCGATGTAAACATCTGAAGATGCGATGCGCCATAATGTCATCTTCCATCAAAGTGGAAATGCGGACTTGATTTGTTCTCGACAATATAGAGATGCCAAATCATCTTAGATTTGCTTCATCGTAAGCACGTGAAAGCCAAATCAGCTATGTCTTCGATTTGTTCCTTGTAAGCACAAGGATGCCAAACCATCTTGAATCTTGCTTCCAGCATAAACATCGAAGGTTAGATCGCTGTGTATGCTGCTTTCCATCAAAGTGGAAATGCGGACTTGATTTGTTCTCGACAATACAGAGATGCCAAATCATCTTAGATTTGCTTCACCGTAAGCGCGTGAAAACCAAATCAACTATGTCTTGATTTGTTCCTTGTAAGCACAAGGATGCCAAACCATCTTGGATCTTGCTTGACATAAACATCTCGAAGGTTAGATCTGCTATGTATCTGCTCTCGTCCGAATATAGAGGCGCCAAACTTGATTTGTTCTCGACAATGCGGAGATGCCAAATCATCTTAAACTTTTGCTTCAACGTAAACACGTGAAAGCCAAATCGATATATCTTGATGCTCCCCGCATGAATCTGAGAGAGATAGATCCATCATCTTGGATTTGCTTTGGTGTGAGAACATCCGAAAATCAGATCTGTTATGCTTTAGCTGTTACCCTCTTTGCTTAGGGGTTAAAGGCGCATCAATCTTCATTGTCCTTGAAGGACATAACTTGTATAATGTGTATGAGTTCATGCTAATGATTAGGATGTTATGATTGAAGTAAATCAAATGCTCCTAATTAAACTTTGTTATAATGCAAAATGTTCATGAACATGACCCCTATTCAGACGTCACCACTCATTCTTTCATTAAAGTTTATCCTTATTTCTCTCGAAATATCATTCTTACTCGGCACACATGGGGTTGTACCATTCTTCAAATGCTATGACCCACCAAAAATATACATAAGATGATTCTCTCTTAAGATCGAATCGTTTGATTTGTCCAATCATCATTTTGGACTAAGAAAAGAATTTCTTGAGTTCTTTCGAACCTCACTTACGTGAATTCTTGAACAATTGTTACATTTTTAGTTTTTGTATTATCTAGAAATTTCCAGAGTAATTAGCAAAACTTCATTTGTGAAAATTATTTAGTTCATCCATCATTATTTTAATGCAACATACTTTAAGAATAATGGAAGATGAATTAGATTGAAACAATTTGTCAAAAAAACAAAGGAAATTAATCTAAAAGCCTATCTTTGAGAAGAAAGAGAATCTAAAGGCAACAAAGCAGGGACAAAGTTAGATGCTCTAGATATCGCCGCTTAAGCGTTTATCACCCGACTCCATAAAGACTTTCTTGAGTTCAACATGTGTTTAAAAAGATCCAAAGTAGTTTGTTGATGCCTTGATATGTAACATACTTCACTTCTCGTTGAATCCAGGTATAGCAAGGTCAACTGTATGACTTTCCAAATTTGAGTGCCCTTTCTGGTTTTTCAACTCAAAACCCCTTTGGTCTCAAGGCGCCCTTTGCGGGTTTTCACCTTGGCCTCTCCATTTTTCTTTTTTCTTTTTTCTTTTCTTTTTCTTTTTCTTTTTCTTTTTTTTCTTTTTTTATTTTTTTATTTTTTTATTTTTTAATTTTTTTTGTTTGAAATACCAAGGCGCCCTTTGTGGGTTTTCACCTTGGCTTCCCTTCTCTTTCAGACAAAGTATTTTTCATGAGTGCGAGTTCAGCTTTGGGTTGGATAAACTTTTCCCATCCATTTCAGTTAAGATCAATGCACCACGAGAAAAAGCTTTCTTCCACGACATATGGCCCCTCCTAATTCGGCATCCATTTCCCCCTAAAGTCCTTTTGAATGGGAAAAATCTTTTTTAGTACAAGGTCTCCCTCGTGGAACTCTCTGGGTCGAACATTCTTGTTGTAAGCTCGCATCATTAAGCTTCGATACATCTGGCCATGTCGAATGGCTCTTAGCCTATTTTTCTCAATCAAGTTCAAGCTGGTCATATCGAGTTGAACCCATTTAACTTCATCTAACCTTATCTCTGTCAAAACTCGAAGAGAAGGTTTTCTACTTCAATAGTAACTGCTTTCCATCCATCCCATAAACTAACGAGAATGGGGTTGCCCAGATGAGGTTTCTAATGGATGTTCGATAGGCCGAGTGCAAGCGGTAACTTCTCATGCTAATCTCTATAAGTTTGGTCATCTTTCCACTATCTTCTTAATATTCTTGTTGGCGGCCTCCTTTGCCCCATTCATTTTGGACGATAGGGAGAAGAATTGTGATGTTTAATCTTGAACTGATGTACATGAAACCTCTGCTATCGTTTTATTGTTCAAGTTTAATGCATTGTCGGATATGATCTTCTCGGGCATTCCATGCAAACAAATGATCTCCTTCTTCAAAATTGACTCACAGTGACTTAGTAACATTCGCATAAGAAGCGACCTCTACCCATTTGTAAAGTAGTCAATTACTACAAAGATAAACCGATGCCCATTCGAAGCTTTCGGTGATATTGGTGCGATAACATCCATGCCCCACATGGAGAAGGGCCATGGAGAAGTCATAACATGCAAAGGTGAAGGTGGTACATGAATTACTGTCTCCATAAATCGACACTTATGGCATTTCTTGGTATAGTTAATATAGTCCCTTCTATGGTGGCCCAATAATAACCAAACCTCATGATTTGCCTTGCCATTGTGAACCCATTGGCATGCGTCCCACATACACCTTCATGAACTTCTTCTAAAATTAAACAGCCTCTCAACATCGACACATCTCAAGAGTACTTAGTCTTTCCTTCTCTTGTATAGGATATCCTGTCCAAGACATAATCATAAGCCAACCTTCTCAAGGTTCGTTTATCATTTTCATTGGCACATTGGGTACTTACGATCCTCACATATCGTAATATATCCACGATACTAAGGGTTATCATCTTTTCTTCCTTCTCAATGTTGCAACAATGGCGGGAGCCTCGTGAGACACTCATTTGAATTGGTCTCATCTCCTCTTCTTTATTAACTTTAATCATTGAAGCCAAGGTTGCTAAAGCATCTACCATCGATTTTAGTCTCGTGGAAGATAATTGAAAGTGATGTCATCAAACTCCTCAAGTAACCCAAAACTACCTTTACGATAATTGATCAATTTAGGGTCTCTTGTCTCCCATTCACCTCTAAGTGATAAATTACCAACGCGAGAATCTCCATATACTTTTAAGGTTTTATACCTCGCTCCATAGTGCTTGAAGTCCCATAATGCATGCTTCATACTCGACCATATTGTTTGCGCAATCAAGTTCAACTTGCACGTAAAAGGGTAATGATCACCATTCGGGATACCAAAATTGCCTAATTCTATTTCCAAGCTGCATTGGAAGCCCCATCAAAATTGAGCTTCCAAGAAGAATCTTCGATTGTTGCTATACACATCAACTCCTCATTTGGAAAATCAAAGTTCAATGGCTCATAATCCTCTAGAGCCCTCTTGGCCAAAAAATGCAGTCTTTGCACTTCCTTTTATGGCCTTACGAGTTATGTAAACTATATCAAATTAAACAAACAAAATTTGCCATCTCGCCATTCTCCCATTTAGAGCCGTTGACTCCATCATGTATTTCAACGGATCAAGCTTTGAGATGAGCCAAGTAGTATGGTATAGCATGTCTTTGTCTTAATCTCTGAGTGGTCCAAATCAACGCACAACACAACTTTTCAATTGGTGAATATCTCATCTCACGATCGGTGAATTTCTTACTTGAGATAATAAATTGCCTTCTCCTTTTTCCACGACTCGTCATGTTGACCAAGCACACATCCCATAAATTACGAACAACGACAAGTCTGAGTGTTAACGGTTTATTTGGGCTAGGTGGAGATAATCTTTGGAGCATTTAACAAATATTGCTTGACCTTTTCAAAAGCGATTACGGCATTCTTCATCCCAAGTACCTTGATTGTGCTTTACGAGGAGGTGAAAGATGGGATCACATTTCTTGGTTAGTTGTGAAATGAACCGGCGATGTAATTCAACCTTCCTAGGAATCCTCGAACTTTCTTACGAGTGCGTGGTGGGTAACTCTCGTATGGCTTTGACTTTGTGCGAGTCGACTTCAATCCCCTTTTCATGACTACAAAGCCTAATAACTTTCCGATCGACTCCAAAGGTACACTTTGATGGATTGAGCTTCAGCTGAAATTTTCTCAACCTTACAAATAATCTTCTCAAAACCTCGATATGCTCCTTTTCCGTGCGTGACTCGGCAATCATATCATCGGCGTACACCTCAATATCCTTATGCATCATGTGCGTGGAACAAGTTCACCATGGCCCTTTGATGCGTTGCCCTGTGTTTTTAGCCCAAATGGCATTACTTTGTAACAAAAGGTGCCCCATAAGGTTATAAAGGTGGTTTTATCCATGTCCTCTGGATGCATCTTTATCTGGTTGTATCTGAGAAACCATCCATAAAGGAGAACAACGAATATCCATTGTGTTATCTACTAAAAGTGTCAATGTGGGGTAAAGAAAGTTATCCTTTGGGCTTGCTTTGTTTAAGTCTCTGTAATCAACACACATTCGTACCTTCCCATCTTTCTTAGGAACTAGTACAATGTTAGCTACCCATTCGGAGTATTTCACTTCTTGTAAGAATCCTGCATCGAACTACTTCTTGACTTCATCCTTTATTTTCAGAACAATATCTTGCCTCATTCTGCGCAACCACATTGGGTGGCTTGCAATCTTGTCTTGTCGGAAGGCGATGCACTACAATATCGATTACTCAATGCAGGCATATCACGATATGACCGGTGAAGATATCCTTGAATTTCTCGAAGCAACTCAACCAGACCATGCCTTGTGTCCTCTGTAATCAGTGTTCCAATTTTCAACTCCTTTCCCTCCTCTAGGACTATATTCTCTATTGCCTCTTTCTCATGAGGCATGATTTGCTTCTACTCCTGCTTTACCATTCTTAACAAATCAAGAGATACATCACAATCTTGAACACCTTCAAAATTTTGAGGTTATTCTAAACACATGTCTTGCTCGTAAGAGAAATCAGGAATTGCCGTATCAATGCTCATATCATTGATATTTAGGGATCTGAGAAGTATAAAGAATATACAAAGAATGAATGAATTTAAGAATAATTATTTATGTACTATGAATGAAAGAATAAGAATTGTCAAAAATTTGATTGAATATTGATTGATAAAAATGAAGCAATACTCGTTTGAATTAATAAAAGTTATGTCTTGTTAAAAAAAGTGATAAATGATCATAAGCCTATTCCACAAATGTAATCTTATTACTCTTAGGCTTTAGAGTAACAAAAATGTTTGAGAATTACTCTGAAAAATTTCTAAAGACTACAGGAAGTTCTTACTGTGATCCTAATTGTTCAAAGAGCTTCCCGATTCATAAGGGCGAATGCTCTCAAGGTTCCTTTGCTCCAGCCCTTCTTCATGCACAGCATTAATTTGATGACTCTCCTCTTCAAGTAATCCTCTTGATATGAAGGTTTTAGTTATAGGAGGGAATGTCATCGATTCCCACACTACTTCTCTTCCATCTAAACGCGCCCTTCTCTTTTCTTGGCGTTTCTCAATGTCCTTCCTTCTTTGCTTATAGTCTGGTTTAAAGCCCAAACCAAAGCGGTCCTTTTTCTCAGTCATCTTTGGGATTTAAATCCCCCCTTGCAGATACTTTCCTAAACCTCTTCCTGGTAAGGCTCCTCTTCCTGCCATCATTTGTAGGGCCATCTTTGTAGCTCTTGCCATCCTTGGCAGCGATAACTCACTTCCTTCGAAATGAAGGTGGCATTTACAAACTCTAAAGAGTGAAATGAACACTCAATAGATTCTTCATTTGCCTCAACATAGGGAGCCTTCTTGGTGATTTTACTTCTATAATATCCTCTTCCGCATTAATGGTTATTAACCGTCCATCTGTCACTAATTTTAACTTTTGGTGCAATGAGGAAGGCACCGCTCCTGCCGAGTGTATCCATGGCCTCCCAATAGACAATTATAGGATAGGAGCTTGATATCCATCACCAAGAAATCAACTTTATAGGTATTTGGCCCGATTTCTAAAGGGATATCGATTCGTCCTATCACTTTTCTCTCAATTCCATTGAAAGCTCTTACCACGTTGCAACACGTTTTCATATGTGAACTATCAATGGGTAATCTATTTAACGTGGATAATGGAAGGACATTCAAAGCCGACCAGGTTATCAATGAGTATACTTGGAAGTGTGTATCCCTTGCAGAGTAGTGATGTGCAAGGCCTTGGTTGATCCTATACCCGGTGGGGATTTCATCATCATTGAAATAGATGAAATTGTCGCGCTAATATTATTCACCAACCGATCCAGCTTGTTACTTGGATATGTCATGGGTAACATATGTCTCATTAAGCACCTTCATCAATGCTTCCCTATGCACCTCGAACTTAGAAGTAGAGCCAATCTTGATATACTGAGCCGGTTGCTTGCATGGCTGCTCGACCACACTATACTCACTATGCTTAGGAACTTTAGAAATTCCTTAGCCTCCTCCTCCTTTCTTGGGCTCCTTGGCGGGCATTTCAACTTCCTTTTCTTTCTCCACATTAGCATTCCTTGTTTTTGTGGACTCCTCTCTGATGCCTACAATATCATACAGCTTCCCACTCCGGCGTATGGGAACCCTCAATTTGTACATCCTTAGATGCCTTAAGCTACATCTTCTTTCTCCGTAACGACACATGGCGATTATAACTCCATGGTACCCTTTTGTTATCCTTATAAGAAAAGGATACGAGTTTATGGATTACAACCTTGGGCCTAGTTTGCATCCCTTCTTCATTATTCCCAGACAGGAAATAATAATTCTTGGTGGCTAATTTCTTGTTGTTTATCTTCCAGCGCATTTATTTCTTTTATATAAGAGCTACCTTCAAAAACTTGCAGCTCTTTATTATCAATGAAGCCTTGCACCAAGGCTTTGAATTCTTCGCAATTTTGGGTCTCATGACCCTCTTTTCCATGGAACTCACAGTAGTTCCTCATTTCTTCTCTTTCTTTCTCAGAGATTATCATCCCTCTCTTCACCATCTTTTTCCAAATTTCTCTCAAAGGCATTCTCACCTCAGCAACATTTTCCTTGATTATTCCTTCCCTAATTTCATCAATGGCATTCATTCCTTGATTGCCATGATCTGGTAACGGATTTTCAGCGTTAGGGGTATTGTCGAATCTCACCACCCCCATCTTGATAAGCCTCTCCACGGCCTTCTTGAATCGATTGCAATTCTCAATTGAATGTCACGGTATTCCGCATGATATTTGCATTTAGCATTTGCATCATACCACTTGAAGTGCGGTGGTATGCGGTTTCAAGTGAAATAGAGCAATAGCGTGTGCATCATACAAGCTTTGATAAAGCTCACGATCGTCACATGGATAGGCGTAAATTGCATCCTCTCAATTTTTGTCTTGATCCCGATTCTGTCTTTGAGTACTTTGCTTTGGCCACTCGTAGCCACCGTGGTGACTAAGCTGTGTTGCCTTTGAACTGAAGCTACTTGTGTTGTTCACTTCATTATCTTTCCTTCTTGGGGCTGATCTTTTGGCTGCTTCCCCCTCAATTTTGCCACCCCTTATGGCATTCTCAATCATTTCTCCTGCCATAACTATATACATAAAACTTTTGGTAGTGCTTCCAATCATGTGAGTAATGAATGGAGCCTTCAAAGTGTTCATGAACAACATGGTGGTTTCTTTCTCCAACAGTGGTGGTTAAACTTGCATTGCCACCTCTCTCCATCTCTATGTGTATTGCCTAAAATTTTCATTAGACTTCTTTTCCATGTTTTGCGAGTGATCCTATCGGTGGTCATGTCGGTCACATGATTGTCTTCTTTGCATGAAGGCTTGTCTTGAGTCCTCCATGAACTTATTCTAGCAGAGTCAGCCCGATTGTACCACACAGGCTGCTGCTCCTACTAAATTGTCCTAAAAATAATGGATCAACGGTGATCATTGTTTATGTGCCGGTCATTCTTCTCTGAGAACATTGTAACGTGAGCCAGCGGGCAAGTAGTCCGTTGTATTTTTCAAACTCCGGCATCTTGAATTTGTGAGGAAGCACCAAGTCTGAGACCAAACTTAGATCTTTGGCATCAACTCCCTGATGCTTTTCAGCACTTTCTAAGACCTTAAATTTCTCCTCGACCATCGATAGCGCTCTTCTAAAGCTGTTTTGTAACCCGGCTCTCAAATCTTCCTTTTCAGCTATATCCAAATCGGGAATAAGAGGATTGGTAGGGTTATCGCCTAAATTGAATCCCGAGCCAGTTGGGAAATTTATAGGAATCCCAACATCAACTTAACCTTGTTAGGCCTTATTGTGACAGACGGCCCACGAAGATATGCCTCAGGTTGAGTTTGTATGTGAGGTGGAGTGAAACCAGGAGGAGGACCCTCGTTCTCTTCTCCAGCAATTGCCATGGGAGCCTTTCCCTTATCAGTAGCCCTTAGTAGTTGAGCCATTTCGGCCATCATATTCCTCTGAGCCTCTAACATATGCTCTCTCATGTCAGTCTGCATCTTGGCCAATTGTTCTTGCAATTGGTCCTGCATGTCCTTCTGTAGCTACTCAAATCTTTGGTCCATATTCTTGATTTAAGCCTTGCGTCTGCAAGTAAGGATGTGTTGCTTCCAAATTTCTTTTCCTTACTCTCTTTCTTCCTCTATAATTTTAACTTAATTAGGGTCTTTCTATAAACTTGAATGCATATGATGCAATGAAATGCAAATGCATGAATGTAAAAAAAAATGTCGATTCTGACTCAGTTTCATTTTAGAAAACGTTATTTAAGGAACAAAAATCTTTTCATAAAATAGATTACAAATACACTTTTGCCCTTAGGCCTAAAGTTTTAACCTATATATAATAATAATGCTAACTATCGTCCTTTGTGCAGCGATGATGACTTATACATCATACTCAGCGTTCCAGCTTGTGTTGCCAACTCCTGCAAGTGTTTAGCGACCTCTCGACTCTGAACTAAGGCCTCTCCCATGATATGATCCCTATCTCTCACTTGACTCTGAAGATGGTGAAGTTCTCCCTTCCATTGTTCCTCTCTTACCTCGAGCTACTCAATCCGTGACTCACAACCACAGTAGTCTTTGCCTCTAACTCTCCAATGTTATGCTTCATATTCTCAATCTTGTCCAAGCTTGCCTTTAACTTTCGATTGCGATTCTGACTTGGTAATGATAAAGGGATCATCCAAGCTCCGACACCTTAACTTTTAACCCTTGATTTTCCTTCTCTAGGGCCTGATTACGAGACTGCATTTCTTGGAACTTTTTCTCCCAATTCTCGGCCTTGGCTCTTTCTTCTTGAATCTCTTGTTGTCATTGCTCTGAATATCTCCCTAGTCTGACCCTTTTTAATGTCATCTGAGCTTTCTTATAATGTGTCTTTAGGTCATCTCGATCTTCCTCAACCTTTCTCTTTTCCTTTTTCATCTTCTCGACTTCCATCTTTTGAACGTCAACATCGAGACTTAAGCACATTTTCTCCTCTTCAAGCTTCTCAATCCTCTTTTCTAGCTCTGAATTCTTCCTCTCGAACTCTTGCTTTATAACTTCCAACTCCGATGGGATCACTCGCAAGTTCTCCCTCAATGATCGAGCCTCTCCCAAAATCGGCCTAGGGATATTATCGTTGAATCTCTTACTAAACCAGCCTTTATACTCGAGGTTGACGTCGAACCTTCAGTCAAGATCTTCATACATAAAGGCTTCTTCCAAGCCTCAGAAATCTCTCGCATCCTTTTCTTATAGTGATCTCCTTTGTAAGAGAAATCACTCTGAGCTAAACCCTGTGTAGCCGGTATGAACTGCCTCGCTCGATATTGCCTTAAAACAAGCAATGGTGTATATCTAACAACTCTCCAAATTCCTGGCAAAGGGACCCAATCAAAACTGCCGCATCGATAAAGGACTTCACTAGGAACCAACCAAGAAGCCTTCAACATAACATCTTCCTCTCGAAGATTCTGAAGAATATCTAACCATCTTTCCTCCGAAATTTCATCTCTCCTAGGCATGTCCACTGCTTCTTGTAAGGGAGAATAACCCTCAAAGAAAACTCTGCAAGGAACCCTATCTAGCTTCCAAAAGTGACTATGAAACCAAACTAACAGCAATTGTGCACATCCAATGAATCTTCCTTCACCAGCTCTTCGACATGCACTCAAGGACCTTATTGTTTCAGCTAGGATCGCAGGCACAGGCGTGTTTTGTTTACCAAGTCAATCAAATAAATCTGCGACCGACTCATCTATGTGCTCCAACGCCTTCGGGAAAATCACCATGCCATAAATACTCAAAGCCAGGACGTCGACCCTCTTCTTCACATCTGGATGCGTCAATATCAAATCCTTCAAAATGGCCCACGGGATGCATTTACTATCACCTTTTTGCTGTACACGAGCCATAGCCCACTGCTCACTCATCCCAGTAATCGTTACTAATTTCTTCGCAAAAGTTAGAAGGCTAGCAGGCCTAGCATAAGCCTTGTAACCATGAATCCTTGAACAACGCAGTAAAGTCGTATACTCCTCTAAAGTAGGTACAAGATCAACATCACCAAACGTAAAGCAACTATAAGCAGGGTTCGAACTGTACCATAGCTCGAAACAAGTGTTTATCTACCTTGACATCCAGCAAATAAGGGAGGTCTCCATAACTCTGATAGAAAACCTGCTTAGCATTATCATCCCATTGGGCCCAAATGTTTCTCGGCTCACGCAACTCATTCTGCGTCCGAATTAACTGCAGTGAAGTCTCGTAACTCTCAGCGTATACCCCTCGGTGACACTATCTCCTTTCTCTAATTGGGTTTTCTCTGACCAGGTACAAATAGAAGCATTGTCCTCTACTTTATTAAGGTATTCGTTTCTCATTACAAAACTTTTTAATCTAGAAATCGAGCCTTGAATCGACACCTTTAAATGCGGAATGACATGTAATGACAACAAAATAAAAGCAGATGAAATCGATTATCATATATATATAGGAAAGCGATAAATAAATCCTTATAAGGGTAATTTTCTAAAGGTTATCACTATTTTCCCTAGGATAAGCACTTAAAAGTTCACTATATGAGTTTTAGTTCTAAAGCCAAGGTACACACTGAACAGTGATTCCTCGGTCTTCACCCACTATAGGCTCATATAGACCGAGTTCGATTCGAGGGACACTTTTCCCTATGGCCATACGGAGATGAAAATCTCACGAAGACATAGGTAAAGTATCCGGAAGCAATCCACTAGCTCATCTGAAGGTGAAAACCTTACGAGCGTAGCTTCTCACTCCCACTTAAAGTATGACCACAACGGTCGTGCAAATGCAATGTAAAGCAATAAAGTAACAAATATATGCAGCAAACAGATGTAAAAAGATTTAACTGTTCCAAACTTCTGACATTAGGACAAAAATACTCAATTTCTTCGCTTGACTCTCTTAAGGTCTCCAGTGGAGTCGCCAAGCTGTCGAAACCATTTTTAAAAGGGGTTTGAAAAACGGGGTTCGACTTTTTGAAAAATAAAAATGGGAGTCGCCACCAACCTTTTTAGGTGTGATTGGATCACCTTTATAAAACATTTTGGTCTACAAAATTCAAGAAAACAGTTAGGAGTCGATTCACGCACAAGGAAAGATTAGCACCCTCATGCGCCCAAAGCGGGTACCAAATTGAATAATTTTGTCTTAATGTCAAAATTTTGAAAGAATAATATTTCATTTAAACCGTGATGTTTTGAGAGAAAAATCAAGATTTATTCGTTTTAAAAGAGTATAAAACATCACATCCAGCATGATTGGACATGATATCTTTAATCTTTAAATAACTTGAAAGTCATCTCGTGATTTATAAAACTTGTTTAAAAGGATATTATAAATATTTAAACAAACGAGAAATTGCAACCCAGCATGTTAGGGCACTATTTCTCGAATTTCTAAGTATTCAGAACATTGCCTTGCTCCTTTTTAAAAGTTCCTTTTAATTAAATAAGATACAACTTTTGGTTTTTTTTAAAAAAAAAGATATGTTTTACATATTATAAAAATATAACCTAATTCAATATACATATGCTTTATCATTTCATGTAAATATAGTAAAGGTAACGAACAAGGATCTAAATTATTTAATATACTATTATTTTATGCATGGTCATAAATAACATTAATACAAACAAAGTACAACATGGAATACTGATGAATTCAATAGCATAAATTGTATAACACATACATAATAACATTTCATGCAAACCTATATAATTTATCATAATTAACTAATTTTATATGAATTAAAAAACAAAATGATATATAAAATTTAACATATTAAACAATATTCAAATAAAGGGAATTTAAACATAAGCTATCGATTGTATAAAATATATAAAAAAACTATTTAAAAGTAATATAAAAGCGATAAAAGAGAACCCCTTTTTAAAAAAATTGAAGAATGCATATATCTGATTATATTTTAAAACATAATAACTTAGTATATGAGAAAAATAACGTACTAGATATTACTATTTTTTTGAAAAGATAAAAATGTATTAATAAATGATAATTTATATTTTGTAAGGTAATATAAGGAAATATGATAAAATATTGTATAACATAATTTACAAATAAAAATATATAATAATATATCATATAGCAATAATAATATACTTAATAAAATATTTGATATAATGTAAAAAATATAATAATAATTTAATGGATGTTTTCATATTTAAACATAGTAAAATGGTTAATATATATAGGGAAAATACATAGTATTTATAAGTAAAACATATAATAACATAATACAATTAGTAGTATATGAAAAATAATATATAATAAAACACATAATATGAATAATATATACAATTATAATATTTAGAATGTATAACAATAACATAAAATATAGTAAATAAATATATAAAACATGATAAGATACAAAATAAATAATATATATATAAATGAGTTTTCAATATATTGGATGATAAAAATAAAATATACTATTTTATAATTAATATTTAAAAACAGTAGTATATAGGTATTTATAATAAAAGGATTAAATTGAATTTAATAAAAAAATCTGGGGTTAATTTGTAATATAATACAAATATTAGACCTAATTAAAACACGAACCAAAAATCAAGGGACTCATTGGGTAATTAAACCTAAATCCCATAACGACTTTGTTTTTAGAATACCATTTTAAAATTACTAAGAGGACTAAATTGAAACATAATTAAAACATTAGAGCTAAATTAAAAATAAATAAAATGGAATTATAAATATTAAAATTGCTAGAGGACCAATTGGGTAATTAACCCATTTTACAAAAACACGCGGATCCTCCCTGGGTAATCGGGTCCACACGCGGATCCTCAAGTCTTAAAACGTGGTCGTTTTTAAGCTTATTGACTTAAGTCAAAACGGCACCGTTTCCTTTAGGCTATATAAGCCAAACTTTGGCCCTAAAAAAAATTTGAAACCAGTTTTGAAAAAAAAAAAAAGAAATTCTCTGAGAGAGGGGAGAGTAAAGGCCCTCCGGGCTATGGCCTCTGTCAGCTCAAGCTCCGGTCATCGGGCACATGCACCAGCGTCGGCGGACCCTTTGCACGAGCCACTTGTGCCGGTGGTTAGGGTTTTCAAAAATCTGTTTTTTTGCGGCGAATCGAAAGGGTAACCTTTTTTACTATCTTTATAATGTAGTTCTACTATATGCTATATAAAAAAATAAAAGAAAATTAAATGTATCACCTCCGTTTTTAGTTGAGCTTTTGAGCTCTTTTTTTATATATTACGTATCCCAAAAAAAAAAGTCCCCTTTTACAAATCGGAAGAAAGGCTTTATAGCCTTTAGATTGTACATGTTTAGGAAAGAAATCTTTGATTTCTTTCCTTATTGGTTTTAGTTTATCTGCTACTATTTAGTTTCCTTTTACACTTTCGTGTTTGTGGATTTACATTTGTTGTCTTGCGTATTCGCGAGGAGATCTTGATGGACAGGCTCTTTCGACAGAACCGGCGCTGATTTGGCTTTAACTACAGTCTGATTTGAGGCCTGGAATCACAGCGTCGATAGTGGACAACTGAAATGGCGCGACTAGGATGATCTGTTGAAAGGCGGCTGAGAGGCGTTGATGGGGCACAATTGGTAGGCGAGGAGTCGTTAAAGCGCTGGGGCATTGAAAGACCCTGAGACAGTGCATTGAATGGTGGCCTCGATTCGGGAGCTAGACAGACGCTCCTCGAACTTTCCAGAAACAGTGGCGGCTCGAGGTGAAAGAAGGCAGAGACCCTAGGGTTTCCTGCCTTGGTGTAATAATTTGGGTCAATTGGGCCACTTAAATTTTGTAATTGGGTCAGGGGTTTTAGGGACTGATAGGTTTATTGAGTTTGGTGTATGTGTTGGGCTTCGGGTGTATTTGGGTCACACAGATATTGGATTTTGGGCCTACGAGCTTATTGGTATTTGGGCTCTATATATGGACTGTAATAAATAAAGATTTATTTTTTATTTTTTATTTTTGGGTTCTAAAGCCCGGGCAGAAACGGGTTATTACATACGTTATCACCTTATGCATGGCCATATATGACATATATATACATGCATTATCGTTACATGCAACAGATGCAAAAAATGGTAAAATAAATCAATACAAATTAAACATACATAATAATATTTCATGCAAATGTACCTTAATATAAATAATTAACTTCCATGCAAATATGTAAAAACAAGTACAAATAATTTACTAAACAATAACGAAATAAAAAAATAAGCAAAGTATAAACATATAAAATATAAATCGAGATAAGAATATTCATAAATTTTAGATTAATATGAAAATAATAAAAAAACCCAAAAAAATGATTAATATATATAGGCCATATTATAGGGTATAATACCTTAATAATGTGCTAAATATTGATATAACATTTATTTAAAAAATTTAAGAATGTATATAATTAATAAGTAATAAAATAATATATATTTTATAATAAAATAAAAAGTAATGTAAGGAAATATAGTATAATATATAGTGTATAACATAATTTACAAATAAATATATATATAAAATATAAATTATATAATATAAAATTATATAATACAATGTATATAATATAATATATAAAAATATTATGATATATAGTAAAATATAATATGTAACAAATATATATAAATAGAATATAATGAAATATAATATGATAAGGGATATATAAAATAATAATAATATAATAAATATTCTACATATAATAATAATATAAAAATGTATAATAATAATCTAATGAATAATATATACTATTTTATATAACCAATATTTTTAAAAAATTAATATAAAATAAAAAGGATTAAAATTGAATTTAATTAAGAAATCTGGTGGTTTATTTGCAAAATAATAAAAATTCGAACTTTGATTGAAATGCGCGTTAAATTCGGAGGACTCATTTGGCAATTTAGCCTAATCCCAAAAGCGACACCGTTTCCCAAATACGGTTTTAAAATCACTATGAGGACTAAATTGAAACAAAATTAAAACATTAGAGCTAAATAAGTAAATAAATAAAATGAAATTATAAATATTAAAAATGTGGTAATCGGGTCAACACGCGGATCCTAGTCTAAAGACGATGTCGTTTTGTGCTTTATTGAATTAAGCTAAAACGGCGTCATTTTACTGATGTTATAAAAGTAAAAAAATTTTAAACCTTCACTTTAAAACATTCGACTGAAAAAAAAAGAAAAAAAAATTTAAAATTCTCTCAGAGCTCTGGCCAATGGCCGTCCTAGCTCGTCCCGGAGCTCCACCGCCTTCGGCAACACGCGCTTCACACGCCACCATCTGAGCCACCGTGCCCGGCAGTTAGGGCTTTCAAAGTTCTGTTTTTTCGCTGTGAAATGAAAGGGTAACTTTTTTACTATCTTTTTTATGTATTTTTACTATATGCTGCATCAAAGAAGAGAATAAACAATGAAAAGAAAATTAAAAGTATCACCTCTGTTCCTCAGTTAACTCTTTGATTTCTTTTTTATATTTTTTGTATATCTTCCAAAAAAAAAAATCTCCTTTTTTACATCATCTGATTCAGGCTTTTATAGCCACTGTACATAGCATTTTTACATGTTTAAAAATATTCCCTGCCATATTTGTTTCGTTTACATGCGTTTTCTTTCCATTTTGCGGGTGATCGAGGAGAATAGACTACGAGGCGTTGATTTATGCATCGATTTCGGCATAACACTTTGGGCACGGAATCACGGCACCCGATGAAGGGTGGCTGAAACAATGGGATTTGAAGAGGCACGACTCTTGGGCTGATTGCGGCGCTAGTGCTTCTAGAAACCCTAGGATTTCCTAATTCGATTTTAGGCTTTGGGCCTTTCTAGGCTTCACCGAATTGGGTCAAAGGGTAGGCTTAGGTGAGGGTGTAAGCGGGTATAGGGTAATTGTAGGTTTCTTGTCTTTGTAAGCAGTGTAATGGGTAGTTTGAGTATTCGATTAGGCTAACGGGTTAGTAGGTTAGTGGGCTATAGTATTGGGTTGTAACCGGTCATAGGGTTTAGATATTTGGGCTGCTGGATTTTAATTTTTGGGCTATGTATATGGACTTGTTTAAATAAATAAACATTCATTTTTTTTGGTTTTATTTAATTATGGGCCCGGGCAAAAATGGGTTACTACACATAAAAAAAGGTTAAAATATGTTCCATGTCTTTGTACTCCTTGTAACTTTGAAATGTAGTTCCTTTACTTTTATTTTTGAGAATTTAATCCCTCTACTTTTCAAATGTCAAAATTTAAGTTCAATTCTTAACACCATTAAAACTATTCTTTTAAATTTATTGGTGTGATGTTTTGAAATAAAAAGATGTCCACTTAGTATCCATGTAACAAAAAAAAAAAACTATGTCGTAATGAACATCAATAAATTTTATTAGTGTTAACAATTGGACTTTCATTTTTAAATCCAAAAAGTAGAGGGACTAAATTTCTTGAAATAAAAGTAGAAGGACTGAATTCAAAATGCATGAAAAGTGCAAGGACTTGGAACGTATTTTAACCTAAAAACGCTAAATTACTTTGGAAAAAAAATCTTTAAAAGCTACTATTTTTAATATAAATATACGATGTATATAATAAGTATTGGTTTAAATATGCCAAAGGTTACTATATTCATTCAAAGTTTAAAATTTACTTCCTATACTTTAATTTTAAGACACCGAGTCCTTCTATTAAAAAAACAATTGATCCATCAGTCTAATTTTGTCGTCAAAGTTAACAATGTTAAAGGTAAAATAACATTTTTATCCCTCAACATTGAAATTTTTTGTCAATTTGGTCATTAACCTTTAAAAGAACATTAAATTTTTTTGAAAATATTAAAAATTAATGTTTTTCAAGTTTTAAATAAAAACATAAAAATTTAATTTTTAAAAAAATAAAGAATTTTGAAATAATAAAAATGTTTAGAATAAATAAAAATATTTTAAAAATATAAAAATAATTGCAAAAATTCATTGTTATCTCAATTGGACCAATTAGACTAGGAATGGGATTCAATCGATGAGAAGTAAAGAAGCTGGTTGACTCATGAAATGGTATGGATTGGTTTAACTAACGATTTGAACATATTTCAATTGGTCTAACCAATTGGTTCCTAGAACAACCAATCCTACTAGTTCAAAGCAAATAAAATATTATAAATATTATAAAAGTCGGTTCAACTGATTTTTAGCTCGATTCAACAAGTTTGTATTGGTTCATGGGTCACTAGTTTTTTACCTCTTATCATACCAATATCTCAGTCGATTCTTGATCCAACCAATCTGGCCCAATTTAGATGACATTGAATGTTTATATTTAAAAAAATTGAATTTTAAAGTAGTTTTTTTTTCATATTTTTATTTGTTTAAAATTATAATTTGTTAAAATTTTTAAATATGAAAAAAAGTAAAAAAAATATATATTTTTTAAAAATTACGTACTTTTAAAAATGATAAGGACCAAATTGAAAAAAACTATAACTTTTGAGGGCAAAAATAGTTTAAATTTTTTAAAAACTGGATGACCCGCGAACCAGTATGGATTAGTTGAACCGATCTAAAAAAAACAAGTTGAACCGATTTTTATAATTTTTATTTTTGAATAATTTTTTTACTTTGAACCGATCGGATCGGTCATTCTAGGAACCAATTGGTCAAACCAGTTTAAAAAATAGGTTCAATTATCCATTAACCAAAATTTTTAGCACGATTCAACAAGTTCGTTCGGTTTGCGAGTCAACCAGTTTTTAACTCTCACGGATTGATACCCCAACCGATCCCTGTCCAACTGGTTTTATTTAGATAACAATGAATTTTGGAATTTTTTAAATATTTAAAATTATTTTTACTGTTTTAAATTCTAATGAGTTTTATTGTTTTTCATAGGTTTTTTTTTTTTTTATTTAAAATCTGGAAAAAATAATTTTTCAAATTTGTTTTATGTGCTTTTAAAGGGTGAGGACCAAATTGACAAAAATAGTAATTGTTGAGCGCTAAAGAAGTTATTTTACCTTTAACACAAATAACTTTAACCACAAAATTAGATGGAGGATCAAGATTTTTATCTAAAAAAGTATAAGGACTCAATATTCAAAATTAAAGTATAGGAGCTAAATTTTAAAATTTGAAAGGGTATAAGACCTTTGGCATATTTAAACTATAAGTATTTGACTCAATTGGTGTCACAAGTCAAGCTGGGTATAATAACAAAATATCTTTACATTTTCAAAGTAAATTGAAGTATTTCGATGGTCTTTTTGTCATTTTATATCTTTCATATAAAAAATACACAGATAATAGGATTTAGACTCAAGCCTTTATGGTTTTTAACCTTTATACTTCACCAATTCAACCAAAAATTTATTTGTTATTTATATCAGATTTTTATAAATATATTTGTTATATAATTACATTTTTCACCTACATCCTTAACGTGTCATATTCTAGAATATATTATTCATTTTTTGGTACATAACCACAAATGCCCTCATTAAACTTTACGATCTGAATCTATTCTGTTCGGGTTGAAGGTGGTATTGAGATAAAGCCCTCCTAACAATGACGACTCAGTTTGAATGTGGTTCAAATGCCTAGGAAAGAAGTATATATTATTAATGAAGTTGTATTTACCGTGACAATCTCTCACAAGAAACATTGCTACCATGAAGAATAAGGAATCACATGTTTCTAAATCACATAAAATGCTAGTATTTTTCCTCAAATTCTTGGGAACATGGCTAATAGGAACCTATATAAACAAAATAGAAATTGACATAATTGAGTCCAAATTTATTTCATAGCAAGGATGGATCAAAGGCGTCCCCATTTGAAGTTTTAGATTTTTTTAATTTTATATATAAATTATCATGTATTTTAGATTTGATATCCACATTGTATAAAAATCGCCCCCTTGGCCAAATTGTATCTAATATAATTCGCCTCCTTAAGCCATAAGGTTATACTTTATATTGATAAAGTATTTTTCAATTTTTAATTATATAACTTTAATAATAATCAAATATTAATACATGATGGGTCTTGAAAAACTAAATTTAGATGCTCCATATGGACTTTAAATCTAAATTCCAGAATTAATTGATTTGGCCCATACCCATACATATTAGGTTAGTGACTTTCTTGTATTTTGATTTGTTTGTCTTGCTAAGGAATCATCTTACTTTAGTAAGGTGTCGACACTCTGAGAGAAAAAAAGAAAGAAGTTTGATGCCTAGACTAAGAACACATAGTAAAAAAATACAAATTATCTTTCTCTCTCGGCTCCTTACGTTTTCACATAAATTATATTCTTTATTTATTTGACTTATTATTATTTCTCCTTTTTCCTAATGTGTAGTTGTTTAATATATTATTACAATTTTCAGGTTTTTCGATTAAATTATGGTAAACAAAAAGATCGAATCTTTTTTTTAAAAAAAAAGAGGTGTCAGAAAGCAATAATAATCAATCGGTTCCTCAACCTTCAGTTATTAGTGAGAAAAATCAAATATCAGATATTCTCAAGCTCCTAAACAAGATATCATGTCTTCTCAATTCCAAGCTCTGACGACGCGATGCTCGAGAGCCTTCACAAGCTCCTACATAAGATATCTGGTCTTTTAAATCCCAAGATCCTGAACGAGATATTGAGTCTTTACAAACTCCTGAACAAGATATCGGGTCTTCTCAAGTTCTTGAACATCATCGTAAGGTGTCGAGAGTCAAAGCAAAGGAGTTTTATGCTTTTTCTTTAGAGCATGATCCGGGACTTTAAAATTCTATTTGGGATTACCCTCCAAATCAACAGGACGAATTCCATCAAGCTTACATTAAGTTTGGGCCATATAAATTGATTCGCCAAAGTGAGGCTCCAATATCTCCTCAGTATATTGACAAGAATGGACGCTAATTTCTCCCATCTCAGTACAAGTTATTCTCGGATTGACTTGAGTTTTCACCAACTAAGAATGTCGCATCATTTGGGTGTCATTGAAATACTTTTACAAGTCAAGGGTTTCGATCATGGAAGAAGGACAATGAAGGATCATGAACCTAAGATGCGTCCACTTCTTTCGTTTCTGTAGTTTCTAGAAAAGATCCAGGTGAGTTTAGCAATGCGACTAGAGATCGGCCTTTTGAAGGTAATAGCTTTGTGACAATTAGTCACTTTAATCTGACTTTTAAAGCTCCATTGGAGGTTGTAGTGACATTGAAAGAAGGTGTACTTGACCTAGCAAAGTAGTCGATAACTGTTTTTAAGGAAAACAATCACCCAACTCCGTTTGAGTCAGCGGACGATGACCAAGCAAAAGTGTTGGGCAACGATGATTCGACTTCTAAAAGGCGGATCATTTGGAGGAAAAGTCGATCTTTGGAAGAAATGGAAGAAAGCTTAATAAGACAAAACGAGATTGGGGGAGCCATTTCAAGATGTCAAGCAGCTCTCGAGTGCCCCTATCAAAATCGGTCAACAACATGGTTGAACTTATCTCTTCTCAGATTGGAAAGAAAGGTGATATAGGAGAACTGAAAGTGGTTGAAAAGCAACTAGAAAACGAAGATGTCATTCGACATTAAAGGTAGGTTTTTCTTCGCCTTTTATTCTATATGGATTTGCATTTTTTCTGTTTTCTTGTGGAACTGTCAGGGGTGTGTGAGTGCAAAATTCCCCCATATTTTTTTACGACGCCAATGGCGAGTGTTGAGTTGTGGACTGATAATTTTTGTTTGAGCATGTGTTTTTCTGTACAATTTTATTTGGGTTTTTGTTAAGATCTAGTTGTAAATTAACTAAAGTGCAACGAATAATTATGGAGGAATTTTCCTAGAAATTACTATGTTGGTCACATTAATGTGGTGAGTCGACTTTGCATGTCGACCATGTGTAAGTTATTGTGAGAGCTTATTAGCTTTATAAGTAAGGTTATTATTGTGGGGTTCTTTCTTTCTCTTCCATTACATTATTTTTACTCAGTAACTTGATCAAAGAAAGAGTTCTTCATTAGAGAAAGACCAACAATTTTTTTATTTATAAGAAAAAGTCTACTATAGGCTAAAGATAAGAAATGTGAACAAAAGTGAATAATCAAAGCGTTGAGGTAAGTTTAGTAACATTCAAAGGTAAGCTAAATTTTGTTAAAGCAAGGTATAATTGAATGAATTTAGTACGTGTGTAAGCATGTATTAATTGAATAATTTTAAACATTATGTTATGATTCATTTACCTATTTATTCTTGTAGTGCTTATTAAGCCTTCACCGACTTAATGCGCTTATTTCAATGCGTAGGTACAGTTAGATTTGAAGAGCTAGAGTCAGGCTAGGAGACTTTCATCTCATCACATCTTCAAGAGTTACAAGAGTAGAATATGGTCGTCCATTTAAAGGAAGTGTTAGCGATGGTGTTGATACGAGGAGGAGGATAGATTAATTTGGATTCATGATAGTAAGGGGCCGGGTGTTTTTGGTGAAGAAATTAATGGAATTATTGATAAAAGAAGGTTTGGTTGACATTAGTTTCGCTTATGATAACATTTGAAAGTTAAAGGAGCCTCTTAGAGTGAAAAGTTTCCTCTGGTTAGTTTCAATAGATCGACTTCCTACTAAAGAGTTCCTGATTAGAAGAGGTGCGAAGATTAGTCAAATGGGGAGTGGATACCCTTGGTGCAGTAAAGAACCGGAGAAAGTGGTGCATCTTCTTTTCCATTGCAAATTCATTAGGGGACTTTGGAGAAAATTTTTTGAATGGTGAAAGGTGGAATGGAGCGGTTTGCTGGTCGGTGTGGCTAGCAAAGAACGAGTTGGTATTCGATAGAAAGTGGCCTACAACATCTAGTTTGGGATTTCATTCAAAGTTGCGGGCTTTGATGTGGATTAGATCGGTGCATGATGAATTAATTTAATTTAATAACTTAGAGAGACATAACAAACCAATTTTTATATTATTCAACTCATTCATGTGTTTCACTTTATTCTAAGTTAAAATGTCTAGCCATTTCATTGTGAAAGCACATCTTTGTTGATGATAAATATAACGGAGATAGGCTAGTTGGAACCATAAAAGACTTCAATTCTATTTAAATATCGAAAAAACTTAATAGAAAGTATTAGTCAATGTTTAATTTAATAAATATAATTAATTAAGCAATTTCAATTTAATAAGAATTTTGATTTTAATGGTAATAAAATCAATATAAATTTTATTTTAATAAAAAATTAAATAATTTAAATTTTATCATAAACTAACTTTTTTAAGTCATAAGAAACCAACTCGTTCTATCAATTTAAATATAGAAATAATGAATAAACTAGTCCATATTTAATTTAATAAAAAATAATGGATTAAAGAATTTTATTTTAATAAATATATTAATGTTAATAATAATAATATATTTTATTTTAATTAAGACAGATTGAACAACTAATTTTTTTTTTAAAAAAAATTAGAACAAAGATTTCATTCACTATCTCTATTACCTACATTTATGTATAATTTGAGGGGAGAGGAAAAAGCCAGAGAAATTGCAAAGGGTTTATATAATTTTGAAGGGTGTATAGATGATTCTTGAATTTTGTTTGTAAACAGTAATTGGAAAAAAAAACAAACAAAAAATTAATATAAGAATCAATCGTGGTGATTCATTCATTTCCCTAAAGGAAGGTCTGAAATCTAAACTTCAAACTAAAAATAAGTTGTAATTGCAAGACTCCATATGGTATGACGAAAATAATATTAGGAGAGGTTACAATAAGCTAAGGTACATGAGAAATCTCTTTTATCTTTTTTTATTTTTCTTTCAACTAAATTCAACGTGAAAAACAAGTTAAATATCATCCAAACAATTAGCTACTAAGTAAGGTTCATGGGGTTTAGAAGTATCCCCTAGTTGTTGTCCCACCAGAACCGGGACTGAAGTTGTTTAACGATATTTTGATCGGTTGGAAGGCCTTGGCAAGAACATCGGGATTGATGGCGGGTCGAGCCAAACACTTGCATTTGCAATGGTGATCACCCTTGGGTTTTGGCTCTCGAGAGCGGCAAAGGCAACCGCATTCGTACTCCCTATGTTGAACTGGAAGTGAATCATACCTTCGGGGAAAACGAATACATCTCCGGGGTAAAGGACTTTGGTAAAGAGACGGTTATCCGTGTTCGATGTGACAAAGCCGACGGAAAGTGTGCCCTCCACAACGACTAGAATTTCGGTGTACGAGGGAGAGTGTGAGAGGGGTTTAGGCCACCGTAAGGTGCATAGTCAATTCGAACAAGAGATATGCCGAGAGTGTTAAGTCCAGGTATTTGTTGAACATTGGCTGGAGTGACCATTGATCCTACTTGGTTTGATGTATTTCCAGGAATGTTGAGGCCAGGCAGGAAGAAGTCTTCTGCGGTTGCAAGCTTGGGGTCCTTGCAGAACTTGCCATTAACGAAAACTGCATAAATGGAAAGAAAAGAGTTTACTACTTGGACACTTGTCCAATACTTGTACTTGCTATATTTCTCCACTTTTCAGAGTCAAAACGAATATATTGCAAAGATGAAATTCCAAAGAATTAAAGAACACACCACCGTCTTTAGTATCATTAATTGCTACACAAAAATCCTGAAGAGGGCTGGGATCTGACGCTGAGACAAGTTTGGAAGCCAAAGCCAAGAGGGCAAATGCTACAAGGAATTGAACACCTTTCATTGTTGTAAGCAACAGTCCTGAACCTGATCAAATTGAGCTTCTAGGATTTGTTGCTTTATGAGGGTGAGAAATCTGGTTTCAAAGCATGTCCATTTATAGATAGTAGTCACTGAACAGGTCCATTGTCATTTTATTTCTTTAACAATTCCATTTTGAAAAGGAAAATAAAAAAGAGGTTTGCCAAGTCTGAAGTGATTACTGGTTTTAAAGAAATCTGAAGGAATCATTCTTCAACTACTCTACACCTTCAACCTCGTCGAACTGGTCGTTTTTACATACCCAATGTCGTCTTAACTACTCTACTGACTTTGAATGTGTATATATATATATATATACAATTGATTAGCCTCTATTTCAAAGTTGCAGTGCTCCTATATATCCATAGAACGGTGAAAACTATATGCAGATTACATTTAATGCAACCGGGCTTTTATGAAGATGTCCATGCACGTGTATATTCAGAGAGATATAAAACCACAAGTATTGAATCACTCCGAGGCGCTTTTCTTGCAAATACTTCTTACTTAATCAATCAGTTTTATTTGAATTAATTAATAGATGTTGAAGCTGGTTAATAAGCCGGCCTGGAAAAACAGTTTCTCTAATTTTTTTTTTAAAAAATAAAATAAAATTGAGATCACTAATTGCAAAAGGAGATGATAATGAGGAATAAAGATCATATCGAAGGTTTCAATAGTTAATCTCCCTCAACCCACAATGGCAGTCTCTTTCACACTTTAACCAAGCCCAGCTGCTGGCACTTTATGCTTAAACACTGCCAAATGGCAAAATGTTTCCAACTAGGATTATTGTTAACATTATTTTCATTGTATCTTGCATGAACAGGGTTGCCTGCCCGCAGCCCTAGCAACCTTGGATATCTCCTAAAGTCAACGTTCGAATGGATCAAGTTGTATTAAGTACTACAAAAGACATAATTTAATTACAGATTTGACTACTTCCATGACAAAGATACTGATGTAAGCATTGGAAGTGGGAAGAGACAAGGGTAGTAGTTGAAGAACAATTCATCAGAAATGGAAAAACATAGACTAGCTCAAAGACTGTAATGTATAAATAGTCATGTTCTGCAGCAGAGTTCCTCATCCTCTCCAAAGCAATCAAAATTCCATTTATCACAATGAAAACTGCCCATTTCATCCTAGTATTTTGTCTCTTGGCTCTGGCTTCCCCATTTGCCTATGCATCTGATCCTAGTCCTCTCCAAGATTTCTGCGTAGCCATCAATGACCCCAAGGATGCTGGTAAGTTTTGTTTTTTATCTCTTCTTCTTAAACTTGACCTTCAAATAAAACATTCTACAATCTCTTCATGGCATTGTACATGAAAATAACATTCTTCTTCTCATCTCCAGTGTTTGTTAATGGGAAGTTCTGCAAGGACCCAAAGCTTGCTAAAGCACAAGATTTTTACTATTCAGGGCTCAACATCCCCAGAAACACATCAAATCCAGTGGGATCGACTGTTACTCCAGTTAATGTTACTCAAATACCAGGGCTTAACACTCTTGGCATCTCATTGGTTCGAATTGATTACGCACCGAATGGTGGCCTAAACCCCCCCTCATACTCACCCTCGTGCCACCGAAATCCTAGTCGTTGTGGAGGGCACACTCTACGTTGACTTCGTGACATCCAACACCGATAATCGTCTCATTACCAAGGTCTTATACCCTGGAGATGTATTTGTTTTCCCAATTGGTCTCATTCACTTTCAATTCAATGTGGGGAAAACCAATGCCGTTGCCTTCGCTGCTTTGAGTAGCCAGAATCCTGGTGTTATTACCGTAGCCAATGCAGTGTTTGGATCAAATCCACCCGTCAATCCTGATGTTCTCGTCAAGGCTTTCCAATTAGACAAGAATGTGGTGAAAAATCTTCAGTCAAAATTCTGGTGGGCTAACAATTAGGTCGCCCAAATATAATTCAATTTGGATTCAAATTCACAATTCGTTTGCAATAATCTTTGACTTGTTTCCTTTTCTACAATAATAATTTTTTTTTTTTTGGAAAGAATAAATGTAAAAAGTATTTGCTTATGTTGCTGTAAGCTTCTTTGTTAAGTAATGAAATTTATTGTTTTCGTTATTGCTATTTTTACTTTCTTTTTTTTTTTTGTTTGATTAATAATTTGTTTTCAATTTTCATTTTTTATGGTAGCACTGTAGATGCAGTGCATTTTAAATATAAAAAATTCAAAAATAAATAAAATAAATAAAACTCTTTCAAATGATGTTAAGTATAAAAAATTTAAAATTTAATGTTATCTAAATTGGACTGGACCGACTGGTCGGAGTGGAAACCGGTTGGGTATTAGGCCGACAAGACGTAAAAAATCAGTTGACTTAAAATTGGTATGGACTGCTTGAACTGAGCTAAATAATCGTTTGAACTGATTTCTAATTGGTCTAGCCAATTGATTTCCAGAACAACTAATCCGACCGATTCAAAGTAAATAAATTATTGAAAAATAAAAAAAATATAAAAAACGAATCAACCTCTAGTTCAGCTGATTTTTTAGCCCGGTTTAACCAGTTCATACTAACCGCAGGTCAACTAGTTTTTTACGGACAATGCAGTTCATATATTACTCCACAAATCGAACAATGCAGTTCGACACACCTTAAAAAAGCAACATTGGATTACATAAACCAGATTATAATAGATTACATGAACAATAAAAGAACCACTCCATCACTACTAGAAAATAGAAAACATGACACCCCTAAAGCATGTTGCTTTTGCCAAAGAGTGAGCTATCTCATTAGCCACTCAAAACACCATAGGGAAAGCCAAACATGCCTAATATGATTTAATCCAGAATTGGAATATATCATATACCTAATCACTTGATTTTGACTGGGTAAAGTCTGTATATTCGATTTTGGACAACATTGGATAAGCCTACGCCAAATTTACCACTTTCTTAATATATCAAACTCTTTGCTATTGCATCATATCGTACCTGTTAGTTCATGGCGTTGCTGACTAGCAATAAACTTGTATTAAACAAAGCGGTGTGATCACTCAAACTAATATGATTCGAAGTCTGTGAGATAACTGAAGCCTTGAAGTTTACTTTTCTGTACTAGGAAAAATTCAAGTCATTAATTAGACTTAAAAATATTTTATTACAAAGTTGGCAACTAATTGGATCAATGATTAATTCAAAGCTCATTTTGGGTAATTGAAGTGATCAACAGACTTGGAAAGTTTCGCTCTTGCATGCATGCTTCATTGAATTATTTGAATAAAAAATTACATATATATATTTGTTTGCCTAAGGCCAGATGGAATTATTTTTGAGTTCATATTTGAGGCAATATATATATATTTGAAAGAAGTATTTTACAAGAAAACTTTCTTGTCACTAGCAAATTATAAGATAATAATGTATTTTCAGCACCTCCTTTTCCCCATCAACTTTAGTCTGAGAAGGAAAAGTCAAAGCCTGAATAAGAAAATGTTTAGAACTGCGAGTGAATTAAGACCAATTCCACGACATATATTGAAATGATGTACGAGGAGAACAGAACTAGAAAGTGTAGTGGTTGAAGAATGATTCACCTCCTAATAAGAAATGACTAATTCTGAAGACAAACGCCTAGTCTTCACGTACTTGATGAAAGGCAAATCAGGACGAGTTCTTTTGTTTCAATGCCCATATATAGACCTGTTTGCCATGCAGGATTTCCCACCCCTCTCCCAAGTAGTAGCATACATTTCGTGCTTGCACATCAATTATGATGAAACGACTTCAACTTTTCGTTGCAGCTTTTGCCATCTTGGCCTTCAGTTCCTTATTAGCCTCAGCTTCTGATCCCAGCCCCCTGCAAGATTTCTGTGTAGCCATCAATGACACCAAGAATGGTGGTACGCTATTTTTCTCAGTACTCTCTTGTTGACTAGTATCTTTAAGTCCATAATTATGCAAGACGCTAGAGCCTTTTATCTGAAGTAACAATTTCTTCATAAGAAATCATATTTTTGCATGGATTCACGATATTGACTAACCTTACTTTATTTCATGCAGTGTTTGTAAATGGAAAGTTCTGCAAGGACCCAAAGCTTGCCAATGCACAAGACTTCTACTATTCAGGGCTTAATATCCCTAGAAACACTTCAAATCCGGTTGGATCAACTGTGACTCCTGTCAATGTGGCACAAATACCGGGACTTAACACTCTCGGCATATCTCTAGTCCGAATTGACTATGCTCCATATGGTGGCCTAAACCCTCCTCACACGCACCCTCGTGCAACAGAGATCCTTGTGGTTTTGGAAGGCACACTTTATGTCGGTTTCGTTACATCCAACACAGATAACCGCCTCATCACCAAAGTCCTAAACCCTGGTGATGTGTTTGTTTTCCCTGTCGGTCTCATCCACTTCCAATTCAATATCGGTAATACCAAAGCAGTTGCATTTGCTGGCCTCAGCAACCAAAATCTAGGAGTTATCACGATTGCAAATGCAGTATTTGGCTCTAACCCTCCCATTAATCCTGATGTTCTCACTAGGGCCTTCCAGTTGGACAAGAATATTGTTACCTATCTCCAATCCAAATTTTGGTGGGACAACAATTAGTTCATTTAAATATATAGGAATAAATTTCTTCAACCATTAAAAGCTGTGATTGTTTTGTTCTAAATAATGTGTGTTTTTATTAATAATGTGCCTGATCTGATGGTTATGGCATGGTTTCTAGTTTTTATTAATAATGTGCCTGATCTGATGGTTATGGCATGGTTTCTAGTTTGCTTGTCTACTTGCAATGTTAAGAACTAGTGACTTATGTTTCCATGTTAAGCTTTTTCTGTCTTGCATTTTGTATCAAGATTTGCTTTCGATAGTTTCTAATTTTCTCGATAGCGATTATTTTAAAATGGTGTTACAACTTCCCACTTAACATATCACGTGGTGTTTTTGGTGTCAATACTTTCTTATAAGCTATCATATTAGATCATTTTGTAAGTTATATTTTTAAAAATTATGTATACTTTATTACGAGAATTATGACTCATCATAGTATATTTATAATTAACTTAATCATTTTTCTACTAATTTTTTTATTTATTAAAAAATTATACATTTTATAATTAACCAATTTCTACTCATTATTATTTATAATTATTAATCTTTATTGGTTAATAAATCATGGGTGAATCTTATATATCATATACATCAATTAAATTATACTAACAAATGGTTGGAAAAAGTTGCCCTGGACATTTTCCCTCAGAATTTGGATTGAGTTTGAATATTAGGGCCATTATTGTTGGGAAAGTTTACCTGAATACTAGCCCCAACCCAAGCAAAATTAGGCTCAAACCTTAAAATCAATTAAATTATTATATTTATATGTCTCGTTATTTTATGTAAAAAATTTTAGAGTAAATTATATCATTAGTCACTCTAAATAAGGCTCGTCTCTAATCTGGTCACCCCAATTTTTTTATTTTGTTAATTTAGTCACCCAAAAAAGAAATTTATCAAATTGGTCACTCCACTAATAAATGGTAACGGAAGACTTATGGTGCATTTATATGAAAAGTTTTGGAGTCACCAAAATAGGAATGACCCCTATTTAGAGTGATTAATAGGTAGCTTACACAAATTTCAGCGTGACTAACGTGGAAATTCACCATTAAAATTTTGTTACCATTTAACGGTGGTGTTGAGGAAAATATTTGATATCGTTGCAATTTGCAAATGGAAATGCCCATTTCGATCACCACTGCATCAAAGAAAGCAACTTGCCATATTTGAAAGTTGTCAATTTATTGAAACAAATTTTTAGGTTGTGTTATATTGTGGGATTATTCAAGTCCATCAATGAATATCAATTCACTTAGAGAAACATATCCTAAGGACCAGATCAAATCGAGTGTACCAAATTCCTTGAATTAAGGATGTTAGATTGAGACAAAACTTGAAAACTTATCTTCCAACAACCCAACTTACTTTGGTCATTATTATAATATTCTATTCAGCTATTTTAGTTGTTGTCAAGAAGGGATTGTGGTCAATCTCTGGTATGCTAGCAAGTCTCGAAAAGTCCTATATATTTGAGAGACTTGAATAGGTTTATGTACTAAGTATTTGAGAGATGTAACACCCCGATACTCGACTCGATCGTCGGGTCTGAGTTATAAGGTGTCACATTCATTGTCAGAGCAATTACGATCAAATTATACAAATTGTTAAACGTTCAAATATAACTAAAACATGTGTATAACACGATACATCATCATTTTTGAATCTTATATGAGTTTATGAAAGCTCTTTTGTTAACCCAAGGTCGAAAAAGAACCTAATTGTAAGGATTCCAAAATTTTGGGTTGACATCACAATGCCAGGGATTCCTTGTCGTGACACAAATCTCTGTTTGGTGCTTGTCGTGACTTCAAAGCAACGGTGTCACCACAAGAACCTTGCTTTGTTTCTTGTCACGAAGTCGTCGTTCATCATCATCATAACGTGACAATTTATTTCTTCCAAAATCAACTTGTTTACAAGTTAAAAGAGACCAAAAATCACATATATTCATTTTTATACAACCAATTCATATATATCCCACACCAACTAGAATTCATTTCAATACAAGTTCAAATCATTAACAAAAGATCATATCATATATAACTTAACATTTGAGACTTTTAGCCTAAGGTTCCTGGGTACATGCCCAAAAGACCAAAATGAGTCACTTTATACAAAAATTTGTTGGGTTGGAAATGATAGTCTGGATGCTGGCTTCAAATCTCGAGGCTTCAAAAATCACCTAAACTTGCGCACGAAGAAAACAAACTCTACACTGAGTAATAGGGCTCAATGGTACATTTAGGATCGAATATATAATTACAAGAATTAACATTACAATTCAATAGAAAACATGCTTATATGCACATATTAATAAAAAAATTTCATGATCTAAGGCGACAAGCAAATTATAACCATCAACTTACATATAGCCAAATCAAGGTAACTCCTCTCTGAATACCTATACCATGGCCCGTAGCCAAATCAAGGTATTATTCACACCCAGTAGATATCATGGCCTGAAGCCAATACATTAACCTAATGACATGTCATTAACATCCTAACTATTCCTAAGGTTCAACCAGGAAGTTTCACTTGTCGATTTCATCGTCGAACATATCCGTATAGTCGTATTCACAATTCAAACATTATGTGTAATCTCATAATCACATTTTATGCAATACCAAAGCATATAACATACAATTATAATGAAATTATCACATACGAACTTACCTCGTACTCGGAATTGACGAATCGGATCGATTACTCGATAGCTTTCGATTTCCCCCGAACTAAATCTGATTTCTTTCTTTCTTGATCTATATAAATTTAAAATTAACTCATTTAATCACCTATTCATTCAATTTCATCCAAAAATACCTATTTCATCATTTTTACACTTTAGCCCCTAAAGTTTCACATTTATTCAATTTAGTCCTTCTTTAAAAAATACAAAAAATTCATACAATTCAATCCAATTACATGTTAGCTGAATTTCATAGGGAGCCCTAGCAGCCCAAAACTTTCATTTATTTCACATTTTATTCACCCAATTTACACTTTTAACAATTAAATCCCTAAAATGCATTTTTAGCTAAAATCACTTAACAAAACTTTAAAATCTATCATCAAGCTTTCATATTTCATCATCAATTATTCAAAAGCTCAAACATTCATCAATGACACTTCACAAAATCATGAAAAAAATTCAAAAATTAAGATACGAGCTGGCTAGATTACTAAGAAACGATCACAAAAACGTAAAACTCATCAAAAACCGAGCTCAAAACATACATCAATCAAGCTATGCAAGTGTCAAAATTTCAAACCCTATTTTAGCTTTCTTCTTTGCTTCATTCGGCCATAAAATATGAACATAAAGATAGCTTTATGTTTTGTTTTATTAAAACATAAGTTAATTACTAATTTACCAATTTGACCTTGGTTTAAAACAATAATAAACATCAAATACATGCCCATTTAATTCCATTCCCACTATCAATGGTCTATTCACAACATAATTTGACCTTGGTTTAAAACATTAATAAATAGAAAATACATGCCCATTTAAGTCAATTCCCACTATCAATGGTCTATTCACAACATAAGGGCTTCACATTTAATAAACCATAGCAATTAAACACTTAAACAATTAGAATGCAACTTTTGCATTTTACGCGATTTAGTTGTTTCATCAAATTAAGCACTCAAACGCTAAAATTATTTTATGAAATTTTCACACATACATATTTACATGCTATAAACACAAAAAAATATTAAAATAATTTTACGACCTCGAATTTGTGGTTCTGAACTGGGTTGCTACACTGATGATGTGTTTCTCTTCGTCAAGAACAAAAATAAGGAGGTTGATCCTTAGACAATTTCGAAAGGGTCTCCGGGCAAAAAAATTAACCTTTCTAAATCAATGGTTTGGTTTGGTCCCAATATGCCGAGGGATCAAAAGCAACTTTTTAGTGACAAGCTAGGGATGCAGGTGGTGGTGAATTTGGATCATTATCTTAGGCTTCCTTTGTTAATTGGAAAGAAAAAAAAAGGGAGCTTTTAAGCACATTCTGGATCGTTTTTCCAACAGGATTAACAGTTGGTCTAAACACTTACTTTCTTATATGGTGGTGAAGCGATTTTTTATCAAATCTATTCTACAATCATTATCTACTTACGCTGTGTCTGTTTTCCTTGCTCTTAGGGGTACAATGGAGGAGATAACTTCTAAAATTCGTCTTTGGTGATGGGCAAGCAAAGAGAAGGGACGTAGTTGGACTAGGCTCACTTGGGATAATCTTTGTTTATCAAAGGGGATGGGTGGAATTGGATTTAGAGACCTTCAGCTATTTAACTTCGCCCTACTTGGTTAGCAAGTATAGAGGCTCATCCCGCATAGGGACACTTTTTGCTTCCGTGTTCTTAGCTCGAAATATTTTCCTGAAGGTGATTTATTCCATCCCAAAAAGATTGATAAACCTTCCTTTACTTGGTCAAGCATTTTGGAGGCTACAAGAGCTCTTGATAAGGGTCTTGGCTGGCATGTGGGGGATGGTTGTAGAATTTGGCTTGACAAGGACAAATTGGGCTTTAAGGGTCTTGATGGAAATGCCTTACATATCTCGACCGATTCTCTTCCGGAGTTTGTGTCTGTGATTTTTGGTTACCACATTATAGTGGTTGGAACATGGATCGTGAGCGTGAGCTGTACAACGATTTTATGACTAGCCGAATTCGTGACATCTCAATTTTACCTCATAGGCCGAATGATAGGATGGTTTGGTTCCATAATGTCCATGGACTTTACACGGCCAAATTGGCATATTCTTGCTTACTACTTAAAGGGATTGGGTTTGGCCCACATTGGTTCTTTTGGAAGTTCATTTGGAAGATGAGAGTCCTTTCTAAATTTTTATTTTTTTGCATGGTGGATCAGTTATGAATTACTTCCCACTAACGTTAAGATATCGACTATTAAACATAATGTTGATTTGGTTTGCTCGAGGTGTAAGGACGGTGATGAAACGGTGATTCATGCTTTAATAGATTACCCTAAAGATCAGGTTGTCCTTGTTACTAGTAGTTTTGATAATAGATTGTTGATTAATAAATATGAGTTTTGCATTGTTTGGATTGAAGACTCTATGCGTCTCTTGGACAAAAAAGCTTTCGAGGACTTCATTACTACCTTTCCGAATATTTGGAACAACAGAAATAGTACCTTTTTTAATGGCAAGGAGGAGGACGCTCGCATGATTTGGGAAAGTGCCCGCAAACTTAATGGTGATTTTAGCATTCATAATTTCTCTATTCAACCGATCTTACTCCGGGCTCCTAGAACTTGTAAATAGGAAAAATGGCAGGTGGGTGTTATTAAAGTAAATGTTGATGCATCCGTGAACGCGAATAGAACGAGCTTGGGAATTATCGTTAGAGATTCAGATGGCTTTGTTCTCACTGGTAAAGCTGTTTTCATTAACAAGATTGTTAACTACGAGTGGGCGGAATTGGATGCCTTTCTTGAAGGTATTCAGCTTGCTCAGTCACTCAATCTTGACAAGGTTATCTCTGAAACGGATTGTGCTTGTATCGTTAATGAATTTTGTAAGCACAAGGATGATATCACTATTTTTTGCTACCGTATTAAGGAGGCTCGTAAGATGCTTGATTCTTTCTCTAAAGTCGAAGTTAAATGGGTGGATAGTGAATGTAATAAAGTGCCTAATTCTCTTTGTAATTGGTCACTGTCTAATTGTTGTAATTTGTCTTTTCAGATGGATTATTCTAGTGATATCTATAACCTTGTAATTTCTTATGCAATTTGATTTGATGTAGTGGCCTCCGGGCCCTTTCATTGTAAAAAAAAAAAAGTAGTTTACTTAAAATTTAGTGTGACTAACGTGGAAATTCACCATTAAATTTTTTATACCATTTAACAGTGGTGTTGAGGAAAATATTTAACATTGTTGCAATTTGCCAATGTAAATGCCCACTTCCATCACCATTGCATCAGAGAAAGCAACTTGCCATATTTGAAAGTTGTCAATTTATTAAAACAAATCTTTAGGTTGTGTTATATTGTGGGATTATTCAAGTCCATCAATGAAGATCAATTCACTTGGAGAAACATATCCTAAGGATCAGATTGGATCGAGTGTACCAAATTCCTTGAATTAATGATGCTAGATTGAGACAAAACTTGAAAACTTATCTTCCAATAACTTGAAAACTTATCTTCCAACAACCCAACTTACTTTGGCCATTATTATAATATTCTATTTAGCTATTTTAGTTGTTGTCTAGAAGGGATTGTGGTCAACCTTTAGTATGTTAGCAAGTCTCCAAAAATCCTATATATTTGAGAAACGTAAATAGGTTTATGTACTAAGTATTTGAGAGATGTAACAACCCGATACCCGATCGAATCACCAGGTCTGAGTTATATGGTGCCACATTCATTTTCAGAGTAACTACGATCAAATTACAAACTGTCAAGCATTCAAATATAACTAAAACATGTGTATAACATGATACATCATCATTTTCGAATCTTATACGAGCTTATGAAAGCTCTTTTGCTAACCCAAGGTCGAAAAAGAACCTAATAGTAAGGATTCCAAAAATTTGGGTTGACATCACAATGCCGATGGTTCCTCGTCACGACGTAAATATTTGTTTGGTGCTCATTGTGACCTCAAAGCAATGGCATCGCCACAAGAACCTCGCTTTGTTTCTCGTCGTGACATCAGAAGTTCATCGTCGCAATGTGACAATCTGTTTCTTCCAAAATCAACTTGTTTACAAGCTAAAAGGGACTTAAATATACATTTTCATACAACCAGTTCATATATATCCCACACCAATTAGAATTCATTTCAACATAAGTTCAAATCATTAATAAAAAATCATATCATATGTAACTTAACATTTGAGACTTTTAGCCTAAGGTTCCTAGGTACATGCCCAAAAGACCAAAATAAGACACTTTATAGAAACTTTGTTGGGTTAGAAATGATAGTCTAGATGCTAGCTTTAAATCTCGACGCTTCGAGAATCACCTGAACTTGCAAACGGAGAAAACAAACTGTACACTGAGTAATTGGGCTTAGTGGTACATTTAGGATTCAAGATATAAATACAAGAATTAACATTTCAATTTAATAGAAAACATGCTTCTATGCAAATAGTAATAAAAAAATCATGATTTAAGGTGACAAGCAAATTTTAACAATCAACTTACATATGTAGACATACTTATATCAAGTCCAACACAACCTTACCAATATTTCATCATTTATAACTACTTTCAACTTATTTAGCCATTAGTACTCAATCAATTCATTCCAATTTCATACTTTTTGAATCAGGTCTAGAATCTGGTGACTCATTCGAATTCATTTAAGCCCTCAGGGCTCATTTTTAGTTAGAATCACAATATAACTCCATATCTTCTTTATTTCAATTCACATAGCTAAAAGTTTAGCTAAATAGTATTAAATATTACCTTATCCAAATCATTTACTAACTTCTGATATGTAGCCCTTATTAACTCAACTCAAACTCAAATGAATACTCATATTGTCCAACCAACACACCAAACTGGCACCAAAGTGCATCACTGAATAAACCGAAATAATGTAAACTAGCACGTATATGAATACTGGCGCACGAAGCACATCCTAGCACACAAAGCTCATAGCTGGCACACGAAATGCATCCTAGGCATAAGCGCGTAATCTCGTACTCAATCCAATCCTATGGCATCCCAACTATATCAAACTCAGCCCAACTAATTAATAGGGTATTCAATTCTATTTACAATTTAGTACAATCAATAAACATATTCACCGTCACAACTCATTTTATTAACATAACATAGGCAATTCATATCACTTAGCATATGTCTTCTCTCAAATCACATAATACATATCATAGTTCAAGCAATTCATGTTATTTTACAATTTATTCATTTTAGTCCTCTATTTTAGAAACTCAAATTCAAGCTCAATTCAATAATTTAATTTATCACTAAATACTCACCTTGAAATTCATGTATACGATTTACATGAAATGCAATCAATTAAAACGAGTTTAAATCATAAACGTACAAACCTAAATTTTGCACGTCACTAATCAATGATTTTTGCCTTTCCTTTCTCCTATTGACAATTCAATGTGGTCGTTAGCTATGAATAATCATAAAACATATCGTATTATCAAATTTTAGCCAAATCAGAATAAAATACCAAATTTCACATATATTGCAAATTATTCAAATGAGTCCCTAAAACCGAGATAAGCATAATTTTCAATTTAGGGCATCGGATTAGAATCTGATTTTATGAAAGTTTTAAATTTTATTCAAGTCAGTTTCTAATGTACGAAACTAACAATTGAGCTTTACAATTTAGTAATTTTCTTAAACTAAGCTTAATTTCTAACAATTTAACATTTAAATCATCCAATTCTCAATAATGGCACGTTATCAAAACTTTACCAATTGATAAAATTTATTTGTAGGTTAGCTAAATTAAGCTTCCAAGATTAAAAAAATCTATTAAAATCAAAGAAAAATGGCTAGAGACTTATTTGTAAGGATGGTTGAATGTTAAACCTAGGTTTTTAAGCTTTCATCAACGACTTCTAAGGTAGATGGTGGCTTTTGTGGGAACATGATGACTTTTGTTATATTTTCCCACTAAATTTCATTTAGATACTTAATTTAATTTTAACTAATCTTAATTAATTTACTTAATCATGATTAATTAAACCTTAATCCTTAATTAACTTAAGTTAATGACATTTAAGATCATATCTCACTATCATTCATTTAGAATTGGTTTATTTGTCATTTTAATCCTTTTGATAATTGCTATCTAAGTATCCAAGCCTTATCCTAATTAAAAATCTATAGCAATTAAACTTTTACAATTTAGTCCCTAAGTCTTAATTACTCACAATTTTGGTTAAATCACTTAACCGAATTTCAATTCATCAATATAATAACTCAATAACTATCTTTATTAAATATTTATGGACTCGACTTACAGAAATAGGGTCCTAAATCTGTCTTTTTGACACCACTAGGAACTAGGTTGTTACAAGAGCACTTATCAGTTCATTGAGGAACATTTTTTGTAAAAGTGCATTTGAGATAGTAACACCATTTGTTAATGGTTTTACAAACTAAATTCTCATAGGAGAATTTAGTGGTGAGAGATATAGTCTTTGAAGTATAAAAGTGATGATTCTTCACTGGGATGCATTAGAACTAAGATCACTAGTTATATAAAGTTCAAAGATAGTGGATTCATCTCATTGAGCAAGGCTCTGTAGATGTAGGGAAATCAAATAACGTAGAAAATTTTGATGTCCCTTTTTTCTATGTTTTATTGTAGTTTGATTAGAAGTTCCCACTTCCACTGTCACTTTTGCTTGTACTTTGTTTTTGTATTTAACAATTGGTTCAAGGTCAATAGGTGGTGTGGCCAATTTGATCAATTTCCTTTGTGAGGTGACTAGAACAGACCCTTTTTATAGTAACTAATGGCGTGGTTTACCCTATTCTGATCTTGTTGAAGACATAACAACTTTATCATATTAGAATCAATGAGTAAATAAATTTAATTAACTTGTTCTTATGAAACTGTGATAACTAATTAATTTAATTTTCACTTCGAACTTCATTTTTTTTATGTACCATTCAATTAAATAATAACTCAAAGATATTAATTTATTCCCTAATTCATCTCTTGTTCATGGTGAGAAACGCAGTTACTACGAATAGTGATCCATGGGATCCATTTTTCTTATTCGTTGTTTTTATATTTTCACATCATCGACTCAAATGTAGACCATCAACAATATACAGAGCTAGCAGAGGGACCATTGGAAATGTATAATTAGGACTCAAAATATTTTTAATTAAGTTTCAACTATTCATCTATTTATTACAATATTATTTAGTCATGGAGTCATTCCACTAAAGTATATGAATGAGCTCTCCCCACTATATACCATTACCAAAGTTACTTATCAAGTGCTCATCTAATGACCTTGTCATATGTGTGTTACCCTCATAGGATATCTTTAACCTCTTTGGGATAAAAATCATTATCCGAATATGATCATATTTTATCTCATGCTAACCCTTACATCTTCCTTCATAAAAGATCAATTACTAACACATAGTGATTAAATCATTCGTCTTTAGACAAACAACCCATGGTCACGTTACTTTTTGATCTATCATGTAATGTTGATGAAGAGGATAACATTTACCCTTTATAGGGATATGAATTCCACTATTGTAAATGAAGTTATGTCATACAGAAGTTGTATACCTAATATTCCAGCTTTCAGCTCTATTACTAATTAAACTTAGGCTCTCAATACATCAAAGCATATAAGTCACACACACATAGTTTGTCACTTACTCAAGATTGACGAAAATCACACTATGAATGTCACAAGTGAATAAATCCATAAATGAATCTAGGATTAATTCCATTTGGGTCATGTTTGATGTACTACTAGTCTAGATAGTCACATCTATGTCTCTATCTTTTGGGAGTTATCCGCTCTAATGCCTAAGTGACATAGCATAATTTGGCATTTATAATTAAGGTCTTTTTTCCTTTATTTTAGTGTGTTTTTAAGTAAAACCGAGTTGTTTTAGGGTCAATTCATGTTTTAGGTGTTTAAGAGATAGATGTGTGTTTTCCAGTCATTTATTAGTGTCTTTCATGTTATTTCACTATTTTAAAAGTTATCGATACTTAATAAAATTTCTATGGTTATGTAGGATAGATTGGGAACTTAAAACGCAACTTTTGGCTAGACAATTAACCATTGCCGTGACGATGAACTTAAAACGCAACTTTTGGCTAGACAATTAACCATTGCCGTGACGATGAATTGCCATGGTCACGATAATGTAGTCATAACTACCCAAATTTTAAGACAGAGACTCTATTGTTTGGAATGAATCCTTGAAGATAGAGACCCTAGTGTTGCAGCCACAAGAATTGTCACAACCACAAATTGCCATGGTTGCGACAATACAGTTGTAACTACCCGTATTTGGAGTGGTTTTTAAGGGGTATTTTGGTGTCATTTTAAATCCTTAGCCTTTGTAAAGAGGATTTTTAGTAGGGGTATGATAGCATTTTGGTTCATCAGTATATAAACCTTTATCCTATTGCATTCTATATATAGACTTTTTCATACTTTTTTCATTAGTTAGATCATTTTGACAGATTTTTCTTAGTTAGTAGATTTTCTATTTTTCTCTTTTATGATAGAAATTATGTTTTTAATTACTATATAAACCATTATCCTATCGCATTTCTATATAGAGATTTTCTTCCTTCTTACTAGAGGCTTTGTAAAAGGAGAACATTCAAGCTCTTGCACATGAATTGATCTACGTCTATGAATGAACATTCTAAACTTTTATTCTTATTATTACCTATCAGTTGCTTGTTAAAATGACTGTTTGGAAATTAAGATTGAATTTGCTTGATGGTTGGTTGTGATATTAATTGCTAATCTAAGTTGATGTTCATGCTTTTGATAATTGTTTATTAATTTGTATCAAAGTGCTTTCTACACTAGAATTGACGCCTCTAGTGGAAGATTTAGATAGATGAGACCGAGAGGATATTCTATCTAGTGGAAGATCTAGATAGAGGTATTCGTGCCTTTTAATGTATCACATACTTAAAAAAAGGTTAAAATATGTTCCATGTCTTTGTACTCTTTGTAACTTTGAAATGTAGTCCCTTTACTTTTATTTTTGAGAATTTAATCCCTCTACTTTTCAAATGTCAAAATTTAAGTTCAATTCTTAACACCATTAAAACTATTCTTTTAAATTTATTGGTGTGATGTTTTGAAATAAAAAGATGTCCACTTAGTATCCATGTAACCAAAAAAAAAAAAAAAAAACTATGTCGTAATGAACATCAATTTAATAAGAAAATTTTATTAGTCTTAACAATTGGACTTTTATTTTTAAATCCAAAAAGTAGAGGGACTAAATTTCTTGAAATAAAAGTAGAAGGACTGAATTCAAAATGCATGAAAAGTGCAAGGACTTGGAACATATTTTAACCTAAAAACGCTAAATTACTTTGGAAAAAAAAATCTTTAAAAGCTACTATTTTTAATATAAATATACGATGTATATAATAAGTATTGGTTTAAATATGCCAAAGGTTACTATATTCATTCAAAGTTTAAAATTTACTTCCTATACTTTAATTTTAAGACACCGAGTCCTTCTATTAAAAAAACAATTGATCCATCAGTCTAATTTTGTCGTCAAAGTTAATAATGTTAAAGGTAAAATAACATTTGTATCCCTCAACATTTACATTTTTTGTCAATTTGGTCATTAACCTTTAAAAGAACATTAATTTTTTTTTGAAAAATATTAAAAATTAATGTTTTTCAAGTTTTAAATAAAAACATAAAAATTTAAATTTTTTTAAAAAAATAAAGAATTTTGAAATAATAAAAAATGTTTAGAATAAAAAAAATATTTTAAAAATATAAAAATAATTGCAAAAATTCATTGTTATCTCAATTGGACCAATTAGACTAGGAATGGGATTCAATCTGATGAGAAGTAAAGAACTGGTTGACTCATGAAATGGTATGGATTGATTTAACCAACAGTTGAACATATTTCGAATTGGTCTAACCAATTGGTTCCTGGAACAACCAATCCTACCAGTTCAAAGCAAATAAAATATTATAAATATTATAAAAGTTGGTTCAACTGATTTTTTATCTCAGTTCAACAAGTTTGTATTGGTTCATAGGTCAGCTAGTTTTTTACCTCTCATCATACCAATATCTCAGTCGATTCTTGATCCAACCAATCTGGCCCAATATAGATGACATTGAATGTTTATATTTAAAAAAATTGAATTTTAAAGTAGTTTTTTTTCATATTTTTATTTGTTTAAAATTATAATTTGTTAAAATTTTTAAATATGAAAAAAAGTAAAAAAATATATTTTTTAAAAATTACGTACTTTTAAAAATGATAAGGACCAAATTGAAAAAGACTATAACTTTTGAGGGCAAAAATAGTTTAAATTTTTAAAAAACTAGATGGCCCGTGAACCAGTATGGATTAGTTGAACCGATTTAAAAAAAACAAGTTGAACCGATTTTTATAATTTTTTTATTTTTCAATAATTTTTTTTACTTTGAACCGATCGGGTCGGTCATTCTAGGAACCAATTGGTCAAACCAGTTTAAAATAGGTTCAATTATCCATTAACCAAAATTTTTAGAACAGTTCAACAAGTTCGTTCCAGTTCGCAGGTCAACCAGTTTTTTAACTCTCACCGGATTGATACCCCAACCGATCCTCTGTCCAACTAGTTTTATCTAGATAACAATGAATTTTGGAATTTTTTAAATATTTAAAATTATTTTTACTGTTTTAAACTCTAATGAGTTTTTATTGTTTTTCATAGGTTTTTTTTATGTTTTTATTTAAAATCTGGAAAAAAAATAATTTTTCAAATTTGTTTTATGTGCTTTTAAAGGTGAGGACCAAATTGACAAAAATAGTAATTGTTGAACGCTAAAGAAGTTATTTTACCTTTAACACAAATAACTTTAACCACAAAATTAGATGAATCGATCAAGATTTTTATCTAAAAAAAAGTATAAGGACTCAATATTCAAAATTAAAGTATAGGAACTAAATTTTAAATTTTGAAAGGGTATAAGACCTTTGGCATATTTAAACTATAAGTATTTGACTCAATTGGTGTCACAAGTCAACTAGGTATAATAACAAAATATCTTTACATTTTCAAAGTAAATTGAAGTATTTCGATGGTCTTTTTGTCATTTTATATCTTTCATATAAAAAAAATACACAGATAATAGGATTTAGACTCAAGCCTTTATGGTTTTTTAACCTTTATACTTCACCAATTCAACCAAAAATTTATTTGTTATTTATATCAAATTTTTATAAATATATTTGATATATAATTTTGTTTTTCACCTACATGTCCTCATTCACTTTACGATCTGAATCTATTCCTGTTCGGGTTGAAGGTGGTATTCAGATAAAGCCCTCCTAACAATGACGACTCCAGATTTTGAATGTGGTTCAAATGCCTAGGAAAGAAGTATATATTATTAATGAAGTTGTATTTACCGTGACAATCTCTCACAAGAAACATTGCTACCATGAAGAATAAGGAATCACATGTTTCTAAATCACATAAAATGCTAGTATTTTTCCTCAAATTACTGGGAACATGGCTAATAGGAACCTCTATAAACAAAATAGAAATTGACATAATTGAGTCCAAATTTATTTCATAGCAAGGATGGATCCAAGGGGCGTCCCCCATTTGAAATTTTTAGATTTTTTTAAATTTTATATATAAATTATCATGTATTTTAGATTTGATATCCACATTGTATAAAATTAGCCCCTTGGCCAAATTGTATCTAATATAATTATTTCCTCCTTAAGCCATAAGGTTATACTTTATATTAATAAAGTATTTTTCAATTTTTAATTATATAAATTTAATAATAATCAAATATTAATACATGATGGGTCTTGAAAAACTAAATTTAGATGCTCCATATGGACTTTAAATCTAAATTCCAGAATTAATTGATTTGGCCCATACCCATACATATTAGGTTAGTGACTTTCTTGTATTTTGATTTGTAGACACTCAATTTTGCCCGGGCCCAGAAATAAGTCCAAAAACAAAAATAATAAACTCCAAAAAAAACGAAGTCCAAGTTCAGTCCAGAATTACAAATATAATTTGGCCCGATCGGAGTGGCCCATTACTTGAAAAGATTTAAGGTCCATCTACAAGTTTGACTCATATGGAAATATAATCTTTAATGATATGCAATCTTAGATGTGATATGCAATCTTAGATATGATACAATCTTAGATATGATTGCAATCTTAGATATGATATACAATCTTAGAAGATATGATTTTGTAATCTTGGAGATTTAATTTCTAGATATCATTTAATCTTAACCGTTGATGTAATTGATCTGTACCGTTGGATTTGGGGAGGCTCAACTATAAATTGAGGCCTCTCCCTTCATTGTAAAACACACTGGAGTTTTGGGAAGCAATAAGAATTCTTAAGAGCATTCACTCAAATTTCTCTCCCTCTTGCGTTCTTATTTTCTACAGTTTGTTCTTATTTATTCTTTGTTCATTTTCGTTTTCAACCTTTTTTTTATTTTGATTTAATCCCTATTTCCTTGATTTTTAATTCTCTTTTATATTTTATTTTTTAAAATAATTTTAGTATTATATCAAACTATTTCATTTTTTAATTTTTTTTCATTACTCTTAGTAAATTATTTTTTTAATTTTACTCAAATCATTATTTTAAAAAAATATATTTCATTTAATTGCCATATTTTATCCAAAAGTTTTTCTAAAAAGAGGCAATGTTTTTCGTATTTAGGAATTCGAGAAATAGTGCCCTAACATGCTGGGTTGCGATTTCCCGTTTGTCTAAATGTCTAAAGTATCCTTCTAAATAAATTTTGTAAATCACGAGATGATTTCAGTTATGAGAGTTTAAGAATATTGTGTCCTATCATGCTGGATGTGATGTTTGTATTCTTTCGGAGCTAAGGAATCTTGATTTTTCAACTTAAATAATTCCGGTTTTAAAAAGGGGATCCTATTTTTAAATCCTTTCAATTTTTTGACATTAAGACAGAAAACTATTCAATTTGGTACCAATTTTGGGCATTGCGAGGGTGCTAATCCATCCTCGTACGTAACCGACTCCCGAACCTATTTTCTTAATTTTCGTAGACCAAAACGTTTTATAAGGTGATCCAATCACACCTAAAAAAGGTTGCTGGCGACTCCCATTTTTATTTTTCAAAAAGTCGAACCCCGTTTTTCAAACCCCTTTAAAATGGTTTCGACAGCTTGGCGACTCCACTGGGGACGTATAAGAGAGTCAAGCCGAAAATTGATTATTTTCTGTCTTAATGTTAGAAATTTGGAAAAATTTTGAAATATGTCATTTTTACATGTGTTTGTTGCATATGTTTGTTATTGTTTACGCACGCATTGCATTTGCATGACCGTTGTGGTCACACCCTTAAGTGGGAGTGAGAAGCTATGCTTTCGTGAGGTTTTCACCTCTGCATGGGCTAGTGGATTGCTTCCGGGATACATCCGAACCTATGTCTTCGTGAGATTTTCATCTCCGCATGGTCATAGGGAAATGTGTCCCCCTGAATCGAACTTGGTCCATATGAGCCTATAATTGGTGAGGATCGAGGAATCTGCTAGTTCAGTTACCCTTGCTTTAGAACTGAACTACATATAGTGAACTTTAAGTGCTTGCCCCAGGTAGTATGATGATGACCTTTAGTGTCTACCTTTATAAGTTCTTATTTATTATATTTTTTTATATATGTGACACTGACTTGTTTCTCTTATTTTGCTATCATTGCATGTCATTTATCATTAAAAGGTGTCGATTCAAGGTCCGATTTCTGAGTTAGAAAGTTTTGTAATGGGGAACGAATATCTTAATAAAGTGGAGGACAACTCTTTCGTTTGTGCTTGGTCAGAGAAAACCCAAATAGAAAAAGAAATTAGTGTCACCAAAGGATACACATCAGAATTATGGGACTACACTCTCATTAGTGTAATGCGAAATAACCTCCAAGAGTTAAAGGAAATATGGAATTAATGGAGTAACGGCTGCAGCGGTTGTTCTACAATAGTTATGGAGAATTGCAGTATTTGCTTGACATGAAGATAGATGAACAATTCAAGGTGAGCGTGGGGAGTACTGATGGACACTTCTACCATTACAGATGAAGATAGTCACCTCGTGGATGGTAAGGGTTTAAGACCTACAAAATTGAATTGGATGGAAAGAATTTTGCTTATGATGGTAGAAAGGCTCACTTACTGTAGGACCGCTACCAAACAATAAGATGAAATTTACTGTAGTACTTTAGGATGTTGTACCTATCAGAAATAATGGAAATGTAAGCCCTAATGGCCGGGACAGCCCAAATGAGCATGAAAGAAAGAGATTAAAGAAGATCGTATCGTTTAAAGACCTTTAAAGTGGATATTAGCTATGCTACGGAGATACCCATGCAAGCAATTCAAAATGTTCTGTGAGGGCAGAAATTTGAAGACTCTCAAGAAGCACTGAGGACGTTTGATATCATTTTAAGGCAGTATGCTGCGAAGTTGGAATGCCTACTTGTTCGCCAATCTTTCTTTCAAGGTAATCAGAGCAACTTCACAGGCATTGAAGGAGGTGTCTTTGGCTGTAGAGCTTACTTCATAGGTGAAGCCGTAATTCAAATTCAAGAGAAAGCTGATCATTTACGAATCTTTTGGTAGGAAGGGCGAGCACGTTGAGCACCAATATGAGCTACAGTCAGATCGTGGTCGAAAGTTAGCTTTGTTATTAGATAGGGTTAAGACTCTGGGCCTACGAGCGAAAGCGTATTTGTAATCTGTTTTATAAAAAGACTTTTGTTCCTTAAATAACGTTTTCTAAAATGAAACTGAATCGAGATCGATACCTTTTTGCATTCATACATTTGCGTTACATTACATCAAAGAAAAGAAGGTGTTGATTCGAAATTCGATTCCTAAATAGAATAGTTTGTCATAAGGAAACGAATTTCTTGATAAAGTGGATTTAGTGCGGTCGTCTGAATATAGTTCAAGTAAACACGATGAGAGAAAGCTGGTAGTTCACGGAGGAATACATGATGTAATTGCCAGAGATTCAAGCCAACAAAGGCATGACGAGAGAAAGCCGGAAGTCCACGAAGGAATACGTTACTTGATTTAACTACCAACGAAGATTATCCAAGAGCCGGCACTTTTTGATGAGTATCATGGAGATAAGCGAGTAAGAGATTGAGGCTCAGATTAAGCAGCAAGGAGCTAGCAAATGCATCTTTTGGAGAATTTACAGGATTCGACCATGAAGAAAAGATCAGCGTTTACTTGGACTATGAAGGGCAAGACCGCATATATAATTTATTTTCATGTAAAGAAATTTGTTTTCTAGAAAAGTTATTCTAATGGAATTGAATTCAAGATCAACATCTCCTTTTCTTTTGCATTTGCATTACATCACATCACATGCATTTAAAATTATAAAAAGACCCTAATTAGTTAAAGTTATTAAAAAAAGAAAGAAAAGAGAGAGAGAAGAGGGTCACGGCTGAGTGAAAAAGGAGTTGAATGGGAATTAACGATGTTCCTTTACATATCCCCGACTTTTGTGTCAGGAAGGATAGCTTACCCGGAGAAGGGGGTGTTTGGAAATGAAAATCATCCCATCAATGTCATACATGAGGAAGGAACTGAACAAAGAAACCTTGAGGGCATTCGCCCTTACAAACTGGGAAGTTCTTTAAACAATTGGACTGTAGAAGAACTTTCTGTAATTTTTAGGAATTTTACGGAGTAATATTCAGAACACTCTTTTTGCTCTAAAGCCTAGGAGTAATGAGATTTCTTTTGAGAAGAGGGCTCATGTTCAGACATTTTTATTTTCAATAAAACATACTTTATCCGAGTAAATATTCTTTCATTCTGATTCTTTTGACCTTTGACATTCTTTATAAATTTTCATTTCATGTAAATAGTCATTCTTGAATTCATTTATTCCTTGTATATTCTTTTGCGTGCCTATCATAGATCCCTAGATATCAATGACACGGGCAACAATACTACAGATTCAGAGTTCCTTTTGAGTGCGATATGTGTTTAAAGGAATCTCAGTACTTTGAAGGTGACAGAAATTGTGACTTGTTTCTAAATTTATTGAAAATGGTTTTTACCCCATGAAGTGGTGGTAGGAAATATAGCCTTAGAGGAAGGAAAGATTGCGAAATTAGAATTAGCTGAGGAGACAAAACAGGACCTTGTTGAGACTATTTTGGGAATTCAAAAATATGGTCCAAAGATGCATGCAGGAGGATTTGCAATTGCTAGGATAAACATGAGGTTTTAGGGCACTGTTGGTCCACCATGGAAAGGGATCGCATCAGTTGTACAATAAATGCCAAATTTAAAGGAGTCAAGACTTATGGGGCATGTATGTTATGGGCTCGAGCTCGTCAAAAGTTTCAAGCTAACAATGACTTATCTTTGTGGACGTCCACTACTGCATTAAGAGGGGGAGATAGCTTCATATGCCAATATTACAAAGTCAAAAGTCATCCATTTCAAAAAAAAAAAGATTATATAACTGCACAATGCCAAAAGTTTGCAGTCTTTTCAAAGATAATGCGCCATACCACAGTACAACAAAGGTTGCCAAAAGAAAAGAAAAAGAAGAAAAAAAAATAAATTACAGAAGATGACCGAGAATGGTAAAAATTGGCATAAGAAACTACCGCCTACTCTCTATGCTTACGCTGGGGCAAACACCTTCAATTCCAGTTGTTTCAAAGGTTCCAACCATCATCCTTGGAATGGGTGCATTGTTTGGCTTTTCTAAGCAGTCTGATGTGCCGTCAATAGCTGCGATGGTTAGCTCCAGGCGGTGGCCATTGATTTCCAACTATGGGGCATCAGGCCGTACACAGTCTCTGAAGCTTAAAATGATAGATTCTTTCTTCAAAACTAGTTTCTGACAAAGTGGATGACGGTATCATGAAGGAAGCTCTATAAGACTTCTATACAAGTTCAGGGAAGAGGAAACCTGATCAAATCATTATTTTCAAGGATGGGGTTAGCGAGTTTCAATTCAATCAAGTTTTGATCAAGTTATTGAGGCTTGCAAGTTCCTTGACGAGAAGTGGAACCCTAAAGATTGTGGTTATTGTTGTATGAAAAACCATCATACCAAGTTTTTTCAGCAGGGATCTCCTGACAATGTGCTACATGGTACTGTCATTGACAACAAAGTATGCCATCCAAAGAACAATGATTTTTACCTTGGTACCCATGCTGGAATGATTGGAATCATGAGGCAGACCCACTATCATGTTCTCTTAGACCAGGCTGGGTTTTCGGCTGATGATCTGCAAGATTTTGTTCATTCTCTATCCTATATGTATCAAAGGAGCACCACAACCATATTTGTTGTGGCTCCTATTTGCTACGCTCATTTGGCAGGTTCACAGTTGGGGGCAATTTATAAAGATTAGGGATGCTTCAGAAGCATCATCGAGTCATGGTGGGATGTATGCTCCGGGAGTAATCTCTGCACTCTCGACTTTCCAGTTGAAGGATAAAGTCAGCAACTTCATTCTTGTCTGTTGAGAATCATTGAACCATCTTTTTGTAGGGTTTGACAAACAACAGCCAGGACTGCTGCTGGGGCAATCCCTTTCTCATGGGTTTATGAATCAAGATTTTTCCTCCAAGCTTTGATGGAGTCAAGAATTGAATACATCTAGTAAACTTAACTTGAAAATATTCATCCTAAGCAAATGTACCAAGAATGGATGACACAGACTTATGACAAAGAAAGTTCGTCCAAAAGAATTTCATAAAGGAAACTTTGTGCTAAAAGAGATCATTCCCATGCAAAAGGATGCCGAATTGGGAAGGGCCATATGTTGCGAAGGGGGCTTTCTCTAGAGGTGCATTGATTTTGACAAGAAATGGATAGGAAGAATTTATCTGATTCAGTGAATTCGGACTCGGTCAAGGATTACTTTGTCTGAAGGAGAAGGGAAGCCAAGGTGAAAACCCGCAAAGGGCACTTTGGGACTTCTATTTAAAAAAAACAAAAAAAAAAACAAAAGAAAAAGAAAAGAAAAAGATAAAAAAAATAATAAAAAGAAAAAAGAAAAAAGAAAAAAGAAAAAATGGAGAGGCCAAGGTGAAAACCCGCAAAGGGCGCCTTGTGACCAAAGGGGTTTTGAGTTGAAAACCCGAAAGGGCAGCTCAAATTTAGAAAGTCATGCAGTGACCTTGCTATACCAGATTCGACGAGAAATGAAGTATGTTACATATCGAGGCATCAACGAATTACTTTGGATCTTTTAAACACATGTTGAACTCAAGAAAGTCTTCATGGATCTAGTGTATAGACGCTCAAGCGGTGATATCTAGGGCATCTGATTTCTGTCCTATTTACTATCTTTGGATTCTTTTTCTTCGCAAAGATATGTTCTCAATTTAATCTTTTTGCGTTCCTTCTAATAATTTGTCCAAACCTAATTATCCTCAGGATCAATTTATTTGTCTCCCATTATTCATAAAGCATGTTGCATTGAAATAATGATAGATGAACTGAAATATCTTTACAAACGCGTTTTGCATATTACTCTGAAATTTCTAGATAATACAAGAAATCGAAACAAGACAATTGTTTAAGGAATTCTCATATGTATGGGTTGGAGATACTCAAGAGATTTTCTTCTTCAGTCCAAAAGGTGGTTGGACGTTTTAAGCAATATTGATCTTAAGAAAAGATCATTTCATAAACATCTCCAGCGGATCACAACGTTTGGAGAATGGTACAATAGGACTAAGTTGATTCAAAGCATACAAGCAGAGTATGATTGATACATCAAGAAGTATAAAGATAAAACTTCGATGAGGGAATGTGTGATGACGTCCGAAATAGGGGTCATATTCATAACATTTTGCATTATAACATGCCTAGTTAGGAGAGTTTGACTCACTTCGATCATAGCATCCTAATTATTAAGCATGAATTCATACGCATTCTACAGGTTATGTCTTTTATGGGACAATGTAGATCAAAGAAACAAGATTTGGCATCCCTGTGTTTATAGGGAACAGATCGAAGATAGTAGATCTGACATTCCTGTGCTTACAGCGAAGCAGATCGAAGATTTTAGCATGGCATCCCTGTGTTTATAGGGAACAAATTGAAGATAGCAGATTTGGCATCCCTGTGTTTATAGGGAACAGATCGAAGATAGCAGATCTGACACTCTTGTGCTTACAGCGAAGCAGATCGAAGTTTTCAGCATGGTATCCCTGTGTTTATAGGGAACAAGTTGAAGATAGCAGAGAACAAATTGAAGTTTGGCATCTCCATATTCGACGGAGGGCAAACACATAGCAGATTTGACCTTCAGATGTTTATACTGAAGCAAGATCCAAGATGGTTTGGCATCCTTGTGCTTACAAGGAACAAATCGAAGACATAGCTGATTTGGCTTTCACGTGCTTATGATGAAGCAAATCTAAGATGATTTGGCATCTCTGTATTGTCAGAGAACAAATCGAAGTTTGGCATTTCCATATTCGACGGAGGGCAGACACATAGTAGATCTGGCCTTCAGAAGTTATGCTCAAGCAAGATCCAAGATGGTTTGGCATCCTTGTCCTTACAAGGAACAAATCGAAGACATAGCTGATTTGGCTTTCACGTGCTTACGATGAAGCAAATCTAAGATGATTTGGCATCTCTGTATTGTCAGAGAACAAATCAAAGTTTGGCGTCTCCATATTCGACGGAGGGCAGACACATAGCAGATCTGGCCTTCAGATGTTTATACTGAAGCAAGATCCAAGATGGTTTGGCATCCTTCTGCTTACAAGGAACAAATCGAAGACATAGCTGATTTGGCTTTCACGTGCTAACGATGAAGCAAATCTAAGATGATTTGGCATCTCTGTATTGTCAGAGAACAAATCAAAGTTTGGCATCTCCATATTCGACGGAGGGCAGACACATAGCAGATCTGGCCTTCAGAAGTTATACTCAAGCAAGATCCAAGATGGTTTGGCATCCTTGTGCTTACAAGGAACAAATCAAAGACATAGCTGATTTGGCTTTCACGTGCTTACGATGAAGCAAATCTAAGATGATTTGGCATCTCTGTATTGTCAGAGAACAAATTGATGTTTGGCGTCTCTATATTCGACGGAGGGCAGACACATAGCAGATCTAGCCTTCAGATGTTTATACTGAAGCAAGATCCAAGATGGTTTGGCATCCTTGTGCTTACAAGGAACAAAACGTTGAAGCAAGTCTAAGATGATTTGGCATCTCTGTATTGTCAGAGAACAAATCGAAGTTTGGCGTCTTCATATTCGACGGAGGACAGACATATAGCAGATCCAAGATGGTTTGGTATCCTTGTGCTTACAAGGAGCAAATCGAAGACATAGCTGATTTGGCTTTCGCGTGTTTACGCTGAAGCAAATCTAAGATGATTCGGCATCTCCGTATTGTCAGGGAACAAATTGAAGAAGCAGATTTGGCGTCTCTGTGTTCGATAGAGAGCAGATCGAAGATATTAACATGACATTCATGAGTTTGCAAGAAGCAGATTGAAGCCGTCAAGAGGCCATTTAAGGAAGATCAAGAACTCAAGACTCGGCAAGACCAGGCAAAATTGGTCTTTTTATAGTCTTTGCTCTATTCCTGTTACACAGCAATGAGCAAAGAGGGGCAGCTGTAAACACTCAATTTTGCCCGGGCTGTAACACCCCCACGCCCGAGACCGTCGCCGGAGTCGAGTATGAGGTGTTACTAAGCTTAATTTAACATTTTTAGAACTTTGAATTATTTATTTCTACATTCACAGCTTTCAAGCTACTTGCGTCACAGTCACAAGAAAAATCATATCTCGAGTTACAAAACTCAAAATCAAGATCCGTAAATTTTCCCTGAATCTAGACTCATGTACCTATCTACTAATTTTTTTCTAGAATTTTTGGTTGCGCCAATTAGTACTGTTTATTAGCTAAAGTTACCCCTGTTTCAGGACTTGACTGAACTGACCTCTGTTTACTACGAACCATATTTCTCTCTGTACAAAATTCATATGATTATGAGGTTTGTTTCTCCTGAAACTATACTCAATAATTATTCTGAGGATATAAAATACATCACTTAATTATATCTGTACAATTTATGGTGAATTTTTAAATTTGGAACAGGGGATCCAGAAATCACTCTGACCCTGTTTCACTAAAATTCAAATATCTTCTAACATATAATTCCTTTACCTATTTAGTTTGTTTCATGTGAAACTAGACATAATAAGCTTCAATTTGATATTTAATCCATCACCAAATTCAATTTCTATGATTTTTAGTAAATTTTCAAACTCACGTCAGTGTTGCTGCAATATTCTGTTTATGGCAAATTTCATCCCTTTTTATGAGTTTTCATGATTAAAGTATCCTATTAACCTTCCATGACATCAAACATAATCTAAACTAACCATTTCCATAACTTATCATTATCAAGCATTTTATCAACTATTCCATCACCATATCATAAGATCATTTACACAAGATAGGTATATTGCTATACATGCCATACTTAAATTTACAAGCCATTTACAGAAAAGTTCTTCCTGGATAGTGTGGTGATCCTTCGACCTATCCCGACTCCTGAGCTGGCTTGTCCAAAACTACAATGAGTAAGAAAGAGGGAGTAAGCACAAATGCTTAGTAAGTTCACATGCAAATAGCAAGTAACATAACCATATAAGCAAACATAAAACATCATTTGCATAATCGTCACCAAGACATTCATATCATATTTTCATTTATCATCTCACCATATTGTTGTTATATCGATTTTTCAACCCGAGGGTTAAGTACATACCTGTCCGAAGTATCCATTTCACATCACTTACCAATACGTCTCTTTTCATCTCAAGTATTCCTTCATTTGAGTAGAACTTTACCCGTTGAACTCATCGGAATATAATTCGGATACGTAGGAAGTTTGCACATAAGTGCCACATATGTAGCCAAGCTACCATGTAACCCGCCCTTAAGCGAACTCGGACTCAACTCAACGAGCTCGGGCGTTCGCATCCATAATGAACTCGGACTCAACTCAACGAGCTCGGATGCCTAGTTACATCTCACGAACTCGGACTCAACTCAACGAGTTCGAACATTCGCATCCATAAGTGAACTCGGACTCAACTCAACGAGTTCGGATACCCAAATATCCCAGTGACATGTCACTTGTATCCTAATCTATTCCTAAGGTTCAAACGGGATTTTCCTTAAACACATATCCTTGACGTCTTCCGTAAAATGCCGTAACCAATACTCGGTAACAATTTATATTTTATTCGAAAATAACCACAAAGCATTTATTTCATAATAAAAAAAATCAGCATATCACATAATTGACATCAATGACTTAAAATAACAATTATGCTACATTATTTACATATGAACTTACCTTGGTACCAAAATACAAAGGTTTTGCAATTTAATCCATAATCTTTTCTTTTCCTCGATTGGAGTCGTTTCCACGTCTTTCTTGATCTAAAATAACACATTTAGCTTATTTAATACTCACATTATCAAATTAATCCTTAATTCAAATTTTGACAAAATTACAATTTTACCCCTAAACTTTTGCATATTTACATTTTTGCCCCTAGGCTCGGGATTAAACTTTATTTCTTATTCTTATGTTTTACAACATGCTGATCACTTTTCCCTTCTATGGCAACATCAAATTCTCACTCTAACATGTACTTGTGACTATTAGGTATTTTTACCGATTAAGCCATTTTACTCGTTTTTGCTTAAAATCGAGTAGTACAAGTTGTCTAACATAATTTAAAATCTCATATTCTATCATAAAACATCAAAATACACAAATTTCACCTATGGGTATTTTTCCAAATATAAACCCTAGGTTAAATTATTGCTAACATAAGCTTTATCGAGTTACCGGGATCTCAAAAACGTAAAAATCATTAAAAACGGGGCTTAGAATCACTTACTATGAAGCTTGAAAGTTGAAGAAACTCTAGCTATGGTGAGAGTGAAGTTTCAGCAGCAACTAAATGGGGAAGATGACCATTTTGTGTTATTTTTCCTATTTTATTTCATTTAATATCCAAATGACCAAAATGCCCTTAATACCTTTCTTTGAAAATTTTCATGTACAAGCCCATTTTTGTCCAAAATTTTAGAAATTGGTCAGATTGCTATTTAAGACCTCCTAATTAATATTTCAAAGAAATTTCATACTAAAAACTTCTAGAATGCAAGTTTTGCAACTTTTTCGATTTAATCCCTAACTTCAAATTAAGCATTTTATGCATAGAATTTCTTCACAAAATTTTCACACAATCATGCAATCATATCATAAACCTCAAAATAATTATAAAATAATTATTTCTATCTCGGATTTGTGGTCACGAAACCACTATTCCGATTAGGCCCTAATTCGGGATATTACAACTCTCCCCTTTTAAGGATTTTCGTCCTCGAAAATCTTACCTGAATAAATGAGATGTGGGTATTGATTTCTCATAGTTTCTTCAGATTCCCATGTAGCTTCTTCTACTCCATGCTTTTGCCACAACACCTTCACAAGTGCAATATTTTTATTCCTTAGTTGTTTGACCTCTTGAGCTAAAATCTTAATCGGTTCTTCTTCATAGGTCATATCTGGTTGTAGTTCAATTTCTGTCGGTGAAATCACATGTGAAGGATCCGAACGATACCGATGTAACATAGATATGTGGAACACATCATGAATCTTCTCTAATTCAGGTGGTAAAGCTAGCCGATATGCTACCGGTCCAACTTTTTCAATTATTTTATACGGCCCAATAAAACGTGGACTTAATTTGCCCTTCCGTCCAAATCTGAGAACCTTTTTCCACGGAGACACCTTTAAAAATACTTTATCACCAGCTTGAAATTCAATGTCCTTTCGTTTTAAATCTGCATAAGATTTCTGTCTATCCGAAGCAGCTTTCAAATAATTTCGAATTACCTTTACTTTTTCTTCGGTTTCTTTTATTAGATCAACTCCATAAATCTTATTTTCCTTGAGTTCAGTCCAATACAGAGGCGTTCGACACTTACGACCATACAATGCTTCATAAGGTGCCATTTTCAAGCTCGTCTAATAACTATTATTGTAAGCAAATTCTACCAACGGTAAGTATTTTTCCCAACTTCCTTGAAATTCCAATACACAACATCTGAGCATATCTTCAAGAATATGAATTACTCTCTCTGATTGTCCATCAGTTTGTGGATGAAAAGCAGTACTGAAATTTAACTTTGTACCTAACGCGTCTTGCAATTTTTGCCAAAACCGCGAGGTAAACCTTGGATCTCTATCTCAAATGATCGACAATGGTATTCCATGTAGTCTAACAATTTCTCTAACATACAATTCAACCAACTTGTTAAGAGAATAATCCGTACGTACCGGGATAAAATGAGCCGACTTAGTTAGTCCATCAACTATTACCCGGATGGCATCTTTCTTTCCGGAGTTAATGGCAATCCTGAAACAAAATCCATAGTAATCCGATCCCATTTCCATTCAGGAACCATAATAGGCTGAAGTAATCCCGAAGGCACTTGGTGTTCAGCTTTAACTGTTGACAAATTAAGCATTTGGACACAAACTCGATATATCTCTTTTCATTCCATTCCACCAATACATTTTCTTCAAGTCATTATACATTTTACATTACTACGGATGAATTGAGAAACAACTACCATGTGCTTCCTGTAGGATCTTTTGAATCAATTCCTCATTCTTGGTACACAAATCCGATCTTTAAACATTAAGCACCCATCGAACCGATTCTCAAATCGACTCAGTATCAACTTCACACTTTGCTTTCTCTTGGCTTGTAAATCTTGATCATCTTTCTCGAGCTTCAAAATTTCTTGTAAAACATCGATTTTACTCTTAGCTCTGCTAGAATCGAACCATCATCCGACATTTTCAACCGAGTGTTCATAACTCTCAAAGCAAACAACAACTTTCTCGCTTAAAGCATCGGCAACCACATTCGCTTTTCCCGGATGATAATCAATAACAAGCTCGTAATCTTTCAATAACTCCAACCATCTTCGCTGTCTTAAATTCAAGTCTTTTTGTGACATCAAGTATTTAAGACTTTTATGGTCGGTATATACCCGGCACTTTTCACCATACAAATAATGTCACCAAATTTTCAAAGCAAACACCACCGCAGCCAATTCCAAATCGTGAGTAGGATAATTCCTCTCATGAGGTTTTAACTGCCTCGAAGCATAGGCCACCACTTTTCCTTCTTGCATAAGCACACACCCCAAACCATTTAGAGAAGCATCACTATACACCACAAATTCTTTACCTGATTCGGGCTGTACTAACACTGGTGCCTCTGTTAATAACTTTTTCAATTCTTCAAAACTCTGTTGACATTCTTCCGTCCATTCAAATTTAACATCCTTTCAGAGTAGTCTAGTTATAGGAGCAGCAATTATAGAAAATCCATTTACAAACCGTCGATAATACCCGGCTAGCCCCAAGAAACTTCTAACTTCAGTTACATTTTTCGGTGGTTTCCAATCAACAATGGCTGAAATTTTACTAGGATCAACCCGTATACCATCACCAAAACAATATGACCCAAAAATCCAACTTCCGGAGCCAAAATTCACTTTTACTAAACTTAGCATACAAATTGCTTATCTCTCAAAGTTTGCAAAACTATCCTCAAATGCTCAAGCATGCTCTGTCTCATCTTTTGAATAAATTAAAATATCATCTATAAACACCACAACAAATTTGTCCAAGTATGGTCGAATATGCAATTCATTAAATCCATAAACACAAAGAGGAGCATTTGTCAACCAATCCATACCCAAAATAACATCAAACTCATCAAACGGCAACAACATCAAGTCAGCCGGAAAGTAATGACCCCGAATCATTAAAGGACATTTCTTACATACTTTATCAACAATCACACATTTGCCTAACGGATTCGACACTCTAATCATAAATTTTGTGTTCTCAACAGGTATATTCATACTAGACACCAATTTCATGCACACATATGAATGAGTAGAACCGGGATCAATCAAAGCAATAACATTAACATTATAGAGAGAAAATGTACCGTAATCACATCGGTGAGGAAGCATCTTCGCGCTTTAATAGCATAAGTCCTAGCTGGAGCCCTTCCTTCAGGTCTAATTGGTGCATCCCTGGCTACATTCTTACTGCTTGCTTCGCTCCCAGCTTTTCTTGGATATCTTCCTCTCGAATCCGCCCCACTTGTTTTTGTATTCTGAAATTTTTCTTTTCACTCTCTCTGGCGATCTCTAATAAAATGATCCGGAGAACCACATCGAAAACATTCATTTGCTCTGCACGGACCAAAATGATTTCTACCACACCGCTGGCACTCCGGTTTAACAAATCTCGGATTCCCTACACTGGCTGATGAAGTAGTCTGGGACTTAGGACCCACATTTTGCTTCTTATAGTTTCCATATGATTGCCCAGCTGAAGTTTGAGAATGAGGATTCATATTTCTTGACTTTCCAGGTTGCTGTGAGAATGAACTGCTCATCGGTCTTTTCTTCCAGCTTCTAGTCTCGATCTCGCTTTTTCTTCTCTTTTTAAGTAATTCTTGACCTTACAAGCTCGATCAACCAATACTACCATTTCTTTTAATTCAAGAATTCCAACAAATACTTTGATGTCTTCATTGAGCCCGTCTTCAAATCGTCGGCACATCTTGGCCTCTGTAGGAACATACTCTCTGGCATACTTACTTAATCGAACAAACTCTCTTTCATATTCTGTAACCGTCATATTACCTTGCTTCAGTTCAAGAAATTCTTTACGCTTCTGATCAATAAATCTTTCACTAATATATTTCTTCCGAAACTCTTCTTGAAAGAATTCCCAAGTTATTCTCTCTTTCGGTACCACCAAAATCAAAGTCTTCCACCAATTATAAGCTGAATCCCTCAACAAAGATATAGCGCATTTCAAACATTCTTCAGGTGTACAAGATAATTCATCAAATACCCGAATAGAATTTTCAAGCCAAAACTCTGCTTTCTCGGCATCATCATCAATATTTGCTTTAAATTCTTCGGCCCCTTGCTTGTGGATTCTGTCAACTGGATTTCTATGAAATTTCATCAGATCCATACCTTGAGGCATCTGGGGTACAGGTTGAGGAATTGGGGGAGGTGGGGGAGGTTGTACATTTGGGTTCGTACGAACGAACTCAGTATACCATGCACTCATCATTTGGAGAAAGGCTTCCCGACCCATTTCTCCTCCTCCCTGACCAACAGTAGGAGGTGGATTTTCAGTCGGCGCTGCTCCTTCAGCTGGATCTGGCGCATTACTCTCTACTTCATCTGCCACAGCCGGATCGGGATCCATTTACTATAAAAAAATCATTTAAAAAGGTCAGAAGTCGTCACACTATCACAATTTATACATATGGCATGTATAGCAAAATCCATGCATACAATACGTAGTCCGAGAACCGACTAAACCTGCTCTGATACAACTAAATGTAACGCCCCCACGCCCGAGACCGTCGCCGGAGTCGAGTATGAGGTGTTACTAAGCTTAATTTAACATTTTTAGAACTTTGAATTATTTATTTCTACATTCACAGCTTTCAAGCTACTTGCGTCACAGTCACAAGAAAAATCATATCTCGAGTTACGAAACTCAAAATCAAGATCCGTAAATTTTCCCTGAATCTAGACTCATGTACCTATCTACTAATTGTTTTCTAGAATTTTTGGTTGGGCCAATTAGTACAGTTTATTAGCTAAAGTTACCCCTGTTTCAGGACTTGACTGAACTGACCTCTGTTTACTACGAACCATATTTCTCTCTGTACAAAATTCATATGATTATGAGGTTTATTTATCCTGAAACTATACTCAATAAGAATTCTGGGGATATAAAATACACCACTTAATTATATCTGTACAATTTATGGTGAATTTCTAAAGTTGGAACAGGGGATCCAGAAATCACTCTGAACCTGTTTCACTAAAATTCAAATATCTTCTAACATATAATTCCTTTACCTGTTTAGTTTGTTTCATGTGAAACTAGACATAATAAGCTTCAATTTGATATTTAATCCATCACCAAATTCAATTTCTATGATTTTTAGTAAATTTTCAAACTCACGTCAGTGTTGCTGCAATATTCTGTTTATGGCAAATTTCATCCCTTTTTATGAGTTTTCATGATTAAAGTATCCTATTAACCTTCCATGACATCAAACATAATCTAAACTAACCATTTCCATAACTTATCATTATCAAGCATTTTCTCAACTATTCCATCACCATATCATAAGATCATTTACACAAGATAGGTATATTGCTATACATGCCATACTTAAATTTACAAGCCATTTACCGAAAAGTTCTTCCGGATAGTGTGACTGATCCTTCGACCTATCCCGACTCCTGAGCTGGCTTGTCCAAAACTACAATGAGTAAGAAAGAGGGAGTAAGCACAAATGCTTAGTAAGTTCACATGCAAATAGCAAGTAACATAACCATATAAGCAAACATAAAACATCATTTGCATAATCGTCACCAAGACATTCATATCATATTTTCATTTATCATCTCACCATATTGTTGTTATATCGATTTTTCAACCCGAGGGTTAAGTACATACCTGTCCGAAGTATCCATTTCACATCACTTACCAATACGTCTCTTTTCATCTCAAGTATTCCTTCATTTGAGTAGAACTTTACCCGTTGAACTCATCGGAATATAATTCGGATACGTAGGAAGTTTGCACATAAGTGCCACATATGTAGCCAAGCTACCATGTAACCCGCCCTTAAGCGAACTCGGACTCAACTCAACGAGCTCGGGAGTTCGCATCCATAATGAACTCGGACTCAACTCAACGAGCTCGGATGCCTAGTTACATCTCACGAACTCGGACTCAACTCAACGAGTTCGAACATTTGCATCCATAAGTGAACTCGGACTCAACTCAACGAGTTCGGATACCCAAATATCCCAGTGACATGTCACTTGTATCCTAATCTATTCCTAAGATTCAAACGGGATTTTCCTTGAACACATATCCTTGACGTCTTCCGTAAAATGCCGTAACCAATACTCGGTAACAATTTATATTTTATTCGAAAATAACCACAAAGCATTTATTTCATAATAAAAAAAATCAGCATATCACATAATTGACATCAATGACTTAAAATAACAATTATGCTACATTATTTACATATGAACTTACCTTGGTACCAAAATACAAAGGTTTTGCAATTTAATCCACAATCTTTTCTTTTCCTCGATTGGAGTCGTTTCCACGTCTTTATTGATCTAAAATAACACATTTAGCTTATTTAATACTCACATTATCAAATTAATCCTTAATTCAAATTTTGACAAAATTACAATTTTACCCCTAAACTTTTGCATATTTACATTTTTGCCCCTAGGCTCGGGATTAAACTTTATTCCTTATTCTTATGTTTTACAACATGCTGATCACTTTTCCCTTCTATGGCAACATCAAATTCTCACTCTAACATGTACTTGTGACTATTAGGTATTTTTACCGATTAAGCCATTTTACTCGTTTTTGCTTAAAATCGAGTAGTACAAGTTGTCTAACATAATTTAAAATCTCATATTCTATCATAAAACATCAAAATACACAAATTTCACCTATGGGTATTTTTCCAAATATAAACCCTAGGTTAAATTATTGCTAACATAAGCTTTATCGAGTTCACGGATCTCAAAAACGTAAAAATCATTAAAAACGGGGCTTAGAATCACTTACTATGAAGCTTGAAAGTTGAAGAAACCCTAGCTATGGTGAGAGTGAAGTTTCAGCAGCAACTAAAAGGGGAAGATGACCATTTTGTGTTATTTTTCCTATTTTATTTCATTTAATATCCAAATGACCAAAATGCCCTTAATACCTTTCTTTGAAAATTTTCATGTACAAGCCAATTTTTGTCCAAAATTTTAGAAATTGGTCAAATTGCTATTTAAGACCTCCTTATTAATATTTCAAAGCAATTCCATACTAAAAACTTCTAGAATGCAAGTTTTGCAACTTTTTCGATTTAATCCCTAACTTCAAATTAAGCATTTTATGCATAGAATTTCTTCACAAAATTTTCACACAATCATGCAATCATATCATAAACCTCAAAATAATTATAAAATAATTATTTCTATCTCAGATTTGTGGTCACGAAACCACTATTCCGATTAGGCCCTAATTCGGGATATTACACGGGCCCAGAAATAAGTCCAAAAACAAAAATAATAAACCCAAAAAAAACAAAACGAAGTCCAAGTTCAGTTCAGAATTACAAATATAATTTGGCCCAATCGGAATGGCCCATTACTTGAAAAGATTTAAGGTCCATCTACAAGTTTGACTCATATGGAAATATAATCTTCAATGATATGCAATCATAGATGTGATATGCAATCTTAGATATGATACAATCTTAGATATGATTGCAATCTTAGATATGATACAATCTTAGATATGATTGCAATTTTAGATATAATATACAATCTTAGAAGATATGATTTTGTAATCTTGGAGATTTAATTTGTAGATATCCTTTAATCTTAACCGTTGATGTAATTGATCTGTACCGTTGGATTTGGGGAGGCCCAACTATAAATATAGGCCTCTCCCTTCATTGTAAAACACACTGGAGTTTTGGGAAGCAATAAGAATTCTTAAGAGCATTCACTCAAATTTCTCTCCCTCTTGCGTTCTTATTTTCTACAGTTTGTTCTTATTTATTCTTTGTTCATTTTCGTTTTCAACCTTTTTTTATTTTTATTTAATCCCTATTTCCTTGATTTTTAATTCTCTTTTATATTTTATTTTTTAAAATAATTTTAGTATTATATCAAACTATTTCATTTTTTAATTATTTTTTATTACTCTTAGTAAATTATTTTTTTAATTTTACTCAAATCATTATTTTAAAAAAATATATTTCATTTAATTGCCATATTTTATCCAAAAGTTTTTCTAAAATGAGGCAATGTTTTTCGATGTTAGGAATTCGGAAATAGTGCCCTAACATGCTTTGGGTTCACGATTTCCCGTTTGTCTAAATGTCTAAAGTATCCTTCTAAATAAATTTTGTAAATCACGAGATGATTTCAGTTATGAGAGTTTAAGAATATCGTGTCCTATCATGCTGGATGTGATGTTTGTATTCTTTCGGAGCTAAGGAATCTTGATTTTTCAACTTAAATAATTCCGGTTTTAAAAAGGGGATCCTATTTTTAAATCCTTTCAATTTTTTGACATTAAGACAGAAAACTATTCAATTTGGTACCAATTTTGGGCATTGCGAGGGTGCTAATCCATCCTCGTACGTAACCGACTCCCGAACCTATTTTCTTAATTTTCGTAGACCAAAACGTTTTATAAGGTGATCCAATCACACCTAAAAAAGGTTGGTGGCGACTCCCATTTTTATTTTTCAAAAAGTCGAACCCCGTTTTTCAAACCCCTTTAAAATGGTTTCGACATGATTTGTTTGTCTTGCTAAGGAATTATCTTACTTTGGTATGGTGTCAACACTACCGAGAGAAAAAAGAAAGAAGTTTGATGCCTAGACTGAGAACACATAGTAAAAAAAATACAAATTATCTTTCTCTCGGCTCCTTACGTTTTCACGTAAATTATATTCTCTATTTATTTGACTTATTATTATTTTTCCTTTTTCCTAATGTGTAGTTGTTTAATATATTATTAAAATTTTCAGGTTTTTCGATTAAATTATGGTCAACAAAAAGATCGAATCTTTTTTCAAAAAAAAGGCTGTCAGAAAGCAATAATGATCAATCGATTCCTCAACCTTCTGTTATTAGTGAGAAAAATCAAATATCAGATATTCTCAAGCTCCTAAACAAGATATCATGTCTTCTCAATCCCAAGCTCCTGAACGAGATATCGAGCCTTCACAAGCTCCTAAATAAGATATCTGGTCTTCTAAATCCCAAGATCCTGAACGAGATATTGAGTCTTTACAAACTCCTGAACAAGATATCGGGTCTTCTCAAGTTCTTGAACATCATCGTAAGGTGTCGAGAGTCAAAACAAATGAGTTTTATGCTTTTTCTTTATAGCATGATCTGGGACTTTAAAATTCTATTTGGGATTACCCTCCAAATCAATAGGACGAATTCCATCAAGCTTACATTAAGTTTGGGCCATATAAATTGATTCGTCAAAGTGATGCTCCAATATCTCCTCAGTATATTGACAAGAATGGACGCTAATTTCTCCCATCTCAGTACAAGTTATTCTCGGATTGACTTGAGTTTTCACCAACTAAGAATGTCGCATCATTTGGGTGTCATTGAAATACTTTTACAAGTCAAGGGTTTCGATCATGGAAGAAGGACAATGAAGGATCATGAACCTAAGATGCGTCCACTTCTTTCGTTTCTGTAGTTTCTGGAAAAGATCCAGGTGAGTTTAACAATGCGACTAGAGATCGGCCTTTTAAAGCTAATAGCTTTGTGACAATTAGTCACTTTAATCTGACTTTTAAAGCTCCATTGGAGGTTGTAGTGACATTGAAAGAAGGTGTACTTGACCCAGCAAAGCAGTCGATAACTGTTTTTAAGGAAAACAATCACCCAACTCCATTTGAGTCAGCGGACGATGACCAAGCGAAAGTGTTGGGCAACGATGATTCGACTTCTAAAAGGCGGATCGCTGGAGGAAAAGTCAGTGCTGGAAGAAATGGAAGAAAGCTTAATAAGACAAAACGGGATTGGGGGAGCGATTTCAAGATGTCAAGCAGCTCTCGAGTGCCCCTATCAAAATCGGTCAACAACATGGTTGAACTTATCTCTTCTCAGATTGGAAAGAAAGGTGATATAGGAGAACTGAAAGTGGTTGAAAAGCAACTAGAAATCGAAGATGTCATTCGACATTAAAGGTAGGTTTTTCTTCGCTTTTTATTCTATATGGATTTGCATTTTTCTGTTTTCTTGTGGAACTGTCAGGGGTGTACGAGTGCAAAATTTCCCCATATTTTTTGGGAACGCCAATGGTGGATTGTTGAGTTGTGGACCTGATAATTTTTTGTTTGAGCATGTGTTTTCTGTACAATTTTATTTGGGTTTTTGTTAAGATCTAGTTGTAAATTAACTAAAGTGCAACGAATAATTATGGAGGAATTTTCCTAGAAATTACTATGTTGGTCAGATTAATGTGGTGAGTCAGCTTTGCATGTCAGCCATGTGTAAGTTATTGTGAGAGTTGTGAGCTTTATAAGTAAGGTTATTATTGGGGGGGTTCTTCCCTTCTCTTCCATTACTTTATTTTTACTCTGGTAACCAGTCAAAGAAAGAGTTCTTCATTAGAGAAAGACCAACAATTTTTTGATTTATAAGAAAAAGTCTACTATAGGCTAAAGATAAGAAATGTGAACAAAAGTGAATATCAAAGCGTTGAGGTAAGTTTAGTAACATTCAAAGGTAAGTTAAATTTTGTTAAACCAAGGTATAATTGAATGAATTTAGTACGTGTGTAAGCATGTATTAATTGAATAATTTTAAACATTATGTTACGATTCATTTACCTATTTATTCTTGTAGTGCTTATTAAGCCTTCACCGACTTAATGCGCTTATTTTAATGCGTAGGTACAGTTAGACTTGAAGAGCTAGAGTCAGGCTAGGAGACTTTCATCTCATCATATCTTCAAGAGTTACAAGAGTAGAATATGGTCGTCCATTTAAAGGAAGCTGTTAGCAGTAAGGTGTTGATACCTGAGGAGGAGGATAGATTAATTTGGATTCATGATAGCAAGGGGCCGGGTGTTTTTGGTGAAGAAATTAATGGAATTATTGATAAAAGAAGGTTTGGTTGACATTAGTTTCGCTTATGATAAGATTTTAAAGTTAAAGGTGCCTCTTAGAGTGAGAAGTTTCCTATGGTTAGTTTCAATAGATCGACTTCCTACTAAGGAGTTCCTGATTAGAAGAGGTGCGAAGATTAGTCAAATGGGGAGTGGATACCCTTGGTGCAGTAGAGAACCAGAGAAAGTGGCGCATCTTCTTTTCCATTGCAAATTCATTGGGGGACTTTGGAGAAAAATTTTTGAATGGTGAAAGGTGGAATGGAACGGTTTGCTGGTCGGTGTGGTTAGCAAAGAACGAGTTGGTATTCGATAGAAAGTGGCCTACAACATCTAGTTTGGGATTTCATTCAAAGTTGCGGACTTTGATGTGGATTAGATCGGTGCATGATGAATTAATTTAATTTAATAACTTAGAGAGACATAACAAACCAATTTTTATATTATTCAACTCATTCATGTGTTTCACTTTATTCTAAGTTAAAATGTCTAGCCATTTCATTGTGAAAGCACATCTTTGTTGATGATAAATAGAATGGAGATAGGCTAGTTGGAACCATAAAAGACTTCAATTCTATTTAAATATCGAAAAAACTTAATAGAAAGTATTAGTCAATGTTTAATTTAATAAATATAATTAATTAAGCAATTTCAATTTAATAAGAATTTTGATTTTAATGGTAATAAAATCAATATAAATTTTATTTTAATAAAATATTAAATAATTTAAATTTTATCATAAACTAACTTTTTTAAGTCATAAGAAACCAACTCGTTCTATCAATTTAAATATAGAAATAATGAATAAACTAGTCCATATTTAATTTAATAAAAAATAATGGATTAAAGAATTTTATTTTAATAAAGATATTAATGTTAATAATAATAATATATTTTATTTTAATTAAGATAGATTGAACAACTAATTTTTTTTAAAAAAAAAAATTAAAAACAAAGATTTCATTCACTATCTCTATTACCTACATTTATGTATAATTTGAGGGGAGAGGAAAAAGCCAGAGAAATTGCAAAGGGTTTATATAATTTTGAAGGGTGTATAGATGATTCTTGAATTTTGTTTGTAAACAGTAGTTGGAAAAAAAACCAACAAAAAATTAATATAAGAATCAATCGTAGTGATTCATTCATTTCCCAAAAGGAAGGCCTGAAATCCAAACTTCAAACTAAAAATAAATTGTAATTGCAAGACTCCATATGGTATGACGAAAATAATATTAGGAGAGGTTACAATAAGCTAAGGTACATGAGAAATCTCTTTTATCTTTTTTTATTTTTCTTGCAACTAAATTCAACGTGGAAAACAAGTTAAACATCATCCAAACAATTAGCTAATCAGTAAGGTTCATGGGGTTTAGAAGTATCCCCTAGTTGTTGTCCCACCAGAACCGGGACTGAAGTTGTTTAACGATATTTTGATCCAGCTGGAAGGCCTTGGCAAGAACATCAGGATTGATGGCGGGTCGAGCCAAACATCGCATTTGCAATGGTGATCACCCACGGATTTTGGCTCTTGAGAGCGAAGAAAAGGCAACCGCGTTCGTACTCCCTATGTTGAACTGGAAGTCAATCATACCTTCGGGGAAAACGAATGCATCTCCGGGGTAAAAGACTTTGGTGAAGAGACGGTTATCCGTGTTCGATGTGACAAAGCCGACTAAAAGTGTGCCCTCCACAACGACTAGAATTTAAGTGGCACGAGGGTGAGTGTGAGGAGAGTTTAGGCCACCGTAAGGTGCATAGTCAATTCGAACAAGAGATATGCCGAGAGTGTTAAGTCCAGGTATTTGTTGAACATTGGCTGGAGTGACCATTGATGCTACTTGGTTTGATGTATTTCTAGGAATGTTGAGGCCAGGCAGGAAGAAGTCTTCTGCGGTTGCAAGCTTGGGGTCCTTGCAGAACTTGCCATTAACGAAAACTGCATAAATGGAAAGTGTCGAAACCATTTTTAAAAAGGGTTTGAAAAATGCGGTTCGACTTTTTGAAAAATAAAAATGGGAGTCGCCACCAACCTTTTTAGGTGTGATTGGATCACCTTTATAAAAAATTTTGGTCTACGAAATTCAAGAAAATAGTTTCGGGAGTCGGTTACGCATAAGGAAGGATTAGCACCCTCGTAATGCCAAAAATTGGTACCGAATTTACTATTTATTGTCCTAATGTTGAAAATTTGAAAAGATTTTAAAACTTGAACAATTTAAAGGTTAAACTTGAGATTCCTTTATTCCGAAAGTATACAAACATCACATCCAGCATGTTAGGACACGATGTTTTAAATCCTCGTAACTAAAACGATGTTTTAAATCCTCGTAACTAAAATTATCTCATGATTTTGAAAATTTATTAAAAGGATATTTGGTTATTTAGTCAAACGAAAAATTGCAACCTAGCATGTTACGGCACTATTTCCCGAATTTCTAAACACCAAACATTGTCTTATTTAAGAAAAAAAACTTTTTCAATTAAATGAAATATATTTTTTTAAAACAACGAATAATATAGAATTTAATAATAAAAAATTGATATAATACTAAAATTATTAAAAAATAAAATATAATAGAGAATTAAAAATCAAGGAAATAGGGATTAAATAAAAAAAAAGGTTAAAACGAAGATGAACAAAGAATAAATAAGAACAAATCGTAGAAAATAAGAACACAAGAAGGAGAGAAATTTGAGTGAATGCTCTCAAGAATTCTTATTGCTTCCCAAAATCCAGTGAAGTCCAGTCTTTTTTTACAATGAGGGGAGAGGCCTCTATTTATAGTTGAACCTCCTCAAATCCAACGGTACAGATCAATTACATCAACGGTTAAGATTAAAAGGTATCTACAAATTAAATCTCTAAGATTACAAAATCATATCTTCTAAGATTGCATATCATATCTAAGATTGCAATCATATCTAAGATTGCATATCATATCTAAGATTGTATCATATCTAAGATTGCATATCATATCTAAGATTGTAATCATATCTAAGATTGTATATCATTGAAGATTATATTTCCATATGAGTCAAGCTTGTAGATGGACCTTAAATCCTTTCAAGTAATGGGCTATTCCGATCGGGCCAAATTATATTTGTAATTCTGGACTGAACTTGGACTTCGTTTTTTTTTGGGTTTATTATTTTTATTTTTGGACTTATTTCTGGGCCCGGGCAAAATTGAGTGTCTACAGCTGCCCCTCTTTGCTCATTGCTGTGTAACAGGAATAGAGCAAAGACTATAAAAGGACCAATTTTGCCCGGGCTCGCCGAGTCTTGAGTTCTTGATCCTTGATCTTCTTTAAATGGCCTCTTGACGGCTTCAATCTACTTCACTGCGACTCAGGAAGGCGATATCTGCTATCTTCAACTTATTCCCTATAAACACAGGGATGCCATGTTAAAATCTTTGATCTGCTTCGCTGTAAGCACAGGAATGTCAAATCTGTTATGTCTTTGATCCGTTCCCTGTAAACACAGCGATGCCAAATCATCTTGGATCTGCTTTGATGCGAAAACATCTGAAGGATAGATCTACTATGTCTTCGATCTGCTCTCCGTCGAATATGGAGATGCCCAAATCTGTTTCTTCAATTGGTTCTCTGAAAATACAGAGATGCCAAATCACCTTGGATCTACTTCAGTGTAAACACCTGAAAGTCAGATCTGCTATGTCTTCGATTTGCTCCTTGTAAACACAAGAATGCCAAATCATCTTGGATCTGCTTCGATGTGAAAACATCCAAAGGTCAGATCTGCTATGTATCTGCTCTCCGTCGAATATGGAGACACCAAACTTCAATTTGTTCTCTGACAATACAGAGATGCCAAATCATCTTAGATCTGCTTCAGCGTAAACACGTGAAAGCCAAATCTGTTGTGTCTTCGATTTGTTCCTTGTAAGCACAAGGATGTCAAACCATCTTGGATCTTGCTTCAGTATAAACATCTGAAGGTTAGATCTGCTATGTGTCTGCTCTCCGTCTAATATGGAGACGCCAAACTTCGATTTGTTCTCTGACAATACAGAGATGCCAAATCATCTTAGATTTGCTTCATCGTAAGCACGTGAAAGCCAAATCCGCTATGTCTTCGATTTTTTCCTTGTAAGCACAAGGATGCCAAACCATCTTGGATCTTGCTTCAGTATAAACATCTGAAGGTTAGATTTGCTATGTGTCTGCTCTCCGTCGAATATGGAGATGCCAAACTTCGATTTGTTCTCTGACAATACAGAGATGCCAAATCATCTTAGATTTGCTTCATCGTAAGCACGTGAAAGCCAAATCAGCTATGTCTTCAATTTGTTCCTTGTAAGCACAAGGATGCCAAATCATCTTGGATCTTGCTTCAGTATAAACATCTGAAGGTTAGATCTGCTATGTGTCTGCTCTCCGTCGAATATGGAGACGCCAAACTTCGATTTGTTCTCTGACAATACAGAGATGCCAAATCATCTTAGATTTGCTTCATCGTAAGCACGTGAAAGCCAAATCAGCTATGTCTTCGATTTGTTCCTTGTAAGCACAAAGATGCTAAACCATCTTGGATCTTACTTCAGTATAAACATCTGAAGGTTAGATCTGCTATGTGTCTGCTCTCCATCGAATATGGAGAAGCCAAACTTCGATTTGTTCTCTGACAATATAGAGATGCCAAATCATCTTAGATATGCTTCATCGTAAGCACGTGAAAGCCAAATCCGCTATGTCTTCGATTTGTTCCTTGTAAGCACAAGGATGCCAAACCATCTTGGATCTTGCTTCAGTATAAACATCTAAAGGTTAGATTTGCTATATTGCGGCCTATTACCCTACTACTTAGGGGATTAAGGCACGTCGTCTTTGATAACCATAGAATGATTATGCCTGATGCTTAGGATGCTATGATCGAAGTGAATCAAATGCTCCTAATTAAACCTGTTATAATGCAAAATGTTTATGAACATGACCCCTATTCCAGACGTCACCATTCACTCTTTCGTCGAAGTTTATCCTTATTTCTCTCGAAATATCATTTCTACTCAGCCTGTAGGTTTGTACCATTCTTCAAATGCTATGACCCACCAAAAATATCTGTAAGATGATCCTCTCTTAGGATCGAATCGTTTGATTTGTCCAATCATCATTTTGGACTAAAGAAAAAAGTTCCTCGAGTTCTTTCAAACCTCACTTACGTGAATTCTTTGAACAATTGTTCTGTTTTAGTTTCTTGTATTATCTAGAAATTTCCAGAGTAATGAGCAAAACTTCATTTGTGAAAATTATTTAGTTCATCCATCATTATTTTAATGCAACATACTTTAAGAATAATGGAAGATGAATTTAATCTTGAGAATAATTAGATTGGAACGAATTTGTCAAAAAAATACAAAGGAAATTAATCTGAAAGTTTATCTTTGAAAAGAAAGAGAATCTAAAGATAGCAAACAGGACAAAAGTTAGACGCCCTAGATATCGCCGCTTGAGCGTTTATACGCCAGCTCTATGAAGACTTTCTTGAGTTCAACATGTGTTTAAAAGATCCAAAGTAGTTTTTTGATGCCTCGATATGTAACATACTTCACTTCTCATTGAATCCGGTATAGCAAGGTCACTGCATGACTTTCCAAATTTGAGCTGCCCTTTCGGGTTTTCAACTCAAAACCCCTTTGGTCTCAAGGCGCCCTTTGCGGGTTTTCACCTTGGCCTCTCCATTTTTCTTTTTTTTCTTTTTTTATTTTTATTTTTTATTTTTATTATTTTTTTCTCTTTTTCTTTTCTTTTTTCCTTCTTTTTTTTTGAAATAGAAGTCCCAAAGTGCCCTTTGCGGGTTTTCACCTTGGCTTCCCTTCTCCTTCAGACAAAGTACTCCTTGACCGAGTCCGAATTCACTGGATCAGATAAATTCTTCCTATCCATTTCTTGTCAAAATCAGTGCACCTCTAGAGAAAGCCCTCTTCGCAACATATGGCCCTTCCCAATTCTGCATCCTTTTGCATGGGAAGGATCTCTTTCAGCACAAGGTTTCCTTTATGAAATCCTTCTTTGTCATAAGTCTGTGACATCCATTCTTGGTACATTTGCTTAGGATGAATACTTTCAAGTTAAGTTTACTAGAGGTATTCAATTCTTGACTCCATCAAAGCTTGGAGGAAAAATCTTGATTCATAAATGCATGAGAAAGGATTGCCCCAATGAGTGATCCCCGGCCGTTGTTTGTCAAACCCTACAAAAAGATGGTTCAATGATTCTCAGTAGACAAGAATGAAGTTTCTGACTTTATCCTTTAACCTGGAAAGCTGAGGTACAGAGATTACTCCCGGAGCATACATCCCACCATGAATCGATGATGTTTCTGAAGCATCCCTAATCTTCATAAATTGCCCCCAACTGTGAAGCTGCCAAATGAGCGTAGCAAATAGGAGCCACAATAAATATGGTTGTGGTGCTCGTTTAATACATATAGGATAGAGAATGAACAAACTCTTGCAGAGCATCAGCCGAAAACCCAGCTTGGTCTAAGAGAACATGATAGTGGGTCTGCCTCGTGGTTCCAATCATTTCAGCATGGGTACCAAGGTAAAAATCATTGTTCTTTGGATGGCATACTTTGTTGTCAATGACAGTACCATGTAGCACATTGTCAGGAGATCCCTGCTGAAAAAACTTGGTATGATGGTTTTTCGTACAACAATAACCACAATCTTTAGGGTTCCACTTCTCGTCAAGGAACTTGAAAGCCTCAATAACTTGATCAAAACTTGATTAAATTGAGACTCACTAACCCCATCCCTGAAAATAATGATTTGATCAGGTTTCCTCTTCCCTGAACTTGTATTGAAGTCTAAGAGAGCTTCCTTCATGATACCGTCATCCATTTTGTCAGAAACTGGTTTTGAAGAAAGAATCTATCATTTTAAGCTTCAGAGACTGTGTACAGCCTAATGCCCCATAACTGGAAATCAATGGGTACGACCTAATGCCCCATAACTGGAAATCAATGGCCACCGCCTGGAGCTAACCATCGCAGCTATTAACGGCACATCAGACTGTTCAGGAAAGCCAAACAATGCACCCATTCCAAGGATGATGGTTGGAACCTTTGAAACAACTGGAATTGAAGGTGTTTGCCCCAGCGTAAGCATAGAGAGTAGGCGGTAGTTTCTTATGCCATTTTTACCAGTCTCGGCCATCTTCTGTAATTTGTTTTTTCTTCTTTTTCTTTTCGTTTGGCAACCTTTGTTGTACTGTGGTATGACGCATTATCTTTGAAAAGATTGTAAACTTTTGGCATTGTGCAGTTATATAATCTTTTTTTTTTTGAAATGGATGACTTTTGACTTTGTAATATTGACATATGAAGCTATCTCCCCCTCTTAATGCAGTAGTTGATGTCCACAAAGATGAGTCATTGTCAGCTTGAAACTTTTGACGACCTCGGGCCCATAACATACATGCCCCATAAGTCTTGACTCCTTTAAATTTGGCATATTGTACAACTGATGCGATCCCTTTCCATGGTGGACCAACAGTGCCCCAAAACCTCATGTTTATCCTGGCAATTACAAATCCTCATGCATGTGTCTTTGGACCACATTTTTGAATTCTCATAGTATTCTCAACAAGGTCTTGTTTTGTCTCCTCAGCTAATTCCAATTTCACAATCTTTCCTTCCTCTAAGGCTATATTTCCTACCACCACTTCATGTGGTAAAAACCATTTTCAACAAATTCAAAAACAAGTCACAATTTCTGTCACCTTCAAAGTACTGAGATTCCTCTAAACACATATCGCACTCAAAAGGAACTCTGAATCTGTAGTATCGTTGCCCGTGTCATTGATATCTAGGGATCTATGATAGGCACACAAAAGAATATACAAGGAATAAATGAATTCAAAAATGACTATTTACATGAAATGTCAAATGTCAAAAGAATCAGAATGAAAGAATATTTACTCGGATAAATAATAAAAGTATGTTTTATTGAAAATAAAAATGTCTGAACATGGGCCCAATTCTCAAAAGAAATCTCATTACTCCTAGGCTTTAGAGCAACAAGAGTGTTCTGAATATTACTCCGTAAAATTCCTAAAGATTACATAAAGTTCTTCTGCAGTCCAATTGTTTAAAGAACTTCCCGGTTCGTAAGGGCGAATGCCCTCAAGGTTTCTTTGTTCAGTCCCTTCCTCATATACTGATGGGATGATTTTCATTTCCAAACACCCCCTTCTCTGGGTAAGCTATCCCTCCTGACACAAAAGTCGGGGATATGTAAGGGAACGTCGTTAATTCCCATTCAACTTCTTTTTCACTCAGTCGTGACCCTCTTCTCTCTCTCTCTTTTTCTTTCTCTTTTTAATAACTTTAACTAATTATGGTCTTTCTATAACTTTGAACGCATATGATGCGATGATATGCTATGAGATGTAAATGCATGAATGCAAAAGGATATCGATTCTGATTCAGTTTCATTTTAGAAAACGTTATTTAAGGAGCAAAAATCTTTTCATAAAACGAATTACAAATACGCTTTCACCCGTAGGCCCAGAGTCTTAACCCTATCTAATAACAAAGCTAACTTTCGACCACGATCTGACTGTAGCTCATATTGGTGCTCAACGTGCTTGCCCTTTCTACCAGTATCTGTAAATGATCAGCTATCTCTTGAATTTGAATTACGACTTCACCTATGAAGTAAGCTCCATAGCCAAAGACACCTCCTCCAATGTCTATGAAGTTGCTCTGATTACCTTGAAAGAAAGATTGGCGAACAAGTAGGCATTCCAGCTTCGCAGCATATTGCCTTAAAATGATATCAAACATCTTCAGTGCTTCTTAAGAGTCTTCAAATTTCTGCCCCCACAGAACATTTTGAATTGCTTGCGTGGGTATCTTCGCAGCATAGCTAATCTCCACTTTAAAGGTCTTTAAATGACATGATATTCTTTAATCTCTTTCTTTCATGCTTATTTGGGCTATCCCGGCCATTAGGGCTTGTATTTCCATTATTTCTGATAGGTACAACATCCTAAAGTACTACAGTAAATTCCAGCTTGTTGTTTGGTAGCGGTCCTATAGTAAGTGAGCCTTTCTACCATCATAAGCAAAATTCTTTTCATCCAATTCAATTTTGCAGGTCTTATACCCTTACCATCCACGAGGTGACTATCTTCATCCAGAATGGTAGAAGTGTCCATCAAGACTCCCACGCTCACCTTGAATTGTTCATCTATCTTCATGTCAAGCAAATCTGCAATTCCCCATAATCATTGTAGAACAACTGCTTGGCTTTGTTACTCCATTAATTCCATATTTCCTTTAACTCTTGGAGGTTATTTCGCATCACACTAATGAGAGTGTAGTCCCATAATTCTGATGTGTATCCTTTGGTGACACTAATTTCTATTTCTATATGGGTTTTCTCTGACCAAGCACATATGAAAGAGTTGTCCTCCACTTTATTAAGATATTCGTTCCCTATTACAAAACTTTCTAACTCAGAAATCAAACCTTGAATCGACACCTTTTAATGATAAATGACATGCAATGATAGCAAAATAAGAGAAACAAGTCAGTAAAAATATAATAAATAAGAACTTATAAAGGTAGGCACTAAAGGTCATCATCATACTACCTGGGGCAAGCACTTAAAGTTCACTATATGTAGTTCTGTTCTAAAGCAAGGGTACCTGAACCAGCAGATTCCTTGATCCTCACCAATTATAGGCTCATATGGACCAAGTTCGGTTCAGGGGGACACATTTCCCTATGACCATGCGGAGATGAAAATCTCACGAAGACATAGGTACGGATGTATCCCGGAAGCAATCCACTAGCTCATGCGGAGGTGAAAACCTCACGAAAGCATAGCTTCTCACTCCCACTTAAGGGTGTGACCACAACAGTCATGCAAATGCAATGCGTGCGTAAACAATAACAAACACATGCAACAAACACATGTAAAAATGACGTATTTTAAAATTTTTCCAAATTTCCGACATTAAGACAAAAAATAATCAATTTTCGGCTTGACTCTCTTATATGTCCCTAGCGGAGTCGCCAAGCTGTCGAAACCATTTTTTAAAGGATTGTTCGAAAAACAGGGATCGACTTTTGAAAAACGAAAACGGGAGTTGCCACTAATCTTTTAAAGTGTGATTGGATCACTTTATAAAACGTTTTGGTCTACGAAATTATGAGAAAATAGGTTCGGGAGTCGGTTACATACGAGGAAGGATTAGCACCCTTGCAACGCCCAAAATTGGTACCAAATTGAATAGTTTTCTGTCTTAATGTCAAAAATTTGAAAGATTTTAAAAATGTGATTCTTTTAAAATCGTGATGTTTTAAATTAAAAAGAATTCAGATTCTTTCGTTTTAAAAGAGTACAAATCTCACATCCAGCATGATTGGATATGATATCTTTAAACTTTTATAACTAAAACCATCTTGTGATTTGTAAAATTTATTTAGAAGAATATTTTAGACATTTAGACAAACGGGAAATCGCAACCCAGTATGTTAGGGCACTATTTCTCGAATTCCTAAATACAAAAAATATTGCCTCATTCTAGAAAAACTTTTGGATAAAATATGACAATTAAATGAAATATATTTTTTTAAAATAAAGATTTGAGTAAAATTTAAAAAAAATAATTTACTAAGAGTAATACTAAAAAATATTAAAAATGGAATAGTTTGATATGATACTAAAATTATTAAAATATTAAAATATATATAAAAAAATCAGGGAAACATGGATTAAATCAAAATAAAAATGGTTGAAAAACGAAGATAAACAAAGAATAAAATAAGAACAAACCGTAGAAAATAAGAACGTAAGAGGGAGAGAAATTTGAGTGAAAGCTCTCAAAAATTTTATTATTTCCCAAAAACTCCCGTGTCCAGTCTTTTTTTACAATGAGGCGAGAGGCCTCTATTTATAGTTGAACCTCCTCAAATCCAACGGTACAGATCAATTATATCAACGGTTAAGATTAAAAGGTATCTACAAATTAAATCTCTAAGATTACAAAATCATATCTTCTAAGATTGCATATCATATCTAAGATTGCAGTCATATCTAAGATTGCATATCATATCTAAGATTGCAATCATATCTAAGATTGTATCATATCTAAGATTGCATATCATATCTAAGATTGTAATCATATCTAAGATTGTATATCATTGAAGATTATATTTCCATATGAGTCAAGCTTGTAGATGGACCTTAAATCTTTTCAAGTAATGGGCCATTCCGATCGGGCCAAATTATATTTGTAATTCTGGACTGAACTTGGACTTCGTTTTTTTTTTGGGTTTATTATTTTTATTTTTAGACTTATTTCTGGGTCCGGGCAAAATTGAGTGTCTACAGAAAGAAAAGAGTTTACTACTTGGACACTTGTCCAATACTTGTACTTGCTATATTTCTCCACTTTTCAGAGTCAAAACGAATATATTGCAAAGATGAAATTTCAAAGAATTAAAGAACACACCACCGTATTTAGTATCATTAATTGCTACACAGAAATCCTGAAGAGGGCTGGGATCTGACGCTAAGACAAGTTTGGAAGCCAAAGCCAAGAGGGCAAATGCTACAAGGAATTGAACACCTTTCATTGTTGTAAGCAAAAGTCCTGAACCTGATCAAATTGAGCTTCTAGGATTTGTTGCTTTATGAGGGGTGAGAAATCTGGTTTCAAAGCATGTCCATTTATAGATAGTAGTCACTGAACAGGTCCATTGTCATTTTATTTCTTTAACAATTCCATTTTAAAAAGGAAAATAAAAAAAGAGGTTTGCCAAGTCTGAAGTGATTACTGGTTTTTAAAGAAATCTGAAGGAATCATTCTTCAACTACTCTACACCTTCAACCTCGTCGAACTGGTCGTTTTTACATACCCAATGTCGTCTTAACTACTCTACTGACTTTGAATGTGTGTATATATATATACAATTGATTAGCCTCTATTTCAAAGTTGCAGTGCTCCTATATATCCATAGAACGGTGAAAACTATATGCAGATTACATTTAATGCAACCGGGCTTTTATGAAGATGTCCATGCACGTGTATATTCAGAGAGATATAAAACCACAAGTATTGAATCACTCCGAGGCGCTTTTCTTGCAAATACTTCTTACTTAATCAATCAGTTTTATTTGAATTAATTAATAGATGTTGAAGCCGGTTAATAAGCCGGCCTGGAAAAACAGTTTCTCTAATTTTTTTTTTTTTAAAAATAAAATAAAATTGAGATCACTAATTGCAAAAGGAGATGATAATGAGGAATAAAGATCATATCAAAGGTTTCAATAGTTAATCTCCCTCAACCCACAATGGCAGTCTCTTTCACACTTTAACCAAGCCCAGCTGCTGGCACTTTATGTTTAAACACTGCCAAATGGCAAAATGTTTCCAACTAGGATCATTGTTAACATTATTTTCATTGTATCTTGCATGAACAGGGTTGCCTGCCCGCAGCCTTAGCAACCTTGGATATCTCCTAAAGTCAACGTTCGAATGGATCAAGTTGTATTAGGTACTACAAAAGACATAATTTAATTACAGATTTGACTACTTCCATGACAAAGATACTGATGTAAGCATTGGAAGTGGGAAGAGACAAGGGTAGTAGTTGAAGAACAATTCATCAGAAATGGAAAAACATAGACTAGCTCAAAGACTGTAATGTATAAATAGTCATGTTCTGCAGCAGAGTTCCTCATCCTCTCCAAAGCAATCAAAATTCCATTTATCACAATGAAAACTGCCCATTTCATCCTAGTATTTTGTCTCTTGGCTCTGGCTTCCCCATTTTCCTATGCATCTGATCCTAGTCCTCTCCAAGATTTCTGCGTAGCCATCAATGACCCCAAGGATGCTGGTAAGTTTTGTTTTTTTATCTCTTCTTCTTAAACTTGACCTTCAAATAAAACATTCTTGTAACGCCCCGTATTCGAGACCGTCACCGGAGTCGAGCACGAGGTGTTACTAAACTTAATTTCATCAATTAAACAGCTTAAACAATTTATTTTTAAAATTTCCAGACAAGCTGGCTAATTGCATCACAGTCACTTAAAAATTAATATCTCGAGTTCTGAAACTCAAAATTTAATTCTGTAAATTTTCCCTAAAACTAGACTCATATATATATTTACTAATTTTTTTCTAGAATTTTTGGTCAGGCCAATTAGTACAGTTTATTAGTTAAAGTCTCCCCTGTTTCAGGGTATGACTGCTCTGACCTCTGTGTATTACGAATCAGATATCTCCCTGTACAGAGTTTTAATGACTATGCTGTTTATTTCTATTAAAACTAGACTCTATAAGAAACCTGTACATATAAATCATGACTTCTAATTATTTTTATACAATTTATGGTGAATTTCCAAAGTCATAACAGAGGATCCAGAAATCGCTCTGGTCCTATTTCACAAAAATTTAAACATCTCATAGAATATCATTCACATACCTGTTTTGTTCCATCCATATCAAAATAGACTCATTAAGATTCGATTCTATAACTTATTCATCATTTAAGTCCATTTCTACTATTTTTAGTGATTTTTCAAATTCATGTCATTGCTGTAGCAATATTCTGTTTTATAGCAAATTTTACTTTACTATAAATTTTCATGGACTAAATAGCATTTTAAACATACATGGTATCAAATATGATTTAGATTGGTCATTCCAATGGCTAATCATTCACAAACTCTTTTCTTGCCAAAGTATAATCATATCATAAGATCATTTACATAAAGTGAGTATTTTGTCATACATGCCACATTCAAGATACACAAGCCATTTTACCAATTTAGGCCTTCGGATAGTGTGAACGAGTCTTCGACCTATCCCGATTCTCAAGCCGGTTTATCAAAACTACAATGAAGGAAAAGGAAGGAGTAAGCATAAATGCTTAGTAAGTTCACATGCAAATAGTAAGTAACATAATCATGCAATTCCACATAAAAACATCATTTGCATAAACATCACCAAGACATTCATGTTACATTTGCATTTAATATCATGCTACGATTTCATCATACCAAGTTCTCAACCCGAAGATTTAAGCACATAACTGCCAAATTTTCTCATTTACAACATTTACCAACATGTCACCTTCGTTTTAGGCATTCTTCTTATTTTCTTAAGATCCACCCGTTGAACACATCGGAATATAATTTGAATACACGGAAAGTTTGTACATAAGTGCCACATATGTAGCCAAGCTACCATGTAACCCGCCCATAAGCGAACTCGGACTCAACTCAACGAGCTTGGGCGTTCGCATCCATAAGTGAACTCGGACTCAACTCAACGAGCTCGAATGCCTAGTTACATCTCACGAACTCGGACTCAACTCAACGAGCTCAGACATTTGCATCCATAAGTGAACTCGGACTTAACTCAACGAGTTCGGATGCCCAACCATCCTAGTGACATGTCACTTGTATTCTAATCTATTCCCAAGGTTCAAACGGGCTTTTTCCTCGATTACACATCCTTGCCGCCTTCCACGAAACATCAAAACCGATACTCGGTAGCAATTCATAATTTACATATTATTCAATAATAACCATAAAGCATAATATTTCATGATATTAATCATCATATTACATAAATAACATTAAATTAATTAAAATGACAATTATGTTACTACATTTACACATGAACTTACCTCGATACAAAATATTCGCAATCAAGCCTATTCCTCGTAAACTTTGTTTTTCCCTCGATCACGACTTGAATCTCGTTTCTCTTGATCTATAATACCAAATTAATCTTATTTAATACATACATTCATCAAAACAGCCCCAAATACAAACTTTGGCAAAATTACCATTTTGCCCCTAAACTTTTGCAAAATTACACTTTTACCCCTAGGCTCGGGAATTAGACTTCATCCCATTTTCTTATGTTTTATGACATGCTTATCATTTTTCCCTTCTATGGAAACATCAAATTCTCATTCTAACATGCACTTATAACTATTAGGTATTTTTACCGATTAAGCCATTTTTCTCGTTTTCACTTAAAACCGAGTAGCACAAGTTGTCTAACATAATTTAAAACCTCATATTATATCATAAAACACCAAAATAAACAAATTTCACCTATGGGTATTTTTCCAAATATGAACCCTAGGTTGAATTATTGCTAGCATAAGCTAAATCAAGTTATCGGGACTCCAAAAACGTAAAGAACATTAAAAACGGGGCTTGGAATCACTTACTATGGAGCTTGGAAGCTTGAAACAAACCCTAGATATGGAGAAACCTTTGATTTTCGTCCTAATGAAGAAGATGGACATATTTTTCCATCTTTTTCCTTTTTTTAATCTTTTAATTACCAAATGACCAAAATATCCTTAATACCTTTCTTTGAAAATTTTCATGTACAAGCCCATTTTTTTCCAAAATTTTAGAAATTGGTCAAATTTCTATTTAAGACCTCCCCATTAATATTCCAAAGTAATTTCATACTAAAAACTTCTAGAATCCAAGTTTTGCAACTTATTCGATTTAGTCCCTAATTTCAACTTAAGCACTTTATGCATAGAATTTCGTCACGAAATTTTCACACAATCATGCAATCATATCATAAACCTCAAAATAATTATAAAATAATTATTTCTATCTCGGATTTGTGGTCACGAAACCACTATTTCGATTAGGCACTAATTCGGGATATCACAATTCTACAATCTCTTCATGGCATTGTACATGAAAATAACATTCTTCTTCTCATCTCCAGTGTTTGTTAATGGGAAGTTCTGCAAGGACCCAAAGCTTGGTAAAGCACAAGACTTTTACTATTCGTGGCTCAACATCCCCGAAAACACATCAAATCCGATGGGATCGATCATTACTCCGATTAATGTTGCTCAAATACCGGGGCTTAACACTCTTGGCATCTCATTGGTTCAAATTGATTACGCACCGAATGGTGGCCTAAACCCCCCTCATACTCACCCTCGTGCCACCGAAATCCTAGTCGTTGTGGAGGGCACACTCTACGTTGGCCGTGACATCCAACACCGATAATCGTCTCATTACCAAGGTCTTATACCCTGGAGATGTATTTGTTTTCCCAATTGGTCTCATTCACTTTCAATTCAATGTGGGGAAAACCAATGCCGTTGCCTTCGCTGCTTTAAGTAGCCAGAATCCTGGTGTTATTACCGTAGCCAATGCAGTGTTTGGATCAAATCCACCCATCAATCCCGATGTTCTCGTCAAGGCTTTCCAATTGGACAAGAATGTGGTGAAAAATCTTCAGTCAAAATTCTGGTGGGCTAACAATTAGGGTGCCCAAATATAATTCAATTTGGATTCAAATTCACAATTTGTTTGCAATAATCTTTGACTTGTTTCCTTTTCTACAATAATAATTTTTTTTGGAAAGAATAAATATAAAAAGTATTTGCTTATGTTGTTGTAAGCTTCTTTGTTAAGTAATGAAATTTATTGTTTTCGTTATTGCTATTTTTACTTTCTTTTTTTTTTGTTTGATTAATGATTTGTTTTCATTTTTCATTTTTTTATTGTAGTACTGTAGATTCAATGCATTTTAAATATAAAAAATTCAAAAAAATAAAATAAATAAAACCCTTTCAAATGATGTTAAATATAAAAAATTTAAAATTTAATGTTATCTAAATTGGATTGGACCGACTGGTCGGAGTGGGAACCGGTTGGGTATTAGGCCGACAAGACGTAAAAAATCAGTTGACTTAAAATTGGCATGGACTGCTTGAACTGAGCTAAATAATCGTTTGAACTGATTTCTAATTGGTCTAGCCAATTGATTTCCAGAACAACTAATCCGACCGATTCAAAGCAAATAAATTATTAAAAAATAAAAATATATAAAAAACGAATCAACCTCCAGTTCAGCTGATTTTTTAGCCCGGTTTAACCAGTTCATACTAACTCGCAGGTCAATTAGTTTTTTACCTCTCCTCGGATCGATAGCCTAGCTAGTTCTTGACCCAATCGATCTGGTCTAGTTTAAATAACATTAAATTTTAGCATTTCTTATGTTTTTAAAATAGTTTTTAAAACATCTTTTTATCTTTTATTTTTAAATTGTTTTTTTAAACTTATATATACTTTTTTTTTATGTTTTTAAATAGTTTCCTTAATGATTTGACTTGTTCTTTTCTTGTGTTTTAAGCTATATTTGTTATGTACCCGTATGCCACTTAAGAGGAAAAATTGTTGAGCATTTTAGCGACAACCATTCCTTAGCTGATTCAACTATTGGAACATAAGCAAGTACGAGCATTAATTGGTGCAAGAAGTTTCTATTTGGAATGCAAGGTTAGGTCAATCCTGCGTGAAGTTCGACTATAGGAACATAAGCAAGTAATGTTTTTTTTTATCCTTTAAATATACAATTTTTTCTTTGAAAGGTAATTTTCTTAATTATCATATATTACTCCACAAATCGAACAATGCAGTTCGACACACCTTAAAAAAGAAACATTGGATTACATAAACCAGATTATAATAGATTACATGAACAATAAAAGAACCACTCCATCACTACTAGAAACTAGAAAGCATGACACCCCTAAAGCATGTTGCTTTTGCCAAAGAGTGAGCTATCTCATTAGCCACTCAAAACACCATAGAGAAAGCCAAACATGCCTAATATGATTTAATCCAGAATTGGAATATATCATATACCTAATCACTTGATTTTGACTGGGTAAAGTCTGTATATTCGATTTTGGACAACATTGGATAAGCCTACACCAAATTTACTACTTTCTTAATATATCAAACTCTTTGCTATTGCATCATATCGTACATGTTAGTTCATGGCGTTGCTGACTAGTAATAAACTTGTATTAAACAAAGTGGTGTGATCACTCAAACTAATATGATTCGAAGTCTGTGAGATAACTGAAGCCTTGAAGTTTACTTTTCTGTACTAGGAAAAATTCAAGTCATTAATTAGACTTAAAAAATATTTTATTACAAAGTTGGCAACTAATTGGATCAATGATTAATTCAAAGCTCATTTTTGGGTAATTGAAGTGATCAACAGACTTGGAAAGTTTCGCTCTTGCATGCATGCTTCATTGAACTTGCAAGAAATTGACAATGTTGTGGATGTGATAAGCACAGATGTCAGAACAAATGAACATGCCAGAATAGACTATGTCAACTGAGATCGTATAACATGTTGATTACAGACAAAATCAGAAGCCTTTAATCAAGCTTAAGTTTTTGTCTCCATAGCATTTCCTTGATCGAATTAGAATTTGATTTCATGAAAGTTTCTCATTTTATTCAAGTCAATCTTTAATGTACGAAACTAACAATTAAGCTTTACAATTTAGTCATTTTCTTAAACTAAGCTTAATTTCTATCAATTTAACACTTAAATCATCCAATTCTCAATAATGGTATCGTATTAAAACTTTACTAATTGATAAAATTAATTCTTAGGTTAGCTAAATCAAGCCCTCAAGATTAAAAGAATCTATAAAAATCAAAGAAAAATGGCTAAGGACTTACTTGTAAATATGGTCGAATTTTAAATGTAACACCCCTAACCTATATCCATCGTCGGAACAGGGTTACAGAGCATTACCAAAATTTACAGATCAAATAAATAGACATTTCATATCATATAGCACTCATGTTAGAAACCAATCGAAATCAAACATATTATGCAAGCCCTCGAGGCCCAAAATAAACATTAAAAACAAGTCAGGACACATGCCAGTGTCTCTACCCATGTGGACGAAAATAGGCTAATTTCCAAGCCACATTTCTCACCCAATTTGACATCAACCTAATTCAACATTTTTTCACATCAACAAGCTATGACAGGACATTCAAAACAAGCCAAAATCAAGTCTTAAACATGAAATATCACCACATTCAACCAATATGCCCTTAGGCACCTCAAATGACAACTTAAAGACATGTCAACCAAGTATCTCAACTTACCTAAATGACCAAATTCATTATGCATATTCAAACTACATTTTACTTTCTCTCATTCTACCATATCAATCACACATCAAACATGATAAGGTCACTTATATACACATCAAAATATACCAAACACAAGCCATATAAATGGTTAATCTCAAACAAAACATTTATATGCCAACATTGGCCAAAATAACCTATACATGCCATTATAACCGAAATTAATTTACTGAAAGTACCGAAAGGACCAATGGATAGTGTGAAATAGCTCCAACCAGCTTCCAACTGGAACGAGCTTTCGAATTACTATAAAACATGGAAAATAACACAGAGTAAGCATTTAAGCTTAGTAAGTTCGTATAACACAGAATTTAACTTACCATATATCTATAAAACAGGTAAGTAAACATAGCATATCTCAACCAATTTGGCCAAAAGCCTAAACACATGATCACTAACATATTAGCCATGAAAATCACAAGATCCAACACACATGGTTGAATTCATCAAATAATCATATTTCATGTAAATACCAGTAATAGTTCAAATCGAACTCATATAATCTCATAACAAAATTGTGCCTGTTGAACCATTTAAAATATCGTTGGATACACGGGTAGTACACACGAGGTGTACTGAACTGTAATCTGTCAATTCATATTCATGTATTCTCATACAAGCTATGAATCAGTATACTCTCACAAGCTATGAATCAGGAAGCTCATACGAGCTATGGTGTGTCTACAACACATGCAAAACCCAAACCAAATCGGTAACCCTAATGACATGTCATTCGTATCATACAAATTTTTAAAGATCAAACAGGACTCGGTAATCGTCAGATATGTGATCAGTATTTATACATGGAAATTATACAAATCACATACATATGATTTAATTAAAACATACAAATACTCAATTTAATTACACAAACTTACCTCGACAAGTGTACGTAGATACGGAGGCAACTAATCCAATATTTTCTCTTTGCATCGATCTAACTCTGTACGAGGCCTGAAAGGATCTATACAAATGAATTTAATTCATTTCAATACAATTCTCATTGAATTTAATCCAACATGGAGTTTTAGCAAAATTACCATTTTGCCCTATACTTTTAACTCCTTTGTAATTTAGTCCCTAGGCATGAAAAATGAAATTCATACAATTTAATCATTACTCAAGCCTAGCTGATTTTATACATATTAATAGAAGCCCATATATTTCACAAAATTTACAAATTTTACCATAAATTTATCATCTTTTCAATTTAATCCCAAATTGATAATTCCATCAAAATTCTCTTTACAAAAGTTGTTTATCTAAAAACAACCATTCATTTTCTATTATCAAACTTCAAACTTGAAGCATATTCATCAATGGCAAAACCCTAATACTTTAACAGTTTTTCAAATTAATCCCTGAGCTAGCTAAATTATGCTACTATGATCTCGGAAACATAAGAATCATAAAAAGGGGACAAAAATACATACCTAATTAAGCAAAATAAGCTTGTCCAAATTCAAGCTTCCATGGCTAGGTTTTTTTTTTTTTTTGGTGGAAGATGATGAGAATAGATTATTTTATTTTATTTAATTTATTATAACTTTAATCATTAATTTCCAAAATTATTCTTAATATTTCGTTCAATTTTCAATTATAACTATTCATACTTATCCACTAAGCATTTTAATGGACTATTTATTATATAAGGACCTCCAACTTAAAATTCTATAGCTATTTAATACTTTTAGCTATTAGAACTCAACTTTTGCATTTAACGGCATTTAGTCCTTTTTATCAAATTAGGTATGTAAACGGTAAAATTTCTTAACGAAATTTTTATATGATATTTATATCATATTGTAGACTATAAAACAATATTAAACTAATTTTTTTTACTTTGGATTTGTGGTCCCGAAACCACTGTTCCGATTTCACTGAAAACGGGTTGTTACAACTCTCCCCCCTTAAAGAAATTTTCGTCCTCGAAAATCTTACCAGAAAAGAGGTTCAGATATTGCTTTCTCATAGCTTCTTCAGGTTCCCAAATAGCTTCTTCTATTCCGAGTCGCTACCAATGAACTTTTACTAAAGCTATGTTTTTATTTCTCAATTGTTTCACCTCTCGTGCTAGAATTTCGATCTGTTCTTCATTGTATGTCATATCAGGCTAAATTTCGACATCTTCCAGAGAAATAATATGTGAAGGGTCAGATCGATACCTTCGTAACATAGACACGTGGAAGACATTGTGGATTCTTTAAAGTTCTGACAGTAAACCTAATCGATACGCAACAGGGCTGGTTCTTTCAATCATCTCATACAGCTCGGTAAATCACAGACTCAGCTTTGCTTTACGACCGAACCGAAGAAATTTCTTCTAGGGTGAAACTTTCAAAAATACCCTGTCACCTACTTGAAACTCTATTTCTTTACGTTTAAGATCCGCATAAGATTTCTAACGATTTGAAGCTACTTTTAAGCTATCTCCGATCACTTTCACTTTTTCCTCAATCACACGAATCACATCAACCCCGTGTATCTTTTTCTCACTGAGCCCAGTCCAATATAACAAAGTTCGGCATTTGCGACCATACAGAGCCTCATACGGTGCCATATTTATGCTCGACTGAAAATTATTATTATATGCAAATTCGATTAACAGCAAATATTTCTCCCAATTGCCTTCAAACTCTAAAACATAACACCGAAATATATCTTCAAGAATCTGAATCACACGCTCATACTGACCATCAGTCAGAGGGTGAAATGCAGTGTTAAAATGTAATCGCGTACCCAGAGCTTCCTATAACTTTTTCTAGAATCGTGATGTGAACCGCGGATCTCTATCCAAAATAATGGAGACTGGTACTCCATGTAGTCTGACAATCTCCGAAACATATAACTCTGCTAATCTGTCAAGTAAAAAATATGTACATACCGGAATAAAATGTGTATAATTCGCCAAACGATCAACGATAACCTAAATGTCATCTTTCTTTTTCGAAGATAGGGGTAACCCCTATACAAAACCCATAGTAACTTTATCCCATTTCCACTTCAGTATCATCACTGGCTGTAACAGTCCTGAAGGTACCTGATGTTCAGCTTTAACTTGCTGACATATCAAACATCTAGATACAAAATAAAAAATATCATGTTTCATTCCCAGCCACCAATACATCTATCTCAAATCATTGTACATTTTATTACTCCCCGGATAAACAGACAAGTTACCACTATAAGCTTCGTGAAAAAAATTTTGTATAAGCTTTAGATTCTTCGGTACACAAAATCTACCTCCGAATAAAAAACAATCATCGGGTCCTATCTGAAATTCTGAATCAGAAGTCAACTCGTATTGTACCCGTTTAGCTAACATCTTATTATCACATTTCTGAGCTTTACAGATCTGTTGTAAAACTGTTGGTTTAGCTTTTAACTCGGCTAAAATCAAGCCACCATTAGATAGTGACAGTCGGGTATTCATCACTCGTAGAACAAACAAGGACTTTCTACTCAAAGCATCAACAACTACGTTTGCTTTTCCCGGATGATAATCAATAACTAATTCATAATCTTTCAATAGTTCAAGCTATCTACGCTGTCTCAGATTCAAATCTTTCTGCAACATCAGATACTTTAAACTCTTGTGATCAGTAAATATATGACATTTTTCAATGAACAAGTAATGTCGCCAAATTTTCAACGCAAAAACAATAGCTGCCAACTCTAAGTCATGTGTCAGATAGTTCTTTTCATGTGGCTTTAACTGTCTGGAAGCATAAGCTATTACTTTACCTTCTTGCATCAAAACATAGTCTAATCCATTCAATGATGCGTCACTAAAAATCACAAATTCCTTACCCGATTCAAGCTGGACCAGAACTAGTGCTTCGATCAACAGGGCTTTCAACTGGTTAAAACTTTGCTGACATTTATCAGACTATTCAAACTTCACATCTTTCTGTAATAGTCGTGTCATCGATGTAGCTATCATCAAAAACTCTTTTACAAATCTCCGGTAATAACCAGCTAATCCCAGAAAACTTCTAACTTCAGATACGTTTCTGGGGATTTCCAGTTAACAATCGCTGAAATTTTATTCAGATCAACTCTGATGCCTTCTGCCGATACTATGTGTCCCAGAAAACCGACTTCCTGAAGCCAAAACTCACATTTGTTAAATTTAGCAAATAATTTCTTATCTTGCAAAGTTTGCAGAACAATTTTCAAATGCTCGGCATGTTCAGTCTCATTTCGAGAATATATCAGAATATCATCAATAAATACCACAAAAAATCTATCTAAGTATGGTCTGAAAATTCTATTCATCAAAACCATAAATACTGTAGGTGCATTTGTTAAACTAAATGGCATCACAAGAAATTCATAATGTCTGTACCTGGTTCTGAATGTTGTTTTCGACACACCTGAATCTTTCACTCGTAACTGATAATAGCCAGAACGAAGATCAATCTTCGATAACACTATGGCACCTTTCAACTGGTCAAACAAATCGTCAATATGAGGCAGTGGATGTTTATTCTTGATTGTAACTTTGTAGAGCTTACGGTAGTCAATGCATAATCTCATCGATCTGTCCTTTTTCTTAACAAACAGAACCGATGCACCCCAGGATGGAAAACTAGGTCGTGCAAAACCCCTATCAGTCAACTCTTGCAACTGTACTTTTAACTCTTTTAACTCAATAGGAGCCATTCTATATGGTGCTATCGATATCAGTGTTGTTCCCTGTATAAGTTCTATAGCAAATTCGACTTCTCTGACCGGTGGTAATCCAGGTAATTCCACTAGGAACACATCAGGGTACTCGCAAACCACTGGCACTGATTCAAGCTTCAAATTAGACACTTTAGTATCTAATACATAAGCAAGGTAAGCATTACAACATTGTCTCACATGTTTCCGTGCTAACATAGCTGATATCACAATAGGCAACCCATTCAATTTATCTGATTCAATATGAAGTATCCCACCATTTTGACATTTCAATATGATAAGCTTTCGTTTACAATTTACGACAGCATCATGCAGAGTTAGTCAATCTATGCTAAAAACCACATCAAATTCATCGAATGGTAATAGCATCAAATCAGCTGAAAAACAGTAACCCTGAATCATTAACGGACAGTTCTTGCAAACCTTATCAACTAACACATACTGACCTAGAGGGTTCGATACTTGAACCACGAATTCAATGAACTCAACAAGTAAATTTTTACTATACATTAAATTCGTGCAAACATATGAATGAGTCGATCCAGGATTAATTAAAGTAGTTACATCAGTATCAATAAGAGAGAAAGTATCGGTAATAACATCTAGCGCAAAAGCATCTTCATGTGCACAAATACAATAAGCCCTAGCTGGTGTTTGTGCCTCAGACCTTACAGTAAAGTTTTTGGTCACACCACAGCTACCACTCATATTTCCAAGATTACGGGGTGGTCTACCTCTCGCAGTTGTATTGCTTGACCTTAAAGTTTGAATATTATCTTTTTCAGATTTCTCTAGGCAATCTCTTAGATAGTGATCAAAGGAACCACATCTAAAAAAAACTCTACTCTTCATCCGACACTCACCAAAATGTAGCTTGTTATAGTGCTTACACTTGGGTCTAGTGTTTCTAGCACTACCTACACTCGCTACAGATGTAGCTTAAGATTTAGGACTGGAGCGTCAGGTACTGCTGTCTCTACCGGAGTATCCTGCAGAAGTAGTAGAACGGTAGTGTTGTTATTTAGATTTCTTTAATGCTGACTGGTATGACTTTCCCGACAATCTCTTTCTCGAGTCTCTAGATTTAATTTTAGCGTGTCTTTTCTCTTTACTCAGCTCTTCAGCTTTATATGGCCGATCAACTAGTACAAAAAATTCTTTCAACTCGAGGATCCTGACTAATAGTTTTATATACTCATTTAAGCCATCTTCAAACCACTTACACATTGCAGTCTCAGTCGGAATACATTCTCGAGCATATTTACTTAATCAAATAAATTCTCGTTCATATTCAAACACTGTCATATGACCTTGTTTAAGCTCTAAGAATTCTTTACATTTCTGGTCGAGAAACCTCTAACTGATGTATTTCTTTCGGAACATTATTTAAAAGAATTCCCAAGTGACTTGATCTTTCGGCACAACAGAAATCAACGTATTCCACCACTGATAATCTAAATCTTTTAATAGAGATACCACACACTTAAGACATTTAGCCTGTGAATAAGATAATTCATCAAGAACTCTGATAGTATTTTCTAACTAGAACTTAGGTTTCTCGGGATCATCCTCAACTGTAGCTCAGAATTCTTCAGCACCGTACTTACAAATCTTATCAATAGAAGGCTTACTAACTCTCATACGTTCTGTACTTTGAGGAATAATAGGAAGCGGTTTAGGAACAGGAGGGGCTGGAGGTTGTTGAGCAACCGGGTTCGTCCATATGAACTCGGTGAACCATTCACTCCACATCTGGAAGAAGGCTTCTTTAGCCTCTCCTCCCTAGCCCTTAGATATGGTTCTCCTACCACTTGAAGCTACTTCTTGATTGGAGGCTTAAGTGTTACTCTCTACTTCATCAGAATCAGCTCGGTTGGATGTCATTACCATATGAAAACATGTTTTAAAATGGTCAGGAGATATCACACTATCACAGGTTATATAATGGCATGTATAGCTGAACTCGTCTACACCGCAGCTCTAATACCAATAAATGTAACACCCCTAACCTGTATCCATCGTTAAAACTGGGTTACAGAGCATTACTGGAGTTTACAGATCAAATAAATAGACATTTCATATCATATAACATTCATGTCATAAACCAATCAAAATCAAACATATTGTCCCTTATGTGAGCCCTCAAGGCCCAAAATACGCATTAAAAACAAGTCGAGACTAAATCGGGTACTCCAAGAATTTTTCAGAAAACATTAAAATTTTTCAAAGCTGCAAGGGTCACACGGCCGTATGGCCAGGCCGTGCGGGCATTCAAAATAGGGACACAAAGTCGTGTCCTAGCCCGTGTTCATGCCCCTATAACTCTCTGATTTGGGTCACACGACCAAGTCACATGCCCGTGTGCTAGGCCGTCTGAGCATACTAACTTTCACTCTTAAGAAGATAAAGGGGACAAACTGCCGTGTCACCTGGCTGTGTCACACACAGCTGAGGCACACGCCGGTGTCTTTGCCCATGTGGATGAAAATAGGTCAATTTCCAAGCCATATTTCTCACCCAATTTGACATCAACGTAACTCAACATTTTTGCACATCAACAAGACAAAACAACGCATTCAAAACAAACCAAAATCAAGTCTTAAACATGAAATATCACCACATACAACTAATATGCCCTTAGGCACCTCAAATGACAACTTAAAGACATGCCAACCAAGTATCTCAACTTACCTAAATGACCAAATTCATTATGCATATTCAAACCACATTTTACTTTCTCTCATTCTACCATATCAATCACACATCAAACATGATAAGGTCACTTATATACATATCAAAATATTCCAAACACAAGCCATATAAATGGTTAATATCAAACAAAACATTTATATGCCAACATTGGCCAAAATAACCTATACATGCCATTATAACCGAAATTAATTTACTGAAAGTAACAAAAGGACTGATGGATAGTGTGAAATAGCTCCGACCAGCTTCCAACTGGAACGAGCTTCCGAATTACTATAAAACATGGAAAATAACACAGAGTAAGCATTTAAGCTTAGTAAGTTCGTATAACACGAAATTTAACTTACCATATATCCATAAAATAGGTAAGTAAACATAGTATATTTCAACCAATTTGGCCAAAAGCCTAAACACATGATCACCAACATATTAGCCATGAAAACCACAAGATCCAACACACATGGTTGAATTCATCAAATAATCATATTTCATGTAAATACCAGTAATAGTTCATATCAAACTCATATAATCTCGTAACAAAACTGTGCCCATTGGACCATTTAAAATATCATTGGATACACAAGTAGTACATATGAAGTGTACTGAACTGTAATCCGTCAATTCATATTCATATATGCTCATCCGAGCTATGAATCAGTATGCTCTCATGAGCTGTGAATCGGGACGCTCATACGAGCTATGGTGTGTCCGCAACACATGTAAAACCCAAACCAAATAGGTAACTCTAATGACATGTCATTTGTATCCTTCGAATTTCTAAGGATCAAACGGGTCTCGGTAATCATCAGATATGCGATGGTATTTATACATAGAAATTATAGAAATCACATACATATGATTTAATTAAAACATACAAATACTCAATTTACACGAACTTACCTTGACAAGTGTACGTAGATATGAAGGCAACTAATCCAATATTTTCTCTTTGCCTCGATCTAACTCTATACAACGTCTAATAGTATCTATACAAATGAATTTAACTCATTTCAATACAATTCGCATTCAATTTAATCCAACATGGAATTTTGGCAAAATTATCATTTTACCCTATACTTTTAACTCATTTGTAATTTAGTCGCTAGGCTTGAAAATTGAAATTCATACAATTTAATCCTTACTCAAGCGTAGCCGATTTTATAGATATTAATAGCAGCCCATATATTTCACAAAATTCACAAATTTTACCATAAATTTATCATCTTTTTCAATTTAATCCCTAATTGATAATTCCATTAAAATTCTGTTTACAAAATTTGTTTATCTATCAACAACCATTAATTTTCTATTATCAAACTTCAAACTTCAAGCATATTCATCAATGGAAAAACCCTAATACTTTAACAATTTTACAAATTAATCCCTGAGCTAACTAGATTAAGCTGCTAAAATCTCAAAAACATAGAAATCATAAAAAACGGGACAAAAATACATACCTAATTGAGCAAAATAAGCTTGTCCGAATTCAAGCTTTGATGGCTTGGTGGAAGATGATGAGAATAGATTATTTTATTTTATTTATTATAACTTTAATCACTAATTTCCAAAATTAACCTTAATATTTCATTCAATTTCCAATGATGACTATTAATACTTATCCACTAAGCATTGTAATGGTCTATTTACTATATAAAGACCTCCAATTTAAAATTCTATAGCTATTTAATACATTTAGCTATTAGAACTCAACTTTTGTACTTTACGCAATTTAGTCCCTTTTATCAAATTAGGCATGTAAACAGTAAAATTTCTTAACGAAATTCTATATGATATTTCTATCATACTGTAGACCATAAAATAATATTAAACTAAATTTTCTAACTTCGAATTTGTGGTCCCGAAATCGCTGTTTCGATTTCACTGAAAACGGGCTATTATATTAAAACTATGCTTTTAAGCTTTCATTAATGACTTTTAAGGTGGATGGTGGCTTTTGTAAGGAACATGATGACTTAGTTTAATTTTAATTAATCTTAATTAATTTACTTAATCATGAATAATTAAACTTTAATCCTTAATTAGCTTAAGTTAATGATACTTAATATCACATCCCACTATCATTCATTTAGAATTGGTTTATGTTTCATTTTACTCCTTTAGATAATTTCTATCTATATCCCCAAGCCTTATCCTAATTAAAAATCTATAGCAATTAAACTTTTACAATTTAGTCCCTGAATCATAATTACTCACAATTTTGGTTAAATGACTTAACCAAATTTTAATTCTTTAATATAATAACTCTATAGCTATCTTTATTGAATATTTATGGACTCGGTTTATAGAAATGGAGTCCCAAAATTTCCTTTTTTTACACCATTAGAAACCGAGTCGTTACAAAAGCACTTATTAGTTCATTGAGGAACATTTTTTGTAAGAGTGCATTTGAGATAGTAAAACATTTTGTTAATGTTTTTACAAACTAAATTCTCATAGGAGAATTTAGTGGTGAGAGATATAGCCTTTGAAGTATAAAAGTGATGATTCTTCACTAGGATGTATTAGAACTAGGATCACTAGTTATATAAAGTTCCAAGATAGTGGATTCATCTCACTGAGCTAGGCTCTATAGATGTAGAGAAATCGAATTATGTAGACAATGATGTTCCCTATTTTTATATGTTTTATCATAGTTTGATCAGAATTGCCCACTTCCACTGTCACTTCTACTTGTACTTTGTTTCTTGCATTTAACAATTGGTTCAAGGTCAATAGGTGGTGTAACATCCTCAAAACCCCCTTGGTCGTAAATAATATGAAATAAAATTTTAGCGAAATAAGGTATAAGATCTGATAATGCTCTAGAATAACATATTTTTATGTATTAATCATGTGTTTATTCTGAGCTTGAACCTACTAATTTGAGCTATTTATGTCTTTTTATCTTTTAGGGACTGATTTGGAGGCAAAAGTAAAATTAAGGGACAAAAGTGCGAATTTGAAGAAACAATGGGCTGATATGCGGCACAGGAAAAAGATTGTGCCAAAAGTGTGAGCATGGAAGACATAATGACTAAAAACGCAAAAAGAAGAGATTTTATTCTATAAGACTCCATTTTATTTATATTAGGATAATTAATATTAAGATAATTATTAGGATTATTTAATTTTAGGATTTTATTTTAATTATCTTTATTTATCTATAATTAAATGTATTTATCTTTTTAGAATTTAAGTCAAATTAGGCTATCTCCCTAGCACTATAAATAGGGGGTGAAGTGACTCTATTTGGTTCATCTTTTCTGTAAACACTCTCCTCCTGAAAGTCTAGGCTTTTGTTTCTTCATATTTTCTTTCAATAAAATTCCCTTTTCCATTTTTATTTTTATTTTCTTTTCCACCATTATCATGAGCCACTAAACCCTATCTAGCCGAAAGTTGTCAATATTCCCCAAAAAGGGTTCTTGAGGCCTAGAATCCGTACTTAGCCTTCTCACCAAGTATTCATCGTTTCTCCGCACCATGGGCTGACGCTTCCATCCATGGCCCTTAAGAAGTAAGCTTTTCAGCATATGCAAAGGCGGCCGCTTTGTATGTCTTGGAAGGATTGCACAGTCAGTTCGTTAACTTACTGAGTCAGAGGTTGGCGAGTCAAAGAGACAAAATGGCGTGGGATTCGCCATTGAGAAGCGTTGATCTAGCATAGATTACTCGCTATAGTCAAGTTCCCTAAAAATCATAAGTCTAATCTTTGGAGCTGGTGGTCGTAGGTGTCCTCTTCCACTATAACTGGCTTACTTGAGTTGAGAAGGATTATTTAAAAGCCGATGATTGAACCCAAGACGGAATGAGACAACTGGAGGCTGGAATCTACCAATAAGAATTTCTTTTCCTTTAACTCTTTTTATTATTTTTATATATTCTCCCTCTCAATTTTCGTCATTTATTTAATTTTGCAATTTCAATTTACTTTAAATTCTATTTTTATTTTTCCAAATCAAAATTTTTAATTCTGTTTTTTTTTATTTTTTTCAGGACACAAGTTTCTTGGCCAAGAAATTGTCCAAGATTTCAAGAAACGAGCATTCGTACAATCCGGTCCCTGAGGATTCGACCCTACTTCCCCTTTACTGTTATTTTTATTATTTTACAGGGAATAGGATACTTTTGGTGCTCTCAACAACACATCAAGATCAAAGAAAATGAAAGTTACAATATATCAAAAGAGAGTTAAATCAAGAAGCATGACATGATGTATTAAGGAAGGGACTAAATTGCAAATATGAAAAAATTTCTATGGCACAAGCATAAATGTAACATCCCTACATTTGATATATAATAAAAGTAGTAATAAATTGAATAATGTATAATTGATTTTTCGGTAAAATGAGAAAATGATATAAAGCGGATAAAAGAGAATATTAAGGAGTATAATAATAATAATAATAATAATAATAATAATAATAATAATAATAATGATGATGATGATGATGATTAAGAAGTGGGTTTTAGTATATTGATTTAAAGTAAAGGCTAAATCGTAAATATGTAGAAAGTTTTTGGCTCAAGTGTAAATATTCAAAATTTAGCGATCAAAGTGTAAAAATGAGAAATTTGAAGGACCAAAAGTGAAAATAATCCAATTTACTAAGATATGGAATTGGCATGCAAGGACCAAATTGAATAGGTGAAGAATTATGAGGTACTAAATCGCAATTTTACCAAATTAAGTGATGATTCAAGGATGAAATTTTGAAAGTTCATAAAGGAAAAAATGATCAATTAGCAAGAGGGAGTTCTAGAATGTAATGATGATGTTGATGATATTTTGGTGATTTTTTTAAAATTAATTAATTAATTAATTATTATTTTATTAATATTTTGCTTAGATATTTATTATTATTTTAATTAGAAAAATAGTAGTATAAAAAGAGAGGAAGGATAAAGGAAATGGATCGTCCTTCCACGTCAGTGAAAGGGTGAGAAAACAAGTTTTCTTTTCTTTACAATTTAGTCCTTTCCTATGAAAACCTACCTTTTTACCCAAAATTTTTAAAAATTTCCTTAGATATTAAAGAGAGAAAATGAAGTAGAGATTCTAGAGAATATGGTCATCAATTTAGAAGCAATAAAATAGTATATCAAAAGTGGATAAAATGAGAAGAAAAAGGAAGGAAAGTGGTGAAGATGAGAAATGCATGGAAATGAAGAAGAAATGAAGAAATTCTTGACAAATGAGTTAAGTTTTATACTAAACCTACTTGTATTTCAATAGATGAGTTAAATATGTTTTGAGTGAGATGTATGAAACATGTATTTAATCTAAATACTAGAAATAAAAAGTATTTGATGAAGAATAGAAACTTAAAACACTAAATTGGTAAGAGAGAGTGTGATTTGTATGGTGAAAAGTACTAAGACTAAGAAATGAATATGTAATCTACACATAAACATAAGTGTCTAAATTGTATAATAATCAAAAGTATGGCAATTATGTGTGAATGAACGAAAGATAGTGCAAAGAACCATGTAAAAGAAAATATTTTTTTCATTAAAATAGTTTGGACAACAGCAGTGACTTAATTTTGAAAATTCACCAAAAATTGTATAAATTTATTTAGAATTTAATTAAATATTTAATTAAATATTTTTTAGTCTAGTTTCATATGGAAGAAACGATGAAAGAAATGGAATTTTATAGTTTAAGATATATTAATTTTCGTGAAAAAAGGTCGGATTGGATTTGGGTTCCCCTTTTCTAACTTTAGAAAATCATAAAAAATTGTAAAAAAAAATATTAGGGTTTTAAATTTGTATGTTTAAATTCCTAATGAGTTTATTTTCAAGAGAAACAAACATAAGCATCATTCAAACCCCGTAATAAGAGATAATTAACTTTTAGAAAGAAAAGGTCGAAGCTGTCAAACAACAGAACAGGGACAAATTTGAAGAATTTACTGAATAAGTCATAAATTCTGAACTTTTTACGATAAAAATATATTTGAGTCTAGTTTCAAAAACATCAAGCAGATCTTAATTTTGAATTCTGTAGCTTAAGATTTAAATAATTTAGTGACTATGACTCAAGTGGACAGCTTTGATATGAACACATAATTAAATAGTGGAATTATAGATAATGTTACATGTAAGCATACTATATACTAAAAGTTAAAGATTCTCACAAATATATACATAAAGGATGTGGGATGGAGAGGAGGAGGACAAAAAAATATATGAACATATATATAGTAAATAAATTTGAAATGTTTCGAAATGGTTGTAAGTTATGGAATGATTAATACATGTGAGTATTTTTAAATAAATCGAAAAATAATAAGTGAGTAATTGTTAATTGATGTGATATTTAATTCTTTGTTAAAATTTTATGAAGAATTAAATTGATTGGTACAATTTATAAATAAATATGAAATACACATAAAGTGGGTAAACTACTTTTGAAAGTACAAGTCCTCTAATGGTCTTATTTGTAAAACTTTAATATTTTTGTTAATTTTATATACTTTATTATCTTTGATTGAATATCATGTTTTTATGAGGACTTGATATTAGAAATGATGTAATTGGATCATATGTAAAATGAAGTGGCGGTTATGACATTTGGATATATATTCAAGTAATGATATATAAAAATAAATAAATAAAAATAAAGCGTAGAACTTGTAAGAAAATGGAGACGACGTCATGATGACAAGTTCACCATGTCATTAAGTGGAAACCCCAACGTCGTGACGACAATTTAGAAATTTTTATGAACTTTACAATTTGGCCTTTGATCAATTGTGGATGTTTTAATGAGCTCTTTTAACTCATTATTAGTTCTATCATAACTTCAATTATTACTAAAATTTGTTAATGATGTACATTAATTAAATAATATGATAAACAGATCTGAATTTTCAATAGTTGCTTCAGCAACGAATGTGACATCCTAATGCCTTGACTCGACGATCGGGTCGGGTATGGGGGTGTTATAGGTGGTGTGGCCAATTTGATCAATTTTGTTTTTGGGGTGACTAGAACGAACCTTATTTAGAGTGACTAATGGGGTAGTTTACCCCATTCTGATCCTGTTCAAGACATAACAACTTTACTGTATTAGAGTCTATGAGTAAATAAATGTAATTAACTGTGATGACTAATTAATTTAATTTTCACTTCAAACTTCATTTTTTTTTAATTACTATTCAATTAAATAATAACTCAAAGAAATTAATTTATTCTCTAAGTCATCTCTTGTTCATGGTGAGAAAACGCATTTACTATGAATAGTGATCAATGAAATCCATTTCTCTTATTCGTTGTTTTCATATTTTCACATCATTGACTCAAATGCAAACCATTAACGATATATAGAGCTAGCGAAGGGACCATTGGAAATGTATAATTAGGGCTCAAAATGTTTGTAATTAAGTTTCAACTCTTCATCTATTAGTTACAATGTTATTTAGTCATGGAGTCATTTCACTAAAGTATATGAATGAGCTCTCCCCATTATATATCATTATCAAAGTTACTTATCAAGTGCTCATCCAATGACCTTGTCATATGTGTGTTACCCTCATAGGATATCTTTAACCTCTTTGGGATAAAAATCATTATCCCAATATGATCATATTTTATCATATGATCATATTTTATCTCATGCTAACCTTTACATCTTCCTTCATAAAAGGTCAATTACTAACACATAATGATTAAATCACTCGTCTTTAGACAAATAACTCATGGTCACGTTACTTTTTGGTCAATCATGTAATGTTGATGGAGAGGATATCATTTACCCTTTATTGAGCTATGAATTCCACTATAGTAAATGAAGTTATGTCATGCAGAAGTTGTATACTCAATATACCAGCTTTCGGTTATATTACTAATTGAACTCAGGCTCTCAACACATCAAAGTATATGAGTCACACCCACATAGTCTGTCACTTACTCAAGATTGAGGTAAGTCACATTATGAACGTCATAAATGAATAAATCCATAAATAGATCTAGGATTAATTCTATTTGGGTCATGTTTGATGTACTTGCAGTCCAAATAGTCACATCTATGCATCTATCTTTTGGGAGTTATCCGCTCTAATACCCAAGTGACACAGCATAATTTGGCATAAATAATTAAGGTCCTTTTGCCTTCATTTTAGTGTGTTTTTGAGTAAAATCGAGTAGTTTTAAGGTCAATTCGTGTTTTAGGTGTTTAGGAGATAGATGTGTGTTTTCAAGTCATTTATGTGTGTCTTTCATGTTATTTCATAGTTTTAATAGTTATCGATACTTAATAAAATTTCTATGGTAAGGTAGGATGGATCAGGAGCATAAAATGCAACTTTTGGCTAGACAAATAACCATTGACGTGACGATGAATTGCCATGGTAATGACAATGTAGTCATAACTACCCAAATTTGAAGACGGAGACTCCATTGTTTGGAATGAATCATTGAAGATAGAGACTCTAGTGTCACGACCATAAGAATTGTCACAACCACGAATTTCCATGGTCGCGACAATATAGTCGTAACTGCCCAAATTTGAAGTGGTTTTTAAGGGGCATTTTGGTGTCATTTTAAATCCTTAACCTTTGTAAAGAGGATTTTTAGTAGGGGCATGATAGCATTTTTGGTTCATTACTATATAAACCCTTATCCTATCGCATTTCTTTATATATACTTTTTCATACTTTTTTAATTAGTTAAATCATTTTGACAAATGTTTCTTAGTTAGTAGATTTTCTATTTTTCTCTTTTAGGATAGAAATTATGTTTTTAATTACTATATAAACCATTATCCTATCGCATTCCTATATAAAGATTTTCTTCCTTCTTGCTGGAGGCTTTGTAAAAGGAGAATATTCAAGCTCTTGCACATGATCGATCTACATCTATGAATGAGCATTCTAAATTCTTATTCTTATTATTACATATCAGTTGCTTGTTAAAATGGTTATTTGGCTATCAAGCTTAATGATGTGTTGAATTTGTGTGATGGTTGTTTGTGATATTAATTGCTAATCTGATGTTCATGCTTTTGATTAATTGTTTATTCATTTGTATCAAAGTGCTTTCTACACTAAAATTGACGCCTCTAGTGGAAGATCTAGATAGATGAGACCGAGAGGATATTCTATCTAGTGGGAGATCTAGATAGAGTATTCGTGTCTTTTAATTTATCACATACTTAAAAAAAGGTTAAAATATGCTCCATGTCTTTTTACTCTTTGTAACTTTGAAATGTAGTCCCTTTACTTTTATTTTTGAGAATTTAATCCCTTTACTTTTCAAATATCAAATTTTAAGTTTAATTCTTAACACCATTAAAACTATTCTTTTAAATTTGTCGGTGTGATGTGTTGACTAAAAAGATGTCCACTTAGTAGTCATGTAACAAAAAAAAAACTATCTTGTAATGAACATAAATTTAATAAGATAATTTTATCAGTGTTAACAATTGGACTTTTTTTTTAAATCCAAAAAGTAGAGGGACTAAATTTCTTGAAATAAAAGTAAAATGACTGAATTCAAAATGCATGAAAAGTACAAGGACTTGGAACGTATTTTAACCTAAAAACACTAAATTAGTTTGAAAATAAATCTCTTTAAAAGCTACTATTTTTAACATATATATTGTAACACTTCAAATTCAGCCTGAACATTATGGCCGAATCTGGCGATGTCACATGAGAGTGTTTTTGAAAATGCATTGACCTTAAAACCGTTCCAGTGATTATCTTTTGTTTAGTTCGGGAAGACGTGGACTAATTGATTTGCTTTAAAACAATTCTTTTACACGGAAGCTTTTGAAACCCAACCATTTTCAAAACCGTTTTTATTTACGAAAAGTCTTAGTTTATTTTAGGAAACTGTACTTGGTTGCATTGCAGTTTATAAATCCGTAATCAACAGTTCAAAATCTCAAATTAAAGCCAAAAAGTCCCAAAGTCCATCATACATAAAATACCAACAAGAATTAAGCCATGTAACCGCAAAAACTGTAAATAAGTAGTTCGGTCGTGGTAGTCACCGTTGAGCCCTCTACTACACTGATCCATCAAGTTTGAGGGGTACCTACACAAATTAAATAGAAAAGGGTGAGTTTTCGCAACTCAGTGTGTAATCCCCACAGAAACCATGCACATAGCATGACATCCGAAATCAGACCTTAATATAATCAATTCTGGCCTCAACCCATTACAGAATCGGTGTAAGCCTTAGCCCACTCAGATACGGAATCAAATACAAAATAGGACCTTAGCCCATCTTAGATATATCATGCAGAACAAAACAGAATAACAGAGTCCTATCCATCAGCCTCTACACACCAACTCCGTCCAACCCTACACACCATGTGGGGATAAAATCAACCCACCCATCCCTACACACCATGTTGTACCGAACTGTGGCACATAATCAGATAATTGTAGTAGAGCTTCCAGATATCAGGCTTAAGAGCCTTTTAGAATACTTCCTCCAAATAGTACTAACCCAACCCCGATGCAGTGCAACATACAAGTATGACATGCTAATATGCAATTTAACATATCGTACATTCAAATCGATATACATGATAAGAGTAACATGCTAAAACACATATACCACATAGTCAGATTGCGTAATCAGGGGTCAAAGTAACTCTTACTGACCATACAGTAGGTCCAAGTCGACTTGGGTGACCCGAGTAACCTTACAGAGTATTTCAGAAAAATGGCTCACACGCCCATGTGGCCTGCTCGTGTGGGCCTACACACCCATATGGCCCACAAGGCCCAAATTGGCCTTGGCCGTGTGGATCACACGGCCTGGCCCAGAATCCCACACGCCCGTGTAGTTCACCCATGTGGCCCACATGCCTGTGTAGCCCACACGGCCCAATTGGTCGAGCCCGTGTCTCACACACGACCTCGCCAGCTATCACACGACTGTGTCATGCACCCGTGTCACTCGCGCACGGCCTAGTTCGTCAATCACACGGTCGTGTATTGCCACACAGCCTACCACACGAGCGACCACACGCCCGTGTGGCATCGACAGTTTCATCTTTCAGCTTTCACCAATTCTCGTTTTCTGTGTTTTTGGGTACACACCTAATATCGTTTTGACACAAAAACACTCCCAAGACCACCAGTACCTATAAGCAGAATCTCGAAGGCCCTATTAACAAGCGATTTACTGAAATTAACAAAGCTAAACCGAATACCGTTCCATACTTACCACTGCAAAATGACCACACGGAAGTTAAATCGTTGAAGTAAAAACCCCAGTTTCACCTCCTTCACCTACGTAACTATTCATAGAATTCAGAATTCCAACTACAATCATAATGTGACTACGACAAGAAGAGTTGAAGAGAAAACTTACCACAACCGCACGAAAACGTGAACCCAAAAATTGGAAGGAACGAAAGAACCAAGATTAAACTAGAAAGAAGAGAAAAAAAAATTGAAATTGGCAAAAAAGAGAAAGGGAATGGAAACCGACAGTAACTTTTTGGAAGAAGAGAGAGAATTTTTGAACAAAAGAAAGAAAAAAAATAAAAAGATGTTATTAACACCCCTTATTCCTCTCCCACAATCCCCACTAATCACAACTTCCCCAGAATCCACTTTCAACACAACTCTAACCGAAAATACGAGCAAAAATAATACTAAGGGTTCAAACACAAGACCTCCAGCTCATTACCACTTCATCTAACCACCAGACCAGCAAGCCCATTCTAATATGAAATTACAAATACTTAACATAAGCCTGCTGACTAGAAGTTAAGACTTAATTCAGGAAAAAGCCAAAATTTGTCAAATCTAAGGCTTGAACTTGAAACCTCTCACACACACCTAGAACACTTAACCACTGAAGCAGATGCACAATTTTATGTCAATTATTTACTGAAACAAATACAAAAACAGATATTTTGGGACGTTACATATTTACTATGTATAGTATATAATAAGTGTTGGTTTAAATATGACAAAGGTTACTCTACTCATTCAAAATTTAAAATTTACTCCCTCTACTTTAATTTTAAGACCTTAACTCCTACTTTTTTTAATAAAAAAAAATTTGATCCATCCGTCTAAATTTGCCGTCAAAGTTAACAATGTTAAAGGTAGAATAAATTTTTTTTTCAATTTGATCCTTAACCTTTAAAAGCACATTAAAAAATTTTGAAAATTTTTAAAAATTAATGTTTTTCATATTTTAAATAAAAACATAAAAAACTATAATATTTTAAAAAAATAAATAATTTTGAAATAATAAAAACTCTTTAGAATTCAAAAAATAAACAAGATTTTAAATATATAAAAAAATTTACAAATTTCATTATTATCTAAATTGGACCAAGTAGACTGGGATTCAATCCAATGAGACGTAAAAAACAGGTTGACTCGCAAAATGGTATGGATTGGTTGAACCAACAATTAACATAATTCAAATTGGTCTAACCAATTGGTTCCCAGAACAACCAATCCTACCAGTTCAAAGAAAATAAAATATTATAAATATTATAAAAGTTGGTTCAACTGGTCTTTTAGCTCAGTTCAACAAGTTTGTATTGGTTCATGGGTCAAATAGTTTTTTTACCTCTCATCAGACCAATATCTCGGTCGGTTCTTGATCCAACCAATCTGACCTAGTTTAGATGACATTGAATTTTTATATTTAAAAAATTTAAATTTTAAAGGATCTTTTTTTCATATTTTTATTTTTGTAAAATTATAATTTGTTAAAATTTGTAAATATGAAAAAGAAGTAAAAAAAATTATTTTTTTAAAATTTCGTACTTTTAAAAATGATAAGGACCAAATTGAAAAAACTATAAATGTTGAAGGGAAAATAGTTTAAAATTTTTAAAAACTGGATGACCCGCGAACTATTATGGATTAGTTGAACCGATCTAAAAAACAAGTTGAACCGATTTTTATAATTTTTTATTTTTGAATAATTTTTTTACTTTGAACCGATCGAATCGGTCATTCTGGGAACCAATTGGTCAAACCAGTTCAAAATAGGTTCAATTATCCATTAACCCAACTTTTTAACACAGTTCAACAAGTCCATACAAGTTTGTAAGTCAACCGGTTTTTTTTATCTTTCATTAAATTGATACCCCAACCGATTACCTATTTAACCGGTTTAATTTAGATAACAATGAATTTTGAAATTTTTTATATTTTTTAAAATTGTTTTTATTGTTTTTTATTTTAATGAGTTTTTACTCTTTTTCAAAAAAAATTATTGTTTAAAAAATATTTTTTTGAATTTTTATGTTTTTATTTAAAATATGAAAAAAAAATAATTTTTCGAATACGTTTTATGTGCTTTTAAAGGGTGAGGACCAAATTGACAAAAAATTGTAATTGTTGAGGGTTAAAGAAGTTATTTTACCTTTAACACAATTAACTGTAACCACAAAATTAGATGGAGGGATCAATATTTTAATATAAAAATAGTATAAGGACTTAATGTTCAAAATTAAAGTACAGGGACAAAATTTTAAATATTGAAAGGGTATAAAACCTTTGGCATATTTAAACTATAAGTATTTGACTCAATTGGTGTCACGAATCAATTGGACACTAACTCAGTTGTATAATAACAAAATATATTTACTTTACAAAGTAAATTGAAGTATTTTGATGGTCTGTTTGTCATTTTATATCTCTTATAATTCTTTTTTTTTCACCTACATCCTAAGTGTGTCATATTCTAGAACATGTTATTCTTTCTTCTTCTTTTTTTGGTATATAACCACAGGTTTCCTCATCCACTTTACAGTATGAATCTAGTCCTTTTTGAGCCAAAGGTACTATTCAGATAAAGCCAACCCAACAATGGCGACTCCAAAATTCGAACGTCGTTCAAATGCCTAGGAAAGAAGTATATATTATTCATGAAGTTGTATTTATCGTGACAATCTCTAATAAGAAACATTGCTATCATGAAAAATAAGGAACCATATGTTTTTAAATCACATAAAATGCTAGTATTTTTACTCAAGTTACTACGAACATGGCTAATAGAAACCTATATAAATGAAATAGAAACTGCCATATTTGAGTCAAAAAAAAATTCATAGTAAGGATGGATCTAGGGGGCGGTCCCCCTATGAAATTTTTAGATTTTTGAATTGTATATATAAATTATCATGTATTTTAGATTTGATATCCATATTGTATAAAATTCACCCCCTAGCCAAATTATATTTCATACAATTCACCTCCTTAAGCCATAATGTTATACTTTATACTAACAAAGTATTTTTCAGTTTTTAATTATATAAATTTAATAATAATCAAATATTAATGTATAATGGGCCTTGAAAGACCAAAATTTAGATCCTCAATATGGACTTTAAAGCCAAATTTTTGGTCCATATTAGGTTAGTGACTTTCTTGTATTTTGAGTTGTATGTCTTGCTAAGGAACTATCTTCCTCTACCAAGGTGTCGACATTGTTGAGAGAAAAAAGAAAGGAGTTTGATGCCTAGACTGAGAACACAGAGTAAAAAAATACAAATTATCTTCTTCTCGACCCCTTCCGCAAAAGACCTCTCGGTAAATATTTTTTCATAAATTATGTTATTTATTTATTTGACTTATTTTATTTCCTTTTCCTAATATGTTGTTGTTTAATATATTATTGCAATCTTCAGGTTTTTCAATTAAATTATGGTATAAAAAAAACATCGAATCTTTTTTTAAGAAAAGGGTGTCAGAAAGCAATAATGATCAATCGGTTCCTAAACCTTCTATTATTAGTGGAGAAAGATCAAATATCGGATCTTCTCAAGCTCCTGAATGAGATATCATGTCTTCTCAATCCCAAGCTCCTAAACACAACATTGAGTCTTCCCAAGCTCCTAAACGAGATATCAGGTCTTCTTAGTCCAAAGATCCTAAATGAGATATCAAGTCTTCCCAAACTCCTGAACGAGATATCGGGCCTTCTCAAGTTCCTGAACATCCTCGTAAGGTGCTGAGAGTCGAAACAAAGGATTTTTATACTTCTTCTTTAGAGCGTGATCCAAGACTTCAAAATTCTATTTGGGATTACCCTCCAAATTAACCGGATGAAGTTTATCAAGCTTGCATTAAGTTTGGGTCATATCAACTTATTCCTCTAAATGAGGCTCCAACATCTCCTCGGTATATTGATAAGAATGGAGTTGATTTCTCCCATCTTAGTACAAGTTATTCTCAGATTAGCTCAACTTTTCACCAAGTAAGAATGTCTCATATAACCTTCCTTGTTTTCTCTTCAACAATCCATTTGGGCGTCATTGAAATACTTTTACAAGCTAAGGGTTTCGAACATGGAAGAAGGTCAATGAAGGATCTAAATGTCCTTTTGTTACTCATGTAGGTAAGGATGCAAATTCTTTACATAAGAATGAAATGAAAAGTTATCTAGATCTTCATAATTCCTTACAAAATATTAAGAGGATTAATGAGAAACAAAATTCTAAACAAGTTGTAAGAAATCGGCTACAACTCAAGGTGTCAACAGATGCTATTAAGTGGCTTGTATTTCAAGGTTGTGCCTTTAGGGAATGCAATGAAACACAAGATTCAAAAAACCAAGGTAACTTTATTGAAGTAATAAAACTCTTGGTTTCTTATAATGAATATGTTGGGGCAATTATCTTAGAAAATGTCCCTCAAAATGCATAGTATGTTAGCGTAACAACCAGTTTTTCAGTGGTGTTGAAAATAATAGTTTCGGGACCACTAATCCGACAAATGAGTCCGTAAATATTATTATTTGATATTTATGAGTAAAATATAGTAGTATATTGAATTTTAATATGATATTTTTTGCTAATTGAATGAATAGTAAAGTTATAGTGGTTTGTCCCTAAAGTCAAGTGGTCTAGAAAAATGAGGTATCAGGACCTTGATTCTATAAACCGAGCTCGTAAATATTTTTATTAAATATTTATGAGTGATTATATAGGTATATTAAAATTTGGTTTAAAATTTTGATGTTTCGATGGTTAATTAAGGAAAAAGGACTAAATCGTAAAAATAGTAAAAGTTAATCAATATTTGTTTTTATTAGTTAAAAAGGCTTAAATGGTTAAAGTGGGAGGATTTATGAGGCAATTATACCTTTTTGTTTTGGGTGGACGGTAAATGCTTGATTATAAAAAAAATAAAGAGAAAAATATTGTCATCTTTTTTACTCTTCCTTCTTCCATCCATGGGAGCTTGAAACTTTCAGCCACTTATTCCTCTCTCAAGTAAGTGATTTAGATGGTTATTTTTGATGATTTTGGTACTTTTGGAACCCTTGTAGCATGAACTAGCTAATGGGGGGACTATTTTGTCAAATGGTTGATAGTCTAAGGATTTGCCATGAAAAGATTTATGTTGTTTGCTGAATTTTTATGGAAGAAAATGAGTCTTTGTTGTGTAATAAACAACTTTTGTGAAAGGATTTTCATGAAAACACCTAATATGGACCATTTTGTAAAGATGGCAAAATGAGTGATAAGTATGAGTAATACTGAGAATTATGGGCTACTCCTGGTATAAAAAGAATTCGGCTAGGCTTGGGTAGTGAGAAAATTTGATAAAAATCAATTTACGAGCCTAAGGGCAAAATCGTAATTTTTGTAAAGTCTAGAGGCAAAATGGTCATTTTGCCAAAGTATAAATTATGGAATGTATTGATTAATATGATGATTAAAGTAATGAATTTTATCATTATAGATCAATTAAATCGAGATTCGGGCTTAAATCGAAAAGTATGAGGTTATGGACTAAAATGGAGTGATTAGCCGAAATTGCATTCAAGGTAAGTTCGTGTGATAATAATAATGCAATGTTATGATTGAATATTAAATGCTTTATTTTTATTATTATATAAATTGTATGATTGATTATACGGATAATCTTGATGAAGATTCGACAAGTAAGTACATAAGCAAATAATGTGATGTGGTAGCATATTTTAATGATTTGATAATATGTACATTTAAATGTTTTATTACTATCATAAAAGTACGAAATGCATGATGGAAGAATAAATGACATTATGAGCAAGCGCGACGACATTAAGTTAGACAAGAAATCCCATTTGAACCTCAGAAATAGTATAGGATATAAAATATGAGCCATGAGAAATTGAGTGGTCTGAACTCATGAGTTGAGTCTGAGTTCATGAGATAAGTGATATATGTAATGTGAGTCCAGGTGCTGACTATGAGATCAGGCCCGTGAGTAACTCGCTGAGTGAGCATATCATGTTAATGCTTTAGGGTCCGGGTGCTAACTTTGTATACAGACCCGTGAGTAGCTCAAATGCGGGCATTACATAATATGTCGTAGCTTTAGCTACATACATTACACGCTATGAGTTGGTTCTAGCTGCATATATGGCACTATGTCCAAGTTTTCCGTGTATCCATTAGTGTTCCGAGTGTTCAACGGGTAATTCAAGGAAGGATTTGATTATGGTCCCAATGAGGTATGTCATTGGTGAGAACGAACTTAAGTTATGTTAGAATGAGTACAGGTATGTACAGAAACTCAATTGAATATGAAATCCATGAATGGTAAGTCCATGAGTATTGTGAAATGATGATGTGTTAATTTGGTGGACTATGATATATGTTTATAACTGCATAGATTTCTAATTTAAAAGAAATGAAGGTGCGATGAACTTAGTTATCATCATTTTTGTACTAAAACTGTTTTGGACAGTAGCTGTAGTCCGACATTGAAAATCCCAAAAAAATTGTGGAAATTGAGTTAGAGGCTGATGGTCGCTAAACTAGCTAAAAATTCGACTAAGGCAAGCACACCTATCGAACAGTAGTATAGTTATGGTGAGGCCGAAAATATCGTATCCACGAGGACTAAAAGTACTACTAATTACTATCTTTTTATTATCTAGCCTAACAATTTAGAGAATATTTTTAAATTAAAACTAATTATCTAATTAACTAAGATTACGACAGAGATTAAAGTTAGAAAATACCTTCTAGAAAACCAATGAAGAAGACAATACCCAAGGAAGAATCCACCTAGACTTCACTTATTACCTTTGAATTAGACGATTTATTCACTTGACTTAATCCGTAGAAATCCCTGATTTATGCTAATATCTCTCTCGAGACTAAAAACAACTGACTCTAGGTTGATTAATTGAAATCTCTTTCAAATTAAAACCCCTATTGTCGCATTAACTCGATCTATGGACTCCCTTATTAGATTTGACTCTAATCCAGCAGATTTATGTCGTCCTATCTCTAAGATTGCATGCAAGTTCACTTAATTATGAATGATCTACTCTTAAACAGGGACTTTTCCTCCACTGAATAAGCACATCAAAAACCTGAATTAATATCCTGGAATATTAAAACAAGGGTTAAAACTCACAATTAAGAATAAGAACAAGTATTTATCATATAAATCAAAGAGTAATAAGATTCGTCTTAGGTTTCATCTCCCTTAGGTATTTAGGGAGTTTAGTTCATCATAATGGAAAACATCTCAAAATTTGGAAAACAAAAAAACATAAAGAAACCCAAAGAACTTCTAAGAAATTGGATGGAAATCTTCAGTCTTGATGTAGATCCTCCTCCTGAGCTGATTCTGATGCCTATCCTTGAGTATTTTCTGCCTTCTACTCTGTGTGTCCCCCCTTTTAATCTTCTTCTAGGATGTTTATATAGGCTTTATAATACTTCAAAACCCTCAAAAGTAGCCTTTTTCGAGTAGAATTAGACTTGGGCTCGATAGGGACACGGCCGTGTGCCATGCCTGTGTGAAAGTGCTCAGGCCGTGTACAATTTTGACTTGATTTAATGTCAACACGGCCATGACACACGGGCGTGTGGCCTACCCGTGTGTCACACACGAGCGTGTGGATCACCCGTGTGGAAGTGCCTAAGCCGTGTGAAACACTGAATTTGACCCAATTTGTCCATTTTTGGCCTGTTTCTCGCTTTTTTTGCTATCCTAAGCTCTCCTGAGTATAAAACATGAAATTAAAGGATTAGGAGCATCAAATTCAATGAAACCAAGGAAAAATCATCCATAAATATGCCAAGCATGAGGTAAAAATATGTATATATTATAGTTTATCAAATATCCCCACACTTAAGCATTTGCTTGTCCTCAAGCAAAATCCTCAATTCACAATTAAAATAAATCCTTCTCAACTTATAATTCTAATCAATAATGTTCGAAATAATCCACAAGTAATCATACGTTAAAAGCTTAACTATAAGAACATTAAAGTTTCAAACAATCCAAATTGAGCATTTCAATCATAAAATCATAAGTATCCCCCTTTATCTAAGTAATCACCTTTAATTCCAAATTGACAAGGTTGACATCCTCACTAATGATTCACTCAAATCACTCAAAGTGTTTAAGGTTCAATAATTAAGCACTCAATAGTCAAACATGAAAAGTTATTACCATAGGCTTGCATGAAAATCAAATCTCCACCACTATTATGAAATGATACACAAATCAAAAGGTCTTTAACAAGGTTGTAATGGGGCATGGGTTAAAGGTGTGGATAAAGGCTGCAAAAGAGGGTTAGAATCGAGATTAACTTAATAGATTACCACACTTAGAAAAACATAGCTAATCACTGAATTACAAACAAGTGCCAGAATTAACACTAACTAAAACTAATGAAGTGAGCTTTTCTCTCAATATGATAATTTATCCAACAATATGTAACTAAATGAATGTACGGGTTTTTTTTTTAAGAATAAGAACAAATATGGAAAGTATATAAAAAATAATTCAGCAACTGGAATGAACGAACATAATTAGGTAACTAATCAAATCAATTCTCGATAAAAAGGAAGTCAATAAAAAAAGAGAAATTCTTAACTAATCAAAAAGGGTCAAGTTGTGGGTTAATATTAAGGGGAAAGTCAAGAAATAATAGTTAAGGCCCAAAGGGGTTCACTAGGGGTCAATTATGTGGGTAGGATTTTTATGGGGTAAATGGGTTAAAATCTAAGTGCCTTTATCGTTTTCGTATATCAGATCAAAGGTGTGGTCTTGACATGCATAATCGAAGCAAGTTCTAGAATAACAAATCAATATTGACACACTCATAACCAATAAAATCAGTGAGCAAGAATGATATATGCTCTAAAAGGCTCAAGATCTCATGAAAATTATGGATATTTGATATCAATCCTGTGAATTCAAAACTTTAAGATAACACCTCAATTCAGGGAAATAACCTAGCAATTTTACTTCTCAAAAGTCAACTTATCATGTTTGATCCTCTAATGTCTTAAAGTTTAAACAATCAATGCACAGTTACCTATGATTTAATTCAAAACATATTAATAAAAATCATAAATCAAACAAAATTTACTCTAATAATGATATGAGAAAAAAATTTTGAGAACAAGATAAAAATTTAGGGATTTTCTAATAATTACATAAATAACCTCCCCACACTTAAGATGTACATTGCCTTCAATGTACAAAGATATATAATAGCAATATAAGCATAATATCAGAAGAGAAGGACAAAAGCGAAACTGCCTTGAAATTTTGGATGAAATCCTTAGAAGAGTGCAAGCAAGAATTGTGGAGAAAGCCAAATAAAAGGCATGATTCTGAGTTACTAATAAGAAAATAAACACCACTGTGGAAGAGAATTAAGGGATCACTTGATAATCATTATAAAGATAAACATGGTTCAAAATATAAAACATAAGTCTTCAAAAATAAATAAAAGACAAAATAGACTGGAAATTAAATTAAAAATAAAAATAATAGTAAAACAAAAGGAACCCAAAGATCCTCATCATCAGATGCCTCGTGGGTCAACAGTGCCGAAGGAGAGATTTGGAGGTGGTGGCAAATTTGTCGAAGAGTGGCGTCAGTGCTGTCAAACCGCTCAAAGCACTGCTGCTAAAAGTGAGTGAATCACTCGGATAAATCTGTCAAAGTGGCAGTAGGAGGTCAGGGACTCGGTGGTGGTGGCGGGGGTGGGTCCTCGTGAGGGGGAGGGACATCATTAGAATGTCCTCTGGCTCATCCTAATCATCAGACTGAACGAGTCTGTACTGAGGAGGGTCGAAGCCACGGCGTCGCTCTACCATCCTCATGTGGATTATGGTAGATATTCCTTGAGGAGACATCTGGCCTACTAGTGTGAGTGTTGATGACATCTCTGGAGTGTCAAAGAGGCTAAAGCATCGAGCGAGGTGAGTCATGTAGCGGCCAAGGCAAATGGGTCCCCATCTATGGCGATCCGTCTGGTGGCGAAAAGCAAGGGCGATAAAATATGCCAAGTCAAATACATGACCAGTCGCCATGCTCTAAAAGAGGTAAGCATCGATGAGGCTAACGATGCCGGTGCTCTCTCTCCTCCCAGTCAAGGTATGAGTCAAGATAGCATGGATGTAGCGTAGTGCTGGAGGAAGAGAAGTCGCCTTTGAGTGACTTGCGTCATAGGGAACAGTACTCACTGTAAGGTCAGTTCAAGAGCAAAAGGGCGAGTAGTGTATGTGCCGGTGAAGTTGTAAAAAATTCTCGAAAGCCATGAACTCCTCCATGTAAAGACCCAAAGCAGCTCCAAACTCTGGTACACTCATGTGCCTTACGAGTCCACCAAGTCTAAAAATGATAGTACCAGCCTCATTATGTGTATTCATCACATGCTGTAGATGGAACGTAGTGCAAAACTCCAAGGTCAGCTCAGAATAGGTGGGCTCGACAATTGTAAAGAACTGATCTCACGGGGTAATATCGAGATGGAATCGAACAAGATGGGCAAGGTGAACCTGCTCCAAAGCAGCCCAATCAATGCAGCGGCCCACTCCTAGCGGTCGCACTCGCGAAAGCTGAAATAGGTCATCCTGTGTGCCTGACTAGAATCAAATCAAAGGATGACGAACTTCAGTCCAGACACTCGAGGAGGTTGCACTAGGACCCTTTCGCTTTTTCGAAGCGAGAACGACAGTCTTCTTGCCTCGTATGTTTGTCATAATGGACCTACAAGAGTAAAAGTATCCATATCAGGGAACAACTAGATAATAAAATAGCAAGTAAAGAATTAATAACGATGTAGACAAACTATGGATGGAACAAATGAGTGGCTACTAATTAAATCCATAACTATATTTAGAGGAATGGCAATGAGTGATGAAGTTAACAAAATAACGAAATTAGACTTATATAAATTGGCAGGAGGCAGATATGACTAACATGGTAGACTAAATATGGAGCTTCTAAGAGAATAGTAGTAGCAATCTAAACATAATAGAATTAGCCTAAACTAATCTACAGCAAACAAAACTAAATAAAGACAAAGCTAAAATAACTCAAAGGCATAATAAAACAAAACTAAAATAAAGAGAAAGATAAAGATAAAGAAATAAAATGCATAACATAAAAATAATTCTAATAATAATAATAATAATAATAATAATAATAATAATTGGGAGGGATAAAAGGGGAAATCGTCAGTGGGGGCCGGAGGTGCGGACGGGACTAGTGGAGGGTTCGGGCCGATGGTAGGTGAACAGGGAGGGCACAGGCATGGGGGTGCTAGGCCGTGCGGCGAGCTGTGGGGTTGGGTTGTGGTTGATGAGGAGTTGAAAAGGAAAAGAAAATGGAAGGAAGAGATGGGGAAGGAAGAAAAGAAAAAGAAAGAAAAGAAAAAGTGAGAGCTAGGGGTGGCCGGATGGTGGGCGACGGTGGCCGGAGGAGGGGGCTGAGTGAGGCTGCGGCGGCTTGGGTTGGGAGAGTTGGGGAAGAAGACAAAAGTAAAAGTTAGGGTTTGTGGGGTTCTAAAAAGGCACACGGTCGTGTGAAGCTTGTGTTAGGCCACACGACCGTGTTACACACCCGTGTGGATCGAGCTCAGTCCGTGTTTGTCGTGAAATTTTAATGCCCATTCGTCACACAGCTTGGGGACACACCCGTGTGTCCAAGCTGTGTGTTTCACATGGTCGTATCATACGGCCGTGTGCAATGTTGTTCGCCTCTCTCACGCCCATGTGGTATCCCACATGCCCGTGTGTCCAAATGCACGGCCGTGTGCCTAGCCCGTGTACCGCTCTAACTTGTTAAAAATTTTAAAATTTTACTCCAATTTTCATACAGCCTAGGACACGCCCGTGTGTCTAGGCTGTGTGCGTCACACGGCCGTGTCGCACAGCTGTGTGGATCGAATTAATGACCGTGTGGCTTGATACTTGGGGATTTTTAGCCCTGTTTCCACACAGTCGTGGACACGCCCGTGTGTCCAGGCTGTATGGGTCACTGCTCCTACATAAAAAATACGAAAAATAGCTAAAATAAACTAGTTAGTGGTGGTAGTGCTCAGGTTGCCTCCCGAGAAGCGCTTATTTAAAGTCTAAGCTCAACTTACCTCAATTTCGTGTGATTACAGTGGATTGAGGAGTTGAAACTCCTCACTTTTGCTATCAATTCTATCAAAATAAGGTCTGAGTTGAGTATTATTTACCTTGAAAGTTCTGAATTCAGTGTGTGTTACCTTGATTGTACCATATGGAAAGATTTTCAGTACCATGAAAGGAATTGCTCTATTTGTATTGTACTCTAAAGTAGCAATTTGAGGGTCATTTTCATCTAACAATACTTTGTCCCCGACCTTAAATTGTGTTGTTTCATCCATACGCTTGCCGTGGTGTTGCTTTGATTCATCGTGTGCTTTTGGTTTCTCCTTGACATGTGTTCGCCATTCGTCTAGTTCATCAATTTGTAGTCTTCGTTCCTCATGACTCATTCTGTTTTTGTCACATGGACTAGAATGTGTCTCCATCATGTTCTTTTTAGGGGTTTCCTAAAAAAAAGTTTGAGCCATAATGTTATTTATATCAACAGAACTTGTATAGCCATCTTGCTTACTAGATAATTTAATCGAATCACGAGCTTGAAGTGTAATCGTGTCATCTCCTACACGGAGTATCAATTCACCTGTGCCAACATCTATGATAGTTCTAGTGGTTGCTAAAAAGGTCCTTCCTAAAATTAGAGGTAGGTCACTATCCTCAACCATGTCTAGAATAACAAAGTCAACTGGGAATATAAATTTATCAATTTTGACAAGCACGTCTTCAATAATACCCCTAGGAGTTCTACTTATTTTATCTGCCAATTGAATGCTCATCCTAGTTTGTTTGGGTTTCCCAAGACCTAGTTGTTTAAACATTTTATAGGGCATGACATTAATACTCGCCCCTAAATCAATTAATGCATTGTTAACATTCAAACTACCAATTAAGCAAGGAATCATAAAACTCCCTGGATCTTTTAACTTGTTGGGTAGCTTATTCTGTAGAATGGCTGAGCAAACAGCGTTTAGTTCCACATGCGATGCATCATCTAACTTTTGTTTATTAGCTAAGAGCTCCTTTAAAAATTTCACTGCTATTGGCATCTGCGAAAGAGCTTCAATAAACGGTAAGTTAATATGCAACTTTTTTAGCAATTTAAGGAATTTACCGAATTGTTCATCCATGTCGTCTCTCCTTATCGCCTTAGGGTATGGTACACGAGGTTTATATTCCTTGCTTACCAGATTCTGTGTACCATTGCTTGCATCAACCTTACCTTTATCTTCCACATTGTCTTGCTTCGGTTTTGGTTCAGCTTAAACTAACCCTTCATCATTGTGCACAGTAATGGCATGAAGTTGTTCCCTTGGGTTAGTTTCAGTGTTACTTAGTAGACCACTTTGTGGTTGTTCAGAGATCAACTTAGCGAGCTATCCTATTTTAGTTTCGAGCCCTTGAATTGACGCTTGTTGATTCTTAAGCGCTATTTCAGTATTCTGAAAATGAGTTACCGAAACCAAGATAAACTTTGTAAGCATCTCTTCAAGGTTCGGTTTCTTCTCTTGTTGGTAAGGTGGTTGTTGAAAGCCTGGGGGATTTTGTGGCCTTTGATTTCCTTGACCACCCCACAAGAAATTGGGATGGTTCCTCAACCTACATTATAAGTGTTACTATATGGGTTATTTTGAAGTCTAAAACTATTATTAAACATATAGTTGACTTGTTCCTCCTCGGTGCTAGGGTTGAAGAATAGATAATCTGTGTTGCGTACTCCTCCTCCATTTGAATCACACCCCATCACTGGATGTACCTGAGTAGAACCATACAAACCATCAATCTTTTTATTTAAAAGTTCTGCCTGGTTAGATAACATAGTGACCGCGTCGAGGTTGAAAACACCGGCAGCTTTTGTCGGCTTTGTTCTCATGACTTGCCACTGATAGTTATTCAGTGACATTTCTTTAATAAATTCGTAAGCCTCTTTAGGTGTTTTATTGTTTAAAGTTCCACCGGCGGCTGCATCGATCAGTTGCCTTGTTGAGGGGTTCACACCGTTGTAAAAAGTCTGAACCTGAAACCATAGAGGTAACCCATGGTGAGGGCACATTCTCAATAAGTCCTTGTATCTCTCCCATTCATCATAAAGAGTTTCTATATCCAACTGCACAAAAGAAGAGATATCATTCCTCAATTTAGTAGTTTTAGCTGGCGGAAAATATTTAAGTAAAAATTTTTCGGTCATTTGTTCCCAAATGGTGATTGACCCTCACGGTAACGAGTTCAACCACTGTTTAGCCTTATTCCTAAATGAGAATGGGAACAACTGAAGGCGAATAGGATCGTTAGAAACACTATTGATCTTAAAGGTGTCACAGAATTCCAGAAAATTTGCTAAATGAGTATTTGGATCCTCGTCCTGCAAACCATCAAACTGAGCAAACTGTTGTATCATTTAAATTGTGTTAGGTTTCAATTCAAAATTATTTGCAGCAATAGCAGGTCTAACTATACTCGATTTAGCTTCTGATAAAGTAGGTTTAGCATAATCATGCATAGTACGAGGAGCAAGATTTTGATCTACTGGATTTGCAGCAACCATAGGAGGTAACAGATTATTCTGATTATCAGCCATCTCCTCAGTTGTGGTGTGAATATCGTCCTCTTGCCCTTCCTCTATATATTGTAGGCTTCGCCTTATTTCTCTTCGATTTCTGCGAGCTGTGCTTTCAATTTCACTGTCGAAAAGTACAGGTCCTGACGGGTTTCTTCTAGTCATAAACTATAAAAACCTACCAGAAGTAAAAAAAAGAAAAATTAGTAAAGAAAATTTAAACTAAAAACAAAGAGTAAATTGCAATAAAAGTAAAAATGGCTAAAGTAATAAAAATCAAGCGTGCCTAACATCTTAGTCCCCGGTAACAATGCCAAAAATTTGATGGTCGCTAAACTAACTAAAAATTCGACTAAGGCAAGTGCACCTATCGAACAGTAGTATAGTTATGGTGATACCGGAAATATCTTATCCACGATGACTAAAAGTACTAGTACTTACTATCTTTTTATTATCAAGCCTAACAATTTAGAGAATGTTTTTAAATTAAAACTAATTATCTAATTAACTAAGATTACGACAGAGATTAAAGTTAGAAAATACCTTCTAAAAAACCAATGGAGAAGACAATACCCAAGGAAGTATCCACCTAGACTTCACTTATTACCTTTGAATTAGACGATTTATTCACTTAAATTAATCCGTAGAAATCCCTGATTTATGTTAATATCTCTCTCGAGACTAAAAACAACTGACTCCAGGTTGATTAATTGAAATCTCTTTCTAATTAAAACCCCTATTGTCGCATTAAGTCGATCTATGGACTACCTTATTAGATTTGACTCTAATCCGGCAGATTTATGTCGTCCTATCTCTAGGATTGCATGCAACTCCGCTTAATCATGAATAATCTTGTAACGCCCCGAATTTTGGGCCTAGATGAATTAGGCTTTGGGCTATGGGTCTCATAAAATTTTTGAGCAAGAAAATGACAAATGACATGTTGGCTTTAAGGGTTTAAGGAATTTGAAGTGTCTAGGTATGTTGGAGAAGTTCTAGGTTCGTGTTTTGTGGTAGAGGAATTTTAATTTAATTATTAAAAGAATAAGGGTTGGCAAGTAGGTGGGCTTTTAAATAAAAATAAGGGAAAAATGGCATCAAAAAGCCTTGTGGTAGAGTGGCTAAGTGACGCCACTTAAGGAGTAGGGAGATGGCGTTAGTAGCTTGCAAGGAGATCCAAGGTTTGATTCCTAGCTTAGTATTTTTAGAAGTTTAATTTTGGCCTTCTAGAAGGATGGAAGTGGCATGAAGATGGACACTAAGGGGAGTGTTCAGAAGAGAAAATTAAGGAAAAGATCAATGCGTTATCAGGGAGAAAAACGAGAAGATGAGAAGGGATAAGTGATTGAGCCGAATTGGGAATTGGGCAAGAAAAATTCGGCTATAAGGGCTATAAATAAGGGTCGAATATAGGGTTGTCAGGCTACTGCCAAAATTCTTCTTCTCCTTGTTGCCAGAAACCCCTTTCTCCAAAAGCCGAAAACCCTTTTCTATTCAAGTTCCAAAAAGCCGAAAACCCTTTTGTCTTTCTTTCTTTTCTTTCTGCCGATTTCTATTCTTCTCTATTTCACTTAGTCGATTTATTCTTCTACTCTTTTTCTTTATCTGTTCCAAATAAACCTTATTCACCATACTAAGTTTGAAAAGCCGAAAAGTCGAATCTTCCAAGTGACGATTACCTTTTGACAGAATCTAGTGTAAGTGTTGCTCTTCCAATTAGTTTTCTTTGCTAAGTATCAATTATTGTCCCTTACTCTTTCTAATCAACTTTGGTAGGGAATTAGTATCGGATCTCGGATCTTAGCTCTCTGCCGAAATTGCTCCTTAGATGCTTGCGGTTTTGGTAAGTATTCATCTCCCATTGGCTAATGTGGCCGAATGTTCATAGTTAAGGTAAAGAGACTTGTGTTGGATATGAGTCATCTATTATTCTGGTTTTAATAGTTAAGATTGGTGCAGATCTATGAGTTGATCGTGGTTAGTGATTTAAGAAGGGGCTGATTGCGTAAGGTAAGGTTAAGGTGAGGTTTCTGTTTTAGTAAAGATATGTAATAAGCATACGATTAATTGAAGGGTGATATCGTTTGTAGGCTAGTGACTAAGGGAATCGCAGAACGCTTGCTTACCAGGTTTGTACATACACTGCACACACAATAATTCGGCAAAAGTCGAAAAGCCGAAAAGCCAAAAAGCCAAAAATTTGGCTACGATAGTCTTGCGAGTGCACGAACACTCGAGAAGAGAAAATCGATGTTTTCTGAGGCTCCATGGGCGATTCCATGGGCTTGGGCTCTAAATTGGCTAGCCGGGCCGGAATAGGCTTAATGGGCCCGATGGGCTGTTGGGCCATAATAAGCAAAATTGATAATTGACGCTATGTGATAGAAATTCGTATGTGAGCATGAATATGAATGTGACTAGGCCTAATAGGCCATATAAATGTGATTTGGGCCTCATGGGCCATATATAGGTGATTTGGGCATAATAGGCCATATGAATATGATTGGGCTTAATGGGCCAAATACAGGTATGTGAATTTTTTTGGGCTTCGTAAGGGTTTTTGGGCCTAGTATATGATAACTACATAAAACTTAATTAATATATTGTGACCGGGGATAAGTCATAGGGTTAAGGTGTGGTAACGGGTATATGCATGTCTAAGATTGGATCTAGGGAGAGCTTGGTACTTAAGCGGTCTTAATGACTCACCTCCTCTTCTCTGGAATCCTACCTGGTGCATAGTATTCATTCATCTTAGCTCACGGGACCTGTTAACGGACTAAGGAAATTGAAAACCATAATTAAGGAAAAATTACCAAAATGCCCCTAAGGGTAAAAATGACTGACTTACCCCTGGGTGCTGAATGTAAGTTTTATGGATGTGACATGCATACATATGATATTCTGCTTAGGTTGCATATGGGTTGGGAATTATGGAACGGAGGAAGTATATGAGGATCGCATGGTTGCTTGACAATCGTAGATCCACCGACGGCTTTTAAAGCCCAATGTGTAAATGAAGGTAGTTCCGCAACTGGGCTACCATGGTGTGTGGGTTGGATGGGTCGATATTTATATCCCCACATGGTGTGATGGGGGACGGAGCTGGTGTGTAGCGGATGGATAATTTGGATGGGATTGCATTGCATGATTGATGAATGATGTTTTTTTTAATGCTTGTTTTTGCCAAGGGTTGTACACACTGAGTTTACGAAAACTCACCCCCTCTTTTATTTTATTTTCAGGTGATGCTCAGTAGAAGGTTCGATGATTGGAGGGACTCTGGGTGGCCAGCTAGCAAGATGATTTAGACTTGGGTTTTTTTTAAGCATTTAAGTTTTTATTTCTTTTTAAGTATGTTCCAGACCAGATTGTAATAAGGTTTTCATTGTGTTATTATTACTTGAATTATTGTTATTATTTTCATTGTAATTACAAGAAGTTGAACATGGGTTTCTTAAATTATAGTATGTTTTCTACGTTTCCGCAATTAAATTTTTAAATGATAAGTTTTCTTAAATTAAATGTTTTAAATAAGTTTTCGCAACTGAAAGGTGATTTTTTTTATTTAATTTAATAAAGATTTCTTTTATTTTAAGAAGAGTTTTCAATGAAAACACGATTTTTGCTAAAACACTTCAATGTGACATACGAATTCGGCCATAGCGTCTGGGCCGGGTTTGGGGTGTTATAGATCTACTCTTAAACAGGGACTTTTCCTCCACTGAATAAGCACATCAAAAACCTGAATTAATATCTTGGAATATTAAAACAAGGGTTAAAACTCACAATTAAGAATAAGAACAAGTATTTATCATATAAATCAAAGAGTAATAAGATTCGTCTTAGATTTCATCTCCCTTAGGTATTTAGGGAGTTTAGTTCATCATAATGGAAAACATCTCAAAATTTGGAAAACAACAAAACATAAAGAAACCCAAAGAACTTCTAAGAAATTGAATGGAAATCTTCAGTCTTGATGTAGATCCTCCTCCTGAGCTGATTTCGATGGCTATCCTTGAGTATTTTCTGCCTTCTACTCTGCGTGTCCCCCCTTTTAATCTTCTTCTAGGATGTGTATATAGGCTTTAGAATACTTCATAACCCTCAAAAGTGTCTAGGTCGTGTGAAACACTGAATTAGGCCCAATTTGTACATTTTTGGCCTGTTTCTTGCTCTTTTCGCTATACTAAGCTCTCCTGAGTGTAAGACATGAAATTAAAGGATTAAGAGCATCAAATTCAATGAAACCAAGGAAAAATCATCCATAAATATGCCAAGCATGGGGTAAAAATATGTATATATTATAGTTTATTAGAGGCTGAATAAAATATGAAATTAAAGCTTAATGAATCTAGTTTCACTTAGAAGAAACGGTGTAAGCAAAGAAGTTTCATGTTATGAGATATTCAAATTGTTGTGAGACAGAGTCAGAATGAGCTCGAAATCCCCTATTCTGATTTGAGAAAATCATTGAAAATTGTAAAAAAAAAATAGTTATGGGTTATAATTTATATTCTTAGAATTCTTAATGAGTCTATTTTCAAGATAAATAGACGGGAACATTATTTGAGTCCCGTATTATGAGATAATATTTTTTTAGTGAAGAGGGGTTGGAACTGTCAGACCGCAAAATAGGGGTAACTTTAAGGAATAAACTGTACTTATTGGCTTGACCAAAAATTCTAAAAATTTTATGGTAAGAAGATATGTGGGTCTAGTTTCAGGTAAAATTAGCGGATCTTAATTTGGAGTTCCGTAACTCCAGATATAAATAATTTAGTAACTATGACTCAAGAAAACAACTTGACTGGAACATGAGTAAAAATGCAAACAGGGTTGTATTATCTTGAGAAGCAAGTTGATAAATTGCTTATTATTTTCATACGGTCTTACTAAGCTATAAAGCTTACTCCCTTCCTTTCTTTTTCTTTAGTGTTGGCAGGTTAGCTCGGGCTTGGAGATCGTCGGAGGCAACATCACACTATCAAGCCATTGCCTTTGAAGTATTGACCCATATATGTTAAGCGTTTTCGTGTGAGTGGCATGTATAGGGACTTAGTTTTTATGTTAACCGTTATTATGATTAGCCAAAGGCATTGGCTTACATTGAGTTACTTATATATGGCCATGAGGTGTGGCTCATAGTGATTATGGTTTGTAAATCTATCTATTCATGCTAAGTTCTAGTGCTTGTGATGTGATTATGTTTGTAAGGTATGCATAATTGGTATCAAGACATATGTGCATGATGAATGTTTTATGACCAAATCTAAACAGTCATGGCCATGAATTAATTATGTAATATGGAAATAAAGATGTGAAGGATTAAGGGTAACTTAAAGGCTTAGAAAATAGCCTAAGTGTTGGCCACGTGGGCTGAGACACGGTCGTGTGTCTCAACCGTGTGGAGGACACAGCCTTAGCACACGGGCGTGTGGCTTGGCCGTTTGGTTCAAATCATTCGCTAAAGTCATAGTCAGATAGTTACACAGTCTGAGGACATGGGCGTGTCCCTGTGCCCACACGGGCGTGTAACCTTGTGTCATGGAAAAATTTTCTAAGTTTTCCCAAAACTTTTTAAGGTTCTCAGTTTAGTCCCTAACTACTTTCAATGCACGTTTAGGGCTTTGTAAGCCAATAAATGGGTCATTATGCATGTGTATGAAAAGTTTTGATACGAATGAAATTTTATAGCCTAGTTTTTGCATGTTTTTGAATGATTAAGTCCGATAATGCCTCGTACCCTGTCTTGGCGTAAGACACTGGTAAGGGGTGTTACATTTAGTGGAATCAGAGCTATGGTTTAGTCGGTTCTCGGACTAACCTAGCACGTGTAAGAGTCTAGCTATACATGCCACAAGTTTGTGATAGTGTGATGTCTCCTGGCGCGAATGAGAACTATCTTGCTCCGAGAAAAGTACTTTCCAACCGAGCTACACCCAACTATGTTGATAGTAATTCCAAAATATTTGAATGAAGTGTCATGGTGATAAGTTGAAACTCGGAAAGGTACGAACAAGATTCATAATATCATGCTACGAATAAAATGATATTGTTCCATTTGGACGTTAAAATTTTGATGGATTGCAATGGTTCCTTGAAATGAGATAAAGGACTATATTGTAATGAGTTTATTTATGTTTAGTTGATGATTCTATGATGTATATGATCGATTTACTTGGGCGAAAGCATATGTTTAGATAACTTATCAAAAATATTGATGGAATGAATGTTCATGTATACTTATTTGAATGAATATGGTTGGCAAATTCACATAGTCTGAGTATAAGTGTTAAATTGCTTGGATTGATACAAAATATTTATGAATCTATTTTACGAAAATAGTAACCCAAAAATGTGCTTTTACGATACCCGTAAATTTTAGATCGTTACAATGATGGTGCAAGTAATATGCGTGGTGAATGTAATGGCTTACAAGCGTTATTTGCTAAAAAGTGTCGATTTGCATACTATGTTCATTATCTTGCTCATCGTCTCCAATTAACTCTAGTAGCTACATCCAAGGAGGTTATTCCTATTTGTCAATTGTTTTATACTTGACTGGTATAATCAATTTGGCTGTTTCTTCAAACAAGTGGCATGAACAATTAAGAGACACCGAGGCATCTCATATCGCGAAGTTGATAGACACTAGTGAGCTTGAAACTGGCAAAGGGAAAAATCAAGTCGGTACTCTCCAATGTCCAGGCGATACTCGATGGGATCTCATATAGCTTCTCTCAATAGCTTGATAAGGATGTTCGATTCCGTCTGTGTTGTATTACAAGATATCATTAAGTCTGGCAACCTTACTCAAAGAAATGAAGTTGATGGAATATATGATGCATTGACATCCATTAAATTTGTTTTTATCTTGCATTTCATGATTGAGATGATTAGAATCACTGATGACATTTGTCAAGCATTGCAATATAAACCGCATGATATACTAACGCAATGCAATTGGTGTCGTCAACTAAAATGTTTCTCTAGAAATTCAGAGAACGTGGGTGGGATCCTTTGTTTGAGAAAGTGAAGTTATTTTGTAAAGATCATGCGATAGAAGTCCCTAATTTAAGTGCTCCATACAAAGCTGGTCGAGGTCGGTCTTGTATCCAGAGAGATAACCTCACAATTGAGCATCACTATCAGCTTGATATATTCATTATCGGTATTGATTCATTGCTAACAGAAATGAATTCTCCCTTTAATGGTAAGGTAGTGAAGTTATTTGCTCTTAGCTCCACTTTGGATCCATACAATAATTACAAAGCTTTTCCGGTGGAAGATATCTACAAGCTTATGAATTATTTTTATCCAGATAATTATACAGAGCAAGAAAAGCTACACGTGAAGATTCAATTGGAGCATTTTCAACTTGATGTTCATCAGAGCACAGAATTACAAAAAGCTTCTATAGTTGTCGAGTTGTGTCAAGTGCTAGCTAAGACAAATAAGTCAAGTATTTATCATCTTCTTAATAGAATTATTCATCTTGTGCTAACTCTTACCGTGTCTACTACAACAACCGAACGAGCATTTTCAGCCATGAAAAATGTGAAGACAATGCTTCACAACAGAATGGATGATGATTTTCTTTCAACTTACTTGGTGGCATACATTGAAAAAGAGACAGCTTGAGAATTTTCAACAGATTCTATCATTGATGAGTTCGATCTTATGAAAAAGCGGAGAATGCAATTTAGGATGCCTAGTATTAAGAAATAGGACTAAAGCCAAGTTTTTAATTTAATTTTTGGAATTATAATGATATTTATGAAATTTTTAGTATAGTATTAGTTATTCCTTTTTTGCATATTGGAAAGAAATATTTAATTTTATATAGTGTGATTTTTTTTCTTTTAATTTTTTACGGTTAAATCGTTCATGCTTTTTTAAAAACATTAACTTGATTTTTTTGATAAGAAATTATTCGAAAAGAATTAACACTTGTTTACGTTAAAAAAAATCATTCGAATTTAAAAGTTTCGCCCTCCTTAAAATAAAATCCTAAACCCGTTCTAGCGTATACCGTATAAACAGTAAGGATGGATCCTTCCTTTAAAAAATCAGATTGTTAAGTCTAAGAATAATTAAAGACTGCTCAGCATAATTTATGTTATTAATATAGAAAATTTTGGAATGAATCAGTCGGCTATGGACATTAGTTCTGTTCAATCTTATGTTTTGTTATATGTTGTCCGACTGGTTTTATCAATATTTATGGTTCAATGTCATAATCACCTATTAACAACTCATCTTTTTTTTTCTCTGGATTATAATAATATAAGTTAGGCAAGTTGTTGCCAAATCATTAATGTTCTCCATGTTTCTCTTAAAATTTAATTGCAAAGAATATTTGCCCTGCTATGTATCAACTGCCGACTCTCTTTTCAAAAATATGAACCAAAATAAATCAAAGTGCGCATTGAAAGGTGTCTCAACATGAACCTTTTTCTGTCCTCATATATAAGAGATTTTTTTTTTTTTTTGAGTAATTGAAAGTTGCAGTGGTTAATTTGTCAGTCAGAAATGGGGCCTAAAATTTTGGCTGCTTCTGTATTTGATGCTTGCTCTCTTGCTGTAGCCTTAGTTTGTCTATTATGATGGCCTTTCCTATTGCTGGTTTCATTTTGTTTTCGTGGGTTCAACTTGTTCCTCTTTGTCTCCTTCTGGCCTGCTGTTTTCTGTTAGGAGGAGGGCTTTCGTGTTTTTTTTAAGTCCCAATGAGATGCCATAATAGAAGAAATTCACCAAAATTATTTAGAAGGTTGGTTTATATTTGATGTATGGATAATATATAAGTTAATGCGTTAAATTCTGTTAATTTTTTTCATTCAAACTCTAATTAATTTAAATTGTTTTATTATTATTTTATCTACACATTTAACCTATAAATAAGTTCTTTTAAATATTAGAACTCATAACACTTTTAGATAATTTGTGTTTACACTTTAAGGGTTCTTTGTTTTCAGATTTCGGGGTTTAATTTTTATCTTATCTTTTGTACTCTTCATTCTTTTTTCCATATAGTAAAATTATATTTACCTGTGGTTTTTTATCCTCTTTGGATAGTTTTTCTACGCTAAATTTGTGTATACAATTTCTCAATTTCTTCCACTATTTTTACTTATTCATTACTTAATCGGGTCGATCCCAATATTATCTTATTCACTAATAGTGCATCACCTATACATCTATCGAAATATTCTTGTTCAACATGCAATAAAGAAGCAAAATTGGCATAAATAAGAGTAGCGGTTGAACAACATAATATAATGGAGAATATTTAATGCATTGTCAGTGCATATGTCCCATACATCATCGGTGAATAATAACACGACACATCATTAAATAAAACAAAAAATAGTGGAGGACTTAATTTAATTATAAATAGATATATACTAATAACTTTATTTACACATAATTAATTATAAATAAATGTTAAAATTCTAAACACGAGACCTTCGACCAGTGGCGACCAGGGGGTTGGCAGTGCCCCCAAAAATGGAAATTTTTTTATTTAGGACCTTGTATAATTTATAAAATTTTAAATTAGTAATGGTAAAATGGCACTTTAGCCCCCTAAAATGATAAATTTTGATTTAATCCTTTAAAAATTATAAAGATATAGGTTATTAAAATAGTGAAATTAAATTTTTACTATCGTAAAATATATAATTTAATTTCTGCCCCCCGCCAAAAAAAATATTATGGCTTCACTCTGCCTTAAACCGAAAGTTATTAATATTTATTTGTAATAGTTATGTTTAATGTTTAAATAAAATTAATAGTATTTATTTACAAGTTCTCCATATTTTTTATTTAATTTAATGATAATATATCATATTATTCTTCATCAATGATATATGACTTATAATCCAACGATGTATCAAATATTTTTCCATAATATAAATATATTCATCCTCGTAATATAAAATAGATAGTCATTGAAGCATATTGAGTATGAAGCTTCTTTAAGCATAAAAAATTAAGTACCATCGCTCATCTATAAATAGTCATTGTATACCAAGTAAAGTTTCTCACCCTCTCCATCACGAAAATAGCAACGGGAGCAATACTTGAAATGGCAATCCATAAAAAAATACCGATATTGAGATCAGCTAAAATAAGGCAAGAGCTAAAAGGAATTACTGAAAAACTTAGTAAAATTGATATCTTCTACTTTTGTCTTATAAATAGGGACAAAATAGGGACCAACATCCATATGATCCCATAGACCTCTTTCAAAGATTCCAATGTGTAAAAGGAATTGATATCTTTTACATCCATATGATCCCAATACAAGAGTCAAAATAGGGACCAACATCCATATGATCCGATAGACCTCTTTTAAAGATTTCAATGTGTAAAAGGAATTGATATCTTCTACTTCTATCGTACAAACTATCATTTCAACAATCCACTTCTCCCATAATGATATATATGCTACCTAGTTTCGTCATAATATCAGCCAATTTCATTCTTTTAACTAACTGATGAAGAATTTTCAAATTGATAAAACCCAACTGACGAATTTTCCATCTCCAAGAAAAACCGCTTTGATTCGGCCTATTAGAAAAATTCCTAATTCTCCCTTTGGGGCTTCCATTCTCGCATAAAGTTCTTATCTCGGTAATTCAAATGTGGGAGAAGGTTTTTTACTAATGAGCCGGTATTCAAAATCATTCCATTCTAGATCCCTTTCTTGATCAAAGCATCGGATTTCTAAATTCTCATAGGGACCACCCAGAATTCCTTCCAGGGCTTGTTGAATTATTTTTATAGATTTTGTCATTTCAATGATTCGGACTAAATAATGAGCTAATGAATCTCCTTCTTTTGCTACTGGATTTCCCAATTAAATTCGTCGTAACACTCATAATGATCAACTTTCCGAAGATCCCATTTGATTCCAGATGCTTGTAGCATTGGGCCAGATAAACCCCAATTTATTGCTTCTTTTCCACCAATAACGCTTATCTCTTAAACTCGTTCTAAAAAAAATAGGATTTCGCATAATAAGTTTTTGATATTCAACAATTCCTATTAAAAAATAATCACAGAAATCCAAACATTTATCTATCCAGCCGTAAGGTAGATCGGCCGCCACTCCTCCGATATGAAAATAATTATGCATCATTCTCATACCGGTAGGAACTTCGAATAGATCATATACTAATTCTCTTTCTCTGAAAATATAAAAAAAGGGGGTCTCTGCACCAATATTTTCCATAAAAGGTCCACGCCATAATAGATGAGAAGCTATACGACTCAACTCCAACATAATTACTCTGACATAGCTGGCCCTTTTTAAGACTTGAATATTCCCCAACTGTTGATATATGACTTATACTCCAATGATGTATCAAATATTTTTTCATAATATAAATATATTCAACCTCGTAATATAAAATAGATAGCCATCGAAGCATATTGAGTATGAAGCTTCTTTAAGCATAAAAAATTAAGTACCATTGCTCATCTATAAATAGTAACTGTATGCCAAGTAAAATTTCTCACCCTCTCCATCAGGAAAATAGCAAACAAGTGACCCAAAATGAAAGGAATAAATAGTTTCCTTGTTACATTTTCCCTCTTGGCATTGGTTTCCACGTTTAGCGTCAACCTCAGACCCTAGCTCTCTCCAAGACTTCTGCGTAGCCCTCAATTGCACCAAGCATGCTGGTATGCCTTTAGTTCATATTTTTCATCATACTAACCTTGCACACTATCTTTTGTTAATACTTGTGTACAGCCCAACTTTGGCCCGGGCTAAATGTCTAAAATACAAAACGAAAACAAACCCAGACCCAATAAGACCCCAAAACAGCTAACCCAAAAAACTCAAACCCAAAACAACCAAATTAAAACCAAGCCCAAACCTATGGCCAAAAATTAAAAACCATCAGCCCAATAACAAATAAAACAAAACTAAAAAAGAAACCCTAGCCCCTAGGTCTTCTAATCAGCCGCCATCGCAACACTAGCCTTTGCACCGCCTGCTGCCACCGCCTTGTCACGTCCACCGCCCATATCCTGCAAAAGAAAACAAGAAAGACAAGAAGTAGAGAAAATAGTAGAAATGTATAATAATGGCTATACAAGTCATTACAATCCAATGTAATTTTTAGAGGGATGAAGAAATAAAAAACGAGATTTGAATCAAAAAAAGAGATTGGAAATAGAAGGTAGGAAAATCAAAAACAAAACGGAAAAGAAATACAAAGAAATTGAATCAAAGAAGGTGGTTTTAAGTTTTATTTCTTTTTTTTATTTTTTTCGAATCTATTTTTCCTTTCTATATAGATATAATACAAAAAAAAACTCACATTTTTATCTTCGCCGGCCACCGTGAGCAGCGGCGCTGAAAGGCGGCCGGCGTGGCGGCGATTCACCGGCGCCCCCACTAGAGGTCAGGCTAAGAGAAAGGGGGGGAGAGAGCTTTAGATTTTTTTTGAAGGGTGGAATGATTTTTTTTTTTTTTTAAAAAACTTGACTTATATAAGGGATCAAAACGGCGTCGTTTTAGCCTTAGCTCATAAGCCTCAAAACGGCGTCGTTTCATGCTCAACTCGTCCGATCCGACCCGCTCCAAGCTAGGATCAGCGTGTTTTTTTTAGAAGGGCTAATTGCAGTTTTAACCCTTCCGCTTTTTTATAGTTTTATAATTAAATTTTTCCTTATTTATAATTTGTACCCCATGGTTTATACCGTTTACATTTTGGTCCTTCCTGAACGACGCTATTTTGGAGGAGAAGGGAGAATTGCCCTTTTAGTCCCTCAATGTTATTCGCGTGTTCAGATAGGTCCTCCCCTTTCCTTTTTTATTTTAGATTTCCCCAAATTTCTGTTTTAACATTAAATTTAGTCCTTTTGTTATTTTTGCTATGTTATTATTAAATTAATTAGCTTAATGATATTATTATTATTATTTTACTATTATTATTTATTATCATTACTATTATTATTACTATTTTTGTTATTATTTTTATTACTATTGTATTATTACTATTATTATATTTCTATCTATATTTATTTTCTTATTCTAATACTATTATTATTTATCTAATTTTTATTTATCTATTTATATTTCTACTATTATTATAGTTCGATTTATATTTATTTTCTTATTCTAATACTATTATTTATATAATTTTTATTTATTTATTTATATTTCTATTATTATATTTCTTATATTTCTATTTTTATTTCTATTTATATATTAATATTATTTTCATTATTATTTTTTAAAAATATACGTATTTTATTTTATATTATCATTTTTATTATTTATTTAGTTATATCTTTTATATATTTTTTTTAACTTTATATTTTTTTCATTATTATTAATAACATCCTCATTACTGTTAATATTATTATAAATTGCTTTACGTAATATTTATTCATTTTGTTTGTTTAAATTTTTTAGTTTCAAATTTTAGTTTTACTTATTATTTTCTTTTTATTTTTTGGTTCGTTTATTTTCGATCTCATACATTGTCATTTTTATTAAATGCATTTATCCTGTATGCATGATAACACCGTGCTTTGTTTTCACATTTTTACTGCAAAGTCATGTTACATTAATCCTTACTCGATATATAAAATTTTATTTTTTTTCAATAAGCAATTTTTTTGTAATTCGAGATTCGAAAAGTCGTTCCCTAACTTACGGAGTTTTGATTTTCCCGATAAATCCGAATAAACGAACTTTTTTAAAGCATAAGTTTTTTTAAAATAATCTCGGGAATTAAGAAAAGGTCGTGTTCTAACTTACGGGATATGATCTCTTTCTAAAATCGAGATAATCAAATATCTTTCAAAATAAATAATTTTCAGTGTTTATCCTCGTTTCGGGGATTCAAGATATTGTGTCCTAACTTACGGGACATAATTTTTTCCTCGATTAACGTGAAATACGTCATTTTCTCAAAAAATTTTAATTATATAATATTTTAACAAAGGATTGTACTTTTAAAATCTTCAAAATTCTCAAATTTTCGACACCAAGACATTAATTAATCAACTAGGTACCAATTTTGGGCGTATCGAGGGTGTTAACCCTTCCTCATGCGTAACCAACTCCCAAACCCGTTTTCTGGATTTTGTTGACCAAAAAATCATCGTTTTAATAAATTTAAATTTTTGTTAAAGCGACTGAATTACCAAGTGTTCCGATCACACCCAAATAAAAGAATTGGTGGCGACTCCCGTTTTTTCGTTTTCATTTTCAAAATAAAGTCGACCTCGTTTTTTTTTTAAAAAATGGTTTCGACAGCTTGGTGACTCCGTTGGAGGGCAAAAAAAAGAGTCAAGCCACAAGTTGATTACTTTTTGTCTTTTTTGTTGAAAACTGATAATTTGATTTAAATCTACGATCCTTTTCGTTGCATTTCATTTTTGTGGTTCATTTTTATATGTTTGCTTTATTGGTTCGAGCCTTTTCGTATATTTCTGCATATTGCACTGCATGATTACTCGGTTATACCTTTTAAGTGGGAGTGAGAAACTACTTCTTCATGAAGTTTTCACCTCCGCATGGGATAGTGGATCGCTTTCGGGATACATCCGTACTTATGTCTTCGTGAGATTTTCATCTCCGTGCAGCCATAGGGAAATGTATTCCCCTGAATTGAACTCGGTCTATATGAGCCTATAATGGGTGAGGATCAAAGAATCTGCTGGTTCGGGTCCCCTTTTCTTTAGAACCAAACCACATATAGCGAGCCTTAAGAGCCCACCCTAGGTAGAGCCACTCTAAACCCTAGTGGTTACCCGAATAGGTGCTCTATTTGTTGTTTATTTCTTCTATACTAACATGTTTTGTTTTGTTTTGTTTATGATTACATTGCATTGCATCATCATGAAAAAGAGGTGTTGATTCGCATTTGGTTGCTAAACAGAGAGCTTGTCACGAAAAATGGATTTCTTGATAAAGTGGAATATAATACGGCCGTCCGAATATGGTCCGAGTAAACACAACGAGAGAAGGCTGATAGTCCATGGAGGAATATACGACTATGATTCGAGGATTCAAGCCAACAAAGATTATTCGGGAACTGTCAACTTTCTTAAAGAAGCTAACAAGTCTCACGGGGATGAGTGAGCAATGGGTCGCAGCCCGATCAAGCAAAAATGAGCTAGTAGAGGCATCTATTAGGAAGTTTCGCGAGATTTGATCTTAACATCTGGATATGAAGAAAGGGATCAATTTCTTCGCCTAGAGCATAAGGGCAAGGCCATATATGTTTCCGCTTTATGTAAAGAGATTCGTTATCTAGAAAAGTTGTTCTAACAGAATTGAATTAGAATCAACGTCTATTTTTGCATTCATTTTATGCATCTGCATTGCATTTTATCATATGCATTAAATTTCATAAAAGGACCCTGATTAATTAAAATTAAGACAGTTAATCTGGAAACCAACAAAAACCCTCCAACTAAGTATCACTACGGTACCCACCGCAAGACGAAAGCAATGGATCAAAGAATGGAAAGATTAGAGAAATTGCAAAGAGATATGCAAGAACAAATGCAAGCATAAATGTAAGAGAAATTGGCTAAAATCCAATAGGATATGAGGGACCAAATGTTGGAATCACAAAGGAACATGATGAACCAGCTAACACAACTGCTGTCTAGTGGGCCAGACAAAGAAAAGGGTCCTATGGTCAATATCGAGGATGACAATGAAGATCATCTCTACGCTCCAGGTTTTACCCTGACAAATGTTCAGACATAACCCAAGGTGTACACACGAAGGCCATCTGTTACAATCAGGCCCCAACAGTTTCAGGCTAATGATTCGGCACCGATGAATTACCAAGCTGCTCAAGCTCTGATCCAGGGGATAACCCAATTAATCCCGTTGTCCCCAATCTCGATGGCCTGGTAAAAACAGAAAAGACAAGGGTGGAGTTCTCGAAACAATTAGAAGACCGATGCAAGTGGTTAGAGGAAAAGTTCAAAGTAATGGAAACTGTTGACTATCACTGTGGAATCGATGCTAAGGATTTGAGCTTGGTTCTGGACTTAGTGCTTCCCTCCAAGTTCAAAACTCCGGAGTTTGAGAAGTACAACGAGACTAGCTGTACCAAAACTCACATCACCATGTTCTGTAGACGAATGGTAGGCTATGTCAGTAATGACTAATTATTGATTCACTGTTTCTAAGAAAGTCTGGTTGGGGCAGGATCCAAATGGTACAACCAATTGAGCCGTACCCAGATCAATTCATGGAAGGATCTAGCACAAGCTTTCATGAAGTAGTATAGTCACGTAACAGATATGACCCCTAACAGAATTACACTGCAAAATATAGAAAAAAAGCAAAGTGAGAGCTTCGGGCAGTATGCCCAAAGATGGAGAGAGGTAGCAACACAAGTCCAGCCACCTCTCCTAGAAAAAGATACTATCATGCTATTCATCAATACCTTGATATGTTAGGAAGTGCCACTAAAATCTTCTCAGATATAGTGATGACCGGTGAAATGATCGAGAACGCAATAAGGAGCGGGAAAATAGACGCGAGAGAAAGCGCCAAGAGGTCAACCCCAAAGAGAAATGAAAATAAAGTGAATAATATGAGCAAAGGGTATCCCAAATCGGTCACTGTAAGCCAGCCGAGGGCCTTAACTACTAGCTATCAAGGCTCCTTCAGGAAAGAATCCAACTCGAGGCCAAACACAGAAAGACTCCAGTTTACACCCATCCCAATGTCATATAAAGAGCTGTATCAAAATCTGTTTGATGCATATGTGGTATCCTATTTCTACTCGGAACCTATACAACCTCCGTTCCTGAAATGGTATGATACGAATGCTCAATGCGAGTACCATACAGGAATAATGGGGCACTCAATTGAGAACTGCACCACATTTAAGAAGTTAATCAAAAGGTTCATCAAGATGGGCATCGTGAAGTTTGATGATCCATCAGGACCTAATGTGGTAGGAAATCTGTTACCCGGTCATCCAGACCCAGGGGGTAAATGTGATAATTAAGAGTAGAGGAAGAGGTAGAAACCTCCACTGAAATAGGTTTTGAAACAAATGATAGATATGAGAATTCAGGGAAAAGGGATGGAGAGTTACTGTGAGTTCCACGCTGAAGGTGGTCATGAAGTCTAGGAGTGCGCTGAATTCAAAGTTTTGGTGCAGAGTCTAACGAATAATAAAGAGTTGGAATTCTTTGAAGAATTCAAAAGCCCAAAAGGAATGCTGGGGAATCTGAATACAGTATCAAAAGAGGAATCTAGAAAAGAGAATTTATCAGGCATACTTGGAAGTGTTTTGAATAATGGGACTGTGAGAGAGATATATGTATTTTTAGAGCTAACTCAGAGTAATGTTCAAAACACACTTATTGCTCTAAGCCTAGGAGTGATGAGAATCCTTTTGTGAAGTAGGCTTATGTTCAAAATCTCTATTTCAATAAAATGCATATTTGCTATCATTTTGAGCAAATATACTTTCATTATTTCCATTTCATTCATAATCATACTATACAAGTAATTATTCTTAGATTCTTTTATCTTTTGGACTCTCTTTCAAATATTTTTTTATTCTTCATTCATGATCATACCATAAATAACTATTCTTAGATTCATTTATTCTTTGGAATATTCCTTGGTACCTACAATAGTTCTCCAGATATCAATGGCATAAGTGACACTGCTACTGACCCAGAGTCTCCTTTTGAGTAAGATATGTGTCTAGAGAGATCTCAAGACTTTGAAGATGGTAGAGATTGTAGCCTATCTCCTAGTTTGTTAAAGATGGTCGAACAAAATGAAAAACAGATCCTACCTTACAAATGGTCAATGGGCATCGCGAGCCTAAATAAAGAGAAAGAGGTGAAGATGGAAGCCTATATCACCACAGAGACAAAGCGAGACGTCATTGAATTATTCCAAGATTTCAAAGATGTTTTCGCATGATCGTATCAAGATACATCTGGGCTACTAAGATGTGTGGATGCTGTTAAGGCTACGAAAATCTTAGAAGAGGTCCATAAGGGTGTCTGAAGAACACATGCTAATGGTTTTACAATGGTCAGGCAAATCATGAGGTTCGGGTACTGTTGGTCCACCATTGAAGAGGATTCGCATCAGTTATGCCGTAAATGCCAAATTTATGGAGACAAGATTCATGTGCCTCCTTCTTTTTTTCATAGACTTTCTCTATGTGGGGCATGTATGTTATTGGGTCGATCTCATCATAAACTCTTAACAGACATCGTCATCTTTGTGGTCGTCGATTTTTTTACTAAGTGGGTGAAAGTCGCTTCATATGTCAATGTCACAAAGTCGACAGTCATCAAATTCCCCCAAAAAAAAGATCATATGCCGACAAGGAATGCCAGAAAGGATCATATCTAATAATGCATAATAGCATGATATCAAAAGTTTACAGTCTGTTTAAGATCAGAAGCCATATCACCCCAAAATGAATGGTGCAGTAGAGGCAGCAAAAAAAACAACAAATATCATGGGAAAAATGACCGAGACTTGTAAATATTGGCATAAGCAGTCACCATTTACCCTCTATGCTTATCGAACATCAGCCAAGACCTTCACTGGGGCAATACCTTTCTCATTGGTTTATGGAATGGAAGTAGTTTTGCCCATTGAAGTCGAGATTATTTCTTTCTAAGCTTCGATTGAGTCAAGAATTGGATGAAGTAGAATGGGTCTAGTTTCAATATGATCAAGTGAACCTAATTGAAGAAAAGAGTTTGAAGATACCCATCATGGTCAAATGTATCAAAAAACGAATAATGCGAGCTTACGACAGAAAGGTTCGTCCTAGAGAATTTCACAAGGGGGACCTGGTGTTAAAAAAGATATTTCTATACAAAAAGATTTAGAGGGAAATGGATGTTAAACTGGAAAGGACCTTGTATGGTAAAGAAGGCCTTTTCCGGAAGAGTTCTAATTTTAACCGAAATAGATGGTAAAAACTTGTCCAATTCTGTAAATTCAGATTCTATTAAGAAGTACTTTACATAAAAGAAGAGAGGCCAATGCGAAAACCTGCAAATGGCGCTTTGAGACCTTCTAAAAAAATGGAGAGGCCAATGTGAAAACCCGTAAAGAGCACCTTGAGACCAAATGAGTTTTGAATTGAAAACTCGTAAAGGGCAATTCAAATTTTGATAAAAAAAAAATGGGTCATGCGGTAGTTTCGCTGTCTCCAAATTAACAAGAAGGAAAGATATTACGTCTTGGGGCATCAACAGAGTACTCTAGATCCCCTAAATACATATTGAGCTCAAAAAGGGTCCACAAAAAGCTTGTACAGAGAAGCTCATTCCGTAATATCTAGGGCACCTATTTGCCTTTTATTCATTTTGTATTCCAGTAATATTTTCTTTCTTTGATTAATCCATTCTTTTCAGGTTTTGTTCTTGATAAATTTCAGTTTTGTCCATTATTATGATCTTTTTCAAGCATTTTGCATTGAAATAACGATTATTGGACTAATAATACTTTCACAAAAAGAGTACTGCATATTACTCTGAAAGTTTCTAAATAGTACAAGAACCTGAAATAGGACTATTATTTAGAACTAACCAAACCTAAGGGTTGGAAAATTTGAGAAAGAAGAGTTTAAATGGTGACTATTTCTTCGGGTTTTCTATAAAGATACCAGCTGAGCAAGAAGGTAAGGTACTGCGTCAATAGTAAAACCTTGATGAACAATGAGTAATGACAACTCAAACATTAAGAAGGGATCATTCTCATGACATTCTGCATTTATGCAAATATCGTTCATACACATCTAGTTAGGAGCATTTGATTCATTCTGATCATCACATCATAATCATTTGGTATAAGCATAGGCCCATGAAATCGATTCTATAGGTCATGTCCCCCAGAGGACGAAGTAGAAAGATCAGTGAATCCACAAGTCTTATCTCCCTGAAGTTGCAGTGGAGCAGATTGAAGATAGTAAATCTTATTTCCCTAAAGTTACATTGGAACAAATTTAAGCTATAAATTACAGATCTTATCTCTCTGAAGTTGCAATAGAGCATATCAAAACAAACCTTATCTCCCTGAAGTTTTAGTGGAGCAGGTTGAAATTACAAGTCTTATCTCCCTGAAGTTGCAGTGGAGCAGACTGAAGATAGCAAATCTTATTTCCCTGAAGTTGCATTGGAACAGATTGAAGCTATAAATTATAGATCTTATCTCTCTAAAGTTGCAGTAGAGCAGATCATAGCAAACCTCATCTCCCTGAAATTGTAGTGGAGCAGACTGAAGATAGTGAATCTTATTTCCCTGAAGTTGTAGTGGAACAGATTGAAGCTATAAATTACAGATCTTATCTATCTGAAGTTGCAGTAGAGCAGATCATAGCAAATCTTATCTCCCTGAAGTTGCAGTGGAGCAGGTTGAAATTACAAGTCTTATCTCCCTAAAGTTGCAACGGAGTAGACTGAAAACAGCTAATCCTATCTCCCTGAAGTTGCAGTGAAGCAGATTAAAACGGCGAGTCCTATACCTCTAAAGTTGCAGTAGGTCGGATCAAATCTACCATGGCAAATCTTATCTCCCTGAAGTTGCAGTGGAGCAGATTGAAGCCACAAGTCTTATCTCCCTGAAGTTGCAGCTGAGCAAACTGAAGACAGCTAATCTTATCTCCTTGAAGTTGTAGTGGAGCAGATTAAGGCGATAAGTCCTATACCTCTAAAGTTGCAGCAGGTCAAATTAAACTTAAAACCACAAATCTCACCTCCCTAAATTTGCAGCAGAGTAGATCAAAACTATAAGTCTTATTTCTCTGAAGTTGCGGTGGAATGGATCGAAACAATAAGACGCAGTGGACTGGAATGAGGCTACCTGAAGAAGAGGAGCACCAAAGAAGTCAATACTCGGCGAGACCGGGCAAAATTGGTCTTTTTTTAAAAAAGTCTTTGCTCTATTCTCGTTACACGACAACGAGCAAAGAGGGGCAGCTGTACAGCCCAATTTTGGCCCGGGCTAAATGTCTAAAATACAAAACTAAAACAAACCCAGATCCAATAAGACCCCAAAATAGCTAACCCAAAAAACCCAAACCCAAAACAACCAAATTAAAACCAAGCCCAAACCAATGGCCCAAAAATTAAAAACCATCAGCCCAATAACAAAAAAAAAAACTAAACTAAAAAAGAAACCCTAGCCCTAGGTCTTCTAATCAGCCGCCATCGCCACACTAGCCTCTGCACTGCCTACTGCCGTCGCCTTGTCACGTCCATTGCCCATATCCTGCAAAAGAAAACAAGAAAGACAGAAAGTAGAGAAAACAGTAGCAATGTATAATAATGGCTATAAAAGCCATTACAATCCAATGTAATTTTTAGAGGGATGAAGAAATTTAAAAAAAAAAACGAGATTTGAATCAAAAAAAGAGATTGGAAATAGAAGGTAGGAAAATCAAAAACAAAATGGAAAAGAAATACAAAGAAATCGAATCAAGGAGGTGGTTTTAAGTATTATTTCTTTTTTTTATTTTTTTAATCTATTTTTCCTTTCTATATAGATATAATATAAAAAAACTCACCTTTTTATCTTTGCCGGCCACCATGCGCGGCGGCGTCGACGCCGACGACCGGCACGGCGGCGGTTCACCGGAGCCCCCACTAGAGATCGGGCTAAGAGAAAGGGGAGAGAGAGCTTTAGATTTTTTTTTTTTTGAAGGGTGGAATGATTTTTTTGTAAAAAACTTTACTTATATAAGGGATCAAAACGGCGTCGTTTTGGCCTAAGCTCATAAGTCTCAAAACGGCATCGTTTCATGCTCAACTCGTCCAACCCGACCCGCTCCAAGCTAGGATCAGCGTGTTTTTTTTAGAAGGGCTAATTGCAGTTTTAGCCCTTCCGCTTTTTTATAGTTTTATAATTAAATTTTTCCTTATTTATAATTTGTACCCTATGGTTTATACCGTTTACATTTTGGTCCTTCCTGAACGACACTGTTTTGGAGGAGAAGGGAGAATTGCCCTTTTAGTCCCTCTATGTTATTCGCGTATTCAGATAGGTCCTCCCCTTTCCTTTTTTATTTTAGATTTCCCCAAATTTCTGTTTTAACATTAAATTTAGTCCTTTTGTTATTTTTTCTATGTTATTATTAAATTAATTAGCTTAATGATATTATTATTATTATTATTATTATTATTATTATTATTATTATTATTATTATATTTCTATATATATTTATTTTCTTATTCTAATACTATTATTATTTATCTAATTTTTATTTATCTATTTATATTTCTACTCGATTTATATTTATTTTCTTATTCTAATACTATTATTTATCTAATTTTTATTTATTTATATTTCTATTATTATTATATTTCTTATATTTCTATTTCTATTTATATATTAATATTATTTTCATTATTACTTTTTAAAAATATACGTATTTTATTTTATATTATCATTTTTATTATTTATTTAGTTATATCTTTTATATATTTTTTTAACTTTATATTTTTTTCATTATTATTAATAACATCCTCATTATTGTTAATATTATTATAAATTGCTTTACGTAATATTTATTCATTTTGTTTGTTTAATATTTTTTAGTTTCAAATTTTAGTTTTACTTATTATTTTCTTTTTATTTTTTGGTTCGTTTATTTTCGATCTCATACATTGTCATTTTTATTAAATGTATTTATCTTATATGCATGATAACACCGTGATTTATTTTCACATTTTTACTGCAAAATCGTGTTACATTAATCCTTACTCGATACATAAAATTTTATTTTTTTAAAATAAGCAATTTTTCGTAATTCGAGATTCGAAAAGTCGTTCCCTAACTTACGGTGTTTCGATTTTCCCGATAAATCCGAATAAACGAACTTTTTTAAAGCATAAGTTTTTTTAAAATAATCTCGGGAATTAAGAAAAGATCGTGTTCTAACTTACAGGATATGATTTCTTTCTAAAACTGAGATAATCAAATATCTTCCAAAATAAATAATTTTCGGTGTTTATCCTCGTTTCGGGGATTCAAGTTATTGTGTCCTAACTTACGAGACATAATTTTTTTCCTCGATTAATGTGAAATACGTCATTTTCTCAAAAAAATTTAATTATATAATATTTTAACAAAGGATCATACTTTTAAAATCTTCAAAGTTCTCAAATTTTCGACACCAAGACATTAATTAATCAACTAGGTACCAATTTTGGGCGTATCGAGAGTGCTAACCCTTCCTCGTGCGTAACCGACTCCCGAACCCGTTTTTTGGATTTTGTTGACCAAAAAATCATCGTTTTAATAAATTTAAATTTTTGTTAAAGCAACTGAATTACCAAGTTATCCGATCACACCTAAATAAAAAAGATTGGTGGCAACTCCCATTTTTTCGTTTTCATTTTCAAAATAAAGTCGACCTCGTTTTTCAAAAAAAAATGGTTTCGACAACTTGTATTAACTAACATCAACTGATTTTTGATGCAGTGTTTGTAAATGGGAAGTTTTGCAAGGACCCAAAGCTTGTCACTGCAGATGACTTCTTCTTTTTCAGGTCTTGATAAGTCAGGGAACACATCGAATGCAGTGGGATCAAGAGTCACTCCTGCTAATGTTGATCAGATACCAGGACTTAACACTCTTGGCATATCACTTGTTCGAATTGACTATGCACCTAATGGTGGTCTAAACCCTCCTCACACTTACCCTCGTGCCATGGAGATCCTAGTAGTGACAAAGGGTAAGCTTTATGTTGGTTTCATGACATCCAATCCAGATAATCAACTCTTCACGAAAGTTCTCAAAATAGATGTGTTTGTTTTCCCGGTTGGTCTCATTCACTTCCAATTCAATATGGGGAAAACTAATGCCATTGCCTTGGTTGGTCTTAGCAGTCAAAATACAGGTGTTATCACCATTGCTAATGCAGTCTTTGGGTCTAAGCCACCTATTAATCCTGATGTTCTTACTAAAGCCTTCAAACTGGATAAGGAAGTGGTGGAATATCTTCAGATTCAGTTCTGATTGAATCACATGAAGTTACCTCCTTAGTTTCTTTGAATTCGAATTGGTTTTCCATTTGTTCAATCTTCTTGTTATGGTCTTTATTTGTACGATCTCATCTGTCCATGTTTACGAACTACGATCGACTATTTTTGTTTAAGAAGTTCATAGTGTGCGTTCTTATTTTACTTGATTCAATTTGTCTGATAACATATTCCATGAATGAAGAAACGGAGTTGAAACCTAGATTCTAAAGGCGAGAGTTATGGCCTACCATAATTCAAATCATCTTTCCCGACAATCAACTAGCCCATAACACTATTCATAATTATTGACAATCATAATATTGCTCCAATATATAATTTTGTATTACAAAGAAGCAATGGTTTGTCATGGCATTTGAGTGATAATCACCAAGTTGGTGCTTCTTTTTTCGGCTTATTATATAAATATCTTCATAAAAATAATTCAATAATCAAAGTCCTCATTCTTTCACATCATTAACTTATCATGGTTGTGTATATAACGAAATTCGGTAATTTTCGTTATATTTGTTTAAAAATAATAAAAAAGAATTTTAATTTTAATTTTTTAAAATTTTGGAATTTTTATAAAAAATGAAAAATATTAAAAATAATAGAATATAATTTAGAATATAAAATATGGAACTTTTTTAAAATTATAGAAATTTTATCATTTTCAAAAATAATATGATTCGCATTGGGGCTACAGCTATGTCTACACCATCGTGATAGTCAATTGTACCTTCCATTTCAACCCCAATCACGATAAAAATGGTGGAAAACTAATGGTGAACACTTATTACGAAGAATCTCAAAGAAAATACGAGAATTCACGGGGTTAGAAGAATCCTCTGGATCTTACAACGAATCAAAATTCCACCCACTGTATCAATGCGAGTATTTGTATTGTGGTTCATCCTTCTACGACAATCTCAGTACCCATAGGATCCAAGAATGAATGGCTTACCATGCTTGGTTCTTCGGACCAGTTTCCACTTCGTCTTCCACGACGCCGACGAGGTTTCATCGGAAGTTATGACGGCGGTAGACCCTTGGGTTCAAGCTGGGAGAGCTACGGTTCAACGATGATGGCGTCATGTTTGATGCAGCGGTGGGTGAGGTTGTAGTTACAGTGGTTTCGGTGGTGGTTGCAGCAGCGATGGAACTAGTGCCATTTGGAAGGGGATCGATTTGCATTGAGAAATTAAAACAGAAGGGATTTTTGTTTGAATTGTTTTTGGTTAACAATGATCAATGGAAGACTGGAGAGGACAATAACTACTTCCAGATGTAGAAAGGAAACGAGGGTCGTGAATATATGTGTTTATTAAATGGGTCAGGTCGGGTATGTAATTTTTTTTAATTATTTTTAATATTTTTCTTTCCTATTTTTTATAATTTTTGTAAATTCTAAAATATTTAAAATTTTAAAATATATATATATATTTATGCTTTTTTTAATGATTTTTTAAAAAAATATTCTTTTTAAAATTTTCAAAAAAATTAATTTTTTTAGAATTATTTATGTTTCTTTTAAAAATTAAGATAAATTATTATATTTTGTCACATGACACAACCCTGAAGTGCCATATGATATGATGAAGTTAACGTCGTTTAGGGGTTTCATAGAAAGTGACGATTTGAGGGCTTAATTAATGCTTAAATTCGATTAAAAGCTCAATTAGATGTTATTTTCGATTGAAGGCTAAATTAATTATTGATTTATTTTCAATGAGTTTTTTTTCACTACTTGCAGATTAGTTCAACATCTCAATATTTTATTTTTCAAGAAGTTAAGAGAGTTTTTTTTTTTTTTTAAAGGCGCAAAGGATAAATTTAGTTGTTTTTTTTTTGTTTTTGCCATTTTGACTCTAATTTTTTTTATCAATTTACTCTTCAACTTTCAAATTTTAGTTAATTTATTTCTTTATGAAAAAGCTAATTAGACCATTAAAATTATAATGACAATGACATTATAGTCCGTGTGAAAATTTGTGTGTACATAAACATTTTTTAAAAAATAGATAAAATTATTTAAAAATTTTAAAAAAATATTCATAACTCTTTTTTTAAAAAAAAAATCTATATTAACAATGAAATATTTACCATTGCTAGGATTATATTACAAGGTTTTTAAGTTTTTAATATGTTTACACTATAAGAATTAGACATGAGAAAGAAAGAAATTGTAGCATAAGCCCTCTACTTTTTTATATAATTTTAATTGCCAATGAGGCATGAGAATATTAATAAAGATTGAGACCAAGGTATTTGAATCATGTATGGGTTCTTTTCCAATTGCTCCATCATGTCTTATTTATGATTATATTGTATACTTTTTCAAAAGAAAAAAAAAACAAATGTAATTTTAATTTATAATACATAAAATCAAGCAAAGGTAGATATGACAGCAAGTTGGATATATGTAATTTATATAAAATTCAAATTTAAATATGAAAACTATTTTAAAATTAAAATTTGATCGAAATATGTTACAGATAATAATTAAAATATTCAAATTTAAATATTATTAAAAACATACCAAAAACACAACCGGCAATAAAACGTGGAAAGCCAGTTTTGAACCAAAACTCTAAAACCGTAAAGGAAATGAAACTTCCAAAGCTATAATAGAAGAGTAGTTGGGGTTATTTCCTCTTATTTCCATTGAGCTGTCAAAATGATATCAACTCAAATCATTACAACACTCATCAATCATCTCAAAATCATTCTACTAGTTTTTACTAAATCTTGAAAGTTATTACTCAAACCAATGAAGTCAGTTCAAGTGTTTTTCCTTTAACAATGATTATTTGAGAAAGTAAATCACAATTTAGAATTTAAATATGACACAAGGTTTTTGTTCAACTGATACACCATCATTTATATTTTACTTTTATGGCTAATCATCACCAATTCTCCTTAAATTTTTTTTATTAAAATTATATTTCAATCATTCGATTTTTATAAGTTACATCATTGTTATTAAAATTCTCAAAATGTTGCATTTTAGTCACTCATCTATTAACTTTCGTTAAGAAGATGACATGGCACATTAATTTAAAGGGTTAAAAACTATTTTAGCCCTTGAACTATAACTAAAATATCAATTTGATACTTCAAATTTAAAGGGTAAATTACTCAGATAATCACCCAAATTTTAATGCATTTCTATTTTGGTCATTGAATTTTTTGTTAATTTATTTACTTACATTAGATTAATCATCATTTCTAGTCACTCCACCGTTAAGATGTTTTGGTTACTGAATGGAATGTTGACATGGCAGCCTTTTGATTGGTATAATAACAGTTAGACCTTAACACTTTACACATTTCGTCAAGTTGGTCCTAATTCTAAAAAATTTCAACAAATTTAACCCTCAATGTCTGCACATTTTGTCAATTTAGTCCAAATTCAAAAAGTTTATAATTTTTAAAACTTGAAAACATGTATAATATATTATAGAAAAAGACATAAAAATATAAAATATTAACAAATATATATAATTACATAAAGGCTTAATTGACATTTGGTCCTAATTCTAAAAAATTTTATAAATTTAACCCTTAATATTTTCACATTTTGTCAATTCAGTCCAAATTCTAATAATTCAAAAACTTTGTAAATAAAAATATTCAAAAATATAAAACATTCAAAAAATAATCAATCAAAACCTAAAATTAAAGTAAAGTTTTCTTAGTTATAATCAAAATCATGAAAAACCCACAAAATGTTTCTTTCCTACCACCAGATTTTTTGATCAACCAAACAAAAGAGAGAAACTTTGTAAAGCAACATTCATCCCTTCATCCCCTTCCTCATTCATCTTCAAGCTTCCCATTGTTCTCATACTCCCGCCCAAACTTCACAATCTTAAATACCATACCAAATCAATACTCAACTTTACTAGACTCAAACTCCATCATCACTCCGTCATCAAACACTCACCATTAAACCTACACCCAAAGTTGGTTTTTTTTTTTTTTACAGACATATCCAAACTCAATTTCGTGTTTTCTTTTAATGAAGAAAAATTGACCAGTGAAACATCGCTTAGCCTTAAGCATTTGAATCCATCAAAGTCCTTCACTTTACCATTGAAATGAAGCCAAAGATGTTTCTATAAGTAAAGGCTTTGTTATTTGAATCCCTCAACTAATTTTTTGATTATGGTATTGGTTGAATTTGATAGTGATTTATTCAATAAATTAATTCAAATGACTTATTTAGTTGGATGGGGTTTAAAGAATAAAAAGGAAATATTGATTTGAATCTCTCAACCAAATTCATATTTAAGCTTTTATATAGTTTTATATTTTTATGTCTTTTTATAATAAATTTTATATATTTTCGAGTTCTTTAAATTATAATTTTTTACAAATTTAGAATAAATTGAAAAAATGTGCAAATATTAAGGGTTAATTTTGTTAAATTTTTTTAGAATTAGATACAAATTGACAAAATGTGTAAAGTGTTAAGTGGTAAATTTGTTATTATACCAATTAAAAGACCACCACATCAACATTTCGTCTAGTGACCAAAGTATTTTAATGGTGGAGTGACTAAAAATGACAATTAATCTCATGGGGTGACTAAATTAATAGAAAAAGAATTGGTGACCAAAATAGGAACGCATTAAATCTTGGGTAACTATTTGAGTTGTTTACCCTTTAGTTTTTTTAGAATTATTATTAAGAAAAATTTTAAAAGTATCAAATTGATATTTTAATTATAGTTCAAGGGCTAAATTAATTATTAACCCTTTAAATGAACATTTCACATCATCCTCTTAATAGAAATTAAAGAATAAGTAGCTAAAATGTAACATTTTAATAACTTTAATAAAAGTTATGTACAATTAACAGTTAAAATATAATTTTAATTAAAATGTAGACACAATTGATATATTTTTTATTTAAATTTATGTGTGAATCTAACTTAAATATATTTTAATTATCGCATTCGTGCATTCGATTGTAAATACAAATGTATTATTATGATTATAATTGTAATTAATTAACTCAGGCTTTTACGAATAACTACACTTTTTGAGGTTAGAAATCGTATTAAATGCAATATTTGACAACTTTATTAGTCATTTTTGAGTCATAGAGTGAAAGGTATTACTACGACATGGAGGAAATGCACTCTGGCACTCGTTTAAAAAACATATATTTGGGGCCTAAACTGTGGCATCTTTTGTTCTGTCATTAATTTTCTTGCTTCTTTTTTTTTCTTAGCATTGTTTTGTCCATTTTGGTGGTTTTTCCTTCAGCTGGCTGGGTGTTTTGTCTTTGAGGATTACTTATTCTAGTTTGTCTTCTGCTACCTACTACTCTCATAAATGGTGCAGAATTAATACAAATTTCTCTCTAGTTTTGGATAAATGAAACGTCCATTATCCTAATCATAAGTTACTAATGGAAACATACGACCAATAACCTTGAAATATATATCTAGGATAAAGCAAAGAATCAGACAGAAAAGGAAGAAAAATAAAATTGCAGTTGTTGAGGAATATTCTTTTCATGGAAATATAAAATCCATAGCCATCTAGGCATATAGCAAGTTTTCACCTGCTTCATGTAGATAAATGAGGACCACTTTCACAGGTTTTCCATCTATAAATAGACCTATCTTCCATTAAGATCTCTCATCCTTCAATCAACAGCTAACAAGTAATTGAAGTAGATATATAGCTAGAATATTGATCCCAATGAAGGGAGTTCAACATTTCCTTGTAGTTTTTTCCCTATTGATATTGGGTTTCACATTAGCCTCAGCCTCAGATCCTAGCCCTCTTCAGGACTTTTGTGTTGCACTCAATAGCACCAAGCATGCTGGTAGTATATAGGAATTTGTGCCATTTCATTATAATAATGACACTACTATTTGTATCATTTTATGTTTGCTAAAACTCTCTCTCTCTCTCTTTTCATGCAGTATTTGTAAATGGGAAGTTGTGCAAGGATCCAAAACTTGCCACAGCAGATGATTTCTTCTTTTCTGGTCTTGATAAACCAGGAAACACATCCAATGCAGTGGGATCAAGAGTTACTCCTGTTAATGTTGATCAAATACCGGGACTTAACACTCTTGGTATATCATTGGTTCGAATCGACTATGCACCTAATGGTGGTCAAAACCCTCCTCACACGCACCCTCGTGCCACAGAAATCCTAGTTGTGACAAAGGGTACACTCTATGTTGGGTTTGTAACATCGAACCCCGATAACCGATTATTTACCAAAGTACTGAAGACAGGCGATGTGTTTGTTTTCCCTGTTGGCCTCATTCACTTCCAGTTCAATATCGGGAAGACCAATGCCATTGCCTTTGCTGGTCTCAGCAGCCAAAACCCAGGAGTTATAACTATAGCCAATGCTGTTTTTGGTTCCAACCCAGCCATCAATAGTGAAGTCCTTGCTAAGGCCTTCAAACTTGATAAGAAAATGGTGGAATATCTTCAAACTCAGTTCTGATCAGATAAATTTAGTTCTTTGTTACTTTGTTTTGAACCATTGTATCCTCTTTGTTTCAATGCTTGCACCTCCCACTTTGTCTATGTTTGGTCATTTAATGTACAAGTTCATCTCAGTCCTTTGTATCCTCCTTGTTTCAATGCTTGCATCTCCCACTTTGTCTATGTTTGATCATTTAATGTACAAGTTCATGATTTAGTGTGTTTTCTGTTTTTGTCTATGTTTGCTAAAACCATTTTCGAAATTCAAAATTATCTCATACACAGTATATTTGTTAACCATCTTTCGTATATAGGCATGCACAATGCACACACCGTTTTTCAACGACACTTTCTTTGAATAAAACTTAGAATTTATGTTATGTGAATGAAAAAGAATAAATAATTTAAGGCCAAAGTTTTTGTTTAAAATTAGATCTATTTAAAATAATTTAGTAATTTATTTAAAGAAATTGAAAACAAAGATTAGATTAGGGCGAATTTTTTATGCATTGTTAGTGTGTAAGTTCTATGCATCGTCAATGAATAACAACATGACACATTAACATCAGTGAAATAAAAAATAAGTGCACCACTAATAAATAAATATTAATAATTTTATTTAAATATAAATTTGAAATTTAATATAAATTTTAAACTCTAAACTCAAAACTAAAAAAAAAAAACCGTGATTATAATTAATATTTAATTATATTTGAATAAAATTATTTGTATTTATTTATAAGTTTTTTTTTAATGATAAAGTATTTGGGTAATTTTTTCAAAATTTAAAAATTTTTGTCTTATTTTATTTTATTGATGAAATATAGTTTTTTTTTTTTTTTTTTAAGATCTACATAGTGCCAAAAATAACCCTTGAATGTCCAAATTCAAAATTAATAAGGCTGTCTGATGTGGAATCTCCCATATTAAACTATGATTTGCATGTATATAATAAGATTTTCAGAATTACATAAATATCAAATACCAAAGCAAGTCAAACCATAGAACATGGGAGTGGGACTTTTGTCTTACTTTGAGTTGAAATATTCTTGTCAATTGTTCAAACAATGGATAGAATGTTCATGTTTTAGTAGTAAATAATGATATAAATTTAATTAATTAAAGAAACATAGGCCTTATAATATTGTTATTGATGGTGACATAACAATCTATTATCATCCACTGCTCTTTCAGTCATGATTGTAATAGTGACAAATTTTCACTTTTTTTTATTTTTAAATTTTTAAATCTATTTAAAAAATAGTTACTTGTCAGATTACATGTTGAAAATTTAATATTTAACCTTTTTTTACTTTAATGTATTTAATTTGGTTTTTCACTTTTTATCATATTCGTACTCCCAAATTTATAACACTGTTAATTGCATTAAATATTTTTGAACTCCAAAAAATCCAATTCCTACATCATAGCACTATTAAAATGGGTTAAGTTCTATAAAAGCTTCTTGTACTATGTACGTGTGATCTCTTTACTTTTATTCAAGTTGCTAATACCTCCTCTAATCACTTTTTAGTGATCAACAAACCAAATCTAACTCACCAAATCCAAAGCCCAATCAAACCTCAACCATATCTTTGAAAAATAATTTAAAAACCTTTTTTTTTATGAAAATGTAATAATTGTCTATAATTTAAAAACTTTGATTGAACATTTCTCCATCTCAAATTCCTAGCAGCTGATACCTGCCCAGCCCATCAAAATAAAACCCATTTATCAAATTGGTTGGGTTCAGCTCAAGGTTTTCTGCGACAGCCGAGGTCTGTTTTTCTTTTTATTTTCGTTAATAAGTCATTCGTATTCCCTCTTTTAATTCTCCTAAAGAGGGATGAATAAGGAACTATTAACATGAGGAACCTATCATATTTTTTTAGATATGTCAACTTTGATGCCGATGTTTCCATGCATATCTTCGCTATCTTTATCAACTTCATAAACAATGCGTTGATTTCAATTTGCTTATAGGTAGCACTTAGGCATGCAAATTACACATTTTAATAGAAACAGGGAGTTACTACCTGCTGAGGAAGATGGCAATTGCCTCACGAACCCAACCAAAGGTTGCCTCAACTTTCAATCAACAATGCTCGAGACAGAGAAGGGGGAAAAAGCCCTTTTATTATATTGGGCGGTGCAGGGATGTATCAAAGCCTGTCCCATCCAAAAGCTTCGGTCAACGTGCTCATGAGATTATCCTGTTGCCATCACATGAAAAAGAAAAAAACCAACCACATGATTGGCATTAATTTAACCCTCATCCATTGAATTTGGGTTGAGCCAACTGTGCTCAGGGTTACACCCAACTTTTTCTGAGGTCAATAAATCATGTAAAATACATGATCTTCTGTAACATTTGTTCAATCTCAATTCCAAAACCACATGAATAATCAGGTAAATAAAGTCTATGATAGAACCTGAAACTCATCTCAGTAAAATCACATTGCCACCTTTAAGAAGATGTAAATATCAGAAATATATCTCATTACCATTGTGAATAAACAATCTTTATTCCTAAGTAGGATTTCTGGTTCTTCTATATCCTCTAAATTTTTATCTACAATCCTCGTTTGTTCCTATCTATCATAAGGGAAATCAAAGTCATTTTCAGTGACTTTGAAGTGCTGGGGCTGCTGCCCTGAGCAATACAGATTCCACATTTTGAAGTATGACCTCTCCAGATTCCGCACCTGCCATGGTTTATAACCAAAATTTTTAAGCATTTATAACAATATCTAATGCAGAAAATAATAACCTGCGACGTTAATTAAGCTTTACCCAGCGTGCTGTGTCGAAAAGAGGGCAAGTTAAACGAGCTGCCTTGAGTTTATTGGTAAGAGCCTGAAGCTTCAGCCTATTTAATGCCAACGAGACAGCCCTTTCTTCATATTCCTTCATACTGTAAAAAGCAGGAAGAAACTATCATAACATAAAGATTAAATAGGAAAACATATTACAGCGTATATATAGTATACACGCATACACACTCTCCAAGGAAAATGTTAAAAACCTACCTGTTCACAATCATCTCCTCCCCCAAACCAGTAGCGAGACAAAGTGAACCAGCAACCCTTGTAGCCATTTTCTCAAGGGGTAGAGTCACCATAGGTAAACCAGCCCATAACACATCCGTGCCAGTAGTATGTGCATTGCATAAAGGGCTATGAAGAATAACAATGGAACCATCATTACTGAACTGCAGATCAAAATAAAATTGTTAAAGACAGCAGGGAAGAGAATACTTACGTGTCGAGACAGAGATCAGCTAAAGCACTGCGCCTGATATGTTCATGTTTCATTGCAACATCTGTGAAAATTATTTGCTCTGGCTGTACCCCTTGTGCAGCAGCATCTGAAATAAAGATCAACATCAATAATAATAATAATAAATAACAATTAAAAGAACTCAATATTATGAAGGCTTCGTTCTTCAAAGAAAACATGAATGCAGAACCTACATGCTCGCAGTCTCGTTTCTCCAGCAGCTGGGAATCTGAGGAGCCAAAGTGCACTATTTGGTACACGCTTAAGAATATTACACCTGAATTATAAAAGAAGTGAGTGAAATGACAAAATATGAATATTACTTTCATTGAACTCGGTGGTCATCCTCATATTACCAAGTATTAAAGATTTCAGGATCCATTTTATACAATTGGTTGAAACATGCAAAAATGAATTTATCTTCAGGAAGACCATAGTCAGATCGCTTGTGCTGACAATGTGGATCCAACACATCACGATTTTTCTGCAAACATTAAAAGTTAAAGAATCAGGCCTTTACTGTCATGAGATTCTACTCGCAGGGAATAGATTCTGTTTTATTACAATTTTTTTAAAAAAAATCACCTGCTTATAATCATTCACAAAGTAGCAATGAGGGAGATGGACCAGTTTCTCAGAATAAATATGTGCATAGCACAAAGGTGAAACAAACTGGAAGCAAAGAAAATAGCAGGTTAAATGAAGAACATATACATCATTGAAGGTTTATGTGAAGCACCAGTTATTACCTCATCAGTAACCAAGTAATCAATGTAATCTGCCCCAGTAGTCCCAGGGAATCCCATATATGAAACCTGTATAGGTGCTGGCTGCATGGCAAAAATTTCATTCCTTGCACCCTGTATTATTAAGCAGCACAATCATTTCACATTAGAATTACATAAAGTTGATACTGCAGAAATGTAAAAATATAAGACTTTAACCACCTTATATTATTAATAAAATATCAACCCAAATAAATCAAAGACAAAAAAAAAAAGAACTTAGGTTCATTTTTATTATCATTTCATAATATCACATCAATCAAAACAGCTAGACTCTGAAAATAAAATTAGGTTCCACAAAGGATGAGAAAATTGATCATATTAACCTTAGTATACCCATTCAGGTTGATAAGGATCTGTATTCCATCCTTGTTAATCATTTTAGCGATCACATCTGATGACATGGAAGAGACATCTATAAAATGCTCAGCTTCAGACTGGATACGCTGTCTCCATTCAGTGCCATCATTTTGACTCAAGGCATAGCAAAATACCTGCAAACAGCATGTTTTCATGTCAATCATGGCCACAAACTTCTAGTATAATAAGATTACCCCCCCAACCCCAACCCCTTCCCCGCTCCCCCCACCCCAAAAAAATAAAGAAAAAGAAAGAGAACAACCTCTACATTCTCTCTGTTGTGCATGCCAAATACCGATCCCATGAGGTGTGACAAGGGGTGATTGCCGAAATCACTGCTTACATAACCAATCTTTAGCCTCTGATTTCCACAATCTTGCTTAATAGGAATTGGAGCAGGATGGTTGAAAGGAGGAAGTGCAAAACGAGATGCAATCAAAGAGCAATGAGCAGCATATTTACGGCTGCAAGAGAAGGGAAGAGATGTTACTGAAAAACTCATAGTTCACCGCAGCAAAATTACATATGGTACTACGAAAAGAAGTTTATACCTTATATCAAGTGCAAGCATTGGATCAATGGGATATGCTATAGCATGGAAAGGTTGCACACTAGGAAGAACTGACATCTGAGATAAAGAAGTTTTGTGGTTAATTGCACTGAAAAAGGAAATTCTAATTGAAGTAGTTTCCAATCTTAAAAACATGGAAATGGAATAACATAAAATACTAGGAATACGAAAAAAGATTCATGCATATCAATACTCACATTAATCTGCCGTTGGATGATGCCCTCAACTTCAGTGAACATTTTATCCCGATCCTCCCAGCAGCACACACACTGAAAATATAAAATCAAATTGGATCAGCTGATTCCAATTCAATAGGTCTCTCTACAAAAGCCTGTAAATCCACTAAGTTACTTTGAAGTAAGATCAAGTTCCAAGGAAGCAATTCCCACAAGATAATTAATGAAGCAAGCTGCATAAGTCTTGGCCTTAATTCATTCAATGAGTGGTTACTCTTAAGAGTCAGGCATATACAAAGAATATGATCACTTAGAAAAGGTTGAATGCCTTGAAAGAAACAGCATGTCCACAAAATGCTTCCTACTACTACATAAAATGATATCCCCTGCATGTAAATGTAGTTTTTGTGTAGATACTAATTCCATAGTGCGTTGAACTTCAAGCCATAGTACCTGTAACGTATGTAGGAGGTTACAAGTAGCTTCAGGAAAATCTGGTCGAAGAAGCAATGCCTGCTTATAGCTTTTGACAGCAGCCTCCACATGTCCACTGTATTAAAATTTACAAGTAAACCAAATTCAGAATCAAAGAATTGCTAGTAAAAAGGCATTTCTTTAACCCCAATAGAAAGAATCATACATTATAAATCTACATTGACAAGAGCAGGATGCATCAAATTTGTTTTCTCATTTTGGATGAAAATCAATCCACCACCTTTCTGAGCTATAATGGATAATCAATAAAAGCCTATATGATGAAGTATATTTTAGGATTTACTAATATTCAAAAAGTGCAATCAACTATACAAGGATGATGACTCACATTAAGTTTTATTGATATTCAACCCTTAGTGCAAGGAATGCAATAACTAAAATGATAAAAATCCACACCAAACAAAGACTAAGAATCTAAACTAAAGCATCATTATTCATTAGCAAAGGGCAAGGGACAGAAAGCTCAAAGACATTGCTAAGAAGTTGGAAAAATTTTACAAATGAAAACATTGTTTAAATTTAGGAAAACAAACAACTTTCTTCCCCAAGAGTCCCATAAGATGCTACTGATCCTTACAAATGAGTGCCAAGGAATGTGACCATTAAAAGAAATTATAGAAAAAAATTACCTATCCTTATAAGCAGAAGCCAGATTTGCATGGGCTTCAGCCATATTTGGCTGGATATTAATAGCACAAATATAATCTTGAATTGCTTCACTCACTCTACCAATCTCCTTGTAAGTGTTACCCCTATTTACAAGTCCATCAGCTGCCAATGGATCAATCCGTAAAACCTCATTGTAACAAGATATAGCTTCCATGTGATTTCCCTATGGTAAAATTAAAATACTCCATAAATAATAGAGCCAAAAGAAATATGGAACTCTTTAACATAGCATCAAAAGAAAAAACAGAAAATCAAACACCAAAGAACAACCTGTTGCTTATAGATTACAGCAAGGTTATTGAATGGAGCAGACAACCCTGTCGTCACAGCCAATGTAGCCTTATAGTAAGAAGCAGCAGCACCAACCATGTTCCTAGAATTCCAAAATATCTGGTAAAAATACCATTCACCAAAAACTCATCAAAAGCTAAATTTTGATCTTCAAGGATAGCGTACCATTCCATATATATGTTCCCTAAGTTGGTAAGTGCTTGCGGATGGTTGGGTTGCAATGTGAGACATTGCTTCACCAGCAATGAAAAATGGTAAGTTCAAAAGATCAATAACTTTAAATGAGAAAATAGAACTTAGATTACCAGAAAAACCTACATTATAGCATTGAATTGCCTCATCAACACGACCCACATCTTTCAATGCATTTCCCTTCAAGTCAATAATTAAAAACATATTCAAGTTAGCAAACTTAAAAAGCAAAAGCTTAGAATTAACTATAATGTTTACAATCGGACACAAAAAAAACCAACCAAATTGTTGTAAGCTTCCACAAATCTTTGATCATAGGCAATAGCTTGCTTATAATGGTGGATTGCCAAATCCAGCTGTCCTCGCTCATAGTATGTACTAGCCAGATTCCCTGCACCATAGAGTCAAATAACTTGGTACCCCAATAACATAAATTAAAAAGAATATCCTTTAACATAAAATAAAAATTCTGATAGCCCTAAGCACAAAATCCATGACAACTATTGGGTCATAGTAAGGTCTAGAAATCACTTTATAATGTTGGCTGAGATGCAATCTTCCTAACACACAGCGACTTTGAGGTCAATATGTGAGGAAGAGAAAACAAGAAATTAGAAAATGATAAGAGAAACCACTGCACAAAACAAATCATAGTTTCGAAGAAAAATAAAACAAATATTGTTGACTTTAGTCATTTACCTAAATACAACAGGAGAAATAAAACATGTATATCTGCAATCAAACAGCCAGATGCAACTCATCTGAAGATTTCAACCTTCATAAAGAGAAAATATAGTTGATTAAGGTGAAGTAGCAGCACTTACCCAAAGCTACCGGATAGTTAGGCCGAGTCTGAACAGCTCGCTGATAACAGACAATAGCCTCCTGAGGCATTGCCAAAGCCTGGAAAGGCAAAAACAAGATATATTGTTTTTTCTCCGATACAGAAAGACCAGTCCATGGACTAGCAGTGACCCAGCATTACAAGCACAGGGCAAGAAGGCTTACCTTGTAAATATTCCCAAGATTTAAATAAGCCTCAGGAAACGCAGGTTTGAGTTTAACAGCTTCCTGCATTTGAAATTTACAAATATAAAATAGTTCTTAAAATTAAAAAACGTGAAAAATTATATCTCACAGAAACTTCTCAAGAAAGAAAGCACAGGGAAAAAGTCATATCCAAGCAAGCAGAACAATGAAAATTACAGATAAAAACAACAAAAGAAACAATGATGGAAACAAGATTCAGCTTACCTTGTAATACTGAAGGGCTCGATTTAAGTCACCTGAATCCATGAAAAGACCGGCAAGGTTTGACCATGCAATGGCAAAAGTTGGCTGTATCCGAAGAGCCTCAAGATAACAACTGTATGCCTGCACAAAATGTTAGATTCTGACAATTTCGAGTCTTTGCAGATGGAAGTTACAACAAGAGCAATCATCATCTGATCCCCTGGCCTGTAGAAAACAACTTGATATCTGTACAGAACTGTGATATCGAGACACAGTTCCACACATGAATTACTTCCATCAGTAACTTACCTGATAAAGAACACTAGAAAATCTAGATCTAGTAAGGATGTTTTCCCCTCACATTCTGTTTGGCAGGACGGTAAGAACCTAGGCCAGGTTAATCCAGCAATGAATATACACGCTCACACTGGACAAAAGATTAGACCACTTCCTCCAAATATGGATAGAAGGAGGTCCAACCAAAATTCTAATTGCAGGTGTGCAACATTGGACTTGCCAAGGGCATGAATACATCAGTTAAATAATTCAGCCCAAGAATTCACATTTCTGCTACTACTTATGGAGTTGGCTATCAAATTGTAGAAACATTTAATCCTTGACACTTACTTCTTGAGCCAGACCTTGCGCCTTCATTAGATTTCCAAGGTTACTATGAGCATCCACCTGTAGGGCAATTAAAAGATATTGGTCATAAAATCTTATTGAAACTAGCCATGCCTCAGTTTTTAAGAAAGTAAAGGAACAAAAAAAAAAAAAAAAAAAGAAAATGAAATGTAGGACTTCCAGTTAATTTAAAAATTAGAGCATTTAATTGGATTAAAATAACATAAAACCAGATCAAAATATACCAATAGAGGATTTAATTGCAGAGCCTGACGGCAACACTGTGCAGCCTCATTAAATCTTCTTTTTCGCATGTAAGCACTAGCTAAATTTGACCATGCATCAGCAAAGTTAGGGCGAAGCTGCATCAATAAAAGTTTAACCAAAGATCAGCAAACAGACAAAAGATTTCAATAGCAAAGGAGGGAGACAATGCTTTAGGGGCAAAACTGAAGTTCCATAACCATATACAAACCTCAATTGCAATCATATAGTACCGAATGGCAACATCAACATCGCCTTTTTCCTACATATTAGAGCAAAAATAAACCTTCATCAGTTCTTCAAAAACCCCTAGTTCTTAAGATATAAATTTTACTTTAGCTGGAAAGGATTGATGTAAAGATTAATAAGTACCTTCCAAGCATTTGCCATGTTTCCATAACACTCGGCAAAACGAGGCTGAATTCGAAGGGCTTCTTCATTTTTGGCAATGCACATGTCGTAATCATGCAACTGAGGCATACACAATAGGATTATAAAACTACAAAATCAAAATCTTCTAAAAGAATAAGAGACAGAAAAGGCAACTTCTTAACCTGATAATAAATAGCACCCAAAAGAAGTAGATTATCAGTACGAAGCGGATTCTGGTCGTAAACAGCATTGCTATGATCCAATGCTTGTTTGTAGTTTCCAGATTTGTAAAATTGATGAGCTAGAGCCAACTGCATATCTTCATCAACTGCATCAAAACCAAACCAACATCCGCACAAGCAATTAAAGAACATTATACCGATCAAAATTTCAATCATTTAATAATTTAAAATAAAAATTATACAATAAACTCTTCCAAAAAGTCTCAACTGATTTTAGTTTTGAAGAATTATGAATACATATAATCGTGATACAAAAGAAACTATATATAATCGTAATACAAAAGAAACCCTAAAAATCTAAAACCTTAGGATAGTAAAAATCTAAAATCATATACCGTTAAAAGAAAAGGAGAATCTAGCTGAAAAAGCACAATTTTAATTTATATAAAAACTTTATAATCAAAAATCGAAAACCAGGGAAAAAAAGTAGAGAGAGAAAAGCGAACCTTCAAGTGAATCAGGTCCTCTATGAGGCACAATACCAAGGGAAGAAGCCGGCTCATGTTTCGCCCCATAAATGGAAGCTTTGCCGGAAGCCAGTGCCGGAGAGTCGGAAATAACATCAGTACGATCGACGACACTGCCCCCGTAGGTGGAAGCCCTAGAGATGGTCACTCCGTTGTTCAACGACAACATGTCCGATGTCCCTCAACAAAAATCCAATCATCAAAAAGAAGAGAAATCGAAATTTATGAGAAAGGAGAGCATGAGCGAGAGTTTTAGATGATGATTATTATAAGTATATAATGAAGAGATAAAATCTAAGCCGTACAAGTAGGGAAAGAAGAGATACGTTAGGTGATATGGGCAAAAACAAAAACAAAGAAGATTCGGTTTGTTACTGACACGTATCTGGTTTTATGATCTGTTTTGGACCTTCCTTGATTGATTATCTTTTGACTTTTGCTGCCCATTTTGCCCACTGGTCATGCCCATTGATTTGGTAATTTTCTACATTTTTCTTTTTTTCTTTTTTTCTTTACAATTTCATTATATATATATATATATATTATTTTCAAAATAATATTTAAAATTACTTATAGTTTCTGTCTAACCCGTAAATAAAAGAATAATACGACTTTAGCATACTTGAACTCACCTTTAAGATAAGTTAAAATTTTTAGCTTCTAAAAAAACTATTTTTAGGGTCATTTTTTATTTAAAAGAAATAATTTTTCTCTTAAAAACAACTTATTTAAGAATATTTTTCTCCCAAAAACATTTTTGAGAAGGGTCCTAAGACTTAATCAATTTTTTTTAATTTAAAAATAATAAACCATATAAATTTCCTTGTGAATATTGTAATTTTTTAGATTATAATGAAATATCATTTTAGGAAAAAAAAAAAAGAGTTATGAAGATATGACATCAATCTAAAGAATAATAATTATTATTATTATGATCGTATTGACATGATATAATGCGAAATGTTAAAATGTACTAATGCAAACATAGCACTTTTATTTATTTTAAATTACATTTTAGTTATTTATATTTAAAATGTTATGTTTTAGTTAATTACATTATCGCGTGGTAATATTTTAATCACTGAGTCGTTAATAGTGTAACAGTAAGTTGACGTGGAACGTTAAATTATCATTTCAAACAAAAAATTTAAGTTTATTTATACAATCGGTCTCCATATTTTTTCGTTTTAAGTAATTTAATTTTTTTCTTATGTTTTTTTCATTTTCTTTTCTTTTCTTTTGTTTTCTTTTTTATTTTCCATTCTCTTCTGATTCTCCATCTGTTTTCCTCCATTCTCCATTTCTTTTAACGTAGTTTTTTTATGTTTTCCATTTATTAAAAATAGTCTTTATACTTTTATTTTTTAAAACAAAATAATTTTTTCGAGTGAGGTAAAGTTGTAGACTAGTTTTAACAAATGAAAAACATAGAAAAACTAGTTAAAAGAAATGAAGAAATGAGGAAAACAGAGGGAGAAGCAAAAGAGAATGGAAAATTTTTTTTAAAAAAAAAGTTAAAAGAACATAAAAAAATTAAATTGCTCAAAATAAAAAAAAATATATAAAGACCAATTGTAAAATTTAACTTAAAATTTTCATTTGAAATGATGATTTAATATGGCACGTCAGCTTACTGTTACACCGTTAACGTCAATTAACAGCTCATTGATTAAAATATTACAACACGATAACGTAAATGATTAAAATGTAACCTAAAATAAACAAAAATAACTATTTTAATAGTTTAGCTTAAAATATTTTAAGTTATAATCTCAAAATTTCTACTAAACTCAATATGTGGAGATTTTGTGTGGTTACTTGAGTTGAATTAAAGCATCTAATTTAATGCTTATAATAATTAAGTTTAATTCAAACTTATTTGCATCAAAGATGAGAATACAACTAATCTTGTTTTATATTTTATGATTGAATTCATTTATATTAAATACTTTTCTAACAATTTCGAAATTTGAAAACAATAATATTAAAAAAAGATGGGCACAAAATTACTATAAAGAAATTATCAAATACCAACCTGAAAAATTAGATTGATATGAAATGTGACCTTATATTTAGCCACAAATTAACATGACTTATCTTTCATAAATGCTTTTGTATTCTTGTAATTCATCATATAAACCTTAGATTAACAGAAATTTTGTTTAAATGTAACTTAAACAGATCATATTAGCTATTTTTCAATGGAATTAAATTTATTAATCTTCAAACCAAAAACTACTCTTTTATCTTATAAAAATTTATTAAAATTTGGTTTACGAAATATAATATGAATATCAAAATGTAATATTATTTAAATATGTTAGATTATTGTGTTTGATTTATTTGGATGAAATGTAAAATTTTATTACTTAATTAACATAATACAAAATTATTTAAAACATTTTTTACTAAGTTGTTCTTACTTGTAAAAAAGACAATAATTTTAGAATTTTCTCAACTAGTGATTATCAGCTTGGCATTATCATATGATATTAGTTTGTGAAGAAAATAAGTGGATATACAGGCTGAATTGGCCAAAAAGGCAAAAAAAAATAAGTTTTGAAGAATAGGCTGGCTTTTTCAAAAATTTAGGAAAATAAATCAATTTTGGAGAGAGTATATAAAAGCGATGGACACTTTTTTGCAAAAAGTACGCCCACCCAATGGTAAAATGCCTAACAGTTAATTTTCAAAATCGACAATGGTAAATTTATTTAAAGCCTCCCAATGGTAAAAAAAAAAAAAAAAATTAACCCCTCACGATCACTTTTTTCTATTTACCTATATATACCCACCCATTTTGAGAATTTTCACTCAAATCCAATTCTCTCAAATCTTTTTATTCTCTCTAATCTCTCAATTCTCTCAATATTTTAGTTCTAGATTTCCAAATATTTTTTTATAAAAGTATTCTAGTTTTAGTTTATTATTTTGTAATTAGTAAATTTTCGTTTCGAAATCAAGAAATGGTGAATTCTCTTATTTGTTTCGACAACAACCACATTTCCATCACGCAATAAGCAATGGTATGGGAAATTTTGTGTTTTTATTAATTTTAATTCAGTTTACTTGTAAGTTGATAAAAATTGTTAAATTTATAATGCATTTTGTTGATATAAATAAGCGGATGATCGGGTTTTAAAGTGTTACATGCACAAAATATCGAAGGCAGCACCTAATGCAATTCGCCCTCAATTGCAAGAAGCAAGATTCTTGCATGTTTCTAGCATGCTCGGGGGTTGTAAATTGGATCCTACACTTATTAGCACGTTGGTGGAAAGATGGAGACCTGAGACACACACATTTCATCTTCCATGCAGTGAATGTACAATACACTAGAGGACGTGGCTTTACAACTAAGTTTATGGGTCGATGGGCCAATCGTTACGAGGCCAGTGCTCATATCCGATTAGGACGAAATTAGCTTTTCACTATTTATTAGGGAAGGTGCATAACAAGTATGAAGATAGCCAGATAGACATCAAATGATTGCAAGCTTATTTCAATTAGCTTGAAGAGAACGTGATTGTCCTTGAAAAACAACAATATGTCTGAGCATTCATCCTAAGGTTAATTAGGGGCTTCTGAATGCTCAATAAAAATCGAAATCTTGTACACTTAAGGTGGGGCTAATACATCTCGTCGATTTGAAGGAATGCAACTGACTTATTTGGGATTTGCCATGTTGGGCACATTGTATCGGGATTTGTGTCGAGCGGTCAAACCGAATAAAATGAAAATCGATGGTTGCCTGCTTATGTTGCAGTCATGGGCGTGATGATGATATCATTTTTACATCCCTAAGTCACCGCCCCTTATATATTTCCACTCGTAATAAGGTAAAATTCATTTGACAATATAGTTACCATAATAGATTTTGTTTTTATTTTTATGTTTGATTTAACATAATATTTAAGTAGGTGGAACTACGGTGCAAGTTCTGTGGGACTACCGGAGTATCTTAAAGATATTCGACTACTATTAGATCAACTATTTGAATTGGAGGTTAGTTTTTGAATTTTTCAAACATATAATAAATACATTATAATTTTAAATTTAGTATTTCATAGATAACAAAATTTATAATTGTGAACTACAGTTTGAATGGATGCCATAAGCCGACCTGACAGTTGTAGGATGCATTTCGCCCAAAGTTTTTAGGAATTGGATGATGTGGGACGCAAATGTGCCATTAGTAGTTTACGCGAAGACGGAGATGCATGAATCTATTAGAGTGATATGACAATTTAGGTGGAGGCAAACTATTCCACCACCACCACAAGACATGAAAGCACAAAACAAGATTGATTTGCTTAGGAAAGTCGAGGAAAACTAGCAGGAAGTCTATAAGCAATATATCGAGATGTGGGAACGTAGGTACGGACTCATACCCTTGTACGAACCTTATTTGGAATCGAGATGGTGACCTCGGATGAGTACATGCCATAGTTCAGACAGCACGAGAATCCATATATACTGTAGATAGAGGCAAGGAGTAGGGAAATTCATGAGAGGTGACGACGAGGGCCTCGGAATCCTAGGTCGGCAACACGTGTAGAGGCAGGTTTATTATCGGCTCCAACCCAAAAAGGGAAACTAATTTCTACAGTACCTCCCGGTCAGTTTCATTCATATTTCTCTGTTCCTTACACTAACCCTATGTATTTTATACAACCGCCACTACAACAACCCGTTTTCATTGGTGTAGGAAACAATGGTTTCGAGACCATAATTCCAAAATCGAGTTAGTAAATATTGTTAATTTAATATTTACGAGTATCTATTAAAGTCATACTAAATTTTGGTTAATAAATTTTAATGATTAAAAGTAAGTCATTATTAAATTATGTGTTGTATGAATATAAAATCATGAGTGAAGGGTTTTAATTAGTAAATTGACACATTGAAAACATGGTGGATGGTAATGTAGTGGGTTAGTATGAAATTTAATTTAAAAAGCAAGGTTAATTAGGTAATTTAACAAATATGAAAAAATTTTAAAAAAAAACTAAACTAACAAAACATGCTATCGTATTTCTTATCCACTACCAAGGAAATTTGAGAGGAAAAGCACCATTGCTGCATCCATAAGGTTCGGCCAAGCTATAGTCCATTGCACAGTATGTATTTTTAACCAATTTTTAGTAATTTTAATGTTTTTGAGTTCGTATTAGCTTAATCTAGCTAACCTGAGGGTTAATACGTAAAACTGTTAAATGTTTTACATTATTCCATTGATGAAATTGAAGTGTTTTGAACTTAGTTGATAGATTATTAAGGTTGGAAGCTAAATAGAAATATTTTGTTAAGTAATTTTTAGTAATTTCAATGTTTAAGGATTAAAATTTTTAATTAGTAAATTTTCATGTAAATATGATGAAATGGTGATAAATATGGGGTGGTTAGAAGCCTTAAGAAATTCGGCTAGCATGATTGGTAGCTAAAAATGGTAAACTTGCAAGTTTCGGGTTTAGGGACTAAATTGCATAAAGGTTAAGACATTGGGGTAATTTTATAAATTCACATTAATAAGGGTTATAGGGTTGAATTAATTATTGAAGTTTTTTGAATGGTTAAATTGAATAAAAAATTATTATTTAGATCAAGAAACGTGCCAATCAAATTTAAATCGAGAAAAACTAAAGTTTCAAACTAGTTGTCGACTTTATTTTTGCAACTATTTTAGTCGAGGTAAGTTCGTATATGGATTAAATTTATTGCTTGCTGTTTTGACTGAAATGTTAATAAATATTTATGCTATGTATAGTTTAGATTGATAGTTGTGTGATATTTTGTTATTATAGATCAAATTGTAATGTTAATCAGATTGAATGTTATGTTTGAAAAATGTAAATTTCATGGAAGTACATTTGTAATGGTATAATGGAATGCAATTAAAGGATTTTGGTATGTAAAATGGTCCCGATTGAACCTCGTGAATGCTTAAGATACAAATCACATGTAATTAGAGGATATATGGTTTTTGGTGCTAGTATTGGATGTCCTACTGATGTCTAATGTCATACATTTGTTGTGGATTCTCCACAACTCATGTCAGCAGGCCCACTTCACAGCTCGTGTGAGCATTACAAATATGACTACGATTACAAATATATGCACACTTTGTGTAAGCATGCTTCTCGTGTATCTAACGTTGTTTCATTTAGTTCAACGGGTAATAAAGACGTAAAAGAATAAGCTTAATTATATGAATTGTTATGTGATCATGAAAGTTGAAACGAAAGATGTTGGTATAATGCTTTGATTTGGATGAGTTATGAATCGGTATTATGGTGAATGAAATGTATATTTGATATGTTACTAGTGTGTGTTTTTTGACATGATGAGATTATATGTTTTTCTTATGGAGCTCACTAATTTATGGGACTTGTGATGTGTATAGGATTTCATAAATTCATGAGTATAATAATAAGATTATGCATCAAATTTATATAAATTGAGTGTAAAAGGTAAGTTAATTTTAAGATTATATGAGTTTACTAAGCACTAGTTCTTTATGTAGTTTTTTTTTTTTTTGTCTTGTAGATCATCAGAAAGCTCGATCAGTTGGAATCTCGTCAGAGCATATTCACACTACCTGTACCTCATTTTGGTAGATTTTGGTTATTATGTTGATGGTTATAAATGGCATATAATATGTGTTTTATGTTATTTTCCCAATATGGTGTGGTTTGAACATACTTATAACCTACTTGTATATATGGTTTTGGTTTTGCTTGTAAATGTCTAAGTTTACGTGTTATATGGACATTATGGTTATACCTTTTTAAAGTAGGATGGTTATGGTGGAATAGTGTGAGAATGAAATGAGTATTTGGTATGTTTGTTATATGTACAAGGTGTGAATTTGTAGCATTGTGCTTAAACTGGTTTAGGTATAAATTGTGGTGCCAAATGATGGCATATTGCTTAAGCACATAAGTGAATTGATTTGTCATGATTTATGTGTGTTTGAATGTGTTTTAACCATGTGAATGTGTTTGAAAATTGTTTGGTTTGGTGCCCAAGAAAGGGAGGTTGAGATGGCTTGCATTAGGGGCCATTTTGGTAGCACACGGCTGGGACATGGGCTGTCATACAACCGTGTCCCGTACACAGTCATGTGTCCTATTAATTTTAGGTGTAGGTTGGTCCACAGAGTCTCAAAGAGTTACATGACCTGGTGACAACATCGTGTGACTTTTTTACGAATACACACACGACTTACGACATAGCCATGTAACCCTATTTCAAATACTCATACAGCCGTGTGCCACACACGGTCATGTATCCTATTAATTTTAAGTGCAGGTTGGTCCACACGATTTCAAAGAGTTACACGACCTGGTGACAGCTCCGTGTGACTTTACTTCGAATACACACATGACCTGCGACACAGCCATGTAACCCTATTTTGAATAATCACACGAGCTGGGATACGACTGTGTGTCCCACATTTCAAAAATTGTACACTGTTAGCTATATTGCCATGTTTTTGAGCCACATAGCATAGGTTGTGTCACATGGCCATGTGACCCCTGTTTCCAAAATTTTTAAATTTTTCTAGAATTTTTTATTTTGTTTCAAATTAGTCATTAATTGTTCTCAAACTATTTTTAAGGCCTCATAAGCTTAATTTAAAGTTCGTAAATGTATTTATGCTTTGAATAAATGTTTGAATGGAATGTTAATATTTTAAATTGGTTAATTGATTTCTATGTGATGCTAAGTGGTTCTATTTTTATGGTAATACTCTATAATCCTAATCTGGTGACGGAGACAGGTTAGGGGTGTTACATTTAGTGGTATCAAAGCTACAGTTTGATCGATTCTTGGACTAAACGTAGCAGGTCTAGAGTCTAGAAATACATGTCATTTTATAACCTATGATAGTGTGATGTCTCATGACTCAAATTTGATTATGTATTCTTATAGATAAAAGATGTCGTCTAACTGAGCTGATTCCGGTAAAGCGGAGAGTAATGCTCAAGCCTTTGTACAATGGGTTGTCTATAGTGAGCCTGTTTTTGCGGGCAGAAGAAGTGAAGCTTGAACGCCTTCTTTCATATGATGTTTGAATGGTTCACAAATTTTATGAAAACAAATTCAATGGCTCAACAACCTCTGCCCCCTCCCGTACCCCAACCAATTCCCCCTATCCCTCAAGGTTCGGAACAAATGTGTATAAATAAGTCTCCTGTAGATAAAATTTGCAAATACGGGGTTGAAGAATTTTGCAGTAAGGTTAAGGACGATCAGAAAAACCTAAATTCTAGTTAGAAAATACTACCAAAGTTTTCGATGAGTTGTCGTGTTCTCCCAATGATTGTCTGAAGTGTGCAATTTCTTTTTTAAAAGAAGAAGCATATCAGTAGTGGAATATGTTGATAGAGGTGGTACTGAAAGATCGTGTAAGTTGGGACTTTTTCCAAACTAATTTTAGGAAAAAGTACGTCAATCAGTGATATCTTGATGAAAAATGAAAATAGTTTCTTGAATTGAAACAGAGCCATAGAATTGTAGCTAAATATAAAAGAGAGTTTGTACGGCTCAGTAAGTATGCTCGGGAATGCATTCCATCAGAAACTATTATGTGTACTAGATTTGAAGAGGGCTTGAATGAAGATATCCAATTGCTTGTTGGGATACTAGAGTTGAAAAAGTTTGTTGTTTTAATAGATCGAGCACATAAAGCGGAGGAACTTACCAAAACAAAGAAAAAGACAGAGTCTGAAGTCTGAGACTCGAGTAAAAGACAAGTGGGAAAATCTATTTCTTCTCCTTCAAAGAAAATGAATGAATCTCATAGTCGAATGTCAGCTCTGTTTAGATTTTCGAGGAAAGCAAGCTAGTTTGAGACCCTAGGCTACCTTTGTATCTAGTGTGGGTAGTGTTCACAACAATAACAAGCTAGAATTTCAACAATGCAACATAAGATATTTTGGGAAGTGTCGAGTTAAAGAAGGGTCGTGCTTTAAATGTGGTTTGTTTGACCATTTTTGTAACAGCCCATTTTTAGGGTTAATCGGAACAGTGGTTTCAGGACCATAATCAGAAGTCAAAATTTTTATTTTATTATTTTATTAAGGTTTACAGTATGATAGAATATTCGTGTGAAAATTTCGTAAAGAAATTTTATCGTTTGAGTGGTTAATTCGGTAAAAAGAACTAAATATCGTAAAGCGTAAAAGTTGAATTCTATAAGTTAAAGGTATTAAATGGCTATGAAATTAAATTGTGGGAGTCCTTAAGTGGTAACTATCCCATAAATGTTGATAGTGGAATTCTATGGCTTGGTATTGTTGAAATTTATGATTTTATTATATGTTACTTTTGTAAATTGGTTAATAAAGATTAAATAAATAAAACAAAGCCAAATATCATCATCTTCCATCCATTTACAACCAAAATGGGGTTTAAAATAGCCATTGAATAGCTTGACATTTGGCCATGGTGTTTTTGCTCAAATAGGTACGGTTTTAACTCCGTTTTTAATGATTTCTACGTTTTTGAGCTCGTTGTAGCTTAATCTAGCTATCCCATATCTCCGTTTTTGAAACTGTTATAGATTTTGAATGATGCCATTGTTGAATGCTTGGTTACTTAGGTGTTTTATGATAGACTATTAAAGTTTGAAGCTAGATTAACAAATTTTATAAAGTGATTTTTGACAAAAATGTCAATTACGGATTTAGTTGAGAAATTTGTAAAATCCATAGGTAAATGTATGAATTAATGAGAAAATGGGCTGATATGAATATAAGGAAAATTTGGCTAGCATGGGCTGGTATTGAATTGTATGAATTTGTATTTTTATGTGATAAGGACTAAATTACAAAAATGTGTAATAATAGGGGCAAAAGTGTAATTTTTTCAAAATGTGTAAATTGTGTTAAATTGAATGAATTAATGATTGAAGAAGTAAATTTTATTATATAGATTGAGAAAAATGAGATTCAGATCTAGAACGGGGGAAAACAAAATATCGGATTAGTCGACCTAATTCGTCGTTACAAAGAATGTGGTAAGCTCGCATGCTAATAAACGTATTTAAATTGTGTTATAAATGCTTATTTATTATTGAAACGAATTGAACTATATATATTTCATTATCATTGAATTGCTATGAATGTTGAACGAGCAAATACGATCAAGAACCGACGAAGTTATGATATCTGAAAGTTCCATACAAACCTTAGGAATGGTATAGGATACGAATGCCATGACATTAGGATTATCGAGATGTGATTATATGTAAGACCATGTCTGGGACATTGGCATTGTATTGTGATTACATGTAAGACCATGTCTGAGACATTGGCATTGTATTGTGATTACGTGTAAGACCATGTCTGGGACATTGGCATTGTTATTCAATTTCTGTAAGACCCTGTCTAGGACAGTCGCATCGATATGTGGTAACATGTAAGACCATATCTGGGATATGGCACTGCACGAGCTTTATGTGATTTTCGAGTATCCTTAACGATTCCGAACGGTTCAACGGGCATAGTCAAGACGAGAAGGAAAGTACAATTGAATTAAGTGATTCAGGTTCATACAGAACTTATATGAGAATCAAATGAAGGTAATTTGGTAAGTTTTTAGTGTATCAAGTATATGAAATGAGAAAGATTTATGTATCAGTCTGTTTCATGCCAAAATGTGTTTATTTGGCTACAATGAGGTATGAATTGAATGACATGTGAGATATAGGTTATAGTTGTTTTAACTGAATATACATATGGCACATAGTGTGAGAAAACATCATTATTTAATGATATTTCACATAATTCACTTGGCTAAGAAAAGATGATGAATATTGAATTGAATAAAGTTTATATATAATTGCTTGTGCATATGAAAATGTGAATGAATTGATAAGAAGTATTCAAACCATATGTGTTTTGAATGAATAAACTCATGAAAATCTTAATCATCTATATGCATGAATTCGAGATTGAATGGTGAAATCATATGAATTATATCATGTTTCGAATAATGGTTTTAAATGCAGTTATTTAATAATATGAGTTTATTATCATACAAGCTTACTAAGCTTTATAGCTTACTTTGTGTTATTTTTCTATGTTTTATAGTGATTCAGACATTCACTCGGGTTGGAAGTCAGTAGAGATCGCATCACACTATCCTATTTTTTATTTCGGTATTTATACACTTGTGACTTGGTTATATGGTATGTATAGGCTTGAGTCTTTTTTATAAAGGTTTTAGTAATGTATTTGATCATTTTATATGGCTTATTAATAACTTATGTTTGATGTGTAATTTGCCTTGTGTAATGGCTTAATTTGGTATGGTTGATGATGGTTCTAGATGATCATTTGGTTAATTGATATATGATAAGTATTTACTTATGAAAGCATGAATTTGGATTTAATAAATGAATGACTAATAGATAATTTATGAGTCAAGCTTTGTGTGTGATTGATGGTAGTAAAAATACATATTGAAATAGGTTGTATTGATAGGTAAGATTTGTACTTTGGTATATGATTGAATAGGTGAGCAATGAGGAATGAATCATGCTAGTTGGTATGTGTTTGAATGTACAAATGGTATTGATTTAAGTATATGAATGCTTAATTTTGAAATGGCTTATAATATGTATTGAAATGGATGTTTAGGTTGCCTAATTTTATGATGAATTGGTATTATTGTGGTTGTTTAGGTGATCATGAAAAAGGGTGGCAAATTGGCCTTGCAAATGGTCTATTATTGTCCACACGGGCAGAGATACAGGTGTGTGTCTCAGCCGTGTGCGACACATGGTCATGCTATACTGCCGTGTATCCCCTGGTGTTGAAATCAAATTGAAGTCAATATACTCCACACGGTCTCACACATGGGCGTGTGAACGGCTGTGTGGTATAAGTCAGTCTACCTCCTGAAGGGCACACGGCCTAGCACATGGGCGTGTGTGACCATTTCGAAGGGCACACAGGCTGGATACACGGGCGTGTGGTTGGCCGTGTGACCCAAGTCAGTATGTATGCTCTGTTTCCGCACGGCTTGTGACGCAAGCGTGTCTTGTGACCATGTGAAGCACACGGCCTGTTCACACGGGCGTGTGATCCCTATATGCATGAAAATTTTAATAGTTTCCCAAAGTTTTCAAATGTTATCAGTTTAATCCCGAACCACTTCTAATCATGTTTTAAGGTATCGTAGAGCCTTATGAAGGACATTGAGATTATATTTGATTGATGTTTATGTGAAAACATATGATTTATGTCATGATTGATCAGTAATACCTCGTAACCCTATTCTGGCTATGAATACAGGTTAGGGGTGTTACAATTTTCTCTGAGACTACTCAGATAGGTCCAATAGTGATAAATCTCAAAATGTTTGATTTGGGAATGTGTCATCTAAAGGTAGGCTACCGAAGAATAGTGGAAATGTGAAAGTTAGTCAAAGTGGCACGAAGGATACTACAGTTCGATCTGAGGCATAAGCACCAACTAGGGCTTTTACAATTCGAGCTCGGGAAGATGTTTCAACACCTGATGTGATTGCTGGTAGATTTTCTATTTTCGATGTTACTATTTTTGTTTTAATTGACCCAGGGTCAACACACTCATACATATGCACTGCATTAGTAATGGATAAAAAAATACCAATAGAGTTAAAGTAACTAATCCGTTAGGTCAGTATGTGTTAGTTAAAAAATTTTGTAAAAATTATCCACTGAAAATTCAGGATTGCAACTTTTTGGCTAATTTGATGCTGGTACTGTTTGATGAATTTGATGTGGTTCTCAGCATGGATTGGTTAACTTTGCATGATGCAGTTGTGAACTGTAGATGAAAACAGATTATTTTGAAATGTTAGAATGGTGAAATAGTTAGAGTTGAACCAAAGGGATTAGATAGTGCCGCAAATATTATATTTGCTTTGGCAACTCAGAAAATTGTTTGAAAAGGGTGCGAGGCGTATTTAACATATATACTAGATACTAGAACTTCAGAATTGAAGTTGGAATTAGTTCCGATAGTTTGTGATTTTGTAGATGTATTCCCAGAAGAGTTGTCAGGGTTACCGCCAATCAAAGAAGTTGAGTTTGCTATTGAGTACCGGGAGCTTCTCCAATATCGATTGCTCTGTATAGAATGGCACCGACAGTGTTAAAAAAATTAAAGGCACAGTTGCAAGAGTTGACAAATAAAGGTTTTGTTCGGCTTAGTGTTTCTCCCTAGGGCACACTTGTATTATATGTTAAGAAAAAAATGGATCGATGCATTTGTGCATTGATTATCGACATCTTAATAAATTCATAATCAAGAACAAGTATCATTTACCTCATATTGATGATTTGTTTGATCAACTAAAAGGTACAATGATATTTTCTAAAATCGATCTCTGCTCTAGATATTATCAGCTTCTGATTAAAGATTCAGATGTGCCATAAATAACTTTTAGAACCAGGTATGGACACTATGAATTTTTAGTTATGTTGTTTGATTTAACGAATGCATCTGTAGTATTTATGGACTTGATGAACATAATATTTTGGCTGTATTTAGACAAGTTCATTGTTGTTTTCATCAATGATATATTGATTTATTCGAGGGATGAGATTGAGCATGCCCAACATTTGAGCATTGTATTTCAGACTTTGTGGGAGAAATAAGTATTTCAAATTTTAGCAAATACGAGTTTTGTCTTCGAGAAGTCAAATTTTTGGGCCACATGGTATCAACAGATGGCATATGAGTGGATCTGAGTAAGATATAAGCTATTTTGGACTGGAAGCCTTCGAAAAATGTCATTAAAATCAGAAGGTTTCTGGGTTTGGCTGGGTATTACAAACGTTTTGTTAAAGGTTTCTTAATGATTTCTTTACCGTTGACGAAACTGCTTCAGAAAGATGTAAATTTTTTCTAGTTAGATAAATGTCAACAGAGTTTCGATCAGTTGAAAGTGATGTTAATTGAAGCCCATGTGTTCATTTAATTAGAGTACAACAAAGAATTTGTGATTTTTAGCGATGCTTCGCTTAACGATCTAGATTGTGTTTTAATGTAGGAAAGCAAGGTTGTAGCTTATGCTTCCCGAAAGTTGAAAATGCAAGAGAAAATTTACCCGACTTATGATTTGGAGCTTGCAACTATTGTGTTTGCCCTGAAAATTTGGCGACACTATACAGATAAAAATGTCACAGTTTCATTGACCATAAAAAGCTTAAAATATTATATGTCCCAAAAAGAACTGTTAAAAGATTATGATTTAATGATCGATTATCACCCGGAAAAAGCGAATGTTACGGATGCTTTGAGTTGGAAGTCATTATTTGCTTTGAAAGCTTTGTATACTCGTTTGACGCTTGTTGATTACGGTTTCATTTTAGCTGAATTAAAAGCTAAATAGATGTTTTTGCAATAAAGTCGTGAATCTCAAAAAAATGATCTTGAATTGGTTGCTAAACGAGGACAGATTGAGAAATTACCAGGTTCAAATTTCACATTAATTTAGATGATAGTTTGTATTTTTGAAACCGATTGTGTTCTGAAAAATTCTAAAGTTAAACAAGAGATTTTACGGGAAGCTCATAGTAGCAATTACTCAATTCACCCCACTAGTTGTGAAATGTACAGTGACTTGAAACAAATATATTGGTGGCTAGATATGAAACATGATATCTCGAAATTTTTATTAATATGTTTAATTTTCTAGCAAGTTAAAGCCAAGCATCAGGTATATTCGGGATTGCTACAACCTGTTATGATTCCAAAGTAGAACTGGGAACGAGTTATCATAGATTTCGTGTCAGAGTTACCGTTATCTCCGGGAAAGAAAGATGTCATTTGGGTTTTTGTTGACTGTCTGACTAAATCTCTACAGTTCATTCCTGTGCACACAGATTATACACTTGAGAAATTGGCAGAACTATATGTTTCTGAGATTATCAAACTACACTGTGTATCGTTATCTAATATTTTCGATTTAGATACGTGATTTACTTCTAGATTTTGGAGTAAATTACATGAAGCTGTGGGTACTAAATTAAATTTTAGTACAGCGTTTCATTCGCAAACAGACGACCAATCTGAACGTGTGATTCAGATACTCAAAGATATGCTTCATTGTTGTATGCTTGAATTCGAAGGTAGCTGAGAAAGATTTCTTCTATTGGTTGAGTTTTCTTATAATAACAGTTACTAGTCAAGTATTAAAATGGCCCCATACGAAGCATTGTATGGTAGAAAATGTAGAACTTTGTTATATTGGACCGAGCTAAGTGAGAAAAAACTTTTGGGTACCAATTTGATTCGTGAAATTGAAGAAAAAGTGAAAGTAATACAAGATTGTTTGAACGTTTCTTCTAACCGTCAGAAATCAAATGTCGATTTGAAAACAGAAGACATTGAATTTTAAGTTGGCGACAGAGTATTTATGAAAGTATCGCCTTTAAAGAAAGTTCTCCATTTTAGCCGAAAATGAAAGCTTAGTCTGCTTTTCATTGGTCTGAAAGAGATTATTAAGGGAATTGGGTTAATAACTAATCGTTTATCTTTATCGCTAGAATTAGAGAAAAATCCATAATGTTTTCCACGTTTTAATGTTGAGACGATACAGATCTGACCCTTCACACGTGATTTCACCAGTTAATGTGGAGATACAACCTGATATGTCGTATAGTGAGGAACCGGTTAGAATTTTTGTTCAGGAAGTCAAAAATTTGAGAAATAAATGCATAGCTTTAGTTAAAGTTCTTTGGCACTGTGAGGGAGTCGAGAGGGTTACCTCGGAACTGGAATAAGATATGAAAGTGCAATACCCGAACCGATTCTCTAGTAAGATTTTCGAGGAAGAAAATTCTTTATGGGGAGAGTTATAGCAACCCATTTTTAGTGGTGTCGAAAACAGTAGTTTCAGGACCACAATTTTGAAAAACGAGTCAGTAAATATTATTAATTTAATATTTAAAAGTATTTATTAAAGTCATACTAAATTTTAGCTAAGAAATTTTAATGTTTAAATAGTTAATTAAGTAAAAATGACTAAATCGTAAAAGTTTTTAAAATAGGTCATTATTAAATTAGGTGTTGTATGGATATAAGATCATGAGTGGAGGGTTTTAATTAGTAAATTTACATATTGAAAACATGATGGACGGTAATGTAGTGGGTTAGTATGAAATTTAATTTCAAAGGCAAGGTTAATTAGGTAATTCAATGAATAAGTAAAAAAATTAAAAAAAAAAACTAAACTAGCAAAAATGCTATCATCTTTCTTCTCCACTACCACTGAAATTTGAGAGGAAAAACACCATTGTTGCATCCATAAGGTTAAGCCAAGCTATAGTCCATTGCATAATATGAAATTTTAACCCGTTTTTAGTAATTTTTATGCTTTGAGTTCATATTAGCTTAATCTAGCTAACTCGGGGGTTAATTCGTAAAACTGTTAAATGTTTTAAATTATGCCATTGATGGAATTGAAGTGTTTTGAACTTAATTGACAAATTATTAAGGTTAATAGAAATATTTTTGTTAAGTAATTTTCAGTAATTTTAATGTTTAGGGATTAAATTGTTTAATTAGTAAAATTTCATGTAAATAATGTGAAATGGTGATAAATATGGGGTGGTTTGAAGCCCTAAGAAATTCGACTAGCATGATTGGTAGCTAAAAATGGTAAATTTACAAGTTTCGGGTTTAGAGACTAAATTACATAAAGGTTAAAACATTGGGGTGATTTTGTAAATTCATATTGATAAGGGTCATAGGGTTGAATTAATTATTTAAGCTTTTTGAATGGTTTAATGGAATAAAAATTATTATTGAGATCAAGAAACGAGCTAATCGGATTTAAATCGAGGAAAAACTAAAGTTTTAGACTAGATGTCGACTCTGTTTTTGCAACCGTTTTAGTCGAGGTAAGTTCGTATAAGGATTAAATTTATTGCTTGCTATTTTGAATGAAATGTTAATAAATATTTATTCTATGTATAATTTAGATTAATAGTTGTGTGATATTTTGGTATTATGGATCAAATTGTAATGTTAATCAAATTGAATGTTATGTTTGAAAAATGTGCATTGCATGAAAGTATATTTGAAATGGTATAATGGAATGCAATTAAAGGATTTCGATATGTAAAATGGTCCCATTTGAACTTGGTGAATACTTAGGATACAAATGACGCCACTAGGGGTTATATGGTTTCGGGTGCTAGTATTGGATATCCTACCGATGCCTGAGATCCTGCATTTGTTGCGGATTCTCCATAGCTCATATGAGCAAGCCCACTTCTCAACTCGTCTGAGCATTACAGATATGGTTAAGGTTACAGATACAAACACACTTTGTGTAAGCATGGTTCTCGTGTATTTGACGTTATTTCATTTGGTTCAACTGGTAATAAAAACGTAAAAGAGTTATGCAAATTGGTATTATGGTGAATGAAAGGATATTTGATATGTTACTGGTATGTGTTTTACGACATGATGGGATTATATGTTTTTCTTATGGAGCTCATTAACTTGTAGGACTTGTGATGTGTATAGGATTTCATAAATTCATGAGTATGATAATGAGATTATGCATCAAATTTATATAAATTGAGTTTAAAAGGTAAGTTACGTTTAAGATTATACGAGCTTATTAAGCAATAGTTATTTATGTAGTTGTTTTTCTTTGTCTTGTAGATAATCAAAAAACTCGGTCGGTTAGAATCTCGTCAGAGCATATTCACACTATTTGTACCTCATTTTTTTAGAGTTTGGTTATTATGTTGATGATTATAAATGGCATGTAATAGGTGTTTTATGTTATTTTCCCAATATGTTGTGGTTTGAACATACTTATAGCCTACTTGTATATATGGTTTTGGTTTGGCTTGTAAATGTCTAAGTTTTTGTGTTATATGAACATTATGGTTATGCCTTTTGAAAGTAGAATGGTCAAGGTGGGATATTGTGAGAATTAAAAATTAGTATTTGGTATGTTTGTTATATGTACAAGGTGTGAATTTGTAGCATTGTGCTTAAATTAGTTTGTGTATAAATTGTGGTGTCAAGTGATGGCCTATTGGTTAGGCACATAGGTGAATTGATTTGGCATGATTTATATGTGTTTGAATGTGTTTGGAAATGGTTTGGTTTGGTGCCCAAGAAAGGGAGGTTGATATGGCTTGCATTAAGGGTCATTTTGGTAGCACACGGCTTAGGAAACGGGTTGCCACACAGCCTTGTACGACACACGGCCGTGTGCCCTATTGATTTTAGGTGCAGGTTGGTCCACGCGGTCTCAGAGAGTTACACGACTTGGTGACACAGTCGTGTGAACTTACTTCGAATATACACACGGCTTGGTGACCTTATTTTGAATACTGACACGCGTTGGGACACAGTCGTATGTAGATTGTTCATAGGTCGAGCCGTACGGCCCGTCCAAAATGTGGGAGGGTTTGGGCAAAAATATAGGTCTAAAAAATAGGCCAGGCCTCGGGTAAGGCATTTTTGGCCCGGGCCCGGCTTGACCTGAATTCACTAAAGGACAAAAAAAATATGGTTTTTTAATGTTTTTAATGTTATTTTCTTGTTGTTTTCATCTTATTTTGCTAACATTTTACTATTATGTTGCTACTATTTTGTTTTTATTATTTGGATATTGTATACAACTTATTTTATTGTTAATTTTGTTATTATTTTAGAGGCATTTGCTTGTTAAGTTGCATCTATCTTAGTGTTATTTAAGTATACATATTTTTTAAAGTTTATTTTCAATTTATTGGGAAATATTTATTTTGATGTTTTTAGTATTTTTGATGTATTATATATATTTAAAAATTATATTAAAATAATATAAAAAACTAATACGAGTGGGTCGGATCGGGCCTAAGTTTCAGCATTTTTATCCGGATCGAGCTTGAGAAAAAATTTAAGCCTATTTTCGGGACAGGCCAGACTCAGGCCTAGCAAATAGGCCTGAATTTTTAGTTGAGCCTAGGTCGAACCTGACCCAGCCCATGAACACCTCTAGTCGTATGTTCCATATTTCAAAATTTTCACGGTTATCCACACGACCATATTTCTAAGTTACATGGGATGGGCTATGTCACACGGTCGTGTGACCCCGGTTTCTAAAATTTTTAAATTTTTCTAGAATTTTTTTTTTGTTTTAAATTAGTCTCTGATTGTTCCCAAACTATTTTTAAGGCCCCATAGGCTCGGTTTAAGGTTCGTAAATGTATTTATGCTTTGGATAAATGTTGGAATGTAATGTTAATATTTTAAATCGGTTAATTGATTTTTATGTGATTTTAAGTGATTCGATTTTTACGGTAATACTCTGTAACCCTAATCTGGCGATGGAGATGGGTTAGGGGTGTTACAACCACAATATACACCATTGCATCCTACTGTTACACCTTCTCGCGGTGTTTGGTTCCAACCACTTTCGCCCCCAGCATACTACACCTCGATGCCGACACTGATCATGACACCAATGTCAACATCAATACTGACATTCCCAACAACATCAGCGATCCCGAGATATTATACCCAACTGAGTTATGCGAAACCATATACTTATTCAGTTATAGTTTTGCAAACACCCCCGCATCATTATTTTACGAATGTGGGTCATCTTCGCAACCACCAGTTCGTAGAACATATGACATACGATAGGATCCAAGGACAATACCGTACTCAACCACGGAAGAAGGAAATGAAGATGAAGACAAGGGTCAAGAAGAAGATGAAGACGATGAAGAGGAGGAGCTGAAACCCTAACTTGTACGACAAAATCCTAGCTGCAATTGACATTCCCCAGGTTGTGGTATACATTCAACTCGATGACGCCGATGAATTTTTTTTGTGACATGTAACTATCTGATATGATATGAATAATATATGGTTATAGTTTTTAGTTTTGTCTTGTAAATCATCATTGGGTTTGTTAGATTTTAATATCAATTGTGTACAATTTATACAATCATAATCTATTTGATCTCAATAAAGTATGACTTTTTTTCTAAGTTTTGTATTGTAAATCATCATTCACTTTGTTAAATTTCAATATATAGTCTATACAAGTTTGTCATCCATAATCTATATGACATTAATAAAATATCGATATTTTGTTGTTTTATAAGTGAAAATCAGAAATTGTTTATATTGTATTATACTATATTTGACATAAAAAATATTCATATTTATAATTGCCCATATTGTGAGAAGCAATGGAAAAATAAACAAATTGTATACAAAATATACCTACTAATTTGTGTAAAAAAGAATGAATAAATTTGTTAATGCTAGCTTAGCTTCAATGTTTCTTCCAAATATGGACATGTTGCGCTAGTATGCCATTAGTTCCTACAATAACTACATAAAATCGATTGGTTGTTCCTCTTCCGAATATCCATATTGTTGTGTATCTGAGTAGATATTGATCAGCCTCTTAGGTGGTGTCGCAACAAGATATTCGATACTAACTCGAATGGAACGCTGGATACAGGTGGCCACGTACTCTCATCTGGGACTGGTGGGAATCCAAATCGCCATACACTATACATGCGTTGTAGTTTGTAGACTTCATTAATATATTTTGTGTAAGGTAGTCGTGCCTTCAAAACACCTATTCGCGATGTATTTTGCCTCCAAAAATCTTCAATCACACCTACCCTACACTTCAGATTCCCGAGTGAAAGTTCAAGTGTAACACCCCTAACCCGTACCCCTTGCCGGAGGGATTAAGAAGTATTACAAAACAAGCACGAAATCTCATTTAACACTATAAAATAATTCCTAAGTTCAACTCATAACAAAAACACTTAAGACATTAATTGAATATCAACCACACATACACATTAACTATATGAAATATGTATAATAACTTAACAAGCCATTTTGCATGGCTATACGAATATACAATACCAAAAAGATACTTAGTTAACAACAAAAGTCAGTCTTATACATGCCATTAACAAAGTTCAGCTACAAAAGTACCAAAAAAGGCTTGGGTAGTGTGGATGACTTCGACTTGGAATCCCCGAGATCGACAGCTAACGATCAATCTATAACACAAGGAAATAAGGGAACGGAGTAAGCAAAATGGTGCTTAGTAAGTCTTAAGAAATTTTAAACAGGTAAAATTTGACATATAAGTCAACATTCAAAATATTAAACTCGAATCAGCTAAATACCTTCTTGCCCGAAATTACGTATATACATATTTATATACATTAACATACAAAGAGATCACAACCTGAACCTCGATCATAAACATGAATTATAGAAATAATTTAATCGTATACCTTCATATAAATAAAGACATCATCCGAAATAGTTATTTTCATATTCATAGATGCGATATTCATCCATACTTATGTCTATACATACATATACACATTCCATTCCTTATATATGAAACCTCAATCTAAAATTGGGTTCGCTTAAGTATACAAAATGCGTACCTGTTTTTCATACTGTATAGTACATTCAATTCATAACCTTACTCGAATTATCGACATTAAGCTCAAGTAGGTTAGAACCCGAATCCAGTCACTAGCATAAAACCTTCAAGACTTTAAATTCGGATATATGTCCAAAGACGTAGCTGCATGGACCTAAAGTCCGGATATAATTCTCACATATAGCTGCATGTACATGAAGTCCGGATATAATTCTCGCTATAGCTCATGGACATGAAGTCCTGATATAATTCTCGCTATAGCTGCGGACATGAAGTCCGGATATAATTCTCGCTTATAGCTGCGGACATGAAGTCCTGGATATAATTCTCACATATATATATTCACATGTAGCACATTTCACATAGCCTATCACAATGGTAATTCAATTGCTCCATTCGTATACAAGGGCAAAATATACACCATCATTTTCATTTCATTTTGAAGATCATACAAACAAATCACATCTACCTTTCATCAATCCAACTTAACCCGAATTAACCATTCAACTAAATGTCATATAATTAAATTATTTACCACACATCTTAGATCAAATAGGACTAAAAGATAATCTTCATCTAGCATATACATATCCAGGCATCGTAAATCTTATACTAAAGGCGATTACTCAAAACTTACCTTATATCCTTCTAAACAAATCTCAGTTTGGCTATTCCGTGACTTTAGCTTTTCCTCTATCCGATGTTACCCCTCTATGCTCTTGAGCTATGTTAAACAAGTTTAGTCATATTAAACCTTTTCATCAACTCATTATTCATGACATAAAAATCATTAAGAGCCGAATAGGCGGCCACTTAATAAGCTTGAATTCATAGGAACTAAATGCCAAAAGAAAATGTCTATGAAACATTTACTCAAAATTTTCTATCTTTAGTTCAACTTCTTAGCTCCTAATCGGTACACTAAGACCATATTAATTCATTTCTCGTATTATTAACATAAGCATAGCAAAGAAATTCTCTATAAACAATTTTTATCAATTCATCCATTCACTAAGGACATAGCCGAATGTTCACTAAGAAATTTAAGCACACAAAGTATGGTTTCTTCAATTGACTTACCATTTTTTTAATTATCCAATTTATTTAAACATTCAATAACAAACTCCTCTATTATCAAACACACATTCGGCAAGAACATTGGTAATTTATACTACATCAATTCTAAGCATATAATATTCAAACACAACCAAATTCACATTCGACCCTAGTTCATAACAAGATAGCCGATTCTTTTCCCCTAGTATCTAATGCTCACCTATGATCTTTTTTTTTTTTTTAAACATTCGGCACCTCCCTCTAAACATACACTAATCTCAACCTTCAAGTTAACAACAATTTATCACTCTTCATATCCTAATATACCATCCCTTTTAAAGACATAAAGAAAGAAAGAAAAATATCTACCAAGAGTTTCAAACTACTTGGCCGAATATCAAACCTCCAAACAACCAAAAATTTAACTCATGGAATGAATAGAATTTGAACAAATCACCAAAATTATACATAAATTTTCAAGAATTTCAAAGTACTTACCTCTTTCTAAATATTCTCCAAGCCAAATCAAACAAAGAAATTTTTTTTCTTCTTTCTAATCTCAAGTTATGGCAATGGTGGAGTGAGGATGAACCAACTTTGGTTTCTCCTCCCACTCACCCAATATTTTATTAATCTTTATTCATTATTTCATTTTTTTGTAATATTAATTATTAGCAAAAATAATTATTTTATACATAAATCCATAACATGGCCGACCACTAACAAAAATTTTGACTAATTGACATGCAAGTACATTTTTTTAACCTCATGCACAATTAGATCCTTTTATAATTACCTATCCTATTTCACAAAAGTCTCACCTAAGTCCCTTCTTCAAAATTTCACATACACGATGACAAAATTAATGCATGAAACTTTCACACATTCATATTCACATAAAATAAGCATAGAATATGACGGTTAATTATTTTTATGACTCGGTTTTGTGGTCCCAAACCACTTTCCGACTAGGGTCACATTAGGGCATCACAACTCTCCCCACATAAGAAATTTTCATCCTGAAAATCTTACCAAAGTGAACAAGTTAGGATATCGTTCTTTCATAGAGTTCTCGGGTTCCCAAGTAGCTTCTTCCATCCCGTGCTTGAGCCATAACACTTTTACTAAAGGAACCTTTTTGTTTCGTAACTCTTTCACTTCACGAGCTAGGATACGAATCGGTTCTTCTTCATAACTCATATCGGATTGAATTTCAACCTCTGATAGATTAATTATGTGCGAAGGATCAGATCTATAACGTTGAAGCATCGAAACATGAAAAACATTGTGAATCTTTTCGAGTTCAGGGGGTAAAATCAATCTGTATGCAACTGGACCAACTCGTTCGGATATTTCATACGGCCCAATGAACCTCGGACTCAATTTGCCCTTACGGCCAAATCTGAGTATCTTTTTCCAAGGTGAAACTTTAAGAAACACTTTGTCTCCCACCTGATACTCAATGTCTTTTCGTTTCAAATCCGCGTACGACTTCTGACGATCTGAAGCTGCCTTTAAACTTTCATGAATTATTTTTACTTTCTGCTCAGCATCTTTGATCAAATCAACTCCGAAAATTCTACTTTCACTGAGCTCGGTCCAAAACAATGGTGTACGGCATTTACGACCGTACAAAGCCTCGTAAGGTGCCATCTTAATGCTTGATTGAAAACTATTATTGTAAGCGAACTCAACCAAAGGTAAATACCGTTCCCAAGAACCACTAAACTCGAGGATGCAACATCTCAACATATCTTCGAGCATCTGAATTATCCGTTCAGATTGACCATCAGTCTGGGGATTAAAAGCGGTGCTAAAATGCAACTTGGTACCCAAAGCTTCTTGTAATTTCTTCCAAAATCGCGATATGAATCTCGGATCTCTATCTGACACAATAGAAATAGGTACTCCATGTAACCTTACAATCTGAGATACATACATTTCAGCTAATTTGTCAAGGGAGTAATCCGTACGTACAGGAATAAAATGAGCTGATTTTGTCAGTCTATCCACAATAACCCAGATCGCATCCTTCTTGCTTGATGACAATGGCAACCCAGATACAAAATCCATCGTGACTCGATCCCACTTCCATTCAGGTATCATGATCGGCTGAAGTAATCGAGAAGGCACTTGGTGTACCGCTTTCACTTGTTGACATATTAAACACTTTGAAACAAAATTAGAAATGTCTCGTTTCATACCATGCCACCAAAACTGACGTCTCAAATCATTGTACATTTTCGTACTACCCGGGTGGATAGACATTCGGCTACTATGAGCCTCACTCAAGATCATCGAAATAAGTTCTGAATTTCTTGGAACACACAATCGACTTCTGAACCTTAAACAATCATTGTCGTCTAATTGAAACTCCGATTCCACCTTAGAAGCACATTCAGCTCGTTTAGCAATCAATTCATCGTCGACTTTCTGGGATTCACATATTTGAGGAATCAATAATGGTTTAACCTTCAATTCTGCTATTAACACATTATCGAGATAAAATGAGATGGTGTACATTCATTGCTCGTAAAACAAAGCGATGATTTACTTACTTAAAGCATCCGCAACCACATTAGCCTTTCCCGTGATAATCAATGACAAGCTCGTAATCTTTTAGCAACTCAAGCCAACGATATCATCGCGATTCAAATCTCTTTGAGTCATCAAATATTTGAGACTTTTGTGATCCGAAAATACATGGCACCTCTCACCAAACAAGTAATGTCGCCATATTTTCAAAGCGAATACGATGGCAGCTAATTCGAGATCATGGGTCGGATAGTTTCTCTCATGTGGCTTCAATTGCCTCGATGCATAGGCTACAACTCGACCTTCTTGCATCAACACACAACCCAACCCAAGTAAGGATGCATCACCAGAAATGACAAACTCTTTCTGGATTTGGGCTGCACTAATACCGAGCTTCATCAAATAAATTTTCAATTGATCAAAACTTTTCTGACATTCTTCTGACCATTCAAACTTAACATCTTTCTGAAATAGTTTCGTCATTGGGGTGGCTATCATCGAGAAACCCTTTACAAAGCGTCTGTAATACCGGCAAGTCCCAAAAAGCTCCGGACTTGATAATATTCCTTGGAGGCTTCCAGGTTAAGTATGGCTGAAATTTTACTCGGATCAACCCGAATACCCGATCACGAGATACCACATGACCCAAAAAGCTAACTTCTCTCAACCAGAACTCACATTTACCAACTTAGCATATAACCGCTTATCCCGTAAAATCTGTAACACTAATCTCAAGTGTTCAGCATGTTCGGTTTCATTTCTCGAATAGACCAAAATGTCATCGATAAACACAACTACAAACCGATCCAAATACGGTCTGAAGATCCGATTCATCAAATCCATAAATACAAAGAGGGGCATTAGTGAGCCCAAAACGGCATCACTAAGAACTCGTAGTGACCGTATCTCGTTCTGAAAGCAGTTTTGGGTATATCTGAGTCTCGAACTCGCAATTGGTAATACCCCGATCTCAAATCTATCTTCGAAAATACAGAGGCTCCTTTCAGTTGATCAAACAAATCATCAATACGCGGTAACGGATATTTATTCTTTATTGTTACTTTATTCAACGGACGATAGTCGATGCAAAGTCTCATGGTTCCGCCCTTCTTTTCACAAACAATACCGGTGCACCCTAAGGTGGTGAAAAACTCGGTCGAGCAAAACCTCTATTCATCAACTCTTGCAACTGAGTTTTCAATTCTTTTAATTCCGTTAGTGCCATACGATACAGAGCTATCGAAATTGGAGTGATACCAGGTACTAGTTCGATGCCGAATTCAACCTCTCGAACTGGTGGTAATCCCGGTAACTTCTCGGAAAAACATCGAATACTCACAAACCACCGCACCGATTCAAGTCTCTTTTCGACTCTTTGCTATCAAGTGCGTCACGCAAGATATGCTTCACATCCCTTTCTCACATATTTCGAGCCAACATCAAAGATATTACTATCGGCAATGCATTCAAGTTAGTAGACTCAACTCGAATTATCTCATTATTTACACATCTCAAATCAATAGTTTTTCTTTTGCAATTCACCATCGCATCATGTACGGTCAACCAATCCATACCAAGGATAACATCAAATTCATCAAACGGTAAAAGCATCAAATCGGCGGAAAACAAGAACCTCGGATTACTAAGGGACATTTCTTACACACCTTGTCCACAAGTACATAACGACCCAAGGGATTCGACACTGAATTACGAACTCGATGAGACTCAACGGTAAAGTCTTACTTTGGATGCTAAAGTCTCACATACATATGAATGAGTAGAGCCGTGGTCAATCAAAGCAATCACATCGATATCAAAGAGAGTGAAAATACCGGTAATAACATCAAAGCGAAGAAGCATCCTCGCGAAAGCACGTATAGCATAAGCTCTAGTAGGAGCACGAGCCTCAGATCTGACTGTAGCATCTCTAGATCCTCTCTGACCGCCACTAGCATTTCTCGTATTTTTAGATGGTCTACCTCTAGCTGTAGTAACACCCGGTTTCCCACTCTGATTTACATTCTGCTCAGACACTCTCGGACAATCCTTGATAAAGTGGTCACTGATCCACACTTATAACAAGAGCGGTCATGGAATCTACAACTCCCGAATGCCATTTATCGCAATATCGCACTCTGTCCCGCGTCCCGACGATCATTTCCAACACCGCAACCGGTGACTCGCGTACTCACAAGGGGTCGATCACGATCTCGTCTGAAAAGCCCGGTGTCTTTAGATCGGCCTGGTTCATTTCTAAATTTCTTCGATGATTGTTGAAAGGGCTTTCCCGAAGATCTCTTACGAAACTCTCTTGCTTCCACTTCAGCTTTTTTTTTCTCCTTACTGAGCTCTTCGGCTTTGCAAGCTCGTTCGACAAGTACTACAAATTCTCTAATTTCAAGAATGCCAACATACAGTTTTATATCTTTGTTCAACCCGTCCTCGAAGCGTTTACACATGATAGTCTCGGACGAAACACATTCCCGAGCGCATCTACTAAGTCTGACAAACTTTCACTCATAATCAGTAACTGACATAGAACCCTGCTTAAGCTCAAGAAATTCTTTTTGTTTCTGATCGATGAATCTTTGATCGATATATTTCTTGCGAACTCGATTTGAAAGAATTCCCAAGTAACCCGTTCTCTCGCAGCACGATTAAAACCAAAGTATTCCACCAATAATAGGCGTAATCACGTAGCAAAGATATAGCACACTTCGTGCATTCATCGGGTGTGCAAGATAGTTCATCAAAACCCGAATAGTGTTGTCCAACCAAAATTCAGCTTGCTCGCATCATCATCGTCTCAGTAGCTTTAAATTCGTGAGCCCCGTGTTTTCAAATTCCTACCGGGGCTTATTTAACCTCGGTGATCAATCACCGAGGTATCGCGGTGCGAGAGGGTGTATTAGTCGGGGATAGGGGTTGTGGAATAGCCGTATTAGTTCGAATATACTGATTGAACCAATCATTCATCACGCTATAAAAAGCCTGTCTAGCTTCATCATTCTGATTACTAGCAATAGGTTGAGAGTCCACCGCAAGATCGCCCCATGCGCGGGAGCAGCGCTACACTCTCAACATCATCAGCTACCGCTCGTTTGGGATCGGGATCCATTACTATAAATAAACACACTTTTAACTGTCAGAAATCACCACACTACTAAATAAACACATAATGGCATGTATAGCTAGACCCAAACGTATTACGGTAGTCCTAGAATCGACTAAACCGTAGCTCTGATACCAATAAAATGTAACACCCCTAACCCGTACCCGTTTCCGGAGGGATTAAGAAGTATTACAAAACAAGCACGAAATCTCATTTAACACTATAAAATAATTCCTAAGTTCAACTCATAACAAAAACACTTAAGACATTAATTGAATATCAACCACACATACACATTAACTATATGAAATATGTATAATAACTTAACAAGCCACTTTCGCATGGCTATACGAATATACAATACCAAAAAGATACTTAGTTAACAATAAAAGTCAGTCCTATACATGCCATTAACAAAGTTCAGCTACAAAAGTACCAAAAAAGGCTTGGGTAGTGTGGATGCTTCGACTTGGAATCCCCGAGATCGACAGCTAACGATCAATCTATAACACAAGGAAATAAGGGAACGGAGTAAGCAAAATGGTGCTTAGTAAGTCTTAAGAAATTTTAAACAGGTAAAATTTGACATATAAGTCAACATTCAAAATATTAAACTCGAATCAGCTAAATACCTTTTTGCCCGAAATTACGTATATACATATTTATATACATTAACATACAAAGAGATCACAACCTGAACCTCGATCATAAACATGAATTATAGAAATAATTTAATCGTATACCTTCATATAAATAAAGACATCGTCCGAAATAGTTATTTTCATATTCATAGATGCGATATTCATCCATACTTATGTCTATACATACATATACACATTCCATTCCTTATATATGAAACCTCAATCTAAAATTGGGTTCGCTTAAGTATACAAAATACGTACCTGTTTTTCATACTGTATAGTACATTCAATTCATAACCTTACTCGAATTATCGACATTAAGCTCAAGTAGGTTAGAACCCGAATCCAGTCACTAGCATAAAACCTTCAAGACTTTAAATTCGGATATATGTCCAAAGACGTAGCTGCGGACCTAAAGTCCGGATATAATTCTCACATATAGCTCTGCGTACATGAAGTCCGGATATAATTCTCACTTATAGCTCATGGACATGAAGTCCTGGATATAATTCTCGCTTATAGCTGCGGACATGAAGTCCTGATATAATTCTCGCTTATAGCTGCGGACATGAAGTCCTGGATATAATTCTCACATATATATATTCACATGTAGCACATTTCACATAGCCTATCACAATGGTAATTCAATTGCTCCATTCGTATACAAGGGCAAAATATACACCATCATTTTCATTTCATTTTGAAGATCATACAAACAAATCACATCTACCTTTCATCAATCCAACTTAACCCGAATTAACCATTCAACTAAATGTCATATAATTAAATTATTTACCACACATCTTAGATCAAATAGGACTAAAAGATAATCTTCATCTAGCATATACATATCCAGCATCGTAAATCTTATACTAAAGGCGATTACTCAAAACTTACCTTATATCCTTCTTCAACAAGTCTCGGTTTGGCTATTCTCATGACTTTAGCTTTTCCTCTATCCGATGTTGCCCCTCTATGCTCTTGAGCTATGTTAAACAAGTTTAGTCATATTAAACCTTTTCATCAACTCATTATTCATGACATAAAAATCATTAAGAGCCGAATAGGCGGCCACTTAATAAGCTTGAATTCATAGGAACTAAATGCCAAAAGAAAATGTCTATGAAACATTTACTCAAAATTTTCTATCTTTAGTTCAACTTCTTAGCTCCTAATCGGTACACTAAGACCATATTAATTCATTTCTCGTATTATTAACATAAGCATAGCAAAGCAATTCTCTATAAACAATTTTTATCAATTCATCCATTCACTAGGGACATAGCCGAATGTTCACTAAGAAATTTAAGCACACAAAGTATGGTTTCTTCAATTGACTTACCATTTTTTTAATTATCCAATTTATTTAAACATTCAATAACAAACTCCTCTATTATCAAACACACATTCGGCAAGAACATTGGTAATTTATACTACATCAATTCTAAGCATATAATATTCAAACACAACCAAATTCACATTCGGCCCTAGTTCATAACAAGATAGCCGATTCTTTTCCCCTAGTATCTAATGCTCACCTATGATCTTTTTTTTTTTAAAACATTCGGCACCTCCCTCTAAACATGCACTAATCTCAACCTTCAAGTTAACAACAATTTATCACTCTTCATATCCTAATATACCATCCCTTTTAAAGACATAAAGAAAGAAAGAAAAATATCTACCAAGAGTTTCAAACTACTTGGCCGAATATCAAACCTCCAAACAACCAAAAATTTAACTCATGGAATGAATAGAATTTGAACAAATCACCAAAATTATACATAAATTTTCAAGAATTTCAAAGTACTTACCTCTTTCTAAATATTCTCCAAGCCGAAATTAAACAAAGAATTTTTTTTCTTCTTTCTAATCTCAAGTTATGGCAATGGTGGAGTGAGGATGAACCAACTTTGGTTTCTCCTCCCACTCACCCAATATTTTATTAATCTTTATTCATTATTTCATTTTTTTGTAATATTAATTATTAGCAAAAATAATTATTTTATACATAAATCCATAACATGGCCGGCCACTAACAAAAATTTTGACTAATTGACATGCAAGTACATTTTTTTAACCTCATGCACAATTAGATCCTTTTATAATTACCTATCCTATTTCACAAAAGTCTCACCTAAGTCCCTTCTTCAAAATTTCACATACTGATGACAAAATTAATGCATGAAACTTTCACACATTCATATTCACATAAAATAAGCATAGAATATGACGGTTAATTATTTTTATGACTCGGTTTTGTGGTCCCGAAACCACTTTCCGACTAGGGTCACATTAGGGATGTCACATCAAGTATACGAAAAACATTCCTATCATCTTCCTTTCTAAAAATCCACCCTATCGCCTATAAAAGAGGGCATCTCCCCTTACTCTACCATCCCTCTCATCCACCATCTCTCCATTTTAAATTTTTTTTCTCTCAAACTTGTTCTCAGTTTAGTGTTTAAATTTTAGCCCAAATTTTTTCCCTCTTTAAGGTTGAGAGTGTGCTAGTTTTAAGGTATTTTGTGTTGAAGATGATGTGATAGCGCTCTGATACAGACACATTTCATATCTCATGTCAGGATGGGATGGGACCATTTCATTAGAAACACATCGTATGCAACACATGTTCTCGTGTGATGGTGCTTTATATAGTCACGGGGTCTGTAACATTCTAAACTTGATCCTCAAGGAGGATCTAAAAATGTCATGTCATTACTTTAAAACTATTATCTTTAAAATTGTTTCTGGTGCAACTAACTTAAACTATAGTTTAAGGTGATATGAAATATAAACCATTTGATGTATAAGATTAAATAAAATAGCACATTATATTACCATAAATACTGTACTTTAAATTCATTAGAATCACACTTTCGTGAACATAAGTTTAAATACAATATTCATTCTTCAAAATTAAACATCTTGGCATCACCCCCTTGTCATGTATAATACAAAACACTAGAAATCTCAAAACAACAATTGTTTATTGACGTAGTCCAACAACACTACTTTTTCTTCTACATCAAGCCTGAGTAAGTAAGTTCAAAGAACTTAGTGAGTTCCTAGAGAAAACATATCAAATATTTACCAATTCACCCAAATAGATCATTTTAAAAAGTCAAACAATTACAGTATACGCTAGATGGTGAGTACTGTACATAGTCAGTCTATATGCTTGTTACCTTTCTTTGGCAAATACAGTACACCCATAACACCATTCAGACAAACTTTCTTTATGTTAACCATGTACTCAGATCCTTTAGTTAGAGCCATGTTATTCATTTTCTTTGCTGTGATTTGACAATCTAGTTTACAACGTATAATTACCCTACTAGAGGCTACATAACCATTTTCATGTATCGCGATATGCCAGTTCAATGAACATTCCATTGAAAGCAACGCAATAAATATATTTTCCTTAATCATCATTTCCATGATTCAGCTCATATCATTCTTACCAGAGTAGAAGGTAGTGGTTTAAACATGAAGAATAGTTCTTACTTTTTAACATAAACAAACCAAAACCAGAATAATGGCTCTAAAAAATCACCTTTCATGTACAGATATCTCGTCCTTGTAGAGTATGAATACTTACCTTAAACAAGGTATAAAAAAAGATAGAACACACATGGAAGTAAGAAAGTACTCACCAGAAAGTGCAAAAAGTCTAAATAGTAAGATCTTTGCCCTTATCACGGGAACCTTCAAGAGTGTCTTTAGCTATAATATAAATAGTTAAACTTATCAGATAATTATACCAGAAACTAAACATGCTTGCAAGAAACATTATCATAAAACCCAGAATTAGGAACTTTCCTTCCTTATATACAAATCTGACACTAAAGCATGAAGTGCTAAGATCACGTAAATAACCAAGAAAATAACCTAAAGTTCATCGATAATTACCAAGGTGCTAAAACGAACGAAGGAGTTGGCTGAATACACCAAACCTAATTTCAAGCAGGTTTTTGGTCTTAAGTTTTAGAGAGAGTGAGAGCAAAGAAAAATCTAAATGGATACCAATAAGACGTAAAACTTGTCTAAGAAGTCATTACTAACTTTATACAACTAAACACGGAAACAAGGTTTAGTGGAAAAGTTAAATTATCCCACTAACCCTCCCTCGTTAACCGTGACTAAGTACTTTCACCATAATTTTAATCTTATCAATTACAGTAACTTGGTTCCATTCTAACTAGTTCTCATTTGACTAACTAAATCATCCTACCAGAGTAATAGATAATTTTATCAAATTACGAACTTAACTTAAATGCCTAAACAACTAGGGTGGCGTATACTCAACAAGAGAGTCCACCAAACTACTGAGCTTGTCAAACGTAAGATTCGCCATTTGGCTCATTTAGAGAATCTTATGCTTAGTCAAAACTAATGCCTTACCCACTTAAAATTTACTCTAAATACCAAATTTTAATAAACAGTAATAGGATACTAGGACTTTGTCGAGCGGGCTATTACAGGGTTAAAGTGTAAGAAGAGTTCCCACTCGACTACCACTATGCTATTACATGTTAGAATATAAATTAGGCGCCAATTGATAGTGGTTATGCGGTCAAGAGTTCAAGATTTTGGGATGCCAAAAGTTGATGCCTTATAAATACCATATACAAGTTTGAAGGCATAATCATAGGGGAAAATTGATGGGCTTCCTGTTATAATCACCTTATTCTTTTTCTCCATCACCACCAAAGGCAATGTCCTTAACCTCTGTCTTACCCAAAACCCAAGAGAGAAATGGATACAAGATGGCTCTAAGGCAGAGAGCGGATGTTTTGATGACCACTCACTCCGCTGAAAATCCGCTCCTTGCCTGAGAGCTTTCTTGTATCCATCTCTCTCGAGTTTTGGATAAAATAGAGGTTAATGACACCACCTTGAGTGGAGATGTAGAAAAAAATAAGTTGCTTATACTGGAAAGCCCCTTCATTTTTTCCTATAATTATGGTCTCAATCTTATGTATGGTGTTTGTAGCCCATATGTCCAGGTATGTCCAAATCTTAAACACGTGACCGCTAACCACTGTCAACTTGCTCCCAAGTTATACTCCAACCCCTAAATGTATAACGGTCGTCGATTGGGACCTCTACTTACACTTTGACCATGACAGTATAAAGCACCATCACCCCACGACCTGTGTTGCATACGATGAGTTTCTAAGGTAATGGTCTCATCTTGACACGATGTATGAAATGTTTTTGTATCCAAGCTTTATCGCGTCACCGGGAACTCAAATCTGCCTTTGAGTTTTCATAGTCTCTACCTCAAACCCTAAACCATCAAATGCCATACCCATAAAAAATATAAAAAACAGTAAATACCCTAAACAACCCAAAACAATAAAAACCATAAACCATAAAACACTAAAACCTTAAAAACTCTAACTCTAAAAATGACCTAAAAGCTCTAATCTTAAAAAATCTCAACCTTAAAAAAATCAATCAGGTGAGGGGAGAGAGAAATGGGGGAAAGCGCATCCATTTAGGAGCGCTTTCCTACCTAGTTAGAGGAAAGCGTGTTCAGCTAGGCATGCTTTTAGCAAAAAAAAAAAAAAAAATCTAGCTAGACACTCTTTTATATTCTCTCCAAAATCAACCTATTTTCCTAAATTTAAAAAAAAACAGACTTATTCTTCAAACTTTTTTTTAGCCTTTTTGGCCAATTCAGCCGGATATATAACTATAATTCATATTGGTCAAGAAATGTCAAAATTATGATTAAAGTAAAATGTTTAAAAATTTGCATATAATATACCATGACATTGTGCAAAATAAATTAATTGTTAACTTTAATTTGCTAAAATAATTTTAAAAAATTGAGAATAAATAAATTAGTTATGTTTGACAAATGATGAAATGGGTTGCAAATACTTAATCCAAATTTAAATTTAACTTACATTGCATATATTAATTTAAGTGATAAATATTAAAAATAAATATATTATATATTAATTAAAGGATATATATTGTAAAGGTAAAATTAGTATAAAAATAACATTTCTTCAAGAATTTTATATTATCTAAAAAAGATGTAATGCTGAAATTACTCTTAAATTCTAGAATCTTTCAATTATTAGGAATGTAAAATTATCATCTCAATATAATTTTTGAAATCTAAACAGATATTGTGATTTTAAAATTTTACATTTCTTCTAAAAATGTAAGACTATTTAAATTAAATGCCCCAAAATGTTTTCTATAGGCAGTGGTGGAGCTAGCCCCGCCCTCTTAAAATGGTCAATTTTCACTTTAAGTTCTTTATAATTTATAAAATTTTAAATTAATAATAATAAAATTACACATTGATCCCTTCAAAAATAATAAAAATTTAATTGAACCCCTTAAAAATTATAAAAATATATGCTTTAAAATGATGAAATTGTATTTTTACTATCATAAAAATATACAATTTAATTCTGACCCTCAAAAATATTTTTTGGCTCCGCCACTGTTTATAAACACTTATGTTTTGTACACCCATGACCTAAATCTTAAACCTAAGCTCAAGAGTTTACTATTTTTTAGTGTTAACTTTTATTTAATTAATTAACAATAAAGTTTAGGTTTAAATATTGTTGAAGAAAACTAATCTAGTAATAGTAAATATATGATATTAATCAATTTTTTTAATATACATGTATGAAGTATTATTTAATCTAATACTTCTATTTAAGTATTTTATTAAATTGGTGCTACTTTTAATCGAGTCATCAATTTAGTTATAAAATTATAAAAATATACTTTTTTAATTATAATTAAATTATAATGTCACTTTTGTCTTTTTATACTTTTGTATCATCTTTAAATAAAATAATTTAAAAATTATTATTAACATTATTATAATGACATTGTTATTGTTTTTTATATCGAAAAACAAGTTAATTACCACTCCACTCATATTTATCATTGAATAAGTTTTAAAAGAAAATATTATTAACATTATTATTATGACACTTTTGTCTTTTTATAATTTTATATTATCTTTAAATAAAAGAATTACAAATTATAAATTCAATGATCGAATATGTATTCAATAGTATTAAAAGATAAATTTGTTACCACTCCGCCACATTGTGTGTGTGACAAAATATAGTTTATATAATGAATTTAAAAAAATATATATCTTTTTAGAGTTGTATACCTATCTATTTATTAAGTTTTTTATTGAGTTAGTGTCATCTGCCAATCGAGTCCCAACTCGGTTACAAAATTATCAAAAAACCCTTTAATTTTCTAAGGAAGTTATAAGATCACGTGGGCATTTTTATCTTTTTATAAATCAATAAAAATTTATTTATAATGAGATTAAAACTAAGGACACCATGCATATAAAACATTTTCATTTATCATCTGAACTAAAATAATTTATTGGATTTATATGAAACTTTAATAAATATATCTGTATTCTAAATAAGTAATTTCCACACGAATACATGTATGATAAAATTCTAATTTTTTTTATTATTTTAATATCGTATATATTTCATATGTTAATATTAATTAATTTCAAACTATATTAGTCATTATTTATTATATGTTATTTACTCTGAATACATCAAATTACACGCATAAGTGTGATAATATTTATAATTTTATTACAAGTAAATTGGCATAAAAAAAATGTTAGGAGATAATTTTGGTACGGGCCTTTAGGTTAACCGTTATGTTCCCAAGACAACATGATTTTCTAAGTAAAAATCTTTAATCTTTTCTTTGGGATGGGCCAAGCTTCTTTAGAACAAGTCTCGAAGCCCAATCATTTCCCATCAATTTAAGATTGGTTTCACATTTGATGGACCCTCCAACCCAATTTTTTTTCCCTTTAAACAATAGTACGGATCCTATGTTGTAACGGTCGGTTGGACGATATTTTAAAAATATGAAGTCCTTTAATAATAATTTTAAAAATTTATTAAAAAACAATTTTTTAGTTTACTAAACAAAAATTGAGTTCAAGAGTATGATTACATATGAAGAAAGCATTAACATTTTCATGCCACCAACTAGTAAAACGGTACCATTAATCATGTATTACTTAGAGGTGAGCAATTAATCAATTAAATTAAATTAAATTAACCGAATAAATTAAATTAATTTATTCAATTAATTAATTAATTTAGTTTACTTATTCGATTTCAATTTTAGATATTCAAGTCGAATAAATCAAATAATTATATTATTTTTTAATAATATAAACCGCCCCAATATCTAATTGAAACGGTTTGTTAATTAGTTTCGAAAAACTCATAAGTTTCCACTTCTCTTTCTTAGTGTATTTTGTTATTTTAAAGTTTTCACTTCATTTTCCAACTATATATTTCTTGTGCTCATTTTCACTGCATCTTGCCATTGGAGTTTTTGTTTTTACCTTGGATTTTTAAAGTTCATTTAGACGGCTAACGTTCATTTGTGCAAGGATTTTTTTTTTTAAATGTATTAATCCTGCTTGACACATTGATGATACTAAAATAAAAAATATTTTTTTTTTTTAAAATGGTCACCGGCATCATTTGAATCACCAGCGGCACTCAAAACAACTATATTCTTCTCACTTGACACTGGTGCCGCTTGACACGATAACAACATTAAAATAAAAACAAATTTCCACCATGAATACTTATGAAAAATACAAATATTTTGAAATATATATATAAGTGCCGCCTGACACAGTGACGACACCAAATTTATTTATTTTTTCAAAATACAATGATTGCATGATGATAGGGGTCAGTGCCGTCAGTTGTCAAGCAACACCAGCGTATCTTGTAGAAACAAGGTAATTTTTGTATATATTTGAAAGTGAATGGAATTAAAAAATTTTGGGGTTAGTTGTATAAAAAAGCCTAACAGTGAAATTGTAAACTCAAATGTAAAAAAAAAAAAAAAAAAAACATTCATCTTTCCAATGGTACAAACCTGCAGAGCTTGAGGCATGTTTGCTTCTTTTCCACCAAAGGTACCACAGACCAGCATTAGCAAGATCCTGCCACAAAAAAAGATTCCAATATTCAAAAAATAGTAACTACATTTGGTGCATTTTCCCACCGGAATTACACATTTAACTTCCGTGTTGCAAAGTACAAAAAAAGGGTAAAAACTACCTACCTGCTTATATTTCAATGAACCAATTTTGCCATCCTGCAAGGGTGCAAATTTGAAAGAAAAAAAAAATTACAGCAGCAAAACAACTCAACTAAATGTATATGAATAGATAGACTTTCAAGTCTTATCAATATGCAATGCCTGTATAAGATTTTAATTTTAACTTCCCAAGAAGAGGAGAATAGAGACACGAAAAGAAAGAATCAATGATGCTCCTCTTCTGTCTTACTAGAGGAACCAGTTGACTTCATTAACAAGTTTAACATCTACACATTAACAAGTTTAACATCTACAGAAGTGGGAGAGAAACTGAAAGAGTGAAAGAAGAGAACCACCACAACATCACCAATTCACAGCTACTTCTCAACAAGTGCAACAATTATTAGAGGGAAAAAAGGAAATAATTCTCCCCAGACCAGATATCATTCATATTCAATATTAGACAGATTCATATGAGCCTCTTCTACTTGCTCCACAAATATGAGCACCATTAGTGATGGTAACACAATAATTCGCTTGATATATTGGTGCTTCACAACCCCAAAACCAAGTACATTAGTGCAAAGCTCAGAATCAAAGCGCAACAAAAAGCATCATAAACTTGATATTCTAACATCAAAGTTCAAATGTTTCAAAAAATATTGGACCTACATATTATCTTTGACAGCATAGCCAGATTATCTCCTCAATTAGAAGCATTTGAAACAACAGCATGTAAGTCGTAACCAGTTGCACTCTTTAAACTCCATTCTTAAAGCTAAAAAACATGAAAATGCAAGAAGAGGAAGGTAAGATAGATGATGGGGAAGTGGGCCTTATTCCGACTTCAAAGATGGAAACACGTGCACTTACACTTGTTTGAATGCTCTTCAAGATTTCTTTCTGTGTTTCCATTTTACCATCCAGGTTCTGAATACGTTGATTCAAATGCTTCTTCGAAGCCTGCCATTGTAGGATTTGTGAACTAATTAGAGGCTCTATGAATATCTCATAGCATACCATTTTAATATAAAAACTAATTAGAAAAACACATATTGGAAGATGTATATTCATTAAGAAAACTTCAACACTAAAACAAGTGTAAACAAGCACAAAAACCCTATGCAGCAAAATTTCCAAGAAAACATTTCATCAAATAATTTCAGTGAACTTAAACGAAAAAAGAATACACACTGGAGGAGTAAGTAGAAACGAAATCTTTTGCTTTTGGAAAGACTATAACCAAAGTCTTTTGGTTTCTACTCGATCTCACCTATATGGAATTAATTAAAAGGCAACTTTCCATTAACATGAATCACCATTACTTTGACTAGCCAAATCCTCTTTTAGTAAAATAAATAAACTTCGTGGCATTTTCACAGAAAAATGCTTCAGTGAAGCATTTAACCCTAAACCATGATAGAAAGTGCAACGAAGAGAGCATCTGAGACAGAATCCAGATGTTTTCTTAAGTTCTCCGCAGCCATGCCATATTGAGTTTTGTGACCCAGAAAAGATCAGAGAACGAAATGGCCTAGTAATTAGAAAAGGAAAGGAAAAAAATATGTCAGTCAAATTACAAAGCAGACAGCATGAATGAGGTAATTGTAGAAGTTAACATCAATATGTAAAAGTATCGATTTTGTTCAATAATGCAGATGCAAATAAATCAAAAGTGGCAGGGCAAGCGTTGGGGTATTTTATTTTGTATTAGACAAGATAACTAATTCTGCATAGCCACAAAATAGTGAAAAAGAAACCATATCAAAAAATAATGAAACAGTGACAAACAGGGCAGGAATCAGCGGATATATTTAGCATAAAAATGATAATTAATTTTACATTGTAAAAAAGAAACCAGATCAATAATCAATTAAATCATGGTATACCTTCTACCACATGTAACCATAACCCAATGCCCCCAATGTTGCGGCTGGTACTACAAGAGAGGTTAACTTACCTGCCAAATCAAGAAAAAAGCAAACAACCATAGCAAATCCACTTAGAAAAGGCTTCATCTAATCCCGTTAATACAACTATAAACTGGTTTCACATATATGCACCTAAAAGAACTATTTAAGCAAATATAATTAAGAAAATACCGCCAGAGTCACAGTTATCTGCCGTGCTGATGCCAGTTGCCTGATCTCTGTTGACAAACGACGCACCTACAAATTAATAGAAAAACATCAATATTACAACCAGAAGAATTAAACTTTAAGCTCTATTTTATCATATACCTGAGCTAGAAGTGCTTCCAAATCATCAGCTTGCTCCCCAGATTTTTCTCATCCCTTCACCAGCGAGTGCCAAATCAGGAAAAAAAGAGAGAGTTAAAAGCTAAAATTTATAAACGAAAAAGTCGAAAAGAAGAAACCTAGTCAATCAACACAAAATCCAAAGGACACAGATTTGAATCAGACGGCAGCGAGAAACTAGCAAATCAAAACGATCAAAACTAACCTGCAATTCGACTAATATGTCCGATAATTTACCCTTTTTCAGGAGGACAGTACCCGTATAGCCTGAAAACGAAATTAACAACTTGAAATCATAAATTAAAATAGTAAGAAAAATAAAAAAGAAGAAGAATTGAAGTAAGAAATTCAGTTGGAAGGGTACCGGCGCCGGCTAATATCAAGATCTTCGACAAACCTACTCCGATTTGCTAGCCATGACTGTGTTTTCGATAGCTTGCCAAAGAGAATTCTTCTAGCTATTCTCCTCTGCTTAGGAAGTTAAAATTAAAATCTCATACAGGCATTGCATATTGATAAGACTTGATAGTCTATCTGTTCATATACATTTAGTTCAATTGTCTTGCAGGATGGCAAAATTGATTCATTAGAATATAAGCAGGTAGGTAGTTTTTACCCTTTTTTTGTACTTCGCAACACGGAACTTAAATGTATAATTCCGGTAGGAAAATGCACCAAGTGTAGTTGTAACTGTTAATACTATTTTTGAAGATTGGGATGTTGTTAATGTTGGTCTGTGGTACCTAAATCTCGTGCTTTACTTGCATTAGGAACTCTAGCTGAAGGTATGTTTTTGAATATGTAGAGAAAGTCTAAAAATCGTATTCTCTGTAGGCAAATACTCATGCACGTTTGCCATTATACTTAAATTTGTTGTGCTCAAATGACACAGTTTAAAAATCTCACTTTCTCGCATTTCTTTTCTACCATGTACTGGAATTATTTTCATTTAACTTTTTTCTTCCTACCTTAATGTATTACACCTTTGTTTTTGGGTATGAGGTGCAGAAAGGAAAGTAATATTTTGCGGTTGTCGAGCAAAGATGGAGACTATGATATTTTGCAGGAGCATTTCAGCTAGGTGTTGATGGCATTGTGTTCAATTCATAGCCATTTTGCAGTGTGGCAGTTGCAATTTTGGCATCTTTGATCTCTGCTTCTTTTTTGGTTTTCGTTGCAGCTCCATGTACTGAATAATGCCTTCAATCTCAACCGTACATGAATAGCTAGACAACCGCGCCAATGCTTCATCCTTCTAACACCGATATACTAGCATTACATAATTCATCTTCTGTGCATTCTTGCACTAGCCTGTCTCATGCTGGAGCAAACATCCATGAAAGAGGTCAGCCATTAAAAATACTTTTTTTTTTTAAAATGAGAAGCCAAAGTCACAAACTAAACGAAAATAGTTATTTTATCACAACTAGGTTTAGCAACTTCGAAACAAAGTTACATCTTTTATTATTACATGCTACAACTCAAGTTTTGAACCGTGATTAATAGAGGAAAATGTCAACCACTAAATGAATATTTTCCAAGTTGCTAAACCAGTAATAAATTATTATAATATATTTGACATTTTTAGAAAATCCGAGGACTCTATGACTATGACTTGATGTAAAAAATATTACACAATCACAAATTTGAGCTCATTCTTGTAGATTATTTTCTCTCTCAATCTTCATATTTAAGTTAAATTGATTTTTAGAAGAAAATTTGTTAAAATGCTAGTGGTGCTAATATGGTAGATCACCTGTCAATTCAAATGTATTTCATTAATATTATTAATGAGAGTAATTTATTTAAATTTTATGAATTATTAAGCAAACGTCATCTCAGTACTTTTAAAATTTGAGGGTTCAGTTAATTTTTCTTAAAAAGAAGAAGTAATTTAATTAAGTTTTAAAGGTTGATGGTCAAATTTAATCATTCGTGTGTTCGAGATTTTCCTCACCGGATATTTGGACTAACAGTCTTCTTGTAGGATGACAAGTTGACCTCTCAACAATCCATTTTTTTCAGAAATTATGTCATATTACTTCAGAAATGGAGTGAAAATAAACAAAAATATTGTAGGCAAATAAGATTAGTAAAGACTGTAAGAAGAGCAATGATGAAGTTCCACGAGGGAATTTACAGGACAGTCTGCTACATATGTTCTACAAAGCAGAACTGTAAATTGATTATCCTGGTACCCTTCAATATCAGCTTCTTTATCCAAGTCAATCGGTTTCGTGACTAGGGGAGGTATCGAAGTGGCATTCACGCCTGTTGGACTCGATGAGCATCGAAACTACTTCTGGCATTGTTGGTCTATCGGAAGGAGACATGCTGGTGCATATCAAAGCAATTTTCAACACTGTTATCATATGCGAGATGGTAGTCTCATCTTGTTGATTCAATCGAGTATCGAGTATTCCAGGTGACAACGATTGATCTCTAATGTAATTTCTCACCCATGTTACGAGATCGCCGCCTTGGTCTAGTGGTTGTACCGGTGTTTTGCCGGTCAGCAATTCAAGTAGGACAACACCGTAGCTATAGATGTCACATTTTTCGGTCACTTTCATGGTATATGCATATTCTGCATTTAAAAGAAACATAAAAGACTTTAAACTTGAAACAAATGATCTGAAAATGAAAGGCTTGAAAGAAGAGATCAACTTACCTGGTGCAATATAACCATAAGAACCTGCAATTGCAGACATTGACTTGGATTGTGGCATGTCAATGACTTTTGCTAGTCCAAAGTCACCAACATGAGCTTCAAACTTTTCATCAAGCAATATGTTATTGGACTTAATATCACGGTGAAAAATTCTAGGCTTGCAATAATGATGCAAATATGCAAGACCTTGGGCAGCCCCTAAAGCAATCAGGAACCTTGTTCTCCAATCAAGATTGCAAGATGCTCCATGAAGCAGCTCTCCCAAACTGCCTCTTGACATGTATTCATAAAGTAGAAGATTGGAACCTTGATGGTAGCAGAAACCATAAAGCTTCACAATATTCCGATGCCGGATGTTCCCCAGGGTTAGAATTTCGGCACGGAAGCTGTTGTCGACATTGTTATTTCCCTCCCTGTTGGATGCAAGCTTCTTAACAGCAATGACATGGCCACTTGGTAAGACAGCTTTATATACAGTTCCACATGCTCCCCTGCCAACAACAAAGCTCTCATCAAAATTGTCAGTGGCTTCAAGCAAGTCCTGGAAAGTGAACCCTTCCTTTGGTGAAAAGTAAATGTCCGAAACTCGAGCAGTAGAAGGTTTTTCTTGCAATGGAGCAACTATTTCAACTGGTCGTCTCATGAAATATAAAATAACTACTATTAAAACAAGGGAAACTCCACCAATGGCTGCTGCAACTATGGCCACAACCTTGCCTAGCCGAGTACCTTTATCTTTTGCATTGGGCTGAAGCGAGAGGGAAGATGGAGTTGGATTACAACCACCGAGAGGTCCACCACAGAGACCATTGTTCTCAATAAAGCTGCTGACGGCCATGTTGTCGAGGCGCGGTAAAGAAGGTATGGGCCCTGTTAAGTCATTATAAGAGAAGTTGCATCCAAGTAAGCTTGATAGATTGGCAAAAGAACCTGGGATTTGACCACTCAAATGATTGTTATTAAGCACAAGGTACTCCAGTAAAACAATATTCCCAAGCTCAGAAGGGATTGCTCCAGAGAGATTGTTGTAGCTGAGATTCAATGCAATCTGCAAGCTGGAGAGTGCACCTAGTTGAGCTGGTATATTGCCATTGAATGAGTTGCCTCCCATTTGTAACTCAGTCAAACGCAAGAGATTCCCCATTGCTGGAGGGATTGTCCCTGACAGACTATTGTCTGAAAGCTTGAGAAGCTCCAACTGAGAAAGTGTTCCCAGTTCACCAGGCAAATTTTCCATAAATCTGTTCCGGCTGAGATCGAGTCGTTGAAGCATTTTGCAATTAAAAATCTCAGGTGGTATCCTTCCAGTGAGGTTGTTTGATGAGATGTTGAAGATTGCCAACCGGGAAAGATTACCAATCTCTCTAGGCAACTCTGATGTAAAGTAGTTGTATGAAAGCTGAAGCCTTTGCAAGCTTCTACAGTTTCCAATCTCTGGAGGAATTGGCCCATTGAACTTGTTCTGCCCCAGGTCAACTGCTGACAGATTCACCAATTTGCAAAGATCTGATGGAAGACTTCCTGTAAGACTGTTTCCAACTAAAAGAAGTTGAACCAGTGATTTGCAGTTTGTAATACCAGATGGGATGCCCCCACTAAGCTTGTTTAACCCCAGGTTGAGAAAGATGAGGTTTGAATTCCTGCAAAGATGGCGAGGGATCCTTCCCATCAGCTGATTGTCTGATAAATCAAGCACCCAAAGTGGGCTATAAGCCCCAAGTTTTTGAGGAATGCCCCCACTGAGTTTGTTGTCAAACAGCTGAAACATGATGAGTTCTGTCAAATACTGAAATCCCATTGGAATGGGACCAGTGAGATAGTTTATGGAGAGATCAAGCTTTGTCAAATTCTTCAAGGTGGTAAGCTCAACAGGGATAACACCTGTAAGCTGGTTCTCAAAAAGATAAAGCAAACTCAACCCTTTTATCTTACTCAGCTCAACTGGTATTTCTCCACTCAACATATTCTCTGAAAAATCAATTTGTTCTGCAAATGAAAGATTCCCAATCTCCTTTGGGATTGTTCCATTCAATTGGTTTCTGTACAGGTACAACTTTGTGAGATTTATAAGGTTCCCAAGCTCTTTGGGCACCCTTCCAACAAACTTGTTGTCATACAAAGCAAGAATACTCAAGTTTGTACAATTGCTAAGCTCCACAGGAATTAACCCAGAGAGTTGATTCTCCCAAAGGATTAGCTCTTTCAAGTTCTTAAGCTTTCCGATCTCTTTCGGTAGCTCGCCGGTCAGTGCATTTTGAGCAAGACCAAGATACTCCAAGCTCTCACATGAACCTATAATTGAAGGTAAACCTCCAGTCAACAAGTTCTGCCCTGCTCGGAAACTTGTTAGTCTCTTGAGGTTCCCAAGAGAGCTTGGCAAGGATCCACTGATATTGTTGCTATATGCAAGCAATTGTGACAAAGAAGAAAGGTTCCCAATCTCATCAGGGAAAGGCCCTGATAATCTGTTGTTGTATATGTTCAGAGTTGTCAAAAAAGAAAGGGTGCCTAGTTCTTTAGGGATTTGAGCTTCAAACTTATTGTCATTGAGATTGAGAACCTCCAAACTTGAACAATTTCCAATCTCTTTAGGAATATTCCTTGACAACCCATTGAAGGAAAGATCAAGGGTAGTCAAATGAACCAACCCTCCAATGCTTGGAGACAAAAAACCAGACAGGTTCAGTGCACTCAAATTAAGAGACTGGACAACAGGGTTGTAAACATCAATGGTGCTGCAATTCACACCTTTCCACCCACAAGGAGTTGAATCATTAGGGTCCCAATTACCCAGATGATTAAACTTGTCACCAAGATTACTCTTAATATCAAGAAGGTACTGACCCTCTGAGTTAAGCCCTTTGGATTGATGAATCAAAAGGACATGAATAACAATAAAAACAATGACCAGTCTACATAATGATGATCTCCCCATATCCAAAAATTGCATGCACATGAATGATAGAAAGTCTTAAAGGCTGAAATCACTCAAACCAAATCCCAGCTATGAATCTACCCCCATGATCATCAAGTTCCCAGAAGACCCAACCTGAAGTTAAAAGGAGAGTTTCAAACTATCAATATATATATATATATAACATGAATAGAATAAAAAATATGTAATAAACAGTAAACAACTCTACACACCGTAAACTATAGAACAACAAAAAGAAAACATACATACCTGTATATATTTCCAAGAAAATTTACTCAGTTTCCCAGAAAATAGTATAGGAAGAAATCTATGGACTCAAATTCCAATAAACTAAACTGTTTTCTTCTTATGGTAGGATTATGGTAAAAGAAACTAAAGAAAAAGCCAATTGGTATATGCAACAGAATGATTTTTAAGACAACTTTTTTGCTTGATATTGGATGCGAAGGATATATAGAAAGAAATGGCCGACAAAGCATGACCATGTTCTTCTTCCTTTTTTCCCCCCCTCTTCTCTCTCTCATTCCATCTCTTTGCATTATAGCTTTTAGTGCTTCAAAAAAGTTAAAACTGGAAAGTCTCTTGTATTTTTTTAAAAGTCTTTTCTTTCAGGATTTTATACTTTTATTCCTTTTTTTCTTTTTTTCTCACAACTGAAAAGTAATTTTTTATGGATTTCAGTGCACACCTGGGCCGTTAACTAACCAGTTTCCAGTTTTCCTATTATCGAGCTAAAAATATTAGTTAAACTCCTCGACTCACGTTTTATTGCATTAATAATAATAACTATATTAATTGTGTTAATACTCATTAATAATTATTTCATTGGTGATGGTTCAATTTAAACCCTAGAAAAGGAATTGCATTTTTAAGGCATCAACTTGCTTACAATAGAAAAATGAAAAAGAGTTTACTATATCACTTAAAATTGTCGGTAACCTTCCTTATTAAATATGCATGATCACTTTTTTTTTTTTTTAAAAACAAAATACATTGTGAATTTTATACTTAATATATTATCACACCACTAAAATTAACTAAAAATCTTATACCACCAAATTAAAACATAATGAAATGTATGGCTTGAAATTAATTAATAATAATTATCTATAATATATGTACGATGTTGATTATTTTACTGTTATCAATCTTGAGTATGTGTTGAATTAATTTGTAACACCAACTCAATTCAATACATTATTAATATGTACAATTGATGGAAGTAATAAAGTGTGCATAATTAAAATTAAAATGTATAACAATATCAAAATAAATTTTTAATTGAATAATAAATTCAAGGTTTTACTAATTCAAATCTCACTTTATTGATTTTTTTTAAATGAAAAAATTATGGAAGGTTATTTCAAGTTATTTCCATAATATAACAACTGAGTTGGTGACCCCATTGAGAGTGGCACCAACTCAATTAAACACTTATACTATAGATTTACCAATGAGACTTGACATAATCATAAATTTGAGATTTTAGATTTAGAAATAATTAATCAATTCAGTATTATCATAATTAATCTTGATAGTAACTATTGATATATAATTTGTTTGTTGTTATTTAAAAAGAACAACAACAAACAATTATTGAATACAATGGTAAAACATATTATATTTTTAAGAGGAAGTGTAAGTTCGAAACCATAAATACGATATTATTAAAAGAAACAACCATAAATTTCAAACATAAATTTTCAACTAAATATGAAAAATATTTAAAAAAAGAGAGAGTAGAGATAAGATTATAGGAAGATCCTATAAAATATATAATCATAGGCTCATGTTCAATTAATTCCATTTTCTTAAAATAAAAATTGTTGTATCTAATATATTATTGTTATAAAATTAAAATTAAAAATAAAATTAAATATTAATTACAAAATCCTTTCTGTAAATATCATTTTAATCAATATTACTAAACAGTGGACTAACATTTTCTTAAATTTAGTTGCTTATGATTGCCTGAAACTATCTCCTATGTTTCCCTTTTTTCTTTCTCATTTTTTTTTAAAAAAAATATTCTTTCTTTCTCATTATAAATATATAATATATATTAAATCATAGCACACCACAATATTAATTGCAAACAAAAATTCTTAATACAAAATTATTTAATAAATATATTTATAAAAAAATAAATAAAATAAATGAAATTTTGGTGAGATAGTAAGTGTAAATGTTAAAAAATTTAAAATTTTAGATTGAGTTTTTTAAAATAATATAATTTATTTTGTAAAAAATATTATTATTATTCGATTAAGTTGGTGTCTAATTAATTCATTATAAATATATTTTTTATAAAAATAATAATTCTAATTCAAATTATTTTTAAAAAAAATCTCATCAATAAATCATAATTTAAAATTCATATAATATATGTGAAAAAATAATTCATTATCTATGCTACTTTAATTTGTTTTTAATTTTGAATGGTATATTTTGACTGATGTGATGCAGGTGGAGCATGTCGAATTGGGTCATACAGTTCTAATCTCCTACGACTCATGTCCTCTGAAATCAAAATGACCTGTAATTATATGTGTTTGACGCACTTCATCGCCTCAGCCAAACCATAATGCTAATGCACCTAATTTTCTTCACTAAAACCTCCTATAGAAATTATTCTTGTATTCCTAAATTACCCTTTTAATTTTAATTTTGTTTTACTTTTTATTTAAAATTTTAATTTAATATAACAAATCATTTTTTAATTTGAGTTAATTTTAAATAAGTAATTCTCTAAAATAATAAAAATACTTTGTGATATATTATAATAATTTATTATACAAATATATTAAGAATCATGAGAGAACCCCTTTTGAATTGCATGTTGATGCCTTGGCTCCATTGCGAGTTTAAGAGCATAAAAGTTTGCCTTGACTTTAGCTATAAATAGACACTCAATATACGAGAGAGGGATCGCAATTGTTGCAAGAACTTGACTAGATCCATCTCAAATCAGAATCCTAGCTCCCCCAACCTTCCTCCTAACCTCCATTGCCCCATTAAAGTTGGTTTTCATAGTAAGGTAGTCAGTTGGCCGCTAGATTTGTATGGGTTGGATTTGGTTCAAGCATGGCATTGCTTGCGTTGCTTGATATTTTGTAAGGTAAGATAGTAAGAAACTTATATGCTCAATAATTGTTTTAGATTTTTTTTTCTTTCATGCAAATCTAAGTTTCTATTATACCAAATATGCTATGCTAGAAACCATGATTTTTTTTTTTTGTGATTTGCTGAGGGGTATTATCGAAGCACATATCAATCTAGTCAATTAGGTTTTTGGGTTGATTTAGAGAGAACTAGTCAAAACCTAACTTTAGCTAGATTTTTCTTACCTCGAGCTGGCCACCACATGCATGTAAAATACTCTTAGAACTTGAGTTGCATTTGAGGCACAATAGGTCTTTGCTAATATACCTGTTGCACAAAACCTCCTTTAACCAATCTTCACTAAAATGTTTTAACTTTAATAGGCAAATTACAACCCTATATTTTCTTGAATAATTAACACTGGTACAGTGCGTTTGGCATATTAGGTAAGTTATCATTTGGTTCAATATTTCTCTAAGCAAGTTTATATTCCACTGTTTAGACTATGTAAAAAGGCCAACTACCATATTTTTTTCTACTCAATTTACCCTTTCTATTTGTATTTTGTAAGAGACAAGTCCAATGATCTATTGATCATTCTAAATGTTGATACTCTTGCCATCTCTCACTTTTAAGATGAGACCATCCTCCAATAAGTTCTTAGCTCTCTACATATAGTGCCATATGCATGAAGGGATGGGCACCCAATTTTGCATGTACTAGATCTGTGTTAGGGTAGTATTTAGATTTCAAAACTATTTCCGCTAGTGATTCTAGGTTTGTAAGTAGATGCCAACATTGTTTGGCAAGTAGGATACGATGGAATACTCTTGTATTTTTAAACCCAATGCAAACCTTATGTTGGATCCGGTGCCCTAAGTGTAGTATATTTGTTTGTACACTTGTAATTATTTCAAACAGATTGCTTAATAAAATTATTCATGAATTACATTAATATCCTCTATATGATGTCCTCATGTGGTTTTTGCATGTAAAGCAAAATAGAAGCAAATATTAGCTCACTGATTATCTAATGTTTAACTAATACTAAGTAGTATTATGTAGTCGAATCATAATACGTAAAGACAACTTATATTAGTAAACGAACCTAAACATGTCCTTAGTCTAATCAGAAACGAGAAAACCCATTGAAAGACTAAAATGTTGTCTATCAACTCCAATTGGGGAGATGTTTTGTCTTAAACATTAGAGCGGATGACTCCCAGAAGATAAAGATATAGATGTGACTGACTGGACTTATAGTACATCGTATAAGACCCAAGTAGAATAGATCCTGAATCTGTTTATGGATTTATTCACTTGTGGCTTTCATAGTGTGGCATACATTAATCCTGAATGGATAATGAACTATGTATGCATGACTCTATACTTTGATGTAAGGAAAAAGCCTGAGTTTGAATAGATAAGAAACCGAAAGCTAGTGTGTTGGGTATACGACTTCTGCAGTATGTAGCATCATTCACAATACTGGAATTCATAGCCCAAGAAATAGGTAAATGATATCCTCTCATTGGCATTACATGATAGATGAAAAGTAAATTTGGTCACGAGTCATTTGTCTTTGTTATAAATGACTTAATTATTATTTGATCGTAATTGAATTTTCATGAAGGAACATGTAATGGTTACCATGAGATAAAATAAGATCTTATTGGGAGAATGAATTTATCTCAAAGAGATTAAGGATATCCTATGAGTTATGGCAAGGTCATTAGACGAGCACTGATCGAGTAGCTTTTGTAATGGTATATCATCAGGGAAAGCTCAGTCATGATACTATAGTGGAATGACTTCATGGCTAAATGAGTTTATAATTAATAGGCAAAAAGTGAAAACTTAATTATAAATCATTTGAGCCCTAATTGACTCACTTGTTTATCTCTCCACCTACCCCCATATTTGATATCCTTGTTAGTTTTGTTTTGCCTTCTTTGGCTGGCCACATTGTGGAAGTAGGTGTTATGATTACCATATTTGAACAAATCGACCTTAGCCTATTATTTCCAATAAATATAATCTCTTTCAAACTCTTCATTTAATTTCTTACGAAACTCTCTACCTTGTGCTAGCATCTAGTCAGTAAAATAGGAATTGTCTTCCTACTTTATCCCCAACAACTCAACTTTACCCCTAATTTTAAAAATTTCTAAATGACCCTAGTGTGATTATTGACATTTCAATCTATTTGAATAATGTACTTACCCTCCTCCATTGTCCCTATTCGAGCACAAAATTAATCATGCTTTCCTCCCACCACCCGTCCACTTTTATTAAGCATAGGTGAATAAATTGTGATCATAGCTGCGTAATGATCAAAGGTGGGAACTAGTAAGTGATCCACCTTATAATATTGGGGGGAAAATTCCACCACAATTCACTAGCTACACCCCACTCCAATAATTCTCTAATGGTACTTTGAAAAATGTTACCCTTATTTCATATTTACCATCTCCTTGTAAAACCAAATCAGAGAGCCTGCAATCATTTGAAGCTTCCCTAGAATTCTACATTAGCCTTTTATCCCTCTACCTTTCCTTAGCTTTTTCAAAACTCCACATTATTTTATTAAAGTCACTAAAGAAAAGCCAAGCCGTAGGGAGTTCTGTGACAATAAGCGCAACAAATCCTAAGATAGATGTAATGACCCGATGAGACACTGGGTGTCAAGTTATATAGCTCTTAGTGCAGTTATTACTTCAGATTTATCCGATGAGGAACTAGGTGTCAAACTGGTGTATTGGTTAGATCTGTGTATCCGTTTGAGTCCGAGTCATGTTAAAAGGGAAAATAAACGATAAAATCGATGTGTTTGATATTGAAATGACATGGTTGAGAAATGGAAATGAGATGTGAAATGTAATATGAAATTGTAGATTATTGTTAATATAGATTGAATTATGAGAAATGAAATCATAAATTGGAAGTAGAGATGAAATATGCCATTTAATGAATTGGTTTCTCAAATGCCATATGAAATACTATTGCCATGTACTAAAATTTGTGAATTCTATTGAATGTGAGTACAAAATGAGTAAGTTGGCACTATTGATTTGATACATATGTTTTATAACATTACTTATTGCATCTTTATATCTTATCTATTCATATCAAGTTTAAATTGTTCAGATTATAGAAATACCACTAAGTTATATTCAGTGTACAGTTTTATTTTCCGTGTGCAGGTTAGGTACAATTCAGCTTACTGTCGACTCAGCATCCAACGATGATACCGTACTCAAGTGTGGTGATGTTTAAATTTGTAATGGCATGTACCTAGGGGGTCTTTTGAAATGATGTTGTTTTGTTAATATAATGATGTTTTGAATTCCATATGTAATGATGTTAAATGTGCATATGGTTGAAAGTGAAGCTATGTTTTGATAGGTTATCTTAGTTGATGTTTTGGTATATGTTAGATTTAGCTTGTTATTTAAATAGTTAGAACATTAGTCAACCTAGATAATTTGGTATGAATGTGAATGAAATGGTTGATGCCTTGCTATGTGTTAGAAATATGAAATGTGGTGCCAATGAGGGTACATTGGGTAGGCACCTAAGATGATTTCTTTAGCATATTTTGAGCATGTTTAATGGCATTTGAATAGGTTAAATGGCTAGTAATTGAGTTTCTTAGTGTCCAAGTAAGCATGAAATGGTAAACTTGAGTTTTAAGGTACATTTAGGTACACACTGCCTGAGACACGGTTTGTCACACGGTTGTGTGACACACGTGTGTCTCAACTTCAAAAGTCACACGGCCTGGGGCGTTCCACACGACCTGGCCACACAGTCGTGTGTCCTCCATTTCTAAGTATTTTTGAAATTACCCTAAAAATTTTAGAATTGTTCCAAATTAGTCCCTATTTGTTCATTAGGCTATTTTTAGGGATATATAGACTTGAATTAAAGCCTGTAAGAATATTCTTACTCTGATTTAGAGTGAATTAGCAAACTTGAATTAGGTGAAGTAGGTCATTCTACTAATATCATTGAAGGTAGTAGTAGTAGTCAGAGTATGGTTCAATACTCTGATGCTAATAATTGAAATAGTCTTGTTATGTATCCAACTTCTAGCTTTCAAGAGGGAATAAATAGTGATAAGAGTGTAAATAGTGGAAGACCAAGTTTAACAGTGATAAATAGTGATAAGAGTGTAGATAGTGGAAGATCAAGTTTAGCATTGCATAGCATAATTCGTTATTTGATTGTATAAGACTCTAGTATGAAAGTATTAGATTGTCGTGACCTACCCCTATATAATATAATGTTAATGGTTAGCTTACATTTTTAATTATGATTGATTATTTGTTTTGATTTGTTAGTAATGCCCATGACCCTAATCCGACGATAGAGAGGGGTAAGGAGTGTTACAATAGATCTTGATGACCTGTTTTAATTTCCCCATAAAATCCTATTATATGTCACATTTTATATATCTTCATGTCATCATCTCAGCATTAATGTGGTAAGAAGAGAAAGATTTCAACGAGAGCTAGACACCATCTTTCCATATTAATAGTAAACTACCACGTGAGCCTTCAATATTAAATGAAAAAAAATAAAGAAAGAAAGAAATTGAATCCTACAGTTCCATCTTATCCTTTCCAATTTTTTTTCATGTAGTTTTGTTTATATAATGAAAACTACATATCAGTCTTTGTTTTTCACTAGGTGCACCATGCATTGAACTACCCATGGGTTCCCAAGCCTATAGTAATTCCTAGATAATGCTTTTATAATGCCTAGTGAGGTTTCTCCACAACCTCCGCCAAACTAGTCATAATCTTAGCATCAGTCCTAATCTTTTGTATTTTTCAATATGACTATTAATCTCTATAGCTTCTGAGTTCTCATACTCTAAAACATTCTTTTGTTTACTTACAAATAGCCCCAACATCGCATGAATCACGTGTCATAGTTTGAGCTTTTCTTTTCCATTACTTAATACCCAAACCCTTACATTACCATCTAACTCCCCTAGCCCAATATTCACCACCAATTGATTCAACTAAAACATCAATAGCAACTTGTTGTTCCTCAATAGGAAAGCCTGGGCCCAGTTGACCTATTGATCAGGTGTTCATCTCCCCTAAGAATAGCCTAGGTTTGAATAATTATTTGTTCTCACATGCAATTGAACTGCCCACAACTATCCTAGTTTTCACTATTGAAGGATGTGACAAATTCCCACGACCCATAAATATTTGTTACTTTAGGACCACTTTCCACATCAACATTTGTAACAATTATGAATTTGTCCTTCAAATTTCACTCCATTAAATTACCATCTATGGAGGGTCATTGTGTTAACTTCACCATTATACACGGTGGTTGCTCCATGAAACTCCTATTCCTTGAATTTTGACCAATACCATGAAATTGTACCTTGTTTTCAGTTGATTTCATTGTCCCCACTAATCTCTGTTTCAATGGAAAAGCTTGAAGCTAATCATCGTTTTTTCACTTCTTCCTTAACCCCATAGAGACATTTGAATTAGCATGGCCTAGCATCCCAAAAACAATAACGAAAAAGAGTTAAACTTTCATATTTGATTAACCCATTATCATTTTACTTTTTTTTTTCCTTTAAAATGAGACATATCACATCAAATGCTTTATAGTATCAATGGTAACTCTCAAACAATGGAATATCCCTTAACCCGCCTCTTTTAAGCTAAAGTTGACTTAATGAAATTTCCCAATGTGGTTTCCAATTTTTTCAACCATGGTCTTTTTAAACTATTTCAAGGAAAATCCGTACACCTAAATCCAGATAGAAGCCTTGTTAAACACATAACCTGAGGGTCATAATTCACTATTGTATTCATGAAAAAGAATCAAAATTGTGCCAAAAGCCGATAGAGCCCCTTCCATAACTCCTTTCTTATCTCTGAATGACCTAGTGGCGAAGCCAATGAGAGGCTGGCAGGGGCCCTGGCCCCCTTAAAATAGAAAAATTTCCATTTAGGCCTTTTATAATTTATAAAATTTTAAATTAGTAATGGTAAAATTACATTTTGGCTCCCCAAAATAATAAAAATTTAATCAATCCTTTAAAAATTATAAAGATATAGACTATTAAAATGGTTAAACTGTATTTTATTATCGTAAAAATATACAATTTAATTCTGGCGCCCCAAAAAAAAATTTTACCAAACTTAATGAGAAAAAAATTTCTCCTCTAAGGTCGTGAACTTAATGTTGTAGGAAAGCTTTTAGATAGACCTCAGAGTCCTTGTCATTGCTTTAAGGTTTACCCCTCTAGCAACTAAATTTTTGAATACAAGCCAAATATATATGGAGTCTAAATCATCAGCAATACTCTTGTCATGCAATGTGTTAGCATCCAAAATTATAGTTTCCTTTTTCGAAAGCTAAAGGTTCTTTAAACCTTCCCGTAATTTTTCTTCCATAATCCTTCTCTAGTCCCAAAACACACTAGTCTTGGGTAAAATGAAAACAAAGACTAAGATAACAAGAAATAGTACTCAAGAGAAGGAAAAAACCCCTAAGATTTAACACTTGCCACTCGACAAGTAACACTCTCATAGTACCAAAGGATACCAGAGAAACTCAACTCAATATTCTAGTATATTACTTTTACACCCAAATTTATATATCTTACTATTATTTTTAATTTCATCATAAATAATCTCATGGTTACATTTTTTAATATACCATTCAAATAAATCTTTACTTGAAAAGAATTAGGTTTAATCGTTCCATTTAACAACCTCAACAAAAGGGCTCAAAATTTCAATTATTGAAATTAAAAGCTTATGGTGTAATGATAAAGGATTTCCATTGACATAAAATCCTCATTTTAAAATTTGAACAACTCATGGAAAAGAATATTATTAAAAAATTAATTACCTAATTTGTTAACTTTTACCATTAAAAACAATTGTTTTAGATTCAAGTAAAACTTAGCATCTCAATAATGAATTGTTGGTTTTTGAGAAAAAAAAGATCCCTTAAAATCTATGCAATAAAAGAAAAGGCAAAAGGAAATGTGGTACATAAAACCTTATATTCTTTATCCATAATCATTATATATAGTAAACATTAGTTGGCCAAAATGCATTATTTTCACCTAGCTGTGACAAGTCCTTTTCCATTTTCATTCATTCCTTGCCATCCTTAATGAAATGGCCAAAACCCATCATCTTTCTCACAATCATAACTTTGAATATTTTATTTTAATATCATTAATAAAATTTACTTTGCAAATAAAAGAAATCTTACATCAAAATTCTTATATTTTTATTGTGTTTGGATTTTTACTTACTAATTTTCCTAATACATTAGTAATTTATATGATATAATATTATGTTTTATGTATGTCCAAAATCCATGGTCCTCCCTCACAATCATAACTTGTTAGTTTTTTTTTTTCTTATATCCACAATTTGTGTATTATTATATTCGTATTATTTCAAATTTTCTTTTTTATTTTGGCCAAATATTTCAAAATTTTGTTCATTTTTACTTAAATTTTGATATATTAATAATTTAATACATCTATTATATTATAGTAGTTTTTTAGTCAAAAATTTTGCTCTTTAGTCAATGATGAAATGATGATGCCAATTTTCGCAATAGCTAAAAGCTCTATCCCCATTAACACCTATGATTTCCACTTCAATAACACCAAAAAAATCTTTTTCCTATAATTACAAATGCTTTGGCATTGCTGACGATTTCCCTCAAACATAACACATAATTTTTTTTTTTTAAAATTTCAACATCTATAATTTTTATCATATTTTAAAATTAGGGTCTCCTTTATATATAAAAATACATTAAAATGGTCCCAATAATCACATGTGTATGGTAGTATTTATATTCTTTTTTTCTACGTGTGCTAATTTTATATATATATAACAAAGAATGGGCAAAAAGCAAATGAAAAGTTTGTTTAAAATATTTTCTTGAATGGTTGGGTATAGCTGCTTGCTGGGGTCAATCTCTAAAACGACTTCAATCTCCACCTTGCACACTACTTTCTATTCCAAATAGATGCTACTACTATTTTGCTCTATTCTATATCATTTCATTACTTTTTTATACTTTCTTTTTTGGATTTTCTCTTTCATTTTTCACACCCAAAATCAAATGGAAATCCTAGCATTTATTATTATATATTTTGTTGGTATTTTTTTATTAAATATTAAACATTAATTTTGGTAATATTCATGTAATACCAATTTAATCTGTATTATAAATAGATAAAATTTTGATTAAGGTATAATTTGGGGTTTCTTTTACAAAAGAAATGATAAGTGTAAATTTAATAAGATATCGGTAGGTGTTGATTGGAATATAAATCTCGAGATCGTTATAGCTATTAGTGATAGCAATATTGAAGAATCAAAATCCACTCTAATAAGAAGGATTCAATAGATACTAGCTAATGAAGAAAAGTGGTCTTTAAGATATATTTCTAGTAAGACCAACAAAATTGTAAATGCTTTAGCGAAAATGACTCTCTCAAATGATGAAGTATTGCATATGTTTGAGAACCTCTATGAAGATTATAGAGATCCTAAAAGAAGAAAGCACGGTTAACAATTTATTTATAAATATTTTTATGTAATTCTTTATTTATTTGTTTTTTTTTTAAATCCTTGCATTCACATTTTAAGTTAAAGTTATATGGCTAACAACCCAACAATTTGCATTATATTCTCTATTAGCCTACATAATCGCTTTTGTCTTGTCTGTATTATATTTTAGTGCTGTAATTTGTCACCACAAATTTTATACATGTGTCATGTTTATATTAAATTTTCATATAATGCATTATAAGTTGTAATTATACACTTTCTAAGACATTCAAATTCATATTTCCTTATATTGATAACTGGATCAATAATTCCTCACCAATTTTTTGAAGGAAAAAGAATTAATATAGAAGCTTCCTATCCTGTTCAATGAGTCAATTGAAACAGATAATCGATAAGAAAGAAAGACAAAAGAAAAAGAAGATTGGTGTGTGAGTAGTGAGTCAAAGCAAGTAAGCCACCGAGGTTGCTCTCATGGGCCCACTTTTATTTTTATATTTTGCTGTGATACATTAAAACGCAAAGTGGATTTCATACTTTGATGTTGAAACATTTGTGGAGTCATCAGTTAGGTCAAAAACCTGACACATTTTTTTCTTCCTCATTCTATAGGCTTTCATTTTTAAATAAGATTTTGCATTTCCCCTACTATTGTCCTTTCTTTGCAAATTCAAGTTTTTGCTTGCAAGCTACTTTATGCTTAATTGTTAGGCAACAATTATTGTTCTCATTTATTATTATTTTTGTTTTTATGTGTAATATGAATGACAAAACAAGAAATTGATATGCAATTATGTGAGGGTTATTGGTAAAACTACCACAAAATTCTCTATATTCTACTTTAAATTACATTTTAGTTTTTTTACTAAAAAATGAGTAAATCAAATTTTATATGTTAGATGAGTAAAACAGTTCATCTATTAAAATTGCACCGTTAAATGTTTGTTTTGGTGTTTATATATTGACCCAATCTTATATTTGATCTATTCTGACCCCTACTCTTTTACCATAAGTAAATTAGGAATGTTTAAAATTAATAGGCTTAAAGGTAAAAAAAAAAAAAAAAATCTTTTGTAACAAATTAAAAAAAATTAATTAAATACTTTTAAATTTTAAAAAATCATAAAAATTATAAACAAAGTTATTTTTTTAAAGTTGAAAATTTTTTATTAAAAAATAACCATATTGACCTAATAAAATTTAATGGCTATAAGAATTTTGAAAATAAAATTGACCCTAAGTTAGTATTGTTATGTATTAATAAATATAAGAAAACTCCCTTAGAAAAAACAACTTTTGACTAAAGGATCTTCACCACCAATCGCAACAATAAAAAAAATAAAGGACGATATTTAATTGAAAAACTTACAAACCAAAACAAACACGTTACTACATCCAAACACCTATAACCACGTTAAAAACTTGAAACCAAGAAGCAAGAAGTGATTGAAACCAATAACCACTTACCTTGCTCAATCCTCTTTAATTTAGAGATAATAACCTCGTCAAAACAAGCCGACGGCTTTAGTCTCACAGTATAAAATTCTTTATTAGTTTAACAAATCTCGGTCTCAAAGCTCATATCCTCAGTGAAGGCATCACCATAAATCCCATCTTCCAACGGGTAAAAGAAGGACAAAAACCAATAGATTCATTCCACACGTCATAAGAAGCCGAAACATGATCCCTTGATACATCATTGGGGCTTTGTATAAGGCATAACCCATTTTTTTTCCTTACCTAAGCATCAAGTCCTTACTTTCACTCACGAAGGTTTCGATCTGCTCTAAATGAGCTTCAAGAGAACCCCAATCTACCATTTCATCTTCCAAAGTGATCCTATCACAAATCCCAAAATTAGCAGCATTGATAATGTTGTCACACTACTCATCGAAAATGCAAACTCCATTGAAAATAACTTCATTAAACCTTTGAAACTCATTGGCCTCTATAGTATTATCAATGTCATTGACTTCTCTGTCCCTCATACACCTTTTAATCGATGGCATTTTGACTATTGAATCGATGGGGCCTTCAAATCTATCTTGAACCCCGTCACAAACACTTTTCAATACCCTGATGTTACAACCTTTTGCTTATTCAATGTTATCATCATCTGTAGTACTCAAATCTAGCTCATCACTGAAACCAACCTTTTTGGCTTCCATGGTGCTTCGTTCATTAGAGTTTCCACACCATTCAATAGAAAAAGTTGAATAAGAGGAAATTGAATTGAACTCTTTCATTCACATTGACATCTTAGATTCGGAATAAGAATAGAACCAATTTTAGAAATCTTGATATTGAAAACAACATCACTAATCTTAAGTTCAACAATAGCTTCAATTGTACTAAAATCTTGTGGAATAAGTTGAATATTTGCTTTTGAAAAAGACTTGGGTTCCATTAATGCTAATGAAGTCACCTCACCTTTTAGCAAGGTGCACCATGTGTGAATTTGTTGGGGTTATCAATGAAAGAATGAAGAAATTGAAACAAAGAAAACGGATGCAAAAATGATAAAAAAAACCCTTATCATCATAACTGATTTCATTAAGCCAAACATATGAGTTACAAAGCAGTTACGTAATGTATAACTACTCCCACTAATTACATTGAAAATTACATAACTTATCTTGCACATAAAGTAAAGTTGACTTATTAGCCAAAACATTAGTTAAGCATCATTCAAATCAGCAAACTAGTCATGTTGATTCAAATAGACTAATTACAAAATGAACTAGACTAGTTTCAAGTTGAACAAAATAGAACTGCTACATTTGTTGAGCTTCAAAGACTTTTCTACTGTTGCATTGCAGGACAAAGTTCAACACTCCTCCTTGGACTATATGCAACAAACACAAATACTTCTTCTTAAGTAGTCAAACCTTGTAGCACTAAGAGACTTAGTTAAAATATCAGCAAGCTGATTTTCTGAGCCGCAATGGATCTAATTAACTTCCTTTGATTGTTCAGCCTTCCTAACAAAGTGATAGTTAATCTTAAAGTACTTTTTTTTCCATGAAATATAGGATTTTTTGCTATGGCAACAACTAACTGATTGTCAACTTTAATTTAAGTAGCTTCATCTTAGCTCTCATTCAAATCACATAAGAGCTTCCTTAGCCAAATGGCTTGATTGACAGCAGCAACACCCACAATGTACTCTGCTTTTGCTGTTGATTGAGCCATAGTTTGTTGTTTCTTTGAGCTCCAATAGAAGACCCCTGAGCCTAGGGTGAAAAAAAACCCTATGTGCTCTTCATGTCATCAATGGACCCTGCCCAATCACTATCAGAGTAGCCTATCAGCTTGAGTTCTTCAGACTTCAAAAATTTTACCCTATAGTCCAAAGTTCCTTTAACATATCTAAGGACTCTTTTGGCTGCCTTAAAGTGTACAACATTACAACAATGCATGAACTTAGATAGAAGGCTAACAGCAAACATGATATCAGGCCTTGTAGCATTCAAATAAAGTAGACAATCTACAAGGCTTCTATACCCTTTTTCTTCAACCTTTTCATAGTTGACATTGCTGGTTAGCTTTTCACCTTGAGCCATTGGTGTACTAACAATTTTGCAATTTTTCATGCGAAATTTATTTAAAATTTTCAAAGCAAAGGCTTGTTGACTTATGAAAATAGCATGATCAGACTGTTTTACTTCTATGCCGAGGAAGTAAGTCGTCTCCCCTAAGTTAGTCATTTCGTACACATCCTGCATTTGCCTTTTGAACTCTTTAATCAGCTTCCTTTTGCTACTAGTTACCAATATATCAACTATATATAGTGACACAATCAACAAGGTTTCATTTTCTGATTTCTTCACATAAAGAGTAGGCTCATTGATGCTCTTCTCGAACCCAAGCTTAGACAGATATACATCGATTCTGTCATACCAGGCCCTTAGTGCTTGCTTTAGACCATACAATGCCTTTTTGAGCCTATAAACCTTATGCTCTTCACCAGAAACCTTGAACCCATCTGGTTGTTCAATGAAGTTTTCTTCATTAACGAAACCATTCAGAAAAGCAGACTTGATATCCAATTGGTGAACTCTCTATTGCTTATGAGCAGTCAAGACAAACAAAAGCCTTATAGTATCTAACTTTGCAATAAGAGTAAAGGTCTTTAAGAAGTCACTGCCATACTGTTGGTTGTATCCTTTCACTATAAGTCTCGCATCTTGCTTGTTCAAAGACCCATCAGTATTGTACTTGACCCTGATCACCCACTTCACACCAACGAATTTTTTTTTGGACTGGCTTATCAACCAGTTCCCATATGTTGTTATTGTGTATCATCTTCATTTCAGCTTCCATTGCATTTTCTAACAGTCTTCTTTAGCATCCTCATCAAAGTTTGTAGGCTTCACTATTGCCACATCGCATATTTGATAGATGTCAGTGATGGTTCTTGTGCCTCTCACAAGTACATCATCGAATCCATCCTCAATCAATGCCTCTTCTTCAACAAGCTACAAATTGCTGTCTTGTTGTTTTGTCTCACATAAGCTTGTATCTAGACCATTCCAGTTCCATACATTTTCCTCATAAAACTTCACATCCTTACTCACTGAGATCTTTTTGGTAGAAGGATCAAAGACTCTATAACCCTTCTTTGTGCTGCTATAACCAACAAAGATCCTTGGCTAGACCTTTTTTCCAATTTGGTTCTCTTCTTAGTTGGAACAAGTGTATAGCAGAACAACCAAACACCTTTAGGTAAGAAATTATTGGTTTGTGTCCAAACCAAGCTTCAAAAGGAGTCTTATCTTTGACTGTATTAGCTAGTAATGTAATACCCTTAACCCGTATTTGACGCCGGAACAGAGTTACAGAGCATTACCGAACTTATAACTCAATCATTCAAGCATTTTATAAACAATTCTCATTTAAAAAAAACCATTCAAATTCATTCATATAGTCCACAATACGAGCCATCGAGGCCCTAAAATAGACAATAAAAATGGTTCGAGACTAAACTGAGCACTCAATGAATTTTTGGAAAAACATGGAAATTTTTTCAAAGTGCAGGGGACACACGCCCGTGTGCCAAGTCGTGTACCCTTCGAAATGGCCCCACACGCCCATGTACCAGGACGTGTGAAAATTAGAGGGTATACTGACTTGTACCACACCGCCAAGCCACATGCACATCTGCTAGGCTGTGTAAAGCTACTGACTTGGTTTCTAAATATGTATCAGGGGACACACAGTTCAGACACACGCCCATATCTCTGCCCGTGTGAACAAAATAGGCTATTTTCCAAGCTATTTTTCTCACCCAAATGGTGCCAACCTAAACTCAACAATGCACATACAACCATGGCATAAATAGGCACTTCAAGCCAACTAATATCAAGTTTATATCATGCACTATCACACATACAACATGATATCCATAAGCACATTCATTTAACCACTTTAACACACATCAAACATACTTACAAAGTCTACCTAAAAGGTTAAATTCATATATGAGACTTTGTGCCTATAACTTATCATGCATACTCATCTCAATTCCAACCATTTGCTACAAAAGATACCAATCCATAATAAGGCATTCACAAAGCCACTATACACCATATATCAAAAGGCCATATATACATATTTACATATCAAAACATATATCATTCTCAAGCCAACTCACTTGGCTAATTATACAACCAACATACAGGCTACCTTAACCAAAACACCCATACACTCTATTTAACCCAAAATATACAAAGTCCAAAGTACCAAAATGAGAGTTTGATAGTGAGACACGATCTCTGATGGCTTCTGAATCAAGCGAGCTTCCGAAATACTATAAAACACGAAAATATAAACAAAGTAAGCAATTAAGGTTAGTAATTTCGTATAACTAATCAATACAAACTTACCAATTTATCCACAATTTAAATAAGCATAAATAAACATAGACAAATTCCAATTCGACCAATAGCCTATCACATAAACACGAGTAGGTTAGCCATGCATGAATTCAACCACTATATATTATTTTTCCTATTTCTTACAAATACTTATACTAATTTGTATTAACTTTGATCACCTTGTATTATCACCAAGCTCATTGAATTCTTTAAATATCGATAAATATACTTACCTCATCTTTTCAAATTTGAGAATGACTTACGGATATGAGTAAATCGTTTTCTTTGTGCCATAGTCTGACTATGGTCTTACATATGAATTGCCATGGCCCTGCCATGGTCTTACACTCGTAGTGCCATAACCCAATTATAGTCTTATCATTTGAATTCCATAGCCCAACTATGGTCTTACATACAAATATTGCCATGGTCCAACCATGTCTTATTCGTTAATTCATCATTTGCATAAGATGATTGTACTCAATCCTGCGATGTACTTGTTTCAAACATTTAATTCCATTTCAAAATTAAACACTAAATATGAATAATTCCATGATATCATTCATTAATCAAATAAATAAACATTAAATGTTTAACTATACGAACTTACCTCAAACTTAAACGGAGAATATGATCGTTTAGTCCACGACTTTATCTTTTCCTCGATTTAATTTCGAAGGTTGCTTGTCTTGATCTATATAATCAAATTGAACTAGTTTAATTCACTTTCTATTCAATTCAATCTAAATTTCATGTTATGGAAAAATTACCTTTTTTCCCTTATATTTTTAACTTTTTACAATTTAGTCCCTGGCTCATAAAATGAAATTCATTCCATTTGTTCCCTATACAAGTATAGTCGAATTCTATATAAGCCTATAGCAGCCCATACAATTCACAATTTCACACATTTAACACAACATTTTTACATTTCTCAATTTAGCCCCTATTTGACAATTTCATCAAAAGTCCCTTAACAAAAGTTGTTTAATTAACAATAAGGACTCATATTCTTCCATTAAACTTCAAAACCCTATTATACACATTAATTGAAAATCTCAAACTATTCAATATTTTTGCAATTTAATCCCCTAGTTAGCTAGCTTAAGCTACAACGATCCCGAAAACATAAAAATCAACAAAAACGGGATAAGTTTTCACTTACATGCAAAAGAAAAAGCTTGAACAAAAATTTTCTCCTCTCTAATGGTGATATTCAGCCAGCACAAAGAGAATGGGATAAAGATGATAGCTTATTTTTGTTTATTTTACCTTTAATTGCCTTTTTACCAAATTACCCTTACCTAGCTTTAAAAATTACTCAATTACCAAGCCATGCACATCCACTAACTCAGTTAGTGGTCTAATTACGACATAAGGACCCTCAATTTAAAATTTTTTAGCTATTTAACACCTTTAGCTAATAGAACACAACTTTCGTACTTTATGTGATTTAACCCTTTTTCACAAATTGAGCATACAAACGATAAAATTTCTTAACAAAATTTTTATATCATAATTCTAACATACTGTAGAACATAAAATAATATCAAAATAAATTTTACAACAACGAATTTGTGGTCCCAAAACCATTGTTCCGATTTCACTGAAAACGGGTAGTTACAAGTAATCTGTTAAGTAAATACATTGAGGTATTCACAGTCTCAACCTAAAAATTACTTGGAAATTTACTTTCAAACAGTAGGCATCTAGCCATGTTAAGCACTGTTTGATTCTTCCTTTCACAGACACCATTCTATTGAGGTGTGTAGATAGCTGCCAACTGATGCTGAATTCCAGCCTGTTCACATAACTTTTGAAACCTTTCTGACAAATACTCAGTGCCATTGTCTAATCTCAAGGCCTTTTGCTTGCTATTTGCTTGATTTTCAGCTAAGGCTTTGAGCTTGCTAAATACTTAAGGTATTTTTTATTTTTGTTTTAGAAAATTCACCCAACAAAACCTTGTATAATCACCTATAAATAGCACAAAGTACTTGCTGTTACTTAGAGAGGAGCTCTTCATTGGTCCACAAATGTCAATATGGACTAATTGAAGCTTGTCTCGAGCTCTCCATGCCTTATTAACTGGAAATGGCAATCTCACTTGATTCCTTAGATGACAAACCTCATAAACTCTATCTTTAACTTGAACCCTGGACATATCTTCAACCAGTTCCAATTTGTGCAGCAAACCAAATGACCTATAGTTAACATGGCCTAACCTTTAATGCTATAAACAAGCCTCATCAATCAAACTAGCATAAGCCTTCATTTCTAACTGATTCATATCCAACATAAAACATCTTTCAGTCATAGGTACTGTCACCAGTTCTTGACCAATTGAGTCCTCAATAACACAAGACTTATTCTTAAAAGTAAATGTGTAACCCTTCTCTATTAACTGACCAACACTAAGCAGATTTTGGTCTATATCAGGTACAAAAAGGACATCTAAAATTGTTTTGTTACTTGAATGTGTGCATATTACAACATTGCCTTTGCCTGTAGCCACAATGAAGTTTTCATTCCCAATTCTGACTTTGGAAACAAAGCTGCTGTCAAGATCTCTGAATGACCTTTCATCAGATGCCATATGATGAATGTTGAAACCATTTTTTTTGAACAATGGGGTCAACTTGGTTTTGAAAATGAAAACAAATGTGGGAGTCACCACCAATCCTTTTTGATGAGGTGTGATCGGGTCATCTCGTAAAAGTGGTTATTTTTAATAAACGGTTTGATTTATTTTGAACAACGATTTTGGTCCACAAAATTCAGAAAGACGGGTTCGGGAGTCGGTTACGCACGAGGAAGGATTAGCACCCTCGTAACGCCCAAATTTGGTACCTAGTTGATTAATTAGTGTCCTAGTGTCAAAAATTGAGAACTTTGAAGAAAAATACGATCCATCATTAAAATATTGCTTAATTGAAAAAAAATTTAGAAAGAGGGCATATTTCATGTTAATCGAGGAAAAAATTATGTCCCGTAAGTTAGGACACAATGTCTTAAATTCTCGATACACGAATAAACGCCGAAAAAATTATTTATTTTGAAAGATATTTGATTTTCTCGGTTCTTAGAAAGAAATCATACTCCGTAAGTTAGAATACAATTTTTCGTAATACCGAAATTATTTAAAAAAAATTAAAACATTCGTATATTTGAATTTATCGAGAAAATCAAAACCCCGTGAGTTAGGGAATGACCTTTCGAATCTCGAAATACGAAATATTACTTATTTGAAATAACGTTTTAATATATCGAGTAAAAATATGACGTGATTTGTAGTAAAATGTAGAAGCATATTACGGTGCTAATACGTGTAATAACATAATAAAAAGTGTGATAATGCCGAAAACAATAATATGAGCAAATATATAAAAATGAAATAAAAACAAGGCTAATAATATAAAAATATAAATAAATAAACAAGTGAAAAAAAGATATTAAAAAGCTTAAACAAATAAATAAGAAAAATGAAATAAATGAATAAGTAAATAAAAAAATAAAATATGACAAAATAAGAATGACAACAACAACAACAACAACAACAACAACAACAACAACAACAACAACAATAATAATAATAATAAATAATAAATAATAATAAATAATAATAGTAAAAGGAATAATAATAATAGTAAGAATATTAAAAATAGTAATAATAACAATAATATAAATAATATATATATATATATATATGAAAAATAATAATAGTAATAATAATAAATATAAATAACAATAAAAATCATAAAATTAACTAATTTAATAGTAAAGTAGCTAAATAACTAAAAAAGGGATTAGATTGAATTTAAAACAGAAAGTTTAGGGCAAATCTGAAAATATATAAAAGAGAAAAAGACCGAATCAAATGCGCGAATAACAAGGAGGGACTAAAGGGGAAAATATCCCCTCCCTCCAAAATGTAGCACTTTACACGGGGCTAAAATGAAATAGAAAGAAAATTACAGTGGCGAATTAAAAAATAAAAAAATAAATTTTAAAAAGGTGAAAAATGCGGAAGGACCAAATGCGAAATTTCCGATTAATAAAAAACGCGCAGATCCTCCCTTGCGGGTCGGGTCGACACGCAGATCTTGGGCAAAACGACGTCGTTTTATGCTTGGGGGTATTAGGCCAAAACGACGTTGTTTTAAAGGCCTATTTAAGGCAATTTTTTTAGAAAAAAAATCACTTTTCAGCCAATTTCCAAACAAAAACAAAAGATGCTCTCCGCCCCTCTCAGCTCCGAATCCAGTGGGGATTTCGGTCGCTGAACCGCCACCTGTTTGTCACCAGCGACCACCGTACACGGCGACCGAAGCTCCAACAATGTAAGTTTTTTTTAATATATATAAAGGTTTTCGTAAAAATATAAAATGAGAAAAAAATAGATAAATAATAGTTCGAAAATGGAAAATAAAAGAGAAAAAAAAAATGAAAATAAAGGACCTTTTTTTCTTCTTGCTTGCTCTTTTTTTTTATTGTTTTTGTGTTTGAATTTCTGCTTTTTGTATTTGAAAAGTGTTTTTTTTTTATTTCTCAAAATTATTACATTGAGATTGTGACTTTATATAGCCTTTTACATATTGTTTTTTTTCCAATTGATGTTTTCTCTGTGTTTGCAGGTGCAAGTTGGACGGTGACAAGGGCGGTGGCGTGCTGCAAGCGCGGCCAGTGGAGGCAGTGGGCAAGTACAGCTGGTGGCAGAAGATTAGCTAGGGTTTCAACTTTTTTGAAACCCTAGTTTGACTAATGGGTCAATTGGGTTTGGGCCATTTGGGCTAGGGTAATTAGGTTTAATTTTGGGCCTCAAGTTTAGGTTTCAATTGTTGGGCTAGGCTGAATTAGGTTTGTAATGGGGTTTGGTTTAGTGGTTAGATGGGTTTTAAGTTGGCATATGGGTTCGGGCAAAATTTGGGTTTTACAATGAATACAACCACTATTTATCAACTAGCCTTTTCTGACTTTACTTGAGGTTGCAAAACAGGATACAATAAAAACATGCTCCTCTTGAGCTTGAATATCCTCAACAGCTTGAGCTTGGTTTTGCTGTTGAGGTTGTGCCCTTCATTTATTTTTGCAGATCTTTTCAATGTGACCAAACTACTTGCAGCTCCTACACTGGATGTCAGGTCTGTACCAACAATACCTTTCCAAGTGTGTGGACTTCTTGTAGTGAATGCATAGTGGGAACTTTTTCTTTTTTGTATCCTTATTTGGTTTCTCCCTTTTTATCAAGCCAAGGTTTCTTTCTTTTGTGGCTCGAACCTAAACTATCTTTGCTTCTTTCCTGGAAAACTCCTTCAGGATGCTCCTCCAGCCTGTTGGCCCTTCTTTGCTCTTGTGCACACAAAGCATTTATCAACTCTGATAGTGAAATGGTTGATAAATCTCTCAAGTCTTCCGATGAGGAGATCTTTGACTCGTATTTTTCAGGAAGAGTTGTAATGACCTTCTCAACAATCCTTCTGTTACTAAAATCATCTTTAAAGAGCCTGATGTTGTTGACTGTAGCCATGATTCTATCAGAGTATTGCTTAATGGTTTTAGACTCTCTCATCTTTAGATTCTCAAAGTCCCTTCTCAGGTTAATCAACTGTTGCTGCCTGGTTTTATCTGACCCTAGAAACTCTTCCTTGAACCTTTCCCAGGCCTGCTTTGGAGTGTTTCAGGCCATTATTTGAGTGAAAATCACATCAGAAACTTCATTTTATAAGCATGACATTGCTTTGTGCTTCTTAGCACAGTCCTCACTGTGCTGTATGATTTGTGCTATGGTGGGGTTGGCCCTCAATGGAGGTGGTTTTGTGTTAGTTTCCACCACATTCCACAGGTAGTGTGCTTGCAAGTAAGTCTTCATTTTAATTACTCTTATATGGTAGTTTTCACCATCAAAGATAGGTGGTGGTGGTGAAAAACTCATGTTGCAGCAAAAAAAAAAAGCTTCAGTTTCTTTTTCTTCAAAAAACTTAACAACCAACAATAGAGGCACTCAAAGATGATAGGCTCTCCATACCATTTGTTAGGGCTATCAGCAAAAGAAAGAAGAAATTGAAACAAAAAAAAACGGATGTAAAAATTATTAAAAAAACTCATCATCATAACTGATTTCATTAAGCCAAATATATGAGTTACAAAGCAGTTACCTAATGTATAACTACTCCAACTAATTACATTGAAAATTACATAACTTATCTTGCACACAAAGTAAAGCTAACTTATCAACCAAAACATCACTTAAACATAATTCAAATCAGCAAACTAGTCAAGGTGATTCAAATAGACTAATTACAAAATGAACTAGACTAGTTACAAATTGAACAAAACAGAACTACTACATTTGTTGAGCTTCAAAGACTTCTCTACTGTTGTATTGCAAGCGAAAGTTTAACAGAATTGGGATGCCAAAACAAGAGATCCAAACCTTTTGACTCTTCACTTTCACAAAATCAAACTATGGTCCCTTTTTAACAAACTACTATTTCCCAATAATCTCGTTTCACACCCTCCATTACTTCCACATTATCACAAACCAAAAGAAAAACATTATTATATATTCTCAAAATTGATATACCTTTCATGCCAGCTTAGTTCATCTAATTAGCAAAGGATTCCACCTTATGGTATTGTTTACTCCAACCAACATAAAACCTCTTCAAAATTAAGAGTTTATCCCTATCAACCATACCTTTAACAATCTTACTAGGTTCCTCACTTTCAAGATTAAATTCTGTATTATTCTAACCTAGAACAACTCCTCACATTGTTCATTATAAGCTTCAGAGTTGGGAACCTTTGTTGCATACCATATCGTCACTCTTAACACCCTTAATAATTTTAGCCATATTAATCATTTTCTCCAAAACAAACTTCTTTCGTTAAACTTGGCAAAGTTTTCTCTAATTCAAACGATGTATAGCTCTTGCTGCATTAGCTGCACTAGAGAACCTCACAAAATCAAAACACTTCCCATCGAAAGCTTTCTTCAAAGGAATAAAAGCATCAATAACATTTTTGTGATGTTTAAAAATTTTTCCATAGACTTCTCAAATGCAATCTTAGAGGTAAGTTGAAGACGAAAATTGAAAAACACCTCATCCTTGCTTGCTTAAACACCTTCTTGTCCAATTTTTGCTAAATGTCAAAAGTGGGATAAAAAATAACCTGTTATTGTTGGATGATTTTCCTTGTCCCTAAAAATTTAGACCATTTCTCGATTTGTGCATGTCATCCCTGCGCAGAGGTTATACACTAAATTTGTATCCATATAGAAAATGAAGAGAGTTGACCCAGGTTTAAAGAAATATTGTGAGACTATTTACTAGTCATAAAAAAATATCCTATCAAGCACCCAAGGCCACTCTCTTTGAATGAAATGAAGATTGGATAGGTTGTCAAATCTCATAACATAAAAGTAATCATATTTGGAGAACATCGTTACATGACCATGTAAATTCCACACTCTATTAAAAAGTCTTTGAAGGTATTAAACTGAAAATTATTTGAACCATTAATGAAAGCAATCAAATCAGTCTTGCTGATTGTGATACCATCTTAATGAAAATTGATGATATGGCGTCCAGTAAAATGAACATTGTTAAGTGGATGAAATTCTATTTTTATTGATCAAATAATTTGTCAGTTTCGTTGCTATTGGACCAACTACAACATCTAAGAAGAATTTTAGACATTTTAAGAAAATGACAAGAAGTGGGATAAGATGTACGAAGATTAAGCAAATGAGTCAAGGGAGGTTTCCATGCAAGAGCTCTACATGCAACTTTCTTTAAATATGAATTGAATATAAAAGAGGAACCTTTTAGGTTCCATTCTTTAAAGGGTGACATAGGGCCAAAAATACAAAGGGTTAAAGAAGGTTAAAAGAAGACAAAAAGATAATAAATAAATGTAGAAACAAAGGAGGAACAATAAAGGCTAGGGAAACACAAATGATGGGAATTGAAAATAATCACACTCGCCAAAATGTCCATTCCATCTTCACACTCAAAGTCATGTGTAAAAAAAAAGGGGTGGGACCATCATGCATCTACCTAGCAACTAAAGAAAATCGAAGATGGAATAACCAATAGGAAGAAGTGATTAAGGGAAGGGAAACAACGAAGCAACTAAAGATATGGTGATAAGAGAAAGGATTGTATGAAACAGGAATATTATCCCTTTCCAATAGTTTTATGCCATATCAGTAATTTTATCCTGAATTTCAAGATTTTAATTTAGATTTGATTTTTTTTAGGATGAAAATGTTGATGTACCATAAAATTATTGGAAAAAAGATATATGATGTGGCGTCCCTATTTCATAAAATCCTATGCCATGGTGATAAATAAAAAATGGGTGAGAGATATGATTGCAAAAGGGAAAAAAATATTAAGGGAGGAAAAGGCTGGAGAGAATTGGAAAATAAGAATGCAAGGGAAAGTAGATAAAAAAAGCCAAAAATAGGAGTCAACATTAGATCAAATTGAGTCGAAAAATTTCAAGTTATTTGAGTCCATAAGTCCCATTTGAGAGACCTGTAATTACCTCAAATTTATTTAAATACAATATTAAATATTAAAATTTCTTTAATGTAATAAAAATATAAAACATTTGTGTAAGAAAAATATTAATAGTTAAGGACTTTTTAAAAAAAAATATTTTAGCCCATAATATCTTTTTTAATTATTTGCATAACCCAACTATGAAGGAAAAATAATTTTATGCACCGATTGAATTTGACCATTTTTCAGCAAAATGATGAATTATTTTTTAATAAAAAAGTAGGAAGAGATACATAAATATGTTATCCATTGAATCTTAACCTTTTTAAAAAAGCAAAATCTGTTTAATTAATTTTTTTCTAAGATGCCAAACACCGCCCATGAAGGCGCCATAGGAGTAGGGCAGGTACTATTTTTTCATATAATAATTAAGATGGCGAGATATGCTTTAGAATCACATAATAAGCAAGCATATTAATAATTATATTATACTCTTCTAATCTTAATCTCGTAATAAATTTGAAAATTTTAAAAATACTTTTATATTCCACAATTTCATGTTTTTTATATTTTTCAAATATATATTACATTGAATTGCGTTTTCATAATATGCACTTCACTTTTACTAATTACATAATAATAAATTTTATATTCCCAAGCAAAGCATAAAAAGTTATAAAATACTCGATTTTATTATATACAAAAATAAAATGAATAATTTTATATATTGAAGTAAGCTACTCCATAATGCTTCAAAAAAAAAAAAATATCCGCTTCGCTTCACCTCACCTCACTTTCGCTGTTCAAAAACTCATAGAACAAAATCTCTTTCAAATGAAATGGTATAATTCAAAATTTATCAAATAGTTCAGATTTTCTTACCTTAAATTTCACCCATGAAAACTTTTTAGTTTATAGGGTCTAGACCTACCCATAGGTTAGGACTTGAAGGCTCGTCTGAAAAGTGAACTTGGATAAAATTTAAGGTCTATTTTTTATATATATTGAACCTTAGGCAAGAATGTTTTGTTTGAATCTGATCCAGTCCAACCTGCATATATTATGTTATAAAAATAATTATATTAATTATATATATTTATATTAAATAACAATTAAAATCATTACTCAAAACCTAAAAAAGAAAAACTTACTTAATTAAATAACTCAACCCAACCTAAAATATAAAATTTTAAAATTTATATTTAATACATTAAAATATTTATTATATTTATGGTTGTGTTTTTAATATAAATATTTTTTAATGCATTAAAAAAATTATTTCAGAATTTTTTGTGCATTTAAAGTATTATATTTTAAAATAAAAATTAATTTAAAAATTAAATATAAACGAATTAAATGGGATTGGAATTTAACTTTCTTAAATTGTGCTCTAAACTAAAACCGAAATTGAAAAATTGATGCGGATGGGTTGGTAACTGAATTTTATAATATCTCCTTTTGAGCCTTTTATTTAATAGACTTTCAAGGCTAAGGTTCCTCTTTCTTGGGATTCTAATTCTACATCACTCTAATCACTAACCCTTTTGCTACTGAAAAGCTCTTCCATCTTTAATGTTATCATTTTATGGAAACAAAAGTAATTCAGTGTCATCCACCACACTTCCCAATATCCTGATAAGCTTAGGGAAAACATAACCTCCTTAGGATCAAGCTTAGAGATGCTTAGTTGAATGAAAATTGGAGGATGAGAGAAGAAAGTGAAAAACTAGAGAAAAAAAAAAAAACATTTTGGGAATACACTTATTTATAGGCTGGGTGATTAGTCTAGGCATGATAATGCGTTAAAAAAGCGAGAGGATTTAAAAATATATATATGAGGTCTAAAATTTAGATTTAAATCAAATTTAATGTCCAGTCAGCTCTTGAGTAAGATTTTTTGACCTGAATCCAATCTAACTTGAATTTATTATGTTATAAAATTTTATTATATTGATTATATATGTTAAATAATTATTATATTTATTTGTGCTTTTAATATAATAAAATATTTATTATGTAACACCTCAAACCCGGCCCAGATGTTATGGCAGAATCTGGTGTGTCACATTGAAGTGTTTTAGCGAAAACCATGTTTTCATTGAAAACCCTTCTTAAAATAAAAGAAACCTTAATTAACTTTAAAAAAAACACCTTTCAGTTGCAAAAACATTATTCGAAACATTTGATTTAAGAAAACTTATCATTTAAAAATTTAATTGCGGAAACGTAGAAAACATACTATAATTTAGGAAACCCATGTTCAACTTCTTGTAAATTACAATGAAAATAATAATAATAGTTCAAGTAATAATAACATAACGAAAATCTTATTACAATCTGATCTGAAACGTACTTAATTAAATAAAAACTTATATGCTTAAAAAAAAACAAGTCCAAATTATCTTCCAAGCTGGTCACCTAGAGTCCCTCCAAACATCGAACCTTCTACTGAGCATCACCTGAAAATAAAATAAAAGAGGGGGTGAGTTTTCGCAAACTCATGTGTACGACCCTCGACAAGAACAAGCATTCAAAAAAAAAACAACATCATTTATCAATCATGCAATGCAATACCATCCAAATTATCCATCCGCTACACACCGGCTCCGTCCCCCATCACACCATGTAAGGATATAAATATCGACCCACCCAACCCACACACCATGGTAGCCTGGTTGCAAAACTACCTTTATTTACATATTGGGCTTTAAAAGCCGTCGGTGGATCCACGATTGTCAAGAAACCATGCAATCCTCATATACTTCCTCCGTTCCATAATTCCCAACCCATATGCAACCTAAGCAGAATATCATATGTATGCATGTCATATCCACAAAACTTACATTCAACACCTAGGGGTATTTTGGTTATTTTCGCCCTTAGGGACATTTCGGTAATTTTTCCTTAATTACGGTTTTCACTTATCTTGGCCTGTTAACAAGTCCCGTGAGCTAAGATGAACAAATACTATGCACCAGGTAGGATTCCAGAGAAGAGGAAGTGGATCATTAAGACCGCTTAAGTACCAAGCTCTCCATAGATCCAATCCTAGACGTGCATATACCCGTTGCCACACCTTAACCCTTTGACTTGTCCACGGTCAAAATGTATTAATTAAGTCTTATGTGAATATCATATACTAGGCCTAAAAACCCCTTACAAAGCCTAACAATTTCACATACCTACATCTGTCCCATTAAGCCCAATCATATTCGTATGGCCCATTAGGCCCAAATCACCTGTATATGACCCATTGGCCCAAATCACATTTATATGGCCCGTTAGGCCCAGTCACATTCATATTCATGCTCACATACAAACTTTCTACCACATAGCATCCATTATCAATTTTTGTCTATTATGGGCCCAACAGCCCATCGGGCCCATTTAGCTCATTTTAGCCCATGTGGCCAAATCACAACCCAAGTCTACAGAATCGCCCGTGGGCCTTAGAAAACCTATCAATTTCCCCCTTACGAGTTTTTGCGCACTCGTAAGACTACTGTAGCCAAACTTTCGGCTTTTCGGCATTTCGGCATTTCGGCTTTTCGGCTTTTACCGATTCATTGTGTGTGTGCAATGTATGTACACACCTGGTAAGCAAGCATGATGCGATCTCCTTAGCCCAAACCTACAATCGATATCACCCTTCAATTAATCGCATGCTTAATACTTATTTACTCAAAAATCGAAACCTCATCTTAACCTTACCTTAAGCCCAATCATTAATCACTTTTTCCTTGATCACGTATTTCCTAGATCTGCACAAATCTTAACTATTAAAACCTGAATAATAGGTAACTCATATCCAACACAAGTCTCCTTACCATAACTATGACCATTCGGCTACCTTAGCCAATGGGAGAAGAATACTTACCAAAACTGCAACACCTTAAGGAGCAATTCAACAGAGAGCTAAAAACCAAGATCCCCTACTAAAGTTGATTAGAAAGAGTGAGGGACAATAATCGATACTAAACAAAGAAAACCGATTGGAAGAGCAACACTTACACTAGATTCGGTCAAAAAAATATTCGGCCCTTAGAAGATTCGGCTTTTCGGCTTTTCAAACTAAGCATGGTGAATAAGGTTTATTTGGTACAAATTAAATAAGAAGAATAGAAGAAGAAATCAGAAAGAAGATTGTGTAGAGGAGAATAGAAATCAGCAGAAAGAAAAGAAAGTAAAATAGAGGGTTTTCGACTTTTTGGATCTTGAAGAAAAAAGGGTTTCTGGCACAAAGTGAAGAAGAATTTCGGCAGTAGTTTGGAAACCCTGTATTCAGCCCCTATTTATAGCCCTATAGCCGAATTCTTCAAGCCCCAGTTCCCAATTTAGCTCCACCACTTCTCCCTTCTCATTTCCTCATTTTTCTCCTTGATAACCCCTTGATCTTTTCCTTAATTTTCTCTCCTGAACACTTCCCTTGGAGTCTATTTTCATGCCACTTCCATCCTTCTAGAAGGATAAAATTAAACTTCTAAAAAATACTAAGCTAGGATTCGAACCTTGGACCCCCTTGCTAGCTACTAATGCCACCTCACTACACCTTATGTGGCGTCACTTAGCCACTCCACCATAGGCTCTTTTTGTGTCCAATTGTTTCTTCATTTATTCAAAAGGCCACCTACTTGTCAGCCCTGATTCTTTTAATAATTAAATTATAATTTCTTCTACCCCTTATTCGAACTCAACCTTAGCTAAGACCTACTAAAATTATCGCTTGGATAAGAATATTAAACACAATTTTCATCAAAATCAAAAATAAAAGAAATTTGGGATTTCGAGATTTTTGGATTTCGGGATTTTTAGATTTCGAGATTTTTGGGGCGTAACAACTTTACCTCCTTAAAAGAAATTTCGTCCTTGAAATTTACCTTGTTTAAACAGTTGAGAATATTGACGTTGCATCGCTTAAGTTACACCACTACGTTTTTGCTGCGCATTCTATTTCTAATTTCAAAATAGATAGATCGCACACTATAGATAAAGTACGTACCAGTATTCGCTTCTGGAGCATCTTCGTCTTCTCGACGACGAGCAGCATAAACCAAAGTTGGCTGTCTTGCCGTAGCATGGTTTGCATTTCCACCTAGTACTCCACGTCCACGTCTATTGCCGTTACCACCCCTGGCTTGCTCACGGTCCCTTGGCGGCAGCTGACCACCCCTTGGTGGCTGAGCACCAGCTTGACCCACTACTGGCTCTCGACCTTGCATTCGGGGGGCAATCCCTGACCCTATGCTCCATAGACCCACAAGCTAAACAAGCTCCCATTCTCTTCCAACACTAGCCTCCATATCTTTTCCCGCAATCAACACAAGGTGGCACCCCTGAATTAGTAGTAGGGGGCCTTACTCTAACTGGCCCATCAACTCTGGCCCTAGCCCTAGTCTTCTGATCGACACCAGGAGTCTCAGCCTCCCTCTTAGTCTTACCCCTTTCTTTCTCTCAATTTAAGCACTCCGTGCGCTTTACCTCCTTTGCTATCTTTGCTTTCTCCACCAACTCCGAGAAAACTCGTTTCTTTTGTAGAGCTATCAGTAGGCTATCTCTAAGTTCATCCTCAAACCTAACGCAGCGCTCATACTCCGTGTCCACCATTACCCTTACATACCTACTAAGGCGTAGAAACTTTGCCTCATACTCCGCCACCGATTTATTGTCTTGGGTCAAGTTCAGGAACTCCTTCCTCCTAGCATTCACATAGCTTGCACCCACATACTTCTCTTGGAATACAGCTTTGAAAAACTCCCAGATGACCCGCTCCGGTTGGGTGCCCTCTTTCACTGTCAGCCACCACTGGTAGGCTTCCTCCCTAAGCAATGACACCGCCCCTTTCAACTTTTGCTCAGATGAGCAGTCCAAATCCTCCATTATCCTTTCAGTGGCCTCCAACCAATATTCCGCCACATTATGAGCCACACCAGCCATGCCTTTAAAGATCTCAGCCTCGTTCGATCGAAGTCGTTTTGGAATGGACCCCCAATTTTCGTTGCCATTATTGGGCCCAGCGACCCTTTCCAAAATCCTTAGCATTGCCTGCGACAATGCATCTTCTCTCACAGCCCAATTATACGGTCCATTCCTAGCCACCGGTGAGGCCGGAGCCTCTTTTACTCCAACATCGGGCATATGGCCCGATGCAGACGATTCAACCCTAATACTTCCGCGGCCTCGGCCACGGCCTCTTGCACCTCTTCTAGCACTCATCATTGATTCGCGTATTATCTAGATTAGAAATTTTATGAAGTTTTAGTTAGTTTAATAATTACACCGATGTTTTATGAAAATATTTAAAAAGAAGATCGTTTCCGAAAATCCTCTACAGTTTTCAGATCCTACGGGCTTTAGTTCCATTCTAACCATCATTTAAAGTAGCCCACTAACAATCTACTGCATAATAATTTAAACAAACTTAAATAGAAGTACTTACTTGGTTCGACGTCGGAGGCTCGGTGTGCTGCTCAGCAAGTTTTTCCCTTTTCCATAACAGTGTGATCCAAATTTTTTTTAAAACAGAATAAGAAACCAAATAGTAATAAGGCCCACTTCATAGCTCGAGTTTTGTAAGCTGGCTCTGATACCACTAAATGTAACACACCAAACCCGACCTAGATGTTATGGCCGAATCTGGTGTGTCACATTGAAGTGTTTTAGCGAAAACCATGTTTTCATTGAAAACTCTTCTTAAAATAAAAGAAACCTTAATTAACTTTAAAAAAAACACCTTTTAGTTGCAAAAACCTTGTTTGAAACATTTGATTTAAGAAAACTTATTATTTAAAATTTTAATTGTGGAAACATAGAAAACATACTATAATTTAGGAAACCCATGTTCAACTTCTTGTAAATTACAATGAAAATAATAATAATAATAATAGTTCAAGTAATAATAACATAACGAAAACCTTATTACAATCTGATCTGAAACATACTTAATTAAATAAAAACTTAAATGCTTAAAAAAAATAAGTCCAAATTATCTTGCTAGCTGGCCACCAAGAGTCCCTCTAAACATCGAACATTCTACTGAGCATCACCTGAAAATAAAATAAAAGAGGGGGTGAGTTTTCACAAACTCAGTGTGTACAACCCTCGACAAGAACAAGCATTTAAAAAAAACAACATCATTTATCAATCATGCAATGCAATCCCATTCAAATTATCCATCCGCTACACACCGGCTCCGTCTCCCGTTACACCATGTGGAGATATAAATATCGACCCACCCAACCCACACACCATGGTAGCCCGGTTGCGGAACTACCTTCATTTACATATTGGGCTTTAAAAGCCGTCGGTTGATCCACGATTGTCAAGCAACCATGCGATCCTCATATACTTCCTCTGTTCCATAATTCCTAACCCATATGCAACCTAAGCAGAATATCATATGTATGCATGTCACATCCACAAAACTTGCATTCAACACCTAGGGGTATTTTGGTCATTTTTGCCCTTAGGGACATTTCAGTAATTTTCCCTTAATTATGGTTTTCACTTATCTTGGCGCTAAGATGAACAAATACTATGCACCAGGTAGGATTTCAAAGAAGAGGAGGTGGGTCATTAAGACTGCTTAAGTACCAAGCTCTCCTTAGATCCAATCCTAGACGTGCATATACCCGTTGCCACACCTTAACCCTTTGACTTGTCCACGGTCGTAATATATTAATTAAATCTTATATGGATATCATATACTAGGCCTAAAAACCCCTTACAAAGCCTAACAATTTCACATACCTACATCTGGCCTATTAAGCCCAATCATATTCGTATGGCTCATTAGGCCCAAATCACCTGTATATGGCCCATTAGCCCAAATCACATTTATATGGCCCGTTAGGCCCAGTCACATTCATATTCATGTTCACATACAAACTTTCTACCACATAGCATCAATTATCAATTTTTGCCTATTATGGGCCCAACAGCCCATCGGGCCCATTTAGCTCATTTTGGCCCATGTGGCCAAATCACAACCCAAGTCCACGGAATCGCCCGTGGGCCTCAGGTAACCTATTGGTTTCCCCCTTACAAGTTTTCGCGCATTTGCAAGACTACAATAGCCAAAACTTTTGGCTTTTCGGCATTTCGGCTTTTCTGCTTTTCGACTTTTGCCGATTCATTATGTGTGTGCAGTGTATATACACACTTGGTAAGCAAGCATGATGCGATCTCCTTATCCCAAACCTATAATCGATATCACCCTTCAATTAATCGCATGCTTAATACTTATTTACTCAAAAACCGAAACCTCATCTTAACCTTACCTTGAGCCCAATCCTTAATCGTTTTTTCCTTGATCACGTATTTTCTAAATCTGCACAAATTTTAACTATTAAAATCCGAATAATAGGTGACTCGTATCCAACACAAGACTCCTTACCATAACTATGACCATTCGGCCACCTTAGCCAATGGGAGAAGAATACTTACCAAAACCACAACACCTTAAGGAGCAATTCGACAGAGAGCTAAAAACAAAGATCCGTTACTAATTCCCTACCAAAGTTGATTAGAAAGAGTGAGGGACAATAATCGATACTAAACAAAGAAAACCGATTGGAAGAGCAACACTTACACTAGATTTGGTCAAAAAAATATCCGGCCCTTAGAAGATTCGGTTTTTCGGCTTTTCAAACTAAGTATGGTGAATAAGGTTTATTTGGTACAGATTAAATAAGAAGAGTAGAAGAAGAAATCAGCAAAGAAAATTTTGTAGAGGAGAATAGAAATCAGCAGAAAGAAAAGAAAGTAAAATAGAGGGTTTTCGGCTTTTTGGATCTTGAAGAGAAAAGGGTTTTTGGCACAAAGTGAAGAAGAATTTCGGCAGTAGTTTGGAAACCCTGTATTCAGCCCCTATTTATAGCACTATAGCCAAATTCTTCAAGCCCCAGTTCCCAATTCGGCTCCACCACTTCTCCCTTCTCATCTCCTCATTTTTCTCCCTGATAACCCCTTGATCTTTTTCTTAATTTTATCTCCTGAACACTTCCCTTGGAGTCCATTTTCACGCCACTTTCATCCTTCTAAAAGGCTAAAATTAAACTTCTAAAAAATACTAAGCTAGGATTCGAACCTTGGACCCCTTTGTTAGCTACTAACGCCACCTCACTACACCTTTTGTGGCGTCACTTAGCCACTCCACCATAGGCTCTTTTTGTGTCCAATTGTTTCTTCATTTATTCAAAAGCCCACCTACTTGTCAGCCCTGATTCTTTTAATAATTAAATTATAATTTCTTTTACCCCTTAATTTGAACTCAACCTTAGCTAAGACCTACTAAAATTATCGCTTGGATAAAAATATTAAACACAATTTTCATCAAAATCGAAAATAAAGGAAATTCGGGATTTCAGAATTTTTGGATTTCAAGATTTTTGGATTTCGAGATTTTTGGGGCGTTACATATTATATTTATGATAATATTTTTTTAATATAAATATTTTTTAATGTGTTAGAAAACTTCTATTTTAGTGTTTTTAATGCATTATATTTTTTTTAAAAGAATTATTTTTAAATAAAAATCTAAACTAAAAATATCAAATATGGGTGGGCCGAGTCAGGCTTGAGTTTACCTTGCCTAAATTGGGTCAGGTCGAGCTCAACTTAAAAAATTGGACTATATATATTGTATGGGTCATACTTGAACTTGATTTAGCCCATGAGCACCTCTAATTAAGAAGAAAATAGGAGACATGTGAATGTTACTTTAAAATTATGCGTTTTTCAAATATTTTATTTTTTTCGTTCATTTTACAAATCTACCAAGCAATGGATGAAAAACAAAAGTAATGTTGTTTCTATTTTTTCATCTCTACCACCAAATAAGCCAATGAAAAGAAAATTTATAATTTCCTTCTAATTTTTGCCCTTTTAAATTTTTTCCACCGTACTGAACAAAACCTTAGACTTACGCAACACATACGGTATACATACCAGCTACTGCTTATTCAACGTTACAATTAAAACATAATAACTTTTCATAATATATTTTCTTTAGCCCATTGTATCAATAATTAAAACTCCATTTGGTTAATATATATTTATATATATATATATTGAGCTTATACATATATAATATATGTTAAAGCTTATAAATATATGATATATATTACTAATAATTTCAGTTAATTAATTAATTCGATTAATGAATTAAATTAATCGATAATTAAACTTATATAAACCTTTAATTAATCTCCGATTAAATTAAATTAATTTAGTTAATTAATTTAATTTTAATCAAAATATGGGAAGAGCAAATAAGTAAAACATTTCAATTCGCTCACTTGAAATAAATAGTGAAAGGATAATTTTAGGTTTAGATAAAAATTATATTAATATATTATAAAAATATTTAAGTTGGATTTTTGCAATAAATTAAATAATTACAAATATGACATATTTGTAAAATATATGTTAATGGCTCAACCCTGATGGCTTATTATTTCTCCAATTTGTGACTGTCTTGTGTGAAGAATTTTTTCTCCAATCCTGATGGCTTGTAGTATACCAATGTTTTTTTGTTGGAGTAAAGTGTTGTTTCCAGTATAGTTTGATCGTTTTCGCCTCTCTACTAGTCCAGCGCGGGTTTCCTAAGGTTCATTGTATGGGCTTTGGGCTTACGACCTCTTTTGCTTTTATGTATTCTGATCTTTTTTTGGCCTTTAGACCACCATTATAAAGGAATTTTCATTGTTAAACCCCAAAAAATAGCCATAGATGGTTTGGGATTTGATTTTTGAAAGAAAAACTATGAAGCCATTTGGCATGACCATTCTAATAGGGGTAGCCTCAAATGGTTATTCGGTGGTTTTGAAGAATAAGGTTAGGATTATATGAACCAAATAAAGTATTAGAATATTAATTATGTAACATCCTAAAATTGGGGTCGAAATTATTCAGGTTAATTAGTTGGATTAGTGGTTCGGTGGGATTTTTAAGTTTGTTTTTGCACTTTAGGATAAAAATGAGTCTGTTGGTTTAGTAATTAACTCTTTGAAAACTTACTTTTGGTCTCGAGTTTGAGCCCATGTGTATACAAGGTAAGAATTGTTTTTAGAATTTTTTGTTCTAATTCTTTAAAATTTTTATAATTTCATTTGAAGGGTTTTGAAAATTCTAATATTGTTATTTTATTTTGAAAATATATTTTAAAATAATAATAAATAAATCTGATTGGTTTGTTAAAGAGTATTTTAAGTTATTTTACTTTATTTATTTTATTATTATCATTATTAAAATTTAATTGAGGGAAAAGTGGGGAAGTTTTAAGAAAAAAAAAACTCTCACCTTGCTCTTCTTCTTTCCCACGTTGGTCACTTCTTTTCCTTTTGGCAAATTTAAAATTTTTGTTTTTTTGGATCATTAATTCTTCTTCTTGATTCTGTTGTTTGTTTGTTTTATTGTTTGAGTGCTATAGCTCATTAAATATAAGGGCTTTAGTATTTTGAGTTGTGACTTTGATTTCAAGAATTTTTGGTTAATTATTTTCCGTTTTTCAAGATCTCATTTGGGTTCTTGTCTTGTTCAATCAGGTTTTTAAGGGGATAAGTATCATTATAAGGATTCTATCAATTGTTTTGGATTTTTTTTATTTTGTTGCAAGCAAAACTTGCTTAGTTTTGGGTATTTGTGTAATTGAGTTTTCAGTTGGATTGTTGGTAACGAATCGGTCGATTCTTGGTGATGTGAGTAGCGTATTTCAGGTGTGTTTTTGAAACAACTATAGTTAGGGATTGTTTTGATGTTGAAATTCATGGATTTCTGTCAATTCTGGTGTGACTCTGTTTTGCAATTTTTATTCTGTGTTTGTAAATTGACTCATTTTAGTTCTTGTTTAATCCGACACTAGTTTAAGCCCCTATAAGTGTGTTTGGAATACTGTTACTGATTGAGAGAGGTCTAGTGAGAGAGTATTACTCTTTGATTTGAGATTCATTTATGGATTGCTTGATTTGATCATGTTATTTGCATAAATGTTAGATGTGTTGTTTGATAATTAGAGATGTACATTGTTGTTTCGAGCATGTCCAATTTTGATGTAGGCTAGTCTGAGATATGCTTGCATCTGCATCTGCATCTGCATTTGGGGGGTTTGAGATATCTTTGAAGAGAAAGAAGTTTGATTTGGCTGTTATAGCAGTTCTACCGCATTATTATAAATATATATGTCAACTTAACTGCATATTTCTATTTGAGTGGCTTTGATCCACTATCGTGGTGTGTAGGGTGGATGGGCTACTATAACCCTTTGTGGTATGCAAGTTGAATGGGCCTACCATAGCCCAATTGTGGTGTGTAGAGTGGTCAGAGTGGTGTTTGGTTGGTTGGGTGGGAAATTTCGGTTTGTTGCATATTTTATGTATTTGATTCTATGTCTGTCTGTATTAACATTGGGACATGTGTTTTAGACTATTGTAATTGTGTTATGTATGTTAATGGAGACTATTCGTATATTTGGTTACTGGTTTCTAGTATGACATCTGTATTTACTTTTTCTGAAACTATTTTTGTTTTGTTACATCATCATTTTCCTTTTTCTTAAGTTTCAGTCTCACACTGAGCTCGTGTAGCTCATCTCTTTTAGTTTCTCCATTTTAGCTATTTCGCAAGGTTAGTTTGTGGACTCGGCACATCGGAGGTCTGAGAAGGTTTTTTTTTTTTTGTGTGTGTGTGTTGGTTCGGTTTAAATAAGATTTCCATAAGATTAGTATGATGATTTTTAATCAATTTGTAAGACGATTATAAAACTATGGTATGGGTTATGGCTACTTGATTTGGTTTTAGCGATGAAATTCATTCTTAATTATAAAGATGATTTTTTTAAGCATTATTTGTTTCACTAAAAATGGCTTTCGAAAAATTATTTCTGGAAAATGACTTATTTTTTTTAGAAAAGCTAATACTTGATGGTGTTTAGATGAATTTGTGTAAAATATTTTCTGTTGTTTTACAGATTTCTTAAAAATATTTCATAAAAGTTGTTTTCAATGAAACAAACATACATTTGAGATTTATGATAAAGAGTTTAAATAAAGTAGTGAATTGGTTACAAAATGATGTTAAGGTGAAATTATAGTAAATAATGAATCTTCATGATGTTAAGGATTAAATTGTAAACTTTATAAAATTTATAATTGAAACAAGGGAAGTGATATGCATGAAAATTTGTTATGTGAAATAAGACATTATAATGAATTATTTGATTAAAGCGCTTATATGGTGAAAAGTAAATTATATGACAATAGAGACTAAATTGAAAATTGTACAAAAGTTTAAGTGCGAAACAATTTAATATGTGAATAAGGAAATTATGATAAAAGTTTAATGAATGTGTTATGAGATGATGAAATATGCATAAATTATTGTAAAAGTGAAATTGTGGAAAAATATGGAATTTTTATATACAAGGACTAAGTTGTTAAACTTAAGAAAATATGTGGATGAAATTATAGAAGTGAAATAAATAGAAATTTGATATGGGAAAAAAGAAATTAAGATAAATTATGTGATTAAAATGTAACAAGAAATAAAATTGATTTAATATGATTAATTACTGAATATTGAACTTTTATGACAAAAAGGGACTAAATTGAAAATTATTTGATAAATGAAAAATGTAGTAGAGAATGTAACATCCTGGTACTTTGACCCGATGTTCAAGTTGGGTATGAGGTTGCTATAGTGAACACAACGTTATTAGTTTGGAAAATGTCTTACGAAAAAAAATTGATAAGACATTTTACGAAAATAAGGGAGTAATTTTACGTTGATCAGAAACCTTTTACATTGATTATACAATTTTACATGAAATAAATATCGAAAAAGGCTAAAAATATTTTCCATAAAAACTTTTACGTTAAAACAAACGGATCCATAATCTTCTCTTAAACGTTTCAAAGACATGATTTTAAAGGATGCATGTTAGGGTCAATCTAAGTCCGCCTCTAAATCTATTAGAAACAATTTTCAAGCTTTTAGGAACGTTTTTAATTGTCCCCGAAACCTTTAAATTTTGTATTGAAACTTTTTAAATATCATGAATTAATTTTTATTTTAATTCATCATGATCATATAGATACTTCGTGTTGTATATACTTTTGACATAAAAATAAATTTAGCCCCCTATATTTATATATTTTGTTATTTTGGTCCTCAACTTTTAAAATTTAGTCAAATTATTTTTTTAATGAAAAAATTGACTAAACTGTTAAAATTTTAATGTCATAGATGTGTTAGCTCGCGTGACATTATATGTGTACTTCACTGCTATCATGAATAAATTTTCTAAAAGTTTTTATGAACATTTTTTAAATTTGTTGATTCTTAAAATATATTTTATTAATTTTTTTATGAATTATACATGGATTACTACGTTAATGGCCACATCAATGCCGTTAAAATTTTAATAATTTAGTCAATTTTTTTATCCAAAAAAATAATTTAACTAAAATTTAAAGATTAAAGGTGAAAATGATTTGAAAAAAAATAAAAATAAATGTTAGGAGGTAAATTTATATTTATGCTTATATTTTTGAGTTTATGTATAAATATGTGGAGGTGTAATAATAAAAATTTCACGTGGACATGAATAAAGAAATTGTTGAGATTGTGAAAAGCATAGTAAAGAGAAGATAATGTAGATAGTTTGACCTTAGCCATCAACTTTAATTTTAAAACAAGACATTGAAGGAACTCCATTTTTGTCCAGAATGGGCTGGGCCTTCATTAGCTAGATTGAGAATACCCCACTTCAGTTTGGGTCTTGAAAAGCTAACTACGCCATAATTTTTATATTTAAATTTGATTAGATTTATTAATTTTTTTTCACATTTTTAAAATGCATAATTGTAAACTATGATACATTTTTCTTTCCACTTTTCCTTTCTAATTTCAAAGATTTGATTTTTACAATTTAAGATCAAAAATAATAAACTCTTATATTTTCTTTCTAATTAAGTATACTTAAATTTTATTTTTTTTTCCACTTTTTCACTATGAAAGGATGGAATTGAAAAATAAAAAGAAAATAAATTTTGAGTATGCTTAGTAGGGAAGAAAAATGAGAGGAAAAAAAATTAGGAGAGATGATAATTTTTCATCCTAATGCATAAAAACAAATCATTTCAAATTCTAATGATGAGAGAATAGAAAATGAGAGAAATGTATATATTACTTTAAAATTATACATTTTTCAAATGTTTTTATTTTATTTCCTCTTATTTTTTAACTTTACCAAGCAATAAATAGAAATTTTTTTTAATTTTTTTCATCTTTTTTGCCAAATACACTTATGGAAAGAACCATTATATTTTCCATCTTTCTAATTTTCTTTCTACTCTACCAAGTAAAATTTAAATAATGTGATGCCATATATTAAATATTTTAATTAACTATTATTGAATTTTTTATTTATATTTAATTTTAGTTAACATTTAGAAAATTGGATCAATATTTAGATATGGATTTTAAAAATAGTTTTGTGTAATATTAAACATACAAATGAAATAAGAAATTCATGGGTTTGTTGGATACCATTTTAGTAATGATTTGAAAGTTGTAAAGAATTTCTTTTTGGCATAATAATAAATTCAGGTATTATCGTTTATATTTTTTGTCAATTTGACCCTTAATTTTTTAAAAGAGTTGAATTTAACTATCAATCTTTTTAAAAAGAGTTGAATTGTTATTTTTTAATATAAATACTAACTAAAATGTTAAATATTTAGACATGGTAGGTAACTTACATTACAATTCACGTGTACTTCATGCAAATTTTTTTTGAACTTTTTATATATATTTTTTGAAATTTAACATTTTAAAATTTAGAATATTTTTATGAATTTTAAATTGTTTATTGATGTAACATGTAAGATTAATAGTGTCATATTAGTATGGAGTACACATGGACTGCCATGTAGGTTGCAACACCAACATAGTTAAAAAAAATAATGTTTTAGATAATATTTCCATTAAAAAAATGATTTGACTCTTTTTTGAAAAGTTAATAACAAAATTTAACTAAAAAAAGAGGAATAAGAGCTAAATTGACAAAAGATGTTGATGTTGATGGCTAAATTTACGGTTATGCCTTTTTTTTTTATGATATCTTTTATGTCTGTTTTACAATCTATGTTCAAAGTTCATAGTTGTATAATTGTCCCTCTTAATAATGTTGTCTCCAAATTTCAAACTTATATTCTTTTCCAAAAATGCAATTTAACTTACCACTACACCCAATATTTATTAATAATTGTAAAGAATTTATGAATTTGACAAATTCATGTTTTTTTATACTTTCCGAATATATGTTACATTGAAGTTCAACTAATTTATTCATAATATTACATTTCATTCTTATAATTTATATAGCAAATAAAATCCAAATCCATATTTCCTCGTTAATGTTTTCAAATGCCAAATTAAGATTTCTTTGAGAGAAAGTATAGGGATGATAATATAGATATAAATACATATTTGAGCAATTAAAAAGTAGAATCAAATTAAATATAAAATATAAATAAATTAAGAAGAAGAATAATCCGAACTAAACCCCACACATAACAATAATATATGGTAAGACTGAAGACACACATATAATATAATAATTATGAATGATAGAAGTTAAACTTGGATATACAAAATTCAACATCTCAATATTTGCCATTTGTATCAGCTCATTGAGCAAAATTAATTTTTTTTAATGACTAATATATTTTGCATATCAAATATATAATTATGAAATTATTAATTGATTCTAGCACCTACATGGTTTCAGTTATTAAAAAAAAAAAATTAATTCGTTCCCGGATTAAAAAGAAAGACTAAGGTCAAATGAAATTCTGCTACATTCTCACTCCTTTTTAATCAAGTTCTATTAATTTGGTATAAGAGTCAATCGCAAGATAATTCAATAGAAAAATGATAGCATAATCTCAATGTATTTAGTTAAATTTAATAATTATATTTTTTAGTTAAATTTGACCCTTAATTTTTTAAAAAAAGAGTTAAATTATTTTTAACGAAAATATTGACTAAAATTTAATTTTTTAACGAATTGATGTGACAATCCACATGTATTTTATATTGACATGGTACTATTTATTTTATATGTCATGCTAGCAGAATATTTAAAAAATTTTAATATATATATATATATATATATATATATATATAATGCTTATGAAAAAAAAAACTAACATGAAGTACACGTAGATTGCTATATAAGCTACCATGTTTAAAAAATTAACAGTATTTCCATTAAAAAATAACAATTCAATTCCTTTTGAATGGTTGATGGTCAAATATAACTTCTTCTTTTATGGTTAAGAAAGAGCCAAATTAAAAAAAAAAATGTAAACGTTAAGGACTAAATTTAAAATTATACCAAAAATATTTATATTTAAGAAATAATAAATATTCTTATGAGAATATTTTTATTTTTTTAATATTCTAATATAACATTTATAAAAACAATTTAAACAAAAGATAAATCCATATATGATTGGATTTGAGCACAAGACATGAAAATATCATGACTCTCAACTTTACTATTTTATAATTTGTTCTTTCATAAATTCTTATAAATTTATTATTTGATATATTAAGGGTATAGTTTTTTTAACTCAACTCAACTCATTTATTTATTTTTTATTTTTAAAATATCAATTAAGTATATATCATCGTATCTTAAATTTACTTGTGGAGCTGTATTATATATCTCAGAAGATAAATTTCCCAGTTATTACTCCCTTTAAACAGGCTATCTAGCCATCAATGCCCAAGGATATTGCGCAAGAGGTTTTAACACACCGTTAAAATCCATAAGAACTGTAAATTAAATTAAAAGCATTAATGCTCATCATCAATTCATTACAAATGCATGTGCATCATTTGAATTCCCCATTACATTCAACACAAAACAAAGGCAAACCGGCTCGAAATATAACATTTATGACAGTTGAAAGAAACAGATTATTATGGAACACCCAGATGATGAAAAAGAAGAAGATAGAGCTGATGTCAGATCCTGGAATCCATGGCCATGATGGTGCTGAGATTCATGGGGTGCATGTACTCATTGGATCCAGTCATTATTTGTTCCACAATCAATCTGTTAGCCTTCTCTGATGGATGGAATGGATCCCAAAATGCATAGAGAGCTCTGTTGGGACATAAATTTGACAGCTGAGTGCAGAGACCAAGTCCATTGTAAGGTCCTTGTCCACAACAAGCTATCTGTGATGTTACGAATCCTGTTCCAACCATCACAAAGAGTCAGGTTAACTTTAAAAAGAAATAATAATGACGGGGGAATGTTGAGATTTGGGGAAGCTAGGAAAGTACCAAAGGCTCGAGGGTCACTAACGAAATCATTATGCATTCTTTGAGTATTTGCACTAATGAAGACATCTTTGCCAATCTTCTTGTTCAGTCCATTTAACATCTCAACAAGTTGTGGATTGTACAAAGATGCAGCGCGTTGTAGTTCTTCGGAGCAACCGCCATTGGTGCCCCGCATTGCCAGTTCTGCCGGGACACAACCCATTGGTCCAGTCCCCGTCACTAGAACCCTGCGGGCTCCCAGCTTGTATAGCCTCTGCATGAATAATGATGAACAGAATGGGGTTCACAAACTACAAATAAAACACGTGCATGGTGCAAGCTAAATGCTGTTTCTCCTTCTCATGTTTACGAACTAACATTGTTCATGTCTTTAAAATATTGAGTGCCAGTGCATGGTAGGTAAAAGAAGTCGAAAGAGTTAGTATACCATCAAAAGTCTTCGATATTTCGAAATTAGAAACTTGACATAATCAGGTAATTTGTATTGGCGAGATCTTGCAGAGTAAGGCACCAAGTAGTAGTTGTTGACGAAGTCATTACCACCAACTGTGATGAGTACGAGTGCTTGGTTTACAAGTTTGTGAGCTTGCCTTGATCCTACTTGAGCCGACAATCTTCGCTTGTATTCTTGAAACAACTCAAGTTGTCTATACATTCTTAGTATGTTTACCTGTAATTTCAACATTTTGGGTTATAATGTTACAACACTGGCAGTGTTAATGAAGTAATGATGTGGTTGCTTAGCTGCTGACTGACTTACAAATTGAACACCAGTATCATTAAGGATTCCCACACCAGCTGAGGCAAAGTTGGCACCAATAAGCAGCTTTTTCCCATTGAACTCTGGGCTCAAACATGGCAATGGGGATTCTGATAACCCAATTTTCTGACCTGCAGGCAAGCATTGATGTAGCATATATTTATGTTGTCTGCGGAGACAAGATAACAATATTAAAGAAACACAAAGAGAACTATAACTTGACTAGAAACTTAACCAATCAAGTCTGGGATGTTAAGGCCATTAGAGAAGCGCCCGGTAGGTCTTCGAGTCGGATAATCGATTCCGTAAGGCGGTGCATCTGCACGGGCAGTTGTTGTAAGGTAGTTGTTGTTGCCACTATCAACAAGTGAATCACCAAAAATAAAGAATGCACGAGCGTTAGCTAAGGGAGCAATGCTCCCAAAGGCCAACAGGAAAAGCAAAACCATCAAAAAATGGGTAAATGTTAATGAAGAAGCCATTAGCATTATCACAAGAAAACCAAAGAAGAGTTTTCTATGTGAATAGGAAAACTCATGGGGGGAGGGGGGTTCGCTTTATAGAGCTGGAACTTGAGCCACTATTGAATTAAAGAGAAGCTAGAAGGCAAGAAAAGCGAGCTGTTTTTGGTAGTTGTATATACTATTTGCAGCAACTTTTGCTATTGCTTTTTGAATCACCGCCAAGAGATATGAAGATGGAATGGCACCTTTTCCAGGAGAATTTATTGCTAGTGTTGCATTTTACATGACAATGATCTGTCCCGCCTGGCAACTGCTTCTGGGTCACACAGGACTAGCTATAGGTTAGATATGAATTTATATGATACTTGAGCCCTGGCATTGCATTTAATCATAACAATACCATTCAAAGTCATCGTTTTAACCAATAACACTTTACAGGTAGACAGAGGATGAAAGGTTTAAATCTTTAAACAAGTGATACTGTTTTCTTACAATGAAGCTTTCTATACTTTTGATCTTGTACAAGAAGAAACATCAGTATGATTGAGGAAATGGGTTGGCTTAATTTCTTTCTAAAAGCCTGCTTTTCTTCTCATTGTAATGATTGGAACACAAATTGGGAAACATAGTTGTTCAAACTACATTAATAACCTTGACTTGACAGCTTTAAATTTTGTTTTTATTGCAAATAACTGATTATAGCATTAGGGAAGATCTGGAAGTCCCATCAAATGAGCTAACATATCGGCACCATGAATTGGCTTACTTGTAGGTGTGAGTTAGAATGGATGCATTTATGTATATTTTTGGAGTAATTCTTAGATGATCCTTAACAAGGATGCTCTTAATTTTTGGAGGGAAATTTCTCATGTGAAACAACTTCATGTCAATTATAAAAACATCACACATATATGGCAATTATGATGATATGAATTTATAACATAAAATTAATTTGTTATTAAGCTTTAATTTTATATATGATAAATTGATAATATATAAATTGTCACGGTTGTAAATTAATCATCACAAAATATTTTTTTCCATTAGGATTTGAAAGCTAATTTTAAATTTTTTTATAAAAGTAAAATATATTCTTATAAAAAATTTTCACTATAAAAGCATCAACCATGGTTATGAAGTGCATCATTTTATTAAATTAATTCTCTATAACAGCATATTGTAAAAAATATTACGTAAAATTGCAATTATTTCATAGAAACAAGCATGTTAATTATAATTTATTAAAAAAAAATTTTATTTCAATAAAATGTTTAAATTTCATATGAAAAACTCTATTAATCATATTTTATTAAATGAAATAATATTCAATGAGGGAAATAAAATATATCAATTCAATAAATTATTAAGTTTCCTAATTAAGTATTGTACTACGAATTTAGAACATTATAAGCTCGTAATTTGATTACTTCAATTTAATAATTGATGACAAATTAATTAATTTAATTGGTTACTCACGTGAAAGAATGTAAAATAAAATATGCATAAAAGCAATATGCTATAGGTCATTTAATTTTGTTGGTTTGATTTTTACTTTTTTTTTTTAAATTTAATTCTCACTTCCTTCTTTTGATGAAATTCATAATATGAATTCTATAGTAAGTTTATAACAAATTTCTCTCTATAACAATTATAATCGCCTCTCTATAACAAATAAAACCTTAACCGACAAATAGTGTTATTATAAAAAGGATTAACTGTATTAACCACTTCTAAGCTAAGGGATAACTTTAATTACTACATAACTATACAATAAATACATGAATATATATACAAATATAACAACTATATCTTTTCACCTTCCTTATGTAATCCTAAAAAAACAAAACCTCAACTTTTACAATAGCTACAATATTAAACCTCTAATTAATGGGTAATGTATAGTAGGTTATTTTGAAGATGAGATCTTAGTAAAGTTTTTGGCTAAATTCTTACGAATTGATGATAAAAGCTCACTTTCTCCAAAACTTCCCTTAGCCGATTATAGTGAAGTTTTCTCGGGTAAACTACCCCTTTAATATCTCTAAATAGATGTAGTTCTTATTTTAGTTATTTTAATTTCTTTATTAATTTAATTATAACAAAATTGATCAAATTTGTCATTTTATCATTAAATGGTAATAGAATATTGATTATACATTTTCTTGTTAATTATTCTAAAATTAGGATAAACTATTCGTTAGTTACTTTAAATAGATATTTCTATTTTAGTTATCTAAAATAATATGTGAAAATACACAATTAATCTTTCCGTTACCATTTAATGGTAAAATGACCAATTTAATAATTTTTTTTAAAGTAAATAAATTAATATTTTTTAAAATGATAAAAATAAAAACAATCATGGAGTAGTTTACCCAGATTCTCTTTCCGTTACTTTTGACGGTTGCTGCCAAAATGAATTCATTCCCTTCACCCCCTTCATTCCGTGCTTTACCATGCAAAAGTTGGAAAACAATGACACCTAACCCACTCACTTTACATTAAATCTTACGCACGTAATTTGTATGGCTGATCCTGGATTTTATTATTTGTTTATCTAAAACTATAGAACAAATATTTAAACATAAAAGTAAAGAATTTAACCTTTTTATTTTTTGAAATTAAAAATCCGTTTTTAAATTATATATAACCACATAATAATTTAATTGAAAATTAATAATATTAACTATTTAGATTAATTAATTGTAACACCCCAAACCCGGCCTAGACGTTATAGTCGGATCTAGCGATGTCACATGATAGAATGTTTGAAAATTGTGCCGTCGCGATAAAATCATTTTCATTGAATTACTTTTCTTAATATCTTATTAGTTCTAAAATCATGTTACTCATTTACTTGATAGTTTCAAAACGTTATTCGTTGCAGAAGCTTTTAAAACAGTTTAAACAATTGGGCGTTTCCAAAAATCATTTGTTTCTTTTGAAAATCGAGGTTTCCTACTACTAGTAGTTGTAATCCATAAGGTAAAGATAATTAAAACCCAAAACCAAACCAAAGTTCGAAAGTCCAATTACAACCCAAAAATTTAACTAGTAAAAATAGACTAAAAACAAAACCAATAATCATAAATTAAAACCATGACAGTGTAGAACTGTGGTCACCATCGAGTCCTCCGCCACACCGATCCATCTAGGTCTGGGGATTACCTATGCACATTAATCAGAGAGGGGCGAGTTTTTGTAAACTCAGTGTGTAATCCCGCAGAAAACAACAAACAATCAGTAATCACAATGCATAGTCAAACAGTCTTGGGCCTAAGCCCCTTTCAGTATCAGTAATGGTTTGGGCCTTAGCCCATCTCAGTATTAGTATTAGTCATGTAGTTTTCAGTAACAATATCCTACCCAACCAGCCTCTACACACCATCTCCGTCCAACCCTACACTTCATGTGGGGATTAAATCAACCCACCCATCCCTACACTCCAGATAGTACCGGATGCGGCACAAAACAGTAATTTACAGCTAAGCTGCCAGTATATTAGGCTTAAAAGCCTTTCAGTACACTTCCTCCAAATAATATCAACCCAACCCAATATAATGTAACATATAATGAAATGTCATGCTATCATAGGTTTGTCAGATACACATTCAGTTTAGTATACATGCTTGTATATAACATGCTCAGTACATAATTCACACAATCAATATCACACAGTTAAGGGTCTAAGTAGTGCTTACCGACCTTACGGAAAGTTTACAGTCGACTTGGGAGATTCGTGCAACCTTAACAGTCATTTCAGTAAAAATGGGTTCACACGCCCATGTGGCCTGCTCGTGTGGGCCCACACTCCTGTGTGGCCCACACGGCCTAAATTGGCCTTGCTCGTGATGGCCTAGCCTCGTCGATCACACGGCCGTGTTAGGGCACACGGCCTACCACACGGGCAACCACACGACTAGGTGGCATCGACAGTGAGATTTTTGGCTTTTGCCGAAACCTCGTTTTCTGCGTAATCGAGTATACACCTGTATCGTTTTTTATGCCTAATCACTCACGAGCACTCCAGTACCTAAAATCGACAAATCAAAGCCCCAATTTCAGTAACATAATCGAGACTTAAACGGTATTGTAACTAGACGTTCATCCATAACTATCGAAACCCTTACCTTTGATCGAAACGAGGAATCCACGCACTCAGCTCATCGATTGGGAATGATTTTCAGTCCTTTGATTAACTCCTAAACACCAAAAAGGAACCCCTTTTAGAAAGCAACCAGAAACGTTAAGACTAGCAAGAACCAAAACTTACCGATATCGTGCAAAAGTCAAATTAACGAGCCACAGAAAATTTAGAAGTAAAAGGGGAATCAAACAAGGAAATCAGCAGCAAAGAATGAAAGGAGCGATGACAAAAAGAAGATTGGAAGAGAGAACGTGTGCCTTCAATCGCTGATCAGAATAGAGACTAAAGGAAAAATCGAATACAGAGGGAGGACAAAGAACAAAAATTTCGACAGAGAATAGAGAAGAAGAGAAAGAAGAAAAAAAACAAAAAAGAAGAAGTGTAGGAGAAGATGATCAGTTTTTTTTTGCAGAGAGAATTCTTGGAAAACTGTTTTTACTCAAATCCCGCTACCTACCCTATCTCAATCCCTTAATTTTCTCCCTCAACTCCTACTACACATCCACTACTCAGAATCCTAGTTCAGCACAACTTTAGCCTAACTTTAAGTAAAAATACTACTCCTTGCCATTATAGAGAATCGAACACAAGACCTCCAACACACCAACACTCTACTTAACCACTAGACCAACTGACCCATTCTGATATGGTTTTACAAACAATTAAATAAAAGCCTATTGAACAAGAGTGAGGCTTTAAAGGATACCTTTAAAGCTGGTGACGCATGCCCGTGTCTCTGCCTGTGTGGACAAAAATAGGCTATTTACCAAGCCAATTTACCACCCAAACTTAGGCGCACCTACATAACTCAATTGGTATACATTCAAAGCATATATGGGCATCCAAATCAATCACAACCAAGACTAAAATATACCATTTCAATATGAACAAATAACCTACTTATAATACCATACTTTTTCCTAGTCAAATCATGCCAATTCATATTTCCAAAACTTTCACATATACCATTTCAATTAAGCATTTCTTAGCCTAGTTTCATAAATCAAACAAAGTCCATATATCAACCATTTAACACTCATGTTACCTATTATCATCAATCATCACACAACCATCAACCAACTCAATTCACAACATATAATCATACATATATGTACATGATTCAAACATACCAAATAAACCAACATAAGCCATCACACATGGCTATATATACATACCAAAATTAGAACATTTGCAAGCAAATTCAAATGGCCAAAATCATTACCAACACTCAACCAAAATGACTAAAGTCCCTATACATGCCATATACTTAATATACCAAAGTTCATAGGTACCAAGTGATAGGTTGATAGTGTGAAGCGATCTCCGATGATCCCCGAATTCGAGCTAGCTTTAAATCACTATAAAACATAAAGAAAATAAACAAAGTAAGCTTTACAAAGCTTAATAAGCTCGTATGAAATAAACTCGATATAATCATAAGCATATAATTTAAAATTTGATTATAAGCATATTAATTCACATCAAATAACAAACCTTTCTATTACTCATTCACAAAACTATATACTTTTTTCACCATTTCTTCGATTCAAAGCTAATATGGTTTATGTACATACCTGTACCATCTTGTACTAATCTCATTCTCAACCACATCATCCGTTAACTCGTTGAATCATTCGAAATAGAAATCGGATACTCGAGAATCTCGTACAATAAGTACCTATACCATAGCCCGAAGTTAAATCAATGTAACTTATTGAAAGTACTGATATTATGGCCCGAAGCCAAATTAGCTGATATTCATGGCCCGAAGCCAAATCGGTATAACTCGCACCCGAAGTGCTAATATCATGGCCCGAAGCCAAATCAATGTATCCCCTAATGACATGTCACTAGTATCCTAAACTATTCCTAAGGTTCAACCGGGATTTTCGAGTGTCGAATCATCATCGAATCAATTCTGGATATATCTGCAGTCTCGTATTCACAACTTATACAATATCAAAGCATTTAAAATACATTTATAATGAAATTTATCACATACGAACTTACCTCGATTCAAAAATGATGAAATTATCGATTAATCGAGTGCTTTAGTTCCCCCGATCTATATTCAAATTTCGCTTTTCTTGATAATTAGATCATGAAGTGGCCGAATGTTAAAACCCCAAGTTTGGCTTCTTTTCTTCTTTAAAATCGGCAAGGTTAAAGATGAATAGAATTTTATGACTTTGTTTTATTTTAATTTTTACTTATTAATTATCAATTACCATTTTAACCTTAACTATAATTCATTAAAATCATATAATGCATGCCCATCTTTGTCCACTCACAATTAATATGGTCTAATTACATCATAAGGACCTTAACTTTAAGGTCCTATAGCTATTAGAACTCAAGTTTTACGTTTTACGCGATTTAGTCCTTTTTATCAAATTGACCAATCAAACGATAAAATTTCTTTATGAAATTTTCACACTAACATAATATCATACTGTAAAAATCAAAATAATAATAAAATAAATATTTTGATCTTGGATTTGTTGTCCTGAAATCATTGTTTCGATTTGACTAAAAATAAGCTGTTACAAAGATAAAACTCAACATTCTGACATTCAAATTTTTGGGGCGTTAGAAATATAGTAGCAATTATTTTTCTTATACTAGTTCAATTTAGTAGCGAGAGACATGCTTCATCATGTGTTCGGTTTAATAGTAACATAAGACGTGCTGACCCTACAATCCATAATACATATGTAACATGCATATATTATTCTCATATTATGCATATATAGTAATAATTAAGACATTCCAATTATAATACCAATACTCATATTATTATGGGTTCAATTGAGAGAAAAAAAACTCTAAAAATACTTCAAGGATTATTCAGAGACTAAATTGAACAAAACATAAAATTCTAGGTGAATTTGTAAAGTAGGGTCATATGGTCGTGTGAGAGGCTATAGGCCGCGTGGAAGGGTTACACGATTGTGTAGCCAGGTCATGTAACAAACTGAGGCCATGTAACAAATGCAAAAATTAACTTGTAAAAGAGGCATGACCGTGTGGCAGGTCGTGTGGAGGGTTCCTAGCAGTGTGAGATTCGAACTAGCCTAAGGTTTTAGAGGTACATGGTTGTGTGAGTGCCACACCCCAAAATTGGGGTTAGAATTATCTAGGTTTAGTGGGTGAGTCAAGTAGATTCAGTTAGATTCTTACATTTTCTTATGTGTTTGAGAGACAACGATGAGCCTAGTGGTTTAGTGGTTAGATGTTCAGCTTATCCTTGGTCTTGTGTTCGAGTTCCAGTGTAAGTGAAGAGAAAATTTTGTTTTAATTTTTTATTCCAACTTTAAGGGAAAAAAACTGATTAGTTTAAATCTTCTTGAATTATATTTTACTTTATCTGTTTTATTTTTGAATAAAAGAATCCCTAAAATTCCTCCTACAAACAGTTTCTTTCTTTCCCACTCTCTTTGACGAGTTGTTTTGTTTTGTTTTCTCTTTCGTTCCCCTTATACAAATTTTCTTTCTTTCCTTTAATAATTGATGCTCTTGAGATCCTACAAATTCTTGTGGCATTTTGTTCTCTCTTTGTGTTTTAAGCTTTCATCTTTGCCGATTTTTTAGAGTTTATCTTCCTTTTGGGTTTACACTCAACAAGGAATTGAAGCGGGAGTAGTGTAAGTATTGTGTTTCCTGAGGTTAAGATCAGTTTTAGTTGACTCATTTGTACTAATTTGGTTAATTACTTATAGGTTGGTGTGTAATTTTAATTAAGTTTTCAGAATTGATGGAGTTGAGACGTTTCGATCGTTCATTGGTTCTTGGAATCGTAATTTAAGGTGTGTTAAACTTATGTAATTTAGGGATCATTCTGGTGTCAAAATTCATGAATTGCAGTTGATTTTGGGATGGTTTACGAACCACAAGGGTGTGTGCCACACATGGGCAGTTCACATGGTCATGTGCCGTTTAGAGATTAGGTAAATTTATGAGTCACATGGCCTGTGGTGTGTCACACGAGCTGCCCACATATCCATGTGACCCATTTGGGGAAATATTTCTCAATCGAGCACGAGTTTGTCTTTCAGTCACACAACCGTGTCCCATTGTCACATGGGCGTATTATTCAGCCAGACGGCTGTGTTTTCCCTGCTCCTAAATTATGAAATTTTGACACACGGTTTGCCCACACTGTGGTGTCCCTCAGTCAGACGGTCGTGTACTCCTATCACACGGTCTGGACCCTCCCACATGGCCTGGACATACAGCCATGTTTTCCTGGTTTCGTAATTTTTCCATTGTTTTGCTAAGTGATTTGTTTTAGCCCCTCAGCAATCCCTTGTATGTTTAAGCCTCTGTAGGAGTATCTGCGACATTATTTTTCTTTGAATTTATTTATGCATATTAAAATTTTTTTTATTTAAGCTCTAATGTTTAGTACGAGATGTGGTTTCATAAATTCGCAATATAAAATGGTTGAATGTGATAATCGAAAAATTCTACACTGTCTGTTCTAATATTTTGTGATTGGATTGGAAAATGTCTGATTTGATATTTGAGAAATATATATAAGCATCTAATTTGTGAGAATTTTGCATATGCATTGTGGTTGGGATTGGCATTGAAGAGAAGGAAGTTTGATTCGACAGTTTTACTACATTACTATATTTTAACGGTATAACTACTATAATAAAAGTGGCATATGACCACATTAAGGTGTGTTCAATTGGATGGGTCCATCATAACCCAATTATTGGTGTGTAAAGGTTGGAAAATGTTCAGTAAACCCTTATTGGTGTGTGTTTGGTATTTGTGGAGATGGATTGTAGAGGTTGGATAGGTGGGTTTGGGACATACATCATTGGAATTTGACATTTGCATAACTGTTAGTGAAACACTCTGTTTTATTCTGTTATGAATCTAAACATTGTTTGAATTGTCTCTGTTAGTTTGAGTTAATGTATGTTATAGTACTTACTGTTTTCTACGGCTCTATTTAATTACGTATGATTTAGATTCACACTAAGCTTTTGTAGCTCATACCCTTAGTTTCCTCCTTTTCAGGTAACCTTCGTGATTAGGAGCTAAACTTGGCAAATTGTGTAACAGCCCATTTTTAGTGAAATCAGAACAGAGGTTTCGGGACCACAATTTCGAGCTTGAAAGAAAATTTATTTTTATATTTTTGCATGATTTACATTATGTTAGGAATGTTATTTTGATATGAAAATTTTATCGATTAGGTACTTAATTATGGAAAGGACCAAATTGCATAAAATGAAAAGTTGAATTCTAGTAGCTAGAAGGATCAAATAGCTATGAAATTCAAAACTTGAGTCCTTATATGGTAATTAGACCATTAATCAAAATTTAGTAGATATTTTTGATGATTCATCCATGGAAATTTAGAAAAATGGCAAGGACTAAATTAGAAATAAAAAAGTTAAAAGATGATAAATAATTAAGAAGAAATAAAATCATTTTATCTCATCTTCTTCCCCAAATATTCCATGGAAACCCTAGGAAAGAGAAAACAAGCTTTCTTGGCTTAATTGGGTAAGTATTCAAGTCCCATTTTTTGTAATTTTTATATTTTTGAAATCAGAATAGTCTAATCTAGCTATTTGGAGGATTAATTTGAAAAGTTATCAAAGTATAGAAGTTATACCATGGATGAATATGCTGAAAATTTGAAATTTATGGTAGAAAATGAAAGGTTGTTGATAGATAAACAACTTTTACAAAGTGAATTTTGATGAAAACATGATTTAGGGACTAAATTGTAAAGTTGTCAAAATTGAAGAAAAATTGTAAATTTTGTAGAGTGTATGTGCTATAAATTTTATATTGAAATTTTGGTTAGGCTTGGAATAAGGGGTAAATTGCATGAATTTCATTTTTTGAGCCTAGCGACGAAATTGGACTTTATAGAAAGTTTAGGGGTAAAACTGTAATTTTACCTAGAATGTAAATTGAGTTCAATTGAATGTGAAATGTGATAATTGATGTTTAAATTCATTTATATAGATTTGGATAACTCAAATTCAAAGTTAGATCGAGGAAAGGAGAAAGTTTCGGATTAGTAGATATATATATACGTGAACAAGTGTCGAGGTAAGTTCGTGTAACTTAATTGGGCATGTAAATATGTTGAATTGAATGTGGTATTTGTATCGAATGTGATATATATTTATGTGAATTAATTGGATGTTATAATATAAGAATTGAATACATGCTTGATATTGTTTGAAAAGGGTTAAGTCCATTTGAATATTGGATTTCGATGAACAAATGTGATTTCCCTTATTGAATGAGGTCCTGCATTTGTTGCTAACAGGATTTAGCTCAAATGAGTAATCTTATTGGCCTCATTACAGAAAGGATTTAGCCTGGATTGGTAATCCTGATATAAGCCCTCTTGAGCATATGTTACAGAAAGATTTTATCCTTGACAGGTAATCCTGATTAAGCTCTTGTGAGCATAAGTTGGAAACATGATTTAGCTTGGACAAGTAATCCTATTATATAATATGTGACTCGAGAGTGTGCTTTCTTATTGAGTGCCCTAATGGGTACTCCTGAATATGAATTGACGGGTTATTGAATTGTACACCTTGAGTGTACTATTTGAGTATCCATCGAAATTTCAATGATTCAACGGACAAAATAATTGATGTATAAAAGAATTACGAGATGAAATGAATAATGTCTTGAAAGAATATAACATGATGAGCTCAACTATATTTACTTGATGTATATGAGAATTTTGTGACTAACATGGTTGATTGAACGCATGTGTTTAGGCAATTTTGCCAAGTTGATGGAAACATGTTATTATATGCTTAATTTTAATAAATGAGATTGGTGAGTTTAATTCCAGTTATACGAACTTACTAAGCATAATATGCTTACTAGGTTTACTTTTCTCTGTTTTATAGTGCTCGGAAGCTCGCGAAGGTTGGTGAACGGTTGGAGTATCATCACACTATCCACAAGCTTATTTGGTATAAATAGTAAACTTATATTAGTATAATGGCATGTATAGGTTAACTTGACCATAGATGGCTTGAAAATGTTAATTGTAATTTAGCCATTGGAATGGCTAGTAATGATTTGTTTTGGTACTTATATAGCATTATGTCATGATAAATACATATATGTTAAGTATGAATGATCAAGTGATGTTTAATGTTTAGGTTAAACTAAGGTGAAATTATAAACATAATAATATATATGCAATGATATATCATATTAGATGTTAGAATTTTCTTGAAATCAATGCTTGAATTGGTTGGTATTCCGATATAAGTTTTGGTGCAGGATATTGGTAAAATTTTGGGTGAGAAATGAAGCTAGAAATGACTTTAGTTTGTCCATACAAGTAAACACACGGGCATGTGTCTAGACTGTGTGTGACATACGGCCTGGTAAATGGGGATGTGGTTTGGTTGTGTGTCCCCTGCATCTTAAATTCGAGAAACAGAATGCTCAGAATTGAGCACACGGGTAGAGACACAGGCGTGTGTGCTACACGGCCTAGAACACGAGTGTGTGTCTTGGCTATGTGAACCCTACACCTAATTTTTGAAAATTAAATTGATCACACGGCCTACTCACATTGGCGTGTGGCTGGCCGTGTGGCATAAGTCAGAGAGTTACACGGGGTCGAACACAGCCTGCAGCACGGGCGTGTGAGCCTACACCTAAGAAAATTTTAGAAAATTTGTGAAAAATTCTTGGAGTTTTCAATCAAGTCCCGAATCAATTCTAATACTCGTTTTTGGCCTCGAGGGTCTATTTAAGGGACGTTATGGATAATTTCGGTAAATGAATAATAATTAATGTGAATTATTTATAAATGTTCTGAAAGTTTCAGTAATGCTCTGTAACCCTGTTTTAGCGACAGATATGGTTTAGGGGTGCTACAAATTGGAGGTCTCAGAATGTTTCGTATTGGTTTGGTTTAATTAAGTTTTTCATAAGTTTAATAAGGCATTTTTAATCAATCTGTAAAAGTGTTTATATAAATTGTGGCTTGGGTTACGACTTCTGGGATTTTTTTTTTGGATTTTAATTTTGATGTCATGATTGGGTTTTATTTCATTGAAATGTTGTTTTTTGTTTATAAGCATATGGTTTTTAGGGTAATAATTTATGGGTTTTCCAACTAAAAGAAAACATCAAATGTTCCACTGCAATTTTGATTCAACTTTCAGTTTTTCTCACATTAATACTTTGTTTTGTTTACAAAATTAATACATAAAAAATAACTTGATTTTAAACTGATTTGAAGTGATAAATAAAATTTAATGTTTGAAAAATGTAAGCAAAGTTTTCTTTTGATTTCGGTAAAATGCTAAAAAAAGGATTTTTGGAAAAGGAATTTAGAAACTTGATCAGTAATTTGTTTTGGGCCACTTTGGTGGCCAATGTAACTTATGGAATCCGGTATCCGACGCCGGAACAGGATACCGGCATTACCGGACTTAATCGTTCACAAACATGCAAAAACCAGCTACAAAATTTCATTTGTATCCAAACTTTTCATACACATGCATAATGTCCCATACATGGGCCTGCGAAGCCCTAAATACGCATTGAAAGTAGTTAGGGACTAAACCAAGAACCTTAGAAAGTTTTGGGAAAACTTAGAAAATTTTTCCATGACACAAGGTCACACACCCGTGTGGACACAGGGACACGCCCATGTGCCTTCGACACGCCCGTGTCCTCAGGCTGTGTAACTCTCTGTCTATGACGTCGGCGAATAATTTAGACCACATGGCCAAGCCATATGCCCGTGTGCTAAGGTCGTGTCCCCCACACGGTTGAGACACACGGCCGTGTCTCAGCCCGTGTGGCCAACACTTAGGCTATTTTCAAAGCCTTTAAGTTACCCTTAATCCTTCACATCTTTATTTCCATATTACACATTTAATTCAAGGCCATGACCATTTAGATTGGTCATAAAACATTCATCATGCACATATTTCATAACATCAACCATATATGGCCAACAAGCATAATCACATCACAAGCATTAGAACATAACATAGATAGATAGGTTCACAAACCATAATCAATATGAGCCACCCTTCATGGCCATATACAAACAACTCAATATAGGCCAATACATTTGGCTAGACATGTTAACACATATCATAAAAAAAATCAAGTCCCTATACATGTCACTCACTTGAAGGCGCTTAGCATATATATATCAATATTCCAAAGGTGATGGTTTGATAGTGTGGTGCTGCTTCCGACGACCTCCAACCCCGAGCTAACCTGTCAACACTAAAGAAAAGGAAAGGAAAGGAATAAATTAGTAAGATTGTATGAAATTAATAAGCAATTTATCAACTTGCTTCTCAAGGTAATACCACAATATTTGCACTTTTGCTTATGTTCAAGTCAAGCTATTTTCTTGAGTTGCAGTCACTAACTTATTTATATCTGGAGCGACAGAACTCCAAATTAAGATATGCTAATTTTCCCTGAAACTAGACTCACATATCTTCGTACCATAAAATTTTTAGAATTTTTGGTCTAGCCAATAAGTACAGTTTATTCTTTAAATTCACCCCCGTTTCGCTGTCTGACAGTTCTGACCCCTCTTCACTAAAAATTAATTATCTCCTTGTACGGAATTCAGATGATGTTCCCTTTTTTTTGAAAATAGACTCATTAAGGATATTGTTATACAATTTTTAATGATTTTCCCAAATCGGAACAGGGGATTTCGAAATTATTCTGACTCTGTCTAACAACATTTCAAATATCTCATAATATGAACTTCTTTTGCTTACACCGTTTCTTCTATATAAAACTAGACTCAATAAGCTTTAATTTCATATTTTATTCAGCTTTCAATTCGATTTCCACAATTTTTGGTAGATTTTAAAAGTCAGACTGCTGCTGCAGTCCAAAACTATTTCAATGCTAATTTTACCCTTTCATTATTATCTTTTAATAGGCTTTCATGCCAATCAATTTCTCTTTTCATATTCATTAGGCCACAAGGTGAAGGTATAAACATATCATGTCCTAATTTAATTCGACCTAAAAGCCTTACACATAATCATCCATCAAATTTACCATAAAATTATACACCATAGGTATTGACCTAATATTTACAAGGTCGTCACAAAGTCATTCTCATAGGTATGACTTACTCATTTACACTCTTACCAAAAGTCCAATATGCATCGAGCTCATCACTCATGAATTTTTAATACATACCTGTACCCTTTCAACATGATCATAAATGTAGCTTACTCATTTTCATAGCCAGAACTTACTCGTATCATTTTTACCATAAAGGCAACCTAACTATACTTGTATCTCATGAGTTCGAATAAAACCTGTACCACTCACAACATGATTATATCATTCTATAACATTATCATAAGCCTTAAAATAACCCGTGAACCCTTTTAGAATACTGGTGGATGTCCGATAAGCCTGACACAAGAGGGTGAATTGCCAATGCCATATCCCAGACATTGTCTTACGTTGGCTCACATGTCGAGGTTGATGCCATGTCCCAGACATGGTCTTACACTAGCTTTCGTCTCAATGCCGAGGCCATATCCAACATGGTCTTACACTGGCTCACAATCAATGCTGATGCCATGTCCAACATGGTCTTACACTGGCTCACAAGTCACCCAAATGTCATGGCATGGATATCCAATCTATTCCTTGGTTTAACCGAGAATTTACCACATTAATTTTCATCATACATTATTCAACCATATTATGCAAAATCATTCATTCAACACATAATAATGATAGAGTTACCTTACTTACGTACAACTTACTCGTTTCAATGTAATATCATATTCCATCAAATTTCCAATGTATTCAATCATCACATAAATGTTATTAACATTTGGCATCACTTTCTCATACTCAATATCATCAACATATAATTCAATACAATCATAGCAAGATATATTTCAAGTATATTAACAATAACATGGATAACATGCTTATTTAGTCATACGGACTTACCTCGAATGCAAAATCAGCCAATTATTCTCTTTTTGTCCTAAACCACGTACTTTCTCGATTTAAGCCCGAATATTGATTTTCTTGATCTAAAATAATAAAATTTACTCATTTAATCATCACATTAAATTAAGAGTTCCACAATTCATACTTTGGAAAAATGACCATTTTGCCCCTAGTCTTTCACAAAAATTACGATTTTGCCCCTAGGCTCGTAAAATGATTTTTATAAAATTTCCTCATTAGCCAGGCCTAGCGCAACCTTTATTACTCTTGTAGCAACTCAAAATTTCAACTATTTCACACAATTCCCATCCATTTATCAAACTTTACAAAATTGTCCATATTAGATGTTTTCATGAAAATCCTTTCACAAAAGTTGTTTATTTAACAACCAAGATTCATTTTATTCCATAAAAATTCAGCAAACAACATGAATACTCTCGTGGAAAAACCCTATACTTTCAACCATTTTGCAAAATAGTCCCCTCATTAGCTAGATTATGCTACAAGGGTCCCAAAAGTACAAAAATTATCAAGAAAGGCCATCAAAATCACTTACTTGTAAGGGTAAATAGTGGCTGAAAGTTTGAAGCTCCAAAACCCTTATTTTTGCTGATATTTTTGGTGGAGAAGAAGGAATGAAAAAGATGATGTCCTTTGTTTTATTTTAATCTTATTTCTAGTCAAAATAGGTCACCAACTTCACCTAATTTTGACTTTTCTATTTCCTTTATCTCTATGGCCAGCCAAGCCTTTCTTAAAGGTCTCTTTGCTCTTTAAAGACACCCAATTATGGTCCTCTAGCTATTTAACACATTTAGCTTGGAAAACAAAGCTTTTGCCCTTTATGCGATTTGGTCTTTTTTCTCAATTAAGCAAGGAATCGCTAAAATTGTTTCACCAAAATTTTCATGCACTCATACAATCATGCTATAACACATAAAATAACATTAAAAATAATTTCTCTGGCCACAGAATAGTGGTTTCGAAACCACTATTCCAATTGGGCCTAAAATCGTGCTATTACAGTTATAGTAAGGGTCCATGTGGCAGACCGTGTGGTCCTAATCCTAGGCACAGTTTTTCCCGATTAGCTTGTAAAAGAACACACACCTTTCACCCAAAGTCTGATCGGCATTCCTCATGATCAAATATGATCTAATACACCTAAGACAAGTCATTCAAATGACATTTGTGAACGAGTTAACAATTGATTTCAAGATTCATTAAGATTATCGAAAGATTTAGCAAGAACCAAAAAAGATTGAGTAATTGAATTGAAAGATTAACGTTGGATAGAAATTCTACGAAAATTCGGGATCTAAACTAAAAAACGAGATGTATTTATAGATTCTTGGCAAAAATAATGGATGTTTATTGATGACATATCTAAACTCTGATAGAAAAAGATTGAATAGGGGATGATTTGATTTGGGATAGCAAAGTAATCAACAATAGTTTGGATGAAAATATGGTGTAAAGAAAAGGGAAGAAAATAAAAAGAGAATAAATAGAAAGATGGAGAACAAATTTTATTAGGATTTGAAAAGAGGGAATATGAAAATCTAATTAGGGAAAGAAGAGAAAAAGATGGTGGAATTCTAATTCTATTGGAATTTTGGGAAGGAGAAAGTTATGAATTCTAATTAGGAAAGAATTGGTTAAATTCCTAGGGTTTGTGTCGCCTACAATTTTCCCATGATTTGCCTAAATTTTCCCATGATTTGTCGAAATTTTCCCATTGAGCATGTTGCTCAATCTTTGTTTATTTTTTACGCTTAGTCATATAGATATGTTTTGGGGCACTTTTAGCGAAATTATGAAATAAAGAGAGAAAGAGGGGGATCAAACTTGGGTTTAGAGGGGCTCTAGCATTTTAAACATGACCCTACAACTAATTTCTTGCCTAATTTGGACACTTAATTGTAAATATTGCTTTCTTTTTGGAGACTTGCTGAATTTCCCAAATTAAAAGGGAAAGGAAAAGTTCAAACTTGGGATCATAAGGGAGGGAAGCTAACTCTTAACCATTAGACCTGAAACCTATTTCTTGCTCAATTTTATTTCTTAAATGTATATATTTATTCCGGGCTCAACTTACTTATTCTTTATTAGTTTACACATTTGCTAAATTTTTTATTAACTTATTTATTCTTAGCACATTCCACTTTAGTTAATATATATTAATTAATACTCATAGTCAAGTCTCATGATTAAATATTTAGTAAAACCTTTTTGTAAAATTGAGAGTAAAATTATGAAATTGTCCATATAAGACTTAATCATGCAAATTTTCAAGTCATGCATAGCATTTAAGGACTCCAATTGCATTGCATAAGAATTAGAACTCAATTGCAAAGATAACCAAAAATACTTAACCTACATATGACACATTGACACCTATACATACTATTTCCTATTTTCATGCCAATTTTCCTATTCTAACATATCTATATCATACATAGACCATACAAATAATGCTTAGTTACATTAAAACATATATTAACACACTTTAGCACTCTAATCAGTTAGTTATACTAGCATGTAAACCTAAAGTCACAATTTCATATTACTCAACATGTTAAATATGATCTTATACATTTATAAGTGCATTATAGGTTCATACCTTACTATTTGGTCTTTTTAAGCTTGACTCAATGTTCAGCAAGTCATTCAAGCATCTATAACAACAATTCACTAAGCACATGCATATCATCCATCATGCAACCAAAACTTTAACAATCATGCATATTTAAGCTTAAATTCAATCAATTGATCAATCACAAACCTAATTCTTCTAACCTGATTTTGGGGATGCGACAATTCAATAAATTTAACCCTTCACATTTACAAATTCTATCAATTTGTTCCTCATATTTCCTAACGAAAGTTTCTAACTTTTAAAATAGAGACATTCTACATCCATAAATTTTTAACCCAAAAAAAACTTCTCCAATAAAACAAATGGCTAGGATATAGTGCACCTTATATTTTAATTTATTAATAATTAAAATATTTTTTAACTAATTAATTTTTTTTATTTTTAATTGAATATGATTGAATATGTAAAAAATAAATAGATTAATTATTAATTAATAAAGGGTAAAATTGTTCTTTTATTTCAAACGCATTTAACAAATATATCTTAGGGGCTAGTGGAATTTTCATCAAACCTTAGTAGAGTGGTTGTGTATTTTTCAAACTACAAGGGGTAATTGGATTTTTTATCAAACGATTTAATAATTTTTCCTATAAATGTTCATTTGTATTCGATGGTACACTAACAATCTATAAATTTATTTCTATACATTACTATTGAATCAAATGGTGATACATCAACAAAAAATAAAACAAAGTATTGAATCGAATGATGATACATCAACAAAAAATAAAACAAAGTAATTGTAGATTAATTTATATTTGAAAATATTAAATGATGTATTATCATATAATTTATTGATAATACATAAATTATACCAACAACACATCAAATTTAACCCATATATATCATGCTTATATTTCTTTAAAGATTAAAATTGAAGACAAATATAAGTCCATTAAACTCAAAATCGAGAAACTGTTTATTCAATACGTAAGTGTCATATGTCCACACAATACTAGGTTCAATGTAAAACATAAATATATATCACAACTTGTTTTACTGGAGTTTTTTTTTTTTCTTTTGGGTTTTACAAATTTCTAGACATGGAATGCCTATGTTTTAAAAGTTAAAAGCTTTAGTTAGGAAGTTTGGGATCAAATTGATAAAAATTGTAAATGCGAAAGGTTAAATTTATTGAATAATTTAGAATTAGAATGAAATTGATAGAATATGTTGGTATTGAGGACTAAATCTGTTATTATACCAATTAAAAAAAGACAAGTATAATTGGGTGACCAAAACAAAAAGACATGTATGGTTGGGTGACCATTTGTATGATTTAACTTTAATTAAACTTTTAACTTATTAGGATGAAACAAATGATAGTATTTTGATAATTTTACATCCAAAAGTCAAAAAGACAAAGCTCTATTTTCAACTTTTGAGATTGAATTTAAAATTTAATTTGAAAAACATTTTTTATCCTTGTTATATGTCAATAATCTAAGACTCGAGTCCTAGAAAGGATCCAAGCCTCCAACCCATGACTCGACCATGAGAAGACAAAAAGGTGAACTAGCTCGCAAAGCAAGGCTATAGATCCACTTTGCGGGAACCTTGCACAAGCTCATAGGGCAAGGTCGCAAGACTAGCCCATGGATCCAACTCGCAAGGCAAAGTTACAGACCCAACTCACAGGAACCTAGGGAAGATCATAGTCTCACTTTGTATACACCTAAGAAACTCACTGAAAAGGCCACGTACTCCATAAGCCATCCAGGCACGTGTCCAGTAAGTACGGAGCCTGCATAGAGCATCAGTCCCAGGAGCAAAAAGGATCTATGCTTTGTAGACACATGCCTAGCAGACCTAGAATTTGCAGAGCATATCAGTATTGGGGGCAACAGAGTTAAGACAAAATAGTGGGGCCCTATCTTGGGCTGTTATAGTACTTGTAACATGTACAAATACTCGGATATTTATATCAATATGAGACAATAGAAATATTACTCAACAATTGGTGCGATGAGCGTGAAAGTATTTTCGATCAGTAGATTTTTTTCAAGTTTGATTAAGTTTTCTTTTCAAAGAAAATGGCTCACCAAAGTGACAATTTTCCATTAACTCATCATCAGGACAGGCCAAAATGTCAGGCTCTGGTGCCTAACATGACGAAGTAGACTTGTTCACTGGATGGTTCACTGACAGACTGGAAAACTTTGACAATGCGGTTTGTCGGGGAGCCTCCATCCCTTTGGACTTGAACCTCTCCACTGGTCAGGGGTTGCCACTTCTTTTCAACCAAGAGGCTCCCTCACAGCAGTTGTTGTCCCTTTAGGAGCAAATGAAATTCATGAGGGACCAAATGACCGCCTGGGAAACACGGTTCATAGAACAACAGGCTTTTCAGTATGAGTCGTTAAAGTAGAACGAAGAGTTACGAAGAAAGGTGTAGGCTGACAACTTCGGTTCCCAAGGTAACGTGAACACATAGGATGAAGCCCTAATAAGAGAATGGAAAAATGAGATGGACGAGTTACGAAGAGACTTGCGAGCATTGCACTTTAAAGACATAGACTGATTACCCAATAAGCCACTAGCCCCCAAAATCATAGTAGTAAGCTTACCACACGATTTCAAGGTGCCGAAAGATATGTTTAAAGGAAGAAGAGACCCCCAAGCTCACCTGATGGAATACAACGACTATATGCATGTGTTGGGGGCAACAGATGCGGCAAAATGTAAAGCTTTTTCCACAACACTTAAAGGGAGTACAAATAATTGATATATCTTTGTCCCACAAGGGTCAGTTTAAAACATCTCATAGTTAGAACAGATGTTTTTGAGCAAATTCAGGGCTCATAGGGCAATCATGAACATGCTTATGGGCCTGATGTCGGTAAAGCAAAGGGAAGGTGAGACCCTCCAAGACTACGTAAAAAGATTCCATGCAATGAGCCTAAATACAAAAAATTTTGAGGACCAGTGGGCCATAGATGACATCATCGTGGGAGTGCAGAATGATCATGTACAATATTCATTTATGGACAATAAACCCCAGAGTTTAGCTGATTTGTCAGAGTGAGCTCATAAGTTCACTGAAGTGAAAGAAATCAAAAGGGCATCACATGCCACACTCTAAAGAGAAGATAGACATTTACGGAACATAGAAGGACCTTGCAGCCGACAAGATTACATTAGTCAGTTATTACAGGTGAGAAACGACAGGCCACAAAGAAGTCAAACTTAGGGTGATACCCACAGGGCCAGGGCCCCCTAGAGATCCCAATAAGAGAACACCAGAAGATACACCTCTTAGGGAAGGTTTGAGGCTTACCCTCTTGCATGCTATGTTACATCCTTAGCTAGGTGAAGAGCCTCAGTATCTTACCCAAGCCACCCCTGATAAGGAGCATAGGGAGAAAAGTGAACTCGAGAGACCGATGTGCCTTCCACGACGATATGGGGCATACAATTGAGGACTGCTTCACATTAAAAGATGCCATAGAGGAAACAGTATGAAAATCAGCTCATAAAATATGTGAACCATAGTGGTTCATAGTAGGGCTAGAGTTTACGCGGTGACCCTAAAGGTAAGCAAAAAGTTCAAGGCATCATCCATGTGATCATAGGAAAGAATAATGAATGGGCAGGTTCAAGCATAAAAATAAAGGCACACATGAGAATTGTGATGTCAGTTAGTACTTTTAAGAAGTCGTGTTGGTAGGAAAAATGGAGTGTCAAATTTAGTAGGGACGACGAAGAGCTTGTAACAGCTCTAACCCGTATCTAATGTTGGAATAAGGTTACGAGGCATTACCAATCAATATATATTATTCACATAAATTTATGCATTCATATATAAAACCCATCCAACACATTCACATTGTCCCTTATAAGGCTCTAGAAGGCTTTAAAACATGCTTAGAAGAGGTTCGGGACTAAACCGATAACATTTGAAAACTTTGGGAACTTAGAAAATTTTCATGCATTTAAAGGTCATATGCTCGTGTGAATAGACCGTGTGCCTGACACGGCCACCAGACACACCCGTGTCACAGGCCATGTGAAAATAGGGCATACATACTGACTTGTACCATACGGCTGGAGACACGCCCCTATGCCATGGGCATGGGAAATCTGGAGGGGTTACTGACTTGGGTCACACGGCCGACCACAGGCCCATGTGCCAGCCCGTGTCTCACACACGACCAATAGACACTCCTGTGTCAAACCTGTAGGGTATACTAACTTAAATTCGAAGGGTACCCTAAGGGACACACAACCGTGTAGCATGACCGTGTATCGCACACGGTTGAGACACACGCCCGTGTCTCTGCCCATATAGGCAAAAATAGGCTATTTACAAAGCCAATTTGCCACCCTTTTCTTATGCACACTTAGCAACCAAAATGGTACCAATTCATCATACAATAGGTATCCCAAAATCATCAACCAAATGCACAATTCATACACAATTCGTGTCGTTTTATAATCAACCATATCACTACTCAAATCCATAACCAAAATATACCAAATCAATATGCTAAAATCATCAAACTTACATAACTTCTAATTGCATTTCCTCATCATCTTATCATCCATTTCATGCTTAAAAACATGCTATTTCATCATCTCAAAACCAAGCCACAACATGCCATCTTTTCAACATTAATAAACCATACAAGCAAACATATAACCATCGCAAAATATGCCAAAACATAAGACCATATATATACATCGCATATATCACTTATCAAACGCATAATTCAAGCTAACTTGAATGGCCATACACACCATCATTTACAGGCCAAATCTTATGGTTAATATCATAACTCAAAACATACCAAGATGACACTAGTCTATACATGCCATATACACTACAACAAAACAGGTTTTTAGTGGCGTTTGAATGAAAAACGCCACTAAAGAATGAGCATTAGAGGCGCTTTTTAAAAAAACGCAGTTAAAGAACGAGCATTAGCAGCGCTTTTTAAAAAAAGCCACAAAACTTATTCTCAATGCCGTTGTTTTAACTGAGCTTCAGCGACTTTAGCGGCATTTTTTGAAAAGCGCCGCTAAAGATCGAGTATTAGCTGTGCCTTTTAAAAAATGCCGCTAATGTTGGATCTTTAGCGACGCTTTACAAAAAACACCGTAAAAATTTTAACACAGCACCATCATTTTGTATTGAGCCTTTAGTGGCTTTGCTGGTGCTTTTTTAAAAACGCCGCTAAAGATCGAGTAATAGCGGCGCTTTTTTAAAAACGCCGCTATATGTACACCTTTAGCGGCGCTTTTTAGAAAATGCCGGTAATGCTTGATGTTTAGCGGCGTGTTTTGAAAAACGCCGCTAAAGATCGAGAATTAGCAATGCTTTTTTAAGAAATGCCGTTATAGGTACACCTTTAGCGACGTTTTTTAATTTTGCAAAACGCCAACGTTTAGTATTGTGCTTTTAGTGGCTTTAGCGGCGCTTTTTGAAAAACGCCACAAAAAATGAAAAAAATGAAAGTACTATTATTTAAAATAATTTTTAAGATTTTTGGTATATGACTAAATTTTTTTTAATTTATATGTTAAATATTTTTTATATAATTGTAAAAGAGATAGTATTAATTTTAAAATATTGAATTAATTATCATTATAGTTTAGGGTTTATGGTATATGGTTAAGGGTTTAATGTTTATGAGTTACTATTTTAAGGTTTATGGATTATAGGTTTAGGGATTATGGTTTAAGGGTGGTTTAAGGGTTGGGGTTTAATGTTTAGGTGTTAGGGGTTAAGGTTTAGGGGTTCTTGATTTAGGGTTTATGTTTTAGGATTTATAGTTTAGGGTTTAGGGATTAGGAGTTTAAGGTTTAAATTAATTAGTGTTTTTTAATTTAAATGATAAATATTTTCTTATATAATTATAAAAGAGATAGTATTAATTTTAAAATATTGAAATAATTATCATTATAGTTTAGGGTTTATGGTTTAGGGTATATGGTTTAGGGTTTAAAGTGTATGAGTTTAGGGATTATAGTTTATGGTTTAAGGGTTGGGCCGGTTTAAGACTTAGGAGTTAGGGGTTAAGTGTTATGTTTTTAGGGTTTAGAGATTATGGTTATGATTTAGGGTTTAGGGGGTAGGGGTTAAGGGTTTAAGGCTTAGATTAATTAATATTTTGTAATTTATATATTAAATAATTTATTATATAATTGTAAAAGAGATAATATTAATTTTAATATATTAAAATTATGATTATAGTTTAAATTATGTAAGAGATAATTTCCCCCTTTTCCCTAATCCGAATCCTTAAAATAATCACCCCTTTTTCCCCAATTCGAAATCCAAAATCCCCGGTAAATGTTTCTTTTTCTAACAATGGTTTTGTGTGTAATTGTATACATGAACTTTAATTTGATCCAGTTCTTGTAAATTATTACCACAATTATTGATATAACATCATTTTATATTTATATATTGCATACATAAATATTTATATTTATCCAATATAAAAATGTATTGATGTATTTATTTTTTAAAATGTGTATGATTAAATCAAAATTAAAGTTTCAACTATACATTTAAACCACAATTAGAATTTCACGTCTACAATTACACATTAAACCGAAATTCATATATAATTCTGAGATGTATCTCTATCAAAATTTAGGTGTATACATATAATTAAATGCCATTTATATAAAAATCTAAACAACTAATGCGGATCATACTTAAAAGAATAATACTTGTATTACTGTGTCATTTTGTATATTTTTTAATTCATCGATTTCATTTTATTTCTGTTAAAGTTTCCTTTTGTATTTTATATGATAATTTAAAAATTATAAAAATCTTCAAAAAAATTTTAAAGTTTAAAAATTAAAAATTAAAAATTAAAAATTAAAAAACTTAAAAAATTAAAAATTTAATATTTAGTATTTTAGTTCATATTTCAGTTAAAAAGTTTAATATTCAAAATTAAAAAAATTCCAAAAAATGATAATCTCAGCACAATAATTTTAAAAGAAAAAATAAAAAAAATATGTTAAAAAAATAAAATTAAGCAATAGTAGCGTTTTTGAGAAAAATGCCACAAAAAATTAAGCTATAGTGGCGTTTTTGGTAAAAACACCGCAAAAATTTGATCTATAGTAGTGTTTTTGTTGAAAACGCCGCAAAATGCCATTATTTTACCAAAAAAAAGGGAAATCAAAATCCCGCTCACTCCCAAAAACTAACTTTTGGCTACCCGCTCATTACTCCCTCTTCTTCTCATCTATGTCGCTTGCCCTAAATCCCCAAATAAAATTTAACTACTCTTTTCTCTCGATCTGAAATAAAAAAAAAAAGAAACTGAAAAAGGCATAAAGGGTTTTTGGAAGCAAAGCAGAGCGAAGAAAACCCTTCACTGTTATTCACTCTGTTTTCGCCAATGAAGTTCCTCTTTCGATTCATTTCCGGTATAAATTCCAAAATTATACAAACACTAAAATTTTCTTTTTACGACTCGATTTCTTATCTCGTTTCTTGTATCTTTTGTTGTCGAAAGCAGGTCCCAACAAGACTATGCTTCGCTCACTAGGTCGCCGCCAGTTTTCGGATTTAACTGGAACAAAAGCCAAACGAAACTATGCTGACAATGTTTCTGAGTACAACACTGTCCTCGCTTCTCTCAATGCCAAACGAAGGTTCTGTCGTTTAACTTGTTGCTTTGTTCGGGTCTTATTTGATGTATTTGTTTATATATGGTGTAGTTTTTGCTTTTCTATTTTGTTTTTTATTTCAAAAGAAAAAAAGGAGAGGAAAAAAAATGGATTTAAACATAATATTTTTAGAAAAAAATATAATTTAAAGAATTTTTTACTTTGCATTCAGAGAAAAAGAAAGTATGATTTTACTTTCGAGTACATTCCCTTTGGTTATTTGTTCATAATTAATCAATTATGTGGTTGTGGACACCAAGTTCTGTTCGGTTTAAGTTGTTTCTTATTTGTTCATAACTAATTGTTCCTTGAAATAATTCATCTTGTTATTTGCACGAGTATTTAAATGTTCACGATAGCAGCTGGTATTTATTTTTATTTTTGCAAGAGAAATTATAGCTCTAATTAATTTATATAGAGGACAAAATGAAATGAAAAAGGTAGAAAGAAAGGAACTCTAGCTGTCTCAAGTCCTTACTAAATTTCATTGCTCTAGCAGTCCTTTTGACAATTTAGGAACATTTTGAGCTAGCCAAGTATTGAAAGCATGCCCTATTTTTTCTGATTTATTGTCTTGCAACGTTCAGATGTTTTGTTGTTTTTATTGATTAGCACTAGCATCTCATAAGCATATGACATAGTTTTTTCTTTCACTAATTCTGGGAACTTGCATTGCCGGGCCAGTGTTATAATTGGTAAGGCTCTTTGGAATGGAAGTGGTTACTGTGCCATCTGTTCCAAAACAAGCGCATCTTTACACCTCTGCGGATGAAGTGATAAACTATCAGCTTGATTTGCAACCTGAAAAGTGGGGCCTACCTCCATTTCAAGATTGTAAATCTTTTGACACCTACATCTTTGTATTACATCATGGTTAGTGACCTTTACTTGTAAACAATAATCATGAGAAAATGGTGTTGTGATTGCGGGGATAGAGGGAACTTTGCCAACAGAACCTTTGTATATCAGTGGTCCCGTCATTAAGGGATTTGGCCGTGGCTCAAAAGTTCTTGGGATCCCTACAGGTATATAATAAATTGTTTGCTAAGCTAGTCTCTGTCCTTACGCTATTTTGGCCTTTGTGTGGGAAGAAATCATATAGATATCTACCTGTAACTCAGACCCCTAATAACTTAAGTCTTTGAGCCATGTTGCTTTGTTATAACATCCAAAGTCTTAGACATTTGTTCATATTTAGTCTGTTTTGCTTCATATCCTGATCTCTTTCGTTTCTTTTTTCCAGCCAACTTGTCACCCAAAGGTCACTCAAGTCTCCTTTTAGATCATCCTTCAAGGTGTTTATAAAATGGTCATGAGCATCGGTTGGAACCCATATTTCAACAATGCTGAAAAGACTATAGTGAGTGCAATAATAACTTGGATGTTAACCACTGCAAGCCTTATTAATGATTGTTAACTCTTTATTTTCTAAACATGATTCATGCTGTAGGAACCATGGTTGCTTCATGAATTTACTGAGGACTTCTATAGTGAGGAATTGCGTCTTGTCATAGTCGGCTATTTACGACCCGAGGTATCATCCAAAATAGTTAGCATCCAAAATAAAATTATTATTTATATGAATTTACGACCCGAGGAATTTCTTCTTAATGAGCACTTCGAGGTCATGATTGTCATTTGTCTTAGCTTTTGATCAAGATTTTAAAGTAACGTGAAGGATCATGGCATGGTTTTACTTAATCAACTACTTAAAAGTGAAATGGAATTTTTTTTTATCATCTTTAATGGATGCTTTTGTTGCAAGTTTTTATTTATCTATTAGGAAACATGAAGAATATGGGTTTAGGGTTTTTTCATATAGCCCACAAGCATTGGGGTGGGGGTAGGTAATGGGTTTCGTTCCTATTTTAGATGGCTAGTAGAGAAAAATGCTTTGAATAAAATGTATGCTTCTTATATTCTGAATCATTGTTTCCTTGATAATTTGTACATTGTTGCAGGCTTTGAATTACTTTCAATTTTTAAGAATATACTTTTATGCTTAATTTTTGTTCTAAATTGATGATACCTTTAGGTTGTGGGTTGCCTCATTGAGCATGATAGAAATATTCTTCTATGCAAAAGAAATATTGAACCATCTTTTGGTCTTTGGTATGTATTTATATGATTGGAATTTTGTTTAGGAAAGGATTGAATATTGTTTTCTTCTTTTTTTGATATTTGTTTGCAAAGGAGATTAATTATGCATTTGAGGCATGGAGTATTCACACTTGCTTTTCTTGTAAAATAGCAAGTTTCTACCATCTCTAATGGCAATACAAATATTTGACTTGATTGGGTGGCATTAACATAGGACTCTTCTTCCTGATTACCTGGAAATTGAAGAGTCTGCTGCTGAAGAGGCAATAAGGGAAACATGGGAAGAGGCAAGTGCTGAAGTGGAAGTCATTTCCCCTTTTGCACAACTAGATATTTCCCTTATTGGACAAGTTAGAATAAGCATCCTTAATTTACTTCTGTATCTCATGTACATTTATGGAAGATGTTTATGTATATAACATCGCTTTGTCTTTTTTGGAGCAGACTTATGTAATCTTCTTGGCAAAGCTAAAGACGCCCCAATTTTCACCAGGACCAGAATCATCTAAGTGTTGTCTCTTTGAATTGGACGACATTCCCTTTGATTCTTTGGCATTTTCTTCCATTTTTGTTACTTTGAATTTGGTATGAGCTTTTCCTTTTTCTTTCTTTCCATAAATGTAAATGTGCTTAAAATTTATCTAAAAATTCTCATCGACATAAATTTTCATAAATTGTATTATCTCTCTGTTGCTGCAGTACATTGAAGATGTTAAATCTGGGAAAGTAAAGTTTCACTACGGCACCATTAACAAAAGGTTAAGTGTTCTCTTGTTGCTTTTACTAGGTTAAGAAGCGAATGAAGAAGCCTATCTATGTCTACTACCAACTAGACAATTTCTACCAGAATCATTAGAGGTATATCTTTTCTACCTTCACTATAGGTTTTGCGCTCCATTATGTGCTCTATTGCATGCTGGCTGATCTTTAAAATGATGTTAAGGATATCCTTTTTTTCAATAGCAGACATCACGCAATATTTTAACTAATACTATTAGCATTTACCATACGCTTTTTACATGAATCCATATGATTGTTGGGTTTTATGGAAGTTTGTATCTCTTAAACTAGAATAACAACCATCAATATGAGTTTCTATTAATGTCCTTTAGATATGAAATCAAATTGTGTTGAATTATATTGTAAAACCACCGGAAAATGTTTGTGTCCTCTTAATATCAAACTCTAGAGTCTAGAATCCAGGCACCTCGGTGTGGATAATAGATTGTAACTAGATTTATCTACTAAAGTTACGATGAATCTGATCATTTGGTTTTGCATCCTTTAGATATTGAAGGTGCGGCAGAGAATTCAATCTCTTCAAGTTGGAAAAGCCAAGGCTTAGCACTTCTTCAAGTGGAATATTATTTAATGTTGCATTTCATGGTCATTCATTTTAGTCTGAACTTGAATTTTGTGTTATGGAAACAGGGTTTTGTAGCTACCTTGTGTACTAGCTTCTTTAACCATGAAGGTTAATTATTACGGGTTTTGTAGCTTCTTTTATAACTGGCCGAGTTAATATAGATCAGATGAGTTGTGAGGTAGATTGCCCATTTATTTAAACATAATATTTAAATTCTAAATTCTAAATTCATTAATTTTTATATTTAGTTTTAAAGTTAAAATTTTAATAGAAAATTTAATTTAATTAATATTTTTTTATTTATCCTTAAAAGTATATAGTTTAAAGTTCAAATTTCAAAAATAAAACATAATATAATATTTTCATAGAAAATAAATATTATTTAATTAAAATATTTTTTTAAAGGTTATATTCTTTAGCGATTTTTGTGAAAAAAGCGCCACTAAAGGTCTGTTATATAGCGGCGTTTTGAAAAAAGCGCCGTAAAAGGTCATGGTCTTTAGCGGTGTTTACTAAAAAAGCTCCACTAAAAGTCATGGTCTTTAACGGCATTTTTTAAAATAAACGCCGCAAAATTTTGCGGAGTTTGCTATAGCAGCATTTTTTGTGGCGTTTGTGAAAACGCTGCTAATAGTTCTAGCGGCGCTTTAAAGGCAAAAAAAAAATGCCGCTAAAAGTCTGTTCTCCTGTAGTGATACCATATACACAAAGCTTCAAAAGTACCAACAAAAAGATCGATAGTGTGATGACGTTCCTCGACGATTTCTCGAGTCCGGGCTAGTTTTGATAATCTATAAAATAGTGAAAATAAACATGGTAAGCTTTAAAAGCTTAGTAAGCCATACACAAATAACCTACCACATGAATCAATATTATTTCCATCAATAAGCAAAGTATGAGTAAGCATATATAAATACACAAACCTTTCTCTTTGTACACATATTCAATATCATAATTGAATTCATCAAATACTTCGCTTTCAATACTTGTACAAATCTCATACATACTTGAGTCATTTAACTCATTCGCACATTCTTTCTCGACTTGAATTTGCCCGTTGAACCATTCGGAATCATTAAGGATCCTCAAAAATCACAATAGCTCATACAAAGCCATATCCTAGATATGGTCTTACATGTCGTCACATATCGATGCCACTGTCCCAGACAGGGTCTTACATGAAATCGAATAACGATGCCAATGTCCCAGACATAGTCTTACATGTAATCAAATACAATGCCAATGTGTCAGACATGGACTTACATGTAATCACATCTCGGTAACCTAATGTCATGACATTTGTATCCTATACTATTCCTAAGGTTCGTACGGGACTTTCAGATGTCGTAACTCTGTTGATTCTTGCTCGTATTTGCTCATTCAACATTCATAGCAATTCAATGACAAATAAACATGTATAATTCAATTTAAAGGTATTTATTTGCATATGAACTTACCTCGTATATACACTGAGTGGATCGGATCGACTACTCGACAACTTTCGATTTCCCCCTATCTAAATCTGATTTCTTTCGTTCTTGATCTATATACATTCAAAATTAACTCATTTATTCATTGATTCATGCAATTTGATCAACAAACACATATTTGGGTATTTTTACACTTTAGCCCTTAAAGTTCCACATTTATTCAATTTAGTCCCTATGTCATAAATGCATAAAATTCACAAAATTCAATAAGACCCATGCTTGGCCGAATTACCCTTATGCCCTTGTAGCCCATATCTTTCATTTATTCGTACTTTTAGCCCCATATTTTCATCTTTTTGCAAATTAATCCCTAATTTGTATTTTCTCTAAAAACCACTTAACAAAACATATTAATCTATAATTTATCTTCCATTTTTCATCATCAACCATCACAAAACACAAAGATTCAACAATGTCACTTCATAAAATCATCAACAAATTCAAAAATTAAGACACAGGCTAGTTAATACTTGAAGTAACGATCTAAAAAACATAGAAATTATCAAAAATCGAGCTAAAACCATACCTTAATTAAGCCAAATATGTGCCAAACCCTAAAGGCCCTCCCATGGTTTCTTTTTCTTCTAATTTTGGTTGAAATGAAACAAATATGAACATGTTTTCATCTTTTGTTTTATTTAATATACATTGTTTACTAAATTACTAAATTAACCTTGTTTAAATAACATTTAAAACATTAAATCCATGCCCATTTATGACAAATTCCACTACCAATGGTCTAATATCAACATAAGGACCTTTCATGTAATAAATCATAGCAATTAAACACTTTTATCATATAGAATGCCACTTTTGCATTTTACGCGATTTAGTCCTTTCATCAAATTAAGCACTCAAACGCTAAAATTATTTCACAAATTTTTCACACATATATAATAACATGCTATAAACACTAAAAATAATATTAAAATAATTTTCTGACCTCATATTTGTGGTTTTGAAACCACTATTCTGATTTAGCTAAAACCGGGCTGTTACAACTCTCCCCCTTAGGGATTTTCGTCCCCTAAAATCTTACCGGTGAATGGGTTTGAATATTTTTCTCTCATAGCATCTTCGAGTTCCTACGTAGCTTCTTCAATCCCGTGTCAATGCCATAAGACTTTCACTAATACGATTTTCTTATTTCTCAGCTCTTTGATCTCACGAGCTAAAATTCGAATTGGTTCTTCAATGTACGACAAATATGATTAAATTTCAACTTTAGCAGGAGAAATATCATGTGAAGGGTCGGTTCGGTATCGTTGAAGCATCGACACATGAAAAACGTTGTGAATCTTCTCTAACTCGCTCGGTAAGGCTAACCGATATGCCACTGGACCTATTCTTTCAATGATCTCATACGGCCCAATGAATCTCAGACTCAATTTTTCTTTACGATAGAATCGAAGTATTTTTTTCCATGGATATACATTCAAAAACACTTTATCCTTGATCTGAAACTCAATATCTTTTCGTTTCAAGTCTGCGTATGATTTTTGACGATCTGATGCTACTTTGAGACTATCACGAATTACTTTTACTTTTTGCTCGGTCTCTTTAATCAAATCGACCCCAAAAATCTTATTCTCACTAAGTTCAGTCCAGTACAACAGTGTTCGACACTTCCGATCGTATAAAGCTTCGTACGGTGCCATTTTAATACTCAATTGAAAATTGTTGTTATATGCGAATTCAATTAACGACAAATACTTTTCCCACGTACCTTCGAACTCAAGAATGCAACATCTCAACATATTCTCGAGTATCTATATAAATCACTCAGATTGACCATCTGTGTGTGGGTGAAATGCAGTACTAAAATGTAGTTTTGTACCCAATGCATCTTACAATTTCTTTCAAAACCTCGATGTGAATCTTGGATCTCTATCCCAAATAATAGAAACAGGCACTCCGTATAATCTCACAACCTCGAAAATATACAACTCAACTAACTTTTCAAGTGAATAGTCAGTTCGTACCAAAATGAAATGAGTCAATTTTGTCAATCTGTCAACTGTAACCCAGATCGCATCTTTCTTTCTTGGAGATAAGGGCAATACCAACACAAAATCCATAGCCACTCTATCTCATTTCCATTTAGGAATCATAATCGGCTGCAATAATCCAGACAGTACCTGATGCTCAGCTTTAACTTGCTAACAAATCAATCATTTACAAATGAACTCTGAGATATCACGTTTCGTACCAGGCCACCAATAAAGCTATTTTAAATCGTTATACATTTTTGTGCTTCCAGGATGAACTAATAAACGACTACTATGTGCTTCATTCAAAATCATCCGAATCAACTCTGAATTTATCGAAACACATATTCAGTCTCTGAATCTTAAACAATCATCAGCGTCAACTTGAAATTCTGAATCAAGGTTTGAATCACATTGGGCTCATTTTGCTAACATTTCATTATCAACTTTCTGAGCTTCGCAAATCTGTAGTAAAAATAATGGTCCCACTTTCATCTCGGCCACAATCGAACTACCATTACACAAATCTATTTGAGTATTCATCGCACGTAAAGTAAACAAAGATTTCGAGCATAATGCATCAACAACAACATTTTCTTTCCCCTGATGGTAGTTAATTACTAACTCGTAATCTTTTAGCAATTCTAACCATCTCCGCTTTCGTAAATTCAAATCTTTCTAAGTCATCAGATATTTTAAACTCTTGTGATCTGAATAAACATGGCATTTCTCACCGAACAAATAATGGCGCCAAATCTTTAACGAAAACACAATGGCTGCTAACTCTAAATAATGTATTGGTAATTCTTTTGATGCAGCTTCAACTGTCTCGAGGCATAAGTTATAACTTTGCCTTCTTGCATCAAAACACAACCTAGACCATTCAATGATGCATCACTGAACACTACGAACTCTTTACCCGATTCAGGTTGAACAAACACTGGAGCTTTAGTTAATAAAGATTTTAACTACTCGAAACTTTTTTGGCATTTATCTAACCACTCGAACTTAACATATTTTTGAAGCAATTTCATCATTGGAGTCGCAATCATCGAAAAGCTTTTCACAAATTGTCTATAATAGTCGGCGAGTTCCAGAAAACTGCGGACCTCAGAAACATTTCTCAAAGGCTTCCAATCTATAGTCGCAGATATCTTACTCGGATCAACTCGAATACCTATAGCTGAAACTATACGCCCTAGAAAACCAACCTCGCGCAACCAAAATTCACATTTGCTGAATTTTGCATACAACTGCTTATCTCGCTGATTTTGTACTACAATCCTCAAATGCTCGGCATGCCCAGATTCATCACGTGAGTAAATTAAGATGTTATTAATGAACACAACTACAAATCGATCTAGGTAGGGTTTGAAAATTTGGTTCATTAAGCTCATAAAGATAGCAGGTTCATTTGTTAGTCCAAAAGGCATAAGTAAGAATTTATAATAACCATACCTCGTTCTGAATACAGTCTTTGGCACATCAGAATCTTTAACTCGCAACTGGTAATAGTCCGATCTCAAATTTATTTTTGAAAACACTATAGCCCCTTTTAACTGATCAAACAAATCATCTATTGTGGGCAGAGGATACTTATTCTTGATCGTCATTTTGTTAAGTTGACTGTAGTCAATACACATTCTCATCGTGCCATCTTTCTTTTTCACAAAAAATATAGGAGCACCCCAGGGCGAGAAACTCAGTCTAGCAAAACCTCTGTCTGTCAACTCTTGCAACTGGGCTTTCAATTCTTTTAACTCTGTTGGAGCCATTCTGTATGGAGTTATTGATATCGGCATTGTTCCCGGCACTAATTCAATGCCAAAATCAACTTCTTGGATCGGTGGTAAACTCGATAACTCTTCAGGAAACACATCTGGATATTCACACAGAACTGGCACTGATTCGATCTTTTTTTTAGTCACTTTTATATCAAGCGCATAAGCAAAGTAAGCTTTGTAACCCTTTCTCACATATTTCTGAGCTAACATTGAAGAAATCACTACTGGTAAACCATTCAAATCATTTGACTCAATTCGGATAATTTTATTATTCTGACATCTCAGATCAATCGTGTTTCTTTTACAGTTCACTATAGCATCATATAGCGTTAGCCAATCCATACTTAAAATTATATCAAATTCATCAAATAGTAACAACATTAGATCAGTCGGGAAATAGAAATGTCGAATCATCAACGGACAATTCTTGCACACTTTATCAACCAACACACACTTGCCTAAGGGGTTCGATACTTTAATTACAAATTTAGTAGACTCTACAAGCAAAGTCTTACTGGATACTAAATTCACACATATATACGAATGAGTTGATCCTCGATCTATCAATGCAATAACATTAATATCGTAGAGAATAAAAGTATCGGTAATAAATTATGGAGATGACACTTCTTCGCGAGCGCGAATAGCGTAGGCTCGCACAGGTGCTTTGGCTTCAGACCTCACAGCAGAATCTTTGGTCGTTCTCTAACTACCACTCACATTATTAGCATTTCTGGGTGGTCTACCTTTAGTTGCAGTATTACTCGGCCTCGTGTTTTGTACTGTATCTTGCTCAGCCAACTCAAGACAATTACGAACAAAATGATCCAATGATCCACAGTTAAAACAGGCTCGATCATTCAATCTACAATCACCGATATACTGTTTTCCATACAGTCTAAACTCGAGTCGGTTTTGTCTCACACTGCCAACACTAGCAATGGATGTAGCTTGAGCTTTAGAACTCACAGGTTGCTTTTCACGATCCCTGATTGAATGTCCTACTGATGTATTAAAACGATTAAATGAGTTTCAGAATTTCTTAAATGAAGATTGATACGACTTACTCATTGATCTCTTTCTCGAGTTTCTAGCTTTTGAGTCTGCTTTTCTCTTTTCTTTGCTGAGATCCTCAGCTTTACAAGCCCTTTCAACCAAAATGATGAATTCTTTCAATTCAAGAATCCCTACTAACAATTTTATATCCTCGTTCAGTCCATTAATGAACCGTTTACACATGATCTCTTTAGTAGAAACATGGAATCATGGAATCATCTATGACGAGCGAAGGCTACAGATCGAGGAACTAGATGAATGGCGAACATAGGTTAAGGAGAAACCGAGAATGCACGATGAACCAAGGCAGTGCCATGACAAAGTTAAAGGTGAATCGAATCAACTTAAGGTTGGAGACAAAGTACTATTAGATGAAGCAGACCCTCATGTTGCCACTTCTGAACCTAATAGAGAAATCCATTTTAAGGTACTCAACATTTTCCCAAATGGTACAGTCGAGGTAACTCATTCCAAATTCGGCACTTTTAAGGTAAATAGTACTCGACTAAAACCTTATTTTGATAAAATTGATAGTAGGGATGAGGAGTTTCAAGTCCTCGAACCACCATAACCGTGGAAATAGGGCTTAAAACACCCAAACTTGACATAGACACGGCCTAAACAGAGTCCACACAGGCGTGCGACATGGCCATGTGGACCACACGGCCTACACGCACGGGCGTGTACTAGGCCGTGTGAAAATTGGAGCTAAATTTTCAAATTTTAACAAGTCAGAGAGTTACACGGGTAAGGCACACGGCCGTGTGTTCAGACACACGGGTGTGGGAGAAGCAAATAACATCGCAAACGGCCGTGTGGACCACACGGCCTGGACACAGGACGTGCCCTAGGCCGTATGAAATATGGTCATTAAATTTTCGCGATGAACACGGGCAATACTTAAGCCACACGGGCCTGTGACACGGCCGTGTGGCCCAACACGGGCCTCACACGAAGTGTCCCTTTTGAAACCCCCCAAAATCCTAAATTTTTATTTTATCTTCTTCTTCCTCCAACACTCCTAACCAGCCGCTGCCGCAGCCCTCTTTCCACTCTACCACCACCATCTCGTGACACTGACGCATTTGATGACGAGGACCTTTGAGTCCATTTATTTTTTTATTTTTTTATCTTTTATTTTTTGCTTTAATTTTAATTTTAATTTTCTTTTTATTTTATTTTATTTTATAGACTTGTCGTTATACTTTTAAACTATTTTTATCTTTATGGCTATTATCAAGTAATCCCTTAATTCTATTCCACAGTTGTGTTTCTTTTCTTATTAGTACCTCAGAATTATGCCTTTCATTAGCCTTATCTACAACTCTAGCTTTCACTATTCCAAGGATTTCATCCAAAAATTCAGGGCAGTTTCACTTCTCCCCCTCTCTTCTGATATTATGCTTATATTATTATTATCTATCTTCGTACATTGAGGACAATGTACATCTTAAGTGTGGGGAGGTTATTTATATGTTTATTAGAAAATCCTTGAATTTTTATTTCGTTCTCAAATAATTTTCTCATATCAATATTAGAGTGAATTTTGATTGATTTATAATTTTTATTAATATGCTTTGAATTAAATCATAAGTAATTATGCATTGGTTGTTTAACCTTAAGACATTAGAGAATCAAGCATGATAAGTTGACCTTTGAGAATTAAAATTACTCGGTTGCTTAGCTGAATTGAGGTATTATCTTGAAGTTCTGAATTCACAGGATTGACATCAAAAGCCATGATTTTTGTGAGATCTTGAGCCTTTAGAGCATATATCTTTTCTTGCTCACTTTTATTGTTACTTATGAGCGTGTCAAAATTGATTTGTTATTCTAGAACTTGCTTCGATTATGCATGTCAAGACCACACCTTTGATTTGATATACTGAGATGATAAAGGCACTTAGGTTTTAACCCCACTTACCCCATAAAAAGCCTGCCCACATAATTGACCCTCAGTGAACCCCTTTGAGCTTTAACCATTATTCCTTGATTTTCCCCTTAATGTTAACCCACTACTTAACCCTTTTTGATTCGTTAAGAATTTCTCCCTTTTTATTGACTCTCTTTTTATCGAGATTTGAATTGATTAGTTACCTAACTATGTTCATTCATCTCAGTACTGAATTATTTCTTACTTTCAATTATTGTACTTGTTCTTATTCTTAAAAAAAAGTTCACATTATTAATATTAGGTAACTTTATTTTTGGGTACTTGTTTGCAATTTAGTAATTAGCTTTATTTTTCTAGTTTGGTAATTATTTAAATTGATCTCGATTCTAACCCTCCTTTTCAGCCTATATCCACACCTTTAACCCAAGCCCCATTACAACCCTGTAAAAACCTTTTGATTTGTGTATCATTTCATTTACAGTGGTGGAGATTTTGATTTTCACGCAAGCCTATGGCAATAAATTTTCATGCTTGACCATTGAGTGCTTAATTATTGAACCTTAAACACTCTGAGTGATTTGAGTGAATCTTTATTGAAGATGTCAACCCTTGTCAATTTGGAATTAAAGGTAATTACTTAGATAAAGGGGGATACCTATGATTTTATGATTAAAATGCTCAACTTGAATTGTGTGAAACTTTAATGTTCTTTTAGTTAAACTCTCAATATATGATTACTTGTGGTTTACTTCGATACATTATTGATGAGAATTATAAGTTGAGAAGAATTTATTTTAATTGAGAGTTGAGGATTTTGCTTAAGGACAAGCAAATGCTTAAGTGTGGGGATATTTGATAAACCATAATATATACATTTTTTTATCCCATGTTTGGCATATTTTTTGATGATTTATCATAAGAATTAGTGAATTTGATGCTCCTAATCCTTCAAATTCATGTTTTATACTTAGTTGAGCAAAAGAAGGTGAAAAGAGCAAGAAAGGGGCAAAAAACAGACAAAATGGGCTTATCTTAGTATTTCACACGGCCTAGGCACTTCCACACGGGTAAACCACATGCCCGTGTGAGGCACACGGGCAGGCCACACGTCCGTGTGTCATGGCCGTGTTGACTAAAAACCAACTCAGAATTACACACGGCTTGAGCACCTTTACACAGGCGTGGCACACGGCCGTGTCCCTGTCGAGCCCAAGTCTAATTCTACTCGAAAAAGGCTAATTTTGAGTGTTTTGAAGCATTCCAAAGTCTATATAAACACTCTAGAAGAGGATTAAAGGACAGACATACAGAGCAGAAGGCAGAGAATACTGAAGGATAGCAATCGGAATCAGCTCAGAAGCAGGATCTACTTTAAGACTGAAGATCTCCATCCAATTTCCTAGAAGTTCTTTGGGTTTCTTTATGTTTTGTTGTTTTCCCAATTTTGAGATGTTTTCCATTATTATGAACTAAACTCCCTAAATGCCTAAGGGAGATGAAACCTAAGACAGATCTTATTATTATTTGAATTATATGATAAATACTTATTCTTATTCTTAATTGTGAGTTTTAATTCTTGCTTTAATATTCCAGGATATTAATTTGGGTTTTGATGTGCTTATTCAGTGGAGCAAAAGTTCCTGTTTAAGAGTAGATCTTCCATAATTAAGCGGAGTTGTATGCAATCCTAGAGATAGGACGACATAAATCTGTTGGATTAGAGTCAAATATAATAAGAGAATCCATAGATCAAGTTAATGTGACAATAGGGGTTTTAATTAGAAAGAGATTTCAATTAATCAACCTAGAGTCAGCTGTTTTTAGTGTCGAGAGAGATATTAACATAAATTAGGGATTCTTAAGGATTGAATCAAGTGAATAAATCATCTAATTCAGAAGTAATAAGTGAAGTCTAGGTGGATTCTTCCTTGAGTATTGTCTTTTCCATTGTTTTTCCAAACATTATTTTCCAACTTTTATTCTTGTCGTGTTCTTAGTTAATTAAATAGTTAGTCTTAGTTTAAAAACATCCTTTTATTCTTAGGTTAGATAATAAAAAAGATAGTAAGTACTAGTACTTTTAGTCCTTGTGGATACGATATTTTCGGTCTCAACATAACTATACTACTGTTCGATTGGTGCGTTTGCCTTAGTCGAATTTTTAGTTTGTTTAGCAACCATTAAGTTTTTGGCGTCGTTGCTGGGGACTAAGATATTAGGAACACTTAATTTTTATTACTTTAGCCATTCTTTTATTTTTATTGCAATTTAATTTTTTTATTACTCATTTTTATTTTATTTACTTCTGGCAGGTTTTTATAGTTTATGATTAGAAGAAACTTGTCAGGACCTTTACTCTTTGACAGTGAGATTGAAAGCACAGCTCGCAGAAATCGAAGAGAAATAAGGTGAAGCCTACAATACATAGAGGAAAGGCGAGAGGACGATATCCATACTACAATCGAGGAGATGGCTGAAAATCAAAATAATTCGCTACCTCCTATGGTTGCCTCAAATCCAGTAAATTAGAATCCTACCCCTCGTACGATGTATGATTATGGTAAGCCTGATTTAACAGGAACTGAATCGAGTATAGTTAGACCTGCTGTTGCTGCAAATAATTTTGAATTAAAACCTAACACAATTCAAATGATACAACAGTTTATTCAATTTGATGGTTTGCAGGACGAGGATCCAAACACTCATGTAGTAAATTTTCTGGAATTCTGCGACACCTTTAAGATCAATGGTGTTTCTGATGATGCCATTCACCTTCGGTTATTTCCCTTTTAATTACAAAATAAGGCTAAACATAGGTTGAACTCGTTACCATAGGGATCAATCACTACTTGGGAGCAAATAATCCAAAAAATTTTACTCAAATATTTTTCACCGGCTAAAACGGCTAAATTGAGGAATGATATCTCTTCTTTTGTGCAGATGGATTTAGAAACACTTTATGATGCATGGGAGAGATACAAAGATTTATTGAGAAGGTGCCCTCATCATGGGTTACCTCTGTGGCTAAAGGTTCAAAGTTTCCACAATGGTTTGAACCCCTCAACTAGACAGATAGTCGATGCAGCGCCCGGTGGAACTTTATATAATAAAACACCTGAGGAGGCTTATAAATTTATTAAAGAGATGTCACTGAATAACTATCAATGGAAAATCATAAGGACAAAGCCTAATAAAGCAGCCGGTGTTTTCAACCTCGACACGATCACTATGTTATCAAACCAAGTAAAGCTTTTAAATAAAAAGATTGATGGTTTATGTGTGTCTACGCAGGTACATCTGGTGATGCAGTGTAACACAACTGGAGGTGGAATGAATGATACAGAATGCCGAGCTTATGACCGTAGCATTACGAGCGAGCAAGTCAACTATATGGGTACTAATTCTAAACCTCAGCATAACCCCTATAGTAATACTTACAATGCAGGTTGGAGGAACTATCCCAACTTCTCTTGGGGTGGTCAAGGCAATCAAAGACCACAACCCCCTCCAAGCTTCTAACCACCTTACCAACATGAAAAGAAGCCGAACCTTGAGGATATGCTAACAAAATTCATCTAGGTGTCAGAGACACGTTTCTAAAACACAGAAACAGCATTTAAAAATTAGCAGACGTCGATTTAAGGTCTCGAGAATCAAATAGGTTAGCTTGCTAAGCTGATCTCAGAAAGACCATAAGGTAGCTTGCCCAACAACACCGAGGCTAACCTAAGAGAGCAATTTCATGCGATTACTGTTCAATATGAAGAAGGGTTAGTTGATCCTAAACTAGGACCAAGGCAAGAAACATGATAAGTCAAAATAAGGTGGATGAAAGCCAGAACAAACAAAAAACGGTAAGCAGAGGATACACACCTCGCGTGCCATACCCTAAAGCGACAAAGAAAGACTGCACAGACAAACAATTCAGTAAGTTTCTTAACATCTTAGAAAAATTACATATTAACTTACCATTTATTGAAGCTCTTTCGCAGATGCCCAACTCAGTGAAATTTCTAAAGGAGCTATTGGCTAATAAACAAAAGTTAGATAATGCATCGCATGTGAAATTAAACACAATTTGCTCAGCCATTCTACAGAATAAGCTACCCAACAAGTTGAAAGATTCAAGGAGTTTTACGATTCCTTGCTTAATTGGTAGTTTAAATGTTGACAATGTTTTGGCTGATTTAGGGGTGAGCATTAATGTCATGCCCTATAAAATGTTTAAACAGCTAGGTCTTGAGAAACCCAAACAAACTAGGATGAGCATTCCATTAGTAGATAAAACCATTAGATTTCCTAGAGGTATTGTTGAAGATGTACTCGTAAAAATAGATAAATTCATATTCCCAATTGATTTTGTTGTTCTAGACATGGAAGAGGATAGTGATGGCCCTTTAATTTTAGGATGCCCCTTTTTAGCAACTGCTAGAACTATCATTGATGTTGGTACAGGTGAACTTACACTCCGTGTAGGAGAAGATACGATCACGCTCCAAGCTCGTGATTCGGTCAAGACAGCAAGTCATGAAGATGATTCTATAAAACCTGTTAATGAGACTAATCGTGTGGTTCAACCTTCTTTGCAGGAAACTCTTCAAAAAAACATAAACGAGCCATGTTCTATTACCAACCATGGAATCATCCATGACGAGCGAAGGCTACAGATCGATAAACTAGATGAATGGCGAACACAGGTTAAGGAGAAATCGAGAATGCATGATGAACCAAGGCAGTGCCATGAAAAACTTAAAGGTGAATCGAATCAACTTAAGGTTGGAGACAAAGTACTGTTAGATGAAGCAGACCCTCGTGTTACCACTTCTAAACCTAATAGAGAAATCCATTTTACGATACTCAACGTTTTCCCATACGGTACAGTTGAGGTAACTCATTCCAAACTCGGCACTTTTAAGGTAAATAGTACTCGACTAAAACCTTATTTTGATAAAATTGATAGCAGAGATGAGGAGTTTCAACTCCTCAAACCACCATAACCATGCAAATATGAGGTGAGTCAAGCTTAGACTATAAATAAGCGCTTCTCGGGGGGCAACCTGAGTACTAACACCACTAACCCATTTATTTTATCTATTTTTTTGTGTTTTTTATACAGGTACAGTGACCCACAAGGCCTAGGCACATGGACGTGTCCCTGGCCGTGTGGAAACAGGGCTTAAAACACCCAAACTCGACATAGACATGGCCCAAATAGAGTCTACATGGGCGTGCGACACAGTCGTATGGACCACATGGCCTGGACACACGGGCGTGTACTAGGCCGTGTGAAAACTGGAGCTAAATTTTCAAATTTTAACAAGTTAGAGAGTTACATGGGTAAGGCACACGGCTGTGTGTTTGGACACACGGGCGTACGATACGGCTGTGTGAACCACACAGCCTGGACACACGGGCATATCCCAGGCCGTGTGACAAATTGTCATTAAATTTTTGCGACGAACACGGGCAATACTCAAGCCACACGGGTGTTTGACACAGTCGTGTGGCCCAACATGGGCCTCACACAACTGTGTCCCTTTTTAAACCCCACAAAACCTTAACTTTTTATTTTATCTTCTTCTTTCTCCAACCCTCTCAACCAGCCGCCGCCGCAGCCCCCTTTCCCTTCCACCACCACCACCTCATGACGCTGACGCATCTGATGATGATGACCTTTGAGTCCATTTATATTTATATTTATTTTTTTATCTTTTATTTTTCTCTTTAATTTTATTTTTATTTTTCCTTTTATTTTATGTCATTTTATAGACTTGTTGTTATACTTTTAAACTATTTTTATCTTTATGGCTATTATCAAGTAATCCCTTAATTCTCTTCCATAATTGTGTTTCTTTTCTTATTAGCACCTTAGAATTATGCCTTTCATTAGCCTTATCTACAACTCTAGCTTTCACTATTCCAATGATTTCATCTAAAAATTCAATGCAGGTTCGCTTCTTTCCCTCTTTTCTGATATTATGCTTATATTATTATTATCTATCTTCATACATTGAGGACAATGTACATCTTAAGCGTGGGGAGGTTATTTATATGTTTATTAGAAAATCCCTGAATTTTTATCTCGTTCTCAAATAATTTTCTCATATCATTATTAGAGTGAATTTTGATTGATTTATAATTTTTATTAATATGTTTTGAATTAAATCATAGGTAATCGTGCATTAATTGTTTAACCTTAAGACATTAGAGAATCAAGCATGATAAGTTGACTTTTGAGAATTAAAATTGCTAGGTTGCTTCCCTGAATTGAGGTATTATCTTGAAGTTCTGAATTCACAGGATTGACATCAAAAGCCATGATTTTTGTGAGATATTGAGCCTTTAGAGCATATATCCTTTCTTACTCACTTTTATTGTTACTTATGAGTGTGTCAACATTGATTTGTTATTCTAGAACTTGCTTCGATTATGCATGTCAAGACCACACCTTTGATTCGATATACTAAGATGATAAAGGCACTTAGGTTTTAACCCCACTTACCCCATAAAAAGCCTACCCACATAATTGAGCGGAGTTGCATGCAATCCTAGAGATAGGACGACATAAATCTGCCGGATTAGAGTCAAATCTAATAAGAGAATCCATAGATCAAGTTAATCCATAGATCAAGTTGCTTTTAGTCTCGAGAGAGATATTAACATAAATCAGGGATTCTTACAGATTAAGTCAAGTGAATAAATCGTCTAATTCAGAAGTAATAAGTGAAGTCTAGGTGAATTCTTCCTTTGGTATTGTCTTCTTCATCGATTTTCCAAACAGTATCTTCTAACTTTTATTCTTGTCGTGTTCTTAGTTAATTAAATAGTTAGTCTTAGTTTAAATACACCCCTTTTATTTTCAGGTTAGATAATAAAAAGATAGTAAGTACTAGTACTTTTAGTCTTTGTGGATACGATATTTCCGATCTCACCATAATTATACTACTGTTCGATAGGTGCGCTTGCTTTAGTCGAATTTTTAGTTAGTTTAGAGACCATCAGTAGCCCTGAACTCCTCACTCCCATATTTACGTATCTTATCTACTGGTGGCTTACTCAATTAAATCGGATCTATCACTTGTGGCACAGCTGGGATTTGTTGAGGAATAGGCGGGGGTGGAGGTTGTTGAGCAGCCAGATTCATTTGAACAAACTGCGTGAACCACACACTCATTATTTGGAAGAAGGCTTGCTTAGCCTCTCCCCCTTGACTACTTGAAATCGGCCTAGAATCAGTCGGTGCTGCCCCTTGAGCAGGAGCGGTTGCATTACTTTCTACATCATCGGCTATTGCTCGTTCAGGATCCATTTACTATATGAAAACACATTTTAAGCTGTCAGGAATCATCACATTATCGCAGTTTATATATATGACATGTATAACTAGACTCTCACTCGCTACGTTAGTCCTTGAAATGACTAAACCGTAGCTCAGATACCAATAAAATATAACACCACTAACTCATATCTGACGCCGAAATAAGGTTAGGAGGTATTACCGATCAATACCAATCATTCACATACATTTATGCATTCATGTATAAAACCTATCCAAAACATTCACATTGTCCCTTATAAGGCTCTACGAGGCCTTAAAACATGCTTAAAAAAGGTTCGAGACTAAATTGATAACATTTGAAAACTTTGAGAACTAAGAAAATTTTCATGCATTTAAGGGTCATACGCTCGTGTGAATAGACCGTGTGCTTCACACGGCCACCAGACACGTCTGTGTCACAGGTCATGTGAAAACATGGAATACATACTGACTTGCACTACACGACCGGAGACAAGCCCATGTGCCATGGCCATGGGAAATCTAAAAGGGTTACTGACTTGGGTCACATGGTCGGCCACACGCCCATGTGCCAGCCCGTGTCTCACACACGGCCAATACACATGCTCGTGTCTTTAGACCATGTCAAACCTGTAGGGTATACTGACTTAAATTCGAAGGGTACCCTAGGAGACACACGGTTGTGTAGCAGGATCCTGTGTCGCACACGGCTGAGACACACGCCCATGTCGCTGCCCTTGTGGACAAAAATAGGCTATTTGCAAAGCCAATTTTCCACCCTTTTCTCATGCACACTTAGCAACCAAAATGGTACCAATTCATCATACAATAGGCATCCCAAAAGCATCAACCAAATGCACAATTCATATACAATTCATGCCATTTTATAATGAACCATATCACTACTCAAATCTATAACCAAAACATACCAAATCAATATGCCAAAATCATCAAACTTATATAACTTCTAATTGCATTTCCTCATCATCTTATCATCTACTTCATGCTTCAAAACATACCATTTCATCATCTCAAAACTAAGCCACAACATGTCATCTTTTCAACATTAATACACCAATTGACAAATAGCTATACAATCAAACATATAACCATCGCAAAATATGCCAAAACATAATACCATATATATACATCACAAATATCACTTATCAAAGACATAATTCAAGCTAACTTGAATGGCCATACACACCATCATTTACAAGCCAAATCTTATGGCTAATATCATAACTCAAAACATACCAAGATGGCACTAGTCTATACATGCCATATACCATATATACAAAGCTTCAAAAGTACCAACAAGACGATCGATGGTGTGATGATGTTCCTCGACGATTTCCCGAGTCTGAGCTAGCTTCGATAATCTATAAAATAGTGAAAATAAACATGGTAAGCTTTAAAAGCTTTGTAAGCCATACATAAATAACCTACCACATGAATCAATATTATTTCCATCAATAAGCAAAGTATGAGTAAGAATATATAAATACACAAACCTTTCTCTTTGTACACATTCAATATCATAATTGAATTAATCAAATACTTCCCTTTAATACTTGTACGAATCTCATACATACGTTAGTCATTTAATTCACTCAAACATTCTTTCTCGACTTGACTTTGCCCGTTGAACCATTCGAAATCGTTAAGGATACTCGAAAATCATAATAGCTCGTACAAAATGATATCCCAGATATGGTCTTACATGTCGTCACATATCGATGCTACTATCTCAGACATGGTCTTACATGTAATTACAATACAATGCCAATGTCCCAGACATGGACTTACATGTAATCACATCTTGGTAACCTAATGTCATGACATTTGTATCCTATACTATTCCTAAGGTTCGTACGGGACTTTTAGATGTCGTAACTCTGTTGATTCTTGCTCGTATTTGCTCATTCAACATTCATAGCAATTAAATGACAAATAAACACTTATAATTCAATTTAAAGGTATTTATTTGCATATGAACTTACCTCGTATATACACTGAACGGATCAGATCGACTACTCGACAACTTTTGATTTCCCCCGATCTAAATTCGATTTCTTTCGTTCTTGATCTATATACATTCAAAATTAATTCATTTATTCATTGATTCATTCAATTTAATCCATAAGCACATATTTGGGCATTCTTACAGTTTAGCCCTTAAAGTTCCACATTTATTCAATTTAGTCCCTATTTCATAAATACAGAAAATTCACAAAGTTCAATAAGACCCATGCTTGGCCGAATTACCCTTATGCCCTTGTAGCCCATATCTTTCATTTATTCGTACTTTTAGCCCCATATTTTCATCTTTTTGCAAATTAATCCCTAATTTGTATTTTCTCTAAAAATCACTTAACAAAACATATTAATCTATCATTTATCTTCCATTTTTTATCATCAACCATCACAAAACACAAATATTCAACAATGGCACTTCATAAAATCATCAAAAAATTCAAAATTAAGACACGGGCTAGTTAATACTCGAAGCAATGATGTCAAAAACATAGAAATTATCAAAAATCGAGCTAAAACCATACCTTAATTAAGCCAAATATGTGCCGAACCCTAAAGGTTCTCCCATGGTTTCTTTTTCTTCTAATTTCAGTTGAAATAAAGCAAAGATGAACATGTGTTCATCTTTTGTTTTATTTAATATACATTGTTTACTAAATTACTAAATTAACCTTGTTTAAATAACATTTAAAACATTAAATCCATGCCTATTTATGACAAATTCCACTATCAATGGTCTAATATCAACATAATGACCTTTCATTTAATAAATCATAGCAATTAAACACATTTATCATATAGAATGCCACTATTGCATTTTACGCAATTTAGTCCTTTCATCAAATTAAGCACTCAAACGCTAAAATTATTTCACGAAATTTTCACACATATATAATCACATGCTATAAACACCAAAAATAATATTAAAATAATTTTCTGACCTCAGATTTTTGGTTCAAAAATCACTGTTCCAATTTAGCTAAAACTGGGCTGCTACAGAGCTAGTCCACGACAAAGAGGGAAATGACCCAATTGTAGTCTTAGCAACAGTCTCTAGTTTTAAGGTCAAGAGGATCCTGGTTGACAGTGGAAGTACAATAAAGGTGTGATCGTAGGAAGCATACCAGAAGATGAGATTAAAGGAAGAAGCGTTGTTCGGAGCTAGCCCATTGTACAGTTTTATGAACCATCCAGTCGAGGTGAAAGGCTTAAATACCCTACTAGTCACCTTGGGGGATGGAGGGCACACTACCACAAAATATGTTCTTTTCTACATTGTGGACCACCTAATGGCATACAACGCCATCTTCGAAAGACCAATAATGAGGATGGCGAGGATAGTGGTTGAGACGTTTTGCATAAAAATAAAATTTTCGATAAAGATTGTGGTTGGTTTCCTACGATCTGATCAGCACACTGCAAGACACTATCACATTTTATTTGTGAAGTAAGCAATATAACCTATAGTTGAAGGGCAGAATTTGCAAAAGGCTGAGTTAGCAAGTCAGACTCCGTGTTTGGATAATTTGGATGTAAGGAATGAGTACAAGAGGAAAAACCTGAGACTGCGGAGAATATTGAGACCCTACAACTATTACATGACAATAAAGAGAGAACTATAAAAATCTTTTCGACATCGGCAGAGGAAGAGAAAAACATGTTGGTCAGATATTTGCGAAAAAATGTGGATGATTTAGCTTGGTCCGCAATAGACATGCCAGGTGTAGACCCCCAAGTGATAGTGCACAAGCTGAATGTGCTCTAAAAGGAGAAGCCAATAAAACATAAGAGACAAAAGTTCGTACCATAGATGGTCGAGGCAGTGAGACAGAAAGTCGCTAAGTTGCTCTCTACAGGGTTCATCAGAGAGGGGGGATATCTAGATTAAGTTTTGAATGTTTTAATGGTGAAATAGGCAAACGATAAATAGAGGATGTGTATTGACTTTACCTACCTCAACAAATCAGGCCCAAAGGATAGTTTTCCCTTACCCTCAATTGATCGACTGGTGGATGCCTATACAAGCACAAGTTCATGAGCTTCGTAGACGTTTTCTCAGGATATAATTAGATTTTTTTGGACTAGAACAACCAAGAGAAGACGACCTTTATTACCAAGGAGGGGCTCTTTTACTATCAGGGCATGCCTTTTGGCTTCAAGAATGCAGGAGCAACCTATCAAAGGCTAGTAAATAAATTTTCAATAACCAGATAGGCTGTGGCCTTGAGGTTTACATTGATGATATGTTGGTAAAGAGCGAGTCCATGAAGGATCATGTGTGAAGCCTATTAGAGACGTTCGCGGTCCTAAGAGCCTAAAACATGAAACTGAATCCAGAGAAGTGTGCTTTTGGGGTGCGAGCGGGCAGGTTCTTAGGGTTTATGATTTCGAAGAGAGGAATATAGGTAAAACTAAAAAAATCCAAGCAATCATGGAAATATCTTCTTCACGAACCATAAAAGACGTACAACATCTCATAGGAAGAGTAGCAACATTGAACAGATTTATCTCGAGGATGGTATAAAAGTGCCTCCCATTCTTTAAAGCTTTAAGAACCTCTTTCTCATGGACAAAAGAGTGTCAAGCAGCCTTCGAAGAATGAAAGTTATACCTCACCTCCCCTCCATTGTTGAAATCGCCTCAGGTAGGAGAAGCACTTTATCTCTACTTGGCTACCTCAGAAGAGACAGTCCTAGTAGTGCTTGTTAAATCAGAGGGTATTCACCAATTCTCGGTATATTACATCAACAAAGTGCTTAAAAATGGTGAACTAAGGTACTTTAAAATATAAAAATACATCTATACTTTGATTGTTGTAGCTAGTAAGCTGCGACCTTACTTCCAAGCCCATTGGGTTGTTGTGGTCACCAATCAGCTTATGAAGGAAGTGCTATCTAAGACAGATACTTCGAGAAGGGTAACGAAGTGGAGCATTGAGCTCGCTAAATACGGGATAGATTTTACCTCGCGAACCACGATAAAGAGACAAGTGCAGGCTGATTTCATAGTGGAATGTTCTTTTAAAAGAACTGTTGATGCCGCATGTAATGTAGGTTATGATTCGAAATGCTGGATATTGTATGTCTTGTAAAACTTGTACACCATATGAACTTTCATGAATGTTAACAACTTGGTCTGTTACATTTTGTGATGAAACATGACATGCTAACGATTCAATGAGTTATATTTTACGTTAAGGCACCATGTGTCCCACATTTTATGCTAAAATTACTCTTTCATTTGTTGAACACCACTTAATAGCTAACCCTCCCCAGAAAGTGAGCATGCAACTGACAGTCAGAAAAGTTGGCTAGTTTACGTTGATGGCTCCGTAGCCAAAACAGGTCATAGACAGGTGTACTCATAATTGATCCTAGTGGCAACGAGTGGTAGTACGAATTGTCATTTGGGTTCCAAACATTGAATAACATCGCTGAGTATGAAGCCTTGGAATTAGGATTGCAGTTAGCGTGCCAACTAGGAGCAAAAGATCTAATTATCTATACAGATTCGTAATTGGTGGTGAAATAGATAAACGATGAGTACGACGTAAAGGGAACGGTGATAAAAAAATACCATAAAATGGCAACTCAACTGCTCGCAGGATTCGATAAAGCTCAAATTAAACAATTCTTGAGAAATAACAACACTCGCGCTAATGCTTTGTCGAAGCTAGCCTCCTCGGTCATCATCCAACAAAAGGGAAAAATCATACTTGAGCATAAGGAAACCCCGAGCTATGATACATCCCAAGTACTATATATGACGAAGGAGGAGACCTGGATGATGCCAATAACCCACACACTCCAAGGTGAACAAGACAACCATGACAGGAAAGAGCTTGCAAAGCTACAAAGCAAGGCCGCGAGGTATGTCATCACTACAAATTACAAATATTTGCTAAACTCCACATCTATGAATTGAATATTTGAATATTGCAAACTCATTACATGATAAATTAAGGCAATGTATTTCATCCTACATTTCATAGATACACCTTGTTGGAGGGTGTACTATATAGAAAGAGGCTTTCACATTCTTTGTTACGGTGCCTGTCGCCACCGGAAGTTGAATACGTTATGAGAGAGATCAATGAAGGAATTTGTGGCGATCACCTAGGTGGTAGACTGCTCATGCAAAAAATCTTTAGACAAGGGTACTAATGGCCTACAATCCAAGAAGACACACACCAGTTGGTTTACACATGTGATTCCTGCCAGAGAAATGCCAAAGTCCAACTATAGCTAGCAAAACCCCTTCAAGTCATGTCAGGCCCTTGGTTGTTCGCCACATGGGGGGTTGATATCCTCAGCCTATTTCCTATAACTACATCCCAAAAGAAATTCATAGTAGTAGCTCTGGACTACTTCACCAAGTGGATCGAAGCTGAAGCTCTGGCAACTATTATAGAAAAATAGTTGGAGTCTTTCCTATGGAAATCAATTGTCTGCAGATTCGGGATACCTCGCACAATTATTACAGACAATGGCACGTAGTTTCAGGGAAAATTCAAGCAGTTACACAAATAGTCATCCAACTATAAAATATTTTTATTTTAGGTATCAAAAATAAAAAAAAATTGCAATTTAAGCACCAGTGTTATATAGTTCTTTCATTTTGGTCACCCCGTTAAAAACACAAACGACAAACTGATGCGACAGTTAAAAAAATTGGTATAATAATAAATTTTGGCCACAAATTTTACATATTATATCATTTTAGTTATAATTTTAAAAAATTAACTCTAAAAGCTTACAAATAGTCTCAATTTGATCCTATTCTAAAAAAAATTTAAAAAATAAAAATAGATAAATATTTTCAAAAAATATAATAATAAATTTGAATTTTATATTAATATTAAATAAAATAAAAATTTGCCACCATAGTTCAACAAGAAAATGAAAAACATGAAGAACCAGATTCATTGTCATCTTCTTTTTCAAATGCCACAAAGGTTATCTCTACCGTGACACTGGTGGTCATGCTGTTTTTCATGTTGGTTGCTATTATTTTAATGAATTATAAAAAAGAATATATTTAATGAACCACCATAGTTCTAGTAGAGAACCATTAAGGCAAGGTAATAACATACTTGAGTCAACTCGGAAAAAACCAATTGAATCGAGTTGAAAGAGTAGTTCTGATGGGAAAATCAAATGTGGGTCAACACAAAAAGGGTTATTTGCCACAACCGTGTTTTGAATCATGAGTGTCGTATGATAGAACTGAAGGTTCGGTGGGGGAAGGGAGGAATGAGTGAGGGGGAATTTTTTATTTTATTTGATATTAATATTAATATAAATTTTAAATTTATTATTATATTTTTTGAAAATATTTATGTATTTTTATATATTTTTTTGATTTTTTTAGAGTTATGATAAAATTGTAATCATTTATAAATTTTGAGGGTTATTTTTTAAAATTTTGACTAAACTTATATAATATGTAAAAGTTGATGGCTAAATTTGTTATCATACCAATTTTTTTAATTATCACGTCAACCTTCCATTTATAATTTTAAGAAAAATGATTAAAATGATAAAATTATAAACCTTGGGAGTTAGATGAGATAGCAAGGGTCTCTCCTACCTTAAGTAGTGGTTAAGGGTTCGATCCTTGCCCCTGAATATGGAGCAGCTTTAAAACTTGTGGCCAGTATCAATCCCTTAATAGGTCTACAGAATGTAAACAGTTAACTACTGAATTTGCTCCGATAGGTACTTTGAGAATGTAAAGAAAAAGAAGAAAGAAAAGAAAGACAATTATATAACATAAATGCTTAAATGCTTAAATTATAAAGCATTCCTTTCTCCTCTTTTTCTCTTTCCTTCCCCTCCATTCTTCATTCCCTCTCTTCCTTCTCTCTTTTCCCACCCAGCCTTCGACAAGTAAAAACAAAAAAGGCCTACATGTCACCCTCAAACCACAATACTTGCAATGTGCTTTATCAATTGTAATCATGTACCTTGTTATAGATATTATGTTGGAAAAAAAAAAGATAATATGTATATTACATGCATGTTTCATTTTAATAGTATTTAAAAAAACTTAAATGTAGATCATATATATATTATATTGTGTTTAAAAATTAGTAAATTACTTTATTTTGAGTGAGTTTTGAGGTTTTTTTAGTCCAAAAGAGAGATTCTATTGCACCGCCCATAGTCGTTGCAATAAATAAAACATATGGAAGCAATCAAAAGTTGATGTCTTAATATTTAGCAAATAGATTAATTAATATCTGCACATGTTGTAGGTGGAAGTGGTAGCTCATGTTCTGAAAATTAATTAAGCCATTGGGGAAATATCATGCTAAACCCTAAATCTATATAACTATACCTTTTCAAATTGAGTTTCAAAATCAATGACTGCTTTGATTTAATTTTAAACATCCAGTAGCCTACGTCAACATTATATATGAAACGCCAACCCTTCACAACGTAGGAACCAACCAAAGTAATGAGCCGCCGCTGTGGTAGATAAGGTTGTTTCGTTTTTTTCCGAATTCTTTTAAGAAATCCATCATCAGTTGATTTAATTTCATATGATTTTTGGTTTTAGGTTTTTAACCGTCGGCAACCATTTTCTCTATTTCCTATTATATGAATTGGTAAAATTTAATTCACCCTACACCCGGTTTTGATTCTCCTGCCTTTTTGGCTACACGAAGACCATTCCAACATTTAAGTCCAGTAAATTTGGTGTACCTACCCTTTCAAAATTCATATCCAATTCATACCTTTTTTTATTTTTTTTTATTTTTTAAGTTTCATTTGGGTTTCACTCACATCTTTTTACTTGTAAATGATTGGAAATGATGGTTACCAAAAATTATGGAAATGTCTGATTCTATAATTGTATGTTGAAAATGTTTATCCGTACACATTATTAATTTGCTTAGGCTAAGGGTGATGATAGGGACATAAAGTGTAATCATCCAAATTAATATAATGTTGATCATGAAACAAAGTTTTCAATCCAAACAAAGATTTTGTGGGAAATCTAAAATTTAAAAAAAAGGAGTACCTAAAATAGTTTTGATATTGACTTCTTAAGCTATCTTATTATTATTGCCCAAAATTGAAGAAAAGCTTAGCTACCTTTATAATTATTGTTACAATTTCTTTTTTATTTTTTTGGAAATTATCAAGACAATGGACAAGTCTAATTTTTTTGTCCTAATAAATGCTAAAAACAATATCTTTTGTTGGTTTTAATATATGCGAGGTTTTTGCATTGCATGTGAGCTTTATTAATTAGCAGTAATTTGTTTGGTAAAACATTACTTCTTTGTAATATCAAGCACTCTTGTCTACATGCGCACTGTCTGGTTTAATGCAATTTTCTGTTCTTAGAATTACACATTATTTTAATTTCATTTTGATAAATTTAAGGCTTTTTTTTTCTTTTTACATTCCCTTTCCAATTTATAATATAAATATTAAAAAAATAAAGATATTTTTTGTCAATTTAATTTTTATTTTTTGCTAAATTTATCCCTCAACTTTTCTCAAATTATTTTAAAAAAAAAATGCTAACTAAAAAATTAATTTTTTTAACGATATTGACATGGCAACCCTTAAGCCAATCCACATATACTTTATACTGACATGATACTATTTGTTTTATATATCACATCAATAAATGATTTAAAATTTATAAATATTTGAAAAACAAAAATAAATTAAAAAATTAAAAAATATATAAAAAAATTCATTAAAAATAGTATGAAGTACACATGAATTATAATATGAGTTGCCATGTTTAAAAATTTAAGTTTTAGCGGGCATTTTCGTCAAAAATAACAATTCAACTCTTTTTGAAAGATTAGTTGTCAAATTTGAATTTTTTTTAAAAGGTTGAGAGTCACATTTAACTTAAAAAATAAAGGTCAAATTGACAAAAATATAAATATTAAGAACTTAATTTGTCATTATGCCAAAAACAAACAATAATACAACGAATTATTTACTCTAAAAACATTCTGAAACATTACATAATTGCAATTTATTCAAACGCACAAGAAGATAATGATTAAATGCATCCATGGCAAGCAAGCAACGACATTGATATAACACAATCCTTAATAAAATCCTAATTAATTAAGTCCTGGTGTTGGAGTCCAAAGCCAAGAGGGAGCTAAGGTTCATGGGGCTCATGTAGTTTGATGAACCACCCAAGATCATGTCAACAATTATCCCATTAGCCCTTTCTGATGGATGGAATGGATCCCAAAAAGCATATTCGTCTCGGTTTGGACACAAATTCGATAACACAGTACATAGTCCTAAACCATTGTAAGGTCCTTGACCACAACAAGCTACTTTTGATGTTGTAAATCCTGCGAACAAAATAAGCAAACATTAAGCTATTATTTGTGTTCAACCATTCATCATGTTTCAATTGATGATATGATGCTTTTTTAGGGTTATAAAATTTGGGGCAAAATCCGTAATATCTTTGGTAGCTTTCATTCTAATTAATAATGGTCTTACGTGGGAGTTAGGTGGTTGTAATAAATAAAATTTGGGTGCTACTTTAATGAGGTCAACAAAAGGGCACACATTTTTGTTGTTCATTCTTGTCCCAATCTTGGAGCATCTCTCTTCTTCTTATCTAATTAATTAATGCCTCATTCATTAGTCTTAATTGTTAATATTCCCTTTTGGATTCAAATTTAGGAATTAATTCAATTATTTATGTCATCATCCTGTTTATAAAATAGAATAAGTGAATGAATATTGAATTATGGATTTACTTACCGTAGGCTGTAGGGTTATTAATGAAGTCATTGGTTTTCTGTTCTGTATTAGCAGCAATGAAAATGTTTGCACCATATTGGCTATTGAGTTCATTTATCATTTGAACCAATTGTGGATTATACAAGGCTGCAGCTCGTTGCAGCTCAGTGGCACATTGACCACTTGGGCTCCTCATGGCTAATTCTGCTGGAACACAACCCATTGGTCCGGTCCCAGTCACCAGAACCTTCCGAGCTCCTAGATCATATAGCCTCTGCAGTGTAATTTGTAAGCTACAAATCTCCAAGTAACAGTTTCAAAGTACAGTAATTTTAATGTGACACAACGAGAAGACAAAATTTACCATTAGAAGTTTCCTGTACTCAGAAATGAGATATCGAACATAATCTGGTAGACTAAACTGGCGAGATCTAGGAGAGAATGGAACCAAATAGTAGTTGTTCACGAAATCGTTGCCGCCGACCGTGATGAGCACAAGTGCATCGTTTACAATCCGCTGTGCTTCCTCGTATCCGACAAGGTCAGCCAACCTGGTCTGGTATTGTTGAAAGTATTTTAATTGCTTGTACATTCTGATGATGTTTATCTGACAATGTACCATTTTGAAGAAGAAAGAAAAAAAGAATTAGGCATTATGGGGTTGAAATATTAAAGGAAATATGGAATTTGGGAAGATGAAGAAAGAGATACAAATTGGACGCCGGTGTCATTGAGGATTCCAATGCCAGCTGACGCAAAGTTGGCCCCAACAAGTAGCCTATCTCCCTTGAGTTCTGGACTCAAGTAGGGCAATGTTGGCTCTGAACCAAGTGCATCACCTGATATGCACATACATATACATTATTGTCAATTGAATTATCATGATAAATAAAGAGAAAAAGTTAAGAGGGTAAAAAGAAGGGAAACCCCAACTGATAAAATCAGGAATGTTTTTGCCATTTGAGAAGCGACCGGTGGCACGACGACTAGGAGTATCGATGCCGTAAGGAGGGGAATCAGCTCGAGCAGTGGTTGCTAGGAAGTTGTTGTTGCCATTGTCAACCAGGGAATCACCGAATACAAAAAATGCCCTGGCAGCTTCAACTTGAGTAGTTGAAGTTGCCATTACAAGGCCTAAAACCATCCATGAAACAAGAACAATTGAGGGTGCCATGGAAGCAGGCTAGCTAGCTAGCAAAAGCAGGATGAGAAAAATAATACAGTAGTAAGCTACTTGTTTACTAATGGAGACTACGGTTTTGCATGTGAATCACTAGGCGTTGGTTATATATAGAGTAGGGATTCTTGTCAAAGAAGAAAAACATGGCCTACAGAAACAAAACCAATAGAGTACTGGTAGGTGTGTATGGCATTGAATCATTTACTTCTAATGTTCTAAATTGATTAATATAATTCAATGTTTTGAAGCTTGCAAATGGTCATTGGGTTAGCTGTGCTATAAATTTCAAACTTCTATTTTACATGGTTACTTTATTTCTACCCTTTAAATTACATTGATTAATACTATTAAAAAAAATTCCTATGACATCAATCCTTCTTGTTTAAACCACCCTCCCCGAAAGGAAATCCTTCTGGAAGACAGAAAAAAATATGCTAAATGGATTTCGATTCTGTTCTATTTCTAATTCTCAATAACTTTTTTTAAGGATAAAAAAAGTTGTTTAGAGATTCAATTCAAAACTTACATTAATTAAAGATTTTACTTTTAAAGATCAGAATTACAAAATATAGTTAAACTAATAAATTTATATATAACCAAAATCAAATCAAAATAGCTATAGAAGGAACACATAATAATAATAATAATAATAATAATAATAATAATAATAATAATAATAATAATAAAAAATCATATTTTAGGGTTTAGTTCCTAAGGATTTTAATCTACCGTATGACCCTTACCCTACATGTAAGTGGCTTAAGTTATAGTGACATTGACAGTTTAATTCTCTGGGATAGATCTTCATCGATATTCACCCAAGAAGTACATCTACTTACATGGATTTATTGGATCCAAAAGTAAAATCTAACAACAAGACTGCCATTGTCGGTTTTTATGTTTTGTGGACCCTTCTTTACCTTTTTTATGTTTTTAAATTTGTGAATAAAAAAATTCAAAGTTAAAAATAAGATTTAGTATCAAATAAGTGTTGGCCGTAATGATAAGATATATTATATTTTTGAGGGAAGATGTTAGTTCGAACCTTAGAATCAACATTATTGAGAGAGGCAGTCACGAACTCCGAACATACACCATAAAACAAACATAAAGAATACAAAAAAATAATAATTAACATGTTTGATTAATTCGCAAGAGTTCAATCAAATCTTATGGAGCCTTTATGGGAGTTTTCTCTAATAGTTCCCAAGGTACCACATGTCACTCATTCATTAGTTCCAAACCCCCTTTAAGGTGGTTGATGTTGTCCTAAATAGGTCTTAATGTTTGAGCTATCATGTTTGAGAAATGAATATATGTGACGTGTATGATAGATGTCCTAACATGTGATTGATTTATTCTTAAATTGCCCTTAGTCAAGTGTTATTGTGGGCATAAACAACTTTAATATATTAAGACTGGCATATGGTTGATTGATGACAAGATGTTGTCATGTATATGAGATATCAAGTCAACACATGAGTTCATGTTAGAAGAACAATGTACAAGAATGTCTTGCTATGAGAACGCTTCTTGGATTATTATATGATAGTCACAACAATTCTCATGATGATAATGGCATATGTGATCCTTAGACTTGAGGTCACCATAGTTCCCAACATCAATAGTCATATATTTTGACGTAGTCAAATGCCTTTCGTAATTAGATGTACTATAAAGGTTGTTGTTGGATATACCACAAACTATGTAGTAGGATACAGGTGACCAAGATAGGATTTCTCCTTCCTACATAAAGGGAGTAAAGTCTTGGACCTGCTAATAGAATTAGATTAGAAATGCATTGCTTTGCTCAAATGAGTTGATATGAGATATCAAATTCATATGTATCTTAGTTTATTCGAGATTCAAGAAGTCAAATATTGGACTATACAAGTGATAAACTAGTCAAATTAAATAAATGTGTTTTGAGGCTTGGGAAGGTGTTGAAATTGCAATTGGCTCTAGAAAGGTCCTAGAATTTGTCAACAATCTAATTTGAACTTAAAATCCTTTAAGCTTTCAACTGAATGATCTTCTTTGCTATTCTCAAATTCTCAGATGTTTGAAGAGTCTCAAAGAATCGAACGCAAAATGAAAACTAAGACTTCCCAAAGGGGGATGTCGATTTCCTCTATGTGGATATCTTAAAATCGAAAAACAACCTCTAGAATTGAATTATAATTTCTAGATGAGTGCAATTAGAATCTTACAAATCCATAATCAAACCTCAAAAAAATAGAATTAATTTGAGTTCGAAGAAAATTAACTCAAATAAATTTTCACAAAATTTTGAGAGAGTTTTCCATTAGTATGTTATACTTAGTATTAAAAGTACATAAAATAATTATTTTAGGAGAATTTAAGTCCAACTAGGACTTTTTCTCATACATGGCTAGCAGCTCATAAGGAACTTTTACCTTAGGTGCCACGACACACTAACCTTGGTGGATTAGTTGGGCTGATCCAATTTTAGTTTAATTATATGTGTTTAGCTCTCTTGAATTAAATAAAAAACCAATTCCATATAAATATTGAACCCAACTATTAAATATTCTTCCAAAATTATTTATTTTAAAATTAATTTAATTAATTAATTTAATAAAATAATTCACACAACCCAATTTTGATTCTGTTAAAATCATGTCAGTTTTACTGTATTAAAATCTATGTGAAGATGAATTTAATTGCCCGAATAAAATATAATTATGATGACTATTTAATTTAATTCCCACTTTGGACTTGTTTATTTAATTTACTCATCCAACTAAATAATAATATAAAGAAATTAAATTAATTCTAAGTCATCTTTTTCCTTCTCAAGAAAATGCATTTCCTGCATATAGTAATGCATGCAATCTATTTCTCATACGACATTTTCATTTGTACATTCAATTAGTTCTTGTCATGTAATACATTCAAAGTTATCATAAGTTGGTAGAGAGACCAATCAGACATATATAACTAGGGCTTAAATAATTTGTAATTAAATTTCAATTATTTGTCTAGTAATTACAAAATTATTTACTCATAGAGTCAATCCACTAAAAGTACTATGACTGATCTCCTTATTACATATCATTATGAAAGATACATATATTAAGCTTTTGTTCAATGACCTTGTCATATGTGTTTTACCCTCATAAAATATCCATAATCCCTTTACGCTATATTCGTTCATCTAATTCGATCCATTTTATATCATGGTTACCATTGCAACTTCTATGATGAAAATGATCATTACATACAAACAATAATGATTAGTCAATTTCCTTAGATAAACAACCTATGGCCATGTTCCATTTTCATAATCCATAAAATGCTAATGAGAGGATACCATTTATTCTTTCGATTAAGCTATGATTTCACTATTGTAAGTGAAGCCATTCATGAAAAGTCATGTATTCAACATATCAACTTTTTACCCACTACTATAAGAGCACATGTTTTCAATATATCACATCACATGAGTTATATAGACATGGTGATTCACTTACTCAAAATTAAGGTAAGTCACACCACATCACAAGTGAATGGGTCTAAGATAAATTCAACATGGGTCTCATTCAATTTATTGTTAGTCTAGACAATCACATCTATGTTTAGTTTTTATAGTCAATCCTACAATGATAGCCAAGAAAATGTATCTCTTCAATTGGACTTATAGGCAACATAATAGTCCTTTTAATGAATCATTTGCTCAATCTAGTTCTATAAACTACAAACAATTTAGATTTCCTACTAATAAAAGTTATATTTTCATGTAATAATCTATCCATATAATGCAAATTTTTATTAGTTAAACCGTAGGTAATATTAAGGAGCTAATATTTGATAAACATACAAAAGATATTTAAATGAACGTGTAGAAATTTATTTATTCAATCAATTCAAAAAAGTTATGAGTAGTCATGACAAAATCACTACATCGAAGGCAAAAATCCTAATAATAAGAAGCTTTTCTCGTATAATACACCATAAATCAAGATGTACCTTTTTTTATTTGTTTCTTGGCTTGATTTGTTCTTTTGCATCATCAGACAACTTGTCATCTGCCAAAAATTTAACTATTAGCGTCATCGATGTAAGGCACCACCTATACATAAGATTGCTTGATCAGCATAATTGGGCTATGTCTTATGCTCGAATAAGATTTTGCCCCATTGTTGAATTTCGATGGATAAGGCAAGCCTTAAAAGGGCATTTGCTTTGGTGTTGTTGTTTTTGGATATTTTCTTTCACTTTATAACTTTAAATTTTCTCAGTAAGTCTATGATAAGCTTGTAAAACTTTGAAAAAAAATCTGATCTCTGACCTCATACTCACCCAAGAATTACCTAGCCACCAAATTGAGAATATGCGAATATCTATATTTTTTTTGCCTCAAGTTGATTTGCCTATTCAAGGCTTCTATATGAGCTTCATACTTGCTGTATTATTGAAAGCTTTAAACTAAGAAGGTAAACCATATTACTATTCACTGTGTTGAAGGTTAGATAGTAGGAATCTTACACTAGAGCCATCTTTTTTCGGTAAAATAGTAAAAAGAAAATCTATTAGAGTTCAAGCGTAGGGCTTGTTGAATTTTTAGAATCTAATGTATCTTTCTCTTTGGGGTTGCTTGTACTTAATCTAGCCTCAACCATTAGTCGTCCTTTTCTTTACATGAAGTAAAAATGAACCTTCTACTACAAAATCTCTAACACCCAAGCTTTCATTGCTTTTCTTGGAAAGAATTTGTAAAAAATAGAATGTAGATAATGGTAAGAAAAGAGAGAAAAAATAGAACATAGATTTTATGTAGAAACCCTTTTGGGAAAAAAAACCACGGGCAGAGACGACTACGTCTACTTATAGGTTTGTAAAACCATATTCTAATCAAAGTCAAATAAAATTAATTCAGTAAGGTTAAAATACCTTATTCTATTCAACATCAAGTAGAGGAAGCATACTTCGCCATCATAAATCCCCCTATCTTGCCACTTGTATTTTTATTTAACAAGAATTTGGGTTACATATCTTTAACAATCTCCACCTTGACACAAATTCTCAATGATTAAGTTCTTCATCATGAACTCTCAACGAACAAGTTCTTCACCTCTTCCATGAAACCCCTTAAGGATTTATCTAACAATGAACACCAACCAAGTCTAAGTAATACTCAAACTTGGTTATCAGAAGTGACTTAGTCATCATATCTATAGGATTATCGTGAGTACTGTCACAAAATACTATACTGATTTGAAGGCCCTTATTGACCCCCTATCTTGCCACTTGTATTTTTATTTAACAAGATTTTGGGTCGCATATTTTTAATAGAATTTTATGTCGAACTCACTAAGTTTGGCACTCTATTTTATCATACATCTTGAGGATCAAACTTTTGTAGCACTTCCTTAAAAGGTTGGTTAGATAGTATTGAAACATGAGCTTGAAAATACTACCCTCAATTTTCTTGCAACTATCACTAAAGCAAACACTATTTTCTCTATATTGATGTAGTTCACCTTGCCATTCTACATGACTCTACTAAAATAATATACAAGAGTTTGGAAATATGCTTCTTCTTTCATAAGGACAACCACAATTGTCTTATTTAAAGCTACGAGGTAAACTAGTACTTGATCCCTTGGTGCATACAAAGCCAATAATAGTGGGGATCTAAGTATGCTTTTAATTACTTAAAAGATGCATAGAAGTTATCATTGAAAATATGTTAAAAATTCCTTGAAGAATGATATACATTTATCTTCTCATCTTAGATACAAACATGTTAAGTTTTACCACTCTACCTATTAGCCTCTAAATTTCCTTTGCGGTCTTGGAAGGGTTTGTGTTTAATATTGCTTTTATTTTCTCGGATTCACAATTCCCCTATTAGATACTATGAAACCTAAGAATTTCTCGGCTACAACACCAAAAGCACACTTCTTTGAGTTCAGTTTCATGTTGCAAAACTCGTAGGATCTGAAAAACCTCCCATATATCCTTTAAGTGTTGTTCCATAGAGCTGTTATTTATTATCATGTTATCTATATAGACCTCCATATTGCAACCTATATGGTATTTTAAAACCTTTTTAACCAACCTTTAGCAAGTTTCATTGGCATTTTTAGGCCGAATAACATGATCTAATGGTAGAAAGTCCAATCTTGATGATGAATGATTCTTTTTCTTAGTATTTTGGACTATTTGAATATGGTTATAGCTTGAAAAGACATCCATGAAGCCTATATATTTGTGACTCGCAAAGGAGTCAACCAACCTATTAATAGAAGGTAGATGGAAGCTATATTTAGGGTTGTACTTGTTAAAGTTGGTGAAAATTACACACATTGTTCATTTGTAATTTGTTTTCTTCGTCAAAACTATATTAGAGAGCCAATCTAGATAAACTAATTCTCGGATAATGTTTGCTGTCAATAAATTATGCACTACCCCTTTGATTTCTTAAACCTTTTTAGTGGAAAATTTTCTTTACTTTTGTGTCACAAGTTTAACAAAGGGATAAGCATTTAAGTAATGAACGGAAGAATACCTGGAATGTCAGTAGTAGTTTGAACGAAGATATGAACATTGTTTCTCAATAGATGAATTAATGCTCTACATTCTACTTTAGGTAGGGCTGCAAATATTTTAGTAACCTTTTTTGGTTCATTATCATTGATCTGTCGTAATTTGATACGCTAAATTGAGCTATGCCATGTACTTAATGAACTTATTCTCAAGTAGTTTAAGAGTCTTTTTAATGTTTGTTATTGATTCTTAAGTTATAGTTTCAATGCTAGTTTTCATTACATTTTATCACTTTTGTGAACCAAATTGGAAAAACTATGCCATGAAAGGTCTAATGGTTAACTTGAGCTTGTGTAAGGAGGTGATTGAAGCAAAACATCAAGGAGGACCTCTACTATGGTCGAGATCACGACACTAACCCTTTCATCACCATGAAGGAGTTGGACTTATCCAAATCCCAACTTGAAGTAGATTGTTGTGGATGTCGTAAAATTGAGCCTTAAGGTTGTGACTTCAAGCTCTCGTGGTTGTAACTTCAAGCCAAACATCGAAAAGAAGAGAACCAAGTAGATTATGATGCAGGCTGCAACACTAGCAAGCCAATGTCTCAACACTAAGTGCTCTTCAAGCCTTCTTTGAGCCAACTGTTGTAGGGGTTACGACACAAAAGCCTAACGAATAAAAATCTGCAAGGGCAATTTTGTGTCCAAACAAGATCAATTCATCCACATTTTAAAATGCATTTTTGTCAATATAAGTGTTGTAGTGTCAGGCTATTTAAAACCTCTTTATGGCACAATCAATATTCCTATCATTGTATTTTTATTCCCTCAATTATTTTAGATTCCTAGGTTTTTCCTTTTCTAGGTTAGATTTTATTTTGCCATTTTTTTTATTTTTTGCACTTTTCTTCTTTAACTCAAAAAGATACAAGAAGCTCTTGTGTTATTTTGGGTTTTTCTTCATAATATTGAATAGATTTAAATGTTTTGGTTATTGAAAGTTGCAAAGTATTAATTTAGGCTGTGGATTTGTAGATTATGCTTACTTTTCATCAATTCCATTAAGGACCTATTTAAGATTTACTAAGCATCTCTTAACCCTTACCACTTTTGTGATTATTTATGATTCATTTGAATATGAAATTGGTTGAGCTTTATGTTTTGATGATGAGAAGAAACTAAAATTTATTGTGATCGATTGATTGAAATGTTGAATGATTAATTTTAGGGTTAGAGACTAGATTGAAACAATTGGATTAAATCGAATAAACTTCAAAACATAGAGTTGACGAATCTTGGGGAACATTTAGATAGATGAGGCCGAGAGGAGATCCTATTGTGAACAAAATTGATTTTTTCGATTTAGTCTAGTGAGTCGAGAAATAAATTGGACTGAATTGTCTAATTGGGTAAAATGGTGTTCGAGAGGTAAAATTTAACCAATTAGAAGTTTAAGTAATTTAGATCCCTAGTCCGAGAGTTAATTATCAACATGGATATTAATCGACTACTCTATTTTATCTGATTAATACAGTTGGTGATTTTGGTGTTTATTCAATTATGTCATTTTAGATATAATTTAGCCTAATTCACCTCATTTTATGGATTGTCGTAATCTACCACTTACCCATTAGCTAGCTAGACTTCCTAATTGTGTGCTTAATTGTTGTCCATTCACCATATCACCCGATCACCTTTGGGTTCGATCCTTGGAATGCTCTAAGTGTTCCATTGTACACTTACAAATATTACTACTAATCTGTCACACTTGCAATCAAAGTCGCTTTTATATCTCTATATTCTGTGCTAATTCTTTACTTTGTGTACATTGGTGCGCGGTCAATCATATAGTTATAAATCTTCATTTTGCTCAGTTGATTCTGGTTTATACAAGTTCATTTCTCTTTATACATTTAGACTTTCTAAATTCACTATATTTGGTCTAGCAAGATTACCAAGTGATCTGCCATCATGCGATCTTGATCTCTAATACCATCCTTCCATGTTGACATAACATACGAGGCTTGTGAATGATAAATGAGCTTAATAAATATTAGGTGACATTGTCAGGTCATCTATTGATTTGCCTTCATGTAGCATATACCAAAAGCGCCAAAAACTAACTATCAAGCTTAAAGTTTCTAGAATCATCTTATCCTTGCTTATTAGAGTGTTGGAGCATTGGTGCACCTCATGGCGCAATGAAAAGTTTCTAGTGATCACAACCCATGGATCCATGTATGAAGAATGAATCCAGGTTGAAAATATACCTTAAAAAAATCTAATAAAAGCTAATCCAATTCTATTATGAAGTCTCTATCTAAATCACAAACCACAGTCGCAACAAATTGTTTTAGCCTCTACTTGATCCACTCGAAAGAAAAACCAATAGAATGACTCTTCGAACTTTTCAAAGAGGAAAAGAAAACCCCTTTCTGTTAGTCAAATAGTGATCTTTAGGTAACCACTGAAAAAAGGATAATATCTTAAATTTTCTTTTACTCAAAATTCTTTTGAATGATAATCAAACAGTAAAAGGAAAGTTTAGATTTTTTGTCAAAATGTGATATGCTCCTTTCCATAAGGAGATATTAGCTTATTTCAAATCTTAACCTTATCCCCTTTAATTGAATTTTATTAAATACTATATCTAATAAATTTGATAAGGCAAATTTATCACATTAAAATATGTGAAACATATTTTCACATTATTTTAATCAAACCCTATATATATTTGCATCTAGTATGTACACACATCATGCTTAATTTTAACATTGTTAAATTAAATTAATTATTATAACATCTCTATAATCAATTCAACATTCATGACATGTTAAATATAATCCTAACTTTTACTGCATTTTGATCGTCCTAACCAAACGGTGTGACCACATAGGATCTTGTAACATTGGCAGTAACATTAAAACAATTCTAATGTTACAAATAATGAGTGACATCTAGCAATGTATCGCTACTACCCAAGTTGTAGGAAGTCATGATTTGACATAGCCTTCTATGATAATATTTTTATATAGTATATCCCTTTATCCTTATTATCTAGATTGAACATAAGTCATGGAATAGTCCCACTTGTATAGTCCAATATTTTTTTCTTGATTCCTAAGTAAACTAAGATAAAAAAAAAAGTGTGATATTGCTTCCCTTATGTAGGAGGGACAAATCCTCTCTTAATCACTCACATCCCACTACATAAATTGTGGCATACCCAACATCAATCTTTATAGTACAACAATTTACAAAAGACGTTTGACTGTGTCAAAGCATAAAATTACGATGTTAGAACAATGATGATATCAAGTCTGAGGATCATACATACAATTATCACTATGAGAAATTTCATGATTATTAAATAGTAATCCAATAAGCATTCTCATGGTGGGTTAGTTTAGAATATTTTTCTCTGATATATACTTATGTGTTGACTTGATATCACATATTCATAACAACATTTGCCATCAATCAAGCACATATTAGTCTAAATGCATTATTTTTGTCCAAGCCCACAATAATACTTGACTAAGGACATTTAAGAATTATATTTAGGACTTTATCATTGTACAATTTATTTAACACAAAAATAAAGACTAAGAACAATAATGACAATGACTTTATCAATAAAATAGGAAAACAAGTATGTTATTACAATAATAATATGATTGGTCTTTGGGAATACTCCAACATAAAGACCTTCCAAATATTGCATTGTAAGATAACGATTGCTTAACTACCAGAAATTTAGCCTCCACTATCACTATGTGCTCATCATCACCTATGGTTACCAGTAGTTTAATCAATTTGAGCACCATAAATGGTTGATTTTTGAAAAGCTAAAGATGGTACTGCCTTTTAAGCTTATCCTCAGGAATTGCCATATATTTGAAAACTAGATAATGTAACACTTCCACCGTACTACCACTGTCAATTGGAATTCTATCTACATCAAAATCATATATTCTGGTCGTAACTACCAAAGAATCATTTCCAATTTCATCCATAATAGTGTTCAAATCAAAATCATCATAATTGACCTTCTAAGTTTTTATTTGGTAAGCCATTCATGTGAATGGGTGTTCCTTTTAGAGCTAGAGGCTTATCATTCCTTTATAGTGTTAACAATCATTTGAATGACTCACCTACCAAGTTCATTTCCTTATGCCTTATCCTCTTCTCATGCAAGGTGCCCCCTACATAATTTGTTTTTTATTCCTGAAGCGATCAAGATAGCCTAGTAGAACAGCCTTTCCAATCACATCCACTAGATATATGTAATCTTCTATTTTGTGACCAGATTGATCATGCCTTCTGTGCAAGCTTGGTCTCATAGGCCTTTTCAACTTGATGTAAGATATGCGACCTAGAAACATTTAAGATGGCATAAGTCCTAAATTTATTGTAGGGGTATTTGGTCATTGTTCTTGATCATCTTTGAAGTGAAGTTGTCTCCTAAGCTAATTTGGGCAAGGTTTTACCATTCGCCACTATTGAGGAGAGCAAGGATAAAATTGCCCCCAAGTTTACTTCCAAATCCAGACTCCTTTATTTTTTTTATCTCTACTAGCTTGTTTTCCTTTTTGGGACAAATAAAATCTTTGATGTAATGAAAGGCTATTTTGGTTAGAATTGAGGTGTGCAACTCACATTATTTATTGCCTCTATGTATATATTATTTTTTTATCATAAACTTGACTAAGTTGCTTTGACTTGTCATTAATCAAGTTGTATTTGAGATGTTCGTACCTTAAACTTGTTATGTAAGGCTGGAAATGGCAATCATCGGTCAGGTATTGACATTTCAATACTGTTACATTGAAATGACAAGTGAATGCTTTGATGGATTCACCTTGTTGTAGCCTAATTTCTAGCAAAACTATCTTAGTCTAGCTCAACTAGTTATTAGCTATAAAATGTCTTATAATTTTTTTATCTCACCGATGTTATGAATAGACCATTCTAGAAGTGAAGAATAATAACTCTTGGCATAACCCTTGAAAGTCATTGGGAGCATCCTGTATTTTAGCATGCCTAAGGCTTACAAGATCTCTAGATAATCGTCATATTGCTCAATATGGTCTTTGAGATCTTTAATTCCATCATACTTTTCTTTTGGCAACATAAAATTATGAGGGAAGAATGTACTAACTATCGTAGAAGGCTAAGGATGATTATTGCTTGAAATCCAACTCCCTCCACCTGGTTGAGTCGTTTTCATATCATGGAGTGGCTTTCTCAATTATTCCACTTTCCTCTCCAAGCAAGGTATTGACTTGGGCACATACTCTTATTCTTTATTCGGGCGAGCTCGCCTATGAACTAGTTTCTTTTGTTCTTGGTTAGACATTAAAGAAGTACTATCATCCCCCTACTTATCCCTACCAATGAGTAGCTCACTAAGCTTCCATCATCTCTTTTATGCGTTATTAAAGAAGTGCATGTTGTTGGCAGTTGCGTTTGTATTGTTGCTCATAGACTTCTTTTCACTGTAAAAACAATTCTTAGAAGTTCTAAAGTTGCTCCTGAATTTCTAACAACTATTGCAAATTAAAGTTATAGGGATCGTAATACCCTATGGAATGATTGTATTTGCCCTAATACTTTTGTTGATTGAATGAGCTATAAGGATCATGGTATTGTTGGCCAAAGTTTTCATTTCCCAAAGGGATTCACTGTTTTAGTTTGCTTGGTTTTGGAAGTTAGGGAAGTTTTGGTTGTTGGGGAAGTTTGGAAAGTTTTGGTTGTTAGGGAAGTTTGGGTCATTGGAGAAGTTATTGTTCGGATAAGCCATTTTCTAATTGATTTTTAAGGTCGGAAGGGTGTTTGCGCTCTCCACACCAATTCTTGATACAAAGAGAAGGTTGCGGTGGCTTGTGATGGTTCACCTAGAGGGTGGAAAGCCATAGGTGGGCTAAGATGACGAGAATGTGGGTGGCGAGAGAAGATTAAAGAGAACGTGAGAGCAAATGACAAGTGGGTTAATGTTCTTGGTCTTTTTTCTTTGTGCCTGAAAGCCTTTATGAGGGTTTTCTCTAATAGTTCTTAAGGTACCACATATCAGTTACACATTGGTTCCAAACTTCCTACAAGCAAGTCAATATACTAATGACTTGACGTCATAGGTTGCCCTAGGCAGGTCTGAATGTCTATGCCATCAAGTTTGGGAATGAATATATGTGATGCATGAATGTCAGACATCCTATCCATGTCAAGTATGTGATCCTAAGAATTCGAGCATGTCAAATGTTGGACTCAAAAGTGTTTCAACTTGTAAAATGATCCTCCTTGATAAAAAAAAAATATTGACTTGCGTGGCCACAAATACATGAAGTGAACTATTGGTATTTTTTTTTTCAGTTAATTTTTTTAACATACCTAAAAAATATTTGTCATCCTACGAACCTCTCTAATCTGAAACTTAGAATTTTCACTAATATTAATCTCTAGCTAGTTTAGTTCAGCAAATCAAAACCCTTTGTTTTATAAGGTTTTTCTATTACTAGGTAATTTTTTTAAAAGACGAAGTTTGGTTAAAGATGGTTTTTAGTTTAGAAAAATTACAATGGATATATAAAGCTACCTTGATGTAGTCATGTGATCAATGTAAACGAAAATTGAAACGATATTACATCAAAGGTCTTTTTAAACGTTTGTGGCTTAAGCACAACTTTATGTTATGTCTAAATTGAGAAAGAAGAAAAGCAACAAATTTGGGGGATCAGTTGTCTTAATCAAAGCAAATCATGATAAAGGATGTGTGGATAAAGACAATGGTTCATTAAAAAAAAGTTAATTATATCATTAATTTTAGGTTGTGACTTGTGACTTGTGACATATTATAATGAAATTAATATAATTTTAAGAGTCAATTCTTTGATAAACAAAGCGGAGGCAAGGAATAGACTTGGGATACTAAACATAAGCATCATCAAACTTAGCACTCAAAAGCTTTGATCAATTAAAGTTGCTTTTTGATAGATCCTCAATTACCAAATATCTATCAATAAATTGGCTTACAAAAGCTAGATTTGGACCCACTCGGTTGAAATAAACTTAACAATTTAATATAAAACATATAAATAAATATAAAATAATAATTAATGTGATTACTATTGTTCAAAATGGAGCATTTCGAACCACTAAAATGAAAAGATGAGTAAGATTAGGGTAAGCGTTCAATCAAATTAAATAAAAAATTTTGAGTTAATCGAATTGATGAATTCTGTTTTAACATTTTAATTCAATTTGAAATTTTCTCGGCTCGAGTATAGTGAGATAAAATTCGAATCAAATATATTTATTTGAGTTAAATTAAAAAAATGACTTTAAATTCTTGTAATCATTATCACTCACCGTAATCAAATTTGCCCATCGTAATCAAATTTGTTATTAACTTTCATCTCTTCATAATTTATTTATTAATTTTTTTATATACAAGTTAGCTTCTTTACTTGTTTAGTTGCTTCAATTATCTTCTGATTTTTGTTACTATATATTTTGAAATATAAAAATGTGATTTTTTTTTAATAAAAGTTATCTTAAAGATAAAATGTAAAATTGATACCAACATAAAAATTTTACAAAAATATTTTATCACGTTATCAATAATTCAATTTTAACAAAAATTTATAAATATTTAATATGATTAAACAATTTAATAATATAAATAGTACAAAATGTGAAATTTAATTGAATGATATAAATAATATATATATATATATATAAAATTATTACTATTTAGGTTTAGAGATTTTTTTGAATGATTTTTTATTTGGAGGCAAAGGGTAAAAAGTAAAATTTTAGGAGGAAAATAAAAAGTTTTGAGGGTCAAGGGAGTAAAATTTTGGGAGAAAAGTAAATGGGGGGAAAATATTCAAAAAAAAAATTGGAGGGAAAATGGGTTCAGGGTAGATGGGTAGGGATGGAAGGGGAGTAAAAGTATTGAGGGAAAAGTAAAAAAGTTTGGGGGTTTGGGATAAAAATATAAAATATTATGGTTCGGTATTCAGTTTATTCGAATTATTTGAGTTATTTGAATTCGAAATTAAACTTGATTCGAACTTGAAATTCAAGAAAAAAATCAAGTTGACTCGAATAACTTAATTCGTTGAACTCGAAATTTAAAAAGTTTTTCAAGTCGAATCGAAGTTTACTCACCCTATATAAAGTTTTAAGAAATACCAACTACTTGAAGGGGAATTTTATATGTATGTGGAAGGGCCTTATTTAGCTGGAAAAAATAGCTCTACCAAAAAATGCATACTAATTTAAACAACTATTATTACTCCTCAACCTGATTTTCAGGCTCTTAAATTCCTAGAAAAGCTTGGATATGGAAATGTTGTCCCTACTATTCGATTGAGTCATCTACAACCGCAATTATTCTTTCTTTTCATTCTTCTTATCAAAAGCTTTAATTTTATTTTTGGTGTATACGAAAAACTACAATTTCAAGTCAATTTTTTTTTTTTGAAAATTTGCCTAATAATATTTGTTCTTAATCCAACCCATAAGTCTGCTGGTGACTAAATATTAAAGAATATTTTTTTATATTAATATGTATATTTTTTAAAAAAATTTCCCTAAAAACAAGGCACATGTCCTTGTATGGTTATAGATTTGTATGGTTTTCCACTAAATTAGGTGTCTGATGCATTTGTGGCTCATTTCTCTTCTTTGTTAAAGGGTTTGTATTAAATATATTAATATGTCATTAATAAATAAATAATTTTAAAATAATTAATATTTAATACAATGGTAAAATATAATTTTATGTATTATAAGATCATAACACTTCATTAAAAATTTTAATGCGCCATGATTTGATTCAGTTAGAATATATAAAATTGTATGCAGCCATATCAAATATTAACTTCTTTTAAAAAGGCTTAATGGTATAAAAATCCTTAAACTATTCTGAGAAATCAATTAATCCACTTTGAACCTTCCAATTGAGAAAATTGATCAAACAAACTCTTAGACTAATGTTATTGTTAAACCTGTTAAAGTGACTATGACCGGACAATGACTCAAGAACATTTGCACACTTGGTAATCTACATGGCTAATTTTGTTAACGTGGTATTATTTTATTTTATATGTTATATCAATAAATAATTTAAACACTATAGAATAAATTTTAAAAATTTTTAAAAATATATAATTGATTTTAATAATTATTAAAATTTATTATATATTTATTATAATTTTTTTAAAAAGTTAAAACAAAAAATTAAAACTTTAAAAAATATATTTTTAAAAAATTTCGAAAAATAAAATATTTGTTATAATTATTTTTTGAAAAAATTCTAAAAATATTCCTCAATTTTTTTAAAATTTGAAAAAAAAAGATAATAAGATTATATAAATTTAAAAATTATTAAAAACCTAAAAAATAATTCGGTAAGTGAGTCTAGGAACCAAGACTAAGCTGAAGGCTAAAGTCAACTTTCTATAATTTTGGGGGGTTGAATTTTCTACTAGCTAAGTCTGTTAAATTCACTTTGAAAGAACCAAGCACAATTGTTGACCTGGATTTGACACTACCAAAAGGCTATACCGGTTATCCAAGTTAGGAGCAATTGCTAAAGTTTTAGTAGTTTCTTTTAAAATTTAATTTTATTAATGTTTTAAAAATTTTAAAAATTTTAAATTATTTGTGTACAACAACTATCACATATTTTTTTAAATCCACAGTTAACTATCACGTTGACAAATTGAACTGTCCACTTTAATCAAAAGATTTATATCTTCAATTTTTTTAATTAAATAACTCAATAGTATGTAAAAAGTTGGTGAGTTTAATTGATTTTCTGAAATACATTAAAAATCTTTTAAAAACTATTCTATTAAAGTAGAGTTTTGTTGGCAGATAATTTATGCAATTGTTACCTATAAAAATTCATCAAATATGAATCGACTTTTATATATATATATATATATATATATATATACATATATATATATGAGTTTGAAAAAGAATTTAGTGAAATAATCGTGTTACTAATTTATTTAGCAACCTAGTCGAAGTAGGCAACTTGGGAGTCTGACTTTAAAGTCGGCTTGAATATTGGGTTCAAAGGCATGCTCAATATATGTTAACGTGGGATGTAAGAGAATACGGATTCAGTTTGTAACACCTCAAAATATATGGGGTTAGATGAAATTAATAATAATAAAATTGAATAGGCATGGTTAAGTTGTTAGTGTAAGGGGTCCCAAACCCTAGATTTTTTATCCAACTTATCCTAATTGAGTTAGCATTATGTTTTCCCTTCAAAACCAAATAGAATTTCTTTCACCTCCCTATTTATTCTCATCTTTCCTCTCTTTTACATCAAAATCAAAAAGAAAATGAGATAAAAATAAAAGAAAAATAACAAATGGGTGTTGAAACCATTTTTTGAAATTGACTTTTTATTTTCAAAACGAAAAAAATGTGAGAGTCACCATCGATCTTTTTTTATGAGGTGTGACTGGGTCACCTCGAAATCTAATTGTTTTAATAAAAAGGTTTGATTTAATAAAACAATGATTTTTGGTCTACAAAGTCCAAGAAACGGGTTCAGGTGTCGGTTACGTACGATGAAGGATTAGCACCCCCATAAGGCCCAAAATTGGTACCTAATTGATTAATTAATGTCTTAACGTCGAATATTTGAAAACTCGAAAGAAATTGCATTACGATCCCTTTTTTATTAATGTTAATTTTACTAAAAAAGGGCTTGAATAAATCGAAACAATGTTAAATATCGTCTCGTCTCGAGATAACAAAAGGTCACATCCCGTAAGTTAGGACATGACACCTTGGACCTTTGAGAATGAGCTTGTCTTTTTTTTTTTTTGAAATCCCACGTGTTTTAATTTAGAAGGATATTCGGTTATTTAGATCAATTGAGAAAAATCAAAACCCCGTAAGTTAGGGCATGACTTTCTCGAGTTTCTAAACACGGAATATTGCATTTATTTTTATTTAAAATTCATGTATTTTAATTTGAAAGGATATTTGGTGGTTTAACAAGAAAATCGAGACCTCGTAAGTTAGGATACGATTTTTCATTTTCTCAAAATACGAAATATTGCTTATTTTCAAAATTCCCCTTTTTTTTATGAATTTAAATAAAAATTAATGTTATATTTAAAACAATACATATTTAAAAACGATAAAGTAATCTAAAATAAACCAACGATATATGTTGGAAAGGATATGACTTGAAGATGTCAAAAATAATAAAATGGATGATGGCATAACACCAAGAAAAAAGAAATTGATAACCATATATCAATGTATACACATGCAAGCAATATGAATAAAAAGCAAGGCAATAATAAATAAATAAATAAATAAGCAAATATATAAGAAAATAAAAAGAAATGAAAAGGCTGAAATTAAACATAACGGATTTGATTGAAATTTAAACGGAACTGGGGGAAAATTACGAAATAATTAAGGAAATAGGGAATAGAGGACTAAACTGAAAGTCCAAAAAATGTCTAAATCAAAAATAAAATAAGAGAAAAGATCAAGTTAAAATAGAAGAAAAATAATAAATAAATAAACTAAAAGTTTGGAACCCAAAAACTAGTACTAAACAAACAAACAAATAAATATAGTGTAACATAAATTAAAAATCATAATATTAATAATGATGATGATGTTAATAATAATATAATAAAAGTCTAAAGTTTAAAATCTATATAGAAGGATATAAATAAATAATAAAATGATAAAATAAAAAATGTATTTAAAAATAGTTGATAAATAAATACAAAAAGGAAATACAATAATAATAGTAATAGTAATATAAAATTAATGATATAATAATATAATAATAAGCATAAAAAGAAAATATAATGATAGTAGTAATAATATTAATTAATTTAGTAATAAAATAGCAAAAATGGCAAAAAAAGGGCTAAATCGAAAATGAAATAAAAAATTTGGGCAAATAAAAAATAAAATAAAAGGAAAAGGACCAGATTGAATGCGCGAATAACAAGGAGGGACCAAAACGGGAAATAATCTCCCTCTAAAACGCACAGCTTCAAGGTGGACTTAATTGAAAACTGAAATAAATTACAGGGTAAAAATTAAAAATAAAAAAAACTTAATTGCAAAACATTAAAAAAGCAGAAGGGCTAAAGGTGCAATTAGCCTTTCCATCAAAACGCGCGGATCTTAAGTTTGGAGCGGGTCGGGTCTCGGGTTGGAGGCCTAAAACGACGTCGTTTTGGGCGTCTGAGACCAGTCCCAAAACGGCGTCGTTTTGGGGTCTATATAAGTAAAAAAAATTAAAAAAAAATTCATTTCAACACATTTAAAAAAAAAACAACTTCAAAAATACTTTCCCCTCTCTCTCTCCCCTCCAAGTATTCGACCATGACTCCGGCGCTGGACCACCGTGGAGGCCGCCGGTCGCTCGTGACGACGCCGTCGTCCGCGGTGGCCGGAAAGCAAAAAGTCTCATTTTTTGGGTTTTTTTTACTTCTCAGACCCAAAAAAACGTTATTTTTCATCGAAAACGCCGAACTTCGGCCTCTCATAGCGGCCCACATGCAAGAAATGGTAATTTCGGTCTTCTTTTCTACTTTTTATCTATTTTCTTTAAAAAAAGTAAAGAAAAACAGAAAAGAATAAAGAAAGATAAATAAATGGACAACCTTTGCGAAATTTCTTTCTGTTCTTCTTTTTTTTTATTTCATGTGTGTGTTCGTAACCAAAAAAATACATTGTATTTTTGGCCTTTTTATAGCCGAAAAGAAAAAATAAATACATCAATTTTTCTTTTTTCTTTTTTGTTCTTTTTTGTTGCTATTTCTCTGCCATTGTTGTGTTGTTGACCTTGTAGGTACGGAGGCTGTAGGTGGCGTGCGGACGTGGAGGCTGGAGTTACGGTGCGCCTAAAGAAACCTAGGGTTTCTGAGAGTGTCTAAATTTTGGGCCATTTGGGCCTTATATTTTTTGAGCTAGGTTTTTTTTTGCTATTTTGGGCTTGTTTTTAATATTTGGGTTTAGTCTTGGGCCATTGTAATTTGGGCTGTGTTGTAAGTGGACTTTGACTTGGACTTAATTATTTATTTTTTGGTTTACTATTATATTGCTGGGCTCGAGCAGATTGGGTTATTACAATGGGAAACGTGGGAAAAGGCGAATTTTGGAAAAGAAAATAAATCAAAATAAAAATAAATTTAAAATAAAAAAGAATAAAAAGAATATATATTTTTAACAAAAACCAATTTCATACTAACACAATATTCTGATAACTTATCAGATTTTCCTAGAGACAGAGTTCGATTAAACCACAACCTTTACATTGTCAGCTCAAATAGAAAGAGAAAAAAATATTGTCAATTCACTCACACAAAGATTCAAACACAAGACCAAAAGACAAGTCAACACCTTACCATTGAACTAATAAACTCATTTTGACATTGGATGACTGTAAATAAAATTTAAACCAAAATACTAAAGTTAGGGATAGGGACAAAAATAGCAAAATCCTCAAAGAACGAGGTTTGAACACATGACATCTAACACACATCCTAAGCCCTTAACCACAAAAGCAAATATTGATCAATGACATAATTTAACAATCATAAATTCATATTTTTGGGGCGTTACACTATCAGCCCAATTAGTCACATCTATGTCTCTATCTTTTGGGAGTCATCCGCTCCGATGCTCAAGACAAAGCACCTCCCTAATTGGACTTGTTCGATGCTCAAGACAAAGCACCTCCCTAATTGGACTTGATAGATAACATATTAGTCTTTCAATTCGTTTGCTCGTTTTCGATTAAACTAATGACACGTTTCGATTCATCTACTAATAAAAGTTGTCTTTCTGTATTACAATCCGACCAAGTAATACTGCTCAGTATCAGTTAAACATTAGATAACCATTGATTCAATATTTACTTTCATTTTTCTTTGCGTGCAGAAACCATTGAGGATGTTAGAAATCACCTTGCTATGATATTGTATTTTTTTTATTTCACTAAGGATTTCTATGGAAATTTGATGGTTTTTAGCTTTGACTTGATAATTATGGTGGGAAAGGACCAAATTGAAAGAAAATGAAAGCGTTTCCTTTCATGAATGATGGTGGTGTTGGAAGGTGATAAAAATTACTAATAAATCTCTACATTATTATAATAAAATATCTAATTATTTAATTACTAAAATAATTCAACCAATCTTTTTTCAACACTATTGATCCATAATTTTTACACTCAATATTTATCCAATTTGAGGAATGGCCATTTTTCCCTTGAACTTATTCAATATTCACTTTTAGGCAATTTCTCACTTTTGGAAAAATTGCATCCCACTAATTTCTCAAATTATTCAATTTAATTCTTATTCATGAATTTGTCTTACCTTTGGTCCTTTCCACTTTTGCAACATTTGCACTTTTGGTCTGTAACGGCTCGTTTTTAGTGAAATCAGAACAGTGGTTTCGGGACCACAAATCTGAGGTCGTAAAATTTATTTTAATATTTTTTTAATATCTACATCATGTTAAAATTATGGTATAAAAATTTTGTTAAGAAATTTTACCGTTTGTATGACCAATTAGTGAAAAAGGACTTAATCGCGTAAAGTACAAAAGTTGTGTTCTATTAGTTAAAAGTGTTAAATAGCCATAGAATCTTAAAGTAAAAGGTCCTTATGTGGTAATTAGATCATTATTTGAGTTAGTGGAAGTGCATGGCATGATATTTATGAAAATTTTATTGTTAGGTAAGGGTAAAAGGGTAAAAAGACAATTAATGATAAAAATAAAATAAAACCAAATAGTTATCATCTTCACACATACATGAGCTAAAAATTTCAGCAAAGAAATCACCATTAGAGGAGCTTTGAGGTTCAACCAAGCACTTCCTTGCATGGTGAGTGATTTTCGTTCCGTTTTTAATGATTTTTATGTTTTCGATTCGTTGTAGCATAACCTAGCTAGCCTGGGGGCTAATTTGAAAAATGGTTGTAGGTTTTGGGTTTTACCATTGATGCATATGTTAGGGTTTTGAAGTTTAATGAAAGAAAATGAGTCTTTTTTGTTAATTAAACAACTTTTGTTATGAGATTTTTAATGAAATTACCATTTAGGGGTTAAATTGTGAAATGTGAAAATTTTTTGTTAAATGTGTGAAATTTTGGATTGTATGGGCTATTGCGAGCATTTAGTAAATTCGGCTAGGCTTAGATGTGGATGAAATTGCATGAATTTCATTTTATGAGTCTAGGGACTAAATTGTAAACAAGTTAAATGTTTAGAGGCAAAATGGTAGTTTGGTCATAATATGAAATTGGATTGAATTGAATAGAATAAATATTAAATTAGTTAAATTTGATTATATAGATCAAGAAAAGCCACGTTTGGAATTAGATCGGGGGAAAGATAAAGTAGTCAATTGATTGGTCGATTTTCTCCGTATTAATTCGAGGTAAGTTCGTATGTTTAATAAATATTAAATTATATGTGTTTAAATGCTTAATTGATATAATTGTGATGATATGACACCACGAAAATTCTCAACGAAGTATTGGCAATGTATGGATCCTAGTTGAACCTTAAGAATAGATAGGATACAAATGACATGTCATTAGGGGTTACCGTGTTTTGGGTGCTGGTCTCTTACGTCCTACTAGTGGTTGAGTTTCTGGCATGTGTTGCGGTTACTTTACAGCTTGTGTGAGAAGCACCATTGTAACGCCCTAAATTTTGGGCCTAGAAGTATCAGGTCTTGAGCATGGGTACAGTTAGGAGGCTACACATAAATATTTAGTTGTGCAAGGAAGTGACACAACTATGTATCTGCTTTAGTGGTTAAGTGTTCTGAGTGTTTTAGGAGTCTCTGAGAAGTCTTGAGTTCAATCCTTGGCTTGTGCAAAAGTTTTGTTTTAATAGGATTTAACCCTTGTCTTTAGTCAGTAGACTTATAAGTAAATGTTGATAGAATTTGGCAAAATAGGCCTACTGGTCTGGTGGTTAAGGGGAGTGCTTATAAGTTGAGGATTAAGAGTTCGAGTTTCTGCATGAACGAAGGTTTTATTTTTGTTGCCATTGCCGTGTAGGTGTTTGTGTGTTAGTGAAAGTCTAATGATTGTAGGCGATTGAAGTGTTTGAAGTGTGGGGATTTAGTGGCCAAATTTTAGGAGAAAATAATGGAAGAGTTATCTGATTTTTCTTGTGAGCATAATCAAATTCGATTTCTCTCATTTTTCCCCAATTTTTGTTTTTGACGATTTCTTTTTCTTTTTACCTCTCTAGTGGTCGTCCCTCTTGTTGCTTCTTCCCTTTTGGCTGAATTCCTTGAGGTGTGTGTTTCGGCTAGAGCATTAGTTCTTTTCGGCTTCGCCCTTTTCTACAACCAACGTTTCTTCCTCCCTAAAGACCAACTATCTATTTGGTTTCTCCTGCCCTTCCGGTGTTGTGAGCAAACGTTCTTCACTTTGTTTTCCTTTGGCCAAATCTTTCTATACGTTCATCATTTTCTTTCATTTCTTTGTCGTCGAACATTTTCTTTCTCTTGGAGTCGGCGGTGGTTCCTTCTTTGCTTACTAGTGAGCATCCTCTTCTTGCTATCAAGTCTCGCACCTTGTAATTGGCTCGCTTCTCGCGTTGTTGGTAAGCATAATAGTATGGTGGTATTTTATTATTGATGAATGAATGCTCACCTATTTTGTTTGGTGCTTAGAGACTATTCGAAGGGTGGAAGATCTTTATCTAGCGTTAGGGTGGGCAAAACTCCCCCTTTTCTTGATCAAAGGTAATGTATTGTGAACTTAGTGTTCGAGTTTGGGTGTGCGTTTTGATTTAATGTAGCTTTAACTAACTAAGTGGCGTTTCTAGCTAAAGGAAGGTTCTTGGGTGATCGTGGCTCTCGGTCTAATGGCGTTAGTGAAGGGTCGTCTTGGAGGTAGGTCAAGCTAATGCTAGTAATAATTGATGAGATTGTTAGTTAATCTACTAATCAGTTTTGAATGACCTTTGATAGGTATTCGGGCTTAGGGAGTTTTCGACATCGAATTCATGACAGGTGTGTAAAAGCACTGCCCTACTCGTAAATCGACAAAAGTCAAAATAAGTGACCCTCGGCGCTACACGAGCATGCGCTCGCTCGTGTGGTAATCCAAACGCCTAAACACGGGCGTTAGTTTGTTAAGGCTGGCCATGAGCGATTTCATGGGCTTAGGCCGTCTTGGGCCAAAATGGACCGTATGGGCCCCATACAGGTAAACAACACGGATGTGTGGAGAATATTAAGATAGGCTGTGTAATCCAATCGGCCAAGACCATTTCTGGGCTAAGTGGGCCACACGGGCGTGTGGGCCTACATTATGGGCCTTGGGCCTATTTTCATTGTTTGACTGATAAGGTTGCACGGGTCGTTCGAGACGACTGTGGACCTACTGTTGGGCCAGGAAGTATATCTAGACCCTAAATTGATAAATGACTGTTATGCCCCTATGAGGTAAAATGACTTTTATGTCCTTATAAGATGTATGACTGTAATCAAGCATGCCATTTTATATATATATTGCATACATGTATGATATTATGACATGACGCATGATATGTTGCATGTGGATGAGTTTATTATGATTGGAGGAAGTGTACTATACTGGCAGTTTTGCTGCAACTATTGTTTAGTGTCGCAACCGGTGCTATTTTGGAGTGTAGGGATGGGTGGGTTGATTTTATCCCCACATGAAGTATAGGGCTGGACAAAGTGGAGTGTAGAGGCTGGTTGGGTAGGATTTCTTATTGCATATCTGTACTGTTACTGTCACTAGAATGGGCTAAGGCCCACACTGATATTGATACTGATACTGATACTGTAATAGGCTAAGACCCTAACTGAAACTGGACTATTACTGATACGGGCTTAGGCCCGAACTGTATTTGCTTACTGCATGATTGACTATTTGTTTATTAAGGGATTACACACTGAGTTTTCGTAAACTCACCCTTCTGTTCATCTGCGCAGGTAATCCCTAGTCTTAGGCAAGTCGGTGCTGCGAGGGATTTAAAGGTGGCCACACAACTATACAGATCTTCTCATTAGCTTTTAAATTATAAGTATTTTAATTTGGGTATCTTTTAATGTAATAAGGCTTCTTTAAATTTTTAACTTTTAATTTGGGATTTTATTTATTTTGATTCATATCTATTAGTAGTAGGACGCGAGATTTCAAAAAGATAAATGTTTTTCAAAACACCACGTTTAAGCAACATATTTTAAAAGCTTCTACAACAAACAATGTTTTAAAAAGTAATACCACTTTAATATGATTAACATTTTGCTAAATGACCTGAGTTTTAACAATGAACGAGACATCCTAAATCTTCATTAAGATCACAAGCAGTTTTGATATAGAACGGGTTTTTTTCAACGAAATTATATTTTGCGAAAAACACTTCAATGTGACATCGTCAGATTCAGCCATAACGTCTAGGCCAGGTTTGGGGTGTTACAACTGTGTAGCTACGTCTTGACTAGCAACTTGTGTGAGAAGACCCAGTGATGGCTCAAGAGTGAACATTTATATGAAATATAAGATAGAGGTGGTTTCGACCACATATTGGCACTTAGTGTGTGTGATACTCGAGTATCTGATAGTATTCCAAATGGTTCAATAGGCACAAATGATGTACGAGGTTATATGAGTTGATACGAACCAGTACAAGTATTCATGTGAAATACGGGAAGTAATTCATAGTTTATGTATTTATACATGGCTAACATAGTTGTAATTATCTGTTAGGCTTTGGGCCGAATTGGAATTTATATATGTTGTAATTATGCTTATCTAAATTGTGGATGATTTGGTAAGTTGTATATTTTTTTTAGTTATACGAACTTACTAAGCTTAATTGCTTACTCCGTTTTAATTTCCGTATTTTATATCACTCGGTTTGGAAGTTGTCAGAGATTGTGTTGCACTATCAAACTCTTATTTTGGGTACTTTGGACTTTATATTTTACTTTAAATGGCATGTATAGGTATTTTTGCTTATGTGACCTATATGTTTTGTTGTGTATTTAGCCAATTGATTTGGCTTGATAATGATATATGTTTTGATATGTAAATAGGTGTAAATGGCCTTATGATATATGATGTGCCATTGCTATGTGAATTGGTATTTAAGGTACCAAATGGTTGAAATTGAGAATATGTATGCATGCTAAGTTAGGCACAATGTCTCATATATGTAATTGACCATTTTGGTAGACTTTGAACGTTTATTTGGTATGTTTAAAAGTGGTCAAATGAATGTGCTTATGGATATCATGTTGTTTGTGTAGATAGTACATGATATAAACTTGATATTGGTTGGTTTTGAGTGCTTATTTATGTCATGGTTATGTACAAATTGATTTGTATTGGTTGGTACCAATGTGGGTGAGGAATATGTCTTGGAAAATGGCCTATTTTTGTCCACATGGGCAGAGACACAGGCGTGTATCTCATCCGTGTGTGACACACAGCCAGGTAACACAGCCATGTGTCCCCTGATACTTCTATAGAAACCAAGTCAGTAGCTTCACACGGCCTAACAAACGAGTGTGTGGCTTGGCCGTGTGGCACAAGTCAGTATACCCTGTAGTTTTCACACAGCCTAGTACACGGCCTGGCACACGAGCATGTGAGACCATTTCGAAGGGTACACGGCCTGGCACACGGATATGTGGTTGGCCGTGTGGCCCAAGTTAGTGAGTTACACGGGGTCAAACACAGGCTGGGACACGGCCGTGTGTCTCCATTTTGAATGTCCACATGGCCTGAGACACGGGCATGTCTTTTGGTCTTGTGAAATACACGGTCTGGCCACACGGCGTGTGTCCCCTGCACTTTGAAAACTTTTAATGTTTTTCTAAAAATTTCTTATGTAACACCCTGATTTTGGGCCTAGTCGAAACCATTAATCCGAGGTCAGAAAAATTTTTATTTTTATTATTTTATGTGTTATAGCATGATTATATGATTGTATGAAAAATTTGGTTAATTTATTTTAGCGATTTCGTGCTTAATTGCGAAAAATAACTAAATCGCATAAAGTGAGAAAGATTTGTTCTACAAGCTAATGTTGTTAAATAGCTATGGAACACTAAATTAGAGGTCTTTAGTGAGCAAATAGACCAATAAAAATTAGTGGCTGAACATGGAGACAAAGAAATTGAAAAGTCAAAGTTTGGTGGGCATTAGGTGACTTATTTGGTAATAAAATAAAACAAAAAGGAAAAAAGGTTGTCATCTTTTCATCTTTCTTCTTCATCCACCGAAAATGGCAGCAAACATGGGGGTTTTGAGAGCCCAAACTTTCAACCACTTAGTTCTCTTGCAAGTAAGTGTTTTTGAAGGTCTTTCTTGATAAATTTTGTATCTTTGTGACCTTTGTAGCTTAAGCTAACTAATGGAGGGACTAGTTTACAAAATGGTTGAGAGTCTAGAGTTTTTTCATGTGAATACTCATGTTTTTTGCTTAATTTTTATGAAAGAAAATGAATCTTGGTTGTTTAATTAACAACTTTTGTGAAAGGATTTTTCATGAAACCACCTAAAATGGACCTTTTTGTAAAGGTTATAAAATAGGTAATAAATGTGTGGAATAATTGAAATTGATAGTTTCTATAAGCTTAAATCAGTTTCGGCTAGGGTTGATTAATGAGGAAATTCGATGAAAATCGTTTTACGGGCCTAGGGGCAAAATCGTATTTTTGTGAAAGCTTAGGGGAAAAACTGTAAATTTGCCAAAGTATGTTTTATGGACAGCTAGTAATAATTATAAAAATTCGGCTAAGCTTGGGTTGTGCTTAATTTCATGAATTTGCACTTTTATGTGATTGGGACTAAATTGCAAAAATGTGAAACATTAGGGGCAAAAGTGTAAAGTTGTCCTAATGTGAATTTTTGGGCTAAATTGTATAAATTGATGACTAAATAAGTAAAATTGTTATTATATAGATTGGAGAGAGACGAGATTTGGGCAGAGAATGAGGGAAAACAAAGTATTGGGTTAGTCGACTCAATTTGTTGTTTCAGCAAACGAGGTAAGTTCATATGGTTAGTTGATAGTGATCAATTATTAAATTAGAAATGATATAATGTATTATTATTACGTACAATTGTTATTGAATCATGATAATATGAGATTGAATTGAAAGATCAATCTAATAAAAATGCAGTGTCGAGTACAATCGGGCTAAGACTCGTGATGAATTGACGAAAAAGACCATGTTTGGGACATGGCATCGGCCTCGATATGTGTCAATGTAAGACCATGTCTTAAACATGGCATCGGCACCGGTTTTTGAGAGCCAGTGTAAGACCATGTTTGGAACATGGTATCAGCATTGTTATGTGAGCCAGTGTAAGACCATGTCTAGGACATGGCATCGGCCTCAATATGCGAGCCAGTGTAAGACCATATTTGGAACATGGCATCGGCATTGTTATATATGTCAGTGTAAGACCATGTCTGGGACATGGCATTAGCATCGATGTATGAGAGCCAGTGTAAGACCATGTCCGGGACATGGCATCAGCATTTTACCCTTTTGTATGAGGCTTATCGGGTATCCTTTAGTATTCCAAATGGTTTAATGGGTGATTTAAAGATTGTGTCATGATTGAGAAAAGTTATGATGATGTTACAAGTGGTACAGGTATGTGTGCAAAACTCATGAGAAATGATTTCGGTTTATGATGCACATTGGGTAAAGATGCAAATAAGTAAGTCATGCCCATGAGAATGATTTTGTGATGACCTTGTGATTATGGGTCTATGCTTATCATGTATAAATATGTATTTTTACCATGATGGTTGAAATGATTTGTAAAGGTGTTATAAACTTAGTTATCATTATTTTACACTAAAACAATTTTGGATAGCAGCAGTAGTTCGACTTTGAAAATCCACCAAAAATTGTGAAAATTGAGTTAGAAGTCGAATAAAATATGAAATTAAAGCTTATCGAGCCTAGTTTCACATAAAAGAAATGATGTAAGAAAAATAATTTCACGTTATGATATATTTAGATTTCTATGAGATAGGGCTAGAGTGATTTTAGGTTCCCTTGTCTTAACTTTGGAAAATCATTAAAAATTGTATGAAAATAATTATGGGTTATAATTCATAGACTAAATCCTTAATGAGTCTATTTTCAATAGAAATAGACGGGAAAATTATCTGAATTCCGTACTGTGAGATAATTAATTTTTGTGCAATTATGATTGTATTAACTTGAGAACATGTTGTGAGAATATGGCAAAAAAAACATGTCAATGAATCTCTTATTATTTTCATATGGTCTTACTAAGATATATAGCTTACCCCTTCCTTTTTCCTCATTTTATAGGGTCACTAAGCTAGCATGAGTTGGAGATCGTCGGAGATTCCATCACACTATCCAGCTATTGAAGGGTATAAATGATTTTAATCACTTTAAGTCTATGGCATGTATAGGGACTTAGTCAATTGGGTATGTGTCATTTGATTTGGCCAAATGTATTGGCTCGTAATGGGAATATGAATCGTTTTGTATATGGCCATGTGATGTGGCTCATATTGGTTATTGGGTTGTAAACCTATCCATATATGCATTCATATGCTAAATGTTTCATATGGTGTGGCCATATGTGTTTGGTATGGATGAATTGTGAATGTGCCCTAGATTACTTGATGGTTTTAAAGTGACTAAATTGGCCTATGGATAGGCCTTAGCATAAGTATGAAGTGTAAGAATGTGTTAACGATAATTATGGCATGAAGTTGTTAAGTTTAAACTAGGCAAAGTATGGTGCCCTATGCATGAATAAATCAATATGAAATTGCCTCGAAAAGTGCCATTGAAGTTATGTTTAAGTAAGTGCTAACGAGGGTGCCAACACGGTCTAGCACATGGGCGTGTGACTTAGCCGTGTGACCCTATACCATTGCTAATGTCATAAACAAAGAGTTACATGGGCTGAGGACACTAGCGTGTCCCAAGCCACACCGGCTTGTGTGACTACATGGCCTAATCCACATGGGCATGTGACTCTCCAAAACTAGAAAATTTTCTAAGTGTTGTGAAAAGTTCGTAAGTTCTCGGTTTAGTCCCAAACCACCCCCGATGTATGTATTGGGACTCGTAAGCCCATATAAGGGACATTATGAATATGAATGAATGTTCATAATTTGAACGAAATTTTTATGACCCGATTTTACATAGTTTTTTACTTTTAAGTCTAGTAATGCCTCATGCCATGTCCCGGCCGTGAACTCGGGTAAAGAGTGTTACATCTTGAGTACTCGATTTAGTCTCGAACCACTTTTAATGTCTATTTAGGGCCTCAAAGGCTCATATTAGGGACTGTATGGATGTATTTAAATGGTTTTTGAATTGAATGATAATGGATTATGAAATGTCTAATTGTCTAAGTTATAAGTTTGGTAATGCCTCGTAACCTTATTTCGACGTAAGATACAGGTTAGAGGTGTTATTAGTATCAGAGCTATGGTTTAGTCAATTTTAGGACTAACATTGTATATGTGAGTCTAGCTATACATGTTATTTTATAACTTATGATAGTGTGAAATCTCTTGATAGTTGAAAATCATGTTTTTCATATAGAAATAGATCCAGATCGAGCAAACTTTGATGATATGGAAAGTAACGCGCCAGCCTCATTTTGCGGGGAAACGTCTCTAAATTTAGTTCTGTGTTTGAAGGTCATGGAGGAGAGGCTAAGGAAGCCTTCTTCCAGATGACAAATGAGTGGTTCACTAAGTATGTCCGAACGAATCTGGCTGCTCAACAACCTCTACACCCACCTTTTCCGCAACCGATCCCTATAGCTCCTCAAGCTTTAGAACCGGTACATATGAACAAACCGCCTGCTGATAAAATTTAAAAATATGGGGCTGAAGTGTTTAGGGCTACAGTTGATGATGACCCTAAGAGAGCTGAGTTCTGGCTAGAGAAAACTATTCGAGTTTTCGATGAGTTGTCGTGTACATTGTCAGAATGTGTTAAATATGTTGTGTCTCTTCTGAAAGATGTCGCATATCAATGGTAGAACATTTTAATATCTATAGTACAAAGAGACTGGGTCACATGGGAATTCTTTTAGACCAAGTTCAAGAAAAGTACATAAGTCAACGGTTTCTGGATCAAAAGCGCAAAGAATTTTTGGAGTTGAAATAAGGTCGTATTACTATATCTGAATATGAAAGAGAATTTGTGAGACTGAGTAAGTATGCTCATGAATGCATTCCAACCTAGGTGGTTAGGTGTAAAAGATTTGAAGACAGGTTGAATAAAGATATTAAGCTTTTAGTCGGGATTCTTGAACTGAAAGAATTTATGGTTTTAGTTGATAGAGCTCACAAAGTCAAGGAGCTTAGCAAAGAAAAGAGAAAAGCCGATTCTGAGGCTAGAAACTCGAGAAAGAGGTCAATAGGAAAATCTTATCACTCGTCATCAAAGAAGTCAAAGGATTTTCATAACCGTTCAACTGTTTCAGTGGGGTATTCTAACAGAGATCCTGGTATGCAATACACAAGTTCAAAAGCTCAAGCCACTTCAGTAGCGAGTGTTGGTAGTGTTAAGGCTAAGAAACCTGGGTGTCAATGGTGTGATAGATGACATTTTGGAGAATGTTGGTTTAATGACAGAGTTTGTTTCAGATGTGGCTCACAGGAGAATTTTATCCGTGATTGTCCCGAGTTACCTGAGAAAGACAAGCTTCTGACTGCCCGACCAAGCAATATAGTTGCAAGAGGGAGACCACCCTGAAATACTGAAAATGTGAGTGGTAGTAGAGGTGCAACAAAGGATTCTGCTGTGAGATCCGAGGCACAGGTTTCATCCAGAGCTTACGCTATTCGCAATCGAGAAGATGCATTAACACCAGATATTACCACTGGTACTTTTTCTCTTTATAACACTGATGTAACTGCATTGATTGATCCTGGATCAACCCATTCTTATGTGAGTACAAATTTAGTGTCTAGTAAGAGTTTACCTGTCGAGTCAACTGAATTTGTGGTTAAGGTATCGAACCCTTTAATTCAGTATGTTCGAATTGATAAAGTATGCAAAAATTATCCTATGATGACTCGAGGTTATAGTTTTTTGCTGATTTGATGTTTTTACCGGTTGATGAGTTGGATGTGATTTTAGGTATGGATTGGCTGAATTTGCATGATGCGGTTGTGAATTGTATACAAAAGTTTATTGTGTTAAAATGTTAGAATGGTGATACTCTTCGTATTGAATCCGATGATTAAAATGGTTTGCCTATTATGATATTAGCTATGCTAGTGCAGAAATATATGAAAAAATGTTGTGATGCTTACCTTGCGTATGTACTGGATACAAAGATGTCTGAACTGAAGATTGAATCAGTGTAAGTGATTTGTAAATATCCAGATGTATTTCCAGAAGAGTTACCTGGATTGCCACCGATCAAAGAGGTTGAGTTTGCTATTGGGTTAGTACCAGGAACATCACCGATAGCAACAGTTCCTTACAGAATGGCTCTAATATAGTTGAAAGAGTTGAAAGCTTAGTTGCAAGAGTTAATGAATAGAGGTTTTGCACAACCGAGTTTCTTGCCCTGGGGTGCACCAGTTTTATTTGTAAAGAAGAAAGATGGATCGATGAGATTGTGTATCGACTATCGATAGTTCAACAAGGTTAGGATTAAGAATAAGTATCTGTTGCCGAGAATTGAAGATTTGTTCGATTTGTTGAAAGGAACAACATTATTTTCAAAGATTGACTTGCGATCTGGTTATTATCAGTTGCGGGTAAAATATTCAGATGTGTCGAAAACTGCATTCAGAACCAGGTACGGACATTATGAATTTCTTGTTATGCCATTTGGGTTAACTAACACTTCTACAGTTTTATAGATTTGATGAATAGAATTTTTAGACCATATTTAGATAGATTCGTTGTTGTATTCATTAATGATATTTTGATCTATTCCCGAGATGAGGTTGAACATACCGAGCATCTGAGAATTGTGTTACAAAATTTGATAGATAAACAACTATTTTCTAAATTCAGCAAATGCTAGTTTTGGCTCTGAGAAGTTGGATTTTTGGGACACATTGTCTCTGCAGAAGGCATCCGAGTTGATCCGAGCAAGATTTTGGCGGTTGTTGATTGGAAACCACTAAGAAACATTTCCATGGTCAGAATTTTCTTGGGATTAGTGGGCTATTATTGGAGATTTGTTAAAGGTTTCTCAATGATAGCTACACCGACAACTTGGTTATTGCAGAAAGATGTAAAGTTTGAGTGGTCTGAGAAATGTCAATAGAGTTTTAATCAATTGAAAGCACTGTTAACCGAAGCACCAGTTTTAGTTCAGCCTAAGTCGGGTAAAGAGTTTGTGATTTTCAGTGATGCATCATTGAACGGTTTAGGATGTGTTTTAATGCAAGATGGTAAAGTGATAGCGTATGCTTCTAGATAGTTAAAGACGTATGAAAAAAATTATCCGACACATGATTTGGAGTTGGCTGCAATTGTGTTTGCATTAGAGATTTGTTGACATCATTTGTTCGGTGAGAAGTGTCGCATATTTACCGATCAAAAGAGCTTGAAGTATTTTGATGTCACAGAAAGACTTAAACTTGAGACAGCAAAGATGGCTCGAATTGTCGAAAGACTATGAGCTAGTGAGTGATTATCACCTTGGGAAAGAGAATGTGGTCGCGGATGCTCTGAGTAGAAAATCCTTGTTTGCTCTGAGAGCGATGAATACGCGATTAACTTTGTTTGATGATGGTTTGATCTTAGCTGAGTTAAAAGTTAAACCGGTGTTTTTACAACAAATTTGTGAGGCTCAGAAATGTGATAATAAATTGCAAGCTAAAAGAGTACAGCGCGAGTCGACTACTGATTCAAAGTTTTAGGTCAGATCTGATGATTGTTTGCTGTTTTGAGGTAGAGTTTGTATGCCGAGGAATTTCGTGCTTATACAGAAAATTTTACATGAAGCACACAGTGGTTACTTATCTGTTCATTCGGGGACTACTAAGATGTACAATGATCTGAAATAGATGTATTAGTGGTCAGGCATGAAAGTTAACTTTTCAAAATTTGTATTGAGATGCTTGATTTGTCAAAAGGTTAACGATGAACATCAAGTACCGTCAAGACTATTACATCCAGTAATGATACTGGAGTAGAAATAGGATAGAGTTACAATGGATTTCGTATCGGGATTATCCTTATCTCCAAAAAAGAAAGATGTTATCTGGGTTGTTTTTGATCGGTTGACGAAGTCTGCATATTTTATTCCGGTATGTACAGACTTCTCACTTGATAGATTAGCCGAATTGTATATTTCAGAGATTGTGAGATTGCACGGAGTGCCAGTCTCCATCATTTCGGATAGAGATCCGCAGTTTAGATCACGATTTTAGAAGAAGTTGCAAGAAGCTTTGGGTACGCGATTGCATTTTAGCACTGCATTTTATCCTCAAACCGATAGTCAGTCTGAGAGATTAATTCAGATTTTCGAGGATATGCTTCATTGCTGTGTTTTAGAGTTCGAAGGTAATTGGGAAAAATATTTACCGTTGGTTGAATTCGCGTATAATAATAGCTTCTAATCAAGCATTAAGATGGCACCGTATGAAGCTTTTTAATGGTCGTAAATGCCGAACTCTATTGTACTAGACTAAACTTAGTGAGAAAAAGAAACATGGGGTTGATTTGATCCGTGAAACCGAAGAGAAGGTAAAAGTGATTCGTGAAAGTCTGAAAGCCGTTTCAGATCGACAGAAATCGTATGCGGATTTGAAACGTAAGGATGTTGAATTTCAAGTCGGTGATAAGATGTTTCTGAAAGTATCACCTTGGAAGAGGATTCTCCGATTTGGTCGCAAAGGAAAATTTAGTCCGCAATTTATCGGACTGTACGAAATTATCGAGAGAATAAGGCCAGTGGCATATCGACTTGAGTTACCATCAGAGTTGGAAAAGATTCATAATGTTTTTTATGTATCCATGTTACGATAGTACCGATCAGACCATTCGCATATAATTTCTCCGACAGAGATTGAAATTCAGCCCAACATATTGTATAATGAAGAACTGGTCAGAATTTTGGCACGAGAGACCAAAGAGTTGAGAAATAAAAGAATTGCCTTAGTGAAAGTTCTTTGGCACCGTCACGGGATTAAGGAGGCTACTTGGGAACCCGAGGAAACCATGAGAAAATAATACCTTAACCTACTTTTTGGTAAGATTTTTGGGGATGAAAATTCCTTAGGGGGAGAGTTGTAATTGTCCATTTTTAGTGAAATTGGAATAGTGGTTTCAGAACCACAAATTTGAGGTTGTAAAATTTATTTAAATATTATTTTAATATCTACATCATGTTAGAATTATGGTATAAAAATTTCGTTAAGAAATTTTACCATTTGTATGATCAATTAGTGAAAAAGGACTAAATCGCGTAAAGTGCAAAAGTTGTGTTTTATTAGTTAATAGTGTTAAATAGCCATAGAACCTTAAAATTGAGGTCCTTATGTGGTAATTAGACCATTATTTGAGTTAGTGGGTGTGCATGGCATGGTATTTATGAAAATTTTAAAGTTAGGTAAGGGTAAAAGGGTAAAAAGACAATTAATGATAAAAATAAAATAAAACAAAATAGTTATCATCTTCACACATGCATGAGCTGACAATTTCAGCAATGAAGTCACCATTAGAGGAGCTTTGAGGTTCAACCAAGCCCTTCCTTGCATGGTGAGTGATTTTCATTCGTTTTTAATGATTTTTATGCTTTTGAGATCGTTGTAGCTTAACCTAGCTAGCCCGGAGACTAATTTGCAAAATGGTTGTAGGTTTAGGGTTTTACCATTGATGCATATGTTAGGGTTTTAAAGTTTCATGGAAGAAAATGAGTCTTTTTTGTTAATTAAACAACTTTTGTTAAGGGATTTTTAATGAAATTACTATTTAGAGGTTAAATTGTGAAATGTGAAAATTTTGTGTTAAATGTGTGAAATTGTGGATTGCATGGGCTGCTATGAGCATGTAGTTAATTCAACTAGGCTTAGATGTGGATGAAATTGCATGAATTTCATTTTACGAGTGTCGAAACGATTTTTAATTTTGAAAAACAAGGATCAACTTTAAAGCGAAATATGGAGTCGCCACCAATCGTTTTTGTTTAGGTGTGATCGGATTACCTAATAAAACATTTTATTTTATTAAAATATTAATTTTGGCCTACGAAATTCAAGAAAATGGGTTCGGAAGCCGGTTACGTACGAGGAAGGATTAGCACCCTCATTACGCCCAAAATTGGTACCTAATTGATTAAATAATGTCCTCATGTCTAAAACTTGAAAAGATTTTGAAATACGATTTCTTTTAAAACATTCGAATAACTCGAATTGGATGTTAAGATAAAATATCACATCCAGTACGTTAGGACATGACCTTTTAAACCCTCGAAACTAAGATCAATTCTTGATTTTCAAAAATTCATACATTTGAAAATTACAAAAGGATATTCAATTATTTGGTCCAATGAAAAACTGAAACCCAACACGTTAGGGCACAATTTCTCAGATTTCCAAACATGGAACATTGTCGTGTTTTGAAGTTAAGAAATCATGGACGAAACTTTAAAGGGATATTTGATTATTTGGTCAAACGAAAAATCGAAACCCAGTACGTTAGGGCACGATTTCTCGAATTTCTAAACTTCAAGCATTGCCTTTGTTTTGAGAAATTTTTGAATAAACGATTATAAAATCGGCTCAAAACACATTTATTTAGTTCGTTTGGGATATAAAAGAATGAAGCAACTAAAAAATCGGGCCCAAATATGTGGGAGATAAAAGCATGGTATCAAGCACAGCATAAATATATGTGAATACAATATAACATTACACTATTGAATAACAAAAATAACAATACGAACATACAATTTGAAATATACGATAATGACAACCTCCTAACCCTTCATATTAAAGCAATATTAACAATCAAAGCCTAATTAACCCCCTTTTTCAAATATATATTATAACATTTACATGGAAAATTAATAAAATATAAAACAAATTTTGAATGATAATAAATGAATTTAAAATACATGAAGAAAAGGAAATTTGAAACCAATACATGTATATAATTTTAACCTAAATTATATGTACAAAAGTTTTAAAAAATAGGCAACATATGAGAGAATTTGAAGTAAAGTATATTATAAAAATGAGTATAATAATACATGGGTGAGTTTTAGAATAACTATTCTATAAAAAGAAGTTTGAAATAAATGAAATACAAAATAATCTAAAACAAAATATATCGCCTTAAAATTGATAACATACATAAAACGCAGAACTTAATAAAATTAATACATATATAAAAATAATAGATGAAAGTGTTAAAAAAAAAATAGGATCTTTAAAAGAGATAAACTATGTATAAATAAATAAATAAATATATATATATATATATATATATATATACGTGAATAAATTTAAAAAGTGATATACACAAAATAATATGAAATCAACAATACATATAAAAAAATATAATGTATAATATGATAGCATATAAGGTTATTCAAGATAAGTATTAAATAAATTTTGAAAACAAAAATACACGTATAAAGAAATTTTAAAATAGAAATTTTACATAATAGAACAATTTAAAGAAACAATTATACAAATGAATGAAATAACAAATTAAAGCAATATTTAAAAAACTATGTTAAGATAATTTAAAAAACAAATAATAAAATCTTCAATAAAAATGAGTAAAAAAACTTGATTGAAATAAAAATAAGGTTAAGAAGACAATCTATAAACAAATAAAATTACTAAAACCAAAGATTAGACTAAAATGAAACATGCACCAATGGTCAGGGATCTAAAATACAAATATCCCAAGCTTTGAAAAGTGGCGTTTAAACAAGGACTAAATTGAAACGATGCGCAAATCCCAGGGAGAATCTAAAAAAATAAAGAAACTATGAGTAAGATCTAATTGAATTCCGGCACAAAAAGGGAAGAACCGATCACGCAAATATCCCATTTACCGCAGAAACATGCGGATCCTGAAGGTATCGGGTCGGGTCATCGGGTTTAGCTTCTAAACGGTGCCGTTTTGAAGCATTTTGAGCCTAGACGAAAAGGCGTCGTTTCTTAGTTACCATAAGAGCCCAAATTTTTTCTAAACCCTCATTTGAAACCCTAATTTTAAAGAAAAATAAGAGTTTTTCTATTCCTCTCTTTGCTTGGCCGACTTAAAAACCTTTTGCCCAACCACCATAATCCACCATGACTGGCAATTGGCGACGAGCAAAGCCCACTTTCGATTATTTGAAACCACGTATAGGGGGCTGAAGGCACAACCTCAAAGGTAATCTACTTCCCTTTTTATTTTCATACGCAAAAAGAAATAGAATGAACAATCAAAGAAAAAAAAAACAATCAAAAAAAGAAATAGAATATCAAATCACCTTTCAATAATTCTGTTTTTTTTTTTTTGTATTTAGTATCCGTAGAAACTTTACACCAATTCTTTGGCTTTTTATAGCCGAAAATAAAAATGAAATTACAACCCCATTTTTCTTCTATATTTTCTGCTATTATTTTTTTACTATTTTCTATTATTTTTGCTGGTTATTTATTGTATATTGTTGTGCCCTTCTTGTTGTTATTTTGTTCTCGTAGGTTCGATTGACGTGGTGGCCGTACGGGGGCAACGTATGGGGCGTAAGGAGGAAACAGTCCGTTCGTAGTGTGGAGGGGTTGTTCGTGAGAGCTGCGGAGCAAGGGAACCCTAGGGTTCCTGCGGTCCCATTGGACTTGGGCCATTTGGGCCAATTTCAGAGTTGGGCCCATAAATTAGGTTTAGCTTGGGTTTTAATTTGGTATTATTGTAAAGTGGGTTTTGCAATTTGGGCTGAAACTTGTTTTTGGGTTTGGTGAAAATTATAATGAACTATTTTGGACTGTTTTAATTTGGACTTTGTTTATTTATTATTTATTTATTTTTTTGTTCTGTTTTGGTTTTGGTGTGCGCCCGAGCGAAATGGGCCTATTACAATGAGTCTAGGGACTAAATTATAAAAAATTCAAATGTTTAAGGGTAAAATGGTAATTTGGTCATAATATGAAATTGGATTGAATTGAATAGAATAAATATTAAATTAGTTAAATTTGATTATATAGATCAAGAAAAGCCACTTTTGGAATTAGATCGTGGGAAACATAAAGTAGTAGATTAATTGGTCGATTTTCTCCATATTAATTCGTGGTAAGTTCGTGTGTTTAATAAGTGTTAAATTATATGTGTTTAAATGCTTAATTGATATAATTGTGATGATACGGCACCACGGAAATTCTCGACAAAGTATTGACAATGTATGGATCCTAGTTGAACCTTAGAAATAGATAGGATACAAATGACATGTCATTAGGGTTTATCGTGTTTTGGGTGCTGGTCTCGTACGTCCTACTGGTGGTTGAGTTTCTGGCATGTGTTGCAGTTACTTTACATCTTATGTAAGCAGCACCGTGTAGCTATGTCTTAACTAACAGCTTGTGTGAGCAGACCTAGTGATGGCTCAAGAGTGAGCATCTACATGAAATATGAGATAGAGGTGATTTCCACCATGTATTGGCACTTAGCGTGTGAGATACCCTCGTATCTGATAGTATTCTAAATGGTTCAACGGGCACAAATGATGATACGAGGTTATATGAGTTAATACGAACCAGTACAAGTATTCATGTGATATAAATGAAGTAATTCATAGTTGATGTATTTATACATGGCTAACATAGTTGTAATTATGTGTTAGGCCTTGGGCCGAATTGGAATTTATGTATGTTGTAATTATGCTTATGTAAATTGTGGATGATTTGGTAAGTCATATTTTTTTTAGTTAGACGAACTTACTAAGCTTAATTGCTTACTCCGTTTTAATTTCTGTATTTTATACTGATTCGAAAGCTCGCTCGATTTGGAAGTTGTTGGATATCAAACTCTTATTTTGGGTACTTTGGACTTTATATTTTATGTTAAATGGCATGTATAGGTATTTTTCCTTATATGACCTATATATTTTGTTGTGTATTTAGCCAATTGATTTGGCTTGAAAATGATATATGTTTTGATATGTAAATAGGTGTAAATGGCCTTATGATATATGATGTACAATTGCTATCTGAATTGGTATTTAAGGTACCAAATGGTTGAAATTGAGAATGTGTATGCATGTTGAGTTAGGCACAATGTCTCATATATGTAATTGACCATTTAGGTAGACTTTGGAAATATATTTGGTATGTTTAAAAGTGGTCAAATGAATGTGCTTATGGATATCATGTTGTTTGTGTGGATAGTGCATGATATAAACTTGAAATTGGTTGGTTTTGAGTGCCAATTTATGTCATGGTTATGTACAAATTGATGTGTATTGGTTGGTACCAATGTGGGTGAGGAATATGTCTTGGAAAATGGTCTATTTTTGTCCACATGGGTAGAGACACGGGCGTGTGTCTCAGCCGTGTGTGACACATAGCCAGGTGACACGCCTGCGTGTCCCCTGATTCTTCTATAGAAACCAAGTCAGTAGCTTTACACGGCCTAGCACACGGGTGTGTGGCTTGGCTGTGTGGCACAAGTCAATATACCCTCCAGCTTTCACACGACCTGGCACACGGGCGTATAAGGCCATTTCGAAGGATATATGGCCTCGCACACAGTCGTGTGGTTGGCCGTGTGACCCAAGTTAGTGAGTTACACGGGGTCGGACATGGGTTGGGACACGGTCATGTGTCCCCATTTCGAGTGTCCATACGGCCTGAGACACAGGCATGTCTCTTGGCCATGTGAAACACACGGTCTAGCCACACGGGTGTGTGTCCTCTGCACTTTGAAAAATTTCAATGTTTTTCTAAAAATTTCTTGAGTACTCGATTTGGTCCCGAACCACTTTTAATGTCTATTTGTGGCCTCAAAGGCTCGTAATAGGGACTGTGTGGATGTATTTAAATGGTTTTTGAATTGAATGATAATTGATTATGAAATGTATAATTGTCTAAGTTATAAGTTCAGTAATACCTCATAACCTTGTTTCGGCGTAAGATACGGGTTAGGGGTGTTACATGGTCCTTCAAATTCTCCATATTTATGCTTTGCCCTCACAAATTTTAAATTTTTGCACTAAGACCATAACACCTTTCTCTTTTTAAGATTTAGTCCTTGCCTTAATTTAATACATCATGGACATACTTCTTGATTCTACTTCTTTTGTCATTTCTCAGCCCTCTCTTTTATCAATTATATTCTTCATTTTATTTACTTCAATATTTTTAATACATGTATTATCATATTAGCACTATTCTCGCCTTAGGGGGTTTTAGGGATGTTACAATTTCACCACCCTCTTGGTGATTATTGATCCTAACAATTATCATAAATCTAACAAAGTTATATTTAACCGTGAGATGTGGTGAGGTGGTTGCTCACCTCATCTTTTTAACTATGATGTTGAGGGTTCGATCTCTACCTATGAGAATGAAGCATATTTCATGATATGTAGTTTTTGACAAAAAGCAAAGATGTATTCTGTCATATGATGTATTCTGTCATATGACACCCCCCCCCCAAAGAAAAAAAAAACATAACTTTTGCAACAAGCTTCTGCCTTTAAACTTGTACTAAAATGAAACAATCTAAAAAGATATTAAGCAACCTAATGACTATATTAAATAACTTCTTTTTCTATTGATATGATTATTATATTTTTTGCCATGAAAATTTAAATTAAATTCCTAACATATTTATCTTTAATCTCAATTATTAAAAATTAAAATAAGGATATATTACCTAATTAATTTATTGAACCAAAATATTTCATTATATTAAGAATTTTCTTTTGGATCCCATTAAACAGATTAAATGGAGGGTCAAATGGGCTGGTAAATTCAGCCCAAAAATGGAAATATGAAAATGGGCCTAATATAACGTTAACTATTCAATACAAGTTAAATTCAAATAATTTAAATTCAAATAATAAAATTGATTTATTGTTCAAAAATTATTTTATACTCAAACTAGTGTTTTTAACACATGCTATGTGTATTAATTTAATTTAATTACATTTTTTAAAAAAAAATTTAGTACAAATTTTGAATTATTGAAAATTTAAAAGATAATTAATAATTGTGTAAGTTAAAAAAATCAAGTTACGACTTATTGGTTAGGTGTTCACCTTTTTAAAAAATAATCTGTGTTGAAATCACTGTTGTACTAAAAATACAATATATTTTTAAAAAATATATATTAATTTATATATTAATTTTATATGGTAAAATATTTTTAATTAATAATTTAATTTTAAGACTAATTTAAACGTAAAAAATAAACATTAACCGCAAATAAGAAAGACAACAAAGTAGAATATAACAAATTTAAATTAAATTAAAAATTTCAAGATTTTTTAAATAATTTATTTTTGAAAATTCAAAATTGAACATTTAAAAATTCTAAAATTAAAAAAACATTTAAATATTTTAAAACAATTTAATTACTTGTTTTTAATATTTAAATTTATTTAATATTTCAAAAGTATGTAGTACCTTTTTAAATTAAAAATATGTATTACATTTTTATAATTAAAAATATGCATTACCTTTTTTTTTTTAATTGTTGCTTATTATTTAATTCCGTGTGATGTTTTTTTTCTTCTTTTTGATAATATCATAAAATTATTAATGGTTTTGATAAGGATTTTGTATATTTTGAATACTGGTTAACAATTTTAAAAAGTTTTATATTATTTATTGCCATAAATAATAGTTTTTTATTTTAATTATGGAGTATATATTAATATAAACCAATTAAGTTATAGTTCGATTGACATAAAAATTATTGTTAGTATAGGATGACGTGGGTTCGAGTGCGTTGAGACGTATTATCCTCTTATTTATAAGTTAGGAAAGGACTATAAATAATTTTAAACATTATGTAAAAAAGAAAAAATATAACCAAAACTTACAACAAAACCATTAAAAAAAAATTCATAAAATTCTAATGTCTCAAGCAAAAACAACATCTACTTGTCATCTTTTTTAGTATGCAGGATTATTTCTAAATTCATATGTTGTGACACTTTTCTATTGTTTTTATCTCTCTCTTTTTTTTTTATGGACATAAAAAATTAAGGGTTAAATTTTAGTTCTAATCTCGCTTCAGTTTTTATCTTTATATTTCGCTCAAATTTGAAATTTAATTTTTATATTTTAATTTTGACATAATTTGGTATCTCAATTTTTTAAAATGTCATTAATTAGTCTAAATATTTTATTTTGATTAAAATGTTAATGTGAATTTTTAATGATTGTTAACACTTTTAAAATTCTCTGTTAAATTCAAGCCTATTACAATGTCATTTTCTATTACATGGATACTGAGTGTTTTTTTAGTTTAAAATGTCACAGTAACAAATTTAATAAGAAAATTTTAATGGTGTTAATAATTGGGCCTAAATTTTTAAATTCTAAAAATAGAAGTATTAAATTCCTAAAAGAATAGGGAGATTAAAATATAAATCTACAAGCACATAAACTTGGAGCATATTGTAACCTTTAAATTTTGGATTAGTATTTGATTTATTGTTAGTGTACTTTTTTTTTAAATTTCACAACTATCCTTAAAAAATTGTCATGTACTCCTTTTATATATATATATATATATATATATATTAATATTTTACTATGCTTTAGGATATTTATTATCACCTTAATCTTTTTTGTAGAGTCTAAAAACTTTACTGATATCAAATATTTTCTTTTAAATTTTTATTTTATAATTTAATAAAAATAAATAATTAACCCAATATAAAACATATTTGAAACCATACGAGTACTTTTATTATATATATATATTTTTATAAAAAGACCTAAAAGGTCAAACTTCAATTTATTAAATCTTTCATGACATATCCAACGGCTAATCCAACTTAAAAGGTCAAATTGCAATTGTTAACAATGGCTTGCTTACAAAGATAATCTGCTATCTTATTACAACATCTATTGGCCCAAATAACATTGGAAGACTTAAAATTCTCCAACTGCTTGCAAATCACATCGGTGCAATAGCCCAACAGTGTAATGTCGTGTCCTCTTTTGTTTATGCGGTTAACCAGACTGACGCAATGAGTTTCAAATTGTACTTTATGGAAATTGAACGCTCTAGCAAAATTTAGACTCTCCACAAGCGCTTTAAGCTCAGCCCACTCTGCATGCATATCCATATCAATGACACCCCTTCCAAGAGCAAAACCATTCGAGTCCCAAGCAATCATCCCATAGCCCATCTTCTTCGACGAAATAGCGGCATCAAAGTTAATTTTCATGGTGTCATGAAGAGGTTTCATCCAGCTCTTTTCAATCGGAGACATAGGCAGTAGGGGTTTGTTAACTAGGTTATGAATCCGAAAATCATGACACAAGGTTACAGCTCTCTCCCAACCACCCTAGCTTCGTCCTCTTTACCTCTGAAAATAAAATTGTTTCCATTATTCCAGCTATTCCAAAGAGTAGTTATGAAGTCAGAAACAACTTTAAGGTCAAACACCCTCATCACGTCCTCTATCCAATCAATGCACTGTGAGTAATAGCCAACGAGAAGATTATAATTAAGGTCGCCTAATACCAGGATTTCACGAGCAGTGACGCAATCCTTCAATACATGGATAAGGGTCTCATCACAGGCCTCGCATCTAGGGCAGTTTTTCTTGAACTCCTGGTGGATGGAAGAGATTTTTTGATAGGTGGGAAGGATGTTATGTCCCACTCTCCAGCAAAATATGCAAATTTTAGGTAGTGTCTTCAGCTTCCAAATGGTTCTCCAAAAGAAACGGTGCAAACCATGGCCAACCTGTTTAAGGAGGAGCCAAGAGTATGCAGACTTGGAATTATAATAACTGTGGGGGTTATGAAACCACCTTGGGTTATGAAACCCCCCTCTTCTATCATTTGGGCCATTAGAAATAATGGGAATTTTACAAATCTGCTCCCCCATGTTTTGACCATAAATTGCATGCACCCTATCCAGGTTCTAGCCTATGTCATTATTGCACCAAAGCTCACGAGCTTTCTATTCATGGATAGTCAGCTCATTAGAACAAATCGAATCTTCGTTCAAACCCTCAAAGCCCCAATTATCATGCCAGATATCAATGCTTCTCCATTACCCATCATCCAACCAAAGCCCTTTTTTAAAGATCTTGTCACCGTAGCAATACTCTTTCAAATGAAAGAGGGTTTATCGATGTTCTTGGGTTGAAAAATGTCACCATTAGGAAAATATTTTGAATTTAAAATGTTGTAGCACAATGTGTCTTTTCAAGTAATAAGCCTCTACACTTGTCTCCCTAATAGGGCCAGATTGAACAACCGAAGATCCCTAAATTCAAGACCCCCATACATTTAAGGAAACAAATCCTCTCCCATGCAAGCATTAACCAGCTCCAGTTTTGTCATTTCCCCCCATTACATCCAACTGATTTTAGATTGTAAATCCTCTAGAATATCTCTAAGGGCAAGGAGCACTGAGAAAGTGTAAGTTGGGATGGATTGGAGAACATATTTGATGAAGATTTCTTTCCCCCATAAGATAAGATCCTCTTCGACCAACTATTCATTCTACCTGAAATACGATTCAAAATGCTTTTAAAGGCAATAGATTTTTCTTCCCTACAGTAAGCGAGAGGCCAAGGTAATTATCAAGCTTGTTCACCACTCTCATCTTGACATCATGGGCTTGTCGAGATTAATGCTCTGCCCCGAGATTTTTTCAAATGTACCAATAATATTCATGAAAGCTTCCACTTTTCTTTTCTTGTTCTTGACAAAAAAAAAGGCATCATCAGCAAAGAAAAGATGGCTGGTACTAGGGCCATATTGGCTAGCTCGAATGCCTTTAATAGTTTTAGCATTTTGAGCATGAAGAAATACACTGGAGAAAGCTTCCATGCAAAACAAGAAAAGATATGGGGAAAATGGCTCCCTTTGTCGAAGACCCCTTTCCGGAATAACAATACCAGACAATACCATATTATACTAAACCATATAATGAATAGATTGCACAGACTATAACAACCCATTTTCAGTAAAAATCGGAACAGTGGTTTCGGGACCACAAATTCGAGCCCGAAAAATGAAATTATTTAAACTTCATAAAATGATAGATATTGTGATAGAAATATGGCATGAAAATTTCTATAGAAAAATTTTATCAATTATGTGTCTAATTGCAAAGAGGACTAAATTGAATAAAATGTCAAAGTTGAATTCTAGAAGCTATAAGGATCAAATAGCAATGGAATTCAAAATGAGATGTCCTTATATAGCAAATAGACCATTGATGAAAAACATGTAGATATTTTAGTGAATCATCCATGGAAAAATAGAAAAAGGTAAAGGACTAAATTGGAAAGTGGAAAAGTTAAATGATATTAATTAAATTAAATGAAAAAGATATCATTTTATCATCTTCTTCCCCAAAAATTCCATGGAAACCCTAGGAAAGAGAAAGAAAGCTTTCATGACCAAATTAAGTAAGTTCTATGTCCCGTTTTTAATGATTTTCATATTTTTATGATCGGGAAAGCTTAATTTCTCTATTTGGGGGATTAAATTGAAAGGAAATCAAAGTTTAGAAAATTACCCATGGATGAACATGCTGTAAATTGAAAGTTTATGATAGAAATTGAAAGGTTATTGATAGAGAAATCACTTTGTAAAAGTGATTTTTAGTGAAAACATGTGTAGGGACTAAATTGAAAAGTAGTGACATTTTTGGAAAAAAATTCTGAAATTTTTGAAATGCATGTGCTGTAAAATTTATATGGAAATTTTGATTCGGCTTGGAATAAGGAGTAAATTGCATGAATTTCATTTTCCAAGCTTAGGGACGAAATCGTCATTTATTAAAAGTTTAGGGACAAAATGGTAATTTTGCCTAAAGTGTAAATTGGACTTGATGTTAAATTTACTCGTATAGATCAGAATAAATCGAATGTGGAGTTAGAACGAGGAACGAAGAAAATTATGGATAAATAGATTTTATGTATACGAACATCTATCGAGGTAAGTTCGTATAACTTAGCTATGCATGTCTTTGTACTTGATTTGAATTGTATTTGTGATTTCATAACTGTACACGTGAAACAATTATATATCTGATAAAGCTCGATGACTGATAATGTTTGAAATAAATAATAATACTCGTAAAGTGATCAATGACTAAAATGTCATTGTTGAGCTTGAATTAAATGTGAAATGTAAATTACATAAATGCATAAAATTATGAGATTGGACATATATCCAAAAATTTCTTGGTAAATGCCAAATCCCGTTTGAATAAATGAAAGTCGATTGATAAATGTGATTACTGATATGAAATAAGATCTTGAATGTGTTGCAGAAAGGTTGTCCCGAAAGGGTAATCTTTTGATCTCATTATGAAAAGGAAATGTACACCTTGTATGTACCATGTGAAAAGGGATAGTTTTGGCTATCAAATGTGAAAAGGGATAGCTTCGGCTATCGAATGTGAAAAGGGATAGCTTTGGCTATCGAATGTGAAAAGGAAAGGTATACTTTGTGTATACCACATGAAAAGGCTATGTACACTTTGTGTGTACACTTGAAAAGGTATACTTTGTGTATATCATTTAAAAAGGAAATGTATACTCTGTGTGTACCATTTGAAAAGGAAAGGTATACTCTGTGTGTACCATTTGAAAAGGAAAGGTATACTTTGTGTGTACCATTTGTAAAGGAAATGTACACCTCGAGTGTACTACTGGAAAAGGAAATATCCATCGATGTTTTCAATGATTCAACGGGTAAAACCATGACATGAAAATAAAAGAGATTGTTACATGTGTTCACTTGGAAAATATGAAATGATGTTACATGAAATAGAATAGGTAAATATGAGATGTTTATGTTTGAATATGAACGGTTTGATGAATACATTCATTCATGAAAATATATTGCTACACTTTGAGCGTATCACCCGAGTTATTATCAGTACTTCAATCGATTATTGAATAAAGATCTGACAAGAAATATACTAGAAATTGAGATGAAATGATATAAAATGTATCTGAAATACATGAAAATAACTAACATACATGTTATATGAATACATGAGGTGGAAAAAGATATGTGTATGAAAATCCGAATATGGATGAGCTTGTATATGTGTTTATTGTGGTTTACATGAATCATATGACTAACATGGGTGTTTAGAATGTGTGATAGGGCTTGAGAACAAATGGTATAATTGTGCCTTGCATGTTTAATTTGAGTAAAAGTGGTTGGTAAGTTGATTACCAAGTTATACAAACTTACTAAGCATTATATGCTTACTCTATTTTATTATTCCTTGTTTTATAGTAAATCGGAAGCTCGTTGGATTGGAAGCTTAGCGGAGATCACTCACACTATCCATCGTTCCAATTTGGTAGAAAAGGTATAACAATTGTGGTTATAATGGCATGTATAGGTTAAATGAGCAATGATTAACATGTAAATACTTGAAAATGACTAGCCATTGGAATGGCTAGCTATGGACATACATTAGTTTTATGTATAAAAGTCTATATCATGATATACAAGTTGAAATGGATAATGAATGAATAAATTAAATTTGTATGTTTGACACAACATGCATAATTATGAACAAGGAATGTAGATATACATGAGTATAAATTTTCATTTGAGGTACCTACTGGTACATTGGTTGGATGTAGTTAGATGACATGTATAAGACTTGATTTTGGTGTAAATTAACTGTCTTGAAATGAGTTATCAATAAGCATATGTGTTAGTGTAAATAGATAACAAGTTGGGTGAGAAATATGGCATGGAAAATAGCTTATTTTTGTCCATATGATTAGACACACAGGCGTGTGTCTAGGCCGTGTGTGACACACGGTAAGCCCAGAGGTGTGTGAAATGACCATGTGTTCCCTACATACTTAAATATGAAGTCAGGATAGTAAACGGGCAAAAGACACGGCCGTGTGAAGGACACGGGTTTCAAGCATGTTCGTGTGTCAAAATCGTATAAAAATGGCTTAAAAATGGTGAAAAATCAGTTTCTCACATGGCCTAGCCACATGGGCGTGTGCCCAGGCCATGTGCCCCTTTGATGCATAAGAGATTACAAGTCAGAATTGCCCACGGGCTAGCCACATGGCCATGGGAGCCATACGGGTTGGCCACACGGGCATGTGCCTCTAACTTCAAGAAATTTTTTTTCAAAGTTTTCCAAAGTTATCAGTTTAGTTCCAACTTACTTCTAAAGCATGTATTGGGCCCCGTAGGCCTATATTAGGGACTTTATGGTGAAATTTGAAAAGTTTTGATTTGGAATGCAAATTTGTGACTTGGTTTTGTATAAATACTCCTCGTAATCCTATTTCGGTGACGGATACGGGATAGGGGTGTTACATTTATTGGTATCAGAACTATGGTTTAGTCGGTTCTCGGACTGAACACAACATATGTGAAGTCTAGAAGTACATGCCATTATATAACCTGTGATAGTGTGATATCTCCCAACTCTGATGAGAATTATTTCATAAGTAGACAGAGATGCTTTCCAATCGAGCTAATTCTGATAATTTCGAAAGATATACTCAAGTATCTGAGTGAAATGTTACTTGTAGATGAAATAGAACTTGAAAAGGTATGGATAAATGTTTTATAGTACATGTTGATAATAAATGTTATGATGTATGTGTATATATGTGAAAGTAAAATTGTGAAGCTTTACGATCTCTACCCCCTTATCAGTATAGTTATATGCAATAAGAGTTACAAGAATTATATTGATTTAGTTCAGAAGTGTGGAACTGAAAAGTCCGGTGGCTAAATAATAGATAATGCATTCAGAATTGAGAATGGGCTAGAAAGTAAAAATGGGTTTTAAAGAGAGATAAGCAGTGCTACTGTTAAAGAAAGAAGTTATTTATGAGAAATCGATTTATCCAGATATGGTATCTACAGAATGAGTTAACTGAAAATTTCTTCTGAATCAGTTTCTTGAGTGAATTGAATGGTGCAAGATTATTGATGACTATACTAATCAACATATTAGTGATGAAATTTCAAAAATATTTAAATATGGCCAATATGATCGGGTATGCTACAAAAATCTCTTCAGTGTATTTTGTATGGATATTTTACATGTACTGTTATTCACAAAGATATAAATAATTATGCAGGTTTAGATGCTATACTTATTATATGGAAAGGTTGGTTAATCATGATATTGGACAGAAATGATTGTAAGACTGGTTAATTCATGAGTGGTATTGTTCTATCTTTCTCTAGTATTCTGATTCAGTATGTTTGATAGAAGATTTGATGACAAGATTCATATGATAATATCTTATACTTCTATTGGTTAAAGTTCTGAAAGGCAACTGTGTAATATTACCCTTCTGGATTTTTCTAAGATGTTATCGATCTCTTTATTATTTAACGTGGATTATCTTCTTGAAAACTCAGAATGGCTTCGCATCTTGGATTACATTATCTCGGTTTTCTTGTCATTAGGGGTTGTCTGTAAAGGATATTCATCGATCGGAGATAATTACATGTATTATTGCTACAAATTTTGATTTGATTGTGAAAGTCAAGTGATATGGATTTTAAATTATAGAAAGATGTGAGATTGAAATGAATCGATAAATTATAGCAAAGTTTTGATCAGTTAAAAGTTCTGTTAATTGAAACATCAATTCTGGATCAGCCTAAATCAGGTAAGAAATATATTATTACAGTGATATATCATTAAATGGATTAGATGGTATTTTGATGGAGAAATGTAAGTAATGGCTTATATTTTCAGACAATCAAAATCACAAGAAAAGGATTACTTGATATATGATCTTGAATTGATAATCATTGTGTTTGTTCTGAGAATTGGTAACATTATTTGTATGGTGAAAAATACTATATATCTGATGATATAGAAAGATTTGAATCTGATATGGTGCAGATGGCTTGAACTATTGAAAGACTTTGACTTGGTAACTGGGTATCATTGGGAAAGAAAAAATGGTTGTTGATGTTCTGAATAGAAAATATCTATTTGCTTTATGAGCAATAAATATTTGATTGTTATTATCTAATGAAAGATCAATATTAGTTAAGTTTAAAACTCAACCAATGTTTCTACAACAGATCAGTGAAGTTCAAAAAAGTGATAATGAGCTACAGGTTAAACAAATATAGAGTGAATCAACTTCTGATTTAGAATTTTGAAATGGAATTAATAATTGTCTGTTATCTAGAGGCAAAACTTGTGTATAGAAGAATTCAGAGCTTGAACAGAAAATTTTATACAGAACTTCCATTGATAATATATTTGTCATCCAGGAAGCATGATAAATTGAAATAGATGTATAGATAAGTCAGAATGAGATGTGATGCCCTTAAAATTATATTTAAAAGCTTAATATGTCAGTAGATTAAAGCTGAATATCAAGTATTGATACTTTTAGAAATGTTATAGCTAGTGATGATATTGGAATGAAAGTGAGATAAGATTATTATGAATTTTATATCAGGATTACTCCTGTCTCGGAAAAAGAAAGATGTTACTTGGATAGTTACTAATTGTTTAACAAGGGCTATACATTTTATTTCAGCATGATTGAATGAGATATATGTTTTTTTGAAATTTTCAGGTTTTATGGAGTGTCAATCTCCAATATGTTTGATAAGGTTCCACAGTTTACTACTTGATTCTGGAACAAATTATAAGAAACTCGTGGTATATGTGAGACTAGTGGTCAGTTCAAGTGTGTTATCCTTATTCTTGAAGATATGCTTTGATGCAGCATATTAGAATTCAAAGGTAAATGGAAAAAAAAAAGAAATTACTGTTAATGAATTGCATGTCAGAACAATTTTCCATCAAGAGTTGAAATGACATTATACGAGACTCTGTATAGTGCAAATATAAAACTCCATATTATTGGATTGAGCTTAGTAAGAAAAGATACATGGGATTTGCATGATCCGTGAACAGAAGATAATGTGAAAGTGAATCGAAATTAGTTCAAATCAGCTTTTGATTGTCGGAGATTTTATGTGATTCTTAAATGAGTAGAAATAGATTTCAAATTGATGGTAAAGTATTTCTGAAAATTTGCCATGAAAGAAGTTTTCCAGCTTGACTATAAAGGCAAATTAAGTCCTGGATTTATTAAATTACATGAAACTTGTTGAAATAGTTGAAAGTGTTACCTATTGATCGGTACCACCGCTATAGTTTGACAGAATTTACAGTGTTTTCTTGTGATTATGTTATGATAGTATCAATTGGATACATCACAAGTTATTCTCCAGTGAATATTGAAATTCAGCCGACATGAGTTACAGTGAAAAAATGATCAGAAATCTGGTACATGAAATGAAAGAGTTAAGAAGTAAAAGGTAGCATTAGTAAAAGTTCTTTGTCAGAAACACGAAACTGAAGAAGCTAACTGGGAATCGAAAGATACTTTGTAAAGGTAGTACCTGAATTTCCTTACTAATAAGATTTTCGAGGACGAAAATCCTTAAAGGGGGGAGGGGGAAGAGTTATAACAGCCTATTTTCGATAAAAATCGGAACAGTGGTTTCGGGACCACAAATCCGAACCCGAAAAATGCAATTATTTAAATTTCATAAAATGATAGATATTGTGATAGAAATATGACATGAAATTTTTTATAGAAAAATTTTATCGATTATGTGTCTAATTGCAAAGAGGACTAAATTGAATAAAATGTCAAAGTTGAATTTTAGAAGCTATAAGTATCAAAGAGCAATGGAATTCAAAATGAGAGGTCCTTATATAGAAAATAGACCATTGATAAAAAAACATGTAGATATTTTAGTGAATCATCCATGGAAAAATAGAAGAAGGTAAAGGACTAAATTGAAAAGTGGAAAAGTTAAATGATATTAATTAAATTAAATGAAAAAGATATCATTTTATCATCTTCTTCCCCAAAAATTTCATGGAAACCCTAGGAAAGAGAAAGAAAGCTTTCATGGCCAAATTAGGTAAGTTCTATGTCCCGTTTTTAATTATTTTCATATTTTTATGATCGGGAAAACTTAATTTCTCTATTTTGGGGATTAAATTGAAAGGAAATCAAAGTTTAGAAAATTACCCATAGATGAATATGCTGTAAATTGAAAGTTTATGGTAGAAAATGAAAGGTTATTGATAGAAAAATCACTTTTACAAAGTGATTTTTAGTGAAAACATGTGTAGGAACTAAATTGAAAAGTAAATGACATTTTTGGAAAAAAAATTTGAAATTTCTGAAATGCATGTGCTGTAAAAGTTATATGGAAATTTTGATTAGGCTTGGAATAAGGAGTAAATTGCATGAATTTCAATTTCTGAGCTTAGGGACGAAATCGTCATTTATTAAAAGTTTGGGTGCAAAATGATAATTTTGCCTAAAGTGTAAATTGGACCAAATTGAGTTGAATTGCATTAAATTAATGTCAAATTTACTCGTATAGACCAGAATAAATCGAATGTGGAGTTAGAATGAGGAAAGGAGAAAATGCCAGATAAATAGATTTTATGTATACGAACATCTATTGAGGTAAGTTCGTATAACTTAGCTATGCATGTCTTTGTACTTGTTTTGAATTGTATTTGTGATTTTTATTAAATGTACATGTGAAATGATTATATATCCGATAAAGCCCGATGATTGATAATGTTTAAAATAAATGATAATACTCGTAAAGTGATCAATGACTAAAATGTCATTGTTGAGCTTGAATTAAATGTGAAATGTAAATTACATAAATGCATAAAATTATGAGATTGGACATATATCCAACAATTTCTTGATAAATGCTAAATCCCGTTTGAATAAATGAAAGTCGATGGATAAAGGTGATTACCGATATGAAATGAGATCTTGCATGTGTTGCAGAAAGGTTGTCCCGAAATGGTAATCTTTTGATCTCATTATGAAAAGGAAATGTACACCTTGTGTGTACCATGTTAAAAGGGATAGTTTTGACTATTAAATGTGGAAAGAGATAGCTTCGACTATCAAATGTGAAAAGCGATAGCTTCGGCTATCGAATGTGAAAAACGAAATGTATACTTTGTGTATACCACATGAAAAGGCTATGTACACTTTGTGTGTACACTTGAAAAGTTATACTTTGTGTATATCATTTGAAAAAGAAATGTATACTCTGTGTGTACCATTTGAAAAGGAAAGGTATACTCTGTGTGTACCATATGAAAAGGAAAGGTATACTTTGTATGTATCATTTGAAAAGGAAATGTACACCTCGAGTGTACTACTGGACAAGGAAATATCCATCGATGTTTTCAATGATTCAACGGGTAAAACCGTGACATGAAAAGAAAAGAGATTGTTACATGTGTTCACTTGGAAAATATGAAATGGTGTTACATGAAATAGAATAGGTAAATATGAGATGTTTATGTTTGAATATGAACGGTTTGATGAATACATTCATTCATGAAAATATATTGCTACACTTTGAGCTTATCACCTGAGTGATTATCAGTGCTTCAATCGATTATTGAATAAAGTTCTGACAAGAAATATACTAGAAATTGAAATGAAATGATATGAAATGTATCTGAAATACATGAAAATAATTAGCATACATGTTATATGAGTACATGAGGTGGAAAAACATATGTGTATGAAACTTCAAATATGGATGAGCTTGTATATGTGTTTATTGTGGTTTACATGAATCATATGACTAACATGGCTGATGAGAATGTGTGATAGGGCTTGAGAACAAATGGTATAATTGTGCCTTGCATGTTTAATTTGAGTAAGAATGGTTGGTAAGTTGATTACCAAGTTATATAGGCTCATTAAGCATTATATTCTTACTCCGTTTTGTTTTTCCTTATTTTATAGTAAATCGGAAGCTCGTTGGATTAAAAGCCCAGTGGAGATCACTCACACTATCCATCGTTCCAATTTGGTAGAAAAGGTATAACAATTGTGGTTATAATGGCATGTATAGGTTAAATGGGCAATGATTAACATGTAAATACTTAAAAGTGACTAGCCATTGGAATGGCTAGCTATGGACATACCTTAGTGTTATGCATAAAAGTCTATATCATGATATACAAGTTGAAATGGATAATGAATGAATAAATTAAATTTGTATGTTTGGCACAATATGCATAAATATGAACAAGGAATGTAGATAGACATGAGTCTAAATTGTCATTTGAGGTACCTACTGGTACATTGGTTGGATGTAGTTATATGACATTTATAAGACTTGATTTTGGTGTGAATTAACTGTCTTGGAATGAGTTATCAATACACATATGTGTTAGTGTAAATAGATAACAAGTTGGGTGAGAAATATGGCTTGGAAAATAGCCTATTTTTGTCCACATGGTTAGACACACGGGCGTGTGTCTAGGCCGTGTGTGACACATGGTAAGCCCAGAGGTGTGTGAAATGACCATGTGTCCCCTGCATCCTTAAATATGAAGTCAGGATAGTACACGGGAAAAAGACACAGCCGTGTGTTTTTGTCGTGTGAAGGACATAGGTTTCAAGCATGGTCATGTGTCAAAATCGTGTGAAATTGGCTTAAGAATGGTGAAAATCAGTTTACCACATGGCCTAGCCACATAGGCGTGTGCCCAAGTCGTGTGCCCCTTTGATGCTTAAGAAATAGCAAGTCAGAATTGCCCACGGGTTGGCCACACGACCACGGGCTGGCCACACGGGCATGTGCCTCTAACTTCAAGAAAAAGTTTTCAAAGTTTTCCAAAGTTACCAGTTTTGTTCTAAATCACTTCTAAAGCATGTATTGGGCATCATAGACCCATATTAGGGACTTTATGGTGAAATTTAAAAAGTTTTGAATTGGAATGCAAATTTGTGACTCGATTTTGAACAAATACTAGTGTATAAGTTCGATAATGCCTCGTAATCCTATTCCGGTGACGGATACGGGTTAGGGGTGTTACACGGACCGCATAATTTTCTCGACCCTGCTAGTCTTAAAACCTAGTTTTTTTCATAACTTTCTCGAGGAAATTCCACTCGACCCGATCATAGGTTTTACTCATGTCTAATTTTACAACAAAACCTTTATTAGGACCATTTTTTGAGTTTTGAAGATAATGCATTAGTTCATGCGCAATGATAATATTGTCATGGATCATACGACTTGGGACAAAAGCACTTTGATTCTAGCTAATTCAAAAGAGGAGGACTTCTTTAAGCCGATTAGCCAAAACTTCGGAGATAATTTTGTACACCACCCTGTATAAACTAATAGGACGAAAATTAGTAATATCGGTAGGATCCTTGATCTTCGGAATAAGGACTATCATAGTATCATTAAGATACTCAACATTTTTTTTTTGCCCTTAAGCACATCATGAAACAATTGCAAAACATCTTTCCCAATTGTCTTCCAATGCTCTTTAAAAAAAAACTCGAGAGGCCATCCAACCTTGGCGCTTTACGGGGGTCTATATGATTAAAGGCAGCCATAATTTCATTATCTGTAAAGTCCCTCTCCAACTTTAAATCCATGTTCTCACTAACACACATCCGGATATAGCTCAAATCAGGATCATCAAAAGAAGAAATGGTTGTCTTGAAAAGATCTCAAAAATAATCCCCAGCTACTATACAAATGTCTCTATTATCATAATGCCACGTCCCATTCGAATCTTTTAAATGCTAAATGTTGTTCTTCTTTTTTTTGCTATGAAAATAACGTGTGTTCCTATCACCCTCCTTAAGCCACTTTATGCAAGCCCTCTGTGCCTAGCAACCTTCGTCCACAACATACAAATGCCCCAGCTTAAAGCAAGCCGATTTTATGAGATTGGCAGTATTCTTCCTATTAGGACCATCCACCAGCTTGTTGATTTTCTTCTCCAGCTCACGAACTTGGTTCTTCATTCTTTTATAGTGATTATACTGCCACGGACCAAGATTATCCTGCACCCACTCTATTTTATTCACAATATCCAGATTATGCTCGGTCCAAATTCTTTTAATGATTTCTCTAGCCTCCTTCTCCTTATCCCAACACACATCATATTTGAAAAACAGTCTAGGGTCCCGAACATTATAACAGGGTTTACATCTCTTAGTATTCATTAAAATGGCATTATGATCAGATTTAGATTGCCTTACAGCCTTTGTAATCAAATACGACATATTCTCAATAGCATCTATCGAGACTAAGAACCTGTCCAATCTTTCTTTGACCAAGCTCGTCCCTTCTCTATTATTCACCCAAGTGAACCGCCCATTATTAGTTTTGATATCCGCAAGGGAAAGCTCCTACATCACCCTATGGAACTCATCCATAATGACCTTAAGCTTCTTTCGACCGACCTCCTTCTCCGTATCATTGATAATAGCATTAAAGTCACCCTACAACCTATCCCTCCCTAACTGAATCACCCACCCTTCTATGGATATCCCACGACTCTTTTTTAAATTTGGATCCACATAGCCATAAAAGCCAATGAATTGAAGCCTCTTATTGTCTTCCATATGAACAATAGAATCAATGTGATGTTTTGATTCGTTCTGCACATCCACCTCCACTCCTTCTCTCCAAAGCATTGGAAGCCCCCATTACACCCCTCCGAGCTAATAGCAAGACAACAGTCCATCCTACAAAGCTTACGCACATGCGATAGACTATTAGCATGCATTTTGATTTCACAAAGAAAAATAACATCTAGGTTAGTAGCAATAAGGAGTTGCTTGATCTCGTGAACTGTAGCAGAGTTCCCAATCCCTTTACAGTTCCAACAAAAGAACCTCATTGCTCTAGGTGGGGCTGGTCGCTAGCCACCGCCTTACATGGTGATAAACAATCTGCTAACTTTCTATGAACGAGTTTAATAGGGCTGTCATCATTGTTCTCCCCATTGCTCCCTTTCAATCTTTTTCTTTTGCATCTCATTTTTTCCCACTCCTTCACGGGTTGTTCTCTATTGACATTTTTCTAAGGGTAAGCATGAAATCGATTCTTCCTCAGCATTTTTGGCTTTCTCTTTTTCTTTCAAGATTGTGGATCCATTTTCTTCCCCTTGTTTATGACTGTTGGACTCTTTTTCCATAGCTTTCTTCTCCTTGATCACTTTAATACCATTTCTCCAGTTGCTCCTGGCTTGTATTGATCCTCCCACTGAAGCTCAAAGCCAGCTTCCATATTGGAGATTTTGCTCATTTTATTCTTTCTTCTTATCGTGTTTTTGAGTTGTGTGATTGATGAGCCCTCATATATCACAAAACGCTGGAAGACATTTGTATTTGATTTCACATAATAATTTGATGCCATCATTTCTCTTTAAATGGACCAGTCTGCGCAATGGTTTCAAAACGTCAATCTTAACCCTGACCCTAATGTATTCGGTCCACCTCCCATCGCTGTCTCGCCAATCTATCACAACAACTTCCCCTATAGCTTTACCCATATTGATAGCTACTTGCTTATCCATGTACTCAAGAGGAATGTTAAAAATCCTCAACCAGAAAGGAGAAATGTTGAGAGCATAGGTATCCAAATCTTGATCTTTGACATATGGGAGCATGGAAAAGAGGCACTGCTCGAACAACCATGGGGATAGGTTTAAGATCCGTGTTCTATCTTCTATAATGCCAAACTTGACTAGAATCACACCCTCTTTCAGTCCCACAAAATTGACATCTTCCTTAGTAAACCAAAGAGATTTTAGAACACGATACATGGCATTTTTGTTAACCTTCTCCCCTGACATTATCTTTTCAACTGCCCATGCCTCATAGCCCTAGATCTTTGATGACTTCACGTTCGAGCTTATTACCCTTATCTATTCTTCCTTTGAGAAATTAAGTCTTTCCAAGAGAACATTGATGTCATCCGCCATTCTTGGAAAAACGACTCCCCTCCACTTAGTGCAAGAAACCAAACACCACCAGACAAGAAATCTGAAACCCTATGACCAAAACCAAAAAAACTACAAAGAAACACACAGATGAAAGCAAAGGTAGGAAGGTTCCTAGTTAATCACTATGCGATCCTTTAAAAGAAACAAAAGGCAAAGGGAAACAAACAACGAACAAAACTTCCAAGAAAAATCAGTCAAAAAAGGGGCACTAAAAACAAAACACACCCTATTAAACACACCTGAACCCTTATTCAGAAAATACCTACCCTAGAGGATGATATAAGAAAACCAAGCAAAACAGAAAAACAATAATCAGTTATAAGATAAAAAGGAAGATAAGGAAAGAGAAAAACCCTATTAAACCTATAAACTGAGGGAAAACAAATAACTAGAAAAGAAAACCTATGAAGTTAAAGCAAATTTTTTTTGGAAAACCGATACAGTATAAGGCATAAAATTGAATCAATGAAGAAAATAAAAACGTACCATTTGACCTTTACCAATCAGAATCCACAAAAACCATACACGATGAGCGTAAGAACAAGAAGAAAGCATACGTAACATAGAAAACGCAAATAAATTCTTTCATGCAAAAGAACATAGAAAAGTGAAATGAGCCCCCTAATAATAAATGCTCATGAGAAAACGAAAATTGAGAATACAATGGCTGCATGCAAGAAACTTAATTTTCATGCACGAGCTGAAAAAGCAAACACGAAGCACGTACAATCAAGAAGCTTAAAAAGAAAATAAAATTACTCAGGGGGAAAATAAAAATTTCACTGATTCACGATGACCATCAATATTCAAAGAAGTGCCCCAGACGCTGATTGGATGTAGCCACACCAACCACTAATGGTCCTGAAACTATCTAAAAATTCGACTTAAGGCAAGCGCACCTATCGAACAATAGTATAGTTGTGGTGAGACCGAAAATATCGTATCCACGAAGACTGAAAGTACTAGTAGTTACTCTTTTTTTTTATTATCTAACCTAAAAATTAAAAGGCGTTTTTAACTAAAGTAATTATCTAATTAACTAAGATTATGACAGAGATGAAAGTTGGAAAATACTTTAGAAAAACCAATGGAGAAGACAATATCCAAGAAAAAATCCACCTAGACTTCACTTATTACCTTTGACTTAGACCATTTATTCACTTGACTTATTCCGTAGAAATCCATGATTTATGTTAATATCCCTTTTGAGACTAAAGACAACTGACTCTAGGTTGATTAATTGAAATCTCTTTCTAATTAAAACCCCTATTGTCGCATTAACTTATTCTATGGATTCCCTTATTAGATTTGACTCTAATCCGACAGATTTATGTCCTCCTATCTCTAGCATGCAACTCCGCTTAATTATGAATGATCTACTCTTCAACAGGGTTTTTTCCTCCACTGAATAAGCACATCAAAAACCTGAATTAATATCCTGAAATATTAAAATAAGGGTTAAACTCACAATTAAGAATAAGATAAATTATTTATCATATAAATAAAAAAGAAATAAGATTCGTCTTAGGTTTCATCTGCTTTAGGTATTTAGGGAGTTTAGTTCATAATAATAATGGAAAACATCTCAAAGTTTAGAAAACAACAAAACATAAAGAAACCCAAAGAACTTCTAGGAAATTGGATGGAAATCTTCAGTCTTGATGTAGATCCTCTCTCTGAGCTGATTCCGATGGCTATCCTTCAGTATTTCCTTCCTTCTACTCTGCGTGTGTCCCTTTAATCCTCTTCTAGGGTGTTTATATAGGCTTTAGAACGCTTCCAAACCCTCAAAAGTGCCCTTTTTCGAGTAGAACTAGACTTGGGCTAGACAGGGACACAGTCGTGTGCCACGCTCGTGTGAAGGTGCTCAGGCCGTCTGCAATTCTGATTTGGTTCTTAGTCGACATGGCCATGACACACAGGCGTGTGGTTTACCCGTGTGGAAGTGCCTAGGCCGTGTGGAACACTATTTTAAGCCTAATTTGTCTGTTTTTGGCCCGTTTCTCGCTCTTTTTGCTATCCTAAGCTCTCCTGAGAATAAAACATGAAATTAAAGGATTAGGAGCATCAAATTCACTAAAACCAAGGAAAACTCATTCATAAATATGCCAGGCATGGGGTAAAAATATATATAAATTACGGTTTATCAACCGCAAAAGTAGAACCACCGTATAGCACTTGAGAATGACACCCACCCCGTCAATGGAGAACCATACAATAGTGTTACAGTATGTAAATAATACAAGTATGAGTGATTAGTTAGGTGGTTAGTCAGTTGACAAAGTTGGTATTTTGTTAAAGGTTGTTAACAGCAGTTAAGCCTATCTCTATTGTATATATAAACCATGTATATGTACTAATAGAAAGCTAAGCAATAGAGAATAATATCTTCAGATATCTCCTTTTAATTTCTTTAGAATTTTTTGGTTTATTGAGTTTCTATCATGGTATCAGTCGCTCGGTGATCCTCGGGCATGGTTATCACACAATCCGCTGACTCCGACTCTGTTGAGCCAAGTGGCTATGTGTTTACCGGTGACCGAATCATCACCTTTTTTCCTCTACATGAGGTGGTGAAACTTAACGAGGGCACTTTCATTCAATGGCCATAGTAGGTGAGATTCATTCTTACTAGTTATGATTTGATTAGGTTTCTTAATGGAACCTTATCTACTCCGACGAGGTTCATTCAAGCATCCGATGGCACTCTTGTTGCAAATCCGTCTGCCTCGATCATCAATCAACAAGACAATCTCCTCACCTCGTGGCTGCTCTTTATGATTAGTCCGTTCTTTCTATCCTCTTTTATAGACGTACGAACCACATGCGATGTGTGGATAATGGTGAACAATTTGTTTGCGCCTGACACTAGTGCGAAGCAGTCTTAACTTCACCACAAACTACATTCTTTCAAGAAAGGTAGTCTCTCTATTCGATCTTATGTTGATAAAATTAAAGGATTATGCGCTCTTCTTGCAGCATCGGGTTCTCAAATTTCGGAGGCTGAAAGGACGACGATTTTACTTGCGGGTCTGTCGTCTGGGTTTGATGCCGTCGTGTCCTCTGCCTCATTCTCCTCGGCTCCATTGCATTCCAACATCTAGTTGATGCACTTCTTGAGTGCGAAGCTCGTCAGATGAGGTCTGTTCAAGATGTGCTAATTGCTGTGAATTTTGTGGAAGGATCTCAGTCGTAATTAGTGGATGAATCTTCTCGTGGTGGCCGCCCTCCTTTTCATGGTCATGGATGGGGTTTTTACACTCGGATCCAGTGCCAGATCTGTAGTCGGTATGGTCATCTTGCACAACGGTGTTATTATCGGTATCACCGTAACAAGCAGTCACTGATTGTAGCTCTGGTGGCGCACCAAGGAGGGCCAGCTTCTGGGTCAAATATGGAGGTGTGGCCTGGCATGATTGGGGACGATTGTGGGTATGGCCCTAGGTTAACAAATGAAAATGGTCAAAATTAGATGTCAAATGGTCAAAATTGGTTTGTGCCTCTAAAAGAGTTTGTTATGAATCCTTATACCAGGCCGAATGTGGGGGTGCAGAATGTGACTACACTAGGGCCGCATGCAGTCAATGGACTCTCTAGGTGTGAATTTGGACATAATTCTAGACGTTATTCTTATCATTCTATGGGCCAGCACTATGGTGACGCTAAGTTGGGTCGCCCGTATGGTGGAATGGCTGCTAGGGCGCGTGGGCAAATCGATGCAGGCTAGAATTTTGGGCCTAGTGGATCAGTCAGGCCTCGTCCAAATGATGGAAAAATTTCTTCTGGACCCAATGCTAATTGTGTTAATCTTGACAGGTTTTTGTAGAATACTACTCCTAAAGTTCTATGGCAGATAAAACCGCGAGCTCGTGTCCTTAATGTTGCCTCGTCCCAGTATGACTCGTCTCAGTTTGTTGGGATACCCAGGCTTCTTGAGTATCATGCCTCTGATTTTTTCGATACCATGGCTTATGATTCCAATTTTAATAGTACTGATTCTTATGTTCCTTACCAGTAGGGCGCACGTCCTGGTGCCCAGATTCAGGGGCTGCTTACCATGTGTGTCAAAATGCTTCTAACTTACATGCTTCCACTCCATATATAGGTGATTCCTCTCTTTTAATGGGTAATGGGGTTTCCACTAAGATTTCGTCCATTGAGAGTACTACTATACCTACAAAGAAGAAATTACTTCATCTATCGAATGTCTTGTGTGTACCAAGCATCCGAAAAAATCTGCTATCTGTGTCTAAATTTGCTACTGATAACAACGTATTCTTTGAATTTCACCCCTCTTATTGTGTGATTAAAGACATCCAGACACAAGAAGTCTTAATGCGGGGCTAAGTTTGTGATAGGCTTTATCATTTTTCAGCAGGCTCGGCTGATCTATATTCATCTGTTCACAACACTGTCATTCAAGATTGTTCTACGAGGGATGATGTCTTTACTTTGTGGCATTAAAGGCTTGGTCATCCTTCTCCTGCTATTGTAAAAACTGTTCTTGACAAATGTCAGAGTGCTTCCAATAAAAGAAATCTTGATAATGTTTGTATAGCCTATCGGAAAGGAAAATTGCATAAGTTGCCCTTTTCACATTCTAGTACTGAATATGTTGAATTGTTTGAATTAGTTGTTTCTGATTTGTGGGGACTGGCTTCTATTACCTGTGAAGCGAATTTGTATTATGTCTCGTTCATTGACATGTGTAGTCGATTTACCTGGGTTTGTTTGATAAAATGTAAATCTCAAGCAGTAGAATGTTTTCTACAGTTTCAGAATATGGTTCGCACACAGTTTGGGAAGCATATTAAGAAATTCCAGAGTGATTGAGGCTGTGAGTTTCGTGTTTTTGCTTTAGCTCTAACTAGTCATGGGATTCTTCATCGCATTTCCTACCCTTACACCTTTGAACAGAATGGTGTTGCTGAGCGTAAACATAGACATATTGTGGAGACCGGTCTTACTCTTTTGGCTTAAGCTAATCTACCTATGGCTTACTAGGGCTTTGCATTTTGCAGTGCGGTCCATTTTATTACTCGGCTACCCACTCCGGTCTTGAAGGTCAGTAACCATATCAAAGTTTGTTTGGTTGTGAACCAACATTTGATCATCTCAGGGTTTTTGGTTACTGTTGTTTTCCGTACTTACGTCCTTTTATTAAACATAAGCTTGATTTTCGGTCACAACCATCTACATTTCTGGGATATAGCTCGCAACATAAAGGTTATTACTGTTTAACACTAGGTGGTAAGGTAGATGTCTTTCGGCATGTTGTCTTTGATGAGTATCGATTTTTGTTTCTTGTGTCTATTGCTACCGGTGATCAGTAATCTCTGTGTACTCCTACATATGTTCCTATTTTTTGATTTTTTTCCACTACGGAGTCTAGCCGAATTTTTGACCCTGCAACTAGAGCATCTTTGCCTAGTCGTAATTGCAAGTCGACTCAGCTTGATTCATCAGCTACATGTAGTCCACTACAACCTATTCTAGTTGACTCGTTGAATGAATCGGGGTCTGGTGTACGGGAGGAACTTCCTTCTACTAAAGTTGTCCAGTTACCTACTGGGTGAGTTACTGTTCCTACTGTTTCTACTACTAATACTCATGCTATGGTCACTCGGTCTAAGGCTAGGGTTTTTAAACCCAAGGCTTTGTCTGTGGATACCGTTGATTTTGAGCCGAATTCTGTTGAGGAGGCTCTTGCTCATCCAGACTGGTGACTGGTAGTTCAAGTTGAATTCGATGCATTAATTGCTAACTCTACATGGGTACTTAGTCCTCTTCCTCCTGGCCTAAAGGCGATTGGGTGCAAATGGATTTTTAAGGTAAAGAAGAATCTTGATGGGACAATTGATCGACGGAAGGCACGGTTGGTAGCCAAGGGCTGTTCACAGGTGCCTGGTTGTGATTTCAAAGAGACGTTTAGTCCAGTGGTCAAACCTGCTACTATCCGTACCATTCTGTTTATTGTTGTGTCAAGTGGTTGGCACCTTCGGCAAGTTGATATCAATAATGTATTTTTAAATGGAGACCTGACTAATGAAGTTTTTATGCAGCAACCTCTCGGCTATGTTCAAAACATTCTAGATGGTGGAAAGCTGGTGTATCATCTGACAAAAGAGTTATACGGATTGTGGCAAGCTCCTCGTGCCTGGTTTTGTTTTGTCTAAACCGGATGCTTCGTTGTTTGTCAGAGTTTTCCCTAAATTCACTCTCTATGTTCTAGTGTATGTTGATGACATTGTTATTACTGGCAGTTCATCTGACGAAATAAATTCTTTTGTTAAACAGTTACATAACAAATTTGCTTTAAAGGATATGGGCAATCTTCATTATTTTTTGGAAATTGAAGTCAGTAGATCTACCTCTGGCAGTCTTCGCTTATGCGAGCGCAAATACATTCGAGAGCTTCTTGACCAGAGTTCTATGACTAATGCAAAAAGTGTTCATACGCCAATGGTGAGTTCGTCCATGTTGTCTAAAGATGAGGGTGAACGACTTGCTGACCTAATTGAATATCACAGTCTTGCTGGAGCACTTCAGTTTGTTGTTTAACGCGACTGGATATTGCATATGCTGTTAATCGAGTGTGTCAGTTCATGCATGCTCCCACTACAATATATATGGTAGCGTTAAAACATATTTTGCGGTATCTATGTGACACTCTTTCTCATGGACTGGTGTTTCGACGGTCTGATAGATTGTCTTTGGTTGGTTATGCTGATGCGAATTGGGGTCTTGATTTTGATGATCACCGGTCTACAACGAGATATTGTGTATACTTTGGTCATACACCTATATCGTGGTGTTCTAAGAAACATCAAGTTGTTTCTCAATCTACGGCAGAAGCTGAATATCGAAGTTTAGCCACGGCCACTAGTGATATTGCTTGGCTTGTCTCTCTGTTAACGGAATTAAAAGTCTGTTCTGTTGATCCTCCAACAGTGTGGTGTGATAATTCTAGTGTCGTAATTGTTGCAGCTAATCTGGTTTTGCACTTCAAGTTCAAACATGTTGAACTTGATTTGTTTTTTGTTCGTGAAAAAGTGGCTAGTGGAGACTTGGTTGTTGGTGAAGTACCAGCATGTGACCAGGTGGCGGATATTCTCACTAAACTATTGTCTGTTTCTAATTTTACTCGATTTCGTCGTCTTCTTCGAGTCGTGCCACTCAAGGAAGTTGGGTGAATGTTATAGTATGTAAATAATACACGTGTGAGTGATTAGTCAGGTGGTTAGACAGTTGAAAAAGTTGGTATTTTGTTTAAGGTTGTTAACAACAGTTAGGCCTATCTCTATCGTATATATAAACCATGTAGATGTACTAAATAGAAAGCTAAGCAATATAGAATAATATTTTCAGATATCTCTTTTTAATTTGTTCAGAATTTGTTGGTTTATTGAGTTTCTATCAAACAGTGACACGCAATAAACACCACTGCTGCCCATTTATTCAACAAAGAATAAAGGTAGACATCCAAAGAACCAAACAAGAAGACAATCACACCAATCTTGAAGAGAAATCCACGCGTATGCTACCAGGCGACAAATACTTTTATTATTTAGATGATAACATAGGGATTGGATCGTTAGCTATCACCAGTACCTTGGAAAATGTTCTATTTTTTATGCTAAATTGTGAGGTATTTTTTAAAGTCTCAAGCTTATTCAACATCGAGGTCATGATTAAGTTGTCATTCAATCTAACAGTTTAGAAGTTGTGAAAGTCATCCTTAAAAGTACTTCCAACGTTTTGAACTCAACCTTGATTAGACGAATTCAAAACATCTGAACTCAAAAAAATTAGTGATTTTTGAGGTACATTCCAAGAGAACAGAATCAAGTTATGGATTACTTAGCTAAATAACGGGAACCACGAACTGCAGGAGTTTGAAAACCCACCCATGGTGGTTCGCACTTTTTATGAAAAGGACAAATCTAAGGGGATCTTTCTTCTTATAATGTTGATTAATTTGTAATTAGTTTGGTTTTATTTTATTCTAACCAAAAAAAAAAAAAAATGAAGTTGATCTATTATAAAAGCATAGCAGGAAACTTTAATATCTTGCCGACAAGGTTGCTTTAATTACTCAATCTTCAAAAAAATTTAATTCTAACATCCTCGATATTTAATATTTTGATATTCTTCTTAAGTTGTTAATGGAACAATGACGTGAATTTTTTAATATATAATGAAAATTTTAGCCTTGAATATTAAATATTTTGTCAATTTGATTTTAACTTTAAAAAATTTAATCTTTAATATTTATAGATTCTTTTAAATTGATCTTAATTCTAAAAAAAAATTAAAAATTAATAAAATACATAAAATTATATATATTATGATTTCCCACTAAAAAATCAAAATTTTAAAAAAATAGAAAATTATAAAAGATAACAAATATAAAATTATACAATATTAGAAAAATAAATAAAAAAAGTTATAAAGCTCAGTATTCTTTTTCTCCAAAAATTATAATGACCCATCAGCTGAAGCTTAAAATAATCAAGATTTTTATTAAGGTTTTCACTTCAACTAAACAAAAAGAGAAATGTGTATAGCATAAAATCTGATAGCAAATATTTTATATTGAGAATAACTTAAATTATGATGAGTTTAAAAAGTATAGTACGACATCATCAAATTTTAAAAGCATACAAATAGCATTATATACTCATTTATATTTGATATTTTTTATAATTTAATTTAATTTTAATTAAATTACCTAAAAATAATTAAAATTTTGAGGAAACAAAGCAAATATGTTGGAACTATAGCTGAAAAATTCAAACCTGAAATAAATAATTAAAAATTAAAAGGAGAGATAAAAGAAAAAAAAATAAAAATGAAACCAACAATTAGAAAAACTGAAAAAACATTAATAGGAAATTGAAAAATTATAGCCACCACTAATTGTATTATCAAACTTTGTTATTTGGTTAAAAGTTAAAAATATGAAATAGAAAACAATTTAAAATGAAAAGCAATCGATTGCTAAAAATTACAAAATTTTAAAAAATTGGTTACATATGAATAAAAAATTATTAATTTGAAAAAAAATTAAAAATGATTAAAAAATTTTAAATTAAGAAAAGATGTTTGTTTATTAATTTAAAAAATAATTATTTTAAGTAATTTAATTAAAGTTAAACTAAGTTAGAAAAGATAGTAGATATAGATGAGTGTATAATAATATTTTGTTATTTTTAAAAATAAATAATGTAATAATATATTAATAGTGCTTCAAAACTATGTTTTTTAGGACCCGAATATAAGTTATTCCCTTTTATATTACTTTTTTTTTTGTTTTTTTTTTTGTAGACAACAAAGTGACTAATCGAGCCTTAGATTACTACCTACAACCAATATGCTAGCGATCGATGCAGGCGACGACTCTAAAATACGCAACCTATTGAAACTCGAGCCTGTTGCTTAAGCTATATAGTTTGCTGCTCGGTTATACTCCCAGCGGATATTCCTCATCTGAATACACCAAGGGCATCAGCACAAGTGATGAATTTAACGCGTCTCAAGCAGATTGTTGTCCAAGGGGCTACCACTACAAATAATCTTTATAAGAAGTGTATTATCACTCTTGAGTTCAACTTGTCTAAACCCCTTGTCCCACGCAATTTGAAGGCCCTTGAAGAAAGGTCGGGTTTCAACTTGGAAAACCGACGATCCACCAACCCTTAGAGAGAAACCAACCGCCCATTCTCTGGTTGTATTTTGAACAACCCCTATTGGTGTTGCATGGGCGTTGCTTGAAAATGCCTGTAACACCCTATACTCGGTTTAATCGCTTGACCCAAGCTATAAGGTATAACAACAATAATCTTTAAATGTAACCTCCCCAACCCGGTCTAGACAGTAGACCCGATTTTGGGAGATTACATTAACCACTGAAGTGGCTCGGTTTTTATCAAAATCAATTTTCCTTTAAAAACTCAAGTTTATACATGTGGTTTATATATATATATATATATATATATATATATATATATATATTCAAGTTTACTTACTAGGAATAGCAGCGGAAATAAAATATAACCCGATTTAATAAAACAATTTGGTTTAATTAAATATTAAAAATTAATAACCTAACTATAAAACCTATATCGAATAAGATGCACCTAACAATTAAATTAATAACAAAATCCGAAATTGCAGTTCATAATAAAAGAAAACGGAAAATAACTCAATATCCCGATTAAAAATAATAACATTAACATAAATAAAAATGAAACAAAAGTTGAGACCCTCCGAGTGTCATGTATGCGTCCTAGCCTGAAGGATTATCTGAAAAGATGGAAATTAGGGGGAGTGAGCTATGGAAACTTAATGTAAGTCCCTTTACAATAAACCAAGTCATACAATTATATCTTTAGACAACAAATACACAACATACATCATTATCAAGAATAGCAATCAGTTATGAATATCTGTCAACTTCAGATATGGTAAATCGATGTTGCTACCTTAATCAAACAATAATAATAAATTCAAGCATAGACAATCAATTGAATCAATTTAGAGTTATTCATACTGTTCATGAAAGATATATGCACATAAATCAGTTCAATCGTTTCCTCAAGTAAATTCAGTCATGTATGCATAAATTGTCAAATATTCCATACAAAAATCAGTTTAAAAATCGGGTTTCCTACCCCCAACCACTAGCGCTCCAAAATTGGAGAACCCCCTCTTTCATCACTCCAATTTGTGGACTTAACACCACATTTAGATTCGGGTAATTGCAGATAAAAGCTGTCGTTAATTGTGGTAACATGGCTGCTCCTAGTAGAAAGCTATTGAAGGGACCATGAGAGCACAATGAAAAACGTCGCAAGTAGGATATGCTATAACTATAGGTACACAATGAGACTATCGAAGATGGAACCTGCTATAATTGTGCGTACACTAGAAACAATTAAATACAGATATACCACCAATTTTTATATGGAAATACTGTCGATTACTTCTTCTGTTCATATAGAACCAACCCATGCAGATGCATTATAATCAATTCAAAAGCATTCAAGCATTGTAATATTCAATATTCAATCTCTTTGCTAATCAATGGCGTTCACAGATCAATTAAGCATTCAATATGTCAACCATTTAGGGCATACAAAACATTCAATCAAGTATTTATACAAATAATACTTAAAGTCATTCACTATTCAATCAATCAATCAAAAGTAACCATATTTATAAATTCATTCATTTATGTATTCTATCATTCTATTCCTAATTCAAGGCCTGATTGCATAATATAGTTCTCTAAATGCTATTAAAAACCTAATCAAGGACTGATTTGAATAAAATAATAAAATTTAAGACTAAATTGTAATTTCTGAGTTTTATGGGCTACACGGTCGTGTGATCAGATCGTGTGTGAAGCGAATAGTTGAGGTGCAAGGGGCACACGGCCGTGTGACCAGGTTGTGTGCGACGCCCTAGGCCGTGTGCGAAGCGAATGTGTGAAATACTTCAGAGGGACATGGCCGTGTGACCCACACGACTGGCTATACACCCGTGTGCTAAGCCATGTGTGATTGAAAAGTTTTGAATTTTGACTCAATTTTTCGTAAAAGAGCACATACCTAACTTTTCGAGGTCTCGAGCGATTACCCTTCATTCAAGATCGATCCAATCTCCTATAGGGGTCAAAATTTTGATGAAAATATGGGATGTAATTTATGGAAAATCAATTGGTAGAAAATGAGTTGAAATCGGGAATAGATTTTGATTCAGGAACAAAAATAATTATCAACAATAGAGAGAAAATATTTTCAAAGGAAAAGATGAAAAAGAAACAGGGAATAAATAGAAATAACGAAATAAATTCCATTAGAATTTGAAAAAGGAGTAATTTGAGTTATGGTTAGGATAAGAAGATATGGAATTTTATTTCTATTTGAGTTTTGAAGAAGGATAAGATGAATTCTTGTTGGGATTGGATTGGGGTGAATTTCTAAGCTTTACAAACCTTTGGGGCGTCATTATAATTTTTTTAAAGTTAAGGGTGTTACTACAATTTTACCAAAGTTGGGGCACCACTTGCAATTTCCCCACTTTGGCTAAATTTAAAAGGAAATGGAAAGGTTTTGTAATGCCCCATACCCGAGACCATTTCCAGAGTCGAACACGAGGTGTTAACAGGCTTAATTCATTGCTTAAACATCTCAAACAATTTAATTTTAGAAATTTCAGACAAGCTGGCTAACTGCATCACAGTCGCTTAAAAATTCATATCTCGAGTTCTAAAACTCAAAATCAAGATCCGTAAATTTTCCCTGAAACTAGACTCATATATCTATTTAATAATTTTTTTCTAGAATTTTTGGCTAGGCCAATTAGTACAGTTTATTAGTTAAAGTCTCCCCTGTTTCAGGGCTCGACTGATCTGACCTCTATGTATTACGAATCAAATATCTCTCTGTACAGAATTTCAATGACTATGAAGTTTGTTTCTATTAAAACTAGACTCAATAAGAAATCTGTACATATAAATTATGACTTCTAATTATTTTTATACAATTTATGGTGAATTTCCAAAATCAGAACAGGGGATCCAGAAATCGCTCTGGCCCTGTTTTACAAAAATTTAAACATCTCATAAAATATAGCTCATATACCTGTTTCGTTTCTTCCATATGAAAATAGACTCATAATTCTTCAATTCCATATTTTATTCATCATCTAATTATATCTCTACTATTTTTAATGATTTTTCAAATTCATGTCACTACTGCTGTCTGAATCTATTTTATGGTAAATTTTACCTATTTCATGGTTTCCATGGATTAACTAGCAATTTGACATACGTAACACCAAATATGATCATAATTAGCCATTCCAATGGCTAATCATTACCAAGCATTTTTATACTACTCAATAACCATATCATAAGACCATATATACAAAATGATTATAATGCTATACATGCCATACTCAAAATATACAAGCCATTATGCCAAGATGGTATACGGATAGTGTGAGCGTGCCTCCGACCGTTCCCGATTTCCGAGCTGGCTTGTCAACACTACAAGGAATGAAAAGGAGGGAGTAAGCATAAATGCTTAGTAAGTTCACATGCAAATAGCAAGTAACATAACCATATAAGCGAACATAAAACATCATTTGCATAATCATCACCAAGACATTCATATCATATTTTCATTTATCATCTTACCATATTGTTGTTATATCGATTTTTCAACCCGAGGGTTAAGTACATACCTGTTCAAAGTATCCATTTCACAACACTTACCAATACATCCCTTTCATCTTGAGTATTCCTCCATTTGAGTAGAACTTTACCCGTTGAACACATCGGAATATAATTCGGATACATGGAAAGTTTGCACATAAGTGCCACATATGTAGCCAAGCTACTATGTAACCCGCCCATAAGCGAACTCGGACTCAACTCAACGAGCTCGGGCGTTCGCATCCATAAGTGAACTCGGACTCAACTCAACGAGCTCGGATGCCTAGTTACATCTCACGAACTCGGACTCAACTCAACGAGTTCGGACATTCGCATCCATAAGTGAACTCGGACTCAACTCAACGAGTTCGGATGCTCAACCATCCTAGTGACATGTCACTTGTATCCTAATCTATTCCTAAGGTTCAAACGGGATTTTCCTCGAACACATATCCTTGCCGTCTTCCGTAGAATACCGAAACCAATACTCGGTAACAATTATGTTTAACAAGTAATTCACATAATTTGCATTTTATTTGAAATTAACCACAAAGCATATATTTCATGATAAAAATCAGCATATCATATAATTAAAATCAATAGCTTAAAAATAACAATTATGTTACATTATTTACACATGAACTTACCTTGGTACCAAAATACAAAGATTTAGCAATTTAGTCCACAATCTTTTCTTTTCCTCGATTGGGGTCGATTCCACGTCTTTCTTGATCTAAAATAACACATTTAGCTTATTTAATACTCACATTATCAAATTAATCCTTAATTCAAATTTTGGCAAAATTACAATTTTACCCCTAAACTTTTGCATATTTACACTTTTGCCCCTAGGCTCAGGATTAAACTTTATTCCTTATTCTTATGTTTTATAACATGCTGATCACTTTTCTCTTCTATGGCAACATCAAATTCTCACTATAACATGTACTTGTGACTATTAGGTATTTTTACCGATTAAGCCCTTTTACTCGTTTTTGCTTAAAATCGAGTAGTACAAGTTGTCTAACATAATTTAAAACTTCATATTCTATCATAAAACACCAAAATACACAAATTTCACCTATGGGTATTTTTCCAAATATGAACCCTAGGTTGAATTATTGCTAGCATAAGCTTAATCGAGCTACCGGGATCTCAAAAACGTAAAAATCATTAAAAACGGGGCTTAGAATCACTTACTATGAAGCTTGAAAGTTGAAGAAACCCTAGCTATGGTGAGAGTGAAATTTCAGCAGCAACTAAATGGGGAAGATGACTATTTTGTGTTATTTTTCCCATTTTATTTCATTTAATATCCAAATGACCAAAATGCCCTTAATACCTTTCTTTGAAAATTTTCATGTACAAGCCCATTTTTGTCCAAAATTTTAGAAATTGGTCAAATTTCTATTTAAGACCTCCTAATTAATATTTCAAAGCAATTTCATACCAAAAACTTCTAGAATGCAAGTTTTGCAACTTTTTCGATTTAGTCCCTAACTTCAAATTAAGCATTTTATGCATAGAATTTCTTCACAAAATTTTCACACAATCATGCAATCATATCATAAACCTCAAAATAATTATAAAATAATTATTTCTATCTCGGATTTGTGGTCACGAAACCACTATTCCAATTAGGCCCTTATTCGGGATATTACAGGTTTTCTAAATTCAGACAGTAGAAATATGGATAAATTGCACCCATACATTAAAAGGGGGTATTTTGGGAAAAACCATATCACAGGAATTTGTTAAAACTAACTCTTTGGTTGCAGGAAGACAAGCTTGAGACTCTGATGTCGGTTCTGCAATAGTTTATTTGGTGTTCAATTATTGTAAATAAATAAATTGAAATTTTAAATTACTTAAGATAAACGATTAAATGGAAATTTTATTATTCAAATGAGTGAATAAAAATTTGATTATTTATGATGAACCGAATTAAATTATTGAACTGTAGATTTACTTTAGTTGATGCATGATTTTTTATTTATTTATAAAACTATAGATAAACTGAAACTCTTGAATTCTAGTTATAATCCAAACTAATAAGAGTCAACCTTTCCTTTGTATGAAAATTGTAGATAACTTTAGGTTACCTAAACACTCGTATATAGAATGAATACCCAATGCAGTCCGTGGTAGTAAATAGAATCCTCGGCAAAAACCCGTAGGAAATTAAAGTGAATAGGAATTAGAGTTGCGCAACGAAAGCATGGTGGTCAATACAAAACCAAGAAATAACATATTCTATAATTAAGCAAATGACGTGTTAGCGGGAAAAATTTCGAGGACGAAAATTTTTTAAGGAGGGGAGAACTGTAACACCCCCAAATTATAGAAGGTTAGATGAAATGAATAACCAAATAATTGAATAGGCTTGATTGTTAAGTTTTGGTAGCATGATGGATGATGTGCATGTGCTTAGTGCATTATTGTTTTAAATACCATGAAATGACTTGGAAATTTACATGGTTAAGTCTTATTTGGATAATTCCTCTCAATTTTTACCAAAAAGGTTTTATTAAAAAAATTACTAAAATTATGATTTAGTCCATAAACCTTGCTTTAAATAATTAATTAAAGTATTAAAATAATACAATCATATTTTGTTTTATTAATTAATCTAAAACAAAACTTGATTGCAAGACTTAATTAAAAAATAGTGTGTTTTAATTGAGTTAAGATCTATTTGAAAAATGGGATAAATAAATTAAAATATTAATAATGAGTTTTAACATTGAGTATTAATTATTATAAACTAAAATATGAATGTGTTAAAAAATATAAAGTTAAATAAGTTAATAAAATAATTGATTAAAAGTATAAGCTAATAAAGAATAGGTAAGTTGAGCACGAAATAGATATATACAATTAAGTGACTAAAATTAGCATGAATTGAGTCTTAGCATTAGTGCTTAAAAGCTTAAGAAATTGTTTAAAAAGCCAAGGTTCAAACTCCATTCTTTGCATTTTACCTCTTTGTTTTTCAAGCAATTAAGGATGGAAACCAAGTTAGTATAAGAATTCAATATGGTAGAAAAAGAACATGATATGGGTAGTAGCCTAATGGGCAAGCTTGCAAGCTTGTTCAATTCCTTTAGCACACCCAAGTTCAAGTCATAATAACTCCTTCCCATTTTTGTTGATTTTGGTAGAATAGTTTAATTACCAAAACAACCCTTTAAAGTTTGCTTAATCTTTCCTTTTAGTCCTTATCCTAATCATAACAAGATTTTGATTTTCTTTTTCAAATTTATCTAGAATTCATATCTTATCATTCTTCAAAATTCAAATAGAATTAAAGTTCCATCACCTTTTTATCTTCTTATCCTAACTAGAAATCAAATTACTCCTTTTCAAATCCTAATAGAATTTATCTTCCTTGTTTCTATTTATTCCCCTTTTCGTCTTCATCTTTTCCTTTGAAAATATTTTCTCTCCATTGTTGATAATTATTTTTGTTCCCGAATTAAAATCTATTCACGATTTCAAGTCGTTTCTCTATCGATTGATTTTCTGTCAATTACATCCTGAATTTTCATCGAAAATTTGGTAAGAATTCTCGTTTCGATTTATTAAAACTCCTCAATTTTGGAATTTCATTATTTTCGTTAAATCTTTCAATCCACTATCAATCTTTAATGTTTTTGCCAAAAACCTCCACAAATCTTGTAATTCTTTCATTGATTATTGCGTTTTGTCGATTGAAAGACCCCTGTAGGAGATTGGATCGAGCTTAAATGAATGGTAATCGCTTGAGACCCCGAAAAAGTCAGGTGTGTTTCTTTTTATGAAAAAATCGAGTCAAAATTCGAAACTACCCAACTGCACGCGAGCGTACGGCCTGCCTGTGTGGATCACACAGCCTCACACATGGCCATGTTCCCCTATCTCCTCGCACAACTTCTTTTTACACACGGCTTGGAGCTTCGCACATGGCCCGGTCACACGACCGTGTGGCTTTTGCACTTTAGCCATTCGCCTTGTACACGGCTTGGTGCTTCACACGCGGTCCGATCAAATGGTCGTGTGGCCTTTAAATCTAAAAAATGATAGTTTTGCCTTATCTTTTATTATTTTATGCAAATCAATCCCTGAGTAGGTTCTTAATGGCATCTAGAGAACTAGATTATACAATTAGGTCCTGGACTAGGACTAGAATGAGTGAATATATGGATGAATGAATTTATGATTTTAATTGCTTTTGATTGATTGCTTGATCCATGAATGATTTCATATTTATCTATGTTATAAATGCTGAATGAATGTCTCGTATGCCTAAATGATTGAAGTATTGATTAACGAATATAATCATGAATGTTATTATTATGCAATGAAATAAAATGTCAAAAGTATTAATGATTGAAGGAATGGATGAATTAAATAATAGTTGCATTGCATATGCATGTGGGGTGATATGAAAGGAGGAAGAATGACAACTCATTGACTGCATAAATAAATGATTGACTATGTACCCACAAAACGGTAGATTCCAGCTGTAATCTCACTATGATGCATGATCCCTTTGACAACTGTTATCTGCGAGCGGTCATGACTCTATAGTTAAACGAATATTTGTTGTGTACTCACAACCATAGAAGATTCCAACTACGATGGTCTTACTGTGTTCCCACATAACGATAGATTCAAACTACAACGCTTTTATTGTGCTCTCATGGTACCTCCAATAGCTTTCTATTAGGAACCGTTGCGTTTTTGTAGTTACCTGAAAATTTTATCTGCACCCAATGAATATAGTGGTAAAAGTCTACGAGCGGAGTAAAAAGGTAAAGAGGGTTCTGGGGAACCCCCTATTTGGAAAGCTAGTGGTCGAGGGTAGGATTAACGAATGTTGCATGACATACTATGCATACTCATTAAAAAGTACATGTTGAAATGACCAGATTGATAAATGTGCATAAATCTAATGTAATTGATATTCTGACTCTATAGTTGAACTGTTCAACTGATTTCGACTGAATGTTAATGTTTTGCTTATCTAAAGTGACAGAAAATAAATTATCGCATTGATCGGATAAATATGTGAATTTAATTATTATGATTGACATGCATATTCGAATATTGATTTAATTTATTGTAAAAGGGACTTCTGCTGAGCTTCCATAGCTCACTTTCTATTTTCTATCTTCTTAGATAACCTAACAGACTAGGATGCGGGCTCGAATACGGAAAGTCTCAGCTTGTTGTGGACTTTATTTAAAATTATCATTATTAATTCCATTATTGTTACTATCATTATTATTATTGTTTATTTCAATTATGGAACCGCGACATAGGATATGGCGTAATAAAAATTGATCATTTTGGATGCACGATATTATTTATTATGAAGTCATGAAATAAGTTGAACTAATATTCATGTTTATTATTAATTAAGTTATATGATAAGATTTAGTATAGTTTCATAAATATGAAAAAAAAAGTTTATTTATTTTTAAGAGAATGTTAATTAATTTCCACTGTTATATTCATGGTAGTTTTTGTTGATAAGTATGAAAAATGTACTCATATAAAATACGTTTAAAATTGAAAATTGATTTGAAAAAGACCGAGTGACTTCAGTGGTTAATGTGATCTCTTTGGCTCAGGTCTACAGTCTAAGCCAGGTTGGGGAGGTTAAATTAATACTCATAGTTAATACTCACTATTAATATTTTAATTCACTTTTACCTTTTTTCCAATTAGGTCCTAACTCAATTAAAACACACCATTTTCAAATCAAACCTTATAATCAAGTTTCATTTTAGATTAATATAATAACATCTAATTATTCTAACCCCCTAAATTTCGAGGGTGTTACATTAGACATTTTTCATTATTTCAATCAAATAATTCATATTCAATCATTTCCATGTTTTTTAATATTCTAGCTTACTGCACATTTAAAGCAAAACAGAATCAACTCTAGATTAAATTGAAACTTCTAGGAAATTCAGAGTAAAAAGCATAAACAAGGGTCACACGGCCGTCTGGCTAAGCCGTGTGGCTCAGGGACATGGCCGTGTGGCCAAAGCATGTACAATTCAAAAATAGGGTTACACGGTCATGCCATCAGGTCGTGTAACAACCTGTGATCGTTTGGGAAAAACCTACACCAAAATTAAAGAATCACACGGCCATGCAGTAGCCCATGTCACAGGCCGTGTGTGCTAAAAATTTCTTTCAAAATCAAGCTAACTCACATTCAAATGCTTGGGCTCCAAGCAATGTAATAACCAATAACCAAATGAGGCATTGTTGTGTATTTGGCCTGTCTTGGGCCACACGACCGTGTCTCACACCCTTGTAATTTTGTAATGCCCGTGTGTCACATGTAAAATTGTTCTTTAAAAAGAGCTCTAGTATGCACACAGCTTGTGATACGCCCATTTGTCCAAGCCATGTGTACCATACGGTTGTGTCGCCAGGCCGTATGGTCTATCTCAAACCATGTAATGTTTTTGTTCACTGCTTCCACAATCATGTACAGGGGCATGTGGGTCAGACGATCGTGTCCTCAGGTTATGTGACTTCACTTAGATTGTTTGTGTGACAAAAAATTTGAAAAATTTGCTCTATTATTCATACGGTCCATGGCACGCCCGTGTGTTTGAGCTATGTGTACCACACTCCTGTGTGTCTAGGCCATGTGGTTTCATTTAGGCCATGTGAGTTTATTGTTCCCTTCTCCAACGGTCGTGTAAAGAGGTGTGTGAGCCACACAGTCGTGTTTTCGGGCTGTGCAACTCTTTGTGATAGTGTGGTTCCTAAAATTTTTTATGTGTACATGGGCGTATGCCCATGTCATGTAGGCCACACTACCGTGTGGTCTACCCCAGTCCATGTGAACTATTTTTTTTATTTTTTGAGAAAATTTTTTATTTTTTTAAGTAATAAAAGTAAACATGTTAAGCATACAACAAAATTAAATGAAATAATAAAAAAACCACTCGGGTTACCTTTCGAGAAGTGATTATTCAGAGTTCAAGCTCAACTTTCCCTTTCTCACACACAATTAATTCAGATTTTGGAGTCGGATCTCCTCTCTCTTGTTATCAATATCACCACCAAGATAAAAATTGAGTTAATGACCGTTTACCTTGAGCATGTCATATCCAGGATGTGTTACCTCTATTGTTCCATATTGGAAGACTATTTTTACCACAAATGGGCCTGACCATCTTGACTTTAGCTTTGAATTGTATAGAAGTATTCGATCTCCAACTGCGAATTGCTTGGGCTGCTTTAAACGGGAGTCGTGGTGTCGCTTTGTTAGTTCTTTGTATACTCTCGAGCTCTTATAAGCATTTACTCATAATTCATCTAGCTCATTTAGTTGTAACATTCTCTTTTTACCTCCAAGTTTAGGATCATAATTCAAAAATTTTATTACCCAAAATGCTTTGTGTTTGAGTTTTAGCAGTAAGTGATAACCCTTCCCATAAATAAGTCTGTGTGGAGATGTTCCTATGGGTGTTTTATACGTAGTCCTAAAATCTCATAAAGCATCATCTAATTTTAATGACCAATATTTTCTATTTGTCTCTACGGTCTTTTCTAGGATGTGTTTTGATTCTCGGTTTGATAGTTTAACTTGACCACTAGTTAAAAGGTGATATGGGGTAGCTGTTCTATGGTGTACAACGTATTTCTTAAGAATCTTATCAAATTGAGTGTTGCAGAAATATGTACCCCTTTTGCTAATGATCGCTTTAGGTGCTCCAAAATGATAGATTAGTTTCTTAAGAAATCTAACTACCACCCTAGCATCATTAGTTGGTAAAGCTTGAGCTTTAACCCATTTTGACACATAATCTACTACTATCAGTATGTATTTATTACCATAAGAATTAGGAAATGATCCCATAAAATCAATACCCAAAATGTCAAAAATTTCACAAAAGAGAATGTAAGTTTTAGGCATTTCATCACGTTTGGAAGTATTACCTATCCATTAGCATCTATCACAAGAAGAAACATACTTGGTAGCATCTTTGAACAATGTGAGCCAATAAAAACTTAATTTGAGGATTTTATATGTTGTTCTAACCCCACTGTAGTATCCTCACGTTGGTCTAGAGTGACAATGCTCCAAAATTTTATTCCCTTTTGGTACTAGAACACATCGTCGAATCACTTGATCTGCAAACACACGAAAAATAAATTGATCCTTCCAAAAATAGTTTTTCACTTCAGCAAAGAATAGCTTCTTTTGATGATGAGATAAAGCTTTTGGTAGAATGTTAGAGACCAAGTAATTCACAATATATGAAAACCAAGGGACTTCAAAATTAGTTACCAAATAGAGCCGCTCTTCATGAAACGAGTCATTTATCGCATCTTAATCAAGCTTCTCAATATGTGAATTCTCGAGCCTTGAAAGGTGATTTGCTGTAAGATTTTCAGCTCCTTTATTCTTTTTAATGTCCAAATCAAATTCATGCAACAATAAAATCCACCTTATAAGTCTAGGCTTTGCATTCAGTTTAGTAAGACGGTAGCGAAGTGCAAAGTGGTCAATATACACAATAACTTTAAACAATATTAAATAAGGTCTAAATTTATCAAATGCAAAAGTCACAGCTAACAATTCTTTTTCTGTAGTTATTTACACAAAGACTTGCCAGCATAATAGATCACCTGAAAGTGCTTTTCTCTTCCCTGTCCAAGAACTGCACCAACTGCAAAATCACTCATATCACATATTAGTTCAAATGGTAAATTCCAATTGGGTGCAACCATAATTGGGGTATTGATTAATTTTTCCTCAAGAACATCAAATGCCTCTAAACATTCTTGACTAAAATTAAACGACATATCTTTTGCTAGCAGACTAGTTAAAGGTTTCGCTATTTTGGATAAATCTTTAATAAATCTCCTATAGAACCCAGCATGTCCTAAAAAAACTTCTGATAGCCTTAACTAAATTAGGAGGAGGTAGTTTTTTAATGGTTTCAGTTTTTTCTCTATCAACCTCAATCCCTTTACTAGAAATTTTGTGACTCAATACAACCCCTTCCTGAACCATGAAGTGACACTTTTCCCAATTAAGCACAAGGTCTATTTCTTCACATCTCATTAAAAATCATTTTAAATTTTTTAAGGCAACGATGGAAAGAATTACCGTATACCAAGAAGTTGTCCATAAATACCTCCATAATGTCTTCCACGAATTCATCAAATATGGCTAACATGCAACACTGAAAAGTAGTAAGGGCATTACATAATCCAAAATACATTCTTCGGTAAGCAAACATACAATATAAACATGTAAATATCGTCTTTTCTAGATCTTTAAGAGCTTTTGGGATTTGAAAGTAACCAGAAAATCTATCTAGAAAGAAGTAATACATGTGACCAGACAACTTTCCCAACATTTGATCCACGAACAACAAAGGAAAATGGTCTTTTCTTGTAGCATTGTTAAGCTTACTATAGTCAATACAGACTCTCCATCTTGTGACTTTTCTTGTTGGAATCAACTAATTTTTCTTATTAGCCACAACAATCATGCATCCTTTTTTAGGAACAACCCATAAGACTCACCTAAGTACTATTAGTTATAAGGTAAATAACTCCAGCATCTAGAAGTTTAATCACCTCAGTCTTTACGAATTCCTTCATGTTGGGATTTAACCTCCTTTGATCTTGTACACATGGCTTATACTTGTCTTCCATTAAGATCTTGTGGGTGCAAAAATAAGGACTGATCCCTTTAATATTAGAAATCTTTCAAGCTATAGCTCTTTTGTATTCCTTCAACACTTGCAGTAACTCATCCTTCTTATGCGACTTTAAGTCTAAAGCAATAACCACTGGCAGCGTAGAATTCTGTTCAATGAATGCATACTCCAAATGATTTGGTAAATGCTTTAGTTATTCACTTACCTCAATGGTCTTAAACTCTTTCTGTCTCAATGAAGACTTATTAGCATCCAAATTAATTCTCATTTCGCTTGTCACAGATTTATCTTCATTGACCTTTCCACCTCGAACAATATATAGTTTCTAGCGTGTCCTTATGAATAATTTCCTACAATGAATATTGAATTGTATGATCAATAGAATCAATAAAATAACATGAGTCATCTTGCTCACTAGAAACTTGCATGACATCATGTATTTGAAAAAAAAATTCTGCATCACCTACCCTAAGCACCAATTTATTATTACCCACGTCAATAATAGCTCTAGCAGTGGTTAAAAAGGGTCGACATAAAATCAAAGTCACCTTAATATCCTCATCTATGTCAAGTATAAAAAAATCAATAGGGAAAATGAATTATCTACTTTCACAAATACATCTTTAATAATGCCTCTGGGATATTTAATGGATCTATTAGCTAATTGAATACTCATCCTAGTAGGTTTTGGTTCCCCGAGACCAAGTTGCTTGAACATTTTATAAAACATTAAATTTATACTAGCACTCAAATTAGCCAATGCTTTTTCAATGTTTAAACTACCAAAAAAATAAGGGATAGTAAAACTCCTTGGATCTTTCAGCTTAGTGGGTAGTTTGTTTTGTAGAATGGCTGATCACTCCTCATTCAGTTCCATAGTGGATAGCTCTTCTAACTTCCTTTTATTTGTTAACAGCTCATTTAAAATTTTTGCATATTTGTGCATGTACAAAATAACTTCAACAAAAGGTAAGTTAATATGTAATTGATTAAAAAGTTCAAAAAATTTACCAACTTGTTCATCCATGTAGTCTTTCTTCAACTTTTTCGGATATGGAGTTGGTGGTTTGTATTCTTTAAGCACTGGTGTTCGAATTTTTTTATTTTCTCTCACCCCATCATCTTTCTCATTAGTCTCTTATTTTAGCTTCTTATCAGGTTCAGACAACACATTCCCACTTTTCAACATAACTACTTTTACATGCTCTTTTGGGCTGGGTTCTATGTTGCTAGGTAAGCTACCTTGTTGTCTCTTTGAAACTTGTTTAGCAAGCTGTCCGATCTGATTTTCAAGTCCTTGAATTGATGCTTGTTAATTTTTTAAAGTTTTCTTAATATTCTGAAATCTAGTTCCGGACACCGAAATAAATTTAGCTAACACCTCCTCAAGGTTCGATTTCTTTTCTTACTGATAAGGTTACTAAAAACTCGGAGGGGGTTGTAATATTTGATTTCCTTGACCACCCCAAGAAAAATTCGGATGATTCCTCCATCTTGGATTATAATATTACTATAGAGGTTATTATGAGTTATAAAATTATTACCTATAAAGTCGACTTGTTCATGCTCTCGATTAGACTTAAAGGCAAACATTTTGGATTAACCATCCCTACTCTAATCGCATCACATTACATTAACCTGCTTAGCCAAACTTAAACCATAAATTTTCTTACCAATAGCTTCAACCTGACTCGCCAACATAGAAATTGCATCAATATCAAAAACTCTAGCAACCTAGGCAGGCTTTACTCTTGTAACTTGCCACTAAGAATTATTCAGGGTCATCTCCTCAATAAACTCTCGGGTTGCCTCAGGTGTTTTGTTATTCAATGTTTCGCCAGCTGCTACGTCAATCATCTGTCTAGTCGAGGGGTTCAAACCATTATGAAAAGTTTGAACTTAGAGCCACAAATGTAGTCCATGATGAGGACACCTTTTCAACAAATCCTTAAATCTCTCTCGTGTATCGTAAATTGTCTGAATGTCAATTTGAACAAAAGAAGAGATGTCATTCCTTAACTTAGCTATTTTAGCTGGTGTAAAATATTTCAACAAAAACTTCTTAGTCATCTAAGCGTAAGCCGTGATGGAACCTCGTGGAAATGAATTCAACCACTATTTTACCTTGCTTCTCCAATAGAATGGGAACAATCATAAGCGTATGACATCATTAGTAACATAATTAATCTTAATGTGTTGTAGATCTCCAGAAAGTTAGCTAAATGAACATTCGGATCTTCATCTTGCAACCCATCAAACTGAACATACTGGTGCACCATTTGAATTATGTTCGGCTTAATCTCAAAATTATTTGCAGCAATAGTCAGTCTGACAATATTCGATTCAACCCCAATTAAAGTGGGCTTAGCATAGTCATACATAGTTTGAGGAGCAGGTTATGCAGGAGGCTGTTGATTACCAAGATTATTATCAATCTCCACAGTAATGTCATTTTGCTCTTGATCGTCTATTAAAATCTATTAACCTTGCCTTGCTTCTCTAACTTCTCTACGATTTCTGTGAGCGGTTTTTTCAATCTCACTATAAAAAATTAATGGTTCCAATGAGTTGCCTCTAGACATAAACCAAGGGAACCTATAGGAATCAAACAAAAGGAAAAAATTAGAATGTAAAAATTAAATTAAAATAAAAAATGTTAAAATTAAAATAAAAAATATTAAAATAAAAATAAAAATGGCTAAATTAGTATAAATAAAGTTTTCCTAATAATCTGGTCTCCGACAACGACACCAAAAACTTGATGTCACGAACTAATTAAAAATTTGACTAAGGCAAGTGGACCTATCAGTTAATAGTATAGCTTCAGTAAGCAAAGATACCGTTCCCATGAAGACTAAAAGTACTAGTAATTACTGTGTTTATATTATTTAACCGGATAATTCGAATGATTGATTAAAAAAACTAAAATTAACTAAACTATTTAACTAACAAACAGGGCAAAGAACAAATCACAAAAGTAATCGAGTAATAACCAAGAAACGAAATAATACCCAGGAAAGAATTCGCCTATGTTTCATATGCCACTATATATCTAAATTACGCAATTTTTTTACTTAGTATCTTGATCCGTTGAAATCCTTAAATTATAGAAATATCTCTTTCAAGCATAAGAGCAATTGACTATATGTTGATTAATTAAAATTTCTTTCTAATTAAAACTCCAATTATCACATTAACTTGTGCTATGGATTCTCTTTTTAGGTTTGACTCTAATCAGGTAAATTTATGTCGTCCTATTTCTAGGGTTGCATGTAACTCTACTCAATTACGCAAGATCTACTCTTAAACAATATCTATTCAACCACCAATTTAAGCACATCAAACATGGATTAATAATCTAGAAATATTAAACCAAGAATTAAGCATACATAATTGAGAAAAATAAACTAAGTATTTATTGCATAAAATAAAAATCAAAAGACAGAATCTATCATAGGGTTCATCTTCATTAGGTATTTAGAAAATTAGTTCATGCTTGAATAAAAACATTCAAGAGATAATATAACCGAAAGAAACAAAGAAACTCATGATGCCTTCCCGAAAAATCAATTGGGAATCTTCAATCTTGACGGAAATCTGCTTTAGAGTCAGCTTCAATGGTGTTTTTCGAGTTGTTTTCTTGAATATTCTATGACGGCTCACTCCTATCTTCTTTTTTTTGTCATATATATGTCTTAAAATTCCCGAAAACCTAAAAATCGTGATTTTTTGATGTTTGGTGTGAAATCCTGTGAAACTGGCATGGTCTACCACACGTCGGTGTGGGTCACACGGCCGTGTGGTCTGGCCGTGTGGAATGGTCCAGCCTGTGTGGTTCTTGTAGCTTGCTCTGATTTTTTGCTTTTCGCTCCTTTTGCTCTCAACTACTCTATTAAGTATCAAAACATGAATTTAAAATAATAGGAGCATAAAATCCACAATTAAGAATGAGGTTAAAACATGTTACTTTTAGTACTTATCATTACATGACTATAAATATATGTGTAATATTTATTTTTCAATTCATACTATGAGTGAAGTAAATTTTAATATTATATTTTTTGTATGTGTATTTGAAATATTTCACATATAAACGTGATTAAAAAATATAAATTTAAAATGATTAAAAATATCATTCATAAATTCATAGCAAAATCTATCGTTACATTGTGTTTTATTTAAAATTTAAAATTTTAAAAAGAATAAATTTTTATAAATTTATTATGAGTTAATAATTTAATTTATATTTGGACTATATATTTATTCCTGCTGTGTAGTTTTTTTTGGATTGTATTTTAATTATTTTTCTTGTATTTGTATTATTCGGGAGATTGTTTGTATTATTTAAATTATTTGTTTTTAAGGATCAATTAGAAATATTTAAAGGGTTTGACAAATTATATACTATTTTAGTTTTTTATTTCTCAAATTATTGTATCTCATTCTATATATTTCTAAATTTATTTTCATAAATATTAAAATATACTAATTATTTAATATAATTATAAGATAAATTATTTTATAATTAATGGTTGACATCCAAGCAAAGTGGGATGTAAAATCTAGCTATTATAACTTTAAGATTACCTTTTATTAATTTAAAAATAAATTATAATTTTAAAATAATATTTTCTATTAATTTAAAAAATGAATATACAGATAAATTATGTTGCCATGTGTCAATAGGATAAATATGCCATGTGTCAAAAAATTTAAATTGCCATGTTAATTTAAACTCAAAATCTTATAATACATATTATATATGATTCGAGCAGAAATGAGTCCAACTCAAATTAAAAAATCTTATCTAATACCTAACTCATATAAAAAATAGACGTGCCCATTTCGAAAGATTGTAAGGTTTATACTGTGCTAAAGAGCTTACCAACACATTACAATCTTAAACATCTAACAATTTAAAAAGTTTTATTACTGACCTTGTCATTCTGTGAATAAGAAAAGTTGTCAAGATTTGTCCATTGATAATACAGCTCTAATTTTTTTTTATAAAGATTAAAAGATTTTTCTTCTATACTTTGATATATCTTCCGTTAAATAGTGTAAGCTATCTTTAATTTAGAGATGTTTATTTGTACATTTTTAATAAGATATCAAGTTAAATTAGAAAGTTTATTGAGAATGACTGAGGTTAATTAGCCGAGGTTTCCACATGAAGTAACCCGAAGAATGGAGCTAAACAAATAAAAAAATATATATTTTGAAGGAACTGTTTGCAGACATGAGTTATCTCAATCAAGCATGGCAATATTATCTAAGAATGTGTTGTTTTCTTTAATTATTTACAACGGTGGTTCGAGTGATTTGTTGGTGAAAGATTATTTATAATCTAGCATAATGTTCCTTTGTTAATCTAGATAAAAATAAAGCAGGTAAAACGATTTAAATCTATGGAAACATTGGATGAGAGAACAGGAAGTGCTTCAATATTTGTTTCATTTAGCAAAAGAGGAAGTCTCTGGCAAACTTCTATTAACTGATTTAATCTTAAAGGCCATAACGAAATTTGTCAGATTCTAAGCTCAGTGAAGCTTTACCTATTTATTCAGTGAACCCTCTCTGTGCATATATATTCCGAGAAACCTTTAACATAAGAAAGGGAATGTCAGTTATTCCCATGACCACTTCATTGGGGGCTTACTGCACTATTTATTTAATGTAATTAAGGGTTATTAATTTCATCAAACCATTTCCACACATGTTCAAGGGGCATTGCAAACATCACATTGCGTTCCTTATTACATCATTGTAGAATACATCATATTAGGGGAATAGAATGCAATCTATTTAATGGAAATAAAATGAAATCTCTACTATTTTTACGGACATGGCCTCTATTTATCTCTCTTGGTATTGTTCCAATTACATTTTCAGTAAAATTTCTTTATTAAGCGAATAAAATTACAAGACACTTATCCATACGATAAAAATAAATAAAATAAAATGATAAAAATATAAAATTTGATTATTAAGAAAAATAGGCATGCGGTAGTATTTTTGTTAAATATGACTCCTATTTTGAGTCAAATTTGAAAAATAATCTTTCAGTTAAACTCTGTTTACTTGTTTCAATCAAACACTGATTAGTTTAGATTATTTTATTATTATTTGACCTATTATTTAGCCTATAAATAGGCTCTTTTACAACCTTAGAAAATTGACACCCATTAGAGATTAGAACTCATAACACATTTAGAGAATTTTGTGTTTACGTTTTGTGGATTCTTTATTTTCAGGTTTTCGGGGTTTAGTTTTTATCTCCATCTTTTGTACTTTTTGTTCTTTTGCCATTATAGTAAAATTATCTTTTCCCATGGTTTTTTATCCTCTTTGGAGGGGTTTTTCCACGTTAAATTTGTGTGTTCAATTTCTCAATTTATTCCGCTATTTTTTCTTGCTCGTTGCTTAATCGGGTCGATCCTAACAAGTGGTATCAGAGCTAGTTTAATTTTCATAGATCAGCCCATTCAGATATGGTAGCAACAAGGTTTGAAATTGAGAAGTTCGATGGTGAGAAAAATTTCAATCTGTGGTAAGTTCGGATGATGGCAATTCTAGTACAATCCGGTTTGAAAAAGGTTGTTACCGGGAAAAAGCCTGAGAATCTAAATAAAATAGAATGGGAAGAGCTTGATGAAAAGGCTTTGTCTGCAATCCAGTTGTGCCTCTCGAATACGGTATTGCAAGAGGTATTAATAGATAAGACCTCATCTGCCTTGTGGAAAAGGTTAGAAACTCTTTATGTGACTAAGTCTCTGGCTAACCGTTTAGTGTTGAAACAACGTCTATTTACGTTTCGCATGAACGAAGGTGAGCTTCTTAGAGATCACATCAGTCAATTCATTACTCTTTTAAATGATTTAAAGAGCGTTGAGGTTCATATTGATGATGAAGATCAAGCTATGCTATCATTGTGCTCTTTACCCCCTTCATACAAGTCTTTCAGGGAGATACTGATTTATGGCAGAGACAAACTCTCATTCGAAGATGTGAAGGGTCATTTGTTGAGTAGAGACAAACTCGACAATGAGCTTCATTTGGATAGTAAGGCAGATAGGCAAGCTTCCATTTTGATAGCATCAAAAAAACGAGACAAAATGTGTCGCTATTGTAAAAAGTTAGGTCACGTCAAAGCAGATTGTTATAAACTGCAAAATAAAAGAGTTGCTAAGTGTAACAAGGAACATGTAGCTGGTGCTAATTTGGCCAATGAAAGCGGTGATGATTTCTTATTAGTGTCAACGAGAGATAACTCCAAGCTCACGTCCACATGTATCCCAATAGAGAATGGTTCTCCACATACAGTTCGGTTGGAGGTGGAGTTGTGCGCATGGGAAATGATTCATCTAGTAAGGTAATTGGTATTGGTACTGTTAAAATTAGGATACACGATGGGACAATTAGGACACTCTCAGATGTCAGGTATGTACCTGATTTACGAAAGAATCTCATCTCATTGAGTATTTTAGACTTGAAAGGATGCAGAATCAACAGCGAGTCGAGCGGCATTAAATTATCTCGTGGAGCTCTCATTTTGTTAAAAGGTAAAAGAACCGGTAGTCTTTATATTCTGGAAGGTTCTACAGTGACCGGTGAAATCGGACGTCCCTTGTTCGTTACGGAGTTGAAGTCAACTCGTTTGGAGCAGAGGCAACTTGGTCATAGAAGGGAAAAATGTATGACCGTTTCGTTGAAGAGAGGTTCTCTTTTGGATACAGGTTTTGAAAAGTCAGGGCATTGTGTTCGTGAAAATCAGACCCGGGTCAGTTTTAATTTGACAGTGTACAAGTCGAAGGCTAGAAGTCTTCCAGTTTCTAAGCACAAATTCGACTTAGTTAATTCCCTGCATAGTTCAAGATAGGCTTGTGGCGGGTTTTGGCAAAGATGGCGTTGTGGAAATATGAGTCAAGGTGGAGATTTGTTAAATATGACTCATATTTTGAGTCAAAATTTAAAAATAATCTTTCAGTTAAACTCTGTTTACTTGTTTCAATCAAACACTGATTAGTTTAGATTATTTTATTATTATTTGACCTATGAATTTAGCCTATAAATAGGCTCTTTTACAACCTTAGAAAATTGACACCCATTAGAGATTAGAACTCATAACACATTTAGAGAATTTTGTGTTTACGTTTTGTGGGTTCTTTGTTTTCGGGTTTTCAGGGTTTAGTTTTTATCTCCATCTTTTATACTCTTTGTTCTTTTGCCATTATAGTAAAATTATCTTTTCCCATGGTTTTTTATCCTCTTTGGAGGGTTTTTCCACGTTAAATTTGTGTGTTCAATTTCTCAATTTATTCCGCCATTTTTTCTTGTTCGTTGCTTAATCGGGTCGATCCTAACAATTTTAATATGAATTGCGAGTTAAAATATTTCACCTGTAATATATGAAATATTAACCCTTATATCATTCATTTAATTTTGGTTTGATTTAAGCAACTGTAATATTATTTATCTATAATCTATAATAATTTGTGGGAGAATATTTGATGAACCGTCGGTACATAAATCCCATGTACCATCGGTGAATAAGGATATGAGGACTTAGAGGTAAACCCTAAACACTGAAACTCAAGATCCAAAATCCAAGAGTTTTTAATAATTATTTATAATAATTAGGATTAATGTTTAAATAAAATTATTAGTATTTCTTTACAAGTCTTTTATATTTTTTTTGTTTAATTTAATAATGATGTGTCATGTTATTATTCATTAATGGTACATGAAAATTATGCACCAAGTACCATAAAATATTATTCCATAATTTATAAAAACTATCCTGATGCATGAAATAGCTTATTCAACATTAAGCTTAGTTAATTTTCAGCAAATCAACAATACCCTTGACGATTCTAAGGGGATAATAGTTATGGTAAGGCACATTGCATTCTCAAGGGAAAAACATAGGGTCGAATCATGGAGACGATATTGTCGGGAGAGACAACCCCGAACATGAATCGTAAAACGGACATGAAGAATACAAAAATAGAGTTATTTAATTTCTTAATATTTTCATTTAAAATTTATATTTTTATTTAAGTTTAATATATTAATAATTTGTTTATATATGTAGTTTCATTGTATTTGTGTATCAGTATCGTGTTCATACTATTTTGTATTGGTTTTTATCATTTAATTTATCTTATGTTTGTGATATGTGAATCGAAAAATCTTTTTAGGAGAAACTGAAAATATATTATAAAAATTTGAAAAGTCAAAACATGATTTTATTATTTATTAATTTAAAATTCATCATTTTTAATAGATTAATTTTTTTTTTTAAATTTTGAAAGGCCAAAGTGTAATATCACCATATATCAATTTATAAATTCATTATTTATGAGGAGACTGAAATAATAATTTTTTATTTTCGAGTGCAAGTACCCCTTAAATAAGCCCATATATTTTAGTTTATTCCATATTTTGCATTTATTATTGATAAAATTTCAACAAAAATATTTATGATTGCATTTGGTTCATGCTATGTCTCAATTAATTTCGTATGGTAGTGATTTAATTTTCTTTAACAATTGCATATTTTCATTTTGTTTAACGTATTATTTCTGTGTTTTTTAACAATTGCATATTTTCATTTTGTTTAACGTATTATTTCTGTGTTTTCATGTTATTTTTCATAAAATACATTTTAATTATTTTTTTCACATCGTGTTTATATTGTGTATTAGTTCATCTCATATTTTTCTTTATTAATTTGTTTGATTTCCATAAAATATAAAATAGTTAATTTGTTATAATGATTAAATTTTACCATAAATTTATTTATTTAACAAATGAACCATTGAAACTGTCACTAAATAATATTAATAAGTATATCGTCATATTTGGAGACCCACACATAATTGTGCGAGACAAGTCTTAAATTTGAGTACTAAAGATTCAGGACTTCCATTTTTTTCCGATTGAACTAAGCTTGTTTTGATTAATTGATATGATGATTGAATTTATTAGTAAAAAATTTATGTTTAGGCAAGAGTCGCTTTGATTTTAAAAAGAAATTTGTTGAAAGCTTGAACAAATCTAATAGATCTTATGAGTTGTTCAATAATTAAATATATCTATTGCTAATAATTCCAAGATAAATAATTTTAGTGCATTTAAACTTTGACTTGTGATTTATTATTCTGGTGTTTATTTTCTCTAAGAATAACTTGGGTTCGAATCACAATTGTTACTGGGGCTACGAGAGCAAAAAGTCACTTTTTTCTGCTTAATTATAATATATTCAAAGAGATAAAGTCCCAATTCGGATATGAAGACTATCCGTTTCTTCATATGGCTCGCTTTCCTGGACCGCTTGAATAGAAATGAGATTTGTGCAAGTAAATAGATGACTGAAAATGCTACTTGTCAATTGTGTGAGCATGTTGAGGAATCGGTAAAGCATATTGTTAGGAGTTAACAGGAAAGGAGATTTGGGTGAGAATACAAGCTAATAACGGACAACAAAACCTTTTTCAGCCCCTTCAAGGATTGGCCCATGCAAAACTGTAGGAAGACTGTGGCTTTACATTTTCAAGTGTAATGGGGTATGTTGTTTACTACTATATTATGGGGTTCATCGAACGGTAGAAATGACAGTGTTTTTAATGGCAGATTGTCGCTTGCAATCAAGATATTAAAATATGATATCTCTCTTGCAATGTTCTCGAATGTTTCTTGCATTCTACGAAGACCACATTGGGCCCAGTGGAGAAAGCTACCTTCCGAGGTTTGTATTTTACACACAAATAGGGCTGGGGTTGTTAAACCCCAATCCGGATTGGCTTCGATGAGGGGATTAATACATGACGAAATGGGCAGTCGGGTTAAGGGTTTTATGCTGAAAATTGGGACATCAAATAGCGTACAAGCTGAACTCTGGAGCGTTCATGAAGGACTACAGCTTGCGAAAAATCTAGGTATCTCCAAGCTGATAGTTGAATTGGATTCTTCACTTGTGGTACGTTTCTTGACTAGGCCATTTGAGGACGACCAAATTGGCACCTTGATTTTAGATTGTGTAAAGTTCATAAATGAGGGGTGGATTCTCTACTAAGAAAGGGAAACATGTGCGCCAACCACATGGCCAAATTAGCACAGGACTTAGAAGTCGAGGTGGTTCTTCTCAACTTTCCCCCAACAAACACACAAAAAAAAATAAAAAATTTAGTGCATTTAATATGATTAATTTAATAAAGATATTATTATTGATTATTTTCAAATTATACGTTTTATTATTTATTACACATTATATTCTATATATATAGTTTCTAAATTTATAGTATGCTAATAAAAAATTTCTAGTAAAACATGATTAATGAGGGTAAAAGTACTACAAAACTCCCTTACTATACTTCAAATTGCATTATTAAAGAAATGGACATATTAACTCCTGTATGTTAGATGAGCGAGCAAAACAGTTTCTCCATTAAAATTTGGTGCTTATATAAAAGGTATAATAATAAATTTAGCCTTAAACCTTTATACATTTGTTCAATTTGACCTCTACACTTTTATTAGAAGTAAATTAGAAAATTTTGAAACTAACAAGGCTAAAGGGTAAAAAAAAAGCCTTAGTAACAAGCTAAGAGAACTCAATTGAGCCCTTTTAAAATTTAAAAATTAGTTAAAAAATTATAAACAAAATTTATATAATTTATAAAAAATTTATTAAAAAATAACAATACCAACCCATTAAAATCTAATGGTTATAAGATTTTAAAAAATTTGACCACTATTCTTTTATCGGTCCGTGTTGTTATTTTTTAATAAATATTTTAACGTTTAAATTTTTTATAACTTTTTTATGATTTTTGTTTATATTTTTATGATTTTTTTAATAATTTTTAAAATTTAAATTTTAATAGTTATCTCTAACGTGCATAGCAATGCTATCCCAAAAGAGGAATAATTGTTCTAATAAAGGAATATCTTGCATGAATGTATCTCTTTTTTTAATTATTTACAACGGTGGTTCGAATGGTTTGTTGGTGACATATTATTTATAATCTAGCATAGTGTTGCTTTGTTAATCTGGATGAAAATAAAGCAGATAAAATGGTTTAAGTCTATGGAAACATAGAATGAGAGAAGTGGATGTGCTTCAGTATTTGTTTCATTTAGCAAGAGAGAAAGTCTCCGACAAGCTTATATTAACTGATTTAATCTTAAAGGCCATAACAAAATTTGTCAGTGAAGTTGTGCCTATTTATTCAGTGAACCCTCTGTGTATAAATATACCAAGAAACCTTTAACATAAGAAAGGGAATGCCAGTTGTTCCATGACCACTTCATTGGGTGCTTACTGCACTGTTTATTTCATGTAATTAAGTGTTATTTCGTCAAACCATTTCCACAGATGTTCAAGGGACATTGCAAATTGTTAAATATGACTCCTATTTTGAGTCAAATTTAAAAAATAATCTTTTAGTTAAACTCTGTTTACTTGTTTCAATCAAACACTGATTAAGTTTAGATTATTTTATTATTATTTGACCTATGAATTTAGCCTATAAATAGGCCCTTTTACAACCTTAGAAATACACCCATTAGAGATTAGAACTCATAACACATTTAGAGAATTTTGTGTTTACGTTTTGTGGGTTCTTTGTTTTTGGGTTTTCGGGGTTTAGTTTTTATCTCCATCTTTTGCACTCTTTGTTCTTTTGCCATTATAGTAAAATTATCTTTGCCCGTGGTTTTTTATCCTCTTTGGAAGGGTTTTTCCACGTTAAATTTGTGTGTTCAATTTCTCAATTTATTCTGCTATTTTTCTTGTTCGTTAAACGGGTCGATCCTAACACAAACATCACCACATTGCATTTCTTATTACATCGTTGTAGAAGACATCATATTTTGTTTGCTTTTGCAATATCTGGTTTTGATCTTATTACTAATGTTTTTTTTTCAAAGGTTTGCAGATATTGTAATGCTTGCAATCTCTTTTTCTCAAACTGTACTTTTAAGTTTTTTGATATTTGCATAAACTATCATAGACTTAGACATAGGGTAAACAAAAAATGACCGCATGGATCCCCCAAGTCAACACTAAAAAGGATATTGCGATACCAGACCATGGGTATCACGATATCATTGATAAGGCAAACAAAAAATGACCGTAGGGGTAGCCCTTGTCCAACTCCTACACCTATCAAAGAAACATGCTTAGGGGTATTTTGGGCATAAAAAATGGGTGGCTTAGAGGAGGACTTCATAAACGTTGACATTTTCGTTAGTTTTAGCTAGTTTTTCATTCTCTCTTCATCTTCTAGGGTTTAATTTTCTCAATAGCTTAGGGTTTTATTTTTCTTGCTTATTTATCTGGTAGTTATTTATTAGCAATTTTTAGCTAAAACTGTAGCTAGGTTTTAATTGCTTAGTAAACATTCAAAATTTCTTGTAGTTGCATTTTAATCCTACTTTAATATTAATCAACTTTCTTTACTTTCTTCTGTTAAAAATCATTTTTCTATGTTCATGCTTATTATTCTTGCCCCTATTGTTCTGCAATCCAAGCTTTGGTAAGAAAGCTTAGATTTTTATCGATTTTCTTAGGGTTTAAGGTAATGGTGTTTTTGTTTAATTTCTTGCTATTAATGGGTTTTAATACAAGCATGAGTGGCTAAATATCTAGGAGTTGGTTGATGGAAGTGATGGATAATTTATTTTTGGGTTCAAGGACTAAATTGCAAAACTAGACTAAATCAAATAGACTTAAAAATTTAGGAGTGAAGCCTCTAAAGGAAAATCAAGATAAGTGAGATCGAGAGTAGATCTTATCGGGCATCAATTTGATAAGTCCCGGGTTAGTTGGTGAGGTCAAGAGATAAATCAGACTAATTTTTCAAAATTGTTAAAGTTGAGGCTGAGAGGTAAAATAGAGCCAATTTAGGAGTAATAACAATTTAAATCCCTAATTTAAAACTCAACCAACCACATGGAAATCAACCAACCGCTCCCTATTATCGTATTTTCTCGTATTTTATAGTTGTGTAGTTTCCTTTCTCTACAATTTAATCCTTTACTAGTTTTAGGTAATTAATTGGTATAATCAAACTCTTAAATAGCTTGTCGTACTATAGTATTTAGTGAGTAGTGAATTAGACTCCTAGATTCGCATGTCCTTAGTCTAGGACTTTGCTTAACGACTAATTCATGTGGGTTTGATCCTTGGAATACTCTAGTGTTCCATTGAACATTATAAATATTACAATTGACCTGTAACACTTGCAGTAAAGTCGTGATAGCATATTTGTTTTAGTGTTGATTCTATGCCCAACCATGGTGTTTGCATGCCGGAGGCTGGTGTGTGGTCAGATGTTCACCCCTAGAAATCAGTATTTGATAGCAAATTGAAACCCAGTGTAACACCCCTTACCCGTGTCTGATGTAGGAACAAGGTACGAGGCATTACCGGACTTAATCGTTCACAAACATGCAAAAACTGGGCTACAAAGTTTCATTCATATCAAATGTTTCATACACATGCATAATGTCCCATACACGGGCCTACGAAGCCCTAAACATGCATTGAAAGTACTTAGGGACTAAACTGAGAACCTTAGAAAGTTTTGGGAAAACTTAAAAAAAATTTCCATGACATAAGGTCACACGCCCGTGTGGACCTATGTCCTCAAGCCGTGTAACTCTCTAACTATGACGTCAGTGAATAATTTCAACCACACGGCCAAGCCACACGCCCGTGTGCTAAGGCCGTATCCCCCACACGGTTGAGACACATGGTCGTGTCTTTGCCCGTGTGGCCAACACTTAGGCTATTTTCCAAGCCCTGGTCAACCATAAACCCTCACACATTTATACAACATCAATAACATATAACGTGGCATCCATTTAATGATTAAACATCTTCAGTTAGGCCACAAACATAGCATTTGCATGTCATGATACATGTGGTTTACCTATTCATTTTATACTAAGTTAAATACACCAATCGCACTCATTGGGCCTTGTCTATTATGTTATCACCTATACTTTTATACCATGGTTACCATCCTACCAAAAGAGTTCAGCTTAATCATCAAACATTCATATTCAAGGCTAGCTCATAACTTTATAAAATACCAACATATTTCACATGCGTAGAATAACATGTTTGTCTAAGACATTGCACTCCATATCAAGTTACATTCTCACATCACATGAAACTTTAAGCTTGTGCATGCACATATAATAGGGTTACAACCCAATAATCAATATAAGCCACGTCTCATGGCTACATACAGTTGAATCATTATAAGCCAATACATTTGACCAAATAATGCCACTCACTTGAAAACATTTAAGGTTTATTAATACACCAAATTGATAATTTGATAGTGTGATGCTGCCTCCAACGATCTCCAACCCCGAGCTAACCTGTCAACACTAAAGAAAAGGAAAAGAAGGGATTAAGCTTTATAGCTTAGTAAGACCGTATGAAAATAATAAGCAATTTATCAACTTGCTTCTCAAGGTAATACAACCATATTTGCATTTTTACTTATGTTCAGGTCAAGCTATTTTCTCGAGTCATAGTCATTAAATTATTTATATCTTGAGCTAAGAAACTCCAAATTAAGATCCGCTAATTTTCTTGAAACTAGACTCACATATATTCTTACCATAAAATTTTCAGAATTTTTTATCTAGCCACTAAGTACAGTTTATTCTTTAAAGCCACCCTTATTTTGCTATCCGACACTTCTGACCCTTCTTCACTAAAAATTAATTATCTCCTCGTACGGGACTCGGATAATGTTCTTGTCTATTACTCTTGAAAATAGACTCATTAAGGATTCTAAGAATATAAATTATAACCCATAATTATTTTTGTACAATTTTTAATTATTTTCCAAAATCAGAATGGGGGATTTCAAAATCATCCTAACTCCATCTCATAACAATTCAAATATCCCATAATATGAACTTCTTTCGCTTACGCTATTTCTTCTATATGAAACTAGACTCAATCAGATTTAATTTTATATTTTATTCAGCCTTTAATTTGATTTCCATAATTTTTGGTGGATTTTCAAAGTCGGACTGCTACTGCTGTCCAAAACTATTTTAGTGTAAAATAATGATAACTAAGCAAATCATTTCAACCATCATGATAAAAATACATATTTATACATCATAAGCATAGACTCATAATCACAAGGTCATCACAAAATCATTCTCATGGGCATGACTTACTTATTTGCATCCTTACCAAAGGTGCATCATAAACCGAAATCATTTCTCATGAGTTTTGCACACATACCTGTACCACTTGCAACATAATCATAAACTTAGCTTACTCATTTTCATTCCTTACTAATCATACAACATAAATTGAGCACGCATTTTATGAAATTCATGTAAGTACCTGTACCATTCGCAACATTGTCATAACCTCTATCATTTGGACATAAACTGTAAATTTCCCGTTAAACCATTTGGAATACTACAGGATAATCACTAAGCTTCAAACATAGGGTACGATGCCGACGCCATGTTCCAAACATGGTCTTACACTGGCTCTCACATCTAAGTTGATGCCATGTCCCAGAAAGGTCTTACACTGACTTTCATACATCGAGGTTGTAACACCCCTATCCCATAACCGTCGCCGAAATAGGTAAGGGCATTACCAGACAAACAGAACATTTCAGACTGAATCTGAATCATAAATATCACATAATAATAATGCATAAGAAAATCAACAATTAATCCCTTATGGAGGTCTCCAAGACCTAAGACATACTTTTAGAAAAGTCGAGACTAAACTGAACATATTCAAAAATTTTCAGAACTTAGAAAAAGAAATTTTCAATTCTGTTGAGGTCACACGCTCGTGTTACCAGGCCGTGTGCCTCACATGGGCACCAAACACGCCTATGTGATCCAACCGTGCCAAAACAGAGTATAGATACTGACTTTCACCCACGGCCAACAGACACGCCCGTGTGCTATGGCCATGTGATACTTAGCTAGCTACTGACTTGAGCCCACGGCCATATGACACGCCCATGTGTCTTAACTATGTGATCTAAAGAAGTTACTGCTTTGCATACACGGTCACAAGGCACGCCCATGGTCCTTGATCGTGTGGCACAATGCAAGCTTGGTTTAAGCCAACTTGCCACCCCTTTTTGAGTCATTCCTACAAGCAATAGAAACAAGCATATATGCTTAACCAATTCAACCAAATTTTTTTATGCCAAAATACACATCATTTAAAACCATAATAATATCATCCATTTACTTACTTATAAACCTTACCAATTCATGCCAAACCTAAGGTAAGATCATACCAAAACATTTCCTTCCATACATCATTCAAACTCATACTAAACTTACCAAAACTTACCATTTCTTTTGTCCAACTAAAACATATCACAATTGCACATTAACATCACATACCATAATTCATTATCAACTATAAGTTTAAACACCAACTAACCAAATCTCATGGCTAAATATATACATCACAAAGCATAATCCCAATAATACTAGCCTATACATGCCATACTTCAAAATATACATTTTCATAGTACCAAAATAAGGTTCGATAGTGTGGTGACGATCCTCGAGCTCACAGTAGCTTCGATATCTAAAAAACAATGCAAACACACACAAAGTAAGCTTTCAAAAGCTTAGTAAGCTCGTACTATAATCATTAACAATATATAAAACATAAAACATCAACACATAAGTATTTACAAATTCTCAAATCATCTATCAAATCTATACCAACCAAATCCATATGTTCATAACCATTCAATGAACTTCACTTAGATAATATCTTCTACCACTATGTATCATACATACCTGGATCTTCATACTTATTCACTTTCATTCTCACCTCTTGCTTGAGTATTTCAAGACTCTCTATAAATTATTCATACTTTAACATCCGCACACTTAGTGCTGTAAAGGTTAGTCGAAGCTAAAATGATTCCGCACATTTAGTGCCATTTCATTTAACTGAAGCTAAGTCGGTATCGCACACTTAGTGCCTTATATAGCCGAAGCTATTCCAACTCGCACACTTAGTGCCATTTGTAGCCAAAGCTATATGTATGAAACCGCACACTTAGTGCCATTTGTAGCCAAAGCTACATGTATTAAACCGCACACTTAGTGCTAAGCATAGTCGAATATCATCATACTCAAACTGTAATCAAATATCTATACAATTTATGCATTGTAATTGCATTAAAACATAACTTTAACATCATATATCACGTACGAACTTACCTTGTACTCAGAATTGTCGATTTGAATTGTTTACTCGATAACCTTCGACTTCCCTCGATCTAAATCCGAATTCCTCTTTTCTTGATCTATATGTATTCAAAATTAACCATTTTTATTCACCAATTAATTCAATTCAATCCTTAAACACATATTTAGGGCATTTTTCAAACTAGCCCTCACATTTTCACATTTTGACACTTTAGTCCCTATTTTACAAAATCACAAAATACATATAATTTGCATATACACAAGCTTAGTTGAATTCTCCTAGCTCTCATACAAGTCCAAACATTTCATTTATTTCACATTTTAGTCCCTCAAAAAAAACATTTTTACAATTTAGCCCAAATTATTCAATTCATCAAAAATCCAAAGACAAATCATTTAAACCCAACATCAAACTTTAATATTTCATCACATAACATCACAAAGCTCATGAATCCATCCATGGCACATTTAAAAATCATCAACAAAATTAGAAATTGAGGCATGGGCTGAGTAAAACACAAAGCAACGATTACAAAAACGTAAAAATTATCAAAAACCGAGCAAAACACATACCTAATTCACCAATCCAAAGTGCCAAACCCCAGGTGAGCTTTTCTCTTTTATTTTCTTTTCAATTTTGGTGGATGAACACATAAAATGACTTTATTTTATGCGTTGTTTTATTTAACATATAATTATTAAACAAATACCCATTTTGCCCTTTATTATAAAACTATTAAAACATAATTATCAAGGTCATAAATGTCCATTAACCATATAAATGGCATAATAACCACATAAGGACCTCTCAAATATAAAGCCAAGTCAAATAAGCACTTTTAACATCTAGCACACAGCTTTTACATTTTATGCGTTTAAGTCCTTTTTGCAAATTAAGCACACAAACAGTTAAATTTTCACACGAGACTTTCACACATGCTAATTCACACATCATAAGCACGAAAAATAATATTTAAATACTTTTTTTCTAACTCGGATATGTGGTCCCGAAACTATTATTCTGACTAGGGTCAAAACCAAACTGTTACAGAGGCCGATGCCATGTCCCAGACAGGTCTTACACTAGCTCTCACTTATATGTGTCGATGCCATGTCCTAGGTAGGTCTTACACTGACACACCTCAAGCCGATGCCATGACCCAGACAGGTCTTACACTAGCTTACATATCTTAAGGCCGATGCCGTGTCCCAGACAGGTCTTCCACTGGCTCTCATCTATCGGTGTCGATGCCATGTCCCAAACAGGTGTTACACTAGCACACACACCACCTAAATGTCATGGTATGGATATCCAAATTATTCCTAAGGTTCAACCGGGAGTCTCTACTACATCAATTCTCATCGTGCACATTTACAGCAATAGTCCACAATTTATGTCATATTAATTACACAATACATAAATATAGATAAGTTAAATTATTTACGTACAACTTACTCATTTCAATGGAATATCATATTCCATCAAATTTCCAATGTATTCAATCATCACATGAATGTTATTACATTTGGCATCACTTTCTCATACTCAATATCATCAACATAATATTCAATACAATCATAGTAAGATAGATTTCAAGTATATTAACAATAAAATGGATAACATACTCATTTAGCCATACGGGCTTACCTTGAATGCAAATTTTGACCAATTATTCCATTTTAGTCTATAACCTCGTGCTTTCCGATTTAAGCTTGAATCTCGATTTTTTGATCTAAAATAATAAAATTTACTCATTTAATCATCATATTAACCAATACATTTCATAATCTATACTTTGGCAAAATGACCATTTTGCCCCTAGACTTTTACAAAATTTACGATTTTACCCCTAGGCTCGTAAATCGATTTTTATCAAATTTCCTCATTAACCAAGTTTAACCAAATTCTTTTTATACTAGGAACAGCCCACAATTCCCATTACTACTCATACTTATCACTCATTTTGCCATCTTTACAAAATGGTCTATTTTAGGTGTTTTCATGAAAATCCTTTCACAAAAGTTGTTTATTTAACAACCAAGGTTCATTTTCTTCCAAAAAAATTCAGATAAGAAACATGAATACTCTCATGGAAAAACCCTATACTTTCAACCATTTTGCAAAATAGTCCCCTCATTAGCTAGCCTATGCTACAAGGGTCCCAAAAGTACAAAAATCATCAAGAAAAGCTATCAAAATCACTTACTTGCAAGGGTGAAGAGTGAATGATATTTTTTGAGCTTACAAAACCCCCTCTTTGCTGGTATTTTCGGTGGGGAAGAAGAAAGATGAAAGATGATACATTTTTTTCTTTATTTTATTATATTACTAGTCAAATCAGTCACCAACATTTCACCTAACTTTGACCCTACAATATTTTTGTCTCCTTGATCAGCCACTAACATATTTATGGTCTATTTACTCAATAAAGACCCCTAATTTAATGTTATATAACTATTTGACACCTTTAGCTAGTAGAACGAAATGTTCGCACTTTATGCGATTTAGTCTTTTTCCAAAATTAAGCAACAATAGCTAAAATTATTTCACCAAAATTTGCATGCACTCATATAATCATGCTATAACATATAAAATAACATTAAAAATAATTTCTCCTGCCTCAGAATAGTGGTGTCAAAACCACTGTTCTGACTAGGCCCATAATCGGGTTGTTACACCCAGTTTAAAAAGGAATACCTTGTTCTAATGAAGGATACAACGAAGGCCCAACCAACCATTCTCCACTTATAAACAAAAACATTGCCAATTAATAATATTCAACTTCTTTTTGGAAGGGCATGAAGGTGGCTCTTATCAAGTCTATCTTAAACCCTTTTACTTTTCATTATCTTAAAATTTTCAAGCACCTAAGTAAATTATTAATTAACAAGTGCAACTTCTAATGAAGTTCCTTTGGGGGACTTTGTAGAAGAGAATGTTGGAATACCAGTGTGGCTCATGGCATAATGATAAAATAATTTCGATGAATACAACCCATGGATCCATGTACAAGGAATGAATCCAGGTTGAGAAAGGTTGAAAATATACCTAAAATCAGTCTAAAAATGAGCAACAATGGTACGAGTTTGAAGCCTTTATCGAAATGGAAAACCTTAGTCACAACAAAAATGTACTATCCTCTACATTTTCACCAAAAGAAGAACAATAAAAGAAAACACTCTTCAAATATTTAAAGGACTGAAAAAAATGAAAATTTTGCTACTAGTCAAAGTTGTATTTTGGGTAACATGAAAATAAGGATGAGACCTTCCTTTTTATTCAATAATAATATTGAATAAAATCTCCTATATATGATTTCATGGAATCCTATAAAACATGTTACCATTTTCCATAAAGGTTATCAATTTCCATAATTCCTTAAAACATATCTTTGATTGTGTTGAGTATGCCGCATATTTCAGTCAAATTTGAGAGATAATCTCTCAATTAAACTCTATTTTTTTAGACGAACTCTAATTAGTCTAGATTATTTTATTATTATTTGACCTATGAATTTAGCCCATAAACAGGCTCTTTTACAATCTTAGAAAACACACCCATTAAAAGATTAGAACTTATAACACTTTTGGAGAATTTTTGGTGAAACTAAGCCTTATTGGATAATATGTTTTGATATAACAAATTAAAGTGTTTTTGAATAAAATTAAAGTTGACCAATTTCATAAAAATTAAGTTAAAATGGTTTCAATTGAGTCAAACATTTTCAAATAAGTTTTAACCATTTTCAAACAAGTTAGAATTGCTTCAGGACAAAAAGTATCGATACTTTTTGTCTAAGTATCGATATTTTACAAGATATCGATACCCCTTTGATAATCGATACCAAATTGGCATTCTACCATTTTCAAATCTTAGTAGGTATCAGTCTAGTATCGATACTTTTCTTAATGTATCGATATATTTCCTAAGGTATCGGTATTCCTGCTCCAACGGTCACTGAAATCAACTTTAATTATAAACAACATCGATACCTTTTTAGTAGGTATCAATACTTGCTACTACAGGAGAAGTTAATGACCTGGTATTTCATCCCCAATAGCTACATTCAATTCTACAACAATCACAATGGTTGGAAATCCATTAGAGTTTATAAATACCACATTCCAAAGTTTTAGCAACAATAAGAGTAATATGCAAAGCTTAAAGATAAATCAAAACAACCTAGAGCTTAATTCTTTCATACCTTTTCTTGTAAACATTTGTGAGCTTTCATTGTATTCATTTAGCTCAAGTGTTCTTCTTTGTATTTATGCTTAATTGCAAACATCCTGATCTTGTAAGGATTGTTTCTTTCTTTGCTTGTTTCTTTCTCTTTGAAAAAGGGTTAATTCTTAAGGTCTGGGTAGAAACTTTAAGAGGGTTTGTAACTTAATATTTTGGGGTATAAATCTTAAGGGAGATTTTAAGGTTAAAAATTTCCCTCAAAGGTTGCCAAATTAGTAAATTTGAGAAAATCCTTAGTTGTGGTATGCTAAGGTAGTGAAGTAGGCAATTGGGGCTGAACCACTATAAATCCTTGTGTTTCTTATTACATATTTTTCACTGCTTCCGCCATAATTTCTCAAAGGCCAATTTAACCTCCCTGTTGATGATTTTGAGTTGATCCTTTTGAGCTAACAATTACTATCAGAGCTAGTGTAACAACCCGTTTTTAATCAAATCAGAACAGTGGTTTCAGAACTATAAATTTGAAGTTAAAATATTTATTTTATTTTATTTTAATGTTTACAGCATGATAGCATGTATGTGTGAAAATTTTGTGAAGAAATTTTATCGTTTGATAGGTCAATTTGATAAAAAAGACTAAATCGCGTAAAGTGTAAAACTTGAGTTCTAATAGCTAAAGGTGTCTAATAGCTATGGAACTTAAAAATAAAGGTCCTTATGTTGTAATTAGACCATTAATAGCATGAGGGGACTTATATGGACATATATTAAGGTGTTTTAAATAGTTTTATATAAGGTTAATATAGTAATTTGTTAAATAAAGGTTTATTAATTAAAACAAAAGACAAATTTTGTTCATTCATCTCTCTCCAAATCAAAAATAAGAAAGAAAAGAAGACATTGATGAAATTTGAATGTTCAGCTATGCATGCTTCAATTGTGAGTGATTTTTAATTCGGTTTTTAGTGATTTTTATGTTTTTGAGTTCGTTGTAGCTCAATCTATCTAGCCCGTACCTTCGATTTCAAAATTGTTAACATTTTTGAGAGTTTCCATTGATGTATATATGTGTTATGTTTGATGATGAAATATGAATATTTGTTATGAATTATACAAGTTTTCTTAAGTGATTTTAGTGAAAATGCAAAATAAGGATTAAATTGAGAAATGTTGAAAATGTGTGTTGAAATGTGAAATAAATGAAAAATATGGGCTGCTAGGGGCATTATGATAATTCAGCTAGCATTGGTCTATTGTGAATTTCATTAATTTGTGAATTTATGAAATAAGGACTAAATTGTGAAAAATGTGAAATATGTGGGGCAAAAGTGTAAATGTGTTTTAAAGTGTGTTTTGAACTAAATTGAATGAATAGTTGATTAAATAAGCTGATTTCGATTACTTATAGATCAAGAAAAGAGGAATTCAGACTTAGATCGAGGAAAAAGCAAAGTAATTGAATAGTTGGTCCATTCCGTTATTTCCGTACACGAGGTAAGTTCGTATATTTGAACTTAAATGTGTATTTATTCAATGAATGGATGGTATTGAGATTGTATTTATCTTCTGGTTAAAGGTGTAGAACTTAATTGAAATATACTGTTTAAGTGGACGAATTGTTGAATAAAACCATAGCTAGGCTATGGCAAATGGGATAATAAGACCATAACCGGGTTATGGCATGTGAATGTAAGACCATGGCAAGGCCTTGTGTAACAGCCTGGTTCAGACCCTAGTCGGAACAGTGGTTTCGGGACCACAAATTCAAGTCAAAAATATTTTAATATTATTTTCTGTGTTTACAGTATGATATGTGATATGTGTGAAAATTTTATCGTTTGTGTGCTCGATTTTATAAAATGACTTAATCGTGTAAAATGTTAAAGTGGCTAGCTATTTGTTAAAGTGCTACATTGTTATAGCTTTTATAATGTGGAAACCTTATGATGTAAATTAACCATTAGAAATATGCATGGACAAATATGGACAACCATTATGTGTTTTGTTATTTAATTTTTATGGTTAATAAGGTAATTATGTTAATAAGCTTAATAAAATAAAACAAAGCATAAAAATTTAGTCCATTATAATCCTATTTGTTGAAATTGAAGAAGAAAGAAAAGCATTCATGGCTATTTAGGGTTCAGCTACTATCAAGCTCAATTGAAGGTCCCTTTTTGTTCCGTTTTTGTTCCGTTTTCGATGATTTCTATGTTTTTAAGATCGTTGCTTGTGTTTTAGCTATCCCATGCTTGAATTTCTGAATTTGATGATGAATTTGAGTTATGCCATTGATGAAATTGTAAGCTTTGTGATGTTAGTTGATGGAAAATGAAAGATATGTGTTGGGTTATATGTTTGTATTTGAATTTTTGATGAATTTGAGTATTTTGGACTAATTTGTGAAAATGAGAAATTGAGAGGCTAAAATGTGAAATAAATGAAATATGTAGGCTTATATGAGCTGAAGGAAAATTCAGCTAAGCATGTGTATATAGAAATTTTGTATATTTGGTGATTTTGCTGATTAAGGACTAAAGTGTTAAAATGTGAAAATTTAAGGGCTAATTTGGAAAATGCCCTAAATATGTGTAAATAGATTGAATTGAATGGTTTGGTGAATAAAAGAGTTAAATTTGAATGTGTTTAGATCAAGAACCAAAGAAAACGGAATTAGATTGGGGGAAAACGAAAGTAGTTAAGTAGCCGTTCATTTCCGTTCATTCTCGTACAAGGTAAGTCTATATACAAATAAATGTGTTGAATTGAATTATTATTGTGTATATGCTAATGAATTGTGATGAATGGATATTGGAGCTGAATATGTGAAATTCAAGAAAGTTCCAATAATGTGACAAAGTTCGAAAAGCCCCGTACGAACCATAGAAATAGTTAGGATACATATGTCATGACATAGGATTCTGATATGTGATTTCATGTAAGACCACGTCAGGGACGTTGGCATCGATTTGAGATTTACGTGTAAGACCATATCTGGGACATCGACATCGTATATGATTTCGTGTAAGACCCTGTCTGGGATAGTGGCATCGATATTTGATTACATGTAAGACCACGCCTGGGACGTTGGCATTGTACGAACTTTTCAAGCTATCCGAGTATCCTTATTAATTTTGAACGGTTCAACAAACATCCCAAAAAATGAATAACTATGTAAATGTATATCCGATTCAGGTACGCATGAACTGTATATGGAATTTGGCAATGAAAGGTGAGTATGAATATGATCTTTTGATATGTGAGCTACAAGGAAATGTGATGTACTTATAAATAAGTGATTATGAACAGTTGAGCTAAATGAGAAATATGAACTTGCTATTGTGTTATGTTATGAGTCATATGAATGAATTGGTTTATAATTGTGATAAGTGATAAGTTTATTTGTATATGTCTTACTACACTTTTAAAGCTTACATTATGTGTTTTCAATTGTTTTATAGATTATTGAAGCTATCGTGAGCTCGGGGATCGTCAAGGATTGTCGTCACACTATTGAACGATATTTTGGTACCCTTGATATTGTAAATATTAATGTATGGCATGTATAGGCTAGAGTTATTTTGGTAAGTTATGAGCTTTAATGTTATCCATGTAATATGGCTTGTTAATGATGTAAATGTTGGTATGTTTTAGCCATATAAGTTAGCCTAATTTATGTGCTTGACAAGTGACATATGTGATGCTTATAAAGTCTTATAAGTTGGCTTGAACTTGGCGAGTTGAAGAGGTTAATTATGTGACATGAAATAGGTAATATGATGGTGATAAAATACATTTAGATGTTATGCAAACTTGATGATTATGACATGTTGTAATGGTATGTTTTGGTTGACTTGAATGCTTGTGAATAGGTGGCAATTTGGCTTTGCAAATGGCCTATTTTTGTCCACACAGGTAGAGACACGGGTGTGTGTCTTAGTCGTGTGCGACACATGGTCATGTTACATGGCTGTGTGTCCCTTGGGGTAGTCCTACAATTATTAGACAATCTCGAGCAAGGCCTAGACACACGGGGGTGTCTGGTGGCCGTGTGAGGCACACAGCCTTGGCATAGAGGAGTGTGTGGCCATTTCGAAGGGTACACGAGCTAGACACAGGGGCGTGTGGTTGGCTATGTGACCCAAGTTAGTTTCGAGCACAGCTTTGACACACGGGCGTATCCTTGGCCATGTGGTACAAGTCAGTATGTATGCCCTGTTTTGCCATGGCCTAGACACACGGGCGTGTCTAATGCCATGTGAGGCACACGGGGCATGTGACCTTTGTTTCTTTGAAAAAAAATTGTTAAGTTTCAGAAAAATTTTGTATGTACTCGGTTTAGTCCCAACCCTTTCCTAAGCGTGTTTAAGGTCTTGTTGACTTAAGAAAGGGACTATGTGATAATGTTTGAATATGATGTTATAATGTGCGGATGATGTTTGTGAATTGATCATGAAATGTTCTGATATGTCCGGTAATACCTCTTAACCCTAGTCCAACAACAGATACGGGTTAGATTAGAGGTGTTACACCTTGGCAATGTATGTATAAGACCATAGTTAGACTATGGCATCGAAAAATCAACGTACTCGTATCATAAGCATTTATAAACTCGGAGAGATTTGATAAGTGAATTGGTAAGAATAGATATGTATCAGTACAGGTATGTACGAAAAACTATTCGAATAACAAGCTAATGGAAGTTGAGAACTTTATGTTAACTTGGTGATTGATGTCTTTAATGCAATTTATATCATCCATTTAGAAATGTTAATGAATGATGAGATTATTTCATATTTACATGCGAACTTACTAGCTTTATAGCTTGCTCTGCTTATTTTCATCTATGTTTTTTAGTATATCGAAGCTAGCTCAGAACTGAGGATCGTCATAAACTTCATCCTACTATCAAACATCTATTTTGGAACTCTTGAAGTTATATATGTATAGTATATGGCATGTATAGGCTTGAGTCATTTTGGGTATGTTTAATGAACATGTATTTAGGCTATTTGAGTTGGCTTGTGATGATGAATTTGTTAATGTATAAAGATGTATAAATGGCTTTGTTTTGAGTTAGGTAATTGACCTATATTGAGTAGATGAGGTTGAATTGATAATGAATGTTTGGAATGGTTTAACTAAATGAATTATATATGTGGATTATGTTTAGTAAAGCAAGTTGAGTTGATAGGTATTTGAATAGGTAAATGGGATTGAATTGAGTATTGAATAGGTTGAAATGGATATAGTATGAGTGTGCATTGGTTGATGTCTTTTGGCTGCATATTAGTGTCTTGAAATGGTACGAATTGAGCTTGTATAGGTATGTGCAAAATGGGTGGCAAAATGACTTGGTAAATGACCTATTTTTGTCCACACGAGCAGAGACACGGGCGTGTGTCTCAGCCGTGTGTGACACACAGCCATGTTACACAGTTGTGTGTCCCCTAGTGTTGATTTTTAAAACAAGTCAGTATATTCCACACGGCCTCACACACGGGCGTGTGACTTGGCCGTGTGGCATAAGTCAGTATACCCTATAGGTTTGACATGGCCTAGTACACGGCCTGGCACACAGGCATGTATGGCCATTTTTAGGGCACACGGGCTAGGCACGCGGGCGTGTGTGTTGGCTATGTGACCCAAGTCAGAGAGTTACACGGGGTCGGACATGGATTGGGACACGACCGTGTACTCCCATTTCGAATCTCCACACGGCCTGTGATACGGGCATGTTTGGTGGCCATGTGTCTGGCCACACGAGCATGTGTCCCCTATTTTAAGAAAATTTTTCAAAATTTTGTGAAAATTTCATAAGTTATTGATTTAGTCCCGAATAGTTCCCAAAGCATGAGTAGGGCCTCATAGGCTCGTATAAGGGATAAATTGATTGAATTTATATGATGATTGTATGAAATGATTGAATGTATAAGAAAAGTATGTTTATATGTATTGTAAGTCTGGAAATACTCCGTAACCCTATTCCAGCATTGAATACGGGTGAGGGGTGTTACATTTATTGGTATCAAAGCTACAGTTTAGTCGATTCTAGGACTAACATAGCATGTGTGAAAGGCTAGCTATACATGCCATATATAACCTGTGATAGTGTGATGAATCTTAACATTATAAACTATTTTTTCGTGTAGTAATTGATCCCAAACGAGTTGTAGCAGATGATGTTGAGAGTAACGCGCCAGCTCTCGCTCAAGGGATAATGCCTTTTGAATCTAGACCCGTGTCGAGTAGTCATGGAGGTGATGCTAAAGAAGCCTTCTTTCAAATGATGAACGAGTGGTTCACTCAATATGTTCGAACAAATCTGGCTACTCAACAACTTCCACCCCCGCCAAATCCTCAAGTTATTGATCCAATACGATTGACTAAGCCGCCAGTCGATAAAATTCATAAGCATGAGGATGAATAGTTTAGGGATAATGTTGATGATGATCCTGAGAGAGCCGAGTTTTGGCTTGAAAATACGATTCGAGTGTTTGGTGAACTTTTCTACACACCAGCTGAATGTTTAAAGTGTGCTATATCCCTTTTGAGAGACACTGCATACCAGTGGTGGAATACATTAATATCTGTGGTGCCGAAAGAGAGAGTCACCTGGGAGTTCTTTCAGATTGAGTTCCGAAAAAAGGTACATAAGTTAACTATTTTTGGATCAAAAGCATAAAGAACTTTTAGAACTAAAACAAAGCCGCATGACTGTAACTGAGTATGAGAGAGAATTTGTGTGGTTAAGTAAATATGATCGAGAGTATGTTTCGACTAAAGAGATAATGTGCAAACGGTTTGTTGTCGGGTTTAATGAAGATATTAAACTTCTGGTCAGGATATTGGATTTGAAAGAATTCGTTGTGTTAGTTGAGCGTGCTTGTAAAGCTAAAGAACAGGGTAAAGAAAAGAGAAAGGTTGATTTCGAAGCTAGAGATTCGAGAAAGAGATTGATTGATAAACCCTATCACTCTTCATCAAAGAAATCTCAAGATTCATTTAGTCGATCAAATGCATCAATGGAGTACTCTAATAGAGATCGTAGGAAGCAATTTATGGGTTCAAAAACTCCAGCTATGTTAGTGGCAAGTGTGGAAAATGTTAGATCGAATAAATCTAAATGTGGACGATGTGGAAAACAACATTTTGAAGAGTGTAGACTGAATGATAAAGCCTGTTTTAGATGTGGCTCGCTTGAACATTTCATTCGAGATTGTCCTAAATTATATGAGAAAGATAAATCTCAGAATGTAAGATCAAGCAACCTAACTGTGAGAGGAAGACCATTCCATAATGTTGGAAATGTGAGTGGTGGTAGAGGTACGACACGAGATGCTGCTGTGAGATCCAAGGCTAGAGCACCTGCCAGAACTTATACTATTCGCGCTCACGAAGAAGCGTTATCTCCAGATGTTATTACTGATACATTCTCTCTTTATGACACTAATGTAGTTGCATTGATAGCTCCTGGATCAACTCATTCATATATATGTGAGAACTTAGTGTCCAATAAGAATTTACTTGTTGGTTCTACTGAGTTTGTTATAAAACTATTGAACCCCTTAGGCAAATATGTCCTGGTTGACAAAGTTTTCAAGAATTGCCCGTTATTGACTTTGGGTTACTGTTTTATGGCTGATTTGATGTTGTTTTCGTTTGATGAGTTTGATGTTATTCTGGGTATGGATTGGTTGACGTTGTATGATGCAATAGTAAATTGTAGACAAAAGACAATTGAGTTGAAATGTCAGAATAATGAAACTCTCCGAATCGAATCAAATGATTTGAAGGGTTTACCAGCTATAATCTCGTTGATGTTAGCTAAGAAATATGTGAAAAAGGGATGTAAAGCATATCTTGTATACGTACTTGATACAAAAGTGTCAAAAACAAAGATTAAATCAGTACCAGTTGTTTGTGAGTATCCAGATGTGTTTCCAGAAGAGTTAACGGATTTGCCACCGATCAGAGAGGTTGAATTTGCTATTGATTTAGTACCGGGAATTTCATCTATATCGATAGCTCCATACAAAATGGCTCCGACAGAGTTAAAAGAGTTGAAAGCTCAATTGCAAGAATTAACTGGTTGAGGATTCACAAGATCGAGTTTCTCGTCTTGGGGTGCACCAGTGTTGTTTGTAAAGAAAAAGGATGGTTTTATGAGAATGTGTATAGACTATCGATAACTCAACAAGGTGACAATCAAGAATAAATATCCTCTACCTAGAATTGACAATTTATTTGATCAGTTGAAAGGTGCAACAGTGTTTTCGAAGATTGATTTGAGATTTGGTTATTATCAGTTGCAAGTTAAAGACTCAGGTGTACCGAAGACAGCATTCAAAACGAGGTACGGGCATTATGAATTCCTTGTTATGCCTTTTGGATTGACTAATGCTCCTGCCATTTTTATGAATATGATGAATCATATTTTCAGACCGTATTTAAACTGATTCGTGGTTGTATTTATTGATGATATTCTTATTTATTCTCTAGATGAATCCGAACCTGCCGAACATTTGAAAATAGTGTTACATACCTTGAGAGAAAAGCAATTGTTTACAAAGTTCAGTAAATGTGAGTTTTGGCTCCGAGAGGTTGGATTTCTGGGGCATATCGTTTTAGCTGAATGTATTAGAGTTGACCCAAGTAAGATTTCTACAATTACAGATTGGAAACCTCCAAGAAATGTATTTGAAGTCCGAAGTTTATTGGGACTGGCTGGTTACTATTGACATTTCGTTAAAGGGTTCTCAATGATTGCTACACCGTTGAATTGATTACTTTAGAAAGATGTAAAGTTTGAATGGTCTGAGAAGTGTTAGAAGAGTTTTGAACAGTTGAAAGCATTATTGACAGAGGCACCAGTTTTAGTACAGCCTGAGTCGGGTAAAGAATTTGTAATTTTTAGTGATGCGTCGTTGAATGGTCTGGGTTATGTATTGATGCAGGAAGGCAAAGTAATAGATTATGCTTCTAGACAGTTGAAGCCGCATGAAAAGAATTATCTGACGCACAATTTAGAGTTGGTCGCGATTGTGCTTGCATTAAAGATTTGGCGACATCACTTGTTTGGTGAGAAGTGTCACATTTATACAGATCACAAGAGCTTAAAATATTTAATGACTCAAAAAGACTTGAATTTGCGACAATGAAGATGGCTTGAATTACTGAAAGATTATGAGCTAGTAATTTATTATCATCCCAGAAAAGCGAACGTGGCTGCTGATGCTCTGAGCAGAAAGCCATTATTTGCTTTGAGTGCGATGAATACATAGTTAACTTTGTTTGATGACGGTTTGATTGTAGCTGAGTTGAAAGCGAGACCGTTATTTCTTTAGCAAATCTGTGAAGCTCAGAAATGTGATAGTGAATTGAAAGCCAAACGAGTTTAGTGTGAGTCGACTTTTGATTCAGAGTTTCAAATTGGACCTGATGATTGTTTGATGTTCCGAGGAAGAATTTGTGTATCGAGAAATTCCAAGCTTATTTAGAAGATTTTAAACGAAGCACATAATGGTTATTTTCCCATACATCCAGGAAGCACTAAAATGTACAACGATTTGAAATAGTTATATTAGTGGTCAGGTATGAAACGAGACATTTCAGAGTTTGTATCGAAATGTTAGTTTGTCAACAAGTGAAAGCCGAGCATCAAGTGCCTTCAAGGTTGCTTCAGCCTGTGATGATACCGGAGTGGAAATGAGATAGAGTGGCGATGGATTTTGTATCGGGATTACCCATGTCTCCGATGAAGAAAGATACAATTTGGGTTGTCGTTAATTGACTGATGAAATCTGCACATTTTATCCTAGTACGTACTAATTTTTCACTTGATAAATTGGTTGAGTTGTATATTTTTGAAATCGTTAGATTGCATGGTATGCCAATTTCGATTATTTCGGATAGAGATCCGAGGTTTACATCGCGGTTTTGGAAGAAACTGCAAGAAGCTTTGGGTATAAAGTTGAATTTCAGTATAGCTTTTCATCTGCAAACTGATGGTCAGTCTGAGAGAGTAATTCAGATTCTCGAAGATATGCTCAGACGTTGTGTTTTAGAGTTCGAAGGTAATTAGGAGAAATATTTGTTGCTGGTTGAATTTACATACAATAATAGTTTCCAATCAAGTATAAAGATGGCACTATATGAAGCATTGTATGGTCGTAAATGTCGAACACCATTGTATTGGTCCAAACTTAGCGAGAAACAGATTCACTGGGTTGATTTGGTTAGAGAAACTAAAGAGAAAGTGAAAGTAATTTGCGACTGTTTGAAAGCGGCTTTAGATCGATAGAAATCGTATGTGGATTTGAAACGAAAAGATATTGAATTTCAGATCAATGAAAAAGTGTTTCTGAAAGTATCTCCATGGAAGAAAATACTTCGTTTCAGTCGCAAAGGCAAATTGAGTCTGCGATTCATCTGGCCATATGAGATTATTGAACGAATAGGGCCAGTGGCATATCGACTAGCTTTACCGTCAGAGTTAGAAAAGATTCACAATGTATTCCATGTGTCAATGTTGCGCTGTTATAGATCTGATCCATCACATGTGATTTCTCCATCAGAGATTGAAATTCAACCTGATATGACGTACACCGAAGAACTAATCAGAATTCTAGCACGTGAGGTTAAACAGTTGAGAAATAAAAGCGCAGCTCTCGTAAAAGTACTTTGGCAATGACACGGTGTTGAAGAGGCTACGTGGGAGCCTAAGGAAGCTATGAGAAAACAATACCCTAACCTATTCACTAGTAAGATTTTCGGGGACAAAAATCCCTAAAGGGGGAGAGTTGTAACAACTCGTTTTTAGTCAAATTAGAACAATGGTTTTAGAACTACAAATTTGAATTCAAAATATTTATTTTATTATTATTTTAATGTTTACAGCATGATAGCATGCATGTGTGAAAATTTCGTGAAGAAATTTTATCGTTTGATAGGTCAATTTGATAAAAAAAGACTAAATTGCGTAAGTGTAAATCTTGAGTTCTAATAGCTAAAGGTTTCTAATAGCTATGGAACTTAAAAATAAATGTCCTTATGTTGTAATTAGACCATTAATAGCATGAGTGGACTTATATGGACATATATTAAGGTGTTTTAAATAGTTTTATATATGATTAATATAGTAATTTGTTAAGTAAAGGTTAATTAATTAAAACAAAAGACAAATTTTGTTCATTCATCTTTCTCTCAACTGAAAATAAGAAAAAAAAGAAGCCATTGATGAAATTTGAAGGTTTGGCTATGCATGCTTCAATTGTAAGTGATTTTTGACTCGATTTTTAGTGATTTTTATGTTTTTGAGTTTGTTGTAGCTCAATCTATCTAGCCTGTACCTTCGATTTCAAAACTATTAATATTTGTGAGAGTTTCCATTAATGTATATATGTGTTCTTTGATGTTTAATGATGAAATATGAATATTTGTTATGAATTATACAAGTTTTGTTAAGTGATTTTTAGTGAAAATGCAAAATAGGGATTAAATTGAGAAATATTGAAAATGTGTGGTTGAAATATGAAATAAATGAAAAATATGGTGTGCTAGGGGCAGTATGGTAATTCGGCTAGCATGGGTCTATTGTGAATTTCATTAATTTGTGAATTTATGAAATAAGGACTAAATTGTGAAAAATACGGGGTAAAACTATAAATGTGTTTTAAAGTGTGTTTTGAACTAAATTGAATGAATAGTTGATTAAAGAAGCTGATTTCGATTACTTATAGATCAAGAAAAGAGAAATTCAGACTTAGATCTGGTTAAAAGCAAAGTAATTGAATAGTCGGTCCGTTCCGTTATTTCCATACACAAGGTAAGTTCGTATATTTGAACTTAAATGTGTATTTATTCAATGGATGGATGGTATTGAGATTGTATTTATCTTCTGGTTAAAGTTGTAGAACTTAATTGAAATGTACTGTTTAAGTGGACGAATTGTTGAATAAGACCAAAGCTGGGTTATGGCAAATCAGATAATAAGACCATAACCGAATTATGGCATGTGAATGTAAGACCATGGCAGGGCCTTGGAAATGTATGTGTAAGACCATAGTTGGACTATGGCATCGGAAAATCAGCGTACTCGTATCATAAGCATTTATAAACTCGGAGAGATTTGATAAGTGAATTTGTAAGAATAGATATGTATCAGTACAGGTATGTACGGAAAACTATTCGAATAACAAGCTAATGGAAGTTGAGAACTTTATGTTAACTTGGTGATTGATGTCTTTAATGCAATTTATATCATCCATTTAGAAATGTTAATGAATGATTAGATTATGTCATATTTACATACGAACTTACTAAGCTTTATAACTTACTCTGCTTATTTTCTTCTATGTTTTTTAGTATATCGAAGCTAGCTCAGAACCGGGGATCATCAGAGACTACATCACACTATCGAACATCTATCTTTTTACTCTTGAAGTTATATATGTATGGTATATGGCATGTATAGGCTTGAGTCATTTTGGGTATGTTTAATGAACATGTATTTAGGCCATTCGAGTTGGCTTGTGATGATGAATTTGTTAATGTATAAATATGTATAAATGGCTTTGTTTTGAGTTAGGTAATTGACCTATATTGAGTAAATGAGGTTGAAATGATAATGCATGTTTGAAATAGTTTAACTAAATGAATTATATATGTGAATTATGTTTAGTAAAGCAAGTTGAGTTGATAGGTATTTGAATAGGTAAATGGCATTGAATTGAGTATTGAATAGGTTGAAATGGATATAGTATGAGTCTGTATTGGTTGATGACTTTTGGTTGCATGGTACCAATTGAGCTTGTATAGGTATGTGCAGAATGGGTGGCAAGATGGCTTGGTAAATGACCGATTTTTGTCCACACAGGTAGAGACATGGGTGTGTGTCTCTGCCATGTGTGACACACGATTATGTTACACGGCATGTGTCCCCTGGTGTTGAGTTTGAAAACAAGTCAGTATGCTCCACACGGCCTCACACATGGGCGTATGACTTGGCCATGTGGCATAAGTCAGTATACCCTATAGGTTTGACATGGCCTAATACACGACCCCGCACACGGGCATGTATGGCCATTTTTAGTGCACACGGGCTAGCCACACGGGCGTGTGTGTTGGCCATGTGACCCAAGTTAGAGAGTTACATGGAGTCAGACACGGGCTGGGACACGACCATGTGCTCCCATTTCGAATATCCCACAGCCAGTGACACGGGCGTGTCTGATGGCCATGTGAGACACACGGCTTGGGCACACGGGCGTGTGTCCCCTTTTTTGAGAAAATTTTTAAAGTTCAATGAAAATTTCATAATTTATCAATTTTGTCTCGAACTGCTCTCAAAGCATGTTTAGGGCCTCGTAGGCTCGTATAAGGGATAAATTGATTGAATTTATATGATGAGTTTATGAAATGATTGAATGTATAAGAAACGTATGTTTATATGTATTGTATGTTCGGTAATGCTCTGTGACCCTATTCCAACATTGAATACGGGTGAGGGGTGTTACAGCTAGCCTCTAAAGACGATTTAGCAACCAAGATAAGATCCTCAAAGAAGCTCAAAATGACCATCAACTCATTCGACAACAATGACATCTACTTTCGAGTCAATATTCCTTAGTGAGTCTCAATCCATCAATAGACCTCCTTATTTCAATGTTGCAAATTATTCTTATTAGCAATCTAGAATGACCTTGTTTATACAAGCTAATGCTTATGTCGTGTAGGACATCATCACAGATGGTTCAACCTTACCTCAAAAGAAATAGTGAGAGATTTTTGTTCCAAAGAGCAAGAATGAATAAAATGAAGAAGATAGGAAGAACATGCAAAAAAATGCCAAGGCAATGCATACTCTATTTTGTGCACTTGGTCCGGATAAGTATATTAGATTTTCATCTTGTTTAAATTCCAAGGAGATATGGGACAAGATTGAAGTCACCCATGAAGGCACTAGCTAAGTGAAGAAGTCTAAACTTGGAATCCTTACTCTCGACTACGAAACTTTCAAGATGAAGCCCGAAAAAGATATCAAGGAGATGTCTGATAGGTTTGCAATTATCATAAATTGATTGAAGTCTTATGGGAGGACTTATCTAAATGAAGAGGTGGTAAGGAAGGTGCTTCATAACTTACCTACATCATAGGAAGCCAAGGTGACCGCAATTGAAGAAGCAAAAAATTTAGAAACTTTATCATTGGATTAGCTCATCGTTATTTGCTTACACATTAGATGAGACTTCACAAAGGGAGTGAAGAAGAAAGAGTTATGAAGAAGAATTTTGGTAATGCTCTAAAATCAACCACTAATAATGATAGTGAATCAAGGGAAGAGGTGGATAAAGATAAAGAGATTGAGATGTTTGCTAGAAAATTTAAGAGATTCATGAGGTCCAACAAATGAAGAGAATTTCAAAAGAAGGAAGGACTTAAACTTGAATCTACTAAGGATAAAGATCCCATTATTTGTTATAAGTTCAAGAAACAGAGACACATCAAGTATGATTGTCCTCAACTTAAAAAGAAGGGGTCTAGCAAACAAAAGGCCTATGTTGCTGCTTGGAGTGATGAAGGTTAATCCGATGATAAAGTAGCCAACTTATGCCTTATGGCCGTAAATGATCCTGAGGTAACTTCTAACTCATCTACTTTAAATGATTATTCTTTTGATAAGTTGCAAGATGCCTATGATGAATCGAGTTTGGAATTTGAAGTCATGATATCAAAACATAAAAAAAAAAGGTTCAAAACTGAGAAATGAAAATGACTTACTTTCCAAAACCAATCATGAACTTGAAGAAAAAGTAAACAAAATACAATAAATTATTAATGACTTTGAAAATAAAAATTTAAACTTGTATAATTTACTTTCAAAAGTTCTTGAGGATCATCAAAAGCAACTTGATTTACTTAAGAGCGAAAAAGCTCACTCTAATAAAGTTTTTGGAAAAGGAGAAAATTCAAAACAAAACTTTGTTAAAAGGAGAAAATTCAAAACAAAACTTTGTTAAAAATAGGTTTACTTTCTATAAACATAGAGGTCCCTTAAGATTTTACAAGGGAAAACTTGTTAAGAGTGTATATGCCCCTAAAAGACTTAGTGCTACTGAAAACAAAGAAGCTCTTTCAAAATTGATACCTAAAGGGACTAGGATTTTGAAGACTAATGATTATTGACCCAAAAGAAATTGGGTACCAAAAACTTAATTCTATGTTTGTAGGTAAGGTGCATTGCTTTAAGGTGAATAAATGCAATTTCAATATGATTGCACCTTAATGTTATTTGGTATGGTAGTTCATATGTTCTTTATTTTTAATATATCTATCTTTGGACTAACTACATTCTTTTCCTCTTAAGTTTTACTTGATTTTTTTTATATAACAAAAATGGGGAGAAGAGAAAGGTAAATTTTATGGTTGATTGATTGCTTATATGCCAATTTTAGTGACTATGTTTTCAAAGCAAAATGAATGTCAAATTTTAGCTTATTTCAAATTTTTATGCTCCAAATCTTTATACCTTAAATTGAAAATGATTTTTATATAAGGGGCTTAAATTGAAAATGACTTTTATTAAGGGGGAACAACCTATTCAAAAATAAATTTACAAAATGTTTTGTTATATCAAAAAGGGGAAGATTGTTAAACTAAGCATTATTGGATAATATGTTTTGGTATAATAAATTAAAGTGTTTTTGAATAAAATTAATGTTGAGCAATTTCATAAAAATTAAGTTGGAATGGTTTCAATTGAGTCAAACATTTTCAAATATGTTTTAACCATTTTCAAACAAGTTAGAATTGCTCCACGACAAAAAGTATCGATTCTTTTTGTCTAAGTATTGATATTTTACAAGATATCGATACCCCTCTGATAATCGATACCAAATTGGCATTCTGCCAATTTCAAACATTGGTAGGTATCAATCTAGTATCAATATTTTTCTTAAGGTACCGATATATTTCCTAAGGTATCGATATTCCTGCTCCAACAGTCACTGAAATCAACATTAATTACAAACAATATCGATACCCTTTTAGTAGGTATCGATACTTGCTTCTACAGGAGAAGTTAATGACCTGGTATTTCATCCCCAATGGCTACATTCTCTTCTACAACAACCACAACAATTGGAAATCAATTAGAGGGTATAAATACCATCTTCCAAAGGTTTAGCAACAACAAGAGCAATGTGCAAAGCTTAAAGATAAATCAAAATAACCTAGAGCTTAATTCTTCCATACCTTTTCTTGTAAACACTTCTTAGCTTTTATTGTATTCTTTAGCTCAAGTGTTCTTATTTATATTTGTGCTTAATTGGCAAACATCCTGATCTTGTAAGGATTGTTTCTTTGTTTGCTTATTTGTTTCTCTTCGAAAGAGGGTTAGGTCCTATGGTTTGGGTAGAAACCTTAAGAGGGTTTGTAACTTAATATTTTAGGGTAAAAATCTTAAGAAATATTGTAAAAAAGATTGTAAGGTTAAACCTTGTCCTCAAAGGTTACCAAATTACTAAATTTGGGAAAATCCTTAGCTGTAGTAAGCTAAGGTAGTAGAGTAGGCAATTGGGGTCGAACCACTATAAATCATTGTGTTCCTTGTTGCATATTTTTCATTGCTTCCACCAAAATTTCTCAAAGGCCAATTCAACCTCCCTATTGATGATTTTGAGTTGATCCTTCCGAGCTAACAATTTTGTGTTTACATTTTTAGGGTTCTTTATTTTCGAGTTTTAGGGTTTTGTTTTTATCTCCATCTTTTGTACTTTTCGTTCTTTTGCCACTATAGTAAAATTACCTTTACTCGTGGTTTCTTTATGCTCTTTGGATAGGGTTTTCCATGTTAAATTTGTGTGTTCAATTTCTCACTTTCTTCCGCTATTTTTACTTATTCATTGCTTAGTCGAGTTGATCCCTGACAAGTGGTTTCAGAACTACTTCAATTTTCGTATATCAACCCATTCAGATATGGCAGTAACAAGGTTTGACATTGAGAAGTTCGATGGTGTCACAAATTTCAATCTGTGGTAAGTTCGGATGATGGCAATTCTAGTTCAAACTGGTCGAAAAAAGGTTGTTAGTATGAAAAAGCTTAAAAATCTAGATTAGACAGAATGGGAAGAGCTTGATGAAAATAGACTGTCTGCAATCTAGTTGTGCCTCGCGAATAGGTTATTACGGGAGGTATTGATAGAGAAAACCTCATCCACTTTTTGGAAAAGGTTAGAAACTCTTTAAACGACTAAGTTTTTGGCTAACTATTTAGTGTTGAAACAACGTCTATTTATGTTTCGCATGAACAAAGGTGAGCTTCTTAGAGATCACATTAGTCAATTTATTAATCTTTTGAATAATTTAAAGAATGTTGAGGTTAAGATTGACGATGAAGATCAAACTATGCTATTATTGTGCTCTTTACCCTCTTCATACAAGTCTTTTAGGAAGGCTTTGATTTATGTCAGAAACAAACTCTCGTTTGAGGATGTGAAGGGTCATTTGTTAAGTAAATACAAACTCGATAATGAGTTTGGTTCGGATAGCAAGGCAGATAAGCAAGCTTTTGTTTTAGTAGCATCAAAGAAACAATACAAATGGTGTTGCTATTGTACGAAGTTAGGTCATGTCAAAGCAAATTTTTATAAACTGCGAAATAAAAGGGCTACTGAGAGTAACAAGAAAAATCTATCTGGTGCTGATTTGGCTGACGAAAGTGGTGATGATTTCTTGCTAGTGTCAATGAGCGATAGCTCCGAACTTACGTTCAAGTGGATTCTAGATTCGGGATGTTCTTTCCACATGTGTCCTAATAGAGAATGGTTCTCCACATACAGTTCGGTTGAAGGTGGATTTGTCGTATGGGAAATGATTCATTTGGTAAGGTAATCAGTATTGATGCTGTTAAAATTAGGATGCACAACGGGACAATTAGGACATTCTCAGATGTCAGGTATGTACCTAATTTACGAAAGAATCTCATGTCCTTGAGTATTTTAGACTTGAAAGGTCGTAAAATCAACATCGAGTCAAACAACATTAAGGTGTCTCGTGGGGCTCTTGTTTTGTTAAAAGGTAAAATGACCTACAATCTTTATATTCTAGAAGGTTCTACAATGACTAGTGAAACCAGATGCCCCTCATCCGTTACGAAGTCAAACTCAACCTGTTTAGAGTGAAGGCAATTTGGTCATAGGAGGGCAAAAGGTATGATCATTTCATTGAAGAGAGGTTCTCTTCTGGATGCAGGTTTTGAAAAGTTAGGGCATTGTGTTCGTAAAAATTAGACCCGGGTTACTTTTGATTTGGCAATGCACAAGTCGAAGGCTAGAAGTCTTCCAACTTCTAAGCATAGATTTGACTAAGTTAATTATTTGCATAGTTCAAGATAGACCCGTGACGAGCTTTGGAAAAGATGGCGTTGTGGAAATTTGAGTTAAGGTGGAGATTTGTTGAGCATGCCTCGTATTTCAGTCAAATTCGAGAAATAATCTCTCGATTAAATTCTGTTTATTTATTTCAATTGAACTCTGATTAGTTTAGATTATTTTATTATTATTTGACCTACAAATTTAGCCTATAAATAGGCTTTTTTGCAACCTTAGAAAACACGCCCATTAAAAGATTAAAACTCATAACACTTTTGGAAAATTTTGTGTTTACAGTTTGAGGGTTCTTTATTTTCACGTTTCGGAGTTTAGTTTTTATCTCCATCTTTTATACTTTTCGTTCTTTTATCATTATAGTAAAATTATCTTTGCTCATGGTTTTTTTATCCTCTTTGGACAGGTTTGTCCACGTTAAATTTGTGTGTTCAGTTTCTCAATTTCTTCTGTTATTTTTACTTGTTCGTTGCTTAATCGGGTCGATCCCCAATAAACCAAAAATTATATCATTATATAATAATTTCGGTAAAGATTTTCCTAGTTAAAATTTGTGTGAAATATACTCCATATATTATTTTAAATGTATCCTCTATGCGTGTAAATCAAGTATGTATACATATCATATCTAATATTTAACTTTGTTAAAATAAATTAATCATAAAAATATTTCTATAATTAATTTAATGCATGTGATAGTTAAATATGATTCCAACTACCTATGGATTCTAATAATTTTAACCATAAGGTTTGACCCTATAAGATCCTGCAATATTGACAGTAACATTAAAACAATTTCAATGTTACAAACAATGAGTGACATCTTGCTTAGTCTAATCTATTGTTTCTTTATTCTCAAGTAGACTAAGATAAACAAATTAGGATGATATCACATATCAACTCAATTAAGCATGGTCATGCATTTTTAATTTCACTCTATCAAGAGATCTAAGATATTTCTCCTATTATCAAGAAGGGACAAATCCTATCTTGATCACTCGTATCCCACTATACTGATGGTGGCATACCCAACATTGGTCTTAATAATACAATCATTTCATAGAAGAAGTTTAACTATGTCAAAACATACAACTCATGGTGTTGGGACTATGATGATCTCAAGTCTAAAGATTATACACACAATTATCTCTATGAGAAATGTTGTAATTGTGACAGAATAATCCAATAAGCATTATCATAGCGAGTCAGTCCAATATATTGTTCTTTAACATATACTTATGTGTTGATTTGATATTACATATTTATAACAACAAATGTCATCAATCCAGCACATATTGATCTCAACGCATTATTGTTATTCATGCCCATAATAATACTTGACTAAGGACATTTAAGAATGACTATATCATTCTTTGGACTTTATAATTATATAATTTATTTTAAAACAGAAATATGTATTGTAAATAATAATGTGCCTTTATTAATAAATTAGTTAAACAAATATGTTAATCATCACCGTATTAGTTTTTGGGCATGCTCCAACATAGAAAACTTGCAAAAATACATTCATTTGTGGTTTGCAGGCCCAAACTTGATGATCTTGGACTTTCCATCATCGTCAACAAAAATAAGGCAATGCTCACTCGATGGTGGAATCGATATGCTACAAAAAATGATTGTAGAAGAGGTGAATTAAGGACAAATATGGGGAGGGGATTCAATCTTGGATTCATTTAGATTTTCTCTTTCCAAAAAATGTCATCAATATGGATGAATATTATAAGTCTAAAAAATGCAACTTTCTTGGTTTTGGGGGACGAGGGTGGGTCATAAGTGATGGGAATAGAATTTTTTTTTTTTTTGCTTGATAAATGGCATGAAACAAGCCTCTAAAGTATGAATTTTTGCACCTTTTTTTATTGGACTAGGACAAGTCAACCTTAGTTGCTATGGTATTTCTTAATCTGGTTGATTTGGAGAAATCGTTTTATCTGGAAAATGATTGTTTTGATAGGCTGCTACAATTTCTTGATAAAGTGTCCCTTAATGACAACATTAGTGATCAAATCATGTGGGAATTCGGGTGAAATATTTAATTAAAAAATTTGTATTCCAACTTGATAAGCTAACGTTCTTCTACCATCAACAGGAGTGATTCTACTTCTTACGAATTCTTCGTGTTCATCTGAACCTTCAAGTCTTTATTTGGGTGGCTTTACGTAAGTTGATTCCCTTGAAATTTTCTTGTATCTAAAGGTTTGATCAACAATGATGATTCATTATGCCTTTTATGTGGCATATTTAATGATGACCGTGATCAAATTTTGATTTCTTGTTGGTTCTCTTAGTCAGTTTGGGGAATGATCATTAATCGGTGAAATTTGTCATGGGTGATTCTAGAGTCACTTACATATTTCATTTTTCAATGTTCTATGATTCAATCTGATAAGCAGGTTAAGAAACACTATTTAAGTCTGTGAAATCACTACATGGACACTCTAGCTTGCCCAAAATGAAATTGTTTTTATAGGAAAGTTTTAGAGTCTCAACGATGTTTTTTTTCTGTGTAAAATGTGACCTTGGTTCTGGATTCAAGCCTTTGAGAAGGATGTGGATTTTGATAAGGGCTAGTGGTAGTCTCTTCACTTTCATGCTTCTAGCCTTTGGAGTGGGCACAATGTGCCTAGTGAAAAGTGATGATTGTGTTTTTAGTGTTTAGGATGTTTTAGGCTCATTTGAGCATTATGTTGTTGGTTGAAAAGAACTAGGAGTTAAATGAATGAAGTGACAATAAGTAGGATCTTGACATTTATTGGAGGACGTAGCAACTTCATATTTGAAATATGGAGACTCAACCATGGGTCAATAAGCCAAAATCTGGCAAGTCAATGAAAAACATTATGACACTAAATGCTTCTCATCGTGAAGGTTACATTGAATTTGCCGAAGGAGTGATTATTTTCAAATATGGTTGTAAGGCTAATAGTAAAATAAATTTGTATTTTTAATATATTTATTTTTAGTTAATTATTAAATAAAATGTTATTAAATTTGAACTTTTCTTATTAAGAATAAAATTGGTGTGCCGAATTCAAACACTTACAAAAAGGGTTAAATTGAAATAAAAAGCAAAGAGGAGGGCTTGATTGAATGATTGAAGATTTAAAGATGATTGGATAAAGATTGAAGGGTTGAAGATTTTTTTTTTTAAAGTGGCTGAATAAAGATTGAAGGATTTTTTATATTGTTACAACTCTATAATTAGTTTAAATTCTAGTTTAAATTTGATTTTTAAATTTATAATTATTTAGTGATAATATTTAGTGATAATATCATTTAGTGATAATATTTAGGAAAAATCTTCCTAAATTTTAACAGTAAAAGTGTATATAAATACCTAGTAACTACAACCAACTGAACACACTTTTTTTTTACCTTGGCATTTAATAAATTCTTTTTTTTCTCCCCTTTCCTGCGCCATCTTCATCATGCTATTGCTATTCTGTTTCATTATTTTACTTTCAATCTTTTGGTCTAATTGCCTTCCAAGGCCCTTCCTCTTTCCATCACCCACAATTCCACAAATTTATTTTCAAAACATGATTTTTTTCTATGATTAACTAAACCCCTTTTAGCTTTAGCCCAAAAATGACTCCAACAAAACAATCGTGAGATTCGAACCCGCTCAAAAAACCTCTCAATGCAGTATTTTGTATCTCTCTAGTATACGGGATAGTACAAATTCGTCCCTTAAAGTTGATTCAGCTTCAATTCAAAAAGTGCATGTTAGGTTGGAGTTGTTTGGTGTACAGTTGGGAAGACAAATCAGCCGTGTTGTGTTCGAATTCCCGCGAACAAATTGGCAAGTCTAGGTAGGAAAAGCCAGTTGGATTCCGTCAAGGGAGATAGAGATCAGATTTAAATGACCCACGCAGTTGAGGCCATTGATTCAAGTTGGGCTTTTCAGATCGCAAGGCTGTCAGAATCCTAAATTGCGACGTGGTGCTTGGGATATTCTTGGTCACTACAACCAACTTATTGCTTGGAAGGGAAAATCTATTTCAGGGATCTATTCAAGATTGGAGTACACCGAGGCTAAGGCTAAGCTTAAAAATATTTTATTTACCAATTTATTTTATTTTCTTAAATTTATTTTTGCATTTTGAATCTATTTTTATTTTATTTTATTACACTTTATATTTCCTTATTTTATTATCATAATCAATTTAAACCCCCATTTTTTTTATTTTTTCCCAGCACTACTACACACAAGTCGTGAGCACGACTATGGCCGCGACAATGAATCTGGTCACAAGAAAAGGCGAACTTAGATAACCAGTCCCTGTGGATTCAACCCTACTACTATATATTACATTTTATTGTTATATTTGTCGAAGGAATTTATATTTGGTGGTTTCAACGCCAATCAAATTTTGGCACCATTGTCGGGGATTAGTGAAAATTTCTAATTTTTGTTTATTTTCTTTATGACCAGGTCAATATCGAGGACTTTAGCATTTGAACCAGAGATAGAAAATTTGGCTCGTACACTTCGAAGAGAAGCTATTTAGCGTGGTAAACAACCACAACTTGATTTTGAAAAAGGATCTTACACTGAAGATATCTACTTATCCGAAGATTCAGAAGAAATGGTGGATCAAACTATACACCAACTTGCAGTTGCACCAGATGAACAACAACCGCTATGCATAACTTATTCAGTGGGCAAAACACTGTTCGAGTTAAAGTCGGGATTAATACATTTATTACCTATTTTCTGCGATTTGAAAAATAAGAACCCACATACTCATCTGAAAGAGTTCCACATGGTTTGTCTAAGCATGAAACCAGAAGGAGTAACTGGGGATCAAATAAAACTACGAGATTTTCCTTTTTCATTAGTGAACTCTGCTAGAGAATGGTTATTTTATTCACCTTCGGGATTTGTTAATACTTGGACTGATATGTCTTGATTGTTTCTTGAAAATTTTTTCCCAACAGCTTGAGTAGCCGAAATAATGAGAAGTATAGTCGGAATATAGCAAAAAGAAGCAGAATCATTCTATAAATATTGGAAGCGATACAAGAAGTTGTGCGCAAGTTGCCCAAAACATGGTCTGTTTAAACAGTCGCTCCTACAATATTTCTATGATGGGTTACTCCCAATGGAAATGAAGATGATTGATGCCGCTAGTGGAGGGGCTATAATGCCTTAGTTTTTAGGGTTAGAAGTGTTGGGATTTATAGGTAGGATCAGTGGCTAGATCAGGTATTTCAGTTTGTTTTTGTGTTCAAGTGTCAGAATGGGCTTGCTGGTCTGGTGGTTGGTTGTGTGTTAGTTTAGCCTGGGGGTTCCGGGTTCGAGTCCTCAGGTGTACTTTGAGGGAATTATTTTGATTTAGTTTTGTTCTTGTTTTAAAAGGTTAGATTTTATTTTTATTTGTTTTGCTTATTTTTATTTTTATTTTGTGATATGGAAAAAAAGGGGGCAAAGAAAACATGAGTTTTCTTTTCACGTTCTTTTTAGGTGTTTCCTAATGTTTATTGGTACGTTCCTCTTTTCTCCTCTCTCACTCTCTTCTCACTAAATTCTTTCTCTTTCATCATTGTGGTTTCATCATTTTGATTTGGTTTCAGGTTCTTGAGGGAGATATAATTGCGCAGCGAGTGGAAACTTTGTAGTTTATTGATTGTTGGGGCATTTTTATCGCAAATTAAGGTTTGGGTTTTGAACCTCTTTTCTTCTATTTTTGATTTGTTAATTCAATTCTGTAGTATTTGATAATTTCGAGTGTAACTGAACTGGGTAATTGGTACCGAATTACTGTAAAATTCGGTAACTTTTGTGTGTTCTAAACTGCTTATTTTCGATGTGAAATTGTTGTTGAATCTGGAGGATTTATGTATAATTCTGTTGTTTAAAGAGTGGTTAACGACTAAGGTTTGTGCTAATGTCACAAAATTGAGATTTTGGCCAGTTTTGGTGTGGTTTTGAGACCACACGGGTGGCCACACAGACGTGTGCAATTGGAATTTAGGGTTTCTCAGCTAAATTGGGTGTCACACACCCGTGTGACTAATTTGGTGAAACTAGTCGATTTTCACATGGTTGTGTCCCCTGGGCACACGGGCGTGTGTGATTGGGAATTAGGGATTTAGTGGTTCAGTGCCACACGGCCTGGGCACATGACCGTGTGGCTAATTTGAGTATTTAAGGATTCCATACGGGCGTGTGTTTTGGACACACGATCGTGTTTGGTGGGCACACGAGCGTGTGAGACCCTCACACAACTGTGTCTACCCTACACTCTATTTTAGCTCAAATGGATAGAGAGTTACACGGCTAGATCACACGGCCATGTCCCTAGGTCATAGGAGCGTGTGCCTTCTTCCACACAGGCATGTGCCCCTCCACATGGGCATGTTGACCCTCACACAACCTAGGCATTTCCACACGGCTGGAGCGCATGACCGTGTGGCTCAACCTCGCTAAGTTTTGTTCTGCATCAATTAAAGCTTGATTGTAGTTTTGTGTGTTCCGAATCCTAGCTAAGTCTTAGTAAGGGTGTTTGGGACTTTGTTTCAGCCTAGACTAGTATGCTTTATATAGATATAACTTTATTTAAGCAAATTGTTTGATTGTTACTTATGGTTACTATGCAATTAATTCTGAATTCGGGTAAATGATTGTACACATTCCTGATTCTAAGTGATTGGTGTGTGAGTGTTTGAGTGTGGTGTGCATTCTGTGACTACACGGGATTTCTATAATTGATTGACTGGATGTGAGTTTCTGTGTCTGAATGATTGTTTGGAAAAAAATTGTATTTTGATTCTGTACGTCTGTCTGCATACTTACATTTGCATAAAACATTTGGGGTTTTAGTTGTGAAGAGAAGGAATACTATTCTAATTTGGCAGTTAAACTGTGACCTATCTGTATAATTGTTTACAGCATTGTATCGCATATATGTTAGATTGGCTGCGTATTATTATCTAATCTGGCAGTTTAAACTGCAACATGTCTGTACAATGGTTTACTACAATGCACTATACGACATATACGACAGTTTTGCTACGTATTGTTATCTGAGTGGCTTAGTCTACATACATGGTGTGTAGGGTTGAATGGGCCTTTCAAGGTCCTACATAGTGTGTTTGGATGGATGAGCTTAAATAGCTCTTATGGGGTGTGATCAGAAGATGGAATGGTGTTTTGGCTGGATGGGTGGGTTTTGATATTTAATTGCATTCATATGCATCTGTTTGAGTGTTTTTGGTGTAAGATTATCTGACTGTATTCTATCTGATTGAATAACACTTGCGACTGAGTGTCTGTGTGTGACTTGGTGTGCTTGAGTTGTTACGTATTGTTGGGACGTTGGTTCCAAGTTTACATTCTAACTCTGTGTATATCTCTAAGTTTGTTTTGCTATTGAATTGAGTTATGTAATTTTGTTATTAGTCATGTGTGGAACTCACACTAAGCTCGTGTAGCTCACCCTTATTAGTGTTTTCCTCTTTCAGGTACATTTACGTGTTCTGAAGTTAGACTCGGTATGCGGACATCTCAGAAGCATCACATTTTTTTTAAACTAGTTAATAAAGTGTTTTCTGTAAATCTGTATTTTTATGTAAACAATTTTGGATTGTAAATTCTATTATTTATACTATAATGTTTTTCAATTTGTTAAACTAAAATTTCCCATGATCACTTTGATGATCAATGTGACTTCCGAAATTCGGTCTAAACTTCTAGGGTGGGTTTTAGGGTATTACAGGGGCTCTTGTGAACATTACTCTGCAAAAAGTTAGGGAATTAATTTCGACTATGGTTGCAAGTTCTCAACAGTATCAACCACTTATGGAACTTACAAGAAGGGTTCATGAGCTAAGTACTCCTTCCATAGTAAATAAGATTGACGAACTTACTAATACGGTTAAAATTATGCTTGCAGGACAGACAAACTTAGCTCGATTTTATGGGATTTGTGTTAAGCCTGATCATCTTTCCAACTTGTGTCTGATTTTACTTGAGGACACACTGCAAAAGTAGATGCCATTGGGAACTTCCTAGGGCAACCTCAAAAGTGCTATGAGCTATATTCGAACACGTACAATGCAGGGTAGAGGGATCACCCAAATCTAAGCTATGGATCAAACCCCCAATACAATCAACCATATCAACCAAGGCCAGCTCCGCCTCAACAGTATCAACCTCCAAAGTTATCTCTTGAAACCATAGTAGAAAGGCTAACCGTTAGCACTGAAAAGTTCCAACAAAAGACTAAAGTGCATCTCTAGGAAATGGATCAGGAAATAAGTAAGTTAGCTCTTACGATTATTCGTTTGGAGAACCAAGGAAAATTACCATCCCAAATCGAGTTAAATCCTAGTCCAAATGCAAATGCTGTGACCGTAAAGAATGGGAAAGAGTCAGAACTAGTGCCTAGAACAAGTCGTGACCATAATGTTGAATAGGAAGCCGAACCAGCAGCTCCCACTGAATCGACACCTGATAAACCATTTGGTGTACCTCCTCTATACCTTGGAAGGTTCGCCTCAGTTAAAAAGGAACGAGAGGAAAAAGAAATCCTTAAGACATTTTGAAAGGTAGAAATTAACATTCCTTTACTTGATCCTTTTAAACAGGTTCCACGCTATACAAAATTTTTAAAAGAACTGTACACCTGCAAAAAAAAGCTCCAAAGAAATGAATGGGTGAATGTGGGAGAAAATATTTCTGCAGTGCTATAAAGGAAAATCCCGTCGAAGTGTAAAGACCAAGGTATGTTTTCTATATCCTACAAAATAGGAAATATTGGCATAAATAAAGCCATGTGTGATTTAGGGGTACCTATTAATGTAATGCCTTTATCTATTTTTAAATTGCTAAACACGGGTCCTTTGAAAAAATCAAGGATGATTATTCAATTGGCAGACAGGTCATGCGTATATCCAAAAGGGGTACTGAAAAATGTCCTCGTAAAGTAAATGAACTAATTTTTTCTGTAGACTTTTACATCATTGATATGAAGGACAACTATTCAAAAAATGCTTCTGATATTTTACTCGAGAGACCATTCCTAAGAACCACACGTACAAATAGTGTTGTTCATAGTGGAACCCTTACTATAGAATTCGATGTTGAGGTGGTAAAATTTAATGTTTATGAGGCAATGGGCCAACCCAACTCATTGTCGAATATTTCTAGTGTTGATATTATTGAACCATTAACGAAATTTCATTTTGACTATCATGAAGGGGATGGATTACAAACTATACTTTTCAATAGTTTAGACCTCAATACGATGGATAAATTGGAATAGATAATGACGTTCAGAGAACCAATTCAGGAAATTATTGTTCTATTGGAGACTCTTCAATTCCCTAGAAGCCAAGGTAAGTATTTTGAACTTTCTCCTTCTAAAACTAATCTATTGCCTTCTATTTTGTAGGCCCTTGAGATAGAGCTTAAATCATTGCCGGAACACTTGAAGTATGCCTATCTAGGTAATGGAAACACTTTACCAATAATATTTACAGTAAACTTTCAAGATTGTAAGAGGAGAATTTAATTCAAGTCTTGAGAGACTACAAAGGGGCTATTGGATGGACGATCGCTGACATAAAAGGATTAAGTCCCTTTACTTGTATGCATAAAAAGAAGAAAACGTAAGACCAAAGAGAGAAGCTTAAAGACGCCTTAATCCACTAATGATGGAGGTTGTCAAAAAGGAAATTTAAAAGCTACTGGACGTCAGGATGATCTATCCAATTTTTTACAGTAATTGGGTCAGCCCAATTCATGTGGTACCCAAGAAAATTGGTATATCTGTAATAAAAAATGAAACAAATGATTTAGTTTGCACTCGAGTCTAAAATGGGTGGAGAGTCTATATAGATTATGGGAAGTTGAACTCTTTAACTCAAAAAGACTACTTTCCACTTCTTTTTATTTATCAAATGTTAGAATGTTTAGCAGGAGAAACTCATTACTATTGTCCTGATGGTTATTCAGGTTTTTTCCAAATTCCAGTGGCATCGGAGGACCAAGAGAAAACAACATTTACATGTCTATTTGGCATACTCGCCTACAGACGGATGCCGTTTGGACTTTGCAATGCACCAGCCACATTCTAGAGGTGTATGGTAAGTATATTTTCCAACTATATTGAGAAAATAATTGAGGTATTTATGGACGATATTACAATTTATGGTAATTCTTTCAATGAATGTCTGTCAAACCTCGTTAAAATTTTAGAGAGATGTCTAGAATTTAATCTAATTCTTAATTATGAAAAATGTCATTTTATGGTAGACAAGGGATTGATTTTAGGGCATATTGTTTGTGCTGAAGAGATCATGGTCGATAAGGCCAAAACTGATATTATCAACTCACTTCCATAACCTCACAATTGGGAGGGAAATTTGTTCTTTTCTTGGTCATGTAGGTTTTTACAGGCGCTTTATTAGGGACTTTTCTAAGATTTCGCGATTGCTCTGTAATCTCTTGCAAAAAGATAAAGAGTTTAAATTTGATCAAGCGTGCAAAGATGCGTTAGAAACTCTCATAAAAAATCTTGTTTCAGCTCTTATAGTACAGCCACCAAATTGGGACTACCCTTTTGAGCTCATGTTCAATGCAAGTGACCAAAGTGTAAGAGCTGTCCTTGGGCAAAGAATTAGGAAATAACCTCACGTCATATCCTACGCCTCTAAAACACTAGATGCTGCCCAGAGCAATTACTCAACTACTGAAAAAGAATTATTAGCTATTGTTTTTGCTTTGGAAAATTTTAGATCGTATTTATTAGGCACTAAAGTTATTGTTTTTTCTGACCATGTTGCGGTGAAATATTTGATCGGGAAAAATGTGGCAAAACCTAGGTTAATTCAATGGATTCTTCTCTTACAAGAATTCAATCTCAAGATCAAGGACAAGAAAGGAAGTGAGAATTTAGTAGCTAATCATTTGAGTCGAATTCCCTTTTCAAAAAATGACACACCTCGTAAAGATGACTTATCAAATGAAAGTCTTTTGTCAACTTAGACAGTTTACCCATGGTTTGCAAATATGGTAAATTACCTCGCTATAGGTATTATTTCTTCCAACTTATCATATTCTGAAAAGGACAAGCTCAAAAGAGACTCGCGATATTATATTTGGGACGGTCCATACATATGAAAACACTGTTCTGATTAGGTAATTCGACGATGTGTTGTAGAAACTGAGGTATAATCTATCTTTCCTTTTTTTGATTATTTTGCTTGTAGAGGGCATTTCGATCCTAAATGCACCACACATAAGGTACTTGAGTGTGGATTATTTTGGCCACACATATTTTGTGACACTAATTTATCCTGCAAAACTTGCGAGAGTTGTCAAAAAGTAAGAAATTTAAGCCGAAAGAGTGAGATGCGCCTAACACCTATACATGTATGTGAATTTCTTTATGTGTAGGGCATCGATTTTATGGGAACGTTTATTTCATCATTTAATAATGTTTACATTATTCTCATTGTAGATTACATATCTAAATGGGTAGAAGCTAAAGCTACCCAACATGCCGGTGCGAAAATTGTAGTGGATTTTCTAATGAACTCTATCTTTTCGAAGTTTGGCACACCGAGAGCATTAATCAGTGATCGAGGAACTCATTTCTGCAATAAGGTAATTGATACTCTACTGAAAAAGTATGGGGTGACACATCCTGTGGCCACGACTTATCACCCACAAATAAACGGTATAGCGAAAGTTTCGAACTGCGAAATAAAGTCGATTCTAGAAAAGACCGTGAAACCAAATAGGAAAGACTGGAGCTTACATTTAAATGATGCATTATGGGCATACCGTACTACTTACAAGGAACCAATAGGAATGTCCCCTTACCAACTCATATTCGGTAAACCGTGTCACCTTCTAGTGGAGTTAGAACATAAGGCATTTTGGGCAGTAAAAAGATGAAACATGGAGTTGGACGCCACAGGTAATTATCAAAAATTAAACATTCAAGAACTTGAAGAGATCCCGTGAGACCCATATTAAAATGCCCAAATATATAAAGACAAAACCAAGGCGTTTCATGACCAGAAAATATCTCAGAAACAATTTTCAATTGACCAGAAAGTGTTACTTTACGATCCTAAACTGAGAATTTTTTCGGGTAAGCTTTGAACCAAATCACTTTGTCCTTTTCTTATTACTATAATATTTCCCTATGGTGCTGTTGAAATTAAAAGCGAGGAATCCGGGAAATGTTTTAAAGTCAATGGTCAAAGGTTAAAACCCTTTTACGAGAACTTTCAAGTACATGTGATGCAAGAGTTATTTTTCGAGGAGCCGAACGATTAGATTTTCCAGGTCGTCGAGCTAACGACGTTAAAAAGCGCTTTATGGGAGGAAACTCACATTTATTTTTATTTGTTTTATTTAATTTTGAATTCTAGTTTAGTTTGAGAATTAAATAAATATTATTTTAATCCATTTGATTGTGCTGTTTTCCAGGAGCAACCACATTCTACTATAGATAAACAACTTCATTGCATTGGAACTCACCTCAAAATAGTGGAAGCCAACATCTCAAGTATCCTCAACATACTACAAATCGATCACTTCCACCACCCTCCAGCCCATTAAAAGTAAACAGGGAGTACACTTTCTCCACTCATATTATCCTTTTTGCACATTGGGGGCAATGTAGGCTAAGTAGGGGGAATTTTGGATCATGTCATACTTTCTTTTTGCATGTGTTTTGCTAATAATAATTTCTTAATTCGTTTTCGAAAATAAACCTCTAATTCTTATGTTTAGTTTATTTAAATAAGTGGGTGAATCATGAGTAACTATTGCTAGCTTGATCAATGAATATTTTGTAGAATTGAAAATGTGATGCCTAAGTCAATATTTCATGAAAATTGTTGGTTTTGTTGAACTTGCCTAATGAAAGTACTCGGTTAAAAAAAATAAGTTTGCTAATAGCTTGGTTAAGAGTGAATATTCGGAAATGTGACCAAGTTGAGTAACTGGGATGAGGTGATTGGGTTGTTATCTCATTTCGCGTCAAAAGGTTTGGTGACGAGGCGAAGCTTGTAACATTCCACTAACTGAGCTGCCTTGAAATAAATCAATTAGGGACTTATGAAATTGAGTAGCCAAGATGAGGCTCTTGGGTTGACATCTCATTTCGCGTCAAAAGGTTTGATTATGTCTTAAATTTGTTAAAAATAAATAAAGAGAACGTGTCGGGTTGAGTAACCAAGGTGAGGTGTTTGGTTGTCATATCACTTCACGTCAAAAGACTTGACTACGTTTGAAAAAAAACAAAAATAAAAAAAATAAAAAAATAAAAAAAAAATGTATATAGATATAAATAAAAATATATATTGGGTATGACCGTTTCGCACGTTTGATTGAGCCTAAATTTAGTGAAATAGTTGAGTTTGACATACTGTTTGAGATTTTATAAAATCCTTATTGATTGAGTTTAGCAATTGTTTATTTTTTATTCACCTAATTGTTTGATGTATGCTTGACTAAGAAAGGGGGTTTTGATTTTGAAAGGGATTGACAAATTATTTTTAGTGGATATAATGCTTGAGGACAAGCATCGGCTAAGTAAGGGGAATTTGATAGCAAGATAAATTCATATTTTTAATATATTCATTTTTAAATAATTATAAAATAAAATGCTATTAAATTTAGATTTTTCTTATCAGGAATGAAGTTGGTGTGCCGAATTCAAACTCTTACAAAAAAAGGCTAAATTGGAACAAAAGGTAAAGAGGAAGGATTGATTGAAAAATTGAAGATTCAAAGATGATTGGATAAAGATTGAAGGGTTGAAGATTTTTTTAAAAAGTGGCTGGATAAAGATTGAACGATTTTTTATATTGTTACAACTCTGTAATTAGTTTAAATTCTAGTTTAAATTTAATTTTTAAATTTATAATTATTTAGTGATAATATTTAGAAAAAATCTTGCTAAATTTTAGTACTAAAAGTGTGTATAAATACCTAGTAACTACAACCAATTAAACACTCTCTTTTTTTCTCCCCTTTCTTGTGCCATCTTTATCCTGCTATTGCTATTCTGTTTCGTGTTTTTTTACTTTCAATCTTTTGGTTTAATTTCCCCTTTCCATCACCCATAATTTCACAAATCTATTTTCAAAACATGATTTTTTCCATGATTAACTAAACTCCTTTTAACTTTAGCCTAGAAATTACTCCAACAAAACAATCAAGAGATTCGAATCCTCTCAAAAAACCTCTCAACACAGTATTTCCTATCTCTACGGTATATGGGATAGTACAAATTTGTCCCTTAAAGTTGATTCAACTTCAATTCAAAAAGTGCATGTTGGGTTGGACTTGTTTGGCGTATAGTTGGGAAGACGAATCAGTCGTGTTGTGTTCGAATTCCCGCAAACAAATTGGCGTGTCTAGGTGGGAAAAGTCATTTGGATTCCATCAAGGGAGATAGAGATCGAATTTAAATGACCCACGTGGTTGAGGCCGTTGATTTGAGTTGGACTTTTTAGATCGCAAGGCTGTCGAAATCTTAAATTGCGAACACGTGTATCGCAATTAGAAATTTGATAAAAGTAAGTTTGCAGGTCGTACCGGGATTGACTACATAAGAAAAAGTTGGTGATCGGGATGTTCTTGGTCGCTATAACCAACTTATTGCTTGGAATGAAAAATCTATTTCAGGGATCGATTCAAGATTGGAGTACACTGAGGCTAAGGCTAAGCTTAAAAATATTTTATTTACCAATTTATTTTATATTCTTAAATTTATTTTTACATTTTCGAATCTATTTTTATTTTATTTTATTACACTTCATATTTCCTTATTTTATTATCTTAATCAATTTAAACCCCCTTTTTTTTTTCCTAGCACTACTACGCACAAGTTGTGGGCACGATTGTGGCCGTGACAACGAATCTGGTCACAAGAAAAGGCGAAATTAAATAACCAGTCCCTATAGATTCGACCCCACTACTCTATATTACAATTTATTGTTATAATTGTTATAAAAATTTATATTTGGTACTTTCAATGCCCATCAAAGACAAAATATAAAAGCCAAGAACATTGCGAAAGCCTTAAGTCCTGTCACTTACGAAAACACTACAAATTTATGGAAGGTACAATTTGTTGGGATTTTGTCCCCTTAGTACAAGATTTCATCAATATTCTTTTAATTTTTCAAACAAATTGTTAAAATAAAATTCTATTTTTAAACTATTATCTTTTTTTTATAATTGTTATTAATATTTTTTCATGAAAATAAAATGAATTAAGTAAATATTGGTTCATTGATTGTTTAATGTTTAATTAATATTGAGTTGCATCATAAAGACGAATTGTAATGCAAGAAGACAATTTATATTAGTAAGTATCAATATTATTTGTAGTTTAAAGAATCAAAATGAACAATTAATTTAAGGGACTATTATGTTGTTTATCAAGTACAATTGAGAAGATATATTACTTTAGGTACTGGAGCAGATGACTACTAGAAATTAGAGACATAAATGTGATTGTCAGTATTTACAATACATTGAACAAGACTCAAGTTTGTCAGTATTTACAATACATTGAACAAGACTCAAGTTAAACTTATACATAGATCTATTTATGAATTTATTTACTTGTGACGTTCATAGTGTAACTTACCTCAACTTTAAGTTAATGTACCTAACTCATATGTTTGATTTAGCTATTAAACATTATGTGAAAAGGGATATAAATAATTGTGTAAATCGTGGAAGATTAAAATACAAATTACATCAATTTAATAAACATTCTAAAACGCTTAAAAATTAAAATGCTATAAAATTTATTCACACTTTCTTAGTGGTGGATACGTTAATTTCAACCAACAAATTGAAGCAACGTATTTAAAAAATTAAAATACTATAAAATTTGAAGAAAAAAATAAAAAAATAAAGTTACAAATATGTTAACAGAATATATATTTCTAAACAAAATAACATATTATTAAATTTTTAAAATACTTATTTCCTTTAGAAAAATTAAAATATTTATGTAATTACTAAAATATTAACATTATAATTTTCAAAAAATTGAATATGAAAGTATTGTTAGATGTATTTAAATATGTTATAAAAACCATAAAGAAATAAAAAAACCATAATTTATTATAATTTTAAAATATTACTAAAATTTACAAATTAACATAATTATTAACATATTAAATTTAAAATTAAATAATATTTTAAACTAATATAAAGTACTTTTGAAAATGAAAAATAAAAATAGAAAACAATTTAAGAATATTAATAAATCCAAAATAGTTTAGAACAACATATTCTAAAAACATATACTAAAACACTTAAAAATAAAAATAAAAATAAAATATTAGTTTACATAACAGATTTTTAAACCAATAAAAATACAGTTAAAAATTTTATAACATTATAATATTGATTGATTATAATTAAATATTTTCATACAATAATAAATTTTATTAATATTATTCATAAAATTTATTAATTTTTTTCATAAATTAATTTGTTTATTACTACAAAATTTTATTATTTAAAATATTGACATATCTATTTATTTTAATTAATATTTTCAATAAAACATATATTTTATATACTACTTATATGTGATAAAAAGATAAATTTGTATTTTTAATATATTTATTTTTAGCTAATTATTGAATAAAATGCTATTAAATTTAGATTTTTCTTATCAGAAATGAAGTTAGTGTGCTGAATTCAAACTCTTACAAAAAGTGGCTAAATTGGAACAAAAAGCAAAGAGGAAGGCTTGATTGAAAGATTGAAGATTCAAAGATGACTCGATAAAGATTGAAGAGTTGAAGTTTTTTTTTTGAAAAGTGACTGGACAAAGATTGAAGCATTTTTTTATATTGTTACAACATTGTAACTAGTTTAAATTTATTTTTTAAATTTTGAATTATTTAGTGATAATAGTTAGAATTAGTTAGTGATCGGATTTAAACGACTCACACAGTTGAGGCTATTAAAGTCTGGTTGGAAATTCGACAAGGGTCGATTTTTAGGTGATACCGGGATCGACTACGAGAGGAAGAGTTGACAGTTTGAGGGATCCTCGATTGCTATAACCAGCTTATCACTTGGAAAGAAAAATCTATTTGAAGGATCGATTCAAATTTGGAATACACCGAGGCTAAGGCTAAGCTTAAATTTCTTTATTTATCCTTTTTTTATTTTTATATTTTCATTTTCGAACCTATTTTTATTTTATTTTTCGTTTTTCCTTATTTTATTATCTTAATCAATTTAAACCCCCCATTTTTATTTTTATTTTGAACATTTCTACACACAGGTGAAATTAGATAGTCAGTCCCTGTGGATTTGAACCTACTACTCTATACTACTAATTACTGTTATTTTGTTATAGAAATTTATATTTGCTGGTTTCGACGCGCATCAAATTTTGGCGCCATTGCTAAGGACTAGTGAAAATTTCAATTTTTTGTTTATTTTCTTCATGACCAGGTTAAAATCGGGGACTCTAGCATTTAAACCAAAGATAGAAAAGTTGGCTCGAACACTTCGAAGGGAAGCTATTCGGCATGGTAAACAACCACAACCCGAATTTGAAGAAGGATCTTACACCGAAGATATTTACTTATCCGAAGATTCAGACGACATGACAGATCAAACTATATGCTAACTTGCAACTGCACCAAATAAATAACAACCGCTATGCATAACTTATCCAACGGGCAAAATGCCATTCGAGTTAAAGTCGAGATCAATACATTTATTGTCTACTTTCCATAGTTTGAAAAACAAGAACCCCTATACTCATCTAAAAGACTTCCACATGGTTTGTCTGAGCATGAAACTAGAAGGAGTAACTGAAGATCAAATAAAACTACTAGATTTTCCTTTTTCATTAGTCGACTCTGCTAGAGAATGACTGTTTTATTTACCTCTGGGATCTGTTAATACTTGAACTGATATGTCTTGATTGTTTCTTAACAGGTTTTTCCTAGCAGTTTGAGTAGTCAAATTAAAGAGGAGTATAGTCGGAATACAACAAAAAGAAGCAGAATCATTCTATGCATGCTGGAGCGATATAAGAAGTTGTGCGCAAGTTGCCCACAACATGGCCTGTATTAACAGTCACTCTTATAGTACTTCTACGAGGGGTTACTCCCAATGGAAGTAAAGATGATTGATGCCACTAGTGGAGGGGCGTTTGTAAACATGACTCCCAAAGAGCTAGGGAATTAATTTCGACTATGGCTGCAAATTCTCAACAGTATCGACCACCTATGGAACCTACGAGAAGGGTTCATTAGCTAAGTACTCATTCCATAGTAAATTAGATTGATGAACTTACTAATGTGGTTAAAAGTATGCTTGCAGGAAAATTAAACCTAGCTCGGTTATGCAAGATTTACGCTCAGCCTGATCATCCAATAGACTCATGCCCGATTTTACTAGAGGACACAAAAACACAAGTAGATGTCGTTAGGAATAGTCAAGGGCCACCTCAAAGGCACTATGATCCATACTCGAACACATACAATGAAGAGTGGAAGGACCACCCAAATCTAAACTATGGATTGAATCCTCGATATAATTAACCATATCAACCAAAACCACATTTGTCTTAACAATATCATCCTCCAAAGTCATCTCTTGAAACCATAGTAGAGAGGATAGCCGTTAGCACCAAAAAGTTCCAACAAAAGACTGAAGCGCATCTCCAAGAAATGGATCAGCAAATACGTAAGTTAGCACTCACGGTTATTCATTTGGAGAACCAAGGAAAACTATCATCTCAAACTGAGCCAAACCTACGTGAAAATGCAAAAGTTGTGACCATAAATGATAGAACAGAGTCAGAACTAGTGCCTGACACGAGTCGTGACCATGACGCTGAACAAGAAGAACAAAAAGTTGAACCAACAGCTCCCACAGAGCTGACACCACATAAACCATTTGTTGTACCTCCCCCATACCCTGGAAGGCTCGCCCAAGTTAAAAAGGAACAAGAGGAAAAAGAAATCCTTGAGACATTCCAGAAGGTAGAAATTAATATTCCTTTACTTGATGCAATTAAATAGGTTCTACACTATACAATTTTTTTGAAAGAACTGTGCACCAAAAAAAAGAAACTCCAAGGAAAAAAATGGGTAAATGTGGGAAAAAACATTTTTACAGTACTACAAAGGAAAATTCCACCTAAGTGTAAGGGCCAAGGTATGTTTTCTATGTCCTGTAGAATAGGTAATATTGGCATAAAGAAAGCCATGTGTGATCTAGGAGCATCTATTAATGAAATGCTTTTATCCATTTTTAATTTGCTAAACAAGGGTCCTTTGAAAGAAACAAGGGTGATTATTCAATTGGAAAATAGGTCATACGTATATCAAGAAGAGGTACTAGAAGATGTCCTCGTAAAGGTAAATAAACTAATTTTAGCTACAGACTTTTACATCATCGATATGGAGGACGACCATTCAAAAAATACTTTTGATATTCTACTTGAAAGACCATTCCTAAGTACCGCACATACAAAGATTGATGTTAGGAGTGGAACCCTCACTATGGAATTCGACGGTTAGGTGGTAAATTTATTGTTTATGGGGCAATGGGCCAACCCAACACAATGTCGAATATTTCTAGTGTTGACATTATTGAACCACTAACGAATTTTCATTTTGAGTATCATGAAGGGATGGATTACAAACTATACTTTCCAAAAGTTTGTACTAATATACGATGGATAAATTGGAGGAGATAATGACGTTTAGAGAACTAATTTGGGAAACCGTTGTTCTATTGGAGACTCCTCAATTCCCTAGAAGCCAAGGTAAGTTGTAAAAGCCCGTTTTTAGTCAAATCAGAATAGTGATTTCAGAACCACAAATCTGGGGTCAAAATATTTATTTTATTATTTTTTTAATGTCTACAGTATGATAGTATGATTGTGTGAAAATTTCGTTAAGAAATTTTATCATTTGAATGTTCAATTTGATAAAAAGGACTAAATCGAGTAAAGTGTAAAAGTTGGGTACTATTAGTTAAAGGTGTCTAATAGATATAGAACCTTAAACTGGAGGTCCTTATGTTGTAAATAGCTCATTAACACGTTAGTGGATGATAATGGCTTGGTAATTTTGAAACTTGTGAAATTTTTTAAGGTTAACTTTGTAATTTAGTACTTAAAGTTAAAATTAATAAAAGAAAATCAAATTCTTTTTATTCATCTTCAACATCCATTGAAATTTGAAGTTAGAAAACTATTTTTAGGGTTCAAAGGTTTGAAAAGTTCATCATTTTGCATGTAAGTGTTTTTGACACGGTTTTTAATGATTTCTATGTTTTTAGAGTGGTTGTAACTTAATCTAGCTAGCCCAGGGACTAATTTGTAAAATTTTTAAAGGTTTAGGGTTTTATCATTGATGAATGTACATGTATTTTGATTTTTGATGATAGAAAATGTATGGTTGTTGTTAGATAAACAACATTTGTAAAGTGATTTTTGGTAAGATTATCAATTAGGGATTAAATTGTGAAATGTGTAAATTTTGTGGTAAAAATGTGAAATAAATTAAAAATATGGGCTGCTATGGTAGTAAAAGAAATTCGGCTAGCATGAGTAAGGATTAAGTTGCATGAATTTGTATTTTTATGAGCTAAGGACTAAATTGTAAAGAAATTGAAATAGTAGAGGCAAAGGTGTCAAGTTGCCATAATGTGATTTTTGGGCTAAATTGAATAGACTGATAATTAAATAAGTTAAATTTTAATACATTTAGATCAAGAAAAGAGAAGTTCAAAACTAGATCGGGGGGGATAACAAAGTATCAGACTAGTCGATTCATTTCGTCATTTTTCTGAATCAAGGTAAGTTCGTATGCTAATAAGCATTATTATAATTGTATTATAAATGCTTTAATATTGAATTAATTGTGAATATGACCTTATGTATATGTTCGACGAATATTCAGCAATGTGAAATCCTGGTTGAACCTTAGGAATAGATTAGGATACGAATTGTAACACCCCTCGCCCATATCCGACGCCATGACAGGGTTCAAGGTGCTACCTTTCTTGACTCAACCAACTATACAAAATCGAGCCATAAAAAAATTTCAAACAATTTAAAAACTTCTCTTTTCACATGCAATCTATCTCAAATATGGACTTACGAGGCCCAAATCATACATCTGGGATGGTTCAGAACCCAACCGAGAACTCATGAAAAACTTAGAAAAGTTTCATGCATCAAGATTCCACACGCCCGTCTGGATATAGAACACACGGCCGTGTGCTAAGGACATGCTCATATCCCGAACCGTGTCTAAAAACCTGGGCAGTCTGCCAAAACCACACGGCCCAAGCACACACCCTGCCCTATAACCGTGTCCTTCACGCGGTCGAGACATACGGCCGTGTCTCTTACCCGTGTACTACTAGCATGCATACTAACTTTATGGCACGGCTTGGGTACATGCCCGTGTGGCTTGCCGGTGTACTAAAATGACTTTAAAGTTTTAAGTTCAAGGGACACACGGCCACAACACACACCCATGGGCATGAGCCGTGTGTCACACACGGCCTAGACACACACCCGTGTGTCTTACCCGTGTCGACAAACTAGGCTATTTTTCAAGCCATTTTGTCACCCATTTTGCACAACCTATACAAGATCATGTCAATATACAAATTTCACCCCAAAAGACAGCAATTCATCCCAAGAAAGAACATCATATGCATTCATCAAAATGAATAATAGCCACTATTCTAGGCTTGATACAAAGTGAAGGGCTTTTGACTTGAGCCAAAATACATGAATAACTCTCTTAATACAACATCCTAGTCTAGCCCTATACATGCCACATTCAAAAATATAATCAAACTATACCGAGTGTTGTGGCTGATAGTGTGATCGATATCTCTGACTTTAAGGGATTCTTAAGCTAGCTTGGTGGCACTGAAAGAAAAAGGAAAGGAAAGGGAGTAAGCATAAAGCTTAGTAAGCTGCATATAAATAACTATACAACAATCTCACCATTTACCATCATGCTTATAGCTCAAAGGTGAACATAACTTAACTTACTCATTATCATCTACTCGAGTCTCATTTTGCAAATTAAGCTCGTTACTCATGCTTATCATATAGGTACCTGTAGCACTCACAACATGATCATCCTTTCTTTATAAAAAATGAACTATAACTTTTACCATTGAACTGTTGGAATACTCCTGGATATTCCATGAACCTTCAACATGGGATATATTGTCGATGCCATGTCCCAGACATGGTCTTACATAGGCTCTCATATATGTGTGTTGATGCAAGTCCCAGACATGTCTTACACTAGCACAACTCCTAGCCGATGCGTGTCCCAGACACGTCTTACACTGGCTATCTCTGTCGAGGCCGATGCATGTCCCAGAAATGTCTTACTCTAGCGCTCAACTCTGTACCGATGCCATGTCCCAGTCATGGTCTTACACTGGCTCTCATAATGCGGCCAAAGCGTGTCCCAGACATGTCTTACACTAGCGCACAAATCACCCAATGTCTTGGCACAAAATATCCAGTTCATATCTTGAGGTTTCAACGTGATATTTCTACTATCTCAATATTACAAAGCATTCTTAATTTATAACTTAAAAACTTGTACAATATCAATTCAATGATAATATGAATACAAGTATTAATAGTGTAGTTGTATTATTTACATACAACTTACCTTGGTTTATAAAAAGTGTTTGACTAGCAGGCTTAGTCGGATTGCTTGGCTTTTCCTCGATCTAGGCTCGATTTTGGCAAATCTTGATCTATAATAACAATATACATCCATTTAGTCACTAAACACAATTATGCATTCATAAATTCACAACTTTGGTAAAATGACCATTTTGCCCCTAAGCCTTGACAAAATGACCATTTTACCCCTATGCTAAAAAAATGATTTTTATCGAATTTCCTCAAATTTCAAGCCTAGGTAAACTTATTTTACTACTAGAGAAATCCCAAATTCTCACTATTTCACACACTTACCACCTATTTTGCAACTTATGCAAAATAGCCCCTTTAGGTGTTTTCATGCTAACACCTTTCACAAAAGTTGTTTATAACACAAATAGGACTCATATTCTTCCATAAAAACTCAGCATATGTCAGAAATAAATCCATGGCAAAATCCTAAACTCTTGACCATTTTGTAAGATATCACCCTCATTTGAAAGCTCATGCTTCAAGGGTCTCAAAAATATAGAAATCTTGAAGAAAACTCATTAAAATCACTTACTTATGAGTGCTTTAAGTTGCTGCAAATTTTTGAGCTTTCAAACCTCTCCTATGGCTAGTAAAAATCGGTAGAGAAGAAGAAAATAAAGAAGAAATAGCCTTAGTTTTGTTTAATATAAAACTAGTCAAAATTGATGACCTAATCCTCACCTAATTTTGACCTTCTCTCCAATTTGTCTCCCCATGGCCGGCCAAGACATTTCAATAGGATCTATTTGCCCTTAAAGACCCCAAATTTTAATTCTCTAGCTATTTAACATATTTGGGTACAAAAATACAACTTTTACCTTTTTATGCGATTTAGTCTTTTTTTGCAATCGGGCTTGAAAACATTAAAATTAACTCACCAAATTTTTCATGCACTAATATAATAGTACCATAACCTCATAAAAATAATAAAAATAATTTTTTTCTATCTTCAGATTTGTGGTCCTAAGACCACTGTTCTGACTAGGCCCTAAATCGTGTTATTACACGAATGACATGTTATTAGGGGTTATGTGATTTGGGTGTTGGCCCGTATGTCCTACCAGTGGCTGAGTTATCCATCATGTGTTAAGGATTCTCGTCAACTTGTGTGAGCAGCACCGTGTAGCTACGTCATGACCATCAGCTTGTGTGAGCAGACCCTTTAATAGCTCGAGAGTGAGCATTATATGAGATATGAGATTGAGATAGCTTCGGCTATGTATTGGCACTTAGGGTGTGAGATTCCCGGGTATCTGATATTATTCCAAATGGTTCAATAGGGATATCGATGATATGAAATGGTAAAAAATAGATACGTATCAGTATAGGTATGTATGAAAACTATATAAGCATTGAAGCTATAAAAGTTGTGAGTTCATGATTACTTATGTGATTGAATATATATTAATCTTATGAATTAATGATTTTGTAGTATATTATGTTCATACTACTTGATTGGTGAATGAATGGTGAATGAATGAATCGTCGGAGATCTCATAATACTATCAAGCTTTCACTTTGGTATATGTATTTGGTTTTATGGCATGTATAGGAGTTATGATCATTTTGGTATATATGTTGGTAATGAATTTAGCCATTTGAGTTGGCTTGTAAATGATGAATGGTTTATTTTGTGTATAGCCATGTGATTTGGCTTATTTTGGCAAGTTTGGTGATGTATGTATATATGTGAGAAAGGCCTTTTGATATGTTTTGTATATTTTCCATTTATATGCTTGTTGTGAATTGGTATTTTGAGTATTAAATGGTTTAATTTGAAATTGGTACGTTTGTGATTTTAGGTAAAGTGATACATAATTGAAAGTGACCATATTGATGATTTGAGTATATGTATTTAGTATGTTTTGAATTGGAAAAATATGATGTAATGAGTCATATATTTTTTGGTATAGAAATAGCATGAATTAGGCTTGGTTGAGATTGGTTTGAATGCCTATTTATGCCATGTTATATGTCTTTTGGTTTGGTGTAGGTGAATGCAATTTGGGTGAGAAAAATGGCTTGGTAAATAGCCTATATTTATCCACACGGACGTGTGTCTCAGCCGTGTGTGAAACATGGTCAGGTGACACAGTCGTGTGTCCCCTGGTGTTTAATTAGAAATCAAGTCAGTATACTCCACACGGCCCAGCACATGGGCGTGTGACTTGGCTGTGTGGTTTAAGTTAGTATACCCTACAGGTTTGGCACAGCCTAGCACACGACATGGCACACGGGTGTGTGAGGCCATTTTGAAGGGCACACGGGCTAGTCACACAGGCGTGTGGTTGGTCGTGTGACCCAAGTTAGAGATTTACACGGGGTTGAACATAGGCTGGGACACGATCTTGTGATCCTATTTTGAATGTCCGCATAGCTTGTGACACGTACGTGTCTTTGGCTAAGCCACATGGGCGTGTGTCCCTTGTATTTTGAATTTTTTTAAGTTTTCCAAAAATTCCCTGAGTTATTGGTTTAGTCCCGGACCACTCTTAATGCATGATTTGGGCCTCGTACGCTCGTATTAGGGACAATATGAATGATTGTGAATGATTTATATTTGGAATGAAAAAATTGTATGTGAATTGTATGTTTATTTGTGTAATAAGTTTGGTAATGCTCCATAACCCTATTCTAGCAATGAATACGGGTGAGGGGTGTTACCTTTAATGGTATCAGAGCTACGCCTTAGTTAATTCTAGGACTAACGTAGCGTATGTGAGAGTCCAGCTATACATTCCATATATAACATGCGATAGTGTGATATCTCCTGTCAGTTTAAATCGTGTTTTCACATAGTAATGGATCCCAATAGAGCAGTGGTTGATGATGATGTGAGTAATGCGCCAGCCTCTATTCACGGAGTAGCGCAATCTGAGTCGAGACTTGTATCGAGTAGTCAGGGAGGAGAGGCCAAAGAAGCCTTCTTCCAAGTGATGAACAAGTGGTTCACTGAGTTTGTCCGAACAAATCTGGTTGCCCAGCAACTTTCTTCCCTACCTATTCCCCAACCGGTCGCTCTAGCTCCTCAAAGATTGGAACTTTTACGTTTGAGTAAGCTGCTTGTGGATAAAATTCGAAAGTATGAGGTTGAAGATTTTAGAGCTATAGTTGATGATGACCCTAAGAGAGCCAAGGTTTGGTTTGAGAATACGATACAGGTATTTGATGAATTTTCTTACACACCAGCTGAATGTGTAAAATGTGTCGTATCACTTCTGAGAGACACTGCAGATCAGTGGTGGAATACTTTGATATCTGTGGTGCCGAGAGAACGGATCACATGGGAATTCTTTCAAACCAAGTTCAGAAAGAAATACATAAGTCAGCGGTTTATCGATCAAAAGCTCAAAGAATTTCTAGAACTGAAATAGGGTCGAATGTTTGTGACAGAATATGAGAGAGAATTTGTGAGACTAAGTAAATATACTTGAAAATTTGTTTCCACTGAGGCAATTATGTGTAAATGATTCGAAGATGGGTTAAACGAAGACATTAGACTTCTTGTCAGGATTCTAGAATTGAAAGAATTTGTTGTGTTAGTCGACAGAGCTTGCAAAGCCAAGGAACTTGGTAAAGAAAAGAGAAAAGCTAATTTCGAGGCTAGAGATTTGAGAAAGAGGTCGATGAGTAAACCATATCACTCTTCGTCAAAGAAATCATGATATTCATATAATTGTTCGACAGCTTCAGTGGGATATTCTAATAGAGATCATAAAAAGCAATATATGAGTCCTAAAACTCAAGCCACTTCAGTATCGAGTGTTGGTACTGTTAGAACCTACAAACCCGAGTGTCAACAGTGTGGAAGATGACATTTTGGAAACTGCTGGACGAATAACAAAACTTGTTTCAAATGTGGCTCACTAGATCACTTTATTCATGATTGTCCTGAGTTAACCGAGAAAGATAAATTTCAGAAAACAAGACTAAGCAACACAGGTGCTAGAGGGAGAACACCTAGAAATACAAGAAATATGACTAGTAGAAAAGGAGCGACAAAGGATTCTGCTGTGAGATTTGAGGCTAGAGCACCAGCTAGAGCTTACGCTATTCGCGCTCGTGAAGATGCGTCATCACCAGATGTTATCACCGATACATTTTCTCTCTATGGCACTAATGTAATTGCCTTGATAGATCCTGAATTGTATCATTCATATGTCTGTATGAATTTAGTGTCTAGTAAGAGTTTTCCTGTTGAGTCTACCAAATTTGGGATTAAAGTATCGAACCCTTTAGGCAAGTATGTTCTAGTTGATAAAGTTTGCAAGAATTGTCCTTTGATGACTCAGGGTTACTATTTTCCAGCTAATTTGATGCTTTTATTGTTTTATGAATTCGAAGTTATTTTGGGTATGGATTGGTTGACTCTGCATGATGCTGTTGTGAATTGTAGACGAAAGACTATTGAATTGAAATGTCAGAATAATGAAACTCTTCGAATTGAATCTGATGACTCAAGTGAGTTGCCTATTGTGATATCATCGATGTTAGCTAAAAAATATGTGAGAAAAGGTTGTTTTGCTTACCTTGCGTATGTGCTAGATACAAAAGTGTCTGAATTGAAGATTGAATCAGTGCTAGTAATTTGTGAATATCCGGATGTGTTTCTAGAAGATTTACCTGGGTTGCCATCGATCAGAGAAGTCGACTTTGCTATTGAATTAGTAGCGGGAACATCACCAACATCGATAGATCCGTACAAAATAGCTCCAACAAAATTGAAAGAGTTGAAATTTCAATTGCAAGAGTTAATAGATAGAGGTTTTGCGCGACCTAGTTTTTCACCCTAGGGTGCACCAGTACTGTTTGTAAAAAAGAAAGATGGATCGATAAGACTGTGTATTGACTATCGTCAGCTCAACAAGGTTACAATTAAGAACAAATATCCTTTGCCGATAATTGATAATTTGTTTGATCAATTGAAAGGAGCAACAATATTTTTGAAGATTGATCTGAGATCTACCTATTATTAGTTGCGAGTTAAATATTCGGATGTGCCGAAAACTGCGTTCAGGACAAAGTACGGGCATTATGAATTTCTTTCTATGCCATTCGGATTAACTAACGCTCTTGCATTTTTTATGGATTTGATGAATCGAATCTTTAGACCGTATTTAGACAGATTTGTTGTTGTATTCATTGATGGCATTCTGATCTATTCCTGATATGAATCTGAGCATGCTGAACATTTGAGAATTGTATTACAAACATTGAGAGATAAGCAATTGTTTGCTAAATTCAGTAAATGTGAGTTTTGGCTCGAGAATTTAGATTTTCGAGACATTATTTTACTGAAAGGTATACGAGTTGACCCGAGTAAGATTTCAGCAGTTGTTGACTAGAAGCCACCAAGAAATGTGTCTGAAGTCAGAAGCTTTCTAGGATTAGCTGGCTATTATCAACTTTTTGTAAAAGGGTTCTCGATGATTGCTACACCGATGACTCGATTGTTACAAAAAGATGTGAAGTTTGAATGGTCCGCGAAATGCCAATAGAGTTTTGAAAAGTCGAAAGCATTGTTAACTAAAGCACCAGTTTTAGTTCAGCTTGATTCAGGTAAAGTGTTTGTGATTTTTAGTGATGTGTCATTGAACGGTTTGGGATGTGTCTTGATGTAATAAGGCAATGTGATAGCTTATGCTTCTAGAGAGTTAAAGGCACATGAAAAGAATTATCTGATGCACGATTTAGAATTGGCTGCTATTGTTTTCGCTTTGAAAATTTGGCGACATCATTTTATTTGGTGAAAAGTACCATAACTTTACCAATCACAAGAGCTTGAAGTATTTAATGTCTTAGAAAGATTTGAGTTTGTGATAGCGAAGATGGCACGAGTTGTTGAAAGACTATGAATTAATAATTGATTGTCATCCGGAGAAAGCGAATGTAGTCACGGATTTTCTGAGTAGAAAGTCTTTATTTGCTTTGCAGACAATGAGTACACATTTAACTTTGTTTGATGATGGTTTCATTTTAACTAAGTTAAAAGCTAAATCGTTATTTCTACAGCAAATTTGTGAAGCTCAAAAATGTGATAATGAATTGCAAGCTAAAAGAGTGCAGTGTGAATTGACTATTAATTCAGAGTATCAGATTAGATCCGATGATTGTTTAATGTTCCAAGGTAGAATTTGTATACTAAAGAATCTCGAGCTTATTCAGGAAATTCTACACGAAGCATACAGTAGTTGTTTATCTGTTCATCCAGGGAGTACTAAAATGTACAATGATTTGAAACAGTTGTACTGGTGGTCGAGTATGAAACGAGACATTTCAAAGTTTGTGTCGAAATGCTTGGTTTGTCAACAAGTCAAAGTCCGGTGATGATACCAGAGTGAAAATAGGATAGAGTTACGATGGATTTTTTATCAGGATTACCCCTATCTCCGAAAAAGAAATATGCTATTTGGGTTGTCGTTGACCGATTGACGAAATAGACACATTTCATTCCTGTACGTATAGACTTTTTGCTCGATAGATTAGCTGAATTGTATATCTCTGAGATTGTTAGATTGCACAGGGTGCCAGTTCCTATTATTTCGGATAGAGATTTGAGGTTTTACGTCGCAATTTTGGAAGAAATTGTAAGAAGCTTTGGGTACACGGCTGAACTTTAGTACTACATTTCATCCTCAAACCGATGATCAGTCTGAGAGAATAATTCAGATTCTCAAAGATATGTTTCGTTGTTGTGTTTTAGAGTTTGAAGGCAACTAGGAGAAATATTTACCGTTGGTTGAATTCGCATATAACAACAATTTTCAATCGAGCATAAAGATGGCACCGTATAAAGCCTTGTATGGTCGCAAATGTCGAACTCCATTGTAACACCTTTTACCCGAGTCTGAGGCCGGGACTGAGTATGAGGAATTACTAAACATAAACACTTGCATTCCAACATTTACAAATCATAAACACTTGAACAAACTCAAAACTTTTCAAACCTTGTCTAGAATTTCGTATTATAGGCTTAGGAGGCCCAAAATAAACTTTAAGGACGATTCAGAATCAAATCGAGTCCTTTAAAGAACTTTGGAAATTTACTCTTGAAACTGGGGCACACGCCTGAGTGGAAGGGGCGACACGCCTGTGTGGCCTTCTTGACATGGCCGTGTTGAAGGCCTGTGCAGTTCACACGACCTAGACACATCGAGACACGCTCGTGTCCCTAACCCATATGGAATTAATTCCTAATTCAAACCTATAGGGGTTTTCACACGGCCTGGCACACGCCCGTGTCCATGGCCTGTGTCTCTCAGACGACCATGACATGCCCGTGTTACAGCCCATGTCCAAAAACCTTGACATTCTATTTCTGACGTCAGCAACCATTTAGGGGCACACGGCCAAAGCACACGCTCGTGTGTTAGGCCGTGTGGTGAATTTAATTCCACATTTACGGTGCAGTATTCACACAGCTAAGACACACAGTCGTGTCTCTGCCCGTGTGTTTACTTGAAATTTCAAGGGGCAGGGGACACACGACCGAGCAATACGCCCATGGGGTTGACCGTGTGTTGCACACGGCCTAGACACATGCCTGTGTGTCTACCATTGTGGACAAAACAAATCTATCTACCAAGTCTTTTTGCCACCCTTTCTTGCACCAACCTACACATCAACAATTATCTCCAATTCACACAACAGTATGAAACTAAATCAACCATAACATGATATTCAAATGCAAACTTTATAACACTTTAACAACCGAACATGCACTTGATCATTCATACATTTGTTCATCCAAGGAAACATCATCATTTGTAATTATCAGTAGTGAATATTAACCATTAACCATGGCCTTATACAAAAAGAGGGTTTTTTGTCCCATGCCATTACAAGTTGCTAGCTTAATAATATGACACATAACAAAAGACTCAATCCCTATACATGCCATACTCAAGTTAATAAAACTAACTATACCAAAAGCTTAGAGTGATAGTGTGAGCGATGCCTTCGACATTCTTTGATCCACAGGCTAATCTGGCGGCACTACAAGAAATGGAAAGGAAAAGGGTGAGCACAAAGCTTAGTAAGTTGCATGTAAATATCGAAATATCAACCATGTTACCACATATGATCATACTCCCGATATATCATACATCATACAAAGAGTAAATGTTCGCAACAATTCTTACTCATGTTCATTCCTTGCTATTCATACAACAAGAATAGAGTTCACATATCATCAATTTCATTTAAGTACCTATACCACTCAAAATATGGTCATAAGCTCTATCATTTTGACATAAATCATAAATCTTTCGTTGAACCATTTGGAATACTAAAGGATAATCACCAAGTCTCAAACATAGGGTACGATGCCGATGCCATGTTCCAAACATGGTCTTACACTGGCTCTCACATCTAAGTCAATGCCATGTCCCAGACAGGTCTTACACTAACTTACATACATCGAGGTCGATGCTATGTCCCAGACAGGTCTTACACTGGCTCTCGCTTATCTATGTCGCTGCCATGTCCCAGACAAGTCTTACACTAACACACTTCAAGCTGATGCCATGTCCCAGATAGGTCTTACACTAGCTTGCTTATCTTGAGGCCGATGCCATGTCCCAAACAGATCTTACACTGACTCTCATCTATCGGTGCTGATGCCATGTCCCAGACAGGTCTTACACTAGCACACACATCACCCAAATGTCTTGGCATGGATATCTAAATTATTACTAAGGTTCAACTAGGAGTCTCTACTACATCGATTCTCATCATACACATTCAAAACACTAGTTCACAATTTATGCCACATTAATTATACAATGCATAAATACAAATAAGTTACATTATTTACGTACAACTTAGCTCGGTGCACAAAATGTAGGCAACTAATTGTATTTGATCCGTTTGCTTGGCTTTTCCCCGGTCTAGGCCCGGATTGCGTATTTCTTGATTTAAAATAATAAAATTTCACTCATTTAATCATCATATTAACAAAAACATACTACGACTTACAATTCGGCAAAATGACAGCTTTGCCCTTAGACTTTACAAAAATTATGATTTTGCCCTTAGGCTCATAAATCAATTTTTATCGTGTTTCCTCATTAACCAAGCCTAGCCAAACTCTTTTTATACCTATAGCAACTCACACAATTTCAAAAATTTCACACAATTACCACCTATTTTACAAGCTTTACAATTTAGCCCATTTAGGTGTTTTCATGGAACCCCTTTTCACAAAAGCTATTTATTTAAAAACCAAGATTCATTTTCTTCCATAAAATTTTGGCTAACAACATAAATTCTTTCATGGAAAAACCCTATACTCTCATCTATTTTGCAAAATAGTCCCCTTAGTAGAAAGCTCATGCTATAAGGGGTCCAAAAAAATAAAAATCATCAAGAATAACCTTCTAAATTACTTACTTGCGAGAGATAAAAATGGCTGATATTTTGATCTCTCTAAACCCCTTAGTTGTTGAAAACAATCGGTGGAGAAGATGACACTATATCCTCTCTTTTCTTTATTTTTATTTTAGTCAAATAAGTCACCAGATGTCCACCTAACCTAGTCAACATGACTCTCTTTGTCCCCTATGGCTGGCCATCTCTTTTAAAAAGGGTCTAATTACACTTTAAAGACCCAAAATTATGGTTCTCTAGCTATTTAAAACATCTAGCTAGTAAAACAAAACTTTTGCCCTTTATGCGATTTAGTCCTTTTTCGTAATTGAGCTCATAATCGCTAAAATTAATTCACCAAAATTTTCATGCACTCATAAAAACATGCTATAACACCAAAGTAATAATAAAAAGATTTCTCTGACTTTGGATTTTTGGTCCCGAAACCACTATTCTGACTAGGCCCAAAATTGGGCTGTTACATCCATTGTATTGGACTGCATTCAGTGAGAAAAAGAGTCACGGGGTTGATTTGGTTAGAGAAATAGAAGATAAGTGAAATTAATTCGTGACAGTTTGAAAGCAGCTTCAGATCGACGAAAATCGTTTAGAGATTTGAAACGTAAAGACATTGAATGTCAAATCGGCGACAAAGTATTTTTGAAAGTATCTCCGTGGAAAAAGATTCTTCGTTTTGGCAGCAAAGGAAAATTAAGTCTGCGATTTATCGGGCCGTATGAGATTATTAAGAGAATAGGGCTGGTGACATATCGAATAGCTTTACCATCAAAGTTAGTAAAGATCCGTAATGTGTTTTATGTGTCGATGTTACGACGATATAGATCAGATCCATCACACATAATTTCTCTGACAGAGATTGAAATTTAGCCTGATATAACGTATATCGAAGAATCGATTAGAATTTTAGCTCAAGAGGTTAAAGAGTTAAGAAATAAGGGCATAGCTTTAGTGAAGGTTCTATGGCAACAACACAGTGTTGAAGAAGCTATATGGGAACCTGTGGAAGCTATGAGAAAATAGTACCCTAACCTATTTTCAGGTAAGATTTTCAGGGACGAAAATCCTAGGTGGGAAAGTTGTAACAGCAAGTTTTAAGTCAAATCAAAACAGTGGTTTTGGAACCACAAATCTGAGGTTGAAATATTTCTTTTATTATTATTTTAATGTCTACAACAAGATAGTATGATTGTGTGAAAATTTCGTTAAGAAATTTTATCGTTTGAATGTTCAATTTGATAAAAATAAAAAGGACTAAATCACTTAAAGTGTAAAAGTTGGGTTCTATTAGTTAAAGGTGTCTAATAGCTATAGAACCTTAAAGTGGATGTCCTTAAGTGGTAAATAGCCCATTAACATGTTAGTGGATGACAATGGGTTGGTAATTTTGAAATTTATGAAAAATTTTAAGGTTAACTTTGTAATTTAGTAACTAAAGTTAAAATTAATAACACAAAATCAAATTGTTTTCGTTCTTCTTCAACATCCATCGAAAATTTGAAGTTAGAACACCATTTTTAGGGTTCAAAGGTTCGGAAAGTTCATCCTTTTGCATGTAAGTGTTTTTGACTCAGTTTTTAATGATTTTTATGTTTTCAGAGTTGTTGTAACTTAATCTAGCTAGCCCATGGACTAATTTGCAAAATAGTTAAAGGTTTAGGGTTTTTCCATTGATGAATGTACATGTATTTTTATGTTTGATGATAGAAAATGTATGGCTGTTGTTAGATAAACAACATTCGTAAAGTTATTTTTAGTAAAATTGTCAATTATGAATTAAATTATGAAACATGTAAATTTTATAGTAGAAATGTGAAATAAATGAAAAATATGGGCTCCCATGGTAATAAGAGAAATTTGGCTAGCATGAGTAGGGATTAAACTGCATGAATTTGTACTTTTATGAGCTAAGGACTAAATTGTAAAGAAATTAAAATACTAAGGGCAAAAGTGTAAAGTTATCATAATGTGATTTTTGGGCTAAATTGAATAGAATGATAATTAAATAAGTTAAATTTGATTACATTTAGATCAATAAAAGTGAAGTTCGGATCTAGATTTAGGGAAAAACAAAGTATCAGACTATTTGTTTCATTTCATCATTTTTGTAAATCGAGGTAAGTTCGTATGCTAATAAGCATTATTATAATTGTGTTATAAATGCTTTAATATTGAATTAATTTTGAATACGACCTTATGTATATATTTGACGAAGATTCGGCAATGTGAAATCCCGGTTGAACCTTAGGAATAGATTAGGATACGAATGACATGTCATTAGGGATTATGTGATTTGGGTGCTGGTCCATACGTCCTACCAGTGGTGGAGTTATCCAGCATGTGTTGTGAATTCTCATCAGCTTGTGTGAGTAGCACCGTGTAGCTATGTCATGACCGTCAGCTTGTGTGAGCAGACCCGTTGATAGCTCGAGAGTGAGATATGAGATATGAGATTGGGATAGCTTCGGCTATGTATTGGTACTTAGGGTGTGAGATTCCTGAGTATCCGATATTATTCCAAATGGTTCAATGGGTATATCGATGATATGAAACAGTGAGATATAGATACGTATCAGTACAGGTATGTACAAAAACTATATGAGCATTGAAACTATGAAAGTTGTGAGCTCATGATTACTTATATGATTGAATATATGTTAGTCTTATGAATTAATGATTTTGTAGTATATTATGATTACTTACTAATCTTGTGGTTGGCCGTGTGACCCAATTCAGGGAGTTACACGGGGTAGGACACGGGCTAGGACACGGCCATGTGATCCTTTTTTGAATGTCCACACGGCCTGTGACACGGGCGTGTCTTTTTCTGTGTGAGACACACTGCCGGGCCACACGAGCGTGTCTTTGGCCGTGTGCGACACGGCTGAGCCACACAGGCGTGTGTCCCTTTTATTTTAAATTTTTTTTAAGCTTTCAAAAAATATCCTGAGTTATCAATTTAGTCCTGAACCACTCCTAATGCATAATTTGGGCCTTGTATGATCGTATTAGGGACGATATGAATGATTGTGAATGATTTATGTTTGGAATGGAAAAATTGTATGTGAATTGTATGTTTATTTGTGTAACAAGTCTGGTAATGCTCCATATCCCTATTCCGGCAATGAATACGGGTGAAGGGTGTTACATAAGTACTTTTAACTTTCTCTTTCTAAAACTAAACTATTGCCTTCTATTTTGTAGGCCCCAGAGGTAGAGTTTAAACCATTTTCGGAACACTTGAAGTATGCTTATTTAGGTAATGGAAATATTTTACCAGTAATAGTTTCTAGTAAACTTTCAGGATTAGAAGAGGAGAATTTAATTCAAGTCTTAAGAGACTACAAAGGGGCTATTGGATGGACGATTGTCGACATAAAAGGGTTAAGTCCCTTGACTTGTATACATAGAATACCGATAGAAGAAAACGCAAGCCCAAAGAGAGAAGCTCAAAGACACCTTAATCCACCAATAATGGAGGTTGTTAAAAAAGAAATTCAAAAGTTACTGGATGCCGAGATGATCTATCCAATTTTCGACAGTAATTAGGTCAACCCAATTCATGTGGTACCTAAGAAAACTGGTATGACTGTAATAAAAAATGCAACAAGAGATTTAGTTCCCACTCAAGTCCAAAATAGGTGGAGAGTTTGTATAGATTATAAGAAGTTGAACTCTTTAACTCGAAAAGACCACTTTCCGCTTCCTTTTATTGATCAAATGTTAGAAGGTTTAGTGGGAAAAACTCATTACTATTGTCTTGATGGTTATTTTGGTTTTTTCCAAATTCCAGTGGCACCGGAGGACCAAGAGAAAATAACGTTTACATGTCCCTTTGGCACGTTTGCCTACAAACAGATGTTCTTTGGACTTTATAATGTACCAACCACATTCCAAGTATATTTTTCAATTATGGAGAGAAAATAATTGAGATATTTATGGATGATTTTACAGTTTATGGTAATTCTTTCAATGAATGTCTGTCAAACCTCGTTAAAATTTTGGAGAGATGCCTAGAATTTAATCTAATTCTTAATTATGAAAAATGTCATTTTATAGATAAGGGATTGATTTTAGGGCATATTGTTTGCGCTGAAGGGATCACGGTCGATAAGGCCAAAATTGATGTTATCAACTCACTTCCATTCCCCATAACTGTGTGGGAAGTTTGTTCCTTTCTTGGTTATGCAGGTTTCCACAAGCGCTTTATTTGGGGCTTTTCTAAGATTTCGCGACTGCTCTACAATCTCTTGCAAAAAGATAAAGAGTTTGAATTTGATTAAGCGTGCAAAGATGCGTTCGACACTTTCAAATAAAAGCTTGTTTCAGCTCCTATAGTACAGTTGCCAAATTGGGACTACCCTTTCGAGCTTATGTGCAATGCAAACGACCAAAGTGTAGGAGCTATCCTCGAGCAAAGAATTGGGAAGGAACCTCACGTCATATCCTATGCATTTAAAACATTAGATGTTGCCTAGATTAATTATTTGACTTCTAAAAAAGAATTATTAGCCATTGTTTTTGCTTTGGAAAAAAATATATCATATTTATTAGGGACTAAAATTATTATTTCTGACCATGCAACATTGAAATATTTGATCGGGAAAAAAGAGGCAAAACCTAAGCTTAATCAATTCAATCTAAAAATTAAGGGCAAGAAAGGAAGTGAGAACTTAGTAGCCGATCATTGGAGTCGAATTCCCTTTTCAAAGTACGACATAACTCTTAAAGATGACTTATTGGATGAAATTCTTTTGTCAGCTCAAATAGTTTAGTTTGTAGATATGGTAAGTTACCTTGTTACAGGTATTGTTTCTTCCAACTTATCACGTTCTAAAAAGGACAAGCTCAAAAGAGACTTATGATATTATATTTGAGACGATCCATACCTATGGAAACACTACTCTGATCAGGTAATTCGATGATGTGTAGCAGAATCTATCCTTTGTTGTTGTCATTCTTATGCTTGTGAAGGGCATTTCGGTCCTAAATGCACCGCACATAAGGTACTTGAGTGTGGATTATTTTGGCCACACATATATCGTGACGCTTATTTATTTTGCAAAACTTGCGAGAGATGTCAAAAAGTGGGGATTTTAAGTTGAAAAAATGAGATGCCCCTAATACCTATACATGTATGCAAAAAATTTTATGTGTGGGGCATCAATTTCATAGGACCGTTTGTTTCATCATTTAATGATGTTTACATTATTCTTACTGTAGATTACGTATCTAAATCGGTAGAAGCTAAAGCTACTTGACATGTCGATGCTAAAACTGTAGTGGATTTTCTAACAAACTCTATTTTTTCCATGTTTGGTACACCAAGTGTGTTAATCAGCGGTCAAGGAACTCATTTCTGTAACAAGGTAATTGATACTCTACTGGAAAAATATGGGGTGACACAACATGTGGCCATGGCTTATCACCCACAAATAAACGGTCTAGCGGAAGTTTCGAACATGAAATAAAATCGATTCTGGAAAAGACCGTGAAATCAAATAGGAAAGATTGGAGCTTTCGTTTAAATGATGCATTGTGGGCATATCGTACTACTTACAAGGGACTCATAAAAATGTCCTCTTACCGACTCGTATTCAGTAAACCGTGTCACTGTCCAGTAGAGTTAGAACATAATGCATTTTGGGCAGTAAAAAGATGCAAATGGAGTTGGACGCCGTAAGTAATTATTGAAAACTATATATTCAAGAGCTTGAAGAGATCCTACGTGACGTATAAGAAAATTCCCAAATTTATAAAGACAAAACCAGGGCGTTTCATAACCAAAGAATATCTTGGAAACAATTTTTAATTGGTAAAAAAGTGTTACTTTATAACCCAACACTGAGGATTTTTTCAGGTAAGCTTCGAACCAAATGGCTTGGTCTTTTGTTGTTACTAAATTATTTCCTCATGGTGCAGTCAAAATTAAAAATGAGGAGTCCAAAAAATGTTTGAAAATGAATGGACAAAGGATAAAAACCTTTTAGGAGAATTTTCTAGTACACATGGTATAGGAATTATTTTTCGAGGAGCCAAACGATTAAATTTTCCAGGTCGTCGAGCTAACGACATTATACAAAAGCGCTTTATGGGAGGCAACCCATATTTATCTTTATTTATTTAATTTAATTTTGAATTCTTGTTTAATTTGATAATTAAATAAAATATTGTTTAATCCATTTTCTCACGTTATATTTCAGGTATACGAACTGCTCGAAGCAATAAAGTCTTTTGACGAAGACACAATCCAGCTACTAGAGAACAAGAGGAGCAACCACCTTCTATTATAGATAAATGACTTCATCGTATTGAAGCTCACCTCAAAACAATGGAAGTCAACATCTCAAGCATCCTCAACATACTACAAAGCCATCCCTCCCACCGTCCTCTAACCCATTGAATATACACAGGAAGTACACTTGACCCTTCTATTTATTATTATTTTAATTTGCATATTGAAGGCAATGTGGGCTAAGTAGGGGGTTCGTAGGATCATGTTGTACTTTCTTTTTGCATGTGTTTTGCTAAGAATAATTTCTTAATTCGTTTCGGAAATAAACCTCTAATTCTTATGTTTAATTTACTTAAATAAGTGGGTGAATCATGAATAACTATTGGTTGCTTGATCAATGAATATTTTGTAGAATTGAAAATGTTTTACCTTAGTCAATATTTCATGAAAATTATTGGCTCTTTTGAACTTGCCTAATGAAAGTACTTGTTTAAATAAATAAATAAATTTGCTAATAGCTTTGTTAAGAGTGAAGACTTAGAAATGTGACCAAGTTCAGTAATCGGGATGAGGTGCTTGGGTTGTCATCTCGTTTCGCGTTAAAAGGTCTCGTAACGAACCGAAGCTTGTAGCACTCCGCTAATCCAACTGCCTTGAGAAATAAATCTATTAGGGACATATGAAATTCAGTAACCGGTATGAGGTGCTTGGGTTGTCATCTTATTTCACATCAAAAAGTTTGATTATATCTCGAATTTGTAAAAACAATTAAATAAAAAACGTGTCGAGTTGAATAACTGGGGTGAGGTGTTTGGGTTGTCATCTCACTTTGCATCAAAAGACTTGACTACGCTTGAAAAAAATAAAAAATAAAAAAATGTATATAGATATAAATAAAAGTGTATATTGGGTATGATCATTTCACATGTTTGATTGAGCATAAATTTAGTGAAATAGTTGGATTTAACATATTGTTCGAGATTCTATAAACTAATTATTGATTGAGTTTAGCAATTGTTTATTTTTTATTTACCTAGATGTTTGTAGTATGCTTGACTAGGAAAAGGGGTTTGGTTTTGAAAAGGATTAACGAACTGTTTTTAGTGGATATCATGCTTGAGGGCAAGCATCGACTAAGTAAGGAGAATTTGATAGCAAGATAAATTCGTATTTTTAATATATTTATTTTTGGCTAATTATCGAATAAAATGCTATTAAATTTGAGTTTTTTTCTTATCAGGAATGAACTTGGTTAAATTCAAACTCTTACAAAAATGGGCTAAATTGGAACAAAAAGCAAAGAGGAGGGCTTGATTGAAAGATTGAAGATTCAAAGATGACTGGATAAAAATTGAAGGGTTGAATTTTTTTTTTAAAAAAAGTGACTGGATAAAGATTGAAGGATTTTTTATTTTGTTACAACTCTTTAATTAGTTTAAATTTAATCTCTAGCTTAAATTTGATTTTTAAATTTTGAATTATTTAATGGTAATATTTAGGATTTTTTAGTGATAATATTTAGGAAAAATCTAGTTAAATTTTAGCACTAAAAATGTGTATAAATACCTAGTGGCTATAGCCAATTGAACACACACTTGAGCTTCTGGCATTTAATAAACTTCTTTTATTTTCTTCCTTCCCTCTACTGCCATTTTATTTTCTTTCTTTTCCTTCCAAGGCCCTTTCCCTTTCCACTTTCCACAATTCTATTTAATCTATTTTCAAAACAAGATTTTCTCCATGATTAACTAAACCCTTTTTTTAGCCTTAGCCAGGTTATCACTTCGACAAAATAATTGTGAGATATGAACCGATACTAAATATTTTGCAATTCAGTATTCACTATCTCTCCGGTATATAGGATAGTACAAATTCGTCCCTCTTGGGTTGGAATCGTTGGACGTACAATTGGGAAGTTGAGTCGGGGGTGTTGTATTCAAAACCGCGCGAACAAATTGGCATGTTCAATTGGAAAAAACTAGTTGGATTTTATCAAGGGAGATAATGATCGGGTTTAAACGACCCACACAGTTGAGGCCATTAATTCGAGTTGGGCTTTTCAGATCGCATGGCTGTCGAAGCCTTAAATTACGGGTACGCGCCACGTGGTTGGAAATTTGACAAGGGTCGATTTGCAAGTGATATCGGGATTGATTATGAGATGAAGAGTTGGCAGTTTGAGAGATCCTCGATTATTATAACTAGCTTATCACTTGGAAAGAAAAATCTATTTCAAGGATCGAATTCCAGATTGGAGTACACCGAGGCTAAGACTAAGCTTAAAAAAATATTTTATTTATTCATTTATTTTATTTTTATTTTTTCATTTTCAAATCTGTTTTTATTTTATTTTTTATATTTTCTTATTTTCTTATCTTAATTAATTTAAACTGCCTATTTTTATTTTTCTTTTCAGCATTTCTACTCACAGGTTGTGGGTACAACTATGACCGTGACAATAATTCTAGTCACGGAAAAAGAGAAATTAGATAGCTTGTCCCTGTGGATTCAACTCTACTGCTGTATACTGCTAATTACTATTATTTTGTCGTAGGAATTTATATTTGGTAGTTAAAACACCCATCAATATGTATTATTGATTTTTATGTTAAAATTAAAATTAATTTTTTTTTATTTTTTTGAAACAATTACATTATCAAACACTATTATCCCTTTCATTGCATGAGTATACAAACTAGTTTTTACCAAGATACTAAAAAATACATATAGTTTTTTACTTTTTAATATTTACTAGCATCATTCCCCACTTATGATGAAGTTCATATTCGTTTTATGATATATGTTTAGAGTTTGTAACTGTCTCTTCCCAATAAATTATCAAAATAATATAAGTTATATAAATAATTTAAATTAATTTATAAATTTAACATGTATCATTTGAAAATTAAAAATATTTTTTGAATGGATTTAAATATAAAAACTAAATTGATATGCAAGTAAATGTGCAGGACAAATTCTTTAAATACGTTATTTATAAATATTCAAAGTGAATCAAAGGATTTTAAATCAATGTGTGAGTAGACATATGCTTCAAACTTTTTAAAATCATTATTTAAAATTAAAATAATAAAAACAATTTGTCTCAAAATTTAATAAATCTAACAAGTTATTTAATTTTTTATATAATTTTATGTAATATTGAAATGAGGGACGGAGGCACATGAACATGTATCAAAAAAGCATTAAATCAAATTATTATAATAGTTGACCTAAAAAGTGAGTTATTTACTCGTAATACATCCCATTCAAATTAATGCTAAACATTATTTTCATTTTATAATTTGAACTCTCAATCATATTCAGATTAAATTATATGAACTCCATTCTCATATCTTATCAATTCATCTGTACCAAATATATATCAATTTCCAATTTAATGTCAATTACTGCTTCTTTCGAAGTACTAATTTCTAATCATATTCATTGATTTGTCACATTTTCATATTGACCCCCTGGGCTTGTATAACTGATTTTTAATACATAAATGTATCATTTGATCATCATATCAACTCAATCTGAATATCATTTATTCTATTTACAATATACACGTCCCTATTAATCTGACTTGCACGGATACACGAATCTAACCAACATGCCAATTTGATACCCAATGCCTGATGAATAAATCTGTAATAATAAATTGCACTCTGTGTTGGCCGATAAAACCGACAAAATAAATGCACCCATCACTGGTTGGTATAACTGAAAAATGGGGTGCCCAGCACTCCTTGACACGTAGTTGTATAAACCTAAACTCTTCTTATCCTATTGCATGTGAACTATATCCAACTCTGCTCAAACAGTTAATAGGTTGATTGTTTCTTAGTTTCATTACATAATTCCATCAACCACACAATCAATTCTCAAATATATTTGTCACACCTAAAAATTAGGCCTAGAAGTTTTGAGGGCAAATTAGGAATTTTCGCTCAGAATGGGTTCAGAAATTTTGAATTGTGGAAACCCGAAATTGTTTTTGTCTATGACATTGTGGAAATTAAAACATTTTTTGAAAATAATTTTCAAAAGACTTTCAATTTTTAAATAAGGACTGATTTGTAAAATGGTCTAAATTATGAGTTTTTAAAAGGGAATTAAACCAAAATTTAATTTTCACCCTATTTTCCCTTTTCATCTCTATAAAACCCATGTTAGTCTCTTCTCTATATTTTTGTTTTGCCATCCATTGCATTCCAAAGCTCCTCTCATTCAATTTTGATTCCCAAACTTAATTCCTTAGATTTCTATCATTCCCCAAGCCATAAATCTCCATGGTATTTCAAGAAAAACATCCAAGAACACCATAGATTTCTCTATTGTTGAATTTTTGGGTTTTTCGAGTTTTCAATCAAACGTTCAATTTTTTGTCAACTAAGCTAAAGATTCTATTCTTTATTAGTTTTTGATATTATTTGATCCTTTAAATTTAGTTTTTAGCATTAAATCGCATGTTTTAAATAAAAGCCGAAAATTGGGTCGTTAACGTTGGATATCAGGATTTTAGATAAAAACGTAGTTTCAAAGTATTTTTCAATTAGCTTTGACATGATTAGAAGGTTTCTAAACTTATTTTAAAGTTTTGTTAAAGATTTGCAACGTTATAATGAATTTTAATGAAAATTGCCATAAACATGTCAAAATTTTTGATACCATGAATTGGGTAATTTTGAGTAGTTTAAAGCTTGAGAATTAGTCATAGGTGAATAATTAGATGAATGAAATTAGTTTTAGGCAAAAATATTAAGTATAGACAGAGATAATTGAAATGTAAGTTTGCTATGTCGAAGGCTTCAATTACAAGAGAATTTAGCTTAGGCTTGTGTTTTGATTGTTTGAAGTGAGTCTTTGGCTGATTTTTGAATATGTATATTGTGTGAATCATCGGAACCGTTGGATCCTTCTACGAGCAAGGAGAAAGGCAAGGAAAAACTAGTTTAAGCTTTTGGAAATTAGGTGAAAGCTTGAACGGTGAGTGTTTGGAATCACTACTTGTAGACACGATTCATAGTATTAATTGGGAGCATAGGAATGGTCTAAACCTCTATCCTAATTTTCAGTGTAGGCTTTCTATTTCCCTTGCTTTATTTTGGCAATTATGTGATTATGTGAATAATTGTGGATTGATTATTATGATACGATATTGTGATATGAGACATGTTTGATGACTATTTTGAATTATGTTGGGTTGTGGGCATGATATACATGCCAAATGACAGTGAGAATGATATGCTAATAATGCAAATATGTAGCGAAAGCGAGTGGAATTTCGGTAAGTACATATGTGTTGTGTAACATCCCGAATTAGGGCCTAGTCAGAAGAGTGGTTTTGAGACCACAAATTTTAGATAGAAATAATTATTTTATGATTTTTATGAGGTCTATAATATGAATGCATGCTTATGTGAAAGTTTCATGAAGAAATTCTATGCATAAAATGTCTAATTGAATTTTAGGGACAAAATTGAATGAGATGCAAAACTTGCATTCTAGAAGCTTTAAGCACGAAATTGCTTTAGATTATGGATTGGAAGGTCCTAATTAGCAATTTTACCAATTTTTATAATTTTGGACAAAAATGGACATGCATAGGAAAATTTTGAAAGAAAGGCCTTAAGGGCATTTTGGTCAGTTGGTAATTAAAAGAATAGAAAGGGAAAATCAAAGCAAAAATGTGCTCATCTTCTCCAATTGCTAGCCGAAATTTCCAATAGCCATAGCTAGGGTTTTTGTTCAACATTTCAAGCTTGATTGTAAGTGCTCCCAAGCCCCGTTTTTAATGTTCTTTGTATTTTTGAAGTCTTTGAAGCATGATCTACCCATTTCTAGCTATATTTTGAGCTAGGGTTCATGTATAAAATTTGAACCATGTGTAACATGCATGTATTTTGATGATTAATGGAGGAATATGAATGTTTGATGCATGGTAAACATCTTTTACTAGGTGATTTTTAGTGAAAACACCTACAAGGGGGACTTGCTTGTAAAAGTGTAAAAGTAGGTAGTAAAAATGTGAAATAAAGGAAAATGTGGGCTGATATGACCATGGTATAGGTTCGGCTAGGCTTACGTAACAAAGAAAATGTGTAAATTTCATTTTACGAGCCTAGGGACTAAATTGTAAATAAGTGAAAAGTTAGGGGTAAAAAGGTAATTTTTCCAAAGTATGAATTATGGTTTGATTTGAATAATGAGATTAATAAACAAGTTAAATTTGGCACTATAGATCAAGAAAAATGTGATACGGGTCTTGATCGAGGGAAGAATAAAGTATACGACGATTAGGCTCAATTACCATCATTTTGTACCGAGGTAAGTACATGTGTAAATAATGTGACAATGTATTATATTGTGATGTGTTGATATTATGTGATAAATGTTTTATCAATATTATGTATGCTATACCTAATGATAACCTTGTAAGTATGAATGATATTGGTCGTTATCCACGACGTTACGAGCAAGTACGATGGAGATGCTATGTGTATATGAGAAAGAATCCCATTTGAACCTTAGGATTAGTTTAGGATACAAGTGACATGTCACTAGGAATTAAGAAATCTGAACTCGTTGAGTTGGTCCGAGTTCGTGATATATATGAGTCATCCGAACTCATTAAGTTGTCTGGGTTCATTATGATGCAAGCATCCGAACTCGTTGAGTTGGTTTAGGTTCATAATGGATGCGATACATGTAACTGGGTTCCGGGCAATGGTCTTGTCTGTTCTACCAGTGGCTAGGTAATCCTTGAATGGGTCGGATACCTGGCAGCTTGTGTGAGCAGCCCGTGTAGTTACACATTGACCGATAGCTTACATGAGCAAGCCCGTGAGTAGCTCCATTACGAACGTTACATGCTATGAGGTAGCTTTGGTTACGTATGTATATGTGGCACTTATGTGCAAGTTTTCGCATATCCAATAGTATTTCGAGTGTTCAACAGGTAATGTAATGGATGTGATGGAAGTCCTGAGGAGGGCATGTTAAAGAGGTATGGTTATATGATATACTACGATGAGTACAAGCATGCACGCTAAACTTATGAATAATGCCTTGATAAAGAATGATTTGTGATGAGAAAGTATATGTGTACATATGATAAGTAAGTCAAAAGGTTTAAATGATGAATAATCCTTATGTATATGTTGCTATGTCTTTGCATGTTAATTGCTTACTATCATTGCATATTATTTGCATGTGGACTTACTAAGCTTTAATGCTTACCCCCATTTCCTTTCCATCCTTTGTAGTTCTGCCAAACTAGCTCAGGGATCAGAAGCTATCGGAGTATTCGATCACACTATCAAAAGAATATTGGGTATAGTAAAATTGTTATTTTGAGTATGGCATGTGTAGGGGACTTGGTTATTTTGTGATATGTGTCATGCTATTTGGCCAAGTTGTAAACGCCTCTAATATTGATGATTCATTTTGTAATGGCCATGTGATATGGCTTATATTTGATTATTGTGTTATAATCTAAACACCCATGCATGCATGTGTTAATGTCTTGATGATGTGATATGTTATTGCTTGGTGAACGTATGATAAAGTATGGATTAGATGCTAAAAGATAAGGGATGACTTAATGGCTTAAGATGACTATAGTCATGAATGTATAATTTGAAGTTATGGGAACAAGTTTGATTATGTATGAAATTGGTGTGGAATGCTTCTAAATGGTGTAACTAAATGAATATGCAATGGGATGACATTATAAAGGTGTGAGAGTGCCATGGTGTTGAATATTTAAGTGCCTAAATGTGTCATGTTGCTTGCTATGAAATATGTTTGAGTGTATGAATGATTGAGGGTGACAATTGCCTTGGAAAAATAGCCTTTAAGCGGTCTACACAGGTAGACACATGGACATGTGTCTAAACCGTGTGTGACACACGGTCTTTCCCACGGGCGTGTTGAATGGTCGTGTGTCCCCTGCACCTAAATTTTGCTAGTCAGTATGCCAGTAGTAAAGACACGGGCTAAGACACGGGTATGTGTCTTGGCAGTGTGAGAGACACGGTGTACCCACATGGGCGTGTACTCTGGCCGTGTGAAGTCTGTACCATTTTTATAAAAAAAAATCATTTAATTTTTATTGACCATACGGTCTGGCCACACGGGCGTGTGGTACGGTCGTGTGACCCTAAATTGGTGCTGACATCATAGTTAGAGAGTTACACGGCCAGAGGACACAGGCGTGTCCCCTGTCTCACACGGGCATGTGGCTCTATATTAGGGAAATTTTCCCAAACTTTTCTAAAGTCCTTGATTTAGTCCCAAATCTTTTTTGATGGTTGTTTTGAGCCTCATAGGCCCATATTAGGGACAAATTGTGTATGTATGAATGAAGTTGTTTTGAAGAAAAATTTTATAACTTCATTTTTACATGAATAACTGTGTATGTGTTCGGTAACGCTTCGTAACCTATCCTAGCCTCGGGTACGGGTAAGGGGTGTTACATTTAGTGGTATAAGAGCTACGATTTACTCGATTCTCGGAATACGTAGCATGTGTTCGAGTCTAGCTATACATGCCATGCATATATTATGATAGTGTGACGGCTCCTGACAATTTTAAAGTTTTGTTTCATATAGCAAATGGATCCCGACAGAGCAGTAGCGGATGATGTAGAAAGGAACACGCCTGCTCCCGCTGAAGGGGCAGTGCCAGCTGAAAGTAGACTCGAAACTGTCAGTAGAGGAGAAGGAGGCAAAGCAGCCTTCCTCCACATAATGAATGCATGGTACACGGAGTTCGTTCGGACGAACCCGAATGCCCAACCTCCCCTACCTCCTCCAAATCCCCAACCTGTGCCTATGATGCCTCAAAGTATGGATTTCATGAGATTCTCTAGAACACCTGTTGATAAAATTCAGAAACAAGGTGCCGAGGTATTTAGGGCAAATACCAATGATGACCCTGAGAGAACGGAGTTCTGGTTAGAGAACTCGATACTGGTATTTGATGAATTATCCTGTACACCGAGGAGTGCTTGAAATGTGCCATATCTTTGTTGAGAGATGCGGCGTACTACTGGTGGAGAACGCTAATATCCGTGGTACCACCAGAGAGGGTTACTTGGGAATTCTTTCAAGAAAAATTCTGAAAGAAAGACATTAGCGAACAGTTCATCAATCAGAAGCGCAAGGAATTTTTGGATTTGAAACAGGGTATTATGACAGTTAATGAGTATGAAAGGGAATTCGTCAGACTCAATAAATACGCTCGGGAGTGTGTATCCTCCGAAGCTAAAATGTGTAGAAGATTTGAAGATGAACTTAATGAGGATATTTAGACGTTAGTGGGTATTCTTGAGTTGAAAGAATTTGTGGTACTCGTTGAACGGACCTGCAAAGCTGAGGAGTTGATCAAAGAAAAAAGGAAAGCCAAGTCTGAGGCAAGAGATACAAGAAAAAGGCATATGAGTAAGTCATTGCCATCTCAGTCTAAGAAACCTAGAGAGATGTACTCACGTTCACATGTGTCAGCTGGACATTCATACGGGAACCGTAGAAAGCAGAATTCGAGTTTTAGATCTCAGGCTACATCTGTGGCAAGTGTGGGAAACGCTAAACCTTTTAAACCCGAGTGCTAGTAGTGTGGTATATGTCATTTTGGCACCTTTAAGGTGAGTGAGGGATCTTGTTTCAAGTGTGGCTCTCAAGACCACTATATTAAAGACTACCCCGAGATGGTAGAGAAAGAAAGATTTCAGCGTTCAAGGTCGAGTGGTACAGCTTCTAGGGGAAAACCCTCGAGAAATGCCGGGAATGGGTCCAGTAGTATGAATGTGACACGAGATACAGCAGTGAGGTTTGAAGGTAGAGCTCTCGCCAGAGCCTACGCCATACGTGCATGTGAAGATGTGACTTCTCCTAATGTGATCACTAGTAATTTTTCTCTCTATGATACTACTGTTATTGCTTTGATAAAACCTGGCTCCACTCATTCGTATGTGTGTATGAAATTGGTATCTAGTATGAATATACCTGTCGAGTCTACAAAATTTATGATTAAGGTGTCAAACCCGTTAGGAAAACATGTGAAAGTTGATAAAGTATGTAAGAAATTCCCTTTGATGGTTAGAGGTTATTATTTTCTGGCCGACTTAATGTTGTTACCGTTTGATGAATTTAATGTCATACTGGGTATGGATTGGTTTACACTACATGATGCTATAGTGAATTGTAGATAGAAAGTTATCGAATTTAAATGTGAAAATGGTGAGGTTCTTCGGGTTGAATCAGATGATGCGGATAAGTCGCCAAATGTAATTTCTTCGATGACTGCTCAAAAATGTATGAGAAAAGGGTATGAAGCTTATTTGGCATACATATTGAATACAAAGGAATCCGAATTGAAATTCGAATTAGTGCCAGTTGTATTTGAGTATGCGGATGTATTTCCGGAGGAATTGCCAGGTTTGCCTCCAATTAGAGAAGTTGAGTTCGGTATTGAGCTAATGCCAAGGACAGCACCTATTTATATTGCTTCTTAGAGGATGGCCCCAACTAAGTTGAAAGAATTGAAGTTACAGTTGCAAGAGTTGACTGATAAAGGTTTTGCGAGACCAAGCTTTTCACCGTGGGGTGCTCCCGTATTATTCATGAAAAAGAAGGACGGTTCCATAAGATTATGCATTGACTACCGACAGCTCAATAAGGTGACAATAAAAATTAAGTATCCTCTTCCAAGGATTGATGACTTGTTTGTCCACCTGAAAGGAGCAACATGGTTCTCTAAGATAGATATGAGATCCGGATATTACCAATTACGAGTTAAAGATTCTGATGTGCCTAAGACTGCCTTTAGAACAAGGTATGGCCACTACGAGTTTCTTGTTATGCCATTTGGATTAATGAATGCTTCTGCCGTGTTTATGGATTTAATAAATCGAATATTTCGGCCATATTTGGACAAGTTTGTTGTAGTATTCATCGATGATATTCTAATTTATTCTAAAAGTGAGGCAGAGCAAGTCGAGCACTTGAGAACTGTATTGCAAACCTTGAGAGATAAACAAATGTATGCCAAGTTTAGTAAAAGCGAGTTTTGGCTTCGAGAGGTCGGATTCTTAGGCCACATTGTTTCAAGAAATGGTATACGAGTTGATCCTAGTAAAATTTCTGCTATTGTCGAATGGAAGCTGCCAAGGAATGTAACTGAAGCTAGGAGCTTTTTAGGTTTGGCCGGTTATTACAGGCAGTTTGTGAATGGATTCTCTATGATAGCCACTCTTATGACGAGATTACTTCAAAAAGATGTCAAGTTTGAATGGTTAGAAAAATGTCAGTAGAGCTTCAAGAAGTTGAAAATGTTATTGACAGAGGCACTAGTGTTAGTACAACTGGAATCAGGGAAAGAATTTGTGATTTACAGTGATGCATCTCTAAGTGGACTAGGTTGTGTACATATGCAAGAAGGCAAGGTGATAGCTTATGCTTCACGGCAACTGAAGCCCCACGAGAAGAACTATCCTACGTACAATCTAGAATTAGCCTCTATTATATTTGTTTTGAAGATTTGGCAACATTACTTATTCGGGGGGAAATGCCATGTCTATACAGACCATAAAAGTCTTAAGTATCTGATGACCCAAAAGGACTTGAATTTGAGGCAACGAAGATGTCTTGAATTGTTAAAAGACTATGAGCTTGTGATTGATTATCATTCCAGTAAGGAAAATGTGGTTGTCGATGCCTTGAGCAGAAAGTCTTTATTTGCCTTGAGAGCTATGAACACACGGCTAACCCTATCTCATGATGGCGCAATTCTAGCAGAGTTAAGAGCTAGACGGACCTTTCTTCAATAGATTTGTGATGCTCAGGAAGCTGATAAGGAGTTATAAGCTAAGAAAGCTCAATGTGAGTCGAACAAAGAATCAGATTTTCAGAGAAATTCTGATGGTTGTCTGAGGTTCCGTGGAAGGATTTGTGTTCCGAAGAATGCTGAGTGGATTCGGAATATTTTGCATGAGGCTCATAACAGAGGTATTTCAATTCACCCAGGTAGCACGAAAATGTACAATGATTTAAAGAAAATGTATTGGTAAAATGGTATGAAAAAAGATATATCCGAGTTTGTATCGAGGTGCTTGATTTATCAGTAAGTAAAGGCCAAAAACTAAGTACCTTCAGGTTTACTTCAGCCTATTTTAGTTCCCGAATGGAAATAGGATCAAATTACTATGGACTTTGTGACAGGCTTGCCGTTGACACTAAGAAAGAAAGATACCGTATGGGTTGTGGTTGAGAGATTGACTAAATTGACTCATTTTTTACCGGTACGCACTGATTATTCACTTGATAAGTTAGCCAAATTGTATATTTCTGAGATTGTGAGACTTTACGGAGTACCTCTATCGATTATCTCGGATAGAGATCTGAGGTTCACTTTACGATTTTGGAAGAAATTACAAGAAGCTTTGGGTACAAAGCTGAACTTTAGTACCGCTTTTCATCCGCAGACTGATGGACAATCCGGGAGAGTAATTCAAACACTTGAAGATATGCTCAAATGTTGTGTTTTTGAATTCCATGGTAGTTGGGAAAAGTACTTACCTTTGGTTGAACTTGCTTACAATAATAGTTATCAGTCGAGCTTGAAGATGGCACCTTATGAGGCATTATATGGACGTAAATGTCGTACACCTTTGTACTGGACTAAACTTAAGGAGAATAAGATTCATGGAGTTGATTTGGTTAAAGAAACCAAAGAAAAGGTGAAGGTAATTCTTGATTGCTTAAAAGCGGCATCGAATAGATAAAAGTTGTATGCGGATTTGAAAATAAAGGAAATTGAGTATCAAGTCAGTGATAAAGTATTCTTGAAAGTGTCTTTATGGTAAAAGGTTTTGAGATTCGGTAGAAAAGGCAAGTTGAGTCCTCGTTTTATAGGACCGTATTAGATTACCGAAAGGATAGGGCTTGTTGCTTATCGATTGGCTTTGTCAACTGAGTTAGAAAAGATTCACGATATATTTCATGTATCCATGCTGCATCGATATAGATCCAATCCTTCTCATGTGATTTCACCGACAGAGGTTGAAATCAGACCAGATATGACTTATGATGAGGAACCGGTTAAGATCTTGGGTTAGGAAGTCAAGCAATTGAGAAATAAAAGTGTTGCTCTTGTGAAAGTTTTATGGCAAAGACATAGGGTTGAAGAGGCTACATGGGAGCCCGAGGAAGCTATAAATAAATAGTTTCAAAACCTTTTTACCAGTAAGATTTTCGGGGACAAAAATCCCTAAAGGGGGGAGAGTTGTAACATCTCGAATTAAGGCGTAGTCGAAACAGTGGTTTCAAGACCACAAATTCGAGATAGAAATAATTATTTTATGATTTTTATGAGGTCTATAATATGAATGCATGCTTATATGAAAGTTTCATGAAGAAATTCTAGGCATAAAATGTCTAATTGAATTTTAGGGACCAAATTGAATGAGATGCAAAACTTGCATTCTAGAAGATTTAAGCATGAAATTGCTTTAGATTATGGATTAGAAGGTCCTAATTAGCAATTTGACCAATTTCAATAATTTTGGACAAAAATGGACATGCATAGGAAAATTTTGAAAAAAAGGCCTTAAGGGCATTTTGGTTATTTGGTAATTAAAAGAATAAAATGGAAAATCAAAGCAAAAATGTGCTCATCTTCTCCAACTGCTAGCCGAAATTTCCAATAGCCATAGCTAGGTTTTTTGTTCAACATTTCAAGCTTGATTGTAAGTGCTCCCAAGCCCCGTTTTTAATGTTCTTCGTATTTTTGAAGTCTTTGAAGCATGATCTACCCATTTCTAGCTATATTTTGAGCTAGGGTTCATGTATGAAATTTGACCCATGTGTAACATGCATGTATTTTGATGATTAATGGAGGAATATGAATGTTTGATGCATGGTAAACATCTTTTACTAGGTGATTTTTAGTGAAAACACCTACAAGGGGGACTTGCTTGTAAAAGTGTAAAAGTAGGTAGTAAAAATGTAAAATAAAGGAAAATGTGGGCTGATATGACCATGGTATAGGTTCGGCTAGGCTTGGGTAACAAGGAAAATGTGTCCATTCCATTTTACGAGCATAGGGACTAAATTGTAAATAAGTGAAATGTTAGGGGTAAAAAAGTAATTTTTCCAAACTATGAATTATGGATTGATTTGAATAATGAGATTAATAAACAAGTTAAATTTAGCATTATAGATCAAGAAAAATGTGATATGGGTCTTGATCGAGGGAAGAATAAAGTATACGACGATTAGGCTCGATTACCATCATTTTGTACCGTGGTAAGTACATGTGTAAATAATGTGACAATGTATTATATTGTGATGTGTTGACATTATGTGATAAATTTTTTATCAATATTATGTATGCTATGCCTTATGATAACCTTGTAAGTATGAATGATATTGGTCGTTATCCACGACATTTCGAGCAAGTACGATGGAGATGCTATGTGTATATGAGAAAGAATCCCATTTGAACCTTAGGAATAGTTTAGGATACAAGTGACATGTCACTAGGAATTAAGAAATCCGAACTAGTTGAGTTGGTCTGGGTTCGTGATATATGTGTGGCATCCATTGAGTTGGTTTGGGTTTATTATGGATGCAAGCGTCTAAACTTGTTGAGTTGGTTTGGGTTCATAATGGATGCGATACATGTATCTAGGTTCCGGGCAATGATCTTGTGTGTCCTACCAATGGCTAGGTAATCTTTGAGTGGGTCGGATGCCTGACAGCTTGTGTGAGTAGCTCGTATGGTTACACCTTTACCGATAGCTTATATGAGCAAGCCCGTGAGTAGCTCCATTGCAAGCGTTACACGCTATGAGGTAGCTTTGGCTACATATGTATATGTGGCACTTATGTTTAAGTTTTCGCATATCCAATAGTATTCCGAGTGTTCAATGGGTAATGTAATGGATGTGATGGAAGTCCCAAGGAGGGCATGTTAAAGAGGTATGGTTATATGATATACTACGATGAGTACAAGTATGTACGCTAAACCTATGAATAATTCCTTGATAAAGAATGATTTGTGATGAGAAAGTATATGTGTACATATGATAAGTAAGTCAAAAGGTTTAAATGATGAATAATCCTTATATATATGTTACTATGTCTTTGCATGTTAATTGCTTACTATCATTGCATATTATTTGCATGTGGACTTACTAAGCTTTAGTGATTATCCCCTTTCCTTTCCATCCTTTGTAGTTCTGCCAAGCTAGCTCGGGGATCGGAAGCTGTCGGAGTATTCGATCACACTATCAAAAGAATATTGTGTATAGTGAAATTGTTATTTTGAGTATGGCATTTATAGAGGACTTGGTTATTTTGTGATATGTGTCATGCTATTTGGCCAAGTTGTAAAGGCCTCTAATATTGATGATTCACTTTGTAATGGCCATGTGATATGCCTTATATTTGATTATTGGGTTGTAATCTAAACACCCATACATACATGTGTTAATGCCTTGATGATGTGATATGTTATTGCTTGGTGAACGTATGATGAAGTATGGATTAGATGCTAAAAGATAATGGATAACTTAATGGCTTAAGATGACTATAGTCATGAATGTATAATTTGAAGTTATGGGAACAAGTTTGATTATGTATGAAATAGGTGTGGAATGCTTCTAAATGGTGTAACTAAATGAATGTGCAATGGGATGACATTATGAAGGTGTGAGAGTGCCATGGTGTTGAATATTTAAGTGTCTAAATGTGTCATGTTCCATGCTATGAAATATGTTTGAGTGTATGAATGATTGAGGGTGACAATTGGCTTGGAAAAATAGCCTTTAAGCAGTCCACACGGGTAGACACACGGGCATATGTCTAAACCGTGTATGACACACGGTCTACCTCATGAGCGTGTTGAATGGCCGTGTGTCCCCTGCATCTAAATTTTGCAAGTCAGTATGCCTAGTAGTAAACACATGGGCTAAGACACGGGTGTGTGTCTTGGCCGTGTGAGAGACACGGCCTACCCACATGGTCGTGTACTCTGGCCGTGTGAAGTCTGCACCATTTTTATAAAAAAATCATTTAATTTTATTGACCACACGGTCTGGCGACACGGGCGTGTGACCCTAAATTGGTACTGACATCATAGTCAGAGAGTTACATAGTTGGAGGACACGAACGTGCCAATAGCACACGGGCGTGTCCCCTGTCTCACACGGGCGTGTGGCTCTATATTAAGGAAATTTTCCCAAACTTTTCTAAGGTCCTCGATTTAGTCTCGAATCTTTTCCGACGGTTGTTTTGAGCCTCTTAGGCCCGTATTAGAAACAAATTGTGTATGTATGAATGAAGTTGTTTTGAAGGAAAATTTTATAACCTGATTTTTGCATGAATGACTGTGTATTTGTTTGGTAGCGCCTTGTATCCTATCCCGGCCTCGGGTATGGGTAAAGGGTTGTTATATGTTGAATTATGAAATGTGATATTATAATGACAGGTAATATGTAAGAATACTTGTATGTGAGAATACTTGTATGTGATATATAATGTATTGATTTTAATGCACACATATGTTGTCGGATATGTGATGGCTCAATGAGCATTATTGTGGCACTTAAAGTGCAATTAAATGTGAATCTGATAAGCATGCATTGTGTACAAGTTGTGATGTAAATTGATGAATATGAACAAAGATTATGTGCATTAAATCAGTAATTAAAAATGTGTAGTCGTGGATATTTTGGCCTTGTGATCTCTTGAAACCGTTCGATATAGTTGGCATGCCATAGGATTGTGAGTACTCACCTATATGTATTATGTTTTTGGGCATTAATGCCCTAGGATAGGTTGGAGAGATAAGGGAATATGAGCTAAGCTCTATTCAACGGGACATGTTTGGTGTGTTGGAGAGTGTTAGCTTTATGCTTCACTTTTTGAGATATGTTCGACTCTATGAGTCAATTGGTGTGTTGGAGATCCGTATATCCGATGTATGGTGATAGAGCCTATTTTTATGTTTCATAGCCTCAAGTTCTAAATTATTGTTTAAATGTGATCTTATTTATTGTGATAATACGATGTGAGATGGATGCCTAAATATGTGAATAATATGCTAAATGTGTCGATTAAGTTTCATGAAAATGTTAGTATGTTCTCATAGTAAATTTGCGTATGTAATTGTGGTTTGGGTCATTTTCATTTAACTTGTGAACATATATAAGTTAGACTTTTGAGTTAGTAAAGCATGTATACGTTGTTAGTCTTGATGAATTGTTGTAAAATGAATTATTTGAATATGAATTAAGTGTAGTTATACGTAAGAGTATATGCTAGTTTTATGATTTAATGAAGCATGAATATGTTATTGTGACTTGGTTAGAATATGGTTGTGAATGTGTTATAACATGTTCTTGCTTATACTTTGATGTTGTGTATACATTGTGGTTACTCCGACATTCATTGTGCTTGTTTAAGCTCACCCATTGTCTCTAACCTTTGTAGACTGTTAGTGTTGTAGTGTGAGCGGTGCCGAGATACCTAGGAAGGGACCCAAGTTAGGCTTTAGTTTTTGTGTAGGTGATATTATTATTCTTTGAATTGTGAGAATCAGATAATATGGTAGACTTTTAGCTAATAATTGCCATGAAAATCTTGGATGTTTACATGACTTGATTGCACTTAGGATTTATGAACATTGTTCTTGGTATATTTTTTGCCTACTCGGACATAATTATAATGATTTGAACTTCCATTAAAGTTAATTTGGCAATTATTTGATGTGGTAATAGTTGCATGTTGGATTGGTGCAAATTAGAATAGGCTAAATGCTTTAATATGTTGTGTTTTTGTTGTTTGGAGTAGAGATATCGATATTCGGGTTTTAATATCAATACCTCCATGCTTTTTTGAATGTTTTAGAAGTTAGTAACGAAATTTGGTATTGATACCATAGCACGATTATTGATACTCGAGGTAATAAAAGAGATACTTTTTGAAATGTACCTATATTTTCTTGGGTTTTGATTTTAGATTAGAAACAGAATGCTAATTTGGTACCAATTTTCTAGATGGTATCGATACTGTCTAGGAGAATATTATAATACCTTTGCTTCAGTATCGATACCTACATGATTTATCTAGAATTTTTGCTTAATGGTTTAAAAGTATGTTTAATTCTTGTTATAAGTTTGTTTCATGTATGTTTTGCATGCTTATATGATTATAAAGATATGTTTGACTTAAAATTGTAATAAATGCTTTAATAAATATTTTTTTTTTTTGCAAAAATACCTAAAGGTCAATACTCAATTAAAATAATCACGTATTACAATACCATGGATTTCCTTAGGATAATCCATTCCAAACAACAAATTACAATTATTTAAGATAGCATATTTGCACATAAAGTCCACAACGTTGTTGCAACTACGATTGGCCCACTTAACATCAGCAGTATTAAACATCTTCAAAGTTTTATAGGTCTCCTTAGTGCGATGGCCAATAATCATAATATCATCCTTATGTTTCTTGAACCTGTTCATGAGACTGGCACAATCAATTTCGAAAATGGTGTTAGCAACATTTAGAGAGAGCGTAAGCTTAAGGCCCTAATCAAATGCATATAACTCTGCCCATTCAAATGCTTAAATAAATGTTGTTCACTTGCTAATGGGACAATTTATAATGAATGTGATATGTGACGGTGGTGTAGTGTCCTGTTACTCGAGCTCGGCGACCGGCCAGGTATAAGGTGTTACAATATTAGCACATCACATAATCATAATGGTTCAATTTTACGTTTATAACATTATATCATATTTTCACATATTTTCAGTTTAGTTATTGTCATTATCAACCAGTCTAAATCAAATCAAACCAACTCATTTCATCACACATAACATATCCTACTCTCGTTCAATTTAAGGTCAATTCCATAACTATTTCAATTTGTAATTGATTGTATTCAATTTAATCATCTCACTCACTTTTTTGTACTAAATTGTAAACAATTAAATTTTCAATTAAATATAATTACACTTCTAATTTTAATTGCATAAAAATTTAACACAAACATACCATGTGAACTTACCTAGTCAAGACAGTAAACAACCAACTCTCTAAGGACTAATCAACATTTTTTGTCTTTCCTTGTTTTCTTCAATTTGGTCCAATTTTCGATCTATTCAATAATCCAATTCAATTTATCAATTCCAAACATATTATATAATCCTATTATAAGTATATATCAGCTTAATTTTATTATTCAATTGCCCCTAAACATTTGCATTTTATTCAATTTAGTCTTTAAAACCAAAACTATTATAACATTCATAATTGAATTCGCTTTTCGTTCTAATTTCAATTATGTCCTTCTACAACCCTCTAAAACTTGAATTTATAGAAATCTCATGGTAATTTAATCATTTTTTCATTTTAGTCCCTATACTCAAATTTAACAAAATTTAATTAACAAATTAATCCTATTTCATTTCTAAGCTTCAAAATCTACCATAAACATTCAAAAACTTCAATTAACATCAATAACAACTTTAAAAAAATTTAACTGTAACATCCCAAAACTCAGCCCAGTAGTTTCGACTGGATTTTGGAGGTCACATTGGCCACTAAAATGGCTCTCAACAAAATGCCAACCAAATTCTAAAATACATTTCGAAAACCACTTTTACTTGTAACTTACTGACATCGGTAGTGAGCTTAACTTATTTTTTTACAAACGTTAAATTTATTTATCGCTTAGAATAATTTGATACCAAATTCACATATCATATTTTAATTTTGTGACCAAAACACAATAGTAATTTTTGTTAATTGAAGTTTCAAACCATAATTTGCAATGTAGAATTTTAACCTTTTACCTTGTTTGAAAACCATAAACAGTTACTTAAGAACCGAGTGACTACTAATGAAGATAGCATTTCAGTTAGCTAAAACCCCATGTATAAAATCACGAATTTAGTTTGAAACCAAAACCCAAAAGTTTACGAGTCCAAAATCAAACTCATTCCATATTTTATATAATCTTAATTACAAACCAATTGAAAATAATTTACTGAATCTTAGGGAAAGCTTATTAAACCAAACCATGAAAAATGTGAAACTCCAAGATCTCTGATTCGTTAAATCTGAAACCTAACCTCGTGAATTACCTGAAAAAACTAAGGGAGTGAGCTACGAAAGATCAGTGTAAGTCTAAACAAATGTAATTAAGCAGAGTTGAGCAAAAGTAATACATACATTCGCTCAATCTTACAAAAGCATACAATGTAATGAAAAAATAGTCAAACAGTCGTACAACAGCTAATTTCTAATCATATCAAGAATCATAGTATTTTATCACCAAACAGATATGGGTAACATGTTCAAATATAATATGGCATATAACGCCCTAAGTTTTTAAATATATTTCTATAATTCAGTGACACAAATCTGCATCTGCTTCAGTGGTTAAGTGTTCTGGGTGTGTGTGTGAGGTCCCAAGTTCAGGCTTTAGCTTGGGCAAATTTTGGTTTTTTTATGAATAAAGCCTTACTCTTGTTCAATAGGCTTATATTTGATTGTGTAAAATTCTAACAGAATAGGCCTGCTGGTCTGGTGGTTAAGTGGAGTGAATTTAAACTGGAGGTCCTATGCTCGAATTAAGGTCTAAGCATGGGGTTTATATTTTTACCTCGGTGGGTTGGAAGTGTTTGAGTGGAGTCGAAATTCTGATGATGGTTGGGGTGTTGGACCGTTTTGGAGAAGTGAAGGGTAGTGGGAGTGTTTTGATGGATTGGGGGAGTAATTAGAGGGATTTGAATAGCTATCAGAATCCCATTGTAATCTTTTCATTTTTTTTTTTGAAATTTCAATTATTTTTCCAGTTTTGTCAACCACTTTTCCCCTTACTCTCTACCAAAATTTTGTACTTCATCACCTTCCTTTCTTCATGATTTCTTCTCAATACCATCTTTTTGTGATGTTTGTTCACGACCATAGGTAAGTGATTTTGGTGTTTTGGTATCTCAGTTTTTAAAACATTAATGGGGAATCTATGTTTAACTATTTTATGTTTAACTATTTTGACAGCCAATAATCTAGTGTGAGGGGTGGTTCTAGTGCTGGATTATGATAGGAGACGTTCGTGGTTCACAAGATAAGTGTTTTTTCACTAGGAAGCTGTCTAACCCATTTTGGGGTATAGTATAATTCAACTGATTGAGTGTCTAATTGAGTGAAACATGGTTAATTTTAGGTTTCGAAGTGCCCAGGGTTGCATTAGCTTCAAATCGATACCAGGTGTGTACCCGAAAACACAGAAAACAAAAATCGACAAAAGCCGAAAAATGATTCTGTCGACGCCACACGGACGTGTGGTCACCCGTATGGTAGGCCGTGTGGCAGTACACGACCATGTGAATGATGAACCAGGCCGTGCGTGCATGACACAAGCGCATGACACGGCCGTGTGATGGCTAACGAGGCCTTGTGAGACCCGAGCTCGACCATTTGGTTTGTGTGGGCCACACGAGTGTGTTGGCCACACGAGTGAACCGCACGAGCATGTGGGATTTTTGGGCCAGGCCATGTGGCCAATTTGGCTTGTGTGAGCCATAAGGGCGTGTGATCCCATACGGGTAGGCCACATAAGCGTGTGAGCCCATTTTTCTGAAATAATCTGTAAGGTTGCACGGGTTGCCCAAGTCAACTGTGACCTACCGTAGGGTCAGTAAGCATTACTTAGATCCCTGATTCTGTGATCTAATTGTGTGATGTATGTATTAAGCATGGTACTCTTAGCATGTGTATCTGGCCAATTGTATAATCTATTAAATTGCATTATAGCATGCCATATTTGCAAGATGCATTGCATCGGGGTGGGGTTGATGTTATGATGGAGGAAGTATTCTGAAAGGCTCTCAAGCTTGTTATTTGGCAGCTCAGCTGCAATTATCTGATTATGTGCTGCATTTTAGTACAGCACGGTGTGTTGGGATGGGTGGGTTGATTTTATCCCCACATGGTGTGCTGGGTTGGACGGAGTTGGTGTGCAGGGCTAGTGGGCATGATTCTGTTATTTTACTCTATTATGCATGTTAAATCTGAGATGGGCTAGGCCCCAGTTCATATCTGATTCTGTATCTAAGTGGACTAAGGTCTACACCGATTCTGTAAAGAGCTTAGGCCCGAATTATCTATTATTTGGATATATGACTGACTTTTGCTACTGTGTATATTTTTCTATGGGGATTACACACTGAGTTTACGAAAACTCACCATTTTCTGTTTAATCTGTGTAGGTAATCCCCAGACTTGACGAATCGGTGCAGTGGAGGGCTCAATGGTGACCACCACTATCGAACTACTTGTTTAAATTTTTACGGTTACATCGCTTATTTCTTATTGGTATTTTATGTATGATGGACTTTGGAACTGTTTGGTTTTAATTTGGAATTTTGAACTGTTGATTATGGATTTATAAACTGCAATGCAACAAAGTATGGTTTGCCTAAAATAAACTAAGATTTTCGTAAATGAAATGATTTTCAAAAATTATTTGGGTTTCAAATGCTTCCGCGTAAAAGAAATATTTTAAATCAAATCAATTAGAACACGATTTCCCAAACTAAGTAAAAGTTAATAATTTGAAACGATTTTAAGGTCAATGCGTTTTCAAAAACACTCTCATGTGACATCACCAGATTCGGCCGTAAAGTCCAGGCTGGGTTCAGGGTGTTACATTTAGTGGTATCAGAGTCAAGTTGCAAAACTCCGCTGTAGATTTGGGTTTTAAAGATTGGTTTTAAAGAAATGATTTATAAATAATTTGAAATATTTTTGGAATAAGTATGTGGTAAACCGAGTCTCCGGTATCGATCTTGGAAGTTTCTGAAACTCTGTTTAAAATTGTCTGAAAGTATGATTAGAATGTACTAAAACTACTTTAGGTAGTATATCACAGTGAAAACACTCTAAGTAGTGTAAACTGAAAACTGTGGTGAGACTACTACTCGCGATAACCGACTCTGAACATTCTGATACTGAACTGCATAAAATATTTGTTAATAAATATTAGAACTGTAACTAATGCATAAAACTATTAATGTAGATAATTTTGAAATCTACGATGAGTGCACGTTGTATTCATGGACCAGGTACTAAAGGTCATGGCAGAGGTCGTAGAGGGGCTCAAGCGGGGTCCTCATCATTTGGGAATCTGCCTAACTTAGATACTAGTGAGATACTGGTATAACATGTGATAGAGACTGGGTCTCGAGATCGTACGGCTGGGGATGACGCACTATCCCAAGCCATGCTATAGATTTTGGAGAGGGTTGCTGGGCCCAACACCGGAACTAGGGGCTGGGGGTCGACGACGGAACGACTACGGTCCAATGGGGCTAAATTATTCAAGGGTGTCGCTGGAGTCGCTCCTAACATGACTGAATACTGAATGGAGGCCATAGAAAGAATTATGGACGATTTGGACTTCACTACTGAGGAAAAGCTTAAAGGGTTTGTTTCTCTACTCCGTGATGAGGCATACTAGTGGTGGTTGACGGTTAATGAGGGTGCACAGCCCGACCGACTGATATGGGATTTCTTTAAGACGGCCTTCCAAGGTAAATATGTGGGGGCCAGTTATATTGACACTAGGAGACGGGAGTTCCTTAATCTCACTCAGGGAGATCATTCAGTGGCCGAATATGAGGCCGAGTTCCTGAGATTGAGCCGTTATGTGTGAGGCATGGTGGCGACTGAGTATGACCGTTGTGTCTGATTTTAAGATGGTCTTAGGGACAGTTTACGAGTTCTAATAGCTCCGTAGAGGAAGCATGATTTTTCTGCTCTAGTTGAGAAGGCGAAGATCGCCAAAGATGTTAAGTGTACGGAGTGCCAAAACTGAGACAGAGGAAAGAATAAGATGGATTCAGAGCTCTCGAATTATGGGATGAGGCCTAAGAAAAAGGTCAGATGTAAAACCCCAAACCCAGCCCAGACATTATGGCCGGATCCGACGTGTCACATTGAAGTTTTTAAGAAAACCCATGATTCATTTTAGTGTTTAAAAATGAACCCCTTTTTTGTTATTTATTATTATATCTATTTTGTTTTGTTAAGTTAACAAAGTGAATGAAAGCTGTGTACCAGGTAGGTATCCAAAACAGAGGAGGTGAGCCATGAAGGCTGCTTAAGTACCAAGCTCTTTAGTGGATCCAACCCTAGACATGCCCACAACCATTGCCACACTTCGATAATCGAGTGGAAATTCATTTGAGTAGTTATTTTTGATAAACCGATTAGTTGTATCGTTGCGTTATTTTGAAAACGAGTATCATTTTGAAAATGCGCCCGAAGACTAGCCCATTTTGAATTATTATCAGGAGAGTTTAGAGTTATTAAAAATAAAACAAAATAATCCCAGAAAAATAGTTAAAATGGCCTTATTGTAATCCAAAAACAAATAATATTAACAGCTAAGGTAAAACTTAAAAAGAAATCGGTTACTCATTGCAAAGTTCAAAAGCGATCACCATGGCCACTCTGAAATCCCTTCGGCTCCAAGTCTCCACATCAAGGCTCATCTACAAGGTTAAGGAAGGGGGTGAGTTTGGAAACTCAGTGCGCAACAAGCCCCTTTTAGAGCCCAAACCAATATCAGCCTACTGGGCCTAAGCCCAAATTTAGTCTCAACATATACTAGGCCGAAGCCTTTCGTGTAACGGTTTCTGGGCCGAAGCCTTTTCATAATTCAAATCACTGGGCCGAAGCCTTTACTGTATACGGTATGGCTCATAGGCCCATTTTAATAACACATGCAATATCAATGAACATATACAAGCCCATTTGGGGAGACTACTCAACCCACCAACCGCTACTCTCCACCCGTACCAACCAAGCTCTCCATGTGGGTAATATCTCAACCCACCCAACCAAACTCTCCAATCGGCAAAGATAGCCGCTTTATCATATAACTGGAGGCCTAGCCTCTTTAATTAACTGGGCAAAGCCCTTTTTGATAGATTGGGGCAAAGCCCTTTTGCACTTCCTCCATTCAAATAAAACCCAACCCATGCATATATGAATATATCATGGCATATCATGTGCATATCATAGCATATCATGTACAAAACAATATCGCATGCATCCTAATTATACATATCCCTAGAGGTATAATGGTCATTTTCACCTAAGGGCAAAATGGTCATTTTTCATATTATAAGGGTAAGTTCATTATTCTATCATTTATTAGGGTTTCCCATGCTCATTATCAGTTATCAATAATTTCAAGTGTTTAAACAGCGATTCTAGCCCATTTTAGCAAAACCGAGTCACTAGGCCAAAAAACCACTTATGGGCCCCACTTAGCCGATTTCGTCATCTAGGCCCATTTAGTTTATATTCCATAACGGTATTAACTATCTTAATGTGCAATTTATCTGGATTCCATTTTCTACCAAATTTACCCAAATGGGCCCGGAAGCCCAATGGGCCCAATTACAGCCCCTCAAGGCCTAACTTATTGTGATGCCGAAAAATCGTGCTCTTACCTGTTACAACGATCCCGATCATCAAACTTAGTGAATCTACCTAACCTATGAGTGTTCACATGCTCACAAGTCCTCGAAATGCCGAAATTTCGGTATTTCGGCTTCTCGGCATATATCGATTTAAGCTATGAAAGGGGGTTCATTACACACCTGTTTTGTGACGATCACCAATGAAGTGTCCCACAGCAACCTAAAATTATTCACCACCATTCTTAGTCTACAATTCATGCCAATCATCCCACATCTTGCCTTACCAAAATCGGCCAGAGAACCCCTAATGGCCATAGTTCACTTACCTTCACAAGGTCTGATGATATGGTTCAAGCTTATCCAACACTAACACTCCAAGCCTTGCTGCACCTCCAAAGTTATCTATTCCACTATACTAAACATAAAAATCAAATGAAGAAGCCCAATAAGGCCTATATCTCAAATCGACAGCCCCCCTAAGCTATAGGGAGTTTCGGCTTTTGTCAACAATTATACTACTGAACCGCTTAAAGCTTAGCAGATGAAGGAATTGGCCACCAAAAAGTGAAGGGAAAAGAACGTTACTGGTCAATAAGAAGTCGACACCACCAAGTTTCACAGGTTTCGGCTTTTGTGGCTTTTCGGCAAAAGTGGAGATAAGAAAGGGAGTAGTAGATGGGAAGAAAGGAATAGTAGACTGGTTTTGGAGAAGAAAAGAAAGAAAGATGAATGGGAAGGGTGGCAGTTTCGGTTAGAGAAGAAAATAAAAAGAAAAGAATGGTTCTATGGTGCTCAAACAGAGGAAAATTGGCACAACTATAGCCTAATGCCGAAATACTACCCTCAAAATCCCCCTAGCCGATTTCTCCTCCCTAATCCCCTCTATTCGGCCAACTCTAATCTCTCTTTCAAATCCCTAAAATCTCTCCCCTTATCACTCCTTAATTCAAGCATTCAACTATTCAAACTCTCTCCAACAGAGTTCCATTCGGTTTCAAACTTCTGCATGCACAAGGCATAAAAAATATAACATCACATTTGCCATCACAGAGAATCGAACCCAGGCTTCCCCCCAACCACTTACACGCCACCTTTTTAGCTCCTTAGTGGCGTCACTTAGCCACTTTGCCAGGGGCTCCTTTTTGTGATACATTTTACCCACAACTTTTAATAAAGCCATCTACCCAAAGCCCCTAACTTCTTAAGTCCAATGTTCAAAAGTTCTTCCGGGTTTTGGTCATCACATGGGCCATCCATAAGCCCATTTACATATTCAACTATGAATTTTCACTACCCAATACCAAATTTTAAAAACTTTACCAAATTCTCAGAAATTACGAGAAACCAAAAAATCAGGATGTTACAACTGTACCCTCCTTAAAAGAAATTTCGGCCTCAAAATTTTATCTGATCCAAACAGTTGAGGATATTGTTGACGCATTGCCTCCTCAGACTCCCAAGTAGCTTCTTCTTTGCCATGGTTTCTCCAAAGTACCTTCACCAATGGGACTGGTTTCCTTCTTAACATCTTGATGTCGTGATCAAGTATCTGAATAGGTTCTTCTTCGAAGGACAAATCCGACTGTACCTCAATTTCTGCAACTGGCACGATATGAGTTGGGTCAGAATGATATCGCCTTAGCATGGACACATGAAAGACGTCGTGAATGTGATCCAACTCTGGAGGTAACTCTAGCTGATAAGCCACCGACCCTATCCGCTTAAGGATCCGATAAGGCCCAATGAACCGTGGACTCAACATGCCCTTCTTACCAAACCTCAATATCTTCTTCCAAGGCGATACCTTTAGAAAGACCATGTCCCCTATAGCATATTCAACATCCGCTGCCTCCTTTAACCGATTCCTGATCACCTTAACCTTGTCTTCAGTATCTGCTACCAACTCTGGGCCGAGTACTTGCTTTTCCCCTAACTCTGCCCAACAAGTAGGCGAACGACACCTTCACCCATACAGTGCCTCATAAGGAGCAATCTGAATACTTGCTTGGTAACTATTGTTATATACGAACTTCGCCAATGGCAAGTAGTCCTCCCAACTGCCCCTAAATTCAATAACACAAACTCTCAACATGTCTTCTAGAATCTGAATGACCCTCTCTGACTGCCCATCCGACTGAGGGTGAAAAGCCGTACTAAAATCCAATCGCGTTCCCAACGCCTCGTGCAATTTCTACCAAAACCGAGATGTAAACCTTGGGTCTCGATCAGAAATTATTGATACTGGCACCCCATGCAACCGCACTATCTCCGCCACATACAACTTGGCTAACTTCTGAAGTGAGTAATCGGTTCGGACAGATATGAAATGGGCAGATTTCGTCAGCCTATCCATAATTACTCAAACTGAATCCTTCTTGGAAGGTGTCAACGGCAAACCACTTACAAAATCCATAGTTACCCTTTCCCACTTCCAAAGTGGTATCTTTACTGACTGTAACAATCCTGAAGGTAGTTGATGCTCGGCCTTTACTTGTTGACACGTCAAACATTTCCCCACGAATTCTGTCACTTCTCGCTTAAGCCCAGGCCACCAATATAGCTCTCGCAAGTCTCGATACAACTTACTTTTGGATGCATAGCACAAGTTCCACTATGTGCCTCCCTTAAAATCATCAATCTCAAGTTAGAGTCCTTCGGCACACAAATTCTTCCTCGAAAACAAAGAACCCCATCATTATTTAACCCAAAGTCTGGATTCTCCCCCTTCTCAACTTGCTGAAACCAAGAAACCAACGACTCATCCACCAACTGCTGCTTCTTAATCTGCTCCACCCAAGTCGGTCTCACTTGTAACTCTGCCAATAAGCTTCCATCGTCATACAAACTTAAACGAGCAACCATTGCCTTCAATTCTGCCACAGTCCTTCGACTTAACACATCAGCCACGACATTTGCCTTACCTGGATGGTACTTAATCGAACAGTCATAGTCCTTTAGCAGCTCTATCCACCTTCGCTGTCTAAGATTCAGCTCCTTTTAAGTCAGCAAGTACCTAAGACTCTTATGATCCGTATAGATAATGCATCTCTCCCTATACAAGTAGTGATTCCATATCTTAAGTGCAAAAATCACCGCTGCCAACTCCAAGTCATGAGTAGGATAGTTTACCTCATGAGGCTTAAGCTGTCGTGAAGCATAAGCGACCGCCTTACCCTCTTGCATCAACACACAACCCAAACCTACATGTGACGCCTCACTGTACACAGTGAAATCCTTACCAGACTCCGGCTGAATCAACACGGGCGCTTCTGTTAGAACCTTCTTTAACTTTTCAAAAGCCTCTTGCTACTTATTTGTCCAAACAAATGGTGCTCCCTTCCTTATAAGTTTCGTTAACGGTGCTACCAACACAGAAAATCCTTCCACAAACCTTCGATAATAACCTGCCAACCCCAGAAAACTTCAGATTTCTGTTACTGACCTCGGTGGCTTCTATTCTAGAATTGCCTCAATCTTTCGAGGGTCTACCTTGATCCCCTTAGCAGACACAACATGCCCCAAGAAAGTTACTTCCTTCAGCCAAAACTCACACTTACTAAACTTTGCATAAAGTTGCCTTTCCCTTAGTACTTGCAGCACAATACGAAGATGTTCATCATGCTTCTCTTCTGTTTCCGAGTACACTAAGATATCATCGATAAAAATGATTACGAACTGAACCAAATATGGCTAAAACACCCGATTCATTAAATCCATGAATGCTGCCGGTGCGTTAGTCAAACTAAAAGGCATAACTAGAAACTCATAATGACCATATCGAGTTCTGAATGTCTTCTTATGAATATCCACTTCTTTGACTCTCAACTGATGATATCCTAATTGAAGGTCGATCTTAGTAAATACAAAAGCTCCTTTCAGTTGGTTAAACAGATCGTCGATTCTTGGCAAAGGATACTTGTTCTTAATCATCAGTTTGTTCAACTGCCGATAATCAATACACATCCGCATGGTCCCATCTTTCTTCTTTACGAATAGCACTGGTGCGCCCCAAGGAGAAATACTTGGTCGTATAAACCCTCTATCCAACAGTTCCTGAATCTGAGCTTTTAGTTCCACTAACTCTTTTGGTACCATCCTATAAGGCGCAATGGACACCGAAGCTGCTCTAGGTAACAAGTCGATTCTGAACTCGACTTCTCTGTTCGGAGGTAGTCCAGGAAGTTCCTCCGAAAATACAGTTTGAAATTCTTTAATGGTCTTCACTGACTCCACAATTATCCCCTCGGGTTCAGCTTGACTCACAAATGCTAAGAACGCCTCACAACCTTTCCGAATCAACTTCTCAGCCCTCAAAACCGAGACAACATTGGACAAATAGTTCCTTCGCTCCCCTATAACCATTATCTCCTCATCCTCGACAGTTCTTAGCACCATGCTCTTAGCAGCACAATCCAACGTCGCCCTATGCTTAGTTAGCCAGTCCATTCCCAAAATAAGATCAAAATCCCCAAATGGCAGCTCCATTAAATCTCCTACAAATATCCTATCTTCTGTCTCTAAAGGCACCTCCCTAAAGAGTTTATCTACCTTAACCGAGTGTCCCAAAGGACTTAACACTGATACCCCACTCATAGTCCCCTCAGGAAACACACCCAATGCCCCAGATACATTACAGGCAACATACGAGTGAGTGGAACCCACATCAATTAAAGCAGTGTAAGGCATGCTATGAATGAAGAACGTATCGGTTATACCATCAGGAGCACCACCCTCCTCACGACGCCGTGCAGCATAAACCAATGCCAGCTGACGAGCTTCAGCATGTCCAGCACCCCTACCAGGTGCCCCACGTCCTCATCCATTACCATTGCCACCTCTACCTTGCCCACGGCCTCTCTGTGGTGGTGGTCCTCCTCACTGCGGTTGGACACCTCTTTGCTCTGCAGCTTGATCCTGAGCTGCTCTCCGAGGACACTCTCTGAACTTATGTTCCTTTGACCCACATCGAAAACATGCCCCAGTTCGTTTCCAGCACTCCCCCATATGTGCTCTGCCACAATCCTTGCAAGCCTGCGGTCTAAAAGTATTCGCCGAAACTGCTCGAACCAGTTCCTCCATTCTAAATCTTTTAGCATTCCTATTTGTATCACCCGAGGGTCTAGAATCTCTTCTAAATCTGGGTCGATCCTTCCCACGATTCTGTCATTCAGTCCGTTTCACTTCCTCTGCTATCTTAGCCTTCTCTATCAATGCAGCGAAATCACGCTCCCTCTGTGGAGCTAGCAGCACCCTAAGCTCATCGCGAAGGCTATCCTCGAATCGAACACTATGCTCATATTCGGTCACAACTATCCCGCTAGCATATCGACTCAACCTCAAGAATTCCGCCTCATACTCTGCAACAGTCTTATTTCTTCGTGCCAGATTCAAAAATTCCTTTCGACGGGCATCCACATAACTAGCTCCAACATACCTCCCCTTAAAAGCAGTCTTGAACAGTTCCCAGGTTACTCGTTCGTTCGGGGTACTCTCCCTTATAGTGATCCACCATCGGTATGCCTCGTCTCGTAGCAACGACACAACCCCCTTCAGCTTTTGCTCCACAGAGCAATCTAAGTCGTCCATAATCCGCTCTATTGCCTCTAGCCAATATTCAGCCACATTTGGGGCTACTCCGAACATGCCCCTAAAAACGTCTGCTCCATTAGCCCGGAGTCGCTCCGAGATGGATCCCCTATTTACTATCCCGGTGCTTGCTCCAGCAACCCTTTCCAAAACCCTTAACATTGCTTGGGACAAAGCATCATCCCCCGCAGCCCGATCATATGACCCAGTCTCAGTTGCCTGTGGTACGGATGCGTCCTCAGCTGGCCTATGCCCTGAGGATGAAGATTCAGCTTGCACCCTTCCGTGACCACGTCCGCGGCCTCGTCCACGAGTTCCTCTTGTACTCATATCGAATTATCTGATTACGAATTTTATGACATTAGTTTAATATTTCAGTTGTTTATTACGAGATATCTTATGGACATATAGTAGTTTAGGGATTGTTTTCACAACGTCGTAACCTAGATACAGTCTCAATCCTACAGTTTTACAGTTCTACCCAATCTAAAGTATCATAGTAGGGTCTCAGTTCTATCCAAAGCATCATATCAATATTACAAAAAGAGAGTATACTTACAGACTTGGTGCCGGGGATTCAGTGTGTCACTTCTTTCTCCAAACCATTTAAAACAAAAACCTTGGGTTTGGTCATAGAAAATAAAAAATTTCCTAAAAATTGATTTAAAATACCTTTATTTTGAAATTCTTAATTTTAAACCCGTTTTAAAAACCCACAGCCGAGTTGTTGCAACCCAGGCTCTGATACCACTTAAGTACCAAGCTCTTTAGTGGATCCAATCCTAAACATGCCCACAACCATTGCCACACTTTGATAATCGAGTGGAAATTCATTTGAGTAGTTATTTTTTATAAACCAATTAGTTGTATCGTTGCATTATTTTGAAAACGATTATCATTTTGAAAAACGCGCCCTAAGACTAGCCCATTTTGAATTATTATCAGAAAAGTTTAGAGTTATTAAAAAATAAAACAAAATAATCCCAGAAAATAGTTAAAATGGCCTTATTACAATCCAAAAACAAATAATATTAACAGCTAAGGTAAAACTTAAAAAGAAACTGGTTACTCATTGCAAAGTTCAAAAGCGATCACCATGGCCACTCTGAATTCCCTCCGGCTCCAAGTCTCCACATCAAGGCTCACCTGCAAGGTTAAGGAAGGGGGTGAGTTTGGAAACTCAGTGCGCAACAAGCCCCTTTCTAAGCCCAAACCAATATCAGCCTACTGGGCCTAAGCCCAAATTCAGTCTCAACATATACTGGGCTGAAGCATTTAGGTATAACAGTTCTTCGGGCCAAGCCTTTATCAGATACTGTGATGGCCCATAGGCCCATTTTAATAACACATGCAATATCAATGAACATATGCAAGCCCATTTGGGGAGACTACTCAACCCACCAACTGCTACTCTCCACCCATACCAACCAAGCTCTCCATGTGGGGAATATGTCAACCCACCCAACCAAACTCTCCACTGGCAGCATAGCTGCTTTATCATATAACTAGAGGCCTAGCCTCTTTAATTAACTGGGCAAAGCCCTTTTGCACTTCCTCCATTCAAATAAAACCCAACCCATGCATATATGAATATATCATGGCATATCATGTGCATATCATAGCATATCATGTACAAAACAATATCGCATGCATCCTAATTATACATATTCCAATGGGTATAATGGTCATTTTCACCTAGGGGCAAAAATGGTCATTTTTCATATTATAATGGTAAGTTTATTATTCTATCATTTATTAGGGTTTCCCATGCTCATTATCAGTTATCAAAAAATTTCAAGTGTTTAAACAACGATTCTAGCCTATTTTAGCAAAACCGAGTCACTGGGCCAAAAAACCTCTTATGGGCCCCACTTAGCTGATTTCGTCATCTAGGCCCACTTAGTCTATATTCCATAACGGTATTAACTGTATTAATGTGCAATTTATCTGGATTCCATTTTCTACCAAATTTACCCAAATGGGCCCGGAAGCCTATTGGGCCCGATTACAGCCCCTCAAGGCCTAACTTATCGTGATGCCGAAAAATCGTGCTCTTACCTGTTCCAACGATCTCGATCATCAAACTTAGCAAATCTACCTAACCTATGAGCGTTCACATGCTCACAAGTCCTCGAAATGCCGAAATTTCGGCATTTCGGCTTCTCGGCATATATCGATTTAAGCTATGAAAGAGGGTTCGTTACACACCTGTTTTGTGATGTTCACCAATGAAGTCTCCCACGACAACCTACAATTATTCACCACTATTCTTAGTCTACAATTCATGCCAATCATCCCACATCTTGCCTTACCAAAATCGGCCAAAGAACCCTTAATGGCCATATTTCACTTACCTTTACAGGGTTTGATGATATGGTTCAAGCTTATCCAACACTGACACTCCAAGCCTTACTGCACCTCCAAAGTTATCTATTCCACTATACTAAACATAAAAATCAAATGAAGAAGCCCAATAAGGCCTATATCTCAAATCGACAGCCCCCCTAAGCTATAGGGAGTTTCGGCTTTTGTCAACAATTATACTACTGAATCGATTGGAGTATGAATACTTACCACAGTCTTCCTTCTTGAACCGCTTAACGCTTAGCAGATGAAGGAATTGGCCACCAAAAAGTGAAGGGAAAATAAGGTTACTGGTCAATAAAAAGTCGACACCACCAAGTTTCACAGGTTTCAACTTTTGTGGCTTTTCGGCAAAAGTGGAGATAAGAAAGGGAGTAGTAGATGGGAAGAAAGGAATAGTAGACTGGTTTTGGAGAAGGAAAGAAAGAAAGATGAATGGGAAGGGTGGCAGTTTCGGTTAGAGAAGAAAATAAAAATAAAAGAATGGTTCTATGGTGCTCAAACAGCGGAAAATCGGCACAACTATAGCCTAATGCCGAAATACTACCCTCAAGATCCCCCTAGCCGATTTCTCCTCCCTAATCCCCTCTATTCGGCCAACTCTAATCTCTCTTTCAAATCCCTAAAATCTCTCCCCTTATCACTCCTTAATTCAAGCATTCAACTATTCAAACTCTCTCCAACAAAGTTCCATTCGGTTTCAAACTTCTGCATGCACAAGGCATAAAAAATATAACATCACATTTGCCATCACAGAGAATCGAACCCAGGCTTCCCCCAACCACTTACACGCCACCTTTTTAGCTCCTTAGTGGCGTCACTTAGCCACTTTTCCAGGGGCTCCTTTTTGTGATACATTTTACCCACAACTTTTAATAAAGCCATCTACTCAAAGCCCCTAACTCCTTAAGTCCAATGTTCAAAAGTTCTTCCGGGTTTTGGTCATCACATGGGCCATCCATAAGCCCATTTACATATTCCAACTATGAATTTTCACTACCCAATACCAAATTTTAAAAACTTTACCAAATTCTCAGAAATTACGAGAAACCCAAAAATCAGGATGGTACACCAGATCTGATGGGCCAGTAAGAGTTGGGCGTCCTGCTACACCTACTGCAGTGGCGCTTTGTTGGCATTGTGGTGTACGCCATCCGGACGAGTGATGGAGGACTACTGGGGCATGTCTGAGATGTGGGTTGACTGAGCATCGTGTTAGAGACTGTCCATTGAGAACTAGTTAGATGCAAGCTCCAGTTACTGAGACTGCACAGTTGCCGAGAGTAGTTTAGTAGCCACCTAGGGGCCGGGGTCAAGGCAGGGGTGGTAACGGCATGGGTTGAGAGTAAAGAGCACCAGGCGGAGGTGTCGGACCGATTGAGGCGAGGCAGCCTACTTTGGTATATGTTGCACATCACCGTGAGGACCGAGATGCTCTGAACATCGTTATGGGTACGTTTTTTATATTTGATGTACCTTATTTTGCACTGATAGACATAGGCTTTACATACTTATATGTAGCTTGTACTGTGTCTGAATCTTTTCGGATTTGACTTGAGGGTACTGATAGTGAGGTAACTGTAACATCCCTTACCCGTGTCCTATGCCGGGACAAGGCGCGAGGCATTACCGGACTTAAACACAAACAATCATGCAAACCGGGCCATAAAATTTAGTTTCAAATTTAAAACCAATCAAATATATTCATAGTGTCCCTATTAAGGGCCTACGAGGCCCATAACTTGCATTTAAAATGGTCCGGGACTAAACTGAGAACTTTGGAAAGTTCTAGGAAAACTTAGAAATTTTTTTCATAAAACAGGGTCACACGCCTGTGTGTCATCAACACGCCCATGTCCTCATGCCGTGTAACTCTCTATTTATGACGTCATCATGCAAAATGAACCACATAGCCAAGCCACACGCCGTGTGTTAGGCCGTGCCCTCCACATGGCTGAGACACATGGCCGTGTCTCTGATCGTGTGACTAACACTTAGGCTATTTTCCAAGCCTTTGTGTTACCCTTAATTCCACATTTCATTACATATATTAAGGACACATATCATGACATCATTTTAATGATTTAACCTCCTTCTTAAAGATATATTCTTAACATTAACATGTCATTATTCACATATTTCGTATACTCGTGCAATATTAAGTCTAGATGCAACATCCATGACCATTAGTCTTACTATTGCACCACCTTAACTAATAATCTAGAATTATTCACTTATCATTTGTGTCATTAGACCTTGAGCATTCAAGTTAAATCAACATCATTTTTTTCTATATCATGCATTTTCTCATAGCAATGACCGATTCGATTGGTTATGAAGCATTCATCATACACACATGTTATACACCAACATACATTTTCAACAAGCATATCCACATGACAAACATTAGAACTTAACATGGATAAACAGGCTTACAAGCCATAATCATTATAAGCCACATCTCATGGCTATATACAACGAATCATTATAAGCCAATACATTTGGCTACACATAACAACATCTATCACAAAACTAAGTCCCTATACATGCCACTCACTTGGAATCGCTAGCATAAATATATTAATATTCAAAAGATAATGTCTCGATAGTTTGATGCTACCTCCGGCAATTTCCAACCCCGAGCCGACCTGAAAATGCTAAGGAAATGGAAAGGAGGGAGTAAGCTTTACGCTTAGTACACTCGAATGAAAAATAATAAGCAATGTGATAACATGCTATTTTTAAATTCTTTCTATTTATGCAAATTCCAGTCAAGTTGTTTTCCTGAGTCACGGTCACTAAATTTCATATTTTCTTTCTATTTTTAACGATTTTCCAAAGTTAAGATAGAGGAGTCCGAGATCACTCTGACCTTATTTCACAAAAATTCAAATATCTCATCATATGAGATTACTTTGCTTACATAATTTCCTTTATGTGAAACTAGGCTCAATAAGCTTTAATTTCATATTTTACTCAGCCTCTAAATCAATTTCCATTATTTTTGGTGGATTTTCAAAGTCGGACCGCTACTATAATACTAATTTGTCTTAGTGCAACATAATGATAACCATCACAAACTTGTCATAGAAATTATTCTCATAAATATCACTCATTCATTTGCACTTTTACCACAAGTCCATTTTGTTTCACATGGCAAACACATGTTCATGGGTTTGGAGTACGTACCTGTGCTATCTCTTAACACAGCCACTCATCCAAACATGACAATCAAATATATCATACTAGTATCATCTAAGCATAGATGAGTTTATCATTTCAAGTATTTCCATTCAATTTCTCATATTAATTCCCGTTGAATTCCTCGGAATCTCGATGGATATCATATTTATCGTCAAGTCATGCAAGTGATCATTTCAAGTACGCACTCCCGCGAACCTCACTCATTACAGTGGGATTACCAGTCAAGGCTAATCCCCCGTATCATAACTCACAGAGTGTTGTCAGGATTACCAGTCCAGGCTAAATCCCTTACAATGACATACACTCTTATAAGCTCAAATCTGAATTACTAGTCCAGGCTAAATTCAGTCCTTAATCGGATTACCCATCCGGGGTAAATTCTTAATGCACCTATATTCTTCGGGAGGCTCGGTCGCTTAAGGAACACCCGTTCCAGCTAGATCCTTTCTATATTGAGATCAACGGATTACCCGTCCGGGCTAAATCCTTTTCTGCAACACATGCAGGATCTCGTGTCACGTAAACAATGATTTATCCATCTGATATCCCTTTTTATTCAACCGGAATTTTCTTTTTTCATCAAGTATATCAATATGCATAGATTATCATGCAATGTACATTCAATTCAACACATTTTCATGTTTATTTGGGCATTAGTCCATACAATAAAAATAACATATCACTTGGTTTTCATACAAACTTATTCATTTCATTTAAAATGTCAATTTCCATCAAATGTCCATTTATGTCAAATTCAATACAATAATAGCAAGATATATTTCATGTATAACAATAATAACATGATTAATATGCTTATTAAATCACACGAACTTACCTTGAATACAGAAACGGCAAAATTACCATTTTAGTCCAAAACATGTATTTTCCCTATTTAAGCCCGAATCTCAATTTTCTTGATCTATCATTTCAAATATAGCCTATTTAGGACTCACATTATTCAAATTGACCAAAAATCATATTTTGGAAAAATTACATTTTTGCCCCTAAACTTTGTCAAAATTACACTTTTGCCTCTAGGCTCGTAAAGTGATTTTTATTCAATTTTCCCATTCTATAGGCCTAGCCTAACCATTTTCATAACTATAGAAAACTATAATTCCCGTCATAACACCCTTTTATACCCTTTTTACAACTTTTACAAAACGGTCATTTCAGACATTTTCATCAAAAATCGCTTAGTAAAAGTCGTTTATTTAACACCTAACACTCATTTTCTACCATTAGACATCAAAATACAAGCATGTCACTTATGGGTAAATTTTTAAACATAAACCCTAGCTCAAAATAATGGTAAAAATGAGTAAATCGTGTTATCGGGACTTCAAAAATGTAAAGAACATTAAAAACGGGGCTCGAGATCACTTGCAAATGAGCTTGGAAGCTTCAACCAAACCCTAGCCATGGTGTCCATGCTAGTTTCGGCTAGATGGAGAAGATGATTGCCAATTTTGGCTTATTTTCCCTTTTTAATTCTTTTAATTACTAGATTACTAAAATGCCCACAACTTAAAAATATTTTATTACACCCATTTCATGTCTATTTTTGTCCAAAAATTAACCAATGGTCTAATTACCATTTAAGAACCACCAATTTAAAACATAATTACAATTGGGCACTTCTAACATGAGGAACTCAACTTTTGCACTTTTTACAATTTAGTCCTTTTGACTAAATTGGATTCCCAAACGTCAAAATTTTCGAACGAAATTTCCACGAAATCATTCCATGAAATCATAGACCATAAAAATATAATAAAAATAAAATTTTCCCTATCAGATTTGTGGTCCTAAAACCACTATTCCGACTGGGCCCAAAATTGAGATGTTACAATAACTGTGTTAAGTCCTTTAGGGAAATCAATCTGGGTTAGTAAGTTGTATGAGATGTTCCACTAGAGGTCCAAGGGACAATATTTCTGGCTAACCTAATGGAGCTTCTGTTTGGGGAGTTCGATCTAATTTTGGGAATGGACTAGCTGGTTAAACACCAAGTGAGTCTAGATTGTGTGACGAAAAGGGTTGTCTTGAGAACCGAGGAGAACAACGAGGTAGTCATGATTGGGGAACGACGTGACTATCTAACTAATGTGATTTCTACGTTGGCGACAGAAAAGTTAGTGAGGAAAGGGTGTGAGGCATTCTTGGCCTACGTCAGTATTTCTGATTCTAGGGACTCTTTGGTTAAGGACCTTAGAACCGTGAGGGACTTTCTAGATATTTTTCCTATGGAACTACCAAAGTTGCCTCCGAGCCGAGAGGTAGAGTTCAGGATTGAGTTGATTTTTAGTACAGCTCCAGTGTCTATCGCCCCTTACCGAATGGCACCAAAGGAGCTTACAGAGCTTAAGGCCCAGATTCAGGAACTGTTAGATCATGAGTTCATTCGTCCTAGTGTGTCTCTGTGGGGAGCATCTGTTCTATTTGTAAAGAAGAAAGATGGGACAATGAAGATGTGCATCGATTATCGATAGCTGAACAAGCTAATGATCAAGAATAAATACCCACTTCCGAGAATAGACGACTTATTCCACCAATTCAGAGGGGCTTCTGTGTTTTCTAAGATCGATCTACGATTGGGTTATCATCAGTTGAGAGTAAAGGAGGCTAACGTGCATAAGACGACATTTAGGACTCGGTATAGACATTATGAGTTTCTAGTTATGCCCTTTGTTTTGACTAATGCACCAGCGGCATTTATGGACTTGATGAACCGAGTGTTCTAGTCCTATTTGGACCAATTTGTGGTGGTATTCATCGACGGCATCTTGGTATACTCTAAGTCTGAGGATGAGCATGATGAGCATCTTAGAGTAGTTTTACAGACTCTTCGTGAGAAACAGCTGTACGTGAAGTTTAGTAAGTGTGAGTTCTGGCTCCGAAAAGTAACCTTTCTGGGACATGTGGTTTTGGCTGAGGGGATTCGTGTTGATCCTCGTAAGGTTGAGGCTGTGTTGGATTGGAGACAACCAAATAATGTGTTTGAAATTCGTAGCTTTCTTGGGCTGGCAAGATATTATCAATGTTTCGTAGAAGGGTTCTCTTTAATCACAGCTCCGATAACTAAGTTGCTACGTAAGGGAGTTCCTTTCGTTTGGACAGTTGAACAGCAGGAAAGTTTGATAAGCTTAATACTGTTCTAACTCAAGCTCCTATTTTGATACAGCCTGAGCCTGGAAAGACTTTGTGGTATACAGTGATGCGTCACATGTGGGTCTGGGTTGCGTTTTGATGTAAGACGGTAAAGTGGTTACTTATGCATCTCGTCAGCTCAAGACTTATAAGGTAAATTATCCGACATATGATTTGGAGTTGGCAGCGGTAGTCTTCGCTCTAAAAATTTAGAGGCACTATCTGTAGGTAAGAAGTGTACTATCTACACTGATCATAAGAGCCTCAAGTATCTCCTCACTCAGAAGGAGTTAAATCTTAGGCACCGTAGATGGGTTGAGCTACTTAAGAATTATGACTACACTATTGAGTATTATCCTGGTAAGGCCAATGTGGTAGCTGATGCGTTGAGCCGTTGAGCCATAACTGATCTGAGAGCGATGTTCGCTTGACTTAGTCTTTTCGACGATGGGAGCCTATTGGCAGAACTTCAAGTTAAACCGACATAGATTGATCAAATCAGAGATAAACAGTTGGGGGATAAGTCTCTTGAGTTACGTTTTCGTCAGGTTGAGAATGGCGCTACTATTGATTTTGGGATTAACAATGATGGGGTACTTTGTTTTCGCAGTCGAATTTGTGTACCAAATGATGAGGATTTGAGACTGTCGATTCTAAGGGAGGCACATAGTAGCCTTTATGCTATACATCCCGGCGAGAATAAAATGTACCAAGATCTGCGAGAGTTGTACTGGTGGCCAGGGTTGAAGCGTGAAGTTACTGACTTCGTTGCTCACTGTTTGACTTCTCAGTAGGTTAAGGCTGAGCATCAGTTACCTTAGGGTTTGCTACAGCCGGTAAAGATACCGTTATAGAAAAAGGAGTGAGTAACAATGGACTTCGTTAGTGGGTTGCCTCTGACATCCACTAAGAATGATTCTGTATGAGTCATCGTGGATCGATTGACCAAGTCTTCTCACTTCATTCCAGTCAGGACGGACATCTCTCTACAAAAACTGGTTAAACTCTACATTTTCGAAATAGTGAGGCTACATGGGGTGCCTGTCTCGATCATCTCTGATAGGGATCTTCGTTTCATGTTTCGGTTCTGGAAGAAGCTTCATGAGGCTCTGGGTTCAAGATTAGACTTCAGTATTGCTTTCCATACTCAGACAGATGGTCAGTCGGAGAGGGTGATTCAGATACTAGAGGACATGTTAAGGAAATGTTATTGATTTTTGAGGCAGTTGGGAGGAGTACTTGCCAATAGCAGATTTTGCTTACAATAACAGCTACCAGTCTAGTATACAGATGGCATCTTACAAGCCAATGTATGGTCGTAAGTGTAATATCCCGAATTAGGGCCTAATCGGAATAGTGGTTTCGTGACCACAAAATCTGAGATGGAAATAATTATTTTATAATTATTTTGATGTTTATGATATGATTGCATGATTGTGTGAAAATTTCGTGATGAAATCCTATGCCTAAAGTGCTTAAATTGAAATTAGGGACTAAATCGAATAATTTGCAAAACTTGCATTCTAGAAGTTTCTAGTATGAAATTGTTTTGAAATATTAATTAGGAGGTCTTAAATAGCAATTTTACCAATTTCTAAGTTTATGGACAAAAATTGGACATGGATGGAATTTTTGGAAAGTTTAGTAGTAAGGGCATTTTGGTCATTTAGGGGTAAAATGAATTAAAATACAAAATTAAAAGCCAATTTTGCTCATCTTCAACCCATGGCCGAATATAGCAAGGAGAAACCATGGCTAGGGTTTTTCAAGCTTCCAAGCTCGATTGTAAGTCCATTCTAGCCCCGTTTTTCAAGTTTTTTACGTTTTTGGAGTCCCGGTAGCTCGATTTAGCTTATGCTAGTAATAATTTAACCTAGGGTTTATATTTGGAAAAATACCCATAGGTAAAATTTGTGTATTTTGGTGTTTTATTATAGAATATGAGGTTTTAAATTATGTTACACAACTTGTGCTACTCGGTTTTAAGTGAAAACGAGCAAAATGGCTTAATCGGTAAAAATACCTAATAGTCATAAGCACATGTTAGAGTGAGAATTTGATGTTTCCATAGAAGGGAAAAATGATAAGCATGTCATAAAACATAAGAAAATAGGCTGAAGTTTAATTTACGAGCTTTGGGGCAAAAGTGTAAATATGCAAAAGTTTAGGGGCAAATTTGTAATTTTTCCAAAATATGTTTTTGGGTCAATTTGAATAATGTGAATCCTAATTAGACTATATTTTAAATGATAGAGCAAGGAAAACTGAAATTCGGGCTAAAATGGGGAAAATACCAAGTTGTGGACGAAATGGTAAAAGTAACCATTTTCGCATACTAGGTAAGTTCATATGTAAATGTTGGTAACATAGTTATTATTTTAAATGTTTTTATGTTATTTAAATGATATGATAATTATTATGAAATATTATACTCGTGATAATTGTTTGATAATATGTCAAATTATGTGATATACTTAGAAAATGTGAAATACTACCGAGTATCGGTATCGTTATTCCGTAGAAGATGGTTGAGACACATGATTGGGAAAAAGGTCCCGTTGAACCTTAGGAATGGATTAGGATACAAGTGACATGTCACTGGGATATTTGGGCATCCGAACTCGTTGAGTTGAGTCCGAGTTCACTTATGGATGCGAATATCCGAACTCGTTGAGTTGAGTCCGAGTTCGTGAAATGTAACTAGGCATCCGAGCTCGTTGAGTTGAGTCTGAGTTCACTTATGGATGCGAACGCCCGAGCTCGTTGAGTTGAGTCTGAATTCGCTTATGGGCGGGTTACATAGTAGCTTGGCTACATATGTGGTACTTATGTGCAAACTTTCCATGTATCCGAATTATATTCCGATGTGTTCAACGGGTAAAGTTCTACTCAAATGGAGGAATACTCAAGCTGAAAGGGACGTATTGGTAAGTGTTGTCAAATGGATACTTTGAACAGGTATGTACTTAACCCTCGGGTTGAAAAATCGATATAACAACAATATGGTAAGATGATAAATGAAAATATGATATGAATGTCTTGGTGATGATTATGCAAATGATGTTTTATGTTTGCTTATATGGTTATGTTACTTGCTATTTGCATGTGAACTTACTAAGCATTTATGCTTACTCCCTCCTATTCATTCCTTGTAGTGTTGACAGGCCAGCTCGGAAATCGGGAACGGTCGGAGGCACGCTCACACTATCCGTATACCATCTTGGCATAATGGCTTGTATATTTTGAGTATGGCATGTATAGCATTATAATCATTTTGTATATATGGTCTTATGATATGGTTATTGAGTAGTATAAAAATGCTTGGTAATGATTAGCCATTGGAATGGCTAATTATGATCATATTTGGTGTTATGCATGTCAAATTGCTAGTTAATCTATGGAAACCATGAAATAGGTAAAATTTACCATAAAATAGATTGACAATGAGTAGTGACATGAATTTGAAAAATCATTAAAAATAGTAGAGATATAATTAGATAATGAATAAAATATGTAATTGAAGAATTGTGAGTCTATTTTCATATGGAAGAAACGAAACAGGTATATGAGTTATATTTTATGAGATGTTTAAATTTTTGTGAAACAGGGCCAGAGCGATTTCTAGATCCCCTATTCTGACTTTGGAAATTCACCATAAATTGTATAAAAATAGTTAGAAGTCATAATTTATATGTACAGATTTCTTATTGAGTATAGTTTTATTAGAAACAAACTTCATAGTCATTGAAATTCTGTACAGAGAGATATCTGATTCGTAATACACAGAGGTCAGAGCAATTGAACCCTGAAACAGGGGAGACTTTAACTAATAAAATGTACTAATTGGCCTAACAAAAAATTCTAGAAAAAATTAGTAAATAGATATATGAGTCTAGTTTTAGGGAAAATTTATGGAATTGGATTTTGAGTTTCAGAACTCAAGATATGAATTTTTAAGCAACTGTGATGCAGTTAGCCAACTTGTCTAGAAGTTCTAAAATTAAATTGTTTGAGCTGTTTAAGCAATGAATTAAGTCTGTTAACACCTCGTGTTCGACTCCGGCAACGGTCTCAGGTACGGGGCGTTACATTTGGTCGTATCAGAGTAGGTTTAGTTGGTTCTCGGACTAACCTAGCATGTGTAAAAGTTTAGCTATACATGCCACTGATCTGTGATAGTGTGATGTCTTCCGACGCGTATGAGTACCATCTTATTTAGACAGGGTACTCTCCAACCGAGCTGCACCGACCATGTTCAACGTTATGTGAAGGTATTTGAGTAAAATTATGATTATGATAAGTCTCGGTTCAGAAAAGTATGAATAAAGGTTTATGATACATATGTGATAATATGTGAGATGAAAGTTCATGTTGTGATAAATATCCATATTTACTTAATGCTCATATGATATAGTGTATGTGGCTTACTTGATAAGATGAACGGAATAGATTGAAAGTAGTAGAGGTATGAATAAAGGTCATAATATTATGATACGAATGAAAATGTCCTTGTCTTGATTTGGACGTCGAATGTTGATGAATGCTAATGATATATAATTTTTATGAGATAAAGGATTATAATGAAATGAACTTATCTATGTTAAATTATTGGACTGAATTATATGATTGTAATGATATGTACATGATGATGCACGAAATGAAAGCTATGATTGTGGTGCAAATATCTATGTTTGTTTGGCCTTATATGATGTCATGAGCATGACTTAATTTAATTAAATGAATGGATAAGTAAAACTATCTAGAAAACATAGAATGTATGCATAAGTATATTGTCTAAATGGGACAATAGGAAATTTGGTGTAAGCCAACATGAATGAATGACATGATTTTGATGATGTTGTTATGATGATGGAAGTTGTGTCATATGTGTATGTATAAGAAAGTCGAGTCAGAGGTCCTACAACCCCTCCCCCTTATCGAAGTGGTACTTATAATGGAATTTCATGAGATTTGTATTGAATAAGTTTCCGGTTGAGAACCCAAAGAGTTCAGTGATAGAATAATTATAAGTATGATCGAGATTGAAAATGAGCTGATAAGTAAAGTCGAGCCGATAAAGTATCGGATTGACGTAAAGATTATTGGAATTATGCACTTTATTCCGCTTAGAAAAGGAATTCTCCTTGGTAAACCGAATTACTCAGTGCAAGGTTGAGAAAAGTGTAAATCGAAATTTATTCAGAACCGCCTTCTTTAGTGAATGGTTTAATATGAAATTTGTGACGGCAGAACTAGTTGGGGAAATGATATTTGAAATGTGAACTATCCGAGTGTGATAGTTATGATCTGGACAGATTTAGCGATCTCTTTTGAGATGTTCTATGTGTTTACTCGTTCTCGAAATATTTCTATGGCTATTGATCTTACAAGAAATTCTTATTATATGGGAATGTCTTTTAATCTCGGTGTTGGATGAAAGCATTGGTAGTCTGATCTGGTTTATAATTTATATTGCTCTATTTCATCGGGTATTCTATTTCATTTAAATCGATAAGAATTGATGAGAGAATACATATGATATTATGATTCTGCTTTCTTCTACTTGATGCTTCATCTAATATATATGTATGAGAAGATATATTGTTCTTGTTATATTTGATTCTAGTGGGATTAAATGATGTTTTCTTTTGGACTTTCTTTCTTTGAAGAATTATCGGGGTATTCCGTATTTTCTCTATGAGTTTGGTTTTCGATTCTCCGGCTTGGTTTTCGATTCTCCATAGATAGTATCGTATCTTGGGTTTCTTTATTCTGGATTTCTCTATTTTGGATTTCTTTATTCGGTTTTCTTGTTATCTTTGTTCCATAATTTGTCAATTATGACTCGTGTTCAAGTGCATTCTTCACTTCGTGATAATCATGTCAAATATGACTATACTTCTAATTTGATCTTGATAATATGGTGATTTTAGTATTGGGGTTTTTTCTTTACGTGTAAGGATTTGACATCGATAAAGGCATAAGTGATAAAAGTGCGAGTTTCAGTCGGTATGGTGAATTATCTATTTGAAAGATTTCATGCGACAATTATTTCAGGATTATTTTTCCCAAGTCTGATAATAGAATTTCATTTTGTACGGATAAAAGAGTAAATAGCCTGAACGAGAAGTGTATATTTATTAGAAAGAGCTGGATATTAGTTAAAGTCACTACGAATGAATAGGTTTTCGTCTTGTGAAAGCTGAAAAGCTTATTACATGTTGACAGAGTTCGAATAGATGAGAATATTGGTAACCGAAGTGTCTGAACTAGACTAGTCTACATTGAGTAAAGACTTCCTGACTTTCAGTAATATACTGTTGTATGAATTGTGATGCGTTTCAAGACAGTGAGGTAATGTGATAGTTTAGAGCATTCGATGTTACATAAAATCGAAGTTGTTAAAGGGGTTAAAGCCGAGCATTGGATTCTATCAAAATTAACCTTGTCAGTGTTGATATTGGGATGGAAATGAGAAGGATTATTCTTGAGGCCATATCAGAATTATTTCCATGGCAGAAAGAGGAAAATGTGATGTATCCTATTGTTAAATGTTTGGCGAGATCTATAAATCATATCTCAGATTGAATGAATTCCTACTCATCGATTCATGGAAATTCAGGTCTTTTTGATTGTTGGATTTCTAGGAATTCCGGTCTCCATTAATCAAGTTAAGATCCGGGTTTTATGTCATGATATCATGGGAAACTGAGAAGGGTTGAAAATTTAAGAACAGTTGAGAGTTGAGACTGTAAGCTTTTAGATCATATGAGAAATTAAAGAGATGTATTGGAGGTACAGTCTAAGTGAAAGTTCTTCGACACCGAATATGAGATTAAAAGTGAAGACCACTTTTTCTGTAAGATTTTGGGACGAAAATCCCTAAAGGGGGGGAGAGTTGTAATATCCCGAATTAGGGCCTAATCGGAATAGTGGTTTCGTGACCACAAAATCTAAGATAGAAATAATTATTTTATAATTATTTTGATGTTTATGATATGATTTCATGATTGTGTGAAAATTTCGTGATGAAATCCTATGTTTAAAGTGCTTAAATTGAAATTAGGGACTAAATCGAATAATTTGCAAAACTTGCATTCTAGAAGTTTCTAGTATGAAATTGTTTTGAAATATTAATTAGGAGGTATTAAATAGAAATTTTACCAATTTCTAAGTTTATGGACAAAAATTGGACATGGATGGAATTTTTGGAAAGTTTAGTAGTAAGGGCATTTTGGTCATTTAGGGGTAAAATGAATTAAAATACAAAATTAAAAGCCAATTTTGCTCATCTTCAACCCCATGGCCGAATATAGCAAGGAGAAACCATGGCTAGGGTTTTTCAAGCTTCCAAGCTCGATTGTAAATCCATTCTAGCCCCGTTTTTCAAGTTCTTTACGTTTTTGGAGTCCGTGCTTCGATTTAGCTTATGCTAGCAATAATTTAACCTAGGGTTTATATTTGGAAAAATACCCATAGGTGAAATTTGTGTATTTTGGTGTTTTATGATAGAATATGAGGTTTTAAATTATGTTAGACAACTTGTGCTACTCGGTTTTAAGTGAAAACGAGCAAAAGGGCTTAATCGGTAAAAATACCTAATAGTCATAAGCACATGTTAGAGTGGGAATTTGATGTTGCCATAGAAGAGAAAAATGATCAGAATGTCATGAAACATAAGAAAATAGGCTGAAGTTTAATTTACGAGCTTTGGGGAAAAAGTGTAAATATGCAAAAGTCTAGGGGCAAAATTGTAAATTTTCAAAATATGATTTTGGGTCAATTTGAATAATGTGAGTCCTAATTAGACTATATTTTAAATGAGAGAGCAAGGAAAACTGAAATTCGGGCTAAAATAGGGAAAATACCAAGTTGTGGACGAAATGGTAAAAGTAGCCATTTTCGCATACTAAGTAAGTTCATATGTAAATGTTGGTAACATAGTTATTATTTTAAATGTTTTTATGTTATTTAAATGATATGACAATTATTATGAAATATTATACTCGTGATAATTGTTTGATAATATGTCAAATTATGTGATATACTTAGAAAATGTGAAATACTACCGAGTATCGGTATCGGCATTCCGTAGAAGATGGTTGAGACACATGATTGGGAAAAAGGTCCCGTTGAACCTTAGGAATGGATTAGGATACAAGTGACATGTCACTGGGATATTTGGGCATCCGAACTCGTTGAGTTGAGTCCGAGTTCACTTATGGATGCGAATGTCCGAACTCGTTGAGTTGAGTCCGAGTTCGTGAAATGTAACTAGGCATCCGAGCTCGTTGAGTTGAGTCCGAGTTCACTTATGGATGTGAACGCCCGAGCTCGTTGAGTTGAGTCCGATTTCACTTATGGGCAGGTTACATAGTAGCTTGGCTACATATGTGGTACTTATGTGCAAACTTTTCATGTATCCGAATTATATTACGATGTGCTCAACGGGTAAAGTTCTACTCAAATGGAGGAATACTCAAGATGAAAGGGACGTATTGGTAAGTGTTGTCAAATGGATACTTTGAACAGGTATGTACTTAACCCTCGGGTTGAAAAATCGATATAACAACAATATGGTAAGATGATAAATGAAAATATAATATGAATGTTTTCGTGATGATTATGCAAATGATGTTTTATGTTTGCTTATATGGTTATGTTACTTGCTATTTGCATGTGAACTTACTAAGCATTTATGCTTACTCCCTCCTTTTCATTACTTGTAGTGTTGACAAGCCAGCTCGGAAATCGGGAACGGTTGGAGGCACGCTCACACTATCCGTGTACCATCTTGGCATAATGGCTTGTATATTTTGAGTATGGCATGTATAGCATTATAATCATTTTGTATATATGGTCTTATGATATGGTTATTGAGTAGTATAAAAATGCTTGGTAATGATTAGCCATTGGAATGGCAAATTATGATCATATTTGGTGTTATGTATTTCAAATTGCTAGTTAATCTATGGAAACCATGAAATAGGTAAAATTTACCATAAAATACATTCAGACAGCAGTAGTGACGTGAATTTGAAAAATCATTAAAAATATTAGAGATATAATTAGATAATGAATAAAATATGGAATTGAATAATTATGAGTCTATTTTCATATGGAAGAAACGAAACAGGTATATGAGTTATATTTTATGAGATGTTTAAATTTTTGTGAAACAGGGCCAGAGCGATTTCTAGATCCCCTGTTCTGACTTTGGAAATTCACCATAAATTTTATAAAAATAGTTAGAAGTCATAATTTATATGTACAGATTTATTACTGAGTTTAGTTTTATGAGAAACAAACTTCATAGTCATTGAATTTCTGTACAGAGAGATATCTGATTTGTAATACATAGAGGTCAGAGCAGTCGAACCCTGAAACAGGGGAGACTTTAACTAATAAACTGTACTAATTGGCCTAACAAAAAATTCTATAAAAAAATTAGTAAATAGATATATGAGTCTAGTTTCAGGAAAAATTTACGAAATTGGATTTTGAGTTTCAGAACTCAAGATATGAATTTTTAAACGACTATGACGCAGTTAGCCAACTTGTCTGGAAGTTCTAAAATTAAATTGTTTGAGCTGTTTAAGCAATGAATTAAGTCTGTTAACACCTCGTGTTCGACTCCGGCAACGGTCTCGGGTACGGGGCGTTACAGTAAGTGTCACACTCCCTTATGCTGGACTGATTTGGGTGAGCGACATATTCTGGGTCCAGAGTTGGTTTCAGAAACTGAGGACAAGGTCCGTTTGATTCGAGATTGACTGAAAGCGACTTCTGATAGGAAGAAGTCTTGTGCAGATCTAAAGTATCGAGAGATAGAATATTCTGTGGGAGACCTCATTTTCTTTAAGGTCTCGCCATGGAAGAAGATTCTGAGGTTTGGTCGCAAAGGCAAGTTGAGCCCTCGGTTTATTGGGCCTTATCGAATTCTAAAACGAGTGGGGCCAGTTGCATACCAGTTGGAGCTACCTCCAAAGTTAGATCGCATACATGATGTGATTCACGTCTCAATGTTGAGATGCTATCGCTCTGATCCCACACACATTGTTCCTGTGGAAGAGATTGAGATTAGGCCAGATCTAACGTTTGAGGAGGATCCGGTTCAGATTTTAGATCGCAACATTTAGGTTCTACGAAGGAAGTCTATCCCCTTGGTGAAGGTGGAATCATAGCACTGAGGAGGCCACTTGGGAGCCGAAGGATTCGATGCGTCAGCAATATCCTCACCTTTTCTAATCAGGTAAAATTTTGGGGCCGAATTTTTCTTTTAAGGGGTAGAGTTGTAAAGCCCCAAGTTTTTAAATATATTTCTGTAATTCAGTCACACAAATCTGCATTTGCTTCAGTGGTTAAGTGTTCTGGATATGTGTGAGAGGTCCCAAGTTCAAGCTTTAGCTTGGGCAAATTTTGGCTTTTTTATGAATAAAGTCTTACTCTTGTTCAATAGGCTTATATTTGATTATATGTAAAATTCTAGCAGAATGGGTCTACTGGTCTGGTGGTTAAGTGGAGTGAATTTAAGCTGGAGGTCCTGTGCTCGAATCAAGGTGTAAGCAAGGGGTTTATATTTTTACCTCGGTGGGTTGGAAGTGTTTGAGTGGGGTAGAAATTCTGATGATGGTTGGGGTGTTGGATGGTTTGGGAGAAGTGAGGGGTAATGGGAGTGTTTTGAGGGATTGGGGGAGTGATTCGAGGGATTTGGAGAGCTATCAGAATCCCATTGTGATCTTTTCATTTTTTCGAAATTTCGATTGTTTTCCAATTCTGTCAACCCCTTTTGCCCTTACTCTCCGCCGAAATTATGTACTTCCTCACCTTCCTTTCTTCATGATTTCTTCTCCATACCTCGTTTTTGTGATCCATGTTTGTTCACGACCGTAGGTAAGTGATTTTGGTGTTTTGGTATCTTGATTTTTAAAACATTAATGGGGAATCTATGTTTAACTGTTTTGACAACCAATAATCTGGTGTGAGGGGTGGTTCTAGTACCGGACTGTGATAAGAGACGTTCGTGGTTCGCAAGGTAAGGGCTTTTCTTCTCGGAAGCTGTCTAACTCATTTTTGGGCATACTTTAATTCGATTGATTGAGTGTCTAATTAAGTGAAATATGGTTAATTTTAGGTTTTGGAGTGCTCGGGGTTGTGTTAGTTTCGAATCGATACCAGGTGAGTACCCGAAAACACAGAAAACGAGAATCGACAAAAGCCAAAAAATGATTCTATCGACGCCACACGGGAGTGTGGTCGCCCGTGTGGTAGGCCGTGTGGCAGTACACAGCCGTGTGAATGACGAACCAGGCCATGCGTTCGTGACACGGGCACATGATACGGTCGTGTGGTGGCTAGCGAGGCCGTGTACAAGTCCCAGGCTCGACCATTTGGTTCGTGTGGGCCACATGAGTGTGTGGGCCACACGGGTGAACTACACGGGAGTGTGGGATTTTTTGGCCAGGCCGTGTGATCCACACGGCCAAGGCCAATTTGGGTTGTGTGGGCCACACGAGCATGTGGGCCCACACGGGCAGGCCACATGGGCGTGTGAGCCCATTTTTCTGAAATAATCTGTAAGGTTGGACAGGTCACCCAAGTCGATTGTGACCTACTGTAGGGTCAGTAAGCATTACTTTGACCCCTAATTCTGTGATCTGATTATGTGATGTATGTATTAAGCATGGTACTCTTAGCATGTGTTTCTGACCGATTGTATGATCTGTTAAATTGCATTATAGCATGCCATATTTGCATGATGCATTGCATCGGGATGGGGTTGATGTTATGATGGAGGAAGTATTCTAAAAGGCTCTTAAGCATGTTATTTGGTAGCTTAGCTGCAATTATCTGATTATCTGTCGCATTTCGGTACGGTACGGTGTGTTGGGATGGGTGGGTCTATTTTATCCCCACATGGTGTGCTGGGTTGGATGGAGTTGGTGTGCAGGGCTGGTGGGCATGATTCTGTTATTCTGCTCTGTTATGCATGTTATATCTGAGATGGGCTAGGGCTCAGTTCGTATCTGATTCTGTATCTGAGTAGACTAAGGTCCATACCGATTCTATAAAGGGCTTAGGCCCGAATTATCTATTATTTGGATATATGATTGACTTTTACTACTATGTATATTTTCTATGGGGATTACACACTAAGTTTGCGAAAGCTCACCCTTTTCTATTTAATCTGTATAGGTAATCCCCAGGCTTGACGGATCAGTGCAGCGGAGGGCTCAACGGTACTATCGAACTGCCTGTTTACAGTTTTTGCTGTTACATCGCATATTTTTTGTTGGTATTTTATGTATGATGGACTTTGGGACTGTTTGGTTTTAGTTTTGGATTTTGAACTATTGATTATGGATTTATAAACTGCAATGCAACAAAGTATGGTTTGCCTAAAATAAACTAAGATTTTCGTAAATGAAACGGTTTTCAAAAATTATTTGGGTTCAAAAGCTTTCGCAGAAAAGAAATGTTTTAAATCAAATCAATTAGAACATAGTTTCCTGAACTAAGTAAAAGTTAATAATTTGAAACGATTTGAAGGTCAATGCGTTTTCAAAAACACTCTCATGTGACATCACCAAATTTGGCCATAACGTCCAGGCCAGGTTCGAGTTGTTACATGGCATAAAAGAAAACCCCACCTATCCAACCTCTACACACCAACTCCTGAATCCAACACACTCCATTAAGGGCATATTAGACCTTTTCCAACCTCTACACACCAAATTGGGTTATAGTGGACCCGTCCAGCCAATTCACATCATTAAGTGGTTATTTTCCCCTAGAATGGTAGGCAGTCAAGTTGCTAACACTATTGCGATTTTAGCGTCAAATTATAACAAAGGCAATTTAACTGCTAAAATCGAACTTCCTTCTTTTCATCATCAAATCCCAACCCAAAATGCATTTGCAAAACTTTCAACACAAATATGCATATCAAACTAGACATTCTCAAATACAATTATAAAATAGCAGAATAAACCGTATGCACAATTTTTTGAACATCATATCTAGACATTTATGTATACCAAAGTTCCCATAGCATAATCATATTTTCAACCAATAAGAATATCAAAACTAAACCTTACGAACAATTATAAATAAATTATTCTAATAGTAATTGGTCTTCCGTAAACAAAATTAGTGTTCCAAACACCACTACAGAGGCTTAAACATGCAAGAAATCAATCAGGGACTAAAATGAATCAATTTGCAAAATAGAGGAAAAACTGGAAAAACAGGACCACATGATCGTGTAGGAGGGTTCAGACCATGTAACAAGGGTACATGACCGTCTAGCTGACGGACATGCCTGTGTGACTGAGGTATACGATCGTGTGAACAGATTGTGTAACTAATTGTCAATTTAAATGCAAGGAAGACACATTTATGTGGTTGAAAGACACACTCGTGTGCAGATAGATTTTCCCAACATAGGTCACACGACCGTGTGACCTACCTCAGGCCGTGTGACAAGAAAATTACCCTAGCTTCTGAAGTGGCACACGAGCGTTTGGTCCAAAAACCACCCCAAATATGCTGCAAAAACAAAAAAAAATTCACAAAATAGGTACCCTCGATTACATATGTTTAAGAAAAAAACTGATAGATGATTCCAAAGTACTAACAATCAACCAACATAGCTGAATTATACCAATCTGAAACTTGATTATGAAAAACACACAAAACCTACAAGGGAATCAATTAAAATGAAATAAACACAACTAAAATAAAAATCAATCAATACCAAAACAACACACTTACTCTTCTCCTACTCAAATCTGAATTGAACGACAATGAAAAAGGCACGCGAACCTCAAATGAGACGGAAATCAATAACAGTATTGGAACAAAAGATGAAAAATTGAAGAACAAGGAAGAAGAAATATAGAACGTTGGAAAATGAAGAATACTAAAAACCAAACGAGTCAAAATAAAAAATTTGGGAGAGAGAAAATGGACTGACGTGAAAGAGGGAGTAAGGGAAACGAATGTGAGAAAAATTTGTGGGCACTTTCCTTTTCAAAAATTAAAAACAAAAATAATAAAATAAAATAAATAGAATAATACTTAACAAAATCCTATCAGGTTTTCTAAAATTGGAACAAAAAGGAATTTCCCCTATGCACACACGAGGACTCAAATATGAGACTTAAGGGTAAGCTAACAAACACCTTACCACTGAACCAGCAGGCTCATTCTGTCCCTAAAACACAAGAAATAAATTTAAGAGTCCAAACGCACCCACTAACTCCTCCTACAAACCTTGATCCTTCTAACCCTAATTTCGGGGTGTGACATTAATAGTTTTGAAAACGAAGATATGAGTTAGTTGGACCTAGTTGCAACGATCTCAAAAACATAAAAATTATGAAAAACGGGTTTATTTAAGCTTAACATGCAAGGAGGTTAAGCTTAGTTGAACCTTCTAAAGCTTCAACAATGGCTTTCTATTTTCCTTTTGATAGTTTCAGTGATGAAAAAACAAAATATGGTATATGACACTTTTATTTAATGCTTTATAATTATTATACTAATTTAATTTTTTATTTTAATATTTTAAAATGAAATATCCAACACCTAACCGTCCACTATCATTTGGGATGGTTTAATTGCCATTTCTAGGCTTGGTTAATGACCGCCTCCAGACGTACTAATATCTAGAGTGTGAATATTGCAGTAGAAGATATGTATATGATGTGGTATCCGTAAGTATATAGGTCTAGTTGTAATATAGTTGCAACGGAGTAGGTGTGTATTCTGAAGATCGTACCCAAGAAAGGCTGGTGCTAAATCAATTTTAACCTAAACATAGAAAGATCTAATTAGTACTCTAAGTCATTTATAGTATGAAAACATATATGAAAGGGATTTTTAGGGTTTTTATAATAATAAAACAATAACTAAATAAATAACAAGAGAGTGAAAAGTAGGATTAATCAAATTCGAATATGGGTGATTAGCTCGCTTCAGTAATCCCTATTAACTGTCATTTTGGGTTCCTCGTCAATCAACTAGTTGCTATCCTAGTAGGATATTCCGACCATCCACTTAAATAACGAGTCGAAAAGGGCTACTTATCTTCTAACCTCATAGTCTAATTGACTTGGGGTGAAGGTGTTCACGGATAGACCATACCAATTTTGGGTTAATTCCTACCTTGATGACTTCCTAGGGTTGTCAGGCCTAGGTTTTAGGTTCTTCTTTTCCCAAATAGCTGATCCATTAAGCAACTCTACAAAATAGTTAATAGATCAAAGCTCCACTCGCTAATCCCCCATAAAGGTATTAGTTCCTCATAGTTTTCATGAACAATATAGACTCGTTATAAAGAGAGAACATAATAAATGGATTGAAATATAGATTTTAAGAAAGCATCTGATTTGTATTAAGAGTGACGTGAATCCACAGGTTTGATTATTTCCACAAACCAACTTTCTTGAGATAAACAAAGAACAATTTGAAAATAAATCTAACCTTAGAAGAAGGAAAAGCTAAACCAAAATTAAAAGAAGAAAACTAGACTAAGTAATTAGGTCCATAATGTGTAACACATAAGCCTATTTATAGATTTTCAGGTGGCCGTTGTCCTTAACCCTAGGTTAGCTGACGTTCCTGAGCTTTAAGTTTGATTGTGCAGACCAAAACACCCCTTGGCCCATGTTAGTTCCCGTCCAGAGTCGATGTCATGACACACTAGGACTTGTGTCATGACATAAGAGTCAGTGTACTCTTGCGATATCTTCAGGGGTATGTCGCGACACCCTTATGTTGTGTCGCGACATCAAAGGCAGTCTCGTGATTCCTCTATTCTACTCCCTATGTTGCGATATTGATCATTTTGTATTGCGACATAATGACCAATATCAGTTTATTATGGTTTCTTAAGGTCTCCTGCACACTTACAAAGTTTATTAGCTCACCCTTAGGCCTCATTCGGCCCCTAAGGTCAATAAAAGACTCACATTGTACGTTTTATTAACTTTAACAAATCTTATGAAAGTATAATTAAAACTTAATGAAAATGCTTGTTTTCAAGCTCTGAAAGTGCATAAATTAGTTTAATCTACTATATCAAACTGCGACAGATCAATTAATAACTATTTAAGTCTTTTAAAAAATAGAAAATTATAGCGATTAACTTTTATAGTTTTTAAGATTTAGTCATTTTTTCCTTAATTAACCATCCAATCATTAAAAAATTTTGGACCAAACTTCAATTAACCTATATAAAAACTCCGTAAATATTAAATAAAAATATTCATAAGCTCAATTTACAGAAACTAGGTCACGAAACCTTATTTTCTAAAACTATTTGACTTTCGGTACGCACCACTTGTACCTTGACTAATTAACCAATTAATAAAATCTATTAAATCACGATTCAATATTATACTATATTTAACTCATAAATATTAATTAAATATGTCTATGGACTCTCTCATCAAAATTGTGGTCCCAAAACCACTGATTTCGACACCACTAAAAAAGGGCTATCACACTAAGTGTGTGCATATATGTGATTTGTGATATATGTGATTGTGTTAAAGAGAGTAAAGTAAACAAAAGAGATTATGCAAAATGGTTGGAAATGAGCCTTGGAGGCCAAAATGAATTTGAATGAGTTGATAGACTCCAATAAGAGATTTGGATGGTAAGTTAAATTAGTAAATGATATGAATTAAACTTGAAATTTGGATGGCATAATGTCAATGGCATATAGGTATATGTGATTTGTTTATGGTTGGTATTGAATGTTATTAAGGCATGAGAATTGGTACTTGGAAATTAGTATGCATTGCAAATATTGAAAGGATGGATTAGTTATTTGTTATATGTGTATTCATCTATTTTTATGATATGAAATTGTTGGGCCTAATAGGATATAACTTGGATAAGCATTGTATTTGAACTCATTATGGTTATTTGCTAATGTTAATGTCATGTTATCTTGGATCATGAAAGTACCACTGAGCATTATTGCTCAGCACACGGTTTGTTTATTTTGTGCATAGGTACATGTATATCTCGAGGTAATAAGAAGTGATTCTAGCATCCAGCCAACGGTTCTCAACTTGGAAATATTTGTATAGTCCCATTTTGTTAAATATATGAAATGTACCTAGGTTAAGTCAATATTTGCATAATGCAATCATGTTGAAGTTGAGCTAATAATGGTTAGCTAAATATGGCATAATGGTATTATTTATATTAAGTTTTAAGATTATTTATATTGAAATGAAATCAATATGCATATATGATTTTAGGTGGATGAATTGAATTGGTATTATATAGCTAATAGTTGGTATGTGGAATATGCCACTGGTAACAAATAGAAGTGGTATTTGATGAATTGTATAAGTGGTGTAAAATGCTTAGAAATTAGCATATGATTGTGGTAGTTTTGCTTACTTGAATAAATAGAAGGATTGACTTGTATGTTTTGGTAAATTTGAATAGGTACGAAATTGGACCTTTTAAAAACAGGCAGTCATGTTGTGACATTAGGACTTTAACATCGCAATGAGATCAAGTCAGTGAGTTGCATCACAATGAGGAATCCCTGAAGCCGCAACGTTAACCCAATATTTTATAAACTTTACAATTTAATCCTAATTCAACCTTAGGTTAGCAAAAACACACTTTCGTAAACTTGTATAAGACCTGAAAATGATGGAAAATCATATTGAGATTAAACAATATTGTTAATAGAATATATAAAAAGGTAAATTTAATCGTAATTTCTTTGATAACGGATGTGACATCCTGTAGCTCAGATCCTGTGATTGAGTCGGGTATGGGGTGCTACAAACAGACATATTATTATCATTTGAACCAAATTACCAAAATAGCAGACATATTATTATCAACTAGATCAACTTTCATCTATACAATAGTTGGTGCCAATCAAATGATTTTCCAAACTCGTTTTTCATCAATCTATTGAGGAGAATATTCCAACATATTATTATCAATTGGATCAACTTTCATTTGAATTTTAACCATAAAATAATTTGAAATGGGTAGCATAAAATCCACACTTTTCAAACACCATTATAGACTTTTGTTTTTACTGGTGACATTTTTTGAGAGATATAAGAGAGGGGGAGAGGGTTAGGGTGGGGGCAAAAGGACGGTATGGGACAGAGAGTAGGATGGTTGAGGGGGTGGGGTAAGAGAAATAACTTTTTATTTTTTAATTTTTTAAATTAATATTAATATAAAATAAAAAATTAATTTTTTTATTTTTTTTATTTTTTGAAATTATTTTATATAAAAAATGAATTGTATTGTTTATGTAGTTTTGTAACACCCCAGACCCGGCCTAGAAGTCTAGATCGAACCCGGGATGCTACATTGACCATCAAAGTGATCATGAGAAATTTCAAATAGACAATCCCTTTACAAGTTAAGAACATTCAAACCTTATTAAGTAAAAACCGAACCGTTGCAGTGAAGTTTAAAACTCAAATAGAAGTTATAGTGTAGTTTCAAAATAACCAGAATAATTGCACGTATGAAAATCCAAAATAGAATTTGTACCACAGTATTATAAAAATTTAAAGTTCGAAAACCAAATATAAGATTAAAACTAGAAAACACAAACTGATGTCATCCCGAATTGCTCGGCAACGATGGCTATCAGAATTGTCCACGACCCTCTGGGTATTGGAACTACCCACAACCCTCTGGGTATTGGGGCTATCAGTATATAGATAAACTGCCAGTCACATATATTATGCAGCAAAGCTAGCGTATAAGCTTGTACAGTGCAATGCAGTAAACCGCAGTACAGACATGCAATATTAACTACGAGATCAGATGGTGGTACGTAGCGTAGCTAACGTATATGCGATAATCCGCTATACCAATATCAGTAAAGTCCACGACCCTCTGGGTGTTAGGACTGCCCACAACCCTCTGGGTATTAAGGGCTACCAATAACCAGCAGAACAGTTGCCAGTTCAGTCAATCTTCCTTCTCTTCAAAACCTCACCCAACATAGTTTATGCATTTGTATGTATGCAAATGCACAAATGCAGATGTACCAATTTAGAACACAATTTCAGACAGTCATTCACAACCAATCAATTAGTTATAGAAGTGTATACACCCATACACTCAAATTTAGTACCTTAGATATCACACATCCAATCACAACTAAAAGATAAACCGAAGTCAAAATAAAGTCATATCTACCCTCAGTAAGCTTAGTCGAGGGTTGGAACACACAAAGTTGCAATTACACATAAATTTGACCTAAAATTCAAGTTTGGCGAGATATAGCAATCTAGGCCGTGTGGGGCTCCAAACGCCCGTGTGAAGCAAGGAAGCGACTGTGTGAACAGGCCATGTAACTCACTGTCCAATTTCACTAAAATAAAGTGTAATACCCTGAAAATATTTACAGTAAGATATTATCCTTGATATAGTAAAATAAGGAAATAAAGTGAAAAAAAAAAGAGGAAATTTTGAGATATGTCAATATTGAGAAGTATATTATGATATATTAATTCAAGAAAGGACTAAATTGTAAAAGTGAGAAAAGTTTTGTTGCACAAGAGTAAATACTCAAAATTTGAGGGGTTAAAGTGTAAATATGAAAAATTTGAAGGACCAATAGTGTAAATATTTTAAGAGTGGAATAATCTAGAAACTAAGGAAAATGGATGAATTAGGACCAAATTGAATAGATGAAGAAATTATGAGGGACTAAATTATAATTTTACCAAATCAAATGATGACTTAAGGATGGAATTTTAAAAGATAATGAAGGGCAAAATGGTCAATTGGAAGAGAGAGAAATCTAGAAAGTAATAATGATGCTAGAGATATTTTGATATTTTATAATTATTTAATTAGATAAATATTATTTTATTAATATTTTAATAAGATATTTTATTATTATATTATTATTATTTTATTAGTATATAAAGAAAGAAAGATGAGAAATTCTCATCCATATTTCCCATGCACTAACGTGAGAGAAAGAGAGGAAGAAAGAAAGTTTTGCTTTCTTTACAATTTGGTCCTTTTTACCAAAAATTCACCATTTTCACCCAAAAATCAAATGAATTTCCATAGCTACCAAGAGAGAAAAATGTTAAGAAGACCATGGGGAGTTAGAATACCAAGTTGGATTCAAGAAATAGAAGCTGGAGGAGAGAGAAAATCAAGTTAAAGATTAGTATCAATAGAACAAGGTAAGTATATCAAGATTTCAATATGTTTTTAAGTTTGTTATTATTGACAAAGCATGGAAATAATGTTATAGTAGAGTTTTCTTACATAAGGTCCTATGTTCATGATATGTTAGTGAAGAGAAAATAAGAGAAAGTGATGAGAAATGATGTAGAAAAAGAAAATAAGGGTGTTATAACATGGTAATTAATATTTTGTACTAAAACAGTTTTGGACAGCAGCAGTAGTCTAACTTTGAAAAATCATAAAAAATTTTAGAAATCTAATTATAGGATGAATAAAATATGAAATTAAAGCTTATTAAGTCTAGTTTCTTATAGAAGAAATTATGTAAGCAATGGAATTGTAAATCATGAGATATGATGAATTTTGTGAGACAAGGTCAGAATGATTTCGGGTTCCCCTGTTCTGACTTTGTAAAATCATAAAAATTTGGATAAAAATAATTAGGGGTTTAAATTTATATTTTTAGAATCCTGAATGAGTCTATTTTCAATATAAACAAACGGTAACATCATTTGAATTCTGTACAAGGAGATAATTAATTTTTAGTGAAGAAGGGTCAGAACTGTTAGACAGCAGAACAGGGGTAATTTTAAAGAATAAACTGTACTTATTGGATAAACTAAAAATTCTGAAAATTTTATGGTAAGAATATATATGAGTCTAGTTTCAGGAAAAATTATTGGATCTTAATTTTGAGTTCTATAGCTCCAGATATAAATAATTTAGTGACCATGATGCAGATAGACAGCTTGAATATTCATAAAAGTAAATAATAAAAATTATGGATAATGTTACTTACAAGTGTATTATCTACATTAAGGATGTGGAATGGAGAGGAGGAGGAGGAAAAACATGTATGAATATTCATCTAGCATGGCTAATTTGCATATTCTAGGCTCAAGGACTAAATTGAATAAAAGTAAAATTTTATGGGCAATTTTGTAAAAATGTAAGAAAAATGATCAAATTGCATGAAATGGATTATTTTATTATTTAAATTACAAAATTGAATGAAATTATTAATTTAGTTCAAGATCGGGGGAAAACATGTTTTAGGGATTAAATTGAAAAGTGTTGAAAGAATAAATTGAAAAGTGTTGAAATTATAGAAAATTCTGATATTTTATAGAATTCATGGACTGTTATCAATATATATAAGAATAATAGCTGGAAATAAGGATTAAATTGTAAGAATTTTATTTTTCCTGACCCTAAGGATGAAATCGTCATTAATTAAGAGTTCAGGGGCAAAATGGTAAATTTTGCCTAAAGCATTAATTAAATGCATTAGTATATGAAATGAATGAAAATGATGATCAAATTTATTTATAAAGATCCGAACGACTCAAATATGAGACTCGATCGTGAAAAAGAAAAGATATCGGATTAATGAAATTATAAACACGAACAAGCAATGAGGTAAGTTTGTGTAACTTGAATTGTATTTTAAATACTTGAAATATGTGGTTATGTGATGAAAATATGATTTGAATATTCAATTCATGATATTTGATGAAATATTGATAATACTCGAAATAAATTGAAAATAAATCTCGGTTGAATGAAAAGGAAAAAATCGATGGATCTCTCGAAAAGGAATTGACGGTAAAAGGATCTAGCCCTGGATGGGTGATCCTATCCTGATATAGCCCTCCCGAAAAATATGTGTAAAATGGATTTAGCCCGGACGGGTAATCCGAATCGTGGTCTGAATTTAGCTGGGATGATAATTGGATCCAAGCTCATTAGAGTAATTGTCGCTGCGAGGGGATTTAGCTTTGGACTGGTAATCCCGACAATACTCTATGAGTTTATATTACTGATTTAGCTTTGGACTGTAATCCCACCGTATAAGGATGAGGTTCGCGGAGTGTGCTCTCTCGATATGAAACGTGTAAGACCATGGTTGAAAGATACCATGGCAACCTGATATGAAACGTGAAAGACCATGGTTGAAAGATACCATGGCAACTTTGATATGAAATATGTAAGACCATGGTTGAAAGATACCATGGCAACTTTGATATGAAATGTGTAAGACCATGGTTGAAAGATACCATGGCAACGTGATATGAAATGAACAAGACCATGGTTGAAAGATATCATGGCAACATGACAAAAATGAGTAAGACCATAGTTGAAAGATACTATGGCATCATGTCAAAGATGAATAAGACCGTGGATGGGAGATGCTATGACATCTGTTGAACAATTGATATCCGGTAATATGTATCGGATGACGAATGGTTATATGAAATGGTTGTGTGTAATGTTTACAAGAATTGGTCATATGGAAATATATATGTACAAAATAGTTGTATGAAATAATTATGAAGATAGATAAACGAAATAAGTATGAGTACGTGGAATATAAATTATGTTAGGTTTGATATAAGCTATTATCGGAATAAATATACATAAAATATATGGAAATGATGGAGTATGAAATATTAATATAATGAAATGAATCATATATGCTTATGAAGAAACGGTAAGAGCATGATATGTTTCATGACATGTACATATATGATTATCTTTGATATGTTGATACAAGAAAATTATGTAAGTTGAGACTATTATTGAACTCAAGTACGATATGTCGAGAAAATAGTTATATCAATGTTGAATTTATATGAGATATGTGCAAGTACACTAACAATATTACTGTTTGATGCTTATACAAGTACTAATCTGTTGATTGAATGGTAATATATTTATTTACATGATGCATTGAATCGGTAAGCATTTAAATTTTTTTTAAGTAATCTGTAAATGGTAGTAATGCTCCGAAACCCTGTTCTGGCAACGGATACAGGTTAGGGGTGTTACATAAAGTGTAGGGCAGGCACAGTTGTGTCAGGGTCTCACACGCCTATGTGCCAACTAGACATGGTTGTGTGTTTCAGAACACATGCCAGCGTGTTTCGAAACACACGCCCGCGTGGAATCCCTAAATCCCCAAATTAGCCATGCGACCGTGTGGCCAGGCCGTGTGACTTCAAATCTCTAAAACCTTAATTCCTAAACCCACAAGCCCGTGTACCCCAAGAGACACGGCCGTGTGAATTTTGACAAAATCCCCAAATCGGCCACACGGCCATGTGGCACCTAATTTGGCTCGAAAACCTCAATTCCCAAATCCAGACTCAGAACATGCCCGTGTGGCCATCGGGGAGGCCATGAAACTGCTGTTTTGGCCACCAAAATCGTCCCTAACCTTTGCCCTATCAACATATATCTAAAAGCGACGATTCCTATCACTTTCATTGACTAAAAATCCAAAACCAGCGGGTTAGCCTACAGTCAAGAAAAGCCGAACTTAGAGTTTGCAAATTAAATAAACAAATTGAAATAGAGTAGTTACAGTTCGAATCCCACACCTGTTTCGACGACGAAGAAAACGACAGAGGAGCGAAAATCCAGAATCAACAAATAAACCACTTTTGAGAAATATTTAGAAAACAACACCAAAAATAAAAGCCAAGAGGAAGCAAAAAGAAGAACATGAAAAAGCCAAAGAAAAATTAAAAATAAATAATAAATAATCACTAACTCAATCATTTAATAAAAATATTTAACACAAATAAAAAAAACATTAATAAAGTACCCATAAGGAATCAAACCATGGACCTAGAATCAAGCTATCATAATCATTTAATAAAAATATTTAACACAAATAAAAAAAACATTAATAAAGTACCCATAAGGAATCAACCCATGGACCTAGAATCAAGCTATCATACACCCAACCACCAGACTAGCAGGCCCATTTTGTCTCTAACTTGCGCCACTAAACACATAAGTGCAACCTCCTCCCTGGCCCTAACCATAAAACCCCAAAACTTTTAAGCCCAAAATTCGAGGCAGTCAATTGGTGATTGGACCACATTGTCGAAACCATTTTTTAAAGGATTGTTCGAAAAACGGGGATCGACTTTTGAAAAACGAAAACGGGAGCCGCCACCAACCTTTTTTAGGTGTGATTAGATTACCTTATAAAACGTTTTGGTCTACGAAAATTAAGAAAACAGGTTCGGGAGTCGGTTACGTACGAGGAAGGATTAGCACCCTCGCAACGCCCAAAATTGGTACCAAATTGAATAGTTTTCTGTCTTAATGTCAAAAATTTGAAAGGATTTAAAAATAGGATCCCCTTTTTAAAACTGGAATTATTTAAGTTGAAAAATCAAGATTCCTTAGCTCCGAAAGAATATAAACATCACATCCAGCATGATAGGACACGATATTCTTAAACTCTCATAACTGAAATCATCTCGTGATTTACAAAATCTATTTAGAAGGATACTTTAGACATTTAGACAAACGGGAAATCGCAACCCAGCATGTTAGGGCACTATTTCCCGAATTCCTAAATACGAAAAATATTGCCTCATTTTAGAAAAACTTTTGGATAAAATATGACTATTAAATGAAATATTTTTTTTAAAATAATGATTTGAGTAAAATTTAAAAAAAAATTACTAAGAGTAATAAAAAAATTTATTAAAAAATAAAATAGTTTGATATGATACTAAAATTATTAAAAAATTAAAATATATAAAAAAATCAAGGAAACATGGATTAAATCAAAATAAAAAGGGTTGAAAAACGAAGATGAACAAAGAATAAAATAAGAACAAACCATAGAAAATAAGAACGTAAGAGGGAGAGAAATTTGAGTGAAAGCTCTCAAAAATTTTATTGTTTCCCAAAACTCCAGTGTGTTTACAATGAAGGGGGAGGCCTCTATTTATAGTTGAACCTCCTCAAATCCAACGGTATAGATCAATTACATCAACAATTAAGTTTAAAAGGTATCTACAAATTAAATCTCTAAGATTACAAAATCATATCTTCTAAGATTGCAAATCATATCTATGATTGCAATCATATCTAAGATTGTATCATATCTAAGATTGCATATCATATCTAAGATTGCATATCATATCTAAGATTGCAATCATATCTAAGATTGTATCATATCTAAGATTGCATATCATTTCTAAGATTGTATATCATTGAAGATTATATTTCCATATGAGTCAAGCTTGTAGATGGACCTTAAATCTTTTCAAGTAATGGGCCATTCCGATCGGGCCAAATTATATTTGTAATTCTGGACTGAACTTGGACTTCTTTTTTTTGGGGGGTTTATTATTTTGTTTTTGGACTTATTTCTAGGCCCGGGAAAAATTGAGTGTCTACAGCTGCCCCTCTTTGCTCATTGTTGTGTAACAGGAATAGAGCAAAGACTATAAAAGGACCAATTTTACCCGGGCTCGCGGAGTCTTGAGTTCTTGATCCTTGATCTTCTTTAAATGGCCTCTTAACTCTTCAATCTGCTTCACTGCAACTCAGGAAGGCGATATTTGCTATCTTTGATCTGCTCCCCGTCTAATACAGAGACGCCAAATCTGTTATCTTCGATTTGCTCCCCGTCTAATACAGAGACGCCAAATTTGCTTCTTCAATCTGCTCCCCGTATAATACAGAGATGCCAAATCTGTTATCTCCAATTTGCTCCCCGTCTAATACAAAGATGCCAAATCTGTCATCTTGGATCTGCTTTGATATAAACACATGAAGGTCAGATCTGTTATGTCTTCGATCTACTCCCCTTCTAATACAGAGATGCCAAATCTGTCATCTTGGATCTGCTTCGATGTAAACACATAAAGGTCAGATCTGCTACATTTTCGATCTGCTCCCCGTCTAATACAGAGATGCCAAATCATCTTGGATCTGCTTCAATGAAGGTCAGATCTGCTATGTCTTCGACCTACTCTCCGTCGAATATGGAGATGCCAAATCTGTTTCTTCGATTTGTTCTTTGACAGTACAGAGATGCCAAATCATCTTAGATCTACTTCAGCGTAAACACGTGAAAGCCAAATCTGTTATGTCTTCGATCTGCTCTTTGTAAACGCAATGATGCCAAATCATCTTGGATCTACTTCGATGTGAAAACATCCGAAGGTTAGATCTGCTATGTCTTCGATCTGCTCCCTGTCTAATACAAAGATGCCAAATCATTTTGGATCTGCATCAATGAAGGTCAGATCTGCTGTATTTTCGATCTGCTCCCCGTCTAATACAGAGATGCCAAATCATCTTGGATCTGCTTCAATGAAGGTCCGATCTGCTATGTCTTCGATCTACTCTCCGTCGAATATGGAGATGCCAAATTTGTTTCTTCGATTTGTTCTCTGACAGTAAAAAGATGCCAAATCATCTTATATCTGCTTCAGCGTAAACACGTGAAAGTCAAATCTGCTATGCCTTCGATCTGCTCCTTGTAAACGCAAGGATGCCAAATCATCTTGGATCTACTTCGATGTGAAAACATCCGAAGGTTAGATCTGCTATATTTTCGATCTGCTCCCCGTCTAATACAGAGATGCCAAATCATCTTGGATCTGCTTCAATGAAGGTCAGATCTGCTATGTCTTCGATCTGCTCTCCGTCGAATATGGAGATGCCAAATCTGTTTCTTCGATTTGTTCTCTGACAGTACAGAGATGCCAAATCATCTTAGATCTGCTTCAGCGTAAACACGTGAAAGCCAAATCTACTATGTCTTCGATCTGTTCCTTGTAAATGCAAGGATGCCAAATCATCTTGGATCTACTTCGATGTGAAAACATCCGAAGGTTAGATCTACTATATTTTTTATCTGTTCCCCGTCGAATACAGAGATGCCAAATCATCTTGGATCTGCTTCAATGAAGGTCAGATCTGCTATGTCTTCGATCTGCTCTCCGTCGAATATGGAGATGCCAAATCTGTTTCTTCGATTTGTTCTCTGACAGTACAGAGATGCCAAATCATCTTAGATCTTCTTCAGCGTAAACACGTGAAAGCCAAATCTGTTATGTCTTCGATCTGCTCCTTGTAAACGCAAGGATGCCAAATCATCTTGGATCTACTTCAATGTGAAAACATCTGAAGGTTAGATCTGCTATGTCTTTGATCTGCTCTCCGTTGAATACGGAGATGCCAAATCATCTTAGATCTGCTTCAATGAAGGTCAGATCTGCTATGTCTTCGATCTGCTCTCCGTCGAATATGGAGATGCCAAATCTGTTTCTTCGATTTATTCTCTGACAGTACAGAGATGCCAAATCATCTTAGATCTGCTCTTTGACAATACAAAGATGCCAAATCTTGGATCTGCTTCAGCGTGAACACGTGAAAGCCAAATCAGCTATGTCTTTGATCTGCTCCTTGTAAATGCAAGGATGCCAAATCATCTTGGATCTACTTCGATATGAAAACATCCGAAGGTTAGATCTGCTATGTCTTCGATCTGCTCTCTGTCAAATATGGAGATGCCAAATCTGTTATCTTCGATCTACTCTCTGACAATACAGAGAGGCCAAATCTGCTATCTTTGATCTGCTCTCTGACGATACAGAGATGCCAAATCTTGGATCTGCTTCAGCGTGAACACGTGAAAGCCAAATCAGATATGCTTTAGCCTGTTACCCTACTGCTTAGGGGATTAAGGCACATCAATCTTCATTATCCCTTGAAGGACTTAACCTGTATAATGCGTATGAGTTCATGCCTAATGATTAGGATGCTATGATCGAAACAAGTCAAATGCCCCTAATTAAACCTATTATAATGCAAAAATATTTATAAATATGACCACTATTCCCAACAGCACTACTTTTTCCTTCGTTGAAGTTTAACTTTATTTTTCTCGAATTATCATTCCTACTCAGCCTGTGGGTTTGTACCATTCTTCAAATGCTACCCACCAAAATGTCTGTAAGATGATCCTCTCTTAGGATCGAACCGTTTGTTTTGTCCAATCATCATTTTGGACTAAAGAAAGGATTTCCTCGAGTTCTTTCAAACCTCACTTACGTGAATTCCTCGAACAATTGATCTATTTTAGTTTGTTGTATTATCTAGAAATTTCCAGAGTAATGAGCAAAACTTCATTTGTGAAATTTATTTAGTTCATCTATCATTATTTTAATGCAACATACTTTAAGAATAATGGAAGATGAATTTAATCTTGAGAATAATGAATTTGTCAAAAATATAAAGGAAGTTAATCTGATAGCCTATCTTTGAGAAGAAAGAGAATCTAAAGATAGCAAACAAGACAAAAGTTAGATGTCCTAGATATCGCCGCTTGAGCGTCTATACACTAGCTCCATGAAGACTTTCTTGAGTTCAACATGTGTTTAAAAGATCCAAAGTACTTTGTTGATTCCCCGATATGCAACGCGCTTCGCTCTTTGTTGAATCAGATATAGCAAGATTACCGTGTGCTCTTCAAAATTTTAGCTACCCTTTCGGGTTTTTAACTCAAAACCCCTTCGGTCACAAGGCGCCCTTTACGGGTTTTCACCTTGGCCTCTCCATTTTTTATTTATTTTTTATTTTTTTTAAAACTCAAGGCACCCTTTGCGGGTTTTCACCCTGAATTCTTCTCTCCTTTAGACAAAGTACTTTTTTGACTGAGTCTGAATTCACTGGATTAGGTAAACTCTTCCTATCCATTTCTGTTAAGATCAATGCACCCCTAGAGAAAGCTTTCTTCACGACATATGGCCCTTCCCAATTTGGCATCCATCTTCCTCTAAAGTCCTTCTGAATAGGAAGGATTCAGCACAAAATCTCCCTCGTGGAATTCTCTTGGTCGTACTTTTTTGACGTAAGCTCGCATCATTCGCTTCTGATACATCTGACCATGACGAATGGCCCTTAGCCTCTTTTCCTCAATCAAGTTCAACTGATCATATCGTGATTGTATCCATTCAGCTTCATCTAATTTTATCTCTGACAAGACTCGAAGAGAAGGTATTTCCACTTCAATGGGTAACACTGCTTCCATCCCATAAACCAACGAGAAAGGAGTTGCCCTAGTAGAGGTTCTAATGGATGTTCGATAAGCTAAGAGTGCAAATGGTAACATCTCATGCCAGTCTCTGTAGGTTTCAGTCATTTTCCCCACTATCTTCTTAATGTTCTTGTTAGCAGCTTCCACTGCCCCATTCATCTTTGGGTGATACGGAGAAGAGTTATGATGCTTAACCTTGAACTGACTGCAAACTTCTGCTATCGTTTTGTTGTTCAAGATCAATGCATTTTCTGATATGATCCTTTCAGGCATCCTATACCGACAAATAATCTCTTTCTTCAAGAATCGACTTACAGCCGACATAGTAACATCGTATAAGAAGCAGCCTCTACCCACTTCGTGAAGTAATCAATGACCACAAAAATAAAGCGATGCCTATTTGAAGCTTTTGGTGATATTGGCCCGATGACATCCATGCCCTACATGGAAAAAGGCCATGGAGAAGTCATAACATGTAGAGGTGAAGGTGGTACATGAATCTTGTCTCCATAAATCTGACATTTATGGCATTTCTTGGTGTAGTTGATACAATCCTCTTCCATGGTAGACCAATAATATCCAAACCTCATGATTTGTCTAGCCATCGTGAAGCCATTAGCGTGCGTCCCACAAACGCCCTCGTGAACTTCTTCCAAGATTAACTCAGCTTCCATGGCGTCAACACATTTCAACAGTACTTGATCCTTTCTTCTTTTGTACAAGATGTCCCCATCCAAAACATAGTCGCAGGCTGATCTTCTTAAAGTTCGTTTATCATTTTCAGTTTCTTGTTCTGAGTATTTACGATCTCTCACATATCGCAATATATTCTGATACCATGGGTTTTTATCCTTTTCCTCTTCCTCAATGTTACAACAGCGAGTTGGAGCCTCAAAGATACTCATCTGAATGGGTCTCATCTCCTCCTCTTTATTTTCTTTAATCATTGAAGCCAAGGTTGCTAAAGCATCTGCCATCTAGTTTTCGTCTCGTGGGATATAATTGAAAGTGATGTCATCGAACTCCTCAAGTAACCCCAAAACTACCTTTCGGTAATTGATCAATTTGGGATCCCTTGTCTCTCATTCACCTCTAAGCTGATAAATTACCAACGCAGAGTCTCCATATACTTCTAAGGTTCTTATTCCTCATTCTATGGACGCTTGAAGTCCCATGATGCACGCTTCATACTCGGCCATATTATTTGTGAAATCAAAATCCAACTTGCACGTGAGTGGATAATAATCGCCATTTGGGGATACCAGGATTGCCCCAATTCCATTTCCCACCGCATTGGATGCGCCATCAAAGTTCATCCTCCATGGATGTTCTTCAATAGTTGCCACATACATCAACTCCTCATTAGGGAAATCAAAATTTAATGGCTCATAGTCTTCTAGAGCTCTGCTCGCCAGAAATTCTACTATCAAGCTTCCTTTTATAGCTTTTTGACTCACATAGACTATGTCAAATTCTGAGAGCAATATTTGCCATCTTGCCATTCTCCCATTCAACGCTGTTGACTCCATTATATATTTCAAAGGATCAAGTTTTGAAATAAGCCAAGTAGTATGATATAGCATGTACTGTCTTAACCTCTGAGTTGTCCAAATCAAAGCACAACATAATTTTTCGATAGGCGAGTATCTCATTTCACATTCGGTGAATTTCTTACTGAGATAATATATTGCCTTCTCCTTTCTTCCTGACTCATCATGTTGGCCAAGCACACATCCCATGGAATTGCTAAATACTGATAAGTACAGTATTAGTGGTCTATCTGGACTGGGCGGAGATAACACTGGAGCATTCAACAAATACTGTTTGACCTTTTCAAAAGCATTTTGGCATTCCTCATCCCAAGTACCTTGATTGTGCTTTCTAAGGAGGCGAAAGATGGGATCACACTTCTTAGTTAGTTGTGAAATAAACTGAGCAATGTAATTCAGTCTTCCTAGAAATCTTCGAACTACCTTCTGAGTTTGTGGTGGAGGTAATTCTCGTATGGCTCTGACCTTGTCTGAGTCAACTTCAATTCCTTTTTCACTGACTACGAAGCCTAATAACTTTCCCGATCTAGCTCCAAAGGTACACTTCGCTGGATTAAGTTTTAACTGAAACTTCCTTAATCTCAAGAACAGTTTCCTTAAAACTTCAATATGTTCCTCCTCCGTTCGAGACTTGGCAATCATGTCATCGACATATACTTCAATTTCCTTATGCATCATATCGTGAAATAGGGTTACCATAGCCCTCTGATATGTTGCCCCTGCGTTCTTCAACCGAAAAGGCATTACCTTGTAATAGAAGGTACCCCACAATGTTATGAAGGTGATTTTGTCCATGTCTTCAGGATGCATCTTTATCTGATTATACCCTGAGAAACCATCCATAAAGGAGAACAACGAATATCCTGCTGTATTATCTACCAAAGTATCTATGTGTGGTAGAGGGAAATTATCTTTTGGGCTAGCTTTGTTCAGATCTCTGTAATCAATACACATTCGTACCTTCCCATCTTTCTTAGGAACTGGTAGAATGTTAGCTACCCATTCAGAGTACTTCACCTCTTGTAAGAAACCTACATCGAACTGCTTCTTGACTTCGTCATTTATCTTCAATACGATATTTGGCCTCATTCTTCGTAACTTCTGTTGAACTGGCTTACAATCTTGTCTTATTGGAAGACGATGCACCACAATATCAGTATTTAACCCTGGCATATCTTGATAGGACCATGCGAAGATATCCTTGAACTCACATGGCAACTCAATCAGTCCTTGTCTTGTGTCCTTGGCAATATGCGTGCCGATTTTCACCTCTTTCCCTTCCTCTAGGGCTACATTCTCTATTGCCTCTTTCTCATGGGGCATAATTTGTTACTCCTCCTGTTTTACCATCCTCAACAGATCCAGAGACACATCACAGTACTGGGCATCCTCAAAATCCTGAGATTCCTCTAAACACATGTCTTGCTCGCGAGAGAAATCAGGATTTGTAATATCAGTGCTCATGTCATTGATATCTAGGAATCTGTGAAGTATAAAGAATACACAAAGAATGAATGAATTTAAGAATGATTATTTATGTGTTACGAATGAAAGAATAAGAATTGCAAAAGTTTAACGGAATATTGGTTGATAAAAATGAAACAATACTCGTTCAAATTGATAAAAGTTATGTTTTATTAAAAAAAATAGATGATCGTAAGCTCATTCCACAAATGTAATCCTATTACTCCTAGGCCTTAGAGTAACAAGAATATTTCGAGAATTACTTTAAAAAATTCCTAAAGACTACAGGAAGTTCCTCCGTAGTCCAATTATTCAGAGAGCTTCCCGGTTCGTAAGGGCGAATGCCCTCAAGGTTTCCTTAATTAGTCCCTTCTTCATGTATGGCATTGATAGAATGATTTTCATTTCCAAACACCCCCATCTCCAGGTAAGCTATCCCTCCTTATACAAAAGTCTAGGATATGTAAGGGAGTGTCTTCTTTTCACTCAGCCATGACCCTCTTCTCTCTTTCTCTCTTTCTTTCTCTTTTTAACCTTAACTAATTAAGATCTTTTTATGGATTTGCATGTGATGTGATGCAATGCAAATGCATGAATGCAAAAGAAAATGAGATGTTGATCTTGAATTCAATTCTATTAGAATAACTTTTCTAGAAAACAGATTTCCTTACACGAAAATAGATTACATATGCAGTCTTGCCCTTCATAGTCCAAGTAAGCGCTGATCTTTTCTTTATGGTCGAATCTTGTAAATTCTCCAAAAAATGCCTTTGCTAGCTCCTTGCTGCTTAATCTGAGCCTCGATCTCTTGCTCGCTTATCTCTATGATACTCATAAAAAAGTGCTGGCTCTTGGATAATCTTTGTTGGCAGTTAAATCAAGTAATGTATTCCTTCGTGGACTTCCAGCTTTCTCTCGTTATGCTCTTGGATTATATTCAGACGACCGCACTATAATCTACTTTATCAAGAAATTCGTTTCCTTATGACAAACTATTCTATTTAGGAATCGAATTTCGAATCAACACCTTCTTTTCTTTGATGTAATGTAATGCAAATGCATGAATGCAAAAAGGTATCGATCTCGATTCAGTTTTATTTTAGAAAACGTTATTTAAGGAACAAAAGTGTTTTTATAAAACGAATTACAAATATGCTTTTGCTCGTAGGCCCAAAGTCTTAACCCTATCTAATAACAAAGCTAACTCTCGACCTCTATTTGAACTGCCCCGCTTTATATTGCCTTAAGATGAGTAACGGTGCATAGCCAACGACTCCCCAAATCCCAAGAAGAGGTACCCAATCAAAACTGCCGCAGCGATAAAGGACTTCATTAGGAGTCATCCAAGGTGCTTTCCACAAAACCTCCTCCTCTTGAATATTCTGAAGAATATCCATCTACCTTTCTTCTGTAATATCGTCTCTCCTTGGTGTAGTTGCTGCTTCCTTTAAGGGGGAATAACCATCAAAGAACACTCGGCAAGGAACCTTCTCAAGCTTCCAAAAGTGACTATGGAACCATACTAACAACAATTGTGCGCATCCAATAAATCCACTTCACCGGCTCTCCAACATGTACTTCAAGGATCTAAACGTCTCAGCTAGGATTGCTAGCACCGGTGTCTTCTGTTTACCAATATGATCAAACAAATCTGCGACTGCCTCACCTATGTGCCCTATCGCCTTCGGGAAAATCACCAAGCCGTAAATACTTAAGGCCAAATTGTTGACCTTCTTCTTCACATCTGGGTGTGTCAATATCAGATCCCTCAAAATGGTCTACGGAATGCACTTACTATCGCCCTTTTGCTGCACACGAGCTATAGCCCACTGCTCACTCATCCCAGTAATCATCACCAACTTCTTTGCAAAAGTTGGAAGGCTAGCAGGCCTAACATAAGCCTTGTGACCCTGAATCCTCGGGTAACGCAGTAAAGTCGTATACTCCTCCAAAGTAGGTACAAGATCATCATCGCCAAATGTAAAGCAACTATAAGCAAGGTTACTGTACCATAGCTCAAAATAAGTGCCTATCTACTTTGATGTCTAGTAAATAGGGAGGGTCTCCATAATTCTGATAGAAAAGCTGCTTAGCCTCATCATCCAATTGGGCCCAAATTTCTCTCAACTCCTGAAACTTATTCTGCGTCGAATTAATACGGGTGAAGTCCCATAACTCTGATGTATGCCCCTCAGTGACACTATCTTCTTTCTCTAACTGAGTATTCTCTAACCAGGTACAGACAGAGGCGTTGTCCTCCACTTTATTAAAGTATTCGTTCCTCATTACAAAACTTTCTAATCTAGAAATCAAACCGTGAATCGACATCGTTAAAATGTTGAGTGACATGCAATAACAGCAAAATAAAATAGGTCAGTGTCATATACAGAAATAATAATAAACAAGTACTTACAAGGGTAGCTTACTAAAGGCTATCACTATTTCCCTAGGGTAAGCACTTAAAGTTCACTATATGAGTTTTAGTTCTAAAGCAAGGGTACCTGAACCAGCAGATTCCTCGGCCCTCACCCATTATAGGCTTATATAGACCAAGTTCAGTTCAGGGGGACACATTTCCCTATGGCCATACGGAGATGAAAATCTCACGAAGACATAGGTATCCCAGAAGCAATCCACTAGCTCATACGGAGGTGAAAACCTCACGAAAGCATAGCTTCTCACTCCTACTTAAAGGTGTGACCAACAGTCATGCAAATGCAATGTGCGAAATTAAAGTAACAACATATGCAACCAACACATGTAAACTTGATCAATATTTTAAAATTTTCCAAACTTTTGACATTAAGACACAAAAAATCAATTTCTTGGCTTGACTCTCTTATAAGTCCCCAGTGGAGTCACCAAGCTGTCGAAACCATTTTTTAAAGGATTGTTCAAAAAACGGGGATCGACTTTTGAAAAACGAAAATGGGAGTTGCCACTAACCTTTTTTAGGTGTGATTGGATCACCTTATAAAACGTTTTGGTCTACGAAAATTAAGAAAATAGGTTCGGGAGTCGGTTACGTACGAGGAAGGATTAGCACCCTCGCAACGCCCAAAATTGGTACCAAATTGAATATTTTTCTGTCTTAATGTCAAAAATTTGAAAGGATTTAAAAATAAGATCCCCTTTTAAAACCGAATTATTTAAGTTGAAAAATCAAGATTCCTTAGCTCTAAAGAATACAAACATCACATCCAAATGATAAGACACGATATTCTTAAACTCTCATAACTGAAATCATCTCGTGATTTACAAAATCTATTTAGAAGGATACTTTAGACATTTAGACAAACGGGAAATCGCAACCCAGCATGTTAGGGCACTATTTCTCAAATTCCTAAATACGAAAAACATTGCCTCATTTTAAAAAAACTTTTGGATAAAATATGACAATTAAATGAAATATATGTTTTTTAAATAATGATTTGAGTAAAATTTAAAAAAATAATTTACTAAGAGTAATAAAAAAATTATTAAAAAATGAAATAGTTTGATATGATACTAAAATTATTAAAAAATTAAAATATATAAAAAAATCAAGAAAACATGGTTTAAATCAAAATAAAAAGGCTTGAAAAACGAAGATGAACAAAGAATAAAATAAGAACAAACCGTAGAAAATAAGAACGTAAGAGGGAGAGAAATTTGAGTGAAAGCTCTCAAAAATTTTATTGTTTCCCAAAACTCCAGTGTGTTTACAATGAAAGGAGAGGTCTCTATTTATAGTTGAACCTCCTCAAATCCAACGTTACAGATCAATTACATCAACAGTTAAGATTAAAAGGTATCTACAAATTAAATCTCTAAGATTACAAAATCATATCTTCTAAGATTGCAAATCATATCTAAGATTGCAATCATATCTAAGATTGTATCATATCTAAGATTGCATATCATATCTAAGATTGTATATCATTGAAGATTATATTTTCATATGAGTCAAGCTTGTAGATGGACCTTAAATCTTTTCAAGTAATGGGTCATTCCGATCGGGCCAAATTATATTTGTAATTCTGGACTGAACTTGGACTTCGGTTTTTTTTGGGTTTATTATTTTTGTTTTTGGACTTATTTCTGGGCCCGGGCAAAATTGAGTGTCTACACACATCATCATTAACTAAGGTTGACTAAGAGAGCTACCAATGTGGGAAAAAAATTTTAAATACTCAAATTGACTAAAAAGAATTTTAAAGTACCTATTTGGAAAAACGAGGAAATTTTTGAATTAGGCCTAACAAAAACAAAGAAAAAAAAGTGAAAATCACAACAAGTGCACTAAAAATTTCAAAACACCACTTCCTTTGCTAAATGCAAACCCGCTTCTGCCTTTGCTTTGCTTGCTGCTTCTATTATCCTCTCAATTGAATTGGAGATATGGAACGGGAACATAAAAAATAAAAAATTGAGAATGAAGAGACAGGGAGGGACTTGAACATATTTTTTTAATTTCAGATGAGATGAGAATAATTTAAATTAAGATTTGAGAGAGATTTATGGAAACATCAATTGCGTATAATAATATTTATATAGTTACCTATTTTCCAATGTGAGAACAATGTAAAAAATTAATGAAATTTGAATGCCTTTCAGAATTTCAAGTTACATACTTAAAAAAATATATAAATAATTTTTATATATAATTGAACCAATTTTTAATCAACTAAACCAATCAAACCTCAATTTAATCGGCTCAATCACTTATCTAATTTTAAAATCATTGCCAAATATCCAAAGATCTTGGCTTCTATTACTTCGGCTTAGACCTGTTCAAGGGTCAAGCCACCCGGCTTGACCTGAAGGATCGCTCGAAAAGTGGGAGGATATGGGCAAAAATATAAGCTCAAAAAATGGGCTTGGGCAAAAAACGTGGCCCATTTTCAAAATGGGTCGGGTATTGAGTAAGGTTTTTTTTGCTCGAGCCCAACCCCAATCACATGTCTTAACAGGTCACCCTTTCTTCTTTTTTTTTTCCATTTCCTAAGCTGACCCTCCCTTTCCCTCAAATTCTTAATTCCAATCCCTAAACATTAACACCTCTAAATCCCTTCTCCACTCCAACACCCACCAGCCACCATCATCATCGTTAACCACTCTAGTCACCACCGGTCCACCACACACCCACTGGTCCATCATCGTTCACCAATCACCACAGTTGCTTCTTGACTAAGAAATCGAAGGTAACAACCCTTATGGCATTTGATATAGCTTAAAGCCTTGGGTCTCCTTTTAAGTCCATTCTCAACCGCAAACATTTCCACCATTTTTGAACTTTTTTTTCCTTTCAACTCTCTATTTTTTTGTTTATGTTTTTAAGGCTTTGCCTTTGATTTATAGGAGGAGGAAGAAAAAAAATGGGATTTTTCAGCCACAATTGTTTAATGTTTATGCTTTAGATATATATACACGAAGATAGAGACTATTCACCTTGGCTTTTGCTCATAAATATGGATTCACCAGCCATGGATTCCATTTCTAAGCTTTCCCTTGAATGCCTACTAATACTTATTTTCTCTCAACTATAATTGCGATTTCTAAGTGGGATTTTTAGATATATTATCTTATCAAATGTATTATCTTATCTTTAGATTCGTTTTGTGTTGGTAATGCAAAGGGTTATTTTTAGTAGGTATATCCACATTGGTTAAGTACAAGCTATCAAGAGAGTTTTTATATAGCTTTACTTCTTGCTCTCATTGAGTAATTGGGCCATAGGCCTATCACACTTGCACACCACTGCTGCCCGCTCGTTTCGGTCCATGTTAACACGTACTATGTGTATATATTTTTAGATAAATTTTTTATTATTCTTTCTAGAAAATAATATCTTTAAATAGTTTACTTTTTCCAATTTTATTATTTTAGAACTGAAATATTTTGGCTATTGGGCGCGGAAATAGTGGGACAGTTTCAAAATTATTCTTGCATTTTTTTTATTCTTTTGTCCCTGCCTATTTATCATTTTTCCCTTTCATTTTTAGTATAAATAGAGGACTAATTTCCTCATTTTTAAACACAAAAAGAAAGCATAACACTTTCAATTTCAAAACACTTTTCTCCTCTTCATTTCTTTCCGTTTTCTTATACACTTTATCAATTTTTCCCCTAAATCACTTTAGAGAAAAAATATATTTAGGAGTTTGGGTTTTAAGCAGGGACCAATTGTGACCCCTCCAAACTTTTCTGGGAATTGATCCTACTATGATTTCCCTGAAAAAAGCAACACCAATCGAGTTCTATCTTCCTTATTCAGGTGTACGAATATCAAAGCACTGTGTTAACCTTAGGGGATGATTCATTACACGATTACACCGATCAAGGCTAATTCATTTCTAATGCAGTGGGTTTACCACGGCACAATAAATTTCTAATTTTTAATTCTGTATTTATTTTTTAGTTTGTGCAAATAGATTTATTTTGTAGTAGCTTATTTTCCAACAATTTAGAAACAAATTTACTATTGCTTAAACATGTCTACCCCGATCAATAAAGACATCCCTAATTTTTCCAAGCTCGAACATCTTGACAGGACTAACTATCTTCGTTGGTCTCAAAGGATAGTCATCTTCTTCGAACAATTTAAAGTTGACTACATCCTCTTCAATCAACCTGTCATTGAGAAACTTGGAGATTCTACCACTATTCCTGAAGATCTAGATGTCATTGCTACAAAAGCCAAATTTGAAAAGGAAAGCGAAATGGTAAGAGGTCACATGTTAAGTCATATGGCTAACAACCTCTTCGACTAGTTTGTCAAAAATAAATCAGCTAAATCCATCTGGGATACATTTGAGAAGAAATATGGCACTGATGATGTTGGAGTTAAGGAATATGTTGTTAGTGATCAAGCTCCAGATGATCAATGATAAGCTGATTATGGATCAAATTCATATCTACGAGACACTAGTTTTCGATATTCTAACAGAAGGGATGGAGATGTATGAGATTCTCTAAGCAAATGTTTTGATTGAAAAGCTACCAAAATCCTAGTCTGGCTACCATAATTTTTTAAAGCACAAAAAGCGAGACATTCATCTAGAAGAACTAATCAACCATATGAAGATTGAGGAAGTCAACCGTATTAAAGATAAGGCTTCAGTTACCTCAACTCAATTTCTTTTAAAAGTTAACTTTGTCGAATCTGGTTCTAGTTCCAAATTTAGAAGGAATAAAGACACTAGGAGTTCAAAGAAGGCAACAAAACTCTAGAATAAGAAGGCTATCAACTTCAAGAACCCAGGGAAGAAGCTCCAGAATGGCATCCTGTATAGCACCCAAGATTGTAGCAGTACTAGACACCTACCTATATCTTATGTTTGGTGTTTTGTCCCTCGACAAAACTCACGACACAACGTTGTTAGTATTGTTGACCCACAACTTTAGGAATGGGTAGCTTGCAAATCAGATAGTAAAGACAAGTACATCAAGTGGACTCTATTATTATTGCCATCCGACATAAGTACTCCCTATAAGTTGTAGTATATATGCTCGATCAATGCACATCTTCTCCCTCTCAGTTGCATTATTCAATAATGTTTCAAAATTTGCCTTTAACTACAAAAATTTCAAATTCATATGTTTAGCTCTAGCATCACCAGGAAAGCGTCGAAGCAAGTCATAGCAGACTGTCTTAGGTTCTGCAATTGGGCTTGAACCGGTTACCGCATCACCACCCGTGGGGGGCCCTAATTTTAGTGCGACATCCTCCACTGTGATAGTGCATTCTCCACATGGCAAATGAAAGGTACGCGTCTCTAGGCACCACCACTCAACCAACGCCAATACTAAGTTGGCCCTCAACTCAAACACACGAATTAATGTTGTTGATCCAAATCTATCAGCTTCTAGGTAGGGCATAATTTGTCTGTCCAGCCGGTAGCTCAGACCATGGCCACACAGTACGCATCCTAATCTTATCAAATTACAACATTTGTTAAGATGTCCAAGTTAAATAAATAATTACGTGCAACTATACATATGTACTCGTGAATAAAAAATAGAACATTTTTTTACCGACAATTGGATCATCCACTTAACAAATAAACAATATAAAAATAATGACAATTATTTTTTTCGTACCCCAATTTCTTAATTAACTTAACTTTTTATATATAATATATATCTAAAGTATATTAATATTATTTTCAACACAAATCTAATTATTCAAACAAAAATATAATAATCAATGTGGTATTTAAAACTATACAAACTATCATTAAAAAATAAAATAGACATACACTACCAAAACTATCTTAATACACAATTCTAATAATTCTACTAAAATAAACATGCACTATCAAACCCTCCCTTTTTATACATATAATTAAAAAAAAAGAATTTATATGTTAAATTATTCTGGTGCCATCTGACACATCAGTGGCACCATTAAAAAATGTATTTTTTTAGTTGATACAACAAAAAAATACGAGGGAAATACAATACATGTGTCGGCAATTAATTAGGTAGCACCAAAGAAAAAATATTTGTTTACACTATGCAATCACCAGCTCAATCATTGCTACCAGGGGAGATTGGTGTTGTTGATTGCTCAGGCGGCACAATGGGTTCATTGTGCATTTTGCCTATATTTGTAAATAGTGGCCCTATTATCCTATTTCAGTATTTATTTTTTTTAATTATTTAGGTAAAAGCACCCCCAAAACAAAGCAATAAAGAAGAAAAATGAAACTGAAACGACGAAGTAATAAAAAGGATATACATACCCTTATCATCTACCACATATAGGTTTTGTTGTTGAAAAATAGAAAATATTTTGATTTCAAACAGCAAAACAAGGTTGGATCTAAAAGGAATTATTTCAAGAACAGATCTAAAAATACATGCATGTTCACTTCAACAGCAAATCTAAAAATTTCATATATAAGGCTCGGTTTGTTTCAATGTAAAAGCTTTTACGGAAAATATTTTTAGCCTTTTTTTATGTCTGTTTCATGTAAAATAGGATGATTAACGTAAAAGGTTTTCCAGTCAACATAAAATTACCTCCTTATTCTTGTAAAATGTCTTACCAATTGTTTTCTTGTAAGACATTTTCCAAACTGATAAGGTTCTATTCACTGTAACACCTCCATACTTGACCCGAACATTGGGTCAAAACACTGGGATGTTACATTCTTTACTACATTCTTCACTTATCAAATATTTTATTATGAAATTTTATAAATTTTCAATTTAGTTGTTACACTTTAATCACATAATTTATCTCAATATTTTGTTTCACATATCAAAATTATATGTATTTTGCTTTTATTATTTTATCCACATATTTTCTCAAGTTTAACAATTTAGTCCTTATCATTATAAAATTTTCATATTTTTCCACAATTTTACTTTTCCAGTACTTTATGCATATTTTATCATCTCATAACCCATTCATTAAAATTTTATCATAATTTTCTTTGTAACAGCCCGATTTCGGGTCTAGTCAGAATAGTGGCTTTAGGACCACAAATTTGACATAGAAAAATTTATTTTTCTTATATTTTATGGTCTACAATTTTATGGAATGATTCTATGAAAATTTTGTTCGAAAATTTTGACGTTTGAGCACTCAATTTAGTTAAAAGGACTAAATTGCAAAAAGTGCAGAACTTGAGTTCTATATGCTAGATGCGTCTAATTGTTATGAAATTTTAAATTGAAGATCCTTAGATGGCAATTAGAGCATTTGTTAAGTTATTGGACAAAAATGGACATGAGGTAAGAGAAATTTTATGTTCTAAGAAAAGGACATTTTGGTCATTTAGTAATTAAATGAATAAAAAGCCAAAATAAAGCTAAAATTTGTCCATATTCTTCCTCCCATAGCTGAAAACTATAAGGGGAAGCCAAATCTAGGGTTTGGCCACTTCCAAGCTTGATTGTGAGTCTGTTCTTTCCCCGTTTTTAATGCTCTTTACATTTTTGAAGTCGTTGTAATTCGATCTACCTATTTCTAGCACTAATTTGAGGTATCATTAAGTCTAGGGTTTGACCCATGTTATACATGTGTGTATTTTGATGGCTGATGGTAGAAAATGCATGTTTGTTGTTAGAAAAATGACTTTTGCTTAGTGATTTTCGATAAAAATGTTAAAAAGGACCTATTTGTAAAAGTTATAAAATAAGTAGTAAAATTGTGATTAAGTGGAAAATTTGGGCTGGTATAAGTTTGATAAAGATTCGGCTAGGCTTGGGTAATGAAAAAATTGGATGAAAATCATTTTACGTGCTTAGGGACTAAATTGTAAAAATGTGAAACATTAGGGGCAAAAATGTATTTTTTCCATAATATGATTTTTGGACTGAATTGAATAATGTGTGTATTAAATAAGTTAAATTTTTTATTATAGATTAAGAAAAACGAGGTTCGGACCTAGATCGGGGGAAAAATAAAGTGTTTGACAATTAGGTCTCATTTCTACAATTTTTGTACCGAGATAAGTTTGTATGTAAATAATGCATCTTTATATTTATGTTTTAAAGGCTTTAATATTTTATGAATTGTGATTTACTCTTGGATGTATTCGACAAAGTTTTGACAAGCAAGAAATCTTGGTTGAACCTTAGGAATAAAATAAGATACAAGTGACATGTCACTAGGAACCCATGTGTTTATGTGATCCAGGTGCTGGTCTCGTACATCCTACCAGTGGCTAGGTAGTCCAAAAAATGTTGTGGATACATGACAGCTTGTGTGAGCAGCACTGAGTAGCTACGTCTTGACTGACAGCTTGTGTAAGTAGGCCAGTGAATAGCTCGAAATCGAGTCTATATGTAATATGAGATGTGAGGTAGCTTTGGCTACATAATTGGAACTTTTGTGTAAGATTTCTAAGTATCCATTAATATTCCGAGTGTTCAACGGGAATGTCAAAGTTGTGAAAGACTATGGTTATTTTACGAGTTGGTACAGGTATGTACGTATAACTCATATGTAATGAGCTCGATATGTGATGAAACCTTGGTAAGGTTGTGATTAAGTATGACTATAAGATTTTATAACATTCATGCCAATTTTCATTATACTAATAGTATGTTAAATGTATGGTATGATGCTTATTATTTGCATAGGAACTTACTAAGCTTTAAAGCTTACTCCTTCCTTTCCCTTGTCTTATAGTGTCACCAAGCTAGCTCGGGAACCGGAGACTGTCGAAGATCCACTCACACTATCAAGAAATATTTTGGTACCAATGATTTCAACATTTTTGAGTTATGGCATGTATAAGGGACTTGGTCATTTTGTTATGTGTCATAATTGATTTGGCCAAATGTGTTGGCTTATATTGGTTAAAGGTTCATTTTGTATAAGGCCACTTGAAATTGGCAACCATTAGTATAAGCAATCTATATGATGATTTCTTTCATGATATGGGATCTTACTTGTTTTGAATTGATAAGTATGTGATGTTTTGTGTATGATAGATGGTAGCATGTGAATGATGTGTTGATGCCTTGATTGTGGCTGATTTGGTTGTATGTAAATGCTTGAATTGGTGCTATGTTGTGTTGTGTAGGTGTGTGCATCAAAGGGTGGCAAACTGGATTGGTAAATAGCCTTATTTTTGTCCATACGAGTAAACACACAGGCATGTGTCTAGGTCGTGTGCGACACACGGCTTGCCCCATGGGCATGTGTTTAGGCCGTGTGTCCATTACACCCTAATTTTTAAAAAACAGAATGCTCAAAATTGAGCACATGGGTGTGTGTTTTAGCTGTGTGGATGACACGGCCTCAGCCACGGGCGTGTGTCCTGGGCGTGTAAAGCCTGCACCTATTTTGTGAAAAATCATAATTATTAAATCGACCATACGGCCTAGCACATGGGTGTGTGACTTGCCCGTGTGTCTTCAATATGTTCTTGGGTGACAAAAAGAAAGTTACACGGGTTCGGGACACAGGCGTGTGTGACCCCACGGCCTGCCCACAAGGGCGTGTCCCCTATCCACACGGGCGTGTGACCCCTGTTTGTGGAAAAATTTTCTAAGTGTTGTAAAATTTTCTAAAGTCCTCAGTTTAGTTCCAGACTGCCTCCAAAGTATGTTTTGGGCCTCGTAGGCTCGTAATAGGGACATTGTGATTGAATGTGAATGGTTTTAGTTTGGATGAAAATTTATGACTCGGAAATGTATGTTTGTTTGTGTTTAAGTCCGGTAATGCCTTGTACCCTGTTCCGGCGTCGAATATGGGTGAGAGGTGTTACATTCTTATTCACATATTAAATTGTTTCACACATAAACTTTTGTTCATTTTTTAATTTAGTCCCTATTATCATGTAATTTATTTTTCACCATATAAGCACTTTAATTAAATAATTCATTATAATATATTATATCACATAAAAAAATTTCATGCATATCAGTTCTCTTGTTTCAATTATAAATTTCACAAAGTTTACAATTTAATCCTTAACATCATGAAAATTCATAATTTACTATAATTTCACCTTAACATCACTTTGTAATCAATTCACTACATATCATAAATTTCAAATGTATGTTTGTTTAATTGAAAACAACTTTTATTAAATATTTTAGGAAACCTTCCAAACACCAGAAAATATTAGCTTTTCTAGAAAAGTAAGTTATTTTCCAAAATCATTTTTCGAAAGTCATTCTCAGTGAAACAAATGGAGCCTAAAATCTAAAAGGAAATTTTTCAAAAAAAAAATAAATGTTTGGTGTTCATAGCAAATTGAACACACTTTTGGGGAAAAAAGAAAAGAACAATTTTAAAATACAGACAACCTTAGGTGCTCCGCCATCGAAAATCGAAAACCATTAGATTTTTCGATTGTGAAAGTTTTCCTGACATTAGAATGGAACATGAGAAGAAGAAAAGGAGAATAAATAAAAAATAATTGAAAAAAATTAGTAAATATGGGTTAAAAGTATCATAAAACCCCCTATATTATACCTTACATTGCATTTTAGCCCCCTTACTGAAAATATGGGTAAATTTAACCTTCAATCTTTATACATTATTCAATTTGACCCCACTCTTTTATTGGAAGTAAAATAGAAATTTTCAAAACTAATAAAGCTAAAAAATCAAAAAGGCTTGTAACACGCCATACCCGACTCAATCGTTGGATCTAAGCTATGAGATGCCACATTTGTTGTCGAATCAACTATGAATGCAACTCCGACCCGTTCAATAATTTATACAAGCTAGTCCAAATAATACATCAATATAACATTTTTATATTCTTATTTGGGTTAATATGAGCTTAAGAAAGTGTTACGTACTCATTTTTTTTCATTTTTATTAGTTTCTATTATTTTTTTCTGTTTTTGAATAATACGGTGAGTTGGAAACAAATCAAAATACAAGATTTGGTTGGTTCCGATCTTGTTGCCATAAATACGTAGGTAGTTCTAATTTTTAGGTATTGTAACAGCTCCAAGACTCTAATATATAAGAAGAAAGGAGTGTTAAGGAGGATATAGTGAAAATAAATAAGTTCTTCTCTTTTCTTCTCAAATTGTTATCTTTGTCTTTTCTTTCTCCCTTCTCTTTTTCATACTTCTTCCTTATATCTTTCTTTTCTTCTTCTTATCTACCGTTCTTTTCTACTGTAAGTTGCTGCAAATTCTTAAGAAAAATTCAACCTAATTCTAGCAATTAATAAGGCATCAGAGCCAACGATCTATGATGACCGGTAACGGCGTTTCAACTCGACTTCAAAAAGATGTGGGTAATCTATAGCAAGTAGTGGCAAAGCTGTCGGAGGATGTTTCCTAGTGGAGCACAAAGTTGAACGATGGATTGAAAGAGTTAAGGGTGGAATTCAAGGAAGAACTCAAGTTGGAATTGAGAGAACTAAAATATGGGTTACGTGGGGAGATCAAATCTGAAATGCAATGACTATTGGAACTTTATTTGGGTCAACCGTCTACTTTCGTTTCTGGTGTATAGCCATTTGCTACAACTTCTACTAGACAGCCGAGTGATAAGGGGAAGGGAATTCTTAGTTTTACCAACCGAATTTTTGCCTAGAGAAACATCTCCTAACTCACCTTCGAAGGGCACTCATTCATTTTTACCTAAGGTTGATGACAATCTAGGGTCTCATATGGAAGATTACTTCTCTAAGTCACACAAGCTAGAATGTCCACATTTTGACGGATCTAATTTCAAAGGTTGGTGGGAAAAATTGGAACAATATTTTGAGGCCGAAAGAATCCTTTCCAGTGCTAAGGTCTGAACAATTATGTTGCACTTAGAGGGCAAAGCTCTCGACTGGCAACATTTTTATGCACAACAACAAGAGGGATTTCACATGTTGGTTTGGGAAACTTATGCACAGAACTTGCAAGAGCGATTTGTGTCAGGATATTTTTAGGACCCCATGTCTGACTTGGTGGCATTAAAGCAACATGGGACAGTGGACCAATATCATGACACTTTTGTTAGTTTTTTAAATCAATTACAATTGCCGGAATCATATGCCTTAAGCATATTTACTAGTAACTTGAAAACTGAAAGCGGACAGTACTTATAATTGTTCAAGCTAAAAATGTTGGTAGAAGGATTTCAAGTGACACGTAAGGTGAATGGAATATTGCAACAATCTCCTAGAAGGCCACTCTTAACAGGAAGTCTTACTTCTACAAAATCCTCAACTTAGAGTCATACAAGTACTATTTCTCAAACTTTTAAGCCTTGGGGAATGTATAATGGTAGTGGTTCCACAAGGCCAAATGCAACTTACAAGTCAGCTCTGACAGCAGGTTCACCAAAGAAATTTAATAGGGCGTTATCGGTTGCAGAGATTAACGACAGAAGAAAAAAGGGCTTGTGCTTTTGGTGTGGTTCCAAATATAGTGTGGGCCACAAATGTGTTAGGTCCAAGCTATATTAGCTGCTGCTAGAGTCAGAATCGAATGAGGATGAGGAAGAGGCCCACGAGGAATTGGAGCAATCAGTGGTGTCTCCAATTGAAACAGTGGCCCAAGATCCTATACTTTCACTCCATGCCATCCAAGGATCCTAAAGTACCCATACGATAAGGGTGGAGCATCGGTGGGAAATGCTAAAGTCATTATTTTGGTTAATTCGGGAAGAACACACAATTTCATAGGAGCAAGACTAGTGAGACAGCTCGCTATACCTTTCAGTCAAAAACATAAGTTGAAGGTCATGATGGCTAATAAGGGTAGTATATTCACCCAAGGGTTATGCCAAGGGGTGAGATGGAAAGCCCAAGGACTACGTTTTTCAACAGATTTCTTTGTTCTACTGGTTAAAGGTTGCGATATGGTTCTAGGGGTACAGTGGCTTCTTTCATTGGGGAGCATTACTTGGGACTTCAAGGTTTTGTCAATTTGGTTCAATCACAATGGAAACGAACGTTTGTTATTAGGCATTCAGCCCAAGGCTATACAAGTCTTGTAAGATCGAAAGGTTGCTAGAAGCTTTTCTATTGTAGGGAATCATTGGGGCCCCTGTACGCTCTTGATGGCTACAACAGACCAGGCATCATTGCAATTGCCACATGAACCAATTCTTAGGGATTTGCTTAATCTCTTAAAGGCATTCAATGATGTGTTCCAAACACCAGTTGGGCTACCCCCAACACGTTTACAAGATCATCACATTCCACTGCACGATGAATTGATGGTAGTCAAGATGAGACCTTACCATTACCCAACCATTCAAAAAAATGAGGGAACGGTTGATTTAGGATATGATCCATGGTAGGATTATTAGAGACAGTAATAGTATGTTTGTTTCTCCAATTGTAATGATCAAGAAAAAGGACGAAAGTTGGCATCTTTGTATGGGCTATTGACAATTAAATAAGTTAACTATCAGAGACAATTTCTCAATTTCTATAATAAAAGAACTATTAGAATAGCTTGGCCAGGCAATTTTTTTTCAAAACTAGATCTTCGCGCCGGCTATCATCAAATCCGAATGCATAAAAAAGATAGACACAAAATGGCATTCTGAACTCATGAAAGTCATTATGAGCTTTTAGTGATGCATTTCAGCCTCATTAACACTCCATCCACCTTCTAGGTTGTAATGAATTCAATTTTTAAACCCTTGTTGAGGAAGTCGGTACTCATTTTCTTTGATGACATATTGGTACACTCTAACTCATGGTCTGAACACTTATTACAATTAGAACAGATGTTAAACATCTTATGGTCCCACCAGTTGTTTGCAAAAAAATAAAAATGTCAGTTTGGAGCTACTAGCATCGAGTACTTAGGCCATGTCATCTCTAGTGGCACTGTGGTCATGGACCAATCAAAGGTCGATAATGTGTACAACTGGCCTAAACCACGATCAACTATGGAGCTTAGATCATTTTTGGGATTATCCGAGTACTACAAGAGGTTCATACAGGGGTACAGAACCATTGTTAAACCTCTTACCAAGCTTTTGAAGAAGAAAGAATGGGCATAGACAACGTCTGCCGATGAAGCTTTCCAAGCTCTAAAGTAGCCAGCAGTTCAGCCTTTGTTCTAGTGCTACCTAATTTTGACAATGAATTTTGTGTTGACACTGACGCTAGTGATATTGGAGTTGAGGTCGTCTTCGATCAACACAGTCACCCAATGGCATTACTCAGTAAGGCCTTAGGGGTAGGGTATAAAGCGTTGTCTATTTACGAAAAAGAAATGCTAGCAGCATTATTAGCTGTTAAGAAATGGCACTAGTATTTGGTTGGTCGACATTTCAAGATCCGAACCGACCATCAAAGCCTTTGTTTCCTTTTTGACCAACAGACCATCACATCATTCCAACAAAAATGGGTGGCCAAAATGCTAGGATATAGTTTTGATATTGTGTACAAGAAAGGGAGTAATAATATAGTAGCCGACACTCTTTATCAACAACCCCACTGCTTCTCGAAGTAACTGTTTCAAATGGTGAAAATTTTTGTTATCTTGAAATTGTGGCCCCGTGTACATAATTCATGAAAAAACGACCTACAATTAAGTAAGTTATGTGTTGAATTGCAACAAAATCCTATCTCCCATCCAAAATACTCATGGGATGGTTAGTGTATCAAGAGAAAAAGGGAAGTTGATGGTGGGATCTGATCTAGAAATACAAAAGGAGCTTTTTACTTTCTTTCATAACAGTGCCTTAGGGGGCCACTCGTGCACTACAGCCACTCGACATCGCATGGCAAGTTGGGTCTATTGGAAAGGGATGTCCGAAGATATTAAAAGGTGGGTGAGAGAATGTAGTGTCTGTCGAAGGAACAAATATGATCCATCAGCGTCACCAGGACTCTTGCAGCCACTGTCGATACCTTCTAGAGCGTAGGCCAATATAAGCATGGACTTTATCGATGGGTTGCCAATTTCGAAAGAGAAGGACACCATATGGGTCGTAGTATACCGTTTGACGAAATATGGGCACTTTGTGGCTTTGGCCTATCCGTACTCGGCTCCAACAGTTGCTCAAGCTTACTTAGATAATATTTTCAAACTCCATGGCCTTCCAGACACCATAGTTTCCAACAGGGATAAGGTTTTTGTCAGCAATTTTTGGCAGGAACTTTTCACTAAGCTTGGGACAAAACTTCACCATTCAACTGCTTACCATTTGTAGTAACCCATTTCTGCCCGGGCTTTAAAACCAAAAATAAATAAATAAATAAATAAATAAATGTTTATTCATTATAGTCCATGTACAAAGCCCAAAGTTACATTTTAGCCCAACCGAATACTAAACCCAAACCCAAACGGACCGGTTACAACCCAATATTATAGCCTACTAACCCATTAACCTGTAACCCAGCTAAACTACCCTATACCCGTTACTCCCTTAACCCAAAACTCAATGGCCCAAGCAGACCTAAAGCAGAGAGGCCCGGATGGCCAAAATGGTTAGCAAAACATGGGAGACCTAGGGTTTCAGAAACCCTAGGCGCCGCAATCATGTGACCGTTCGTCTCGCAGTGACCCGAATCAACGCTGCCACCATCGTTAAGCCTTCATCACCGCCGGATTTTTTGTTGTCACCTGCAAAAAAAATGGAAAGGACGACAGCAGAAAATAGGAGCAAAATATGGAAAGAAATCAAAAGATTTCTTTCCAAGATTGTAAATCATTTACAAAGGGCTATAAAGGCCTTTCTTTTTAATCTGTAAAGCACGATTTTTGGGATATAAAAAAAATAGAGATTCAGAAAATGCACAGTTTACACAAACTTACAATACCAATAGTCGATTGAGAGTAAAGGTGATTATTTATTTTTCTTATTTTTACGGAGACATGCATACATCGAATAAACTACCGAGATATTAAAAGGGAAGAGGGTTACCTGTTTTTCGCTTGAAAGGGCGAGGGTTTTAACCCCCCGACCACCGTGTAGGGTGGCGTGTGAGGCACGTGAGGCGCGTGAGCCTGAGTTGCTCGGAGGCCGAAGGTCGAGACTAGAACCCCTCTCTTCCCCTCTGCGGAGAGTTTCAAATTTTTTTTTTTTTAAAAACCAGGTGTAAAATGAATTTTGGGCTTAAGTTTTGGTTTATATAGCCCTAACGAAACGATGCCGTTTTGGTTTAATCCAATAAGCTTAAAACGACGTCGTTTCAAGGCTCAGGATCCGCCTGTTGACCCGATTACCGGGGGAGGATCCGCGTGTTTTCGTAAAGTGGGGTAATTGCCCAACTGGTCCTCTCGCAATTTTAATCTTTATAATTTCATTTTTTAAATTTAGCCCTAGTATTTTAATTGTGATTCAATTTGGTCCTCACAGTAGCTTTAAAACTGAATTCGTGGAAACTGTGTCGTTCTGGGATTAGGGCAAATTGCCCAATGAGTCCCTCAGTTTTAATGCGTTTTTTAAATAGGCCTAAATTTTTCTTCTTTTTTTTAATTTTGCCCAAAATTTTTAATTACTTTTAATTTTAGTCCCCTTTCACTTATAAATTTATTTATTTTGAATTTTATTATTTATTTAATATATATTATTATTTTATATTAAAATTGTATGTTATATTATTATTAAATATGGAAAATCCATTATATTATATATTATTATATTGTTTTATATGGCATATGTATTATTTATATTGTATTAGTTAAAACATTTTTTAAAACATATGTATTATATATATTTTTAAAAATGTTAATTATGTATAAAACAATAATTTTTTAAGTATATTATATTATTATATATGTTTCTTATAAATCTTATATACATTTTATATATTTTACTATATTTATATATTATTTGTTTTCATATTATTTTATTACATATTATATTTTACTCCATATGATATTTTTATATATTTTATACATTTTATCATATATATTTACTTTATTTATCATATGATTTGTATTGTTTGTAAATTGTATTATACACTATATATTTTATCATATTTCTTTACATTATCTTTATTTTATTATAAAATATATACTATTTTATTATTTATTAATTATGTGCATTCTTAAATTATTTTTTTTATAAGTATAATAGCAATATTTAGTACATTATTTCTCTTACATATTGAGTTATTATATTTTATAGTATAATCTATATATGTATATATCATTTTTAAAAAAGGGGGTTCTCTTTTATTATCCTTATTACTAATTAGCTTATTTTTATTCAACTTATATTTTATGCATTTTAATCTGTTTAGTTTTTGGTTTTCTTTCGTTGCTTAATAGGTTAAATTTTACATATCATTTGTTTTATCTTTAATTGAATATTTTATATTGTTATATTTGCATGAAATACTATTATGTATATTTAATTTGTATTAGTTTATTTTGCCATTTTTGCGTATGTTGCATGTAACGATAATGCATGTATATATATGTCATTTATGGCCATGCATAAGGTGATAACGTATATTGTGTAATTTATCTTATTATTTATTATTCTCTATACTATAAAATGATAAAACATGCATTATGTAGCTAGGTTTATTTAATTTCTTGTAATATGTAGAATACATCATTATCTTCAAAACAAGAATATCTCATTTAATTCAAAAAGATTTTTAAAAGGTGAGGCAATGTTTTGATATTTAGGAATTCGGGAATTAGTGCCCTAACATGCTGGGTTGCAATTTTCCGTTTATCTAAATACCTAAAACATCCTTTTAAACAGGTTTTACAAATCACAAGATGATTTTAGTTATAAAAGATTAAAGATATCGTATCCAATCATGCTGGATATGATATTTACTCTTTTAAAACAAAAGAATCTTGATTCTTTTAAATTTAAAACATTACGGTTTTAAGGGAATCTCATTTCTAAAATCTTTCAAACTTCTAACACTAAGACAAAATTATTCAATTTGGTACCAATTTTGGGCGTTACGAGGGTGCTAATCCTTCCTCGTACGTAATCGACTCCCGAACCTATTTTCTCATAGTTTCGTAGACCAAAACATTTTATAAAGTGATCCAATCACACTTTAAAAGATTGGTGGCGACTCCCGTTTTCGTTTTTTTTTTTTAAACTCATTTTTAAAGAGGTTTCGACAGCTTGGCGACTCTGCTGGGGACTTAAGAGAGTCAAGCCAAGAAATTGATTATTTTATGTCTTAATGTCAGAAGTTTGGAAAATTTAAAATGTGATCCTATTTTTACATGTGTTTGCCGCATATATTTGTTATCTTATGGCCGTACATTGCATTTGCATGACCGTTGTGGTCACACCCTTAAGTAGGAGTGAGAAGCTATGCTTTCGTGAGGTTTTCACCTTCGAATGAGCTAGTGGATTGCTTCCGGGATACTATACCTATGTCTTCGTGAAATTTTCATCTCCGTATGGCCATAGGGAGATGTGTCCCCCTGAACTGAACTTGGTCTAAATGAGCCTATAATGGGTGAAGATCGAGGAATCTGCTGGTTTAGGTACCCTTGCTTTAGAGCTAAAACTCATATAGTGAGCCTTTAAGTGCTTACCCTAGGGAAATAGTGATACCTTTAGAAAATTACCCTTGTAAGTATTTGTTTATCATTTTCTTATATATATATAATACTGACCTATTTTTTTTATTTTGCTGTTATTGCATGTCATTTCGCATTTAAAGGTGTTGATTCAAGGCTCAATTTCTAGATTAGAAAGTTTTGTAATGAGGAACGAATACCTTAATAAAGTGGAGGATAATGCTTCTGTCTGTACCTGGTCAGAGAAAACCCAGTTAGAGAAAGGAGATAGTGTCACCGAGGGGTATACATCAGAGTTATGGGACTTCACCCGTGTTAATTCGACGCAGAATGAGTTGCAAGAGTTGAGAAATATTTGGGCTCAATGGGATGACGAGGCTAAGCAGCTCTTCTATCAGAATTACGGAGACCTTCCCTATTTGCTAGACGTCAAGGTAGATAGGCACTTGTTTCGAGCCATGGTACAATTCTGGAACCCTGCTTATAGTTGCTTTACATTTGTTAATTTTGATCTTATACCCACCTTAGAGGAGTATACGACTTTACTACGTTGCCCAAAGATTCAAGGTTACAAGGCTTATGTTAGGCCTGCTAGTCTTCCAACTTTTATGAAGAAGTTGGTAATGATTACTAGGATGAGTGAGCAATAGGCTGTAGCTCGTGTGCAGCAAAAGGGTGATAGTAAGTGCATTCCATGGGCTATTCTGAGGGATTTGATATCGACGCATCCAGACGTGAAGAAAAGGGTCGACGTCCTGGCTTTGAGTATTTATGGCATGGTGATCTTCCCAAAGGCGTTGGGGCACACAGATGAGGCAGTTGTAGATTTATTCGATCGACTGGGTAAGAACACACCTGCGCCCGTAATCCTAGCTGAGACGAAAAGATCCTTGAACGCATGTCGAAGAGCTGGTGAAGGAAGGTTCATTGGATGTGCACAGTTGTTGTTGGTTTGGTTTCATAGCCACTTCTGAAAGCTTGATAAAGTTCCTTGCCGAGTATTCTTTGAGGGTTTTTCTCCCTTAAAGGAAGCAGTGGACATGCCTAGGAGAGATGACATTTCAGATGAGATATGGATAGACATTCTTCAGAATCTTCAAGAGGAGGATGTTATGTGGAAGACTCCTTGGTTGGTTCCTAGTGAAGTCCTTTACCGATGTGGGAGTTTTGATTGGGTCCCTTTGCCAGGAATTTGGAGAGTTATCGGATATACACCATTGCTTGTTCTAAGGCAATATCGAGCGAGGCAGTTCATACCGGCTACACAGGGTCTAGCTCAGAGTGATTTCTCTTATAAAGGAGATCACTACAAGAAAAGGATGCGAAAAATTTCTGAGGCTTGGAAGAAGCCTTTCTGTATGAAGATCTTGACTGAAGGATCGATGTCAACCCCTGAGTATAAAGGATGGTTTAGTAGAAGAGTCAACGATAATGTCCCTAGGCCGATTTTGAGAGCAGCTCGATCATTAGAGGAGAGCTTACGAGTGATTCCATCAGAGGTGGAAGTTATGAAGCAAGAGTTTGAAAGAAAGAATTCAGAGCTTGAAAAGAGGATGGAGAAGCTCGAAGAAGAAAAAATGTGTTTGAGTCTCGACGTCGATGTTCAAAAAATGGAAGTCGAAAAAGTGAAAAAGGAAAAGAGAAAGATTGAGGAAGATCGAGATGATTTAAAGATACATTACAAGAAAGCCTAAGTAACGTTGAAAAGGGTCGGATTAGGGAGATCTTCAGAGCAGTGGCAGCATGAAATTTAGGAGGAAAAAGCCAAAACTGAGTATTGGGAGAAGAAGTTCCAAGAGATGCAGTCACGAAATCAGGCCTTAGAAAAGGAAAATCAAGGGTTAAAGGTTAAGGTGATAGAGCTTGGACGATCTCTTCATCATTATAGAAGCTGTAGTTCCGCAGCTGAGTTAAAAGAAAGTCTAAACAAGATCGAGGAAATGAAGCACAATATTGGAGGGTTAGAAATAGCACTACAGGATTGTGAGCTACGAATTGAGCAACTCGAGGCAAGAGAAGAACAATGGAAGGGAGAACTTCACCATCTTCGAGATCAAGTGAGAGATAGAGATCATGTCATGGTAGGCCCTAGTTCAGATTCGAGAGGTTGCTGAACACTTGCAGGATTTGGCAATACAAGCTAGAACGCTGAGTACAATGTATGAGTCATCATCAGACAAAGGACGAGAGTTAGCATTATTATTGGATAGGGTTAAGACTCTAGGCCTACAGGCAAAAGTCTATTTGTAATCCGTTTTATGAAAAGATTTTTGTTCCTTAAATAACATTTTCTAAAATGAAACTGGACCAGAATCAACATCTTTTTGCATTCATGCATTTGCATTTCATCATATCATATGCATTCAAGTTTATAGAAAGACCCTAATTAGTTAAAATTATTAGGAAGAAAGAAAGTAAGAGAAAGAAAATCTAGAAGTAACACATCCTTACGGTACACGCGCTAAGTCAAAGAATATGAACCAAAGATTTGAACAGCTACAGAAGGATATGCAGGACCAATTGCAAGGGCAATTGGCAAAAATACAAAATGATATGAGGGAGCAAATGTTGGAAGCTCAAAGGAACATGATGGCTGAGATGGCTTAGCTACTGAGGGCCACAGATAAGGGAAAGGCTCCCATGGCAATCACTGAAGAGAATAACGAGGGTCATCCTCCTGGTTTCACCCCACCCCATGTGCCTACAACCGAGGCACTTCCTAGGAGGCCATCTGTCACTATAAGGCCTCAACAAGGGTCAGTCGATGCTGGGATCCCCATAAATTTCCCAACTGGCTCGGGATTCAATTTGGGTGATAACCCTACCAAGCCTCTCATTCCTGACTTGAATGTAGCTGAAAAAGAAGATTTGAGAGCCGAAGCTACAAGACAGCTGGAGGAACGTTGCCGATGGTTGGAGGAGAAATTTAAAGCTTTAGAGAGTGCTGATGGGCATCATGATCTAAGCTTGGTCCCAGACTTAGTGCTTCCTCACAAATTCAAGATGCCAGAGTTCGAAAAGTACAATGGTACTACTTACCCAGAGACCCACATCATGATGTTCTGTAGAAGGATGACCGGATACGTAAACAATGATCAGCTGTTAATCCATTGTTTCCAAGACAGTTTAGTGGGAGCAGCAGCCAGGTGGTACAATCAGTTGAGCCGGGCTAGAATAAATTCATGGAGGGATCTGGCACAAGCCTTCATGCAGCAGTACAATCATATGACTGACATGACTCCTGATAGGATCACTCTGCAAAACATGGAGAAGAAGCCTAATGAGAATTTTAGGCAATATGCGCAGAGGTGGAGAGAGGTGGCAATGTAGGTTCAACCACCACTGCTGGAGAAAGAGACCACCATGTTATTCATCAACACTCTGAAAGCTCTATTCATTACTCACATGATTGGAAGCACTGCCAAAAGTTTTGCGGACATAGTCATGGCGGGAGAGATGATTGAGAACGCCATAAGAGGTGGAGAAATTGAAGGGGAAGTGGCCAAAAGATCCGCCCCAAGGAGAAAAGATAACAAGGTAAACAACACAAGTAGCTTTAACTCAAAGGCAGTCACAGTGGGTCAACCCAAAGCAGCTGCGGTTGGGCAACAGGGTTCTCAAGGACAGGAATCTGGCACAAAGCACGAGAGGATGCAATTCACACCTATTCCTGTGATGTATTGTGAGCTTTATCAAAGTTTATACGATGCGCATGCTATTGCTCCTTTCCACTTGAAACCACTACAGCCCCCATATCCTGAATGGTATGATGCAAACGCCAGATGCGAGTACCACGCTGGAATATCAGGGCATTCGATTGAAAATTGTACCGGATTCAAGAAGGCCGTGGAGAGGTTGATCAAGATAGGGGTTGTAAAATTTGATAATACCCCAAATACTAAAAACCCTTTGCCAAATCACGGCGATCAAGGAGTGAATGCCATTGGCGAAGTTAGTGAGAGATGAATGAAATGAAATGTTGATAAGGTGAGGATGCCTATGAAGGCGATTTGGGAGGAGATGATGAAGAGAGGGATGAAAACCTCTAAGGGTGAAAGAGAAAGAACGAGGAATTACTGTGAGTTCCATGGAGAGAAGGGTCATGAGACCCAAAGCTGTGAAGAGTTCAAGGCCTTGATACAAGGCTTTATAGATAATAAAGAACTACAAATTTTTGAAGGTAGCCCTAGTGAAGAACAAGTATGTGTGCTGGAGGATGAACAGCAAAGAATTAGTCGGCCAAGGATTATTATTTCCTTGCAGGGGAATAATGGAGTAGGGGCACAAACGGTGCCTAAGGTCATAATCCATAAACCCGTGTCCTTTCCTTATAAGAATAACAAGAGGGTACCATGGAGTTATAACTGTCAAGTTTCAATGCCGGAGAAGGAGGACATAGCTAGTACGTCTAAGGATGTACAAGTTGAGAGTTCCCATACACGGAGTGGGAGGCGGTATGATACGGTGGGCGTCAGAGATGAGCCCACAAAAGCAAAGGGTGTTAGTACGGAGAAGGAGAAAGGAGCTGAAATGCCTGTCAAGGAGCCAGTAAAGAAAGACAAGGCTAAGGAATTTCTAAAGTTCCTTAAGCATAGCGAGTATAGCGTGGTCGAGCAGTTGCGTAAGTAGCCGGCTCGCATATCAGTATTGGCTCTACTTTTGAGTTCTGAGGCGCATAGGGAGGCATTGATGAAGGTGTTTAACGAAACATATGTCACTCACGACATATCTGTTAACAAGCTGGACCGGTTGGTGAATAACATAAGTACTGATAATTTCATCTACTTTAATGATGATGAAATTCCACTGGGGGGCAGGGGGTTAACCAAGGCCTTGCACATAACTACTCGATGCAGGGGGTACACACTTCCAAGTGTACTTGTCGACAATGGATCAGCCTTGAATGTTCTACCATTGTCCACACTGAATAGATTACCCATTGACGATTCTCATATGAAGGTATGTCAGAATGTGGTAAGAGCCTTTGACGGCATAGAAAGGAGGGTGATGGGAAGGATTGACATCCCTTTGGAAATTGGGCCGAATATATACGAAGTAGATTTCTTGGTGATGGACATCAAACCTTCCTACAATTGCTTATTGGGCAGGCCATGGATACATTCAGCAAGAGCGGTACCCTCATCATTGCATCAGAAACTGAAGTTAGTGACGGATGGACGGTTAGTAACTATCAATGCGAAGGTGGATATTATAGCCGCAGTTACTAGCAAGGCCCCTTATGTCAAGACAAACGAAGAATCTATTGAGTGTTCCTTTCGCTCTTTAGAATTCGTAAATGCAACCTTCATTTCAGAAGGGAGTGAGCTACTGGTGCCCAAGATAGCAAGAGCTACGAGGATGGCTCTACAAATGATGGCGGGAAAGGGAGCCTTACCAGGAAAAGGATTAGGGAAATACCTACAAGGAGGGACTCAAATCCCAGAACTTAAAGAGAAAATAGATCGCTTTGGTCTGGATTTCAAACCAGATTATAAGCAAAGGAGGAAGGAAATTGAGAAGCGCCAAGAGAGAAGAAAGGCATGCCTTAATAGAAAAGAAGTGGAGTGGGAGCCGATGACATTCCCTCCAATATCCCAAACCTTTATATTGAGAGGGTTACTCATAGAAAGAATTCATCAAGTTAATGTTATACAAGAGGAAGGATCAAAGCAAGGAAACCTTGAGGGCATTCGCCCTTACGAATCGGGAAGCTTTCTGAACAATTGGACTGTGGAGGAACTTCCTGTAGTCTTTAGGAATTTTTTAGAGTAATTCTCGAAACATTCTTGTTATTCTAGAGCCTAGGAGTAATAGAATCACATTTGTGAAATAGGCTTATGATCATCTATTATCTTTTTAATAAAACATAACTTTTATTAATTCAACGAGTATTATTTCATTTTTATCAACCAATATTCCGTTAAAATTTTGACAATTCTTATTCTTTCATTCATAGTACATAAATAATCATTCTTAAATTCATTCATTCTTTGTATATTCTTTATACTTCACAGATCTCTAGATATCAATGACATGAGTACTGATATTACAAATCCTGATTTCTCTCGTGAGCAAGACATGTGTTTGGAGGAATCTCAGGATTTTGAAGACGTCCAGGACTGTGATGTGTCTTTAGATCTTTTGAAGATGGTAAAACAGGAGGAGAAACAAACCATGCCTCATGAGAAAGAGGCAATAGAAAATGTAGCCCTAAAGGAGGGGAAAGAAGTGAAAATTGGCATGCATATTGCCGAAGACACAAGGCAAGGACTGATTGAGTTGCTACGCGAGTTCAAGGATATCTTTGCATGGTCCTATCAAGATATGCCAAGTTTAAATACCAATATTGTGGTGCATCGTCTTCCGATAAGACAAGAATGTAAGCCAGTACAACAGAAGTTGCGAAGAATGAGGCCAGATATCGTGCTGAAAATAAAGGACGAAGTCAAGAAGCAGTTCGATGCAGGATTCTTACAAGAGGTGAAGTACTCTGAATGGGTAGCTAACATTGTACCAGTTCCTAAGAAGGATGGGAAGGTACGAATGTGTGTTGGTTACAGAGATCTGAACAAAGCTAGCCCAAAAGATAATTTTCCTCTGCCACACATAGACACTTTGGTAGACAATACAGCGGGATATTCTTTGTTCTCCTTTATGGATGGTTTCTCGAGGTATAATCAGATAAAAATCATCCTGAAGACATGGACAAAACCACCTTCATAACATTGTGGGGTACCTTATGTTACAAGGTAATGCCTTTTGGGTTGAAAAACGCATGGGCAACATACCAGAGGGCTATGGTAACCTTGTTTCACGATATGATGCACAAAGAAATTGAGGTGTATGTCGATGACATGATTGCCAAGTCTCGAACGGAGGAGGAACATATTGAAGTTTTAAGGAAACTTTTCTTGAGATTAAAAAAGTTTCAGTTAAAACTTAATCCGGCAAAATGCACCTTTGGAGCTAGGTCGGGGAAATTACTAGGCTTTGTGGTCAATGAAAAAGGAATAGAAGTTGACTCAGACAAAGTTAAAGCCATAGAGATTTGCCTCCGCCACGTACTCAGAAAGAAGTTCGAGGTTTTCTTGGAAGGTTGAATTATATTGCTCGGTTTATTTCACAATTAACTGAGAAATGTGACCCTATATTTCGCCTCCTTAGAAAACACAACCAAGGTACTTGGAATGAGGAATGCCAGAATGCCTTTGATAAAGTCAAGCAATACTTGTTAAGCGTTCCAGTACTATCTCCACCTTGTCCAGATAAGCCATTAATTCTGTATTTGTCGGTGTTTAGTAATTCCATGGGGTGTGTGCTTGGTCAACATGACGAATCGGGAAGAAATGAGAAGGCGATATACTACCTCAGTAAGAAATTTACAGAGTGTGAGATGAGATATTTGCCAATTAAGAAATTGTGTTGTGCTTTAATCTAGACAACTCAAAGGTTAAGACAGTACATGCTATATCATACTACTTGGCTTATTTCAAAACTTGATCCTTTGAAGTATATGATGGAGTCAACAGCTTTGAATGGGAGAATGGCGAGGTGGCAAATTTTGCTTTCAGAGTTCGACATAGTTTATGTGAGCCAGAAGGCTATAAAAGGAAGTGTGATAGCGGAATTTCTGGCTAGTAGAGCTCTAGAGGACTATGAGCTGTTAAATTTCGATTTCCCAAATGAGGAGTTAATGTATGTAGCAACTACAGAGGATTGTCCTTGGAAGTTGAGCTTTGATGGGGCATCCAATGCAGTGGGAAATGGAATTGGGGCAGTCCTCATATCTCCAAATAGCAATTATTATTCGTTCACATGCAAGTTGGATTTTGATTGCACAAACAATATGGCTGAGTATGAAGCATGCATCATGGGACTCCGAGTGGCTATAGAGCGAGGAATAAGAACCCTGGAGGTATATGGAGACTCTGTGTTGGTAATTTATCAGCTTAGAGGTGAATGGCAGACAAGAGATCCTAAATTGATCACTTATCGAAAGATAGTTTTGGGGTTACTTGAGGAGTTCGATGACATCACTTTCAACTATATCCCGCGAGACGAAAACCAAATGGCAGATGCTCTAGCAACCTTGGCTTCAATGGTTAAAGTGAATAAAGAGGAAAGATGTGACCCATTCAGATGAGTATCTTTAAGGCTCCAGCTCACTGTTGTAACATTGAGGAAGAAGAAAAGGATGATAACCCTTGGTATCAGGATATATTGCGATATGTGAGAGATCGTAAATACCCAGAACAAGCAACTAAAAATGATAAACGAACTTTAAGGAGATTAGCCTGCGATTACCTTTTGGATGGGGACGTCTTGTACAAAAGAAGAAAGGACCAAGTACTGTTGAGATGTGTTGATGCCGTGGAAGCTAAGTTAATCTTGGAGGAAGTTCACGAGGGTGTTTGTGGGACGCACGCTAATGGTTTCACGATGGCTAGACAAATCATGAGGTTTGGATATTATTGGTCTACCATGGAAGGGGATTGTATCAACTACGCCAAGAAATACCATAAATGTCAGATTTATAGAGACAAGATTCATGTACCACTTTCACATCTACATGTTATGATTTCTCCATGGCCTTTTTCTATGTGGGGCATGGATGTCATCGAGCCAATATCACCAAAAGCTTCAAATGGGCATCGCTTTATTTTTGTGGTCATTGATTACTTCACGAAGTGGGTAGAGGCTGCTTCTTATGCGAATCTTACTAAGTCGGCTGTAAGTCGATTCTTGAAGAAAGAGATTATTTGTCGGTATGGGATGCCTGAAAGGATCATATCAGACAATGCATTGAAATTGAACAACAGAACGATAGCAGAAGTTTGTAGTCAGTTCAAGATTAAGCATCATAACTCTTCTCCGTATCGCCCAAAAATGAATGGGGCAGTAGAAGCAGCCAACAAAAACATCAAGAAGATAGTGGGAAAAATGATTGAAACCTACAGAGATTGGCATGAGAAATTACCGTTTGCACTCTTAGCTTATCGAACGTCCGTCAGAACTTCTACAGAGGCAACTCCTTTCTCATTGGTTTATGAGATGGAAGCAGTGTTACCCATTAAAGTAGAGATACCGTCTCTCTGAGTCTTGTCAAAAATAAAATTGGATGAGGCTGAATGGATACAATCGCGATATGATCAGTTGAACTTGATTGAGGAAAAGAGGCTAAGGGCTATTCGTCATGGTCAGATGTATCAGAAGCGAATGATGAGGGCTTATGACAAGAAAGTGTGACCAAGAGAATTCCATGAGGGGGATATTGTGTTCAAAAAGATCCTTCCCATTCAGAAGGACTTTAGAGGAAAATGGATGCCAAATTGGGAAGGGCCGTATGTCGTGAAAAAGGCTTTCTCTAGGGGTGCATTGATCTTGACAGAAATGGATAGGAAGAGTTCACCAAACCCAGTGAATGCAGACTCAGTCAAAAAGTACTTTGTCTAAATGAGAGGAGAACCCAAGGTGAAAACCCGCAAAGGGCGCCTTGAGTTTTCGAAAAAAAATAGAGAGGCCAAGGTGAAAACCAACAAAGGGCGCCTTGTGACCAAAGGGGTTTTGAGTTGAAAACCCGAAAGGGCAGCTCAAATTTTGAAGAGCACACGGTAATCTTGCTATTCAACGAAGAGTGAAGCGCGTTGCATATCGAGGCATCAACAAAGTACTTTGGATCTTTTAAACACATGTTGAACTCAAGAAAGTCTTCATGGAGTTGGTGTATAGTCGCTCAAGCAGCGATATCTAGGGCATCTAACTTTTGTCTTGTTTGCTATCTTTAGATTCTCTTTCTTCTCAAGGATAGGCTATCAGATTAACTTCCTTTGTATTTTTGACAAATTCATTCATCTTCCATTATTCTTAAAGTGTGTTGCATTAAATGATAATAGATAAACTAAATAATTTTCACAAATGAAGTTTTGCTCATTACTCTGTAAGTTTCTAGATAACACAAGAAGCTAAAACAGAACAATTGTTCGAGGAATTCACGTAAGTAAGGTTCAAAAGAACTCGAGGGAATTCTTTCTTTAAGTCCAAAATGATGATTGGACAAATCAAATGATTCGATCAGAGGATCATCTTACAGGCATTTTCGGTGGGTCGTAACATTTGAAGGTTGAGTAAGAATGATATTTTGAGAGAAACAAGGATGAGCTACGACGAAGAAATGAGTAGTGACGTCTGGAATAGGGGTCATATTCATAAACATTTTGCATTATAATAGGTTTAGTTAGGAGCATTTGACTCACTTTGATCATAGCATCCTAATCATTAGGCATGAACTCATACACATTATACAGGTTATGTCCTTCAAGGGACAATAAAGATTGATGCACCTTAACCCCTTAAGCAGTAGGGTAACAGGCTAAAACACAGCAGATCTGACCTTCATTGAAGCAAATCCAAGATGATTTGGCATCTCTGTATTAGACGGGGAGCAGATCAAAAACACAACAGATTGGACCTTCATTGAAGCAGATCCAAGATGATTTGGCATCTCTGTATTAGACGGGGAGCAGATCGAAGACATAACAGATCTGACCTTTATGTGTTTACATTGAAGCAGATCCAAGATGATTTGGCATCTCTGTATTAGACGGGGAGCAGATCGAAGTCATAGCAGATCTGACCTTCATTGAAGCAGATCCAAGATGATTTGGCGTCTCTGTATTAGACGGGGAGCAGATCGAAAATACAGCAGATCTGACCACCTTCATTGAAGTAGATCCAAGATGATTTGACATCTCTGTACTGTCAGAGAACAAATCGAAGAAATAGATTTGGCATCTCCATATTCGACGAAGAGCAGATCGAAGACATAGCAGATCTGACCTTCATTGAAGCAGATCCAAGATGATTTGGCATCTCTGTATTAGACGGAGAGCAAATCAGAGATAACAGATTTAGCATCTCTGTATTAGATGGGGAGCAGATTGAAGAAACAGATTTGGCGTCTCTGTATTAGACGGGGAGTAGATCGAAGATAACAGATTTGGCATCTCTGTATTAGACGGGGAGCAGATTGAAGAAACAGATTTGGCGTCTTTGTATTAGACGGAGAGCAAATCGGAGATAATAGATTTGGCATCTCTGTATTAGACGGGGAGCAGATCAAAGATAGCAGATATTGCATTCCTAAAGTTACAATGAAGCAAATTGAAGCTATCACATTTATGGTCCAAAACCTCTAAAGTTGCAATAGGTTGAAGGCCGTTTGAATAAAGATCTCAAGATTGGGCCAGACCGGGCAAAATGGGTCCTTTTATAGTCTTTGCTCTATTACCGTTACATGACAATGAGCAAAGAAGGGCAGCTGTAGTAACCCATTTCTGCCCGGGCTTTAAAACCAAAAATAAATAAATAAATAAATAAATGTTTATTTATTACAGTCCATGTACAAAGCCCAAAGTTACATTTTAGCCCAACCGAATACTAAACCCAAACCCAAACAGATCGGTTACAACCCAATACTATAGCCTACTATCCCATTAACCTGTAACCCAGCTAAACTACCCTATATCTTTTACACCCTTAACCCAAAACTCAATGGCCCAAGCAGACCTAAAGCAGAGAGGCTCGGATGGCCCAAATGGTTAGCAGAACATGGGAGACCTAGGGTTTCAGAAACCCTAGGTGCCGCAATCATGTGACCGTTCGTCTCGCAGTGACCCGAATCAACGCTGCCACCATCATTAAGCCTTCATCACCGCCGGATTTTTTGTTTTCACCTGCAAAAAAATGGAAAGGACAACAGTAGAAAATAGGAGCAAAATATGGAAAGAAATCAAAAGATTTCTTTCCAAGATTGTAAATCATTTACAAAGGGCTATAAAAGCCTTTCTTTTTAATCTGTAAAGCACGGTTTTTGGGATATAAAAAAAATAGAGATTCAGAAAAGGCACAATTTACACAAACTTACAATACCAACAGTCGATTGAGAGTAAAGGTGATTATTTATTTTTCTTCTTTTTACGGAGACATGCATACATCGAATAAACTATCGAGATATTAAAAGGGAAGAGGGTTACCTGTTTTTCGCTTGAAAGGGCGAGGGTTTTAACCCCACGACCACCGTGTAGGGTGGCGTGTGAGGCGCGTGAGGCGCGTGAGCCTGAGTTGCTTGGAGGCCGAAGGCCGAGACCGGAACCCCTCTCTTCCCCTCTGCGGAGAGTTTCAAATTTTTTTTTAAAACCAGGTGTAAAATGAATTTTGGGCTTAAGTTTTGGTTTATATAGCCCTAACGAAACGGTGCCGTTTTGGTTTAATCCAATAAGCTTAAAACGACGTCGTTTCAAGGCTCAGGATCTGCGTCTTGACCCGATTACCCGGGGAGGATCCGCGTGTTTTCGTAAAGTGGGGTAATTGCCCAACTGGTCCTCTTGTAATTTTAATCTTTATAATTTCATTTTTTTAATTTAGCCCTAGTATTTTAATTGTGATTCAATTTGGTCCTCACAGTAGCTTTAAAACTGAATTCGTGGAAACGGTGTCGTTCTGGGATTAGGGCAAATTGCCCAATGAGTCCCTCGGTTTTAATGCGTTTTTTAAATAGGCCTAAATCTTTCTTCTTTTTTTTAATTTTGCCCAAAATTTTTAATTACTTTTAATTTTAGTCCCCTTTCACTTATAAATTTATTTATTTTAAATTTTATTATTTATTTAATATATATTATTATTTTATATTAAAATTGTATGTTATATTATTATTAAATATGGAAAATCTATTATATTATATATTATTATATTGTTTTATATGGCATATGTATTATTTATATTGTATTAATTAAAATATTTTTTAAAACATATGTATTATATTTTTTTAAAAATGTTAATTACGTATAAAACAATAATTTTTTATGTATATTATATTATTATATATGTTTCTTATAAATCTTATATACATTTTATATATTTCACTATATTTATATATTATTTGTTTTCATATTATTTTATTACATATTATATTTTACTCCATATGATATTTTTATATATTTTATACATTTTATCATATATATTTACTTTATTTATCATATGATTTGTATTGTTTGTAAATTATATTATACACTATATATTTTATCATATTTCTTTACATTATCTTTATTTTATTATAAAATATACACTATTTTATTATTTATTAATTATGTGCATTCTTAAATTATTATTTTTTTTATAAGTATAATAGCAATATTTAGTACATTATTTCTCTTACATATTGAGTTATTATATTTTATAGTATAATCTATATATGTATATATCATTTTTAAAAAAGGGGTTCTCTTTTATTATCCTTATTACTAATTAGCTTATTTTTATTCAACTTATATTTTATGCATTTTAATCTGTTTAGTTTTTGGTTTTCTTTCGTTGCTTAATAGGTTAAATTTTACATATCATTTGTTTTATCTTTAATTGAATATTTTATATTGTTATATTTGCATGAAATATTATTATGTATGTTTAATTTGAATTAATTTATTTTGCCATTTTTGCGTATGTTGCATGTAACGATAATGCATGTATATATATGTCATTTATGGCCATGCATAAGGTGATAACATATATTGTGTAATTTATGTTATTATTTATTATTCTCTATACTATAAAATGATAAAACATGCATTATGTAGCTAGGTTTATTTAATTTCTTGTAATATGTAGAATATATCATTATCTTCAAAACAAGAATATCTCATTTAATTCAAAAAGATTTTTAAAAGGTGAGGCAATGTTTTGATATTTAGGAATTCGGGAATTAGTGCCCTAACATGCTGGGTTGCGATTTCCCATTTATCTAAATACCTAAAACATCCTTTTAAACGGGTTTTACAAATCACAAGATGATTTTAGTTATAAAAGATTAAAGATATCGTATCCAATCATGCTGGATATGATATTTGTACTCTTTTAAAACGAAAGAATCTGGATTCTTTTAAATTTAAAACATTGTGATTTTAAAGGAATCTCATTTCTAAAATCTTTCAAACTTCTGACACTAAGACAAAATTATTCAATTTGGTACCAATTTTGGGCGTTACGAGGGTGCTAATCCTTCCTCGTACGTAATCGACTCCCGAACCTATTTTCTCATAGTTTCGTAGACCAAAACATTTTATAAAGTGATCCAATCACACTTTAAAAGATTGGTGGCGACTCCCGTTTTCGTTTTTTTTTTTAAAAAACTCATTTTTAAAGAGGTTTTGACACCATTCATAAACAGATAGACAAATGGAAGCCTTAAACAAGTGCCTCGAAAATCACTTGCGATGCATGACTGGAGAGAGACCAAAAGAATGGAGTTGTTGGTTGTCGTTAGCTGAATGGTGGTATAACACCACTTTCCATTTTGCTATCAATGAGACGCCTTATGAAGCTTTATAAGGGCAGGCACCTCTACACCATCTACCGTATTTAGCTGGTTCGTTAGGCGTGGCCTATGTAGACCGAAGCCTTCAGCAATGAGAGGCTGCAAGGAAAATGCTACAGTTCTACCTCAAATGTGCACAGGAGAGAATGAAACATTTTACAGATAAGGGAAGGAGCGATCTACAGTTCCAGGTGGGAGAATGGGTTTATCTAAAACTCCAACCATGCTGACAACATAGCCTCAGAAGGGTCTTCAACCATAAGTTATCTCCTCATTATTTTGGGCCATTCAAAGTGGAAGCCAAGATTGGGGAAATTGCCTACCGCCTCCAACTCCCCCGGTCTCACGAGTGCATACAACCTTTCATGTGTCCCAGCTTAAGCGTCATGTTGGCCAGCAACCAGTTCAACCTGTACTACCAGCAATAGATTGGGATGTGACCCTTCCAAAGGAGCCAGCTCGGATTATAGATAGGAGATTGGTAAATAACGGAAACCAGATAACGAACGAGGTGTTGATCAAATGGGCAAATTTGTTTCCAGAAGATGCTACCTGGGAGAATTTGGCTAATTTGCAACTTCGCTTCCCAACCTTCGATCCTTGAGGTCAAGGATCTTGTCGACAAAGAGAGTAGTTGTTACATACTCATTTTTATTAATTTCCATTTTTATTAGTTTGTGTTATTTCTTTCTATTTTTGAATAATACGGTGAGTTGGAAACAAATCAAAATAAAAGATTTGGTTGGTTCTGATCTTGCTGCTGTAAATACGTAAGTAGTTATGATTTTTAGGGATTGTAACAGCTCCAAGACTCTGTTATGTAATAAAAGAGGAGTGTTGAGGAGGATACGGTGAAAATAAATAAGTTCTTCTATTTTGTTCTCAAATTATCATCTTTTTCTTTTCTTTCTCTCTTCTCTTTGTCTTACTTCTTCCGTATATCTTTCTTTTCTTCTTCTTGTCTATCGTTCTTTTCTACTGTAAGTTGCTGCAAATTCTTAAGAAAAATTCAACCCAGTTCCAGCAGTTAACAGAAAGCTCCTATGATAACCCGAGGCTATTGAGGACTAAAATGGAAAGTTCTCAAAATGTTCTGGGCTGGCATTGCAACTATAAGGGTCTCACGTCATGACATCAACGACATAGGCTTGGCGCCGCGACTTCAAGTGTAGTGTCACAACCTTAAAGATAGTAGGTTGACGTTGCGACCTCAAATAGGAGACGTAACGACCTTAAAAGTTGGTGTCACGACTTTGAAGGTAGAATCCTTCAAAATCATACATCTTTAGTTTCAACCTGTCATTTAACAAAGTATGATTGATCTTAAGACCCAAAATGACAAACAACACAAGATATAGGTTCAATTTCACATCTCAAACCAAAAAGACCTTAGCCATTCTTAAGTTATTTCTTCATCGTACATTCATTACTCAATTACACCAATTTGACCACAATAACCTAAAAACCGATTCAATCCTAAATATATGTCGTCTATTGAACGTAAATAATTGCACAAACATTTTTTAGTCAACTATTGACGATCCGGATGCTGCTTCACCTCTCAAGACTTCAAAATCTTCTAATACTTACGCACAGAATAAAAAACTATATGTTGAGTGATAAATCTCAGTGGTACTTTTATAATTCAAGTCAATAAAAACTAGAAATAAAAATTAAATAATCATAATACAAAATTTTAAATTTTAAATTTATATTAAAGGTAACGAATTTAAACTTTAAAAGTAAAAATTTTAATACTAAATTAGAAATAAAAATTAAATACATCATAATATTTTTAATTTTTACAAAATAAAAAAAAATAGTTGAAGATTGCCTTGTACCAATTTAGTACATGGAGTTTTGACAAATTGATTTTCCAATAAAATTTGAAATATTAAACCAAACAATTAATTTTTTTATCCATTAAGTTTTTATATTTATTTATATATAAATTACATAATAAATATAATAAGTATTATATGATGAAAAAAAGCTATATTTAAATTCATTAATTAAACAAAAGTTAGATTTAAATTGACTTATTCAAAAATCAGTTTCCCATTTCAAAAAATATTATGATCAAAAAATAGGCTTAAAAAAAAAATTAGGCCCATTTTGCTTCAATGTTCAAAACTCGAAACCGAGTTAACCTGTTTTCATGTTTATAATATATTATTTTTCATTTAGTTTATTATATTATTTCTATCATATAAAAATTTAAATGGTAGTAAAATATAATTAATTAATATTAAATAAAATCAATTATTTTTAAAAATAAAAAATGGATAAACCTAAATAAGTTTAGTTTAATAATTTACAAATATGGGTGAATTTTTGCAAAATTGGAGATTTTTATTTCAAGTCGGGCTGGGCTTGATAAAACTATATACGGTATCGACACCGTGCATCGGTTTGTCCTAAATTTAACTCAACTCGACTCGTGAACACTCTTATATTTAAAGAAAATCTCAACCATAAATTTTATCTTTTTTAAAAAAAATTATTTTTTAGATTAAATATTTTTTGCCATCAATAAAAAAATTAAAGTATATATATTAATGGAAAAAAATATTGAATTTGAAAAGTATTTTTTTTTTAAAATAACGAGGTTTGCTTTAAATCTAAAGATGTTCATTAGTTGAGCCAAATCAAATTCAAGTCGAGTCTATGCATAGTGTCAATGCCTTATATAGTTGTTCAAGCTCGGCTTGACCCGGGATATAAGCCTCAAGATTTGCTCAAATTCGCCTAAATTTGATTTGGTAATAATACTTTTGTCGAAACCCTCTCAAATTTTGAGTGAATTTTTTAGTTTGGATGGACAACTCAATCTTTGAACATATATATTTAAATCTAACATTTTAATTATACAACACTTATTAAAATATAAAAACTTAATGGATTAAAAATTAATTGTTTGGTTTAATATTTCAAATTTAATTGAAAAATCAATTTTTTCAAAATTTGATATACTAAATTTGTTGAGGCAATCTTCAACTATTTTTATTTTAAATTTGTATAAATTTAAAATTTCATCATGTGTTTAATTTTTATTTTTATTTTTTTATAATTTTTATTTTTTTAAGTTCTTTTAAAGGTAATATAAAATGTGAAAAATCAGTTGAGAAAAAAAAATCTTTTATAAAAGAAAAATACTTTTCAACTCAAAAAAAAAAAAAATGGTGTCATGATATTAAAAGGTTACGAATAGTGGCATTCATTGGGCCAGGAAATTTCCGTTCGTAAAGAACCAATAGAATTGAAGCGGTTCACACAATGAATGATGCGAAAAGTTGCTACAATAGTAGTTTGAAGAGATTGAAATCGCATTTGAGCATGCATAGTTTTAATATTTTCTTATCTACCCCTTTCTTTTTGGAGGGAGAATTTATAAATGTATTAGGACTTGAATTTAATCTCTTGTCTCATGATTATCTTGTAGAGTCTAATTTTCAGTCTTATTTAAAGTATAGGTTAGATGTGACCTCCTTGAAGGCTAGTTAGCCAAAAAAGTGGAATCATTAAATTTACATTTGTCATGATAATGAGGTGAGACACTTAAACCTTGAAAGATATCTACACGTATGTTTTCGATGTTATACTTAAATTTAAATTAAATGCCGAAATTTGTTTTGTTTTTTATGTTTATGATTACCATATCTAAAAACAGTTAATCACAATCAATATCATTAAATTGACTACTAAATATGCATTGTTGATCAGACGGCCGCTTAATTGTATTCTTGTTTTTTAGATTCCCAGCTTCATCAATTATAGCATCTCCTTAATAATTGGGCATAATATAAGCTCAAGTGCTATACCTTATTAAATGGGCATCACTGATCAATAACTGATGATGAGAGCACTGAATGCTTCTTTTATGCAAAAAGGTTGTCATGAGAGTTATAACTTAACCAACTTTAAAAATAAAAAAACTTCTAAGTTGTGGATAATATATAGAATAAATGTTGTAAAAATTATATTTGTATTATATAAATAAAATTTTGATTTAACGAAATATTTTAACATTGATAATTTTAGGATTTTACGTAAAAATTATTTAAGTTCTAGAAATTTTAAGATCTACATTTAAGTTTAGTTTATTAAATTAATTATTTGATTTAAGAACTATCTATATAAGTTATAACTACAAAAAAATATTATAAATATTTAAATAATTCTTATCTAACTAACTCCATAGATAGTAGCACACTGCATTAAATTTCTTCAAATGAAATAAACCCAAAACATATCCAAACCCAGAGTTTAATCCAACTAACTTTGTGTATATAATGTATTGAGAGGTACCGTCTATGCTTTCACTGTCAAGGGAGAGAACTGTACTTTGGTAGGGTATCTTAGAGCCATTTCAATGGAGAAGTCTTTCGTCTTTCTTGTGTTTTCTTGTATGCTACTTAAATTGGGACATGTAGTTCCTCAAGCTGAGGCCACAAGGGCATTTTTGGAGTTCGGAGACTCACTAGTTGATAACGGTAACAACAACTATCTTGCAACCACTGCCGAAGCTGATGCATACCCCTATGGCATTGACTATCCGATTCATAGGCCTAATGGTCTTAACATCCCAGATCTTATCAGTAAGTTCTTTTATTCAATTTGGTTTGATATCAGGACTATGTTAATGTATATATAGTGTGGGGGTATTCAGGCGAGCAAATTGGTTCTGGACGAACATTGCCATACCTGAGTCCAGAGAAGCTTCTTGTTGGTACCAACTTTGCTTGTGTAGGAATTGGAATTCTCAATGACACTGGGATTCAATTTGTAAGTCCAATTTCTATTTAATGTATGGATCTTTGTTAGTTAATCAAAATATCAAAAGTATACTGCAACCAAAGATGTGTAGATCAATATAATCCGACTTCCGAAGCAACTACAGTACTTCGAGCAATATCAGCTTACCGATTATGTTTGAATGTATCATATCGAATCCAAATTCGTCTGCCCTCCACCCTCTGCCCCGTTAATCTCTACTTGCTACGTAACTGAAGTTTTTACAATTTATTTTACAAACCCAATAAAATCTTTTTGTAGAATATTTAAAATAATTTTAATTAACAATCAGTAAAATATAATAAAAGTAGGATATATGGGAAAATGTAGCTGGCACGGTCTATGTTGCCCACATTCGTTCTGTATTTTGTGTAAGATTTTTTTATGTTGTTTACTTTTACATATTCATGTATTTTTAATGTGTTTATATAATTTTTTATCTAATGACGTATTTTAATTATTTTATTAAGCTGCTTTTGTCTGTTCCAATTCTATCTTGTATGATATATTTAAAATAGTGAATTGATTAAATGATTATTTGTCTTGTAAATGATAATGAAGTGTTGAATTAAGTAAATTGAAATATTATATGATTGAGTTATTATATGGTATGATAAATGTTGAACTCACTTTTTTTATATTTGATTTGCCATGATAGGCAAATTTTACCAAGCTAAGTAACATGTAGTGTATAATTATATCTTGAGGTAAGTTACTTGGTATTAAATACTTGTGAACTTACTAAGCATTTGTAATGCTTACTCCTTTGTTTCCTTTTTCCCTATAATGTCAACTTGCGGAATGTGTCAGCTTATCGTCCATAAGCTCACACTATCCCAGTATTGATTTGGTATTCTTTTAACCATATTATCTTTCGATTATGTGTGGCATGTACTTAGGAGTTGCTTTTGTTTACTTAAATAGCGGTATGGCTTGAAATCCTTGTTGGTGTGATTATGACGAAGAATATGTTTGTTGAAAACATATGCATTAGTAAATGGTTTGAATTGTGTATTTGGTATTTGAGATGACATTTTGAGTATGCAATTGTATAGGCAATATGATGTCATCATATAAATTAGTTGGTTTGAAACAAAGGCATATAATATTTGGCTTGTACCTAAGAGAGCTATGTGGTTGTATATGTTATGCTTTGAATGAATTTAGCATTTTAAATGTTATGTGTAACACCCTATACCCAGCCCAGATGCCGAGCCTGAATATTAGGATGTTACACCACCGTCTCATCAACAATCATAGCCAAACATCTCAATGAACATGCGATTAATGTCACATTATTAATCTTAAACATATATAGAGTTCCTAAGTCATGAATACTCAAAGCAGTGCTAAATTAAGCCATACAAGCATCAATCGAGCTTATTACGCAATTACAACATGCATATGAATCATTCAGCAAAATTTCAAAACAAGTTACGTAGGTATCGATATTGTATCAAAGGTATCGATATTTCTCTCAAATGATATCAATACTGCTTGGAAGATCAATACCAAAACAACATTCTATTTCTCGCTTAAAAATCAAAACTTCAAAAATTATTAGTACCTTTCATAAAGTATCGATTATTTTACCCCGAGTATCGATACTCATGGTATGGTATCAATACCAAATTACATTACTAGCTTCCTACACTTTCAAAAATCATGGTGGTATTGTTTTTAAAACACGAATATCGATACCCCTGCACTAAATAGCAAAAATATAGCAGTTTAAGGCATATAATCCATTCTAACTAATAACTATTCAACATGCAAATTCAAACCATCATCAAAATAACCATAATAACAGTTCATTCATCGAAAACATGTCCAAGTAAGGAATCAACATAACAAGTTCCAAGTCCATAAATCCTAAGAGCAAATAAGCTATGACAATAACCAAAACATCATTGCAACATTTATGCAATAGTTTTACGACATTATTCGATGTCCATTGACCATACATATATTCATGGCACTTCAACTTAGCAAATATTCAAACCGAAGCAGTACCAATAAAATAATTATGACATCCATCAAAAATGCTAGAAAACTAAACCCATAAAATATCATGAAGACCATAAGAATAATCAATCAAAGTCTAACCACATTGCCTTATCCCCACAGTTCAAAGATTAATATTAATACCACCTACGTAAATACTAAAGCCTAACTTGGATCACTTCTTTGGTATCCCCATATCGCTCACACCATAAACGCTACATATATGCAATGGTTAGAAAGAGTGGGTGAGCTTAAACAAGCTCAGCGAATGTCAGGGTAACCACAAAGTAAACACAATATCAAAGGTTAAACAAGAGCATACTACAACACATTCACAATTATATTCTAACCAAGTCAAAATAACGTATTCACGTTTCATTAAATCATTAAACTAACATATACTTCTACATGCAATTACACTCAACTCGCTTATATATATAATTCATTTAATAATAATTCATCAAGACTAAACAAGCTATACATGTTTTAATAACTGACAAGTCTAGCTGATATATTCACATGCATTTACAAGTTAAATGGAAATGACCCAAACTACAATTACATACGCAATTTACTATGAAAGCATACTAACATTTTCATGAAACTTAAATCAACTCATTTAGCATACTATTCACAAGTTTATGCATCCATCTCACATTGTATTATCAGAATATATAAGATCACATTTAAACTATAATTTGGCACTTGAAGCTATGAAAAATAAAAGTAGGCTCTACCACCACACATCGGATACATGGATCTCCAACACACCACTTAACTCATAAAGTCGAACATATCCCACAAAGTGAAGCATAAAGCTAACACTCTCCAACAAACCAAACATGTCCTGTTGAATGGAGCTTAGCTCACATTCCCTTATCTTTCCAAGCTGTCTCGAGGCCTCAATGCCTAAAAACACAATACATATGGTGAGTACTTACAATCCTATGGCATGCCAACTATATCCAACAGTTTCAAGAGATCACAAGGCCAAAATATCCACAATTACGCAATTTTAATTACTAATTTAATACACGTCATCTCTATTCATATTCATCAGTTCACATCGCAGTCTCTTACATATTACACACTTATCATATTCACATTTATTTTTACTTTATGTGCCACAATAATGCTCATTGAGCTATCACATATCCAACTATATATGTGTGTATTAAAATCAGTACATCATATATCACATACAAGTATTCTTACATATTACCTGTTAAAATAATATCATATTCCACAATTCAACACATATGTACTTACCGAAATATCGCTTACTTCCACTGCATATTTGCATTATTAGCATATCATTATCACTGTTATTTAGTATGTATATCATGCCCACTAAACAACTCACAATAGTCATCATATATGTCTTATATCACAATATCGCGTCATAATAATCAATCCACAATTATTCACATAATCACATTATTTGTCAAAATAAAGTAAGGAAAATATAAAGCTTACACTTGGAACTTAGAATAAGGGTTTAGGCCATTCCTAAGCTCCCAATTAACTCTGTGAATTGTGTCTACAAGTAACGATTCCAAACACTCACAAATCATGCTTTCACCTAATTGTTGAAAGCTTAAACTAGCTTATCATTGCCTTTATCTCTACTCGTTGAAGGTCATAACAATTCCAAAGCTTTAACTAGGGTAAATTACATAACAAAAAAATCAACAATCAGCCAAAGATGCACTTCAAACAATCAAAACACAAGCCTAAGCTAAATTCTCATGTAATTAAAACCTTCAACATAACAAACTTAAATTTCAATTATTTATGTCTGTACTTAAATATTTTTGTCTAAAATTGATTCTGTTCATCTAATTATTCATCTATGATTGATTCTCAACCTTTAAACTACTCAAAACTACCCAATTCATGGTGTCGAAATATTCGATATGTTTATGACAATTTTCACAAAAATTCATTAAAACGTTGGAAATCTTCAACAAATATTTAAAGTAAGTTTAAAAACCTTCTAATCATGTCAAAACTAATTGAAAAAAACTTTGAAACCACGATTTTACCCAAAATCCCGAAATCCACCATGAACGATCCAAGTTTTGGCTTTTATTTAAAACATGCGATTTAACAGCTAATAACTCAATTTAAAGGATCAAATAACATAAAAAACTAATAAGGAATAAAATCATTACCTTAGTTGATGAAAAACTGAATGTTTGATCAAAAACCTAAAAACCCCAAAAATTCAACAATTGAGAAATTTATGGCATTCTTGGATTTTTTTTCTTGAAATACTATGGAGATTTATGGCTTGGCGAATGATAGAAATCTAGGGAATTAGGTTTGGGAATCAAAATTGAATGAAAGGAGCTTTGGAATGCAATGGACGGCAAAGCAAAAATATGGAGAAAAGACTAACGTGGGTTTTATAAAGATGAAGAGGGAAATAGGGTGAAATTTAAATTTTGGTTTAATTGTCTTTTAAAAACTCATAGTTTAGACCCTTTTACAAATCAGGCCTTAATTCAAATTGAAAGTCTTTTGAATATTATTTTTAAAAATTATTTTAATTTCCAAAATGCCATAGACAAAAATATTTTTGAATACCATGCTAACGAAATTTCAGAGCTCGCTACAGCTAAAATCCCCATTTTACCCTCGAAACTCCTAGGTCCAATTTTAGAGTGTTACATTATGTGAATATGTATATAACTATAAGTTTGGTAATGATCTTGGTATTTGGTAATCTTTATTAATTGTTTAGGTATGTATGTTATAATGCTTATGTGGTGATAAAGTAACATGTTTGAAATAAGCTTAATAAATGAATGGTATGTATATGATAGGTTTAAATGAATTTGGTAAGGTATTGTGCATGCTTGAATGGTTGATATCGAATCATTATTATAAGGTGTTATAAATAGTTAAATGAAGTATGTTATGTTAATTTGTTTTGGGGTGCCTTGGAAGGCATATTGGATTGTTTTGAATATGGTATTATGATTGAATTTTAATTGTTGAATTGAGGTTCCAATTGTGGCATATTGGTTGTATGTTTGTAATGGATTGAATGAGTTATTTATAGGTTATTTATGTACCTATATGTATCTATGAGCTAAGATATAGATTTGGGCATGAAATGAACTTATAAAATTGTGGTTTTGACCATTTGGGTAAAAGTATCAATACCAGATACCAAGGTACCAATACTTGACCAAATGAAAAGTGTTTTGAAAATGACAAAATGCCAAAACCATATTGGTACCAATTATAATATTGATACCTACCATAAAAGTATCGATATTTTTTACTTTGGTATCGATACCTAGTTCAAAAGTTTTAAAAATTTACAGATTGGTCCTTAATCATGCTTGAATCTGTTAAACTATGTTTGTATGCTCGAACCTATCCCTGCTTTACTAATAAATTCTATTATGTATGAATTTGGATTAATTTGATTATTTTAATTGAATTCAATGTTATAATTTATGTATGAATATTTTAGTGTTTGCTATAGCATTCATTAACTCGGATCTAGCAACCAGGTCGGGTAAGGGGTGTTACACATAGATCCATATACATTTATTAATTCACAAACTCATACCAATTTCACATAATTCATTGCATTACCATATTCTGTTATCAATCTATTTTATTACATTTTCAAGTTTCCAATTCCAATTATAATATTTCGTCCGATGGAACCCTAGTAAAATGGATTTGGATACACGAGTAAACTACACCACACCAATTTGTTCATCCAAGCTGAATTTATATCAGGCTACCCATCTGGGCTAAACCTATAGCATATCACATCAGGTTACTCGTCTGAGCTAAACCTGTAATAATCTTCATACAAGTGTGCATATGACCTTATTGGCATGCCAATTGTATCCTAACATTTTACTAAGTTCACATGGGCATGTAATATACATATTCCCATTATCATCCCTGTAATTATTCACATTTTCATATTTATACTCTTTAATCATTTACATTTCAATTCAATTTCACAACTTCATCCCAATTCATCATTTACATAAATAAATTGTATCATATAACATGTTTCAATTCATTTTTCATGTTAAATGGTTTAGATAATGTTAGCAAAGTTTTGAAAAGTTAAAAGCCATGTAGATTGAAGCTCCAATTTTAACTCAGCCTAAGTTAGGAAAGGACTTTGTCGAGTTCAGCGAAGCATCTCTCAATGGTTAAAGGTGTGTACTGGTGTAAGAAATAAAAGTGATTGCATATTTTTCTCAAAACTTAAACCACACGAGAAGAATTATCCTACTCACGACTAGGAACTCACAGTTGTAGCTTTCACTCTGAAAATTTGGTGGCACTACCTATACAAAGAAAAATGACACGTCTTCACTGATCAACATAGTTTGAAGTACTTATTGACACAAAAAGAGTTGAATTTCAAATAGCACAAGTGGCTCAAATTGCTTAAAGATTATGATCTAATCATGGATTATCATCCAAGAAAAGTCAATGTTGTGGTTGACTCCTTGAGGAAAAAAATCTTTGTTTGCTTTAGAAACAATGAATGCACATTTGATTTTTAAGCGATATGGATTCATTTTAGCTTATTTTAGAGATAAACTTGTATTTCTCTAGATAATTTGAGAATTACAAAAAGGCGATGGTGAGTTAGAAGCTAAATGCAAGTTAGGGAAAAATGATCAAACCAATGAATTCAATAAAAGCGACAATGGAAGTTTATACTTCTGAAATAGATTACGTGTACCGAACCCATGAAACTCATAGAAATTAGTATGCGATGCATCTAGTTGAAAATAAAATGTATAATGATTTGAAACCATTGTATTTGTAATAGCCTATTTTTCAGTGGTGTCGAAAACAGTAGTTTTGAGACCACAAATCTGACGAGTGAGTCCATAAATATTATTATTTAGAATTTACGAGTCAAATATAGTATTTTATTGAATTTTGATCTAATACTTTTTTCTAATTGAATTATATGTTAAGTACAAGTGGTTTGTCTCTTAAGTCAAGTGATTTTAGAAAATGAGGTATTGAAGTTTGGTCCAAAAATTTTAGTGATTTGATAGTTAATTAAGGAAAAAGGACTAAATTGTAAAAGTTAAAAAAGTTAATCACTATTAGTTTATATGTGCAAAATGTTTATAAAATCATAATTGGAGGGTTTTATAAGGCAATTAACCCATATTAAGTATGGTGGACGATTTATAAATGATTTATTTATAGAATTATATGTTATTTTATAATATAATAATGTTAAAAGTGTAGTAAAACAAAAACAATGTTAATAATCATCTTCAACCTATTCCCACCGAAACTATAACACCCCAAATCCGGCTTAGACATTATGGCCAAATCTAGAGATGTTACGTAAAACGGTTCTAAATCCAATTTTTCGTAAGTTTTGGAAAAATATCGCAAACTTTTATTACTTAAACCATGGTTTAATAGAAAAATACATCTAACTTAACTTTATCGTTGAAAACGATGTTTGCTTACTTTTTATTTAAAATGAATACTTTGTAGTGGAAATTCTCAAATTGTTATGTTTTGGAAAACCAAGTTTATTTTCTCGAAATCAGTTGTTTTGCAGGAAAATAGACATTTTTGATAAAACGTTTTTAATAGTATCATGCAAAAATTGAAAATAAAATCCCAAAAACTGAAACAGTCCAAAATAGTCCCAAAATTACAAAACGCTTAAATCCAAATTTAATTGAATCAAATGTAACAAATTTATTGTAACCATGCTTTCGTCGAACCGACCGCCTAAGTCTAAAGATTACCTGAAAATATTAGCCAAACAAAAAATGAATTTTTGAAACTCGGTGTATAACGTATAACTTTTAACAGTTAATTTATAAAAGATAGATTTAGCAGAAAAAATCATATCAAAGCAGTACAAATGCAGACATATATTCCTACTCCCATCCGTTACACACCATCTCCGACCATCCCAACACACCATATGGGGTATGAAACACCTATCCAACCCTACACACCACTTAGTGTCAACATGACACTTTTCAGAATATTTGCAGCTGAGCTACCAGCGTAATAAACAAGTTATCGCCATGCACAAAAATACTCCCTCCACATAATATAACCCATCCCTGATGCAAATACGGATTAGAATGAAAATTAGACATGATATAGTTATACATGCATAACATAACAGATACAAAGCATGCATAGCATTTTTCAGTTTACTCATAGCCTATTACTTATCATATGATGTCTCAAATATACGAACAGATATCAAAATTTATACTAACAGATGATCGAATTTTATATTTTATATTCTATTTGATCACATACCGACCCCACGGAAGGCCTACGATCAATTAGAATAATGTGTACGACCCTAGGGAAAAATTTAAAATTTTGGGCCCACACGCTCGTGTGGCCCACATGGCCCAAATAGCCCAGACCGTGTGTCTCACATGGTCCAGCACACGGCATGTCACACGGTTGTGTGTTGCACACAGTCGTGTCGTATTGACTGTGCAATTTTTCAACTTTCATCGTTTGCTATTTTTTGTTACACACATGGTTCGATTCTAATACAAAATCCGTCACAAGTACTCCATAACCTAAATACGTAAAATAACCCCAATCAGGACAATTTATCAAACTCAATTCACAAAAATTCCAAACTAATTGAATCTATTTTCAACAATCAACATCCCTTAAACAATAATAATCACTTACCCTTAAACGCAACACCAGACGCCCAATAATTAAATCGCTGAAGGGTAGCCCATTGTTCTTTGTTCTTCACCTAAAAATGCATCAAAATCATCAAACTATCAAATACCAACTTAAAACAACCCCAACGCCTAAAGCAAACATAACGAACTCCATAAACTAAAGATTTTTATATTTTTATGTTTTTAGTAACCTATAAACCAAAGCAAACATAACAAATCATTAAACACTCATTTTTAGTAAATTTTATGTTTTTGATATCGTTGTAGCTTCATCTAGCTAACCTATTAACTGATTTGTAAAACTGTCAAATGTTTTGAAACTTACTATTGATGAATTTTAAGCCTTTAGATGTAAAATGGTTGAGTTTGAAGAGTTGTTTTGATTTAGGACTATTCTGTGAAGAGAATATAGTTAATTTTATGTTTAGGGACTAAATCGAATAAAAGGTGAAAGTTTAGGGTAATAATGTAAAATGTCATTGAAGGGTCAAATACATAAATTTAGATATTTTAAGTTATTGAATTGGTTAATTGAGCTAAATTATTATATATAGATCACAAAATAGATCAATCGGTCGATAACTGCGAAAAAGGAAAATTTGTCGAGTAGTCATTGTTGTGGTGTTGGTAGCCGATCAAGAAACAGAATATGGTTAATTATTATCTTGAGATCTCGATGATATTATTAGTTCATGTCTAACCATTTGGTATGGTAGGAAATGTGAAACTTGGCAAGGAACATTAGCTATATGTTAATTTGAATTGTATTCTTTAAATGGCAGGTATGTGATGTTTAATTTTACGAACTTACTAAGTTTTAATTAAGCTTACCTCGTTTCATTTTCTTTCTAATAGATTGTCAGATTTGAGCTGACAACTGGATTATTTCTGGAGATCACTCTATCCATCAACTCTTTTGGTAGTTATTTACTTATTTCGACTCGGTTATAAGTGGCATGTAAATAGGGTTTTTGGTATATGTATGTTTATGAGCATTTGGTTATGTTTTGTGCCATTTGATATATGAATTAATGAATAAGTTTATAAGCAATAATGGTTATTTTGATAGCTTGTGATGGTATAAACCTATTTGGTATTATTCATGTTATCTTGGATATGAAATGTTTCTTATGTTTTGGTTAGTTGGTAAACTTTGGTTGATGAATATAATCATGAGAAAATGAAGTATTTTTTTATGGTTGAATAAACATGAAATGTTAAATAGTTTGTGCTTAAATGGTTAATGCTTAATGTTTGAATTGTGGTGTCATTGATGGCATATTGGTTAGACACTTAAGGTGTATGCTAAATGGTTTATTTTGGCAAGTTTTTGAGGCATTTGAATAGGTTAAATAATTGTTGTATTTCATGGCTTGTGGTATAAGTGAAATAGGGAGAGATAGTTTGATTTAGAAGGCATTTTAGGCACACACGGTTTATGACATAGTTTGTCACATGGTTGTGTGCCACACACGGTTGTAGGACACAACCATGTGGTCTGTTGAATTTAGGTGTAGGATGATCCACATGAATTGAGTGAGAAAAATCTTTTGGGTATTGATTTGATTCGTGAAATTGAAGAAAAAATGAAGGTGATACTAGATTGTTTAAAGGCTACTTTTGATCGCCAAAAATCATACCTTGATTTGAAAAGAAAGAACATCGAGTTTCAAGTGGGAGACAAATTGTTTTTGAAAGTATCGCCCTAGATGAAACTTTTTCATTTTGGCCAAAAATGAAAGCTTAGTCCACATTTCACTGGTCCGTATAAAATTATAGAGAGAATTGGGTCGGTAGCTTATCGTTTAACTTTATCGTCAGAATTAGAGAAAATTCATAATGTTTTCCAATTGTCAATATTGAGATAGTATAGATCTGATCCCTTACATGTGATTTCGCCGGTTGATGTGGAATTATAGCCTGGCATGTTATATAGTGAGGAACCAGTTAGAATTTTACCTTGAGAAATCAAAGAATTGAGAAATAAGCGCATAGCTTCAGTTAAGGTTTTTTGGCAATGTCACGGGGTCGAGGAAGCTACCTGGGAACCGGAATAAGCTATGAAATTGCAATACTCGAACCTGTAACACCCCTTACTCGAGTTCATCACCGGAACAGGGTACGAGGTGTTACCGAACTTAAACACATACATATAAACATTTTCGAGTCATAAAATTTCTCTCGATTTTTAAAACTTTCAAACTTCCTCTAAAAAATCCTAATACAGACCTACAAGGTCCAAAACACACTTTGAGATTAATTCGGGACTAATCTGTGCACTTTAGAAAGCTTTGTAAAATTTTAGGCAGATAGGGGCATATGCCCGTGTGGAAGGGCGACATGCCCGTGTGTCTTCTTAACATGGCCATGTTGAAGGTCCGTATAGCTTACATGGCCTGAACATATCGGGACACGCCCGTGTCCCTAGCCCGTGCTAATTTATTTTTCGATTCGAACCTACAGGGGTTTTCATACGGCTTGGCACAAGCCCGTGTCCATGACTATGTCCCCCACACGACCATGATACACCCGTGTCTCAGCCCGTGTGCAAAAAACTTGACATTTTATTTCTGACGTCAGAAACCCCTTAAGGGCACACGGCCATGGTACACGCCCGTGTTCTAGGCTGTGTCCTCCACACGGTTGGGACACATGGTCGTGTCTCCTCCCATGTGGTTACTACTGGGCATTTTGTTTTGCCAAAATTAGGTGCAGAGGACACAAGGCCTGACTACACCCCCATGAGGCAAGCCGTATGTCACACATGGTCTAGACACACGCCCGTGTGTCTTCCCGTGTGGACAAAAACAAGGTTATCTACCAAGCCTTTTTGCCACCCTTACTTGCACTAACCTACACAATATCAAGCATAACCAATCCAAGCATAAATACACATAACCAAATAGCCACAATCAAGAGAATCTTCATCAAATGCGTTTATAAAGATCAATATTAGCCAACATTAATGGCCTATATAAAATGAATATCACATTCATCATATGACCCAGCACTTGTGGCTAAAATAACATGACACTAAACAAAAGATTCAAGTCCCTATACATGCCTAAAATAGCTATACCAAAAGCTTCAGGAGATAGTGTGATCGGTGCCTCCGACATCCTTTGATTCCCGATGCTAACTTGGCGGAACTATAGGAAAATGGAAAAGAGAGGAAGTAAGCATAAAGCTTAGTAAGTTGCTTGTAAATAAGTAACAACATCAACCATGCATATTTAAACACATAACATATTATAAATCAACACAACATTCTTGAGCGAAAAAAGGTCGATATCACAAGTATAAGCCAAAGATTACAAAATCATCCCAAAATTCATTTTCATAGATAGAACTTACTCATGTTATTCTTACCATTAAGGTAACATAACTAGACTCATATCTCATGAGTTTCAAATAAGAACTTGTACCACTCACAACACAATCACATCATTCCATATTTTTATCATCCACTTTAAAATAACCCGTAAACCCATTTTGGAATACTAAAGGATATCCAATAAGCCTCAGACAAGAGGGTAAGTTGCTGATGCCATATCCCAGACATGGTCTTACACTGGCTCACATGTCGAGACCGATGCAATGTCCAGACATGGTCTTAAACTAGCTTTCGTCTCAATGTCGATGCCATGTCCCAGACATGGTCTTACACTGACTCTCATAATGTGGCCGACGCCATGTCCCAAACATGAGCACACAATCAATGTCGATGCCATATTCCAAACATGGTCTTACACTGGCTCTCATAACATTGCTGATGCCATGTTCCAAACATGGTCTTACACTGGCACACGAAATGTGGCCGATGCCATGTCCCAGACATGGTCTTACACTAGCACACATATCACCCAAATGTCATGGCATAGTTATCCAACCTATTCCTAGGTTCAACTGGGAATTTACCGCACTAAATTTCATTATACATTATTCATAGGTATATTCAACCACATTATTCAAAATCAATCATTCAACACATAATAACGATAAAGATACCTTACTTACGTACAACTTACCTCGTATACAAAAAGTGGGCTATTAGTTGGATTTAGTCTACTAGCTTGGCCTTCCTCCGGTCTAGGCTCGGATTTTGTATTTCTTGATCTAAAATAATAAAAATTCACTGATTTAATCGTCATATTAATCAATGCATTTCATAATTCATATTTTTGCAAAATGACCATTTTTCCTAGACTTTCAAAAAATTACTATTTTACCCCTAGGCTCGTAAATCGATTTTTATCAAACTTTCTCACTAACCAAGCCTAGCTGAATTCTTTTTATATTAGAAGCATCCCAAAATTCCAATTATTACTCATGATTATCACTCATTTTGTCATCTTTACAAAACGGTCCATTTTAGGTGTTTTCATGAAAATCCTTTCACAAAAGTTGTTTATTTAACAACCACGATTCATTTTATTCCATAAAAATTCAGAAAAAAACATGAATACTCTCATGGAAAAACCCTATACTTTCAACCATTTTTCAAAATAGTCCCCTCATTAGCCAGATTATGCTACAAGGGTCCCAAAAGTACAAAAATTATCAAGAAAGGCCATCAAAATCACTTACTTGTAAGGGTAAAGAGTGGCTGAAATTTTGAAGCTCCAAAACCCTTATTTTTTCTGGTACTTTAGGTGGATAGGAGGAAGATGAAAGGTTATATCTTTTTCTTTTTATTATATTATAAATCTAGTCAATTTAGTCACCAAATTTCACCTGACTTTGACCTTACAAATTCTTTGTCTCTATGATCAGCTATTAACAAATTTGTGGTCTATTTACTCAATAAATACCTCTAATTTAATGTTCCATAGCTACTTGACACCTTTAGCTAGTAGAACAAAACTTTCACACTTTATGCGATTTAGTCCTTTTTTCGCAATTAAGCATGCAATCGCTAAAATTATTTCACCAAAATTTTCATGCACTCATATAATCATGCTACAACACCTAAAATAATATTAAAAATAATTTCTCTAACCTCAAGTTAGTGTTTTCGAAACCACTATTTCGACTTGGCCCAAAATCGAGCTGTTACAGAACCTATTCTCTGTTAAGATTTTCAGGGACAAAAATTATTTAGGGGGAGAGTTGTAACAAACTAATTTCAATGGTGTCAAAAATAGTGGTTTCGGGACCACAATTCCAACTAGTGTATCATTTTTTTAATAATTTATTATTTATAGGGTTACTACAATGTCATATTAAAATTTGGTTAAGAAATTTTAATGTTTAGATAGTTAATTAAGTAAAAATGACTAAATTGTAAAAGCCGCAAAAGTTAGATTTTATTGATTAACGGTGTCAAATGGCTTTAGAAATCTTACTTGAGGGCCTTAGGTGGCAAATCTACCTATTTCGGTTTTGATGTCTAATAACATACAATTTAATTAAATTTTAAAGGGCAATGATGTAAATTGATAAATACTTAAACTTAAAACAAAACAAAACCTGAAACAAACCATCTTCCTAATCTTTTGCTTGGAAGAACCAAAACTTTATAGCTAAGGGGGAGCAAGCTTTCATCCAAGATAATTTCACTTGCATGGTATGAGATTTTTGTCCCTTTTTAGTGATTTTTATGTTTTTGAGTTCATTTTAGCTTAATCTAGCTAACTTGAGGGTTAATTTGTAAAATTGTTAAACATTTTAGATTATTCCATTGATGAGTTTGAGGTGTTTATGAATTTTTATAGTAGATTTTTAAGCTTGGTTGAGAAATATGACTATTTTGTAAAGTAGTTTTCAGTAATTTTAATGTTTAGGGATTGAAATGTTAAAAGAGTAAAACTTCTTGGAATTTTTGTGAAATTGTGATAAACGTGGACTAAATAGGGACTATATAGAAATTGGCTAGCTTGTATTTTTCTTAAATGTGGATAATTCGTAAGTTTCGAGTTTGGGGACTAAACTGCATAAAGAGTAACATGTTAGGGGTAATTTTCTAATTTCATTTTGAAAAGGATTATAAGCTTAAGTTTAATTATTTGATTTGTTTGAACTGAATAATTGAATGAAAATTTATTATTTAGATCAAGAAGCAAATCAACCGGATTTGAACCGCAGAAAAGCTAAAGTAAGGGAATAGTCGTTAGCCTTGTTTCTACAATCGTTTTTGTCTAGGTAAGTTCATAACTTGGTTAAATTAATTAGTTGCTATTTTGGTAATTTAATATCTATTTATGTATGTGGGGATCGAGTTCATTGGCTTGAAAAAACGAATAAGACCATAGTTGAAAGACACTGTGACACTATACCAGAAATGAATAAGACCATAGTTGAAAGACATGGTGGCACTATACTAGAAATGAATAAAACCATAGTTGAAAGACACTATGACACTATAACGGAAATGAATAAGACCTTAGTTGAAAGACACTATGGCAACATGACGGAAATGAATAAGACCATATTTGAAAGATCTAGTACCCTACACAAATTTGTTTTCACTATAGAATACCATATAACAAAATTGATCGAAATAAATTAACGTTAGATATATTAAATAAGGGTGCAACTCTAGTGCCAATGAATTGCATCCACATATTAGCAACAAGAAACATAATGGCCTGATTAAAGTTCATGGGAAGCTCAATATCTAGCATGTAATTCCAACTACCCCTGCCTTGTGTAAGATATTTTATAACATCTTCCATGTCAATGTTATGAAATCTCTTTAAATCTGTACTATGAATAAAATCTTCTTTCATAAAATGAGATGTTATAAAATTCATAGATATCATTAGGAGAAATTGGAATGTCTTCCCCTCATACTTCAACGTCAATGATTACTGCATTATAGCCTCTCTTCATTATTTGGTCCTTAAGGGACGCATAAAATTCCTAGACCACAGGTATATTTTGCATTATTCATGGGAGCAATGTAAAATTGCTCCCATTGATGATAATGGACCAAAGTCTAAATTTCTTTGTAATGGACCACTGAGGGTTCGAACCCTCACTCCTGAATTAGGGGTCTTCCCTGTGACTCCAAAAAGTATTTTTCCATATTGGCATTATGGAATCTAACAGGATCAAAAACAAATGGAGTTCCAGAATAGTAGTTTTCTTGCTTTTTCTAGGATGCATAATATTTCCAACAGAGATATGAACAATAATTAATAAAATAATAAAAGATTGAGAACTCTTGAGCCTCAACTTTTTTTGGTTTGTATGCGCTTACCTCTCTATTTTTTTGTTGATAATTCATTCCAAAGTAGCTTCTTAGAATATGGAATGAGGGATTAAAAATTTAAAGGTTTTAGAAGTTAAGGGTTTTGAGAGGTTTTAGAGGAGTAAATGTTCAAAATGAAGTTAGATTAAGTTAGAGGGATAGTTTTATGGTTAAAAAGGGTATTTTTAGGGTTTCAATTAGAGTAAAATAATAGCTATGACATTGGGTTACGTAATCGTGTCGAGTTAACCCTGTAGAAAATTGCAGTGATGTCACAACACAAGGGTTCCATATTGTGACATTCCTGACAGACTACCTTTACCGCAACGTCAAGGTTTGATGTCGCGACACACCCTGTAGTTTTAAATTCTGAAGAAATTGTCTTTTGTTTCGCGACACAGGTAAGTGATGTTGTGACATTGTGTCGATTTGTGAACTTCTTCATTCCTACCCTTGATGTTGCAACACAAAGTTGTCTTTGTTGCAACATTAACCTTGTTTTCCACATTTTTGGTCCTTTGGCATACTTTAAACGTCTGTTGGACCCGTCTTTGACCTACCTATAACATGTTAACAATATTGTTAGTAAAATATGTAGTTAGTACAGCTAGTAATGACCAATTAGTAAAAAAAGTTAGGTTTTGCTGCCGGACTCGTCCGTCAACTAAGTCAATATGCACCGAAGGGCTTTTTGTAATTTGTTTCTATATGTATTAGTCCAGCACCCGTCATGTCATTCTATTCGTTAGTGGTTGTTTACATTCTCGTTCTTTGAATTTACCCTTTCATTCTACTTTAATGACTAACAACCTTTTTCGCAGGTCATAATTATTGGTGATTGATGAAAACATATGCCCACACAATTGTTTTACTTAATATTCAACATTTTTGTTTTGAAAGAATTTTGAAAATTACTTCTCACAACTGTTGCCTACGAGGTCTCTATCTTTTTCATCGATCAGGTATGACTTTTCAGGAAAATTTAGTGATGTGCTTGGTAGAGGAATTGAAGAAAAATATGGTATTGTGCTTCTGAAGTTCTGCCTCTGTGGGTTTTTTAGTTCATTCATTGGCTTGCTAATAATTCCCTTATTTGATTTCTAAAGGAATTGAACATTTCGTAACGGCCATAACTTAAGGTTTATACACACCGACTGTTCGATATGACAGTAACCTGCTATATGTTCGTAATTTTTGTCAATATATATTTTCCCACTCCTTTGAGTAGTTGAAAAATTCCCAGATCTATAGACTTATGGGGTGCTTGGTTTAGGACTAAGGACGCGAAAGGAATGGTCAATTTAGGCTCATCCTTCAAAATTGTTGGTTTCTTGTCTTTTTGTCCTGTGAACTTCTAAATTGATAGACATTTTTCTATTAACTTAGCCCTAACTATCATTGTCTCTATTGGTGGGTCTTTATTATACTATCCTTCTGGTTTAACTTTGTTAGTATCACCCGAGGTTTCTGGGACGATGATTTCTTGATCTATTTGATTCCTCAATTCATTGTCCATTTCATTTGCTAACTCCATATCTCTTTTTTGTGAAGCTCCATTTAAGTTGTCTAAATATTTTTCTATCAGCTAAAAGAGATAATAATCTAAAGATTCTCCTTCTTTAGAAGCTACTATGATGACATTCTCCTCTCTAAGTAATTTCAGACTTGGCACCTCTTAGTACCTTTCTGATGGCATATTATTGTGGTCATTATTATTTTGGGGACATGATAGGGTCTTTCTTCGGAGTTGACTTAATTTGAGCATTAGTAATCGTTGATTCTCTTGGATTTCCCAATCTTCATAGACTCCTTTTTCGTAAATATCTTCATCATAATTGAAGTCTTCATCGAACCACATATAATAGTAGTCATCCATGACTTGTGCTGATTGATTGTTTTGTGTTTAGGATTCCTAAAATTAAACAAATTTTAGAAGTGTTATTTAAAATAAATTGAAAGGCGTACTATAACCTACAAATTTCCTAATTATTATTTCACATGCAAAAGTTAAAATTAATCTAGTGATGTTGTCTCCCCAGCAACGACACCAACAACTTGACCGCCTCTGGACTTACTAACGTCCAAAGTGTGAATACTGCAATAAAATAGAGAGTTATGAGGCAGTATCCGCAAGTATATGGGTCAAGTTGTAATATATATTTTACAACAAAGTAGGTCAGTACTCCGAGGATCGTACCCAAGGGTGGCTAGTACTAAATCAACCTTAACCTAAACAATTAAAGATCTAATTAATACTTTAAGTCAGTTATAGTACAAGTAAATAAGATATAATTTTAGGGTTTCTTAAATAAAATAAAATAACATAAAAGAATTGAATTTCAAGAGATATAAAGAATAAAGTGAATCAAATATGAAGATGGATGATTAGCTCTCTTCAACAATCCCAACCATCGTCTAGGGTTCCTTGTCAACCAACTAGTCGCTACCCTAGTAGGATCTTTTGATCTTCCACTAATATAAAAAGTTAGTAAGGACTACACGTCTGTCGACCTCACAGTATAGACTGGCTTGGGGTAAAGGTTTTCACAAATGGGCAATGCCAATTTTGGGTTAATTCTCACCTTGATGACTTCCTTGGGTTGTCAGGCCTAAGGTTTGTTTCACATTCTTCCTTTCCCAAACAATTGATCCATTGAGTAACCCTACAAAATAGTTAAGAGATCATGTTTTCACTCGCTAATCCCCCATAGAAGGATTAGTTCCTCATGGCTTTCACAAACAACATGGAATAAATGGAAGGATTAATCATAAGGAATGGATTGAAATAGAGAGTTTAAGAAAAGTCTGATTGATATTGATAATAAGCACGAATCCACAACAATTGATATTCTTTATAAATTAGAACTCTTGAAATAAAAAAAATAAATTAAAACCATGAAAACCTAAAGAAAGTAAGAAAACAAAACTTAAACTTAAAGAGAGAATCTAAGCTAATGTAATGTCTCCATAATGTGTGCCAAAGGAGCCTATTTCTAGCCTTCAGGTAGTCGTCGTCCTAAACCCTAGGTTAACTGATGTTCTTGAGCTATAAGTTCGATTGTGCAAACTAAAACGCCCCTGCATTGTGTTTTATTCTAGTCACAGAGTTGATGTCGCGACACACCAAGACCTATGTCACGACATAGCAGCCATTGTACTTTTCTATAGCTGTCTTCATTGATATGTCGCGACACCCTCAGCTTGTGTCGTGACATTGAAGGCAATTTCTCACTTTCTTTATTCTGCTCTTTATGTTGCGACATCAAATCTCTCATGTTGCGACATAGCATCTAGTATTGACCCGAAATGCCTTCTAATGGTCTCCTGCACACTAACGAAGTACATTAGCTCTCCCTTAGGCCTCATTCGGCCCTTAAGGTTAATAAAAGACTCAATGTGCACATTTTATTGAATATAAATAAAACTAAACAAACTTAATTAAAACATAACAAAAACTTTCTTTGCTTGGACTATATTGTAGTGAGTTGATTTACAAGCAGCAACCTTGTATCTCTCCTTCCTCTTCATTGGGATCAATTCAGCCCCATCCTTGTCGGTCTCTGTGAACTCATCAATGGACTGTTTGTCTTTCTCTACATGAGCACCCCAGTAGTGCTTCAAGCATTGCCCATTAACTTTAAATGTGTCCCCTATTTTCATGTCCTTGACATCAACAGCTCCATGAGAATATACATGAGCTACCAACCATTGTTCATCAAAAGTGAAAGGTCTACTTTGCTCCAGCAAAGTGCACAAGGGTCTCCACTCAAATGAATCTTCATCACTATCAGAATTGTTGTGGCAAAATCTCGTGAACTCTTCCACTGCTATTTCTATTAATCTAATGCCACGACATTCTTCATTCTCATCAGCACATTTTAGGGCATTAAGTACATTGAACATGATCTAGTGATCATTCATCCCCATGGTTATTTTACCTTTCTGCATATCATTTAAACTTCTGCCTATAGTAAGGAAAGGTCTTCCAAGAATAATTGACACATTTTGGTCAGCTTCAAATTCTAAAATAAGGAAATCTGCAGGACAAATAAATTTATCTACTTTTGCCAGCATGTCTTCAATTTTACCTTTCAGATATGCGTAAGATTGATCAGCCAACTACAAAGTAACTGTAGTAGGTCTTGCTTTCCCAATTCCTAGCTTCTTGAAAATAGACATAAGCATTAGATTTACATTTGCTCCTAAATCAAATAAGGCCTTACCAACATAATGATTTCAAATAGAACATGGGATAGTGAAACTCCCTATATCCTTCAACTTTGGAAGTAGTTTATTCACCAACATTTTCGTACACCCTTCAGTGAGAGCAACAGTCTCAAATTCTCCAAATCTGCGCTTCTTTGATAGTATATCTTTCATGAATTTCATGTAATTGGGCATTTGCTCTAAAGCTTCAACTAGCGGTATGTTAATATGGAGCTACTTCAAAACCTCCAAAAATCTTTTAAACTGAGCATCTTGTTTGGAATTATAGAATTGCTGAGGAAATGGTAAAGGTGGTCGTCCTTCAGGTTGCTGATATTTTTTTGTTGTGGCATTTTTGTTGGCAAGCTGATCTGGTTCTGCCACGGCATTCTTTTGCATAATTTTCAGTTGGTTCTAAGATCTTTTCATGATCAAGTCTTGAGTCATCCTCTTCTGCCGTGGCATCTTAAAAATGTCATTCAATTGAGTTCCACTTCTAAGAGTGATCACTTTGCAATGCTCTTTCCTTTGTGTTCTCTAATTCTTGGTATCGCTTCGTAATGCTCCTTGTGGCCTCGAATTTAAAGCATTCACTATTTGCCCCACTTGATTCTCAAGAGCTCGTAAAGACACAGCATGACTCTGAATCACAGCATCATTTTTTACCATATACTCCAAAAAAATTTAATATAATTAGAAGATGATACGTGACATTGTTGAGCGTTTTGCCTCGGCATAGGATGATTATAACCAAGCAGTGCATTATTGGCATTCTGTCTTATGGCATTGTTAAAATTCCTCGCAACTTGATTACTCTAACTGAAATTCGGATGCTACTTCCACCCTGAATTGTAGGTGTTGGAATAGGGGTTATTATTCCAGTTAAAATTAACCATGAAGTACACTAACACTGGGTTTGATGGGCATTCGTCAAACACATGATTTTAACCACAATAAGGACATGACAACTCGACTAATTTCATCTCCTAGACTGTAGTTGGATTTTCATTGTTTTAATCATATTAGCTAGAGAAGATACATGGGTTGTCAACAAAGTGATTGTATCAAGCTCTATGGTACCAGCATCTCTCTTATACGTCCCAACACTTGTGGTAGGGTACTGATAGTCATTATTGGCAATCTTTTCCAAAATCTCACATGCTTCACTGTAAGATTTATCCAACAATGTACCATTAATAGATGCATCCACTACCATTCTTGTATGTGCATTCAACCCATTATAGAATATTTCCATTTGAATCCAGTGCTAAAATTCATGCATCAGACATTTCCAAATTAAATCTTTAAATCATTCTCATGCTTCATATAATGTCTCGTCCTCCATTTTTTGAAAAGATGTAATATCATTCCTCAACTTAGCATTCATAGTAGGCAAATTATACCGTAGCAAGAATCTCTGGAAAAGATCATTCTACGATGCTACTGTTCCCAATGGTAAAGCATTTAGCCATTAACTCACACAATCTCTTAAAGGATACAGGAATAGCTTAAGTCTCAAGGCCTCTTCAGGAACACCCTATTGTTTGAATGAATCACATACTTTTAGAAAGAGTCTTAAATGTAAAATCGGATCTTCAGTGGGCAATCACTGAACTATCCTACTGTTTGTAACATTTGGAACATTATTGGTTTCAACTCAAATTGTTGAGCCTATATGGTTGGTTTGACTATCCCTCGATTCAAATCATCCAACATTGGTACAATATGCTCTCGAATTGGTCTATCTCAGTCATCTATCACACGTCCAATGGAAGGATTTTCATTGCGATCATTTGGATTACCATTAAGATCATTCCCGTTTCCAGCCATTTTTCTCAATTCTTCTCTTTCTCCACAAGGTTTTGTTAATCTCCGGATGAAAAAGGTATCTTGTGTTAGCAGGATTGCTTCTGATAAACCATAAATGTAACATATTTTAATCTCATTCTTAATGCGTCTATTAATGATGTAAATTAGTGAATTTGACGCTCCTAATCCCTTAAATTCATGTTTCTATATTTAGGAGAGCATTTGAGAGCAAAAGGAGCGAAAAAAGGGCCAAAATCGAAGTTTTCAGGATCCACACGGGCAAGCCACATGCCCATGTGATCCACATGGGTAGGCCACACGCCCATGTGATCCACATGGGCAGGCCACACGCCCATGTGCCAACCCGTGTCGATATCGCTCCCTGTTTTCCAAACACTCGAAAAAAGCCAATTTTTAGGGTTTCTGAGCATTCAAAAGTCCATATACATACTAGAAGAAGACCTAAGGGGGCACACAAAGGAGAAAGTAGAAATTACTCGAAGAATGCCAACGGATTCAACTCGAAAAGAGGATCTCCTTCAAGACTGAAGATCCCCCTTCAATTTCACTCGAAGTTTTTTAGTTTCTTTATGTTTTGTTGTGTTCCTATTTTTGAGATGTTTTTCCCTAAAATTATGAACTAAATTCCCTATATACCTAGGGAAGATGAAACCTATGACGGATCTTATTATTTAATTTTCTGAATTACATGATAAATACTTGTTATTGTTCTTAATTATGTGTTATTAATTCTTGCCTTAATATTTTCAGGATATTAATTCAAGCTTGATGTGCTTATTTAGTGGAGGAAAAGTCCATATTTAAGAGTAGATCTAGCATAATTAAGCAGAGTTAATTGCAATCCTGGAAATAGGACGACATAAATCTGCCGGATTAGAGTAAAATCTATTAAGGGAATCCATAGATCAAATTAATGCGATGATAGGGGTTTTAATTAGAAAGAGATTTCAATTAATCAACCTAGAGTCAGTTTTTCTTAGTCTCAAAAGAGATATTAACATAATTTAGGGATTTCTACGGATCAAGACAAGTGAATAAATCATTTAATTCAGAGTCAGAATAATAAGTGAAGTCTAGGTGGATTCTTCCTTGGGTATTGTCTTTATCATTGGTTTATTCGATTATTTCCTTCACTCTCTGTCGCGTTCATTAGTTAATTAGTTTAGTTAATTTTAGTTTAAAACAAATCCCTTTTATTTTAGGCTAAATAATAGAAAGATAGTTAATACTAGTACTTTTAGTCCTTGTGGATACGATATTCTGGACTCACCATAGCTATACTACCATTCGATAGGTGCGCTTGCCTTAGTCGTGATCGTAGTCTAGTTTAGTGATTCATAAAACTTATCATCAAGTTTTAGGCGCCGTTGCCAGGGACTAAAATATTAGGAACACTAGATTTTTATTACTTTAGCCATTTTTTTTTGTTTTACTTTTAATTTACTAAGTTTTCTTTTATTTGCTTCTGGCTGGTTCTTATAGTTTATGACTAGAAGAAACCCGTCAGGGCCTCTACTTTTTTACAGTGAAATTGAAAGCACAGCTTGCAGAAATCATAGAGAAATAAAGCAGAGTTTACAGTATATAGAGGAAGAGTACGAAGACGATATCAATAATAACGAAGAGATGGCTGAAAATTAGAATAATCCGCTACCTCATGTGGTTGCCGCAATTCTTGTAAATCAGAATCCTACTCCTCATACTATGTACGATTATGCTAAGCCCACTCTCACTAGGGCTAAATCGAGTATTGTTAGACCTACTATTGCTGTAAATAATTTTGAACTGAAACCTAACACTATTCAAATGATTCAACAGTTTGTTTAGTTTGATGGTTTGCAGGATGAAGACTCAAATACTCATTTGGTCAATTTCTTAAAGTTTTGTGATACTTTCAAGATAAATAGCGTTTCTGATGATGTCATTCGCTTACGATTATTCCCCTTTTCATTGAGAAATAAGGCTAAGCAGTGGTTGAACTCCTTGCCACGAGGGTCCATCACTACTTGGGATCAAATGACCGAGAAGTTTTTATTGAAATATTTCCCACCAGCTAAGACAGCTAAGTTGAGGAACGATATCTCTTCCTTCGTGCAAATGGATTTAGAGACTTTATATGATGCATGGGAGAGGTATAAGGACTTATTGAGAAGGTGCCCTCACCATGGGTTTCCTCTATGGTTACATGTTCAGACTTTTCATAATGGTTTGAACCCCTCAACTAGGCAGATGATCGATGCAGCCGCCGGTGGTCCCATAAATAATAAAACACCTGAGGAGGCTTATGAGTTCATAGAGGAGATGTCACTGAATAACTATCAGTGGCAAGTCATGAGGGCAAAGCCTAATAAAGCAGCCGGTGTTTTCAACCTCGATGCAGTCACCATGTTATCAAAACAGGTAGAGCTCTTAAATAAAAAAATTGATGGTTTATGTGTTTCTACACAGGTACATCCGGTAATGCAATGCGATGCGAATGGAGAATAGAATATCCATCCTACAACCTTAGCACAGAGAACGAACAGATACACTACATGGGTAATAATTCTAGACCTCAGAATAATCCATATAGTAACACTTATAATGCAGATTGGAGGAACCATCCCAATTTCTCGTGGGTTGGTCAAGGACATTAATAACTGCAACCCCCTCCAGGTTTCCAACAATCACCTTACCAGTAGAAAAAGATGTTGAACCTTGAGGAAATGCTAACAAAATTCATCTCGGTGTCAGAAACTCACTTCCAAAACACCGAAATCGCACTAAAAAATCACAAGCGTCGATTCAAGGGCTCAGAAATCAAATTGGTCAACTTGCCAAGATGATTTCAAAATGACCACAAGGTAGTTTACCGAGTAATACCAAAACTAACTCAAGGGAACAACTTTATGTGATTACTATTCGAGATGAAGAAGGGTTAGTTGAAGATGATCCAAAATCGAGATAAGAAGATGTAGTAGGTAAAGGTAAGGTTGAGGTGAGCCACAACGAGCAAAAACAGATCATTAAGGAATATAAACCTCATGTGTCATATCCAAATGCGACAAGGAAAGACCACACAAACGAACAATTCGGTAAATTCCTTAAACTGTTGAAAAAATTACATATTAACTTACCATTTATTGAAGCTCTTTCGCAGATGCCAAATTCCATTAAATTTTTAAAGGAGCTTTTAGCAAATAAGCGAAAGTTAGATGATTCGTCGTACGTGGAGCTAAATGCAGTGTGCTCAGCCATTTTACAGAATAAACTACCCAACAAATTGAAAGCTCGAGGGAGTTTTACTACTCCTTTTTTAATTGGTAGTTTAAGTGTTAATAATGCTTCAGCTAATTTAGGGGCTAGTATTAATGTCATGCCCTACAAAATGTTTAAGCAACTAGGTCTTGGGAAACCCAAACAAACTAGGATGAGCATTCAATTGGCAGATAGAACAATTAAATTTCCTAGGGGTATTGTTGAATACGTACTCGTCAAAATTAATAACTTCATTTTCCCAGTTGATTTTGTTGTTCTAGACATGGATGAGGATAGTGACGTGTAACGCCCTGTGCCTGAGACCGTTTCCGGAGTCGAACACGAGGTGTTAAAAGACTTAATTCATTGCTTAAACAGCTCAAACAATTAAATTTTAAAATTTCCAGTCAAGCTAGCAATTTGCATCACAGTCGCTTAAAAATTCATATCTTGAGTTCCGAAACTAAAAATCCAATTTAGTAAATTTTCCCTGAAACTAGACTCATATATCTATTTACTAATTTTTTTCTAGAATTTTTGGCTAGGCCAATTAGTACATTTTATTAGTTAAAGTCTTCCCTGTTTCAGGGTTTGACTGCTCTGACCCTTGTCTATTATGAATAAGATATCTCTCGGTACAGAGTTTCAATGACTATTCTGTTTGCTTATATTAAAACTATACTCTATAAGGAACCTGTACATATAAATCATGACTTCTAATTATTTTTATACAATTTATGGTGAATTTCCAAAGTCAGAACAGGGGATCCAAAAATCACTCTGGCCCTGTTTCACAAAAATTCAAATGTCTCATAAATTATAATTCATATACCTATTTTGTTTAATCCATATGAAAATAGACTCATTAAGCTTCAATTTCATAACTTACTCATCATTTAATTCCATTTATACTATTTTTAGTGATTTTTCTAATTTACATCACTGCTGTTGTCAGATTCTGTTTTATGGCAAATTTCACTTTACTAAGGATTTTCATGGACTAAATATCATTTTAAACATACATAACATCAAATATGACTTAGATTGGTCATTCCAATGGCTAATCATTTACAAACACTTTTCTTACCAAAGCATAATCATATCATAAGATCAATTACACAAAGTGAGTATTTTGCCGTACATGCCACATTCAAATTGTATAAGCCATTTTACCGATTTAAGCCTTCGGATAGTGTGAACGAGTCTTCGACCTATCCCGATTCTCAAGCCAGCTTGTCAAAACTACAATGAAAGAAAAGGAGGGAGTAAGCATAAATGCTTAGTAAGTTCACATGCAAATAGTAAGTAATATGATCATGCAATTCCACATAAAAACATCATTTGCATAAACAACACCAAGACATTCATGTTACATTTACATTTAATATCATGCTACGATTTCATCATACCTGTCAAATTTTCTCATTTACCACACTTACCAACATGTCACCTTCGTTTTAGGCATTCTCCTTATTCTCTTAAGATTCACCCGTTGAACACATCGGAATATAATTAGAATACACGGAAAGTTTATACATAAGTGCCACATATGTAGCCAAGCTACCATGTAACCCGCCCATAAGCGAACTCGGACTCAACTCAACGAGCTCGGGCGTTCGCATCCATAAGTGAACTCGGATTCAACTCAACGAGCTCGGATGCCTAATTACATCTCACGAACTCGGACTCAACTCAACGAGTTCGAACATTTGCATCCATAAGTGAACTCGGACTCAACTCAACGAGTTCGGATGCCCAACCATCCTACTGACATGTTTCTTGTATTCTAATCTATTCCCAAGGTTCAAACGGGATTTTTCCTCGATTACACATCTTTGTCGTCTTCCACGGAACATCGAAACTGATACTCGGTAGCAAATCATAATTTACATATTATTCAATAATAACCATAAAGCATAATATTTCATGATATTAATCATCATATCACATAAATAACATTAAATTACTTAAAATGACAATTATGTTACTACATTTACACATGAACTTACCTCGATACAAAATATTAGCAATCAAGCCTATTCCTCGTAAACTTTGTTTTTCCCTCGATCGCGACTTGAATCTCGTTTCTCTTGATCTATAATGCCAAATTAATCTTATTTAATACATACATTCATCAAAACAGCATTTAATACGAACTAGCATTTAATACGAACTATGGAAAAATTACCATTTTGCCCCAAAACTTTTACAAAATTACACTTTTGCCCCTAGGCTCGGGAATTAAACTTCATCCTATTTTCTTATGTTTTATGAAATGCTGGTCATTTTTCCCTTCTATGGAAACATCAAATTCGCATTCTAACATGTACTTATAACTATTAGGTATTTTTACCAATTAAGCCATTTTTCTCGTTTTCACTTAAAACCGAGTAGCACAAGTTGTCTAGCATAATTTAAAACCTCATATTCTATCATAAAACACCAAAATACACAAATTTCACCTATGGGTATTTTTCCAAATATGAACCCTAGGTTGAATTATTGCTAGCATAAGCTAAATTAAGTTACCGGGACTCTAAAAATGTAAAGAACATTAAAAACGGGGCTTGGAATCACATACTATGGAGCTTGGAAGCTTGAAACAAACCCTAGCTATGGAGAACCCTTTAATTTTCGTCCTAATGAAGAAGATGGACATATTTTGCCATCTTTTTCCTTTTTTTAATCTTTTAATTACCAAATGACCAAAATACCCTTAATACCTTTCTTTAAAAATTTTCATGTACAAGCCCATTTTTGTCCAAAATTTTAGAAATTGGTCAAATTGCTATTTAAGACCTCCTCATTAATATTCCAAAGTAATTTCATACTAAAAACTTCTAGAATGCAAGTTTTGCAACTTATTCGATTTAGTCCCTAATTTCACTTAAGCACTTTATGCATAGAATTTCGTCACGAAATTTTCACACAATCATGAAATCATATCATAAACCTCAAAATAATTATAAAATAATTATTTCTATCTCGTATTTGTGGTCACAAAACCACTATTCCGATTAGGCCCTAATTCGGGATATTACAACTCTCCCCCCTTTAAGGATTTTCGTCCTCGAAAATCTTACTGGTAAACAGGTGTGGGTATTGATTTCTCATAGTTTCCTCAGGTTCCCATGTAGTCTCTTCTACCCCGTGCTTTTGCCATAATACTTTCACGAGAGCGACACTTTTATTTCTTAGTTGCTTGACCTCTCGAGCTACAATCTTAATCGGTTCTTCTTCATAAGTCATATCCGGTCGTAGCTCAATTTCTGTCAGTGAAATTATATGTGAGGGATTCGAACGATACCGACGTAGCATAGATACGTGGAATGCATCATGCATCTTCTGTAATTCAGATGGCAATGCTAACCGATAAGCTACTGGTTCAACTCTTTCAATTATTTCATACGGCCCAATAAAACGCGGACTTAACTTGCCCTTCCGTCCAAATCTAAGAACTTTCTTCCATGGAGACACTTTCAAAAATATCTTATCACCAACCTAAAACTTGATTTCTTTTAGTTTCAAATCCGCATAAGATTTCTGTCTATCCGAAGCAGTTTTCAAACAATCTCGAATCACTTTCACCTTTTCTTCGGTTTCTTTTATTAGATCAACTCCATAAATTTGATTTTCCTTGAGTTCAGTCCAATACAATGGCGTCCGACATTTACGACCATACCATGCTTCATAAGGTGCCATCTTCAAACTCGTCTGATAACTATTATTATAAGCAAATTCTACTAATGGTAAGTACCTTTCCCAACTACCTTGAAATTCCAATACGCAACATCTGAGCATGTCTTCAAGAATCTGGATTACTCTCTCTGACTGTCCATCAGTTTGTGGATGAAAAGCAGTGCTGAAATTTAACTTTGTACCTAATGCCTCTTGCAATTTTTGCCAAAACCGCGAAGTAAATCTTGGATCTCTATCCGAAATAATCGGCAAAGGTATCCCATGAAGTCTAACAATCTCACGGATATACAATTCAGCCAACTTATTAAGAGAATAATCCGTACGTACCGGAATAAAATGAGCCGATTTAGTCAGTCAGTCAACTATTACCCAGATGGCATTTTTCTTCCCCGGAGTTAACGGCAACCCTGATATAAAATCCATAGTAATCCGATCCCATTTCCATTCAGGAACCATGATAGGCTGGAGTAATCCCGAAGGTACTTGGTGTTCAGCTTTCACTTGTTGACAAATTAAGCACTTTGATACAAACTCGGAAATATCTCTTTTCATTCCACTCCACCAGTACATTTTCTTCAAGTCATTATACATTTTCGTACTGCCCGGATGAACCGTCAAACAACCATTATGTGCTTCATGCAAAATCTTTTGAATCAACTCATTATTTTTCGGTACACAAATTTGATTTTTAAACATCAAGCAACCATCAGAATCGATTCTGAAATCTGACCTTGTATCAACCTCACACTGTTTTCTCTTGGCTTACAAATCTTCATCGCTTTTCTGAGCTTCAGAAATCTCTTGTAAAAACAACGATCTTGCTCTTAACTCTGCTAGAATCGAACCATCATTTGATATCTTTAACCGAGTGTTCATAGTTCTCAAAGCAAATAGTAATTTTCTGCTTAAAGCATCGGCAACCACATTTGGTTTTCCCGGATGGCAATCAATAACAAGCTCGTAATCTTTCAATAAATCCAACCATCTTCGCTGTCTCAAATTCAAGTCTTTTTGTGACATCAAGTACTTAAGACTTTTGTGGTCGGTATATACTCGGCATTTTTCACCATACAGATAATGTCGCCAAATCTTCAAAGCAAATACTATAGCAGCCAATTCCAAATCATGAGTCGGATAATTTCTTTCGTGAGATTTTAACTGCCTCGAAGCATAAGCCACCACTTTTCCTTCTTGCATAAGTACACATCCTAAGCCATTTCTAGAAGCATCACTATACACCACAAATTCTTTACCTGATTCGGGTTGTACCAACACTCGGTGCTTGATTAATAACTTTTTCAATTCTTCAAAACTCAGTTGACATTCTTCCATCCATTCAAATTTAACATTCTTTCGGAGTAGTCTAGTCATAGGAGCAGCAATTATAGAAAATCCATTTACAAACCGCCGATAATACCCAGCTAGCCCTAAGAAATTTCTAACCTCGGTTACATTTTTCGGTGTTTCCAATCAACAATAGCTGAAATTTTACTAGGATCAACCCGTATACCATCATCTGAAACAATATGACCCAAAAATCCAACTTCCTGGAGCCAAAATTCACTTTTACTAAACTTGGCATATAACTGCTTATTTCTCAAAGTTTGCAAAACTATCTTCAAGTTCTCGGCATGCGCTGTCTCATCTTTCGAATAAATTAAGATATCATCAATAAACACCACAACAAATTTGTCCAAGTATAGTTGAAATATACGATTCATCAAATCCATAAACACAGCAGGAGCATTTGTTAACCCGAATGGCATGACCAAAAATTCATAATGACCGTACCTTGTTCTAAAAGCAGTTTTAGGCATATCCGACTCTTTTACTCGCAGCTGGTAGTACCCAGATCTCAAGTCAATCTTTGAAAACCATGTTGCTCCTTTTAGCTGATCAAACAAATCATCAATTCTCGGCAACGGATACTTGTTCTTGATTGTCACCTTGTTTAACTGTCGATAGTCAACACACAATCTCATAGAACTATCCTTCTTTTTCACAAATAACACGGGAGCACCCCAAGGTGAAAAACTCGGTCTCACAAAGCCTTTATCAGTCAACTCTTGCAACTGTGATTTTAATTCTTTCAACTCTGCTGGTACCATTCTATATGGAGCAATCGAGATCGGAGCTGTCCCCGGTATCAAATCAATACCAAATTCTACTTCCCTGACTGGAGGCAAACCCAATAATTCTTCTGGAAATACGTCCGCAAATTCACACACAACCGGCACTGATTCAACTTTCTTTTCAATTTCTTTTGTATTAATTACATACGCCAAATAAGCTTCATAACCCTTTCTCAAATATCTCTGAGCCGACATTGAAGAAATCATACTAGATAATGCCTCTTATTTGTTTGATTCAACCCGCAGAATTTCACCACTTTCACACTTTAATTCTATAACCTTTTCTTTGCAATTTATTATAGCATCATGCAATGTCAACCAATCCATACCCAAAATAACATCAAATTCATCAAATGGCAACAACATCAAGTCGGCCAGAAAGTAATGACCCCGAATCATTAAAGGGCATTTCTTGCATACTTTATCAACTATCACACATTTGCCTAATGGATTCGACACTTTAATCATAAATTATGTGTACTCAACAGGTATATTCATACTAGACACCAATTTCATTCACACATATGAATGAGTAGAACCGGGATCAATCAAAGCAGTAACATTAACATCATAAAGAGAAAATATACCAGTAATCACGTCGGGTGATGAAGCATCTTCACGTGCCCTTATGGCATAAGTTCTAGCTGGAGCCCTTGCTTCAGGTTTAGCTGCTGAATCTTTGACTACATTCTTGCTGCTTGCTTCATTTCCAGCTTTTCTCGAATATCTTCCCCTCGAGTCTGCACCACTAGCTTTTACACTCTGAAATTTTTCTTTCTCATTCATCTCCAGACAATTTTTAATGAAATGATCTGGAGAACCACACCGGTAACAAGATCTATCATTAATTCTACATAGACCAAAATGACTTCTACCACATCTTTGGCACTCGGGTCCAATAAGTCTAGAATTTCCCAAGTCACTTTCTCTTTCAGAACCACTAAAATTAATGTCTTCCACCAATGATAAGTTGAATCCCTCAATAATGATATAGCACATTTCAAGCATTCCTTAGATGTACACGACAATTCATCAAATACTCGAATAGAATTCTCGAGCCAAAACTCTGCTTTCTCAGCATCATCATCAACATTTGCCCTAAATTCTTCGACCCCTTGCTTGCGGATCCTGTCAACTGGAGTTCTGTGAAATTTCATCAGATCTACACCTTGAGGCATCGGGGGTACAGGTTGAGGAATCAGGGGAGGTGGGGGAGGTTGTGCATTCGGGTTCGTACGAATGAACTCTGTATACCAAGCATTCATCATTTGGAGAAAGGCTTCCCGAGCCCTTTCTCCTCCTCCTTGACCAACAGTAGGAGGTGGATTTTCGCTAGCACCGCCCTTCACCGAGCCGATGCATTACTTTCTACATCATCAGCCACAGCTGGATCGGGATCCATTTACTATAAAAAAAATCATTTAAAAGGTCAGAAGTCGTCACACTATCACAATATATATATGGCATGGCATGTATAGCAAAAACCCGTACATACAACACGTTAGTCCGAGAATCAAATAAACCTACTCTGATACCACCAAATGTAACGCCCCGTACCTGAGACCATTTCCAGAGTCGAACACGAGGTGTTAAAAGACTTAATTCATTGCTTAAACAGCTCAAACAATTAAATTTTAAAATTTTCAGTCAAGCTAGCAATCTGCGTCACAATCGCTTAAAAATTCATATCTCGAGTTCTGAAACTAAAAATCTAATTCCGTAAATTTTCCATGAAACTAGACTCATATATCTATTTACTAATTTTTTTTAGAATTTTTAGCTGGGCCAATTAGTACAGTTTATTAGTTAAAGTCTCCCTGCTTTGGTTTCACTACTCGACATCTCATATATTACTTATCTGATATCTCTCTGTACAGAGTTTCAATGTCTTTTGTTTCTATTAAAACTAGACTATATAAGGAACCTGTACATATAAATCATTACTTCTAATTATTTTTATACAATTTATGGTGAATTTCCAAAGTCAGAACAGGGGATCCAGAAATCACTCTTGCCCTATTTCACAAAAATTCAAATGTCTCATAAATTATAATTCATATACCTATTTTGTTCAATCCATATGAAAATAGACTCATTAAGCTTCAATTTCATAACTTACTCATCATTTAATTCCATTTATACTATTTTTATTGATTTTTCAAATTTACATCATCTTTCTTTGTCAGATTCTGCTTTTATGGCAAATTTCACTTTACTAAGGATTTTCATGGACTAAATATCATTTTAAACATACATAACATCAAATATGACTTAGATCGGCCATTCCAATGGCTTATCATTTACAAACACTTTTCTTGCCAAAGCATAATCATATCATAAGATCAATTACACAAAGTGAGTATTTTGCCATACATGCCACATTCAAAATATAAAAGCCATTTTACCGATTTAAGCCTTCGGATAGTGTGAACGAGTCTTCGACCTATCCCGATTCTCAAGTCGGCTTGTCAAAACTACAATGAAAGAAAAGGAAGGAGTAAGCATAAATGCTTAGTAAGTTCACATGCAAATAGTAAGTAACATGATCATGCAATTCCACATAAAAACATCATTTGCATAAACAACACCAAGACATTCATGTTACATTTACATTTAATATCATGCTACGATTTCATCATACCTGTCAAATTTTCTCATTTACCACACTTACCAACATGTCACCTTCGTTTTAGGCATTCTCCTTATTCTCTTAAGATTCACCCGTTGAACACATCGGAATACAATTCAAATACACGGAAAGTTTGTACATAAGTGCCACATATGTAGCCAAGCTACCATGTAACCCGCCCATAAGCGAACTCGGACTCAACTCAACGAGCTCGGGCGTTCACATCCATAAGTGAACTCGGGCTCAACTCAACGAGCTCGAATGCCTAGTTACATCTCACGAACTCGGACTCAACTCAACGAGTTCGAACATTTGCATCCATAAGTGAACTCGGACTCAACTCAACGAGTTTGGATGCCCAACCATCCTAGTGACATGTCATTTGTATTCTAATCTATTCCCAAGGTTCAAACGGGCTTTTTCCTTAATTACACATCTTTGTCGTCTTCCACAGAACATCGAAACCGATACTCGGTAGCAAATCATAATTTACATATTATTCAATAATAACCATAAAGCATAATATTTCATGATATTAATCATCATATCACATAAATAACATTAAATTACTTAAAATGACAATTATGTTACTACATTTACACATAAACTTACCTCGATACAAAATATTAGCAATCAAGCCTATTCCTCGTAAACTTTGTTTTTCCCTCGATCGCGACTTGAATTTCGTTTATCTTGATCTATAATGCCAAATTAATCTTATTTAATACATACATTCATCAAAATAACATTTAATACGAACTTTGGCAAAATTACCATTTTGCCCCTAAACTTTTACAAAATTACATTTTTGCCCCTAGGCTCAGGAATTAAACTTCATCCTATTTTCTTATGTTTTATGACATGCTGATCATTTTTCCCTTCTATGGAAACATCAAATTCTCATTCTAACATGTACTTATAACTATTAGGTATTTTTTATCGATTAAGCCCTTTTTCTCGTTTTCACTTAAAACCGAGTAGCACAAGTTGTCTAGCATAATTTAAATTCTCATATTCTATCATAAAACACCAAAATACACAAATTTCACCTATGGGTATTTTTCCAAATATGAACCCTAGGTTGAATTATTGCTAGCATAAGCTAAATCAAGTTATCGAGACTCAAAAAACGTAAAGAACATTAAAAACGGGGCTTGGAATCACTTACTATGGAGCTTGGAAGCTTGAAACAAACCCTAGCTATGGAGAACCCTTTAATTTTCGTCCTAATGAAGAAGATGGACATATTTTGCCATCTTTTTCCTTTTTTTAATCTTTTAATTACCAAATGACCAAAATACCCTTAATACCTTTCTTTGAAAATTTTCATGTACAAGCCCATTTTTGTCCATGTGACAGACAGCCCTAATTTGACCCTAGTCGAAAAGTGGTTTTGGGACCACAAAACTGAGTCACAAAAATAATTAACCGTTATATTATATACTTATTATATGTGAAAGTTTTATGCTTTGATTTTTGTCATTTGTATGTGAAATTTATTAAATAGGACTTATATGAGACATTTTTGAAATGTGATAGTTTAATGTGCAATGGTCTATTAATGCATGTTATAAAAGTAGGGACTTGCATGTCAATTATCCCTTTTGGTTATTAGTGGCCGACCATGATGATGTTTTATATAAAAATATATATTAATTATCACTTAAAATGGCTTTATATTTTATATTATTAATGAATGAAAATAAAGGAAAAATGGGTGATGAAAACAAAGCTTTATCTTTGTTCTTGGCCGAAACGAAAGAGAGGAAAGGGGAGAAAACTCCATTCGGTCACCTTAGGCTTGAATCAAGGTAAGAATTCATATTAATTCTTAAAATTGTAGTTAATTTTAAGTTAGTTACCAAGTTCTTTATTTAACCCATGTTAAAATTTGGGTTTTGGGGAGGATTTGAGTTCTCGGCCATGGTAGAAAATGAAAGGGATACATGGTTGTCTTCAAGTTTAATGAATAATTACAAATGGATGATGTTTGAGATAGTTTAAGGTGCTTGTAAGTAGTTTAGATGAATGAACAAAAAAAATTAAAAAAAAAATCATCTTGTGTATTGGTGTAATTGCCGAATTTGAATTAGGGATATTTTGAGTAATGTTTGTATTTTAAATGATGGAATAGAGTGAATGCTTGGAATGTGTTATGCATAAATTATAAGTTGGATTAAAGGCTGTTATATTGCCTTGTCATTTCCGAAAATGTGCTTTGTTAAAGAAATTGGGTGTTGGATGTTTAAGTGATGTAAGTATATGTATATTCGGCTTGTAGTTATATAAGTGTAGTATGAGAAAATAACTCATAATTAAATGCAATGTATGTTTCGGTAAAATTGGTCTTGTTGGTTATTCATGTATGTATATATATACGCAATACTACGTAGTGATTTCTTAGCTTATGTGTAAAAGTATATGCAAGCATGATTATAATAAAATTATGGTTTTTAAGAAGTTGAATATTAATATACTCAAATAGTCAGGTGAGTATTCGGTCTAGTAAATAAAAATGCAATTACGTATATATATATGTGTGTGTGTGTGTGTGTGTGTGTGTGTGTGTGTGTGTGTGTGCATTCGGCATGGGTAAAACAAAGTGGCTGGTAAGTTGATTGAAAAATAGACAATGAGTGTATTTGATTTTTCGGTCAAGATGATGTTTAAGTACGAATATAATTATGTGGATGTACTTATAAGTATAACTTGAGATTAAATGGTATTTAGTCACTATAAATAACCATACTTGTAGAATTTATTAAATACATAATTGGTCTTAACGTAGATATGCATATAATTATAAAGTTGTTAATGCCTAGTAAGGTGTTTGGTTGTGCATGACTAGGGAATATATATATGCATATGGTGTTTGATATTTAATTATTAAGTCATATGTACCTTAACCTTATAATATACATGTATTATATTAAATTTCCTATTTGATAAGAAATTAAATAAATTCAATTGTTTAAATCAAGCTCAAAAGCAAAGAGGAACTAGATCAGATAAGGGAAAGGAGAAAGCAATCGAATAGCCTATCCGCCACTGTTCAAAAATATCCGAGGTAAGTTTTGAGTAATTACAGTTATTAGATAATTGATGTAATGAGATAAGTATGATAAATGAATTGCGACCTATGGTCTCTACTTGAATAAGGTTGTTTAATAAATAACTTGAGTATATAGCATGTAACCGAATGGATATTAGGAGTTAAGCTGAGATAGTGAAATGGTTATGTGTTCTTGCATAAAAGTGTTGAACCGAAAGTTATATTGAAAGTGTGTTTTCTTTGTGTGCTTATACTCGAATGAAGAAATTGAAGTACAAATGTGATATGTTATGTGAGCCGAGTTATCATGTGGGTAAATACGCTTAGCACTCGATATATTATATATCCGGGTTAAATCCCACAGGCTTCGTGCTGGTAATATATATCCGGGTTAAATCTCGCAGGCTTCGTGCTGGTAATATATATCTGGGTTAAATCCAGCAGGCTTAGTGCTGGTACTATATCCGGGCTTAAAGTTCCATGAGCTTTTGAGCTAGTAACCGGATTCGGGTTTTGAAACCTAGCAGGCTTAACGTCGGTGATTCGAATGAGATTACAAATTCAAATGTTCAAAGCAAACTATTATTTATTATGTATGATACATGGTAATGACCAGGTACGTATTATGTACTTATATGTGAATTGATTGCAAGGTGAGTCATTAGTATCAAATAACGATATAATTGTGTGGATGATTAATATATCTATGAATAAGAGAAATGACCTATTCGGTCGATGTCTGCCATTATATGAAAATATGTTAATTAAATTAGTTGTATGAGCCATAGAGTAAAGTGAAGCATGTGCTGAAAATTTCTTTGTGTATTTATATTCGGCCATAAGCTTTATATGTGGTATACTTGTGTTTATTCGGCTGAGTGATTGTAATTAGAATACGAGTTTTGTGATATTTAATGTTCGTTTTATATGATACGTTTTGATTGTTTGAAATGCTTAAAACTTACTAAGCTTAGTAATGCTTACTTTGTTGCCTTAATTCTCTGTTTTTTAGATCTTGTTCGTCAACTACTGTCTCGGGGATCTCAAAGTCGAAGTCGTCCACACTATCTAAGCCTTTTGGTACTCTAGTAGTTAAATTTCGATAATGGCATGTATAGGCTTGACTTTTTGTTGTTAAATAATTATCTTTTTGATGATGTATATATGTATAGTCATGCGAAAATGGCTTGATAAGTTACTATATGTGTTCCAAATGGCTAATGTGAATGTGTGGTTGAGATTTGATTAATGTTTTCAATGTTTGATGTGAATTGAACTTAAGAATGAATCACTATACCTAATTATCTTGATATGACTCTTTTGTATATGGTAATACTATTTAACCTTCCGGCGACGGGTACGGGTTAGGGGTGTTACAGTCCAAAATTTTAGAAATTGGTCAAATTGCTATTTAAGACCTCCTCATTAATATTCCAAAGTAATTTCATACTAAAAACTTCTAGAATGCAAGTTTTACAACTTATTCGATTTAGTCCCTAATTTCAACTTAAGCAGTTTATGCATAGAATTTCGTCACGAAATTTTCACACAATCATGCAATCATATCATAAACCTCAAAATAATTATAAAATAATTATTTCTATCTCGGATTTGTGGTCACGAAACCACTATTCCGATTAGTCCCTAATTCGAGATATTACATGACGTACCATTGATTTTAGGACGGTCCTTTTTAGCAACTGCTAAAACTATCATAGATGTTGGTACAAGTGAGTTAATACTTCGTGTAGGTGATGACACGATTAAACTCCAAGCTCATGATTCTGTTAGGATATCTAGTGATCGAGATGGTATTACGAGCTCTGTTAATGTTAATAACTTTGTGGCTCAACATTCTTTGCAGGAAACACCTCAGAAAAACGTGACAAAGTCGCAGTCCAGTTTACCTAATAAAAACAAAACAAATCATGAAGAAAAAAAATTACAAATCATGAACTAGATGAATGGTGGACACACGTCAAGGAGAAACCTAGAATACACGATGAATCAAAGTGACTCCATCACGAGTTTAAGGATAAGGCGAACCAATTTAAGATTGGCGATCAGGTATTGTTGGATAAAACGGACCCTCGAATCGCCACTTCAGAGCATAATGCAAACAGAGCAACTCCTTTTACGATACTGAATATTTTTCCATACGGTACAGTCGAGGTAAATCATCCTAAATTTGGAACTTTTAAGGTAAATATTACTCGGCTAAAACCTTATGTTGATAATAGAATTGATAGTGAGAAAGAGGAGTTTTGACTCCGTGAACCACCATAACTGTGCGAATACGAGGTAACTCGAGCTTAGACTTTAAATAAGCGCTTCTCGAGAGGCAACCCAAGTGTTAACACTGCTAATTTTCTTAACATTATTTCATGATTTTTTTTAAAATTAATTAATTTTCAAAATCTAAAAAAAAGAAAAAAGAAAAAAATGAGTTTTTGACCCACATGGCCTAGCCACACAGGTGTGTGGAGCACACGGCCTAGCCACATGGGCGTGTGGGATCTCACATGGGCGTGGGAGAAGCGAAAGAAAACACACACAGCTGAGCGACATGGCCATGTGACTCACACGGCCTGGACACACTAGCGTGTCCTAGGCCGTGGGAAACCTGGAGCTAATTTTTTTCAAATTCAGAGAGTTACACGGCCTGGCCACACAGGTGTGTGGAGCGCACGGCCTGGCAACACGGGCGTGTGAGATCTCACATGGGCGTGGGAGAAGCGAAGGAAAACACACACGACCTGGCGACATGGCCATGTAACCCACACGGCCTGGACACATGGGCATGTCCATGGCCATGTGAAAACTGGGTTAATCACCCAAATTTTATTTTATTTTATTTATTTTTAATTGTTATATTATTTATTTTTAATTTACTAATTAATTAATTATTTAATTATTCTATTACTTATATTTTTAATTTTTTTCATATTTTAATTTTTTATATACTTTTATTATTTTTATTTTTATTTTTATTTTGCTATTTCTATTTTTTTCTTTTTTCTTTCATATTTTTTTTCACTATTATCATTACAATTACCTTTTAAGTTTATTGATATCATTGAGTTTATTTTTATTTTTATTTTTATTTTTATTTTTATTTTTATTTTTATTTTTATTTTTATTTTAAATTTTGTTTTAGTTGTTTTATTATTATTATTTTCTCTTCAACTTATTTTCATTATTATCTTTTGAAAGATTTATGGTTGTTTCTAATCAAGTTATAACCCCTTAATTTTCTTTATTATTTGTGTTTATTTTCTTGTTAGTTTGCTCGGAATCATGAGTTACATTTAAATTTGATTGCAATTCCGCTTGTCACTATTCTGAAGATTTCATACAAGATTCAAGGCAGTTTCAGTTTTCTCCCTCTCTTATGATATTCTGTTTATACTGTGATTACATATGTTTGTACATTGAGGACAATGTACATCTTAAGTGTGGGGAGGTTATCTATAGAATTATTAGAAAATCCCTGAATTATGTCTTGTGTTTAAGTAATTTTCTCACATTACTATTAGAATGAATTCTTATTAATTTATGATTATCTTTGATTTGTTTTATATTAAATTCATAGCTAATTGTGCATTGATTGTTTAAACTTTAAGACACTAGAGAATCAAGCATTAGAAGTCTATTTTCAGAAATAAATTTTTTAGGTTGTTCCCCTAAATTGAGGTATTACCTTGAAGTTTGAAAGTTGCAAGATTGACATCAAAAGCCATAATTTTTGTGAGCTTTTGAGCCTTTAGAGCATACATTTTTTTTCGTGCTCACTTTATTATTGGTTATGAGTGTGTCAATATTGAATTGTTATTCTAGAACTTGCTTCGATTATACATATCGAGACCACACCTTTGATTTGATATACTGAGATGATAAAGGCACCTAGGTTTTAACCCACATACCCCACAAAAAGCCTACCTTCACAATTAACCCTTAGTGAACCCCCTTTTAATCCTAACAAACCGTTTCTTGATTTACCCATTAATATTAACCCATAACTCATTTTTGATTCATTGAGAATTGTTTCCCTTTTTATTGACTCCCTTTTTTGTCGAGATTTGAATTGGTTAGTTGCTTAACTATGTTCTTTTGTTTCAGTAGTTAAATTTTCTCTTATTATACATTGTTCTCAATAAAAATGAAAAAAGAAGTGAAAAAAATACATTTATGTTGATTATTACCAGTTCTATATTTTTGAGCTTAAGCAGTTAATTTCATATTCTGAGAAGAATATCATGTTATTCTTTAATAATTTCGATTGATGTAATTATTTAGTATTAGTTTATTTTTCTAGTTAGGTAATTTATCAATTTGATCTCGATTCTAACCTTCTTTTTCAGCCTTTATCCACCCCTTTAACCCAAGCCTCGTTACAACCCTTTAAAGACCTTTTGATTTGTGTATCATATCATTTTATAGTGGTGGAGATTTGATTTTCATGCAAGCCTATGGTAATGACTTTTCATAATTGACTTTTGAGTGCTTAATTTTTTAACTTTAAACACTTTGAGTGATTTTAATGAATCTTTAATGAGGATGTAAAATCTTGTCGATTTTGAATTAAAGGTAAGTACTTAGATAAAGGGAGATACCTATGTTTTCATGTCTTAAAAAAAATGTGTGACTTGGATTGTTTGAATATTTAGGGCTCTTTTAGTTGAATTTTCAATACATGATTCTTTGTAAATTATTTCAAAACATTATTGATGAGAATTATAAGTTGAGAAGAATTAATTTTAATTGTTAGTTGATGATTTTTCTTGAGGACAAGCAAATGCTTAAGTGTGGGGATATTTGATAAACCATAAATGTAACATATTTTAATCTCATTCTTAATGCGTTTATGGATGATTAATGATGTAAATTAGTGAATTTGATGCTCCTAATCCCTTTAAATTCATATTTCTATACTCAGGAGAGCATTTGGGAGCAAAAGCAGCAAAAAAAGGGCCAAAATTGGAGTTTTCAATATCCACACAGGCAGGCCACATGCCCATGTGCTAGCCGGTGTCGATATCGCTCCCTGTTTTCCAAACATGTAGAAAAATCTAATTTTTAAGGTTTTTGAGCATTCAAAAGTCTATAAATACATACTAGAAGAAGACCTAAGGGGACACACGGAGGAGAAAGCAGAAATTACTTGAAGAACGCCAACGGATTCAACTCGGAAGCAGGATCTCCTTCAAGACTGAAGATCTCCCTTCAATTTCACTCGAAGTTTTTGTGTTTCTTTATGTTTTGTTGTTTTCCTATTTTTGAGATGTTTTTCCCAAAAATTATGAACTAAATTCCCTAGATACCTAGGAAAGATGAAACCTATGACGGATCTTATTATTTAATTTTTTGAATTACATGACAAATACTTGTTCTTGTTCTTAATTATGTGTTATTAATTCTTGCCTTAATATTTTTAGAATATTAATTCAAGTTTGATGTACTTATTCAGTGGAGCAAAAGTCCATGTTTAAGAGTAGGTCTAGCATAATTAAGCGGAGTTGATTGCAATCCTAGAAATAGGACGACATAAATCTGTCGGATTAGAGTCAAATCTAATTAGGGAATCCATAGACCGAGTTAATGTAACGACAGGGGTTTTAATTAGAAAGCGATTTCAATTAATCAACCTAGAGTCAGTTGTTCCTAGTCTCAAAAGAGATATTAACATAATTTAGGGATTTCTACGGATCAAGACAAGTGAATAAATCATTTAATTCAAAGTTAGAATAATAAGTGAAGCCTAGGTGGATTCTTCCTTGGGTATTGTCTTTATCATTTGTTTATTCGATTATTTCCTTCACTCTCTGTCATGTTCATTAGTTAATTAGTTTAGTTAATTTTAAATTAAAACAAATCCCTTTTATTTTAGGCTAAATAATAGAAAGATAGTTAATACTAGTACTTTTAGTCCTTGTGGATACGATATTCTGGACTCACCATAGCTATACTATCATTCGATAGGTGCGCTTGCCTTAGTCGTGATCGTAGTCTAGTTTAGTGATTCATAAAACGATCATCAGCCTCTTCTCATGCACTGATGGAAAACCTGTAAAAAGTAAATACACTAAGTTAAATAAAACTAATAAGTAAAAAAACCAAACAAAATTTCACCAAATTGTTGATCCTTTGCAACGGCGCTAAAAACTGTCGCATGTAAAATGATATGCGATTTGTGCAAGTATACATGTCGGTTCAAGTAATAAAGTGATGAGTAAGCATCATTCCCACGAGGATCAGATTGAGGCACAAAATTGGTCAAGTTATTTTAATATGGTTAATGTTATAGGTAGACTGACAAATAAGATGCTACGGTAAACTAAGGTAAGTATGCAATGATAATTCAAAGGAATGATGATGTATTTGATAGATGGAATTGATGAATAATTAGAAATGCTATGGCAAAAGTGAGAGCAGAAATGTAATGGAAATAACGAAAGTGATTATCTTAATGGAATGTAAACAAATAAATAAACAACTAAACATGTTGTGGCAAAGTTACTACGACAAAGAATAAGGATAGAGTGATGTTGATTCAAAAGGTCGGGATTACCCAGAATCGACCCTTACTGTCAATAATGCCTTGGCAAATTCGTATCTACTTTAATACACAGAAGAGTTCTAAAATGGCTTGTCTCTCATGAAAACAAAACCTCAAGTTACCTTGCCCGTGTCTATACGCTTTTTAGATATCTTGCATGGGTTCCTTCTGTATGATCGTGACTCTATTTCTAGAGTTGACTACAAGTGTCTATCGAATACTTGTTTATTTCATTTAATTTTAATCCAACCAATCCAACCCTTTCGAAATTAGAATCAGTTTATAAGTATGCGAACAGTCTTCTATGTCTAGAGATCGTTGCATTTTAATTAAGAAATAAGAAAAATCAAATGAAATAGTAAAGTAAATTAGAGATATACTACATCTATAAAAATAGTTTAAGGTTTCATCAAAAGTAATCCCAACCCTATGAGATTTAGTTCATGGGTTGGGAAATAAAATTCCAAACCAAAATATTATCTGACATTATTGAAGAACTTCGAGAAGTAGCTTTTGCTTTCCCAGTCCACACTTTGACAGCACAGCTTCCTATGATGGCTAAGAAGGACTCCCTTCGACTTCTTGTCGTTTACGCTGTCGAACCCTTATTCACACCTAAGGATCTCTCTCTCACTTTCGTTTTGTTCGTCCTTTTTGGGTTTCCTCCTTTGGCTTTTTATAGGCTTTTCCCTAGGATAAATCTAACAACTCATGTTTATCTTCTCCTTTTTTTAAAATTCTCTTTTAAACAATCCAAGATTATCTTCTTTTTAAATTCTTTTTTCAACAACCCAAGGTTTTCTTCTTTTTAAATTCTTTTTTCTAGGATAAAAACCAACAACCCAAGATTATCTTCTTTTTTGTGCATATTTTTTTGCTACAAGTACAGTTAGGCTGAAACTGGTATGCATTGAGTGTTGACTCAATCTTCCTGGAATTGCCACGGCATTCATGCTAAAAAAATGTCCAACCTTTTGCCCCAGCAAACCTTCACTTCTTTATTTCTCGTTCCTCAACCTGCATCTGCCAATTACTACCAAACAAATCCATCCCTCAAACAAGTAAAAGTAACATATAATAACATTTAAGCACATTCCAATCATCTTAATGTAATGCAATGAAAATTACGATTGGAATGTCTTAAAATGCAACTAAATTTACCTAATTATAGGCAATTAGCTAGGTCTAAAGGAATGAAAAATAACTCTTTTTAAGAGTTATCACATATCATGCATAAGATATCAATATATAAATCATCAATCACACAATAAAACATCTTTCTTTTCAATTCCAAAGTACATAATCATTCCAAATCACATACAAACCTTTACTAAATGGTTCATTCCATGATTCCCTTTTCAAACGCATCCCTTTTCATTTGCTATCCTTTCTGGATAACATCCTTTTCAGCCTTTTCATTTGATATCCTTTTCGAATATATCCTTTTCAACCTTTCTATGTGTTATCATTTTCAGATAACTTTCTTTTCAACATTTTCATGTGTTATCCTTTTTAGATAACTTCCTTTCAACCATTTCATGGATTCAGAAATACCAAATGTAATGTCATAGTGTCTTTCAACCATGGTCTTTTCCATTTCGAGTATGATACCATGATATATTTCAATCACGGTCCTTTCTTTTTCTCAAATCAAAAAAAAAAATTTAATCATAAATACATAAATACATATATAAAGCTATCAATTAATCTTATAAATTCAAATGTAATATTTTAGAATGAAATACAAACTTACCTCACCAAAAATGATTGTAAAAACAAAGTCGATGACTATTCCAACACTTTAGCCTTTTCTTGGTTTAGGTCTAGTTGATTGGTTTCTTGATCTAAATAGTAACTTAACTCAATTAAATAATTCAAATAGCATAAATTTAAAGATTCTAACTTATAACCCATTTTAATGTAAAATTATGAATTTACCTCTAACATTTTAACTTTTGTGCAATTTAGTCCTTAAATTATAAACTCACAATTAAACCACAATTAATGAAATATCATGCTAGTCGATTTTCTCTAAGGTCCTTTACAGCCCATATCTTTCATTATTTCATAAAATTATCATTGAATTTTACCATTTTCTCAAATAAGCCTTTAAGCTCAAATTCATTAAAAATCACTTAACAAAATGTGTCTATTTAACAACCAAGCTTAATAATATATCAATTAAATTCACTAACACTACAAACTCATTCATGAAAATTCCCTAGACTTTTAATAATTTCACAAATTGAGCCCCATGCTAGCTAGATTAAGCTAATACAAGCTTAAAAACATAAAAATCACTAAAAACGAGACAAATTTACATACCATGTAATAGCAAATAGCCTGGCTAAACCTAGTTCTCCCCTTGACTATGGTGTTCACAGTTTCAGCAAGAAAAAAAAAAGAAAGGAAGATGATGATACATTTTTGTCATCTTTTACTTAATTTCTAATTTACATAATTACAAAATTAACCTTGTTAAATTATCAAAATAACACAAAAACCATGCCATAATCATCCACTAACTAATGATATAGCATATTTATTCATTAAATATGTTAACTTACGATTCCATATCCATTTGACCCTTTTAACTAATAGAATTCAACTTTTGCACCTTTTTCAATTTAGTCTTTAATACCTAGTTAACCATTTAAACCTTAAAATTTCTTAACAAAAATTTAGTACGGCCCTAATATAATCCTATATACATTAAATAAAAATTCAAATGCCAACTCTCTCATCGGAATCGTGGTCCCAAAACCACTATTTTTGACACCACTAAAAATGGGTTGTTACAGTAGGAGCTTTAAAGTCCTTTTGTTATGATGTTACTGTTACACTTTAGTTAAGGCATACTTACAGTTATGTGTATATTTTTTTGTGGCATGTAAATGTCTATATATGTATGTCTTTGGCTATTTGGTTGGTACCACTTGAAAGGGGATGAAATATGATAAATTGTTTGTGAATGGAATGAATGAACTTTGTGTATTGGCATGTGTATAAGGTAAGGATTTGTGAGCTTTTGAATGTGAATCAGTTTGGTGTATGAAATATGGTGCCACTGAGGGCATATTGGTTAGGCACTTTGGTTGAATGTTTTGGTATGTTTTAAGCTTGTTTGAATGTGCTTTGAAGGCATGTTAATGGTTTATTTTGGTTTGGCTTGGCATGTAACACCCTAGACCCGGTCTAGACGTCTAGACCAAGTTTGGAGAGTTACGATACCCTTACTAAAACCTATACTATCACAACACAGTTAAACGAAAACATTCCTATGAATCATTCAAGATAACAATAATTTAAAGTATATGATCTTCATAAATTCCATAAAATGCAAATCCCTAGTAGAATTACTTAAAACGAAAGATAAAAGGTTGACCGAACTCCCGCGACACCGACCCGATCAAGCCTGAGAATCACCTAAAATCTAACCAAAAACAGGATGAGTTGTAAACTCAGTATGTAATAGTAGTCAGATTCTTTATTTCATATTCATTTGCAAAGTAATTAAATTCAGGGATTCGGTTCAGTACAGAACTATTTACGATTATGATTCAAAACAGATTGATTGTACCTAGATAGATATTTATATATATATGCAATTCCATATATACGTCACAGATCAGATTCAGATGTAGATATTCCTAAACCCTATCTGCTACACACCATCTTCAACCATCCCAACACACCATTAAGGGCATTCAATGCCTGTAACACCCCTTGCCCGTATCCGAAGCCGGGACAGGGTTCGAGGCGTTACCGGACTTAAACATTCACAAACATGCAAAACAGGGCCATAAAATTTCATCCAAATTAAAACTTTTCAAACACATGTAAATCGTCCCTTATACAGGCCTTCGAGGCCTAAAACATACATCGGGGTGGTTCGGGACTAAACTGAGGACTTTAGAAAGCTCTGGGAAAACTTAGAGAAATTTTCATGAAACAGGGTCACACGCCCGTGTGGGCACAGGGACACACTCGTGTATCTTCAACACGCCCGTGTCCTCAGGCCGTGTAACTCTCTATTTATAACGTCAGCAAAACAAATTAATCCACACGGCTGAGACACATGGCCGTATCTCTGCTCGTGTAGCCAATACTTAAGCTATTTTCCAAGCCTTATGTTGTCATTAATTCTCTCCCATACTTATACACATTATAGACACACATTATAACATCAATTTAATGGTTAATCATCCTTTAGTAAAATTCCGTTGAAGCATTTACATGTTGTCATACATGTGTTTATTACCTATACTCATGTTACACCAAGTTAGACATTCCAATTCACATTCTACAATTGTCTGTATTCAATCATTATCAACCTACTACCATGCCACACATTCATTCCATGGCCACGACCACCTCGAATGGTCTTAGAGCATTCATCATGTACATGTCTTATACTAATCAATCATAACAACCAATTATAAACACATCACAAACATTAACACATAGCAAGAATAATTAGGCTTACAAGCCATAACCATTTAAGTCACATCTCATGGCCATATACAATAAATCAATATAAGCCGATACATTTGGCTAATCATAACAACATCTAACATAAAAACTAGTCTTTATACATGCCACTCACTTGAAAGTATTTAAAACACATATGACAATACTCAGGAGTTGTTGGCTTGATAGTGTGATGCTGCCTCCGACGGTCTCCAACCCCAAGCTGACCTAAGAACACTAAAGAAATAGAGAGGAGGGAGTAATCTTAAAACTTAGTAAGTCCATATGAAAATAATAAGCAAATTATCAACATGATTCCATGAAAATGTAATCATAATTACACTTTTGCTGATTTTTTGGTCATGATGTTTTCTCGAGTCATACTTACTAATTTATTTATATCTGGAGCTACGAAACTCCAAATTAAGATCCGTTAATTTTATCTGAAACTAGACCCATATATCTTCTTACCATAAAATTTTTAGAATTTTTGGTCTAGCCAATAAGTACAGTTTATTCATTAAAGATACCCCTATTTCACTGTCCAACAGTTCTGACCTCTCTTCACTAAAATTATTTATCTCATGGTACAGGACTCCAAATTGAGAAAAGCTAATTTTCCCAGAAACTAGACTCACATATATTATTACCATAAAATTTTCATAATTTTCTTTTAGCCAATTAGTACATTTTATTCATTAAAGATACCCCTGTTTCACTTTCTGATAGTTTCGACCTCTCTTCACTAAAAATTATTTATCTCATGTTACAGCTCTCGGATGTTGTCCCCATCAATTTTTCTTGAAAATATACTCATTAAAGATTTTAACCATGAAAATTATGACCCATAATTATTTTTTTACAATTTTTAATAATTTTCCCAAATTAGAATAGGGGATTCCAAAATCATTCTGACCCTGTCTCACAAAAATCCAACTATCACTAAATATGAAATTCTTTTGCCTTCACCATTTTTTTATGAGAAAATAGACTCGTTAAGCTTTAATTTCATATCTTATTCAACCTTTAATTCAATTTCTCCCATTTTTGGTGATTTTTAAAATTCACACAACTGTTGCTGTCCAAAATTGTTTTATTACAAAATTTCACTTTTACATAATTTCACTTACTCCATTCTATCTTACCAAAAGATTTGCTCAACTATCGAGCACATTGCTCACAAATTTTCACATAGATATACTTGCACTTATTCATAACATAGTCATGTACATATGTATTTTCACTTAGTAAATTTCCCCTTGAACTCATCGGAATAATAACAGATACCCAGTGGCCTGTGCATATACCACCCTTGTAATCGAAGCTCTCTGGTACGCATAGTAGCCTGCACTTAGTACTACACATGTGACCTATCAATCTGGTACACGTAGTGGCCTGCACTTAGTACTACACATGTGGCTTAACTATCTGATACACGTAGTAGCCTGCACTTAGTACTACACACGTGATCGAAGTTAACGGGTACGCATAGTAGTCTGCACTTAGTACTACACCTGCAACCTATCAATCTGGTACACGTAGTAGCCTGCACTTAGTACTACACACGTGACTTAACCATCCGATACATGTAGTAGCCTGCACTTAGTACTACACACGTGATCGAAGTTAACGGGTACACATAGTAGCCTGCACTTAGTACTACACATGCGACGTATCAATCTGGTACACGTAGTAGCCTGCACTTAGTACTACACACGTGACTCACAACGGATCATTTGTATCTCTTCTATTCTGAAGGTTCAATCGGGAAATTCTTCACTTTTTACCATTTTACTAACTCGTTCTTAGTCAATTTCGATTCGTTGTTTACATCAATTGATCATTCTATAGGCAGCCACATCTCATATAATAACAAAAGATAATAACATAAAAAGAATCAAAATATTATTTACATACAAACTTACTCATTTCAAAGAAACATTATATTCCATCAAACGTCCAAACCTTTACCGGACGTACTCGAATTGTGGCTTCATTAACATAGAATATTTCATAATCACATGGCATTGCAACATTTTCATCATAATAGCAAAACATCAAGAACATGTTATATCATCAAAATAATCACATAATATCAAATTATTCACATATATATACTTGCAACTCGTGTAATATTGAAGCATTAGCATTCAAATACAATATTGCATTATTAAAATCACATGAACTTACCTTGTGTTTGAGTAGGACTATATTTGCACTTTGGCCCCTAAACTTTCACATATTTGCACTTTGGCCCCTAGGCTCGTAAAATGATTTGTATTAAATTTCCTTGCATTTTAAGCCTAGCAGAATCATTTTCATAACTGTAGCAGCCCCTAATTTTCACTAAATCACACTTTTATGTCAAATTTTGTAACTTTTACAAAACGGTCCTTTTTTACAATTTCACCGAAAATCACTTAGTAAAAGTCATTTATTACACACCGAGCATTCATATTCTACCATTAGACATCAAAACACATGCATGTCATCCATGGGTAAATTTTTAAACACAAACCCTAGCTCAAAATATGGGTAGAAATGAGTAAATCTTGTTACGAGGATTTCAAAAACGTAAAAATCATTAAAAACGAGGCTAGGACGGACTTACAATAGAGCTTGGAAGTTTGAAAAACCCTAGCTATGTCTTCTTCATGCAAGTTTCGGCCATGGGGTAGAAGATGGACAAAAATTTGCTTTTATTTTAGTTTTAATTCATTTTAATTAATAGATTACCAAAATGCCCCTAACTTTAAAATATTCTATTTCACCCATTTCATATCCATTTTTGTCCAACAAATTATCCAATGATCTAATTACCATTTAAGGGCCTCCAACTTAAAATTTCATAACAATTAGACACCTCTAACATGTAGAACTCAACTTTTTCACTTTTTACAATTTAGTCTTTTTGACCAAATTGAGTGCCCAAACGTCAAAATTTTTGAACGAAATTTTCACGAAATCATCTCGTGAGACTATAGACCATAAAAATATAATTAAAAAATTTTATTGTGTCGAATTTGTGGTCCCAAAACCACTATTTCGACGAGGCCCTAATTTGGGATGTTACAATGCTTGACCAACCCTACACAATACGAAGTGTCTATTTGACAAGTTTACAGTAACACAGCTTAGCTACTGGATCATATTGCATCAAAGCGCCAGAGTCAAAATTGATCACATAGTGCCTTAACAACTGGTTCAGAACAGATTACTTCCTTCTTCACAACATCCCAACCCATGCATATGCAAAGTACAGATATTCATAGTGCACTTACATGTATAGCATTCATGTATCAGTTATAGAGTATTAGAGAGTTCTCAATCAATCAAATTCAAATCATTCATACAATAAGGAAAAATCATTATCAGTCATAAACCAAATTTACGGCCTTAAAAATGGGTTCTAGGCCTATGTTATACTGCCACACGGCCTGGACACATGGCCATGTCCTTGCCCATGTAGATCACACGGCCTGGCACACGCCTATACTCTTAGCCCGTGTGGTTCTAACCTCTAAACAAAGAGTTATAAGACTTGGGCATACGACTATGTCTTTATCCATATGACTCGCACAACCTAGGCACACGCCCGTGTGCTTGCTCATGTGGTCCTAAATCACAAACAGTGAGTTACACGTCCTAGGCACACGCCCGTGTCTTATAGCCATGTAAACCCTGCACTAATTTGGCCACACACAGCCTAGACACACACTCGTGTACCAGGCCATGTGGCCTCAATTCGGTGAATAGTTAGTTACACGGCCGATCGCATGGCCTGCCACACGTCCGTCTGGCGTCAAAAACCACCATTACCGGCGAATTCAAGTTTTCGGTATGCACTTGATTTCCTTTTGATGGGGAAACAATACGGAGACTACCCAGAACCTCGTACGAAACAGAAGAAATCAAGCTAATACGGTGAATTAACTTCCTCTGCAATATCCTTCCGCAAAATCGACCTCTCAGGCAACCAGACTTCACAATTCACATAATAATCGAATCTGAAAAAAGAGAAAAATAAAAGAAGGAGAAACAAGAACTAAGGTTTTAGAAAAAAAACGAAAAGAACAATAGCATTTTTTTAAGTTAACAACCACCCTTTCCAGCATTTGCAAAAAAAAATATTCCCTAATGCGTACAATAGGATTCAAACTTGGGACCAGAAAGAATACGGACAGATGCTTAACCAATGAACCAGCAGGCTCATTCTTGTCACCGATTTACCCAAAATTGCACTTAACCACCTAACATATGGATAGGGGTTGTTTTAAACAACAAAACTTTAGCAACACAGTTCGAACTTCAGAACTCAAACACAAAAGCGGAGCACATAACCACAAATACAGAACTTAATTATTGCAGATTTCGACAATTAGACTCTTAAACTTTTGGGGCATTACATGGCACCTAAGGAATTGGTATTGTTTTCCCTTGTTTTGAAAGTTATTTTAAGTGCACACGGGATGTCAAATGGCCACGCGCCACACACGGTCACACCACATGGTCGTGTGGACTATTTACTTTTAGTGCAGGTTTGTCCCACACGGTTTCAGGTTGTTACACGGCCTAGAGATAAGGCCATGTGACCCTATTTTGAATCATGCATAGTCTGGCACACGATCTATAACATAGCCGTGTAACCTTATTTTGATTTGCACATGGGTGAAGACACAGTTTGTGACACGACCGTGTGACCCTATTTTCAAACTGTACACGGTTTGGCCATATGGCCATGTGACCACTGTTTTCAAGTTTTTCTACATTTTTCTATTTTGTTTCAAATAAGTTTTTAATTGTTCCTAAATTGATTTTTAAGCTTTGCAAGCTCGATATTAGGCCCGTGATCGTATATATACTATAAATTATGATCGGTCTTGAATATTTAGTATTTAATTTAATAATTGAATGGTTTTATGTTGTCATTTGATTTGATATGTCATTTGATTTGATATGTGTCATAATACTCTATAACCCTAACCTGGTGACATAGATAAGTTAGGGGTGTTACAACCAGTATCTATCATCTCCGATAGAGATCTATGCTTTACTTCAAAGTTTTGAGAGAAGTTACATGAAGCTTTGTGTACCCGATTGAATTTCAGTACTGCATTTCATCCTTAAACTGATGATCAGTCTGAACGGTTGATTCAGATTTTGGAGGACATGTTGATAACTTGTGTTATTGAATTTGAAGGTAGTTGGGAGAGATACTTGCCACTAGTTGAATTCACTTATAATAATAGCTACCAATCAAGTATTAAAATGGAACTATATGAAGTGTTGTATGGAAGGAAGTGTAGAACACATGTTTTCTGGACGGAGTTAAGCGAAAATAAGCTAGTGGGACCGAATTTGATGAGAGAAACAGAAGAAAAAGTGAAGTTTATTAGAGATCAACTAAAAGCGCCTTCCAATAGAAAGAATTCATGTGTTAATATTAATAGAAAGAATATTGAATATACTGTAAGAGAAAAAGTATTTTTCAAAAGTGTCTCTATGGAAAAAGGTTCTTCAATTTGGAAAGAAAGAAAAGTTAGGTTCGAGATGTATAGGACCATATGAGATTTTGAAGTGTATTGGTCCAGTGGCTTATCGATTAGCCTTACCACCAGAGTTGGATAGGATTCATAACACCTTTCATGTGTCTCTGTTACAAAGATATCGATCCAGTCCATTACATTTGGTTACATTGGAAGTTGTTGAAGTTCAGTCAGTTTCGACAAATAAAGAAGCACCAATTTAGATTCTCGCTCAAGACATAAAGGATCTAAGAAAGAAGCGGGACCCTTTAGTGAAAGTATTATGGAGACATCATAATGTTGAGGAGGAGACATGGGAAAGTGAAAAAGTAATGAAGTAGTAGTATCCACAACTATTTGAGCCAGGTAAATTTCGAAGGCAATTTTTTTAAGGGGGGAGAATGTACCATCTTTGACACCCCCTAAAATGAGAGCAGTGTCAATTTAGGTTGGCATGTGTTAGGATTTTTGAAGTAGATAAAATAGAAATTATTACTATTAGTGGAGAGGATAGTTGGATATTATAAGGAATTAAAAAAAGGTTTTTAAATTTAGAGAAATTAAATTGAGATATTGACCAAATCATAAAAGTGTGAGAAGTGTAGGACAATAGTATAAAAATTACAAATAAGAAAAGACTAGATTAGATGGATGAGAAAAAGAGGAAGGACTGGAAGGGTAAATTGACCATGAAAGTACATGAATATGTGGGTCATATTAAGAGTGAATAGCCACTATTTGTTTGAAATGGCGATGATTAGATTTTTGTTTAATTAAATATTATTACTAAAAAAAGGGTGAATAGATATTCCTAATAGAAGATGTAGAAAAAAGGAAGAAAAGTCAATCATCATCATCTTTTCTATCTTCTTCTCCACATCTTTGACTCCCCATTTCTACCAAGTTTCCTTTTCTTTCATTTTAGTCTGTTTTCCTCAATTTCCAACCCTTTCAAGCTTTACACTTCAAATTTCCTCCATAATTTTTTAGTGAAACCACAAGAGTGACTCCATGGCATGATAAGTTTTCATGAAGCTAGCTAGAATACATACTTGAAGAGAGAGAACGAAAGGTTTAGGGATTTTAAGTAAGGTTAAGGTAAGGATGATAAAGTTTCCTATAGGACTTCATGTATCTTATCAAAATGCATAGAAATAGTATGTGATTTTTGTTTTGATATTAAATGTTGTATATGAGTTATGTTAATGAAGAGAAAGAGAATAAGAGTGAACATCAAGTTGGTGATAAAGGCAAAGAAATAACAAAAGAGCGAAGGAAGAAGGAAGGGTTCATTCCAAGCAATTTTGTTATAAGTATATCAAGAATTTTACTTATATAATTTAAACCCTAAAGCACAATTTGATAAATTAATTTAGTGCTATTCATGGAATCTTATTGTATATAAAAATGATACCTTGTATTATGGGATTTAATTGAAAGATTAGTTGAATGGTTATAATAAATTGAAAAGTTTGTATAGTGTATTGGGAGGAAAAGGATTAAATTGCAAAGAGTGCAAAAGTTAGATAGGTGAGATAGATATTAATATGAAGCATTTAAGTGAAGTGTTAAATGTTAATAAAACAAATGTCAAGTGAAATTTGATGATTTATAATTCTATATGGATAAGGACTAAATTTTAAAAAGAGTAAAGTTTGAATTGTTTATATTTGTTGAGAAAATGTAATAAAATTATATTTTAAATTCCCATGTAGACAAAACGAGAACTAGTAGAATATAAATGGCATGCCATTAGGATTAATTCTATATGTGCAAGTGATAGTGCACTATGTTGTAAGTGAAAGCGACACTACGATGCAAGTGTTAATGACACTTCGGTACAAAGTGACATCCTCATATCCATGCAAATAATAGTGGCACTTTAGTGTAAATTATTGACATTTCCACATATCCTATATGTTCTATCAAGTCTATAAATGGGCATAACTTTGATAAGTAGTTTATAAACTTGTTAATTAGATACCATATTATACCTATTATTGAAACAATTTCATGTATGATGACATTGTTTCATTAGTGTTTTACACACACATTATAAATGATAATTTAGTCTATATTGCAAAGTTTAATTCTTGATGTACTTACTAAGCTCTTGTGAGCTTAACGTGTTTCTTTTCGAACACGTAGGTGAAGACTCATTTTGAAACTCTATAGTGAAAGTTAATCTCTACTCATATCACAACAAATCAAGGATTTGAAAATACTATGAATCTAAATTTTTGGTAATTGTCTATCGCATGTACATAGGAATATGTTAAGAATGTTTGTGGATGATTTCAATGGAAGAAATTGATGGTTTTTTATCTTCTTTGTAAATTTTGTATCTTGGACATGTTTGATGTTTTTTTAAGTTGAATTAAATGATGTATAAGGTTATAAATTGGAATATTTGGATGCTTTATTGGTTGATATGGTTGATATACACTATATAGAGGTTGTCCTAAGTGATAGGGAGCAAAATGCTTAAGTTTCAAAATGGTAAGACTGAAGTTGTGATGTTGGGCTTATAAAGTTGCGACGAGCCTTACGTAGGGAGTGACATCGTGACGTGGTACCTTCATGGTCGCGACAACTCAAGTCAGAGAGTGACGTTGTGATGTGGAATCCATGAAGTCGTGACAAGCACTCGATATTTTGGAACTTTACGATTTGGTCCTTAAACGACCTCCAATCACATTGAGAGCTTTCGTAAGCTCATTTTAAGATTGGATATGAATGTAATTCATATTTTAATTGTATTATGATCCTAATAACTGTATTATGATTGTTTAATTTATATGGGATTATTGTAGTTGCTCTGGCAATGAATGTGACATCTCAGTACCTTGACCTGGCGATCGGGTCGAGTAAAGGGTGTTATAGTATAGTTAAAATTCATATGAAAGTTGGTCCAATTGATAATAATGTGTCTACTATTTTGGCAGGTTGGAATATTCCCCTTAAAATATCAACAAAAAATGAGTTTGGAAAATCATTTGATTGGCCTCCTGAGTTCAAATCTTCAGCTTCTTAGACGGAAAGCGAGTGAATGGACAGTAGAGGGATAGGGAGGGGAGAGTGGTAGCGAGGAGAAAGCCAAGAGGGGCGGGATGGGATGGGGGAAATATTTTTTATATTATTTTTAATTAATATTAATATAAATATTATTAGAAAATTAGAAAATTTTTATTTTTATTTTTATAATTTTTTTATTAAAAATATTTTTATTTTTTGAATTATTTTATAAATATAATAAGGTGGTTTGTTTATGCAGGTTTTTTGCCATATGTCTATTAGTGATTGGGATACATCATCATTAACAATGGCTGACTAATAGTTGACTAACAACTGACCAATGGAAAAAATTGTAGTTTAGGTACCCAAATTGACAAAAAAAAATAAGTACATACATGGAAAAACGGGTTTAGTTTAAGGGGTAATTTTTGAATTAAGCCTCTTTATTACTTTGAATTAAAATATGACGATTGGATTTGGAAAATACAAAGGTTTGGATCAGTTTCAAGTTATTTGGGCCAAAAATAAGAATTTTTTTTTTCTTTTCGGCCAAGATATTCGACCCAAATATTAGAAATACCGGTTTTTTACAATTCATTCAGTGGACGGTTAGTGGTTCAACTGTGGTTCAGACCGGTTTATGAGTTAACTGATTCTTTTTTTTTATCTATTGGATTGGTGCATTGGTCGATTCACAGTCCGATTGGTCGGTCCTTTACGATTTCTAAAATATTGGTATTTTGGTAAAATTTTTGTTTATGTTGCAGCCTGATTATGTTATTGTGTTTTTTCTGTAAGTAAAGTGTATTCTTCTTCTTCTTTTTTTGGTGAAAAAGTGTACTCTTCTTTCAGCATTGGATAATACACATTACTCCTAGAGGTTTCGTTCATCAACCTAGCAAGTAAATAAAAACAGTCAAATATTCTAAATTCAATATAAATATAATTTAATACTAAAATTAAATATAAATGGCAAATAAATAAATACTTGCTTAAGTAATACTTTAATAAAAAATTACCATATCACATGCTACCAGAGTTATATGATTTACTTATGTCAAGAGAGCCATAATAGAGTTTAAAAGGTCGAATTTAAAGTTTAAAAAAAATTTGAGAGTTTTTTTAATTTAAGAAGTCGACAATAATGAGAGACAGCTTTAGCTTGGCTGAAAAAATAAAATCGAGGAGGGATATTTATAGGAATGTTGATGCCCATGAGTGTCTACACTAATTTATGAGATTTGAGTTAAATGGTGAAAACTTAAATATGCTTAAACTCAACACCCATTAGTATAGAGTTCCTTCATATAATGCATTTATCAGGGTTAAGTTTTTGATAAGTGATTAAAATAGATACTTAAATTCCATATAATGCATTTATTAGGATTCAACTCCTAGTAGTAAAAATTAATGTTATCTCTTACCTATTATGTAAAACTTGACATCCATGTATGTTAAGATAGCTTAAATCGTTGCATAATTATTAATCAGAATCCATTTGGGCAATGAAAACTTTACGACATAGATTTCACAAAGGAACTCAACACCTTTAAATGTCAAGATAGAAGTCCAAAAAACCGTATTTTGGAAAATAAGTTTAGATACACTTAGGAGGGAAAATAATAATATATTTTATTATATTAAAGTTAAAAAACGAATAGTTCTAAGAAAAAAATGAGAGATCTGTTATGAATATCTTATTAAGTGGATCTCCATCATGATAAAGATAAAGTTTTTATGTACTTTAAATTCTAATAGTTATTAGAATTAGATCTCTACTTCTTTTATACTTATTATGCCTATAAATAGAGACTCTAATGAAACATTGTAATCATCCCTTTTTTATCAATAAAGTACATTCTCTATTGCTTTCATATTTTCTTTTTCTTTATTCTCTCCATCTCTCTTTATTTTATAACACGTTATCAGTACAATTCTCAATTTTTTTTTCTAAACCCACCTCGTTGTTATTTTTCATTTGATACCCCCAAAAAAATTTTAAAACCCATACCTCAATTGCTTTCTATCCTTTTCTAATCCCTTGTTGAATTACTTTCATTATTTTTCTAACCTAGCATTCAAATTGATTGCTTGGCTACCCAAAATTGACGAAAAAAGAGGGGTTCAAACTTGTGCAGTGATTTGCTTAAAGTTTTTGGAAGGAATCAAATTTAATTTCTCTATCGAATTAAGGTAATCCTAAATTTTATATCACAAATTATTTTATGTTATTTCCTTTTTTTCTTAATTACGTTATTATAATTACATTTGACAAATAATATGATTACTATTATTTTACTAATATTTTTTTTAGTTTTTTTTTAGTGATTATAATGTCAAATCTTGCCAAACTTGAATTTGTCGCCCTAGACATCTCAAACAAAAACTATTTGTCATGGGTGTTAGATGCTGAAATTCACCTAGATGCTAAAGGTCTAGAGAATACTATAGTAGCAAATAAAAAATCATCTAACCAAGACAAGGCAAAAGCAATGATTTTCATCCGTCATCATCTACATGAAGGATTAAAAGTGGAATATCTCACTGTGAAAGACCCTCTTGAGTTGTGGAAAAATTTGAAACAAAGATTTGACCATTAGAAAACAGTGATCCTCCCTAAAGCTCGTTATGATTGGATGCACTTATGGTTGCAAGATTTTAAGACTTTAAGTGAATACAATTCAGAACTTTTCAAAATTAGTTCTCAACTAAAATTATGTGGAGAGAACATAACTGATAAGGATTTGTTAGAGAAAACCTTTTCAACCTTTCACGCTACTAATGTGCTCCTGCAGTAGCAATACCGTGAAAAAGGTTTTAAAAAATATTCTGAATTGATTTCATGCCTTTTAGTGGCTAAACAAAATAATGAGTTGTTGATGAAAAACCATGGAATTCGTCCCATTAGTACTGCACCACTCCCTAAAATGAATGCTGTAGTACACAATAAATATGGAAATGAAACATATAAAGGTCGCGATCATGGTTGTGGTCGTGGACTTAGTAGGGGATGTGGTCGAGGACGTACTAGTAACTGCTATCATGGTGTTCAAATAGTGGTATATCTAACCACCATAAAAAGAATAGCAATGGAAGACAAGAAAGAGGTGGTCAAAATAATCATTCAAAGGTTATTTAGAATTTATGTTACCAATGTAGTATGAGGGGGCATTGGGCACGTACTTGTCGTACGCCTGAACATTTAGTGAAACTTTATCAAGCATCTATTAAAGGGAAGAAAAATAATATTGAGACAAATTTTATATCCAAAAATGATGAAATGGAGGCAAAAGAGGAAGGTGGTGTAATTCATGGCCTTAATAATATAACTCACATTGATGTGATAGATTTCTTTGAGAATCATTAGAAAAGTTGTTGTTATTTTAGCATTTTATATTGTTTTTAAGTATGTTTTGTTTTCTTGCATAAAGAATAAGTTGGTGTTATTATGTTATTTTAAATATGTTCATTTTCTTGATTCAAAAAAAATGTTGATTTATTTACTTATTTTGCAAGTTATACATATTCAATAAATATTTGCAACGTTTCTAGTGTTATATTTTATTTATTTTTATGAAGAATATGAATGATCAACAAAATTCTGTTGGATCCAAAATCAATGGAGACCTATGTCTTGCTGATAGTGCTACAACACATACGATACTCAAAGAGAAAACATATTTTTCTCATTTAACAATAAGTGGTGCTCATGTTAATACAATCTCAGGTATTTCAAAACTTATTGAACGCTCCGGAAGAGCAATTATATTATTACCTAAAGGGACAAAATTTTTCGTTGATGATGTTTTATTTTCCACTAAGTCTCAAAGAAATTTATTGAGTTTTAAAGATATTTGTATTAATTGATATCATATTGAGACTATGAATGAGAAAAATATTGAATATCTATATATTACAAATGTTGAATGTGGAAAGAAATATGTTTTGGAAGGACTACCACTTTTTCATCAAGTTTATATTATACACATATTAGTACAATTGAGGCACACGTTACAACAAACCAGAAGTTTGTAGAACCACATACTTTTACTATTTGGCATGACCGATTAGGCCATCCCGGATCTATTATGATACGAAAAATAATTGAGAATTCAATCAGGCACCTATTAAAGAACCAAAAGATTCTTGAATTTAAAGATTTCTCTTGTGATGCTTGTTCTCAAGGTAAAATGATTATTAGACCATCACCAGCTAAAGTTAGGATTGAATCTCCCGCATTTCTAAAACATATTCAAGGTGATATATATGGGTCTATTCATCCACCATGTGGACCATTTAGATATTTCTTGGTATTGATAGATGCATCTAGTAGATGGTCACATGTATGTTTATTATTGATTCGTAACCTGGCATTTGCGAGACTACTTGCTCAAATAATTCGATTAAGAGCATAATTTCTAGATTATGCAATAAAAATTATCCGTCTTGATAATGCTAGTGAGTTTACATATCAAGCTTTCAATGATTATTGCATGTCAATTGGGATAAAAGTTGAACATCCTATAGCTCATGTTCACACACAAAACGGTTTAGTTGAATCGTTTATCAAACGCCTCCAACTAATAGTTAGGCCATTACTTATGAGAATAAAACTCCCTGTTACAGCTTAGGGATATGCTATTTTCCATACAACATCACTTATGCGAATCAGGCCAACAAGTTATAATAAATACTCCCCATTGCAATTGGCTTTTGGTCAGGAGTCAAATATTTCCCATCTTAGAATTTTTAGATTTGCAGTATATGTTCCAATTGCTCCACCACAACTAACAAAGATGGGTCCTCAAAGGAGGTTGGGAATATATGTTGGTTATGAATCTCCTTCTATAATTAAGTATGTTGAACCATTAACTGAAGATTTATTTACTACACGATTTTTTGATTTCCACTTTAATGAAACAATATTCCCAACATTAGGGGGAGAGAAAATACAACTAGTAAAAGAAATTACATGGAATGGATCTGTAACAGTCCGATTTTGGGTCTAGTCAGAATAGTAGTTTCGGGACCACAAAAACAAAGTCAAAAAATTTATTTTATTAATTTATTAAGGTTTACAGCATGATGGAATTATTATGTGAAAATTTCGTAAAGTAATTTTACCATTTGAGTGCTTAATTTGATAAAAGGACTTAATCGCGTAAAATACAAAAGTTGCATTCTATTTGTTAAAAGTGTTCAATGGCTATTAAAAGGAAGTGTGGATTACTTCCATGGCAATTAGCCCATTGATAGTGTGAGTGGACGGTTAGGCAGAACATGAAATAGTGAATTTTGTTTTTTATGTTTTGATCAAAGGGTATTTTGGTAATTAAGTTAATAAGTATAATAAGACAAAAATAGTAAAAAGGCATCATCTTTTTCTCTTTTCTTCTTGAACCGAATGTGAAATGAAAATGGGCAGCCATGGAAAGCTACATTTGGCCAAGCTTTGTGCTTTAATTGGTAAGTTGTTTTTGCTCGATTTTTAATAATTTCTACGTTTTTGAGGCCGTTAATCTAGTTAGCCCATATCTTTGATTTCTAAACTGTTAAAGATTTTAAAAGATGCCATTGATGAATAAGCATGTATTGTGAAGTTTCTTGATAGATTATGAATGCTTGTTGATAGATATACAAGTTTTGTTAAATGATTTTTAATGAAAATGTAAATTAGGGGCTAATATGTAAAATGTGTAAATTTAGTGGTCGAAATGTGAAATAAATGAAAATGTGGGCTGCTATAAGCATGAAAAAGGTTCAACTAGGCATGGGTAGCAAACAAATTGAATGAATTTCATTTTACGAGCCTAGATACAAAAGAGTAAATATGACAAAGTTTAGGGGTAAAAATATAATTTTACCAAAAATGGGAAATTATGCTAATTTGAGTAGCATGATGAGTAAATAAATTAAATGTGTTGTTATAGATCAAGGAAGATGAGATTCGGACTTAAAATGGGGGAAAAATAAAGAGTATGACGAATAAGTCCTTTTCACCAATTTTGTTACCGAGGTAAGTCCGTGTGATTAAATAAGCATGATATCCATGTTATTGTTAATATACTTGAAATCTATCTTGCTATCATTGTATTGAATTATATGTTGATTATATTGTACATGAGAAAGTGATGTCAAATGTTAATAACATTTGGGTGATGGCTAAATACATTGGAAATTTGATGGAATATGATATTTCATTGAAACGAGTAAGTTGGGTGTAAATAACGCAACTACATTGTTATCATATGTGATTGAATTGTTATAGCATAAATTGTTGATTGTGAATATGAGTATGTATGAATAGAATTGATGTAGTAGAAACTCCTAGTTGAACCTTAGGAATAGATCGGATATCCTTACCATGACATTATGAGAGCCAGTGTAAGACCATGTCTGGGACATATCATCGGCATTAAGATGAGAGCTAATGTAAGACATGTCTGGGACATGCATCGGCCTCGAGATATGCAAGCTAATGTAAGACCTGTCTGGGACATGGCATCGGCTTGACATGTGTCAATGTAAGACCTGTCTAGGACACGGCATCGACACCGATAGATGAGAGCCAGTGTAAGACCTACCTGGAACATGGCATCAGCCTCGATATATGAAAGTCAATGTAAGACCTGTAACGCCCCGTACCCGAGACCGTCGCCGGAGTCGAGCACGAGGTGTTACTAAACTTAATTTCATCAATTAAACAGCTTAAACAATTTATTTTTAAAATTTCCAAACAAGCTGGCTAACTGTGTCACAGTCGCTTCAAAATTCATATCTCGAGTTCCGAAACTCAAAATCCAATTCTGTAAATTTTTCCGTAAACTAGACTCATATATCTATTTACTAATATTTTTCTAAAATTTTTGGTCAGGCAAATTAGTACAGTTTATTAGTTAAAGTCTCCCATGTTTCAGGGTACGACTACTCTGACCTCTGTGTATTACGAATCAGATATCTCCCTGTACAGACTTTCAATGACTATGCCGTTTGTTTCTATTAAAACTAGACTCTATAAGAAACCTGTACATATAAATCATTTTATACAATTTATGGTGAATTTCCAAAGTCAGAACAGGGGATCCAGAAATCGCTCTGGCCCTGTTTCACAAAAATTTAAACATCTCATAGAATATCATTCATATGCATGTTTTGTTCCATCCATATGAAAATAGACTCATTAAGCTTCGATTCTATAACTTATTCATCATTTAATTTCACTTCTACTATTTTTAGTGATTTTTCAAATTCACGTCATTGCTGCAGCAATATTCTGTTTTATAGCAAATTTTACTTTACTATAAATTTTCATGGACTAAATAGCATTTTAAACATACATGGTATCAAATATGATTTAGATTGGCCATTCCAATGGCTAATCATTCACAAACTCTTTTCTTGCCAAAGCATAATCATATCATAAGATCATTTACACAAAGTGAGTATTTTGCCATACATGCCACATTCAAGATACACAAGCCATTTTACCAATTTAGGCCTTCGGATAGTGTGAACGAGTCTTCGACCTATCCTGATTCTCAAGGCGGTTTGTCAAAACTACAATGAAGCAAAAGGAAGGAGTAAGCATAAATGCTTAGTAAGTTCACATGCAAATAGTAAGTAACATAATCATGCAATTCCACATAAAAACATCATTTGCATAAACAACACCAAGACATTCATGTTACATTTGCATTTAATATCATGCTACGATTTCATCATACCAAGTTCTCAACCCGAAGATTTAAGCACATACCTGTCAAATTTTCTCATTTACCATACTTACCAACATGTCACCTTCGTTTTAGGCATTCTCCTTATTCTCTTAAGATTCACCCGTTGAACACATCGGAATATAATTCGAATACACGGAAAGTATGTACATAAGTGCCACATATGTAGCCGAGCTACCATGTAACCCGCCCATAAGCGAACTCAGACTCAACTCAACGACCTCGGGTGTTCGCATCCATAAGTGAACTCGGACTCAACTTAACGAGCTCGGATGCCTAGTTACATCTCACGAACTCGGACTCAACTCAACGAGTTCGGACATTTGCATCCATAAGTGAACTCGGACTCAACTCAACGAGTTCGGATGCCCAACCATCCTAGTGACATGTCACTTGTATTCTAATCTATTCCCAAGATTCAAACGGGCTTTTTCCTCGATTACACATCTTTGCCGTCTTCCACGGAACATCAAAACCGATACTCGGTAGCAATTCATAATTTACATATTATTCAATAATATAACCATAAAGCAAAATATTTCATGATATTAATCATCATATCACATGAATAATATTAAATTACTTAAAATGACAATTATGTTACTACATTTACACATGAACTTACCTCGATACAAAATATTAGCAATCAAGCCAATTCCTCGTAAACTTTGTTTTTCCCTCGATCACGACTTGAATCTCATTTCTCTTGATCTATAATGCCAAATTAATCTTATTTAATACATACATTCATCAAAACAGCCCCAAATACGAACTTTGGCAAAATTACCATTTTGCCCCTAAACTTTTGAAAAATTACACTTTTGCCCCTAGGCTCGGGAATTAAACTTCATCCCATTTTCTTATGTTTTATGACATGCTGATCATTTTTCCCTTCTATGGCAACATCAAATTCTCATTCTAACATGTACTTTAACTATTAGGTATTTTTACCGATTAAGCCATATTTTTTCGTTTTCACTTAAAATCGAGTAGCACAAGTTGTCTAGCATAATTTAAAACCTCATATTCTATCATAAAACACCAAAATACACAAATTTCACCTATGGGTATTTTTCCAAATATGAACCCTGGGTTGAATTATTGCTAGCATAAGCTAAATCGAGCTATCGGGATTTCGAATTATTGCTAACTTAAGCTAAATCGAGCTATCGGGATTTCAAAAATGTAAAGAACATTAAAAACGGGCATAGAAATAACTTACAATCAAGGCTTAAAAGTTGAAGAAACACTAGCTATGGAGAGAGCAAAATTCGGCAACAACTATATGGAGAAGATGACTATTTTGTGTTATTTTTCTCATTTTATTTCATTTAATATACAAATGACCAAAATACCCTTAATACCTTTCTTTGAAAATTTTCATGTACAAGTCCATTTTTGTCCAAAATTTTAAAAATTGGTCAAATTGCTACTTAAGACCTCCTCATTAATATTCCAAAGTAATTTCATACTAAAAACTTCTAGAATGCAAGTTTTGCAACTTATTCGATTTAGTCCCTAATTTCGACTTAAGCACTTTATGCATAGAATTTCGTCACGAAATTTTCACACAGTCATTCAATCATATCATAAACCTCAAAATAATTATAAAATAATTATTTCTATCTCGAATTTATGGTCACGAAACCACTATTCCGATTAGGCCCTAATTAGGGATATTACAACTCTCCCCCCTTTAAGGATTTTCGTCCTCGAAAATCTTACCGGTAAACAGGTGCGGGTATTGGTTTCTCATAGTTTCCTCAAGTTTCCATGTAGTCTCTTCTACCCCGTGCTTTTGCCATAATACTTTCACGAGAGCGACACTTTTATTTCTTAGTTGCTTGACCTCTCGAGCTAAAATCTTAACCGGTTCTTCTTCTTAAGTCATATCCGGTCGTAGCTCAATTTCTGTCGGTGAAATTATATGTGAGGGATCCGAATGATATCAACACATCATGCATCTTCTGTAATTCAGATGGCAATGCTAACCGATAAGCTACTGATCCAACTCTTTCAATTATTTCATACGGCCCAATAAAACGCGGACTCAACTTGCTCTTCCGTCCAAATCTAAGAACTTTGTTCCATGGAGACACTTTTAAAAATACCTTATCACCAACTTGAAACTCGATTTCCTTTCGTTTCAAATCCGCATAAGATTTCTGTCTATTCGAAGCAGCTTTCAAACAATCTCGAATCACTTTCACTTTTTCTTCGGTTTCTTTTATTAGATCAACTCCATAAATATGATTTTCCTTGAGTTCAGTCCAATACAATGGTGTCTGACATTTACGACCATACAATGCTTCATAAGGTGTCATCTTCAAACTCATCTGATAACTATCATTATAAGCAAATTCTACCAACAGTAAGTATCTTTCCCAACTACCTTGAACTTCCAATACACAACATCTGAGCATGTCTTCAAGAATCTGAATCACTCTCTCTGATTGTCCATCAGTTTGTGGATGAAAAGCACTGCTGAAATTTAACTTTGTACCTAATGCCTCTTGCAATTTTTGCCAAAACCGCGAAGTAACTCTTGGATCTCTATCCGAAATAATTGACAAAGGTATCCCATGAAGTCTAACAATCTCACTGATATACAATTCAGCCAACTTATTAAGAGAATAATCCGTACGTATTGGAATAAAATGAGCCGATTTAGTTAGTCTGTCAACTATTACCCAGATGACATCTTTCTTCCCCGGAGTTAACAGCAACCCAGATACAAAATCCATAGTAATCCGATCCCATTTCCATTCAGGAACCATGAAAGGCTGGAGTAGTCCCGAAGGTACTTGGTGTTCAGCTTTCACTTGTTGACAAACTAAGCACTTTGATACAAACTCGGAGATATCTCTTTTCATTCCGTTCCACCAATATATTTTCTTCAAATCATTATACATTTTCATACTGCCCGGGTGAACCACCAAGCAACCATTATGTGCTTCATGCAAAATCTTTTGAATCAACTTATCATTTTTCGGTACACAAATCCGGTTTTTAAACATCAAGCAACCATTAGAATCAATTCTGAAATCTGACCCCGTATCAGCTTCACACTGTTTTCTCTTGGCTCGCAAATCCTTATCGTTTTTCTGAGCTTCACAAAGCTCTTATAAAAACATCGGTCTTGCTCTTAACTCTGCTAAAATTGAACCATCATCTGATACCTTTAACTGAGTATTCATAGCTCTCAAAGCAAATAGCAACTTTCTGCTCAAAGCATCGGCAACCACATTCGTTTTTCCTGGATGGTAATCAATAACAAGCTCGTAATCTTTCAATAACTCCAACCATCTTCGCTGTCTCAAATTCAAGTCTTTTTGTGACATCAAGTACTTAAGACTTTTGTGGTCGGTATATACTCGGCATTTTTCACCATACAGATAATGTCGCCAAATCTTCAAAGCAAATACTATAGCATCCAATTCCAAATCATGAGTTGGATAATTTCTTTCGTGAGATTTTAACTGCCTCGAAGCATAAGCTACCACTTTTCCTTCTTGCATAAGTACACATCCTAAGCCATTTCGAGAAGCATCATTATACACCACAAATTATTTACCTGATTCGGGTTGTACCAACACTGGTGCTTCAGTTAATAACTTTTTCAATTCTTCAAAACTCTGTTGACATTCTTCCGTCCACTCAAATTTAACATCCTTTAGAAGTAGTCTAGTCATAGGAGCAGCAATTATAGAAAATCCATTTACAAACTGCCGATAATACCCAGCTAGCCCCAAGAAACTTATAACCTCAGTTACATTTTTTGGTGGTTTCCAATCAACAATGGCCAAAATTTTACTAGGATCAACCCGTATACCATCACCTGAAACAATGTGACCCAAAAATCCAACTTCCTAAAGCCAAAATTCACTTTTACTAAACTTGGCATATAACTGCTTATCTCTCAAAATTTTTAAAACTATCCTCAAATGCTCAGCATGCTCTGTCTCATATTTCGAATAAATTAAGATGTCATCTATAAATACCACAACAAATTTGTCCAAGTATGGCCGAAAGATGCGATTCATCAAATCCATAAACACAGCAGGAGCATTTGTCAAACCAAATGGCATAACTAAAAATTCATAATGGCCGTACCTTGTTCTAAAAGCAGTTTTAGGCACATCTGACTCTTTTACTCGCAGCTGGTAGTACCCAGATCTCAAGTCAATCTTTGAAAACCATGTTGCTCCTTTTAGCTGATCAAACAAATCATCAATTCTCGTCAACGGATCCTTGTTCTTGATTGTCACCTTGTTTAATTACCGATAGTCAATACACAATCTCATAGAACCATCCTTCTTTTTCACAAATAACACAGGAGCACCCCAAGGTGAAAAACTCGGTCTCACAAAGCCTTTGTCAGTCAATTCTTGCAATTGCGACTTTAATTCCTTCAACTCTGCTGGTGCCATTCTATACGGAGCAATCGAGATCGGAGCTGTTCCCAGTATCAAATCAATACCAAATTCTACTTTCCTGACTGGAGGCAAACCCGGCAATTCTTCTGGAAATACATCCGCGAACTCACACGCAATCGGCACTGATTCAACTTTCTTTTCAATTTTTTTTGTATTAATTACATACGCCAAATAAGCTTCATAACCCTTCCTCAAATATCTCTGAGCCGACATCGAAGAAATCACACTAGATAGTGCCTTTGATTTGCCTGGTTCAACCCGTAGAATTTCACCACTTTCACACTTTAATTATATAACCTTTTCTTTGCAATTTACTATAGTATCATGCAATGTCAACCAATCCATACCCAAAATAACATCAAATTCATCAAACGGCAACAACATCAAGTCAGCTGGAAAGTAATGACCCCTAATCATTAAAGGGCATTTCTTGCATACTTTATTAACTATCACACATTTGCCTAATGGATTCGACACTCTAATCATAAATTATGTGTTCTCAACAGGTATATTCATACTAGACACCAGTTTCATGCACACATATGAATGAGTAGAACCGGGATCAATCAAAGCATTAACATTAACATCATAAAAAGAAAATATACCAGTAATTACGTCGGGTGATGAAGCATCTTCACTTGCCTTTATGGCATAAGTTCTAGCTGAAGCTCTTGCTTCAGGTTTAACTGTTGAATCTCTAACTACATTCTTACTGCTTGCTTCATTTTCAGCTTTTCTCGAATATCTTCCCCTCGAGTCTACACCACTAGCTTTTACACTCTGAAATTTTTCTTTCTCAACTCTCTCTGGGTAGTCTCTAATAAAATGATCCGAAGAACCACACCGAAAACATTCATTCGCTCTACATGGGCCAAATTGATTCCTACCACACCGCTGGCACTCGGGCTTAACAAATCTCGTATTTCCCACACTAGCCGCAGAAGTAGTCTGAGATTTAAGACCCACATTTTTCTTCTTAGAATTTCCATATGATTGTCCGGCCGAAACCTGAGAACGAGGATTTATAGTTCTAGATTTTCTAGATCGCTGTGAGAATGAACTACTCGTCGATCTTTTCTTCCAACTTCTAGTCTCAACCTCTACTCTTTTTCTTCTCTTTAAGTAGTTCTTCAGTCTTGCAAGCTCGACCAACAAGTACTACCATTTCTTTTAATTCAAGAATCCCAACAAATACTTTGATATCTTCATTAAGTCCGTCTTCAAATTGTCTGCACATTTTAGCCTCTGTAAGAATGTATTCTTTAGCATACTTACTCAACCTGATGAACTCCCTTTCATATTCAGTAACTGTCATGTTCCCCTGCTTCAACTCAAGAAACTCTTTACGCTTTTGATCAACAAATCTTTCACAGATGTATTTCATCCGAAATTTTTCTTGAAAGAATTCCCAAGTCACCTTCTCTTTCGGTACCACTGAAATCAATGTCTTCCACCAATGATAGGTTGAATCCCTCAACAATGATATAGAACATTTCAAGCATTCCTCAGGTGTACAAGACAATTCATCAAATACCCGAATAGAATTCTCAAGCCAAAACACTGCTTTCTCAACATCATCATCAACATTTGCCCTGAATTCTTCGGCCCCTTGCTTACGAATTCTGTCAACTGGAGTTCTGTGAAATTTCATCAGATTCACACCTTGAGGCATCGGGGGTACAGGTTGAGGAATCGGGGGAGGTGGGGGAGGTTGTACATTCGGGTTCGTACGAACAAACTCAGTATACCAGGCACTCATCATCTGGAGAAAGGCTTCTCGAGCCCTTCTCCTCCTCCTTGACCAACAGTAGGAGGTGGATTTTCGGTTGGCACCGCCCCTTCAGCCGAAGCTGGTGCATTACTTTCTACATCATCAACCATAGCTAGATCGGGATCCATTTACTATAAAAAAATCATTTAAAAGGTCAGAAGTCGTCACACTATCACAATATATATATGGCATGTATAGCGAAATTCGTACATACAACACGTTAGTCCGAGAACCGACTAAACCTGCTCTGATACCACCAAATGTAATGCCTCCTACCCGAGATCGTCGCTGGAGTCGAGCACGAGGTGTTACTAAACTTAATTTCATCAATTAAACAGCTTAAACAATTTATTTTTAAAATTTCCAGACAAGCTGGCTAATTGTGTCACAGTCGCTTAAAAATTCATATCTCGAGTTCCAAAACTCAAAATCCAATTCTGTAAATTTTTTCGTAAACTAGACTCATATATCTATTTACTAATATTTTTATAGAATTTTTTGTTGGGTAAATTACTACAGTTTATTAGTTAAAGTCTCCCCTGTTTTACGGTACGACTACTCTGACCTCTGTGTATTACGAATCAGATATCTCCCTGTACAGACTTTCAATGACTATGCTGTTTGTTTCTATTAAAACTAGACTCTATAAGAAACCTGTACATATAAATCATGACTTCTAATTATTTTTATACAATTTATGGTGAATTTCCAAAGTCAGAAAAAGGGATCCAGAAATCGCTCTGGCCCTATTTCACAAAAATTTAAACATCTCATAGAATATCATTCATATGCTTGTTTTGTTCCATCCATATGAAAATAGACTCATTAAGCATCGATTCTATAACTTATTCATCATTTAATTTCATTTCTACTATTTTTAGTGATTTTTCAAATTCACGTCATTGCTGCAGCAATATTCTATTTTATAGCAAATTTTACTTTACTATAAATTTTCATGGACTAAATAGCATTTTAAACATACATGGTATCAAATATGATTTAGATTGGCCATTCCAATGGCTACTCATTCACAAACTCTTTTCTTGCCAAAGCATAATCATATCATGAGATCATTTACACAAAGTGAGTATTTTGCCATACATGCCACATTCAAGATACACAAGCCATTTTACCAATTTAGGCCTTCGGATAGTGTGAACGAGTCTTCGACCTATCCCGATTCTCAAGGCGGTTTGTCAAAACTACAATGAAGGAAAAGGAAGGAGTAAGCATAAATGCTTAGTAAGTTCACATGCAAATAGTAAGTAACATAATCATGCAATTCCACATAAAAACATCATTTGCATAAACAACACCAAGACATTCATGTTACATTTGCATTTAATATCATGCTACGATTTCATCATACCAAGTTCTCAACCCGAAGATTTAAGCACATACCTGTCAAATTTTCTCATTTACCATACTTACCAACATGTCACCTTCGTTTTAGGCATTCTCCTTATTCTCTTAAGATTCACCCGTTGAACACATCGGAATATAATTCGAATACACGGAAAGTATGTACATAAGTGCCACATATGTAGCCGAGCTACCATGTAACCCGCCCATAAGCGAACTCAGACTCAAATCAATAAGCTCGGGCGTTCGCATCCATAAGTGAACTCGGACTCAACTCAACGAGCTCGGATGCCTAGTTACATCTCACGAACTCGGACTCAACTCAACGAGTTCGGACATTTGCATCCATAAGTGAACTTGGACTCAACTCAACGAGTTCGGATGCCCAACCATCCTAGTGACATGTCACTTGTATTCTAATCTATTCCCAAGGTTGAAACGGGCTTTTTCCTCGATTACACATCTTTGCCGTCTTCCACGGAACATCGAAACTGATACTCAGTAGTAATTCATAATTTACATATTATTCAATAATAACCATAAAGCATAATATTTCATGATGTTAATCATCATATCACATAAATAACATTAAATTACTTAAAATGACAATTATGTTACTACATTTACACATGAACTTACCTCGATACAAAATATTAGCAATCAAGCCTATTCCTTGTAAACTTTGTTTTTCCCTCGATCACGACTTGAATCTCGTTTCTCTTGATCTATAATGTCAAATTAATCTTATTTAATACATACATTCATCAAAACAGCCCCAAATACGAACTTTGGCAAAATTACCATTTTGCCCCTAAACTTTTGCAAAATTACACTTTTGCCCCTAGGCTCGGGAATTAAACTTCATCCCATTTTCTTATGTTTTATGATATGCTGATCATTTTTCTCTTCTATGGCAACATCAAATTCTCATTCTAACTTGTACTTTAACAATTAGGTATTTTTACCGATTAAGCCATATTTTTTCGTTTTCACTTAAAACCGAGTAGCACAAGTTGTCTAGCATAATTTAAAACCTCATATTCTATCATAAAACACCAAAATACACAAATTTCACCTATTTCCAAATATGAACCCTAGGTTGAATTATTGCGAGCATAAGCTAAATCGAGTTATCGGGATTTCAAAAATGTAAAGAACATTAAAAACGGGCATAGAAATCACTTACAATCAAGGCTTAAAAGCTGAAGAAACCCTAGCTATGGAAAGAGAAAAATTCGGCAGCAACTATATGGAGAAGATGACTATTTTGTGTTATTTTTCTCATTTTATTTCATTTAATATACAAATGACCAGAATACCCTTAATACCTTTCTTTGAAAATTTTCATGTACAAGCCCATTTTTGTCCAAAATTTTAAAAATTGGTCAAATTTCTATTTAGGACCTCCTCATTAATATTCCAAAGTAATTTCATACTAAAACCTTCTAGAATGCAAGTTTTGCAACTTATTCGATTTAGTCCCTGATTTCAACTTAAGCACTTTATGCATAGAATTTCGTCACAAAATTTTCACACAATCATTCAATCATATCATAAACCTCAAAGTAATTATAAAATAATTATTTCTATCTCAGATTTGTGGTCACGAAACCACTATTCTGATTAGGCCCTAATTCGGGATATTACAAGACCTATCTGGGACATGGCATCAACTTAGATATGTGAGCCAGTGTAAGACCATGTTTGGAACATGGCATCGGTATCGTATCCTTATGTTTGAGGGTTAGTGTTTATCCTGTGGTATGCCAAATGGTTCAACAGGAAATTTAAGGTTTAAGTCGAAATGATAGAGCTTATGGCTATGTTGTGAGTGGTACAGGTACTTAAATGAAATTGATGAGATGTGAATTCAATTCATGTTGTATGATTAATAAGGAATGAATGTGATTAAGTATATGAGCATGTTGAGTAACACAGGTATGTATGCCAAACTCATGAGAAATGATTTCGGTTTATGATGTACATTTGGTAAGGATGTAAATAGGAAAGTCATGCCTATGAGAATGATTTTGTGATGACCTTGTGATTATAGGTCTATACTTATGATGTATAAACATGTAATTTTACCAATGTGGTGAAAATGAATTAATAAGGTGTGATAAACTTAGTATCATTAATTTACACTAAAACAGTTTTGGACAGCAACAGTAGTCCAACTTTGAAAATCCACCAAAAATTATGGAAATTGATTTAAAGGCTGAATAAAATATGAAATTAAATATTAATGAATCTAGTTTCACATAGAAGAAACGGTGTAAGAAAAGGAGTTTCATGCTATGAGATATTTAAATTGCTGTGAGACAGAGTCAGAATGATTTTGAAATCCCCTGTTCTGATTTGAGAAAATAATTGAAAATTTTAAAAAAATATTTATTGGTTATAATTTATATTCTTAGAATTTTTAATGAGTCTATTTTAAATAAAAATAGACAAGAGCATCATCTGAGTCCCGTATTATGAGATAATTAATTTTTAGTAAAGAAGGGTCGGAACTATCGGACAGCATAAAAAGGGTAACTTTAAAGAATAAACTGTACTTATTGGCTGGACCAAAAATTCTGAAAATTTTATAGTAAGAATATATGTGAGTCTAGTTTTAGGGAAAATTAGTGGATCTTAATTTGGAGTTCCGTAGATCTAGATATAAATAATTTAGTGACTGTGGCTCGAGAAAATAGCTTGACCTGAGCATAAGTAAAAGTGCAAATATAGTTGTATTACCTTGAGGAGCAAGTTGATAATTGCTTATTATTTTTCATACGGTCTTACTAAGCTATGAATCTTACTCCCTTCCTTCCCTTTTCTTTAATGTTGTCAGGTTAGTTCAAGATTGGAGATCGTCGGAGGCAGCATCACACTATCAAGTCATCACCTTTGTAATATTGATATATGTTAAACATTTTTAAGTGAGTGACATGTATAGGGACTCATCTTTATGTTATGTGTTATTATAATTAGCCAAATGCATTGGCTTATATTAAGTTATTTGTATATGGCCAAGAGGTGTGTCTTATTTTGATTATGGTTTGTGAACCTATCTATCTATACTATGTTCTAATACTTGTGATGAGATGGTGTGATTATGCTTGTTGGTCATATATGGTTGGCATTAATGTTATGAATGTGTCTTAATATGAGATGCTAAAATCATTAAAATGATTCCATGGTATGTGTCCTTAGTGTGTATAAAGATGTGAAGAATTAAGGGTACATAAAGGCTTGGAAAATAGCCTAAGTGTTGACCACACGGGCAGAGACACGGACGTGTGTCTCAGCCGTGTAGGGGACACGGCCTTAGTACACAGGTGTGTGACTTGGCCGTGTGACTCTAAATGTTTGCTGACGTCATAAACAAAGAGTTACACAGGCTGAAGACACGGGCGTGTCCAAGCCACACGAGCGTGTGAAACCCACACGGCCAACCCACACGGGCTTGTGACTCTCCAAAGTGTAAAAATTTTCTAAGTGTTGCAAAAGTTTTATATATTTTCGCTTTGGTCCCGAACCACTCCAAATGCATGTTTAGGGCTTTGTAAGCCCATGTATGGGACATTATGCATGTGTATGAAAAGTTTTGAATTAAAAGAAATTGTGTAGCCCGATTTTTACATGTTTGTGAACGATTAAGTCCAATAATGCCTAGTACCCTATTTCGGCGTCGGACACGGGTAAAGGGTGTTACAGGATCATCATTATCTCAATTAGATACTCGTACAAGTCAATGTGAATAAGAAGTTCAAAGGATCATACATTTGAAAAACATCGCCAATCAACTGTTGGATTCATTTACTGACCTACAGAGAATTGCAAAATCTCACATACCAGCTAAAAATGTTCCAATACGAATTGATATCCCAATAGGGCAAACTGTTAGTGCAAAAGAAAGTAATCCATGCCTAAAGTATGGAAGATCGGTTGGTTCCAAAGATAAAAATCCTCTTAAAAGGAAAGGAGTAAATATTCAAGGTGATTATATTATGGAGACAAGTTCCCAAGAAAAGGCCAAAGATATAACTAATTATAATCATAAAACCCCACAAGGGATTTAGGTACCTAAAAATGATGATTTAGGTACTTAAAAATGATGATAACGAAGATATCTCAATAAGTTATGTTACTTCAATGAAAAGATGGAACCGAAAAAATATAGTTGTCGACAACAACTTTACATATGATGTTGTTATTGAAGTAAAAAAAGAAAATGATGATCCTGAGCCTAAATCTATTGATGAATGTAGAAATAGAAAAGATTGGCCAAAATGGAAAGATGCAAGTCAAGTAGAATTGAATTCACTTTCTAAACGTGAGGCTTTTGGACCTATAGTCCAAACACCTAAAGGTGTAAAACCGGTAGGATATAAATGGGTATTTGTGCAAAAACAAAATAAAAAAATGAAGTCGTAAGATATAAAGCACGACTTGTAGCACAAAGATTTTCATAAAGGCCCGGCATTGATTATGAAGAGACATATTCTCCTGTGGTGGATGCAATCACATTTAGATATCTTATTAGTGTAACACCCCTAACCCGTAACTGTTGCCGAAATAGGTTAAGAGGCATTACCAGACTTGTAACTCAATTCAGAACAATCATTTATCAATTATCATCTCATTTCACTAACTATCATTCAATCGCATTCAATATGTAATTAAATCAAGTATACAAAGCTTTAATCATGCATTCGGGACTAAATTGATAACATATAAAAATTTCAGAAACTTAGAAAAATTTCAGCATTACAAATATCACACGCCCATGTGAACTGGCCATGTGCCTCACACAGCTGATAGACACACCCGTGTCTTAGACCATGTGGAAACAGGGCACGCATACTGACTTGTGTCACACGACCGAGGACACACCCGTATGTCATGGCCGTGGGAAAACTAGAGAGGTTACTGACTTGAGTCACACGGCCGGCCACATGCCTATGTGCCAGCCCGTGTGTTACACACAACCAGTAGACACACCCGTGTGTCTAGGCCGTGCCAAACCTGTAGGGTATACTGACTTAATTCGAAAGGGTAACCCAGGGGACACACTATAATACCCTGAAAATTTTTACAATAAAATGTTATCCTTGATATAGTAAAATAAGAAAATAAAGTGACAAAAAAGAAAATTTTGAGTTGTGTCAACCTTGGGAAGTATATTATGATATATTAATTCAAGAAAGGACTAAATTGTAAAGATGAGAAAAGTCTTGTTGCACAAGAGTAAATACTCAAAATTTGAAGGGTTAAAGTGTAAATATAAAAAAATTGAAGGACCAATAGTGCAAATATTTTAAGGGTAAAATGATCTAGAAACTAAGGAAAATGGATGAATTAGGACCAAATTGAATAAGGTGAAAATTTATGAGGGACTAAATGGTAATTTTACCAAATTAAGTGATGACTCAAGGATAGAATTCTAAAAGATCATGAAGGGCAAAATCGTCAATTAGTAAGAGAGAGAATTCTAGAATGTAATGATTATGTTGATGATATTTTAAATTAATTAATTAGATAAATATTATTTTATTAATATTTTAATGAGATATTTATTATTATTTTATTATTATTTATTTAGTATATAAGGAAGGAAAGATGAAGAATTCTCATCATCTTTCCATGCATATTGTGAAAAAAAAATAGAATAAAATAAATAAAATAAAGAACACACAAATTTTACGTGGAAACCCTTTCGGGAAAAAAACCACGGGCAGAGGAGAAGAAAATTCACTATGTCGAAAAATTTGTATCAATACAAGAGGAATAGACTATGTCTATTTATAGGTTTAAAAGCCATATTCTAGTAGGATTGAAACACCCTATCCTAATCAATATAAAATAGATGAAGTTTAATAAGGTTTAAAAAACCTTATTCTAAAATAAAATAAAAGAAATCTAGTTCTATATGGATTTTACTTTTATTTTATTTTCCATCATATTCTATAAGAATTTGGGTCACTTAATTCTAACAATCTCCACCTTGACACAAATTCTCAATGAACAAGTTCTTCATTGCGAACTTTCAATAAACAAGTTCTCCACCTCTTCCATAAAACCCTTAAGGGTTTAACTCAACAATGAACACCAACCAAGTCTAAGCAATGCTCAAACTTGGTTTTAGGAAGTGACTTAGTCATCATATCTGCAGGATTTTCATGAGTACTAATTTTGCTCACAACAATATCACCACGAGCAATAATATCACGAACAAAATGATACCGAACATCAATGTGTTTTGTTCTCTCATGAAACATTTGATCTTTTGTAAGAAATATAGCACTCATTTGTCACAAAATCATCATGCTGATTTGAAGGCCTTCATTGAGTTCACTAAATAGTCCCTTCAACCAAATAGCTTCTTTGCAAGCCTCGATGTCGCCATGTACTCACCTTCAGTGGTAGACAAAGCGATCAGTAGTTTGCAAAATGGCTTTCCAACTAATTGCACAACCTCCGATTGTAAAGACGTAACTTTGTGAGAGATCTTCTTCTATCAAGGTCTCCAGCAAAAATCAGCATCAACATACCCTATGACTCCATCTTTAGTTCTTCCAAATGTAAGCAAACATCGATGAGTGCCTCGTAAGTATCTTAAAATCCATCGAATCGCTTTCCAATGTTCTTTTACCGGATTTGCCATGTATCTGCTAACTACACTGACTGCATATGATAAATCTAGACGTGAACAAACCATAGCATACATGAGAGATCCCACTGCACTAGAGTATGGAACATGTGACATGTACTCAATCTCATCATCTGATTGTGGAGACAAAATCGATGAAAGTCCTGAAATGGTTTGCTAAAGGAGTACTAACAGGCTTAGCACTCTGCATATTGAACCTGCAAAGAACTTTCTCAATGTACCCCTTCTGACTTAGGTACAATTTACTTGATTTTCTATCTCTGAGAATCTCCATACCAAGTATCTTCTTTGCTGGTCCTAAATCTTTCATCTCAAATTCTTTACTTAGTTGGGCTTTGACCTTTCTTATCTCTTCTTTATCTTTTCTTTGCTATCAACATGTCATCAACATAAAGAAGTAGATACACAAAAGAACCATCACTATTTTTCTTAAAGTAAACACAATCACAAAACTACTTCTTTTGAAATCATGAGAAGTCATAAAGGAATCAAACCTCTTATACCATCTGTCTTGGTGATGTTTCAAACCGTAAAGGGACTTTTTTTTCAAAAAAGCAAACATAGTTCTCTTTTTTCTCAAATCAGTAAAACCTTACGGTTGTTGCATGTAAATATCCTCATCAAGCTCTCCATGCAAAAATGCGCTTTTACATCTAATCGCTCAAGCTCCAAATCATGCATGGCCACAATACCAAGCAAAGCTCGAATCGAACTATGCTTAACAACTGGGAGAACACATCATCAGTGAAGTCCACTCTGGAATTTGATCAGTAACCCTTTGCAACAAGCCTTGCTTTATATCTAGGTTCTTCAACTCCTGAGTCCCTTCTTTCTTTTTAAATACCCATTTACAACGAATGTGACTTTTTACCTTTAGGAAGTTTCACAAGGTCCCATGTTCTGCTTTTTTGTGGAGTGATTCCATCTCTTCTTGCATAGCAAACATCCACTTTTCTCGAGCCTTCACAGTAATCTCGCCTCGAAATAATTAGATGGCTCTTGATTCGCATCTATATCTTCAGCCACATTCAAAGCATAAGCAACTAGATCAGCCTCGGCATATTTCTTTGGAGGTTTAATTTCTCTTCTAGTTCTGTTTTTGGCGATAGAGTATTGTGGTGAAGAAGCAACTCTATTCTCAATTTTTGTACTGGCTTGAGGAGTTGACTCTGTATTAATCTGATGCTCTACTTGTTTTTGATTTTCTTTATTGGAAGAGTCTTTAAGAGATAAGTTAGGTAGCATAGTAGTTTCATCAAAAACAACATCTCTACTAATCACAACTTTTCTATTTTCAGGACACCATAACTTATACCCTTTTACACCAGCTTTATAACCAAGAAAAACACATTTAATGGATCTCGGTTCCAATTTTCCATTATCAACATGAGCATATGCAGGACACCCAAAGATCTTTAAATCGTAATAATTAGCGGGATTACGGACCATACCTCTTGTGGAGTCTTTTTCTCAATGGCAACGGATGGAGATCGGTTGATCAAAAAACATGCGATGAAACGCCGCTTACGCCCAAAATGACTTCGTAAGTTGGCATTTGACAACATACATCGAACCTTCTCCATGATCGTTACTGTTCATTCGCTTACTTGCGCAACGCCGTTTTGTTGTGGAGTATGACGAATCGTCGGTGTCTTATGATTCCTTCTGACTTGCACAATCTATTAAACTCATCAGAACAGAACTCTAAGCCATTGTCTATGCAGAGGTATTTTATCTGTTTTTCCGTCTGTTTTTCAATCATAATTTTCCAAGACTTAAATGCGGAAAACACATCACTTTTCTGCTTCAGGAAGAACGCCCAAACTTTTCTGGAAAAATCATCAATAAAGGTTAGCATATAATTAGCTCCACCTCTGGAAGGCACTCTAGATGGCCCCCATAGGTCAGAATGAATATACTCCAATGTTTCCTTCGTGTTATGGATTCCTCTAGTGAATCGAACTCTCTTTTGTTTTCCAAAAACACAGTGCTCACAGAAATTCAGTTTGCAAATTCCTTGCCCATTAAGAAGTCCTCTTTGCTCAATTCTCACCATGCCATTCTCACTCATATGCCCTAGGCGCATATGCCAAAGTTTAGTAATATCATCATCCGACAAGGACGAGGAAGCGATAGTCGCATCACCATATGAATGAGAACCACAAAAAAACATATAACTTGGCAATCTTTCTCTCATTCTTTCATCACAACAAGGGACCCTTTGGAAATCTTTAAAACCCCACTTTCAATGTGTATATCTGCACCCTTTTGAATCAAGAGTACTCAACGAAATTAAATTTCTTTTCAATTCGGAACATGCCGTGCGTCACTAAGTGTTCGACAACTCCATCAAACATCTTAACTTTAATTGTTCCAACACCGCGATTTTACACGAAGTATTATTTCCCATCAAAACAACAACACCTTGAGACAATCGTTTAGTAAGTTGTAAACCAATCCCGATTGGGACTCATATGGAATGTGCAGCTTTGAATCAAGTATCCACTCCTCGCTTACTTTAGAATCATTGACGAAGCGACTAGAAGTTCACCATCGCCGTAGTCTTCTACAACATCGCTTTCACCGGAATTTTCTCGGTTTGTTTTCCTTTGATTCGCAGCCTCCCTTTTAATCTTATTTTGTAGCTTATAGCACTCAGATTTAATGTGCCCTTTCTTCTTGCGTGAAGTTACAAGTTTTACCTCTGTTTGAAGACTTGATCTACCCTTAGATTTACCACGAGGATTCCGTTCTGTGTCCTACCACGATCATCATCGACATTCCGATCTTGTCTCCCACGAACAATGAGACCCTCTCCTCGAGTCGGGTTTAACCACAAGATGCTTCATCTTATCATACGAGGTTAAAGAATCATAAACCTCATCAACCTGTTAGAGACTCACGGCTATATAAAATCGTGTCTCTAAAGGTTGAATAAGACGGGGGCAACGAACAAAGTAGAATCAACCCTAGATCTTCCTTATCATACTGAACCTCCATGGCTTCCAAGTTTGAGAGAATTTCTTTAAACACTGTTAAGTGTTAGGTATCTGACGCACCTTCCTCCAAACGATGAGCATAAAGACGCCGCTTCATATGCAACTTGCTTGTTAGAGTTTTTTACATACATATTTGTTCTAGCCTCTTCCATAATGCAATGGCGATTTTCTCTTTCATCACATCTTGCAAAATTTCGTTGGACAAATGCGATGTAATTGTGTTAATGCCTTTTCGATCCTTACGCTTTTTCTCTTCATCTGTTAATGTCGAAGGCATCTTATCTATCCCTAGCGAGGCATCCTCCGATCCATCTGCAAGAACCGCTTGCATCTTAATTTACCACAACGCAAATCTAGTGTTGCGATCCAACAAATGAAATTTCATATTTCAAAGACGCCATTACCGTGATCGAGATGAATAACCCTAAGCTCTGATACCAATTTGTGAAAAAAATAGAATAAAATAAATAAAATAAAGAACACACAAATTTTACGTGAAACCCTTTCGGGAAAAAAAACCACGGGCGAGAGAGAAGAAAATTCACTATGTCGAAAAATTTGTATCAATACAAGAGGAATAGACTATGTCTATTTATAGGCTTGTAAAGCCATATTCTAGTAGGATTGAAACACCCTATCCTAATCAATATAAAATAGATGAAGTTTAATAAGGTTTAAAAAACCTTATTCTAAAATAAAATAAAAGAAATCTAATTCTATATGGATTTTACTTTTATTTTATTTTCCATCATATTCTATAAGAATTTGGGTCACTTAATTCTAACACATATGCATGCAAATGTTTTAATAGAAGAAAAGAAAGAAAGTTTTCTTCTTTTTACAATTTAGTCCTTCCACCAAAAATTTATTATTTTCACCTAGAAATCAAAAGAATTTCCATAGCTACCAAGATAGAAAAATGTTAAGGAGACTATGGGGAGTTAGAATATCAAATTGGATTCAAGGAATCGAAGCTGGAGGAGAGAGAAAATCAAGATGAAGATTAGAACAAGGTAAGAACATCATGACTTCAATATATTTTTAAGTTTGATATTATTGAAAAAGCATGGGATTGATGTTAATGTAGAGTTTTCTTACATAATGTCCTATATTCTTGATATGTTAGTGAAGAGAAAATAAGAGAAAGTGCTGAGAAATAGTGTAGAAAAAGAAAATAAGGGTGTTATAAATATGGTAATTAATATCTTGCACTAAAACAGTTTTGGACAGCAGCAATAGTCTAACTTTGAAAAATCATAAAAAATTGTAGAAACCTAATTATAGGATGAATAAAATATGGACTTAAATATTATTAAGTCTAGTTTCTTATAGAAGAAATTAGGTAAGCAATGGAATTGTAAATCATGAGATATAATAAATTTTGTGAGACAAGGTCAGAATGATTTCGGGTTCCCCTGTTCTGAATTTGAAAAATCATCAAAAATTGGATAAAAATAATTATGGGCTTAAATTTATATGTTTGTAATCCTGAATGAGTATATTTTCAATAAAAATAAACAAGAACATCATTTGAATTCTGTACGAGGAGATAATTAATTTTTAGTGAAGAAGGGTCAGAACTGTCAGATAGCAGAACAGAGGTGACTTTGAAGAATAAACTGTACTTATTGGCTAAACTAAAAATTCTGAAATTTTCATGGTAAGAAGATATATAAGTCTAGTTTCAGGTAAAATTAGTGGATCTTAATTTGGAGTTTTATAGCTCCAGATATAAATAATTTAGTGACTATGACACAGATGGACAGCTTGAATATTCATAAAAGTAAATAATAAAAATTATAGATAATGTTACTTACAAGTGTGTTATATACATTAAGGATGTGGAATAGAGAGGAGGAGGAGTGAAAATATGTATGAATATTCATCTAGCATGGGTAATTTGCATGTTTTAGGCTCAGGGACTAAATTGAATAAAAGTAAAAATTTATAGGCAATTTTATAAAAATATCAAAAATGATCAAATTGCATGAAATGGATTATTTTATTATTTAAATTACAAAACTAAATGAAATTATTAATTTAGTTCAAGATCGGGGGAAAACATGTTTTAGGGATTAAATTGAAAAGTGTTGAAATTATGGAAAATTTTGATATTTTATAGAATTCATGGACTGTTATCAATATGTATGAGAATAATAGCTGGAAATAAGGATTAAATTGCAAGAATTTTATTTTCCTGACCCTAAGGACGAAATCGTCATTAATTAAAAGTTTAGGGGCAAAATGGTAATTTTGCCTAGAGCATTAATTAAATACATTAGAATATGAAGCGAATGAAAATGATGATCAAATTTATTTATAAAGATCCGGACGACTCAAATACGAGACTTGATTGTGGAAAAAAAAGATATCGGATTAATGAAATTATAAACACAAACAAGCAATGGGGTAAGTTTGTGTAACTTGAATTGTATTTTTAAATACTTGAAATATGTGGTTATGTGATGAAAATATGATTTGAATGTTTAATACATGATAATTGATGAAATATTAATAATATTCGATATAAATTGAAAATAAATCCCGGTCAAATGGAATGGAATTCAATGGATCATTGGAAAAGGAATTGACGGTAAAAAGGATCTAGCTCGGACGGGTGATCCTATTTTGATATAGCCCTCCCGAAGAATACGTGTAAAATGGATTTAGCCCGGACGGGTAATCCGAATTAGGGTCTGAATTTAGCCTGGACTGGTAATTCAGATCCAAGCTCATTAGAGTAATTGTCGTTGCAGGGGATTTAGCCTGGACTGGTAATCCCGACAATACTCTATGAGTTTATATTACAGGGGATTTAGCCTGGACTGGTAATCCCGCTGTAAGGATGAGGTTCGCGGGAGTGTGCTTTCTGACATGATATGAAATGAATAAGACCATGGTTGAAAGATACCATGGCAACATGATAGAAAATGAATAAGACCATGGTTGAAAGATACCATGGCAACATGATATGAAATGTGTAAGACCATGGTTGAAAGATATCATGGCAACATGATATGAAATGTGTAAGACCATGGTTGAAAGATACCATGGCAACATGATATGAAATGTGTAAGACCATGGTTGAAAGATACCATGGCAACATGATATGAAATGTGTAAGACCATGGTTGAAAGATACCATGGCAACTTGACGAGGAATGAGTAAGACCATGGTTGAAAGATACCATGGAAACGTGATATGAAATGAATAAGACCATGGTTGAAAGATACCATGGCAACATGACATGAAATGAATAAGACCATGGTTGAAAGATACCATGGCAACAAGATAGAAAATGAGTAAGACCATGTTAAAAGACACTATGGCATCATGTCAAAGATAAATAAGACCGTAGATGGGAGACGCTATGACATCTATTAAACAATTGATATTCAGGTAATATATATCAGATGACAAATGGATATATGAAATGGTAGTGTGAAATGTTTACAAGAACTGGTCATATGGAAATTTATATATACAAAATAGTTGTATGAAATAATTATGAAGATAGATAAACAAAATAAGTATAAGTACATGGAATATAATTTATGTTAAGTTTGATATAAACTATTACCGGAATAAATATACATAAAATATGTGGAAATGATGGAGCATGAAATATTGATATAATGAAATGATTTATATATATTTATGAAGAAACGGTAAGAGAATGATATGTTTCATGACATGTACATATATGATTATCTTTGATATGTTGATACAAGGAAATTATGTAAGTAAAGATAATTATTAAACTCAAGTGTGACATGTCGAGAAAATAAGTATATCAATGTTGAATTTATATGAAATATGTGCAAGTATAATAACAGTGATGTTATTTCACGCTTAGACAAGTGACAAGCTATTGATTGAATGGTAACATGTTTAAGGAGCATTGAAATGGTAAGTACTTAGATGAAAATATAATTTAAGATTTTGCGGAAAAAAAATTTCTGTGATTCCGATTTAATTCCGGTTGGTTTCTAATGTATCTTTAGGGCTTCGAGGGCCCAAAAGAGAGACATTATGATTATTTTCAAAATATGAATAATAAATGACTCAGAATTATCTGAAAATGTTCAGTAAACTCTAGTAATACCTCGTACCCTATTCTGGAAATATATACGAGTAGGGGGTGTTACACACACGGCTGTGCAACATGACCGTGTGTCACACACGGCTAAGACACACGCCCATGTCTCTGCCCATGTGAACAAAAATAGGCTATTTGTAAAGCTATTTTGCCACCCTAAAAACACAAACATTCATAAGCATAGATAACCACATTTTTACAACTCAATAGGCAGCCAAGATAACCATTTCAATACACATTATTTGTCATATCAAACCTAACAATTACATGCCCAAATACCTATTTAACATCATGTATAATCCATTCATTTAACAACTACATATCAAGTCTTCACTTGCATAATTTCATTCCATCATTACCTTGCCAAATCATACCATAATTAAATACTTAAATCAACCAAAACATAGTACCAAAATAAGCCAAATCATATGGCTTAACACATATACAAAATATACCAAACCATGATATCAACTAACTTAGTTATCATTTTTTAAACTAGCCTATACATGCCATATTTACAAATATCCACAAGTTCAAAAATACCAATCAAAATTTGGATAGTGTGATGTGCAACTCTGACTTGTCTGAAATGAGCGAGCTAACGAGCCTCTATAAAACATGGAAAAAGAAACAGAGTAAGCTTTATAGCTTAGTAAGCCCGTATAATTCAGAATTAAACTTACCATTTATTCATAATCAAAGCAACATTAAAATACCAACAATTCAATTAACCAACATCTAATCACAAGTATCCATCACATGTTAATCATTTGAAAAATACATAAAACCATCCATTAATACAATAATTTGCATCAATCCATAATTCACATATCATATATATATAGCATTAGTAACATTTATAATCCATAATTTATCCGTATAAACAGACTTTAGGCCCGTTGAATCTATTTAGAACTTCAAAGGATACTCGAGTGAACAACGTTAGTAATCCGTCAATTCATTTTCATATATGCTCTTTCGAGCTATGGTGGGTAAGCTCCTCCTGAGCTGATGAACAATAAGCTTTAATGAGCTGAAACTGTAGGCTCTATCGAGCTAAACAGTAAGCTCTATTAAGCTAAACAGTAAGATCTATTGAGCTGAACAGTAAGCTCATACGAGCTGAAACGGTAAGCTCTAATGAGCTGAAAACAGTTAGCTCTTACAAGCTGATATATCGGTAAGCTCATATGAGCTATGGTGAGTCCGCAACAAATGCAGGAGCTCGACCAAAACGGTAATCCCAGTAACATGTCACTCGTATCCAATGAATTCATACCGTTCAAACAGGGCTCGATAACATATACATTATATCAATAAAGCATTCATAATTCAAGTATTTCAATTATACATATTCATTTCAATAATTACAAGTATAGAAATGTTTGATTCTAATTATACGAACTTACCTCGTAACCTTGGATAAAATTATCGGCTATTCGTCCACTTTTCGTTTTCCCCAATCTAGTTCTGATATTTACTTATCTTGATCTATATAATATAAAATTAACTCATTCAAACTTTCATTCAATTCAATTTACCCTAAAACATTCATTTTGGCTAATTTACAATTTTACCCTAGATTTTTGACTACTTTGCAATTTAGTCCTTAACATATAAAAATGTAAAATTGCACAATTAAGTCATAACCCATGATAGCTGAATTTCATAGGGACTCCTACCAGCCCATATCTTTCATTATTTCACACTTTTAACCACCACATTTTACAATTTCACAATTTAATCCCTATTTTGCATTTTTGTCAAAAATCACTTTATAAAACTTGTAAAACCATCATCAAGCTTCCATAATCTATCATTAAACATCAAATAACTCAAGCATTCAACAATGTCATCATTCAAAATCTATAACAGTTTCAAAAACGAAGGTACGGGCTAGCTAGATTAAGCTGTAACGAGCTTAAAAACGTAAAAATCATTAAAAACCGAGCTAAAATCGTACCTTAATTAACAAATGAAGCTTAGCCGAATGAAAACCTAAAAAATTTGGGTTTTAAAACCTAAAAAATTTGGCTTTTCTCCTTGCAAGAATCGGCTAAGGAAGATGATGATAAAATAAAATGAATTTTTGTTTTAATTATTATGACATTTATTAACCATTTACCATTTTAACCTTAAAATTAATTCAAAATTACACCAATTGTCATGCTATCATCCTCCACTAACCATAAATGGCCTATTTATCACATAAGGGCCTTTACTTTAATGTTCTGTAGCTATTTGACACTTTTAGCTAATAGAACAAAAGTTTTGCACTTTATGCGATTTAGTCTTTTTTACCGAATTAAGCATTTAAACGGTAAAATTCCTTTACGAAACTTTCACATAATTAATTTATCATGCAATAGACCTTATTAAAATAATAAAATAAATATTTTGACTTCGAATTTGTGGTCCCAAAACCACTATTCTGATTTGACTCAAAAACGGGTTGTTACAATTAGCCTAGCAGTATGTGAAAAACTTGACATGCATCTAATGGATGTTGTTACAGCCTATTTGTATGGGACACTTGATAGTGAAATTTATATGAAAATCCCAAAAGGATTTAAAATCCTAGAAGGATATAGAGTTTCTCGAGAAAATTGTTCGATCATATTAAAGAAAAGTTTATATGGATTAAAACAATCTGGACGTATGTGGTACAATCGCCTTAGTGAATACTTGCTAAAAGAATGTTACAAAAATGATGCAATTTGTCCATGTGTCTTTATAAAAAGGTTTGGATCAAATTTTGTGATAACTATTGTTTATGTTGATGATCTAAATATTATTGGAACTCCTGAAAAGCTCCAAAATACAGTAAATTGTTTAAATAAAGAATTTGAGATGAAAGATCTTCGAAAAACAAAGTTTTATCTTGGCTTACAGATTAAGTATTTAAAAAACAGAATTCATGTTCATCAATCAACTTATACGAAAAAATATTAAAGAAATTTTACATGGATAAAGCATACTCATTAAGTACTCCGATGGTTGTACGATCGTTAGATGTGAATAAAGATCAATTTCGTCCTTGCAAGGATGGTGAAGAGTTTCTTAATCCTGAAGTACCATATTTAAGTGCCATAGGAGTATTGATGTATCTTACAAACAACATAATACCTGATATAGCTTTTACTATAAACTTGTTAACAAGATTTAGTTCTTTTCCAACACGTAGACATTGGAATGGCATTAAACATGTATTTAGATAACTAAGAGGGACTATTGATCTGGGGTTATTTTATTCAAATGATTCAAAATCCCTATTAGTCGGCTATGTTGATGCTGGATACTTATTGGATCCACATATATGTTGATTTCAAACAGGATATTTATTTACATGTGGGGGTACTACCATATCATAACGTTCAACAAAGCAAAACATTAACTGCTACTTCTTCAAATCATGCAGAAATAATTGCAATGCATGAGGCAAGTCGAAAGTGTGTTTGGCTAAAGCTATTAACCCAACATATCCAGAAGATATGTAATTTGCCTTTACAGGAAAAGATGTCAACTATCTTATACGAAGATAATGCAGCATGTATAGCTCAATTGAAGGGTGGTTATATCGAAGGTGATAGAACGAAACATATTTCACCAAAATTATTCTTCACCCATGATCTTGAGAAAAGAGGCGATATAAATGTTCAACAAATTCATGCTAGTGAGAATTTAGCAAATCTTTTTACTAAGGCATTGCCAACTACAACATTTGAAAGACTACTACAAGATTGGAATGCGTCGACTCAAAGATGTAATGTAATGCTGCCATCATGGGGAGTCTAAAAACAAGTTGTACTCTTTTCCTTTAACCAAGGTTTTGTCCCATCGGGTTTTCCTGGTAAAGGTTTTTTTTTAACGAGGCAACTTGTAATAGAAGATTGTGTACTATTTTTCCTTTATTAAGTTTTTATCCCACAGGGTTTTTCTTAATAAGGTTTTAACGAGGCACATTATCTACCAATGGACATCCAAAGAGGAGTGTTATGAATATCTTATTAAGTAGATGTCCATCATGATAAAGATAAAGCTTTGATGTATTTTAAATTCTAATAGTTATTAGAATTAGATCTATACTTCTTTTATACTTCTTATGCCTATAAATAGATACTCTAATGAAGCATTGTAATCATCATTTTTTATCAATAAAGTACATTCTCTATTACTTTCATATTTTCTTTATTTTTTGTTCTCTCCATCTCTCTTTATTTTATAACAAGATCAAAAATCTTACTTCAACAAAGTATTTGGGTGGGTTTTGATTTATAAATTAAAATTTTGCAATTAACTGAATCGAGTTAATTTTTATTTAATTTATAATTAATTTAATTTTTATAATTTAAAAATAAATATTTTATATTTAAAAAATCAAAATAAATTAAAAATATTATTCATAAATACAGTATAGGAGTTACTAATTTTTTTTATTTTCCTGAAAATTTAATTAGAAAACTATGACGTTTTATTGAAAAATATGCAAAATTTATAAACAAAACCCATGAAATTTTACTGAATAATGTGCAAAATTTATAAACAAAACCCATTTTATTAGAATAAAAAATAAAAATCCAAAAATTTACATAAAATTTATTTTTGAATATGTTATAATCTAGTTGTATTTAATTGGATAAAACTTTGGGCCTTGGCCCGTATGAGATTTGGAGACCATCATCATTTCCAATGGGGAAAAGCCCAATCTCAATCTCTACTGTTCTTGGACCTCAGTTCTTTGATCCATTACAGATTCACCCAAAGAGACCTGCTGATGATATGCGTTGTAATACCATATTTAGAAGGTTATATATCCTATAGAAACAGTGATAATTTCTTTTGTAATATGTAATATCGTTACAGATTCATAGAAATAAAAGTTGGTAACAGTAGCTACATGTAAACATGGCTGCCCCTGCAGAACTAGGTTGTAAGGTATTGTTTTATTTAATTTGAACTTTGGCTAGTTGTGTCACGTCATGATGGGTATGGTTTAATCATTGGCTCCTAAAATAGCAGAAACAGAGGAAGCTTTTGCCCTGCAAAAGTTGTTGGTTATACTTATTCACTTGTTCTGTGCATCATTATGTCGTTTTGTTATTTATTTTTACAGCAACTAATGAGTGTCAAACAAGTTGATGGTTACTACGTTGTAATCATTTTAGCTGTTGGCAAACTTTTTACCTTCCTCTTTACCCCCATAAAATATGTCTCAACATTCCAGATCCTTGATATCATACTGTTATAACATATAAACATAGTAATATCAATGCCCTTGTTCTTTTTTTCTTTTGCTTTGCTCAGGGAAATAATTTTATTATTAATAAAGAAAAGAGGATAAGACCTCAAACACCCAAATAGCCAGGTTTGCCATCAAGACAGCATAGCACAGACCAGAACAGCATCATAACACAGGTCTGAACCTCCTAAAAAACCAAAGGACTAGACGCACCAGCAAGGCAGGACATCCCTCCTCAGTCTCAAAGCAGACGATACAACCACGATAATTGCTACCACCATGCCAGAACCATTAATTCTTCACTGATATTTGAATGATTTAGACATTGCTACTTCATGTTTTGAAAAGGCTTGAGAACATGAACAGGCCTAATGCCTATGCCAGTACAAGGTTCTTTGAAACTACATAAAATCTAAACGAACTTCCCATTTGGAAAGGAAAAAAAAAAACTGCAGTTAGCTGCAAGTTTAAGTGCCATTGTTGAAGCAGAGAAAAAAATACAGAGAAGCTGCTTCAATGGCAGCGAGGAACTAAGAAAAGAAAAAGAAACAGACCCTTGAAACTATGCATTACTTCACCATCCTATGGATCTCTCAAGCCCTCAAAATGTGCAAGGAAGCTTGAAAAGTTTTACACCTAAAAAAGCTTAAAAGAACCATTGGTTCTGCATTCCAGCAATTTCATTTCCATTCCAATTATCCCTAAACTCTTGACCCATCAAAACATCAATATCGCTCATTTCCAAGAAATCATTCTCTAATGAAAACTCAGGCCAATTAAATACTTCCTCCCCATCATCACCTAAACTTGACCCCTTAAACTCATTGGTATTTTTTTCTCTTCTCACCAGCCTCTCTTCACTACTTTGAGAAGAACTAACACTAGAACCTGGTGGTGACTCCACAACACAAAGACCATTCCCCAGAGGCTGTCTCATTGTTATTCCAGTTTCTTTGCATGAAGCAACAAAATTTCCAGGCAAAGAGGTAAAACAAGGGGTTTGATGATCATCATGAGGTTGGGGAAGGTTGAGTTTAGCTGATGAACCATACAATTTCCTAGCTGCAGCATCATAAGCCAGTGCAGCTTCAAAAGATGTATTGAAAGTTCCAAGCCAGAGCCTACTGCCTCGATTTGGTTCACGGATCTCAGCCACCCATTTGCCCCAAGTCCTTTGCCTCACTCCCCTATATCTACACATAGCATTTTCAGGACCCCCTTTCCCTCTCATGCAACCTTTCCTTGATTTCCCCTTGGAAGGCCTCTCCCCATTTGTTTTGCCTTGAGCTTCCATTGTAAAATTTTGCACTACCAAAGAGCAAAAGGCTACACTAATTTACTGGGGTTTTAAAGGGAACAAAATAACCCGATGGTGGCAGTTTCATTTGAGTCAAAGGAACTGGGTTTTGACACATGTAAAGGAACTGCTTGGCTGTTGGCTTTGCATGAGATCTAATTATCCAGATAAGACCAGTGTCAAGCTGACAAAAACACTTGTCTTCAATCTAGTGAAGTCCTTCATCCTTAAGGAGCTGATTAAATTAATTAGTTTTCTTTTTTCTTTTTTTTCAGAGAAAGGAAAAAACAAACTTCCATGAATATATATGATATGTTCTCCAAACATTGAAGATGATTAGGGCACATGTCAGTGACAGATGATGAAGGAAAAGCCACCTGTTAGCTTTATATTATTACTGGGATTTTTGTTTCTTCAATGAAGAACGGGAAATATCAAATATATTAGGTCCTGGTTTCGGGGAACATTAAATTGTGGGCTCTGCCTTTGAAACAAGCATGATTTTCAACTTCATATCTTTTATATTAATATAATTAACACGTATCCATGGATGTGGTTGAAGCTTGAAGACAATTGCTGACCTCTTCAATGAACCGTGGGGGTGAACAATATATCTGTTCATGCCTTTTATCTTTAGCCCACTCCCATGTCCCTATACAAAAAAGGAAGGGAACTCTTCTGTTTCTTCCTTGTTCTCATAAATTATGCAAGTGTTTAGTTCCTTTTTTTTCTTGGAAGTTGGTGATGCTGTAAAATTATCTGAGGAGGTTGTGTGATTTGATTATGTGAAACACAAAAGTCATTAAAGTTTGAGTTTTGAAATACTAGTTTACTAAATCTCTATATTCTAGAATTCTATAATATATAAAATTACTAGTTTAGATTAATTTTTAAAGATAAAAGGAAGATCTGAATACCAAGTTCAATACTTACAATGTACAAAAAGAAACTTTGAAATTAATAAATGAAGATATTTTAATTATATTCAATAATTCAAATAAAAATTATTATTTGATGTAAATTACTGTAATTAAAATATAATATTTTAAAAACTAATTAAATATTAAATGCATAAATGACTGATGAAAATACTTTTTATTTTCTATCATATTACTAAATTCTCATTTTAAAATAAATAGAAGTTGTGGTAATTATAAAATTAAAAAGAATTAATATTTAATATAAATTGTGATTGTAATAGGCAAATTTTGGCCTGGGCCCAAAAAAAATAATAACAAAAGTCAAATGTGCAATCGGTCAAAAACAAGTTAAAAAAAGGCCAAATTGAAAGACAATCATTAAATTGTGGCCAAATCAAAAAGATGGAGAAAGCCAAGGAGTTATCAAAATTTGTTGACTTGGTAAAAGGCTAAAAATAGAAAGATATGATTTTTATTTTATTTTATTTTATTATTAAATCATTTAGGCTATTTTTAGTAAACCCCATGTATATAAATAGGGGTATTTTGTTCTTTGAAAGGAGATCAATTACTTTTGGGAGGACTTTTGGTATTCCTACTTCAATTTGGAATTGGATTATTCTCTCTTTTCTTACGTGAGAATTTTATCCATTTCATTTCAATTTTTTTGTTTTTCTAAATTAGTCCGATTGCTTTTAGCCCTTCTGTTTTTTTTTATATGTTTTGCAATTAAGTTTTCATTATTCTTAATTTTGGCCCTAAAATTTATTTTGACTACATTTTGGTCTTCCTTGAAGCTGTGTGTTTTGGAGAGTAGGGTTATTTCCCTTTTGGTCCCTCCTTGTTATCCGCACGTTCAAATTAGTCCATTTTCTTTTATTTATTTCTAATTTGCCCCAAAATTTTGCTTTAAGGTTCGATTTAATCCTTTTTTATTTTCGCTATTTTATTATCAAATTAATTAATTTAATATATTATTGCCATTATTTTTATGTTTCTATTTATATTTATTTTGTTATTCTAATACTATTATTATTTATCTAATTTTTATTTATCTATTTTTATTTCTACTATTATTATATTTCTATTTATTATATTTTTATTTCTATTTATATACTAATATTATTATCATTATTATTTTTCTTATATATGTTTTTCACTCTTGTTATTAACATTCTATTTATTTATCTATTTTTTTTACTTTTTTTGTTATTATCTATTTTAACTTCTTATATAACGCTCATTTCAAGTTTTTATACATTATTTACTTTAATATTTTCATATATTATATATTTCAAACTTTTTTTACACATTATATATTTTGAATTGTTTATATATTATTTTTAAAGAGTTTTATATATTATTTTATCTTGAATGGATACTATTTTTTTTAAAAATTATTTTATATACTTTAGATCGCTTTTATAATCATCCTCATTTTAAAAAACCTCTCAAAATAAGGAAATATTTCATGTTTGGAAATTCGAGAAATCATGCCCTACCGTGCTGGGTTTCAATTTTTCGTTCAACCGAATAACTGAATATCCTTTTGAAATTTCGTCCATGTTTTCTTAAATTAAAATGAGGTAATATTTTGTGTTTGAAAATTCAAGAAATCGTGCCCAATCGTGCTGAGTTTCGACTTACCGTTTGACCAGATAGCCAAATATCCTTTTGAAATTTCAAATGCATGAGTTTTGGAAATTATAAGATGATCTTGTATCGAGGGTTTGAAATGTTGTGTCCTATCGTGTTGGATATGATATTTTATTCCTTCTAAGCGAGAGAATCTCAATATCCAATTCAAGTTATCCAAACGTTTTAAAGGAATTGTATTCTAAAATCTTTTTCAAATTTTCAACATTAGGACGTTAATTGATCAATACAGTACCAATTTTGGGCGTTGCGAGGGTGCTAATCCTTCCTCGCGCGTAACTGACTCCGAATCCGTTTTCTAGTTTTTCGTAGACAAAAAACGTTATTTTAATAAACCGAAATGCTTTATTAAAATGATCGATCACAAGGTGACCCGATCACACCTAAACAAAAAGGATTGGTGGCGACTCCATTTTCGTTTTAAAGTCGACCTCCGTTTTTCAAAATAAAAATGATTTCGACAGTGATAATTATAATTTAATTTATAGTTATTAGTTAAAAAATATTGTGCTAATTTTAAAATAGAGTTATTACTTGAATAGAACTATAATCATAAAATAAAAGAAAAAAATTTGTGATAATTATAACTTAAATTACAATTACTAGTTAAAAGTTTTTGATGTATAAAAAGTTGTCCTAATTTTATTAATATAAAATAGAGTTATTACTTGAATAAAATTTTAAGCATTTTAATTATCACTTAATTAATATAGTAGAGTTTTTATGTTAATCAACTATTGTTTTGAATAATGTTACTTTGCATTAATTACCTAAAGTAAAACTATATTGATTTGAAAATTTTCTATTATAATATTTGAATTGATAAGTTAATATATTTAATTATATTTAATAATTCAAATAATAATATTATACTACAATTAAAAATATAATATTTAAAATTTAATTGAATATTAAACGAGTAAAATCATATGCAACCCATGTAACATTAGAAGTTTGTTAAATTAAATATAGAGTAAATATAATGATTACATTTTTAAGTAGATGGATTTAAGTTAATATAGAATAATCATCATCATCAGTTATGTAAAATGTAAATGAATTAATACATAACATAAAATTATATGAAAATTAATTAAAAAAGCAAAATCACATAAAAATATATTAAAATATGCCATTGGTCCCTATACTTTTCACAGATTTGGAATTATTCCGTGTGATTTTATTTTTAAAAATTTAGTTTTTTTACTTTTCAAATTTCAAAATTTAAGTTCAATTGTTAGCACTATTAGTTTTTTTTAAAATTTTGTTGGTTTGACATTTTGAAATAAAAAATATATATTTGTTAGCAATATAACTAAAAATGATGTTGTAATGAATTTAAATTTAACAAAATAATTTTAACAGTATTATCAATTGGACTTAAATTTTGAAATTTGAAAAATAGAGAAACTAAATTCCTAGAAACAAAAGTTCAAAGACTAAACTTCAAAATTACAAATAGTACAAATAATTATGACATGATTTAACCAAAAAAATAATATGAATGCAATGTATATCAAACTTAATGTTAACGCTTAATCTTGCCAAAAAATTATTAAGGCTTAAGAAATTATAGGTCGTAGAGCTTTTTAACTCCACAGTAAAGTTAAAAATCAACTATTTGTCCAATGGCAAATCATGATGTATAATTTTGAGTGGCCAATTATAATATTAAGGGTATACTTGGTTGAGTGAAAAAGTGAAATGATAGAATGAGAAAAAAGAAAAATGTAAAAAAAAAAAAAGGAAAGATGTGATATTTTTTATATTAATGCATAAAAAATAATCTTTCTAATTTGGAATGATAAGAGAAGAAAAAATAAGGGAGGGTGTAAGATAGTTCAAAATTAAAGTTTTTTTTTTTTTTTTAAGTTCTATTTCTCATTCCTTTCATTTTTAACTCAGTGGATAGAAAAAAAAATATTTTTCTTTTAATTTTTTTTATCTTTTCTATCAAGCACATTATAGTAGGAAAAGTTATATTTTCAATTTTCCATTTTCTCAATTTTCTTTCCCTATCAAGTAAATTTTAATTTTGGGAAGCTTTTGATAGCCTTTCGATTGCATAGGAGGTAGTTTTCTAATATGAAATTCTTGAATGTGATAATGAAATGGTGTAACTCCTCTTACCTATCTTGATGTACAGTATTAATTTATTAATTTTTAAACTTTTAAAAAATATTTTTATGCCTAAAATTAAAAAGAGATGAAAAATTAAATAAAATGTTAAAATGATATTCTTTAAAGCTAAAGTTATTATGCTTATTATATAGTAATATTACTGTTAGCCTCCTATCTTATATTGCTTTTGTCTTCTCACTTTTGAATGTTTCACTTACCTATTACAAATAAATATTAACATATTGAATAAAAAATGAATGTTAGAATAGAAAATAACTAAGAAAATGACACATAATAAGTTTTCTTATCAATAGAAAATTTTAACATTATGGCAAAAAGGCTCATTTGGAAAAATTCAACCAAAAATCTTAATAACTTAGTGAATATGAAGGTGTATTAATCTATTAGTGAATATATGATTTTTACATAATAATTGTGTAGAAATGATATTGAGTGAAAACAATTGCAAACCAAATCAAGATATTAACGTTTCGTTGAGTTCACTATGATGCGATAATTATATTATATTTTTTTATTAATGATTAAAAATTAACTTAGTTACAATCAAACGCTAATTATAATCATGAAAACAAAATTCATAGCAATTAGAGACCAAAATTATGAAATACAAATGTGATATGCACATTTTGCTTCATAGATTTCAATGGATTATAACAATAAGACTAACCAAAAAAAATAACAAACACTAGAATAATCATCTATTTATCACGAGATAGTACCCAAAAAAAAAAAAAAAAAACTACCTCAAAGAAGATTACCACACGTTGAATAAGAAGAAAAGAAGGTGACAAAACCTCTATATTTATTGTAAATAATGATCATCATTTTCCTTTAAAACATAGGTGAATTTAAATAGTATGCAACAGTCTTCGACCCCAAAAAAATGAAAATATTCAATTAGTTTTATTTTAAATAATAAAATTTTAAGTTAATATATGGTAAAGTTATACTTCGATACTTTAAAAATAGAAAAAAATTTATATATTCAATCCTTTTAGAAATAATAAAATCATAAATTAATAAATGATAAAATTATATTTTCATCTCTTAAAAATTTATATTTCAACCAACCCTACTAAATTTTCTTTTTAAATTCGCCTTTACTTTTAGAAAATGCTTTAAATGTAAATAACCTATTCTTTAGCACTTTTGTACTGCAAAAAATCATGCTAAACACATATTGAGTTGTAATATAGAGATGGCAAAATTTGTAGAGAATGATTTAATGATTAAACCAACTGTCATATCCAACAAAAGATAAGATATAACCAAGTTTAAGGATGCCTATACAAGTATAGAGTATAAAATTATGTTAATAGCTAATCTCCACATGAAATAAACAATCATAATTAATAGAGCATATTTTCACCATCTTTATTTGTTTTTTTTTTTTTCTCTCCATAGTAGTCTTTGTATAGCTATTGGGTGGATAGATAATAAAATATTATTAATTAATACTTTTTTTTTTACTTTTTTTAGTAAAATAAACTCTTATTTTGTATAAAAATTGACTTATCTTAAAATTATTTTAGGTAAAAATAAAATTTAAAAATTTATTTTGATATAAATTAAGGAAACACTTTATTCAAGTAATTTAAGATTATCGAATATAATGTAAGATCCCAACATACAATTTTCACATTTAGATCTAAATATTATATTTAACTTGTGGTAATTTTAGATTTCAAACAATGTTAAAATGGAATATAAATGATAAATTTAATACTATTTATTCATTAAGTAATCTTAGATGTAACACCCTGTACTCAGCCTAATCATTGGATCCGAGTTATGGAACGTCACATTAGTCACCTAAGTGACTCTCCGACTGAACGCCAACTGAACTTCCAACATACCGCACAAAACTTATTCATATTTGAGGAAGCACAAGCTCACAAACTCACATCGCTTGCTTCATGTTACGCAGCAGTAGTAATATGCGACCCTACATCGTTTGCAAAAACTTAACTTCCCATTCCCTTGCATAGCTCACTCATTCTAGTCTTCGCAGAGTAAGTATCATTAAACAAGGTAAGTCTTGCAATCGTCGTATTAGATTCCGCAAACACATTTCGCAAGGTCCCTCCTATTCCATGTATCAAAAATTACTAGAGGTTCACAAATAGCAGTTCGCCAATTGTTAAGGTTCACACTTTGCATAGTTTGATAACCCTGCTGCTTTGCAGCACTTTGGTGAACTCTATTTAAGTTAGTAAGTTTTGATTATTTCATGCTTTTCCTTATAAAGCACACTTTGTTAAGAATTAAATACATAAGCATAAATTTGTAAATTAAGAAAACATCAAACCAGGATTGGACTATACTCGTATACTTAGAATTCAGGTTCATATACATATAGTTTTATCAATTTGGAAAAAGTATTTAAGAACATAAAGAAAAAAAAAGAACATTAAAGAAAACTAAGTCCTAGAACAAACAACGAAGTCAACAGATAGAAAGATATCTCTAAGCCCAAGCGGAATTCCACATTGATAAAGAATGAGATGGATGAATACGGAAGCGGATCGTAAAGTTTGTCAAAGTCGCGGATTTGACTTAGGGCTCTAAATGTTCAAAAAGAAACTTGGATTTTAACACAACCTGAAACGCAATCAAATCCAAGTTAGATAAAACAATTAAAATAATTAAAATAGAATAGTAAATATACTATTAGAATAATAAGAAAGAAAATAAAGAAGATGGATGGAAAGATAGAACATGGTATGTAGAAGTTATAAGAAGCCTTAGAAACACAAAGAATCCACAACTGCCTTCAAATGGCTCTAATTTTCCCTCCAAGAAAAAAATCTTGGTAAGAAAAAGTTTGAAGATAATCTCCACAATTTGAAAATATTGTTAAAACTCTCTTAAAAGAAACTTAAGAGAAATTCTTTGAAAAAAGAAAACTCAAAGAGAAGTTGAATAATAATGAATTGAATGATTTGTGTATAATACAAAGGCCTATATATAGGTTAGTTAAATAAATCTAAATAAAATTCTTAAGTATACTAGAACTCTAATTAATCTAAACAAGAAATAGTTTTAAAACTAAATTTTCTTATTGACATAAAACTCCTAAATAACTTAAACTTCTTAATAATTATTAAAAATTTGAAATAATAAAATAATAAAATAATAAGAGTTGATAAATACAATATTGGACTCATATATAATAAAAATTAAGTCTAAAACTCAAACCCAATATGATTTAAACTCAAATTAAAAGCATGAAACTTGCAATTCCCGTCATAATCCCATTCAAAAATTCTGCTTGCGTAGTCTTCACTAAAATGGTCATAACTTGAGTTCCTGAATTCAAAATCGAGTGATTTAAAGTGTGTTTCAAAGTTGAGAGATAGATCTTCAAATGCCTTGAAACATCTCAACCTAGAAATGCCAGGATCCCATCCATAAAGCCATCGCAAGTCTGCTAATTTCTCAAGCTTGAAAATTGTCAGCTTTGGTGAATGGAATTTAATAAATTTCACCCCATCCGTGCATGTATCATTTCCCCTTTCCTCGAAAAGGTTCGTCCTCGAATCTTGTATTTGATTGAGCCTTGATTTGATTTGCTTAGCCTTTGACATTGTTGTTGGGCCTTGAGGTAGTGTGAGCCCATCACATTCATGGGTCTAAAATTGGGCCTTGAGACTCGCATCATTCCCCCTTCCCCAAAAAGATTCGTCCTCGAATCTTTAGCTACACAAAAAGAAAATGGATTAGAATAAATAACAATAAAATGAAACAAATACTTGCCTAAGCCTTCTTGTACACCAAAACTATTTCCAGGGTCAAAAAATTGATTTTGATCTCCCAAATCAGCATGGATCAAGCATCTCTCCTTCAAAAACAAACTATCAACACTAAACAAAGAAATATTATGGACATGAGTGTTCAAAAAATAACCTGTAACTTTTTTTGAATATGCATGGTCATCCATAAGAATTTTCAATGATATGTCAAGAGTTTCACATAATTACAAAAATAAATAAAAATAATATTATTATGTAAAAATTCATCATTAAAGGTCAAGATGGAAAATTTTGTTGCAAGAGGAAATATATAAAATGCTTTAAAAAAACCTATTTGATGCAATAAAATTACTATTTTTAACCTTTACAAAGGTAGATAAACATATAAAACCAACTAAACTTTCAGACCAAGCCTTAATGAAATTTGACCAACGAGAAAACATGTTGTAAGGAAATAGTTGACAAACAAAATTAGTAGCATACTTATCAAAAACATTCAAGGTATGCTTACATATTTCAATTTTCGATGTATCATTACTTTTCTTACCTTCTAGCACCTGTGGAGAATTATCAATGTTCAACCTATCTATTTTTCACAAGCAAAATTGTCTATCGATGGTAGAATAATATAATTGAGAGTCCATCAATGGATCCTTGAAATATTGTAACAAAGAAACATCACTAAACAAATTTGAGTTAGAGTTAGTTAAAACATAATTATGCTCACTTTTGTATGGGTATTTTCTTGCTTTTCATTTTCTTTTTCCATTTGAGAACTCTTTATTTTTACCTCATATGGATTTTCACTCATCAAATTTGGACCATTAAGTAGACTTTTATCACTCAATGTCTCTTTTTCTGTCTTTTCACATGATTTTTCCTCACTTCTCATATCCCTCTCACAAGTATTATGAATATTCAATTCAGTATAATCTATCTCAATAGGAAAACATGGCATTTCTATCTCATCTAACTCTATAGATTTAAGGAAGAAATTCTCACTATCATCTTTTTCTGGTTCACAAAGTTCGTCATCACAAATCTCTTTTCTACTAGAGTAAGAGTCAACAAAAGGTACAAAGTCATATTTACTTTCTTCTCTAGTTGGATATTTAATTGGATATTGGAAACCCTTATGATCTTTTTCTACCAACGAAAATCTCATGTTGGTACAATCATGACTATAGTGCCCACGCCTTTTGCACGTAAAATATTCAATATCACGAGCTCTTTGTTGTTTTGGTGAAATTTTAGTAGAAGTAGACGGCTTAGAAGATGTAAAAGAATGTTTTATAGGAACCCCACTTTTCCACTCAAAAGGTTTATTCTCATCACATTTTGGTAGCCACTTATTAGTAGTATAAAGGGGTTTCGAATTCTTTAAAGTAGAATTAGAACTCGTACCTCTATAATATTGTGAAGTACTAAATGGACGAGACTGATGTTGTTGAAACTATTGCTCAATCTTAATGGCCTTGTGTACCACATCCTCAAAATCAATATAGGTTTGAAGATTAAGAGCATTGGCTATTGAAACATTCAAGCCATCTACAAACCGCACCATGGTAGTCTTGTCATCTTCTTGTATTTGCTCTTTGCATAAGCATTTCTATCTCTTTAAAGTACTCACCAATAGATCGATTACATTGAGCAAGGCGTTGAAGTCTCGTTTTGACCTCTTTGTAGTAATGAGAAGGAATGTAACGTTTTTGCATCACCAGCTTCAACTCGTCCCATGTTTCAATTACCGTTTCATAGTTTCTTAGACGATCAATTCCAAGTTGAATCCACCAAATCAACTCATAATTTGAAAATCCAAAGGTTACCAATGAGACTTTTTCCTCTTCCCGGCATTTATAGTAATGAAACATAAGTTCAATTTTTGATTCCCACTCACAATATGCTTCAGGATCATATTTCCCTCGAAATGGTGGAATATTGAACTTTAGTTTAGATAAAAAAATATTGCCTACGGTCACTATTAACTAAAGTCTCATCATTTTCACAAGAGACACATTGAGCATTATTTGCATAAAAATGATGTTGATCAATCTTATTTCCCCAATTACAATTTTGACACTCAATTTTTGTACTTAAACGTTCTAAATTTTTGCTGATCGTGTCTAGAATAGTGTCACATTACTGATCTTGAGCATTTCCAACCTCTTGGTCCCTTCTCAACTTCCCAATCATTGTATTGTGAATCATTAGAAAAGCCTAAAAAGAACATAACACTCAAGAAAAGAAAAATTAAGTAAACCTCACTGTTATACACTTAGAAATAAAAATCAAATTCTCAATGAGGTAAGAATTAATCTTGTTAGTATTTTTAAAAGTGTCTGTATCAATCAATCAGAATGTATTAGAATCAAACTAATAAAGCAAACCTAATAGTACTACAAGTCCAAAATCAACTAAAAACCAAAGAATTCTATTGCATGGAGGAAGGAATATGCAATTTTCTTTAAACCTACTAACATAAGAAACAAGAAAGTGTTAGAATGCGTAAAGGAACAATAAAAAGAAAAAAAATAAAAACCTAAGGCTATGAGTTAATGAAAATTGTTGAAACCCGAAAACCCGAAAACCTGAAAAATTGCGAAGTAACTTGACAAACTTCGTTAGAGGTGTTCCCAATTTCCAAAAATCACAAAAATTAAATTGGAGCCTCTTCAAATAATGTAGATCTGATCTGAAAAGTTCTGGCACAAAATTCAACCCACATATTATTTTTTTAATTTTTTTCCATTTTATTGTATTTTTTAAATTTTTAAATCACTTTTTTGTAACATCTTTGACCCGAATCCGTCGCCAGAATAAGGTTACGAGAATGCTACAGCAAGTTAACAGAAATAAATAGGTAAAATAATTATCATTACAATATAATTTTTCAAATACCATAAAGTAATTGAATTACAATAATAACTTACATTTACGAGGCTTAAATCTAGCTTTAGGGACTAAAAAATTAATCTTAAAGCCCTTAGGGACTGATTTGAAACAAATCAAGAAATTTCAAGAAAATATAAAAAATTTCAAAAGATAGGTGACACACAACTGTGTCTTAAACCATGTATTTAGTTCACACGACAGTGTGTTAGGCCATGAAACTCTCTAACTTGATACACACGGGCATGTCGCAGATCGTGTGACTCACTAACTTAATACACATAGTCGTGTCGCAAACCGTGTACGGGCGTGTGGCAGCCTGTGTCCCAGACCGTGTGCACCTAAATGAACCTTAAACATTAAGTTTACCATTTCAAGATTTCTTGGACACTAAGCAATCTATTTACCAGCCATTAGACTTATTCAAAATGCCATTAAATATGCTCAAATCATGCTAATTCAACCATCTTAATTGCCTAACCAATATACCCTCAATGGTACCACAAGTATACACACTTATACAATAATATAAATCATTAACCAAAACATACCAATTCACACCACTTAAACTTCTAACCAATATGTTTATCATAAGCACCTCAATTCACAACAATTCAATATAACATATTAGTCATACATATGCTAAAAGATATCAACTAAACATTTACCAAATGAATATCATAATCATTGTAATGATGCTTATGTAACACCCCTAACCCGTATCTATTGCCGGAACAGGGTTACAGAGCATTATCGGAGCATTCAAAGCATTTACGAATAATTCACATTGATTACAATTCATTTACCAAAATTATTCATATTGTCCCTTAAATGGAACCTCGAGGCCCAAAACAAGTATTAGAATCGAATAATCTCAACGCTCACCAACCATAATCACCTCTACATCATCATTATTTCTCAGCTACCTATGAGAGATCACATGCGAAAAATAGTCTCGATGCTCACCAATCATAACCACCTCCACATCATCCTTGGTCCTCAGAATGACCATCTTAGATGCGCAGTCCAAACTGACTCGGTGCTCCACCAATCAGTCCATACCTAGAATTAGGTCGAACTCCCCAAATGGAAGCTCCATCAGATTCGCCAGAAAAACAGTCCGTTGCACCTCTAACAAAACATCCCTATAGAGTTTACTAACCCGAACAGACTGTCCCAACAGACTCAGTATAGTAACCTCACTAGTAGTGCTCTTCACAGAAATCCCTAACGTTTCAAATACAATACTATCTATGTAAGAGTGAGTAGACCCTATGTCTATCAAAGCCAGGTAAGGTACATCAAATATAATAAACGTACAGATGATGACGTCAGGAGCATCTCTATCCTCTCAGCGTTGTTTAGCATAAACTAAAGCAGGCTGCCTCGCTTCAGTCTGATCAGCACCTCTGCCCGATGCTCTCTACCCTCAGCCCATACCATTATCACCCTTGGCCTGACCACGGCCCCTAGGTGGCTGCTAAACCGCCCTCTGAGGCTGCACAAAACCCAGAGCTTACGTCTAATCTGCCCGCTGTGGACAATCTCTGCTACTGTGCTCTAAAGATTCACATCTCAGACAAGCCCCAATCCTCCTCTAACACTCGCCCGGATGACGCCTACCATAATCACCACATGGCTGCAACCTAGTTGAAGTAGTAGGAGCCCCCACTCTAACTGACCCATCAGATCTAGCCCTTTTCTTAGGCCTCTGCACAAAACTCGAGGGCTCCAAATCCCTTTTATTCTTACCTCTCTCTCTGTCCTTGTTCTGGCGCTCTACGAGCTTAACATCCTCAGCAATCTTTGCTTTCTCTACCAGCACCGCAGACTCACGCTCCCTCTGTGGAGCAATCAGAACCCTCAGATTATCTCTCAGTCTATCCTCAAAACGAACACACCTCTCATATTCTGATGCTACCATACTTCGAACATAGCAGCTCAGCCTTAGAAATTTAGCCTCATACTCGACCACAGATCAATCACCTTGCGTAAGATTCAGAAACTCACACCAACGAGTATCTACGTAGCTAGCTCTCACATACTTGATCTGGAATATGGTCTTAAAGAATTCCCAAGTCAGACGATCAGGTTGAGTGTCTCCTTAACCGTCAACCACCACTGGTAGGCCTCATCGCTAAGCAAGAAAACTGCACCCTTCAATTTCTACTCGGGGGTACAGTCCAAATCGTCCATAATTCTCTTAGTGGCCTCCAACCAATACTCAGCCACATTGGGGAGACTCTTGTGACACCCTTAAATAGTTCAGCTCCATTAGACCGGAGTCGTTCAATTACCGACCCTCGGCCTCTAGATCTAGTATTGGGCCTAGCGACCCTCTCTAAGATCCTTAGTATGGCTTGGGATAGTGCATCGTCCCCAGCCAAACGACTCTGAGAGCCAGTCTCAATAGCAAGTGACACAGGTGTCTTAATAGTGTCCAGATTTGGCATGCTACCCAGAATGAAGACTCAGCTCGAGCCCTCCTACGGCCTTAATCTCGGCCTCAATCTCGGCCTCGAGTACCATGTTTACGGATACCTCGTGCGCTCATTGTCTAATCGAGTTTATCTACATTAAAAGTTTTGTGCATCAGTTCAATATTTATTAACAAATGTTTTATGCATAAAGTTTAAAAGTTCAGAGTATTTCAGATGTTTCAGTTTCTAAAATGTTTCACTACAGTTTCAAAGAGTTTTAACTAATAGCGTTTTCAAAGTAACTATCTAGAGCATTTCAACATAATTATTTAAGTTTCAAAATACTTACAGGATCGGCGCTGGAGACTCAGTGTATCACATTCTCAATCAGAATATTTTAAACTATTTGAAAGCCAATTCTTAAACCACATTTTAGAACCCAAAATTCACAGCTAAATTTTGTAACTTAGCTCTGATACTACTAAATATAACACTCCAGACCTGGCCTAGACGTTATTGTCGAATCTGGTGATGTCACATGAAATGGGTTTGAAAACTAAGCTAACTCGATAAAAACCTTAAGCTTATAAACCATTATTTGCTTTCATTTATTTCAAAACATTTATTCTTTTACCTTAAAATTCTTTAGTGCGGAAGCTTATGAAAAACTGTGATGTTTAAGCAATACAGTTCGTGATTTAGAAAATCTTGTTTAAGTAACTCGTCGTTTTAAGAAAAAAATATTTTGTTAAAACATGCATAAAGCGAGCAACAAAACCAAAACCACAGTTAAAGTCTATACAGTCCAAAGAGTCTCAGAAATTACAAACTCTCCAAAAACAAATACCGAAACTTAAATAAAATCTTAAAGCAAAATAAAATCGTTCTATGGCGAGTGGCCACCGTCGAGTGCTCTGCTACACCGATCTGCCTAACTCTTTGGATTACCTATACAGAATAGACAGATGAAGGGTGAGTTTAAGTAAACTCAATGTATAACCCAACAGAGCTAAGTATGCACATACATAGAATATCACAAGTCAGACAGATTTAGATTCAGGCCTGGGCCCATGTCAGATACAGATACAAATTCGGGCTAAAGCCCATTTTAGATGCAGATATGGATACAGATTTGCAAATCAGATAACAGAATCCTACCCCCATCCTCTACACACCATTTCTGACCATCCCTACACACCATGTGGGGTTTAAAACACCCACCTAGCCCTACATACCACACTGTACCGATGCGGTACATAACGGATTAGGTGAAGCAAACTGCTAGAATATAGGCGATAAACGCCTTTCAGAACACTTCCTCCATATGTATATCATCCCAACCCCAATATCATATACAAAATATTCAGTTTCAGTCAGATTAACCATACTCACATGCTTACATAAGGATATAACATGCATATACAGATACATTTAACAGATAAATCAGTCATGCATATGTGCACAGAATAGAACAACATATATTCAGTTTTCAGGGTTTAGATAGGCCTTACAGACCCTACGACCCGTACGATCCTACAAAAAATCTCAGTATAATGGGCCTACATACCCGTGTGCGTCCACACGCCCAGATTGGCCTTACCCATGTGGCCCACACGACTTGGCCCAATAATCAACACGCCCATGTGTCATGCTGTGTGGCCCACACACCCAGCTTGGTCTAGCCCGTATGGCCCATACGGCCACACTCGAGCCACCACATGACCGTGTGCTGCGCACGGCTATGCCTTCGTCAATCACACAACCTACCACACGGAAGTCCACACGCCCGTGTGGCGTCAACAGTGACCTTTTTTAGCTTTTGTCAAAACCTCATTTTTTGCGTTTCGGGTACACACCTAATACGATTTCGTAGTAATTGCAAAACCAAGACCACCAGAACCTAAAATTAACCAACAAACCACTATATTAATCGCTTAAATCAAAATTAAAACTGAAACCAAGTCTCTCCACAACCCAATAGATGAACGAATCCCTTACCTTAAAACGAGCACAATGATTTCGCGTAACTACAGAACCGATGAGAAGTCCCCAGCCCTTAGATCTACTCCTAAGCACAATGTACACATCATTAATATAACCGAACATCCAACCATTGCACAAAGCTTTCGGAACACTTACCAAACACCATGTGAAACCAAACGTTGCACAAATGAAGACGGATTAAAAAAGAAATCGAAAGGAGAAGGAGAAGAGGGAAAGGAAGAATTTCGACAGAGAGAGAGAAGAAACTGACGTCAGAAATTCTATAGACGAGAGAGAAATAATATATATTTTTTTTAAAACAATAAAATAAAAATCCCCTAGAATATTCTGATAACTCCCCACCAAATCACATCTAACTACCCTAGAATCCCAATACCACCGAACTACTATCATAAAATCGAGCAAAATAAATAACATCTATGCTCTCGTCGGGATTCGAACACAAGACCTCCAAAAACCTAACTCCCTTAACACTTGAACCAACAAGCTCATTCTGATATAAAATTACAGACAATTAAATATAAGCCCACTGAACAATTGTAGACTTAATTCCAAAAATAACCAAAATTGCTAAAGGTAAAGCTTGAACCCAAGACCTCACACACATACATAGAACACTTAACAACTGAAGCAAATACACAGTTATGTCAAATTTTAATAGAAACAGACATAAGAAATTTGGGGTGCTACAATCTTTCGCCACAGAACGATTATACTCTATCTCGCGTTCCATTTGTTTTGAACAATCAATTCAATTTCATAATTTCCACAACATTTTTCTTTCAACAATAGATATGAATACATACTTAATCTCATTCATCAATTTAATATATAAACATTAAAGTTTAACCATACGAACTTATCTGGGTTAAATTATAAGATTTGTAGTAGTTCAGGGATTATTCGGCTAATTTTTCTTTTTTACGATTGCCTACTGGCTCTTGATCTAAAGTATAAAATTCTTCATTCATTATCATATATTTCAGTTTCAATTCACTTCACAATTAATACCCCTTAATTTTTAAAATTACACAATTACCCTAACTTTTACAACTTTTACAATTTAGTCTCTTACTAATTAGTCTATCAATTGAGCAATTTTTTTCTAAATTGACAATTTATCTAAGTATTCTAGGCTATCTTACAGCCCTTGATACTTACAAGTTTAATAAAAAAACTCTAATTCTTTAATTCTTCACAATTTAGTCCTAAAATCAATATCTATCAAATTCACTTTATAAAATCATCATACAACAAAATTAAAGCTCTATATCCATGTTAATTCATCAAAAACATTCAGTATTCATCAATGGTAACTTTCAAAATTACTAATAAAATAAAAAAAACTTATGAAATAGTTAGTTGGGCCTAATTGTAAAAGTCTTAAAAACACAAAAATTACACGAAAAAGGCAAGAATTAAACTTACATGAAGCTAAATTATGAAAAAAAAACTTAAGGAGCTCTTCTATGGCTGAAGATTGATGAAGAAATGTCTAGAAAATCTTTTAATTGCTATTTTATTTGTTTGTTTTTACAAAATTTACAATTTTACCCTTAGTTCACATTATTTCATTATCTCTTCTACACTTATGCCGCCCCAGCCATTTCATTAGGGCTTAATTATTCTTTAAGTCCTCCCTTATTTTCCATTTAAACCATTTAATCGCTATTTCCTTAATTAGCAAGTTTTGCATCTTTTTCAATTTAGTTTATTAATTAACTATCAAAACGTTAAAATTTTCTAACGAAATTTTAATACTACCTTAGTGACACTCCATAAATATTTTTTAAAATATTTATGGTTCGATTTATAGAATCGAGGTCTCGATACCTCGTTTTCTAAAACACTTAACCTAATAAATCCTTATAAAATACAAATTACTAATTTAAAAATCTTCCTAAAATCACATTTGACTCAAAAATGCCAAATAATAAAATTTACAAGCTTATTCGTCGGATTTGGTGGTCTCAAACCACTGTTTTCGGTACCACTGAAAATCAGGCTGTTACAAAATTACCCGACCAAACTTCAATTCACATATAATACAACTCTGTAAATATTTAATAAAAATAATTACGAATTTAATTTACAAAAAACGAGGTCTTAATACTTCGTTTTCAATAACCACTTGACTTTTGGACCGAACCACTTATACTAACTTTTAATTCAATTAGTTCAGTTCATCAAATCAAAATTCAATATAAAAGTTATTATTGACTCGTATAATTTAAATACTAATTATACGAACTTACTCGTCGGACTTGTGGTCTCGAAACCACTGTTTCCATCACCACTGAAAAACGGGTTGTTATATTTGTTGTGGGAAATAATTTTTTATACTCTAAAATAGTGCCAAGAAGTAGTATGTAAAATTTTAGATCATTTGAAAAATGTTTACCCAGTCAAAAATATTTTTTTCGAAAACTGTCGGGGTAAAAAAACTTATTTTGAGGTTGTTTGCTAGAAATCAATTTATAGAAACAAAAAGAACACCTAAAACTCCCAAACCTAATACCAAATGATATCTAATGAGATGGATGAATGCAAAAGCGGATCGTAAAGTTTGTCAAAGTTGCAGATTTGACTTAGGGCTCTAGACGTTCGAAAAGAAACTTAGATTTTTTACACAACCTGAAATGCAATCAAATCTAAGTTAGATAAAATAATTAAATAAATAACTAAGATAATTAGAATATAATAATAAATCTACGATTAGAACAATAAGGAAGAAAATAAATAAAATGGATGGAAAGATAGAATGTGATATGTAGAAGTCCTAAGAAGCCTTGGAAACATAAAGAATCTACAACTGCCTTCAAGCGGCTCTAATTTCCCCTCCAAGAAAGAAAACTTGGTAAGAAAAAGTTTTAAGATGATCTCCACAATCTGAAAAGATTGTTAAAACTATTCTAAAAGAAACTCAAAAGAAATTCTTTAAAAAAAAAGAAAACTCAAAAGAGAAGTTGAATAATAATGAATTGAATGATTTGTATACAATGCAAAGGCTTATATATAGGCTAGCTAAATAAATCTAAATAAAACTCTTAAGCATACTAGAACTCTAATTAATCTAAACAAGAAGTAGTTTTAAACTAAACTTTCTTGTTGACATAAAACTACTAAATACCTTAAACTTCTTAATAATTATTAAAAATTCGAAATAATAAAATAATAAGAGCTTATAAATACAATATTGGACTCATATATAATAAAAATTAAGCCCAAAGGCCGAACCCAATATGATTTAAACTCAATTTAAAAGCATGAAACTCGTAATTCCGTCATAATCCCGTTCAAAAATTCTGCTTCCATAGTCTTCACTAAAACGATCATAATTTGAGCTCTCAAACTCAAAATCGAGTGACTAAAAGTTTGTTTTGAAGCTGAGAGATAGATCTTTAAATGCGTTGAAGACATTTAGCCTAGAAATGCCAGGATCCCATCTAAAAAGTTGTCGCAGGTCTACTAATTTCTCAAGCTTGAAAATTGCTAGCTTCGGTGAATGGAATTTAATAAATTTCACCCCATTTGTGCATGTATCATTCCCTATTTCCTCGAAAAGATTCGTCCTCGAATCTTATATTTGATTGAACCCTGAATTGATTTGCTTAGTCTTTGACATTATTATTGAGTCTTGAGGTAGTGTGAGCACATCACATTCATGGGTCTAAAATTAGGCCTTGAGACTCGCATCACACATTACCTTTAAGTATTGTGTTCTTTTGTACTACCTATTCAGTGTTTATGCCTCATGCAGATTACTCGCTTTTCCGCTATGCACCGTGCGATCTAGCTATCTTAAGTTCTAAGAGCTAAGTTTTGGATTCTTTATTTCGTAAAAACTTAACAATAAGAGAAAGAAGTAGTCGATGAAGAATTTTGAAAGAGTTTTTTCATTCAAAAGAATATAAATTTTTTAATGGAAAAAGCTTAATTTATAGGCACTAGGTGTTTTGATGTTCTTAGGATGCCTTAGTAGATGTAGGAAAGAGTTACATGCATGGGTGGTTTTGTGAAGAGGAAAATAAGTTAACCTCCTAACTTTGGTACAATTGTCTACTCTTTTTTTTTTTTTTTACAATCGAGATCCTACTTTCACCCTAGACCCAAACCAATGATCGCAGCTCACCAAGCCCACTAGCGACCCCAGCTCGTTAGGCCCCAAACTCTTATGCCCTGTTCTAGGATGTCACATTAGATTTTAGGGGTAATTTTCATTTTATCACAAATTGTATAGTTCATTTTAATAATTTGCCACAATTTTATCCTTTAAATCAATAAAAATATTATGTTTTGTTAAAAAAAACTTGTATTTCTCTTTCACTGGATAACATAATATATTTTTTTTTGATAATTGAGATAAAATTTAAAATATCTATGTTCTCCATATAATTATAGTTTTGAGTTGTATACGATTTCTTAATATTGATTATGTGTACTAAAATTTTTAATAGAAACAATTTATTTTTTTAAGCTAAAATAGTTTTTGCATCTTACATATTCTCGAATTATTCATATTTATGGTTATTTCAAAATAATTGTCACATACATTGTTCCTATATCCTTGAGTTCATATTGTTGGTACTAAGTTTTCTTTAAATTCTACAAAAGTTAAAACTTTTTAATTTGTATGCAATTCATATATTGTAATGAAACACGTGCACGGACAATTAATTTCTAAACGTTAGCAAAAAATCACACACATAAATATACATATCGTGATAAGTAATACATAAATATTGATCCTACATAGGGCTATTATTAACTATAACGCTAATTACCAAATACTACTATGATATCTACTGAATTAAATTAATAATATAATGTTTTCAAACTAAAACAAACAAATAAAAATAAACAAAGCAAGTTAAAATGAAATAATCTATCAACAATAAAACTTAGGATTACAATTTTATCCAATGTATTAGAAGTTAATTGTTCTATCTCCACCCAATTTACTCTAGTAGAGTCGATTACTAACCTGGAAAATTAAAATTTCCTCAACTCTTTTCCAAGCAATTAAAGAACTAATTTAGACCAAAAGTTATTCATTCTAAACCTAAAATGAAAAGTCCTATTCTAATTTCTTTCTTTAGGTTTTCTTAGACTAATAGTTGACCAGACTATTATCAATTAAGAACAATAATGAATAAATAATCAAATCTCTATTAAGAATAAAAATAGAAAAAATTAAACTAACTAAATATGGACTCCGTTGCAATCCTAGAAAAAAGAATTTAATTCATGTAAAATTTTAAAAACATCTTAAAATAACAACAACAACTAGTTATAGAAAACGGAAACAAGAAGAAAATCGATGGAGAAACTTAGTCTTCTTGATGAAAGTCGTTGATTCTTGATGTGTCAAAGCTTTGGCAGCTTCTCCTCTTTTTCTTTGTCCCTCTCTTGAGTTTAGGTCTCCTTTTCCTTTTTATAAACCCTAAAAATTACAACTCTTGAAAATTGTTTAGGTACATGTGTCGCTCTAGTAGACAATATTTTCGCTGAAGCTGAAAGTTGTTTGTCTGCATTTGCTAGCGTAGACAAACCTTTTGCTAGAGAGAAAATATCTCTTAATTGCCTATCTCAAGCTATCCTCTCACCATGCTTTATCGGATCTACATTGGGTAAAAATCACTAAAAAATGAGTCCAATTTAATACTAATAATATATAATTCATTAAAAACATAATCTACTAAGTGAACTTATAAAATAAACTAAAATAACTTTAAGATATTAGAATTATTAATAAGCTAATAATTTAAATTATTCCAACTTCTATTCTCTTACTCACTAAAAAACACATGAAGCAAATTTTATAATAAGATTAATTTAATAAAATGTTCTTGTAAGTAATATTATATTCCGTCAATTAAGTAACATAATTTTATAATGTAATCTAAAATTTCAATAATCCTATTACCAAAGGTAATCTTCAATTCTAGGAACCAAACGCTTCGCAATGATAAGTTCTTGGAAGAAGGGAAAATGGTTTACAAATACAAGGATTGGACCTTGGATCTTCTGCCAATTAATTTGAAACCCACACAAGTTTGCCACTAAACCAATGGTGTGAATAGTAGGATAAGTTAATATACAAAAAGTTTAAGAGTTCTTGTTATTATATGTAGGGGTGAGTATTCGATCGAGTCGAGTCGGATCGAGTTAAAAATTTTCGAGTTAGTCGAGTTGACGAATCCTATTTTAGCAACCGAACTCAATTTGAATTTTTTTCGAATCAGATGGAATCGAGTTAAAAAATTTCGAGTCAAGTCGAGTTGAGTTAACGAATCCTATTATTTGTACTCAATGTTGCACTTACATGAACCAATTATTTAACTAGTAAACAAAGTATAAAATTATTTAACAACATAAACAATATAATGATTTTGTCTTTTAACTTAATTAGTAAACTTTATCAAAACAACCTAGTTTTACCTTTTAACTTAATGGTTTTGACTTTTAACTTTAGAAAAGGTAAACATTTATCAAAATAACGTAGTTTTGCCTTTTCTTATTCGGATTTTTGGATAACTCGAATTGTGTAATTCACATTCGAGTTAAACCAAAAAACTTATTTTTTATTCGAGTTGATCCAAATAACTTGATTAACTCAAATAGCTCAAACTATTTAATTCAAAATTTAAAAATTTTATCGAGTTTTTCGAATTGAATCGAATTTTGCTCACCCCTAATTATATGCAAAAACTAAAAGGATTAATCGATGAGCAAACCTTGAATTATGCCACTTATTTGAGTTAGGTATTTAAATTTTTTTTTATTAAATTAGGTACTAACATGACCATTATAGGCCTTTCCATCACCATTAGGTACTTAAAACTTTCTTATTTTTTGGTTAAAAAAATAAATTATTAAAATGCCACATGTCAAATTTTGATTGGTTGAAGGGTTTTTTAACAAAAATAAGGGTAAAAGGAGATAATTAGAGGTGCTCATGGGCCGGGCTCAATCGAGTTTGGGCCGGGCTCAACTAAAAATTTAGGCCCACTCATTAGGCTCGGGTCGGGCCGGGCCTAAAAAATGGGCTTAAAATTTTGCCCAAGCCCAACCCAAATAAAAATACTAAAACTCGGGCACGACCCGCCCGTATTTATTTTTATATTATTTTATGTAATTTTTAAATATATATAATACATCAAAAATACTAAAAAAATCAAAATAAATATTTTTCACCAAATTAAAAATAAATTTTAAAAATTATGTAGATTTAAATAGCACTAAGATAGATGCAACTTAACAAGCAAATACCTCTAAAATAATAACAAAATTAACAAATACCTTTAAAATAATAACAAAATTAATAATAAAATAAGTTTTATACAATATCCAAATAATAACAATAAAATAGTAGCAACTAATAGTAAGATGGTAGCAAAATATGGAGAAAACAACAAGAAAATAATATTCAAAAATAAAAAAATAGCTGAATTTTTTTGTCATTTAGTAAATTCGGGCTGGGCCGGGCCGGGCCCAGGCTAAAAATGCATTACCCAAGGTCTGACCTATTTTTTAAACTGGTTTTATTTTTTTGTCCAAACTTATTTTTCGACCCTATATTTTTACCTAAATCTTCCCACATTTTAGGCGGATTATCGGGCCGAGCCGGGTAGCCCGACCCATGACCAAGTCTAGCGATAATGAAAAAAAGTTTCAAGTACCTAACTTAAAAAAGTTTAAAGTTCCTATGTTTAAAAAAAAAAAGATTGAAGTGCTTGAATTAAGCCTAATAAAGTTATAAAGCATGGGCCAGGCATACCGTAGCTCAACCCATAAATAAAGATCCAGAACCATAAGTCCAGCAGCCGAACCTCCGGAAAGCAGTCTCATTTCCACCAATTAGATCAATTTTTGTTTCACAGTTTAATATCTCCTTCACTCTCTCTTTTGTACTTCTCTAAAACCCTAACAAAAAACTCAATAAACAAAAAAAAAAAAGAAAAGGGAAAAAGATAAAAGCTTCTCCATTTCGTCGATCTTAAAAACTGAAGGAGCTCCAAAACCCGAAAATTTGGATCGGTGACCCGAATCCGGATCAATTCCGGTAAGAAATGGCGGATTCTTCTTCTCCGATGGAATCTCTAATCTCGATCGCCGGGTCTGTTTCTACTCCCTCAACTAAAAAACGGGTTCGGATCTTCCGTAAGGAACTCCCTCCCATTATCGCCAATTCAGGTCTCTGATTCTCTTCTTCTTCTTCTTCTTCTTCTTCTTCTTCTTCTTCTTCTTCTTCTTCTTCTTCTTCTCTATTTTCATTTTTGTCGTTAAATTTTGTTTATGTGATTGTTTCAAATGAAATGCATTTCTTGAAGTTTTAGAAGTCAAAAGATTGAGTTTATGGAATTGGAAATTTTATTAGTTCCCCTAAATGTTAAATAAATTTTTTTTGTCTTTGTATGAAGAAGGCGTTTATTTATGTTTGCACCTTTAAAATGTGGATCATAAATGAGGTGAATTGGGTTGTGTTTGTGGCTCTGAATTGTAGCCAATGCAAGTTATGGCATTTCGGCTCATTCAGATTATTTATGAGAAATTTTGTTTCATGAAAAATACTAGAGGAAGGTTGCTTAAGTACAATGATTAAAGCTTGAGAATAGTTGAAGAGAGAGTTCATGGTCTTTGTAGTCGGTTGCTGTAAACCGGATTTAGAGTTAATATTAGAGGCTCTTCACTATGATGCATGATTTCTATGGCTTGCTGGTATCTACACAATCTTCAGTTGGCTGATTTGAATTGATTGCTATCTGTGTAAAAAACTATAAACTTTTTACGAGTGAATGAGGTAGTGCCCTCTCTGATTTTCTCTCTCCATCTGTCTCTCCATAACTAAATATTTGTGCACTCAATCCTGCAAGTATTAGGTAGAAACCAGAATAGCATAAACTCATTTTATGCACATGCATCCTCTGATCAGTTTTTGGTACTATTGCTCTTTTTGAACAGATATGTCCCCTGAGTTCACATCACTTTTGGTTGATATAATATTTACAACATTCCCAATATATGATGATGGAGGGTCGAGAAAAGCTGTTAATGATGTGATTGTGAGGACTTTAGGTGAGGTTACATTCATGAAAAGTTTTGCAGCAGCACTTGTTCAGGCGATGGAGAAGCAATCAAAGTTCCAATCCCATGTAGGGTGCTATAGTCTACTCAGGTGGTCGTGTCTCCTTTTAAGCAGAAGTCAATTTGCCACAGTTTCGAAAAATGCATTGTGTAGAGTAGCTGCAGCTCAAGCATCTTTGCTTCATATTGTCATGCAAAGATCTTTCCGTGAGCGAAGGGCATGCAGAAAAACATTTTTTCATTTGTTTTCTCAGGTTTCTACACCTAACCTTTTCTGGTTTTGAGGAAATTGCCCAGCTGTTTATTGCAATAAACAAACTTAGATTTTATTGCTGTCTCCTTTTACAGTCACCTGATGTCTACACCAGTTATATAGAAGAAATAAAGGATGCACGGATTCCATACAAAGATACTCCTGAATTGCTATGTTTGTTACTGGAATTTTCTTCTTCAGTGCCATCTAAGTTTGAGCAAAGCAAGGTAGGAGTTTTTTGATTTCAGCCTTTTTATTTGTGTTGGGATTCCCAACTATTGGGAGTCTTTAAGGTTTTTCAGTTTAATGTTAACTCATATTTGATGAGCTATATGGAAGGTATAACTTGATTGTTTGCTTTGTACAGCCCATATTTCTTGACATCTATGTTAAAGCTGTTTTAAATGCAAGAGAAAAGCCAACCAAAGGGCTTAGTGAATCTTTTTGTCCATTATTTGCACGTATGTCACATGAAGATCTCCAAAGTGTTGTGATCCCATCATCGGTGAAGATGTTGAAACGCAACCCCGAGATTGTGTTGGACTCAGTTGGAATACTATTAAGTTCAGTTGATCTTGATTTAAGTAAATATGCGAAGGAAATTCTTTCTGTCATATTACCACAGGCACGACATGCAGAAGATGGAAGAAGGGTTGTGGCATTGGCTATAGTACGTTGTTTAAGCCAAAAGTCTAGTAATCCAGATGCTTGTGAATCGATGTTCAATGTAGTTAAAGCTGTTCTTGGAGGTTTGACCTTTCCCTCTTAAGGCATTTATAGATCTCCTTAGACTGTGCATGATACTTTAACTTTTAAGATCTTTATTCACTAATCTTTTCATGAAATTTTTCTTGGCTTTTCATCACAAGCAGGCTCAGAAGGAAGGCTAGCATTTCCGTATCAAAGAATTGGCATGATCAATGCCCTGCTGGAGTTGTCTAATGCTCCTGAAGGAAAATATCTCAACAGCCTTGCTCGCACTGTATGTGGCTTTCTGTTAACTTACTATAAAGATGAAGGTAATTTGTTTTGATGATTCTCTATCTCTTCTGTTTACATGTAAAAGAGTGCTACTTATGTATTGATAGATGTTGAAAAAAGATTCTTTTTGAACTGTCCTCTTTTCTTGCAGGAAATGAAGAGGTAAAACTAGCAATATTATCGGCTATTGCATCTTGGGCAGCCCGTTTTGCTGATGCACTTCAATCAGATTTAGTGTCGTTTTTGGCCTCTGGCCTCAAGGAGAAGGAAGCTTTACGAAGGGGTCATCTTCGTTGTTTACAAGCTATCTCCAAAAACGCTGATGCCCTATTACAGGTTAACAATCTTTTATTATTTATTTATTTATTCTCATGGATGTTCAGTAATTAATTACTTTCTAGTCATTTTTCTTGTTCCATTGCCTTAAAGCACTTTAAATGCAAATTTTCAGATATCATCATTACTGGGACCTCTTGTTCAACTTGTGAAAACTGGTTTCACTAAAGCAGTGCAGCGTCTAGATGGCATATATGCATTAAACATTGTTGGGAAGATTGCAGCTGCTGACATTAAAGCAGGTGTTTGTCTTGTTAATGATTGACAGATTGGAATGCCTTCCATTTCTTCCCATTCATAATAATTTGCTAATATGAAGGTTTTATCTCTTTGTTGATTCCCTTGTTCTTTGTCTTTTCCTAGAGGAGACTCTGGCAAAGGAGAAAATTTGGTCCTTGATATCTCAGAATGAGCCCTCTCTTGTTGCGAATTCAATGGTAGCTGTTGCTAAATATTTGTTTTTAGGTTTCTTTTAATTGGATTATTGTGACCTGTACTATCTACATTACGTAGGTCACAAAATTATCAATTGAAGATTGCATGTCATGTGTAGATCTTCTTGAAGTGCTGTTGGTGGAACATTCTCGCAGGTCTAAGTCATTTATAATGCACTAATTTTCTTTACTTTTTATATATACGAGAAACCATGACACAAGCGCAAGCATGTGATATAATAATATAATAAAATAATGTAAAAAATGACGAGTAATAAAGCATAACAACAATAATGTAAAATATATAGATGAAAATATAATGTAATCAATTTAATATGTACAAACGATAATAAAACCAAGGTAAAGAATAAGAAATATATATATATATATATATTTAAATTAAAAATAAGTAAACAGACTATCAATGATATAGTTTTTTAAATCACAAATAATTCTCTCTTTTACATAATCTTTTTTTCATTTCCGCTTCATAAGGTGCATGTTAGTTCTAGATATATTAAAAAAAAAATTAAACAGAGAAAAAAAGTACAATGAATATTTTTGAGAAAAAGAAATGAGTGGCTAATTGTAACAAGTTGGTTGTTTTTTTAGTCAGATGAGTAACTTCCTCAAGGAGATTTCTTTTGTTACTTAAAGAATAATGAAAATTATTAAATTGCTGAAATATCCTATTTGTATTTATGTATCTATTATTTAATTCAGTTTTTTGACATTTCCCTAATTGAGTTTGGCTCCGGTTAAGTCATGGCACCAACTCAGCTAAGAGTTATATTATTAGTATAGATATATATTATTTTGGCTTATGATTATACCTAATTGAGTTGCCTTCCTTATGCAGAGTGTTGGAAACTTTCTCAGCTAAATTACTATTACAGGTAGATCAATTTGCCTTGATATCTTACTTTTTTCTTTTACCTACGGAAAAGAGGAAGACTTTGGTATTTTCTCTGTTCCAATGATGAATTCAGTATTTGATAAATTGATTTTGAATATTGATGCAGTTATTACTCTTCTTAATGTGCCATTCAAGCTGGGGTGTTCGTAGAAAAACTTATGATGCTACAAAGAAGATAGTTGCTGCTGCTCCACAGTTGTCAGAAGTTCTTCTGCTTGAGTTCACAGACTTCCTCTCTCTTGTTGGAGAGAAAATAAGTACATTGAAGATTAGGTACAAAATGACAGTTTTTAACTTTTGGTGTTTTTAATACCTTGCGGTGATTTTAACATTTTGATTATGGAGAAATTACTTTGGTCACCATCCATTTTATTTTATGGCTTTGCAGTTTGAGTTATCATTCACATATTTTTTCTCTTATTTACTGAGGCTTCTTTTATATGCTACAAGTTTTTGTTTAGCCTTTTATCTGATCTAATAAGCAAAACTTAAATCTGTATATCTGTAGTGATGCAGATAATTCTCCAGACAATCAACTTCAAAACGTTCCTTCTGTCGAGGTCTTAGTGAAAGCTTTAGCTGTTATATCATCCACAGCTCTAGCTACAACTCCAAGTGTTTCTACGCGAATTATATTCTGCTCTCATCATCCGTGCATAGTTGGAACTGCAAAAAGAGATGCTGTGTGGCGGGTATATTGATTTTCTTTTCTTTTATTGTTTTAGTTTCATGAAATTATTCTGCCTCAGTGATTAATTTTTGTTACGCATTTTTTGTCATTCTTCTTTTCCTCAGAGGCTCCATAAATGTTTGAGAACACTCGGTTTTGATGTGATTGAGATTATCTCAACTAATGTAGGCAATATTTGTGAGGTAAAATCTATGTTATTGTGAAATATGTCAGTTTGATGGTTGGAACATTAAACGTATTACTACTGTAGTCCATTTACTTGTTTCTGTTATAGTCTGTAGCTAACTTTTTGGGATGTGTTTTCTAGAGTCTAATTGGACCAATGGGGTTGATGAGTGCCAATCCACTTGAACAACGGGCAGCAATATGTTCTCTATGCACTTTGATGTCAATAGCACCTGAAGATACGTACTCAGAGTTTGAGAAGGTATTTTGCTTGTACTTGGTCAATGTCAGATGTTTCATTTTTTCTTGGTGCTAATCATTGACATGAGCTCCCTCCACTTTGCAGCATCATACAAACCTTCCAGATCGTCATTCCCATGATATGCTTTCAGAGAATGACATTCAGGTGTGGCTTTTGAAGTTATGTACTCCATTCATGCCAGTTTCTTGGTTGATCATCTTTTTACTTCCTGATTGTCATTCCCTCGATATGCTTTCACAGAATTGTGGTTTATGATTTAGGTGGAAGGATACTATGTCATAAGATAGCCTTTTTTTGCCTATTATGTTCATGTAGTTTTAGGTTATTGTTTATTCTTATTCTTATTTTTTTTTTGTTAAGGCTTAATTCTATCTTTCATATGTTGTTTTAGATTTTCCGGACTCCTGAAGGAATTCTTTCCAATGAGCAAGGTGTTTATGTTGCAGAATCTATTACTTCTAAGAACTCTAAACCAATTGAGGTCTCACCTCTACTTTTCTCTTTGTCCTCTTTGGTTTGCTGCTCTCTTTTGACATACCTTTTTAGTCATTTATATTATTTTATCATCTATTCCCAGGACCATATCAATTCTAGCCATCATGGAAAGAGGGAGTTATCTAGTAGAGCAGCTGGTGGTGGTGGGAGAAAGGATACTGGGAAGTCAACAAAGAAAGCTGGCATGTCAACTTGGCTTTCATTTCATAGCTTCACGATTTCTATTGCTTGATTAAATACATAAAATTGTCCTTGCCATTTAATCCGTACAGATAAAGGAAAGACTGCAAAAGAAGAGGCACGAGAGCAGCTTCTTAGAGAAGAGGCATCTATACGTGGGAAGGTTCGGGGAATACAGAAGAACCTATCTTTGATGCTGAATGCAATGGGGGAGATGGCTGTTGCTAATCCTGTTTTTGCACATAGTCAATTACCTTCCCTGGTATGTTCCATTTTCTGTCCTAAATTTCCTTCTAGGTATCATCCATTGATGAGAATGTTGCATGGTGGTCTCTTAAATTCTAGCTGTATCCTCCTTGATGGAGGTGAGATATGGTTACCATCTGGTTGCTATCTTAACTGCCAGGTGGCACATATTATGAGGGTTCAATTTAGGTAAGGTTTCTTATACTTTTTACTCAGGTTTTACAATTAAATCTAGCTGATTCAGTGTGGACCCCAAGCTAAACTTTATGATGAGTTGGCAGTTTAAAATATGTTATCCACTTTCATTAGGGAACTTTTGGAACAGGAGATAAGAAGCCTTACCTATGGTCATGTTGAGTGGTTCTATTTCATAGTGGTTGAGTTTAAATTTCTTACGTCTTCACCTATTAGGTCTGTTCTGAATATGGAATCAACAGTTTAGGTCATTTGCTTCTTTCATTGCCTTTTTTCCCCTGTTCATGCTTTAGGTCCATTTTCTCAGTGGGCCTACTTGTGAGGGGATTGGTAAGCAGTGTTGTCTAACACCAGTTAACCTTTTTTGTGGCCATATATTTAAGTTGAGCCTCTATATTGTAAATTGTTTTAGGTTGGATCATAGCCAGTTTATCCACTTATCATACTTTTTATAGTTTTCTACTTGCAAAACTTGGATTTTTATTAGTGAATCTAGTAATTCATGCTATTAAATGTCATGCTTCGGTACCTCATTGTGAGCTTATTGAAAATTCTCTTAGATCTAACATTAGTTTCGTCTACTTGTCTTGAGTGCCTTTCCTTTTTCCTTTTTGCTCATTCAACTCAATTTTTATTTGCTCTCAATCTCAATTTGCATTGCCAATACTCTTTTAACACATTTTTTAGGGGAACTTAATTTCTATTTTATTCTCCTTCAGTGACATTGAATGCTTGGTTTTCCTTTGCTGTTAATTTCATATTTGTTCTCCACCAATTAGTTGGTATGGATTTTGTTTTTACATTCTTCAGGTCATGTTTGTTGATCTTTTATTTTTTTCAGGTTAAGTTTGTTGATCCTTTACTGCGATCACCAATTGTTGGTGATGTGGCCTATGATACATCAGTGAAGCTTGCCCATTGCTTAGTGCATCCTCTATGCAATTGGGCCCATGATATTGCTACTGCTTTACGCCTGATTGTGACTGATGAAGTTCGTATTCAGTTGGAACTCATTCCTACTGTGGATGAAGTAGCTGAAGAAAGACCGTCATTGGGTCTTTTTGAGAGAATAGTAAATGGATTGTCTGTGTCTTGTAAATCTGGACCTCTACCTGTGGATTCCTTCACTTTTGTCTTTCCTGTAAGATATCCTACTTTCATATGTTATTGAGTACATTCAATCTAATTTTCATGGTAAATGGATTGTTTGCGTCTTGTAAATCTGGACCTTTTATATATGTTTGTCATCAGATAATGGAGCGGGTTCTATTAGCATCCAAGAGAACAGGACTTCATGATGATGTTCTCCGGATTCTTTATATGCACATGGATCCCCTTCTGCCCCTTCCCAGGCTTCGCATGCTATCGGTTACACACTCAAACTTTCAACCTATTTAACAGATTTATGGTTGATAATTTCTTTTTTTATTTCTTTACCGGTTCTTTCTTGCTATATCATCTATTTTATTTTATATTTTTGCAGGCTCTCTATCATGTTCTAGGTGTTGTTCCAGCTTACCAAGCTTCAGTTGGTCCTGCGTTAAATGAGTTGTGTCTTGGCCTGCAGCCAGATGAAGTAGCATCTGTATGTCCTTAACTATTTCCTTATTTTCTACCATGTACTCATTGACAAATGTGATCTATCTAATAATTTTATTCTTAAAGGCTTTGTATGGAGTGTACGCAAAAGATGTTCATGTAAGGATGGCTTGCTTAAATGCCGTAAAATGCATTCCGTCTGTTTCTGGTCGGGTTCTTCCTCAAAGTGTTGAAGTTGCGACAAACATTTGGATCGCTCTACATGATCCGGAAAAGGTTTGGCTTAAAGCTGCTTGCATGAAAATTTAAAAGTTGATTGTTTTTGGCTTCCATATGAGTAGTCATTGTCTTCATTATCTCTATGCTTTCAGTCCATTGCTGAAGCTGCAGAAGATATATGGGATCGCTATGGATATGACTTTGGGACTGATTACTCTGGGATTTTCAAGGCACTTTCTCATATAAATTACAATGTGCGCTTGGCTGCGGCAGAGGCATTAGCTGCTGCTTTGGATGAAAACCCAGATTCCATACAGGTTTGTTGATTTTTACCTTCACATTACTTTTGCATTGTTGTTATCTGACTTTTTTGGGTGATATTTTCAGGAATCTCTTTCTACTTTGTTTTCTTTATATATCCGTGATTCTGGTTTTGGTGAGGAAAATCTTGATGTTGGTTGGCTTGGTCGGCAAGGAATAGCATTAGCTTTGCATTCTGCAGCTGATGTACTAAGAACAAAAGACCTTCCTGTTGTCATGACATTCCTGATATCGCGAGCACTGGTGTGTTTTCTTTCCTGATTTTTGGTAATACTTATTAAATTAAACTGGCTTCGCTATATAAGCTTGGAGTAGTTCCTCTTGTATATTATTGTGTTGCACAAGTTTTTTACTTTTAGTTATTCTTTTATTAGAATATTAGAATAACTAATTTGTGAATATTTTTGCATTTCAGGCTGATCCTAATGCTGATGTTCGTGGAAGAATGATTAATGCTGGTATAATGATTATTGATAGGCACGGAAGGGACAATGTTTCTTTATTATTCCCAATTTTCGAAAATTACTTGAATAAGAAGGTTAACCTTTCTTTTAAATTATAATTCTTTCTATATATTTTCTGTTGATTCTGTGCTCGCATAATCAAGCACTGGAGTACATTGATTTTCTTTTCATGTAATTATGCATAACCTTCTGCACATTTGTGCATAAATTATCTCTTTGTGTAGGCATCAGATGAAGAAAAATATGATCTGGTTCGTGAAGGTGTAGTTATTTTTACAGGAGCCCTAGCAAAACATTTGGCAAAGGTGTTGATTTACTGCTCCTTTCTTATCATATAAAGATTATGGCATCATCCTAGTTTAGCTCTAAGAATATAAAGATCATGGCATCATCCTAGTTTAGCTCTAAGATACATCCTTTTCTTTACAGGATGATCCTAAAGTGCATGCGGTTGTAGAGAAGTTGTTGGATGTGTTGAATACTCCTTCCGAAGCTGTTCAGCGTGCAGTCTCGTCATGCCTATCTCCTTTAATGCCGTCAAAGCAAGTATGTGCCATCTGGTGCTAAAAATGGGTTTTTAGGTTCAGAAATAAGAACTTGTGTGCCTTTTATTTTTTGTAAATATGCATGGTAATTTCTCCTCAAGAAATATGGTGTTTCTCAGGATGAGGGATCTTCTTAATGTTAATATTGCTTATGTAGGATGATGCAGCAGCACTTGTTTCTAGACTGTTGGATCAGCTGATGAAGAGTGAGAAATATGGTGAACGCCGTGGAGCAGCTTTTGGACTTGCAGGAGTGGTCAAGGGGTTTGGTTTATCATCTTTGAAGAAATATGGGGTTGTGGCTGTGCTACGAGAAGGTTTTGCTGATAGGTGTGACCTGCTTTTTTATATAGCGGAGGCTATTATTTTAGTTACTTCTGAACTTTAATTGCTTTCCTTTTCTGTTTATTTTGATTGCTTTAATCTATCCCCACCCTTCTTGCCGGCCCCAAATTAATCACTTTTTTGTCCATATTAAATTGGCATAGCTGCTTATCCTTTTTATGAACATCGGTTATACTTTTAGTGGCTCATTTAATTCCTTTTCTCATTTTTCTTTTTTTCCATTTTCTTCTACAGAAATTCTGCGAAATCTCGTGAAGGAGCGCTGCTAGCATTTGAGTGCCTTTGTGAATATCTGGGAAGATTGTTTGAGCCGTATGTCAACAATCGTTAGGGCCTAGTTATTGTTTAATTCCATTTTATATAGATACATCCTTCTACAACATTTTATATTCTTGACTTGTGATTTTGGTTAGGTATGTTATTCAGATGTTACCCTTGCTATTGGTTTCTTTTTCTGATCAAGTAATCGCTGTTCGTGAGGCTGCTGAATGTGCAGCTCGTGCTATGATGTCTCAACTGAGTGCACAAGGAGTAAAGCTTGTCCTTCCATCTCTTTTAAAGGTGATGTTTACGTTTGTTTTCCTCTTCACCCCTCTTTCTTAAACTTTCTGATGCACTTTGTTTTGTGGTAGTGAATGCATAACTTTTGAACTATATGTTTAAATGTCAACATTGCTTAATGATTCTGAATGGTTTGGTACACTTTTATGTTCTGCTCTTATGGACCTGAGTATACCAGTTCCATTTTCTGGACCTAAACTGTTAGGCACTTGTGATGAGCCACAAGCAAGGGTTCCTGTTTTAACTTTTGATGTCCTTGTGGTGTAACGAATGTGGTTCTGAATACTTTACTATGCATGTCTAGGGTCTTGAAGATAAGGCCTGGAGAACAAAACAAAGCAGTGTACAACTACTTGGTGCCATGGCTTACTGTGCTCCTCAGCAACTCTCTCAGTGCCTCCCAAAAATTGTCCCTAAATTGACAGAGGTCAGATTTGACTGATTTTTGTTATTTCAGATTCTGGCTGATTTTGTACCTTGGTTTCGTATCAATTTTATTTGGCTTTTTTGTTTCTCTGTTTGTTAATTGCAGGTGTTAACAGATACACACCCTAAGGTCCAATCGGCTGGGCAGACGGCACTTCAGCAGGTTTTAGTTTGTCCTCTTTTATTAGCTTTAGATTATTCTTATATGGCCATTGTTGAGCTAATTTACGTGTTCTTTTAGGTTGGGAGTGTAATAAAGAATCCCGAAATATCATCGCTTGTTCCTACTCTTCTTATGGGTCTTACAGATCCCAATGACTATACAAAATATTCCCTTGATATTCTCCTCCAAGTAAGATTCTGAACCTGAAATTTTCAGTTGTGAGTGTTCTTTTTGCCTTTCTAAACTTGTGTTGAATTTTGCAGACAACATTCATTAATTCAATTGATGCTCCTTCACTTGCATTGTTGGTACCAATAGTACATAGAGGGTTAAGGGAGAGGAGTGCAGATACTAAAAAGAAAGCTGCCCAAATAGTTGGAAACATGTGTTCCCTAGTCACAGAACCTAAGGATATGATTCCTTACATTGGGTTGCTCCTTCCTGAAGTGAAAAAGGTGCATTTTTCAAATGAAATTTTAGAACTTGGTACCATTTTTTCTGTGTAAACCCTGTTTGATGTTCAAAACATGAACAGGTACTTGTTGATCCCATTCCAGAAGTTCGATCAGTTGCAGCTAGGGCCATTGGATCTCTTATAAGAGGAATGGGAGAAGAAAACTTCCCAGATCTTGTCCCGTGGTTGTTTGATACGCTTAAATCAGACAACAGTAATGTTGAGCGCTCTGGTGCTGCTCAAGGATTGAGTGAGGTTAAAAATTTTCAGTTATTGAATTTTGACATGTATGTTCTTAAAATTGCATCGAGTTAAATATATGCTTATCGAAGTTGCAACAATATCTAAATTAATTTCATAGGTCTCCTGTTATTTGGCTTAAGGGATTTAGAAATTTTATTGGAGAGAAATGCTTGAGTTAGATAAGATATTGAGTTTTTTTTTTTAACCCTCTAAACCCTTTTTCCTCCATTGCATTTTTCTAATGTTTCATTGTTGTAGAAGAAGTTACCATTACCTATTAACTTGTTTTCTCTGTGATTGTCTACTTGCTCATGTTAGGCTTGCGCCTAACTTGCCCTTTTTAGCTAGTTACTTTTTACCAACCTGAAAAAGAAGAAAAAAAAAATCATAAGTTGAGTATGCATGAGATTTTCCCTTCTATTTTCAGGTCTTAGCTGCGCTTGGTACTGAGTACTTCGAGACTGTACTTCCTGATATTATTCGGAACTGTTCACATCAAAAGGCATCTGTACGTGATGGATATTTGACACTTTTCAAGGTAATCTCATATACCGTCTAATATCTTATTTTCACCTGAACTTTTTCTTTTTGGTGGGATTTTCTTAACAGTTTCCTTTTTAAAATTTGTTAGTATTTCCCAAGGTCATTAGGTGTTCAATTCCAGAACTACTTGCAGTTGGTGTTGCCTGCTATCTTAGATGGTAAATATTCTTTGCGATCGTTTTGTATGCTTCAAATCCTTAAGTGAACCTTCTTTTATAATGATTTTTGGCATGGTTATTTATTTGTAAATTTCAATGGCTGCTTATATTCTTTTAGGTCTTGCGGATGAGAATGAATCTGTGCGGGATGCAGCTTTAGGGGCCGGGCATGTCCTAGTGGAGCATTATGCAACAACGTTAGGATTCTTTCTGCTTTTGTTTTTGAAATTAATTTTGTTCTTGTTTTCTAAAAAAGCTATAGGATTTTTTTTGTCTTTTCTAATTAATCTTAAGCGTGATTGAATTTTGATGGATAATGATGGATAAATTGTATGTCTAGCTTCAACGCCTTGCCTTCCAGTAGTGACATAATGATCATCTTTTCTATTTCTCCTTTGACATCAGGTCATTACCACTCCTTCTTCCAGCTGTAGAAGATGGCATCTTTAATGACAATTGGCGAATTAGACAAAGCTCTGTGGAGCTATTAGGAGATCTCCTGTTTAAGGTTTCCATCTTCCTGGAATTTCTTGGCAAATCAGAAATTTTGATTTCCTTGGTCCTTAGGAGATCCAACCCAAGTGATTTTTTCTTGTTGACTTGAAACTCAGTAATTTGTTTTGCATGTGGTTTTCTATCCAGGTTGCTGGAACTTCCGGGAAAGCTTTACTTGAGGGTGGCAGTGATGATGAAGGTGCTAGTACTGAAGCACATGGACGTGCTATTATAGAGGTTCTGGGAAGGGATAAGCGCAATGAAGTTCTTGCTGCATTATATATGGTTCGAACTGATGTCAGCATTACTGTACGCCAGGTAATTTTCTCCATGTTTTATCATGTTAAATTAATTGATGAGCTAATGTTGTGACCATTTTGATTTCAGTATATGCAAGTTAATACAAAATGCTATTCTCCATTTTCAGGCTGCATTACATGTATGGAAGACTATTGTAGCAAATACTCCGAAGACGCTCAAGGAAATAATGCCTGTTTTAATGAATACTCTAATTACTTCTCTTGCATCAGCATCCTCTGAAAGGCGGCAGGTTTGTTTTTGTGCTGTTCTCTGTTCCTATTGATGATGTTAGGGTTCACAACTAACCAATATCTGTTGATTATCTAGGTTGCTGGAAGAGCACTGGGAGAACTTGTGAGAAAACTTGGGGAGAGAGTACTTCCTCTTATCATTCCAATTCTATCTCAGGGATTAAAGGACCCGGATGCTAGTAGAAGACAAGTAAGTATTTGCTCTTCTCTTGATACTATAGTTTCCCGGCAATTTCTTTACAGGAATTGGTTTCTGCCCACCCGGAAGGAGGGTATTGAGTGTGGTCATCCTTTGGTTTAACTACATAAATCTATGCTAATTTATATATCATCAACAATTATTAGATATTTGTAATTATCTTGAATCTATGAGAATGCTATTGTTCTTACTGGTATTAAAATGATTGATGTTAGAAATACTGCTGGGTTACATTGTTATGATAGCTTTTTCTATCTTTTCTTTTTATGTCATATACTTGTAAGCATCATATTTTGCATCTCTTTTTGTGCGGGAAGTCCATTAAAAGTTCGTTGTCTTCATCTAGTTTCATTACTGGAAATGATCATATTGGTGTCTTTATGAAGATTGGTTTGGTATTTCCAAGGATTTCCTATGAACCATGCAGTATAGTTCAGTTAAGCTTGATTTGTTCTAGTTGCTTATAAATTTCTATAAAGGATATGATATCATGAATGGTAGGGTAGGACTGGGAGGCTAGGTTTGTCTAATGAAGGTTCTTCACATTTGTATTTGTGATTTTAGTGCTTTGCCACAGGATAAATGTTATCTTTAGGAATCTGAAATTTTAATCTATGTTGCTTAGACGTGGGTAGGGTGTCCGTGCTTGTGATTGCCAGACATGTCAACTACCCTAAATCTAACACACGGGGGTTTGGCTACAAAACGTTGAAGAATAGGAAAAGGGTGCATGGATTATTTGTGCAATTTATCTTGTTAGGATGTTTGTAATAATTCTAGAAGCTATCTTATGCCTAATAACTTAAGATATGCAATACATTGATATTAAAGATTGATAAAAATATCCAGTAAAGGAAAAATGCATTATAGATTGATAAAGGTAAAGTAAAAGCATGAGCATATATAAGTCTAAAAAATAATGAATTATGATATTATTGGTGATCTACTTTTTTTTCTAAAAGTATAATGTTGAAATTTCATAAATATGTCCTTGAATCATAAGGTTCAAATACAAAAATATGATAAAAAGCTAAAATTGTGAATAAAGCCGAACCCTTTTTCAAAGCCTTAACTAATCAAAATCCAAATACCATTTCAATCTTTTATATTTAAATGTTAAAATGTACTTGCCTATTGCAAAATAAAAATTCATCTCCTTCCCTCATTTTTTCATTCTGGAAAGAAGCAATCTGCACTTTCCTTTTTCTTTCTCCTTCACAAGTGTTGCTTTTCTAGTTCCAATTGGTTATTGGAACTTCTCTTCTCCTTATTTTTTTCCTTGATTTTGGAATTTTCCTCCACCTTCGTACTGCTTTCTCTTTTCAATTTTATTCTTTTTTGTCGAATTCTTAGTTCTGATATGCAGTTCTTCCTGGTCCTGGTGTCTGCATAATTTATGTGATGAAATTTAGTATTTTAAGGGAAAATATATACTACAGTTGAAGAAATTGAGATGGTTAAATCAAATAAAATTTCTGTACTGGGCATCGACTTGGCTCAGTTAGTGGTAATTAATTTGCAACTGTCTGACAAATTTGACACAGATTCCTTGCCCTTGTCAGTATCGAGTCATGTCAAACAGGTGCATCACAGAAAATGATGAGTCCAACTAACAGAGATTTTGATTCCTCCCTGTGTGCATGGTGTTGATTTATATGATACTTGTAGTTTTGGTGACTGAAATTCATATGGTTGACAGGGTGTATGCATTGGTTTGAGTGAAGTGATGGCAAGTGCCGGTAAGAGTCAGTTATTGAGTTTCATGGATGAGCTTATCCCTACCATTCGTACCGCCCTTTGTGATAGGTTTGTTCTAATCTTGTTTCTGTTAGTGATTGTTCTCTATCTTTAATTTTACAAGACATTATGTCATACAATTTTTTCCAACAGTGTTCCTGAGGTACGTGAGTCAGCAGGATTAGCATTCAGTACACTCTATAAGGTACATTTTTGTTCTCTGGCTTCACTTGAACTTGATTTATGGGTAGTTTCAGATAGAATGAATCATAAAATGTCATGATGCAGAGTGCTGGTATGCAAGCAATTGATGAAATTGTTCCAACATTGTTACATGCTTTGGAGGATGATGAAACTTCTGATACTGCTCTAGATGGTCTTAAGCAAATCTTGAGGTTATATTTTCATGCCCTCTTTAGACTATGATTTGCTGTTTGTTTGGCATGGTTTCATATAATTGCCCATTCTAAATTGTTCTCTTATCAACTTTAGTGTCAGAACTACTGCTGTCTTGCCTCATATATTGCCTAAGCTGGTTCATTGTCCCCTTTCGTAAGTTTTCACTCACTTATGTTGGTTTCTTTCTCAAAAATAAAGATTTGAAAAAAGAAAGGAAGAAAACTGTTCAATGACTCTGCTCGGTTACTAATTTGCATTTCTGTCCAGCGCCTTCAATGCACATGCTCTTGGAGCTTTGGCAGAGGTTGCCGGCCCTGGCCTTAACTATCACCTTGGTACCATCCTGCCTGCTTTACTTTCTGCAATGGGTGGTAATGACGTGGTACACATCTCCTAATCCTTCCTCTGTAATTCTCATTGTGAATTTCAAATGCGATCTGAGTTTCTATTACATTTAATTGTTTTTAAGCACATTAAAGTTTCTGATTTGGTGGCATCTTGCTGCCTGCTTATTGTGGATTTTACAGGATGTTCAACCTCTGGCTAAGGAAGCTGCAGAAACAGCGGTCTTGGTCATTGATGAAGAAGGGATTGAACCGTTAATATCAGAGCTTCTTAAAGGAGTTGCTGATAGTGAGGTTTGTCTGATATGCTGTTAATGTTCTCTAAGGCTCTCTATCTTTGACTGACACACATGCACTTGCTTTTGATGACTTACCGTGGTTTTGGGTATCAATTAGAATTTCATCTTATTTGATTGGTTGACACAAATGCAATTGCTTTTGGTGGCTTTCAGGCATCAATTAGAAGAAGTTCATCGTACTTGATAGGATACTTCTTCAAAAACAGCAAACTTTATCTAGTTGATGAAGCTCCAAACATGATATCTACCTTAATTATTTTGCTTAGTGATACAGATTCTGCCACTGTTGCGGTATGTTATGAGCTATTCCTTCTCTTTTGTTGTTCATTTACAGGTTGTATCTTGCATCTTATGTTTGGTTTGATAGGTTGCTTGGGAAGCTTTATCAATGGTTGTCAACTCAGTTCCAAAAGAAGTGCTTCCTTCATATATAAAGTTAGTACGTGATGCTGTATCTAGTGCAAGAGATAAGGAGCGCAGAAAAAAGAAGGTGAGTGCTTGCTTTTTTCCCACACAGACAATGGTTATCAGATGGGAGTGTTGTGTGGATAAGAAAACTATAACTTTTTTTTTGTTTAATCCACTTGCAGGGAGGCCCCGTTGTTATTCCCGGATTCTCTCTTCCAAAAGCTCTTCAACCATTGCTTCCGATATTTCTTCAGGTGTTCCTGCTTTTCATTTCTATCCAAAGTGTGTTGTCTGTCATTATCACCTTAAATTGATATTTGAAAACGTTGGAGTTTCCTGAAACATACTATGTTAAATTAGTGCTTGTGAAAATAGAAGTTCATTTCTTTTTTCATCCACTTATATTATAGATAAATGAAAGAAATATTGACAAAATAATTTCTATAACAATTGCTACATAAATGTCACTAATGGATATGGAAAATGTGTTGTTCTTTCTATCCTACAATCAGATTACAATTTGTCTTTAGCATCGTACGTATAATGTCGTCTTTGCATGTTGAAATTATAAAAATTTGGGATAATCCTTGGATTGCAAGACAGTCGCTACTTTGATTATTCTTTCCTTTTTAAGTTTACATTTGTTTCTACGGTGAACACAATTTATTCAATTTAGTTGTCTGTTTGAAACTTTTCTTTTTTGCATCAATGAAATATATTTTCTGTTGTTTTGGCCTGTTAATTTATCCATGTATTCCTCCGACAAATCGATAAGTAATTAATAAATTATTCCTGACTGCATCTGCAGGGTCTGATTAGTGGGTCAGCTGAACTCAGAGAGCAGGCAGCCCTAGGTCTTGGGGAGCTTATTGAAGTGACTAGTGAACAATCACTGAAGCAGTTTGTCATCCCAATAACTGGGTATGTACTGTTGGAAACTAACAGGTTGAAATAACTAAAAATGATGTCACAATTAGAGGCTAGAACAAACAAACTGCCAAACTTGTGGGTAAACAATGTTTGGTCAACTGCTGTTCTGCCTGGCTTGGTTTCGTGATGCTGCACAAAAGCCTGATTTTGAAGTGTTAATACTCTTGAGTCTGTGGTGGTCCCAAGGGTGTTGATGCCTCTGTTGGAGTAGCAAATATATATCTCTAATTTCCAGAGAAGTAAAAAAATTATATTTTGTTTTTACAGTGGCCACAATATGTCTAATCTGATAAGGTGGCAAGTTCATTTTTATGCGGTATGGAAGTCGAAGCATCAATAGAAAGACGGGACAAAAAATGAAATTGATATGAAACTGAAAGACAGTGACCACAATTTATCTAAGCTGATAAGTTTTCTGGAAGACTTTTGTACTAGGGTTTCACATTCTTTAATGAGTTTAATCCTAATCCTTGGACGGAAATAAGCCCAATCTAATCCTAGCGATCCGAACTTGTTAAAAGATCAAATAGTTGTCTCAGGATCACTTAATTAACTCTTACAGATATTATATGTACTCATCCATGCTTGTAGTTACGACATCTTTAAATGCAGTCTCGAGTTTCTTTTTGAAAGATATCTTTCTGTTTTTGTGTCAAGCTTTTCTTATCTGCCTGTCAATCACATCCATGTTTTCTTATATTTGCAATTTTGAGTATCCTTTATGTTGCCTGTCAATCATATCCTTTATGTTGTCTGAAAAGTTTAGTGTAAAAATGGATTCTGTGAAAGCCTACATTAGTAAGTTGGTTGCTATTTTAAATAAAAGAAAAAACAATTCATAGCTTCAACTGCTAAATCTTGACCTCTGTTGAGCAAGTGTAATTTAATATTTTGCACATTTTAGGTTAATCTTAAAGACCATAAAGTTCTTAACTAAAGTCTCATTTTTCCCTGAGATAAATTCCTATTATTTCTTTTGCTGACTGCTGTTTGGTGTTTTACTGTTTTATAGTCTGATGTATTTCTTTTTTCTTAACTTCAGGCCTCTTATTCGAATCATAGGTGATCGTTTTCCTTGGCAAGTCAAGAGTGCAATTTTATCTACATTGAGTATCATGATCCGAAAGGGTGGAATTGCACTGAAACCTTTTCTTCCTCAGCTGCAGACAACATTTATCAAGTGTCTGCAAGATAATACAAGGTCCTTTTGAAATCTGTAGCTGTCTCAACAGTAGTCATAGTTATTTATTATAATTTTACAGTGTTCAGCTGTTTCTGCCTGGAACTTAATTATTTCCTTTATTTCTATTTGATGTTAGCGTGTTGCCATATTTATTATCTTGTTTGTTGCTTTTGATTTCTCAAGTGTCTGAATGCAGGACTGTGCGCTCAAGTGCTGCCCTCGCACTGGGTAAGCTTAGTGCACTAAGTAGCAGGGTTGACCCATTAGTCAGTGATCTCCTATCTAGTTTGCAGGTGATTTTTAGCATTTGGCCTCTATATGGCTCATTTTTCTTATGGTTGGAGGATACTAGTTACTAAAATTTTTTGTTCAGGCATCTGATTCAGGAGTAAGGGAGGCCATATTGACTGCTTTAAAAGGTGTGGTAAAGCATGCTGGTAAGAGTGTGAGTCCAGCTACCAGAACTCGTATCTACACTCTTCTTAAGGATTTAATTCATCATGATGATGACCAAGTTCGAATGTTTGCTTCAAGCATACTGGGTGTCATATCGCAGGTACTTGGCAGATATTTCTTAAGAACCATTACTATCCTTTTGGTTTTGCTGCTATTTATTCTAACAGTGGCATATTTGCATCCTTTTGGCCTATCTGGTGATAAATTCATCAGTTGTACTGGTGATTAATGGTACCTGCTAAATGATATGTACAATAATTTCCGTGCTATAGATCAGTTTGCTTATTCTCAATCCATTTGATTTTCTCTGATTGTCTTTTGGGTTTTCTTCTAATAATGGTACTGCAGTACATGGAAGAATCTGAGCTGTCAGACCTCCTTCATGAGCTTTTAGATTTGTTCTCTTCTTCGAGTTGGGCTGACCGTCATGGTGCAGTTCTCACACTGTCCTCCTTGCTCAGGCATAACCCTTCCACCATGTTTATGTCTCCAGAGTGCCCCTCTATTTTACTCCGTCTCAAAAGCTCCTTGAAAGATGAGAAGGTATTGCAATTCTAACAGATTTAATTCTGTTTTGGTTTTTCTTTTTTACCAATTTCTGACCCTTGTATATAGTTCCCACTACGTGAAACATCAACTAAGGCACTGGGGAGGCTTTTACTCTATCAAGTTCAAAGTGACCCCCTTAATTCCACTGCCCTTTTGGATGTTCTTTCATCTGTGCTGTCGGCATTGCGTGATGACTCCAGTGAAGTAAGGAGAAGGGCATTATCTGCTATAAAAGCAGCTTCCAAAGTACGTGCACCTTGCTTTAACTCTTTATGTCGAAAGCATAACTGGCCTATCGCTTTATTTCCATAAGAGCATATTTCGCACTAAAAATGTTTCTACTGTTGTTACAGGCAAATCCATCTGTTATCATGACTCATCTGTCATTAATTGGCCCTGCCCTTGCTGAATGTTTAAAGGACAGCAGCACCCCTGTTAGACTTGCCGCAGAAAGATGTGCCCTCCACAGCTTCCAGTTGACAAAAGGTATTTTTCATGTGTAATTCCATGTTTTTGAACTAGTTGCTTCTCCTCTACAGACCAGCTTTGCAATAAATGAAGTGCAAAATTTTCTTCTTTTCTCTCCCAGTAGAGCTGGTATAAGAAATAATACACTGTTGCACTAAACGGTTCATTTTTTTCTAGGTACTGAAAATGTTCAAGCTGCACAAAAATACATCACAGGCTTGGATGCTAGGCGCATAGCAAAGTTTCCCGAACACAGGTACTAAACCCCCCCAAATTTGCAAACAATTAGATTTTGTTGATCTCTCATTCTTGCCGTTGCAGCAGTGTTAATGTTTATTTCTACATCTTGAAGTTTTGTTCATTGTTATCTTAAACTGTCTGCTGAATTTGAAAATGTAGCGATGATAGTGATGAAAGTGAAGATGAACAAGCAAGCAGCTAAAAATATTTTCCTTGATCATATGTTTCATCAAGGCTCGAGAGTCGAATGGAAGCGACTGAAACTTCTAATCATTTGAGGCGCTCCTGCCTAAAATTTTCCAAGGTGTACGTCGGTGTTTGTTCATAGGAAATATAGATTTATACAAGAACAAGAGCCCGATTTTTTTCCCATGTGGGTGATTTTATAATATCAATGTAGTTGCCACTCCTTAGCTATGAACATGATATAGAATCCAGAAATCTCTGGCCTCGTTGCTTCAATTTTATTGTACCGAATTTTGTTGTTCACAATCGAGGTCAAATTGTCACATTGAAATAAGGCTTTTATATGTACCAAATTTTGGCGCTTTTTTTTTTTTTTTTTCTAGTCTGTGTGTGCCTTAAGAACATATTGGCTTAAGACTTTTCTTTGTTGTGATTACAATTCTCAATTGTTTTTGCATAAAGAAAGTGTCAATGAAATATGGTATAGGTTTGATGCAAAATTTAGTTTCAAGTATGCTGCTTTTTTCATTTTGGCTTTTTAAAGTTTTTTTTTGGCTGACTTCGTTGTCCTTGGTTTATTTTTTATGTTAAAAACTAATGATAGTGTCATCCAACCAGGCATATGCTACCATGTGTCATATAATAATATTATTTGAAAAATTTTAAAAAATTGTTAAAAATAGAAAAAAGTTGCAAAAAATTATAAAATCACAAAATAATATGAAAAATTACTAAACCTTTTACTAAGTTGAAACATATGGATATTTTAATATTTTTAAATTTTTATAAATTATGTTTACGAATATGAGATTATTAGTTTTTGAAAGAATGCTACTTACAATGATCGTCTTACAATTTAATCAATCTGAATTTGTAATAGATAGATTTTTTGAAGTGAATTGTTTTATAATCCAATTAATTGAAATTTTTAACGCATAGAATTTTTTAAGCGATAAACTTGAATAAGATACTTTTCAAATTATTTAAATATTACTTTTCAAATTATTTAAATAATAAAAAAATAATGTTATTTTAAATAAATAATAAATTTAATTATTCCAAAATTTTTTTACAATCTCAAGAAAAAATATTTGTCTATATAACAATGTCTCAAGAATTATTGTCAAATGTTTTACTATTTAAAAGAATTTTCGGTATAAAATAAAAAGAACATGTGCATGATGATGGATGAAGAAAGTTTACTCTAGACATTAAATAGAGAACAGAGTCAAATAAACATGCTACTAGTAACACTGGTAAAGTACTAAAAATTGAATGTATTTTGAATATTAAAAATTTGATATATAAATTTATTCAAATTTTATTAAAATATTTTTAAAATATAATTTTTATGAAAAATGATTGTAATTTGTGATATACAATTTTTATATCAAATTTTAATATTTTAAATGTGATTAGCAAAGGTATACTTTTTTCCAAGATGCAACTAAATTTACAAGTTCTTAAAAATTTTAATTTTTTACAATATTTTATGATTTCTAATAATTTTTATAATTTTGTACGGTATCTAATGACTTATAATTTTTTTTATAGTTTTTAATAAATTTTACAGTTTTAAAAAGTTCTAACATATTTTTAATTTTTTAAACAATTATATATACTTATAATTTTATTTATATATATTTTTAAGTTTTTAAAAATATAGAGATATTTTAGGTTTTTATAGATGTCATCATGACATTAGCATATGCTACGTGACAATTTATGATTGAATAGATATCCCAACAGTATTTTTAAACGTCCAAACGGCAGAATCGGGAATGTATGATAATGTTAGGGACTAAAATGGGAATGTTGATAACGTTTGGGATTGAAGTGGACAAAAATTTAAGGACCAAAATGGGGAAAACAATATACTTGAGGGACTAAAGTGTGTATTAAGCTTTTTTTAACATATTGTAAGATGATGTTTTGAATTAATTCTTAAAAACTCGATTTTTTTTATTATCCTAATTGTAATAGGCCTATTTTGCCCCGCCCGGGTCCAATACATTAAACAGTCCAACAAACACAAAAAAAAGAAGAAAAAAAACAACCTAATTACAAAACTAAGCCCAAACCTATGAGGCCTAAAAGGCCCAATAGCCTAACCAAATCAGAAACCCTAAGGTTTCTGAAACCTTAGGCGTCGCGCCTCCCTACCCCTCCACGTGCATTGTCAGCGCCTCCAACGCCCGAGGTTCGACCTTACACCAGAATCGCTCACCAACTCCTCTGCCACACCTGCAAACAAGCAAGAAAAGAGGACAGACAAGGAGCAGAAAACAAAATGAAACGCAACAACAAAGAAATAGTAGCAATATTTTCCTAATATTGTAATCGGCTATAAAGCCGAAATGAAATCAATTTGTAAATGGGGATTTTTTTTTGACTAAAAAAGAGAAAAGATCGAAAATAAAAAAGAAAAACAAAAAGTTAAACCCAAGGAGATTCAAAAGGTTTCTATCTATCTTTTTTTATCTTTTTTTTTGTTTCATTTTTATTCTATTTTAAAATACAAAGAAGAAAGGAGAACTCACTGGAGGTTGTAGGAGAAAAGGGCCTTTTCTCTCGTCTTTTTGGATGTTTTGAGTCTGAATTCGAGTTTTGGGGGTCGAGATCTTGAAAAGGGGACTTTTTTATCTTCGCCGGCCACCGTACGGGGCGGCGCCGATGTCGGCGACCGACGACCGGTGCGGCGGTGGCCTGACGGAGCCAAGGCTGGATTTTTGGGGAGAGGAGAGAGTTTGAGAGATTTTGTTTGTTTTTTTTTTGAGAAGGGAGTTAAAATGAGTTTTTTTTTTTTAAAAAAAAGGGAATTAAGTAGCATTAGTGAAACAACGTCGTTTCACTTAAGCCTTTTAATGCCAAAATGGCGTGGTTTTGGCATGAAACGGGCCGACCCAATCCGCCTAGTCAGGGTTCACGTGTTTTGTAGCGGAAGGGCTAATTGTACTTTCAGCCCTTTCGCATTTTAATCAATTCGCGATTAAGTTCTCTCTCTCTCTTTTTTTTTTTAAATTTGTGCTTATTAATTTATTTTAGTTTTCAATTTAATCCCGCGTGAAGTGCAGCGTTTTGGAGGGCGAAGATATTCCCCCATCTGGTCCCTCCACATTATCTGCGCCTTTCAATGTGATCCCCTATTTTATTCTTTTCCGAATTACGCCCTCAAATCCCATTTTGATTTCAATTTAGCTCTTCCCTATTAATATTATTATGTTATTAAATTAATCTAATATTTAACATTTATTTTATTTTATTTTTATTTCTTATCTTCATATTATGCTTTTATTACTTTCATTATTGTTTATTTATTTATTTCTCTATACATACATTGTTATATGTTTCTATGTTTAGAGTATTATTACATATTATTATTATTATTATTATTACTACTATTATTATTATTTTATTACTTATTTATATTTATATTTATTGTCCTTTATATATATATGTATATTTTAAAACTTAGATTATTTGTGTTTCTTTACTACATATATTGTTCTCATTATTATTATTCATCGTCGTCATTACTCATGTACTTTATTATAAATTGAGCTCCTAATTTCATTCGTATCTTAATTTGGTCTTTGTATTCTTGATATTCTTTAATTATTTTCCTTAATATTTATTTATTGTATTTATTTATTTATCCCTTTACTCACACACATATTATTATTATTATTATTATTATTATTATTATTTTATTTACATATATTTTATTACAAATTGTGTCTTTAATTTTATTTATCATTTGATTTGATTCTGCACTTTCAATATTTTTATAAATCATTTTCCTTATATTTATTTTTTTATTTCTTTGTCTTTATCATATTTCAAAACCGGTATTGTCATTTCATGTGCTTGTTTTATCATTAGTGTTATTGTTGTCATCATTGTTATTATTGTAGTTTGTTGATGTTTATTATTGTTTATATTATTGTTCCATTATCATTATTATAATCCATGCATATTAATATTTTAGTTTAATGATACCAATGTTATGTATTATGTATATTACGTTATAATTACGCCAAATTTGTGTCACACTACCATTATTCGTCGAGTACAACCCCACTCACGCTTTAAATAATTTTTCTTTAAAACAAAATCCATTAAACGTATATCATTTTTAAATATTTTATTAATTTCATCCAAATTCATAAAAAAAGGATTCTTTAATAAAGGCAATATTTCGTGTTTAGAAATTTGAGAAATCGTGTCCTAATGTGCTAGGTTTCGATTTACCGTTTGACCAAACAACCGAATATCCTTTTAAATTTTCAATGCATGAGTTTTGAAAATCATGAAATGATCTTGGTATCGAGGGTTTGAAGTATCGTATCCTAACGTGTTGGATATGATATTTTATTTCTTCAGAACAAGAGAATCTCATTATCCACTTCGAGTTATCCAAACATTTTTTAAAGGGATTGTATTTTAAAATCTTTTCAAACTTTCGACATTAGGACATTAATTAATCGACTAGGTACCAATTTTGGGCGCATCGAGGGTGCTAACCCTTCCTCGTGCGTAACTGATTCCCGAACCCGTTTTTTGGATTTTGTAGACCAGAAATCATCGTTTTAATAAATTTTAAATTTTTGTTAAAACGATTGAATTACTAGGTGATTCGATCACACCTAAATAAAAATGATTGGTGGCGACTCTATTTTCATTTTTTCCGTTTTAAAATAAAAGTCGATACTTTCTTTTAAAAAAAAATGGTTTCGACACTAATAATTAAAAGTCAAATGCAAAACTATACATTTGGACTTCTTTCTTGCTGATTGCTGACTTGAACCAGTTGTTAATGTACAAGAAATAGAGTATGAATAATGGAAGTGGGTAGTTTTGATGACATTGTGTTAAGTAATAGAAAATTAGGAGTATGAGATTGTTTACACAACTTTGTTTCCTTTTATCTATGGAGCTTAATTCAGTGAGATGAATCCACTATCTTTGAAATCACTACACTTAGTGATTCTAGTTCTACCACACCCAAGTACTCACTTTTGTATTCAAAGATTAGGTCACTCACCACTAAATTTCCCCACTGAGAATTTAGTTGTAAAACCACCAAAAATATTTTACTATTTCAAATGCACTTTCACAATTCCTCAACGAACTGATAAGAGCTCTCAATACTCAGTATATAAACTTATACAAGTCTGAAGTTTATAAGACCTGTTAAGATACTAAAGATCAATTATAATCCCTTCTAAACAACAACTAAAATAGCTAAATACAATATAGTAATAACAATCAAAGTAAGGTGGGTTGTTGGAAGATAAGTTGTCAAGATTAGTTTCAATCCAACATCCTTAATCCAATGGATTCAGTAAGATTGATATGATTCAATCCAATCCTTAAGATATGTTTCTACAACTAGATTGATCTTTGTTGATGATCTTGTGTAACACCCTATACTCGGCCTGGTCGCCAAGCTCAAATATGGGATGCCACACTACCATCTCGTCTCATGTACATCAAATAGGAAACTAGATCCAAGCAAACCGATCTTTTTTTTTTAACATGTATAAGTTTTAGGTCAACCATTAGTTTATTAACAATATTACATGCAAATCATTCATTAATTGGTCTTACGTACAGTTAGAATCATGCATAGGGCTATTTAGCAAAATTTTATAAAACTATTTGTAGGTATCGATACTGACATTTAAGGTGTTGATATTTTCTTATTGTGGTATCGATACCACTTGGAAAAATGATACCAAAGTAGCTTACTGTTTTTCTGGAAAAAATCCTAATTGTCGAAAATTATCGGTACTTGCTATAAATTATCAATACTTTGGTCCCATGTATCGATACTCGAGATAAGGTATCGATACCAAATCCCTATTCTGTTTTCCTGTACGTTTTAATTCACAGAGGTATTGATTTTTAAAGCCAACTATCGATACCTCTACTACTGAAGCTAAAAATGCAGTATAGAAGAGTAAATAACTTATTTCAAATAGTTCCTAAGCATCATGCATCAAGTATTTTGTTTATTTCATCATGCTATGGCTAAGTTTATTAGTCCAAAGTGTCCAATCATCCATGCAAGAATAGTTAGGCCAACATCGATGTATAAAAATTCTAACATAAAAATAACATGAAATTCTTATAAGCCAAATAAAAATGTTTAAAGATCATTAACCCAAAATTGTTCTACTACATTGCCTATTTCCGTAGTACGAATATAAATATTAGATCACCTATGATAGATAACCAGTCTTCCTTGGATCACTCCTTCGATAACCACATCGCCCACACTGTGACGTCTCTACTCTACATAGGTTGAAATGAGTGGGTGAGCTTCAACAAGCTCAGTAATGCAAAGAATTTCCACAATGCAAACATAACATCATGCAACACAACCAGTCATTTACTCACAAGAACCTTATTTTAAGTCTAAAACCATATAGTATTAAATCATGCATCATCTAATAGTTCATTCTCACACTCATTCAAGCATAGAACATATTCCACATTACATTAAATATGATAAGATGACACTTGGGATATGAAACATATAGTGAGCACTATCATCACACATCATATACACGGATCTCCAAAACACCACATAGACTCATAGAGTCAATCATGTCCCAAAAGTGAAGGATATAAATAACACTCTCCTTATTTCCCCTCGCATGTCCCGCTGAATGGAGCTTAGCTCTCATTCCCTTATCCCTCCCAATATGTCCTAGGGCCTCAATGCCCAAAACCACTATACATATAAGTGAGTACTCACAATCCTATGGCATGCCAACTATATTGAATGGTTCCAAGATCTCAAGGCCAAAATATCATAAAAACAACACATATTACTTACCGATGATCTATGCACTAACATTGCAAATTAGCATCTTTTGCAAAACACTAGCGTAGTCATATAACACATACATTACACATTTATTTCATGTATATAATTGCACTTTATACAGTAATCGTCATATCTACATATCACATTTCATGCACATTATATAATCACATAACCACAAGGCAAGTATAGTTTCAAGAAAGCTTGCACTCGAAACTTAGAGTAGGGGTTTAGGCTACATCTAAATTCATAAATAACACACGATTCGTGTTTACGAGTAGCAATTCCATACACTCACCACTTTACGCTTTTGCCGAAAAGCCGAAAACTCAACTAATCTCTTCTTTCGCTCGTAGTAAGCTTTAATGAATCCAGGGCTTTACACACATTCATACAATAAACACAGTCAAATATTCAGCCAAGGATTTACTAAGACCCACTAAAACACAAGCTTAACCTAAGTTCCCATGTAACTTAAACTATTAACATAACAAACTTTTAATTCTAATATTTTGGTCTATACTCAATATTTTTGCCTAAAATCAGTTTTGTTCACCTAATTAATCATCTACACCAAATCCAAAACCTTCAAACTAGACAAATCTACTCAATTCATGGTATCAACATTTTTCAACATCTTTTAGGCAATTTTCACAAAATTCATTTAAACGTTATAAATCTTTAGCGAAACTTCAAGGTAAGTTTAAAAACCTCTAATCATGCTAAAAAAAGTTGAAAAAAAACTTTGAAACCAAGTTTTTATGCAAAATCCAAAAATCCACCATTAATGTAATAGTTTGGTTTAGACTCTAGTCAGAATAGTGGTTTCGGGACCAAAAATTTGAGTTATAAAAATATTTTAATATTATTTTCTGTGCTTAACATATGTGAATTAGTATATGTGAAAATTTCGTACAAAAATTTGATCGTTTGTGTGCTTAATTTGATAAAAGGACCTAATCGCGTAAAATGTAAAAGTGACCTTTTAATTGTTAAAGTGCCTATTTGATATGTCTTTGTAAATGAAAGGTCCTTATGTTGATATTTGACCATTGTAAGCTTGAGTGGACATTAATGACCTTGTATGTTAATGGTTTAATTGTTAATTAACTAAGGGTAAAATGGTAAATGGATTAATTATGTTTAATTAATAAAAAAATGCATGAAATTTAGTTCATTCATGCTTATTATTGCTGAAAATCAGATAGAAAGAAAGAAAAAATAATTCTTAGGGTTCGGCCATTGATTCCTTTGATTGAGGTATGAGTTTTGTTCCGTTTTTGATAATTTCTACGTTTTTGTTATCGTTGCTTAGAGTTCTATCAAGCCCATGTCTCAATTTCTGATTTTGTTGATGATTTTGAAATATTCCATTGATGAAATTATGAGTTTTATGAAGTTTGATAATAGTATATGGAATTTTGATGTTGGGTTAACATGTGTTGTCTTTGAATTTTTGATGAATTTGAGCAAAATGGGTTAAATTGTGAAAATTGTAAATTGAGGGACGAAAATGAGAAATAAAAGAAATATGAGGACTTGTATGAACACTATGAGAATTCGGCTTAACATGGGTATATGCAAATTTTGTGTATTTTGTGATTTTTGTGATTAGAGACTAAATTGTCAAAATGTGAAAATGTGAGGGCTAATTTGTAAAATGCCCTAAATGTGTGTTTGTGGATTGATTTGAATGATTTGGTAAATAAAAGAGTTAAATTTGAATTTATATAGATCAAGAACTAAAGAAAATGGAATTAGATCGAGGAAAGCCGAAAGTCGTCGAGGAGCTGATTCCGTCTATCTGAATTCGTACAAGGTAAGTCTATATACAAATAAATGTGTTTTGAATTGAATTACTATTGATTATATGCTATTAAACTATGATGAATGAATATATGAGTTGAGAAAAATGAGACATCCGAGATAGTATTAACAAAGTTTCGACGTCTGAAAAGCCCTGTACGAACCATAGGATTAGTTAGGATACATATGTCATGGCATAGGATCCGATATGTGTTATTGTGTAAGACCATGTCTGGGACGTTGGCATCGTATTTGATTTACGTGTAAGACCATGTCTGGGATAGTGGCACCGATATTTGATTACATGTAAGACCACGTCTGAGACGTTGGCATTGTACGAGCTTTTCGAGCTATCTGCGTATCCTCATGATTTCGAACGGTTCAACGAGCATTTTGAGATACGAATGATTATATGAAATATGTATCCGATTCAGGTATGTTTGAATTGTACACTATATTGAGAATGAAAGGTAAGTACATGTACCTTAGTAAACATATGATATAATTATGAGAAAATATGTTATATGAGCAAATGGATTGGAAATATGTGAATTGTATGTGAACTATGTGGTAAGTGTTAGTATCTTGGCCATGAAGTATATGTATTTTATGATGATGTTTATATGCTTAAGTTGATAAGTTTATTTGTATATAACTTACTAAGCTTTTGAAAGCTTACTTTGTATATAGCTTACTAAGCTTTTGAACGCTTACTTTGTGTGTTTGCATTGTTTATAGATATCGTAGCTATCGGGATCTCGGGGATCGTCGAGGATCATCACCACACTATCAAATCTTATTTTGGTACCTTTTGACATTGTGAATATTAAAGTATGGCACGTATAGGCAAGAAGTATTTGGATATGTTTTTTAATGTATATATCATGCCATGTGATATGGTTAATTTGTGGTTGAACTTCTGGTTTGATTTTGGTATATGATATGTGATGTAAATTATGCTTATGTGATGTGCTTATGAATGACCAAATGAAATGGTCAATTTTGGTAAGTTTTGGAATATGCATATTTGAGAAATTGGTAAGTTTATAGTATATGATTGAATGAAGTAAAATGAGGTTATGAAACAAATGTTTAGATATGATTTTGCCTTATGTTTTGGCATAATTTGGTATGACTATTAAGCATGAAATTAGTTGATAGTGTTATGGAATGATTAGTGCATGTATTGGTTGAGGAATGGATGAACATTTGGTGTGCATTTGGTGCTTATTTGTTTCTTGTAGGGAGGACCCTTAATGGGCGGCATTTTGGCCTTGTAAATGGCCTATTTTTTCCTACACGGGCAGAGACACGAGCGTGTGTCTCAGCCGTGTTGCTCGAGGGCCATTTCGAAATGAGCCTAAGCAGACCACACGGTTGCACACATGGACATGTGCAAGGCCATGTGGCCAAGTCTGTTTCGACCACGGGCTAGACACACAGGCGTGTGGTGTGCCATGTGGCCAAGTCAGTAGCCTCCCTAATTTTCACACGGCCTGGCACACGGGTGTGTCTTGTGGTCGTATGGATAAGTCAGTATGTATGCCCTATTTTGACACGAACTAGACACACGGGCGTGTCTAATGTCGTGTGAGGCACACGGCCTGTTCACACGGGCGTGTGACCTGTACAACTTTGAAAAATGTTTAAGTTTTGAAAAATTTTGTATGAGCTCGTTTTAGTCCCGACCCCTTTCTAATGCATGTTTAAGGTCTCGATGATCTATATAAGGGACACTATGGTAATGTTTGACTATGATTGTGGATGATATATATGGAATGTTTGTAAAATGTTTTGATTTTCCGGTAACGCACATAACCCTAGTCCGACGATGGATATGGGTTAGGGGTGTTACAATTAATGGCTTGATTTTTGGCTTTTATTTAAAACATGCGACTTGAGGGATAATAATTCATTTTTAAGGACTAGATATCATGAGAAACTCATAGGAATTTGAAACATTACCTTTGATAGAAAGATTAGATGAGTTTTGACGCAATTTTGAAAAGTACACTTTTGGAGAAGATAATGAAATCTAAGGAGTTTTGAGTGTTTTTCTTGAAGATTTATGATGGTAAATGACTTGGGAATGATAGGAAATCAATATATTGTAGTTTGGGAATCAAAAATCGATTTAAAGATCAAGGGAATGGCAAGTGGTGGCACAAGGGAGAGGAGAGGAAGAAGCTATCGTGAAAACTGTTGGTGTGGGGGTGATCTTTATGTTCAATTTTAAAAACTGGTAGAATTGCCACATAAATTCCCACAGTTTTGACTTTTTTAAAAACCAGTCCTTTTCCAAAATTAAGGGTTTTTAGAACACTTTTTCAAAAATTGATTTAACAATTAAGATGTCATAGTTGAACACAATTTTAATTTACCATGCTATGAAATTCTGAGCACTTTGTTGGATACGAGTCACCTATTATTCGGGTTTTAATAGTTAAGATTTGTGCAGATCTAGGAAATACGTGATCAAGGAAAAAGCGATTAAGGATTGGGCTCAAGGTAAGGTTAGGGTGTGGTTTCAGTTTTTGAGTAAATAAGTATTAAGCATGCAATTAATTGAAGGGTGATATCGATTGTAGGTTTGGGCTAAGAAGATTGCATCACGCTTGCTTACTAGGTGTGTACATACACTGCACACACACAATGATTCGACAAAAGCCGAAAAGCTTAAAAGCCGAAAAGTTGAAATGCCAAAAAGCTGAAAGTTTGGCTACAGTAGTCTTACGAGTGCGCAAAAACTCGTAAGGGGGAAATTGATTACCGGAGGCCCACGGGCGATTCTGTGGACTTGGGTTGTGATCTGGCAAAATGGGCCAAAATGGGCTAAATGGGCCCGATGGGCTGTTGGGCCCATAATAGGCAAAAATTGATAATTGATGCTATGTGATAGAAAGTTTGTATGTGAGCATGAATGTAAATGTGATTTGGGCCTAATGGGCCAATAACAGGTGATTTGGGCCTAATGGGCCATATGAATATGATTGGGCTTAATGGGCCAGATACAGGTATGTGAAATTGTTTGGGCTTTGTAAGGGGCTTTGGTCCTAGTATATGATATCCACATAAGACTTAATTAATATATTGAGACCGTGGACAAGTCAAAGGGTTAAGGTGTGGCAACGGGTATATGCATGTCTAGGATTGGATCTAGGGAGAGCTTGGTACTTAAGCTGTCTTAATGACCCAGCTCCTCTTCTCAGGAATCCTACCTGGTGCATAGTATTCGTTCATCTTAGCTCACGGGACTTGTTAACGGACAAGATAAGTGAAAACCGTAATTAAGGGAAAATTATTGAAATGCCCCTAAGGGCAAAAATGACTAAAATACCCCTAGGTGTTGAATGTAAGTTTTGTGGATGCGACATGCATACATATGATATTCTGCTTAGGTTGCATATGGGTTGGGAATTATGGAACGGAGGAAGTATATGAGGATCGCATGGTTGCTTGACAATCGTGGATCCATCGACGGCTTTTAAAGCCCAATCTGTAAATGAAGGTAGTTCCGCAACCGGGCTACCATAGTGTGTGGGTTGGGTGGGTCGATATTTATATCCCCACATGGTGTGACGGGGGGCGGAGCCGGTGTGTAGCGGATGGATAATTTGGATGGGATTGCATTGCATGATTGGTGAATGATGTTTTTTTTGAATGCTTGTTTTTGTAGAGGGTTGTACACACCGAGTTTGCGAAAACTCACCCCCTCTTTTATTTTATTTTCAAGCGATGCTCAGTAGAAGGTTCGATGTTTGGAAGGGCTCTGGGTGGCCAGCTAGCAAGATGATTTGGACTTGGGTTTTTTTCAAGCATTTAAGTTTTTACTTCTTTTTAAGTATGTTCCAGACCAGATTGTAATAAGGTTTTCATTGTGTTATTATTACTTGAATTATTATTATTTTCAATGTAATTACAAGAAGTTGAACATGGATTTCCTAAATTATAGTATGTTTTCTACGTTTCCACAATTAAATTTTTAAGTGATAAGTTTTCTTAAATCAAATGTTTCAACAAGGTTTTTGCAACTAGAAGGTGTGTTTTTTTAAGTTAATTAAGGTTTCTTTTATTTTAAGAAGGATTTTCAATGAAAACACGATTTTCGTTAAAACACTCCAATGTGACACACCAGATCCGGTCATAATGTCTGGGTCGGGTTTGAGGTGTTACATTTTATTATTTCTTTAAGGTCTACGACATGATTGAATGATTGTGTAAAAATTTCTAAAGTTCTTGGTTTAGTCTCGAACCACTTCCAAAGCATGTTTAGGGCATCGTAGGCTCGTATCATGGACTTTATGATTAAATGCAAATGGTTTTAATTTAGACTTAAAATTGTGACTCAGAATTTTATGATTGTTTGCGTTATAAGTCTGGTAATGCCTCGTACCCTGTTCCGACGTTGAATACAGGTAAGGGGTGTTACATTTAATGGTATCAGAGCTATGGTTTAGTCGATTCTCGGCTAACATAGCGTGTGTAAAAATCTAGCTATACATGCCATATATAGATTTTGATAGTGTTACGACTCTTGACAATTTAAACTGTGTTTTCATATAGTAAATGGATCTCGACTGAGAAGTGGCTGATGGTGTAGAAAGTAATGAGCCGGCTCCCGCTCAAGGGACCGCGCCACCTAAAAGTAGACCTGTGATGATTGGTCAGGGAGGAGAGGCTAGGGAAGACTTCTTCCAAAGATTGAATGAGTTGCTTACCGAGTTTGTTTGGACAAATTCGGCTGCCCAACATCCTCCACCCCCGCCTAACCCTCAAATGGTTCCCGTAGCTCCCCTAGGTGTGGAATTGGTAAGACTGAACAAGCCTCCAGTCGATAAGATTCGAAAGCAAGGGCCTGAAGAATTTAGAGAAAATGTCAATGATGATCCCGAGAGGGCAGAATTCTGACTTGAGAACTCTATCCAAGTATTTAATGAGCTCTTTTGCACACTGGAGGAGTGCTTGAAATGTGTTATATCACTCCTGAAGGATTCTGCATATCATTGGTGAAACACTTTAGTATCAGTAGTACCAAAGCAAAGAGTTACTTGGGATTTCTTCCAAGAGGATTTCAGAAAGAAATATATCAGCGAACGATTTGTTGATCAGAAACGTAAAGAGTTTGTTATACTCAGTAAATATGCTAGGAAATGTGTTTCAACAGAGGCTATTATGTGTAAGAGATTCGAAGATAGATTGAATGAGGACATCTGGTTGTTAGTTGGGATTTTAGAGCTGAAAGAATTTGTTGTACTATTTGAACGAGCCTGTAAAGCCGAAGAGCAAAGAAAAGAGAAAAGCTGAGTTTGAGGCTAGGGACTCGAGAAAGAGCCCAATGAATAAAACATTTCAACCCTCGTCAAAGAAATCAAGGGATATGCATACTCGTTCTAATGCTTTAGCTGGGTATCCCAACAGAGATCGTAGGAAGCAATATTCGGGTTCTAAGGCCCAAACTATGTCTATAGTAAACATTGGGAATGCTAGGTCTAGTAAGCCTGAATGCCAACACTATGGTAGGCGACATCTCGGTGAATGTAGGATGAACAACCGGGCTTGTTTTAAATGTGACTCTCAAGATTACTTCATTCGGGATTGCCCTGAAATTACTGAAAAGGATAATTTTCAGAATGCAAGATTGAGTAACATTGCCGCTAAAGGGAGGCCAGTGAGAAATACAAGAAATGTAACCAGTAGCAGAGCTGTATCCAATGATTTAGCAGTGAGATCGAAAGCTAGAGCACCTGCGAGAGCTTATGCCATTTGTGCTCGTGAGGATGCATCCTCCCATGATGTGATCATTGGTACATTTTCTCTTTATGATACTAATGTAGTTGCATTAATTGATCTTGGATCGACTCACTCTTATGTTTGTATGAATTTGGTATCTAGTAAGAATTTTCCTATTGAGTCTACTGAGTTTGTATTAAAGTATCGAACCCCTGAGGCAAATATGTTTTAGTTAATAGAGTTTGCAAGAGTTGTCCTTTAATAATTCGGGGTCACTGTGAGTTTGATGTGGTAGTGAATAGATTGGTTGATACTTAATGCTTTTTCCATTTGGTGAATTTGATGTGATACTTCGAATGGATTGGTTGACTCTGCATGATGTAGTAGTGAATTTTAGACAAAAAAGTTATTGAATTGAAATGTCAAAATAATGAAATTCTTCGGGTTGAGTCAAATGAATCGAGTGAGTTACCTATGGTGATTTCGTCAATGTTGGCTTAAACGTATGTAAGAAAAGGTTGTGAAGCATTTCTTTCATATGTATTGAATACTAAGGTGTCTGAATTGAATATAGAATCTGTGCTGGTAGTTTGTGAATATCAAGATGTGTTACCAGAAGAGTTGCCAGGGTTACCACCGGTCAGAGAGGTTGAGTTTACTATTGATTTGGTACTGAGGATTGCACTGATATTGATAGCTCGGTATAGAATGGCTCCAATCGAGTTGAAAGAATTGAAATCTCAGTTGTAAGAGTTGATAGATAAGGGCTTTGCGAGATTGAGTTTTTCTCCCTAGGGTACACCAGTGTTATTCGTCAAGAAGAAAGACAGATCCATGAGACTTTGTATCGATTATCGTCAGCTTAAAAAGGTTACAATAAATAACAAGTATCCCTTACTGAAGATTGATGATTTGTTTGGCTAGTTGATAAGGGCAACAATGTTTTCAAAGATAGATTTGAGATCCGACTACTATTAGCTAAGAGTTAAAGACTCAGATGTGTCGAAAACCGTATTCAAAACAAGGTATGAGCACTATGATTTCCTTGTTATGCCTTTTCGATTAACTAATGCTCATGCTGTTTTTATGGACTTGATGAATCGAATCTTCTGATCATATTTGGATAATTTTGTGGTAGTATTTATTGATGATATTTTGATTTATTCTCGAGATGAGGCAGAGCATGCCGAACATTTAAGAATTGTATTGCAGACTTTGAGAGATAAGAAATTGTTTACTAAGTCTAGCAAAATTGAGTTTTAGCTCTGAGAAGTCGGGTTTTTAGGGCATATTGTCTCTGCGGAAGGTATAAGGGTTGATCCAAGTAAGAATTTGGCAATTGTTGATTGGAAACTGCCGAGGAATGTATCCGCAGTTAGAAGCTTTTTGGGTCTAGCCGGGTATTATCGATGATTTGTCAAAAGATTTTCGATGATCACAACACCTATGATAAGATTGTTACAAAAAGATGTTAAGTTTGAATTGTCTGAGAAATGTTAAAAGAGTTTTCATAAGTTGAAGGCACTGTTGACTGAGGCACATGTATTAGTGCAACCTGAGTTGGGAAAAGAGTTTGTGATTTTCAACGACGCGTCTTTGAATGGTCTTGGATGTGTGTTGGTACAAGAGGGCAAAGTGATAGCTTATGCCTCGAGACAGTTGAAACCGCATAAGAAGAACTATCCGGCGTACGATTTGGAATTGGCTGCCATTGTGTTTGCTTTAAAGATTTAGTGACACCATTTATTCGGTGAGAAGTGCCATATCTTTACTGATCACAAGAGTTCAAAATATTGATGACTCAAAATGACCTAAATTTGCGACAACAGAGATGGCTCGAGTTGTTAAAAGACTATGAGTTAGTAATCGACTATCACTCGGGGAAAGCGAATGTGGTTGCAAATGCTTTAAGTAGAAAGACTTCATTTGCTTTGAGGGTAATGAATACACAGTTAACCTTTTCCAATGATGGATCAATTTTGGCCGAGTTGAGAGCTAGATCGGTATTTCTTCAACAAATTTGCCAAGCTCAGAAATGTGACATAGAACTTCAAGCTAAAGGAGTTCAGTGTGAATCGATTAGTGATTCAAAACACCAGATTGGGATCGATGCTTGTTTGATGTTTCAAGGAAGAATTTTGTACCGAGAGATACCGAGATTATTTAGGAAATTCTTCACGAGGCACACAGTGGTTGTCTGTCTGTTCATCTAGAAAGTACGAAGATGTACAATGATTTGAAGAATTGTATTGGTGGTCAGGTATGAAACGAGATATCTCTGAATTTGTATCAAAAAGCTTGATTTGTCAAAAAATAAAGGCCAAACATAAAGTACCTTCAAGTTCACTTCAACCTGTGATGATTCCCGAGTGGAAATGGGACAGAATTATGATGGATTTCGTAAGTAGATTACCTCTGACTCTGAAGAAGAAAGATATTGTTTGGGTTCTTGTTAATAGATTGACAAAATTGGCTCACTTTATTCCGGTGCGTACCGACTATTCACTTGATAAGCTAGCTGAGTTGTACATAGCTGAAATTGTTAGATTGAATGTGTAACACCCTTATACCGTATCTGTCACCGGAATAGGGTTAAAGGAATTATCAAACATCTGGAACAATTAACTTTCATTTCACAAACACCATAGCATCATAAATTATACATTATCGTGGAGTCCCTTATATGGGTCATCGAGACCTAAAACATGAATTAAAAAGGGTTCGGGACTAAACCGAGCTCATATAAAAATTTTCAAAACTTAAATAATTTTCAAAGTTGTACAGGTCACACACCCGTGTGAACAGGCTATGTGCCTTCCACGGCATCAGACACGCCTGTGTGTCTAGGCCGTGTCAAAACAGGGCATACATACTGACTTTTACACATGACCACAAGACACGCCCGTGCGCCTTGGCCGTGGTCGAGCCTGACTTAGGTCACGCGACTAGCCACAAGCCCATGTGGCTTGGCCGTGCTCAAGACTGACTTAAATCATAGGGTACCCCAGCAGACACACGGCCGTGCAATATGACTGTGTGTCGCACACGGCTGAGACACACCCCCGTGTCTCTGCCCGTGTGGACAAAAATAGGCCATTTGAATAGCCAATTTTCCACCCCATATGGGTCACACTTACAAGCATAAAACCAAGCATATTTTCAACATAATTTCAGCCAATTTCAATACCAAAACATACATTATTCATGCAATTACCTTATCAACAAATTCCATTCTCAATTCATCACTCAAATCATACCAATTCTAAACCAATATCACACCGAGCATATGATCAATAAGCTCCAAACATACAAACACATCTTATGTCAAAACCTTATCAAATTGACCATTTCCTTTGGCCAACCAAGAGCACATCATAATGGCACATTTACATCACATACATATATCAATATCAACCATAGGTTTAAACACAAATTGACCATGACACATGGCACAATATATACATTACAAAACATATCCAAAAGACACTAGCCTATACATGCCATACCATATATACAACTATCAAAATGGTACCAAAATGGATGTTCGATAGTGTGAATGAGTCGTTGATGATTCTCGAATCCGAGCTAGCTTTAAAACAATGTAAAACATAGAAAACCTCACACAGTAAGCTTAGAGCTTAGTAAGTTCGTAGTATAATACATATGACTCAATATTTAAAAGCTATAAGACATATTAGTTAACACTTAGTTCAATTCATATCACTACTCAACCTCATTCATTACCATTTCTCATTTTATACCAAATCAACAAACTTCATACACATAATATCATCTACCACATAGGTATCGTACATACCTGAACCTTCCCGTATTTATTCATTTTCATTCTCACCTCTCATTTGGATATTTTAAGGCTTTCCAAAGGTTATCCATGCTTAAAGCATCCGCACACTTAGTGCTTTAAGGGTTAGCTTAAGCTAGAACAATTCCGCAAACTTAGTGCCATTTCAAATAACTGAAGCTATCTCGGTATCGCACACTTAGTGCCTCATATAGCCGAAGCTTTTCCATTTCGCACACTTAGTGCTATTTATAGCCGAAACTATTTTGAACCGCACACTTAGTGCCAAATACAGTTGTTTTATCATCGTATTCAAACCATAATACAATATATATACATAATTTATGCATAATCAAAACATTAAAAATATATTTGTAACATCGTGTATCACGTACGAACTTACCTTGTACTCGGAATTGTTGACTTATATTGTCTACTCTATAACCTTCGACTTCCCTCAGTATAAGTTCAAAATTTTCTTTTCTTGATCTATATGTATTCAAAATTAACCCTTTTACTCATCAAATAATTCAAATCAATCCATAAACATCCATTTAGGGCATTTTACAATTTAGCTCTTACATTTTCACATTTATCACTTTAGTCCCTATTTCATAAAATCACAAAATACACATAATTTCTTTAGGCATGTACATAGCCAAATATTCATAGCACTCATACAAGTCCACACATTTCGTTTATTTCACATTTTAGTCCCTCAATTTACAAATTTCAGAATTTAGCCCATTTAATTCAAATTCATCAAAAATTCAAAGACAAAACATGTTAACCCAAAACATATCTTCCATTTATCAACAACTAACTTTACAAAACTCATAGTTTCATCAATGGCATAACTTAAAATCATAATCAAATTCAAAAATTGAGGCATGTGCTTAGTAAAACACAAAGCAACGATCACAAAAACAAAGAAATTATCAAAAACCGAACAAAATCCATACCTTAATTAAGGAAATCAATGGCCGAATGAAATGAAGCTTAAAACCCTTTCTTCTCTTCTATTTTCGGTAGAAAAGGATGAATAAAATGGCCACATTTTGATTTTTTTTATTAATATTAACATATTAATCAATTTCCCATTTTGACCTTATTTTATAACATAAATAAACCATTACCAAATGTCCATTAATCTTGTCAATGGGTTAATAACCATATAAGGACCCCTGCTTTAGAAAGCCATGACAAATAGATACCTTTACAATATAGAAAGCTACTTTTGCATTTTATGCGATTAGGTCCTTTTTATCTAATTGAGCACACAAACAAATAATTTTCATATGAAACTTTCACACATGCGAATTCACATACCATAAGCACGGAAAATAATATTTAAAATATTTTTTTGACTTGGATTTGTGGTCCCAAAACCACTTTTCCGACTAGAGTCTAAACCGAGCTGTTACAACTTTCCCTTTTTAAGGATTTTCGTCCCCGAAAATCTTACCGATGAATAGGTTTGGATAACGTTCTTTCATTGCATCCTCTGGCTCCCACGTTGCCTCTTCAACTCCATGTTTATGCCATAATACTTCCACTAACATAATTTTCTTATTTCGTAATTCTTTAACCTCGTGAGCCAGAATACGAATCGGTTCCTCTTCATAGGTCATATTAGACTTAATCTCAATTTTTGATGGATTAATCATGTGTGAAGGATCAGACCGATATCGACGAAGCATCGAAACATGGAATACTTTATGGATCTTTTCTAACTCAGGTGGCATCAACAGTCTATACGCAACTGGCCCGATATGCTCAATTATTTCATACGGCCCAATAAATCTCGGACTCAATTTGCCTTTAAAACCAAATCTGAGTATTTTCTTCAACGGTGAGACTTTCAAAAAATACTTTGTCCCTGATCTGGAACTCTATATCTTTTTATTTCAAGTCAGCATATGATTTCTGACGATCTGGTGCTATTTTCAAACTTTCACGGATCACTTTTACTTTCTGTCCAGTCTCTCTGATCAAATCGACCCTATGTATCTTATTTTCGCTGAGCTCAGTCCAATACACTGGTGTACGACATTTACGACCATACAAAGCCTCGTAAGGTGCCATTTTAATACTCGATTGAAAGCTATTATTGTATGCAAATTCAATTAGAGGCAAATATCGTTCCCACGTACCCTCAAACTCAAGAATACAACATCTCAACATATCCTTGAGAATCTAAATAATTCACTCGTACTGACCATTTGTCTATGGGTGAAATGCAGTACTAAAGTGTAGTTTCGTACTTAATGCATCTTGCAGTTTCGTACTTAATGCATCTTGCAGTTTCTTCCAAAAGCCTGATGTAAACCTCATATCTCTATTCAAAACAATAGAAATAGGTACTCCATGTAATCTCACAATCTGAGAAATATACAATTTAGCTAGCTTATCAAGCGAGTAATCTGTGCGAATCAGAACAAAATGAGCCGATTTAGTCAATCTATCCACAATAACCTAGATTGCATCTTTCCTGCTCTGTGTCAACGGTAAACCAGATACAAAATCCATCGTGACTTTGTCCCATTTTCACTTAGGTATCATAATCGGTTGAAACGATCTAGAAGGTACCTGATGCTCGGCTTTTACTTGCTGACAGACTAAACATTTTGAAAAAAATTCAGAAATGTCTCGTTCCATACCATGCCACCAATAAAGTTGTTTCAAATCATTATACATTTTCGTATTACCCAGGTGAACAGATAACCGACTATTGTGAGCTTCATTCAAAATCATCAGAATTAACTCTGGATTTTGCGGAACACATATTCGATCTCGGAATCTCAAACCATCATCTGTATCAACTCTGAATTCTGAATCAGAATCCAAATCACTTTGAGTTCGTTTTGCTAAAATCTTATTATCAATCTTCTGAGCTTCGATAATTTGCTGTAAAAACAAGGGTCTCACTTTTAACTCTGCCAAAATCGAACCATCATCAGATAAAGCTAAATGAGCATTCATCGCACGTAGAGAAAACAATGATTTTCGACTCAAAGCATCAACAACAACATTTGCCTTACCCGGATGATAATCTATCACAAGTTCATAGTCTTTAAGCAATTCAAGCCATCTCCTTTGTCGCAGATTCAAATCTTTCTAAGTCATCAGATATTTCAAACTTTTATGATCAGAATATACATGACATTTCTCACCGAATAGATAATGGGGCCAAATTTTCAAAGCAAACACAATCACGGTTAACTCAAGGTCATGCTTCGGATAATTATTTTCATGCGGCTTCAATTGTCTCGAAGCATATGCTTCGGATAATTATTTTCATGCGGCTTCAATTGTCTCGAAGCATAGGCAATGACTTTACCTTTTTGCATCAAAACACATCCTAGACCAGTCAACGAAGCATCACTATAGATCACAAATTCCTTACCCAGTTCGAGTTGCACTAATACCCGAGCTTCAGCCAACAAAGTTTTCAACTGATCAAAGCAGTTCTGACACTTTTCAAACCATTCAAATTTCACATCTTTCTGAAGTAGCTTTGTCAATAGAGTCGCAATCATAGAGAAACCTTTTACGAATTGTCTATAATAACCGACAAGTCCCAGAAAACTACGGACTTCAGAGAAATTTCTTGGAGGTTTCCAATCCAAAATAGCTAAAATTTTGCTCGAATCAACTCGAATACCAGATACTGACACTATATGGCCTCTCGCAACCAGAATTCACATTTGCTAAACTTTGCATACAAATGCTTATCACGCAAGGTCTGTAACACTATTCTCAGATGCTCAGCATGTTTGGATTCATCTTTTGAATAAATCAATATGCCATCGATGAATACTACAACAAATTGATCTAAATACGGTCTGAAAATTCTATTCATCAAATCCATAAAGATAGCAGGTGCATTAGTCAATCCGAAAGGCATAAATAAAAATTCATAGTGGTCGTACCTCGTTCTGAAAGCAGTTTTTGGAATTTCTGAGTCTTTCACTCGCAACTAATAATAATCTGATCTCAAATCTATCTTCGAAAACATAGCAGCTCCTTTCAACTGATCAAACAAATCATCAATTCAGGGCAGAGGATACTTATTCTTGATAGTCATTTTGTTCAACTAATGATAATGTATACACATTCTCATCGTACCGCCTTTCTTTTTCACAAACAGAACAGGAGCACCCGAAGGTGAAAAAATTGGTCTAGCAAACCCTCGATCGATCAAATCTTGTAATTGAGACTTTAATTCTTTTAGTTCAGTCGGAGCCATTCTATACGGAGCTATCGAAATCAGAGTAATTCCTGGTACTAACTCAATGCCAAATTCAACTTCTCTTATCGGAGGTAATCCCGGAAGTTCTTCAGGAAATACATCAGCAAAGTCAAAGACAATAGGCAAAGATTCAACTTTCTTTTCTGACACTTTCGAATCAATCACATAGGCTAAGTAAGCTTCACCACCTGTAACACCCCAAACCCAGCCTGGACGTTATGGCTGAATCTGGCGCGTCACATTGAAGTGTTTTATCGAAAACCTTGTTTTCATTGAAAACCCTTCCTTGAAATGAAAAACCTTCATTAACTTATAAAACTCCTTTCGATCGCGAAAGCTATTTTAAAACATATGATCTATGAAAACCTGTCATTTTAAATTAATTTAGTTGCGGAAACATAGAAAAACAAATCTATGATTTAGGGAACCCCTATTCAACTTCTAGTGGTTACAACACATAAAAATAATAATCCACACAATAACAAAAGGGAAGGCCTTAATACATTTCAGTCTGAAATTACTTAAAAAGAACAAATCCAAGTCATCTTGCTAGCTGGCCACCTTAGAGTTCCTCCAAACATCGAACCTTCTACTCATCATCACTTGAGAAAAATAAAAGACGGGGGTGAGTTTTTGCAAACTCAGTGTGTACTACCTTCAACAAACATTAAGCAAACATCAACCATACATGCAATGCAATGCAGTACAATGCAACCCACCCCAATAATCCATCCGCTATACACCAACTCCATCCCCCAGTACACATCATGTGGGGATATAAATATCGACCCACCCAACCGATACACATCAAGGGTAGCCCGGTTGCAGAACTACCTTCATCGCAGCAAGTTGCCAATCACATATTGGGCTTAAAAAGCCATCGGTGGATCCACAGTTGTCAAGCAACCATGCCATCCTTATATACTTCCTCTGGTCCGCAATTCCCAACCCAGATGCAATCTAAACAGAATATCGTATGTATGTAGCAGATATAAATGTAACATCCATAAATCTTACCTTCAACACATAGGAGTATTTTGGTCGTTTTCGCCCTTTGGGGCATTTTGCTAATTTCCCTTTATTACGGGTTTTTACTTACCTTGGCCCGTTAACAAATCCCGTGAGCTAAGATAAACGAATACTATGCACTAGGTAGGATTCCAGAGAAGAGGAGGTGAGTCATTAAGACCGCTTAAGTACCAAGCTCTCCCTAGATCCAATCCTAGACATGCATATACCAGTTGCCACACCTTAACCCTATGACTTGTCCACGGTCTGAATAAATTAATTATGTTTTATGTCTGTTTAAGCAGTTATCGGATACTAGGCCTAAAGCCCCTTACAATGCCCTAACAAGTCTACATACATGCATATGGCCCACTAGGCCCAATCTCAATCATATGGCCCATTAGGCCCAAATTACGTTTATATGGCCCATTAGGCCCAAATCACATCCACAATCATGCTTTCATACGATTTCCCATCACATAATCATCAATTACCAATTTTGCCAATTATCGGCCCTACAATCCATCGGCCCATCGGTTGGCCAAAACACAGCCCAAGTCCATGGAATCGCCCATGGGGTCTCAGATAACCTATCAGTTTCCCTCTTACAAGTGTTCGTGCACTCACAAGACTACCGTAGCCAAACTTTTGGCTTTTTAGCATTTCAGCTTTTCGACATTTCGACTTTTTGACATTTCAAGATTTGCCGATCTACTATGTGTGTGCAGTGTATGTACACACCTAGTAATAAAGCGTGCTGCGATCCCCTTAGCCACGAACCTAAAATCGATATCACTCAAGGATTACTCTCACATACTTATCGAATACTTTACCAAAACCCGAAGTCTCACCTTAACCTTACTTGAAACGCCTAGTCTTAATAGCTTTTCCTAGATCACCAATCACGAGTTCTTCCCAGATCTGCATTAACCTTTATCGTTAAAACATAATAGGTGACTTGTATCCAACATATGCCACCCTTTCTACTAAAGCCTATTCGGCCAACTCTTACCGAAGTGAAAAACACTTACCAAAGTCTCACACCTGAGGAGCAAATCGGCTGGGATCCAAAAGACTAGAATTTGATATTAATCCTACCAAAATTGATTAGAAGAAGTGAGGAACAGAGTAATAGACACTTAGTGAAATCGATTGGAAGAACAAAACACTTACACTAGGACTAACCGATTAGAAAGAGTAGTGGCGGCACCAAGGGTATTTGGCCAAAGAGGTGTTCGGCCGTTGCGATTTGTATGGAAAAAAGGGGTTATTCGGCACCAAGGGAAATGAAAAGAAGAAGTCGGCTAGACTAAAAGTGAATCAAAGCGAATTGAGTAGATGAAAAATGGAAAAATGGCACAAAGAAAAAGAAAGAAGAATAAGGGTTTTCGGCTTCTAGATCTTAGAGAAAAAAAGTGTTTCTGGCAATAAGGTGAAGGAGAATTCGGCATTAGCCTGGCAACCTCACATTCGGCACCTATATATAGCCTCTATAGCCGAATTTCCTATGCTCAAATTCCCCATTCGGCTCCACCTCTTCCTCACTTCTTATCCCTAGTTTTTCTCCCTGATAACTCCTCAATCCCCTCATCAAATTTCTCCTCTTATCACTCCCTATAGTGTTCATAGCCAACGCCACCTCTGTCCAACTCTTAAGCAAAAAATAAATCCTTCTTTTGAGCAAGGTGGGATTCGAAACCCATACCACCTTGCCTTGCCTTGCATGTGACGCCACATGCCACTCCACCACAACGTTTTTTTACGTCCAATTATTCCTTCATTTATTCATAAGCCCACCCACTTGCCATTAAGGTTCTTTTAATTTTTAACCCATAATTTCCTTAACCCCTAGGTTCAAACTCAAACCTTAATCAAGACTTACTATCACATAATTAACACTTAACCAGGAATACTAAGCACACTTTTTTATCAGAACTGATAAAAAGAAAATTCAGGATTTCAGGATTTTTGGGGTGTTACGACTCTACCCCCTAAAAGAAATTTCGTCCTCGAAATTTTACCTGATTCAAACAGTTGAGGATATTACCGTCGCATCACTTCCTCAGGTTCCCAAGTAGCCTCCTCAACCTTGTGATTACGCCAAAGCACTTTGACTAATGGAATAGACTTCCTTCTTAGTACCTTAACATTCCATCCAATTATTTGTATGGGCTCTTCCTTGAAGGTTAGGTCTGGCCTGACCTCGATCTCCTCAACTGACACAACATGTGAAGGATCCGATCGATATCGTCTTAGCATGGAGGGATGAAACACGTCATGGATTTGGCTTAGTTTAGAAGGTAATTCCAGCTGATAAGCGACTGGCCCAATCCGCCTTACAACCTGATATGGCCTAATGAACATTGGGCTTAGCTTTCCCTTCCGTCCAAACCTTAATACCTTCTTCCACGAAGAGACCTTAAGAAAAACTAAGTCCCCCACTGCATACTCTATCTCTCGTCGTTTAAGGTTAGCATACGACTTCTGCCTATCTGAGACCTCCTTCTACCGATCCCGAATCAGTTTCACCTTATCCTCAGTATCTGCTACTAACTTAGGGCGCAAAACTCTTCATTCGCCCAACTCCATCCAACATGTTGGGATTTGACAACTTCGCCCATACAGCGCTTCATACGGAACCATCCCAATGCTCGCTTGATAGCTATTATTGTATGCAAATTCGGCTAATGGCAAATAGTCCTCCCAGCTACCTTGAAACTTAATCACGCATCACTTCAACATATCTTCCAACACTTGGATCACCCTTTTCGACTGTCTATTAGTTTGAGGGTGAAATGCCGTACTGATGTTCAACCTAGTACCCAACGCTTTATGCAACTTGTTCCAAAATCGTGAAGTGAAACATAGGTCCTTATCAGATATTATGCATACTGGCACTCCATGCAATCTTACAATCTCCACCACATATAACCTAGCCAGCTTTGTAACGAGTAATCGGTGCGAACCGGCACGAAATGGGCAGACTTGGTTAACTGATCCACTATAACCCTTATTGAGTCTTTCTTAGTAGGTGTCAAGGGTAACCTACTAACAAAGTCCATAGTAATCCTTTCCCACTTCCACAGTGGAATCTTTACAGGCTGAAGCAACGCCGAAGGCAACTGATGTTCCGCCTTCACCATTTGACAAATTAGGCATTTGCTTAAGAACTCCATAACTTAGCACTTAAGTCCAGGCCACCAATAAAGCTTGCGCAAACTCTGATACATATTGTTTCCGCCAGGATGCATAGCATAGAGTCTGCTATGTGCTTCCTACAGAATAGACTGCCTTAGTTCATCGTTCTTTGGTATACACATTCTCCCACGGAAACACAACACTCTTTCACTATTTATGTCCGATGTCTCCCTACTCTCTACTTGTCTAAAACGAGCACCTAAGGTCTCATACACTAATTGCTTACTCCTTACCTACTCGACCCACACCGGCTTCACTTGAAGCTTAGCTAACAAGCTACCATCATCCAACAAGCTCAAACAGGAAATCATAGCCCTCAAGTCTGACTTAACCCTTCGACAAAATGCGTCGGCCACCACATTTGCTTTGCCGGGATGGTATTCAATTGTACAATCATAATCCTTCAGTAATTCCACCCACCTCTGCTGCCTAAGGTTTAACTCCTTTTGGGTAAGGAGGTACTTCAAACTCTTGTGGTTTGAATAAAGTATGTACTTCTCCCCGTATAAGTAATGCCTCCATATTTTTAGTGCAAAAACCACCGCAACTAGCTCCAAGTCATGGGTTGGGTAATTCACCTCGTGAGTCTTAAGTTAACGTGACGCATACACAACCACCTTTCCTTCTTGCATCAATACCCATCCCAAGCCCACATGCGACGCGTCACTGTAAATCGTAAACACTATCCCAGGCACTAGCTGAATCAATACAGGGGACTCAGTTAAAACCTTCTTAAGTGTTTCAAAACTCTCTCGCTGCTTGTCCATCCAAACAAACGGTACTCCCTTCCTCAATAACTGAGTTAAAGGTACAATAATTACTGAAAAGCCCTCAACAAACCGCCTATAATACCTACAAAACCCAGAAAACTTTGAATTTCTGACACCAACTTGGGTGTTTTCCAGTCTAACATTGCTTCAATCTTCTGGGGATCCACCTTAATCCCCTCAGCTGACAGCACATGTCCAAGAAAGGTAACCTCCCTTAGCCAAAATTCACACTTACTGAATTTGGCATACTGTTGCTTCTCCCTCAAAATCAGCAACACAATCCTTAAGTGTGCATCATGCTCATCCTCATCTCTTGAGTACACTAAAATGTCATATATAAACACAACAACAAACCGATCCAGGTAGGGATGGAAGTCAAGATTCATTAGATCCATGAAAGCGGCAGGTGCTTTTGTCAGCAGGAATAGCATCACCAAGAACTCGTAGTGCCCATAACGAGTTCTGAAAGCTGTCTTATGAACATCTGCCTCCTTAACCCTCAATTGGTGATACCCTGAATGCAAATCAATCTTCGAGAACACGAAAGCTCCCCTAAACTGATCAAAAAGATCATCAATTCTTGGCAAAGGGTACTTGTTTTTAATAGTTAACTTGTTCAACTACCGGTAGTCAATACACATTCGCAATGACCTATCTTTCTTCTTTACGAATAACACCGGTGCTCCCCACGAAGACACACTTGGTCGAATGAATCCTCGATCCAACAATTCCTGAATCTGTGCCTTAAGTTCTACCAACTCCTTCGGAGCCATTCGATAAGGAGTGATGGACACCAGAGTTGTAGCAGGTAACAACTCGATTCCAAATTCTACTTCCCTACTAGGTGGCAACCCTGGCAGCTCCTCGGGAAAAAATTAGAAAATTCCCTAGCTGTTCTCAACTCCTTAACAGTAGGGCTCTTAGCCTCCGTGTCACTAATATAAGCCAAATGGGCTTTGCATCCCTTTCATACCAACTTCTCAGCCCTTAATGCCTAAATCATATTCGACAGATAATTTCGGCATTCACCAATCACCACCACCTCCTTATCCTCCGTCGTTCTTAACACCATGCGTTTTGCAGCACAATCCAAGGTGGCTCGGTGTTTCACCAGCCAATCTATACCTAAGATTAAATCGAACTGATTACACAGCAGCTCCATCAAATCCGCTAAAAAGGTAACCCCTTGGACTACTACGGGTACCTCCCTAAACAACTTATTCACTCCCATTGACTAACCTAACGGACTTATCACAGTACCCTCATTCGTAGTAATTTCAAACATATCACCCAAAGGTTTGGTCATATTACATGCAACATATGAATGCATCGATCCAATATCAATCAATGTTGTGTAAGGTAAATCATATATAAAGAACATACCCGTTATCAGATCTGGGGCATCCCCATCTTCTCAGCGATGGGCAGCATAAACCAACGCTGGTTGCCTCACCTCCGCACGGCCTGTATTTTCGCCTGTACTCCACGTCCACGTCCATTGCCGTTACCGCCCCTAGTCTACCCACGACCCCTTGGCGGCAGCTGACCACCCCTTGGTGGCTGGACACCACCGTAGCCCACAATTGGCACCTGAGCTGGCGTTTTAAAGTAATTCTTGATCCTATGCCCCATGGATCCGCAAGCTAGACAAGCTCCCGTCCTCTTTCAACACTCACCTACATGACCTTTCACACAATCAGCATAAGGTGGCACCCCTAGATTAATAGCAGGAGGCCCTACTCTAACTGGCCCATTAACTCTGGCCCTAGCCCTAGGCCTCTGTCCAACACCAGGAGTCTCAGCCTCCTTTTTATTCTTACCCCTTTCTTTTTCCTGATTTAAGCGCTCAGTGCGCTTTACCTCCTCTGCTATCTTTGCTTTCGCCACCAACTCCGAGAAAACTCGCTCCCTTTGTGGATCTATCAATACCCTGAGGCTATCTAAGTCTATCTTCAAACCTAACGCAATGCTCATAGTCTGTTGTCACCATAACTTTTGCATACCTACTAAGGCGTAAAAATTCTGTCTCATGCTCCGCCACTAATTTGTTTCCCTGGGTCAAGTTCAAGAACTCCTTCCTTCTAGCATCCACATAACTCGCACCTACATACTTTCCCTGAACGCAATTTTGAAGAACTCTCAAGTGACCTGCTCAGGTTGGGTGCCTTCTTTCACTGTCAGCCACCATTGGTAAGCTTCTTCCCTAAATAGTGACACCGCCTTATTCAGCTTTTGTTCTGGTGAACAATCCAAGTCCTCCATTATCGTTTCAGTGGCCTCCAACCAGTATTCCGCCACGTTAGGAGCTACACCAGCCATGCCCTTAAAGATCTTAGCCCCATTTGAACGAAGTCGCTCCGGAATGGATCCCCAATTTTTCGTGCCATTATTGGGCCCAGCGACCCTCTCCAAAATCCTTAGCATTGCTTGCGACAATGCATCCCGCGGCCCGATCATACGGCCCATTCTCAGCCACAAGTGAGGCTGGAGCCTCTTCTACTCCAACATTGGGCATATGGCCCGATGCCGACGACTCAACCCTAGCACTTCCGCGGCCTCGGCCATGACCTCTCGCACCTCTTCTAGCACTCATCGTGTTATCTGAATTAGAAATTTTATGAGGTTTTAGTTAGTTTCAATAATTAATCCGATGTTTTATGAAAGTATTAAAATGAAGGTTTTTTTCGCAATTCCTCTACAGTTCCAAGATCTTACGGGCTTCAGTTTCAATCTAAAAACCTTAGTATAATTATCTAAAGTAGCCCACTAGCTATCTACAGTATATCAGATTAAACAGGCTTAAGAATAAAAGAACTTACTTAGTTCGACGTCAGAGACTCGGTGTGCCACGCAGCAAGACTTCCATTTTTCCAAAACATTGTGATCCAGAAATTTTTTTTTAAAGATGAAACACAAGTAATAAGGACTACTTCACAGCCCATGTTTTGCAACCTGAACTCTAATACCATTAAATGTAACACCCAAACCTGGCCCGGACGTTATGGTCGAATCTGGCACGTCACATTGAAGTGTTTTATCGAAAGCCTTGTTTTCATTGAAAACCCTTCCTTAAAATGAAAAACCTTCATTAACTTATAAAACTCCTTTCAATCGTGAAAGCTAGTTTAAAACATACAATCTATGAAAACTTGTCGTTTTAAATTAATTTAGTTACGGAAACGTAGAAAAACAAATCTATGATTTAGGGAACCCCTGTTCAACTTCTAGTGATTACAACGCATAAAAATAATAATCCACACAATAACAAAAGGGAAGGCCTTAATACATTTCAGTCTAAAATTACTTAAAAAGAACAAATCCAAGTCGTCTTGCTAGTTGGCCACCTCAGCATCCCTCCGAACATCGAACCTTTTATTGAGCATCACTTGAGAAAAATAAAAGAGGGGGGTGAGTTTTCGCAAACTCAGTGTGTACTACCCTCAACAAACATTAAGCAAACATCAACCATACATGCAATGCAATGTAGTGCAATGTAACCCACCCCAATAATCCATCCGTTATAAACCAACTCCATCTCCCGGTACACATCATGTAGGGATATAAATATTGACCTACCCAATCGATACACATTAGGGGTAGCTCGGTTGCAGAACTACCTTCATTGCAGCAAGCTACCAATCACATATTGGGCTTAAAAAGCCGTCGGTGGATCCACAATTGTCAAGCAACCATGCCATCCTCATATACTTCCTCCGGTCCCCAATTCCCAACCCAGATGCAACCTAAACAGAATATCAAATGTATGCAGCAGATATACATGTAACATCCATAAATCTTACCTTTAACACATAGGGGTATTTTGGTCATTTTTGCCTTTAAGGGCATTTTGGTAATTTTATTTTATTACATGTTTTTACTTACCTTGGCCCTTTAACAAATCTCGTGAGCTAAGATGAACGAATACTATGCACCAGGTAGGATTCTAGAGAAGAGGAGGTAAGTCATTAAGACTGCTTAAGTACCAAGCTCTCCCTAGATCCAATCCTAGACATGCATATACCCATTGCCACACCTTAACCCTATGACTTGTCCACGGTCTCAATAAATTAATTAAGTTTTATGTCTGCTTAAGCAGTTATCGGATACTAGGCCCAAATCCCCTTACAATGCCCTAACAAGTCTACATACATGTATATCGCCCACTAGGCCCAATCTCAGTCATATGGCCCATTAGGCCCAAATCACATTCATTTGGCCCATTAGGCTCAAATCACGTTTATATGGCCCATTAGGCCCAAATCACATCCACAATCATGCTTTCATACGACTTCCCATCACATAATCATCAATTACCAATTTTGCCAATTATGGGCCCTACAGCCCATCGGCCCATTTAGCCCATTCTGACCCGGTTGGCCAAAACACAGCCTAAGTCCATGAAATCACCCATGGGGTCTCAGATAACCTATCAGTTTCCCCCTTACGAGTGTTCGCACACTTGCAAGACTACCGTAGCCAAACTTTTAGCTTTTTGGCATTTTGACTTTTCGGTATTTCGACTTTTCGGCATTTTAGGATTTGCCGATCCACTCTGTGTGTGCAGTGTATGTACACGCCTGGTAATAAAGCATGCTGCGATCCCCTTATCCATGAACCTACAATCAACATTACTCAAGGATTAATCTCACATACTTATCGAATACTTTACCAAAAGCCGAAGTCTCACCTTAACCTTACCTGAAATGCCAAGTCTTAATAGCTTTTCCTAGATCACCAATCACAAGTACTTCCCAGATCTGCATTAACCTTTATTGTTAAAACATAATAGGTGACTTGTATCCAACATATGTCACCCTTTCTACTAAGGCCTATTTGGCCAAGTTTTACCGAAGTGAACAACACTTACCAAAGTCTCACACCTGAGGAGCAAATCGGCTGGGATCCAAAAGACTGGGATTCGATACTAATCCTACCAAACTCGATTAGAATAAGTGAGTAACAAAGTAATCGACACTTAGCAAAACCAATTGGAAGAACAAAACACTTACACTAGGACAAGCAATTTGGTAAATTCCTTAAATTATTAAAGAAATTACATATTAACTTACCGTTTATTGAAGCTCTTTCACAGATGCCAAACGTAGTTACATTTTTAAATGAGATTTTAGCTAATAAGAGGAAGTTGGATGAGGCGTCGCATGTGGAGTTGAACTCAGTTTGGTTAGCCATTCTACAGAATAAGCTACCCAACAAGTTGAAAGATTCAGGGAGTTTTACGATTCCTTGTTTAATTGGTAGTTTAAATGTTAACAATGCTTTGGCTGATTTAGGGGAAAGTATTAATGTCATGCCCTATAAAATGTTTAAACAACTAGGTCTTGGGAAACCTAAACAAACTAGGATGAGAATTCAGTTGGCAGATAAAACAATTAGATTTCCTAGGGGTATTATTGAAGACGTGCTTGTTAAAATTGATAAATTTATATTCCCAATGGACTTTGTTGTCTTAGACATGGATGAGGATAGTGACGTACCTTTAATTTTAGGAAGACCATTTTTAGCAACTACTAGAACTATTATAGATGTTGGCACATGTGAATTGATACTTCATGTAGGCGATGACACGATTACTCTCCAAGCTCATGATTCTACTAAAATATCTAGTAATTGAGATGATTGTTTAAGTTCGGTTAATTCAAATAATATTACAACTCAAACTTCTTTGCAGGAGTCCCCTAGGAAGAACGTGATGGAGCCTCATTCTAATCCATGCCACAAAAATAGAGCGACTCATGAAGAACAAAGGCTTCAGATCGATGAATTAGATGAATGGCGAACACATGTCAAGGAGAAACCAAAAGCACACGAAAAATCAAAACGACACCACGATGAGCGTAGGGATGAAACAAAGCAAATGGAAGTTTGGGATAAAGTATTGTTAGATGAAAAAGGACCCCCCGAATTGATACTTCGGAGCTCAACACAAATGGAGTGACTCCTTTCACGGTATTGAATGTTTTCCCATACGGTACAGTCGAGGTAAATCATTCTCAATTTGACACTTTTAAGGTAAATATTTCTCGACTTAAACTTTATGTGGATAATAGAATTGCTAGTTCAAAAGAGGAGTCTCGACTCTTTGATCCACTGTAATCATACAAATGAGAGGTAAGTTGAGCTTAGACTCTAAATAAGCGCTTCTCAAGAGGCAACCTGAGCACTAACATCACTAACTAGTTTATTTTAGCTATTTTTTAATGTTTTTATGCAGGTACAGTGGCCCACACGGCCTGGACACATGGGCGTGTCCTTGGCCGTGTGGAAACAGGGCTAAAAATTCCCCAAATATTTAGCCACATGACCATGAAGTCGATCCACACGACCGTGCGACACGGCTGTGTGAAGTACACAGCCTGGACACACAGGCGTGTCCTAGGCCGTGTGAAAACTGGAGCTAATTTTTCAAATTTTAATTAAGTCAGGGAGCCACACGGGCAAGGCACACGGTAGTGTGTTCGAACACACAGGCGTGTAAAGTACCACACAAGCATGGGAGAAGCGAAGAACTTAGCACACGGGCGTGCGACGCGACCATGTACACCACACGGCCTAGACACACGAGCGTGTCCACAGGCCGTGTGATGACTACATATCCAAATATCACGATAGAAATGGGCTAGACGCGAACCACACGGGTGTGTGACACGAGCGTGTGGCCCAACACGAGCCTCACACAGCCGTGCCCCTTTTTAAACCCCCCTTAAACCCTAATTTTTTCCCCTTGTCTTCTTTCTCAATTCTCCCCCTAGCCGTCACAGCCCTCCACACTCTTCCCCCCATGCCGACGCCCTATTCCGGCCACCAGCACCATCGACCGACCACTCCCTTCCTCCCCTACCTCTTCCTTTCTCTTTTTTTCTTCCCCTTCTTTTCTCCCCTACCTCACCACACGGCTTCCCCACTTCCCCCCACGCCCGTGTACCGCCCCCACTACCCACCGTCTAACCAGCAGCTCCTTCCACCGCCATTCACACCTCGTCCACTGCTTTTGGGAACACCATGACAAATACATGAGGTAAGAAGATTGTCATCCCTGCTTCGAAAAAGCAGAAGGGTCCTGGCGTAACTTCCTTAGGCGCCTCAACTGAAGCTCGTCACCTGCTACTTCAGTTCTCCTTCAGCCCACAGGACGACCTGTTTTAGCTTCTACGAGTACGACCTTTGGGAGTGGGCCGATGTATTGACTGGGCCACTTTAGAGTAGGTCCAACTTGCTCACCTCGTTCGATTCCATCTCAATACTGCGCCATGGGATCAGTTCTTTACAATCATCGAGCCCACATATTCAGAGTTGACATTGGAGTTCTGCCCTACTTTCCACCTACAGCACGTGATGAACACACATAACGAGGCTGGTATTATCGTTTTCAGACTTGGTGGGCTTGTTAAGCATATGGGTGTACCCGAGTTTGGAGCTGTTTTGGGCCTCTACACCGAGGAGTTCATGGCTTCAGAAAATTTTCTACAGCTTCATCGTTACATACACTATTCACCATCTTACTGTTGGATTGACCTTACGATGAGCACGGTTCCCTATGACGCAAGTTGCTCGAAGAAAACTTCTCTTCCTCCAGCACTACGTTGCATTCATGCCATCTTTTCTCATACTTTGACTGGGAGGAGAGAGAGCACCGGAGTAGTTAGCACTACAGACGCGTACTTCCTATGGAGCATGGCGACAGGCCATGTATTTGGCTTGGCATATTTTATCGCCCTGGCCTTTCGCCACCAAATGGATCGCCATAGGAGGGGTCCCATCTGCCTTGGCCCTTATGTAACTCGCCTCGCTCGACACTTCGGCCTCTTCGACACTCCAGAGATATCATCGACACTCACATTAGTAGGCCAGATGTCTCCTTAGAGAATTTCCAGCATGATCCACATGAGGATGATAGAGAGGCGACGAGGAGTCGACCCCCCTCAGTACAGACTCATCCACTCTGTTCAACAAGATAAGCCAGAGGACGTTATTGACGATGTCCCTCCCTCTCACGAGGACCCACACCCACCACCACCACCGAGTCACCGACCTCCTACTACGACTTTGACAGACTTATCTGAGTGATTCACTCGCTTTGAGCAGCAGTGCTTCGAGCGATTTGACAGCATCGATGCCACTCTCCGACAGATTTGCCACCACCTCCAAATCTTTTCTCCAACGCCACCGGCTTATGACTCTGATGAGGAGGACTTTTGAGTCTATTTATTTTATTATTATTTTTCTTTTTAGTTTTAATTTTATTTTATCTTTTATTTATTTCTGAAGAACTTATGTTTTATATTTTCACCTCTATCTATCTTTATCGAGTGATCCCTTAACTCTCTTCCATAGTGGGGTTTATTTTATTATTAGTACCTTAGAATCATGCCTTTTATTCGGCTATCTCTACAATTCTTGCTTGCGCTCTTCCAAGGATTTCATCCCAAAATTCAGGACAGTTTCACTTCTCTTCCTCTTTTCTGATATTATGTTTATATTACCATAATCTATCTTTGTACATTGAGGACAATGTATATCTTAAGTGTGGGGAGGCTATTTATGTGATTATCAGAAACGTCCCTTAATTTTTGTCTTGTCTTCAAATAATTTTCTCATATTACTATTAGAATGAATTTTGATTGACTTATGATTTTTATTGATATGTTTTGAATTAAATCATGAGTAACTGTGAATTAATTGTTTAAACTTTAAGACATTAGAAAATCAAGCATGATAAGTTGGCTTTTGAGAATTAAAATTGTTAGGATGTCTTCCTGAATTGAGGTATTATCTTGAAGTTTTGAATTCACATGATTGACATTAAATACGCATAATTTTCGTGAGATTTTGAGCCTTTTAGAGCATATATCTTTCTTGGTCACTGATTTTACTGGTTATGAGTGTGTCAACATTGATTTGTTATTCTAGAACTTGCTTTGTTTATGCATGTCAAGACCACACCTTTGATTTGATATACGAAAATGATAAAGGCACTTAGGTTTAACCCATTTACCCTATAAAAAGCCTACCCACACAATTGACCCTTAGTGAACCCCTTTGAGCCTCAACTATTATTTCTTGATTTTTTTTCCTTAATATTAACCCATAATTTAACCCTTTTTTGATTCGTTAAGAATTTCTCCCTTTTCACTGACTCCTGTTTATCGAGATTTGATTTGATTTTTTACCTAATTATTTTTGTTCATCCCAGTTGCTGAATTATTCCTTATTATGTACTTTCTGTCTTGTTCTTATTTAAAAAAAACGTATATTCATTTAGTTACCTATTGTTCTAAAGAGGTTAGATAAGTTAAAATGTTATATTGAGAAAAAGCTCACATCATTAGTTTTGGATAGTTTGAATTCTGACACTTTTTTGTAATTCAGTGATTAGCTTTATTTTTTATAAGTTTGGTAATTTATTAAATTAATCTCGATTCCAACCCTCTTTTTTAGCTTTTATCCACACCTTTAACCCAAGCCCCATTACAACCCTGTTAAAGACCTTTTGATTTGTGTATCATCTCATTGATAGTGGTGGATATTTGATTTTCATGCAAGCTTATGGTAATAGCTTTTCATGTTTGACTATCGACTGCTTAATTGTTAAACCTTAAACACTTTGAGTGAATTGAGTGAATCTTTAGTGAGGATGTCAACCCTTGAAAATTTGGAATTAAAGGTAATTACTTAGATAAAGGGGGATACCTATGATTTTATGATTAAAATGCTCAACTTGGATTATTTGAAAATTTAATGTTCTTTTAATTAAGCTCTTAATGTATGATTACTTGTGAATTATTTTGAATATTATTGATGAGAATTATAAGTTGAGAAGTGTTTATTTTAATTGTGAGTTCAGGATTTTGATTAAGGACAAGCAAATTCTTAAGTGTGGGGATATTTGATAAACCATAATATATACATATTTTTACCCCATGCTTGGCATATTTATGGATGATTTTTCCTTGGTTTTATTGAATTCGATGCTCCTAATTCTTTAAATTCATGTTTTACACTTAGGCAAGTCTAGGAGAGCAAAAAGAGTGAGAAATGGGCCAAAAACGAACAAATTGGGCTTAAAACAGTGTTTCACACGACCTAGGCACTTTCACACAGGTAATCCACACGCCCGTGTGAGGCACACGGGCAAACCACATGCTCGTGTGTCATGGCCGTGTCGACGATAATCCAATTCAGAATTGCACACGATTTGAGCACTTGCACACGGGCGTCGCACACAGCCGTGTCCCTGTCGAGCCCAAGTCTAACTCTACTTCGAAAAGGGCACTTTTGAGGGTTCTGAAGCACTCTAAAAGCCTATAGAAACACCTTAGAAGAGGATTAAAGGACACACGCAGGGTAGAAGGTAGAAAACAATGAAGGATAGCCATCAGAATCAGCTCAGAGAGAGGATCTACATCAAGACTGAAGATTTCCATCCAATTTCCTAGAAGTTCTTTAGGTTTCTTTATGTTTTGTTGTTTTCTAAACATTGAGATGTTTTCCATTATTATTATGAACTAAACTCCGTAAATACCCAAGGGAGATGAAACCTAAGAAAAATCTTATTACTTTTTGATTTATATGATAAATACTTGTTCTTATTTTTAATTGTAAGTTTAACCTTTGTTTTAATATTCCAGGATATTAATTCAGGTTTTTGATGTGCTTATTCAGTGGATGAAAAGTCCCTGTTTAAGAGTAGATCATTCATAATTAAGTAGAGTTGCATGCAATCTTAGAGATAGGACAACATAAATCTGCCGAATTAGAGTCAAATCTAATAAGGGAATCCATAGATCGAGTTAATGCGACAATAGGGGTTTTAATTAGAAAGAGATTTCAACTAATCAACCTAGAGTCAGTTGTTTCTAGTCTCGAAAGGGATATTAACATAAATCAGGGATTCCTACAGAATAAGTCAATTGAATAAATCGTCTAAGTCAAAGGTAATAAGTGAAGTCTAGGTGGGTTCTTTCTTGGGTATTGTCTTCTCCATTGGTTTTCCAAAAGTATTTTTCCAATTTCAATCTCTGTCGTAATTTTAGTTAATTAGATAATTAGTTTTAGTTTAAAAACTTCCTTTAACTTTTATGCTAGATAATAGAAAGATAGTAATTACTAGTACTTTTAGTCCTCGTGGATACGATATTTTCGGTTTCACCATAGTTATACTATTGTTCGATAGGTGCACTTGCCTTAAGTCGAATTTTTAGTTAGTTTTACAACCATCACGTCCAAGCATAAAACCAAGCATATTTTCAACATAATTTCAGCCAACTTCAATACCAAAACATATATTATTCATGCAATTACCTTATCAACAAATTCCATTCTCAATTCATCACTCAAATCATACCAATTCTAAACCAAAATCATACCAAGCATACGATCAATAAGCTCCAAACATACAAACATATCTTATGTCAAAACCATTTCCTTTGGCCAACCAAGAGCACATCATAATGGCACATTTACATCACATACATATATCAATATCAACCATAGGTTTAAACAAAATTGACCATGACACATGGCACAATATATACATTACAAAACATATCCAAAAGACACTAGCCTATACATGCCATACCATATATACAACTTTCAAAATGGTACCAAAATGGATGTTCGATAGTGTGAATGAGTCGCTGATGATTCTCGGATCCGAGCTAGCTTTAAAACAATGTAAAACATAGAAAACCTCACACAGAAAGCTTAGAGCTTAGTAAGTTCGTAGTATAATACATCTGACTCAACATTTAAAAGCTAGAAGACATATTAATTAACACTTAGTTCAATTCATATCACTACTCAATCTCATTCATTAACATTTCTCATTTCATACCAAATCAACAAACTTCATACACATAATATCATCTACCACATAGGTATCGTACATACCTGAACCTTCTCATATTTATTCATTTTCATTCTCACCTCTCATTCGGATATTTTAAGGCTTTCCAAAGGTTATCCATGCTTAAAGCATCCGCACACTTAGTGCTTTAAGGGTTAGACTAAGCTAGAACAATTCCACAGACTTAGTGCCATTTCAAATAACCGAAGCTATCTTGGTATCGCACACTTAGTGCCTTATATAGCCGAAGCTATTCCATTTCGCACACTTAGTGCTATTTATAGCCGAAGCTATTTTGAATCGCACACTTAGTGCCAAATACAGTTGTTTTATCATCATATTCAAACCATAATACAATATATATATATATATATATATATATATAGACAATTTATGCATAATCAAAGCATTAAAAATATACTTGTAACATTGTGTATCATGTACGAACTTACCTCGTACTCGGAATTGTCAACTTAGATTGTCTACTCTATAACCTTCGACTTCCCTCGATCTAAGTTCGAATTCCTATTTTCTTGATCTATATGTATTTAAAATTAAACCTTTTACTCACCAGGTAATTCAAATCAATCCATAAACATTCATTTAGGGCATTTTACAATTTAGCACATTTTCACATTTTAACACTTTAGTCCCTAATTCATAAAATCACAAAATACACATAATTTCTTTAGGCATGTACATAGCCGAATATTCATAGCACCCATACAAGTCCACACATTTTGTTTATTTCACATTTTAGTCCTTCAATTTACAAATTTTACAATTTAGCCCATTTTACTCAAATTCATCTAAAATTCAAAGACAAAACATGTTAACCCAAAACATATCTTCCATTTATCAACAACTAACTTCACAAAAATCATAGTTTCATCAATGGCATAACTTAAAATCATAATCAAATTCAGAAATTAAGGCTTGGGCTTAGTAAAACACAAAGCAACGATCACAAAAATGTAGAAATTATTAAAAACAGAACAAAATCCATACCTTAAGTAAGGAAATCAATGGCTGAATGAAATGAAGCTTAAAACCCTTTCTTCTCTTCTATTTTCGGTAGAAAAAGATGAATAAAATGACCACATTTTGATTTGTTTTGATTAATATTAACATATTAATCAATTTCCCATTTTGACCTTATTTTATAACATAACTAAACCATTACCAAATGTCCATTTATGTCCACTAATCTTGTCAATGGGTTAATAACCACATAAGGACCCTTGCTTTAGAAAGCCATGAGAAATAGATACCTTTGCAATATAGAAAGCTACTTTTGCATTGTATGCGATTAGGTCCTTTTTTATCTAATTGAGCACACAAACAAATAAATTTTCATACGAAACTTTCACACATGCGAATTCACATACCATAAGCACGGAAAATAATATTTAAAATATTTTTTGACTCGGATTTGTGGTCTTGAAAACTTTTTTTTGACTAGGGTGTAAACCGGGCTGTTACAACACGGAGTGCCTATTTCTATTATTTCAGATAGAGATCCGAGATTTACTTCAAGGTTTTGGAAAAAGTTGCAACAAGGTTTGGGTACAAAGTTGAACTTTAATACCGCATTTCATCCGCACACTGACTGTCAATCTGAAGGATGATTCAGGTACTTGAAGATATGCTTCGCTGTTGGGTTCTAGAGTTCAAAGGTGTAACACCCCTAACCCGTATCTGTCACCACAATAGGGTTAAGAGGCATTATCAAAAAAGATACAACTTTCATACATTCAGACAATCACTCAGATCATATTTGAAAGTAACATTTGTTACTTCAGTTTAACAATTCTTGAATCATTAATACACAAGGCACAAAACAATTATATTAAACTCACATATAACAATTTTGTTATCTTATAACATGAATTACAATTCATATGGTCAATTTTCAATACAGTAACTGAATATTAAAACATGCTAAATAAAAATTTCATATGACCAAACCAATATATCAATCATAATTTGCATTTCACGTCAAACACATGACAAAGTGGTATTTATACATATAACATAAAATACTCTTGTCTAATTCTATAAAGTGTCAAAGCCAAATTTAAACATGATAATATCACTTAATTCACAAGTTAATTAACATGTCTACCCATCATATATTCAAACAATCTATGAACCATTTCTAAGCATAATTGTCGAATCAAAACATACCAAAATTTATATGCTAACATCGTGACAGAATTACAAGTACATAACCAATTCATTTGCTCACCTATTCGGCTATCAAAATTAACCATTTGCATATCGGAATACAAATACTAACTTGTCACTTAATGAATATTTGTTTAGCTAACAAAACATACCTAATACATATTCATTATTTGCTAATAAGTACCGAATCAAAGTAGCCATTTTACTTCTATAATTTTCCATTAACACTTTATGCATATAACAAGAATCAAACATTAAACTAATCATCTTGTAACACCCCTAACTCGTATCCATCGCTAGAAAGGGATTACGAGGTATTACCAAACTAAACACAACTTTGGATAATTGTAGGTACACATAAATCATCTTAAAACGTCACAACTAAACTTATACTAAATCAAATCAAATATTACAGGTTACACATAAATTAAATAACATTCAATCATAATCATTATCAAATGGCTGGATATAAACATATAGATTAAAACATCTCATCATTCATTACCTAAAACCAAACATAATATCTTATCCTTCACATCAACACATCAATTATATACATATATATATGGTTACAATATATATTAACTATTCGTCCCACATTTTTAGCATACCAACTAAAAATTTTAACATACTATTATCACATATCAATCAAATTTACAGAAGTCATATTCAAATTTTAGTTAAAGGCCACATATTTGACTAAATATATAAACAATTCATATAGCCAAATCAATCCAACTTAAATATCAATACATGTCTCCTCAATTAGTTAAAATCCACTGAAAGTTAATTCAATTATTTACCAAATCATAATATGGTCACTTCACAAGCTTTTCATTACACTTAAAATCATATTTACCACCAATGATCAAAGACATACAAATATTATCCATACCTACTTCATTACATAGTCGAATATATCAAATTATAACCATTTACCTAATATATATATTTTACTTATATATTAAGCATATCACTCAACGACATGTCCAACCACAAATTCGCACCATACCATTGATACCAAACACATATACTTTGGCATAATTTCATCAACATTGTCAAATATATATAATAACCATGATTCACATATAAACATATATAATGGCTAAAACATCAAAACTACAACTAAACATATCCATCATTTTAACTCAATACTAAACCAAAATTTACTATCATTCACCATTCAAGTTATATCATATTTCATATCTTCAAAATGAGCTATCTATTAAACCGATTATACATTATACTTACCATTTCTCATTGCCGAATCATTTACCTAAATATCACAAACATATAGACTAAGGAATGTACTTACCAAAATATACTTATCCCATGCCAATTTACTAAGTCATCAATTAACCTAATCAACAAGTCGAACCATGTAATCTAATACAACACATATATGTACCCTGACTGATTCAACCAATCAAAACCAAAGTCACCAACCATTTTCAATTGATATATCACATAATAACTTGACTAAATTTTCATATACTCTAATAGCATATTAGCCATTTTCGCATGGCTTAATATATACATAGTTTCAATCTTAACAAAATATAACCTAGCTTATACATGCCATAAAATCAAGTTCAAACTCATAATATACCAAAAACGGTCGATAGTGTGATAGACTTTGCTGATGATCCCCGAGCTCGTAACTTGAATCCAAGATCTATAAAACAGAGGTAAACAAGAACACACACAGTAAGCTATTTAAGCTTAGTAAGTCATAAGCAAATAAACAACTCAATGGTATAATCGAATAATTTAAACTAAACCAAATTATAATATAATTATCACATTTAGTCTCAAACATATAATTTCATATATAAAACATATACTTTCATACATAAATGTTACCTTGGCCGAATGCTTATATATAAATATTAACAAAATATCATTCAACTCTCGAAACCAAAATGTCATTATATAACCAAGTATACTTACACCCATATACACAAACTCATGAATCAAGATATAACATCATGTACATACACTTACCATAAGGCCGAATATACTATACCATGCTCATATGTTTACTTTGTAACTTGTAGAATTAGCATAACATATCAAATGGCCAACTTATCTATTTTCAAACAAGTAATCAACTGACTCATACCTGATCGTTTTAGCTCATTTTACACCTTCGTTGACAACTTACCATTGCCCGTTGAACCATTCGAAATTGAATAGGATACTCGGATAATCACATATATCATACAATGCTAACGTCCCAGACGTGGTCTTACATGCCATCTCATATCGATGCCACTGTCCCAGACAGGATCTTACACGAATCAAATACGATGCCGATGTCCCAGACATTGTCTTACACATAACCACATATATTGATGCCAACGTTCCAGACATGGTCTTACATGAAAACACATATCGGAATCCTATGGTTCATACGGGGCTTTCAGACTTTGTAGCTCTGTTGAATCGAATTCATAAACATAGTTCCTAAGCATTTTCACATTCTTCTATTATTTATACAAGCTCATAAAATTCAAATCAACATTATACATTCACATATATTTAAAATTTACGGGATTTATTTACTTATAAACTTACCTTGGACGATGAAAATCAAAACGAGACGGCTAGTCGACAACTTTAGTTTTCCCCCGATCCAAATTTGATTTCTTTGGTTCTTGATCTAAACATATTCAAATTAAACTCATTCAAAAATATTTTCATTCAATTTAATCCAAAAACACATAAATGAGAAAATTACCATTTTACCCCTGACATTTTACACTTTTTACAATTTAGTCCCTATTGCATAAGACACAAAATATGCAAAATTTCAATATATCATGCTTAGGCCGAATCTTCCTTGTGTTCATACAAGTCCATATATTTCATTTATTTCACATTTTAGTCCCTCAATTTATTATTTTTGCAATTTAGTCCTAATTACTCAAAATCATTAAAAATTCCAATACAAAACATATCAATTCGAAACATATCTTTCATATTTCATCAACTAACATCACAAAGCTCAAATATTCATCAATGGAATAACTCAAAATATTCATCAAAATAAAAAATTCAAGCATGGGCTTTGTAACACTGCAACGATCTCAAAAACATAAAAATTATCAAAAATCGAGCTAGTTACGTACCTTGATTAAGCTTCCAAAGTGCCGAATACCTAGAGCTTTATTTGTTTTCTTTCTTTTTGTTATTCAGTCATGAGAAAATAATGAACTAATGGCTTTTAATTATGTTATAATATAACATATATTAACATATTATCTAATTTACTTATTAACCTTTATTATAAAATATGAAACCATTATAACATAAGGTTACAACTGTCCATCCCATATATTAATGGTCTAATTGCAACTTAAATTCCACAATTTAAAAAGACAACAACAATTCGGCCCTCACACATTAAACTATCAAGTTTTTATTTTACGCGATTTAGCCCTTTTATTTTCTCGGACACTTTAACGACAAAATTAAATCACGAAAATTTCACACATATAAATTCACACATAATAAACAAAGAAAATAATTTTAAAATATTTTTCTGATTCGAATTCGTAGTCCCGAAACCACCATTCCAAATAGGGCCAAAATTGAGCTGTTACACATCTTGATCTTTAAATATCAAACCACAAAGAAACATGTCAGATGCATACATATTTAATTTATCTATCATTACCCGAATATAAATGCACACCATTTACAATCAATGATCAAATACTTATAATCATTGTCCATATTTACTTCATCACATAACCAGTGACCAAAACTTCAAATCATAGTCATTTACCTAATACATTTCACTTATATATATCATGCGTAATACTCAACAATAATATCCAATCACAATTTCACATCATACCAAAAATACCATACACATATACTATGACATGACTTCATCACCATTAGCAAATATATCAACCATGATTCACATATAAATATATAATGGCAGAAACATTAAAACCAAACTTAACATAATGAATAAGCCATTTTCGCATGGCTCATATTTACATAACCCAAAATCAAACATAAACATAAGCTAGCCTAGACATGCCATAGGTTTAAGTTCAACTTATAAAGTACCGAAAATAGTTGATAGTGTGATAAACTTCGTTGATGAACCCCGAGCTCGTAACTTGACTCCAAAATCTATAAATCAGAGGAAAACATATACACACAGTAAGCTATCATAGCTTAGTAGTCATAAGCAAATAAATAACTCAATGACGATATCAACTCAGTTTAACTAGATCAATTCATACTATCATAATCACATTTAATTTCAAACTTACAATTTCATATACATCATATACTTTCATTTAGCCAAATATACATATATCTAATTAACTGAATATACATAAACTCATATACATATATTCATGAATCATTTCATAAATATTCACATTTTATATTCATAAGGCCGAATATAATCATTCATATATGTTTGCACATAAATCACAAATATGATACTACTATATATAACCTTTGGCCGAATGTACTTTTCATATACACATATATTTTCATTTACATCATATATAGTTTGCATCACATATAAAATAACCTACTTACCTTCTTTTCAAATCGATAATAACTATCTCATACCATATCACTTTAGCTCGATTTATACATTCGATCACAGCTTATCATTTCCCGTTGAATCACTCGAAATTAAATAGGATACTCAGATGATCACACATATCGTACAATGCCAATGTCTCAGATGTGGTCTTACATGTAATCATATATCGATGCCACTGTCCCAGACATTGTCTTACAAGTAAGCACATATCGATGCCACTGTCCCAGACAGGGTCTTACACAAGAACACATATTAGAAATCCTATGTCATGACATATGTATCCTAGCATTCCTATGGTTCGTACGTGGCTTTCGAACGTCGTAAACTCGATCGATTTGAACTCGTACACATAGCTTTCAAGCATATTCACATTTGACTTTCATATATATATTTTCACATAATTCATTTCAGCATATAAAACTCGTATTTATTTAAAATTAAAAACATTTATTTGCTTATAAACTTACCTCGGACAATAATAATTGGAACGGGATGACTCTCGACAACTTTGGTTTTTCCCCGATCCAAATCCAATTTCTTTGGTTCTTGATCTAAACATATTCAAATTAAACTCATTCAAACATAATTTCATTCAATTTAGTCCAAAACCACATAAATAGGAAAATTACTATTTTACCCCTGACATTTTACACTTTTTACAATTTAATCCAAATTGCACAAAACACAAAAACATGCAAAATTTGCACACACCATGCTTAGGTCGAATGCTACCCATGTTCATACAAGTCCATACATTTCATTTATTTTACATTTTAATCTATCAATTTATTATTTTTGCAATTTAGTCCTAATTACCCAAAATCATAAAAAATTCCAATACAAAACATATTAATCCAAAACATATCTTTCATAATTCATCAACTAACATCACAACGCTCAATTATTCATCAATGGCATAACTCAAAATATTCATAAAAATTAGAAATTCAAGCATGAGCTTTGTACATTACACTATAACGATCTCAAAAACATAAAAATTATAAAAAAATCGAGCTAGTTACTTACCTTAATCAAGCTCAACAATGGTTGAATACCCTAAGCTTTATTTTCTTTCTTTCCCAAGTTTCGGCAAACACAAGATAATATGCATGGTTATTTTAATTTTATGTTTTATTATATACATATTATTACATATTTTACATTTTTCTTATTTCGCAATTCTTTAACTTCGCGAGCCAGAATACGAATTGGTTCATCTTCATAAGTTATATCAGGCTTAATCTCAATCTCTGACGGATTAGTCACATGTGAGGGATCAAATTGACATCGACGAAGCATTGAAACATGGAATACATTATGGATCTTTTCTAACTCAAGTGGCAACAACAGTCTATAAGCAACTGGCCTGATATGCTCTATAATCTCATACGGCCCAATAAATCTAGGACTCAATTTGCCTTTACGACCGAATCTGAGTATTTTCTTCCATAGTAAGACTTCCAAAAAGACTTTGTCCCCTATCTGAAACTCTATATCTTTTCATTTCAAGTCCGTATACGATTTCTAATGATCTGGCGCTGTTTTCAGATTTTCGCGGATCACTTTTACTTTCTGTTCAGTCTCTCTGATCAAATCAACCCCGTGTATCTTGTTTTCATTGAGCTCAGTCCAATATAATGGTGTTTGACATTTACTATCGTACAAAGCGCCGTAGGGTGCCATTTTGATACTTGATTGAAAGCTATTATTGTATGCAAATTTAATCAGAGGTAAGTATCATCCTACGTACCTTCAAACTCAAGAATGCACCATCTCAACATATCTTCAAGTATCTAAATGATTCGTTCAGATTGACCATTTGTTTACGGATGGAAGGCAGTGTTGAAATGTAATTTCATACCTAGTGCATCTTGTAGTTTCTTCCAAAATCGCAATGTGAACCTCGAATCTCTATCCGAAACAATAGAAATAGGTACCCTGTGTAATCTCACAATCTGAGAAATGTACAATTCAGCTAACTTATCAAGTGAGTAATCTATGTGAACCAGAACAAAATGAGCAGATTTAGTCAATATATCCATAATAACCCAGATTGCATCTTTCTTGCTCTGTGTCAACGGCAAACTAGATACAAAATTCATCGTGACTCTATCCCATTTCCACTCCAGTATCAAGATTTTCTGAAGCAACCCAAAAGGTACTTAATGCTCGGCTTTGACTTGTTAACAGACTAAACATTTCAAAACAAATTTAGAAATGCCTCATTTCATACCATGCCACCAATAAAGTTGTTTTAGATCATTATACATTTTCGTACTACCTGGGTGAATAGATAACCAACTGCTGTGAGCTTCGTTCTATAACATCCCAAAATAGGGCCTAAATGAAAAAGTGGTTGTGAAACCACGAATCCGGATAGAAAATTTTATTCCGATTAATTTTTATAATTTACCGAGTGATCAAATGCACGCGTTAGAGTATCGATGGAAAATTTTATAGATAGCATGTTTAATTTGCCTACTAGGGCTTAATTGCAAAAGTTGATAAATATGAGTTTTATATGCTAAAGGATTAAATTGAAGAGCATAATTGAAGTAGAGGTCCTTAAATGGTAATTAGACCATTAGGTTTTAATGGACATACATAGGTAAAAATAACTAAAGTTTTAATGAAGGGTATTTTAGTCATTTGGTAATTAAAAGATTAAAAAAGGGAAAAAGATGGCAAAATGTGCCCATCTTCTTCATTAGGCCGAAATTTCAAGGGTTCTCCATAGCTAGGGTTTTGTCAAGCTTCCAAGCTCCATAGTAAGTGATTCTAAGCCCTGTTTTTAATGTTCTTTACGTTTTGGGAGTCCCGATAACTTGATTTAGCTTATTCTAGCAATAATTTAACCTAGGGTTCATATGTGGAAAAATACCCATAGGTGAAATGTGTTTATTTTGATGTTTTATGGTAGAATATGAAGCTTGAAATTATGCTAAATGATTTGAGCTAAGCGATTTTAAGTGAAAACGAGTAAAACAACATAATCGGTAAAAATACCTAATGGTAATAAGTACATGTTAGAGTGGGAATTTGATGTTGCCGTAGGTAAATAAATGATCAGCATGTCATAAAACATAAGAATTAGGGATAAAGTTTCATTTCCGAGCTTTAGGGAAAAAGTGTAAATATGCAAAAGTTTAGGGACAAAATTGTAATTTTGCCAAAGTTAGAGTTAAGTACTGTTTTGATCAGGAACAGCAAAATTTGAGGTTAGACCGAGGAAAGAAAAAGGTTAAGGACTAAAATAGAATATTTGATCGTATTTTGTATCGAGGTAAGTTTGCGGTAAATAAATGCAATGTTTTATTATTTATAATTAATGATGTTATTTTTCAGCATCTATATATTTATTTTGTAAATTTACTCCTTGATGATTTAAGTAAGAAGTCACGGAGAAATGGTACTTAAAAGTCCCGGTTGAACCTTAGGAATGTGTAGGATACAAATGTGATGACATTAGGGTTTAAGGATATCAAGTAAGACCATGCCAAGGCATGGCATTGGTAAGTTTTACAATGCAAGGAAATCATGTAAGACCATGTCAAGGCATGGCAATGGTGAGTTCATAAGGCAAGTATACCACGTAAGACCATGTCAAGACATGGCAATGGTAAGTTTAAAAAGGAAAGGTACTCGTGTATCCTTAGTATTCCAAGTGGTTCAACAGGAAATTCAAAGAGAGTACCAAAGGAAAAGTAAGATAAGTACATGTTTGAGAGGTTCATGTAAGAATTTGAGACTTATGCATATTGAGTTTAAATGTTATAGTGGTTTTGATAAGATAAGAAAGAGATAATCCATTTAGAATGTTGTTATTTATTTACATGCAAACTTACTAAGCTTTATGCTTACTCCCTTTCTTTTCTCACTTTTTTTATAGTATCGCAAAGCCAACTCAAAAAATTGTAAGGACGTCGGAGATGCCTCACACTATCAATGAGCTATCTCGATATTTTGTGAGTAGAAATACTTTAAGTTATGGCATGTATAGGGACTTAGCTATTTTGTGTGTATGTCCTTATGATATGATTAAAGAATGACATGTAAATACTTGGCAATGATTAGCTTATGATATAGCTAAATGAGAACATGTTTTGGTATTATGTATGCCTAAATGAGGTTTGGTGCAAAGAAATTATGAAAAAGTAAGAGTTGGCCATGGAACAGTTAGGAAACAGCAGCAGTGATGTGACTTTGAAAAATCACTAAAAATTGTAGAAATGAAATTAAATGGTGAATGAGATATAGAATTAAAGCTTATTAAGTCTATTTTCATAGGAAAGAAACAAAGCAAGCAAAGGAAGTCTATATTCTGAGATATTTAAATTTTTGTAAGACTAGTTCAGAGTGACTTCATGAACCCTTCTTCCAACTTTGGAAAATCACTAGAAATTGTACATATGTCATAATTTATATGTATAGATTCCTTATTGAGTCTGTTTTCATTAGAAACAAACGAAAATGTTATCTGATTTCTGTATAATGAGATAATTGATTTTTAGTGAAGAGAGGTCAGGTCCGCTGAACTGCGAAACAGGGGAACCTTTAGTGAATAAACTGTACTAGAAAAATTACGGTAAGAAGATATATATGTCTAGTTTCAGGGAAAATTTACAAATTTAAATTTCAAGTTTTGTAACTCGAGTTATAATTAATTTAATGATTGTTACGCAGGTGGACAGTTTTACTATGAATAGTGAAATAAATTGTTTTGATTTGTTTAAGTAATCGAAATTTTTTTTTATGCCCCGAATAAGTAAGATAAGTTTGGTAGCGCCTCGTGCTCAACTCCAGTGACGGTCTCGAGTAAGGGGTGTTACATGTTCAAAATCATCTGAATCAACTCTGGATTTCTCAGAACACATATTCGATTTTTGAACCTCAGACAACCCTCAACATCAACTCGAAACTCTGAATCAACATTAGAATCACATTGGTCCCGTTTTGCTAACAAATCATTATCAACTTTCTGAGCATCACAAATATGTTGAATATATAACAGTCTTGCTTTTAACTCTTCTATAATCGAACCATCATCAGACATAGCCATAGGCACATTCATTGCACGCAAAGCAAACAGTGATTTTTGGCTTAGAGCATCAGCAACAACATTAGCCTTTCCCAGATGGTAGTCAATCACAAGCTCGTAATCTTTTAACAGCTCTAACCATCGATGCTATCTCAAATTCAGATCTTTCTGAGTCATCAAATATTTCAGGCTTTTGTGATTAGAATAAACGTGACATTTCTCACCGAACAGATAGTGGCACCATATTTTCAATGCAAACATAATAGCTGCCAATTCTAAGTCATGTGTCGGATAGTTCTTTTCGTGTGGCCTTAACTGTCTCGAGGCATAAGCTATTACTTTGCCTTCCTGCATTAACACACAACCCAAACCATTTAAATATGCATCACTATAAACAACAAATTCTTTACCCGATTCTGGCTGAATTAGTACTGGAGCTTCGGTCAAAAGGGCTTTCAACTGATCAAAACTTTTCTGGCACATTTCTAACCACTCGAACTTACAATCTTTCTATAATAGCTTCGTCATCAGGGTTGCAATCATAAAGAAACCTTTCATGAATCATCTATAGTAACCAACAAGTCTTAGAAGACTTCGGACTTCAAAAACATTTCTCGGAGATTTCCAATCAAGTATAGTTGAAATTTTACTCCGATCAACCCGAATACCCGATGCTGACACAACATGTCCCAAAAAACTGACTTCACATAACTAGATATCACATTTACTGAACTTTGCATACAACTGTTTATCTCACAAAGTTTGTAACACAAGTCTCAAATGTTCGGCATGTTCGAATTCATCATGGGAATAGATCAATATGTCATCTATGAACACAACCACAAATCGACCCAGATACTGTCTGAAGATCCGATTCATCAAATCCATGAAAACAACAAGTGCATTAGTGAGTCCAAAAGGCATAACCAAAAACTCATAGTGTCTGTACCTCATTCGAAAAGTAGTCTTTGGCACATCGGAGTCTTTAACTCGTAACTGATAGTAACCTGATCTCTAATCTATCTTTGAAAACAATGTAGCCCCTTCCAGTTGGTCAAACAGGTCGTCAATCCATGGCAACGAATATTTATTCTTTATAGTCACCTTATTGAGCTGTCTATAGTCCATACACATTCTCATAGTTCCGTCTTTCTTTTTCACAAATAAAACTGGTGCACCCCAGGGAGAGAAACTCGGTCGTGCGAAACCTCTATCTGTCAACTCTCGCAACTGAGCTTTCAATTCTTTTAATTTAGCAGTTGCCATTTTGTACGGAGCTATCAATATTGAAGTCGTCCCCGGCACTAACTCAATACCAAACTCTACTTATGGGATAGATGGTAAACCCGACAATTCTTCAGGAAACACATCCGGATACTCGTACACAATTGGTACCGATTCAATCTTTCTTTCAGTCACTTTACTATCAAGCACATATGCAAAGTGAGCTTCACAACCCTTTCTCACATGCTTCTGAGCTAACATCAAAGATATCACTGCCGATAAACGATTTAGATCATTAGATTCAATCCAAATAATCTTATCATTCTGGCACTGTAAATCAATAGTCTTTCTTTTGTAGTTTACAACAGCATCATGCAATGTCAACCAGTCTATACTCAGAATTATATCGAACTCATCAAATGGCAACAACATCAAATAATTTGGAAAACACGAATCTCAAATCATCAAAGGACAATTCTTACACACTTTGTCAATTAGAGCACACCGGCCTAAGGGGTTCAATACTCTAATCACAAACTCAGTAGACTCAACAAGCAAAGTCTTACTGAATACTAATGTCCCACACAAATAAGAATGAGTCGAACTAGGATCAATCAATGCAATTACACTAGTATCATAGAGAGTGAATGCACCAATAATAACATCTGGGGATGAAGCCTCCTCGCGAGCGCGAATGGCATAAGCTCTGGCAGGTGCGTGAGCCTCAGAGCGAACTGATGTGTCTTTAGTTCCTCTCTAACTGCTACTCACATTACCCATATTTTTGGGTGGTCTACCTCGAGCTAACATATTACTCGGTCTCGTGCTCTGTACTGTGTTTTGTTCAACTAACTCAGGGCATTCATGAATGAAATGATCCATCGATCCACATTTTAAACAGGCCCGATCATTCAATCTACAGCTATCAGGATGTCATTTACCATAGTGTTTGCACTCCGTTTGATTTGATCTAACATTACCAACACTAGCTACTGAGGTAGCTTTCGAATTCATAGGTGGTCTATCCCGATCACATCTAGAATAACCCACAGTAGCCTTTGAACGGCTAGAATCATCTCAGAATCTCTTTAATGCCGACTGAAATGACTTACTCGATGATCTCTTATGTGAATCTCTAGCTTCAAAGTCACCGTTTCTTTTCTCTTTCCCAAGCTTTTTGGCTTTGCATGCCCGCTCAACCAGTACTATGAACTACTTTATTTCTAGAATGCCAACTAGCAGTTTAATGTCTTCATTCAACCTGTCTTCAAATCCTTTACACATTATAGATTCAGTCGATACACATTCACGGGCATATCTGCTGAGTCTCACAAATTTTCACTCATATTCTGTCACGGTCATACGACCCTATTTTAACTCGAGAAATTCTTTGCGTTTTTGGTTAATGAATCTTTGACTGATATATTTCTTACGGAATTCAATCTGAAAGAACTCCCAGGTCACCCGTTCTTTTGGAACCACCGATACTAGTGTATTCCATTAGTGATATGCGATGTCTCGTAGCAAGGATATAGCACATTTTAAACACTCATCAACTGTACAAGATAGTTCATCAAACACACGATAGTATTATTGAGCCAAAATTCAGCTCGCTCAGCATTATCATCATCATCATCAGTAGCTTTGAATTCCTTAGCCCCATGTTTTCTGATTTTATCAACAGAAGGCTTATCTAATCTCAACGGATCACTCACTTGAGGTATAACAGGTATCAGAGAAAGATTGCTTGGGGGTGGAGGTTGTTCTGCAACCGAATTTGTCTAAATATACTGAGTAAACCATCATTCATCATTTGGTAAAAGGCTTGTTCAACCTCTCACTCTTAGTTACTCAAAGTCGGTCGAGAATCAACCGACGCTATCCCTTGCGCAGGAGCAGGCACTATACTCTCGATATCATCCGTTACGGGGCGATCAGGATCCATTTACTAAACAAAAACACATTTTCAAATGTCAGGAGTCATCACACTATCACAGTATAAAATATGACATGTGTAGCTAGACTCACACGCGCTACGTTGGTCCTAGAATTGACTAAACTGTAGCTTTGATACCAATCAAATGTAACACCCCTAACCCATATCTGTCACCAAAATGAGGTTAAGAGGCATTACCGAAAAAGATACAACTTTCATACATTTACACAATCACTCAAATCATATTCGAAGGTATATATTTGTTACTTCAGTTTAACAATTCTTGAATCATTAATACACAAGGCACAAAACAATTATATTAAACTCACATATAACCATTTTGTTATCTTATAACATGAATTACTAATTATATGGTCAATTTCCAATACAGTAACTGAATATTAAAACATGTTAAATACATATGCTATATTCAATGTCAACTTTCATTTTTCTCTATTACTATACAAGCATAAAACATTTCATATAAACAAACTAATATGTCAATCATAATTTGCATTTCATATCAAACACATCACAAATTGGTATTTATACATATAACATAACATACTCTTGTCTAATGCTATAAAGTGTCAAAGTCAAATTTAAACATGATAATATCACTTAATTCACAAGTTAATTAACATGTCTATCCATCATATATTCAAAAAATCTATGAACCATTTCTAAGCATAATTATCGAATCAAAACATAGAAAAATTTATATGCTAACATCATGACAAAATTACAAGTACAAAAACAATTCATTTTCTCACCTATTCGACTATCAAAATTAACCATTTGCATATCCGAATACAAATATTAACTTGTCACTTAATGAATATCCGTTTAGGTAACAAAACATACCTAATACATATTCATTATTTACTAATAAGTACCGAATCAAAGTACCCATTTTACTTCTATAATTTTCCATTAACACTTTATGCATATAACAAGAATCAAACATTAAACTAATCATCTTGATCTTTAAATATCAAACAACAAACAAACATGTCATATGCATACATATTTAATTTATCTATCATTAGCCGAATATGAATGCACACCAGTTACAATTAATGATCAAATACTTATAATCATTGTCCATATTTACTTCATCACATAACCAGTTACCAAAACTTGAAATCATAGTCATTTACCTAATACATTTCACTTATATATATCATGCATAATACACAACAATAATATCCAACCACAATTTCACATCATACCAAAAATACCATACACATATACTATGACATGACTTCATTACAATTAGCAAATATATCAACCATGATTCACATATAAATATATAATGGCCGAAACATTAAATTCAAACTTAACATAACGAATAAGCCATTTTCGCAAGGCTCATATTTACATTACCCAAAATCAAACATAAACATAAGCTAGCCTATACATGCCACATGTTTAAGTTCAACTTATAAAGTACCGAAAATAGTTGATAGTGTGATAAACTTTGCTGACGAACCCCGAGCTTGTAACTTGACTCCAAAATCTATAAAACAGAGGCAAATATATACACACAGTAAGCTATTATAACTTAGTAAGTCATAATAAAATAAATAACTCAATGACGATATCTACTCAATTTAACCAAATCAATTCATACTATCATAATCACATTTAATTTCAAAGTTACAATTTCATATACATCATATACTTTCATTTAGCCGAATATACATATATATAATATCAAAATATCATTTAATTTCAAAAGCATAATATCATTATTTAATCAAATATACATAAACTCATATACATATATTCATGAATCATTTCATAAATATTCACATTTTATATTCATAAGGCCGAATATAATCATTCATATATGTTTGCACATAAATCACAAATATGATACTACTATATATAACCTTTGGCCGAATGTACTTTTCATATACACATATATTTTCATTTACATCATATATAGTTTGCATCACATATCAAATAACCTACTTACCTTATTTTCAAATAGATAATAACAATCTCATACATGATCACTTTAGCTCGATTTATACATTCGATCACAACTTATCATTGCCCGTTCAACCATTCAGAATTAAATAGGATACTTGGATGACGACACATATTGTACAATGCCAACATCTCAGACGTGGTCTTACATGTAATCATATATCGATGCCACTGTCCTAGACGTGGTCTTACATGTAATCATATATTGATGACACTATCCCGGATAGGGTCTTACACGAGAACACATATCAGAAATCTTATGTCATGACATATGTATCTAATAAACCGTAATTTATACATATTTTTATCCCATGTTTAGCACATTTATGGATGAATTCTCATTAGATATGGTGGATTTGGTGCTCTTAATCCTTTAATTTCATGTTTTATACTTAGATGAGCATAGGAGAGTAAAAAGAGCGAAAAACATGCTGAAAATGGAGAAAATGGGCCTACATGGGAAATCAACATAGCCTGGAATTCCTCATATGGGTAGACCACACGCTCGTGGCCTTTTAGTAGAATTGAACGTGACATACATGGTTTGACCACACGGCCGTGTCTATTCAACAGACTCCAACATAGTTTGGAGCAATCGAACACGGGCATGTCCCTGTTGAGCCCAAGTTGAGTTCTATTCGAAAAAGGCCACTCTTGAGGGTTCTAAAGCATTCTAAAGCCTATTTAAACACCAAAGAGAAGGATGAAAAGACACACACGAAGTGGGAAGCAGGAATTTACTCGAAGAAAGCCGATTGATCTATCTTAGAAGCCGGATTCTCCTTCAAGACCAAAGATCTCCCTTCAATTTCCCTTTAGGAGTTTTGGGTTTTCTTTATGTTTTGTATTCAATATTCTTCTGAGATATTGTCTTTTACAATTATGAACTAAACCCCCTAAATACTTAAAGGGAATGAAACCTAAGACGAATCTTGTTATTATTTTTTGAATTGTATGATAAATATTTAACTTGTTCTTAATTATGTGTACTTAATTCTTGCTTCAATATTTCAGGATATTGATTCAAGTTAATGCTCTTATTCAGAAGAGCAAAAGTCCCTATCTAAGAGTAAATTTGTCATAATTAAGCGGAGTTGATTGCATAGCTAGAGATAAGGTGACAAGATTTTTCCGGATTAGGGTGAAACCTAATAAAGGAATCCATAGATCGAGTTAATGCAACACTAGGGGTGATAATTAGAAAGAGATTTCAATTAATCAACCTAGGGTTAGACGTTAGTCTCGAGAGAGATACAAATATAATTTAGGGATTTCTACAGAACAAGTCGAATGAATAAATCGTCTGATTCAGTGTCAAATAACAAGTGAAGTCTATGTGGATTTTCCCTTGGGTATTGTCTTAATCAATCAAATTTCCCAAAAGTATTTTCCCCAATTTTCTTTCTGTGAATTCTTAGTTAGTTAATTAGTTTAGATAAAACAAACCCCTTTATTTTTATGCTAGATAATAAGAAAAGAGTTAATACTAGTACTTTTAGTTCCTTTGGGTTCGACATCCCAGTCTTGCTAAAACTATACTACTATTCGATAGGTACACTTACCTTCATCGTGATAATAGTTAGTCTTCAAGAACGGTCAAATATAAATTTATTAAAACTTATCACGGATCAACACGATCAAGTTTTTGACGCCATTGTCGGGGAGCTAAGATATTAGGAACGGTTGATTTTTATTACTTTAGCCATTTTTACTTTTACTGCAATTTACTTCCTATTTTAGTCTAGCTTATCTTTACTAATTCTTCTTTTTCTTTATTTCTGGTAGGTTTTTATAGTTTATGACTACAAGGAACCCGTCAGGACCATTACTTTTTGATAGTGAGATTGATCGCACAGTTCAAGAAATCAAAGAGAAATAAGGCGAAGCCTAAGATACACAGAGGAAGAGCAAAAGGACGACATTCACACCACAACCGAGGAGATGGCTGAAAATCAAGAAAATCCGCTACCTCCTGTGATTACTACTGATCCAGTAAATTAGAATCCTGCTCCATGCACTATGTATGATTATGCTAAACCTAATTTAATAGGAACTGAGTCAAGTATAGTTAGACCTGCTATTGCTGCAAATAATTTTGAACTGAAACCTAACACAATTCAAATGATACAACAGTTTGTTCAGTTTGATGGTTTACAGGATGAGGATCCAAACAATCACTTCGCGAATTTTTTGGAGTTTTACGATACTTTTAAAATCAATGGCATTTCTGACGATGCCATACGCCTTCGGTTGTTTCCCTTTTCATTGAGGAACAAAGCTAAGTAGTGGTTGAACTCGTTACCATGAGGATCAATCACTACTTGGGAACAAATGACTGAAAAGTTTTTACTTAAATATTTTTCACCGGCTAAAACAGCTAAGTTGAGGAATGACATCTCTTCTTTTGTGCAGATGGATCTAGAAACACTCTATGATACATGGGAGAGATACAAGGATCTTTTGAGAAGGTGCCTTCACCATGGGTTACCACTTTGGCTACAGGTTCAGACGTTTTACAATGGTGTGAACCCCTCAACGAGGCAACTCATCGACGCAGCCGCTGGTAGAACTTTGAATAACAAAACACCTGAAGTAGCTTACGAATTCATTGAGGAGATGTCACTAAATAACTATCAGTGACAAGTCATGAGGACAAAGCCGACGAAAGCAGCCGGTGTTTTCAACCTCGATGCGGTTACTATGCTCTCTAACCAGGTAGAACTCTTAAATAAAAAGATTGATGGTTTATATTGTTCTATTCAGGTGCATCTAGTGATGAGGTGTGATTCAAGTGGAGGAGGAGTACACATAGATTATCCATCTTTCAACCCTAACATCGATGAGGAACAAGTTCAATATATGGGTAATAACAATTCTAGATCTCAAAACAACCCATACAGTAACACGTATAATGCAGGTTGGAGGAACCATCCCAACTTCTCGTGGGGTGGTCAAGGAAATCAAAAGCCACAACATCCCCTAGGTTTTCAACAACCACCTTAATAGTAGGAAAAAAAGCCAAACCATGAGGAGATGCTAACACAATTTATCTTGGTGTCAGAAACTCGTTTCCAGAATACTGAGACAGCTCTTAAAAATAAGCAAGCATCAATTCAGGGGCTCGAGAACCAAATAGGCCAGTTGGCAAAGATGATTTCCGAACGACCACAAGGTAGCTTGTCAAGTAATACAGAAACTAACCCAAAGGAGCAGCTTAACGCAATTACTGTCCAGGATGAGGAAGGGTTAGTGGAACCTGAACCAGAACCAAGGCAAGGAATTGTGGTAACCAAAGGTAAGGATGAGGTAGACCACAATGAGTGGAAACCGGTAAGTACAGAGTACAAACCTCGAGTGCCATACCCTAAAGTGACAAGAAAAGACCGCACAAACGAACAATTCGGTAAATTCCTTAAATTATTAAAAAAACTACATATTAAATTACTGTTTATTGAATCCCTTTCGTAGATGCCAAACGTAGTTATATTTCTAAAGGAGCTTCTAGCAAATAAACGAAAATTGGATGAAGTGTCACATGTGGAGTTGAACGCAGTGTGCTCAGCCATACTACAGAATAAGCTGGCCAACAAATTGAAAGATCCAGGGAATTTTACGATTCCTTGTTTAATTGGTTGCTTAGATGTTAGTATTGCTTTGGCTGATTTGGGGGCTAGCATTAATGTCATGCCTTATAAAATGTTTAAACAACTAGGTCTTGGGAAACCCAAACAAACTAGGATGAGTATTCAGCTAGCAGATAAAACTATTAGATTTCCAAGGGGTATCATTGAAGATGTACTTGTTAAAATTGACAAATTTATTTTCCCTATTGATTTTGTTGTTCTAGACAAAGAAAAGGGTAGTGACGTGCCTCTAATTTTAGGAAGGTCCTTTTTAGCAACTGCTAGAACCATTATCGATGTTGGTACAGGTGAACTCACACTTCGTGTGGGTAATGAGACAATCACCCTTCAAGCTCGCAATTCAAGTAACATATCGAATATCGAGGGTTATTGTATAAATCGTACCACTAAAACTGACCATGTGGTGCAACCTGCTTTCCAGGAAGCACATTTGAAAAGCATACATGATCCATGTTCAAGTAACAATAAAGGACCCATCTATGAAGAACGAAGGCTACGAGTCGAGGAACTAGATGAATGGAGGATATAGAAATCGAGAACACATGATAAACCAAAACTACGCCATGATGAACCCAGTGCTTCACCAAATCAACTTAAGGTTGGAGATAAGGTACTACTAGATGCCACAGACCCTCGCATTACCACCTCTGAACCTAATGGAGAAACCCCTCTTACGGTACTTAGTATTTTCCCATAGGGCACAGTCAAGGTAATTCATCCCAAATTCGATACGTTCAAGGTAAATAACACTCGTCTAAAACCTTATTTTGGAAAAACTGATAGCAGGAATAAGGAGTGTAAACTCCTCGAACCACCATGACCACGCAATAAAGAGGTAAGTCAAGCTTAGACTATAAATAAGCTCCTCTCGGGAGGCAACCCGAGCACTAATGGTGTTAACTTTATTAAATTTTAGTTTTTAACATTTAAATGAGTCACTTAACACAGGTTTTCCAAAACCACACGGCCAGGCACACGGGCGTGCCTTAGGCCGTGCCCATACCATGGAAGGCAACACGGTCGTGTGAAAATAGGGCAAAATTTTTCCCCAATACGAGAGTCGATAAGTTGCCACGACCGTGCGACATGGCCATGGATGAATCTGTCAAAAGAACACGGGCGTGCGGCATGCCCATGTCTAGAGGCCATGGTTGAAACTGAGAAAACAACATGGGCGTGCGACACGCCCGTGCTCACTACTCGTGGTCAAGACTGACAAAATAACAATGGCATGGACATAGATACATGGGTATGGGAGAAGCGAACGAAGCAGGACACAGCCGTGCAACACGACCGTGTGCATCAACACTCCCAAAGAACACAGGCGTGGACCAAATTTCAGATGCGCCCAAATTTGAAAATCACGATATACACGGGCTAAAATTAAGGTACACGGGCATGCCCCACGGTCGTGTGCCCCAAAATCTATATAAACCCCTACTATTCATCATCCCCTTCCCCAAACATCAAACCCTAGCCACGAAACCCTTTCACACGACCTCCCTGCCACGCCCGTGCGCCGACCACAGCACCAACCTCGACGACCCAAGCTCTTCCTTCTTGCGTTTGTTTACTTTTTGTCTCTCTATTCTCCTCAAATATTCTACTTATTTTATGATTTTTTTATTGTTTCATTTTACTATTTTGTGTAATATTCATGGTTATAATGATAGTAATACTTATGCTCTTTGTTAGAAATTTTCCATGTTAGTCAATACATTAAGCTACATTCATCTATTTTTCTTGTTTCCATGGATTTCATGCTTACACACACCATATTTCATAGTCTCAAACCCATATGCATTCACTCACTAGGTATTCCATTTAGCACTATTCTCATGTTCCTATTGTTTATAATGACTTCCATAATAATTTAGTTACTTTTCGGTACATCTCACCTTTTGCCTATGATGCCCATGAAGTATTCTTCTTTAATTTGAACATACTTGCAGACTTCTCCACGCTATTCTTGGGAGTATTGTTTTAACTTAGACTTCTCATAACAGGTATACCATGTCAACTTCACGTGGCAAAAAGATCGTCGTCCCTGCTTCAAAAAACAGAAGAGACCCGGAGCCACATCGGCAAGCGCATCAGCTAAAGTGCGCCACCCCTTTCTCCAGTTTCCCTTGGGACCCTAGGAGGAACTTTTTCAGATACTTCGGGCCCGACCCCTAAGTGTGGGCTGCTGCATTGATTGGGCAGCACTTGAACAAATCCAACTGGCTGATGCGATCCGAGCCCTTCTGACGACTGATCCATGGGGCCTTTTTTTCGAGATCATCAAGCCAACATACCTCCAGCTCACACTCGAACTCTACTTGACCTTCCACCCTCAAGTCGTCATGACACAGTTAGATGATCCTGAAATGATCTAGTTTCATCTTGGCGGCTTAGTGTGCCAGTTGAGCGTACCGGAGTTTGGAATTGCACTAGGGCTGTACATGGAGAAGTTCATGGACGACAACAGACTCGATACCTTCCATCGCCACATCCACTACTCTCCTTCAAAGTGCTGGAAAGCCCTGGTCCCTGCCTCGACCATCTACGGCCCTAGCCGCTCCAAGGCATCGGTTCTCACTCCATCCCTGAGGTACTTACATGCCATTTTGGCCCACATTCTGATAGGACGTCGAGAGAGCACCGGTATCGTCAACACACACGACGCCTACTTTTTATCGAGTATGGCGTGTGGGCACATTTTCGACCTTGCCTATTTCATCGCCCTCGCCATTCGCCATCAGACGGAGCGACATAGGAAGTGAGTCATCTCTATTGGACCCTATGTGACTCGCTTGGCACGCTACTTTGACCTCCTCAACACAGCGGCACAATCATCCTCCCTCACTCTCATCGGCCAGATGTCCCCACAGGGCATCTCGAGTATGCTACATATGAGGATGATCGAGAAACGATGTGGAACCAACCCTCCCCAGTACCGCCTGGTCCAGTCCACCGAAGAGGAAGACCCAGAGGACATTACCGATGATGTCCCTCCACGTCATGAGGACCCACCGACTCAGCCACCACCCATCCATCGTCTAGTTCATGCGAAGGCTTCATACTTTGACATCTTTGAGCGCCTTACTTGATTTGAGCAGCAGTGTTTTCAGCGCTTTGATCACATTGATGCTACTCTACATCAGATTTGTCAGCACCTTCGCATCTCATTGCCACCACCACCTCGCGAACCATCCGGCGATGATGATGTTTAAAGACTTTTTATTTATTATTTTTATTTTCACTTTTATCTTTATATATATTCTTAAAGTACTTTTTATTTTATTTTCTTTAATACTATTTCATTCTTAGGTTTAGTACTTTTTATTTTATTTTCTTTAATACTATTTCATTCTTAGGTTTTATAATTTTTATTGAACAATTTATAGTTTCGGCTATTTCATTACGAGTAATTATGCTTCTTTATATTTTCTAAAAGAGTTCTTGATTTTATCACAGTTAGAAAGAGCTCCAAAGCTCACCTTCACTTAGGAACTTGCAACTCTATTGGAAAAGGTTCTCCACGACTGCCATGTCCTACCTGACCACCATGATAACCTCTTCACTGGACACTGTGGTTGTGGAACCCAACCTTACCACCACTGGAGTATCCTCCTCCAATCTCATCATTGCCTTGGTCGATTATTCTCCATTCAGGAAGTTTCACCTCTCTCCCTATCTTATGATTTTATATTTTTTCGTATATCTATCATTGTACATTGAGAAAAATGTACATCTTAAGTATGGGGGGTTATCTATATCATTATTAGAAAAATCCCTGAATTTTGTCTTATTCTCATATGATCTTCTCATATCATTATTAGTATGAATTTTTATTAATTTATGATTTTTATTGATATGTCTTGAATTAAAACATAGGCATTCATGCATTGATTGTTTAAACTTTAAGGAATTAGAGAATCAAGCATGATAAGTTGACTTTTGAGAATTAAAAAAAAAAAAATTAGGTTGATTCCCCAAGTTTAGGCATTATTTTGAGTTAAAATTCACAAGGTTTAAACATCAAAAAGCCATAATTTTTGTGAGATCTTGAGCCTTTAAGAGCATCTATTATTTCTTTCATGGTCACTTTTATTGTTGCTTTGAGTGCGTCAATCTAGATTTGTTATTCTAGAACTTGCTTGATTATGCATGTCAAGACCACACCATTTGATTTGATATGTCAAGATGATAAAGGCACTTAGGTTTAACCCACTCAATCCATAAAAGCCTACCTTCATAATTAACCCTTAGTGAACCCTCTTGAGCCTAATAACCCATTCATTGATTTACCCTCCATATTAACCCATAACCCTTATTGTTGAAATCCTCTAAATAAATTTGATCCCTATTTTTTGTCGAGATTTGTTTTGAATAAATTTCTTAGCTAAGTTTTATCTTTGATAGTTAGTCTATGTTATTTGACTTGTTCTTAAAAAAAATTACAATACACATATTTATATTAGTAGTAACTCTTTGTTTTTGAGCTTAAGTGTTTAAGTCCATATTCTGAGAAGAAGCTCACATGTATTCAGTTGAGGATTAGTTGTTTTTCTAGTTAGGTAATTTTTCAATTCAATCTCGATTCTAACATTTTCTTTTAGCTTTTGACCACACCCCCTAACCAAAGCCACGTTACAACCCTTTAAAGGCCTTTTGATTGATGTATCATCTCAATATATAGTGGTGGAGATTTGATTTTCATGCAATCCTATGGTAATAACTTTTCATATTGACTATTGAGTGCTTAAACTTATTGTCCCTAAAATGCCTCGAGTGATTTGAATGAATCTCTAGTGAGAATGTGAAACTCTGTGATATTTTGAATCAATGGTAATTACCTAGATAAGGGGAGACACCTATGTTCTCGTGACAAAATACGCAACTTGGAATGTTTGAAACTTTGATGTTCTTTTAGTTGAATTCTCAATGTATGATTACTTATGGATTATTTTGAGATATCATTAATAAGAATTATAATTTGAGAAGAATTGATTTTGATTGTGAGTTGAGGATTTTGCTTGAGGACAAGCAAACGCTTAAGTGTGGGGGTATTTGATAAACCGTAATTTATACATATTTTTATCCCACGTTTAGCACATTTATGGATGAATTCTCTTTAGATATGGTGGATTTGATGCTCTTAATCCTTTAATTTCATGTTTTATACTTAGGTGAGCATAGGAGAGTAAAAAGAGCGAGAAACGGGCTGAAAAACAAAGAAAATGGGCCAACGTGGGAAATCAACACGGCATAGACTTCCTCACACAAGTAGGCCACACGCCCGTGCCCTTTTAGTAGAATTGAGCGCGACTTACATGGGTTGACCACACAGCCGTGTCTATTCAACAGACTCTAACACGGTTTGGAGCAATCGAACACGGGCGTGTCACACGGGTGTGTCCCTGTCGAGCCCAAGTTGAGTTCTATTCAGAAAAGGCCACTCTTGAGGGTTCTAAGGCATTCTAAAGCCTATTTAAACACCAGAGAGGAGGATGGAAAGACACACGCGGAGTGGGAAGCAGGAATTTACTCGAAGAAAGCTGATTGATCAATCTTAGAAGCCGGATTCTCCTTCAAGACTGAAGATCTCCCTTCAATTTCCCTTCAGGAGTTTTGGGTTTTTTTTTTATGTTTTGTATTCAATATTCTTTTGAGATGTTGTCTTTTATAATTATGAACTAAACCCCCTAAATAACTAAGGGGAATGGAACCTAAGACGAATCTTGTTATTATTTTTTGAATTGTATGATAAATATTTGACTTGTTCTTAATTATGTGTTCTTAATTCTTGCTTCAATATTTCAGGATATTGATTCAAGTTACGCTTATTCAGAGGAGAAAAATTCCCTGTCTAAGAGTAAATTTGTCATAATTAAGCGGAATTGATTGCACGCCTAGAGATAGGGTGACAAGATTTTGTCGAATTAGGGTGAAACCTAATAAGGGAATCCATAGATCGAGTTAATGCAACACTAGGGGTGTTAATTAAAAAGATATTTCAATTAATCAGCCTAGGGTTAGATGTTGTTAGTCTTGAGAGAGATAATAATATAATTTAGGGATTTCTACGGAACAAGTCGAATGAATAAATTGTCTGATTCAGAGTCAAATAACAAGTGAAGTCTAGGTGGATTTTCCCTTGGGTATTGTCTTAATCAATCGAATTTCCCAAAAGTATTTTCCCCAGTTTTCTTTCTGTGAATTCTTAGTTAGTTAATTAGTTTAGATAAAACAAACCCCTTTATTTTTAGGCTAGATAATAAGGAAAGAGTTAATACTAGTACTTTTAGTTCTTTTGGGTTCAACATCTCAGTCTTGCTAAAACTATACTACTGTTCGATAGGTACACTTGCCTTCGTCGTGAGAATAGTTAGTCTTCAAGAACGGTCAAATATAAATTTATTAAAACTTATCACGAATCAACACGTTCAGTATCCTAGCTATTCCTAAGGTTCGTACGGGGCTTTCGGACGTTGTAAACTCGATCGAATCGAACTCGTACACATAGCTTTCAAGCATATTCACATTCGGATTCCATATATATATTTTCACATAATTCATTTCAGCATATAAAACTCGTATTTATTTAAAATTAACAACATTTAGTTGCTTATAAACTTACCTTGGACAATGATAATCGGAATGAGATGACTAATCGACAAATTTGGTTTTTCCCCGATCCAAATCTGATTTCTTTGGTTCTTGATCTAAACATATTCAAATTAAACTCATTCAAACATAATTTCATTCAATTTAGTCCAAAAACACATAAATAAGAAAATTACTATTTTACCCCTGACATTTCACATTTTTTACAATTTAATCCAAATTGCACAAAACACAAAACATGCAAAATTTGCACACACCATGCTTAGGCCAAATGCTACCCATGTTCATACAAGTCCATACATTTAATTTATTTCACATTTTAGTCCCTCAATTTATTATTTTTTCAATTTAGTCCTAATTACTCAAAATCATCAAAAATTCTAATACAAAACATATCTTTCATAATTCATCAACTAACATCACAAAGCTCAATTATTCATCAATTTCATAACTCAAAATATTCACAAAAATAAAAAATTCAAGCATGGGCTTTGTACTTTGCATTGCAACGATCTCAAAAACGTAAAAATTATCAAAAATCGAGCTAGTTACATACCTTAATCTGGCTCAACAATGGTCGAATACCCTAAGCTTTATTTTCTTTCTTTCTTTCTCAAGTTTCGGTAAACACAAGATAATATGCATGGTTATTTTAATTTTATGTTTTATTATATACATATTATTACATATTTTACATATTTAACCTTTATACTAAAATATAAAACCATTATAATATAAGGACACAACAGTCCATTATATATAATTATGGCCTAATTGCAACTTAAATACCTCATCTAATAAAGACATCATCAATTTGGCCCTCTCACATTTAACCATCAAATTTTCATTTTACATGATTAAGTCTTTTTTATTAAATTAGCACTCAAACGACAAAATTAACACACAAAAATTTCACAGATATAAATTCACACATGATAAACACATAAAATAATTTTAAAATATTTTTCTGACTCAGATTCGTGGTCCCGAAACCACCATTCTAAATAGGGTCTAAATCGAGCTGTTACAAAAAGTAGTTGGGAAAAATATCTATCTTTAGTCAAATTTACTTATAACAAAAATTTTCAATTGAGTATAAAGATGGCACCGTATGAGGCATTGTATGGTTGCAAGTGTCGAACTTTAGTGTACTAGACCGAGCTCAGTGAGAGACAGATTCACGGGGTTGATTTGGTTAGAGAAACTAAAGAAAAAGAAAAAGTAATTCGTGATTGTTTGAAAGCAACTTCGGAGAGACAGAAATTGTATACCAATTTAAAACGAAAGGAAATCGAGTTTCAAGTCGGTAATAAGGTATTTTTGAAAGTGTCTCCATGGAAAAAAATCCTTAGATTCGGTCGCAAGGGTAAACTGAGTCCGTGCTTTTTTGGTCCGTATGAGGTTATTGAGAGAATAGGGCTGGTGGCATATCGGTTAGCTTTACCGTCAGAGTTAAAAAGGATCCACAATGTGTTTCATGTGTCGATGTTGCGCCATTATTGATTAGATCCTTCACACATAATTTCACTGACAGAGGTCGAGATTTGACCCGATATGACTTATGGTGAGGAACCGATCAAGATTTTGGCTTAAGAAGTTAAACAGTTGAGAAATAAAAGCATAGCCCTAGTGAAAGTGTTATGGAAAATACATGGGGTCGAAGAGGCTACGTGGGAACCCAAGGGTGCTATGAGAAAATAGTACCCAAACCTCTTTTCTGGTAAGATTTTTGGGGACGAAAATCTTTAAAGGGGGAGAGTTGTAATAGCTCGTTTTTTGGTCAAATCGGAACAGTGGTTTCAAGACCACAAATTCGAAGTATAAATGTTAATTCTATTATTTCTTTAATGTCTACAGTATTATTGAATGATTGTGTAAAAATTTCTAAAGTTCTCGGTTTAGTCTCGAACCACTTCCAAAGCATGTTTAGAGCCTCGTAGGCTCGTATCTGTAACATCCTGAAATAGGGCCTAGTCAGAACAGTGGTTTCAGGACCACAAATCTGACGTTAAAATAATTATTTTATGATCATTATGAGGCTTAGGATATAAAAACATGCATGGGTTAAAGTTTCATGAAGAATTTCTATGTGTAAGGTGTCCAATTGGAAATTAAGGACCAAATTGAATAAATTACAAAACTTGGGTTCTAGAAGTAATTTGTATGAAATTGCTTTGGAATATTAATTAGAGGTCCTTAAGATTAATTTGCATAATTTCTAAGTTTTTAGACAAAAATGGGCATACATGAAAATTTTGGAAAGGTTAGTAAGGAAGGGCGTTTTGGTTATTTGGTAATAAATGAAATAAAAAGGGAAAAATCAAGCTAAAATCAGCCATTCTTCTTCTCCATGCTACCGAAAATTTAGGGTTCTCCATAGCTAGGGTTTCAACAATTTCAAGCTTAATAGTAAGTGCTCCCTAGCCCCGTTTTTAATGTTCTTTGTATTTTTACGATCCTCGTAACATGCTCTTTTTATTTCTACCCATATTTCATGCTAGGGTTCATGTTTAGAAAATTACCCATGCATGAGATGCTTGTGTTTTTATGATTTATGAAGGAATATGAGAGTTTAAAGGATGATAAACAACTTTTACTAAGTAGTTTTTCATGGAAATGGCTTAAAGGACTAAATTGTAAAAGTTGTGGAAATGGGTAGAAAAATATGAAATGATGGAAAAACATGGGCTGCTATAAGTGTGAATAACATTTGTCTAGGCTTGGGTAGCCAAGGAATTACATGCATTTCATTAAACGAGGCTTAGGACTAAATTATAAATATTGTGAAAGGTTAGTGGCAAAATGGTCATTTTGCTTGGGGGTGAATTTTAGGCCCAAAAATGAATAATGTGATGTATTGATAATCTAGTTTTATTGATATGGACCCGAGGAACAAATTCCAGAGGTCGATCGTGGGAAACGAAAGGTTTCGGAATAAGTAAAATACGAAATCGAAGCAATTACCAGGTAAGTCCGTATAACCCGAGGTAAACTCTTAGTATACTTAAAATTTATGTTTTGAATGTATGAAAATTTTAGATATTCACTATTTGATAATCCATGAAATGTGGTAATATAAATGAAAAGATGATAAATGTTCCGGTTGAAATAAAAAAGGGGAATCTGGTGGATAAATTATGGCTTACATGACACGAGATCTTGCATGTGTTACAAAAAAGGATTTAGCCCGGATGGGTAATCTGTTGATCTCAATATAAAAAGGATCTAGCGCAGATGGGTGTTCCCTAAGTGATCGAACCTCCCAAAGAATATAGGTGCATTAAGGATTTAGCCCGAATGGGTAATCCGATTGAGGATTGAATTTAGCCTGGACTAGAAATTCAGATTCAAACTTATGAGAGCAATTATCGTTGAAAAGGATTTAGTCTAGACTGGTAATTCTGACATTTCCCTATGAGTTTATACTATGGGGGATTTAGCCTAGACTGGTAATCTCGTCGTAAGATGTAAGGTTCGTGGGAGTGCATATTTGAGATGATCGCTTGTATGATTTGATGGTAAATGGCCATCCATCAAGATTTCCAAGAAATTCAACTAGACTATAATGAGAAACGAGAATGGAAATGTTGAATTGATTAGCTCACCTAATATTAATGCTATATTGCCTGAGATGAAACTAACTTGATGATTGAGTGTATGTGATAGGGGATTTATACTGTGCATGCTTGGCATGAATATCTTTTATGGTTGTATGCTAAGTAACCGGTAAGTTTACCTTCCTATTATCCAGACTTACTAAGCATGTTAATACTTACCCCTTTCTTTTCCCTATTTTACAGAGCTCGTGGACTCGTGAAGATTGGAAGACGATTGGAGTATTGTCAACACTAGCAGCTTATCTTGCTTTGGTATATAGATACTTATACTTTGTTACAATGGCATGTATAGGTTTTTGGTTATTTTGTTATATGTGTCATTGGTTAGTCAATGTAAAGGCTTAAATGATATACCTATTCATTTTGTATATGGCCATAAGATATGGCTCACTTTGATGTAGGTTGTAACCTACTAATTGTGCATGTTGGTGTTTAAATGTTCATGAGATGTTTAAATGTGGTATATCATGAAAGGACATGAGGACTGTGGCCAAATCACTTGCAAATGGCTAGGTCATAATTGGCAATGAGTTATAAAATGAGCCAAGTTTAAATGTTTTATATGATATGGTAGTCCTTAATACAAAAAGGATAATTTAGCATGTACAAAACTGATGAGATGAGGTTAACATGCAATAGACCGTTGAAGGTAGTCATTGGGCATAATTAGGCCATGTTGAATACCATTGAAATTCACAAATGTGCGTGGATGTTGTGGGTGACCATTGGCTTGGATAGTAGCCTCCAAAAAGGTCCACACGGGTAGACACACGGGCGTGTGTCTAGGCCATGTGTGACACACGGTCAGCCTCATGGGCGTGTTGTATGGCCGTGTGTCCCCTACACCTAGAATTATTGGTCAGATTGCATGGCAGTAAACATATGGGTAGAGACACAACTGTGTATCTCAATCGTGTCGAGGACACGGCCTAGCACATGGGCGTGCGCCTTGGCCGTGTGCCTCAAAGTGAATGATGATGTCATAAACAGAATGTCTGGGTTTTTGGACATGTGTGATGATACGAGTGTGTCTAGGCCGTGTGAGGGATACGGGCCAGGGACACGGGCGTGTGCTTGGCCGTGTGAAAACTCTTGTAGGTTCGAAATGAAAAATAAATCCAAATAATTCAACACGAGTGGGGGACACGGGCGTGTACTTTGCCTCTACACGGGCGTATGAGGCATAACCCTAGGAATTTTACTAAAATTTTCTATAGCTCTCGGTTTAGTCCCAGATCTCTTTTAATGTATGTTTTGGACCTTGTAGGTTCATAATTGGGACATCATGATGTTGTTTAATCGATTTTAAATTAGAATAAAATTTTATAACCCGTATTTTTCAAAAGTGTCCGTGTATGTAACTGGTAACGCCTCGTACGTCGTCCCAATTTTGGGTATGGGTAAGGGGTGTTACAGTATCATGGACTTTATGACTAAATGCAAATGGTTTTAATTTAAACACAAAATAGTCACTCGAAATTTTATGATTGTTTGTGTTATAAGTTTGGTAATGCCTTGTACCCTGTTCCGATGTTGAATATGGGTAAGGGGTGTTACATTTTAATCATTATTTTCAATCTAAATTGAATAAAATGGTTTTTCAAATCTTGATCTCTTAACTCTTGAACATGAGATTCATCAATAGTGAATTCATGGTTTTGAGTTGGAATCCAAGTTTAAATGAATATTTAAGCTCAAGTCATGTTTATTAAGAGGTCTTTTTATCAGAAAAAATTCGTTTGGTTGGTCAATTTTGACAAATCTGTTTTTTAACTAAGAACATGAGTTGATTTTCCAGAAAATTATGAAATGGTTTGTTTGATGAAATTGATGCTTAGGTTATTTTTTTGATAGATTAGGAATGATGTTTAGAAATGATTTTTGGTGCAGAGAAGGTCATTTAGGGGCTGAAATTTGTGTTTTGGCTAGATTGTGAGTTTTTAGTACAGTAGATTGGAGAGGCATTTCAAATATGTCTAGTTCAGGATTTTTTGATTTTCTTGTTGTTAATGATATCTTGTAACATTTAGTTTACCTCTATTTAAGATCCACATCAAGGAGGGGCCACTGCTAATCAAAATTAAGGTCCAACCACAACTACTTGATACACTTTGGCTTGAAAAGTAAAGTGTGAATGTGAGTGGTTTTTAAAGGCAATTGACAAACATGCCTATTTACATTCTGAATTGAGGTTTTGAATTGTGTTTTTAAAGATTCAATTGTATTTCAAATGGTTTAGATTTCAAAATTGATCATAATTGTATGAAAGCATATTTGTAAATGATTTACGAAAACTGTGAATAGAGTGTTTCATAAGGTTGATTTTAATTGTATTGATTAATAATTGGAGCATGGATTACTGTATACTAGAGCACTTGATGATGATTTTGTAGTTGGTTTTAGATCCATGGACAAAGACACTTATTGAACTTATCTATGTGGATGTTAAAATTGCTAAGTGACATGCTTTAAATTAAATTTTTATGTGTAACACCCCTCACCCGTATTCATCACCAGAATAGGGTTACGGAGCATTACCAGACTTATAACACATATAACTGTACTTTTCTTAAGCATTTAATCAATTCATACAATCATCATTCAATCTCAATCAATTTGTCCCTTATAATAGCCTACGAAGCGTTAAACATGCTTTAAGAGTGGTTTGGGACTAAACCAATAACTTACAAAACTTTCACAAAACTTTGAAAATTTTCTCAAAATAGAGGACACAAGCCCGTGTGGGTAGGCCGTGTGTCTCACACAGCCACTAGACACGCCCGTGTCACCAGACGTATGAAAACAGGAGGTACATACTGACTTGGGTCACACGGCCAACCACACGCCTGTATGTCTAGCCCGTGTGCCCTTCGAAGTGGCCACACACGCCCGTGTGCCAAGCCGTGTGTTAGGCTGTGCCAAACCTGTAGGCTATACTGACTTATGCCACACAGCCAAGTCACACGCCCATGTGTGAGGCCGTGTGGAGCATACTGACTTGATTTTAATTTCAACACCAGGGGACACATGGTCGTGTAACATGATCGTGTGTCACAGACGGCCGAGACACACACTTGTGTCTCTGCCCGTGTGGAAAAAAAAGGCTATTTGCAAAGCCATTTTGCCACCCTATTTTTACATACCAGCACAAGCTTAAATTAGAACATTTTACAATTCAATAAGCAGCCAATCCATAACATTTCATACACATATTAAACCAATTCAACTACAATCATTTTCCATTCATATGCCCATCACATATCAAGACAACATTGCATATTTCTATTCCATCTACTACTTATCAAAACATACCATATTTGAATATTTATGCACAACCAAAACATTTTACCAAGTTAAGCCAAATCACATGGCTTTAACTTATACCACAACATGTACCAAAATCACTATCTCAAGTAACCATAATTATCATCTTTATATCTAGCCTATACATGCCATATTTACACATATCCATAAGTTCAAAGGTACCAATCGGCAACTGGATAGTGTGGTGCAAAACTCCGACTTATCCAAATCGAGCGAGCTATCGAACCTCTATAAAACATGGAAAAGAAACAGAGTAAGATTTATAGCTTAGTAAGCCCGTATAATTCAGAATTGAACTTACCATTTATACATAACCAAACAATTAAACAAAGTATATCAAATTCACTTGCCAAATGCCTATACACAAGCATTCATCAACAAGTTAGTCACATAAGTGCATGTAATCATCCAATATCTCAATTTAATACTCAATACATTGTGTCATATCAAATTCACATATATCATATACATTATTTGAAACATTTCACTCTCAATCATATAAACAGCAATTCATTCGATAATAGTAACTCATCCATTTAAACAGTACTTCATCCATATATAGTAATTCATCCGTGTAACAGATAGCTTTTTCACATAATCAATAACAAAATTTATTCCCGTTGAACCTATTAGAATATCGAGGGATACTCGGGTGATATACATTACAAATATAAATCAGTAATCTGTCAATTCATTATCATTTCCACTCTTTCGAGCTATGATCAGTAAGCTCCTCCTGAGCTAATGGATAGTAAGCTCTATTGAGCTAAAATGGTAAAATCTGATGAGCTAAAACAGTAAGCTCTTACGAGCTGATATATCGGTAAGCTCATATGAGCTGCGATGAGTCCGTAACACATGCAAGATCTCAACCTAAACAGTAACCTTAGTAACATGTCACTCGTATCCTAAAATTTCCTACAGTTCAAATGGGGCTTGGTAACCATCAGACTATATCAATAAGGCATTCGTATTTCAAGTAGATCAATTACACAATTATATACATTCATTGTAACATCCCAGTTTAGACTCTACTCAGAATAGTGGTTTCGGGACCACAAATGTAACACCCCTAACCCATATCCGTCGCCGGACTAGGGTCACGAGGCATTACTAAACATAAGTACAGTTCCGGACATTCTCATGCTAACACAAGTCATATTCATTTATATACATGTAGAGCATATAACTAATTAAATATTAAACATACATTATAAAAACATATTGCATATACGAATCACAGGTTCATCACTTTATTGATAAGCAAATACCAAAAATAATAATCAAACATTTTATTTATTAATTCTATACGTGCGCATATTTAACCAAATAAATAGTATCCCAAGGCATTTTATCCCTTAGCATATATGGCATTATCAACTTCACAAATGATCAAAAATATTTCATTAAACATTAAAGTCATACAAATTCCACCATTTAATCTTAAACTGGAAGTGTACTAATTACATATCCGTAAACAGATATATATATACATATCATCAAATGCCCATTCACATTTTAACACCTATATCAAACATATCAACCGATTTCATCTATATAATTTATCTATATACAACCAAAACCGAATCATCTAACCATACTTATGAAAATTTATATACACCATGACCGACTCATCAACCACAATCAAGTTCACCAACCATTATCAAGCCATTTCCAAAATGTATAATACCAATCACATATACCATTCATTCATATCATATAACATTATAACCACAACGGATTAAACCATTACCAAACATAACCAAATTCAAACTTAGTAGTTAAGCCTGTAACACGCCTAGCTCATATCCGTCACCGGAATAGGGTTACGAGGTATTACAGATCAATGCACAAATACAAATATTAATAAGGCTTTACCCAGATCAAACTCATTATATAAGTCAAACTCGTATATTATTTAGCACGTTGTAAACAAATATCATATCAATTTCAAACTAGCACTTACTGCATATAAAGCTTATATATATATTTATACGACATTAATCGTCAACAACATGGCCAAACATATTATCAAATCACTTATGAATTTATACATACACCACCAAAAATCACATACAGATTCATATAATTTAATAAGCCAAAATACATATAAATAAAATTATTAACATATGCAACTTAAGTTTATATCAACTTAAACTTGCATGTTATGTACCTATGTTCAAATTCATATATTCATTCGGCATTAACCATACATTACCACATACTTCATTTAAGTATTAATCACTAAAGACTATACACAATTATTTTAAATCATTAAAATCATATACATTTGGTCTTAGTAATTTAATCATTATTTAAATACATATCACCTAAAAGTACTCCTACTAACTATGCCAACCAACATGTCCAAGAGCACACACTTAATAACCGAATAATGGTTACCATTCAAACAGCTTAAGCTTGGGTTTATTTATTGACATTTGAGACCAAACTTATTTATCACATTCATGGTATCTAAATAAAAGCATGGATCCATAATCTACTAAGTTTGTCTGAATACACTTGTCAACTAGGGAGACTATATTTATCATTACAAGGCACAAATCACATATAAACATACTCAAACATAAATCTTGCATATCATGCGTGAAACAAATAAAGTCAAATTATCATATGCATAAATATTTATATAAACATATGGCAAATCACAAGTTAGTCATAACCATCCTAAATGCCTTTATCTTTTATACGAATTTATAATACATTAGCATATAATTTCCAACTAACTCATATTACTATTTATACTTCGCAAGATTAAGGCATTGACCACAAATAGACGTATAAACAAATCATGAATCTTACTGTCTTGTGACAACCAAACTAAATCTACTCATGTTTGGTTAAGACTCAGTCAACATGTATTACCGAATTACACATATTACATTGAACAAATACGCTCATCACATACACATATACCTTATTCTATGTTTACCATAGCTGAATCATCCATATAACTGATCAAAAATCATTGATCATTTCCATAACATGATACACCTATCATGAGCATCATTTCTTCATAGCATGTAATACTATTACCAGAACAAACTCAAACCACAACCAAGCATAACCAAATTAAATCTTAGAAATTAAGCCATTTTCGCATGGCCTTAATACAAAACCAAAGTTTATTATTTCAAAATGAAATCTAGCCTATACATGCCATTATACGAGTTTGATTATTTAAATAATAAAGCTGTAGATAGTGTGATAGACTTTGCTGATGATCCCCGAGCTTGTAACTTGAATCCAAAATCTATAAAACAAAGACAAATATACACACAATAAGCTATTTAAGCTTAGTAAGTCATAAGCAAACAAACAAACTAATAACATAATCAACTTATTTTAACCAACCAAATTACAATATCAATATCAAGCTTATTCTCAACTTTCAACTTCAATAATAATATACATGAACACATATATCTATTACCTTAGCCGAATGTTCACAAAAATAAGTCATCAAATCATTGTTCAATTTTCAAAAGCCAAATTATCAATATAAAACCTAATATACATACCTTTGTATATATAAGCTTTTAAATTAAGATAAAATTTATATACACATATTAACTAAGTAACCGACTATGCAAGATCATTACATATATATGCGAAAATAAAATCACACCATCAAGGATCATACTTCTTGCCCATAAGGCCGAATACACATGACATATTTACACATATACTTTTCATTCATGTTACACATACTTGTAGCTAATATCATAACACTCACTTACCTTGTTGTAAATAAATACTAAACCAATACATACCTGGTCACTTAGCTAATTTTACATATTTGTTTCCCACTTATCAATGCCCGATGAACCATTTGAAATTGGTTAGGAAACTCGGATAATCACACATGTATCGTACAATGCCAACGTCCCAAACGTATTCTTACATGTAATCACATATCGATGCTAATGTCCCAAACAGGGTCTTACTCGTACACATATATCAAAATCACATATCGATGCCATGGTCCTACTCGCACACATATATCGAAATTTTATGTCATTATAACACCCCAATTTTCGGGATCTTCGGGATTTCGGAGAGTTTTGGCAAATTTTTGAATTTTTGTGTTTTGACTGCTTGATCTAAGTCTAAGCATGTTAGTGGGCCTTTAGAAGGCCCAAGTCTAGGTTATAAACTGGCAGTTTTAATTAATCTTAATTCCACAAGAAAAAGGGATTCTGGTAATTTGGGCTTTTAATAATTTAATGGGTAAAATAAATCACAAGGAAGCATGTGGCAAGGTGGCATGTGATGCCACAGGGAAGGCTATTAAAGTGGCGTATGGATGGCTAGGGGGGAATGAGGTTCAAGTCACAATAAGAGCATATCAAGGGAATTATTTTTATGAGTAGGAATGGTAAGTATTGGAACGTAAGTAAAAGTCTGTCAGGAGGTGTGTGAGCTACTCAGGAGATTGAGTAAGGAGGGGATAAGGAAGAAGATTTAGGAGCGGATTAGGAAGAGCAGTGGTGGCCGAATGGTGGACTCTTGAGGGGCAAGAGTTGGCCGGCCAAGGGTCTCTAGTATAGGGATTCGGCTAGGCCTTTGAAAAGGAAAATTTTGACATTTGGGATGAGTGGTGCCGTCCCTAACAATTCCTTTTCCTTTTAATTCACATTTATTTTCTTTGGTTTGCCGAAATAGGTTAGGCTTAGGGTTTCTTACACCCTTTTTGCTAATAGCTGAACCTAGAAGCCTCATTGTGCCGTTTTCTCCATAGCTGAATACTACCTCTCATCTTTTTCTTTCTTCTTCCATCTTTTCGTTTCCATAATCGAATCTATACCCTTCTTCCTCTGCCTCATTCTTTATTTTTCCATCTTCAATATTCCTCAATAGTTGAATCTTGTGGTAACCGAACTTTTCTTCTCTTACTTCTTTAAAAATCGAACCTACATACCTGTGGTGAAGGAGGCCAAATCTTCGGTTGTTTGAATCTACTTCTTCTTTTGGCTGCGGTGGATTGGAGGGAAAAAATCATAGATAGGAACATTCTTCCGAACCGATTAACGTTAGGTAAGTCTTTTGAACAAACTATCTTTAGTCTCGTTGCTTTTAAGAAGGAAAAGCCGAAACCCTTAGGGGTGGCTAGCGTTTATGGACTAAGGGATTCGCGTTTTTTTCTGTTGGTTGTGGAAGTGGTAGCGTGACGAGGGGACATACAGAAAAGGGCTTGAGGACTTATTCGATTGGCTCTCTAGATCTAACCCATATCTCGGTAAAAAGGTAAGGAACTCTGGGATCTAAAGCTGTGTTGGCCGAATATGGTAAGGGGTTAAATACGTAGTTTGTTTTCGATATTTAGATTGACGTGGTAGAAATCCAATTGTAGCCAGCTCGTGTGTGTGGATCTCGCCAGTGTACCGTTCTAAATCAGGTGTGTAACTGACACCCTTTCATAGACTAGATCGGCAAAAGCCGAAAAGCTGAAAAGTTGAAATGCCAAAAAATCGGTATTTTGTGAACTTGCGAGTGTGCGAATGCTCGTGAGATAGATCGATTATCGTATTTGGTTAACTAAAGTGATAAGACTGCAGAGTGCACAATTTCGTGCATTTTCGATATTTTGGGCTTAATGGGCCAGAAATTGGGATAATGGGCCAACGGGCCCAATTCGATAAGAACACTTGGTAAGTACTTTTGGGGATGCGTTAACGGCTGTAGTATGAATGTAAACCCTAAAGTAGTTGGATTATGAAAATACCCCTAAGTATGCAAAAATTACCATTATACCCCTAGGTGCAAAATGACCATTTTACCCCTAGGGTTAGTTGTGACTGAAATGCATGATATTCTGATTCTGTATGATGTATGCCATATGCATGGTATTCTGATTCTGTTTTTTGTATGCCATGACATGTATATCTATTGCATGGGATATGGGTTATGATGTTGGAGGAAGCGTTCTGGTGGCTCTGCCTCAAATATCTATTTCTAGTGGCTCTGCCACAAATATCTGTATCTGGTGACTCTGTCACAATATCTGTTCTGGCAGCCTTGCTGCATACTTGTAACGTGTAGACGGATGGGTGGGTCAATTAGTCTCCCCACATGGTGTAAGGTTGGTACGGGGGTGTATACGGATGGATATGGGATGGGTTTTTCTGCATACATGATATCTGCTTCATTTACGTTATGAGCCTATGGGCCTTATTCTCAAATGCTTGCAGGCTAAGGCCAATTTAATCTGCATTCTCGTGGTTGGAACTGGTAGACTATGGTTGGGTTATTTTACACACTGAGTTTCCCAAACTCACCCCTTATTTTCATCCACGCAGGTAATCCCCAACCATAGTGGGCTTGGAGCTGTGAGGGATTCGGTGTGGCCACGCGTTCTACAAATTTGGTTTTCTTCTTGTGAATTGGACATCTTTTATTTACTTTTATGATTTGGGTTTTAAGTTGTAATAAGGCCGCTTTAATGATTTTAATTGTTTTTAATATGTTTTATTAGAGTAGGTATAGTATTATCTTAATCACTGAAACTGATTAGTCTTAGGGCGCGTTTTCAAAAATAGTGATTGATTTTTAATTATCACGACAACAAAGAAAAAAAAATTTCGCAACGAAAACGTTTTCCAAAACTAATCACTTTTTCTTAAACTGGACTTAAATGAATTGGTTTCCTAAGAACACTCACTAAGTTAAGGTGTGGCAATGGTGGTGTGCATGTCTAGGATTGGACCCGAAGGGAGCTTGGTACTTAAGCAGTCCGATGGACTCACCTCCTCTTTTTCGGTTTCCTACCTGGTGTACAACTTCCATTCACTTTAACCTATAATGAAATAATCTTTTGAACACTAAGTACGATTTTTTTCTGGACTAAGAATAGAAAATGTTTTTAACGTTTCGATGTGACACGTCAGATCCGGTCATAACGTTTAGGCCAGGTTTAGGGTGTTACATTTATTGGTATCAGAGCGAGGTTGCAACAACTCGGCTGTGGAATGGGTTTATAAAAAAACAAAGATTCTCGAAAATGAAATTTTTTTACAAAAATTACGAAACTCAGTTTTTCAATTATTTGATCCTTAAAAAGGTGACACCCGAATCTCCGGCCCAAGTCTGTAAGTATTATTCTGAACTTTTCTGAGATATTTTTAAATTATCTGTCTGTATTTAAAACCCTATTATGATAATTTAGTGGGATGGTACTGAGACTATAGGAATTTTGGTAATAGACTGAGACTATAGCTAGAGTTCGATTCTGCGGAAACTAAACTCTGAATTACTGTCCGTTTATAAAACGTCTGTAATAAACACTGAAATATTTGAGTGATGCATAAAATTCGTAATCAGATAACACGATATGAGTACGAGAGTAGCTCGTGGAAAAGGCCGTGGACGTGGCCGAGGTAGCGCTCGAGCAGGAACTTCGTCTTCAGGGCATATGCCGACAGCAGAAGCACCGGTACCACCGGTAACGGAAGTGGAATCTCATAATTGTGGTGCCGGGGATGATGCCCTGTCCCGGGCAATGCTTCGTGTTCTGGAAAGGGTTGCCGGGGCAAGCACAGGTAATGGAGTTCGAGGGTCTATTTCTGAACGACTCCGGGCTAACGGAGCGGAGATCTTTAGGGGCGTAGCTAGTGTAGCCCCGAATGTGGTTGAATATTGGTTACAGGCCACAGAGCGAATTATGGATGACTTGGGCTGTTTTGTAGAGCAGAAGTTGAAGGGGGCCATATAATTGTTACGAGATGAGGCTTATCAGTGTTGGCTCACTGTGAGAGATGGGACCCCAGCTGATAGGGTGACTTGGGAACTGTTTAAGACGGCCTTCAAGGGAAAGTATGTTGGGGGGAGTTATGTGGACGCCCGCAGGAAAGAATTTCTGAATCTGGTCCAAGGGGGTAAGACAGTTGCTGAGTATGAGGCTGAGTTTCTGAGGCTGAGCCGGTATGCCGTTGGGATAGTCGCTACAGATTATGAACGTAGTGTGCGTTTCGAGGATGGTCTTAAAGATGAACTTAGAGTGCTAATTGCTCCACAGAGGGAGCGGGACTTTGCTGCTTTGGTGGAAAAAGCTAAGATAGCAGAAGAGGTGAAGCGTGCAGAGAGTCAAAATCATGAGAAGAATCGGAACCATTCTCGGAGGGATTCAAGCCCCTTGGGTGGTGCATATAGGGGTGCTAAAAGGGCAAGAATAGAGGAGCCAGTCACGGCGATTCAGATGAATATTGCCGCACCACAAGTTTGTAGGGGCGTGGTAAGGTACATCTGGCGAGGCGTAGTAGAAACGCTCCGGTGCTTGTTTTCGATGCGGATCTATGGAGCATAGAGTCAAGGACCGCCCTCGTAAAAATAGATCGTGTTCAAGTTGCGGAATGGAGGGTTGCCCAACCAGCAAGAGGCGGGCCACAACCACCGAGGACGGGCGTGGTCAAGGAAGGGGCGGTAATGGAAATGGTCAGGGGCGAGGAGCACCTGACGGGGGTGCCAAAAATGTTGAGGCTCGACAGCCAGCATTGGTGTATGCAGCTCATCATCGAGAGGAGGGCGATGCACTTGATGTCCTAACTGGTACGTTTATGATTTCTAGCATGCCGTACACTGGTTTGATAGATATTGGATCTACTCATTCTTATGTTTCATGTGCCATATTTGAGTCGTTGGGTGTGCACTTTGAGTAGATAGTGAGTGGGGTAACGATACTAAGTCCTTTGGGTCACTCGATTAAAGTAGACAAATTGTATAGGGATGTGCCTTTAGAAACCCAAGGTAATATTTTCTCTGGAGACTTGATGGAGTTACCGTTCGGAGAATTCGACCTCATTCTGGGAATGGACTAGCTTGTTAAGCACAGGACGACTCTGGATTGTGCTGCCAAGCGAATGGTGTTAAAGACCACGGAGGGTGAGGAGGTTATGGTGATAGGTGAGTGAAGGGATTATTTGTCCAATGTAGTGTCAGCACTAAGAGCCGAAAAATGGATTCGTAAAGGTTGTGAGGCCTATTTGGAATTTGTAAGTCAGTCGAAAGCTGAGGGACTGATAGTGGATAAGGTTAGAACCATTAAGGAGTTCCAAAATGTTTTTTCGGAGAAGTTTCTGGGACTGCCTCCGAACCGAGAAGTCGAATTTAGAATCGATTTGCTGCCTGGAACGGCACCAGTGTCCATCACACCGTATAGGATGGCGCCGAAGGTGTTGGTGGAGTTAAAAGCACAAATTCAGGAGTTGTTGGATAGGGGCTTTATTAGGCCAAGTGTGTCTCCGTGGGGAGCATCGGTGTTGTTCGTGAAAAAGAAGGATGGGACAATGCAGATGTGTATTGATTATCGCCAGTTGAACAAACTGACGATTAAGAATAAGTACCCTCTGCCAAGAATCGACGACTTGTTCGACCAACTTAGAGGAGCTTCGGTATTTTCCAAGATTGATCTTCGATCTGGATATCATCAATTAAGGGTCAAGGAGGTGGATGTTCATAAGACTATATTCAGGACTCGGTATGGTCATTACGAGTTTTTGGTTATGCCATTTGGACTGACGAACGCTCCTGCAGCGTTTATGGATCTGATGAATCGTGTATTTCAGCCATTTTTGGATTGGTTTGTAGTCGTCTTTATTGACGATATTCTAGTATACTCTGAAACTGAAGTGAAACATGATGAGCATCTCCGCATTGTGCTACAAGTGTTGAAGAAGAAGGAACTTTATGCGAAATTCAGCAAATGCGAATTCTGGTTGAAGGAGGTAACCTTCTTAGGTCATGTTGTCTCTGCTGAGGGGATCAAGGTGGACCCTCGAAAGATTGAAGCAATTTTGGAATGGAAGCCACCTAGGTTGGTATCGAAAATTCAGAGTTTCCTAGGGTTGGCAGGATACTACAGAAGGTTTGTGGAAGGTTTTTCTGTGATGGCAGCGCCCTTGAAAAAACTCATAAGGAAAGGAGTATCGTTTGTGTGGACTGAGAAACAACAGGAAGCTTTTGAGAAGTTAAAGAAAGTTCTGACTGAAGCACCTGTATTAATTCAGCCAGAGTCTGGGAAAGATTTCACTGTGTACAGCGACGCATCACATGTGGGTTTGGGCTGTGTGTTGATACAGGAGGGTAAGGTGGTTGCTTATGCGTCACGACAGCTTAAGCCTTACGAAGGAAACTATCCTACGCATGAGTTGGAGTTGGCAGCAGTGATTTTTGCACTTAAGATTTGGAGACACTACTTGTATGGAGAAAAGTGTGTCATATACACGGATCATAAGAGTCTCAAGTACTTGCTGACTCAGAAGAAGTTGAATCTGAGGCAGCGAAGATGGATAGAATTGCTTAAGGACTATGACTGTTCGATTGAGTATCACCCAGGCAAGGCTAATGTGGTAGCCGATGCTCTAAGCCGTAGAGCTATATCTGATCTGAGAGTAATGTTTGCTCGTTTGAGTCTATATGATGATGGTAGTCTATTGGCTGAGTTGCAAGTAAGGCCAACCTGGGTGGATCAGATTAAGGAAAAGCAGTTGAAGGATGAGTCTTTGGTTTCTCGATTTCAACAAGTTAAGAAAGGGGAAACTTCTGAGTTTGGGTTAAATAGTGAAGGAATTCTGTGTTTTCGAGAAAAAGTTTTCATTCCGAAGGACTCTGACTTAAGGTAGTCAATACTGAAAGAAGCTCATGGAGGACTTTGTGTTATGCATCCTGGAGGGAATAAGTTGTATCACGACTTGCGAGAATTGTATTGGTGACCTAGGCTTAAACGAGAAGTAACGGAGTTTGTGGGGAGGTGTCTGACGTGCCAGCAAGTGAAAGCTGAGCATCAACTACCTTCCGGACTTTTGCAGCCAGTTAAGATACCACTCTGGAAGTGGGAAAGGGTAACCATGGACTTTGTGAGTGGGCTACCCTTGACACCATCGAAGAAGGACTCGGTTTGGGTGATTGTGGATAAGTTGACCAAATCGGCCCATTTCATACCTGTCCATACGGACTTCTCACTTCAAAAGTTAGCCAGGTTGTGTGTGGCAGAGATCGTGCGACTTCATGGTGTCCCAATTTCAATTATTTCTGACCGGGATCGCAGATTCACATCTCGGTTTTAGAAAAAGTTGCATGAGGCATTGGGGACGCGACTGAACTTTAGCACGGCTTTTCATCCTCAGACTGATGGTCAGTTAGAAAGGGTTATTCAGATTTTGGAAGATATGTTGAGGGGATGTGTTATTGACTTTCGAGGTAGTTGGGAGGATTACTTGCCGTTGGCGGAATTTACGTACAACAACAGCTATCAGACGAGTATTCAAATGGCATCGTATGAAGCACTGTATGGGCGAAGGTGTCGAACACCTAGTTGTTGGACCGAATTGGGAGAACGACAGGTTCTTGGACCTGAGTTGGTAGCAGATGCTGAAGATAAGGTCAAGATAATCAGAGAACGGTTGAAAGAAGCATCTGATAGGAAAAAGTCATATACAGATTGAAGCGTAAGGAGATTGAATACTCAGTAGGTGATATGGTCTTCTTGAAAGTTTCTCCTGGGAAGAAGATTGTAAGGTTTGGTAAGAAGGGCAAGTTGAGTCCGTGGTACATTGGGCCTTATCAGGTTTTGAGGCGAGTGGGACCGGTGGCATATCAATTGGAATTAACTCCAGAGTTAGGCAGGATTCACGATGTTTTTCACGTGTCCATGTTAAGGCGTTATCGTTTTGACCCTACTCATGTCGTGCCGATTGTAGAGACCGAGGTGCAACCTGACTTGACTTTCGAGGAAGAGCCTGTGCAGATACTGGACCGAGATGTCAAGGTGTTAAGAAAGAAATCTGTACCTTTAGTAAAAGTGCTATGGCGTAATCACGGCAGAGAGGAAGCTACTTGGGAGATAGAAGAGGCGATGCAACAGCAATACCCTCATCTGTTTGGATCAGGTAAATTTCGAGGATGAAATTTCTTTAAGGAGGGAAGAGTTGTAACGCCCCAATTTTCGGGATCTTCGAGATTTCGGAGAGTTTTGGCGAATTTTTGAATTTCTGTGTTTTGACTGCTTGATGTAAGTCTAAGCATGTTAGTGGGCCTTTAGAAGGCCCAAGTCTAGGTTATAAACCGACAGTTTTAATTAATCTTAATTCCACAAGAAAAAGGGGTTTTGGTAATTTGGGCTTTTAAGAATTTAATGGGTACAATAAATCACAAGGAAGCATGTGGAAAGGTGGCATGTGACGCCACAGGGAAGGCTATTAAAGTGGCATATGGATGGCTAGGGGGGACTGAGGTTCAAGTCACAATAAGAGCATATCAAGGGAATTATTTTTATGAGTAGGAATGGTAAGTATTGGAACGCAAGTAAAAGTCTGTCAGGAGGTGTGTGAGCTGCTCAAGAGATTGAGTAAGGAGGGGATAAGGGAGAAGATTTAGGAGCGGATTAGGGAGAGCAGTGGTGGCCGAATGGTGGACTCTTGAGGGGCAAGAGTTGGCCGGCCAAGGGTCTCTAGTATAGGGATTCGGCTAGGCCTTTGAAAAGGAAAATTTCGGCATTTGGGATGAGTGGTGCCGTCCCTAACAATTCCTTTTCCTTCTAATTCGCATTTATTTTCTTTGGTTTGCCGAAATAGGTTAGGCTTAGGGTTTCTTATCCCTTTTTGCTAATAGCCGAACCTAGAAGCCTCATTGTGCCGTTTTCTCCATAGCCGAATACTACCTCTCATCTTTTTCTTTCTTCTTCCATCTTTTTGTTTCCATAATCGAATCTATACCCTTCTTCCTTTGCCTCATTCTTTATTTTTCCATCTTCAATATTCCTCAATAGCCGAATCTTGTGGTAGCCGAACTTTTCTTCTCTTACTTCTTTAAAAACCGAACCTACATACCTGTGGTGAAGGAGGCCAAATCTTCGGTTGTTTGAATCTACTTTTTCTTTTGGCTGCGGTGGATTGGAGGAAAAAAATCATAGATAGGAACATTCTTCCGAACCGATCATCATTAGGTAAGTCTTTTGAACAAACTGTCTTTAGTCTCATTGCTTTTAGGAAGGAAAAGCCGAAACCCTTAGGGGTGGCTAGCGTTTATGGACTAAGGGATTCGCGTTTTTTTTTCTGTTGGTTGTGGAAGTGGTAGCGTGGATGAGGGGACATACAACAAAAGGCTTGAGGACTTATTTGATTGGCTCTCCAGATCTAACCCATATCTCGGCAAAAAGGTAAGGAACTCTGGGATCTAAAGCTGTGTTGGCCGAATATGGTAAGGGGTTAAATACGTAGTTTGTTTTCGATATTTAGATTGACGTGGTAGAAATCCAATTGTAGGCAGCTCGTGTCTGTGGATCTCGCCAGCGTACCGTTCTAAATCAGGTGTGTAACTGACACCCTTTCATAGACTAGATCGGCAAAAGCGAAAAGCCGAAAAGCCGAAATGTCGAAAAACCGGTATTTTGTGAACTTGCGAGTGTGCGAATGCTCGTGAGATAGATCGATTATTGTATTTGGTTAACTAAAGTGATAAGACTGCAGAGTGCACAATTTCGTACATTTTCGATATTTTGGGCTTAATGGGCCAGAAATTGGGATAATGGGCTAACGGGCCCGATTCGGTAAGAACACTTGGTAAGTACTTCTGTGGATGCGTTAACGGATGTAGTATGAATGTAAACCCTAAAGTAGTTGGATTACGAAAATACCCCTAAGTATGTAAAAATTACCATTATACCCTTAGGTGCAAAATGACCATTCTACCCCTAGGGTTAGTTGTGACTGAAATGCATGATATTCTGATTCTGTATGATGTATGCTGTATGCATGATATTCTGATTCTGTTTGTTGTATGCCATGACATGTATATCTATTGCATGGGATATGGGTTATGATGTTGGAGGAAGCGTTACGTGGCTCGCCACAAATATCTGCTTTCGTGGCTCACACAAATATCTCAGATATCTGATGACTCTGTCACAATATCTATTCTCAGCGACCTTGCATATACTTGTGACGTGTAGATGGATGGGTGGGTCGAGTAGTCTCCCCACATGGTGTAAGGTTGGCACGGGGGTGTATACGGATGGATATGGGATGGGTTTTTCTGCATACATGATATCTGTTCTGTTTCTGTTATGAGCCTATGGGCCTTATTCTGAAATTTGTTCTGGGCTAAGGCCAATTTAATCTGTTACTGTGGTTGGAACTGGTTTAGACTATGGTTGGGTTATTTTACACACTGAGTTTCCCAAACTCACCCCTTATTTTCATCCACATAGGTAATCCCCAACCATAGTGGGCTTGGAGCTATGAGAGATTCGGTGTGGCCACGCGTTCTGCAAATTTGGTTTTCTTCTGGTGAATTGGACATCTTTTATTTACTTTTATGATTTGGGTTTTAAGTTGTAATAAGGCCGCTTTAATGATTTTAATTATTTTTAATATGTTTTATTAGAATAGGTATAATATTATCTTAATCACTGAAATTGATTAGTCTTAGGGCGCATTTTCAAAAACAGTGATTGATTTTAAATTATCACGACAACAAAGAAAAAAAAACTTCCACAACGAAAACGTTTTCCAAAACTAATCACTTTTTCTTAAACTGGACTTAAATGAATTGGTTTCCTAAGAACATTCACTAAGTTAAGGTGTGGCAATGGTGGTGTGCATGTCTAGGATTGGACTCGAAGGGAGCTTGGTACTTAAGCAGTCTGATGGACTCACCTCCTCTTTTCCGGTTTCCTACCTGGTGCACAGCTTCTATTCACTTTAACTTATAATGAAATCATCTTTTGAACACTAAGTACGATTTTTTTCTGGACTAAGAATAGAAAATATTTTTAACGTTCTGATGTGACACGTCGGATCTGGTCATAACGTCTAGGCCGGGTTTGGGGTGTTACAGTCATGACATATGTATCCTAACTATTCCTAAGGTTCATATGGAGCTTTCGGACGTTGTAACTCGGTCGAAACAAATGTTTGAACACGGTTACCAAGCTTATACACATTCGACAATTGCATTTATAATATCATAAATTTCAATTCAGCATGTATACTTTACATTTAATTAAAATTAAGTACGTCTATTTGCTTATAAACTTACCTCAGACGATGCAAAATGGAACAGGGCAGCTAGTCAACGACTTTCGTTTCCCCCGATCCAAATCTGATTTCATTGGTTCTTGATCTAAATATATTCAAATTAAGCTCATTCAAACATATTTTCAATCAATTTAGTCCAAAAACACATAATTGGGTAAATTACCATTTTACCCCTGGCATTTACAATTTTTACAATTTAGTCCCTATTGCACAAAACACAAAATATGCAAAATTTCTCTATATTCATGGTGGGCCGAATTTTACCCATTACCATACAAGTCGATATATTTCATTTATTTCACATTTTAGTCCCTCAAATTATAATTTTTGCAATTAAGTCCTAATTACTCAAAATCATCAAAAACTCCAATACAAAATATGTTAATCTAAAGCATATCTTTCATATTTCATCATCAAATAGGAAAAATCACAAGCTATCAACAATGGCACAACTCAAAATATTCATCAAAATCAAAAATCAAAGCATGGGTCTTGAAGATTACTAAGCAACGATCTAAAAAACGTATAAATTATCAAAAACGAACAAAAATGAACCTTGATTGAGCTTGAATATTTGCCGAACCCTAGCTTGTTTTCTTTTTTTACATTTCGGTCAAAATAAAAAATGAATAAAATGAATTTGATAACCTTATTTTAACTATTATATGTTTATTAGCTAATTTACTTAAATAACCTTAATGAAATAATAATAAAGTTATATAAAACATGTCTTTTACCGTCCCAACATTATGTTAATGAAGTATTTACAACATAAATACTCCAATTTAAAAAGCCATTACCAATTAAGTCCCTTTTTTAAAAAAACCACAAAATTTCCCTTTTACGCGATTAAGTCCTTTTATTTAATCGGACACTCAAACGAAAAAACTAAATCACGAAAATTTCACAGACATAAATTCACACAAAATAAACACAGAAAATAATTTTAAAATATTATTCAGACTCGGATTCATGGTCCCGAAACCACCGTTTCGATTAGGGTCTAAATTGGGTTGTTACAACTCTCCCCCTTAGGGATTTTCGTCCCTGAAAATCTTACCAGTGAATAGGTTCGGATAAATTTCTCTCATTGCATTTTCTGGCTCCCACATTGCTTCGTCAACTTCGTGTTTACACCACAGTACTTTAACTAACGAAATTTTCTTATTTCGCAACTCTTTAATTCCACGAGCTAAAATGCGAATCAGTTCTTCTTTGTACGTCATATCGGGCTTAATCTCGATCTCAGACGGACTAATCACATGTGAAGGATCAGATTGATATCTACAAAGCATTGAGACATGGAATACATTGTAGATCTTTTCTAACTCAGGTGGCAACAACAGTCTGTAAGCAATCGGTCCAATTCGCTCGATAATCTCCTACGGCCCAATGAATCTCGGACTCAATTTGCCTTTACGACCAAATCTGAGTATTTTCTTCCACGGTGAAACTTTCAAGAAGACTTTATCTCCTACCTGAAACTCTATATTTTTACGTTTCAAGTCCGCATCTGATTTCTGATGATTTGATGCTACTTTCAGATTTTCACGTATCACTTTCACTTTCTGTTCAGTTTCTCTGATCAAATCGACCCCATGTAACTTATTTTCACTAAGCTCAGTCCAGTACAATGGTGTACGACATTTACGATCGTACAAAGCCTCATAAGATGCCATTTTGATACTCGACTAAAAACTATTATTATACGCAAATTCAATCAGAGATAGGTATCGTTCCTACGTACCTTCAAACTCAAGAATGCAACATCTCAATATATCCTCAAGTATCTAAATGATTTGCTCATACTGACCATCTGTTTGTGGATGAAAAGTGGTGCTGAAATGTAATTTCGTACCTAATGCATCTTGCAATTTCTTCCAAAACCACGTTTTAAACCTCAGATCTCTATTTGAAACAATAGAAATAGGCACACCGTGTAATCTTACAATTTGAGAAACATACAATTCAACCAGCTTATCAAGAGAGTAATCTGTACGAATCGGAACAAAATGAGTAGATTTAGTCAATCTATCTACAATAACCCAGATTGAATCTTTCTTGCTCGGTGTTAACAGTAAACCAGATACAAAATCCATCGTGACTCTGTCTCATTTCCACTCAGGTATCCTAATCGGTTGAAGTAATGCTGAAGGTACCTAATGCTCGGCATTTAGTTGTTGACGGGCTAAACATCTTGCAACAAAATCAGAAATGTCTCGTTTCATACCATGCCATCAATAAAGCTATTTCTGATCATTATACATCTTTGTACTACCTGGGTGAACAAATAACCGACTGCTATGAGCTTCATTCAAAATCTTCTGAATCAATTTTGAATTTCTCGGAACACATATTCGGTTTTTGAATCTCAAACAGTCATCAGCATCAACTCTGAATTCTGAATCAACATTTGTATCACACTGAACTCATTTTGCTAGTAATTCATTATCAATCTTCTGGGCATCACAAATTTGTTGAACAAATAACGGTCTTACTTTCAATTCAGCTATTATCGAACCATCATCAGACATAGCCATATGCGCATTCATTACACGCAAAACAAATAGTGATTTTTGACTTAAAGCATTAGCAACAACATTAGCCTTCCTTGGGTGATAGTCAATCACAAACTCATAGTCTTTTAGCAATTCTAACCATCGGCATTGTCTCAAATTCAGATCTTTCTGAGTCATCAAGTATTTCAAGCTTTTATGATTGGAATACACATGATATCTCTCACTGAACAGATAGTGACGCCAAATTTTCAATGCAAACACAATGGCTACCAATTCTAGGTCGTGTGTTGGATAGTTCTTTTCATGTGGCTTCAACTGTCTCCAGGCATAAGCTATAACTTTGCCTTCCAGCATTAGTACACAACCCAAACAATTTAAAGATGCATCACTATAATAATAAATTCTTTACCCGATTCTAGCTGAACTAGCACTGGAGCTTCAGTCAAAAGGGGGCTTTTAGCTGATCAAAGCTTTTCTGGCACTTCTCTGACCAGTCAAACTTAACATCTTTCTGCAATAACTTTGTCATCGGGGCTGCAATTATAGAGAAACCTTTCATGAGCCATCTATAATAACAGGCAAGTCCCAGAAAACTTTGGACTTCAAAAACATTCTTCTGAGGTTTCCAATCAAGTATAGTTGAAATTTTCCCGATGCTGATACCACATGACCCAAAAAATTGAATTCACTTAACCAGAACTCACATTTGCTGAATTTAGCATACAACTATTTATCTAGCAAAGTCTGTAACACATGTCTCAAATGTTCAGCATGTTCCACTTCATCACGGGAATAGATCAAAATCTCATCTATAAACACAACCACAAATCGGTCCAGATATGGTCTGAAGATCCAATTCATCAAATCCATGAAAATAGCAAGTGCATTAGTGAGTCCAAAAGGCATAACCAAAAACTCATAGTGTTCATACCTCGTTCAGAAAACAGTCTTTGGTACATCTGAGTCTTTAACTCACAATTGATAATAGCCTAATCTTAAATCTATCTTAGGAATCACTGTAGCCCCTTTCAGTTGATCAAACAAATCATCGATCTGTGGCAATGGATACTTATTCTTTATAGTCACCTTGTAACACCCCAAACCCGGCCCAGACGTTATGGCCAAATCTGACGCGTCACATTGAAGTGTTTTAGCGAAAAACCTTGTTTTCATTGAAAACCCTTCCTTAAAATATGAGACGTTGATAAACTTATAAAAACTCTCTTTTCAATCACAAAAGCTTGTTTAAAACATATGATTTATGAAAACCTGTCATTTTAAAATTTAGTTGCGGAAACGTAGAAAAACATACTATGATTTAGGAAACTCATGTTCAACTTCTCGTAATTACAACACATAAAAATATTAATCAAAATAATAACAAAAAAGGAAGGCCTTATTACAATCCGGTCTGAAAATTTCTTGATAAACTAAAACTTATATGCTTTTAAAAAGGAAAACAAGTCCAAGTTGTCCTGCTAGCTGGCCACCAAGAGTCCCTCCAAACATCGAACCTTTTACTGAGCATCACTTGAGAAAAATAAAAGAGGGAGTGATTTTTCGCAAACTCAGTGTGTACTACCTTCAACAAACATTAAGCAAACATCAATCATACATGCAATGCAATGCAGTGCAATGCAACCCACCCCAATAATCCATCCAATATACACCAATTCCATCCCCCGGTACACATCATGTGGGGATATAAATATCGACCCACCCAACCGATACATATCAAGGGTAGCCCGATTGCGGAACTACCTTTATTGCAGCAAGCTGCCAATCACATATTGGGCTTAAAAAGTCGTCGGTGGATCCCCAGTTGTTAAGCAACCATGCGATCCTCAAATACTTCATCCGGTCCGCAATTCCCAACCCAGATGCAACCTAAACAGAATATCGTATGTATGCAGTAGATATATATGTAACATCCATAAATCTTACCTTCAACACATAGGGGTATTTTGGTCATTTTCGCCCTTAGGGGCATTTTGGTGATTTTCTTTTATTACGGGTTTTTACTTACCTTGGCCCGTTAACAAATCCTGTGAGCTAAGATGAACGAATACTATACAGCAGGTAAGATTCTAGAGAAGAGGAGGTGAGTCATTAGGACCGCTTAAGTACCAAGCTCTCTCTAGATCCAATCCTAGACATGCATATACCCGTTGCCACACCTTAACCCTATGACTTCTCCACGGTCTCATTTAATTAATTAAGTTTTATGCAGTCATCATATACTAGGCCCAAAACCCCTTACAAAGCCCAGACAAATCCACATACCTGTATATGGCTCACTAGGCCCAATCATATTTATATGGCCCATTAAGCCCAAATCACATTTATAGTCATGATCACATACGAATTTTCCATCACATAGCATCAATTATCAATTTTCGCCTATTATGGCCCAACAGCCCATTGGGCCCATTAAGACCATTCTGGCCTGGTTGGCCAATTCACAGCCTAAGTCCATGGAATCGCCCATGGGGCCTCAGATAAACTATCGATTTCCCCCCCTCACGACTGTTCGTGCACTCGCAAGTCTGTTGTAGCCAAACTTTTAGCTTTTCAACTTTTCGACATTTCGGTATTTTGGTATTTCGAGATTTGCCGATTTATTGTGTGTGTGCAGTGTATGTGCACACCTGGTAAGAAAGCATGCTACGATATTCCTAGCCATGAACCTACAATCAATATCACTCAAGAATTAATCTCACATAATTATCGAATACTTTACCAAAAGCCGAAATCTCACCTTAACCTTACTTGAAATGCCAAGCCTGAATAGCTTTTCCTAGATCACCAATCACGAGTACTTCCCAGATCTGCATTAACCTTTATTGTTAAAACATAATAGATGAATTGTATCCAACATATGGCACCCTTTCTACTAAAGCCTATTTGGTCAACTCTTACCAAAGTGAACACTTACCAAAGTCTCACACTTGAGGAGCAAATCGGCTGGGATCCAAACGGTTGGGATTTGATATTATTCCTACCAAAACCGATTAGAAAAAGTGAGGAATAGAGTAATCGACACTTAGCAAAACCGCTTGGGAGAACAAAACACTTACACTAGGACTGACCGATTAGAAAGAGTAGTGGCGACACCAAGGGTATTTGGCCAAAGAGGTGTTCGGCCCTTGCGATTTGTATGGAAAAAAGAGGGTTATTCGGCTCTAAGGGAAAAGAAAAAAAGAATTCGACTAGACTAAAAGTGAATCAAAGAGAATTGAGTAGAGGAAAAATGGAAAAACGACACAAAGAAAAAGAAAGAAGAACAAGTGTTTTCGGCTTCTAGATCTTAGAGAAAAGAAAAAAAAAAGGGGTTTCTGGCAACAAGGTGAAGGAGAATTCAGCATTAGCCTGGCAACCTCACATTCGACACCTATATATAGCCTCTATAGTTGAATTTCCTATGCCCAAATTCCCCATTTGGCTCCACCTCTTCCTCACTTCTCATCTCCTAGTTTTTCTCCCTGATAACTCCTCAATCCCCTCCTCAAATTTCTCCTCTTATCACTCCCTACAGAGTTCATAACCAATGCCACCTCTGTCCAACTCTTAAGCAAAAATAAATCTTTCTTTTGAGCAAGGTGGGATTCGAACCCCATACCCCCTTGCCTTGCCTTGCCTTGCATGTGATGCCACTTGCCACTCCACCATAGGGTTTTCTTGCGTCCAATTCTTCCTTCATTTATTCATAAGCCCACCTACTTGCCATCAAGGTTCTTTTAATTATTAACCCATAATTAACACTTAATCGGGAATACTAAACACACTTTTATCAGAACCAAAGAAAAAAAGAAAATTTGAGATTCCGGGATTTTTGGGGCGTTACAACTCTACCCCCTAAAAAAAATTTCGTCCTTGAAATTTTACCTGATTCAAACAGTTGAGGATATTGTCATTGCATTGCTTCCTCAGGTTCCCAAGTAGCCTCCCCAGCCTTGTGATTACGCCAAAGCACTTTGACTAATGGAACGAACTTCCTTCTTAGTACCTTAACATCACGTCCAATTATTTGTATGGGTTCTTTCTCGAAGGCTAGGTCACGCCTGACCTCGATCTTCTCAACCGACATGACATGTGAAGGGTTCGAGTGGTACCGTCGTAGCATAGAGACATGAAGCACATCATGGATTTGGCTTAGTTTAGAAGGTAATTCCAGCTGATAAGCGACTGCCCAATCTGCCTTACAACCCGATATGGCCGAATGAACCTTGGGCTTAGCTTTCCCTTCTGTCCAAACCTTAATACCTTCTTCCACAGAGAGACCTTAAGAAAAACTAAGTCCCCCACTGCATACTCTATCTCTCGTCGTTTAAGGTCAGCATACGACTTTTGCCTATTCGAGGCCTCCTTCAACCGATCCTGAATCAATCTCACCTTATCCTCAGTATCTGCTACTAACTCAGGGACCAAAACTCTTTGTTCGCCCAACTCCGTCCAACATGTTGGAGTTCAACACCTTCGCCCATACAGTGCTTTATACGGAGCCTTCCCATTGCTTGCTTGATAGCTATTATTGTACGCGAATTTGGCTAACGGTAAATAGTCTCACGAAAATTTCACAGACATAAATTCACACAAAATAAACATAGAAAATAATTTTAAAATATTTTTCTGACTCGTATTCATGGTCCCGAAACCACCGTTCTAATTAGGGTCTAAATCGGGTTGTTACAACAAATTCGAGTTAAAAAAATATTTTAATATTATTTTTCGTGTTTACAGTATGTGGTTAAGCATGTGTTTAAGTTTCGTATAAAAATTCAATCATTTGTGTGCTTAATTTGCAAAAAGGACTAAATCGAAAAAAATACAAAAGTTGTGTGCCATTTGGTTAAGTGTCGAATTGATGTGTTTCTTTAAATGTGTGGCCCTTATGTTGTAAATGGACCATTTAACTCATGAAATAACATGGTTGGACATTAGTTAGTGGATTATTAATGATAATAATAAGGTTAAAAATAGAAATTGATTAATTAGGTTATAATTAATAAAACAAATGCATGAAATTAGTCATTTGTGTTCATCCTTGCCAATAATACAAAGGAAAAAAAAAAAGAAAAAGGGTCTTTAGGGTTCGGCACTAATCTTGGTAGATTGAGGCATGATTTTTTATCTATTTTTGATAATTTCTATGTTTTTGTGATTATTGCTTAGTAATCTATCAAGCCCATGTCTCAATTTCTGAATTTGATGATGAATTTGAGTTAAGCCATTGATGAAATTATAAGCTTTGTGATGTTAGTTGATGGAAAATGAAAGATATGTGTTGGGCTAACATGTTTTGTATTTGAATTTTTTATGAAATTGAGTATTTTGGATCAATTTGTGAAAATGAGAAATTGAGGGGATAAAATGTGAAATAAATGAAATATATGGGCTTATATGAGTTAAGGGAATATTCGGCCAAGCATATGTATAAAGAAATTATGTGTATTTTGTGATTTTATGAAATAGGGACTAAAATGTTAAAATATGAAAATGTGAGGGCTAATTTGTAAAATTACCTAAATATGTATAAATGGATTGAATTGAATGGTTTGTTGAATAAAATATTTAAATTTAAATGTGTATAGATCAAGAACCAAAGAAAACAGAATTAGATCAGGGAAAGTCGAAAGTCGTCGAATAGCCATTTGTTTCTATTCATTTCCGTACGAGGTAAGTTTATATAATAATAATGTGTTTGAATTGATTTATTCATGCTTATATGATGTTGAATTGTGATGAATGGTTATAGCAACTGAATATGTGAAATTGAGAAAGTTTTGATAATATGACGACGTCCGAAAGCCCCGTACGAAGTATAGGAATAGTTAGGATACATATGTCATAACATAGGATTCCGATATGTGATTTCGTGTAAGACCACGTCTGGGACGTTAGCATCAATTTGGGATTTACGTGTAAGACCATGTTTGGGACATTGGCATCGTATTTGATTTTGTGTAAGACCCTGTTTGGGACAGTGGCATCGATATTTCATTACATGTAAGACCACGTTTGAGACGTTGGCATTGTACTAGCTTTTTGAGCTATTCGTGTATCCTATTTGATTCCGTATGATTCAACGGGCATTTCGAGAAATGAATAACTATGTGAATGTATATCTGATTCAGGTACTATGTATTGTATATGGAATTTGGCAATGAAAGGTGAGTATGAATATGATCTTTTGATATGTGAGTTATATGGAAATGTGATGTACTTATAAGTAAGTGATTATGAATTATTGAGTTAAATGAGAAATATGAACTAGCTATTATGTTATGCTATGATTCATATGAATGAATTGGTTTATAATTGTGATATGAGATAAGTTTATTAGTATATAGCTTACTAAGCTTTTGAAAGCTTACTTTGTGTGTTTTCCAATTGTTTTATAGATTATCGAAGCTACTGAAAGCTCAGGGATTGTCGAGGATCATCACCACGCTATCGAACTCTACTTTGGTACCTTTTGAAAGTGTAAATATTTAAGTATGGCATGTATAGTCTAGTTAAATTGAGATATGTTTTTGAGTTATGAATATTTAGCCATGTGATATGGCTTGGGTTTAGTTGTGTTTATGAATGACTTTTGAGTATAAACTATGTGATACAATATGTAACACCCCTAACCCGTATCCATCGCCGGAATGGGGTTAAGAGGCATTACCAGAAAAGATATAAGTTTCATACATTCACACAATCATTCAGATCATATTTGAAAGTATACATTTGTAACTTCAATTTAACAATTCTTGAATCATTCATACACATAGTACGAAACAGTTTTTATTAAACTCACATATAATCATTTTGTTATCTTATAAAATGAATTACTATTCATATGGTCAATTTCCAATATAATAGCTGAATATTAAAACATGCTAAATACATATACATTGTTCAATGTCAACTTTCATTTCTTTTTATATTACTATATACGCATATAACATTTCTTATAATAAAACCATTGTCAATCTTCATATATTTAAACAAACTACGAACCATTTCAAAGCGTAATTATTAAATCAAACATACCAAAATGTATATGCCAACATTATGACAAAATTACAAATACATGATCAATTTATTTGCTCACCTTTTCGACACCCAAGATTAATCATATATATATAATACAAATTATGCCAATCAACCACAAACTTAAATAAACATTTTCTAATCAAACAAAGTTGATCATTTCACAACCAATGACTTCATAGGCATAATTTATTAACTAAACTTATTACCACCCGAATACAATCATGCATTTAGTTCACTTAATAACTAGTCATATAACCAATACAACATGTTTATAATATAATCATGAAATCAAATCAATTCACCTTAATTTATATGTACAAATGTTGAATCCAGTCATGTTAGTTACACATAATATGCATTATACTAAAATTTAACACAAAACCAATTTACTTCTTACCAATTCGAGTAGTAAAGTTAACCACAAAAATCTTACAAATTTTATGTACTTTGTAATAAGCCAAAATGTCAATTAATAAGCCAACATATATATAAATATATATACATGTCCACCATTCACCACCCAAATTATACCACAATTTATATTTCCAAAATGAGTTAAATATTAAACCGATTATATATTATACTTACCATTTCTCATTGCTGAATCATTTAACTAAACCTCACAAACATATAGACCAAGGAACATACTTACCAAAATATACCTATCCCATGTTAAATTACTAAATCATCAATTAACCTAACAATCAAGCTGAACCATATTACCTAAAACCACATATATATACCATGAAATACGCTTCCACATTGATTTTAAGTCATAGCCACAAACACACAAACTTTAACATTATAATCAAGCCATTTTCACATGGCTCTCAATATATACAAATTCAAAACCAAACATAATAATATATCAAGCCTATACATGCCATATGTTCAAAGTTTAAAACTTATAGAATACTGAAAACAATTGATAGTGTGATATGATCCCAAAATCTATAAAACAGAGGCAAACACATACGCACAGCAAGCTATCATAGCTTAGTAAGTCATAAGCAAATAAGCAACTCAATTTAACTAAACAAATTTATAATAACATAATTACATTTAATCTTAAGCTTAAAGTTTCATAAACAACATGTACTTTTATAGATGAACTTAATTTTGGCCGAATATACATATGTCTATTATCAAAGTATCATACATTTTCAAAGTCATATTATCAATTCACATAACCAAATATTTAAACACTTGTATACATATACTCATGAGTCAAACCTTAATGTCACATATTTACACTTAACTTGTGGCTGAATATATTTCATAACTACTCACATATTCAAATTAACATCATATATATATATTTTACATCACATATCCAATAATTAACTTACCTTATTTTCAAATAGATAATCAACTGTCACATACCTGATTACTTAGCTCAATTTATGCATTCGAACACAACTTATCACTGCCCATTGAACCATTCGAAATTGAACAGGATACCCGGATAATCACACATATTGTACAACGCCAACGTCCCAGACGTGGTCTTACATGTAATCACATATCGATGCCACTGTCCTAGACAGGGTCTTACACGAATCAAATACGATGCCGATGTCCCACACATGGTCTTACATGTAATCACATATCATTTCCAATGTCCCAGACGTGGTCTTACACGAAAACACATATCGAAGATCCTATGTCATGACATATGTATCCTAGCTATTCTTAAGGTTCGTACGAGGCTTTTGGACGTCGTAATTCGATCAAATCAAACTCGTAAACATAGCTCCCAAGTATATATACATTCAAATTTCACATATATAATCTCACATAATTTAGTTTAAGCATATAAACTCGTATATAATTAAAATTAACAATATCTATTTTCTTATAAACTTACCTCGGTCAACGATAATCAGAACGGGACGACTAGTCAACAACTTTGGTTTTTCCCCAACCCAAATCCAATTTCTTTAGTTCTTGATCTAAACATATTCAAATTAAACTTATTCAAACATCATTTCATTCAATTTAGTCCAAAAACACATAAATGGACAAATTACCATTTTATCCCTGACATTTACACTTTTTTACGATGTAGTCCAAATTGCACAAAACACAAAACATGCAAAATTTGCACACACCATGCTTAGGCCGAGTACTACCCATGTTCATAGAAGTCCATACATTTCATTTATTTCACATTTTAGTCCCTCAATTTATTATTTTTGCAATTTAGCCCTAATTACTCAAAATCATCAAAAATTCCAATACAAAACATATCAATCCAAAACATATCTTTCATAATTCATCAACTAACATCACAAAACTCAAATATTCATCAATGGAATAACTCAAAATATTCATCAAAATAAGGAATTCAAGCATGGGCTTTGTACATTACACTGCAACGATCTCAAAAACGTAAAAATTATAAAAAATCGAGCTAGTTACATACCTTAATCAACCTTAGCTATGGCCGACTACCCTAAGCTTTGTTTATTTATTTTATTTTAATGTTTCTGTCACCAAAAACAAAATATGGATGCATTATAATTATTTTACGTTTTATGATATATTAACTTATTAATAAAATTACATATTTAACCTTAATGATTTAATAACAAAACTATATATTACATGCCATTATCGTCCATTCATATTTTCAATGGCTTAATTGCAGCATAAGTACTTAATATTATAAAGACAACAACAATTAGGTACTTTCACATTTAACCATCAAATTTTTATTTTACGCGTTTAAACCCTTTTATTAAATTAGGCACTCAAACGATAAAATTAAAGCACAGAATTTTCACAGATATAAATTCGCACATAATAAACATAGAAAATAATTTTAAAATATTTTTCTAATTCGAATTTGTGATCTTGAAACCATCATTCTGAATAGGGTCTAAATCAAGCTCAAGCTATTACATAATATTTCCAATATGATGTGTTTATGGATGGCCAAAGAGAATTGGTCAGTTTGGTAAGATTTTGGTATGTGCTTATTTGAGGAATTGGTATGATTATGGCATGAGATTGAATAAAGTAAATTGTGGTTATGAAACTTTGTGTTGGTATGACTTTGGCTTATGATTTGGCATGATTTGGTATGGATTATAAGCATGAAATAGGTTGATAATTATATGACATGAGTGATGTATGTTTTAGGATTGAAATTGGTTAAATTATGGTGCAATTGATGCTTGTAAGGAGGACCAAAAATGGGTGGCATATTGGCCTTGTATATGGCCTATTTTTGCCCACACGGGTGTGTGTCTCTCCCGTGTTGCTCGAGGGCCAATTCGAAATGAGCCTGGGTAGACCACACGGTTGCACACACGGGCGTGTGTCAAGCCGTGTGGTGAAGTCAGTTTCGAGCACAGGCCAGACACACGGGCGTGTGACTAGCCATGTAACCCAAGTCAGTAGCCTCCCTAATTTTCACACGGCCTAGCACATGGGCGTATCTTGTGGCCGTGTGGACAAGTCAGTATGTATGCCCTGTTTTTCCATGGCCTAGACACATGGGTGTGTCTAATGCCGTGTGAGGCACATGGCTTGTTCACACGGGCGTGTGAGCTTTGTAACATAGAAAAAATTATTTAGCTTTGAAAAATTTTGTATGTGTTTGATTTAGTCCCGACCTCTTCTTAATGCATATTTAAGGTATTGTTGACCTAAGAAAAGGGACTTTATGTTGATATTTGACTATAATATGATGATGTATGACTTATGATTGTGAAATGATTACGAAATGTTCTGATATGTTCGGTAATGCCTTATAACCCTAGTTCGGCAATGGATACGGGTTAAGGGTGTTACATTCATTTCAAATAATTACAAGTATTTAAAAGTTCGATTCTAATTATATGAACTTACCTCAAGTTGTTCACATGGAAATTATCGACAATTCGTCCACTTTTCCTTTTCCCCGATCTAATCCCGATCTCAGCTTATCTTGATCCATATGTTATCAAATTTAACACATTCAATATTCGGTCTATTCAATTTAACTATTAATTCATATTTTAGCAAATTTACACATTTTCCCCTAATGTTTCACACTTTTACAATTTAGTCCTTATCACATAAATTTGCAAATTCATGCAATTTAGTACAATTTCATGCTAGCCAAATATACTACATGTAACTAGCAGCCCATATTTTCAATTTATTCACACTTTTACCCACATAATTTTACATTTTCATAAAATAATCCCTTTTTGACATTTTTGTCAAAAATCACTTTACAAAACTAGTAAATATATCAGTAAACCTTCATAATCTATCATCAATATTAATTTACTCAAACATTCAACAATGGGAACATGTTAAATCTTTAATAGTTTCAAAATGAGGTACAGGCTAGCTAGAATATGAAGCCATGATCTCAAAAACATATAAATCATTAAAAACCGAGCGAAAATGAACTTACAATTAAGCTAGAAGTTGGCTGAATGCTTTAAAACCTAAGAATGGTTTTCTTTCTTCTTCAATTTCGGCAAGATGATGAAGATGATAGCATAAAATTGTATTTGTTTTATTTAATTATCTTATATTATCAAATTACCCATTTAACCTTTAAAAATATTACAAATTACACCAATTGCCATGCTATCATCATCCACTAACCCATAAATGGCCTATTTACCATTTAAGGACCTTTACTTTAATGTTCTATAGTTATTTGACACTTTTAGCTAATAGAACACAAGTTTTGCGCATTACGTGATTTAATCCTTTTTACTGAATTAAGCATTCAAACAGTAAATTTTCTTTACGAAACTTTCACACAATAATTCTATCATGTTATAAAATTTAATAAAATAATAAAATAATAAAATAAATATTTTGACTTCAAATTTGTGGTTCCAAAATCACTATTCTAATTTGACTAAAAACGGGCTGTTACATTATATCCTGAATTATGTATTTAAATACCAGTGTTTATGCCCTATGTGTTTGGTTATATTGGCAACATTGCATGGTGGATCCATTGGGTATAGATGGCATACCATAGGATTTGTGAGTACTCACCACTACATGTGTTTTATGGGAGAATATGGCTCTAGGAGTATTGATTTTGTTGGAGTGAATAAGGGAGTGTTGAGCCTTTTTCTCTACTCAATCATTGGCAATTTTGAGGCGACATAAGGGAGTGTGTGGATATGTCCCACTCGACCATTGTATTGTATTCGATATTTGGGAGATTGGAGATTCATTTATCCAAAGCATGATCACATGTTTATATTTTTCCATGGATGTCATTTGCCAATATAAGTGTATATATTATGTTTTCATATGCCATAATAAATGTGATTTTTACTCATGGAATAGCATGTGGAATTATGATGTTATGATGTTGTATTGCTACTGGAAATTTCAGTCAATTGAATGCCATAATTGAGCGTAAAAATATAATTGAAATTATGAATCTTATACTTGAAATTTGATACATGATTTGTCTTGGTTTAAGTATGTCTTTGGTTTGATTTACTTATTGAATTTATGGTCATTCACTAAGCTTTTTTAGCTCACACACTCACTGCTTTGTGCAGAGTTTTTCCAACTTTGGGGAGTCGATGAGTAAGGGTGAGGCTGGTCCAAGTTTAAGGCTACTTGATAGTATAGATTAAGGACTTTTCTATAGATACATTACAGGGCATTGTGGCACTCAATTGGGTTAATTTGATACACTTGTAATGGATGTTTGAGACTTACATTTGGATATTAATTTTAAGATGTTATATTTGTTTTAATGTTTGATTTTATGGTTAAATGTTGAGTGTATTATTGTATGTTGCTAAGTGATAACATGGTGATTGAAGAATGAAATTTTCACTAATAAATTTTAATTGTACTTTGTTCAGGAGTGGATAACTTTGTGACTAAGTTAAGTCCATTGTATATTCATCATGATTTTGAATGTTTAAATTATTATACACATGTTGTTTATGAGTTGTAATTAGATTAATTCGAGTTGTATGTATGAATTAAGGTAATAAAACTTAGCTAATGTAGTCTTAATTAATAAATGGATTAAGGAAAAATGATAAATAAAAAAATGATTAGATAATTATTAGTTAGAATTGAGGTGTATTAAGGTTGGAGTGTGCTTTAGGTGATTCGGTGTTGGAGAGTCACTTTCGTGACTAATGTGTCGCTTTGGATTCGAGTCAGTTCATTCCGGTCAGGTTTCGAGTGTAACGTTTTGATTATGGTTTAAGGTTATGAAATGCTTGATAGATATATGTTTTGTGGTTAGGGAAATGATGTATGTGAATTGGATTTTAAATGTTTGAATTGTGGTACCGATTATGGAACATTGGTTAGGCACTGTTTTGTGGTTAGGGAAATGATGTATGTGAATTGGATTTTAAATGTTTGAATTGTGGTACCGATTATGGCACATTGGTTAGGCACTTAGGTTGAATGTGAATTGGCATAATTTTGGCATATTTAGATGTGTTTTGAATAGGTATAATTTGATGGAAATAGTATGGGTTGGATAGTAAGATATGGATGTTGAAGTAGCTTGGTTTTGATGTAATTTTAGGTACACATGGCCTAGGACATGGTCTATCACACGATCATGTGCCACACACGGCCTCCCACATGGAAATGTGTCTTAGTAATTTTTAGGTGTACATTTTTACACACAACATCAGTCTGTTACATGATTGTGTCACCCTATGTCGAGTTGTACACGACCTGGTAAAATGGTCATGTGCCCCCAATTTCAAACTGTACATGGTTTGGCCACACGACCATATTTCTGAGCCACATGACCTGGGTTCTGTCACATGGCCGTGTGACCATTTTTTTTAGTTTTTCCCATATTTTTCTATTTTGTTTCAGATTAGTCCCTGTTTGTTTCCAAATTGATTTTAAGGTCTCGTAGGCTTGATTTATGTTTTGTTTTCACATATATTCTATTATTAATAATTGGATAATGATTTATGGTATTTAATTTTTGTTGAACTGTTTTAAGATATTATCGAGCTTAGTTACTATCATACTATTGATTTATGATGATGAAATTGAACTCTGAACTATTTTAATTTATTATTAGACTTGTTAATCATCGTAGCATCCTATAACCTTAATCTGACGACAAAGACATGTTAGGGGTGTTACTCCAAGGACAGATGAGAATAACAAGGTTGTTGTAACGCCCAATTTTTGGGTTTTCTGTGTTTCTGTGATTTTTTTAATTTATGTGTGTTCTGGTTGGTTAAAATATATATTTTAGTAGGTTAGTGGGCCTTTGGAAGGCCCAAACATAAGTTAAATACGTGGTAGTCTTCAGAATTTTGATTTTAAGAACAAGTGATGCAATTGGCGTTTGGGCTTTTAAGAGTAAAAGGGTAAAAGATAACACAAAAAGGAGTGTGGTGTAGTGGCAAGGTAGTGCCACTTAGGGGACAAGGAAGTGACGCCATATAGAAAGCAAAGGGTCTAAGGTTCAAGTCTTGGCTTTTGCAATTTATTTTGGTTTTTCTTTTCAATAAATCTAGAAGCAAGTAGGTGCGCTTTAAAGTTTAATGTGTTGGATTTATGACACAAATGAGTTGATGGCCTAGTGGTGGTGGCGTGATTTAGCATGTGAGAGGACTTTGGTTCGAATCCCTTGGCATGCAAAGGTTGATTATTTTGCTATGTTGGGACGGCAAGAGTTGGTGTTGGTTTTAAACTCTAATGATGGAGGGATCCCACATCGAGAAGCTAACATAAGAGTAGATGGAGAGCTGGCATTAAATAGAGCAAACCATGAGGAGAGTTGGCATACCCTTCTTGGCTGATCCCTTTCGCTTGGTGGCGTGCTCGTTTGCGTTGGGCGTCAGCTAAGAGTGTGGGAGCGCGGATTAACTGCAGTCTCCTAACAGGTGTGTATTTCTCATTACTCTAGTAGTAGGACGGTTATTTCGGGCCGCGATGGGCTGAAATGGGCCATGTAGTCCCAATGGATCCGTAGGCCCAAGTGGATAAGTTGTAGAATTACTAAAATACCCCTGTAGGGTAGGACTACCGATTTACCCCTGGAGGGTAAAATGACTATTTTGCCCCTCGTGCGTAAATGACTAACTTGTGTGATGATTGGGTTAGTTGACGTGGATTTATGGTAGTTATCATTAATTCGTAAGTCTAATGTGTTAGTGATCGATCGTAGGATTATCGCGTGGGAGATATCGTCATCAATCGTCATCAACCAGGTGTGTAAACGACACCCTCCCTTAGACTGAATCGGTAAAAGCTGAAATGCCGAAATGTTGGTATTTTGTGAACTCGCGAGCATGCGAGCGCTCATGAGACAGTTGTTAATGAATATGGTGCATTTGGATGATTAGAGTGCAGAGTGTACATTTTCGTGCACAACAGTATTTTTGGGCATAATGGGCCGAAAACGGGCCAATGGACCAACAGGCCCACTTTGGTAAAAAGACGAGGTAAGTACTTCTGATTACTTGGTAAATGTTAGAATGAGCATGAAACCCTAACAATAGGTAATAATTACTGAAATACCCTTATGCATGCAAAATTATGATTTTACCCCTAGAGATATTTTATTTTATTTGAAAAGCATGATGTTCTGTTTCTGTGTACGTATGCCATGACATATTATTCTATTGCATAGGATATGGGTTTATATTGATGGAGGAAGCGTTCTGGCAACCTCGCTGCAATCTGGTGGCCTCGCCTCATATATCTGTTCTAGTGACTTCGTCACAATATCTGGCAGCCTCGCTGCAATCTGGTGGCTTCGCCACATATATATATATATATATGTTCTGGTGGCCTCGCCACAATATCTGTTTCTAGTGACTTCGTCACAATATCTGGCAGCCTCGCTGCAATTTCTGTGGTGTGTAGCGATTGGGTGGGTCGAGTAGTCTCCCCACATGGTGTAAGGCTGGTACGGGGGTGTTATGGATGTCTCTAGGTTGGGATTTCTGCATTCATGATATATTTTTTCTGTATCTGCTATGGGCCTATGATTTTCATTCTGATTTATGTATTGGGCCAAGGCCTAGATAAGTCTGACTCTGAGGTTTGATCTGTTTTGGACTATGGTTTGGTTATGTTACACACTGAGTTTACCAAACTCACCCTTTACTTTCATCTCTGCAGGAAATCCCCAACCATAGTGGGCTTGAAGCTGTGAGGGATTCGGAGTGGCTACATCATCTGCAAAGTTGGTTTTTTTAAGTTAGTTTATTTTATTACTTTTTTTATATTCTGATTTAATTTTGGGTTTTAAGTTGTAATAAGACCGCTATATAAATTTCTCTTTGCGCTATGGTTTTTATTTTCTGATTATATTTATACTATGTCAAAACTGCTAGTGTTAGGCTGCGTGGGTTTTCAAAATTAATGAACATTTTCAAGACTCAACAAGCACGACAAATGGATAACCTAAAGATTGATAAACTAGCTTTTCATTCAATTGTTGTTTTTACAAAGACCACCCTAATCACTTAAACCAACGAATGCATACTAAGTCGTAAGTCCATGTGACATGTCAGATCTGGCCATAACGTCTGGGCTAGGTCTGGGGTGTTACATTTAGTGGTATCAGAGCCAAGTTGCAACAACTCAGCTGTGGAACGGGTCTAAAAACGGGAGTTTTAACGAAACATTGAATAAAGGTTTTCGAAAATCATTTTTTGTAGGAACTTGATTATAAATTGTTTTCGAGAATGTTTCCAATATTTTCTCTTTACAAATAGATGATTTTAAAGATTAAAATCAGTTTTCTAAAATTTGTTTTTTTAGAAAGTGGCACACCGAATCTCCAGCCCAAGTCTGGAAGTTTTCTGAGCCTTTCTGATTGTTTCTGAAATATCTGTTATATGCTTCTACAAAACCTTATCATGGTACTCTAGTTAGGATAACATTGGAACTATAGAAACTCTGAGAAGTAGACTAAGACTGTAGCTAGGCTACCGCGAAAGAAAACAAACTCAAACTTTGAATTTCTGTTATTCATAAGACATTTGTAATAAACACTAAAATATTAAACTGATTCATAAAATTCTTAATAAGATAATACGAAATAAGTACACGAGCAGCTCATGAAAGAGGTCGTGGACGTGGCCGAGGTAATGCTCAAGCTGAATCTTCGTCTTCAGGACATGTGCCGACAGTAGATGCACCAGTACCACCGGCAACAGAGGTAGAGTCTCATGATCGAGGTGTCGGGGACGATGCTCTATCCCAAGCGATGCTCTGAGTTTTGGAAAGGGTTGCTGTGGCAAGTACGAGAAATGGAATTCGGAGGTCTATTTCTGAGCGGCTCCGGGCCAATGGAGCAGAGATATTTAGGGGCGTATCTGGTGTAGCTCCGAATGTGGCTGAGTATTGGTTAGAAGCCACAGAGCAGATTATGGATGATCTGGACTGCTCTATGGAGCGGAAGCTGAAGGGAGCCATATCGTTACTCAGGGATGAGGCTTATCAGTGGTGGCTCACAGTGAGAGATGGAACTCCTGCTGACAGTGTGACTCGGGAGTTGTTTAAGACAGCCTTCAAAGGAAAGTATGTTGGGGCTAGTTATGTGGACGCTCACCGGAAAGAATTTCTAAACCTGGTTCAAGGGAGTAAGTTAGTGGCTGAGTATGAGTTTGAGTTTCTGAGACTGAGTCGGTATGCTTCTAGGATTGTCGCTACAGAGTATGAGCATAGCGTATGCTTCGTCGATGGTTTGAGAGATGAACTTAGGGTGCTGATTGCTCCACAGAGGGAGTGCAACTTCGCTGCTTTAGTGGAGAAAGATAAGATAGTTGAGGAAGTGAAGCGTACAAAAAGACAGAATCGAGAGAAAGATCAGAACCGTTTTAAGAGAGATTCAGGACTTTCAGGTGGTATGAACAGAAATGTTAAGAGAGCAAGGGTAATGGAGCCAGTTCGAGCAGTACCGATGAATGCTGTTAGACCGCAGGGTTGTAGGAGTTGTGGGAAGATACATATGGGCGAGTGTCAAAAACATTTTGGTACTTGTTTTCGATGCGGATCTATGGAGCATAGGTTGATTATTTTGCTATGTTGGGACGGCAAGAGTTGGTGTTGGTTTTAAACTCTGATGATAGAGGGATCCCACATCGGGAAGCTAACATAAGAGTAGATGGAGAGCTGGCATTAAATAGAGCAAACCATGAGGAGAGTTGGCATACCCTTCTTGGCTGATCCCTTTCGCTTGGTGGCGTGCTCGTTTGCGTTGGGCGTTAGCTAAGAGTGTGGGAGCGCGGATTAACTGCAGTCTCCTAACAGGTGTGTATTTCTCATTACTCTAGCAGTAGGACGGCTATTTTGGGCCGCGATGGGCTGAAATGGGCCATGTAGTCCCAATGGATCCGTAGGCCCAAGTGGATAAGTTGTAGAATTACTAAAATACCCCTGTAGGGAAGGACTACCGATTTACCCCTAGAGGGTAAAATGACTATTTTGCCCCTCGTGCGTAAATGACTAACTTGTGTGATGATTAGGTTAGTTGACGTGGATTTATGGTTGTTATCATTAATTCGTAAGTCTAATGTGTTAGTGACCGATTGTAGGATTATCGCGTGGGAGATATCGTCATCAATCGTCATCAACCAGGTGTGTAAATGACACCCTCCCTTAGACTGAATCGGTAAAAGCTGAAATACCGAAATGTTGGTATTTTGTGAACTCGCGAGCGTACGAGCGCTCATGAGACAGTTGTTAACGAATATGGTGCATTTGGATGATTAGAGTGCAGAGTGTGCATTTTCGTGCACAACGGTATTTTTGGGCATAATGGGCCGAAAACGGGCCAATGGGCCAACAGGCCCACTTTGGTAAAAAGACGAGGTAAGTACTTCTGATTACTTGGTAAACGTTAGAATGAGCATGAAACCCTAACAATAGGTAATAATTACTTAAATACCCTTATGCATGCAAAATTACGATTTTACCCCTAGAGATATTTTATTTTATCTGAAAAGCATGATGTTCTGTTTCTGTGTACGTATGCCATGACATATTATTCTATTGCATAGGACATGGGTTTATATTGATGGAGGAAGCGTTCCTCGCCACATATATCTGTTCTAGTGACTTCGTCACAATATCTGGCAGCCTCGCTGCAATCTGGTGGCTTCGCCACATATATATATATATATCTGTTCTTGTGGCCTCGCCACAATATCTGTTTCTAGTGACTTCGTCATAATATCTGGCAGGCTCGCTGCAATTTCTGTGGTGTGTAGCGATTGGGTGGGTCGAGTAGTCTCCCCACATGGTGTAAGGCTAGTACGGGGGTGTTATGGATGTCTCTAGGCTGGGATTTCTGCATTCATGATATATTTGTTCTGTATCTGCTATGGGCCTATGACTTTCATTCTGATTTATGTACTGGGCCAAGGCCTAGATAAGTCTGACTCTGAGGTTTGATCTGTTTTGGACTATGGTTTGGTTATGTTACACACTGAGTTTACCAAACTCACCCTTTACTTTCATCTCTGCAGGAAATCCCCAACCATAGTGGGCTTGAAGCTATGAGGGATTCGGAGTGGCCACATCATCTGCAAAGTTGGTTTTTTTAAGTTAGTTTATTTTTATTAATTTTTTTTATATTCTGATTTAATTTTGGGTTTTGAAGTTGTAATAAGACCGCTATATAAATTTCTCTTTGCGCTATGGTTTTTATTTTCTGATTATATTTATACTATGTCAAAACTGATAGTGTTAGGCTGCGCGAGTTTTCAAAATTAATGAACATTTTCAAGACTCAACAAGCACGACAAATGGATAACCTAAAGATTGATAAACTGGCTTTTTATTCAATTGTTGTTTTTACAAAGACCACCCTAATCACTTAAGCCAACGAATGCATACTAAGTCGTAAGTCTATGTGACATGTCAGATCTGGCCATAACGTCTGGGCTGGGTCTGGGGTGTTACATTTAGTGGTATCAGAGCCAGGTTACAACAACTCAGCTGTGGAACTGGTCTAAAAACGGGAGTTTTAACGAAACATTGAATAAAGGTTTTTGAAAATCGTTTTTTTGTAGGAGCTTGATTATAAATTGTTTTCGAGAATGTTTCCAATATTTTCTCTTTACAAATAGATGATTTTAAAGATTAAAATCAGTTTTCTAAAATTTGTTTTTTTAGAAAGTGGCACACCGAATCTCCGGCCCAAGTCTGTAAGTTTTCTGAGCCTTTCTGATTGTTTCTGAAATATCTGTTATATGCTTCTACAAAACCTTATCATGGTACTCTAGTTAGGGTAACACTGGAACTATAGAAACTCTGATAAGTAGACTAAGACTGTAGCTAGGCTACCGCGAAAGAAAACAAACTCAAACTCTGAATTTCTGTTATTCATAAGACATCTGTAATAAACACTAAAATATTAAACTGATTCATAAAATTCTTAATAAGATAATACAAAATAAGTACACGAGCAGCTCATGGAAGAGGCCGTGGATGTGGCCGAGGTAATGCTCAAGCTGAATCTTCGTCTTCAGGACATGTGCCGATAGTAGATGTACCGGTACCACCGGCAACGGAGGTAGAGTCTCATGATCGAGGTGCCGGGGACGATGCTCTATCCCAAGCGATGCTCTGAGTTTTGGAAAGGGTTGTTGGGGCAAGTACGAGAAATGGAATTCGGAGGTCTATTTCTGAGCGGCTCCAGGCCAATGGAGCAGAGATATTTAGGGGCGTATCTGGTGTAGCTCCGAATGTGGCTGAGTATTGGTTAGAAGCCACAGAGCGAATTATGGATGATCCGAATGCTCAGGGAGCGTGTCGAAGGAGCCATATCGTTACTCAGGGATGAGGCTTATCAGTGGTGGCTCATAGTGAGAGATGGAACTCCTGCTGACAGTGTGACTCGGGAGTTGTTTAAGACAGCCTTCAAAGGAAAGTATGTTGGGGCTAGTTATGTGGACGCTCATCGAAAAGAATTTCTAAACCTGGTTCAAGGGAGTAAGTTAGTGGCTGAGTATGAGTTTGAGTTTCTGAGATTGAGTCGGTATGCTTCTGGGATTGTCGCTACAGAGTATGAGCATAGCGTACGCTTCGAGGATGGTTTGAGAGATGAACTTAGGGTGCTGATTGCTCCACATAGGGAGCGTAACTTTGCTGCTTTAGTGGAGAGAGCTAAGATAGCTGAGGAAGTGAAGCGTACAAAAAGACAGAATCGTGAGAAAGATCAGAACTGTTTTAGGAGAGATTCAGGACTTTCAGGTGGTATGAACAGAAATGTTAAGAGAGCAAGGGTAATGGAGCCAGTTCCAGCAGTACCGATGAATGCTGTTAGACCGCAGGGTTGTAGGAGTTGTGGGAAGATACATATAGGCGAGTGTCAAAAACATTTTGGTACTTGTTTCTGATGCGGATCTATGGAGCATAGGGTTAAGGACTGTCCCCAGGAACCATATCAGGTTCAAGTTTTAGAGCAGAGGGTCGCTCAACCAGTGAGGGGTGGACCACAGTTTCTGAGAGGACGTGGGCAAGGCAGAGGTGGTAATGGAAATGGTCAAGGAAGAGGAGTGCCTTGCAGGGGTGCTGGATTTGCTGAGGCTCGTCAGTCAGCGTTGGTGTATACAGCTCGTCACCGAGAGGAGGGTGATGCACCTGACGTCATAACTGGTACATTTCTAATTTCTAGTATGCCATATACTGCGTTCATAGATGTTGGATCTACCTATTCGTATGTTGCATGTGCTATATCTGGGTTGCTGGGTGTGCGCTCCGAGGTGACCGTGAGTGGGGTATTTATACTAAGTCCTTTGGGTCACTCGGTTAGGGTAGATAAACTGTATAGAGATGTGCCTATAGAAACTCAAGGAAAATTTCTCTCTGGAGATTTGATGGAGCTACCTTTCAGGGAATTCGATCTCATTTTGGGAATGGATTGGCTTGTTAAGCATAGGGCTACTTTTGATTGTGCTGCTAAGCGAATGATGTTAAAGACCACAAAGGATGAGGAGGTTTTGGTGATAGGCGAGCATAGGGATTATCTGTCTAATGTGGTGTCCGCATTGAGAGCCAAGAAGTGGTTTCGAAAGGGATGTGAGGCTTATTTGGCATTTGTAAGCCAATCAAAAACTGAGGGTCTGACAGTGGATAAAGTTAGAACCATCAAGGATTTTCAAGATGTTTTTCCAGAGGAGCTTCCGGGTTTGCCCCCGAACCGAGAGGTTGAGTTTGGAATCGACTTATTGCCTGGAACGGCACCGGTGTCTATTGTACCTTATAGGATGGCACCGAAGGAGTTGGTGGAGCTGAAAGCCCAAATTCAAGAGTTATTGGATAGAGGCTTCATTAGACCAAGTGTGTCTCCGTAGGGAGCACCAGTGTTGTTTGTTAAGAAGAAGGATGGGTCAATTCGGAGTGCATCGATTATCGGTAGTTGGACAAACTTACGATTAAGAACAAGTACCCACTGCCGAGAATCGATGATTTATTCGACCAACTTAGAGGAGCTTCAGTATTTTCCAAGATTGACCTTCGATCTAGGTATCATCAGTTGAGGGTTAAGGAGGTGGATATTCACAAGACGGTATTCAGAACTCGGTATGGTCACTATGAGTTCTTGGTTATGCCATTTGGGTTGACGAACGCACCTGCGGCATTTATGGGTCTGATGAATCGAATGTTCTAGCCATACTTGGATCGATTCGTGGTCCTCTTTATCGACGATATTCTGGTTTATTCTGAAACTGAGGAGAAGCATGATGAGCATCTTCGTATTGTGCTGCAAGTGCTGAGGGAGAAGGAGCTTTATTCGAAATTCAGTAAGTGCGAGTTCTGGTTGAGAGAGGTAACTTTCTTGGGGCATGTTGTCTTTGCTGAAGGGATCAAGGTGGACCCTCGAAAGGTTGAAGCGATTCTGGAATGGAAGCCACCGAGGTCAGTGTCAGAAATTTGAAGTTTTCTGGGTTTAGCTGGGTACTATAGAAGGTTTGTAGAAGGATTTTCTCGATGGCAGCGCCTTTGACAAAGCTTATAAGGAAGGGAGTACCGCTTTGTTTGGACCGAGAAACAACAGAATCTTTTGAGAAGTCAAGAAAGTTCGACCGAGGCACTGCATCGATTCAAATGAGATCCGAAAAGATTTTACCGTATGCAAGATGATGCATCACATGTAGGGTTGGGCTGTGTGCTGATGCAAGAGGGTAAAGTGGTTACTTATGCATCGCGGCAGCTTAAACCACATGAAGTTAACTATCCTACTCATGATCTAGAGTTGGCAGCGGTAATCTTTGCGCTTAAGATTTGGAGACATTACCTGTATGGAGAAAGGTGTATTATATACACAGATCATAAGAGTCTTAAGTACTTGCTGACTCAGAAAGAGCTGAACCTTAGGCAGCGGAGATGGATAGAGTTACTTAAGGATTACGACTGCGCGATTGAGTATCACCCAGGCAAAGCTAATGTGGTGGTTGATGCCCTAAGTCGTAGAACTGTATCTGATCTGAGAGCCATATTTGCTAGTTTGAGTCTGTATGACGATGGTAGTCTGTTAGCAGAACTGCAAGTTAGGCCGACCTGGGTGGATGAGATTAAGGAAAAACAGTCAAGGGATGAGTCCCTGGTTTCTCGATTCCAGCAGGTTAAGAATGGGGATACTTCTGAGTTCGGGCTGAACAATGAGGGAGTTTCATGTTATCGAGGTAGAGTTTGTATTCCAAAGGACTCTGACTTGAGGCAAGCAATTCTGAAAGAAGCTCATGGAGGTCTGTGTGCTATGTATCCTGGAGGGAATAAAATGTATCGCGACTTAAAGGAGTTGTATTGGTGGCCTGGATTGAAGCAAGAGGTAACGGAATTTGTGGAAAAATGACTAACTTCTCAGCAAGTGAAAGCTGAACATCAATTACCTTCCAGACTTTTGCAGCCAGTGAAAGTACCACTTTGGAAGTGGGAGAGGGTAACCATGGATTTTGTGAGTGGGTTACCCTTGACACCGTCGAAGAAGGACTCGATTTGGGTAATTGTGGATAGGTTGACCAAATCTACTCATTTTATACCTGTCCGCACTGATTATTCACTTCAGAAGTTAGCCAAATTGTATGTGGCGGAAATAGTGCGACTTCACGTAGTGCCAGTGTTGATTATCTCTGATCGAGATCCTAGATTCACATCTCGGTTTTGGCAAAAGTTGCATGAGGCATTAGGCACGCGGTTGAACTTTAGTACAGCCTTTCATCCTCAGACTGATGGTCAGTCGGAAAGGGTTATTCAGATTTTGGAAGATATGTTGAGGGGATGCGTTATCGACTTTCGAGGCAGTTGGGAGGATTACTTACCATTAGCAGAGTTTGCATACAACAACAGTTATCAGGAAAGTATTCGAATGGCTCCTTATGAGGCACTGTATGGGTGAAGATGTCGTACACCTAGTTGTTAGACCGAGTTGGGTGAACGACAGGTTCTTGGACCTGAATTGGTGGCAGATACTGAGGATAAGGTCAAGTTGATTAGAGACCGGTTGAAGAAAGCATCTGATAGATAGAAGTCATATGCAGATTTGAAGCGCAAGGGAATTGAGTACTCTGTGGGTGATATGGTCTTCTTGAAGGTTTCACCTTGGAAGAAAATATTAAGGTTTGGGAGGAAATGCAAGTTAAGTTCGCGGTTCATTGGGCTGTATCGGATTCTTAAGCGAGTGGGTCTAGTGGCTTATCAGTTGGAGCTACCTCCAGAGTTGGATAAGATTCATGATGTCTTTCACGTCTCCATGTTAAGGCGGTATCGTTCTGACCTTACTCATGTTGTGCCAGTTGCAAAGATCGAGGTCCAAACAAACTTGACTTTTGAGGAGGAGCCTGTGCAGATATTGGATCGAGATGTTAAGATTTTGAGGAGGAAATCAGTTCCACTAGTAAACGTGTTGTGGCATAATCATGGCAGAGAGAAAGCTACTTGGGAGCCAGAAGTGGCGATGCGTCAACAATATCCTCATCTGTTTGATTCAGGTAAAGTTTCGAGGACGAAATTTCTTTAAGGAGGGTAGAGTTGAAACGCCGAATTTTTGGGTTTTCTGTGTTTCTGTGATTTTTTTAATTTGTGTGTGTTCTGGTTGGTTAAAATATATATTTTAGTAGGTTAGTGGGCCTTTGGAAGGCCAAAACTTAAGTTAAATCCGTGGTAGTCTTCGAAATTTTGATTTTAAGAACAAGTGATGCAATTGGCATTTGGGCTTTTAAGAGTAAAGGGGTAAAAGATGACACAAAAAGGAGTGTGGTGTAGTGGCAAGGTAGCGCCACTTAGGGGACAAGGAAGTGACGCCATAGAGGAAGCAAAGGGTCCAAGGTTCAAGTCTTGGCTTTTGCAATATATTTTGGTTTTTCTTTTCAATAAATTTGGAAGCAAGTAGGTGCGCTTTAAAGTTTAATGTGTTGCACTTATGACACAAATGAGTTGATGGCCTAGTGGTGGTGGCGTTATTTGGCATGTGAGAGGACTTTGGTTCGAATCCCTTGGTACGCAAAGGTTGATTATTTTGCTATGTTGGGACGGCAAGAGTTGGTGTTGGTTTTAAACTCTGATGATGGAGGGATCCCACATCGGGAAGCTAACATAAGAGTAGATGGAGAGCTGGCATTAAATAGAGCAAACCATGAGGAAAGTTGGCATACCCTTCTTGGCTGATCCCTTTCGCTTGGTGGCGTGCTCGTTTGGGTTAGGCGTCAGCTAAGAGTGTGGGAGCGCGAATTAACTGCAGTCTCCTAATAGGTGTGTATTTCTCATTACTCTAGCAGTAGGACGGCTATTTCGGGCTGCGATGGGCTGAAATGGGCTATGTAGTCCCAATGGGTCCGTAGGCCCAAGTGGATAAGTTGTAAAATTACTAAAATACCCCTTTAGGGTAGGACTACCGATTTACCCCTAGAGGGTAAAATGACTATTTTACCCCTCGTACGTAAATGACTAACTTGTGTGATGATTGGGTTAGTTGACGTGGATTTCTGGTAGTTATCGTTAATTCGTAAGTCTAATGTGTTAGTGATCGATCGTAGGATTATCGCGTGGGAGATATCGTTATCAATCGTCATCAACCAGGTGTGTAAACGACACCCTCCCTTAGATTGAATCGGTAAAAGCCGAAATACCAAAACATTGGTATTTTATAAACTCATGAGCGTGCATGGCGCTCGTGAGACAATTGTTAATGAATATGGTGTATTTGGATGATTAGAGTGCAGAGTGTGCATTTTCGTGCACAACGGTATTTTTGGGCTTAATGGGCCGCGGCGCCAATGGGCCAACAGCCCACTTTGGTAAAAAGACGAGGTAAGTGCTTCTGATTACTTGGTAAACGTTAGAATGAGCATGAAACCCTAGTAATAGGTAATAATTACTGAAATACCCTTATGCATGCAAAATTATGATTTTACCCCTAGGGATATTTTATTTTATCCGAAAAGCATGATGTTCTGCTTTTACGTACGTATGCCATGACATATTATTCTCGCTGCATGGGACATGGGTTTATATTGATGGAGGAAGCGCTCGCGGCCTCGCCGCAATCCGTGGCCTCGCCACATATATCTGTTCTGGTGACTTCGTCACAATATCTGGCTGCCTCGCTGCAATCTGGTGGCTTCGCCACATATATATATCTGTTCTGGTGGCCTCGCCACAATATCTATATCTGGTGACTTCGTCACAATATCTTAGAACCTCGCTGCAATATCTGTGGTGTGTAGCGGTTGGGTGGGTCGAGTCGTCTCCCCACATGGTGTAAGGCTTGTACGGGGGTGTTATGGTTGACTCTGGGTTGGGATTTCTGCATTCATGATATATTTGTTCTGTATCTGCTATGGGCCTATGAGTTTTATTCTGATTTCTGTACTAGGCCAAGGCCTAGATAAGTCTGACTCTGAGGTTTGATCTGTTTTGGGATGTGGTTGGGTTATGTTACACACTGAGTTTACCAAACTCACCCTTTACTTTCACATCTGTAGGAAATCCCCAACCATAGTGGGCTTGGAGCTGTGAGGGATTCGGAGTGGCCACATCATCTGCAAAGTTGGTTTTTCTAAGTTAGTTTATTTTTATTAATTTTTTATATTCTGATTTAATTTTGGGTTTTAAGTTGTAATAAGGCCGCTATACAAATTTCTCTTTCCGCTATGGTTTTTATTTTCTGATTATATTTATACTATGTCGAAACTGCTAGTGTTAGGCTACGCAGGTTTTCAAAATTAATGAACGTTTTCAGGACTCAACAAGCACGACAAATGGATAACCTAAAGATTGATAAATCGGCTTTTCATTCAATGTCTATTTTTACAAAGACCATCCTAATCACTTAAACCAACAAATGCATACTAAGTCGTAAGTCCATGTGACACGTCAGGTCTGGCCATAACGTTTGGGCCGGGTCTGGGGTGTTACAGTTGTTATGGTTGCTGAGCATCGAGATTACCTTTTCCAATGTAATCTTTGCCCTGGTAGTTGAAAAGGTAGTCCGAAAAAGGTGCGAGGCATACTTTGCCTTCATATCCGACTCTATTCCTATAAAGCTTTCTGTACGAGATATTCGTACTATGAGGGATTTTTTGGATTTTTTCTCAAAGAATTGCCCGAAATACCTCCGAATAGAGAGGTTGAATTCGGCATTGATTTGTTGCTAGGTACTGCCCCTATGTCCATTGCATCCTACCGCATGGCATTGAAGGAACTTACGAAGCTAAAAGCTCAGCTCTAGGAACTTCTTGATAGGGGGTTCATTCGACCGAGTGTGTTTCCATAGGGGGCATCACTATTGTCTATTAAGAAGAAGGACAGATTGATGAGAATGTGTATAGATTACCGACAGTTGAACAAGTTAACGGTAAAGAATATGTTTTCGCTACTGAGGATTGACAACTTATTTGACCAATTTTACGGGACTTCTGTTTTGTCTAAGATCGATCTTTATTCTGGTTACCATCAGCTCAAGGTTAAAGAGACTGAAGTGTACAAGATAACCTTCAGGACTCGTTATGGACACTACGAGTTTCTTGTGATGTCTTTCAGTTTGACAGATGCCCCTGCAACATTCGTGGACTTAATGAATCGGGTGTTCCAACCATTTTTGGATCAATTTGTGGTGGTTTTTATCGTTGACATACTGATTTATTCCAAGATTGAGTCTAAGCATGATGATCACCTTCATATTGTCCTCCAGAAACTCTGAGAAAAATAGTTGTATCTAAGTTTAGCAAGTGCGAGTTTTGGTTGCAAGAGGTTTCTTTTCTAAGGCATACGGTGACTGCTCAAACAATAGTTGATTGGAGCTATAGTTGATTGGAAACAACCGAGGAATGTGCCTGAACTTCAAAGTTTCCTGGGTTTAGTGGGTTACTACCGAAGGTTTGTCGAGGGATTCTCTTTGATTACATCACTTCTGACAAAGCTACTGCATAAGAATGCTTCATTTGTGTAGTCTGAAGAACAGCAGTCTAGTTTTGAAAAGCCGCAGTCTGTACTGGCGCAAGCTCCTGTTCTAGTCCAACCTGAATTGGGCTCCTACCATATTTTGGATTATTTCCCCTTCTTATACTTTGATGAAATAATATCATGTGATACATTTTCTATGGAACATATATTGAAGTGCAAAACGATGGTTGTTCTTGGATGAGAGTTGTTCTTGAATAATGATTATTTTGACTTGTTCCAAATGTGAGTTGTTCTACATATAGAGGTTGTTCCGAATAAAAGTTGTTATGTGGTGATGCCTTTCTGGAAAAGGTTGTAAATTCTCCATTAATTTTATTATAGTACTTTGGTAAATTCTCCATTAATTGACAAAGTCGTATCTATAATTGTGAATACCGATTAAACTTGCAAGGGTTAGTAAAAGAAAAGGGTGGGATTTTAACATGTCTTCTTTGTAGCAAATATTGCATGTCTATCTTTAGAAATGATGAATATATATGGTTCAAAGAGACTTCGCTTTTTTTTTGCTATTCCTAGTTTAATTTACTAAAAATGCTATGGAAAATGCTCCAATCTTGTAGTTTTGGTTAAACATTTTACTAAGTCTACAACTATTGTTAAACTATATAGTTCCCACCTCTTCTGATTGAAAGATAGTGTAGAGTTTTAAATAAATAAAGATTTGAATAAATTTGTTGAAACAAAATGGGTGTGGAGAAGAAGATGATGGTGGTGTGGATTTGTGCAATGATGGTGAGCTCAATGTTGATGGAAAATAGTGCAAATGCTGAAAACCTTAACTATGGAGGAATTGAAAGAGGAGATATGCAAAAGCCATGCAGACCAGGGACGCTTAATTGCGTACCAGAACCCGCCAACAAGTATGATAGAGGATGCTCACGCTTAGAAATGTGTCGAAATGGTCGCTAATTCATTATCATTCATTTACCACCATGGAAACCATTTTTAACATAATTAATATAATATTCTTTTTGTTTGAATAGAATTTAGATATTATAATAAGATTGAAATCAATGTATTCAATGTAATTTTACTTTATTTAATTAATGTAAGGTAATATTATTTAAAATAGTAAGTAATTAACACAATAAAAATATATTAATTATTTTGAAAATTTGAATGTAATACTAATAAAAAAAATTAATCGTTATTAAAGCATCTTTTTAAAAAATATAAAAATTGATATATTGTAAATTAAACATTTCACTATTCAAATTGATTATAATAATTTGTAGATATATTAGACTATAAAAATGTATTTTTATAAATTTTCATATATGAAATATAATGTTATATGTTATCTATACTATACAATACTATATTATTATATTATATATAAATTATTAATTTTTAAATGTATTTACGTCCTTAATTGAATTGGTGTCAAGAGTCAACCGAGCATCAACTCAGTTAAGAAAATTACGGACATGTCCTCCCGTAATTAAAATAAGTTATATTATTTTAGAGTTTAATCTTTTTATTTTAACAAAAACTGATAAAAAATGCATATTGTGATATTTAAACCCACTAAATTTACCACTCAACCAAAGCATCATTTTGATATTTTTTATACATTTTTATTTTAATATGCACAATTTATTAAGTTCATTAGTTTTATATATTAATAATATTGTTGATTGAGTTAGTGTTACAAGTTAACTCGACGCAAACTCAAAATTGTTGACAACATCATGATAAAAAGTTTGTACTCATTTAGTATTCTTAATATGATGTATTTATGTGTTTAAATTTCGTTTTACTCTCAATTTAATCTAATCCATTTTAATATCATATATATTGCATGTTTTGTTACTAATTAGTTTCAAGCCATATGTTATTTACAAATACATCTTTGTATTTTAAATACATGATTTTCGCACGTAATCAAGTATTATATAATTTCTAATTTAAATAATTAGAATTTACTATTTTAAAAAAGGTGATATATTTTCTTTTCTTTTTACTTTTTATTATTAATGAAACATAATAATTTAAATATAAAATTTAGCTTTTTTATTTATTATATAATTTCATTTAATAAAGTCTTTTAATAGAATTAGAATTCCTATTCATAAATATGATAAATCTTATAAATTATAAAAAAATATTTAAAATGGTGAATTCAATAATATAATGAATAACAAATGCAAAATTAATATGTTCAATAGTTTGTCTAAACTCATGCATTTATATGTACTATAAATAATTTATGAGAAAAAATAATAAACCCAAGTTGTAACCTATTGATTCGGTGTTTCACCTACACCAGAATTAACCTGGATTTGAATTAGCATTATACCAAAAATGTAACTGCCCGGTTTATAGCTAAATTGGAACAATGGTTTCGGGACTACATGTAACGCCCTATTACCTGAAACCATCGTCGGAGTCGAGTATGAGACATTACTAAACTTATTTTAATATTTAAACAAGTTCAAACAATTCTCATAGTAAACTGTCCATCTGCGTCACAGTCGCTAAAAAATTTATATCTCGAGTTACGAAATTCGAAATAAAATTCCGTAAATTTTCCCTGAAACTAGACTCATATATCTACTTACTAATTGTTTTCTAGAATTTTTGGCCAGGCCAATTAGTACAGTTTATTAGTTAAAGTCTTCCTGTTTCGTGGTTCTGCTACTCTCTCCTTTATTATTACCAATCGATATCTCCTCATGCATGAGTTTCAATGACCATCCCGTTTGTTTCTAATAAAACTAGACTCAATGAGGATTTGAATTTTTAAAGACAGAACAGGGGATTCAGAAATTGCTCTAAACCTGTTTCACCAAAACATAAATATCTCATAAAATACAACTCTTTTACTTATTTTGTTTCTTCCACATGAAAATAGATTCATTAAGCATAAATTTCATATTTTATTCATCATCAAATTCTACCTATACCATTTTAAGTGATTTTTCAAACTCACATCACTGCTGCTGACTGATTTTGCATTCTGGCCAATTTTACCTTTCCAAGGATTTTCATGGTTTAATTAAGACATAAAGCATACATGTTATCATATATAAACTTGATTAGCCATTCCAATAGCTAATCATTCTCAAACATTTCCAATCTATTCATGGGTCATATCGTAAGATTACACACACAAAATGATTGGAATTCTATACATGCCATATTTCCAAAAATTACAAGTCATTATACCGCAATTGTCTAGTGATAGTGTGAGCGTGTCTCTGACCGTCCCGATCTCCAAATTGACTTGTCAAAACTACAAAGAATGAAAAGGAGGGAGTAAGCATAGATGCTTAGTAAGTCCATATGCAAACAACAAATAACTTAACAAAGCAATTATACCAACTAACATTAGTATAATATCACCAAAACACATATCACATTTCTATTCATCATTCATCATCTTACCATATTATTGTTGTCGTATCAAGTCTCAACCCGAGGGTTAAGTACATACCTGTCCAAAGTGTCCATTCCACAACACTTACCAATACGTCACTTGTATCTTGAGTATTCTTCCATTTTACTAGAATTTTACCTGTTGAACACATCAGAATATAATTCGGATACATGGAAAGTTTGCACATAAGTGCCACATATGTAGCCAAGCTACCATGTAACCCGCCCATAAGCGAACTCAGACTCAACTCAACGAGCTCGGGCGTTCGCATCCATAAGTGAACTCGGACTCAATGCAACGAGCTCGGATGCCTAGTTACATCTCACGAACTCGGACTCAACTCAACGAGCTCGTACATTTGCATCCATAAGTGAACTCAGACTCGACTCAACGAGCTCGGATGCGCAAGTATCCTAATCTATTCCTAAGGTTCAATGGAGCTTTCCTCGTTCGTACTCCTTTACCATTCTCCTTGGAATACCAGTGACAATACTTCGATAGTCTTTCACATTTTTCACATAATTCATAAAATTTTTGCATGTTGTCCAACAATTACCACAAAGCATAGAATTGCATAATAACAATCATAATATCGTATAAATAGCATTAAATGATTTAAAATAAAGGCTATATTACAATATTTACATATGAACTTACCTCGGTACAATATGTTAGAAATCAAGCCTATTCCTCGAAAACTTTATTTTTCCCTCGATCACGACTTGAATCTCGTTTCTCTTGATCTATAATAACAAATTTAGCTTATTTAATACTCACATTTATTAAAACAATCCTTGAATCGAACTTTGGCAAAATTACATTTTTCCCCTAAACTTTTGCATATTTACACTTTTGCCCCAAAGCTCAGAAATTAAACTTCATCCTATTTTCTTATATTTTATGTCATGATGATCATTTTTCCCTTCTATAGCAACATTAAATTCACACTCTAACATGTACTTATGAATATTAGGTATTTTTACCGATTATGTCATTTTACTCGTTTTTACGAAAAATCACTTAGCAAAAGTTGTTTAACACAATCTCAAACTTCATGTTCTACCATAAAAAATCAACATAAACACATTTCACCTATGGGTATTTTTCCAAATATAAACCGTAGGTTAAATTATTGGTAGAAATAGTTAAACCGAGCTACGAGGATTTCAAAAATGTAAAAAAACATTAAAAACGAGCATAGAAATCACTTACAATCAAGGCTTAAAAGTGTTGAAACCGTAGCTATGGTGGAGAGAAAAATTCGGCAGCAACTTATGGAGAAGATGATCATTTTTGTGTTATTTTTCCCATTTTATTTCATTTAATATCCAAATGACCAAAATGCCCTTCCTTACTAAACTTTCAAAAATTCCATCCATATCCAATTTTGGTCCATAAACTTAGAAATTGGTAAAATTTCTATTTAATACCTCCTAATTAATATTTCAAAGCAATTTCATACTAAAAACTTCTAGAATGCAAGTTTTGCAACTTATTCAATTTAGTCCCTAATTTCAAATTAAGCACTTTATGCATAAAATTTCTTCACGAAATTTTCACACAATCATGCATTCATATCATAGACCTCAAAATAATCATAAAATAATTATTTCTATCTCAGATTTGTTATCCCGAAACGACTATTTTGATTAAGCCTTAATTTGGGATATGACACTACAAATCTGAGGTTGGAAAATTATTTTAATATTATTTTATGTGTTTAAGGCATGATATTAGATATATGTGAAATTTTGGTGTGTTAATTTTATCGTTTAAAGTGGTTAATTTGAGAAAAGGACTAAATCGCGTAAAATGCAAAAGTTGCATTCTATTTGATAAAGGTATCAAATTGCCATGACTTGCTAAATGAAAGGTCCTTATGTTGTAATTAGACCATTGATAGTGGATATGGACATAAATGGCCATAAAATGAATGTTTTTAAATGGTTTAAATTAAGGTTAAAATTGTAAATTGGTTAATATGTTAATATTAATTAAACCAAAATCATTTTATTCATCATCTTCCACCTATATTGTTGAAAATGAGAAAATAAATAGGGTTTTGAATGCTCAAAAACATTTGGCACTTGTGTGGCTTAATTGAGGTACGTATTTTGCTCGATTTTTTATGATTTCTACGTTTTTGTGATCGTTGCTTTCAGTATTAGCTAGCCCATGCCTAAATTTTTGAATGTTTTGATGATTTTGAAAGTTTTCATTGATGACTGCTTGATTTTTTGAATGTTTGATGATGAATAAAGAAAGTTTGGTGATAGATGTTCATCTTTTATTAAGTGATTTTTAGTGAAATTGAATAAAATGGACTAATTTGTGAAAAGTGTACAATGTGTGGTTTAAAGTGTAAAATAAATGAAAATATGGGCTGCTAGGGACTTAAGAAATATTCAGCCATGCATGGGTTTTTTGACATTATGTGTATTTTGTGATTTCATGAAATAGGGACTAAAATGTCAAAATGTGAAAGTTTAGGGGCTAAAGTGCAAAAATGTCCAAATGTATATTTTTGGATGAAATTGAATGAATTGGTGATTAAATGGGTTAATTTTGAATACATATAGATCAAGAAAGAAAGAACTTGGATTTAGATCGAGGAAAATCGAAGGTTATAGAGTAATCGATCTGATTCATCCATTCCGAGTACGAGGTAAGTTTGTAAGTGATAAACTTTGCTACAATTATGTTTTTAATGCTTTGATAATGCATAAGATGTATATATATGTGACTATGAATGTGTACGATGACAAATCGAGTATGTTTTGCACTTAGTGTGCGTTTCAAAATAGATTCGGCTATAAATAGCACTTAGTGTGTGAATTAGAATAGCTTTGGCTGTATGAGGCACTAAGTGTGCGATACCGAGATAGTTTCAGTTTAAATGTGATAGTACTAAGTGTGCAAAATTGTTATAGCTTTGACTAATCACTGATGCACTAAGTGTGCGAGTTCTTGGAGTATTGAAAGATTTTTGAACGAATCAATGCGTTAAACAAAGAGATGCTAATGAAATAAATAAATACGGGAAAGTACAGGTACGTACAATACCTATGTGGTAGTTGATACTATGTGTATGAAGCTTGATGAAATGGTATATTCATGATAAAGGGTTATAGATTAGAATTGAATGATGATATGAGAATTACTAAGTGTTTATTAGTTGGTGATTTAGATAATATGAATTATTGAGTAAACTTGGTACAAACTTACTAAGCTATGAAGCTTACTGTGTGGTATTTGTCTATGTTTTATAGTTCATCGAAGCTAGCTTAGATTCAAGGATTGTCAGGAAACGTCATCACACTATCGATCATTTTGTTGGTACTTTTAAAGCTTGTATATATGGTATATGGGATGTATAGGCTAGTGATATTTTAGTATGTTTTGAGCCTTGATATTAGCCATGAGATTTGGCTTGTAAATGTGGTATGTATAACCATCTAAGTTGGCTTGAATTATGTGTTTGGTAAGTGTTATATATGATGTATATAATGCTTTATGAATTGGTTTGGTTTGAGATGATGAAAAGATGAGTTTTGTGATATGAAATAGATGATATTATAATGAATTAGTGAATAGGGAATATATGCAAGTTGTGATGATTTTGGCATAATGATTTGGTATAATTTGAATATGGAATTGATTAGTTAAAATGGTTGATTTATACAGTATGTTAAGTGTTGTTTTGATGGGTTTTGGTTGCTTATAAATGACTTGAAATGGTACCAAATAAGTTGATTTGTATGCTTGATTGTAGGGTGGCAAATTGGTTTTCCAAATGGCCTATTTTTGTCAGCACGGGCAGAGACATACGCGTCTGTCTCGACCGTGTGCAACACACAGCTATGTTACATGGCCATGTGTCCCCTGGGGTAGCCCTACGAATTTAAGTAAGTGTCGAGCACGGGTTAAACACACGGGCGTGTGGTTAGTCGTGTGACCCAAGTCAGTAACCTCTCCAGTTTTGCCACGGCCAAGGCACACGGGTTGTCTCTGACCGTGTGATGCAAGTAAGTATTTATGCCCTATTTTCACACGGTCTATGACACGAGCGTTTCTGGTAACCGTGTGAGGCACACTGCCTATTCACACGAGTGTGTGACCCTGTAAATGTTATCGGTTTAGTCCCGAACCACTTCTAAGCATATTTTAAGATCTCGTAGACCTATGTAAGGGACATTGTGAATGATTTGTATGTCCTTTGATTATGATTGCTTAAATGTAAGAGAATGAAGTGTAATGATCGGTAATGCCTCGTAACCTTATTCTGACGTTGGATACGAGTTAGGGGTGTTACAAAAAATCAAATAAAAGTATGAATTAATGATTTTGTATTTTGATTTATTCTTTATTCTTGTGACCCATAAAATTTTTAAATATATTTTGAATAAATTTTTTTATTTTATTTTTTTCTTTTTGTATGTTGTAATGATTTTTTTTATTACCATTAGACAAATCCTTTACAAAATATAAAAGACGAAATCACTTTCAATCTTTTTTTGGACTGTCTATAATAAATTTTTTTAAAGACAAGATTTGGAGTGTCAAAAAGCAAGAGAAAAATATGGACTCAAGTGTCGATTATGCACGAGGATAACAGTTGGACCCGTATAATGCCTCAAATTGGTTGTAACACCCTAAAATCTGGCCTAGAGGTTTTAATCGGATTCTGAAGGTCACATTGGTCACCGAAATGGCCCAAAAAAAAACACCGTTTAAACTTCTTATTTTCTTTTCGAAAATATTTTCTTTTCGAAAACCACTTTTACTCGTGTTTTACTGGAAACAGTAGTAGGTTTTACTTAAGTTTTGTTAATATTAGTTTATTGTTGCTAAGGTTTAATTAAAGCCAAGTTAATAATTTCCTTGTTACTTTTGCAAACATTTTAGATTTAGCAATTTGTTAACTGAAGTTTCAAAACTAGTATAGCAGCGAAAAATATATTGTCTTACTTTTGATTGAAAATTCATGAATTTAAAACAAATACTTGATCCAAACAATTTTAAGGAGAAAATTTATTTCATTTTCCAACATCCATGCATGAAACCACAAAACTCTAAACCATAATAAAAAAAATCATACCACAGGATCACCTAAAAATATTTGCAAATCCATTTGAAAATAAACTATTATATCTTAAGAAAACTTTATCAAAACCAAACCGAGACAAAAAACTCTAAGACCTCCGAATTTTCTAAGCACAAGACCTAACTTGCAGATTACCTGGAAAGGTTAAACTAAGGGTGTGAGCTGCAAAGCTCAGTGTGAGTCAGTAACAAAATTAAACAATGTCGTAACAAGCAGCCGGTCAAACATACAATAACCATATTCTAATCATAACTAGAAATCACATCAAATTAGCGCATCATAGTACTTTATCACTAAATACGTATGCAATTCATATTCAAATGAAATATGGCACAAAATCTCACCTATCCAACTGCTACACACCATCTCCATCCATCCAACACACACCAATTAGTGTACACTAGACCCTTTTATCCACTACACACTGATATGGGTTATGGCGGACCCATCCAACCGATACACACCTTAAAGTAGTCATATGCTACTCAAATGTTGCGCACTCAAGCTGCCAACATTATTGTGGATTGATCGCCAAATTAAGTCAATGCAATTTAACTGCTAAATCAGACCTCCTTCTCTTTATAACCATGTCCTAACCACAATGCAAATACAATTAATTTAATACTTACGAATATATTAAATCAAACATACTCATATTCACTTTTAAATGACCCACAAACATACTCGTAACCAACAACATGCATAAATTCTTATTAACACATCCAAACATTCTCATATACCAAATTTTAGTATAACAAAGTCATATTAGCAACCTACATGAATAACAAAATTAACATATCTATACATACACATACGTCCAGATAGTAATACACCCTTCACTGTCATTAAAAAATTAGTAGAAGTGTCCCAATCAGTCTTACAGAGGCTTTAGCATGCAAGGGATCACTGTAATATCTCTAAACGGGGTCTAGTGGTTTTGGGTTTTTTTTTTCAAGTTCCGAGTGAGAAACTAAGAATTTAAAGAGTTTCTAGTAATTTTTAATTTAATTTAGAAGGTTAATTTCATCTAAAATCGATTAAACAATAATTTGAAAACATAAAAATATTTTTGAAAAATTAATTTTAAAGTAATTAAATAATTATTAGCGAAAATAATTAATTTGTGTCAAAAAAGAATTTTACAATAATTTTTATTGGGGGTTAATTTGAGTTAAATTTAAATATTAATTAAATTGGTTTTAATTGTAAAACAAGAGAAATTTTAAAGTATTTATATGGAAAATAAACCTTAAAATTCAAATTTTTGGAGGGAAAGGATTAAATAGTAAAGTAAGGGAAATGTGGGAGTGACTACTTGGCAAATTTCCCAATTTTTAAATTTCTGATGGGTTGTTTCAATTTTAAACACAATGATCTAGCCAACTTTTCATACAATTTACATCAGATCAAAGAGCTATAAAATCTGCTTTCTTTGCATGGTTTTAAAGATCTATCATAATAGAATAGATCCGAACAATTTTCTTCTCAAAATATTCTCTCTTTTCACCCGAAATTATTCTCAAAAATAGCCAAAAATATTTTGAAATTTCTCAACATTCTTGAATCAATATTTTCAATCAAAGGATTTAGAGCGAATCAAATGTAATTCTTATTTCTATACTTGTTTTTATGATGATTAGGAACATTTTTACATGATTTGGATGATAATTATATGATTTTTCATCCATGTCATCTTCTTCAAAAGCTTAAGGTTCATTAGTGGTGAATCTTGAATTTTGAGAGGAACTCCATAAATCGTGTTTAATCGTGTTTAATTGTGTTTAATCTATTAAAAGGTTTTTTTATCTTATTTATCAAGATTAAACACGATTTGTAAGGTAATTTGAAGAAATCTAAATTTCATCATCTTCATGAACTGATTTTCCAAATTTTTGTGAAATTGATTTAAATGTGAAATTGATGCTTAATATATGTGTATTTATTTTAGTATTGATGTTTGGAAGTGATCAGGATGGCTGGAGTGATCGATTTTGTGAGGAATCGAGTTTTCAACCTGATGTTAAAAATTCGGTAAGGTATCTTTGGGAGAGAAATTCGATTAGTATAGTTAATTAAAATTTATGTTTAATTTAGTATTGGAAAGGTGGTAATGCCTACTTTGTCTCTGTTGAAGCTCCAAATCTTGAAGAGGACCGAGATAACCGAAATTGAAGCTTGGAATCGCTTAGTTGATCAATTGTTGTAATTGAATAAAATTTGTGTGGTGAGTGTTTTTAAGGGAAATTTGGTAAATTGACCCTCAATTATGTTTAATTAGAAGCTTAATTAATGATTTCAATTAATTATTACGGTTAATTGGCTGATTTTGCAAGATTGGTATTAAATGTGCAAAATTTAATTTATTTTGGAAAAAAATGGTAAGTGAATCTTTGGGTGGTGTTGTGCTAATTAATTAGATTAATTTTAATGATGATTTTAAGCATGTGTACTGAAATTTTTTATCATGATATGTTGGTATTACAATTGGTAATTGAATATGGGAAATTGGAAAATGAATTGTTTGATTTCATTGAATGCTAAATTGCTATGTTGCATGCTATACATAGCATCTTGTCACATTAAATTGAGCACCATAATGGCTGATTTATATGTTATGTTTGACTAAATATATTAGCAACATGCATGGTGGATCCATTGGATATAGTTGACATGCCATAGGTTTTGTGAGTACTCACCATATTGATATGTTAATTGTGAGCAATGAGGCTCTAGGTGGACTGATTTGGAGTGGATAAAGGAGTGTTGAGTACGAGTCTCCACTCAATAGGTTATTTGAGGCACTATAAGGGAGCGTGTGCTTCAGCTCGCTCAACTCAGTGGACTATATTTGATATTTATGGGAGTTCGGAGATCAGTTTATCAAATATATGATCACCCGATTAAGCCATGAGAATTGTATGCCAATATATATTTATGTGTGATTGTTGTTATGTTAATTGATAATTGAAAGCCATGAATAATTGATTTTTGGTATGGAAAATGCTTTTGGAAATTAAATCGACATGTTTAATTATTTTGGCAGCCAATTGGTGAATGATTGATTATGAGTTACGCATGAATTCAATATTGATTTACTTGTCAATTTTATTAACATTCACTAAGCTTTTTAAAAGCTCACACCCTCATATTCATGCAGATAATCATCAGGATTAAGGAGCTGAGGAGCCGAGCAAGAAAGTTCCAAGAGATTTAGGCTTCATAGGGACCTTATTACGCATTTTAGAGACTTTAATCGGGCATTGTGGTACTCCCAATAATTAGTTTGATTTTGGTTGTAAATGGACTTTGGACATTGGACATTTTATTTTAGATGGTTTTATAATAATTTTGAGGCATGTTTGATAACACAGTGTGTGAGGCATGAAATTTATACAAATGATTGTTTAAATGAAGCTTTTATGGAGTGGTTTACTAGTGACTAAGGTACGCCACTTGTTTGATTTATTGGTGTTTGTTAAGCATGAAATTGATTGCCTAATTCTATTTAACTGAGGCTTAATTGATTTCAGTAAATTCAATGGAAGGTGTATTTATATGTATGTTAATTAATTGTAGTTAAATTGGGTTTAATTGGCTATTAAAATATGCAAAATCAGGTTTTAAAATGAGTTTTTCACAAAAATAGGTGCAATGGTTTTCACACGAGCGTGTGCCTATCCACACGGGCTTGTGGGTAAGTGACACATGCGTGTGGAACTAAAGCTATCACACACGGGTGTGTAGGATTTCCACACGAACGTGTGTGATCTGCCAAAAACTTTTTCACGACACGAACATGGGCTTTTAATGAGACATAGTCTGGGGGACATGGCCGTGTGGATTTTTGGGGTTTGAATTTTTATCTTTTTAAATTCTTAATTCTAATTTCTTTAGGTTACAATTAGATCTTGAAAATTGATTAGTTTCATTAGAGCCTTAAATGGTATGGAAACTTGGAAAAAATTTAGGATTAGTCTTGTAATGAGTAAAATTTGATAGAAACACACTTAATTTGCAAATTGAAATAGGTCTTGATAGTTTGTATTTATCACAATTTAGTCCCTAATAATAGAACTTGAATTAGACGTAGCAAACGAACTCAATTTAAGCTAAAATTTTTAGGCTTGCATAATTTTGACTAAAAGGTCGATAAACACTTAGATCTAAAATCGAGATAGTTTTACCATAGGTGGTAAAATGACGAAAATGCCCTAAGGTTAAATTACCTAGGAAAAGTTTAAAATTTGCTCATAATTTGCTTCTGCATTAATAAACAACTATTAAATAGATAAGATTGAGGTGTTGTAAGGTCGGGTGTGTATTGGGTGGTCATTAGTTGGAGAGTCATTTAGGTGGCTAATGTAATGCTTTGAAATAGGGCCAATCCATCCCGGTCAGGTTTGGAGTGTCACATTTAGTGGTATCAGAGCTAGGTTTAAAATCATAGGATAGCCTAAGCTAGCTCGAAACCTTGAATGCTAATGATTCTCGATTTATGATGTTTGTTTACTTGTGTTGATTAAAATTTCATAATTTTTCCTATGCATGATTTTTGTGCTATAAGATGTTCTTAGGGTAAGATTGGGAACACAATGCCCTATAGGAACTATACTTAGTAAATCTTCGCTCTCTTACCGCTACTCACTCTTGGTACATTTTCTTTACTCTTTTTCATTAGTATATGATAGTCGTTATGCCTCTACGTCATGATCAGGGTAGTATAGATAACGATGTGCCACCATGAGATGATGCTCAGATGGGCCGCATGAAGCACTTCATGTCTGAAATGGTAGGAGCACTATAGCGTATCGCTGGTGCCAACGTTGCTCTGATTCGCCAGGGTTTGCAAGTGGAGCATTTATGAGTTCTTGGAGTTAAAGAGTTTCGTAGTGTTGGGGGCGGTGATCCCGCATATGCAAAGTATTGGTTGGAAGGTGTCGTTCGTATTCTCAGTTAGATGGGCTACTCTGACGAGAATAAGTTGGGTTTTGCCGTATCACTACTGACGAAAGAGGCTCACAAATGGTGGATGACTATCGAGAGGGGTACTACGCCTGATCGTTTGACTTTGGACTTTTTCTTAGCATCATTTCAGAGGAAGCTTATGAGTGAACAGTATATTGAGGCTAGGAGATAAGAGTTTGTGGATCTTATTTAGGGTACTTAGCTGGTAAACGATTACAAGGCTGAGCTTTTTTGGTTGAGCCAGTATGCTTCCAAGTTTGTGTCTTCTGAGGTGAACTGTTTTACGAGATTCAGGTTCAGGTTGAATCATGAGATTAAGCTCTACCTTGTTGCTCAAAATATCGAGGTCTTCGACGAGTTAGTTGAGAAGCCTCATACATTATAGGAGACTTTGGGGAAAGAGCCTAAAGCTACTTCATTTGGAGTTGTTAAGAGGTCGACTGAGGCTGGTATTGGTTTGGTCGTAAGGGCAAGAAAAGTCGTTTTAGTAGATCTGGGGGATGTGTTACCGGTGATCATGGTCAGGACCAATATCCTGTAAGAGTTTAGGCTGGTACTGTTGATCAGGAGGCTACTGCATGGCCAATATGTGAGCATTGTAGTCGACGTCATCGTGGTGAGTGCTAGAGGATGACATGTGCTTGTCTTGCATGTGGTTCTATGGAGCACCGTATGAGTGACTACCTGAGGAGAGCCATTGTTGTATGCGATCAGCCTATTGCTGCTGCACCTATTCTGGCTCGAGGGAGAGGCCATGGCAGAGGTGATTGTGGTAGAGGTGCTAGAAAGCCTGGTGCTACTCAAGGTGGTAATGGTGGTCCTGCTAGAGTTTATGTAGTGAGGGAGCCCCAGACCAGAGAGGCGACTAGCATTATAACAGGTACTCTAACGCTACAGTCTTTTTTTCTTTGCTAGTATTAGTTGATTCTGGTGCGACTAGGTCATTTATCCTGAGAGACGTAGCAAAAGAGTTAGGGATTGTGGTAGAAACATCTAGATCGAGTGTTACGGTTGTCTAGATCGAGTGTTACGGTTAAAAGCCTTCTAGGTGATAATGTAGTGGTGGATTGGGTTTATTGTCGTTGTCCTCTAATGGTTCAGGGACAAGTGTTCTAGGTTGATTTGCTTGAGTTTCTATTTTAGGGTTTCGACATCAATCTTGAAATAAATTGGTTGTCTAAACATCGGACTAAGGTGGATTGCAAGGCGAAGTTGGTGACTCTGTGTGGTATTGGCGGTTCAGAAGTTGTTGTTGGTGAGAAATTTGAGTTGTTGTCGAATGTGAGTTCTTCGCTTCGTGCTGAGAAGTTTGTCTGGAAAGGTTGGGAAGCTTATCTAGCCTATATCCTGAATACTGATAGTAGGGAGATAAGGCTAGATGAGATTCGAGCTATTTGTGATTTTCCAGATGTGTTTCCTAAAGAGTTGCATGATTTATCGCCAAATAGAGAAGTTGAGTTCGGTATTGAGCTCTATAACACCCCTAACTTGATTTCGTCACTGGAACAGGGTTACAGAGTGTTACTAAATTTTACAAAATAATTATAGATAATTCATGTTAAATACTGTTTATTTTTGAAACTCTTCATATTGTCCCTTGAATGGACCCTTGAGGTCCATTATAAATGTTGGAATCAAGTCGGGACTAAATTGGGAACTCAAGAACTTTTTCGCAAAATTTCACAATGTAACACCCCTAACTCGTAACCGTCGCCGGAATAGGATAAGAGACATTACCAAACTTGTAACTAAATTCAAAACAATTATTTATCCAGAAACATCATAATTCAGTCAATATCATTCGTTCATATCCATTATGTACTTAAAACAAACTTATCAAGCTTTAATCATACATTTGGGACTAAATTGTAACATATTACAAATTTTAAAAACTTAGAGAATTTTCAACCTTTCAAGTGTCACACACCCATGTGAACAGACCGTGCGTCTCACACGGCTAGAAGACATGCCCGTGTCTTGGACCGTGTGAAAACAGGGCATACATACTGACTTGTACCACACGGCCAGAGACACGCCCGTGTGCCTTGGCCATGGTCGAAACTAACTTGGGTCACATGATCGACTACATGCTCATGCGCTAGGTCATGTGTCATTTAGGGGGTATACTGACTTATGCCACCCAGTCAATCACACGCTCGTGTGTGAATCTGTGTGACACACACGGCCAATAGACACGCCCGTGTGTCTAAGCCTTGTCAAACCTGTAGGGTATACTGACTTAATTTGTAGGGTACCCCAGGGGACGCATGGTCGTGTAACTTAATCGTGTGTCGCACACGACTGAGACACACATCCGTGTCTCTACCCGTGTGGACAAAAATAGGCCATTTGTAAAGACATATTGCCACCCTATAAACACAACAATTACAAGCATAATTGACCATATTTATGCAACCCAATTGGCAACCAAAATAACCGTTTCAATACATAATATTTGCCATATCAACCATATCTATTTCATACCCAAATACCTATCTATCATCATGCATAATCCACCCATTTAACAACCACATATCAAAACATATCATATTATAACATCTATATACAACAAAACATGGTATCAAAAAAAGCCAATTCACATGGCTTAACTTATACACAAAATATGCCAAAAGCATAACTTCCAAATGACCATAACTATACCATTTGAACTAGCCTATACATGCCATATTTACAATTTCACAAGTTCAAAAGTACCAAATCAAAAATTTGATAGTGTGATGTGCAACTCCGACTTGTCCAATACGAGTGAGCTAACGAACCTCTATAAGACATAGAAAACGAAACAAAGCAAGCTTATAGCTTAGTAAGCCCGTATAATTCAGAATTAAACTTACCATTTATACAAAATCAAGTAATAAATAAAAATGCCAACAATTCAATTTAACCATCACCTATTCAGACATAGTCATCACATGTTAGTCATTTAACATAAACATAAACCATCTATTAATACAATACTCTGTATTATTCCAAAATTCACATATCATATATATAACATTAATATCACTTATAACCCGTAACTTATCCGTATAAACAATATTTAGGCCTGTTGAACCTATTAGAATTTCAAATGATAGTCGAGTGAACAATGTAAGTAATCTGTCAATTCATCATCATACATACTCTTTCGAGTCATGGTTGGTAAGCTCCTTCTGAGTTGATGAACAGTAAGCTCTATTGAGCTAAAAACAGTAAGCTCTATTGAGCTGAATAGTAAGCTCTTTTGAGCTGAATCGGTAAGCTCCAATGAGCTGAAACAGTAAGCTCTTACAAGCTATGGTGAGTCTGCAACAAATGCAGGAGCTTAACCAATACAGTAATCTCAGTAACACGTCACTCGTATCCAGTGAATTCATATAGTTCAAACGGGACTCAGTAATGAATATAATATATTATTAAGACATTTATATTTCAATTATTTCAATTATATACATTCAATTCAACAATTACAAGTATAGAAAATTTTGATTCTAATTATACGAACTTACCTCGTATTTGCTTGTATAACCGCCGTCTACTCGTCTACCTTTCGTTTCCCCCGATCTAATTTCGGTAATTGTTTATCTTGATCTAGATATTATCAAATTCAATATTTTTAGTAAGCATTTAATTCAATTCACATATATTTGACAAATTACACATTTGCCCCTATACTTTTGACTACATTTCAATTTAGTCCTTTTTACAAAAATGGCAAATTTATATAATTTACCCTTAACCCATGTATAACGAAATTTCACATAACCTCATAGTAGCTCATATTTTCATTATATTCACATTTTCAACCACAACATTTCTACCTTTCACAATTTAATCCCTAATTCTCATTTTTGTCAAAAATTACTTTATAAAACTTGTATATCTATTAACAACCATCAATAATCTAACAAGAAACTTCAAAATACCCAAGTATTCAATAATGGCATATCTCAAAATCTATAACAGTTTCAAAAACGAAGGTACGGGCTAGCTAGATTAAGCTACAATGAGCTCAAAAATGTAGAAATCATTAAAAACAGATCAAAAATCGTACCTTATGTAACAGTCCGATTTTGGGCCTAGTCGAAATAGTGGTTTCAAAACCACTACTCCAAGGCTGGAGAAATTATTTTTAATGTTATTTAATGTTTTATAGCATGATTATATGAGTGCATGAAAATTTTGGTGAAATAATTTTAGCGATTGCTTGCTTAATTGAGAAAAAAGACTAAATCGCATAAAGGCAAAAGTTTTGTTTTGCTAGCTAAATGTGTTAAATAGCTAGAGAACCATAATTAGGGGTCTTTAAAGAGCAAATAGACCTTTAAGAAAGGCTTGGCCAGCCATAGAGACAAAGAGATAAAAATTTTCAATGGTTAGGTGAGTTTGGTGACTTATTTTGAATAGTATAATAATAAAATAAATAAAAAAGGTATCATCTTTCACCTTCCTTCTTCCCCACCGAAAATACCAGCAAAGAGGGGGTTTTGAAAGCTCAAAAATATCAGCAACTTATATCCCTTACAAGTAAGTGATTTTGATGGCCTTTCTTGATAATTTTTGTACTTTTGGGACCCTTGTAGCATAATCTAGCTAATGAGTGGACTATTTTGCAAAATGGTTGAAAGTATAGTGTTTTTCCATTAGATTATTCATCTTTTTTTCTGAATTTTTATGGAATAAAATGAATCTTGGTTGTTAAATAAACAACTTTTGTGAAAGGATTTTCATGAAAACACCTAATATGGACCATTTTGTAAAGTTTGTTAAATGGATAGGAATTGTGTGAAATAATTGGAATTTTGAGTTGCTACAAGAGTAATAAAGGTTGGGCTAGGCTTGGCTAATGAGTAAATTTGATAAAAATCATTTTACGAGCCTAAGGGCAAAATTGTAATTTTTGTGAAAGTCTAAGGGCAAAATGGTCATTTTTTCAAAGTATGAATTGTGGAATGCTTAATTTAATGTGATGATTAAATGAATAAATTTTATTATTTTAGATAAAAAAATCGAGATTTGGGCTTAAATCGAGAAGGTACGTGGTTTAGAACTAAAAGGGAATAATTAGCCATTTTTGCATTCGAGGTAAGTTCGTGTGACTAAATAAGCATATTATCCATGTTATTGTTAATATACTTGAAATCTATCTTGCTATGATTGTATTGAATTATATGTTGATGATATTAAGTATGAGAAAGTGATGCCAAATGTTAATAACATTTATGTGATGATTGGATACATTGGAAATTTGATGGAATATGATATTCCATTGAAATGAGTAATATGTGCGTAAATATTACAACTTCATCGTTATTATGCATTTAATGATTGATTTTGCATAAAAAGTTTGAATGCGGCTATGAGTAATGTATGATGAGATTAATACGGGAAATTCCCGATTGAACCGTAGGAATAGATTGGATATTCATGCCATGATGCTAGGGAGATATGAGAGCTAGTGTAAGACCATGTCTGGGACATGGCATCGGCCTCGAGGTATGAGAGCTAGTGTAAGACCATGTCTGGGACATGGCATCGGCACCGATAGATGAGAGCCAGTGTAAGACCATGTCTGGGACATGGCATCGGCCTCGATATACGAGATTTAGTGTAAGACCATGTCTGGGACATGGCATCGACTTTGATGTGTGAGATAGTGTAAGACCATGTCCGAGACATGGCATTGGCACCTTATCCTATGCTTGAGGCTTATTGAATATCCTGTAGTATTCCAAATGGTTCAACGAGAAATTTACGATTTATGTCAGAATAAGAGAGGTTATGACCATGATGTGAGTGATACAGGTACTTACATGAAATTCATGAAATGCATGCTCAATTTATATTGTATGATTAGTAAAGAATGAAAATGTGTAACCTATGTTTATGATCATGTTGAAAGGGTAAATATTCATGAGTGATGAGCTCGATGTATATTGGACTTTTGGTAAGAATGTAAATGAGTAAGTCATACCTATGAGCATGACTTTGTGACGACCTTGTAAATATTAGGTCAATACCTATGGTGTATAATTATGTGGTAAATTTGATGGATGATTATGTGTGAGGATTTTAGATCGAATTAAATTGGGACATGATATGTTTATCCCTTCACCTTGTGGCCTAATGAATATGAAAAGAGAAATTGATTGGCAAAAAAGCCTATTTAAAGATAATTATGAAAGGGTAAAATTAGCATTGAGACAGTTTTGGACGCAGCAACCCGAATTTGAAAATCCACCAAAAATTTTGGAAATTGAATTAGAGGTTGAATAAAATATAAAATTAAATATTATTGAGTCTAGTTTCATATAAGAGAAACTTTGTAATCAAAAGAAGTTCATATTATGAGATATTTTAATTGTTGTGAGACAGATTCAGAATGATTTCGAAATCCCCTGTTCCAATTTTTGAAAAATCATTAAAAACTGTAAAAAAATAATTATGGGTTATTTATATGCCTAGAATCCTTAATGAGTTTATTTTAAAAAAAACAAAAGGGAACATCATATAAATCCCGTATGAGGAGATAACTAATTTTTAGTGAAGAGGGGTCGGAACTGTCAGACAACAAAATAGGGGTGAATTTAAAGAATAAACTGTACTTATTGGCTATACCAAAAATTCTAAAATTTTTATGGTAAGAAGATATATGAGTCTAGTTTTAGAGAAAATTAACAGATATTAATTCGGAGTTCCATAGCTCTAGATATAAATAATTTAATAATTGAAACTCGAGAAAATAGCTTGACTTGAACATAAGCAAAAGCGCAAATATTGTGGTATTACCTTGAGAAGTAAGTTGATAAATTGCTTATTAATTTCATACGGTCTTACTAATCTATAAAGCTTACTCCCTTCCTTTTCTTTTATTTAGCGTTGACAGGTTAGCTCAGGGTTGAAGGTCGTCGGAGGCAACACCACACTATCAAACCATCACCTTCGGAATATTGATATATATATGTTAAGCGCCTTCAAGTGAGTGGCATGTATAGGGGCTTGGTTTTTTTTTATGATATATGTTAACATGACTAGCCAAATGTATTGGCCTATATTGAGTTATTTTTATATGGTCATGAAGGGTGGCTCATATTGATTATGGTTTGTGAACCTATCTATCTATGCTATGTTCTAATGCTTGTGATGTGATTATGCTTGTTGGCCATATATGGTTGGTGTTATGAATTATGTGCATGATGAATGTTTTATGACCAATCTAAATGGTCATGGCCATGAATTAAATGTGTAATTTGGAAATAAAGATGTGAAAGATTAAGGGTAATTTAAAGGCTTTGAAAATAGCCTAAGTGTTGGCCACACGGGCTGAGACACGGCCGTGTGTCTCAACCGTATGGGGGACACGACCTTAGCACACGGATGTGTGGCTTGCCTGTGTGGTTCAAATTATTTGCTGATGTCATAGTTAGATAGTTACATGGCTTGAGGATACGGGCGTGTCGAAGGCACACAGGTGTGTCCCTGTGTCCATACGGGCGTGTGACCTTGTCTCATGGAATTTTTTTTAAGTTTTCCCAAAACTTTGTAAGGTTCTCGGTTTAGTCCCTAACTAATTTCAATGCATGTTTAGGGCTTCGTAGGCCCGTGTATGGGACATTATGCATGTGTATGAAAGGTTTTGATACGAATGGAATTTTGTAGCCTATTTATTGCATGTTTGTGAACGATTAAGTCTGTTAATGCCTCGTACCCTGTTTCGGTGTCGAACGCGGGTAAGGCGTGTTACACCTTAATCAAAGATTGAAGTTGTCGAAACCTAAAAGCATAAAAATGGTTTCTCTTCTTTTTATTTTTGGTGATGAAAGGATGAACATTGAACATTAAGGAAATTTTGGTATTTTGTTTTATTATTAACTAAATACGTAAATTACCATTATAACCTTATAATAAAACTTAATATATCATGTAATTCATGGACATAAATGTCCACTAACCTTAATCATGGTCAAATAACATTACAAGGACTTCCATATTAATAAACCATAGCTATTTAGTATTTTTAAACAATAGAACTCTACTTTTACGCGTTACGTGATTTAGTCCTTTTTACTGAATTAAGCATTTAAACAGTAAAATTTCTTTACGAAACTTTCATATAATTAATCTATCATGCTATAAACCTTATTAAAATAATAAAATAAATATTTTGACTTTGGATTTATGGTCCCGAAACCACTGTTTCGATTTCACATAAAAACGGGTTGTTACACACAATTTCTCTCATTTATAGGGGTCACACACCCGTGTGGATAAGCCGTGTGGCTCACACGATCAGGTGACACACCCATGTCCTAGTTCGTGTGGTGTATGAAATAGATCACACGGCCGTGTCCTTATCCTGTGTAACTCTCTGAGTTGCAAAACATTAAGGTGCAAGTTTCACATAGCCAAGACACACGCCCATGTTCTAGGCCGAGTAGCACACACGGCTGAAACGCATGCCCGTGTCTCTGCCTGTGTGCCAAATTCTGAGCATTCTGCTTTTAAATTTTAGGATGCAGGGGACACACGGCCAAACCACATGCCCATGTGTCAAGCCGTGTGTCACACACGGTTAAGACACACGCCTATGTGTCTATCCATGTGGACAAAATAAAGCTATTTTCTAATTTTATTTCTCACCCAAACTTTGCCAATGACCTACACCAAAACTTTCATTCATATACCAACCAATTCAAGCATCATAACCAAGTTAATTCTAACATCTAACATGGTACATCATTACATGCATTCATATTTATAATCTTACCCTTTTGTGAACATACATTTTAACATAATTTAATCAACCACACTTAATACATGGATATACATCATGGTATAACCTTATAATTTTACCAAAACAAATCTTTACTAGCCATTCCAATGACTAGATTACAATCAACCATTTACGTGCCAATATGGCCAAGTAACCTATACATGCCATTATAACCATAGTTGATTTACCATATGTACCAAAATAGGCCGATGGATAGTGTGAGTGATCTCTGCCAAGCTTCCAATCCAACGAGCTTCTGATTTACTATAAAATAGGGAAATAAAACTAAGTAAGCATATAATGTGTAGTAAGTTCGTATAACATGGTACTTAACTTACAATTCCTTCTATTTCAAGATAAACATGTAAGGCACATTCAATGAATTTGATCTCAAGCCCTACACATATCTTCATTGCCCTTGTTAGTCATACATTCCACAATATCATCAAAAAACATATATGGGATCCACAACAATCAGATTTCCAGACACATATGCTTTCCACATCACATATGTTCATTTAAAATTTATAAATCATATCTTTATATTACAAGTATATTTTCATAATAATTTATCTCGAGTTCAGATTATTTCATGTCAGAACTTTACTCATATTATTCGAAATATCCATGTCACACGAGTAGTACACTCAAGGAGTACAAATCTATAACCAAGGATGAACATATTCATCAAATAAATTCCATGTACAAATATCATCATCTCATGTTTCCATATATCAATTATCATGTATCATCATTTTCATGTATTTCAGGCAGATGCGTGTAATAACTAATTTCTTATTCATATATTCTCATGTCAGGATTTTTCCGTTGAATTTATTTGAAATATCAATGGATACACAGGTAATACACTCAAGGTGTACAAATCAGGATCCGTCAATTCATATTTAGGGGTACCCGTTAGGGCACATAACCAGGGAGCACACTCTCGAGCTACATATCAGGATGCTCAGATGAGCCATGTAACCATGTAACAGGACACTTATCCGTGCTAATCAAGAAACTCATAAGAGTTTTACTCAAGAAGCTCATAGAGCTTATCAAATACCTTCGAAGAGATAATATCAGGGAGCACCGGATAAGGTAACAGGGAGTTCAAGCGAGCCATGTCAAGAAGCTCATAAGAGAATATATTAGGGCACTTACGTAGAGCTGCGTTTGTGTCCGCATTATATGCTAGATCATAACCGATCGAATCATGTAATATGACGCTTACAAAAAGCTACAATAGTGTACAACACATGCAAGATCACTACCAATTAGGATTCTCGTAGGAACCATATATCAGGATGCTCGAGAGGCTTTTATCAGGATTACTCGTCTGAGCTAAATCCCGCCCTCAACATATGTAGGACCTTAATATTAATACAGGAAAATACTGTATCCATCGACTTTCATTTATTCAAACGAGATTTAACATTTTTCAAGCATTATCAAGCATGTGATTATTTCATACATTTACAATATTCATATAATTCAAATAAATACATTTCACATTCATTTCAAGCATAAAAATAACATTTTCATATTTTTTTTTCATTTATCATTTATCAAGCATTATCATTTATTTCAGGTATCATCACTTATCGGGTTTTGTCAGATATGTTTTCAATGTCATATATATATGATATTTATAGAATTCACAAACACAACATTTAATTCAAGCATATAAATCTACTAATTCGACATTTTTCTCTTTTCCTTGTTTTAACTCCAAATTTGGTCAATCCGAATATATACGAGTAAATTTAACATTAATTTAACAAAATTTAAACTCAATTTAGTCCAATTCACATCTTAGGTAAAATTACCATTTTTCCCCTAAATTTTTAATTAATGACGATTTCATCTCTAAGCTCGGAAAATGAAATTCATGCAATTTAATCCTTGTCCCAAGTCTAGCCGATTTTTACATGTAACATTTACAGCCCATGTATTTCATAAAATTCAAAATTTTTCCATGAATTTTACAACTTTTCAATTTAGTCCCTAAATCATGTTTTCATCAAAATTCACTTTGTAAAAGTTGTTTATCTATCAACAACCTTTCATATTCTACCATAAATTTCAAAATTTCAGCATATTCATTCATGGAAAAATTTTCATACTTTGATAACTTTACAAATTGATCCTCAAAATAGCTAGATTAGGTTATCCCGATCCAGAAAAATATAAAAATTACTAAAAATGAAACTTGAATACTTACCTAATTTGGCCAAGAAAGCTTGCTTTCTCTTTCCTAAGGTTTCCATGCAAAATATTTGGGGAAGATGATGATAAATGATAATATTTTATTATTCAATTAATTTATCATTTTTAATTATTTTGATTTCCAATTTAGTCCTTAGCCTTTTTCTACTTTTTCCATGGATGAATCATCTAAAAATATCTACTAACTTTTCATTAATGGTCTAATTACCATATAAGGACCTCCAATTTAAAGTTCTATAGCTACTTAATCATTTTAGTTATTAGAACCCAACTTTTGCACTTTGTGCAATTTGGTCCCTTGTCAAATTAAATATGTAATCATTAAAATTTCTTTACGAAATTTTCACACAATATTATTATCATTCTATAGATCATAAAATAGTATTAAAATGATTTTTCTTTCTGGACTTGGATCTGTGGTCCCAAAACCACTATTTTGAAAAAAAATAGGCTGTTACAAGCACTATCCCGGTACTGCTCCAATGTCTATTGCGCCCTATCGTATGGCACCTAAGAAACTGAAGGAGTTGAAAATGAAGTTGCAAGAGTTGTTGGATCGTGGGTTCATTTGTCCAAGTGTGTTTCCATGGGGAGCACCGATGTTGTTCGTGAAGAAGAAGGATGGGACTTTGAGGTTGTGCATTGATTATCGCTAGCTGAATAAGTTGATCATCAAGAATAAGTATCTATTACCGAGGATTGATGATCTTTTTGATCAGTTTCAAGGAGCTTCAATTTTCTCAAAGATTGATATGAGGCCTGGGTATTATCAGTTAAAGGTTAAGGATTCAGATGTGTTGAAGACTTGTAACACCCCTAACCCGTATCCGTCGCTGGAATGGAGTTACGAGGTATTACTAAACAAAACAAAATATTTGAACAATTATATATGTACACATTAACGAGTCTCTTAAATTAGTCAAAATTTAATTCATAAACTAACACAACTCTTCTATCTCAAGTCATTTCATATCGTACATATATACATTCACATAATTATATGAAAAAATATGAAATATATCATTTTATACATAAAAGCATATACCGATTTTAACAAAGAATTATAGACCTAAATGAATATCCAACCAATTATAATGTATGAGTATACATTGACTTTTATATTAACAAATGAATTCATTACTCAATTCAAGCATCATCTAAATATCTTGTATTAACCAAACTCCATTCATTAATATTTATAATATGTGCGCATATATGCAAATATACTTAACATCTAATTCTTTCAGACATAAATTTTAATTTATAAAATTACCATTTCACTTTTAAACATTTTAAAATACAAATATTAATTAAATTCATACTTAATGTCACATGTCAATACACCATACAAATATATAAAAAGAGAGTGACTAATTAAATTAGTACCGAATATCTATTTCAAAACAACCACATAAGTCACATAATAATGCCAAACACATATTTTTGCTATTATCATATAATAGTTCACTTATGAAACTAACCATTTATGACATAAATGAATGTTTTGACTTTACAACTAAACACGTATAATCAAATGCATTTATCTCATACTCGTCAATGAACATAAACTACAACCAAGTTCTAAATCACTTTATTCCAATCAATTCGTCTTACAAACATATAATTCAACTAATTTATCCAACCATTTCATCATAAGTATATTCATAAGTGCCGAGTCATGAGAAATTCATAAATATTTTCCATATCTATTTCATCACTTAATCGAAACAAAAAGACCAATTCACATTCGAATATACATATATATTTATAGCAAAAACACATACACCAACTTAAGCATTACTCAAACCAATTCATATAACCAAGCACACCACGCACATATACCCTGAATATAATTTACAAATTTAGCTAAATACATAACCAATTACACATCATAAATAACATCATTACTAAACCATTCCAAACATATAACACCTATCACAAATACCATTCATTCATAGCACATAACATTGTAACCAGAACGGATTAACCATAACCAAACATAACCAAATTCAAACATAGAAGTTAAGCCATTATCGCATGGCTTGAGTTATACACATACTTCAAACTTAATCTAAAACGACCTAGCTTATACATGCCATAATATCAAATTCAAACTTATAATGTACCAAAAATGGTCAATAGTGTGATAGACTTTGCTGACGATCCCCAAGCTCGTAACTTGAATCTAAAATCTATAAAACAGATGTAAACAAAAATACACAAAATAAGCTACTAAAGCTTAGTAAGTCATAAGCAGTTAATCATCAAATGAATATTAATATTGAATCAACTAAACTAAATTAAGTAATCTTTAATCCAATGCACATTTTCACACTCAAAATTCATTTACCATGACATGAACAATATGTAATTATTTTAACTTGGCCGAACACACATAAGTTCATAAACATATATAATTCTCATTTCCATAATGCATAATTCTATTGTTCATGTCAAATATACATACTTACCTTATCTTTTGTATCATTTAACTTAGCACATACTTGACATTTTAGCTCGATATCACATTCGATCTTAACTTGATAATGCCCGTTGAACCATTCAGAATCAAATAGATTACTCGGATAACCACATATATCATACAATGCCAATGTCCCAGATGTGGTCTTACATGCTAGCTCATATCGATGCCACTGTCCCAGACAGGGTCTTACACGAATCAAATACGATGCCAATGTCTCAGACATGGTCTTAACGTAATCACATATATCGATGCCAACGTCCCAGACATGGTCCTACACTAAAACACATACATCAATACCAATGTCCCAGATGTGGTCTTACACGAAAACACATAGAATAATCCTATGGTTCATACGGGGCTTCTAAACGTCGTAACTCGATCGAATCGAACTCGTAAACTTAGTTCTGATGCATATATACATTCGGCTTTCACTTATATAATCTCATATAATTTAATTTCAATCTATAAACTCATATATAATTAGAATAAACAATATCTATTTCCTTATAAACTTACCTTGGATGATGAAAAATTGGAACGGGACGACTAGTCGACAACTTTAGTTTTCCCCCGATCCAAATCTGATTTTCTCTTTTCTTGATCTAAATTAATATAAATTAATATAAATTAAACTCATTTAATCAAATATTCAATCAAATTCATCCAAAAACACATAAATGGGAAAATTACCATTTTACCCCTAACATTTTACTTATTTTATAATTTAGTCCAAATTGCACAAAACACAAAACATGCAAAACTTGCACACACCATGCTTAGGTCGAATGTTCCTAGTGTACATATAAGTCCATACATTTCATTTATTTCACATTTTAGTCCTTAAAATTATTATTTTTGCAATTTAGTCCTAATTACTCAAAATCATCAAAAATTCCAATACAAAACATGTTAATCTATCACATATCTTTTATTTTCTACCATCGAACAATAAAAATCACAAGCTTTCAACAATGGCATAACTCAAAATATTTACCAAAATAAAAAATTCAAGCATGGGTTTTGTAGATAACTTAGCAACGATCTCAAAAACGTAAAAATTATCAAAAACCGAGCTAGAGTCACCTTGAATCAAGCTCAACAATGGTCGAATGCCCTTGCTTCCTTTTCTTTTCTTTCTTCTTTTATTTCGTTCAAAAAGATGAACACTTTAACATGGCTTTTCATTTTTAAGTTTTATTATAACATATATTATTACACATTTTACCATAATAACCTTTAAATAAAAATATACAACCATTATAAAATAAGGTCTTTCCCGTCCATAACAAGTAATTATGGTCAAATTTCAACATAAACACATCATGTAATGAAGACATCATCAATTTGACCCCTTTTAAAAGTAACCAAAACATTTTCATTTTACTCGATTAAGCCTTTTATATTAAGTCGACACTCAAACAATAAAATTAAAGCACGAAAATTTCAAAGATATAAATTCACACATAATAAACACAGAAAATAATTTTTAAATATTTTTCTGACTCGAATTCGTGGTCCCGAAACCATCATTCCGACTAGGGTCAAAATCGGATTGTTACAACTCTCCCCCTTAGGGATTCTCATCCTCGAAAATCTTACAGGTGAATAGGTTAGGATAACATTCTTTCATTGCATCCTCTGGCTCCCACGTTGCTTCCTCAACTCTGTGTTTATGCCACAGTACTTTAACTAATGGAATTATCTTATTTCTCAACTCTTTAATCTCACGATAAAAAATGCGAATCGATTCTTATTCATATGTCATATCTGACTTAATCTCAATATCAGACGGACTAATCACATGTGATGGATCAGATCAATATCTACGAAGCATAGAAACATGGAACACATTGTGGATCTTTTCTATCTCAGGTGGCAACAACAGTCTATAAGCAACCGACTCGATATGCTCTATAATCTCATACGGTCTAATAAATGTCGGACTCAATTTGCCTTTACGACCGAATTTAAGTATTTTCTTCCATGGTGAGACTTTCAAAAATACTTTATCCCCAATCTAGAATTCTATATTTTTTCGTTTCAAATCTGTATATGATTTCTGACGATTTGACGCTATTTTCAAACTTTCACAGATTACTTTCACTTTCTATTTAGTCTCTCTAATCAAATCGACCCCGTGTATCTTGTTTTCACTGAGCTCAGTCCAATACAATGGTGTACGAAATTTACGACCGTACAAAGCCTCGTAAGGTGCCATTTTGATACTCGATTGAAAGCTATTATTATACGCAAATTCAATCAAAGGTAAGTATCATTCCCACGTACCTTCGAACTCGAGAATGCAACATCTCAACATATCATCAAGTATCTGAATGATTCGTTCGGACTAACCATCTGTTTGCGGATGGAAAGTAGTGCTGAAATGTAATTTCGTACCTAGTGCATCTTGCAGTTTCTTCGAAAATCGAGGTATAAACCTCGAATCTCTATCTGAAACAATAGAAATAGGTACACCTTGTAATCTCACAATCTGATAAACATATAACTCAGTAAGATTATCAAGTGAATAATCTGTACGAACCGAACAAAGTGAGTTGATTTAGTCAATCTATCCACAATAACCCAGATTGCATCTTTCTTACTCGGTGTCAACGATAAACCAGATACAAAATCCATTGTGACTCTATCCCATTTCCACTCAGGTATCATGATCAGTTGAAGCAATCCAGAAGATACCTGATGCTCGGCTTTTACTTGCTGACAGACTAAACATTTCGAAAGAAAGTCAGAAATGTCTCGTTTCATACCATGCCACTAGTAAAGCTGTTTCAGATCATTATACATTTTCATACTACCTGGGTGAACAGATAATCAACTGCTGTGAGCTTCATTCAAAATCATCTGAATCAATTCTGAATTTCTCAGGACACATATTCAATTTCTGCATCTCAAACAACCCTCAGCATCAACTCTTAACTCTGACTCAACATTTGAATCACATTGAGCTCGCTTTGCTAACAGATCATCATCAACTCTCTAAGCATTACAAATTTGTTGAACAAATAACGGTCTTACTTTTAATTCAACTATTATCAAACCATCATCAGACATAGCCATATGCGCATTCATTGCACGCAAAACAAACAGTGATTTTCGACTTAGAGCATCAGCAACAACATTAGCCTTTCCCAGGTGATAGTCAATCACAAGCTCATAGTGTTTTAGCAACTCTAACCATCGACGTTGTCTTAAATTCAGATCTTTCTGAGTCATCAAGCATTTCAGGCTTTTGTGATCAGAATAAACATGACATTTTTCATCGAACAGATAGTGACGCCATATCTTCAATGCAAACACAATAGTTGCCAATTCTAGGTCGTGTGCCGGATAGTTCTGTTCATGCGGCTTTAACTGTCTTGAGGCATAAGCTATAACTTTGCCTTCCTGCATCAAAACACAGCCCAAACCATTTAAAGATGCATCACTATAAATAACCAATTCTTTACTTGATTCTGGCTGAACTGGCACTGGAGCTTCAGTCAAAAGGGCTTTCAACTGATCAAAGCTTTTCTGGAACTTTTCTGACCACTCGAACTTAACATCTTTCTGTAATAGCTTTGTCATCAGAGTTGCAATCATAGAAAAACCTTTCATGAACCGCCTATAGTAACCAGCAAGTCCCAGAAAACTTCAGACTTCAGAAACATTTCTCGGAGGTTTCCAATCAAGTATAGCTGAAATTTTACTCGGATCAACCTGAATACCTGATGCTGATACAACATGGCCTAGAAAACTAACTTCGCATAACCAGAACTCACATTTACTGAACTTTGCATATAACTGCTTATCTCACAAAATCTGTAGTCTCAGATGTTTGGCATGCTCAGTTTCATCACGGGAGTAGATCAAAATGTCATCAATGAATACAACCACAAACCGATCTAAATACTATCTGAAGATCCGATTCATCAAATCCATGAAAATAGCAGGTGTATTAGTAAGTCTAAAAGGCATAACTAGAAACTCATAATGTCCGTACCTCGTTCAAAAAGTAGTCTTTGGCACATCAGAGTCTTTAGCTCGCAACTAATAGTAGCCTAATCTCAAATCTATCTTTAAAAACACTGAGCTCCTTTCAGCTGATCGAACAGGTCATGAATCCATGGCAACAGATACTTATTCTTTATAGTCACCTTATTGAGTTGTCTATAATTGATAAACATTCTCATAGTTCTGTCTTTCTTTTTCATAAACAAAACTGGTGCACCACAGGGAGAGAAACTTGGTCACACGAAACCTCTATCTGTCAACTCTTGGAACTGAGCTTTCAATTCTTTTAATTTAGTAGGTGTCATTCTATACGGAGCTATCGATATCAGTGTCATTCCCGTATTAACTTAATACCAAACTCTTACTCTCGAATAGGTTGCAAACCCGATAATTCTTTAGAAAATGCATCCGGATACTCGTACACAATAGGTACTGATTCAATCTTTCTTTTGGTTACTTTACGGTCAAGCACATATGCAAAGTAAGCTTCGCAACCTTTTTTTACATACTTCTGAGCTACCATCGAGGAAATCATTGCTGGTAAACCATTCAGATCATTAGATTCAACCCGAATAATCTCATCATTCTGGCACTGTAAATCAATAGTCTTTCTTTTACAGTTTACGACAGCATCAATCATCCAGAAAACACGAATCTCGAATCATCAAAGGACAATCCTTACACACTTTGTCAAGCATAACACATTGGCCCAAGGGGTTTGATACTTTAATCACAAACTCAGTAGACTCAACAGGTAAGGTCTTACTAAATACTAAAGTCTCACACACATAAGAATTAGTCAAACCAGGATCAATCAATGCAATTACACTAGTATCATAGAAAGTGAATGTACCAGTAATAACATCTAGAGATGAGGCCTCTTCTCGTGCGCGAATAGCATAGGCTTTGGCAGGTGCACGAGCCTCGGATCTAATGGCTGAATCTTTAGTTCCTCTCTGGTAGCTATTCACATTACCCATATTTCTGGGTGGTCTACCTCGAGCTGCAATGTTACTCGGTCTTGCATTCTGTACTGTGTTTTGTTTAGCTAACTCAGGGCATTCACGAATATAATGATCCATCGATCCACATTTGAAACAGACTCGATCATGCAATCTACAACTACCGGAATGTCATTTACCACAGTGTTTACACTCAGGTTGATTTGATCCGACAATACCCACACTAGCTACTGAGGTAGCTTTCGAGCTCACAGGTGCTCTATCCCGATCCCGTCGAGAAAAACCTGAAGTACCCTTAGAACGGCTAAAATGATTTCAGAACTTCTCCGATGCCGACTAAAATGACTTACTCGATGATCTCTTACGTAATTCTCTAGCTTCAAAGTCAGCTTTTCTTTTCTCTTTCCCGAGCTCTTCGGCTTTGCATGCTCGCTCAACCAGTACTACGAACTCTTTTATCTCAAGTATGCCAACTTGCAGTTTAATATCTTCATTTAGCCCATCTTCAAATCTTTTACACATTATGGCTTCGTCAGAACACACTCTCGGGCATCCCGACTGAGTCTCACAAATTTTCGCTCATATTCTGTCACAGTCATCTGACCCTGTTTCAACTCCAAAAATTCTTTACGTTATTGTTCAATAAATCTCTAGCTGATGTATTTCTTATGAAACTCAGTCTGAAAGAAGTCCCAGGTCACCCGTTCTTTCGGAACCACCAATACTAGTGTATTCCACCAGTGATATGCAGTGTCTCGTAGCAAAGATATGACACATTTTAAACACTCATCCAGAGTACAAGATAGCTCATCAAACACACGGATAGTATTATCAAGTAAGAATTCAGCTCGCTCAGCATCATCATCATCAGTAGTTTTAAATTTTTTAGCCCCGTGTTTTCTGATTTTATCAACAAGAAGCTTAAACAATCTCAACAGATCACTCACTTGAGGTATAGCAGGCATCGAAGATGGATTAGTCGAGGGTGGAGGTTGTTGTATAGCCGAATTTGTTCTGATATACTGAGTAAACCAGTCATTCATCATTTGGTAAAAAGCTTGCTTAGCCTCTCCCTCCTGGTTACTCGAAATCAGTCGAGAATCAACCAACGCTTTCTCTTGCGCAGGAGCAGGCGCTATACTCTTAACATCATCAGCTACAGCTCTGTCGAGATCCATTTACTATATGAAAACACATTTTCAAATGTAAGAAGTCATCATACTATCGCAGTATATAATATGGCATGTATAGCTAGACTCAAACGCGCTACGTTAGTCCTAAATCGACTAAATCGTAGCTCTAATACCAATCAAATGTAACACCCCTAACCTGTATCCGTTGCTGAATTAGGCTTATGTAACACCCCTAACCTGTATCCGCCGCTGGAATGGGGTTACGAGGTATTACTAAACAAAACACAATATCTGAACAATTATATATGTACACATGAATGAGTCTCTTAAATCAGTCAAAAATTAATTCATAAACTAACACAACTCTTCTATCTCAAGTCATTTCATAACGTACATATATGCATTCACATAATTCATATGAAAATATATGAAATATATCATTTCATACATAAAAGCATATATCGATTTTAACAAAGAAGAATTATAGACCTAAATGAATATCCAACCAATTATAATGTATGAGTATACATTGACTTTTATATTAACAAATGAATTCATTACTCAATCCAAGCATCATCTAAATATCTTGTATTAACTATAGACACTCAATTTTGCCCGGGCCCAGAAATAAGTCCAAAAACAAAAATAATAAACCCAAAAAAAAACAAAGTCCAAGTTCAGTCCAGAATTACAGATATAATTTGGCCCGGTCGGAATGGCCCATTACTTGAAAAGATTTAAGGTCCATCTACAGGCTTGACTCATATGGAAATATAATCTTCAATGATATGCAATCTTAGATATGATATGCAATCTTAGATATGATTGCAATCTTAGATATGATATGCAATCTTAGAAGATATGATTTTGTAATCTTAGAGATTTAATTTGTAGATACTTTTTAATCTTAACTGTTGATGTAATTAATCTGTACCGTTGGATTTGAGGAGGTTCAACTATAAATAGAGGCCTCTCCCTTCATTGTAAACAAACTGGAGTTTTGGGAAACAATAAAATTTTTTGAGAGATTTCACTCAAATTTCTCTCCCTCTTACGTTCTTATTTTCTACAGTTTGTTCTTATTTTATTCTTTGTTCATCTTCGTTTTTCAACCCTTTTTATTTTGATTTAATCCATGTTTCCCTGATTTTTTATTTTTTTATATATTTTAATTTTTTAATAATTTTAGTATCATATCAAACTATTTCATTTTTTAATAATTTTTTTTAGTATTACTCTTAGTAAATTATTTTTTAAATTTTACTCAAATCATTATTTTGAAAAAATATATTTCATTTAATTATCATATTTTATCCAAAAGTTTTTCTAAAATGAGGCAGTGTTTTTCGTATTTAGGAATTCGGGAAATAGTGCCCTAACATGCTGGGTTGCGATTTCCCGTTTGTCTAAATGCCTAAAGTATCATTCTAAATAGATTTTGTAAATCACGAGATGATTTCAGTTACGAGAGTTTAAGAATATCGTGTCCTATCATGCTGGATGTGATGTTTGTATTCTTTCGGAGCTAAGGAATCTCGATTTTTCAACTTAAATAATTCCGATTTTAAAAAAAGGATCCTATTTTTAAATCCTTTCAAATTTTTAACATTAAGACAGAAAACTATTCAATTTGGTACCAATTTTGGGCGTTGCGAGGGTGCTAATCCTTCCTCATACGTAACCGACTCCCGAACCTATTTTCTTAATTTTCGTAAACCAAAACGTTTTATAAGGTGATCCAATCACAACTAAAAAGGTTGGTGGCGACTCCCGTTTTCGTTTTTCAAAAGTCGATCCCCGTTTTCCAAACATCCCTTAAAAAAATGGTTTCGACATTAACCAAACTCCATTCATTAATATTTATAATATGTGCGCATATATGCATATATACTTAACATCTAATCCTTTTAGACATAAATTTTAATTTATAAAATTACCATTTCACTTTTAAACATTTTAAAATACAAATATCAATTAAATTCATACTTAATGTCACATGTCAATACACCATACAAATATATATAGAGTGACTAATTAAATTAGTACCAAATATCTATTTCAAAACAACCACATAAGTCACATAATAATGCCAAACACATATTTATGCTAATATCATATAATAGTTCACTTATGAAACTAACCATTTATGACTTAAATGAATGTTTCGACATTACAATCCAACACATATAATCAAATGCATTTATCTCATACTCATCAATGAACATAAACTACAACTATTTTCTCAATCACTTTATTCCAATCAATTCGTCTTACAAACATATAATTCAACTAATTTATCCAACCATTTCATTATAAGTATATTCATAAGTGCCGAGTCATGAGAAATTCGTAAATATTTTCCATATCTATTTCATCACTTGACCGAAACAAAAAGACCAATTCACATTCGAATATACATATATATATTTATAGCAAAAAAACATACACCAACTTAAGCATTACTCAAACCAATTTGTATAACCAAGCACACCACTCACATATTCCCTGAATATAATTTCCAAATTTAGCTAAATACATAACCGATTACACATCATAAATAACATCATTACTAAACCATTTCCAAACATATAACACCTATCACAAATACCATTCAGTCATAGCACATAGCATTGTAACCAAAACGGATTAACCATAATCAAACATAATCGACTTCAAACATAGAAGTTAAGCCATTATCACATGGCTTGAGTTATACACATACTTCAAACTTAATCAAAAACAACCTAGCTTATACATGCAATAATATCAAATTCAAACTTATAATGTACCAAAAACGGTCGATGGTGTGATAGACTTTGCTGACGATCCCTGAGCTCGTAACTTGAATCCAAGATCTATAAAACAGAGGTAAACAAGAATACACACAATAAGCTACTAAAGCTTAGTAAGTCATAAGCAGTCAATCATCAAATGAACATTAATATTGAATGAACTAAACCGAATTAAGTAATCTTTAATCCAATGCACATTTTCACACTCAAAATTCATTTACCATGACATGAACAATATGTAATTATTTTAACTTGGCCGAATACACATAAGTTCATAAGCATATATAATTCTCATTTCCATAATGCATAATTCTATTGTTCATGTCAAATATACATACTTACCTTATCTTTTGTATCATTTAACTTAGCACATACCTGACATTTTAGCTCGATCTCACATTCGATCTTAACTTGATAATGCCCGTTGAACCTTTCGGAATCAAATAGATTACTCGGATAACCACATATATCATACAATGCCAACGTCCCAGACGTGGTCTTACATGCTGGCTCATATCGATGCCATTGTCCCAGACAAGGTCTTACACGAATCAAATACGATGTCGATGTCCCAAACATGGTCTTATACGTAACCACATATTTGATGCCAATGTCCCAGATGTGGTCTTACACAAAAACACATATATCGATGCCAATGTTCCAAATGCGGTCTTAAACGAAAACACATAGCATAATCCTATGGTTCGTATGGGGCTTCTGGACGTTGTAATTCGATCGAATCGAACTCATAAACTTAGTTCTCATGCATATATACATTTGGCTTTCACTTATATAATCTCATATAATGTAATTTCAGCCTATAAACTCATATATAATTAGAATTAACAATATCTATTTCCTTATAAACTTACCTCGGATGATAAAAAACCAGAACGGGACGACTAGTCGACAACTTTAGTTTTCCCCCAATCCAAATCCGATTTTCTCTTTCCTTGATCTAAATTAATATAAATTAAACTCATTTAATCAAATATTAAATCAAATTCATCCAAAAACACATAAATGGGCAGATTAACATTTTACCCCTGACATTTTACACTTTTTATAATTTAGTCCAAATTGCACAAAACACAAACCATGCAAAATTTGCACACACCATGCTTAGGCCGAATGTTCCTAGTGTTTATAGAAGTCCATAAATTTCATTTATTTCACATTTTATTCCCTCAATTTATTATTTTTGCAATTTAGTCCTAATTACTCAAAATCATAAAAAATTCCAATACAATACATGTTAATCTATCACATATCTTTTATTTTCTACCATCGAACAACAAAAATCACAAGATTTCAACAATGGCATAACTCAAAATATTTACTAAAATCAAAAATTCAAGCATGGGTTTTGTAGATAACTTAGCAACGATCTTAAAAACGTAAAAATTATCAAAAATCGAGCTAGAACTCACCTTGAATCAAGCTCAACAATGGTCGAATGCCCTAGCTTCCTTTTCTTTTCATTCTTCTTTTATTTCAGTCAAAAAGATGAACACTTTAACATGGCTTTTAATTTTTAAGTTTTATTATAACATATATTATTACACATTTTACCATAATAACCTTTAAATAAAAATATACAACCATTATAAAATAAGGTCTTTACCATCCATAACAAGTAATTATGGTCAAATTACAACATAAACACATCATGTAATGAAGACATCATCAATTTAGCCCCTTTTAAAAATAACCATAAAATTTTCATTTTACGCGATTAAGCCCTTTTTATTAAATCGACACACAAACAATAAAATTAAAGCACGAAAATTTCACAGATATAAATTCACACATAATAAACACAGAAAATAATTTTCAGTATTTTTTGACTCAGATTTATGGTCCTGAAATCACCGTTTCGACTAGGGTCAAAATCAAACTGTTACAGGACTGCTTTTAGGAGTCGGTATGGTCATTACGAGTTTCTTATCATGTCATTTGGGTTGACAAATGTAGCTGTTGTGTTTATGGACATGATGAACTGAGTATTCCATTCCTAATTAAATGATATATTAGTGTATTCTCAATCAGAGGATGTGCACGATCAGTACTTGAGTGTGGTTCTACAAGTTTTGTGGGAGAAGTAGTTGTATGCGAAGCTGAGCAAGTGTGAGTTTTGGTTTTGTGAGGTGTGTTTTTTGGGTCATGTTGTTTCAGCTGATGGAATTTGGGTTGATCCGAAGAAGGTTGAGGAAATTTTGGATTGGAAGCTGCCAAGGACTGTTTCTGAGGTCAGAAGGTTCTTAGGGTTAGCTAGTTATTACCATCATTTTATCGAGGGATTTTCAAGTATTGCTGCTCCTTTGACGAAATTGCTTCAGAAGAACACTGCCTTTGAGTGGATTGATGAGAGATGGAAGTGTTTTGAGAAGCTGAAGGTTGTTTTAACTGAGGCACCTATGTTGACATAGTAGGTGTAACAGCCCAGTTTTAGCTAAACTAGAATAGTGGTTTCAGAACCACAAATCTGAGGTTAAAAAATTATTTTAATATTATTTTATGTGTTTTCAACATGATATCATGTATGTGTGAAAATTTTGTGAGCTAATTTTATCATTTAATTGCTCAATTTGAGAAAAAGGACTAAATCACGTAAAATGCAAAAGTTGCATTCTACTTGTAACACGCCTAACCCGTATCCGTCGTCGAATTAGGGTTATGAGGCATGTAACACCCCTAACCCATATCCGTCAGCAAAATAGGGTTACGAGGTATTACCAGACAAGACACAGATCAGTACTGTCATTTATCACTCTTCATGCTTTATAGAATAAAGATACATTTATAACATTATCAAACTTTTAAACATCAAAGTTATGTTCACATATTTAACACTTCCATTATTCGATTCCCTGTATACAAATACATTAATGGCATTTGTAATAACCTAAATTTACCCGGGCCCATAAAATAAATAAATAAATAAATAACAACAAAAACAAATTTATTAAAAAATAAAGTCCATTTTCAGTCCATTTACAAAGCCCAAAGTTCAATTACCTTTGTAGCCCAAAAGCCCTATACCCGGTTACACCCAAGATCCAATTAGCCTAAATCCTTAGCCCAAAAAGCCATTTAACCCAATACCCGTTTACACCCTCAACCCAAAACATGCAGGGCCCAAATGGCCCAACTCGTTAACAGAAGAGGGAAAGGCCTAGGGTTTCAGAAACCCTAGGCTCCGCAAGTATCTCAACAGACATGCCTCTTTGCATCACCCCGTGACTCCGGCCCCGAATCGCGCCGTAGTCAACACGCAAATCAATGCCAGCATCATCGCCCCAATCAGTGCACTAGTGAATCGTCATCAGCGCCCGATTGTCACTGTTCATTGCCAGATTTTTCGTCATTACCTGCAAAAGAGGAAAGAAAAACAGCAGCAAATATGGCAAGAAAATAAAATCACAGATTGTAAATTTGTTTTCAGTGGCTATAAAAGCCTGAATCCAGAAAATGTAAAGGAGGGGGGTTTTTTTTTTACAGACGAAATATATAAAAGGAGAACAAATATATGAATATTCAAAGAAGTTCAAGCAGTTTCTTTAAAAGGTGATTTAAATTTCATATTCTGTTATTTATTTTTCAACGAGTATACGAATTGTTTTTGCAAAAAAAAATGTTGATATTTAAAAGGAAGAAAAGGCTACCTGTGTTTCGCTTGAAAGGACGAGGTTTTTTAACCCTCCGATCATCGTGTGTGGTGGCGCGTGTGGCGCGTAGGCAGGTGCTACTCAGTGGCCGGAGGCCGAAGCCAGGGACTCCTCTCTTCTCCCTTTCAGAGAATTTCAAAACCTTTTTTAAAAAAAATCATTGTAAAATGAATTTTGGGTTAAAGTTTTGACATTTATAGCACTACAAAAACGATGTCGTTTTGGCTTAGTTCAATAAGCACTAAAACAGCATCGTTTCAGCAGAGGATTCGCGCGTTGACCCGTGACCCGGGGAGGATCGGCGTGTTTTTGAAAAATGGGTTAATTGCCCAATTGGTCCTTCCGCATTTTTAATCTTTATAATTTCATTTTATTTTTATTTTAATTCAACCCTAATATTTTATATTTATTTCAATATAGCCCCTATGGCTATTATAATATCTATTCTGAAACGACATCGTTTTTGGGATTAGGGCTAATTGCCCAGTGAGTCCCTACGAATTTAGAGTGTATTTCAATTAGGTCATAATTTTTTTATTTATTTATAATTAACCCTAGATTTTTAATTAAATTTGATTTTAATCCTTTTTATATATTTGATTATTTTAAATATTATATTTATTATTTATTTTTATAAATGTCAGTTATATGAAAAATAATATGTATTATTATATGCATCTTTATAAATTTTATTATATGTTATATTATTTATTCTATTATATTTACATTTTATTATATGTTATATATATATATTTTACTATATATATTATTTATTTTACTATATTTTTATATGTAAGATTACTTGTTATATTATTTTTATTATTTTATATATTACTTATCATATTGTTTATATTATTATATATTATATATTTTTCCACATATTATCCCTTACATTAATTTTATTTTATTATAATATATATTATTTTATCACTCATTAATTACATATGTATTTTTATTCTATTATTAAATAAATATGTGTAATATTAATATTTAGTACATTATTTTGTTATTATATCCTATAATATGGTATATATATTAATTATTTTTTCCTTTGTTATTCATATATCATTCTAAATATTTCTAAACATCTTTATTTTTTATTTTATTTGATTTTTATTTTATATGTTTATAATTTTCTTATTTTTATTTTTATTTTCTTTTATTTTGATATTGTTTAGTAGGTTAAATTTTCATAGATCATTTGTTATTTCGTGTTATTGTTTTTATATTCGCATGAAATAAATTATTTATGTTATTTTAAGTTACAACTGCATAAAATATTATCATATATATATATATATATATTACAATTTACATTTGTTGTATTTATTATGCATTATGTTGTATTTTGCATGTAACGATAATGCATGTATATTTTATATTATCTATGATCATATATGCATAAAATGATAACGTATATTGTGTCAATTAGGTTGTTATACATCATCTTTATTATATTTGCATGGAATGTTAAAATGGGTATCATATGGGTTAATATTAATCCTTTGTAATATGTTAAATGCATCATCACTTTAAAGAACTTTTATATTTTGTTCGATCCAAAAAGGATTTTAAGAAGGATAAGGCAATATTTTTGGTAGCTAGAAATTCGGGAAATAGTGCCCTAACATGCTGGGTTGCGATTTCCCATTTGTCTAAATACTTAAAAGATCTTTCTAAATAAGTTTTGAAAATCACAAGATGATTTTAGTTATGAAAGTTTAAAAAATCATGTCCAATCATGCTGGATACGATATTTATATTCTTTCGAAGCAAAAGAAACTTGATTCTTTTTTTAATTCAAATTATTACGGTTTTAAAAGAGATCTTATTTCTAAATTCTTTCAAACGTTTGACATTAAGATAAAACTATTCAATTTGGTACCAATTTTGGGCGTTACGAGGGTGCTAATCCTTCCTCGTGCGTAACTGACTCCCAAACCTATTTTCTCGTAATTTTGCAGACCAAAACGTTTTATAAAGTGATCCAATCACACTTTAAAAGATTGGTGGTGACTCCCGTTTTCATTTTTTTTAAAAAAAAACTCGTTTTAAGCAGGTTTCGACAGCTTGGCGACTCCACTGGGGACTTATAAGAGAGTCAAGCCAAGAAATTGATTTTTTGTGTCTTAATGTCAAAAGTTTGGAAAATTTTGAAATATTGATCAGTTTACATGTGTTGGCTACGTATGTTGTTACTTTGATTTCGCACATTGCATTTGCATAACCGCTGTGGTCGTACCTTTAAGTGGGAGTGAGAAGCTACGCTTTCGTGAGGTTTTCACCTTCGTATGAGCTAGTGGATTACTTCCGGGATACTGTACCTATGTCTTCTTGAGATTTTCATCTCCGCATGGCCATAGGGAAATGTGTCCCCCTGAACTGAACTTGGCCTATATGAGCCTATAATGGGTGAGGACCGAGGAATCTGCTGGTTCAAGTACTCTCGCTTTAGAACTGAAACTTATATAGTGAACTTTAAGCGCTTACCCTAGGGATTATGGTGATAGCTTTTAGTAAACTACCCTTATAAGTGTTTGTTTGTTATACTTTTATACGATACTAATTTATTTAATTTTGCTATCATTTCATGTCATTCAACATTCAAAGATATCGATTCACGGTTCGATTTCTGGGTTAGAAAGTTTTGTAATGGGGAACGAATATCTTGATAAAGTGGAGGACAATGCCTCTCTGCATGCACAGTCGAGAGAAACCCAAACTAGGGAAAGGAGATAGTGTCACTGAGAGGGCATACATCAGAGTTATGGGACTTCACCCGTATTAATTCGACGCAGAATGAGTTTCAGGAGTTGAGAGATATTTGGGCCCAATGGGATGACGAGGCTAAGTAGCTTTTCTATCAGAATTATGGAGACATTCCCTATTTGCTAGATGTCAAAGTAGATAGGCACTTGTTTTGAGCTATGGTACAGTTCTAGAACCCTGCTTATAGTTGCTTTACATTTGGTGATGTTGATCTTGTACCTACTTTGGAGGAGTATACGACTTTACTGCGTTGCCTAAGGATTTAGGGCCACAAGGCTTATGTTAAGCCTGCTAGCCTTCCAACTTTTGCGAAGAAGTTGGTGATGATTACTGGGATGAGTGAGTAGTGGGCTGTAGCTCGTGTACAGCAAAAGGGTGATAGTAAGTGCGTTCCATGGGTCGTTTTGAGGGATTTGATATCGATACATCCAGACGTAAAGAAAAGGGTCGATGTCCTAGCTTTGAGTATTTATGGCATGGTGATTTTCCCAAAGGCGTTAGGGCACATAGATGAGGCAGTAGCGGATTTGTTCGATCGTATTGGTAAGCAGAATACACTGGTACCAGCAATCCTAGCTGAGACATTTAGATCTTTGAGTGCATGTCGGAGGGCCAGCGAGGGTAGATTTATTGGATGTGCACAATCGTAGCTAGTTTGGTTCCATAGCCACTTCTGGAAGCTTGATAAAGTTCCTTGCCGAATATTATTTGAGGGTTATTCTCCCTTAAAGGAATTAGTAGACATGCCTAGGAGAAATGACATTTCAGAGGAGAGGTGGATAGACATTCTTCAGAATCTTTGAGAGGAAGATGTTATGTGGAAGGTACCTTGGTTGGTTCCTAGTGAAGTCCTTTACTGCTGTGGCAGTTTTGATTGGGTCCCTTTGCCAGGAATTTGGGGAATTTTTGGATATGCACCATTGCTTGTTCTAAGGCAATATCGAGTGAGGCAGTTCATATCGGCTACACAGGGTTTAGCTCAGAGTGATTTCTCTTATAAAGGAGATCACTATAAGAAGAGGATGCGAGAGATTTCTGAGGCTTGGAAGAAGCCTTTCTGTGTGAAGATCTTGACCGAAGGCTCGACGTCAACCCTTGAGTATAAAGGGTGGTTTAGTAGGAGAATCAATGATAACATCCCTAGACCAAGTTTGGAGGCTGCTCGATCAATGGAGGATAAGTTACTAGTAATTCTATCAGAGTTAGAGGTCATAAAGCAAGAGTTTGAAAGGAAGAGTTTGGAGCTTGGAAGAAAGATAGAGAGGCTTGAGGAGGAAAAGATGTACCTAAGCTTAGACATCGACGTTCAGAAAATCAAGGTCGAAAAAGTAAGGAAAGAAAAGAGGAAGATTGAGGAAGACCAAGATGACTTGAAGATGCAGTATAAGAGGACACAGCTATCATTGAAGAGAGCTGGATTGGGGAAATCTTCAGAGCAGTGGCAACAAGAGGTTCAAGAAGAAAAAGCCAAGGCCGAGTATTGGGAGAAGAAGTTCCAAGAGATGCAGTCACGTAATCAGGCCCTAGAGAAGGAAAATCAAGGATTAAAAACTAAGGTGGCTGAGCTTGGACGATTTCTTCATCATCACCAAAGTCGTAACTCTGTGGTCGAGTTAAAAGCAAGCTTGGATAAGATCGAGGAAATGAAACACAATATTGGAAGGTTGGAAGCAGCACTACAGGACTGTGAGCTACGGATTGAGCAGCTCGAGGCAAGAGAAGAATAGTGGAAGGGAGAACTTCACCATCTTCAGGATCAAGTTGGAGATAGAAATTATCTCATGGGAGAAGCTATAGTCCAGATTCGAGAGGTTGCTGATCATTTACAAGACCTAGCAGCACAAGCTAATGTATTGAGTACAAAATATGAGTTAGTGTCAGATAGAGGTCTAGAGTTAGCTTTGTTGTTGGATAGGGTTAAAACCTTGGGCCTGAGGGAAAAGGCGTATTTGTAATCCGTTATGTGTAAAGATTTTTGTTTCTTAAATAAAGTTTTCTAAAAAGAAACTGAATCAGAATCGATATCCTTTAGCATTCATGTATTTGCATCTCATCACATCATATGCATTCAAGTTCATAGAAAGACCCTAATTAGTTAAAATTATTAGGGAGAAAGAGAGAATGAGAGAAAGAAAATCTGGAAGCAACATATCACTACAAAACTCGTGCAAAAACTAAGAACATGGACCAAAGATTTGAACAGCTACAGAAGGACATGCAGGACCAATTGCAAGAGCAATTGGCAAAAATGCAAATCGACATGAGGGAGCAAATGTTAGAGGCTCAAAGGAACATGATGGCTGAGATGGCTCAACTACTGAGGGCTACTGATAAGGGAAAGGCTCCCATAGCAATTACTGGCGAGGATGGTGAGGATCACCCTCCAGGTTTCACCCCACCCCAAGTGCCTACACAAACCGAGGCACTTCCTAGGAGGCCATCTGTCACTATAAGGCCTCAACAAGGGTCGGCCGATGCTAGGATCCCCATAAATTTCCCAACCGGCTCAGGGTTCAATTTGGGCGACAATCCTGCAAATCCTGTCATTCCTGACTTAGACATGGCTGAAAAAGAGGATTTAAGAAATGAGGCTGCAAGACAATTGGAAGAACGCTGCAAATGGTTGGAGGAAAAATTCAAAGCCTTAGAGAATGCTGATGGGCATCATAGAGTTGATGCCAAATATCTAAGCTTGGTCCCAGACTTGATGCTTCCTCACAAATTCAAGATGCCAGAATTTAAGAAGTACAACGGGACTACTTGCCCAGAAGCCCACATTACGATGTTCTGTAGAAGAATGACTAGGTATGTGAATAATGATCAACTATTGATCCATTATTTCCAGGACAGTTTAATTGGAGCAGCAGCCAAATGGTATAATCAACTGAGCCGGGCCAAAATAAGTTCATGGAGGGATCTTGCACAAGTCTTCATGCAGCAGTACAATCATATGACTGACATGACTCCGGATAGGATCATGTTGCAAAACATGGAGAAAAAGCCTAATGAAAATTTTAGGCAATATATACAAAGATGGAGAGAGGTGGCAATGCAAGTTCAACCACCGTTGTTGGAGAAGGAAATTACCATGTTGTTCATCAACACTCTAAAGGTTCCATTCATCACTCACATGATTGGGAGCACTACTAAAAGCTTTGCAGATATAGTCATGGTAGGAGAGATGATCGAGAATGCCATAAGGGGTGGCAAAATCGAGGGGGAAGTGAACAAAAGATCGGCCCCAAGGAGAAAGGATAGTGAAGTGAATAACACAAGCACCTTCAACACGAAGGCAATCACAGTTGGTCAACCTAAAATGGCTGCGATTGAGCAACAGAGTTCTCAAAAGTAGGATTCGGGTACAAGGCAGAATTCTGAAAGGATGCAGTTCACACCTATCCCGATGACATATCATGAGCTTTATCAAAGCTTATATAATGCACATGCTATTGCTCCTTTTTACTTGAAACCACTGCATCCCCCATATCCCAAATGGTATGACGCAAACGTCGATCACGAATACCATCTTTGGAATACCGGGCATTCGATCAGCTATCATGAGTTTTTAAGAAGGTCAGAGAGAGCTTATTAAGATAAGGGTAGTGAAGTTCGACAATACTCCTAATACTGAAAACCTATTGCCAAATCATAGCGATCAAGGAGTAAATGCCATTGGCGAAGCCAGTGAGAGAAGAATGAAGGAAGATGTTACTAAGGTGAGGATGCCTATGAAGGTGATTTGGGAGGAGCTGATAAAGAGAGGTATGTTAACCTCTAAAAGAGAAACAAGGAACTATGGTGAGTTTCATGAGAAAGAAAGATATGGAGTTCAAGATTGTGTAGAATTCAAGGCCTTCGTGCAAGGCTTTATAGACAACAAAGAGCTATAAATTTTGAATGTAGCTCTTGTGAAAAACAAATATGTGTGCTAGAGGATGAGCAGAAAGGAACTAAACGGCCAAGGATTATTATTTCCCTGCTGGGGAATAATGAAGTAGGGGCACAAACGATGCCAAAGGTCATTATCCATAAGCCTACGCCTTTCCCTTATAAAGATAGCAAGAGGGTACCATGGAGTTATGACTGTAGTGTGACAGTGCCAGAGGAGGAGAGTATAGCCAGTACGTCTAAGGATGTACAAGCTGAGGGTTCCCATACACGAAGTGGGAAGCGATATGATACGGTGGGCGTCAAAGAGGAGCCCACAAAAACAAAAAATGTTAGTGCGAAGAAGGAGAAAGAGGCTGAAGTGCCTATCAAGGAGCCAGTAAATGAGGAGGAGGCTAAGGAATTTCTAAAGTTCCTTAAGCATAGCGAGTATAGCGTGGTTGAACAGTTTCGTAGGCAGTCAGCTTGCATATCAGTATTGGCCTTACTTCTGAGTTTTGAGGTGCATCGGGATGCATTGATGAAGGTGCTCAACGAAACATCTGTCACTCATGACATATCCGTTAACAAGCTGGACCGATTGGTGAATAACATAAGTACGGATAATTTCATCTACTTTAATGATGATGAAATTCCACCGGGGGCGGGGGGTCAATTAAGGCCTTGCACATCACCATTCGATGCAAGGGGTACACACTCCCAAGTGTGCTCATCAATAATGGATCAGCCTTGAATGTTCTACCGTTGTCTACATTGAACAGATTACCCATTGACGGTTCTCACATGAAGACATGTCAAAATGTGGTAAGAGCCTTCAACGGTACAGAAAGGAAGGTGACAGGAAGAATTGGCATCCCCTTGGAAATTGGGCCGAGTATATACGAAGTAGATTTCTTAGTGATGGATATCAAGCCCTCCTACAATTGCTTATTAGGGAGGCCATGGATACACTCAGCCGGAGCGGTGCCCTCATCGTTGCACCAGAAATTAAAGTTAGTGACGGATGGACGGTTAGTAACCATCAATGCAGAGGAGGATATTATAGCTCCAGTCACTAGCAAGGCCCCTTATGTTGAGACGAACGAAGAGTCCATTGAGTGTTCCTTTCGCTCTTTAGAATATGTGAATGCAACCTTCATTTTAGAAGGGAGTGAGCTACCGGTGCCAAAGATAGCAAGAGCCACGAGGATAGCTCTACAAATGATAGTGGGAAAGGGAGCCTTACCAGGAAGAGGATTAGAAAAATACCTGTAAGGAGGGACTCAAATCCCAGAACCGAAAGAGAAGAGAGATTGCTTTGGTCTAGGCTTCAAGCCAGATTATAAACAAAGGAGGAAGAAAGTTGAGAAGTGCCAAGAGGCAAGAAGGGCGCGTCTTAATGGAAGAGAAGTGGAATGGGGGCCGATGATATTCCCTCCAATATCCAAAACCTTCATATCAGGAGGGTTACTTATAGAAGAAAGTCATCAGATTAATGCTATACACAGCGAAGGATTGGAGCAAGGAAACCTGGAGGGCATTCGTCCTTACGAACCGGCAAGCTCTCTGAACAATTGGACTGCGAAGGAACTTCCTGTAGTCTTTAGGAATTTTTCAGAGTAATTCTCAAAACATTCTTGTTACTCTAGGGCCTAGGAGTAATAGGATTACATTTGTGGAATGGGCTTACGATCATCGTCTTCCTATCAAGATATACCAGGGTTAAATACTGATATTGTGGTACATCGTCTTCCTATAAGATAAGATTGCAAGCCAGTCCAACAAAAATTGCGGAGGATGAGACCTGATATTATGCTGAAAATAAAAGATGAAGTCAAAAAATAGTTTGATGCTGGATTCTTACCAGAGGTTAAGTATTCAGAATGGGTGGCTAACATTGTGCCTGTTCCTAAGAAGGATGGGAAGGTACGAATGTGTGTTGATTACAGAGATCTGAACAAAGCTAGTCCAAAAGACAACTTTCCTTTACCGCACATTGACACTTTGGTGGACAATACAATGGGGTATTCATTGTTCTCCTTTATGGATGGTTTCTTAGGTACAATCAGATAAAGATGCATCTTGAGGACATGGATAAAACTACCTTTATAACATTGTGGGGTACCTTTTGTTACAAGGTAATGCCCTTCAGGCTAAAGAATGCAGGGGCAACATACCAAAGGGCTATGGTGACTTTATTTCATTATATGATGCATAAGGAGATTGAGGTGTATGTTGATGACATGATTGCTAAATCTTGAACAGAGAAGGAACATATTGAAGTTTTGAGGAAGTTGTTCTTGAGATTAAGAAAATTTCAGTTGAAACTTAATCCGGTAAAGTGCATCTTTGGGGCTAGTTCGGGGAAGTTATTGGGCTTTGTGGTCAGTGAAAAGGGAATAGAAGTCGACTCAGACAAAGTTAGAGCCATACGAGAATTGCCCCCACCATGTACTCAGAAGGAAGTTCAGGGTTTTCTTGGAAGATTGAATTATATTGCTCGGTTTATTTCACAATTAACCGAAAAATGTGATCCCATATTTCGCCTCCTTAGAAAACACAACCAAGGTACTTGGGATGAGGAATGCCAGAATGCTTTTGATAAGGTTAAGCAATACTTGTTAAATGCTTCAGTGTTATCTCCGCCTAGTCCAGATAGACCATTAATTTTGTACTTATCAGTGTTTAGTAATTCTATGGGATGTGTGCTTGGCCAACATGACAAGTCGGGAAGAAAAGAGAAGGCGATGTACTACCTCAGCAAGAAATTCACAGAGTGTGAGATAATATAATCGCCAATTGAGAAATTGTGTTGTGCATTAATATGGACGACTCGAAGGTTGAGGCAATATATGTTATATCATACGACTTGGCTAATTTCAAAACTTGATCCATTAAAGTATATGATGGAGTCAACAAAGACTAAATGGAAGAATGGCAAGGTGGCAAATTCTGCTTTCAGAATTTGACATAGTCTATGTGAGTCAGAAGGCTATAAAAGGAAGCGCGATAGCGGAATTTCTGGCTAGTAGAGCTCTAGAGGACTATGAGCCATTGAATTTTGATTTCTCAAATGAGGAGTTGATGTGTGTAGCAACTACAGAGGATTATCCTTGGAAGCTGAGTTTTGATGGGGCATCCAATGCGGTGGGTAATGGAATTGGGGCAGTCTTGGTATCCCCAAATGGCGATTATTATCCATTCACATGCAAGTTGGATTTTGATTGCACAAATAATATGGTCGAGTATGAAGCATGCATCATGGGACTACGAGCGGCTATAGAGCGAGGTATAAGAACCTTGGAAGTATATAGAGACTCTACGTTGGTAATTTACCAGCTTAGAGGTGAATGGGAGACAAGAGATCCTAAATTGATCAATTATCAAAAGGTAGTTTTACGCTTACTTGAGGAGTTCGATGACATCACTTTTAATTATATCCCACGAGACGAAAACCAGATGGCAGATGCTCTAGCAGCCTTGGCTTCAATGATTAAAGTGAATAAAGAGGAGGAGATGAGACCCATTCAGATGAGTATCTTTGAGGCTCCAGCTCGCTGTTGTAACATTGAGGAAGAAGAAAAGGATGATAACCCTTGGTATCAGGATATATTGCGATATGTGAAAGATCGTAAATACCCAGAAAAAGCAACTAAAAATGATAAGCGAACTTTAAGAAGGTTAGCCTGCGAATATGTGCTAGATGGGGATATCCTTTATAAAAGAAGGAAAGATCAGGTACTTTTGAGATGCGTGGACGCTGTAGAAGCTAAGTTAATCTTAGAGGAAGTTCACGAGGGTGTTTGTGGGACGCACGCTAATGGTTTCACGATGGCTAGACAAATCATGAGGTTTGGATATTATTGGTCTACTATGGAAGGGGATTGTATCAACTACGCCGAGAAATGCCATAAATTTCAGATTTATGGAGACAAGATTCATGTACCACCTTCCCCTCTACATGTTATGACTTCTCCATGGCCTTTTTCTATGTGGGGCATAGATGTCATTGGGCCAATATCACCGAAAGCTTCAAATGGGCATCATTTTATTTTTGTGGTCATTGATTACTTCACGAAGTGGGTAGAGGCTGCTTCTTATGCGAATGTTACTAAGTCAGCTGTGAGTCGATTCTTGAAGAAAGAGATCATTTGTCGGTATGGGATGCCTGAAAGGATCATATCAGACAATGCATTGAACTTGAACAATAGAACGATAGCAGAAGTTTGCAGTCAGTTCAAGATTAAGCATCATAACTCTTCTCTGTATCGCCCAAAAATGAATGGGGCAGTGGAAGCTGCTAACAAAAAATCAAGAAGATAGTGGGGAAAATGACTTAAACCTACAGAGATTGGCATGAGAAATTACCGTTTGCACTCTTGGCCTATCAAACGTCAGTCAGAACCTCTACTGGGGCAACTCCTTTCTCGTTAGTTTATGGGATAGAGGTAGTGTTACCTATTGAAGTGGAAATACCTTCTCTTCGAGTTTTGTCAGAGATAAAATTGGATGAAGCATAATGGATTCAATCGCGGTATGACCAATTGAACTTGATTGAAGAAAAGAGGCTAAGGGCCATTCGTCATGGTCAGATGTATCAGAGCGAATGATGTGAGCTTACGACAAGAAAGTGCGACCAAGAGAATTCCACGAGGGGGATCTTGTGCTAAAAAAGATCCTTCCCATTCAAAAAGACTTTAGAGGAAAATGGATGTCGAATTGGGAAGGGCCGTATGTCGTGAAGAAGGCATTCTCTGGAGGTGCATTGATCTTAACGGAAATGGATAGGAAGAGTCTACCCAATCCAGTCAATTCAGACTCAGTCAAAAAGTACTTTACCTAAAGAAGACGAGAATCCAGGGTGAAAACTCGCAAATGGCGCCTTGAGTTTTTGAAAAAAAAAATAAAGAGGCCAAGGTGAAAACCCGCAAAGGGCGCCTTATGACCAAAGGGGTTTTGAGTTGAAAACCCGAAAGGGCAGCTCAAATTTTGAAGAGCATACGGTAATCTTGCTATATCTGATTCAACAAAAAGTGAAGCGCATTGCATATCGAGGCATCAACAAAGTACTTTGGATCTTTTAAACACATGTTGAACTCAAGAAAGTCTTCAAGGAGCTAGTATATAGACGCTCAAGTGGCGATATCTAGGGCATCTAATTTTTGTCCTGTTTGCTATCTTTAGATTCTCTTTCTTCTCAAAGATTGGCTATCAGATTAACCTCCTTTGTATTTTTGACAAATTCATTCAAATCTAATTATTCTCAAGATTAAATTCATCTTCCATTATTCTTAAAGTATGTTGCATTAAAATAATGATAGATGAACTAAGTAATTTTCACAAATGAAGTTTTGCTCATTACTCTGGAAATTTCTAGATAATACAAGAAACTAAAACAGAACAATTGTTCGAGGAATTCACGTAAGTGAGGTTTGAAAGAACTCGAGGAAAATCCTTTCTTAGTCCAAAATGATGATTCGATCCTAAGAGAGGATCATCTTACAAACATTCTTGGTGGGTCATAGCATTTGAAGAATAGTACAAACCCACAGACTGAGTAGGAATGATATTTCGAGAGAAATAAGGATAAATTTCAGCAAAGGAATGAGTGGTGATGTCTGGAATAGGGGTCATATTCATAAACATTTTGCATTATAACAGGTTTAATTAGGAGCATTTGACTCACTTCAATCATAGCATCCTAATCATTAGGCATGAACTCATACACATTATACAGGTTGTCCTTCAAGGGACAATGAAGATTGATGCACCTTAACCCCCTAAGTAGTAGGGTAACAGGCTAAAGCATAGCAGATTTGGCTTTCACGTGTTTACGCTAAAGCAGATCTAAGATGATTTGGCATCTCTGTATTGTCAGAGAACAAATCGAAGAAACAGATTTGGCATCTCCATATTCGATGGAGAGTAGATCGAAGATATAACAGATCTAACCTTCGGATGTTTTTGCATCGAAGCATATCCAAGATGATTTGGCATCCTTGCGTTTACAAGGAGCAGATCGAAGATAGCAGATTTGGAATCTTTGTATTGTCAGAGAGCAGATCGAAGATAGCAGATTTGGCGTCTCTGTATTGTCAGAGAGCAGATCGAAGATAGCAGATTTGGTGTCTCTGTTTTGTCAGAGAGCATATCGAAGATAGCAGATTTGACGTCTCTGTATTGTCAGAGAGCAGAACGAAGATAGTAGATTTGGCGTCTCTGTTTTGTCAGAGAGCAGATCAAAGATAGCAGATTTGGTGTCTCTGTATTGTCAGAGAGCAGATCGAAAATAATAGATTTGGTGTTCCTAAGTTTGTAAGAAGCAGTTTGAAGATAGCAGATTTAACACTCCTGAGTTATGGTGAAGCAAGTTTGAAGCTATCAGAATACCTTTGAAGAAGAAGAGGACCAAGATTTCGAGATTTGGCCAGGCCGGGTAAATTTGGTCCTTTTGAAATCTTTGCTCTATTCCTGTTACACAGTAATAAGCAAAGCGGGGCAGCTGTAATAACCTAAATTTACCTGGGCCCATAAAATAAATAAATAACAACAGAAACAAATTTATCAAAAAATAAAGTCCATTTTCAGTCCATTTACAAAGCCCAAAGTTCGGTTACCTTTGTAGCCCAAAAGCCCTATACCGGTTACACCCAAGACCCGATTAGCCTAAACCCTTAGCCCAAAAAGCCATTTAACCCAATACCCGTTTGCACCCTCAACCCAAAACATGCAGGGCCCAAATGGCCTAACTCGTTAACAGAAGAGGGAAAGGCCTAGGGTTTCAGAAACCCTAGGCGCCGCAAGCATCTCAACAGACATGCCTCTTCGCATCACCCCGTGACTCTGGCCCCGAATCGCGCCGTAGTCAACGGGTAAATCAACGCCAGCATCATCGTCCCAATCAGTGCACCAGTGAATCATCTCAGCGCCCGATTGTCACTGTTCATCGCCGGATTTTTCGTCATTACCTACAAAAGAGGAAAGAAAAACAGCAGCAAATATGGCAAGAAAATAAAATCACAGATTGTAAATTTGTTTTCAGTGGCTATAAAAGCCCGAATCAAGAAAATGTAAATGAGGGGTTTTTTTTTTACATACGAAATATATAAAATGAGAACAAATATACGAATATTCAAAGAAGTTCAAGCAGTTTCTTTAAAAGGTGATTTAAATTTCATATTCTGTTATTTATTTTTCAACGAGTATACGAATTGCTTTTGCAAAAAAAGTTGTTGATATTTAAATGGAAGAAAAGGTTACCTGTGTTTCGCTTGAAAGGACGAGGTTTTTTAACCCTCCGATCAACGTGTGTGGTGGCCCGTGTGGCGCGTGGGCAGGTGTTGCTCAATGGCCGAAGGCCGAAGCCTGGGACTCCTCTCTTCTCCCTTTCAGAGAATTTCAAAACCTTTTTTAAAAAAAAACCATTGTAAAATGAATTTTGGGTTAAAGTTTTGACATTTATAGCTCTACGAAAACGGTGTCGTTTTGGCTTAGTTCAATAAGCACTAAAACAACATCGTTTCAGCAGAGGATCCGCGCGTTGACACGTGACCCGGGGAGGATCCGCGTGTTTTTGAAAAATGGGTTAATTGCCCAATTGGTCCTTCCGTATTTTTAATCTTTATAATTTCATTTTATTTTTATTTTAATTCGGCCCTAATATTTTATATTTATTTCAATTTAGCCCCTATGGCTATTATAATATCTATTCTGAAACGACGTCGTTTTTGGGATTAGGACTAATTGTCCAGTGAGTCCCTACGAATTTAGAGTGTATTTCAATTAGGTCATAAAATTTCTATTTTTTTTAATTTTTTTATAATTAACCCTAGATTTTTAATTAAATTCGATTTTAATCCTTTTTATATATTTGATTATTTTAAATATTATATGTATTATTTATTTTTATTAATGTCAGTTATATGAAAAATAATATATATTATTATATGCATCTTTATAAATTTTATTATATGTTATATTATTTATACTATTATATTTACATTTTATTATATGTTTATTTTACTATATTTTTATATGTAAAATTACTTGTTATATTATTTTTATTATTTTATATATTACTTATCATATTGTTTATATTATTATATATTTTGTTTATAAATTTTATTATATGTTATATATTTTCCACATATTATCCCTTACATTAATTTTATTTTATTATAATATATATTATTTTATCACTCATTAATTACATATGTATTTTTATTTTATTATTAAATAAATATGTGTAATATTAATATTTAGTACATTATTTTGTTATTATATCCTATAATATGGTATATATATTAATCATTTTTTCCTTTGTTATTCATATATTATTCTAAATATTTCTAAACATCTTTATTTTTATTTTATTTGATTTTTATTTTATATGTTTATAATTTTATTTTTTTTTTTTTCTTTTATTTTGATATTGTTTAGTAGGTTAAATTTTCATATATCATTTGTTATTTCGTGTTATTGTTTTTATATTCGCATGAAATAAATTATTTATTTTATTTTAAGTTACAACTGCATAAAATATTATCATATATATATATATATATATATTGCAATTTACATTTGTTGTATTTATTATACACTATGTTGTATTTTGTATGTAACGATAATGCATGAATATTTTATATTATCTATGATCATATATGCATAAAATGATAACGTATATTGTGTAAATTAGGTTATTACACATCATCTTTATTATATTTGCATGGAATGTTAAAATGGGTATCATATGGGTTAATATTAATCCTTTGTAATATGTTAAATGCATCATCACTTTAAAGAACTTTTATATTTTGTTCGATCCAAAAAGGATTTTAAGAAGGATAAGGCAATATTTTTGGTAGTTAGAAATTCGTGAAATAGTGCCCTAACATGCTGGGTTGCGATTTCCCATTTGTCTAAATACTTAAAAGATCCTTCTAAATAAGTTTTGAAAATCACAAGATGGTTTTAGTTACGAAAGTTTAAAAAATCGTGTCCAGTCATGCTGGATACGATATTTATATTCTTTTGAAGCAAAAGAATCTTGATTATTTTTTAATTCAAATTATTACGGTTTTAAAAGAGATCTTATTTCTAAATTCTTTCAAACGTTTCACATTAAGATAAAATTATTCAATTTGGTACCATTTTTGGGCGTTACGAGGGTGCTAATCATTCCTCGTGCGTAATCGACTCTCGAACCTATTTTCTCGTAATTTTGCAGACCAAAACGTTTTATAAAGTGATCCAATCACACTTTAAAAGATTGGTGGCGACTCCCGTTTTCGTTTTTTTTTTTTTAAAATCGTTTTAAGCAGGTTTCGACAGCTTTTTTTTCATTAAACCATATTCAAACATATCATCCCACTTTTCATATATAGAAGATATATAAGTACATAATCTCATTAGTTAAGCATCAAACATATCATTATACAATTTCTATGTATGTATATGATGAAACCAATCAAACTAGTATGCAAACAACTTATTGTCCAAAAACATATGTGTGACATTAGTAACATTATAATATGGCCGTACATACCTTTGATGTCATTCAAATATACACATTTTACTCTAAATGTAACCTTTTTATTTTATAATTACCAAATCTATTTTAACCTATTCCATTAATTAAATCTTAATTATACCAATTCACATATTATGCATAATTGTCTAGATTTAAACAACCTCACGGTATAATAGGCATGCATATATAATACACATAAATAAACATATTCATTTAATCACATACAAATATAATTTAATCAATTATATACACTAGTACCGAAGCAAATCAAACCAAAGTACCTATCTATCACATACCAAAATATAATCCATAATATAGTACATTTCCAACTCAAATATTAAACCTAACATTTTAATCTTTCATTACCAAACCTCAAACAATACATATCCACCAAAGTTATCATATAACATATTCATTTGCTTCCACCAACCATTCAAGCATAACTTATGCATATACTTCGCCATAACAAACCGAACCAAAATGACCAATACATAGTTAGATATATAATCGTTATTTTACTCCCTTACTAGCTGATTTATAAATTCATTCACAAAGACATAGCATATCATGTATCAAACTTACCAAAAATGAACTAATCATAAGCTATTTGTGATACCTTAACAAAACACAACAACCAAGTTCACATATATTTTTATCTATGCATGTACCATAGCCGAATCAACCAAACATATACATCCAAAACCACCAACCATTTTCAATGCATATAACACATATAAACTTGACTAAAATTTCATATACTCACATAACATATCAGCCATGTTCGCATTGCTTAATATATACACAACTTCAAACTTAACCAAATATAACTTAGCCTATACATGCTATAGGTTTAAAATTCAGCTTATAAAGTACCGAAAATAGTCGATAGTGTGATAGATTTCTCTGATGATCCCTGAGCTCGTAACATGACTCCAAAATCTATAAAATAGTGGCAAACATACACACACAGTAAGCTATCATAGCTTAGTATGTAACATCTCGAAATAGGGCCTAGTCGGAATAGTGGTTTTGAGACCATAAATTTGATGTTAAAATATTTATTTTATTATCATTATGAGGTCTAGGACATGAAAATATGCATGTGGTAAAATTTCATGAAGAAATTCTAAGTACAAGGTGTTCAATTGGAAAATAAGGACCGAATTGAATAAGTTGCAAAACTTGGGTTCTAGGAGCAATTTGTATGAAATTTCTTTAGATTTTTAATTAGAAGGTCTTAAAGAGCAATTTTCCCAATTTTTAAGTTTTTGGACAAAAATGGGCATGTATGGATAAAATTTGAAAGAAAGGGCTTAAGGGCATTTTGGTCATTTGGCTAATTAATGAAATAAAATGGGAAAATAAGCCAAAAATCAGCTCATCTTCTCCACCTTGTTGCCGAAATTTGAGAGCCACCATAGCTAGGGTTTTTTCACTTTCCAAGCTCAATAGTAAGTGCTCCCAAGTCCCGTTTTTAATTTTTTTTGTATTTTTGAAATCCTCGTAACTTGCTCTTTTCATTTCTACCCATATTTCATGCTAGAGTTCATGTTTAGAAATTTACCCATGCATGAGTTACTTGTATTTTAATGGTTTATGGAGGAATATGAAAGTTTAAAGGATGGTAAACTACTTTTACTAAGTGATTTTTCATGGAAATGGCTTTAGGGACCATTTTGTAAATTTGTAAAAATGAGTAGAAAGATGAGAAATAATGGAAAATGTGGGCTCTCATAAGAAGGAAAAACATTCAGCTAGGCTTGTTTAATGTAGAAATTGCATGCATTTCATCATACGAGCCTAGGGACTAAATCGTAATGTTGTGAAAGGTTAGGGGCAAAATGGTCATTTTACCCGGGTTGAAATTTAGGCTCGTAATGAATAATTTGAGTTGCTAATGATTTATTTTTACGGTTATAGACCCCGAGGAACAAATTTCGGAGGTTGACCGAGGTAAATGGAAGGTTTCAGAAAAACCAAAACACGAACCCGAAGTAATTACCAGGTAAGTTCGTGTAACTCGAAGTTAACTCTAAATATACTTGAAAATGCATATTCTTAAATGTATGTTAATTTGGATATCAATCGTATGACAATCCAGGAAATGTGATAGTGTAAATGAAAAAGATGATAATTGTCCCGATTGAATGAAAAAGGGAGATTCGATGGGTAAATTCTTATTTACATGACCTGAGATCCTGCATGTGTTGCAGAAAGGGATTTAGCCCGGATGGGTAATCTGATGATCTCAGCATGGTAAGGATCTAGCCCGGGCGGGTGTTCCTTAAGTGATCAAACCTCCCGATGAATGTATGTGCATTGTGGATTTAGCCTAGATGGGTAATACGATTAAGGACTGAAATTAGCCTGGACTGGCATTTCAGATCCGAACATATTGGAGTAGTTGTCATTGTAAGGGATTTAGCCTGGAATGGTAATCCCGACAATACTCCTTGAAGTTATGTTATGAGGGGTTTAACCTGGACTGGTAATCCTGCCGTAAGAGTGAGGTTCACGGGAGTGTGTATTTAAAATGGTTACTAGCATGACTTGATGGTAAATAGGATACCCATCGAGATTTTAGAGAAATTCAACAGGACTATAATGATAAACGAGAATGGTAATGTTGAATTGATGAGCTCATCTAAGATTAATGCTATATTGTTTGAGATGAAACTAACTCGATAATTGAGTGTATGTGATAGGGAATTTATACTATGCATGTTTGGCACTTATATCTTTTATGGTTGTACGCTAGATAACCAATGAGTTCACCTTCCTGTTATCCAAACTTACTAAGCATGTTAATGCTTACCCCCTTTCCTTTCCCTGTCTTACAGAGCTCGTGGACTCGTGAAGATTGGAAGACGATTAGGGGAATCATCACACTATCACTAGTCTTGCCTTGGTATATGAATACTTTTATTTTGTTATAATGGCATGTATAGGGTAATGGTCATATTTTATTAAATGTGTCACTTGGTTAGCCAAAGTGTTGGCTTATGGTATTGATAATTCTTTTGTATATGGCTATGGGATGTGGCCAATATTGGGTTATGTTGTAATCTCTATCTATTTTGTATGACTATGTTTACTTGCCTCATGTATTATGATGGTATGATATGCCATGGATGAATGTTTTAAATGAGGCCAAATAATTTGAATATTGTAAAGGCATAAAATGGTATACGGTATTAATAGGGCCCAAGTATGAAATGTGAAATGGGATAATGAACATCCTTAATGCAAAAGGATAACCTAGCATGTACTAACCAATGATACGAGGTTACCATGCAAATGACCATATCAAAGTGGTTTAAAGATGCATATAGGCTATGTTATATGCCATAGAAACTTTTAAGTGTGTATGAGTGATTTTGGGTGACCAATGACTTAGAAAATAGCAACCAAATGGTCCACATGGGTAGACACATGGGCATGTGTCTAGGCCTTGTGTGACACACGGTCAGCCCACGGGCATGTCGTCTGGCCGTGTGTCCCCTGCACCTTAAAATTTTAGGCAGCAAACTTTGTAGTAAACACACGGGTAGAGACACGGCATTGTGTCTCGGCCATGTGGAGGACACGGCCTAGACCACGGGCGTGTGCCTTGGCCGTGTGCCTCAAAATGAATGATGACGTCATAAACAGAACGCCTGAGTTTCTGGACACGGGCAACAACACGAACGTGTCTAGGCCGTGTGAGGGACACGGGTGTGTGCTTGGCTGTGTGAAAACTCATGTAGGTTCGAAATGAGAAATAAATCCAAATAATTCAACACGGGTGGGACACACGGGCGTGTCCCTAAGCACATGGGCATGTGCTTTGCCACCATACGGGCGTGTGAAGCATAACCCTTGAAATCTTACTAAAATTTTCTATAGTTCTCGGTTTAGTCCCGGATCATTTTTATTGTATGTTTTAGACCTTGTAAGTCTATAGTCGGGACACTACAATGTTGTTTGGTTAGTTTTAAAATTAGAACAAAATTTTATAACCCGTATTTTTCGAAAATGTCTGAGTATATGTCTAGTAACGCCTCGTACCTTGCCTCGGTCTTGGGTATGGGTAAGGGGTGTTACATAGTAAGTCATAAGTAGATAAATAACTCAATCACAATATCAACTCAATTTAACCAAACCAATTCATCCTATCATAATCACATTTAATTCCAAACTTAGAATTTCATATACAACATATACTTTCATTTAGCCGAATATACATATATCTAATATCAAAATATCATTCAATTTCAAAGCCATAATATCATTATTTAACCGAATATAAATAATCTCATATACATATATTCATGAATCATTTCATAAATATTCACATTTTATATTCATGAGGCCGAATATAATCAATCATATATGTTTGCATATAGATCACAAATATGATATCACTATACATAACCTTTGGCTGAAAGTACTTTTCATATATACATATATTCTCATTTTCATCATATATAATTTGCATCACATAGCAAATAACCAACTTACCTTATTTTCAAATAGGTAATAAACTATCACATACCTGATCACTTTAGCTCGTTTTACACATTCAATCACAACTTATCATTCCCGTTAAACCATTCGAAATTGAATAAGATACTCGAATAATCACACATATCGTACAATGCCAACGTCCCAGACGTGGTCTTACATGTAATCACATATCGATGCCACTATCGCAGACAGGGTCTTACTCGTAATCACATATCGATTCCAACGTCCAGATGTGGTCTTACACAAGAACACATATCGAAAATCCTATGTCATGACATATGTATCCTAGCTATTCCTAAGGTTCATAGGGGCATTCGGACGTCGTATCTCAGTCGAATCGAGTTTGTAAACATAGATCCCAAGCATATACACATTCGGCTACCACATATATACTTTCACATAATTCATTTCAGCATATATAACTCGTATTTATTCAAATAAATAACATCTATTTGCTTATAAACTTACCTCAGACAACGATAATCGGAACAGAACGACTAATCGACAAATTTGGTTTTCCCCCGATCCAAATCTGATTTCTTTGGTTCTTGATCTAAACATATTCAAATTAAACTCGTTCAAACATAATTTCATTCAATTTAGTCCAAAAACACATAAATGGGAAAATTACCATTTTACCCCTAACATTTCACACTTTTTACAATTTAATCCAATTTGCACAAAACACAAAACATGCAAAATTTGCACACACCATGCTTAGGCCAAATGCTACCCATGTTCATACAAGTCCATACATTTCATTCATTTCACATTTTAGTCCCTCAATTTATTATTTTTTCAATTTAGTCCTAATTACTCAAAATCATCAAAAATTCCAATACAAAACATATTAATCCAAAACATATCATTCATAATTCATCAACTAACATCACAAATCTCAATTATTCATCAATGGCATAACTCAAAATATTCATCAAAATAAAAAATTCAAGCATGGGCTTTGTACATTACACTGCAACGATCTTAAAAACGTAAAAATTATCAAAAATCGAGCTAGTTACATACCTTAATCAAGCTCAACAATGGCTGAATACCCTAAGCTTTGATTCTTTCTTTTCTTTTGATGTTTCATTCATGTATAAAAGATAAATGCATGGTTGTTTTATTATATGTTTTATTATAAGATATATATTATTTAACATTTTACAATTTTAACCTTGGATATTTAATAATTAAAACATATATTTTAAGGCCACAATCGTCCATCACTAACTCCAATGGTAATATTTCAACTTAAATACCTCATACAATAAAGACAACAACAATTCGACCCTTACAAATTAAACCATAAATTTTCTATTTTATGTGATTAAGCCATTTTATTAAATCGGACACTCAAATGATAAAATTTTTGAATGAAATTTTCACACACAAATTCACACATAATAAACACAGAAAATAAGTTTTAAATATTTTTCTAACTCAGATTCTTGGTCCCGAAAGCACCATTCCGAATAGGGTCTAAATCGGGCTCTTACACTACTTGTTAAAGGTGTCTAATTGCTATGATTTATTAAACAAGAGGTCCTTCTGATGTTATTAGACCATTGATAGTGGAATTTGACATAGATGGCCTTATATTGGATGATTTAAATGTTTTATTATAAGGGTTAATATGGTAATTTGATTATTAAGTAAAATAAATAAAACAAACAGCATTTCAATCTTTATTTTTTTCATCTATAACCGAAAATCAAAAGAAAAGAAGCCAAAGGTGTTGTTTTAGAGTTTGGCCTTTATTATTCTTGATTAAGCTATGTTCTTTGCTCGGTTTTTGATGATTTCTACGTTTTTGTAATCGTTGCTTTGTATTCAAGCTAGCCCATGCCTTAATTTTTGAATTTTTTAATGATTTCATGAAGTACCATTGTTGAATGCTTGAGCTTTTAAATGTTTGATAATGGAAAATGATTAATTGTTTATAGATTTAAATGTTTTGTAAAGTGATTTTAGGTAAAAATGCAATTTAAGGATTAATTTGTGAAAGGTGTAAAATATGTGGTTAAATGTGTGAATAAATGAAAATAATGGGTTGTTAAGGACCTATAGGGAATTCGGCTAGGCTTGGGTTTAATGAAATTTCATGAATTTTGTGTATTTGTGAATTAAGGACTAAATTCTAAAAATGTGGAACTTTAGGGGCTAAAGTGTAAAAATTCCTAAATATGTGTTTGTCGATTGAATTGAATGAATTGATGAATAAATGAGTTAATTTTGAATATATATATAGATCAAGAAAGAAAGAAATCGAATTTAGATTGAGGAAAATCAAAGGTTATCGAATAGTCGACCCGGTCCGTTTATCCCGAATATGAGGTAAGTTCATATGCAAATAAATGTCTTTAAATTGAATTATATATGTTTATTTGTCATTGAAATGCATTGAATATCGAATGATCAAATACGAGCAAGAATAGACAGGGTTACAATATCTAAAAGTCTCATACGAACCTCAGGAATAGTATAGGGTACAAATGTCATGACATTAGGATTATCGTTTTGTGATTACGTGTAAGACCATGTATGGGACATTGGCATCATTATTTAATTTCGTGTAAGACCATAGCTTAGCTATTGGCATCGATATGTGATAACATGTAAGACCATATCTAAGATATGGCATTGTATGAGATATATGTGATTTTTGAGTATCCTTAACGATTCCAAAAGGGTTCAACGGGCAATGTCAAGACGAGAAAGAATGTGTGATTGAATTAAGTGATACAGGTATGTACAAGATTCATATGAGTATTGAAAAGAGAAGTATTTCTTGAATTTACATGTGTTTCTTGAATAGATATATAGTGAGAAAGGTTTGTTAGTTTATATGTGCTTATTCATATTTTGTCTATATGATGGGAATGATGTGGTTTCACAAGATAATTTATTTTTTTATGGCTTACTAAGCTTTTTAAGCTTACTTTATGTGTTCTTTTCCTATTTTATAGATAATCGAAGCTAGCTCAGACTCAGGGATCATCAGGAAACATCATTACACTATCGATCAACTTGTTGGTACTTTTGATGCTTTATAATTATGGTATATGACATGTATAGGCTAGTGTTATGATGATATGTTTTGAGTTATGATATTAGCCATGAGAGTTGGCTTGTAAATGATGTAAATGTTGGTGTGTATTTGGCCAATTAGTTTGGCTTAATTTATGAGTTTGGTAAGTCATATGTGATGTATAAATTGCCTTGTGTTTTGGCATGTTTGGTATGGCATGTTGTGATTTGGTTTTAAGATGATGAATTGGTAAGTTTTTGGTTATGGATTGGTTGTTTAATGGATGGATTTTAAATGGCATGAAATGTATATGAAATATCATGTTTTGACTGCCTATAAATGTATTGAAATGGTACAAAATGATGTGGTTTAGGTATGCTTGAGTAAAGGTGAGAAATGTGGCTTAAACCAAGCCTAAATTCACTCCACACGGTTGAGCACATGGGTGTGTGACTCGACTGTGTGCCTGTTGTAACTTAGTTAAAACAAGTCAATGAGTTACACGGGTTAGACACACGGACGTGTCTATTGGCCGTGTGTGGCACACGGGCTGACACATGGGCATGTGGCTAGCCGTATGACCTAAGTTAGCATACCCTCCTAATTATACACGACCATGGCACACGGGCCTGTCTCTAGCCGTGTGATACAAGTTAGTACGTATGCCCTGTTTCCACACGGCCTGTGACATGGGTGTGTACGTGGCCGTGTGATGCACATAGCCTGTTCACACGGGCGTGTGATCCCTATATGCATGAAAGTTTTCTAAGTTTTTCCAAAGTTTACAAATGTTATCAGTTTAGTCCCAAACCTCTTCCAAGCATGTTTTAAGGTCTCGTAAAGCCTTATAAGGGACAATGTGATTACGTTTGATCGATATTTATGTGATAATGAATTTATGTATGAGAAATGTATGTTGTGTGCTGTAAGTTGTTCGGTAATGCCTCATAACCTTATTCCAGTGATGGATATGGGTTTGGGGTGTTACAGCTAGTATCTAGGAAGGAGTATGTGGACTACAGGATGCTTTTTGTAACACCATTATATGTTTTTAAAGATTAATTAGTAAGGTTAAAATGGTAAAATGATTATTAAAGGTTAATAAATAAATAAAAAATCAGTTTAGTCTATCTTTCTTTCTTTCTTGGCTAAATGTTGATGAAGAAGAAAGCCATAGATTGAGTTTTAGGGTTCGGTATTGTCTTAGCTCAATTGGTAAGTGTTTTGAGCTCAGTTTATTTTTTTATAATTTTTATGTTTTTGAGATCGTTGCTTTTTATTCTAGCTAGCCTATGTCTTAATTTTTGAAACTGTTAAAGATTTTAAGAGTTTCCATTGATGATTTTATGTGTTCTTTGGTGTTTGAAGATGAAATATGAAAGCTTGATGATAGATTCTAATGTTTTGTAAAGTGATTTTAGACAAAAATGTCAAATAGGGATTATATTGTGAAATATGTAAATTGAGGGGGTTGAAATGTGAAATAAATGAAAGTTTTGGGCTGCTAGGGACTTATATGAAATTTGGCCAAGCATGAGTATTGTTGAATTGTGTGAATTTTGTGTATTTGTGAAATAGGGACTAAATTGTAAAAATGGGGAACTTTAGGGGCTAAATTGTAAAAATACCCAAATATGTGTTTATGGACTGAATGGAATGATTTGATGAATAAATGAGTTAATTTTGAACGTATATAGATCAAGAACGAAAGAAATCAGATTTAGGTCGAAGAAAATCAAAGGTTATCGAATAGTCGATCCAATCCATTTATCTCGTATACAAGGTAAGTTCATATGCAAATAAATGGATTTAAATTGAATTATATATGTTTAACTGTCATTGAACTGCTATGAATGTTGAATGATCAAATACGAGCAAGAATTGATCGGGTTACAATATCCGAAAGTCCCATACGAACCTTAGGAATAGTATAAGATACGAATGTCATGACATTAGGATTGACGAGATGTGATTATGTGTAAGACCATGTCTGGGACATTGGCATCATTATGTGATTATGTGTAAGACCATGTCTGGGACATTGGCATCGTTATTTGATTTCGTGTAAGACCATAGTTGGGCTATCGGCATCAATATGTGATAACATGGAAGACCATATCTGGGATATGGCATTGTACGAGCTATATGTGATTTTCAAGTATCCTTAATAATTCCAAAACGTTCAACGGGAAAAATCAAGTCGGGAAAGAATGTGTGAATGAGTTAAGTGACTAGGTACGTACGAGATTCATAAAAGTATTTAAAAGAGAAGTATTTGATGAATTCACTCATGATATTGAATATGTATACATTGGGAAAGGTTTGTGAGCTTATATGTGCTTACTCATACTTTGCCTATTGATGGAACATGATGTTGATTCATGTGGTAATTTTATTTGTTTATGGCTTACTAAGCTTTTAAAGTTTACTTTGTCCTATTTTAAAGATAATCGAAGCTAATTCAGACTCGGGGATCATCAGGAACACCGTCACACTATCGATCAACTTGTTGGTATTTTTGGTGCTTTGTAAATATGGTATATCGCATGTATTGGCTAGTGAAATGATGATGTGTTTTGAGATATGATATTAGCCATGAGATTTGGCTTATAAATGATGTAAATGTTGGTGTGTATTTGGCCATTTGGGTTGGCTTATTTTATGGGTTTGGTATGTGAAATTTGATGTATATAAATGGCCTTGTGTGTAACAGTCCGGTTTAGACCCTAGTCGGAATAGTAGTTTCGGGACCACAAATCCAAATGTTAGTAAAAGTAATGTGGCATCAACACGGTATTGAAGTGGCTACGTGGGAGCCTGAAGATGCTATGAGGCAGCAATATCCAAATCTGTTCAACGGTAAGATTTTCAGGGATGAAAATCCCTAAGGGCGGAGAGTTGTAACAGTTCAGTTTAGACCCTAGTCGGATAGTAGTTTCGGGACCACAAATCCGAGTCAAAAAAATATTTTAATATTATTTTTCGTGCTTATAATATGTGAATTGATATCTGAGAAAATTTCGTATGAAAATTTTACCATTTGTGTGCTTAATTTGCAAAAAGGACCTAATCACGTAAAATGCAAAAGTGAGGTTCCCTATGTTAAAAGTGTCTATTTGTTATGTCTATTTAAAAGAGAGGTCCTTATGTTGTTAATATGTCATTTACATGGTGAGTGGACATTTATGGCCTTATTATTAATATTTTATAAGCTATTAAGCCAAGGGTAAAATGGTAATTGATGTATTAATGTTAATTAAATAAAACAAAACATAAAATAAGGCAATTACCATCTTGTTTTACTGAAAATCAAAGGAAAAGGAAAAGATAAAAGCTTGCTAGGGTTCGACTATAGTTTGACTTGTTTAAGGTATGTGTTTTGTTTGGTTTTTGATGATTTCTATGATTTTGTGATTGTTACTTAGTGTTTTATCAAGCCCATGTCTCAATTTCTGATTTTTTTGATGATTTTGAGTTATGCCATTGTTGAAATTATGAGTTTTATAATGTTAGTTGATGAGTTATGAAAGTTTGATGATAGACAAATATATTTTGTATTGGGATTTTTGATGAATTTTAGTATTTTGGGCTAAATTGTAAAAATGAGATTTTGAGGGACTAAAATGTGAAATAAATGAAATATGTGGACTTGTATGAACTATATAAAAATTTGGCTAAGCATATATATAAGGAAATTTTGTGTATTTTGTGATTTTATGAATTAAGGACTAAAGTGCTAAAATGTTAAAATGTGAAAATGTGAGGGCTAATTTGTAAAATGCCCTAAATATGTGTATATCATTTGAATTGAATGAATTTTTGAATAAAAGAGTTAAAATTGAATATGTATAGATCAAGAACCAAAGAAAACAGAATTAGATCGGGGAAAGTCGAAAGTTGTCGAGTAGTCGATTCCGTTCGTTCAAATCCACACGAGGTAGGTCGATATACAAATAAATGTGTTGAATTGAATTATTAATTTCCTATGTGATATTTAAATTGTGTTGAATGGATTTGAGAACTCAAAATGTGGAATCTGAGAAAGTTCTGATAATGTGACGACATCCGAAAAGCCCCATATGAACCATAAGAATAGTTAGGATACATATGTTAGGACATAGGATCCAATATGTGTTTTTGTGTAAGACCACATTTGGGACGTTGGCATCGAATTATGATTTACATGTAAGACCATGTTTGGGATATCGGCATTGTATTTGGTTTCGTGTAAGACCCTGTCTGGGATAGTGGCATAGATATTTGATTACATATAAGACCACGTCTAGGACGTTGGCATTGTACGAGCTTTCCGAACTAGTTGAGTATCTTTATTGATTCCAAATAGTTCAACGGGCATTTCGAGAAATGAATGAATATGAGAATGTATACCCAAATTCAGGTACGTTTGAAATGTACATTATGATTAAGAATGAAAGGTAAGTATATGTTAATATGTGGATATATGAAATATGTATGACTTCTTTGAGGATGAAATGTATTATGTAAATGTGAGCTATGAACAAATGAGTTATATGAGTTATATATATATATATGTGGTTATATCTTGCCATGAATTACAAAAATGAACTGGTTTAGAATTGTTTATGTAGTAAGTTTATTTGTATATGGCTTACTAAGCTTTTGAAAGCTTACATTGTTTGTGTTTTCAATTGTTTTTAGATATCAAAGCTACCGGGAGCTCGGGGATCATCGAGGATCATCACCATACTATCAAACTCTATTTTGGTACCTTTTGAAAATGTGAATATTGAAGTATGGCATGTATAGGCTAGAAGTATTTGAATATGTTTTGTAATGTGTATATCTAGCCATGTGATATGGCTTGGTTATGGACGTGATTATGAATGAATTTTGGTATATGTTTTGTGTTCAAAAATGGTATGTTTTGATGCAGTTTTGAATGACCAAATGAAATGGTAAGTTGTGGTATGTGCCTATTTTGGAATTTGGTAATATTTTGGCATGAGAATGAATGAAGTAAATTGAGATTATGAATCATATATTTTGGTAAGGATTACAAGCATGAAATTTATTGATAATGATATGTCATGAATGGTGTATGTTTTGGTTGTGAATTGGTTGAAAATTTGGTACAAAATGTTTCGATTTGATGCTTGCAGGGATGGTTTAAAATGGGTGGCAATTTGGCTTTGCAAATAGCGTATTTTTATCCACATGGGTAGAGACACGGGTGTGTGTCTCAGCCGAGTGCAATACACGGTCATGTTACACGGCCGTGTGTTCCCTGGGGTACCCTACAATTTAAAGTTAGTATACCCTACAGTTTTGACACGGGCTCGACACACGGGCATGTCTATTTGTCGTATGTGGCACACGGGCTGGCACATAGGCGTGTGGTCGATCGTGTGACCCAAGTCAGTAGCCTCCCTAATTTTCACACAGCCTGGCACACGGGCGTATCTTGTGGTCGTGTGGACAAATCAATATGTATGCCCTGTTTTGCCACAGCCTAGACACACGGGATTGTCTAATGCCGTGTGAGTCACACGGCCTGTTCACACGGGCGTGTAACCTCTGTAACTTAGAAAAATTGTTAAGTTTCAAAAAAATTGTATGTGTTCGGTTTAGTCCTGTCCTCTTTCTAATGCATGTTTAAGGTCTCGTTTACCTACATAAGAGACTCTATAATGATGTGTGACTTTGATGCTATGTTGATTATGAAATGAAAGTGAATTGTTCCAATATGTCCGGTAATGCCTCTTAACCCTAGTCCATCATCGGATATGGGTTAGCGGTGTTACTTTGTGTTTGGCATCTTTGTCATGGATGTTGTGAGGATTAATTGGTATGATTTGAGGTTTAAAATTGATGATAAGATGATGAGGAAAATGCATAGAGAAGATAGATAAAATTGTTGGTAATGGCATATTGTTTTAGTATATTTTGGATTATAATTTGAGTAGTGAAATGGATGGATTTTAAATGGCATGATTTGTATATGAAATAGCATGTTTTGGTTGCCTATAAATGTATCGAAATGGTATGAAATGATGTGGTTTTGGTTTACTTGAGGAGGGTGAGAAATGTGGCTTAGCCTATTTGTGCCCTATACGGTTGAGCACACAGGTGTGTGAGTCGACCGTATGTCTACTGTAACTTAATTAAAAAATTCAATGAGTTACATGACTTAGACACACGGGCAAGTCTACTAGCCGTGTGTGACACATGGGCTGGCACATGGGCGTGTGGCTAGCTATGTGACCTAAATCAGTATACCCTTCAGTTTTCACACAGCCAAGGCATACAGGCGTATCTCTGGCCGTGTGATGGAACTCAGTATGTATGCCCTGTTTCTACACGGCTTGTGACATTGGTATGTCTGGTGGCCATGTGCTCACACGGGCATGTGATCCCTGTATGCACAAAAATTTTATAAGTTTCCCAAAATTTTCAAATGTTATCGGTTTAGTCTTGACTCTTCCAGGCAGTTTTAAGTTCTCGTAGAGCTTAGAAGAGACAATGTGACTATGTTGGGTTGGTATTATGTATTAATGGATTCTTGGATGAGAAATATATGTTGTATGTTGTGATTTGATAGCTAATGCCTTGTATCCCTATTCTGGTGATGGATACGGGTTAGGGGTGTTACATTTTATTGGTATCAGAGCTACAGTTTAATCGATTCTAGGACTAACGTAGCGTGTGTGAGAGTCTAGCTATACATGTCATATATACTCTGTGATAGTGTGATGATTCCTGATAGTTTAATTTGTGTTTTCGTATAGTAATGGATCCCAAAAAAGCTGTAGCTAACGATGTAGAGAGTAACTCGCTCACTCCTACTCAAAGGATAGCGCCGTCCGACTTTAGACCTATAACGAGTAGCCATGAGGGAGAGGCTAAACAAGCCTTTTTCCAAATGATGAGTGAGTGGTTCACGAAGTTTGTTCGAACCAATCTGGTTGCTCAACAACCTCTACCCCCACCTATTCCTCAACAAATCCCCGTTGTTCCTCAAGTTATAGATCTGATGTGATCTAACAAGCCTACAATAGATAAGATTTGAAAACATGGGGCTGAAGAGTTTTGGGCTACTATTGATGATGAAACAGAAAGAGCTGAGTTCTGGCTCGAAAATAAGATTTGAGTATTTGATGAATTGTCTTGTACTTCTGATGAATGTATCAAATATGTAGTATCTTTGCTAAGAGATAATGCGTACCATTGGTGGAAAATGTTGATATCTGTAATTCTTAGAGAACGGGTTACTTGGGAGTTTTTCCAATATGAATTCTAAAAGAAGTACATCAATTAAAGATTCTTTGATCAGAAGCATAAAGAGTTTTTGGAGTTAAAACAAGGTCAGATGACTGTCACTGAGTATGAAAGAGAATTCATACGGTTAAGCAAGTATGCCTGGGAATATGTTTCCACTGAAGAAATCATGTGCAAATGATTTGTAGATGGATTGAATGAAGACATAAAATTACTAGTTGAAATTCTAGAGTTGAAAGAATTTGTCATTCTAATTGAGAGGGCTTGTAAAGTTGAGGATCTTAGTAAAGAAAAGAGAAAGGCAGATTCAGAAGCTAAAGACTCAAGAAAAAGATCAATGAGTAAGTCGTATCAATATTCACAGAAGAAATTTTGAGACTCGTTTAATTATTCTAATATATCAGTGGGACATTCAAACAGATCTGGCTATCTCAATAGCTAATGTCGGGAGTGCAAAACCAAATCAACCCGAATGTCGACAGTATGGAAAAAGGCATTTTGGTAATTGTAGATTCAATGATCAGGCATTTTAAATGTGGATCGTTAGATTATTTTATCAGAGATTGCCCAGAGTTAGCTAAAAAAGATAACACTCAGCGTATGAGGCCATGTAATACTGCAGTTAGAGGGAGACCAACCAGATATACTGGTAATGTGAGTGGTAGTCAAAGATTGACAAAACACTCTACTGTGAGGTCTGAGGCACGAGCACTTGCCTGAGCTTATTCTATCCGTGTACGGGAGGAGGCATCCTCGCCAGATGTGATTACTGGTACTTTCACTCTCTATGATACTGATGTGATTGCATTGATAGATCCAGGATCAACTCATTCTTATATATGTATGAATTTAGTATCCGGTAAGACTTTTCCTGTAGAGTCTACTGAACTGGTGATTAGAGTATCGAACCTTTTAGGCAAATGTGTTTTGGTTGACAAAGTCTGGAAGAATTATCCGTTAATGCATCGAGATTTTTATTTTTTGGCTAATCTGATGTTGTTACCATTCGATGAATTTGATATGATTTTGGGTATGATTTGGCCAATGATGCATAATGCTATAGTGGATTTTAGAAGAAAGACAATTGAACTGAAATGTCAGAATAATGAGATTATTAGAATTGAATCTGATGATCTGAATAGTTTGCCAATTGTAATCTGGTCTACGTTAGCTCAGAAATTTGTGAGAAAGGGGTATGAAGCTTATCCTGCCTATGTACTTGATATGAAAGTGACAGAAACAAAGATTGAGTCAGTACCAGTTGTGTGCGAGTATCCAGATGTATTTTCTGAAGAGTTACCGGCTTTACCACCTATCAGAGAAGTGGAGTTTGGTATTGAATTAGTTGTAACAGCCCAAATTTAGGCCTAATCGAAACAGTGGTTTCGGAACCACTAATCCAAAGTCAGAGGAATTATTTTAATATTATTTTTTGTGTTATAGCATGGTTATATGAATGTTTGAAAATTTTGGTGAACTAATTTTAGTGATTGCTTGCTTAATTTCGAAAAAGGACTAAATTGCATAAAGTGTGAAAGATTTGTTTTACTAGCTAAAGGTGTCAAATAGCTATGGAATATTAAAGTAGAGGTCCTTATTGAGTAAATAGACCAATAAAATGTTAGTGGTTGGACAAGGAGCCTTAATTCATGGAATGGTTAAAGGTTAGGTGACTTAATTGATAATAAAATAATAAACCTAAAGGCTAGCTATCATCTTTTTCATTTTCCTTTCTCTCCACTAAAAATTTCAACAAAGGAGATTTTTGAGAGCTCAAAATTTCAGCAACTTCTATCCCTTACAGGTAAGTGATTTTGATGGTCATTTTTGTTGATTTTTTTGTTTTTGGAACCCTTATAGCTTAATCTAGCTAATGAGGGGACTATTTTGCAAAATGGTTGTAAGGCTAGGGTTTTACCATGAGAGTATTCATGTTGTTTGCTAAATTTTTATAGAAGAAAATGAATCGTGGTTGTTAAATAAACAACTTTTGTGAAGTGGTTTTCATGAAAGCACCTAAAAGGATCATTTTGTGAAGTTTACAAAATAGGTTGCAAATGTGTGAAATAATTGAAATTTTGAGATGCTATAGGCTTAAACTAGTTTCGGCTAGGCTTGGTTAATGTGGAAATTCAGTGAAAATTGTTTTACGAGCCTAGGGGCAAAATCATAATTTTGTAAAAGTCTAAGGGTAAAACGATTATTTTGCCAAAGTAGGAATTTTGGAATGTCTTGATTAATGTGATGATTAAATAAATAAATTTTGTCATTATAGATCAAGAAATGCAGAATCCGAACTTAGACCAGGGGAAAATCAAGGTAGTGGACTAAATCAAACTAGTCACCCATATCTTGTATACCGAGGTAAGTTGCACGTAAATATCATAATTCTATTGTTATTGTGCATTAAATAATTGATATTCCATGAAATGTTTGATTTTTTTATGAATATACATGACGAGATTTAATGTGGTAAAACTCGCGATTGAACTGAAGGAATAGATCGGATATCCATGCCGTGATACTAGGGTTATGTGAGCCAGTGTAAGACCATGTCTGGAACATGGCATCGGCATTGATATGAGAGCTAGTGTAAGACCATGTTTGGGACATGGCATCCGCCTTGATATGTGAGCCAGTGTAAGACCATGTTTGAAACATGGCATCGGCATTTATATGAGAGCTAGTGTAAGACCATGTCTGGGACATGGCTTCGGCCTTGACATGTGAGCTAGTGTAAGACCATGTTTGGAACATGGCATCGGCACCGATATATGAGAGCCAACATAAGACCATGTCTAGGACATGGCATCGGCATCTTACCCTTTTGCATGAGGATTATCGGGCATCCATTTATTATTCCAACTAGTTCAACAAGTGATTCAAAGATTATATCACGATTGAGAAAAGTTATGATTATGTTACAAGTGGTACAGATACCTACACAAAACTCATAAGAATAAGCTCGGGTTGTGTATATAAGTAGTAAGGATGAAAATAAGTAAGTTATGTCTATAGTCATTCGAGAATCTTATGCAAGTGTATGATATGTTATGAGTATGATATTACTTGGTAAAGTGATGTCAATTATTTACTTGTGACTTACTAAGCTTTATGCGTACTTCCTTTTTTTTCCATTTTCTTATAGTGCCACCAAGCTAGCTCGGGAATCAAGGGACAGCGGAGGCATTGATCACTCTATCACCTAAATTTTTTGGTATAGTTATTTTAAATGTTTTGAGCCTGGCATGTATAGGGACTTGGTCTTTTTATTTAGTGTCATGTTTGTTTAGCCATAAGTGTTGGCTCATATGAATGTGATATTCATTTTTTATAGGCTATTGATGTTGGCTAATATTGATTATTATTAAATGCATTTGATGAGAATTCTCATGGATGTGTTTGTTGCATGGTTTGTGTTGATAAGTAGGATATGTTGTATGTGGTAGGAAATAGCTTGGAAATGATGTATGGATGCCTAGGTATTGGCTAATATAGTCATGTGTTTATGTGGTATTGGTATTGTTTGATGTTTTTGTAAGTGGGTGTAAGTAAGGGTGACAAAAAGGCTTAGTAAATAGCCTTGTTTTTGTCCACAAGGGTAGACACACGGGCGTGTGTCTAGATTGTGTGTGACACACGGTCTGCCACATAGGTGTGTAGTCAGGCTGCTTGTCCCCTACACCTAAATTTGGCAAAATAGAATTTCCAGTAGTAACCACACGGGCGGAGACACAGTTGTGTGTCTCAATAGTGTGGAGGACACAACCTAGCAAATGGGCGTGTGCCTTGGCCGTGTGCCTCTAAATGGTTGATGACGTCAGAAACATAATGTCAAGGTTTTTGTACACAGGCTGAGACATGGGCGTGTCGTGGCCGTGTGAAGGGCATAGACCATGGACACGGGCGTGTGCCAGGCCGTGTGAAAACCCCTATAGGTTTGAATTGATAAATAAATCTACATGGGATAAGGACACGGATGTGTCTCGATAGGTTTAGGCCGTGTGAGCTACACGAGCCTTTGACATGGCCAAGTTAAGAGGACATGGGCGTGTCGCCCTTCCACACGGGCATCTGCCCCTAGTTACATTGAAATTTTTCAAAGTTTTCAAAAGTGTTCGGCTTATTCCTAAACCGTTTCCAAAGCGTGTTTTGGGCCTCGTAGGTTCATATTAGGGACGTTAAAAGGAAGTTTGAAAGTTTTAAATTTGAGCAAAATTTTATGACCCGAAAATGTTTGTATGCATGTGTTTAAGTCTTGTAATGCCTCGTAACCTGTCCCGGTGTGGGATACGGGTTAGGGTTGTTGCATTTTGTGATATCAGAGCTATGGTTTAGTCGATTCTTATACAAACCTAGCGTGTGTACGAGTCGAGCTATACATGCCATATAATTAATATGATAGTGTGACGACTCATGACGAACTTAAATTGTGTTTTCATATAGTAAATCGATCCTGATGGAGCAATGGCGGTTGTGTAGACAATAATGCGCCGACTCCCACTGAAGGGACCACCCCAATTGAAAGTGGGCCCGTGACACTTAGTCAAGGCGGAGTGGCTAGAGAAGCCTTCCTCCACATTATGAGTGCTTGTTATTCAGAGTTTATTCATACAAATCCGAATGCTCCAACCCCTCCAATCCCTCAACCTACCCCTATAGCTCCCCAAGTGGTGGAAATGATTACAAGGGAAAAGCCTCCAGTTGATAGGATTTGAAAGCAAGGGGCTGAGGAATTTCGAGCCAATATTGATGATAACCCAAAAAGGGTGGAATTCTGGCTTGAAAATACCATCAGGCTATTCGATGAGCTGTCTTGCACACCTGAGGAGTGCATGAAATGTGTTGTGTCACTCTTAAGAGACTCGGCTTATCACTGGCGGAAAACGCTCGTATCAGTTGTACCGAGGGAGAGGGTAACTTTGGACTTTTTCCAGGAAGAGTTTAGTAAAAAGTATATTAGCTAGAGATTTATAGACCAGAAAAGAAAAAAATTCCTTGAATTAAAGCAAGGTCGAATGACAGTAACGGAGTACGAGCGTGGGTTTGTGAGGCTCAGCAAATACGCTTGGGAGTACGTATCCACTGAAGCCATCATATGTAAGAGGTTTGAGGACGGATTAAATGAAGACGTCTGACTATTAGTTGGTATTCTAGAATTAAAGGAGTTTGTGGTACTTGTTGAGAGAGCTTGCAAGGCCGAAGAATTAACCAAAGAGAAGAGAAAAGTTGATATTGAGTCTCGTGACTCAAGGAAAAGACAGATGGGGAAATCACTTCAATCCTCGTCTAAGAAATTGAGAGAGTTTACTACTCGATCCAATGCTTCAGTTGGATTCTCGAACAGAAATAAGAATAAGCAGTATACAGTGTCTAAAGCTCCAAACACTTCTATCGCGAGTATTAGTAGTGCTCGATCGAACAGACCCGAATGTTCACAGTGTGGTAGACGTCATTTCGGTGAGTGCCAAGGAAATGAAAGAGGCTGTTTCAAATATGGGTCGCTAGACTATTTTATTCGTAATTGTCCCGAGATGGTCGAGAAAGATAAAGATCAAGGTGTGAGATCGGGTAACGCTCCTTCTAGGAGTAGACCACAAAAGAACCTAGGAAGTGGGGCTAGCAGTAGAGGTGCACCTAGAGATTCCGCCATGAGGTCCGAGGGCCGAGCACCTTCAAGGACATATGCCATTCGCGCTTGCGAAGAGGATCATCACCGGATGTGATTACAGGTACTTTTTTTCTTCACGATATTTCTATTGTTGCTTTGATTGATCCGAGATCTACCTATTCGTATATTTCCATAAAATTGGCGTCTAGTATGAATATGCCTGTTGAGTCTACAGAATTTGAGATAAAAGCGTCAAACCCTTTAAGCAAGCATGTGATAGTTGACAAAGTATGTAGAAACTGTCCTTTAATGATTAGAGGTCATTGTTTTTCGGCTAACCTAATGCTCCTACCGTTTGATGAATTTGACCTAATTCTTGGCATGGATTGGTTAACCGTTCATAACGTGTTAGTAAACTATGGTAGTAAGTTTATTGAACTAAAATGTGAAAATGAGAATATTGTTCGAGTTGAATCAGGTGAACAGGATAGCTTACCTGTACAGATTTCTTCTATGACCGCTAAGAAATACATTAGAAAAGGGTATGAGTCTTATCTTGCATTTGTGTTGAATACCTAAGAGTCAGAAGTAAAGATTGAGTCAGTGCCTGTGGTATGTGAGTACCTGGATGTGTTTCCGAAAGAGTTGCCTGGATTGCCTGCAACTAGGGAAGTCGAGTTTGGTATTGAGTTAGTCCCTGGTAGTGCGCCTATATCGATTGACCCGTATAGGATGGCACCATTAGAGTTAAAAGAGTTGAAGGTTCAGGTACAAGAATTAACAAATAAGGGTTTTGCGAGACCGAACTATTCTCCGTGGGTGCTCCGATACATTTTGTGAAAAACAAAGACGGGTCGATGAGGTTATGTATAGACTACAGACAGCTCAACAAGGTGACTGTGAAGAACAAGTATCCTTTACCAAGGATCGATGATCTGTTTGACCAATTGAAAGGAGCCACAGTATTTTCTAAGATAGACTTAAGGTCTGGTTATTACCAGCTAAGAGTTGAGGAGCAAGATGTACCAAAAACCACATTTCAGACAAGGTATACGCACTATGAGTTCCTTGACATGCCCTTTGGCTTAACAAATGCTCCTGCTGTGTTTATGAATTTGATGAATCGTATTTTTCGAACGTACTTCGATAAGTTCGTTGTTTTTTTATCAATGATATATTAATTTATTCTTGTGATGAAAGTGAGCATGTGTGAAACACCCCAAATCTTAAAAACCCCTATTAAAATTATTTTTGTGTGGTTGTGATGTGGATGTATGTCTGCCTTAGTGGTTTAATGCTCTGGAAGTGTTTGGGAAGTCATGGGTTCAAGCCTTGGCTTGAGCAAAAATTTTGCTCTTACTTGAATAAACCCTTGTCTCCAACTAGTAGACTCTTAAATTAATGTGAGTAAAGCATGACACAAGAAGCCTGCTAGACTAGTGGCAAATGGTGTGTTACTAATGGTAAGGGACTTGAGTTCAAGTCCTACTGCACGCAAGGGATGTCTTTTTGCTGCTGTGTTGTGTAGGTGGTTGTATATCACTGGAACTCTGAAGCTTGGACGGTTGAGGTGTTTGAGTAGAGTAAGGGATCATGTAGCTAAAATTCTAGGAGGAAATTTGGGGATGTGGATAGTGGAGTGACCGGTTGAATGATTTGGGGAGGTGATCATGGGGAGTTGAAGAGTGAGGGGAGGTTGTGCTGAATGGGGAATCTAGACACCTTTTGAGTTTTAATTTTGGGGTGTATTAGCACATTTTTCTTTTGGCTTTGGAAACCAATTGGAATTGAGGGTTTTCTTACTGTGTTTTTCTCTCTTTCTTTTGGTGATTTCGGGTTTGGCAAAATTCTAAAGCTTATCACTCTTTCTTCCTAAAACTGAATATTGCTATTATTCTTGGTGCATCTTTCGATTCTGGTGTTTCAATTCTTCCTTTTACCCTTGCCACTTTGTTGTCAAGGCCCACTCCTTATTTTTTTTGTTCAGTTTTGGGCAATTACTCTCTGTTTCCTTTAGTCTTTCCCTTTTCCCCAAATCTTTTCTCCTTGGCCGAATACATCATCATTTCTCTCTTTCAATTCTCGGGATTTTCTAAGTTCATCTACTATTGTGACCGTATACCCCTTGTTTCCCTTCTTCTTCTTCATCCTTCAAACCGTTCTACTTACAATCTTTTCTTATTCGGCTTTTCCTATTTGGTAGCCAAGCCGAATACTCTTTTCCCTTCTGGCCGATTCTCATATTCCTTTTCTTAGGTGTGGTGATTCTTTCGGGTTATGAAACTACTCGGAAAGTGAAGGAGTTGTTAGTAGATACTGAAGCAGTCAAAACTTGTCCTTCATCACTCAATCAAGGTAACTCTGTTTTTTACTGTTGTGGTTAACAAGTGCATGTCTTGGCTTGAGGGATGTTGGCCAATTGCTCTATTTTCCCCTAACCTAGGTTTTGTGTGTTCAATAAGCCATCAAGTCATGTATTTATGTGTTCATTGTTAGTGGGTTTCACTGTCAATGCAGCTATTCGATTAGGAGGACAAATCAGCCTTTGTAAACGGTTCAACAAGGCTAATCATACTCTTTCAACCAAGGCAAGGTTTGGATGTTATCTTAAGTTGGGGTTAGAAAAGGGTGATTAACCCTAGTATCAATCATCTAACGGAATATTCTGATTGAATGTAGGTTGGGGAACTCTTTGGAGAGATACACACTTCGCAAACAGGTGTGTGCATCACTACCATTAGATATGAAATGGAAAAAACCAAAAAGCCGAAAAGTGAACTGTCAACACCACATGGGCATATGGCCGCCCGTGTGGCGGGCCGTGTGATAAAACATGACCATGTGGTCGACGAGACGGCCATGGCGTTTTCATGGGCTGAAATGATATCTGGCCTTTTTAGGCCGAAATGGGTCGTGTATGGCCCAATGGGCCTGTGGACCCCACATAGGAAAATTACACAAAAGTGTGGTAAATATTGGGCCAAGCTGTGTGGTTAAGGCCATTTCTGGGCTGTATGGGCCATACGAGCATGTGGGCCCGCTATATGGGCTGTAGGCCCATTATCACTTATTGACTATTAAGGTTGCACGGATCGCTCAAGACGACTATGGACCTACTGTTGGGCCGGTAAGTGTACCTGGACCCTTATTTCGGTAAGATGACGGTTTTACCCCTATGAGATGTATGACTGTTTGAGCATGCCATTCTTATTGTATTTACATTTATATTATGTTGCATTGCATGGGGTGGGATATATGATTTTGGAGGAAGTGTACTGAAAGGCTATAAGCCTATTACTGGCAGCTTTGTTGCAAATACTGTTTTAGTGCCGTAACCAGTACTACTTGGTGTGTAGGGATGGGTAGGTCGATTTTATCCCCATATAGTGTGTAGGGTTGGTACGAGGATGGTGTGTAGAGGATGGATTGGGTAGGATTCTTTGTTTGCATATTGTACTGATATGTTATTGGGCTTAGGCCCCACTGCTACTGATACTGAAATGGGCTCAAATCGCTACTGTTACTGAAATAGGCTAAGGCCTAACTGATACTGAAGGGCTTAGACTGAAATTGTGTTTACTCTGACTATATGCTTTTATGAGATTTCACACACTTAGTTTTTGCAAACTCACCCATCTGTTAACTGTGCAGAAAATCCCCAGGCTTAGACGGATCGAGGCGATCGGAGGATTCAGGGGTGACCACTCGACATAGTTATTTATATATATTATATTTAAGATTTTATTTTGGGTTTTTCAGTATGTAATAAGGCCTCTTTATGTTTTATTTTAATATAGGGATTTATTTACTTGATTTTTTACTTGATAGTAGTAGGACTCGGATTTTCAAGAAAATATAAACAAATGTTTTTTTCGAAAACATCACACTTACGCAATACATTTTGAGAGTTTCCACAACAAACACTCCAATGTAGAATGGATTTGCTAAAACAACTTGAGTTTCACAATGAACAAGACATCCTAAATTTTTGTTAATAACCCAAGAAAATTTTTATGTAGAATGGATTTTCGTAGAATTTTTGTTTTGAATAACACTCCAATGTGACACCGCAAATTCGGCCATAACGTCTAGGCTGGGTTTGGGGTGTTACAACGCGGAGCATTTGAGAACTATTTTGCAAACTTTCAAAGATAAGCAGTTGTATGCCAAGTTTAGTAAAAGTGATTTTTGGCTCTAAGAGGTCAGATTATTAGGACACATCTTGTCGAGTGATGGAATTAGAGTTGACCCAAGTAAGATCTCAGCTATTGTTGAGTGGAAATCGCTGAGGAATGTATCAGAGATTAGAAGCTTTCTAAGCTTAACAGGTTACTACAGACAATTCGTTAAAGGATTCTCCTTCATTGATACTCTGATAACGAGGTTGTTACAGAAAGATGTCAAGTTCAAATGGACAGAGAAATGCCAACAGAGTTTAGAGAAACTAAAGGCGAGGTTGACTGAAGCTCCAATTTTAGTGCATCTGGAACTGAGAAACGAATTTGTAGTGTATAGCAATGCATCCTTGAATGGATTAGGATGCGTACTTATGCAAGAAGGCAAGGTAATAGCGTATGCCTCAAGACAGCTGAAGCCGCATGATGAAAACTATCCGACTCACGACTTAGACCTAGCCGCCAAAGTGTTTGCACTGAAGATTTGGAGACACCACTTGTATGGCAAGAGATGTCGGGTATTTACCGATCATAAAAGTCTAAAGTATTTGATGACTCAAAAGGAACTAAACCTTCACCAACGGAGATGGCTAGAGCTCATAAAAGATTACGAGCTGGTGATCGACTATCACTTGGGAAAGGCAAACGTCGTTGCTGATGCTTTGAGTAAAAAGTCATTGTTTGCCTTGAAGGCTATGAACATTCAGTTGTTAGTAACCGACTATGGTTCGATTTTAGCTGAGTTGAGAGCGAAACCAATGTTTTTGCAAGAGATCTACGAAGCTTAGAAAGGTGATAAAGAATTGCAAGCTAAGATAACTCAGTGCGAGACGGGTATAGAATCAGAATTTCGGATTGGTTCAGATGGCTGTTTAATGTTTTGAGACAGAATTTGTGTACCCAAAGGTGATGAGCTTATTCAAAAAATTTAGCATGAGGCATATAGTAGTTGTATGTCCATCCATCCGGGTAGTGTGAAAATGTACAATGACTTGAAGAAAATGTATTGGTGGTCGGGAATGAAGCCAAACACCAAGTACCTTTAGGTTTACTTTAGCCTGTGATGGTTCCCAAATGGAAGTGGGATCATATTACTATGGATTTCTTGTTCGGGTTACCTTAGACGCCAACGAAGAAAGATGTTGTATGGGTTGTGGTTGATAGGCTAACAAAGCTCATTTTATACCGGTGCGTATGGATTATCCGCTTGAAAAATTGACTGATTTGTATGTTTCCGAAATTGTGAGACTCCATGGAGTGCCCTTGTCAATTATTTCAGATAGAGATTCGAGGTTTACCTCACGGTTTTAAAAAAAGTTACAAGAAGCTTTGGGGACAAAGTTGAATTTTAGCACGACTTTCCATACTCAAACCCATGGTCAGTCGGAGAGAGTAATTCAAGTTCTTGAAGACATGTTACGGTGTTGTGTCCTTGAATTCCAAGGTAATTGGGAAAAGTATTTACTGCTAGTAGAGTTTTCCTACAATAATAGCTATCAGTCGAGTTTGAAAATGGCGCCTTATGAGGCTTTGTATGGGCATAAGTGTCGAACGCCCTTGTATTGAATCCAACTCAGAGGAAATTAGATTCACAAGGTTGACTTAGTCAAAGAGACCGAAGAGAAAGTAAAGGTAATTCGTGACTGTTTGAAGGCCACTTTGGATAGACAAAAATCCTACGCGGATTTGAAATGAAAAGAAATTGAGTTTCAAGTCGATGATAAGGTGTTTTTGAAAGTATCCCCGTGGAAGAAAGTCCTCAGATTCGGTAAGAAAGGAAAATTAAGTCCACGTTTTATTGGACCTTATGAGGTGACTGAGAGAATTGGACTAGTAGTTTATCGACTAGAATTGCCATCCGAGTTAGAGAAGATTCATAATGTTTTCCATGTATCGATGTTGCGCCGTTACTGTTCTGACCCTTTGCACGTTCTTTCATCAATAGAGATTGAGATTCGGTCAGATATGACCTATGGTGAAGAACCGGTTAAGATTTTAGCTTAGGAATTTAAATAATTGAGGAATAATAGTATAGCACTTGTGAAGGTATTATGGCATAGACATGGGGTTGAAGAGGCCACATGGGAGCCCAAGGAGGCCATGAAAGACCAATACCCAAATCTTTTCACTGGTAAGATTTTCGGGGACGAAAATCCCTAAGAGGGGAGAATTGTAACAGCCCAATTTTGGGCCTAGTCAGAAGAGTGGTTTCAAAACCACTAATCGAAAGTTGGAGAAATTATTTTAATATTATTTTATATATTATAGCATGGTTATATGAATGTTTGAAAGTTTTGGTGAACTGATTTTAGTGATTGCTTGTTTAATTTCGAAAAAGGACTAAATCGCATAAAGTACGAAAGATTTGTTTTACTAGGTAAAGGTGTCAAATAGCTATGAAACATTAAAGTAGAGGTCCTTATTGAGTAAATAGGCCAATAAAATGTTAGTGACTGGACATGGAGCCTTAATTCATGGAATGGTCATAAGGTTAGGTGACTTAATTGATAATAAAATAATAAACCTAAAGGCTAGCTATCATCTTTTTCATTTTGCTTTCTCTCCATCTAAAATTTCAACAAATAGGGGGTTTTTCAGAGCTCAAAATTTCAGCAACTTTTATTCCTTGCAAGTAAGTGATTTTGATGGTCATTTTTGTTAATTTTTGTGTTTTTGGAACCCTTATAGCTTAATCTAGCTAATGAGGGGAATATTTTGCAAAATGGTTGAAATTCTAGGGTTTTACCATGAGAGTATTCATGTTGTTTGCTGAATTTTTATAGAAGAAAATGAATTGTGCTTGTTAAATAAACAACTTTTGTGAAGTGGTTTTCATGAAAAAACCTAAAAGGATCATTTTGTGAAGTTTATAAAATAGGTTGCAAATGTGTGAAATAATTGAAATTGTGAGATTCTATAGGCCTTAAAGTAGTTTTGGCTAGGCTTGGTTAATGTGGAAATTCAATGAAAATCGTTTTACGAGCCTAGAGGCAAAATCGTAATTTTGTAAAAGTCTAAGAGCAAAACGGTTATTTCGCCAAAGTAGGAATTTTGCAATGTCTTGATTAATGTGTTGACTAAATAAATAAATTTTGTCATTATAGATCAAGAAATACGGAATCTGGACTTAGACCGGGGGAAAACCAAGATAGTGGACTAAATCAAACTAGTCACCCATATTTTGTATACCGAGGCAAGTTGCACGTAAATATCACAATTCTATTGTTATTATGCATTAAATAATTGATATTGCATGAAATGTTTGATTTTGTTATGAATATACATGACGAGATTTAATATGGTAAGACTCTCGGTTGAATTGTAAGAATAGATCGGATATCCATGCCGTGATACTAGGGTTATGTGAGCTAGTGCAAGACCATGTTTGGAACATGGCATCGGCATTGATATGAAAGCTACTATAAGACCATGTTTGGGACATGGCATCGGCCTCGATATGTGAGCCAGTGTAAGACCATGTTTGGAACATGGCATCGGCACTTATATGAGAGCTAGTGTAAGACCTTGTCTGGGACATGGCATCGGCCTTGACATATGAGCTAGCATAAGACATTGTTTGGAACATGGCATCGGCACCGATATATGAGAGCCAGTGTAAGACCATGTCTAGGACATAGCATCGAAATCTTACCCTTTTGTATGAGGCTTATCGGGTATCCATTTATTATTCCAACTGGTTCAACGGGTAATTTAAAGATTATATCACGTGTGAGAAAAGTTACGATTATGTTGCAAGTGGTACAAGTACCTAGATGAAACTTATAAGAATGAGCTCGGGTTTTGTATATGAGTAGTAAGGATGAAAATGAGTAAGTTATGTCTATAGTTATTTGAGAATCTTATGCAAGTGTATTATATGTTATGAGTATGATATTACTTGGTAAAGTGATGTTAATTATTTACTTGTGACTTACAAAGCTTTATTCTTACTTCCTCTCTTTTCTATTTTCTTATAGTGCCACCAAGCTAGCTCGGGAATCAAGGGACGTCGGAGGCATTGATCACCCTACCACCTAAAGTTTTTGGTGTAGTTAGTTTAAATGTTTTGAGCCTGGCATGTATAGGGACTTGGTCTTTTTGTTTAGTGTCATGCTGGTTTAGCCATAAGTGTTAGCTCATATGGATGTGATATTCATTTTGTATAGGCTATTGACGTTGGCTAATATTGATTACTATTAAATCCATTTGATGAGAATTCTCATGGATGTGTTTGTTGCATGGTTTGTGTTGATAAGTAGGAGATGTTGTATGTGGTAGGAAATAGCTTGGAAATGATGTATAGATGCCTAGGTATTGGCTGATATGGTCATGTGTTTTTGTGGTATTGGTATTGTTTGAGGTTTTTGTAGGTGGGTGTAAGTATGGGTGACAAAAAGGCTTGGTAAATAGCCTTGTTTTTGTCCACACGGGCGTGTGTCTAGACCGTGTGCGACACACGGTTTGCCCCATGGGCCTGTAGTCAGGCGATGTGTCCCCTGCACCTAAATTTGGCAAAGCAGAATGCCCAGTAGTAACCATACGGACGGAGACAAGGCTGTGTGTCTCAATTGTGTGGAGGACACGGCCTAGCACACAGGTGTGTGGCTTGACCATGTGCCCCTAAATGGTTGATAACGTTAGAAACAAAAAGTCAAGGTTTTTGTACACGGGCTGAGACACGGGCGTATCATGGCCATGTGAGGGGCATGGGCCATGGACACGGGCGTGTGCTAGGCCATGTGAAAACCCCTGTAGGTTTGAATTGACAAATAAATCCATACGGGATAGGGACACAGGCGTGTCTTGATAGGTTTAGGCCGTACGAGCTACACGGGCCTTTGACATGGCCAAGTTAGGAGGACATGGACATGTCACCCTTCTACGCGGGTGTGTGCCCCTAGTTGCATTGAAATTTTTAAAAGTTTTCAAAAGTGTTCGGTTTATTCCCAAACCATTTCCAAAGCGTGTTTTGGGCCTCGTAGGTACATATTAGGGATGTTAAAAGGAAGTTTGAAAGTTTTAAATTTGAGCAAAATTTTATGACCCGAAAATGTTTGTATGCATGTGTTTAAGTCTTGTAACGCCTTGTACCCTATCCAGGCGTGGGATACGGGTAAGGGGTGTTACAGTACCGGGTAGAATGCTGATATCAATTGCTCCATACTGGATGGCCCTGATAAACTTAAAATAATTGAAAGCTCAGTTGTAAGAGTTGACAGATAAAGGTTTTGCTAGACCGAGATTTTCACCTTGGGGTGCTCCCGTGTTATTTGTGAAAAATAAAGATGACACAATGAGAATGTGTATTGACTACAGGCAGCTGAATAAAGTGACTATAAAGAACAAATACCCTCTTCCGCAGATTGATGATTTGTTTGATCAATTAAAAAGGGCAACAGTGTTTTAAAAAATCGATTTGAGATTGGGTTGTTACCAGTTACGAGTTAAAGACTCCGATGTGCCAAAAACTGCATTTAGAACAAGGTATGGACATTATGAATTTTTGGTTATGCCTTTCAGACTAACGAATGCACCTGCTGTTTTTATGGACTTGATGAACCTGATTTTCATGCAGTATTTAGACCGATTCGTAGTTTTTTTTATTGATGATATCTTGATTTACTCTCGTGATGAATCTGAACATGCCGATCATTTGAGAATAATGTTACAAATTTTGAGAGATAAATAGTTATTTGCAAAATTTAGCAAATGTGAATTTTGGTTACGAGAGGTTATTTTTCTTGGACATATAGTTTCAGTTGCGAGTATCCGAGTTAACCCGAGCAAAATATCTGCAATTATAGATTGGAAGCCTCCGAGAAATGTATCTGAAGTCCATAGTTTTCTAGGACTAGTTGGCTATTATAGATGATTTGTGAAAGGTTTTTCGATGATTGCGACTCCAATGACAAGATTGCTTCAAAAAGATGTAAAGTTTGAGTGGTCTAAAAAGTGTCAGCAGAGCTTTGAATAGTTGAAAGTATTGTTGACAGAGGCTCTAGTGTTAGTTCAACCTGAGTCGGGTAAAGAATTCATAATTTTCAGTGATGCATCATTAAATGGCATGGGTTTTGTTTTGATACAAGAAGGCAAAGTTGTAGCTTATGCCTTAAGACAATTGAAGCCGCATGAAAAGAACTATCCAATGCATGATCTAGAGTTGGCCGCGATAATGTTTGAGTTGAAAATTTGGCTCCATTACTTGTTTGGTAAGAAATTTCATATTTATACTGACCATAAAAGTTTGAAATATCTGATGACTAAGAGGGATTTGAATTTGCGACAGCAGAGATGGTTAGAATTGTTAAAAGACTATGACTTGGTAATTAACTATCATCCGGGGAAAGCGAACGTAGTTGTTGATGCTTTGAGCCGAAAGTCTTTTTCTGCTTTACGTGCTTTGACACACATTTGGTTTTGCCTGACGATGGTTCGTTAGTAGCCAAGTTGAAAGAGAGACCATTATTTCTACAATAGATTTGTGAGGCTCAAAGTTTGATAATGAGTTACAAGCAAAATGGGTTCAATGTGAGTCAATTTCTTACTCAGAGTTTCAAGTTGATTCAAATGATTGTTTGAGATTCAGATATTGAATATGTGTTTCGAGAAATTCAGAGTTGATTCAGATGATTTTGAATGAAGCATATAATAATTGTTTATCAGTACATCCGGGAAGCGCAAAAATGTATAATGATTTGAAACAGTTTTATTGGAGGCATGGTGTGAAACAAGATATCTCAGAATTTGTTTCAAAATGTTTGATATGTCAGTAAGTCAAAGCTGAGCATCAAGTACCGTCAGGTTTATTAATGCCTATCATGATTCCTGAGTGGAAATGGGACAGAGTAACTATGAATTTTGTTTCGGGTTCGCCCTTAACTCCGAGAAAGAAAGATGCAATCTGGGTTGTTGTTGACAGATTGACGAAATCTGTGCATTTCATTCCAGTCATACACACTATTCACTTGATAGATTCGTTGAGTTATATATTTTCGAAGTTGTGAAATTGCATGGAGTGCCTACTTTTATTGTTTCGGATAGAGATCCAAGATTCACTTTACAATTTTGGAAGAAATTACAAGAAGCTTTAGGTACAAAGCTACATTTTACAACTGCATTTCACCCTCAAACGAATAGTAAATCCAAGTGAGTTATTCAGATACTTGAAGATATGTTGTGATGTTACATTCTTGAGTTTTAAGATAGATCTACCATTGATTGAATTTCCTTATAACAATAGCTTCCGATCAAGTATTGAAATGGCACCGTACGAAGCTTTATAGGTCGTAAATGTCAAACGCATTTGTACTGGAGTGAGCTCAGCGAATGTAAGATTCATGAGATTGATCTGATCAGAGAGACTGAAGAAAAAATGAAAGTAATTCGTGATAGTCTAAAAGCAGCTTCGGATCGACAAAAATCTTATGCAGACTTGAAACAAAAAGATATTGAATTTCAAATCGAGGATAGAGTGTTTCTAAAAGTGTCACCGTGGAAAAAGATGTTGCGCTTTGGTCGAAAAGGGAAATTGAGTCTGAGATTCATCAGATCGTATGAGATTATCAAGCGAGTCGAACCAGTTGCTTATCCACTATCTTTACCGTCTGAGGTAGATAAAATACATAATGTGTTTCATGTATCGATGCTTCAATGATACCAATCCGACCCTCACATGTCATTTCCCCAACCGAAGTTGAAATTCAGCTAGATTTATCGTACAGTGAAGAACCGATTCAAATTTTAGCTCGTGAGATCAAAAAGCTGAGAAATAAGAATATTGCATTAGTGAAAGTATTATGGCATCGACACGGGGTTGAAGAAGCTACGTGGAAACCCGAGGATGCTATGAGAAATCAATACCCTAACCTATTTACTGGGATGATTCTCGGGGACGAAAATCATTAAGGGGGGAGAGTTGTAACAGCTCGAATTTAGCTAAATCAGAACAGTGGTTTTGGAACTAAAAATTTGATGTCAGAAAATTATTTTAATATTATTTTATGTATTTGCAGCATGATTGTGTGTATGTGTGAAAATTTTGTGAGCTAATTTTATTGTTTAATAGCTCAATTTGAGAAAAATGATTAAATTGCGTAAAATGCAAAAGTTGCATTCTATTAGTTAAAAGTGTCAAATTGCTTTGGCTTTTTACTATGATGGCCTTAAGTGGTAATTAGACCATTTTAAATGTTAATGGACATTAATGGACATCCATTATATGTTTTTAAAGATTAATTAGTAAGGTTAAAATGGTAAAATGATTATTAAAGGTTAATAAATAAAAACAAAAATGAACTTAGTCCATCTTTCTTTCTTTCTTAGCCAAATGTTGATGAAGAAGAAAGCCATATATTGAGTTTTAGGGTTCGGCATCTTCTTAGCTCAATTGGTAAGTGTTTTGAGCTCTGTTTTTTATGATTTTTACGTTTTTAAGATCGTTGCTTTGTATTCTAGCCAGCCCATGCCTTAGTTTTTGAAACTGTTAAAGATTTTAAGAGTTTCCATTGATGATTTTATGTGTTCTTTGGTGTTTGAAGATGAAATATGAAAGCTTGAGGACAGATTTTAATGTTTTGTAAAGTGATTTTTGACAAAAATGTCAAATAGGGATTATATTGTGAAATGTGTAAATTGAGGGGTTGAAATGTGAAATAAATGAAATTTTTGGGCTACTAGGGACTTATATGAAATTCGGCCAAGCATGAGTATTGTTGAATTGTGTGAATTTTGTGTATTTGTGAAATAGGGACTAAATTGTAAAAATGGGGAACTTTAGGGGATAAAGTGTAAAAATGATCAAATATGTGTTTGCGGACTGAATTGAAAGATTTGATGAATAATTGAGTTAATTTTGAATGTATATAGATTAAGAACGAAAGAAATCGGATTTAGATTGAGGAAAATCAAAGGTTATTGAATAGTCGATCCAGTATGTTTATCCCGAATACAAGGTAATTTCATATGCAAATAAATGGCTTTAAATTGAATTATATATGTTTAATTGTCATTGAACTACTATGAATGTTGAATGATCAAATACGAGCAAGAATCGATAGGGTTACAATATCCGAAAGTCTCGTACGAACCTTAGGAATAGTATAGGATACGAATGTCATGACATTAGGATTGACAAGATGTGATTATGTGTAAGACCATGTCTTGGACATTGGCATCATTATGTGGTAACGGGTAAGACCATGTCTGGGACATTGGTATCGTTATTTGATTTGGTTTAAGACCATAGTTGGCTATCAACATCGATATGTGATAACATGCAAGACCATATCTGGGATATGGCATTGTATGAGCTATATGTGACTTCCAGGTATCGTTAACAATTCCAAAAGGTTCAATGGGCAAATTCAAGTCGAGAAAGAATGTGTGAATGTGTTAAGTGACTTAGGTACGTACGAGATTCATACAAGTATTTAAAAGAGAAGTATTTGATGAATTCACTCATGATATTGAATATGTATACATTGGGAAAGGTTTGTGAGCTTATATGTGCTTACTCATAGTTTTCCTATTGATGGAACATGATGTTGATTCATGTGGTAATTTTATTTGTATATGGCTTACTAAGCTTTTAAAGCTTACTTTGTGTGTTCTTTCATGTTTTATAGATAATCGAAGCTAGCTCAAACTTGGGGATCATCAGGAACACCATCACACTATCGATCAACTTGTTGGTATTTTTGGTGCTTTGTAAATAAAGTATATGGCATGTATATGCTAGTGATATGACGATGTGTTTTGAGATATGATATTAGCTATGAGATTTGGCTTATAAATTATGTAAATGTTGGTGTGTATTTGGCCATTTGGGTTGGCTTATTTTATGAGTTTGGTAAGTGAAATATGATGTCTATAAATGGCCTTGTGTTTTGGCATGTTTTTCATGGATGTTGTGAGGATTAATTCGCATGACTTGAGGTTTAAAATAGATGATAAGATGATGAGAAAAATGCATAGAGAATATAGCTAAAATTATTGGTAATGGCATATTGTTATAGTATATTTTGGATTATAATTTTAGTGAAATGGATGGATTTTAAATGGCATGATTTGTATATGAAATAACAAGTATTGGTTGCCTATAAATGTATTGAAATGGTATGAAATGATGTGGTTTTTTTTGGCTTGAGGAGGGTGAGAAACATGGCTTAAGCCAAGCCTATTTGCGCCCTACACGGTTAAGCACACGGCCGTGTGACTCGACCTTGTGTCTGCTATAGCTTAATTAAACAGGTCAGTGAGTTACACGACTTAGACACACGAGTGTGTCTACTGGCCATGTGTGACCCACGAGCTAGCACATAGGCGTGTGGCCGGCCATGTGACCTAAATTAGTATACCCTTCAGTTTTCACACGGCCAAGGCATACGGGCGTATCTCTGGCCGTGTGATGCAAGTCAGTATGTATGCCCTGTTTTTACACGGCTTGTGACACGAGTGTGTCTAGTGGCTGTGTGCTCACACGGGCGTGTGATCCCTGTATGCATGAAAATTTTATGAGTTTCCCAAAATTTTCAAATGTTATCGGTTTAGTCCTGAACCTCTTCCAAGCATGTTTTAAGGTCTCGTAGAGCTTAGAAGAGACAATGTGACTATGTTGGGTTGATGTTTATGTATTAATGGATTCTTGGATGAGAAATATATGTTGTATGTTGTGATTTGATAGCTAATGCCGCGTAACCCAGTTCCAGCGACGGATACGGGTTAGGGGTGCTACATGCAGTTTCTTCCAAAATCGCGAAGTGAATCTCGGATATCTATCTGAAACAATAGAAGTAGGCACCTCGTGCAATCTCACAACTCAGCTAAATTATCAAGCAAGAAATCTGTACGTACAGGAATGAAATGTGCGGATTTTGTTAATCTATCAACCACAACCTAAATCGCATTTTTCTTTTTCGGATATAAGGGCAAACCCAATACGAAATCCATTGTTACTCTATCCCACTTCCACTCAGGAAAATAAACCTAACGACTTGATGTTTAGCTTCGACTTGCTGACAAATCAAACATTTTGAAACAAATTCTGAGATATCTCGTTTCATACCATGCCACCAATAAAATAGTTTCAAATCATTATACACTTTCATGCTTCCCAGATTTACAGATAAGTGATTACTATGTGCTTCGTTTAAAATCTTCCGAATAAGCTCAAAATTTCTTGGTACACATATTCTATCACGAAACATCAAACAGTCATCAAGCTCTATGTGAAACTCGAAATCAGAAATCGACTCACACTGAACCCGTTTTGCTTGTAGTTCATTATCAAATTTTTAAGCCTCACAAATTTGCTATAGAAATAATGGTCTCTCTTTCAACTCAGATACTATCGAACCGTCGACAGACAAAGCTAATTGTGTGTTCAAAGCACGTAAAGAGAATAAAGACTTTCATCTCAAAGCATCAGCAACTACGTTCACTTTCCCCGGATGATAGTCAATTACTAATTCATAATCTTTTAGCAATTCTAACCATCTCCGCTACCACAAATTCAAATCTTTCTGAGTCATCAGATATTTCAAGCTTTTGTGATTAGTATAAATATGGCATTTCTCACCAAATAAATAACGACGCCAAATTTTTAATACGAACACTATCGCAGCTAACTCAAGATCGTGCGTCGGATAATTCTTTTCATGCGGCTTCAACTGTCTCGAGGCATAAGCTATAACTTTTCCTTCTGCATCAAAACACAACCCTGACCATTTAACAATGCATCACTGAAAATTATGAATTCTTTACCCAACTCAGGCTGAACTAACACTAGAGCTTTAGTTAATAAAGCTTTGAACTGCTCAAAACTTTTCTGGCATTTATCGGACCACTCGAACTTAACATATTTTTGAAGCGATCTTGTTATCAGAGTTGCAATCATCGAAAAACATTTTACATACCATCTATCATATCCCGCTAGTCCCAGAAAACTATAGACTTCGGATACATTTATTGGAGGCTTCCAATCTATAATCACAGATATTTTGCTCGGGTCAACTCAAATACCTGCGGCTGAAACTATATGTCCCAGAAAACCAACCTCTCGTATCCAAAACTCACATTTGTTGAACTTTGCAAACAACTATTTATCTCTCAAAGCTTGTAATACATTTCTCAAATGTTCGGCATGCTCCAATTCATCTCAAGAGTAAATCAAAATATCATCAATAAACACAACTACAAATCGGTCTAAATACGGCCTGAAAATCTGGTACATCATCAATAAAAATAGCAGGTGCATTTGTTAGTCCAAAATGTGTTACAAGAAATTCGTAGTGTCCATAAACCATTCTAAATGCAGTCTTTGGCACATCTAAGTCTTTAACTCGCAACTGATAATAACCCGAACTCAAATCAATTTTTGAAAACACTGTTGCCCCTTTTAACTGATCAAACAAATCATCTATTCATGGCAAAGGGTATTTATTCTTGATCGTCACTTTGTTGAGCTATTGATAGTCTATACACATTCTCATTGTGTCATCTTTCTTTTTCAAAAATAACACCGGTACACCCTAAGAAGAAAAACTCGGTCTAGCAAAACCTCTATCTATCAATTCTTGCAACTAAGCTTTTAATTCTTTTAACTCTATTGGAGCCATTCTGTATGGAGCTATCGATATCGGCATTGTACCCGGTACTAATTCAATACCAAACTCAACTTCTCTGATAGGTGGTAAACCCGGTAACTCTTCCGGAAATATGTTTGGATACTCACACACAACTGGTACTGATCCAATCTTTGTTTCTGTCACTTTCATATCAAGTACATAAGCAATATAAGCCTTACACCCCTTTCTCACAAATCTCTGAGCTAACATAGACGAGATCACAACTGGCAAACTATTCAGATCATTAGATTCAATTTTAATAATCTTATTCTTCTGACATTTCAGTTCAATCATCTTTCATCTACAATCCACTATAGCATTATGCATCATTAGCCAATCCATACCCAAAATCATATCAAATTCATCGAATAGAAACAACATCAGATTAACCAAAAAATAGAAATCCCGATGCATTAACGGACAATTCTTGCAAATTTTCTCAACCAAAACACATTTGTTTAAGGGGTTCGATACTCTAATCACAAATTCAGTAGACTTTACAGGCAAAGTCTTACTGGATACTAAATTCATACATATATAAGAATGAGTTGATCCTGGATCTGTCAATGCAACCACATTAGTATCATAAAGAGTGAAAGTACCAGTGATAACATCTGGCGATAATGCTTCTTCGTGAGCGCGAATAGCGTAGGCTCTGGCAGGTGCTCTAGCATTGGATCTCACAGCAGTATCTCTAGTTGTACCTCTACCAGCATTCACATTTCCAGCATTACGGAATGATCTTCCTCTCACAGCAGGGTTGCTCGATCTTACATTCTAAGACTTATCTTTTTCATCAAGCCCAGGACAATCCTGAATGAAATGTTCATGCTAGCCACATCTAAAACAGGCTTTATCATTCAATCTACACTCTCCAAAATATCATTTTCCACATCATCCATATTCAGGTTTATTTGATCTAACATTACCCACACTTGCCACTGACATAGCTGGAGTTTTTGAACTTGTCACTTGCTTCCCACGATCTCTACTAGAGTATTACACTGGTATATTTGATCGGCTAAACAAATCTCGAGATTTATTTGATGAAGAATGATATGGCTTACTCATTGATCTTTTTCTCAAGTCTCTAGCTTCAAAATATGCCTCTCTCTTTTCTTTGTTAAGGTCCTCGACTTTACAAGCCTCTTCAACCAGAACGACGAATTCTTTCAACTCAAGAATTCTAACTAGTAGTTTTATTTCTTTGCTCAACCCGCCAATGAGCTGTTTACACATAATTTCCTCAGTTGACACATACTCTCGAGCATACTTGCTTAACTGTACGAATTCTCTTTCATACTCAGTGACAGTCATCCGACCTTGTTTCAACTCTAGAAACTCTTTATGCTTCTGATCGAGAAATCTTTGACTAATGTACTTCTTTCAGAATTCAGATTGGAAAAACTCTCGAGTAACTCGTTCTTTAGGAACAACAGATATCAATGTTCTCCACCAATGGTACACATTATCTCTCAGCAAAGATACAACACATTTGATACATTCATTAAGAGTACAAGACAATTCATCAAATACTCGGATCATGTTTTCAAGCCAGAAATCAGCTCTCTCCACATCATCATCAATAGTAGCCCAGAACTCATCAGCCCCATGTTTCTAAATCTTATCTACTGGTGGCTTGTTTAACTGTATCAGATCTATAACTTGAGGAATAACAGGGATTTGTTAAGGAATAGGTCGGGGTAGAGGTTGTTGAGTAGCCAGATTTGTTCGAACAAACTCCGTGAACCACTTACTCATCATCTGGAGAAAGGCTTGTTTAGCCTCTCCCTCATGATTACTCGTTATAGGTCTAGAGTCAGATAGCGCTACCCCTTGAGCAGAAGCGGGCACGTTACTCTCCACATCTTTAGCTACAACTTTTTTGGGATCCATTACTAAACGAAAATACAATTTAAGCTATCAGGAATCTTTACACTATCGCAGAGTATATATAGCATGTATAGCTAGACTCTCACACGCGCTATGTTAGTCCTAAAATCAACTAAACCGTAGCTTTGATACCAATAAAATTTAACACCCCTAACCCGTATCCATCACTGGAGTAATGTTATGAGGGCCACTGAACAACTTATAGCACACGACATACATTTCTCATACATGAATCCATTATTACATAAACATCGATCAAACATAATCACATTGTCCCTTATAAGGCTTTACGAGACCTTAAAACATGCTTGGAAGAGGTTTGGGACTCAACTGATAACATTTGTAAACTTTGAAAAAACTTAGAAAATTTTCATCCATATAGGGATCACACACCCATATGAACAGGCCATGTGGAAATAGGGCATACATACTAACTTGTATCACACGGCCAAAGACACGCCCGTGTGCCATGGTCGTGTGTAATCAGTAGGGTATACTGGCTTAGCTCACATGGCTAGCCACACGCCCATGTGCCAGCCCGTGTGCCACACACGGCCAGTAGACACGCTCATGTGTCTAAGCCGTGTAACTCACTGACTTGTTTTAACTAAGTTATAACAAGCACACGATCGAGTCACAAGCCCGTGTGCTTAACCATGTCGGGCTAAATTAGGCTTGGTTTAAGCCATATTTCTCACCCTTACTCAAGCATACCTAAACCACATCATTTTGTACCATTTCAATACATTTATAGGTAGCCAAAACATGCTATTTCATATACATTTCATGCCATTTAAAATCCATCCATTCAATAACCAATTCATATCCAAAAACTTACCAATTCATCATCTTAAAACCAAACCACAACATGCCAAAACACAAGGCAATTTATACATCACATATCACTTACCAAACTCATAAATTAAGCCAACCTAAATGGCCAAATACACACCAACATTTACATCATTTACAAGCCAACTCTCAAGGGTAATATCATGACTCAAAACATATCATCATAACACGAACCTATACATGCCATATACCATATTTACAAAGCATCAAAAGTACCAACAAGTTGATCGATAGTGTGACGATGTTTCCTGATGATTCTCGAGTCTGAGCTAGCTTCGATTATTTATAAAACAGGGAAAAAACACACAAAGTAAGCTTAAAAAGCTTAGTAAGCCATAAAAAAATAAATTATCTTGTGAAATAACATCATTCCCATCATATAGACAAAATATGAATAAGCACATATAAATTCACAAACCTTTCTCATTGTATATCTATTCAAGAAACACATGTAAATTCAATAAATACTTCTCTTTTCAATACTCGTATGAATCTCATATGTACCTGTATCACTTAATTCAATCACACATTCTTTCTCATTTTGACATTGCTCATTGAACCCTTTCTGAAATCGTTAAGGATACCCGAAAATCATATATAGCTCATACAATGCCATATCCTGGATATGGTCTTACACGTTATCACATATCGATGGCAATAGCCCAGCTATGGTCTTACACAAAATCAAATAATGATTCTAATTTCCCAGACATGGTCTTACACATAATCTCATCTCGGTAATCCTAACGTCATGACATTTGTATCCTATACTATTCCTAAGGTTCATACGGGACTTTCAGATATCGTAACCCTTTTGATTCTTGCTCGTATTTGATCATTCGATATTCAATGCAATTTGATGACAAATAAACATATATAATTCAATTTAAAGACATTTATTTGCATATGAACTTACCTCGTATTCAGGATAAACAGACCGGATTGACTATTCGATAACCTTTGATTTTCCCCGATCTAAATCTGATTTCTTTCTTTCTTGATCTATATACATTCGAAATTAACTCATTTATTCATCAATTCATTCAATTCAGTCCACAAACACATATTTAGGCACTTTTACACTTTAGGCCCTAAAGTTTCATATTTTTACAATTTAGTCCCTAATTCACAAATACACAAAATTCATGAAATTTCATTAAACCCAAGCCTAGCCAAGTTCCCTATAGGTCCTTAACAACCCATTATTTTTATTTATTCACACATTTAACCACATATTTTACACCTTTCATAATTTAATCCTTAAATTACATTTTTACCTAAAATCACTTTGCAAAACATTTAAATCTATCAACAATTAATCATTTTCCATTATCAAACATTTAAAAGCTCAAGCATTCAATAATGGCACTTCATAAAATCATTAAAAAATTCAAAAATTAAGGCACGGGCTAGCTAGAATACGATGCAACGATTACAAAAACGTAGAAATCATCAAAAATCGAGCAAAGAACATACCTTAATCAAGAAAAATAAGGGACGAACCCTAAAACAACACCTTTGGCTCCTTTTCATTTGATTTTTGGTTATAGATGAAGAAAATAAAGATGAAAATGGTGTTTGTTTTATTTATTTTACTTAATAACCAAATTACCATATTAACCTTTAATAATAAAACATTTAAATCATCTAATATAAGGCCATCTATGTCAAATTCCACTATCAATGGTCTAATAACATCATAAGGACCTTTCATTTAATAAATCATAGTAATTAGACACCTTTAACAAGTAGAATGCAACTTTTGCATTTTACGCGATTTAGTTTTTTTTTCTCAAATTGAGCAATTAAACGATAAAATTAGCTCACGAAATTTTCACACATACATGCTATCATGCTGAAAACACATAAAATAATATTAAAATAATTTTCTAACCATAGATTTGTGGTTCTGAAACCATTATTCCGATTAAGCTAAAACCGGGCTGTTACTTTTCTTATATGTGTCTGGGTTGTCTACTGATGCAGGAAGGTAGAGTAGTAGCTTCTGTATTGAGTCAATTGAGGCTGCATAAGTGTAACTATTTGACTCATGATCTGTAGTTAGCTGCCGTAGTCTTCGCGCTCAAGATTTGGCGTCACTATTTGTACAGTGAGAGGTGTGTGATATACACCGATCACAAGAGTCTCAAGTATCTCTTAACCAGAAGGAGTTGAACTTGAGATAGAGGCACTGGATCGAGTGGTTGAAATATTATGATTTTTTGATCGAGTACTATCCGGGGAAGGCTAACATAGTTACAGATGCTTTGAGTCGCCAGTCTCTAGCTGATTTGAGGGCTATGTTTGCGAGTTTGTCTGTCTGTGATAATGGAAGTCTCTTGGCTAAACTTTAGGTGAGGCCAGATCTTTTGCAACAAATTCGTGAGCATTGGTCTTTTGATGAGAGTTTGGCTCATCGGAATCATTAGGTTGAGTAAAGTGTTCAAGGGGATTTTGATCTCAACTCTGATGGTGCTCTGTGTTTTTGAGGTCGCTTGTGTGTTTTAGATGACAAGGATCTGAGGCACTTGATTCTTACCGAGGCTCATTCCAGTCTTTTTGCTATGCATCTCGATGGGAATAAGATGTATTAAGATCTTCGGGTTCTATATTGGTGGCCTGGGTTGTAGAAAGATGTTGCGACTTTATTGCGAGATGTTTGGTTTGTCAGAGGGTGAAAGTCGAACATCAGTATCGGGTTTGCTTCAGCCTATTTAAGTTCCATAGTGGAAATGGGAACGGATTATGATGGACTTTTCTTCGGGTTTGCCTTTGATTTCGACACGTAAGGACTCGATCTGGGTGATTATGGATAGATTTACGAAGTCTGCATATTTTTTGCCAATTCGTACAACTTTTAGTCTACATCAGTTAGCTGAGCTCTACATCTGAGAGATTGTTCATCTTCATGGAGTTCTTATTTCAACCATATCAGACCGAGATCTACGGTTTACTTCAAGATTATGGAAGGCGTTGCTTGAGGCTTTGGGTTCGAAGCTTCATTTCAGTTCAGCTTATTAGTCGCAGTCCAATGGTCAATCAGAGAGGGTGATCTAGTTTCTTGAGGACATGCTTCGCAGTTGTGTTGTCGACTTTGGAGGTAACTAGGATCGTCACTTGCCGTTAGCCTATTTTGTGTATAATAATAGCTATCAGAAGAGTATTCATATGGCACCGTTCGAGGTTTTGTATGGTTGGAGGTGTATGACTCTTTTGTGTTGGTCTGATATGGAGGAGAAGAGGAATTTAGGTCTGAAGTTGGTTCGGGAAGTTGAGGATAAGGTGAGACTTATTTGTGAATGATTGAAGGTTGCTTCTAATCGATAGAAGTCCTACACTGACCTAAGACGTCAAAACATCGAATATCAGGTTGGTGATAAGGTATTTTTGAAGGTTTTTCCGTGGAAGAAAGTTTTGAGGCTTAGGCGAAAGGGTAAGGTCAGTTCGATATTCATTGGCCCTTATGAGGTTGTCGAGCAGATTGGACCGATTGCTTATCGTTTGTTGTTGCCGCCTGAGCTAGAGTGTATCCATGACGTTTTCCATGTCTCCATGTTACGGAAGTACAGATCTGATCATTCTCACATTGTTCCTGTTGAGGAGATTGAGGTTTGACCTGATCTTTCGTACAAGGAGGAACCGGTTGCGATCCTAGATTGTGAGGTCAAGGTGCTATGCAATAAGACTATTCCATTGGTGAAGGTTTTGTGGCGTAACCACAAGATTGAGGAAGCCACCTGGGACTCGAAAGATGTGATAAGATTTCAGTATTCGTATCTGTTTGATTTAGGTAAATTTCGAGGAAAAAATTTCTTTTTAGAGGGGGAGAGTTGTAATATCACTAAACCGGGTCTAATAGTTTTGGGTATATTATTTTTCGAGTTCCGTGTGAGAAACTAGGAATTTAAAGGGGTTCTAGTCATTTTTAATTTAATGTAGGAGGTTAATTTCATCTAAAATTGATTAAACAATAACTCAGAAAAATAAAAATTTTTTTGAAAAATTAATTTTAAAGTAATTAAATAATTATTAGTGAAAATAATTAATTTGGGTCAAAACAGAATTTAAAAAAAATTGGGTTAATTTGAGTTAAATTTAAATATTAATTAAATTAGATTTAATTGTAAAATAAGGAAAATTTTAAAGTATTTATATGGCAAATAAACCTTAAAATTTTGGAATTTTGGAAGGAAAGGATTAAATAGTAAAGTAAGGGAAATGTGGGAGTGGCCATTACGCAAATTTCCCAATTTTTAAATTTCTGGTGGGTTGTTTCAGTTTTAAACCCAATGCATCTAGCCTACTTTTCATATTTGATTCTAGAATTACTGAAATGAAGCTAAAATTGGTTCCAGTGGTATGTGAGTATCCAGATGTATTTCCAAAGGAATTACCAGGGTTACCGATGATCAGAGATGTTGAGTTTTCAATTGAGTTAATGCCGGGAACATATCTGATATCGATAGCTCCTTACAAAATGGCACCTAGATAATTAAAAGAGTTGAAAGCACAGTTGCAAGAGTTGACAGATAGGGGTTTTGCTCGACCCAATTTTTCTCCTTGGGGTGCTTCAGTGTTATTTGTTAAGAAAAAGGACGGATCCATGCGATTATGTATTGATTATCGACAGCTCAACAAAGTCACGATCAAGAACAAGTATCTATTGTCACGTATTGACAATCTGTTTGATCAGTTGAAAAGTGCGACAGTGTTATCAAAGATTGGTCTTCATTCTTGTTATTATTAATTGTGAGTTAAAGACTCAGATGTGTCCAAAATCATGTTTAGGTCCAAGTACAGACATTATTAATTTCTTGTCATGTCATTTGGTTTGACTAATGCACCTGCAGTATTTATGGGCTTGATGAACAGAATCTCCGGACCGTATTTAGATAGATTCATTGTGGTATTCATTGATGATATTCTGATCTATTCATGAGATGAGTCAGAGCATACTGAGCATACTGAGCATTTGAGAATTGTTTTACAAACTTTGCATGAAAAATAATTGTTCACTAAGTTTAGCAAATGTGAGTTCTGGCTTTGAGAAGTCAGATTTCTAGGACATGTTTTATCAGTCGGTGGCATTAAAGTTTATTCGAGCAAAATTTCAGCTGTGGTAGATTGGAAGCCTCCGAGAAATGTATATTAGGTTAGAAGCTTTCTTGATTTATCCGAATATTATAGAAGATTCGTCAAGGGATTCTCGATGATTGCTACACCATTGATTAGATTGTTACAAAAGATGTTAAGTTCGAATGGTCCAAGAAATGTCAGCAAAGCTTCAATCAGATGAAAGCATTGTTAACCGAGGCACCTGTGTTAGTTCAGCTAGATTCTAATAAAGAATTTGTAATTTATAGTGATGCACCATTGAGTGGTTTGGGCTGTGTTCTGATGGAAGAGGGCAAAGTGATAGCATATGTTTCTAGAAGTTGAAACCACACGAAAAGAATTATCCAACACATGATTTAGAGCTTGCAACTATTGTATTTGTCTCGAAGATTTGGCGACACCATTTGTATAGAGAAAAATGTCATATCTTCACGAATCATAAAAGTTTAAAGTATTTGATGTCTCAGAAATATTTCAATTTTAGACAGCACAGATGGCTCGAGTTATTGAAAAACTACGATTTGATCATTGATTATCATCTGAGAAAGGCTAATATTGTTGTTGACGCTTTGAGTAGAAATTCTTTGTTTGCTTTGTGAGCTTTGAATATGAGATTGATGTTGATTGATGATGGTTCGGTTTTAGCTGAGTTAAAAGCTAGATGGATGTTTTTACAACAAATTTGCAAAGCTCAAAAATGTGACGATGTGTTGATAGCTAAAGCGAAATAGGTTGAGACGACACCTAGTTTAGATTTTTATGTTGGTAACGATGGTAGTTTGTACTTCAAAGGCAGAATTTGTGTTCTGAGAAATTCTTATCTCGTTCAAAATATTTTACAAGAAGATTTTAATTATGTATGTGCCTTTCTTTGCTTTAATTGATGTGTGATCTACTCATTCATATGTAGCTCCAAGAATGGTTGAAAAATTGAAAGAAAAAGTGGAAAAAACAAATAATGTTATGACAGTAATAAGCTCATTAGGACAAATAGTTAGGGTAGATAGCATTTATAAAATATATCTGTTGGAGTTGCAAAAGGAATATTTTCCCATTGATTTCATGGAATTACCATTAAGGGAGTTCGATCTAATTCTGGGATGGATTGGTTGATAGAGCATCAAGCAAACTTAGATTGTGCCCTAAAAAGGGCAACCTAGAAAATCAAAGATGGCAAAGAAATTGTTATAGTAGGTAATAGAATGAATTATTCTCAAAAGTAATCTTAGCCATAGTCAAAGAAAAATTAACTCATAAGGGATGTGAGACGTTTTTAGCTTATTTCAAAAAAGCTAAAATTGTTGAACCCAAAGTAAGTAACATTCGAATAGTTAGCGAACTTCTTGACATTTTTCCTGAATAGCTACTGGGGTTACCTCTGGATCGCAAAGTAGAGCTAGGAATTGAGGTGTTGCCAGGAACTACATCAGTGTCAGTTATTCCTTACCATATGGTGCCAAAGGAGTTAAAAAAACTAAAGATTCAACTTTAGGAATTGCTAGATCATAGGTTTATTAGGCCCAGTATTTCTTTATAGGGTGCATTAGTTTTGTTCGTGAAAAGGAATGATGGATCACTCCAACTATGTATTGATTATCGTTAGCAAAATAAGTTGAAAAATAAATATCATTTACCAAGGATAGACGACTTGTTCGACCAATTTTGAGGTGCCACTATATTTTCCAAAATTGATCTAAGGTCAGGGTACTACCAATTAAAATTGAAGGAGATGAACGTGTACAAAATAAATTTTAGAACTTGTTATGGACACTACGAGTTTCTAGTCATGCCATTCAATTAACAAATGCGCTGACAACATTCATAGATCTCATGAATCGTGTGTTTCAACCCTTCCTCGATCAATTTGTCGTAGTTTTTATTGATGACATTTTAGTGTACTCAAAATCTGAGGTAGAACATGACAAACTCTTAAGGATCGTTTTGCAAATTCTACGAGAGAAAAACTTTTTTGAAAAATTTTGCAAGTGTGAATTTTTTTCTTAGGAAGTAATGTTTTTAGGTCACATTGTTTCTGCTCAGGGTATACAAGTGGATCCAAAAAAGATAGAAGAAATCCTAGAATAGAAGTAGTACTAAAGAAGTTTTCAAAAGTTGAAGACAGTTGTAACCCAAGCACCAATCTTAACCCAACCTGAGTTAGGAAAGGAATATGTTATTTACAGTTATGTGTCACATGTGGGTCTCGGTTCTGTCTTAATGCAAGATGAAAAAGTGGTCACTTATATAGCATGACAACTTAAGGCTCATGAATGCAATTACCCTACACACAACCTAAAGTTAATTGTAGTAGTCTTCACACTTAAAATTTGGAGGCACTATCTTTTTTGAAAAAGTGCATGATTTATACAGATTACAAAAGTTTGAAATACCTCCTAACTCAAAAAGAACTCAAGCTAAGGAAAAGGAGGTGGATTGAGTTACTCAAAGATTATAATTGTACCATCAAATACCATCTAGGAAAAGCAAATATTGTAGCAGACACCATAAGTAGAAAAGAAAAAATGGAGTTAAGGGCAATGTTCGTGAGATTAAACCTTTATGGTGATGGAGGAATCCTAGTTGAATTACAAGTCAAACCAACCCTAGAGGAGGAAATTAAAAGCAAACAACCCTTAGGCATAGAGTTTTTGCCGCACATAAGAAGGGTGGAAGATGGATTGACAGAAGACTTCTCAATTAACAAAAAATAGGCCCTTTGCTTTAGAAAAAAATTTTGTGTCCCAAATGATCCTAAGTTAAAACAAAAGATACTTAGGGTGTAACAACCCGGTTTTAGCTAAATCAAAATAGTGATTTCAAAATAAAAAATCTAAGGTCAAAAAATTGTTTTAATATTATTTTTGGTGTTTACAGAATGTGATTATATATGTGTGAAAGTTTCGTGGAATAATTTTATGATTTGGATGCTTAATTTGAGAAAAGGACTAAATCGCGTAAAATGCAAAAGTTGCATTCTATTTGATAAAGGTGTCTAATTGCTATGGATTATTAAATGAAAGGTCCTTATGATGATATTAGACCATTGATAGTGGAATTTGACATAAATGGGCTTGTATTAGATGTGTTTAAATGGTTTTAATTAAGAATAAAATGGTAAATTGGTTAATAAGGTTAATATTAATAAAACAAAATAAAAACAAGCCTTATTATCATCTTGTACCACTGATTATTGAAGAAGAAGAAGCCATTTTTGGTGTTTTAGGGTTTGGCTAGGAGATAGCTTGATTAAGGTATGTTTTGAGCTTGGTTTTCGATGATTTCTATGTTTTTATAATTGTTTCTTCGTATTCTAGCTAGCCTGTACCCTAATTTTTGAATTGGTTGATGAATTTGTGAGCTTCCATTGATGATATCTTGATGTTTTTTAATGTTGATGAAAAATGGAAGATAAATGATAGATTATCAAGTTTTGTTAAGTGATTTTGAGTAAAAATGTCTAGTAGGGATTTAATTGTGAAAAGTGTAAATTGAGGGCTTGAAATGCGAAATAAATGAAATTTTTGGACTACTAGGGGTCCCTATGAAATTTGGCTAGTATGTATTTGGATTGAATTATGTGAATTTTTTGTAATTATGAAATAGGGACTAAATTGTTAAAATGAGAAAGTTTAGGGGCTAAAGTACAAAAATTCCCAAATGTATATTTTTAAACTAAATTTAATGAGTTGGTGATTAAATGGGTTAATTTTGAATACATATAGATCAAGAAAGAAAGAATTAGAATTTAGATCGGGGGAAAAGCAAGGTTATCGAGTAATCGATCCGATCAGTCAATTACGAATACGAGGTAAGTTCATATATGATAATTTCATTATAAATGTATATTATATGCTTTGGTATTGCATAAAATGTGATTATGAGATTACGGATAATGTTTGAATTGTGAATACTATTATACGGATGTGTTCGACGATGAAATCAACAAGTGAAACTTCCTAGTTGAACTTTAGGAGTAGTTTAGAATGCTAGTGACGTGTCATTAGGTTAAAGTATTAGCTTCGGGCCATGATATCGGCACTTCGGGTGCGAATAATACCTTGATTTGGCTATGGGTCATGGTATAGGTATTCAGAGAGGAGTTACCTTGATTTGGCTACGGGCCATGGTATTGGTACTTATCAATTAAGATCTTGAGTATCCAATTTCTATTCCAAATGGTTCAATGGGTAAAAGAAGTGATGTGGTTGAGAAAGAGGTTAGTACGAGGTGATACAGGTACGTATAGAACCTACTCGAGTATTAGATTGAGAAAGTTCAACGAGATGGTATTTGATCGTGTTTTGAGACATGAGAAAGGTTTGTGGTTAATGTGATTTTGATTTGTTAATGTGAAAATAGTTAAATTACATTTATTTGATGAATTGAGTTATTTACTTACACACTTACTAAGCTTTTAAAAGCTTACTTTGTGTGTATTTTCTCTGTTTCATAGATTATCAAAGCTAGCTCAGACTCGGGGATTGTCGGGAAACGTCATCACACTATCGATCACTTAGTTGGTACTTTTGAAGCCTTGTAATTATGGTATATGGCATGTATAGGCTAGTGTTATTATGGTATATTTTGTGTTATGGAATTATAGCCATGTGATTTGGCTTGTATATGGTAAAGTTGTGGGATGTGAATTTTGCTGATATAATGTGTTTATATATATGCTATGTGATGTGTATGGTATGCCTTGTGAATTTGGTCAACTTGTTGTAGTTGTTTTGATGGTTGGATAAATGGTGAAATGTTCATGGTATTGAATGGATTATGAATTGGCATAGTATGGTATGAGATTAAGGTATTGAATTAGTGTTATTTTGAGATTTGAGTTAGTTATTCTGAAGGATGAATAAATGTATATTGAAATTGGATGGAATGATGAATTTGGCATTGTAACACCCCTTACCCGTGTCCGACGCCGGAACAGGATACGAGGCATTACCAGACTTAATCATACTCATCATGTAAAATCGGGCTACAAAATTTCATTCATATCAAAATCATTCAAACATATGCCTAATGTCCCTTACTCAGGCCTTCAAGGCCCCAAACATGCATTGGAAGTAGTTAGGGACTAAACCGAGAACTTCTGGAAATTTTTACAACACTTAGGAAATTTTCCATGTTTAGAGAGTCACAAGCCCGTATGGATCAGGCCGTGTGGTCACACACGCCCATGTGGCTTGGAACATGCCCGTGTCCTCAGCCTGTGTAACTCTCTGTTTATGACTTCAGCAATGAAATGAGGTCACACAGCCAAGTCACAAGCCCGTGTGCTAAGGCCGTGTTCCCCAGACAGCTGAGACACATAGCCGTGTCTCTACCCGTGTGGCCAACACGTAGGCTATTTTTCAAGCCTTGGTCAACCTTAATCCCTCACACACTTATACAACATCAAAGGCATAGAACATGGTGTCCAATTAAAGATTAACCATCTTCAATTAAGTTACAAACATAACATTTGCATGACATCATACTTGTGTTGCTTATTCTCATTTTATACTAAGAATATGGTCACATCTATTGATCAAAGTTCATCCATCAAATATACATACAATATCATACATCTGTCGATATATAGCCATCACAACATGCACATCATCAAGACATTAGAACAGTCAAGCAAAATCAATTAGGTTTACAACCCAATGATCAAATATAAGTCATATCTCATGGCTCTATACAAATGAATCATTATAAGCTAACTCAATTGGCCAAATCATGAAACAGATATCATAAATTACTAAGTCTCTAGACATGCCACTCACTTGAAAACACTTAAGATTTATTAATACCCCGGCTTGAAATTTTGATAGTGTGATACTGCCCCCGATGATCTCCAACCTCAAGCTAACATGACAACATTAAAAGAAATGGAAAGGAGAGGGGTAAGCTTTATAGCTTAGTAAGCCCGTATAAAAATAATAATAAGCAATTTATTATCGTGCTTTTACCAAATTCTTACAACATGTTCTCATGGTAACACAATTGAAATTACACATAATTCCACTACTTGCTCATATTCCAGTCAAGGTGTCTACTCGAGTCATAGTCACTAAATTATTTATACCTTGAGCTACGGAACTATAAATTAAGATCCGCTAATTTTCCCTGAAATTAGACTCATATATCTTATTACCATAAAATTTCAAGAATTTTTGGTCTAGCCAATAAGTACAGTTTCTTCAAAGTTACTCTTATTCTGTTGTTTGATAGCTTCTACCTTTCTTTACTAAAATTTATTTATCTCATAGTACGGGATCCGGATGATATTCCCGTCTATTTCTCTTGAAAATAGACTCATTAAGAATTTATTCATATAATTTCTAACCCATAATTATTCTTGTACAATTTTTAGTGATTTTCCAAAGTTAAGACAGGGGAGCCCGAAATCACTCTGACCCTATCTCACAAAAATTCAAATATCTCATAATATGAAATTCTTTTTCTTACACCGTTTCATTTATAAGAAAATAGACTCAATAAGATTTAATTTAATATTTTATTCAGTCTCTAACTCAATTTCCACAATTTTTGGTGAATTTTCAAAGTCAGACTACTACTATTGTCCAAAACTGCTTTAGTGCAATATGATGATAAGTATCATAAGTTCATTTTCAACTAATCATGAACTCACCATTTCATGGATTCCATGTTCAATTACACAAAGACATAATAACGTAATCATAAAGATTATTCATCATTCAAGTCTTTTTGTATACTTATCATATGTTCATATATATACATATACATAAACTTTCTCACCATAAATCATTCTTCATCAAGGCATTGCTCATGAGTTTAGTGTACACACCTGTACTCACTTGTAGCATATCACATAACCATACCTTTTTAACATGCCCTCCTTGGGTCTTTCATCATATTACCCATTGCATTACCTGTTGAACACTTGGAATACTATTGGATACACGAAAACTTGCTCATAAGTGCCACATATACATACGTAGCCAAAGCTACCTCATAACATGTAACCCTCGTAATGGAGCTACTCACGGGCTTGCTCATATAAGCTATTGATCAAGGCATAACTACACGGGCTGCTCACAAAAGCTATCAGGTATCCGACCACTCAAGGATTACCTAGCCACCGGTGGGACACACAAGACCATTGCCCGAAACTCAATCACATGTATCGCATCCATTATGAACTCGGACCACTCAACGAGCTCGGATGCCACATATATCACGAACCTGGACCACTCAACGAGTTTGGACTTCTTAATTCCTAGTGACATGTCACTTGTATCCTAAACTATTCCTAAGGTTCAAACGGGATTTTTCGATACCACATCTCTGTCGAACTTACTCGAAGTGTCGATCTCACTATCCATAGTACCAATTGCCCATTCATAGCATAATAAGGCATAACTCAAATAGCAAATAAGCTTTTAAGAATTTACATAACATATATCACATATTTCATATATCACTTGCCATGTATCATCATTTTCTTGCATTTCATGTAATATTTCCACATCATATACGCCATTCCATCAACTTTTCCAATATATTAAACCATACAATATATGCAATAATAATAAGGAATTACAATTCAAACATAACATTGCATTATTATTATCATACGAACTTACCTCGAATTCGAGCACAGCTAATTATTCAATTTTAGTCCATAATCTCGTACTTTCCAAATTTAAGCTCGAATCTCGATTTTTTTTATCTAACATTTCAAATATAACTTATTTATTACTCACATTAATCAAATTGACCCAAAAATCATACTTTTACAAATTTGCATTTTACCCCTAAACTTTCACATATTTGCAATTTAGCCCCTAGGCTCGTAAAATGAAATTTATTCAATTTATTTGTACTTTAAGCCTAGCCAAATCATTTTCATAACTATAACAGCTCACAATTTCAACTAAATCACATTTTATGACAAATTTTATAACTTTTACAATTTAGTCCTTTTTAGCGTTTTTACCAAAAACTACTTAGTAAAAGCCATTTAACACACAACAAACATTCATATTCCTCCCTTAAACATAAAAATACACACATGTAGCACATGGGTAAATTTTCAAACATCAACCCTAGCTTAAATAAATGGTAGAAATAGCTAGATCTTGTTACGAGGATTTCAAAAACGTAAAAATCATTAAAAACGGGGCAAGAACAGACTTACTATTAAGCTTGGAAAGCTTGAACAAAACCCTAGCCATGGTTTCCATGAAAATTTCAGCCAAAGGTTGAAGATGAGCATAAATTTGGCTTCTATTTTCCCTTTTTATTATTTTAATTACCAAATGACCAAAATGCCCCTAACTTAAAAATATTCTATTTCACCTATTTCATGTCCATTTTTTCCAAAACGTTAACCGATGGTTTGATTACCATATAAGGACCTCCAATTTAAAATTTCATAGCAATTAGACACCTCTAGCTTCTAGAACTCAAGTTTTACACTTTTTACAAGTTAGTCCTTTTCACCAAATTGAGTGCCCAAATGTCGAAATTTTTTAACAAAATTTTCACGAAATCATCTTGTAAAATTTTAGACCATAAAAATATAATAAAAATAACTTTTACTGTGTCAGATTTGTGGTCCCGAAACCACTGTTACGACTAGGCCCTAATTCAGGATGTTACAGGCATATGAAATCAATATGATTGGAGTAGTGAATGAGCATTGAATTGGATAGTGTTATTATGGTATGAAATGTGCATGATTTGATGATGTTTTGGATGCCTAAAAATGTATTGAAATGATATAAAATATCTTGTTGTTGGAAGGTATGAGGAGGGTGAGGAACGTGGCTTAAACCAAGCCTATTTTCACTCCACACGACCGAGTACACAGGCATGTGGCTCGACCGTGTGTGATACATGGCCTTGGTACACAACTGTGTATTCTTTGGGGTACCCTTTCGAATTAAGTCAGTATACCCTCCAGGTTTGGCACGGTCTAGACACATGGGTGTGCCTATTGACCGTGTGTGTGGCACACGGGCGTGTGGCCCAAGTCAGTAACCCCTCCAGTTTTCACATGGCCTGAAACACGGGCGTTTCCTTGACCGTGTGGTGCAAGTCAGTATGTATGCCCTGTTTTCACACGACCTAGACACATGGGCGTGTCTGAGGTCCTGTGAGGCACACAGCTTGTTCACTCTGGCGTATGACATCTATAACTTAGAAAAATTTTTAAGTTTTCAGAAATTTCTTTACGAGATTGGTTTAGTCCCGAACCTTCTCTAAAGCATGTTTAAGGTCTCTTAGACCTATTTAAGGGACATTGTGTATATGAAATAATGTTATTCGATCATGAATGTTTATTGAGTTGTGAAATGTTAGTCAAATGTTGTGTTTGATCGGTAATACCTATTAATCCTAATCTGAAGACGGACATGGGTTAAGGGTGTAACATAGGGAAGCTCATAATAGTCCATACTCTATGCATCTCATAAGTAATAAAATATATCAACACTTGAAATAACTATATTGGTGGTCAGGATTAAAAAGAGACGTGACGGACTATGTGGCAAAGTGTTTGACATGTCAACAAGTAAAGTAAGAACACCAATTTCTATCATAGTTACTTCAACCAATTTCAATTCCACAATTGAAGTGGGAGAGGATAACAATGGATTCTGTAAGTGAGTTACCTCTAACTCTCTCAAAAAATGACTCAGTGTGGATGATAGTGGACTGGCTACACCAATTTCCTTCATAGTTACTTTAACCAATTTCAATTCCACAATTGAAGTGGGAGAGGATAACAATGGATTCTATAAGTGTGTTGCCTCTAACTCTCTCAAAAAAGGACTCAGTATGGGTGATAGTGGACCAACTCACCAAATCAGCCCACTTCATCCTTGTTCCACTAATTACCCTTTAGAAAAAATTAGCAAAGTTGTACATTGCAGAGATTGTTGTCACATGGAGTACTGATATCGATTATATCCAATCGAGACCCTTGATTCACTATGAGGTTTTAAAAGAAATTACACGAAGCATTAGGAATGAGACTTTACTTTAGCATAACTTTCCACCCAAAACTGACGAAAAATCTGAAAGAACAATTCAAATCTTAGAAGACATGTTGAGAAGTTGTGTCATTGACTTTTGAGGCAGTTGGAAGGAATTTCTACCATTCGTCCAGTTTGCTTACACCAATAGTTATCAAGCAAGCATAAAGATGGCACCTTATGAGGCGTTTTATGGAAGAAAATGTCACACGCCACCATGTTGCACAGAATTAAAAGAAAGGAGAATATCGGGTCTAAAATTAGTTCAAGAAACTGAAAATAAAATCTGATTAATTCAAGAAAGATTAAAAACAGCCTCAGATAGACAAAAATCATATGCAGACCCAAAGAGAAGAGAAATCGAATTTCATGTCGGTGAACAAGTCATCTTAAAAGTTTCACCACAGAAAAAGGTTCTAAGTTTCAAAAGGAAAGGAAAATTGAGTCCTCGTTTCATCGATCCCTACAAAGTAAAAAAGTGAATCAGCCTAATAGCTTATTAACTTGAGTTACCTTCAGAGTTAGATTGAATCCACAACGTGTTCCATGTGTCGATGTTGCAACACTATCATTTTGATCCTTCCCATATCATCCCTATTGAAGAGATCAAGATCCAACCGAATTTATCTTTCGATGAAGAACCAATTAGTATAAAGATAGGGAGGTTAAAAATCTTAGAAATAAATAAATTCCTCTAGTTAAGGTATTGTGGAAAAACCATGGAACCAAAGAAGCAACGTGGGAACCCGAGGAGTTGATTTGTCAACAATATCCTTACATGTTCAATTCAGGTAAATGAAATTCGAGGATGGATTTCCTTAAGAAAGGGATATTTGTCACATCTCAAAAGTGGGTCAGGAGAAATAGGATAAAAATTTAGATTGCTATCTGTTTTCTTTAAAAACAATGTAAGGGAATTAGAATTGCTTAAAATTATTTTTTTTTGTTAGGAAACCAATAAGAATAAGCCTGTGGGTTCAAATGGTAAGGCTTTAGCCTACTTATAGGTTCTAAGTTCGAACACCTTAGTAGGTATTCAATTAAAATATTTTTATTTCCTTCCCTCAAGTGGATCTTTAATCTCCTTTCCAAACTAAAGGTTTTTAAGCCTTCAAAACAGGTGTGGGATCTAAACCTAAATCTTTATGAATAATTGAATTTTAATAAGTAGAGAACTAGCATGTGCGAACCCTAGGAGAACCCCTGTTGTGCGAGACCCTATCATACGAACCCTAGTATAGGCCAGCCCTGTCGTGTGAGCCCCTGTCCTGCAAACCCTAGTATAGGCCAGCCCTATCGTGTGAGCCTTGTCGTGCAAACCCTAATAGAGGTGAACTTATATGTGCAAGCCTTGTTATACAAACCCATAGCATAACCATACAGGATTCCCTCGGGGAACCCTGAGAATATCCATACAAGCCTTGTATGATTAATAAGCAAACCCTAGGTTCTTACATGCGAACCCTATATAGTAATACATGGTAGCAACACTACTAGGTGCTAGTTAATTATATGGTATCACATGTGAGCCCCACTATTGCATACAAACTCTATATGTGTGATATGCGAACCCCCTTTACACGATAAAACTTATGAACCATTCCTGTTACAATAGGTGAAACTGTATAGTATCACATGCAACCCTATATATATGTCTATTATGTAAACTCATATGCTAGCAGTATGTGAACCCCATTTTTTCCTTTATGTGAACTCATATGATTAGCAGCATGTGATCCTTGTATATATATGGGAACCTCTATAAAAAGATATGTCAACCCTAACCTGCTAACCCTAGGCGAGAACTCTGCACTCGCGAGCCCTTAATGCAAACCTATACATGTGCTAGATAACTAGGCCTATAAATTCACATACAAATCCTATACATATGCCATTGTTTTTTTGTTTACTCGTACAAATTATATGTGTATATGTGATGTTGATATAAATGTATGCGTGAACACATGCCATATAATGCTAAGTATAAAATATTGAATGTAGCATCAAATGATGATAAAAAGCATAAAATAGGCTAAGTTTATGTGCATAATTACACGAAATCGGGTACAGAGGATGGAGGAGTTCCGTAGGAGACACTGGAAAATTAAGACCACACCGAGAGCCAGTATTGCACGAAGTACGTGGTAATGTCATCTAAACCAAACAAGATGATATGGTAGTTTAAAACACCATCAAAATCAGACCAAACCAGGTTTAAAAAGTCATCAAAACAGGGAAACCGGGATGGTAAGTTATTATAGTAAAAGTCACCGTCATAGGTGACAAGTAAACGACCATCATCACTAGAAATCAAACTAGGGATGGTTAGTTATTGTAGTGGGTTTTCAAGTGTTGAGCAATGCTCGAGGGCGGATAGGATGGATGGGTGGGAACTTAAAAACATAAATTGCATCATATATTATTCTTATTCATTGATTTATTACATCTTTCATGAAGAATGCTTTGGTTACTATTAAAGCTTTATCTATACACATTATTGTTGTCAAATATATGTAATGGTTTAAAATTTAATCTCACACTGAGCCGTTGTAAGTTTACTCCCCCTTTCTTTCCCTCTCAGGTAACACATAAAATTAGGACTCGAATGACATCAAAGGGACTTAGACTAGACGACTATTTTTATTTATTTACAAGCTTTCTTTTAAGTTTTTTTTAATCAGTTTAATTGTGGGGTTGTAATTATCATTTATTTTGTCTTTTATATCGTAGGATTAAAACTGTTTAGTTTTTTTTTTTTTCGTATCTAAAGCATGACTTGGTTAAATTTCATAATTGCATGCTATTTTGGTTTAGAAAACTATTATAAATATTTTTCCTTTGTTTTTTAAATAAATGATTTTATAAATCTTTTTTCGAAAATCTTAGCCATTTTCAAAACGCCACGAGAATAATAACAAAATTGAATCTTTAAATAAAGTCAGCTTAAAAACAATAAATGATTTCCTAAAATCAAAAGAACAATTTCCTTAAAAAATAGACTAGTAGCTTTCAAGGATTACTTCGATGATCAAATGAAACATCTAGACTTAGCTGAAACTCCTAAACCAGGTAAGGGGTGTTAAATTTCCAAAGAATCATTTTCAAGAGTTATATTCCTTTTCAGAATACATCAATTAATTAATTTGGAAGAATTAAAGTTTGGTCGGTGGCTCCCAAAAGAAATACTCTCCCACAAGTACATGACCTAATAGGCTAGTTGGTTTGTCAAGTCTTGTTTAATTATACAAGTTTACGTCTCTTGATTTAAATAAAAAATCAAGCTCATATAATTATCTAATCCAATAATTAAATATTCTCTCATAATTAATTAAATAATTTACACAACCCAATTCTAATTCTATTAAAATCATATGACTTTATTATATTAGAATCTATGTATAAATTTATTTAATTTTTTGAATAAAAATAAACTACAAAGACTACTTAATGTAATTTTCACTTTGAACTCAATTATTTAATTTATTTGTCCATTAAATAGTAATCGGAAGAAACTAAATTAATCATTTATTGGCATATCACATAATCTAATACAAATACAAAGTAAAAGTACGTTGTGCTATGTCGTTGTAAGAGTTGCGACCATAATAGTTGAAACAAGTAAACTTTATACACAAGAATAATTAACAAATTTCAAATTTAACCCACGTGGACAAAGAGTTGCTTAGAAAAGTAATTCACTTAGATCAACATAATACAAAAAAATAACAATTTAATTTCAACCCCTTAACTCTTAAATTATAATCTCACCTTTGCACATATAAGTGTAGTTCTCCGTACCTACTTACTCAATCACTTAGTAGGTATACAAAGTCATTCAAATATTAAATTCACTCAATAGCAAAGTTTCTCTCTAGAACAAATAAATTTAATTCACTCAGTTATCTTTATGAACAATAATGTATAAGATTTAAATAGCAAACATAACTATCTCAAATAATTTTGTTAAAGTAATTTTGTAAACTCTCCATTAAACTACTCGACAAAGTCATATCTATTATTGTGGATACCGATTAAAGTTGCAAGGGTAAGTAAAATAGAAGGGTGGGATGTTAACATGTCCTTTTCTGTTATTCCTAATCTAATTTACTAAAAGTGTTTAGAAAAATTCTCCAATCTTGTAGTTTTGGTTAAACATTTTACTAAGTTTAGAAGTATTGTCAAACTATATAATCCCCTCTTGTGATTGAAGGATAGTGCAGAGTTTTAATTAAATAATTATTTAAATAAGTTCATTGGAACAAAATGGGTGTGGAGAAGAAGATCATGGTGCTGTGGGTTTGTGCAATGCTGGTAAGCTCAATGTTGATGGAAGAGGGTGCAAATGCGGAAGAAATTAGCAACGGAGCAATGGGAAAAAATCTTGAACAGCCATGCAAACAAGGGATGGGTAATTGTGTGCCAAAACCCTCCTCTGGTTATAATAGAGGATGCGAAGAAGTCGAAAGATGCCGACATGGTCTCTAATTCACCATCCTTCATTTACCACAATCGGAAAATGCACATAAAATACCACGCACAAGATTGACTTCTCCCTCCCATCTAATCTATAATAATTTATGAGCAAAATAAAAGGAAGAATTAGTTGTTTCGTATGTTGATTTGTTCCTTATTGTTGTGACCCACGCATGCCAGAAACATATCCTTGAATAAAGTATTTTATTTTTAATTTTTTTGGTTTTTTCTGCTTTTTGTGCGTCCTAATGCTTTTCCTTTTTACTATAGGCAATCATTCACCTATAAAATTCTTTTAGGTAATATTTAGATTTTATGTTGGAAACTTAAAGAAAATTTAAACCCAGAAGTTGATTATGCGCGAGAATGGTATTAATATCTTGCAATGATCAAAATTGATACATGCTAAATATGTGTTATCATTGATTCAAAGAATTAAAATTAAAATTTTTAATATTTATTTAGTTATGGTATTGTACATATTTAAATGAAAAATTATATTACTTCCCAAGTGAATTAGATTTTTGAAAATAGAAAAAAGATTTCACTATTTTTGAAATAAGGGATTTTTATTTCACAAAAAAAAAAAAAGATTGATTCAGTTGATCTTAAGGAGGACATTTTGTTATAGATTAGGAAACGTGGTATAGTTACATATAGTCATTTGGCACTCTAATAATTTTTCATGTATATTTATATTCCAATTTTGAAGATTCAATATTAAATAATTTTTAATTATTTATTAATACATATTTGCTAAAATTTAAGAAAACTTAAACATGTATTTTAGATAATTTATATTTGTATAAGAATTATAATATAATCACTCCTCTACAAAGAAGGCTAAAACTCAATACAATATACTACTTTCATAAGATTTTCAATTTAATCCAATGCCTTTAAAACATGAAAAGTGACTTTTCTTGTTCAACAAGCAATCTATCTTGGATTGTAGGAGACCAATCTTCGTGTCTTCAATTTCAACTCAATTAGTCTTCAAATTTTGTACCTTACACATCTAAATATGTTCAAAATAAACAACTCAATGCTTTTTTTCTAAAATCTACCAACACTCTAAAAAATAGGGCAAAATTGTGACAATTGTTTTAGCCACAGAAAGAAACTTGCCTCTAAATGTGTCAGCATATTTAAATTATGTTTAACTTAAAAATAATTTAAAATGTCAAATTAATTAATATTTATATTAAGTATATAAATCATATATATTATTAGAAGGAAAAATAAAATAATAAATATATATGATTAATTATATTTACTATTTTATCAATATAATATTAGTTTTTAATTTGAAATTTTACTTTAAATTATTTAAAAGTTTTCAAAATTTAAGTCTTTATACTTTCTAAAGTAAACAGTGTTACGAAGTAATTAATAGTTTATTCATCATAATTACTACACATAAAATATTTTTAACTTATTTATTCAAAAAAAATATTCTCAACTTATAATTAACATGAACATTTTTGTATCTAAGACTATTTGGAGATTATTAACTTATTATTAAAAAATTCTTATTTCAAAAAAAAAAGAAGAAGAAAATTCTACGTTTATATTAATTTTGAAATTCGAGTTTTTTACTAATATAGTATTAAAAAAATACTTAAATGGTACAAGGTAAAAATTAATTACGGAAATGGCATGTCCAGGGTGGTGCTGCCTCTAGTAGTGGCGTGACCACCCTGGAATCTGACAAAATCAGTTAAAAAGAAAAAAGAAACAGTAGAAAGCTGAAAAAAATAAGCTAAAGTAGAAAAAAGAATATAAAAATATTGGTGAAACCTCTGTCAGAAGCGGCATCGGTGAAGCCTCTATCAAAGGAGGCACCAGTTGTTGACATGGCACAGGCGGCACCCAGCACCCACTAAATGTAACACCCCAAACCTGGCCTGGACGTTATGGCCAAATCTGGCGGCGTCACACGAGAGTGCTTTTAGAAAAGCCTTTTTCAAAACCTTATCCAGTGGAAATCGTACAGATTATTATCTTTACTTAAGTCGTGAAATCTTTATTCCAATTACTATGTGAAAACATTTCATTAACGCGAAAGCTAAAACATCATTCAGTTATAAATCAATAGACTTAAAAATTTAAAACCTCAAATAAACCCAAAGTAGTTTAAGTCCAAATATATGAGTAATCCCGAAAAAATTATTAAAGTAAAACAGATGAAATAAATATCACTCATAAAACCATTAAATGTCTACCAGTGGTCACCATCGAGCCCTCCGTCGCACCAATCCATCTATTGCTGAGGATTACCTGACAGACAAAAAAACAAAGGGGTGAGTTTTCGTAAACTCAGTGTGTACATCCCCATAAACAGCATGCATACAAACAAATAACAGAATATAGATAGTTCGACCTTAACCATACAGATATCACATGCATAACAGATCAGATATTAGAAAACATGTCCACCAACCCTGCACACCATATTCGACCAACCCAACACACCATGTGGGGATAAAATCGACCCACCCAACTCTACACACCAAGTATGGGGATATAGTCAACCCGTCCAGCCCTACACACCAAAAAGGGTACCGTAGAACAGTACTCAACGGATAAGGACAGCGTAGCTGCCTGATAGCAAGCTAATCGCCTCTCAGACTTCCTTCTCTTTACGGTAATCCCAACCCAATGCAATGCAACATACATATCATGGCATGCTTATATGCAGATATCAGATCATATCAATATCATGGTAGAACAGACATACAGAATCAGACAGTTACACTGGCTTATAATAACATACTTTTGCATACAACTCAGTAATCAATTAGAGTATGGGGTCTCAGTAACGCTTACCGCCTCTACAATCAGGTCACAGTCGACTTAGGTGACCTGTGCAACCTTACAGAACATTTTACCTTAATTGGGCTCACACGCCTGTGTGCCCTGCCCGTGTGGATCACACGGCCTGGCCCAGATTCCCACATGCCCATGTGGTTCACCCGTATGGGCCCACATACCGTGCGACCCACATGGCCCATTTGCCTGAGTCCGTGCCTCGCACACGGCCTCGTCAGCCTCACACGTCCGTGTCTGTCGCGCCCGCGCGCACGGCCTAGCTCATCAGTCACATGCCCGTGTCTCGCGACGCAGGCTACCACACAGGCAGACCACACGCCCTTGTGGCATCGACAGACTACTTTTTGGCTTGCGCTGAAACTCATTTTCTACGTGATTGAAGTACACACCTGGTTCGTTTTCGCTGCTAATCCAACCACGAGCACTCTAAAGCTTAAGATTGACAATACCGAGCCCAAATCAGTCACTAAAATTGACTCAGATAAGAACGGAAAAATCTTAAAATGTGAGATCTACTTACCTTCGACGAAGAACGGTGTTTCTTCACTGTTAAGAATTCGATTACTGATCTACCGAACCTTGATTAATCCCTAAACATCAACCAAAATCCTTTTAAATAATCTCCAACTGAAATCTCGTAACTTAGTTTAAACGTTACTTACCGAATCGTCAGAACTACTAGCAAATGTAACAGCTAAACGGAAGAGAACAAAAAATCAAAGGAGAAGAAAAAAAACGGAGAAGAAGGAAAAGAAAAGAAAAGAATTTCAGTAGCAAGGGTTTGGAAGAGGAAGAAACGGTAGAGAAACCGTTTTGTCAACAAGAAGAAAATAAGAAAACCCTAATTCTTCCCTAAAGCCCACAACTCAGAATTTTAATAAAACCCAACTCTTAATTGCAACTTGCAGCAAAAATAATCCCATCGCCACTATAGGGAATCGAACCCCTGACCCTAAGTGTATTCCCTTGCCACTTAACCACTAGACCAGCAGACCCATTCTGTTAAGTTTTTACCATCAATTCCTTATAAGCCCACTGACCTAAAGTCAAGCTTTACTCACATAAAAACCAAATTTAGCCCAAATTAAAACTTGAACTTGGGACCTCCCAAACACACCGTAGAGTACAAAATCACATAAGCAGTCTAATATTATGTGAATTCATGCAAAAATTTATATTCAGATATCCCTCTACGCTACAATTTCACAAAAGCTGAAAACACCTATGTTTGGTGCGTTACAACTTCACCCCCTTAAAGAAAATTTCATCCTCGAAATTTACCTGATTAGAAAAGGTGAGGATACTGTTGTTACATCGAATCCTCTGGCTCCCAAGTAGCCTCCTTAGTGCTCTGATTTCGCCACAGCACATTCACTAAGAGAATGGACTTCTTACGTAAGACCTTAAGGTCACGCTTCAAAATCTGAACAGGCTCCTCCTCAAATGTCAAATCCGGTCTAACCTCAATTTCCTCTACAGGTACAATATGTGTGGGATCAGAGTGATAACGTCTCAACATCGAGACATAGAACACTTCATGAATGCGATCTAACTCTAGAGATAGCTCTAACGATATGCGACTGGCCCCACTCGCTTCAGAATCCAGTACGACCCAATAAATCGAGGACCCAACTTGCCCTTACGACCGAACCTCAGAACCTTCTTCTATGGCGAAAACTTAAGAAAAGCCATGTCTCCCACCAAATACTTGATGTCCCTCCTTCTCAAATCTGCATAGGACTTCTGCCTATCAGAAGCCGCTTTCAATCGATCTTGAATCAAGCAGACCTTATCCTCGGTCTCTGAAACCAACTCCAGACCCAGAACACGCTGCTCACCCAACTCAGTCCAGCACAAAGGAGTGCGACACTTACGACCATAAAGTGCCTCATATGGTGCTATTTGTATACTAGACTGATAACTGTTATTGTAAGTTTACTCGGCTAGAGGCAAGTACTCCTCCCAAATGCCTCGAAAATCTATTACGCAACCCCTCAACAAGTCCTCTAATATCTGAATGACCCTCTCTGACTGTTACTAAAGTCAAGACGAGAACCCAATGCCTCATGAAGTTTCCCCCAAAATCAAAACGTAAAACGAGGATCCCTATTAGAAATGATTGAGACAGGTACCTCATGCAGCCTCACTATCTCAGAAATGTAAAGCTTGGCCAACTTCTGTAGAGAGAAGTCTGTCCTAATAGGAATAAAATATGCGATCTTAGTCAATCGGTCCACGATGACCCAAACAGAATCCTTCTTAGTGGGTGTTAGGGGCAACCCACTAACGAAGTCCATCGTTACTCGCTCCCATTTCCACATCAATATCTTAACTGGCTGCAGCAAACCCGAAGGTAATCGATGCGACCTTAACTCACGACAAGTAATACAAGACAAAGAAGCAACAAAGTCAGTAACCTCACGTTTCAATCCTGGCCACCAGTATAACTCTCGGAGGCCTCGGTACATCTTGTTTCCACCAAGATGCATATCATAAGGACTGTTATGTGCCTCTTTCAGAATCCACAGCCTCAAATCCTTATCATTAGGTATACAAATCCTACCTTGAAAGTACAATACCTCATCATTATCAATCTCAAAGTTAGTAGCAGTCTCAGTCTCAACCTGACGAAATCGCAACTGAAGAGACTCATCTCCTAACTACTTATCCTTAATCTGAACCAGCCACGATGGCCTAACCTACAACTCAGCTAGGAGACTCTTATTGTCAAAAAGGCTCAATCGAGTGAACATTGCTCTCAAATCAGCCACAGCTCTACGACTCAATGCATCGGCCGCCACATTGGCCTTCCTAGGATGATACTCTATACTGTAGTCATAATCCTTAAGAAGCACTACCCATTGACGCTGCCTAAGATTTAACTCCTTCTGAGTGAGGAGATACTTGAGGCTCTTGTGATCAGTGTAGATGGTACACTTCTCACTGTATAGATAATGCCACCAAATCTTCAATACAAATACCACTGCAGCCAACTCCAAATCATGCGTCAGATAATTAGCCACGTGAGTCTTAAGCTGTCGAGACGCATAAGCCATTACCATATCGTCTTGCATCAAGACGCAACCCAAACCCACATGCGACGCATCACTATAAACCACGAAGTCCCTACCAGGCTCAGGCTGTATCAGAACTGGAGCTTGAGTCAAAACTGTCTTGAGCTTCTCGAAGCTCTCCTGCTGTGTGTCGGTCCAAACAAAAGGAACTCCATTATACAACAAGTTAGTCAGTGGCGCTGCGATCAACGAGAATCCCTCTCAAAATGTCGGTAATACCCTGCCAGTTCCAGAAAATTGTGGATTTTTGACACACTCTTCGGCTGCTTCCAATCCAACACAGCCTCAATCTTACGAGGATCCACTCGAATCCTCTCAGTAGAAACCACATGCCCCGAAAAGGTTACCTCCCTAAGCTAGAACTCACACTTCGTGAACTTCGCATACAACTATTTCTCACGAAGGATCTTTAGAACCACTCTTAAATGCTCGTCGTGCTCATCCTCGGACTTAGAATACACCAAAATGTCGTCGATAAACACCACCACAAACTGATCCAAGTAGGGCTGAAACACACGGTTCATCAAGTCCATAAATGCCATTGCTGCATTAGTCAACCCAAAGGGCATAACTAGGAACTCGTAATGTCCATAACGAGTCTCAAATGTCGTTTTATGCACATCGGCCTCTTTTACCCTCAACTGATAATAACCTGACTGCAAATCGATTTTAGAAAACACTAAAGCCCCTCGAAACTGGTCGAATAAGTCATCTATCCTCGGAAGTGGGTACTTATTTTTAATTGTCAACTTATTCAACTGACTGTAATCAATACACATCCTCATTGTACTGTCCTTCTTCTTTACGAACAAAATAGGTGCTCCCTACAGAGACACACTGGGACATATAAACCCACGATCCAGCAGCACCTAAATTTGAGCCTTAAGTTCCGTCAGTTCCTTCGGTGCCATTTGGTAAGGGGCGATAGACACCGGAGCTGTACCAGAAATCAACTCTATCCCAAAATCTACCTCACGACTCAGAGGCAATCCTGGTAATTCCTCTGGAAAAACATCTAGAAAATCTTTCACAGTACGGATGTCCGTAACCGTTAAGCCCACAGAATCAGAGGCACTGATGTAAGCCAGAAATGCCTCACATCCTTTCCTCACCAACTTCTTTGCTACCAACGCAGATATCACATTACTTAGATAATTTCGTTGTTCTCCAATCACGACTATTTCATTATCCTCTTCGGTCCTCAGAACGACCTTCTTTTTAGCACAATTCAGACTTACACGATGCTTCACCAACCAGTTCATACCAAGAATTAAGTCGAACTCCCCAAACGGAAGTTCCATCAGATCAGCCAAAAATATTGTCCATTGGACTTCCAACGGAACGTCCCTGAACAGCTTAACCCTAATGGTCTCCCCCAACAGACTCACCATAGAAATCTCACTAGAAGTACTCTCATGTTGAATCCCTAAAGTCTCGAACATAGAACATGCAACATACAAATGCATAGAGCCTACGTCTATAAGTGCAACATAAGGTACATTAAGAATAAAAAACGTACCCGTGATGACGTCTTTAGCATCACCATCTCATGACGATGTGCAGCATAGACAAGTGCAGGTTGCCTCGCCTCAATTGGCCCAGCACCTCTGCCATGTGCTTCTGACCTCGACCCATACCGTTACCATCCTTAGCCTGTCCTCGGCCCCTAAGTGGCTGTTGTACTCCTCTCGGTGGCTACGCAGTCTCAACAATCGGAGCTTGCACCTGATTACCCCTCAGTGGACAATCATTAACTCGATGCTCAGTCGATCCACACCTCAAACAAGCACCCGTAGATCTCCAACACTCACCTGGATGGTGTCTATTACATAGCTGACAAATCGCCACCCCAGCAGGTGCAACAGTAGGCCCTACTCTAATTGACCCGCCAGCCCTGGCCTTTTTCTTAAGCCTCATCCCAGAACCAGTAGACTCAAAATCCCTCTTAACTTTCCCTTTCTCACGATTTTGGCCCTCAAAACGCTTTACCTCCTCTGCTATCTTGGCCTTTTTGACCAAGACTGAGAAATCTCGCTCCCTCTGAGGAGCTATCAGAACCCGTAGACTATCACAAAGACTATCCTCAAATCGAACACAACGCTCATACTCATTCGTCGCCATGCCCCTCACATAACGACTCAGCCTCAAAAATTCGACCTCACACTCAGCCATTGTACGGTCTCCCTGAGTGAGATTCAGAAACTCACATTGCCTAGTGTCAGTGTAGCTAGCTCCCACATACTTACTCTGATAGGTGGTCTTAAAAAAATCCCAAGTCAACCTATCAGGCTGAGTACCCTCCTTAACGGTCAACCACCACTGGTATGACTTATTACGAAGTAGAGACACAGCCCCCTTGAGCTTCTGTTCATTAGTAAAATCCAAATCATCCATTATGCACTCTGTGGCCTCTATCCAATACTCGGACACACTCAGAGCAACTCCAGCGATGCCTCTAAATATTTCAGCCCCATTTGACTGGAGTCGTTCCGTAACTGACCCACGGCCTTTAGATCCAACATTAGCCCCAGCGACCCTCTCCAAAATTAGCAGCATGGCCTGGGACAGTGCGTCGTCCCCAGCTGTATGGTCTTGAGACTCAGCACTAGTCTTGGTAACAGGTGACACCGGTGTCTCGCTAGTGTCCAGATTAGGGATCGTATCAGATGCGAAGGACTTAGCTCGAATCACTCTATGGCCTCTACCTCGGCCTCTAGTACCCCGTCCACGAGTACCACGTGTGATCATTGTACTTATTGAATTAATTTGAATTAATAATTTTATGCAAATTAGTTTACAGTTTCGATAATTATTAGCAGATATTTTATGCAAAACAGTATCAGAGTTTCACAGTCGGTTATCGCGAGTAATAAGCTCGCTATAGTCTCAGTTTACACTATCTAAGTGTTTCAGTAAAGTACTACCTATAGTAGTCTCACATTACAAACATAGTATTTCAGACAATTACAGACAATATTCCATGTTAAGCATGCTTTCAGATAATACATACCAAATTTTAGAGAACTTACAGGATCAGTGTTGGAGGCTCGGTGTACCACATACTTATTATCAAAAATATTTCAAATTGTTTCGCAAATCATTTTCTTTAAACCAAATTTTGAAACCCAAATCCACATCCGAGTTTTGCAACCGAGCTTTGATACCATTAAAAGTAACACCCCAAACCCGGCCTAGACATTATGGTCGAATCTGGTGGCGTCACACGAGAGTGCTTTTAGAAAACCCTTTTTTCAAAACCTTATCCAGTAGAAATCGTACAGATTATTATCTTTACTTAAGTTATGAAATCTTTATTCCAATTACTATGTGAAAACATTTCATTAACGCGGAAGCTAAAACATCATTCAGTTATAAATCAATAGACTTAAAAATTTAAAACCTCAAATAAACCCAAAATAGTTTAAGTCCAAATATATGAGTAATCCCAAAAAAATATTAAAGTAAAACAGATGAAATAAATATCACTCATAAAACCATTAAATGTCTACCGGTGGTCACCATCGAGCCCTCCGTCGCACCGATCCATCTACTGCTGAGGATTACCTGACAGACAAAAAAAACAAAGGGGCGAGTTTTCAAAAACTCAGTATGTATATCCCTATAAACAACATGCATATAAACAGATAACAGAATATAGATAGTTCGGCCTTAGCCATACAGATATCACATACATAACAGATCAGATACCAGAAAACATGCCCACCAACCCTGCACACCATCTCTAACTAACCCAACACACCATGTGGGGATAAAATCGACCCACCCAACCCTACACACCAAGTATGAGGATATAGTCAACCCGTCCAGCGCTACACACCAAAAAGGGTACCGTAGAACCGTACTCAATGGATAAGGAGAGCGTAGCTGCCCGATATCAGGCTAATCGCCTCTCAGACTTCCTTCGCTTCACAGCAATCCCAACCCAATGCAAAGCAACATACATATCATGGCAGAACGGACATACAGAATCAGACAGTTACACAGGCTTATAATAACATGCTTTTGCATACAACTCAATAATTAATCAGAGTATGGGGTCTGAGTAATGCTTACCGCCCCTACAATCAGGTCACAGTCGACTTAGGTAACCCGTGCAACCTTACAGAACATTTTACCGTAATTAGGCTTACACGTCCATGTGCCCTGCTCGTGTGAGTCACACGGCTCGAATTAGCCTTGCCTGTGTAGATCACACGGCCTAGCCCAGATTCCCACACGCCTGTGTGGTTTACCAGTGTGGGCCACACACCCGTGTGGCCCACACGGCCCATTTTCCTGATCCCGTGCCTCGCGCACGGCCTCGTCAGCCTCATAAGCCCATGTCTGTCGCGCCTATGTGGCACGCGCACGGCCTAGCTCATTAGTCACATGCCCGTGTCTCGTAACACAGGCTACCACACGGGCAGACCACACGCCCGTGTGGCATCGACAGACTGTATTTTGACTTTCGTCGAAACTCATTTTCTACGCGATCGAAGTACACCCTTGGTTCTTTTTCATTTCTAATCCAACCACGAGCACTTCAAAGCTTAAGATTGACAATACTGAGGCCAAATTACTCACTTAAATTGACTGAGATAAGAACAGACAAATCCTAAAATGCGAGATCTACTTACCTTCGACGAAGAATGGTGTTTCATCACTGTTAATTATTTGATTACTGATCTACCGAACCTTGATTAATCCCTAAATAGCAACCAAAATCCTTTTAAATAATCTCCAACTGAAATCTCATAACTTAGTTTAAACGTTACTTACCGGATCGTCAGAACCACTAGCAAATGTCACAGCTAAACGGAAGAGAAAGAAAAATCGAATGAGAAGAAAAAAATAGAGAATAAGGAAAGAGAAGGAAAAGAAAATAAAGGAATTTCGACAGCAAGGGTTTAGAAGAGGAAGAAACGGTAGAAAAACCGTTTTGTCAACAAGAAGAAAATAAGAAAACCCTAATTCTTCCCTAAAGCCCACAACTCAGAATTTTAATAAAACCCAACTCTTAATTGCAACTTGTAGCAAAAATAATCCCATCGCCACTATAGGGAATCAAACCCCTGACCCTAAGCGTATTCCCTTGCCACTTAACCACTAGACTAGCAGGCCCATTCTGTTAAGTTTTTACCATTAATTCCTTATAAGCCCACTGACCTAAAGTTAGGCTTTACTCACATAAAAACCAAAATTTAGCCCAAATTAAAACTTGAACTTGGGACCTCCCAAACACACCTTAGAGCACAAAATCACACAAGCAGCCTAATATTATGCGAATTCATGCAAAAGTTTATATCCAGATATCCCCCTACGCTACGATTTTAGAAAAGCCGAAAACACCTAAATTTGGGGCTTTACAAAACCCTTATTTAAACCCTCAGTGTTAAAACAAAGCCACACAGTAGTAAAAAAAATTGCAGAAGAAGAGAGTGAGAAAAGAAGAAAAGAAATAAAAGGTATCTTTTTTTCTGTTATTTTTAAATAGAATAGATTATGATAAGAAAAAAATATTTTGTTAGTATTATATAGTTTGTTTAGTGTTATTTTTATATTTTGTTTTAAAATTTATTTTGTTTATTGTGATTTTTTTAGTAAGTTTTGTATTTAGATTAATTATGTGTTTATTGTGAATGTTATGTTTTATTTTAATATATTTGAAAGTTTTTATGTTAATAAAACTATTATAAAGTAATTGTTAATTAGTGATAACAACTTAAAATAATTACGTTATACATATTGTTAGAAATGACAACATATTTGGTATTGCCTGATAAGATAATAACTTTAACACAAAGGGAGAAAGTTGATAAGATGATATGAGAAGTCCAAGATTACAGAATGAAACTAGAAGAAGACATTGTTCAACACCTTATTACCGTAAATCGAAAGATGCAAAAAGTGTCGTGGAAGGGTCATGAAATGATTAGAAATAATAAAGTGCAATACTTAACCCTTAGAGGAACATTAATAGAATGGGAGCATAAAATAATTTTAGACGAACTTTGGAAGACATCGGTACCACGAACCTACTGGAATCTAGTTATAAACTTTGCGAAGTTTATAATCTCTTATGGAGCAAGGAAAATAGCGAGACAAAGTATAGGTTCATGAAAGTTGACTAGGAAGCAAAATGTGTTTGACAAACCATGGATGGATAAATTAGTTGTTAGGAAATTACCAAGAGAACTTGTATATTCAATACCTATTATAAAAATTGAAGAGCCAGAAGATCCCGAGGAATTCCCAAATTGGATTGTAGAAGATGAATATGAAGAGAATCAAGAATTTCTAAATTGGATTGTAGAGAATTTCCCAGATGAAAAAATAGGATCAGAGATGGAAGAAAACGTAGAACTGAATTTAAGTGGTTAAATGTAAAGATAAATGTTGTTCATGTACAAAATGGGAACTAAAAAAGTTTGAGCTTATGAATGAAAAAATTTACATATTGATTAATTAATTTTTTATTTAAGTAATTTATTTGTTGTTCAAAATTTTTTTGAGAAATTTTGTTTATTTTTTAACAGATTGAGTATTAAAGATGGATAATCAGTTTTTAATATGCGTTTATTTCGATGGAATCATATTGACAACAACCGTTAGATACATATTTGAATGTCAGCAACAAATAGCAATGAGATTTAATAGAAATGTCTCGTTGGATGATATAAAGGGAATTATTAACGCAAAAATTGTTAGACGTTGTGGGAGAAGAATCTCGAAACTTTTCTACAAGTTTTCAATTTCGACAGATCCCATAAAATTCACTAAAATGGAACTTGTTGCAGACGAAGACGTGGAGACAATGATCGCTCTTTACTGTGGGAATAGGAGTGACAAAAATGCACCGATTCACTTATTTGCTGAGTTAGCCGGTATGGAGCAAAATGAAGATCTCACTGCATATGATGAAGAACACGAAGCTCAAGAACCCTGTATGATGGCTCCAATATCGTACGTTGATAGTGAATCAACTATACATGGGATCGATATCGATTTTAATGTTACACCCGATATTGATGTGGTTGGTGATGATAGATACGATAGTAGTGATCCTTGTGATCAAGAGGTCGATAGTGATAGTAATCCCGATGTAGACGATGTGCCCGATAATATTAATGATGAAGATGTGAATGACAATGGAAACATTAACATGTCTTCGATTGGGAACTAGATGCGACATATTGTGATACACAATAATCTTGGGCCACACATGTCACTCATAGACCCCGATGCGACGCAAGTAGCTGAGTTCCCCGAGTACCCTGAAATACTTTCTGCTCACTGGCTGGCCGTAAATTCTGATCCTGAGGAGTTGTTCATAGGCCAGAGATTCAAAAGTAAAGAAGAGTGCGTATTTGCTATTAAGCGGTATAGCATGAATATATCAGTGGATTACAAAGTTACAGTGTCTAAACCGACAATATTTATTAGGGAATGTTGGAAGTCGGCGGAAGGCTACAATTGGTGGGTACGAGCTGCATTTATTCAAAATTCATAGATGTAGGAGATACGCAAATTTGTTGGGCCTCACATATGCACATCAACACGTATGACAGATGATCATCGAAAACTTGATTCCAAAACTATCTGTACATATATCATGCCAATGGTGAATGACATGCCGATCATTAAAGTTTCAGTACTGATAGCCGAAATGAAAGCATGATTTCAGTATTGAGTATCATATCGAAAGGCGTGGATAGCTAAACAGATGGCAATGGAGCAATTGTATGGGGATTTCGATGCGTCGTATAAGGAGCTACAGGGATGGATAGCCACTATGCGGGAGTACGTACCAGGGACTATAATTGAGTTATAGACAGGACCTTATTACGGCCCAGATGACCAACTACAGTCGGGAAAAAGAATTTTCCATCGAATGTTCTGGACATTTGATCCATGTGTGCGCGCATTTCCCCACTACAAACCATTTGTGCAAGTGGATGAGACCTGGCTATATGGAAAATATACACAGATCTTACTTCTTGCGGTTGCTCAAGACGGCAATAGAAACGTGCTCCCGATAGCATTTGCCATCATAGATAAGGAGAATATAGAATCGTGAGAATTCTTCCTTACTAACCTGCAGAGGTATGTTATTAGCAACGATAATATTTGCATCATCTCCGATAGAGGGAAAGGATTAATTGCTGTCATTAAGCATTCCGGTGTACCATGGAGATTCGTTTACTGCATCCGACATATTGCGGCTAACTTCCATCACGATTATAAGAATGCTGACTAGAAGAGACAAGTTGTGAAAATGGGTAAATGATTACCTTATCTTCTAAATATAAGTTTTAATGTATTTTTTTGAATTTCTTTCAAGCATGATTATTGATTATTTAATTAATTTAAGTATATATTCTTATAAATATTATCAAATAGATGTTCATTATGATAAACCTTTTACTTCTTTTTTTATTGTAATTTATTTCCTATTTATATATTAAAAAGTGAAGAGTCTAATCTTTCTCTCTATATAGGAATATACTACTTGTAATAATAATGGAAAAGAAGAGAAACACAATAGAAATCTCCATTTATTTTCATCCATTATTCTTGTGTTATTATTATTATTATTATTATTATTATTATTATTATTTTATAACACATTAATTTTTTTTACTTCAAAAGTTGCTTTATTTCTTATTTTTACTTTACAAATTATCGTACCTATTAATATAGGTACAAACTTATTGTTTTTACTTTAGAAATTAAAAATTTATTATTGGGATTGTTATAGGCCAATTCAGCTCGAGGCCCAAATCAAACCAAATACTAAAGCTCATTAACAGTCCATCCATTTTACAAACAGACCCAACTAAGCCCAACAACCCAAAACAAACTCAAGTTACTAAACCCCAAGCCCAAACATCAAATCCACACCTAAGCTAAAACCCAAACAGCCTAAAACATTAAAACTCAATTACAGACCCACTAAAACGGGCCCAAACTCTAATGGCCCAATAGAGATCCAGAACCTAAACTGATTCTAGGGTCTCTGAAACCTTAGGCGCGCCGTCCTAGCCTCTGCACCGCCTGTTGCTGCCGCCTTGTCACGTCCACCACCCTCAAGTTGCACCTGCAAGAGAAACACGCAAGCAAGTGGCAACAAACAGTAAAATAGATTAAAAAAAGGGTTGTAAAATGGCAATAAAAGCCATTACAAATCAAATGTAAATGAGGTTTTTTTTTTTTTTTTACAATCAATATATAAAAAAAAGAGTTCAAAAAAATATAGCAAAGGCAGAGAAGCAAACAGATTCAAAGGTGTTCTATTTTATTTATTTATTTATATTTTTTTACAATTTTTTATATATATTTATAGTAATAAACAAAAAAAAGAAAAGGGATTTTACCTATTTTGGATTGCCGAAAAAAGAAAACTTTTGATTTTTTCCGGCCCCGTGGACGGTACCGCCGCCGCCGGCGATCGGTGGCTGATGGCCGGACCTCTAACCAAAATAGGAGCTAAGAGAGAGGGGTGTTGAGAGCTTTTTCTTTTTTTTTTTTTTTTTTTTTTTTGGGGGTTGGGAATGATGAAATGATTTTTTTCAAAAAAATTTGACTTATATAGGCCCCCAAAACGACGTTATTTTGGGACTGGCTTCAAATGCCTAAAACAACGTTGTTTTGTCCTCCGACCCGCTCCAGGCCTAGGATCCAAGTGTTTTTTAATGAAAAGGCTAATTGCACTTTTAGCCTTTCCATTTTTTTATTGTTTTGTAATCAAGTTTTTCTTATTTTTAATTTTTACCCCATAATTTATTTCGATTCCAAATTGGTTCCTCTTGATGCTGTGCGTTTTGAAGGGGAAGGAAAAATTGCCCTTTTGACCCCTCCTTATTATTTGCGCGTTCAAATTGGACTATTTCTCTCATTTATTTTTCAAATTTGCCCCGAAATTCTGTTTTAAGTTCAATTTAGTCCTTTTTTGGTTTTTTTTGTTATCTTATTATTAAATTAATTTATCTAATATTTCTATTATTATTGTTGTTGTTGTTGTTATTATTACTATTATTTTTATTACTATTATTACTACTATTTTCGTTATTATTACTATTACTATTATTTTTATTACTATTAGTATTACTATTTTTGTTATTACTATTACTATTATTATTATATTTTCTTTCTTTATGTATTTACCTATAAGTTATTATTATATTAAATAATTTAATATTATTAATTTTTTAGCACATTTTTTATTTTTATATCATTATTCTTTTTATTATCATTTTATCATTTATTTTATTTATATCTTTTTAAATAATTCAAGCTTTAGATTATTTATTATTTGTATTGTTATTATTATTATTAGTATTATTTTTAAAACTACTTTACCTAATATTTCTTTCTTTACCCATTAGTAATTACTATTAATATTTTTAATTAAATTTTAGTTTTTATTTGTTCATTTACTTTTCTTTTTATTTTATTTTATATAATTGGCTGGTTTTATTATTTTATTATTATTTACCCTTTTTTTTATTTTTGCTCTTATATTGTTATTCATGTTATCGCATTCATTATTATTCTATTATGTAAATTAGTACCGTGATTACTATCCTTTACATTTTATCAAACATTTTATGTTGTTGTCTTTACAAATTCATGTCTCATTAATTTTTACTCAATACATAAATTTTCATTTTTTTAATAAGCAATCTTTCGTATTTTGAAATTCGAAAGGTCGTTCCCTAACTTACAGGGTTTCGATTTTCTTGATGAATCCAAATAAACGAATGTTTTTGAAGCACAAATTTTAAATATTCTCGGGTATTAAGAAAAGATCGTATTCTAACTTATGGAATATGATTTCTTTCTAAAATCGAGATAATCAAATATCTTTCAAAAATAAATAATTTTCGGTGTTTATTCTCGTTTCAGGAATTTGAAATATTGTGTCCTAACTTATGGGACATAATTCTTTTTTTCGATTAACATGAAATACGCCCTTTTTTCTCAGAAAATTTTCAATTAAGCAATAATTTATTGATAGGTCGTATTTTTCTTCAAAGTTCTCAATTTTCGATACTAAGACACTAATTAATCAACTAGGTACCAATTTTTGGCGTTACGAGGGTGCTAATCCTTCCTCGTGTGTAACTGACTCTCGAACCCATCTTTCTGAATTTCATAGGCTAAAATTGTTGTTTTAATAAATCAAACTATTTATTGAAAACAACCACTTTTCGAGGTGAATCGATCACACCTCATCAAAAAAGATTGGTGACGACTCCCCTTTTTTCATTTTCATTCCTAAAATAAAAGTCGACCCGTTTTTTCAAAAAAAATGGTTTCAACAGCTTGGCGACTCCACTGGGGACTTAAAAAAAAGAGTCAAGCCACAAGTTGATACTTTTTATCTTTTTGTCAAAAATTGATAACTTGGTTTAAATGTACGATCCTTTTGTTGCATTTCATTCGTCTTTGTTACGATCTTCATCATTGTGGTTTATGATTGTTGTGTTGGTTTAAGCTTTGGTATCTTTCTGCACATTGCATCACATGATCGATTGATCTTACCCTTTTAAGTGGGAGTGAGAAACTATTCCTTCGTGAGGTTTTCACCTCCGTGTAGGATAGTGAATCACTTTTGGGATACATTCGTACCTATGTCTTCGTTAGATTTTTATCTTCATGCAGCCATAGGGAAATGTATTCCCCTAAACTGAACTTAGTTTATATGAGCCTATAATGAGTGAGAATTGAGGAATCTGCTGGTTCAGGTACATTTACTTTAGAACCAAACCCCATATAGTGAACCGTAGGAATCTGTCTTAGGTAGAGCTACACCAAACCCTAGTAGTTACCCGAGCAAGTGCTTTATTTATTATTCCTTGCTTGCTTTAAACTGTGTATGAAATACTGATTTGCTTTGTTTTACTTTGATTGTATTTGCATGGCATTTTCATTACAAAAAAGGTGTTGATTCACATTCGGTTGTTAAATAGATAACTTATCACAGAAAATGGGTTTCTTGATAAAGTGGAGGATAATGCAGCCGTCCGAATATGGGCCAAGACAACGCAACAAGAGAAAGGTGATAGTCTTACCGAGGGGTATGTGTCAGAGCTGTGGGATTTCATTCAGATTAGCGTAACCCAAAATAATCTCCAAAAGATGAAAAAATATGGCATTAGTGGGATGATAAGATCAAACAGCTATTTTACTGTCATTATGGTGATTTGCCCTATCTACTATATCAAGGTGGACGAGCACCTATTCAGAGCCCTTGCCCAATATTGGAACTCTGCTTATAGTTGCTTTACTTTCGAGAAAATGGATTTGGTACCTACTGTAGAAGAGTATACGACCTTGCTACGTTGCCCGAAGATTCAAGTTGACAAATCCTATTCCAGAGCTGCCAACATCTCGACATTCTTAAAAAAGTTTATGAACATCAAGCAAAAAGAAGATTGTAAGTGCATCCCTTGGAGAAATTTGAAGGATTTGATCCTGGCACATCCTGATATGAAGAAAAGAGTTAATGTTTTTTTTTTGAGCATTTATGGACTGGTTATCTTCCCCAAGGCTTTAGGGCATATAGACGAGGCGGTGTTCAATTTATTTGACAGACTTAATAAAAGGGTCACACCCGTGCCTGTAATTTTGGCTGAAACTTTCAGATCATTGAACATTTATTGAAGAGCGGGCAAAGAGATATTCATCGGATGCACACAACTCTTACTGGCTTGGTTCCATAGCCATTTCTAGAAAGTAGAGAAGGTCTCATATCGAATCTTCTCCGAAAATTATTGACTACTGAAAGAGAAAATGGTTACGCAGAGACGGGATGATATTACAGAAGAAAAGTGGATGACGATTCTTTAGAATCTGTAAGAGGAAGACGTCGAATGAAGAGCCCTTTGGATGGTTCCTGATGAGATCTTATATCAGTGTGGAAATTTTGATTGGGTTCCCCTACTTAGAATATGGGGAGTTTTCAGGTATGCTCCTTTGCTCGTATTAAGACAGTACAGATCAAGACAGTTTACACTAGCAACACACGGGTTAGCTTAGTGCGAGTTCGTATACAAAGAAGATAATTACAAAAAGAAAGTTTGTGAGATATCGAATACCTGAAACCAAACTCGTAGAATGAAAATGTTTTCTGCTAACCCAATGATGTGGGGTTAGAAAATCAACGCAACATCCATACATCAGATCAAGAAAACACTCAATCAATGGAATAACACTTGAAGGTGATCCCATCTGAGCTAGAAATCATCAAACATAATTTTGAGAGGAAGAATATAGAGCTAGAAAAAAGGATAGAGCAATTGGAAGAGGAGAAAATCACTACAAGAAAATAGGGTTTTAGCGGCGTTTTTAGCGGCGTTTTTAAAACGCTGCAAAAATTGTAAAACACAGAGCAATAGTGGCGTTTTTGGTAAAACACCGCTAAAAACAGAGCCGCTAAAAAACAGAGCAATAGCGGCGTTTTCTGTACAACGCCGCTAAAAAATAGAGCATTAGTGGCGCTTTCGGTAAAACGCCGCTAAAAAATAGAGCATTAGTGGCGCTTTCGGTAAAACACCGCTAAAAAATAGATCAATAGCGAAGTTTTACCAAAAACGCTGCTAAAAACCAGAGCAATAGTGGCGTTTGTGGTCAAAACGCCGCTAAAAGTCATATAACCCCTAAAATCCTAAACCCCAAAAAAACATAAACACTGATCTATAACCTTTAAAACACTAAACCCCTAAACTTTAAAAACCCCTAAACCCTAAAAACCCCTAAACACTAAACTATAACCCTTAAAACCTTAAACCCTAAAAAATATAATATGGATGTTGATGTGTATATACATAGATATTAATGTAAAAGCTTATGTTCATAATAAATTATGGAAGCAATACTTAATATTGATTAAATTTATTTTTGGGTTTAGAGTTTAATATTTAAGGTTTAAGGTCTATGGTTTAGGGTTTTAAAGTTTAAGGTTTAATGGCCATGGGTATATAGTATGTTAATCCCAAGTGAATCATATTCAATAATTAAATCCTAAACCCTATAATTAATATATATTTAGGGGCATAAGTAGGGGGTTGAAAGGGTCTCTGCTCCTCTAAAAATGAAAAATTTTCCATTTTGATTTTTTGAAATTTTTAAAAATTTTAAAGGTAAAATTGCACTTCATCCCTTTGAATAGTGGAAAATTTTTTATTTAATCATTTCAAAATTATAAAAATATAAGCTAAAATTTAATCGTTTAAAGTTTAGATGATAGGGGGTAAGGGTTGGAGATTAAGGGGTAGAAGTTTAGGGTTTATGTTTTATGGCTTAGGGTTTAGGGGTTAAGAATTAAGGGTTTACGAGTTATGGGGTTTAAGTGTTAGAGGTTTTAGGGTTAAGGGGACATGGGTTAGGGGTTAAGGGTTAAAGGTTAGGGTTTAGGGTTTAGGGTAATTAGTGTGAAAAAAATATGTTAAAAATTTGAAATACTATTATTTAAAATAATTTTAAAGTTTTTTGGTTATATGACTGATTGTTTTTTAATCTATATATCAAATAATTTCAAATTTTAAAGAATTTTCAAGATTTCAAATTTTATCTAATTCTTTTAAATATTAGTTAAATTTTAAAAAATTATTTATTCAAAATAAAAAAATTAAAATACTATTATTTAAAATAATTTTAAAGTTTTTTGGGTATATAAGTGATTGTTTTTTAATTTATAGTTTAAATAGTATTAATTTTAAAAGACATTAGCGGCGTTTATTTAGAAAACGCCACAAAAGGTTTGCAATAGCGGCGTTAATCTAAAAAACGCCGCAAAATATCATTATATTTTAAACAAAATGGCGTCTTTTTATTAGATTTGTTAGTGACGCTTTATGTAAAACGGCGCAATAAGTACGTTTTTAGCGGCGCTAGGTTATAAACGTCGCTAATATTAAATTAATTTGTTCAAAACTTCGTCCTTTAGCTGTATTATTTTTTAGCCACACCTCATACACTTAACATTTTCCCCGTTTTTCCCAATTTTATTTCCCCCTTTTTTTTCATCCTAAATCCCTAAAGTATTATCACTTATTCCCGAATTCGACATCCCGAATCCCTGACTTGAATCCTTTTTTCTGTTTAGTAGGTTACTCGCAACAAATTCGTAGAATCCACCACCGATGAGAACTCGATTTCTCAACATCGATTACTTGAGCGCCTTTCAATCCCCAGCCGAAACGTAAGCTTCCTCAACCTCCCGCCTCCTCACTTCCCTCCTCATACTTTCAACTTCAGTGACGATCTTCTTCACTTTGATTCGTTCCTCAACCTCTCTCTCCAGATCGAGAGATTGCCTATCGACGCCGCTCTCTCCAACTTCTTGTCGGCAGCAATTCCTCCATTCATCAATGTCGATATCAGAGATTTCAAAGATACTCGGTTTCCAAGTGGAAATGCCAGCGCAAAGTTCTCCGCTGGGGTAAAGTGATGAGTTCAGTTCTCTTTAGTCTCCGATGCGATTTTAATTTTTTTTGCCGCATTTTGAATGAAAAATAGCTTATTCTGATGTCAAGTATGAAAATCTCGATGGTTTTGGATTCTAATAGGGAGACTCTATTTTTTACGTCATTTATTTCCTGAGAGCTCTCTGTCTCTGTTGATCGATGGATCGTCGATTGTTAAAGGTGTTTCAATAATGGAAATTACCGAGTTATATTTTCTTAATAGAAGCAATCTAGATTCAATAATGTATAACGCTTTTCCTTTTTTTCCACTTCATATTGACTCGTCGCTTGATTTTGCATTGCCTGCTTTTGTTAAAAGAAACTGCGAAAATGCATGTAGTAAGTTTTTTTCTAAATATTTTTAGTCAATGACTAAGAGTAATGTTATTAAAGAGTCAAGATTCTCTTGAAAGATTACAAATGGAAAATTAATGTTACGCATTTTGTTGTTGACAAAAGTTAAGATAGTTGAGGTATTCTTACAACTGGATCGTTTTATCATAGTGAACTTGTCTTTAGGAAAAATCTTTATAATCCAGCAGCTTTGCCTCCGACGGTCTTGATCTTTTTTTATCTAGATGATTTTATTGATGCGCAGGAAGAAGCTACGGTTTGTATTGAGAAGGAAGCAAGGAGTCAGAAAAAGCTTTATACTAACTTTCTCAAATGATGTTAACCTTGTTGCACTTTGTTCTCTTTAGGATCTTCCATAAAGCTTATAATTCATGCCACTGCAGGAGGATAATGTAACCTGTGGAGCTGATAAGGATGTTCGGAGGTTAGACGTGATACTGTTTGAAACACCCGAGCTGGATACTTTTTTGGTATTATCTATTGTTCGTTATATATCTGAAAAGTTTATTCAGTACCACAGCAGGTATGTGAAAATTTATAACTTGTATATTTCTTTGCAGGATAATGCCCACTTTTCTGAGAAAGAGATTGAGACATTCTCTGGAATTTCAGAGATTGTTAATAGTAAGGTAAATAGAAATTTATGGAATAATTTCTTTTGGAAGTCTTATATAGTATTTACAATAGGACTTTCCAGTCTTCTTACAATTTCCTTAGGCTTAGCGTTTTTCCTCGTGGATGCAGAATAATAGATACTAATCTTAGGCTGAGTTATATTAAATATTAAAATTCATTTCTTTTTAATTTGCGTAAAGTAAGTATACATATCAAGTTTAATGATTACCTCAGTGCTTTAGAGAGGTTTTGTATATTTAATTTAACATTTAAAAACTACTCTAGATTAGTCTTAATTTGCTCGGTTTGCTGATGGATATGCAGTTTGTCCACATGTCCTATAGGCTTCTTTTTTTACACTTGTTTCCTACATGCAGCTTTAGTCATATATGGCTCGTGTATTACCTGGTTGAAAATTGGATGCAAGTTTTATATTTATTTTGATCAAATAAAGAAAAGCAAAGCAATGTTTTAAGTATCTGATGCTTCATCATATTCAGTTGATTCTGTTGAAAAGAAGGAAAAAAGAAGAAAAAGAACATATAAAAAAAGCTAACTGATGCAAAAGATCTGCAGTGTTTAAAGGAGGAATTCCAGATTTTTGATGTTGATTTATCTCAAAACTTTGATGTCTTTTTGAACAGACAAATAACCCATGAGCCAGAAGCATGTAACCATATGTTCAAGGAAGACATGAACTTGTGTTGGTAGATGAAGCTTGAGTTTGATTGAAAAATTTTAAACTCGAGCTTTGGCTCGAGACATAATCGAGCTACTTGAGTTCAAGTTTGATTAAATTCATTCATATTCAAGCTTGAAGGTTAGGTATATGCTTGAAGCTAGAGAAAGAACAAGGGTGAAGCTAGATTTAACGTTTGGATTGAAGCTTGGTGTTGAACCTACTGTTTAGGGAAGTTTATTAAGGATAGTGTTCTCTTGAATTTTAGCATTCTTGCTGTAGTCTTTTTTTCTATTGTTTTTTTCTTGCTGTAGTATTGTTGAATTTTGACAGTTTTTTCTGGAACTTGAAAAATTAATGACCTTGTGCTCATGCATTGTTTAAGTGAAATAATATTTATCTTGAGCTTCTAGATTATCAAACCCTTCCACCAAATTTATTCTTCCATTCCATGCTTTTACTGTATTTTAAAAAAATTATATTTTTATCACTCCTTATAACTATGATTTTTATATTTAAATCCTTTAAAAAAAGAGATTGAAAGAAGCGGGTAACAAAATGTGATTTGAATCAATGTCTTCAAATTTTGAAATAAATCGAATAGATTACTGTGTTATATAAAATATAAGTATAATTTTATTTTTTGTGTTTATCCTTTACCAGCAAAGGTAGTAGAAGATATGGTGTTATTGAATGTGATCCACTAGTTCGCAAAGGACTTGAGAAAACTGTAAGTAGTCTTTAATAGATGGCACTTAACAAGCATTCCATTCATAAATAGTAACCCCCTTGAATAAATTTCTCTACTTGAAAGCATATGGATAAACTAATATCGCTTGTGCAAGCAGGCTAAACACATGGTCATTACTTATATGCCGAATGTGTTAAAGAGTTGATTTAATATAATGCTTAATGGTTGTTTATTGTTGTTCAAAGCATGATGAAATAAACATGTTAGGCGTGGTTTAATACATGCCTTGCTGACCTGTAAGGTTGTCCAAAACAAGACAAAACTTAGTTGTCTTTAAGATGTTCGAATGTGGTTGTTCAAATGGTTCCTCAAATTTTCCAAATGTGTCTTTAAGGTGCTCGAAAATGTCATATTAATGTTGTCCATATATGATTTTGAATGCTGGAAATTTGCACTTGAAGTTGATTAAACCATGTCAGTAAATGCAAAACATTTATATGTCTGTTCACATGCTAAATTAACCATTAGTGAGCTTAAAATTGATCTATTCGAATGTGTTAAATTCATTGTTCAATGTGATGTTATTTATGCCAATGTATTGAGTATATTAAGTTGTGCAATTTGATGTTATATGTGGCGTTAATGTTGACTTGTTAATTGCATATTTTATTATTAATCTGATTTAGGGTTCTGAATTTAGAAGAATCTTATCTTAAGATAAGTTATCTACTTTCATAATAACTGGAATCTGATTCTGTTATTTTGGTTGGTTCTTGCCTTCATATGTCATTCATTAACTTTTGTTTCTTTTTTCTCAAGTTTGAGTTTTTATTGGATGCATGGTCCAGAATTAGCTAAATTCATGCATAGTGACGACTTGTTTGAGCTAAATGCTGATCTTAAAGTGTGCATTCTATCATTATTTTGTTCTATTTGTATTTTGTTAGATTTCTGGTGTAGTATGATAAGTGTGGTATTTTGTTTGATTGTTATTGATAAACTTTCTGTTTGGTGGGATATATATTTATATCATAGATATTATTCTTCTTCTCAATATTTTGATAATGAATTTTAATTTTTTTATATTTTTCATGACTTTTATAATATTTTATTTTTTTAAATTTAATGATCTTTAGCGGTATTTGTGGGAAATGCGCCGCTAAAGGTCATGACCTTTAGCAACGCTTTTTTAGATAAATGCCGCAAACTTTAGCGGCATTTGCTATAGTGGCATTTTTTGCGGCGTTTGCAAAAACGCTGCAAATAGTTTTAGTGGACCTTTTAAGCGCCGCTAAAGGTCTAAAAAACGCTGCTAAAAGTTAGTTTTGCTGTAGTGAATGTAGCTGGGACTGGATGTCGACGTCTAGAAACTAGAAGTTGGAAAGAATAAGGCAGAAGAAGATTTAGACAGTTTGAAAATAGACTACAAGAAACTGCGGAGGTCAATGAGAACCACTGGTTTGGGAAAAACATTAGAACAGTGGTGACCAGAGATTCAAGAAGAAAAGACCAGAGCCGATCGATGGGAGAGAAAATTCCAAGATGCTCAGGTTTGAAAAGAGACCTTAGAAAAGAGCTTGTCAGAAAGTCAAGATGAAAAAATTGAATTAAAGGCTAGCAAAGCTAGAAAAGTCACTTTATCAGTATCGTAGTCGCAATTCTGCAATCGAGCTGAAAGTTAGTTTAAACAAGATTGAAGAGCTGAAAAAGAAGGTAGAAGAACTCAAGACTGCGTTACAAAACTATGAACTTCGAGTTGAACTCCTAAAAGCAAGTAATGAGTAGTGGCAAGGGTAACTCTACCATTCTTAGGATCAAGTTAGGGACAGAGATCATATTATGGGTGAAGCTGTGGCTCAGATATGAGAAGTGGTTGATCATTCACAGACCCTAGCAGTTTAGGTTGACGTGCTAAGTGTGAAATATGAATTAGAATCAGATCGAGGCCGAGAGTTAGCTTGGTTTCTTAAGCAAGTCAATGCCTTAAGTATTAGGGCGAAGCCTTATATGTAATCTGTTTTATGTAAAGAAATTTGTTTTCTAGAAAAGTTATTCTAATGAAATTGAATCAGAATCAATACTTTTTTTGCATTCATTGCATTCATGCATTTGCATTACATTGCATCGTGTGCATTAAATTTCACAGAAAGATCCTAATTAAACAAAATTATTTTAGTTAATCTAGAAACCAATAAAAATCAACCAATCAAATATTGTTATAGTACTTGCGCCAAAACTAAAGAAATAGACCAAATATTGGAACATTTTCAAAAAGAGATGCAAGACCAGTTGCAAATGCAATTGTAAGAACAATTGGTAAAACTACAACAGGAGATAAAGGATTAGATAATGGAATCCCAAAGAAACATGATGAGCCAATTAGCACAGTTCCTGACTGGAGAATGTGAAAAAGGAAAGAGCACTGCGATCAACTCAGGGAATGATAATGAAGATCCTATTTATCTCCCGGGTTTTACCTCGATAAATGCCCAGGCACAACCAGATGTATACCTACAAAGGGTACCCGTTACAATCAGACCACAACAGCATAAAACCGGTACCTCGACACCGATAAACTACCAAACAGGCTCAGGTTTCAATCCAGGAGATAACTCAACCAATCCCGTTGTTCTGGATCTAGATGATATGGCAGAAATGGAAAAAACAAGAGTGGATTTGCCAAACCAACTTGAGGATCGATGCAGATGGCTAGAAGAAAATTTTAAAGCAATGGAAAACGCTGATTATCATTGCGGAATTGATGCTAAGGAATTGAGCCTGGTCCCAGATCTAGTGCTCCCTCCAAAGTTCAAAATGCCAGAGTTTGAAAAATATAACGGGACCAGTTGTCCTGAGGCTCATATTATAATGTTCTGTCGAAGGATGACAGGATACGTTCATAATGATAAACTATTAATCCACTACTTTCAAGACAGTCTGATCAGGTCAGCAGCTAAATGATATAACCGAGTCGTACTAAAATTAATTCGTGGAAAGACCTAGCACAAGCTTTTATGAAGCAATATAGTCATGTGATAGACATGGCACCCGACAGAATCACGTTGCAAAATATGGAGAAAAAACAAAATGAGAGCTTCAGGCAATACGCTCAAAGGTGGAGAGAGGTGGCAACGCAAGTCCAGTCAATGCAAGTCCATTCATCAATCATATGTTGGGAAATGCTACTAAGAGCTTCTCAGATATAGTGATGTCTGGTGAAATGATTGAAAATGCGGTGAGAAGTGATAAGATAGATACAGGGGAGAACTCCAAAAGATCGGCTCCGAGGAAGAAAGAAAATGATATAAATAATATGAACACGGGTTACTCGAAACCAATCACTATGAGCCAACCGAGAACAGTAACCACTGACCATCAAGGCCCACTATGACAAGAGTCTAACAAAAGGCAAAATACAGAGAAACTCTAGTTTATGCCCATTCTAATGACGTATAGGGAGTTGTACCAAAATTTGTTTAATGCACATGTGGTATCCTTATTCCATCTGAAACCAATGCAACCCTCATACCCCAAATGGAAAGATTCAAGTGCCTAATGCGAATACTATACAGGAATCACGACACTCGATAGAAAATTGTACCGCTTTCAAAAAGTTAGTTGAAAGGCTCATAAAAATGGACATTGTAAAATTTGATTATCCATCTGGTGCGGAAAATCCATTACCCAACCATGCTAATAATGGGGTAAATGCGATAATCGAGAATGCAGGAAAAAGAATCAAGATGAATGTAGCAGAAGTGAAAACCCTGCTGAGAGAGGTTTGGAATAAAATGATAGAAAGTGGATTAATTACATAGGATTTAGGGAGGAAATCCCGAAAAGTAAGGAACTACTGTGAGTTCCATGATGAAGAGGGTCATGAGATTCAAAGATGCAGTGAATTTAGGGCTCTAGTACAGGGTCTGATGGACAATAAAGAGCTAGAATTCTTTGAGTATGCTGAAAGCCTAGAAGGATAAGATGTATGTGTCTCAAAAGAGGGGTCAATAAAAAAGATCTATAAAGTCAACCATCCAGTGGTTATCATTTCATGACCAAGAAGCAATGAAATCGGAGTACAAATTGCACTAAAATTCATAATCTAGAAACCTGTAACCTTTCCCTACAAGGACAGCAAGAGGGTTTCCTGGAATTATAATTGCAATGTAACGATCTCGGGAGAAGAAAACCTAATTAGCGCTTTAGAAGAAGGTCGAGATGTGAGTTTCTTCACGCGTAGTGGAAGGCGCTAAGACCCATCAAATGCAAAGGCTGAGCCCGCAAAAAGAATAGCCTTGACGGTTGAAAAGAAAAAAGAAAAGGCAACCAGACTTGAATCACTTGTTAACGAGCCGGCGACTGAAGAAGAGGCTAAGGAGTTTTTGAAATTCTTGAAGCATAGCGAGTATAGTATTGTGTAGCAAGTTCATAAACAACCAGCTCGCATATCGGTGCTAGTTTTATTCTTAAGCTCGGAGGTATATCGTAGCGCATTGATGAAAGTATTAAATGAAACTTATGTTGCTAATGATATCTTCGTTAACAAGCTAGACCATCTGGTCAGTAACATAAGTGCTGATAATTTTATCTTTTTTAATGATGATGAAATACCACCTGGAGGCATGGGATCGATGAAAGCTTTGCACATCACCATCCGTTGCAAGGGGTATACATTGTTAGGGGTATGGATTGACAATGAATCTGCACTAAATGTCCCGCCCCTATCTACACTGAATAGATTGCCTGTGGACAGCTCTTATATAAAAATGTGTCAAAACATAGGAGAACATTCGACGGTACTGAAAGGAAAGTAATGAGAAGGATTGAGATTCTTCTCTTGATCGGTCCAAACACGTACGAGGTAGGCTTTTTAGTGATGGACATCAAGCCTTCTTACAATTGTTTATTGGGGAGTAATGTTCAGAACACGCACTTGTTGCTTTAAGCTTAGAAGCAATAAGAATCCTTTTGTGAAATAAGCCTATGTCTAACGTCTTTATTTCAATGAAATACATCTTTTTGTCTTATTCTGAGTAAATATTCTTTTATTCTTTCATTTCATTCGTAATCATGCCATACAAATAATTATTCTTAGGTTCTATTATTCTTTGGATTTCTCTTCATCTCTATAACAGGTCTCTAAATATCAATGACATGAACGACGCTGCTACTGACTCAGAATCTCCATTTGAGCAAGATATGTGTCTAGAGGAACCTCAGGACTTTGAAGATGGCATAGATTGTAACTTATCTCCTGATTTGTTAAGGATGGCAGAACAAGAGGAGAAATAGATCCTACCTCACAAAGAGTCAGTAGAAATTATGAACTTGAGAGACGGACAAGAAAAGAAAGAAGTGAAAATCAAAACTTGCATTACCACAGAGACAAAGAAGGACCTCATTGCGTTACTCCAAGAATTCAAATACGTTTTCGCTTGGTCGTATCAAGATATGCCCGGACTAAGTACTGATATTATGGTACACCAGCTCTCAATAAAGAATGAGTGTAAGCCAGTTTAACAGAAGCTCCGAAAGATGAGGCCCGATATTTTGCTAAAAATAAATGAAGAGGTCAATAAGCAATTCGATGCTGGTTTATTACAAGTGGTCAAATACTCAGAATGGGCAGCCAATATCGTCCCTGTCCCTAAAAAGGATGGGAAAGTACGAATGTGCGTAGACTATAGGGATCTAAACAAGGCCAGTCCGAAAGACAATTTTCCATTGCCCCATATCGACACCTTACTAGACAACACGACATGTCACTCATTATTCTCCTTCATGGATGGTTTCTCAGGATACAACCATATAAAAATGCATCCTGAAGACATGGGTAAGAGCACATTTGTAACCATGTGTGGAACATTTTACTATAAGGTGATGCCATTTGGACTGAAAAATGTGGGGTCAACGTATCAAAGAGCCATAGTAACCTTGTTCCATGATATGATGCACAAAGAAATTAAAGTTTATGTCGACGATATGATTGCCAAATCTCGAACAGAAGAGGAGCATGTGTAAGTCTTGAGGAAATTATTTTTGAGGTTGAGGAAATTCCAGCTAAAGCTCAATCTAGCAAAATGTACCTTCGTTGTCAGATCTGAAAAACAGTTAGGATTCGTAGTCAACGAAAAGGGGATTGAGATTGACCTAGATAAAGTCAAGGCTATACAAGAGTTTCCTCCGTCGTACACTCAAAAAAAAGTTTGAGGATTCCTAGGAAGACTAAATTACATTGTCTGGTTCATTTTACAACTGACCGAAAAATGTGACCCCATATTCCGTTTTCTTAAGAAACACAATCTAGGTGTATGGGATGACGAGTGTCAGAAAACTTTTGACAAGGTTAAACAATACCTGTCCAATACCCCAGTGCTGACACAGCCTAGTCCAGATATGCCACTAGTACTGTATTTGGCAGTATTTGAGAATTCTATGGGATGTGTGCTTAGCCAGCACGATGAGTCTAGAAAGAAAGAAAGGGTGATATATTACCTCAGTAAGAAGTTCATTGAGTGTGAGACGAGATACTCGCCAATTGAAAAGTTGTGTTGTGCCTTAATCTGGACAACCCGAAGATTGAAACAGTACATGTTGTACTACACAACTTGGCTCATCTCGAAACTAGACCCTCTAAAGTACATGATGGAGTTGACTTCTTTGAATGGAAGGATGGTCCGATGGCAAATTTTGCTTTCTGAATTTGATATAGTCTATGTAAACTAGAAAACCATAAAAGGGAGTGTAATAGTAGATTTTCTAGCCAGTAGAGCTCTAGAAGACTACGAGCTCCTAAACTTTGATTTCCCAAATGAAGATCTAATATACGTGGTAACTACTGGAGAAGACTCTCAAGAAGGTCATCCTTGGAAGCTAAACTTCGATGGAGCATCAAATGTTGTGGGAAACAGAATTAGGGTAGTCTCGGTATCCCCAAACAGAGATCATTATCCCTTTACTAGTAAATTGGATTTTGATTGCACAAACAATATGGTCGAATACGAAGCATGTATCATGGGAATTCATGCAGCCATAGAACGCAAGATTAAAGTGTTGGAGGTCTATGGAGATTTTACGCTAGTGATCTATCAGCTTAAAGGTGAATAGGAGAAAAGAGATCCCAAGTTGATCGATTATCAAAGTTTGGTCCTTGAATTAATTAAAGAGTTCGACGATATCATCTTCTGCTACCTCCGGCGAGAAGAAAATTAGATGGCTGATGCCCTAGCAACTTTAGCTTCCATGATTAAGGTGAACAAACAAGAAAATGTGAAATCGATCCAGATAAGGATTTATGAGGCTCCGGCTCATTGTTACAACATTGAAGAAGAGGAAGAAAAAGATGATCATCTTTGGTACCACGATATACTACGATATGTGAAGAATCATGAATACCCTAACCAAGCTACTGAGAATGACAAAAGGACGCTAAGAAGACTGGCCAGTGACTATGTCTTAGATGAGGAGATCCTATATAAAAGGAGAAAGGATCAGGTGCTACTAAGATGTGTAGATGCTGTCAACGCCAAGAAAATCTTGGAAGAAGTCCATGAGGGTATTTGCAGAACGCATGCTAATGGTTTTACAATGGCCAGACAAATTATGAGATTCGGGTATTATTGGTCCACCATGGAAAGAAACTATTAATTATGCCAAGAAATGCCATAAGTGCCAAATTTATGGAGATAAAATTCATGTACCTCCTTTACCTCTACATGTTATGACTTCCCCATGGCCATTCTCTATGTAGGGCATGGATGTCATTGGGCCAATTTCGCTAAAAGCCTCAAATGGACATCGATTCATCTTTGTGGTCATCGACTACTTCACCAAGTTGGTAGAGGCTGTTTTATATGCCAATGTTACAAAATCGGCAGTTAGCAAATTCCTGAAGAAGGAAATCATTTGTCGATATGAAATGTCGAAAATGATCATATCTAACAATGCATTGAATTTGAACAACAACACAATAGCAAAGGTCTACAGTCAGTCCAAGATCAGACACCACAACTCATCACCGTATCACCCAAAAATGAACGGTGCAGTAGCAGCCAATAAAAACATTAAGAAGATCGTGGGGAAAATGACTGAAACTTATAAAGATTGGCATGAGAAGTTACCATTTGCCCTCTATGCTTATTGAACGTCTGTCAGAACCTCCACGGGGCAACGCCTTTCTCATTGGTTTATGGAATGGAGGCTATTTTGCCCATTGAAGTTGAGATTCCTTCTCTCCAGGTTTTATCATAATTGAAGTTGGATGAAGTAGAATGGATCCAATCCCATTGTGATCAGCTAAACTTGATTGAAGAAAAAAGGTTGAAAGCCATCCGTCATGGTTAGATGTACCAAATGCGAATGATGTGAGCTTACAACAAAAAAGTTCGTCCTAGATAATTCCATGAGGGAGATCTAGTATTGAAAAAGATCCTACCCATACAAAAGGATTTTAGAGAAAAATGGATGCCAAACTGGGAAGGACCTTATGTGGAAGGCCTTTTCTAGAGAAGCGTTGATCTTAACTGAAATGGATGGTAAGACTCTGCCTAATCCAGTGAATTCAGGCTCAGTCGAAAAATATTTCACTTAAAAAAAAACAAGGGAGATGCTAAGGCGAAAACCCAAAAAAGGCGTCTTAAGACCAAAGGAGTTTTGAATTGAAAACCCAGGAAAAGGGCAATTCAAATTTTGATTGAAGGTGGGGCATGCGGTAGTCTCGCTTTCTTTGAGTTAACAAGAAGGAGAGATGTTGCATCTTGGAGCATCAACAGAGTAGTCTAGGCCTCCTAAACACATGTTGACCTCAAACCGGTCTTTAAGAAGTTCATGCAGAGAAGCTCATACTGCGATATTTGGGGCATATATTTTCCTTTTGTTCATTTTGTATTTCAGCAATGTTTGTTTTCTTGGATTAATCTATTCTTTTCAAATATTGTTTCTAATAAATTTCAGTTTTGTCCATCATTACGATCTTTTTCAAGCATTTTGCATTGAAATAACGATTAATGGATTAATGATACTCTCATAAAAGGAGTTTTGCATATTACTCTGAAAGCTTCTAAATAGTATAAAAACCTGAAACAGGACTATTATTTAGAACTAACCAAACCTAAAAGTTGGAAATATTTGAAAAAGAATAGTCTAAATTATGGCTATTTCTTCAAGTTTTCTGTCAAAGATACCAGCTGAGCAAGAAGATAGGACAATGCGTTAATGATAGAACCTTGATGAACAACAAGCAATAACAACCCAAACATTCAGAAGGGATCATTCTAATGACATTCTGCATTCATGCAAATATCATTCATACACATTTAGTTAAGAGCATTTGATTCATTCAGATCATGACATCCTAATCACTAGGCATAAATAGGCCCGTGAAATAGATTCTACATGTCATGTTCCCTAGAGAACAGTGTAACAAATCAGTAGAGCCACAATTCCTATACCCCTAAAGTTACAGTGGGACAGATTGAAGTTCTCATGGTGAATTTCATTTCCCTGAAGTTGCAGTGGAATAGATTAAAGCTACCAGTCACAAATCCTATCCCCCTGAAATGACAATGGGATAGATTGAAGTTACAAATCTTATCTCCCTGAAGTTGCAGCGGAGCAGACTAAAGATGGCGAATCTTATCTCCCTGAAGTTGTAGTGGAGCAGACTAAAGATGGCGAATCTTATCTCTCTGAAGTTGTAGTGAAGCAGACTAAGAAGTGAATCTTATTTCCCTGACGTCGTAGTGGAACAGATTGAAGAAACAAATTATGGCGGATCTTATCTTCCTGAAGTTGCAAATTGAAGCCACCAGCCTTATCTCCCTTAAGTTGCAGCGGAGCAGACTGAAGACAACAAATCTTATTTCCCTAACGTTGCTGTGGAACAGATTAAAGCTACAAATTGTGGCAAATCTTATCTTCCTAAAGTTGCAGTGGAGCAGATTGAAGCCACTAGCCTTATCTCCCTAAAGTTGCAGTGGAGCAGATTGAAGCCACCAGCCTTATCTCCCTAAAGTTGCAGTGGAGCAGATTGAAGCTAAAAGTTATGAGCCTTATCTCCCTGAAGTTGTAGCGGAGTAGATTGAAGCTAGAAGTCTTATCTCTCTGAAGTTGCAGTGGAGTAGATCAAAACAACAAGATCCAGTAGACTGGAATGAAGCTACTTAAAAAGAAAAAGCACCGAAAGAAGTCAAAACTCGACAAGACCGGGCAAAATTGACCCTTTTTAATGTTTTTGCTCCATTCCCGTTACACGACAATGAGCAAAGAGGGGCAGCTGTTGTAGGCCAATTCAGCTTGAGGCCCAAATCAAACCAAATACTAAAGCCCATTAACAGTCCATCCATTTTACAAATAGACCCAACTAAGCCCAACAACCCAAAACAGACCCAAATTACTAAACCTCAAACCCAAACCTCAAATTCACACCTAAGTTAAAATCCAAATAGCCTAAAACATTAAAACCCAATTACAGATCTACTAAAACGGGCCAAAACCCTAATGGCCTAATAAAGACCCAAAACCTACACTAATTCTAGGGTTTTTGGAACCCTAGGCGCGCCATCCTAACCTCTGCACTGCCTGTTGACGTTACATTGTCACATCCACCGCCCTCAAGTTACACCTGCAAGAGAAACACGCAAGCAAGTGGCAACAAATAGTAAAATAGATTAAAAAAAGGATTGTAAAATGGCTATAAAAGCCATTATAAATGAAATGTAAAGGAGGTATTTTTTTTTTTTACAATCAATATATAAAAAAAGAGAGAGTTCAAAAAAATATAGAAAATGTAGAGAAGCAAACAGATTCAAATGTGTTCTATTTTATTTATTTATTTATATTTTTATGATTTTTTATATATATTTATAGTAATAAACAAAAAAAAGAAAAGGGATTTTACCATTTTTTGATCGCCGAAAAAAGAAAACTTTTGATTTTTTCCGACCGTCGGATGTGGCGACCAATGGCCGGACCTCTGACCAGAATAGGAGCTAAGAGAGAGGAGTGTTGAGAGCTTTTTCTTTTTTTTTTTTTTTTGGAGGAGGGGGGTTGGGAAGGATGAAATGATTTTTTTCAAAAAAAATTGACTTATATAGGCCCCCAAAACGACGTTATTTTGGGACTGGCCTCAAATGCCCAAAGCGACGTTGTTTTATCCTTCGACCGAGATTCGACCTGCTCTAGGCCTAGGATCCGCGTATTTTTTAACGGAAGGGCTAATTGTACTTTTAGCCCTTCCGCTTTTTTATTGTTTTGTAATCAAGTTTTTCTTATTTTTAATTTTTACCCCGTAATTTATTTCGATTCTAAATTGGTCCCTCTTGATGCTGTGCGTTTTGGAGGGAAAGGGAAAATTATCCTTTTGCCCCTTCCTTGTTATTTGCGCGTTCAAATTAGTCCATTTCCTCTCATTTATTTTTTAGATTTGCCCCGAACTTCTGTTTTAAGTTCAATTTAATCCTTTTTTGGTTATTTTTGTTATCTTATTATTAAATTAATTTATCTAATATTTCTATTATTATTATTATTGTTATTATTACTATTATTTTTATTACTATTATTATTATTATTATTATTATTATTATTATTATTATATTTTCTTTCTTTATGTATTTACCTATACGTTATTATTATATTAAATAATTTACTATTATTATTTTTTAGAACATTTTATTTATTTTTTTATATCATTATTCTTATTATTATCGTTTTATCATTTATTTTATTTATATCCTTTTAAATAATTTTAAACTTTAGATTATTTATTACTTGTATTATTATTATTATTATTATTATTTTTAAAACTACTTTACCTAATATTTCTTTCTTTACCCATTAGTAATTACTATTAAACTTTTTAATTAAATTTTAGTTTTTATTTGTTCATTTACTTTTCTTTTTATTTTATTTTATATATTGGCTAGTTTTATTATTTTATTATTTACCCTTTTTTTTAATTTTTGCTCTTATATTGTTATTCATGTTATTTCATTCATTATTATTCTATTATGCAAAATAGTACCGTGATTACTATCCTTTACATTTTATCAAACATTTTATGCCGTTATCTCTACAAATTCATGTCGCATTAATTTTTACTCGATACATAAAATTTCGTTTTTTAATAAGCAATCTTTCGTATTTTGGAATTCGAAAGGTCGTTTCCTAACTTACGGGGTTTCGATTTTCTCGATGAATCTAAATAAACAAACGTTTTTGAAGCATGAATTTTAAATATTTTCGGGTATTAAGAAAAGATCATATTCTAACTTACGAAATATGATTTCTTTCTAAAACTGAGATAATAAAAAAGCTTTCAAAAAATAATTTTCGTTTTTTATTCTCATTTTGGAAATTTAAAATATTATGTCCTAACTTACGAGACATAATTCTTTTCCTCGATTAACGTGAAAACGTCTTTTTTCTCAAAAAATTTTCAATTAAGTAATAATTTATCGATGGATCGTATTTTTCTTCAAAGTTCTCAATTTTCGACACTAAGACACTAATTAATCAATTAGGTACTAATTTTGGGCGTTACGAGGGTGCTAATCCTTCCTCGTGTGTAACTGACTTCCGAACCCATCTTTCTGAATTTTGTAGGCCAAAATCATTGTTTTAATAAATCAAACCGTTTATTGAAAGCCACTTTTTGAGGTGACCCGATTACACCTCATCAAAAAGGATTGGTGGCGACTCTGGTTTTTTTCATTTTCATTTTTAAAATAAAAGTCGACCCGTTTTTTCAAAAAAATGGTTTCGACAAGGGATAAAATCTACAAATACATATGTCTACTCTCATTATTCAATGTTTTATATATATATATATATATGCCAAATTTATTATTTGATTATACTTTATATTTTATTTGTTCAAATTGTGTTAATTAATACTTTTAAAATTGTAAAAAACTCTTACCTAATTGCTTTTAACATAAAATATAGATTTTAAATTTATAATAAATTTTCAATGAGTTACATTATTTTATAATTGGTTTAAGGGCGTAAAAACACCTAAAACATTTTCAAAAAAAGTAATTAAATTATTATTTTTTTTTCACTTATTGGGATACTTGAATTTTTATAATGCATTAAAAAGATCTTCAAACTTAAAAAAAAAAAAAAACAATTAAGCCCTTACTTTTTTTTTTAACTCAATTGGGCACTTGGACTTTCATAATGCATCAAAAGGCCCTCAAACTTTTTCAAAAAAATAATTAAGCCTCTGTTTTTTTTGCACTGAATTGGGTATTTGAACCACCTCTAATTTTTTTGAATAAAAGTTACCACTTGCCATAACAACAACGTGACATGTGACAAAAAATGATAAAACTAAAAATTAATAAAAGTTATAAAAATGATTAAATTTTAATAAAAATATTTTAAATTATTACAAATTAAAATAAAAATTATAAAATTCGTAAAAAAATAAAAATTATCATATTAAAAGAAGCATTTTATTATTTTTCTATAACTTTTATTAATTTTTAATTTTTATCAATTTTCGCCACATGTCACATTGTGTTGTAACACATGATGATTGTAACTTGAAAAAATTAGGGGTCGTTAACTTTAACCGTCAATTGTTAAAGTTAATTGTTAAAGGATTTTTTTTTATGTATTTTTATGTATTTTTTATGATTTTTATAAAATTTTACAATATTGTATATATATTTATAATTTTTTCTTATTTATAATATTTTTATATTTTTTATTAAAATTAAATAATTTTTATAACTTTGATTGATTTTTCTTTTTATATTTTTTGTCACATGTCACGTCATGGTTATGACACAGGATGGCTTTAACTGAAAAAAATTTAAAGGTAGTTAACTTTAGCGGTCAACTATTAAAGTTAGCGATCAAATAACATTTTTTAAGGCTTTTTACAGCATTAACCCTTTATAACAGACTTTTCTATTTTTTTTAAAATTATATATTTTATTTAAAAACTTGCATATCTTAAATTAATTAATGTATAAATAATGAAAATGAAAAAAGAAAAAGTTACCTATAAAGTTTTGTGTCAAGAATAAAAAATTATAAAATTGTTTGCATTTTTTTTCAAATAAAATATTAAATAATTATAAATAAAACACGTTGTAAATATATATTATTTCATTGTTTAAGCATGTCTTATTTTTAAAAGATTAATGTTATTTGAGTATTCCATGTAGATGATTTAGGATTATTTTCATTTTGTACCTATTATATTTTAAAAGTTATGCAATTCAGTCCCTACTACATATTTAATATCAATAATTTCATTAGTTATTTGTTTAATTAATTAATTTATTATTCTTTCCACATATAGTTAACATTTTTTTTTATATTTTACTCCCTAAATTTGGTTGTTTCTGTTTTATGTCCTTTTGATTAATTTTAATATTTTTTAGTTTCTATTTCATATATTTTTAGAATTAAATTTTAATTTAAAAGCATTTTTAATTTAAATTGAATTCAAGTTGTCTCGAAGTACAAAAATCCTTATCCAAACTCAACCCAAGTCAAGTTTAGTTGAGTGAGCTACTCGACCTTTGGACAAGTCTAATATGATTAAATCTGAAATGTTGTTATAGATGTATAACAATCGCCTCCCTTTAACCTATAAAATTTTTGTAAATAAATAGGATTGTTATAAAGCGGGTTGATTGTAGCAAAATTTAATGAATTTTATGACTACCATTTGAATCAAAACTAAAATTTCAAAATAAAGGGACTAAAAATGATCAAATGAAACTATAAACACTAAATCCAAAATTTCAGCATGGACATGTAAACAAGCCGCTAGTGCTTGTAACTATTCAAGCTTTGACTCGAAAAAACACTCAAATTTGATTGAGTAATTATCAAGTCGAACTCAAGCTTGAACCATCGATCAAGACAAACTTGAACATTATAATACTTTATTAGAATAACTTATAAGTTTAATCAAATAATAATAACAAACTTGATCAAGCTTAAGTATGAAAAAGTATTTTGATTATGTCTTGAATTCAGAAATTGATGTTAGAATCTCGCGTTGAATTCTGAATTTTGAATTTAAGTTTCTCTATTTGCCTGCCATGTATTGTATATCCATATAAATTTTCTTCTTTCAACAGCACATATGAACTCACTCAGATACCTTTCTGCGGCAGTGTTTTGAAGGCAGAAACAGTATTCTCAAACTTAATCTGAGGCAGAGGAGCACCAGTTTGCTTAATAGCAGAAGCCATTTTGTCCTCCAGAGGGCAACGTGCTTTCAGCATCGTAAATACGTGAGTGTTCAACCTCCTCGCTTTATTCATTGCTTCTAACATGCTATCCCATCCCTTTTCAAATAGTAATGCCATTAAAGATTGACCAACCAAGAAGCAACAAGTTATACATGAACAATCAATGAGCATATGTGAAAATAAATTCAGGTCATTTTGGCTACACAAGCCTCATTTTATCACGTCACTCAAAACCAAAACTGTAATGATAATCAGTAGACTCATTTCTGAAATAGCTATTTAGCCTGGTCGTAGAGCCCGGATCTCAACTCAAAATGAGTCGTAAGTATGGAGAAAACTGTGAATTTGGTTTTCGATATACATTAACAGATAAACCTTCGGTTAAAAGCAATCATGCAGAATAAGGAATTTTGGATCCTGTACCTGGCCAGAATGAGGACTTTTATGGGTTTGCATGATTGATGCAGCTTCAACTTCCGCAACATTTAGGATTTGTATTGAAAATCAAATAGCTCGAAATGCAGCTAGCTCGAAATGCAGCTGTTTGCCGAGCAAGTATATTATGGTACAGCCGCCCCAAGCAACTGAATCCCCCAGCATATCATGATTGTTAGGATGCAGTTGAACAGACTGTTATAGAGACCCGTGGTTCAAGAAGAAAAAAGGAAGTGATAGTAGAAGGCATTAAAAACATACATTTTTAAGGGTGAACAAGGTGTAATTTTACTTGTAACACACTAAACCCAGCCTAGACTTTCAGACTAAGTTCGTGAGTTACATCATACATTTCAAAGATCACACAACCACAACAACTAAAGTACACCAACAGTCACGTAATATTCAACACGACAACAATTTAAACACACAGTTTTCCTAAATTCATAACATCATAAGACAAACATTCCTACCAGTAATAATTATGCTAGGAACAACGTTTAATAATGGATCGAGCTTCCGCGACACTGACCCGATCAAGTCTGATTACCACCTGAAATTCAAATAGTAACAAGATTAGTTATGAACTCAGTGCATCAAAAGGGACGTAATGCAACATTGGTAACTTATAGAGAATTTCCAGTTCGGAGATTTGGCTCAACACAGAAACATGTTCGTTCTAAGTTCAGTGCAGAGATTTTACATGTATATATTATTCTAGTTCAGAAGTAGTTTAGATCAGATTCGAATGCAATGTCCCTAATCCATCCTCTACACACCAACTTTTGCCATCCCAGCACACCATTACGGACATTTAATGCCCATCCGTCCCTGCACACCTTTATAGTGTTCAATGACACTTTCACAGAAACGCAGCTTAGCTGCTAGTTCAATAAGTGACAAGTGCTAGAATCAGAATGTATCTTGTTGTGGCATAGCCACGATTTCAATACAAACTCCCATCTTCTTCACAATCTCCCACCACATGATAATGCAGAAAGAAAAAGTCCATATCACTTGTTCGGTAATACTAATACATTAAAGAATTAATAAAGCAGTTCGATAACAGAGTAGCATTATAGTGAACCTTTAAGTATGTGACTCACAGATCAGTGTCATGTATGCAGATTTAGTCATTCGTACATTGAGGAAACCAATACCAAAGTTAAGCAACCTTTTCTGCCACAGAAACAGATCTCGGATCCTGCATACTGCCACACGGCCTGGGCACACGCCCGTGTCCCTCGCCGTGTGATTCTATACAATGAAAAATGAGTTACACGGCCTAGGAACACACCCGTGTCCCTAGCTGTGTGGTTTTATACAATGAACAGTGAATTATACGGCTTGGGCACACGCCCGTGTCCTTGGCCATATGGATCCTGCACTAAAATGACCACACACAGCCTAATTACACGTCCGTGTGGTTTTAATTCAATAAATAGTGAGTTACACAGTTGTTCACACGGCTTGCTACACACCCGTGTCGCACACACGGCCTGGTCACATGCCCGTGTGCTTGGCCGTGTGGCGTTGACAACCACCATTTTCGATGATAAAACTTGCAAAAACTAAGGTTTCCAATATGCACCTGAGACGATCCAAAGTAGTAACAATGTAGAAGAGTTCCGAAGCCTAAAACGACCATTCAACAATGCAATCAAATTTATCAACAACCATGCACAATTATTCCCAAAATACTTATGTCGAAAGTTTCGACACAAACTTTCAACAAAATCCATACTTACAGAAGATCAACAACGATTACTCGAATCAACGTGATGATTTTCGCTATTCTCAGTATCCCCACCTATTAGGGAAACCAAACGATTGACTATCAGAGATTCTCGCAACGCATTCGAACAACCATTACAATTTATACTATGAAATGCGAGAAAAAAAATCCGAAGATTTAACAAATTAACATTAAAACCTACTCAATAACCTCTCAACAGCGAATGTTTGCAGCGTAACGTCAACTAGTCTGTATTCCTTACGATAATTAAAGAGGAAAAAGGAAATAAAAAAAAAGATAAAGAAGGAAGAAAGGGAGAAAGGAAAAGAATAACTAACGTTAATTTATTATCAATTAACTTCCATCCAGACTTCCCGCAATTCGCAAAAATATTTTCCTTACTCATACTACGAGATTCGAACTCGGAACCAGATAGAATATAGACAGATCATTAACCAGTGAACTGGCAGGCTCATTCTTGTTACCCTTTCACTTAGAATTGAACTTAAGCACATAGTGCAAGCTTGTGGTTTGATTCTAAAACAACAAAACTTTTAATGATGCAACTCGAACTCTAGACCTTAAACTTAATTGAAGAATATAGAACTATAGATACAAAAATTAATTACTACAGATTTTCACAAACAAGTTCTTAAGATTTTTGGGTGTTACAACTCTCTCCCCCTAAAAGAAATTTTGACCTCAAAATTTACCTGAGTTGAACAGATATGGATATAGCCGTCGAATTGATTCCTCCCGTTCTCACGTGACTTCCTCAGCACCGTGATTCCGCCAAAGGACTTTCACTAGAGGAATATTTTTCTTCCTCCACATTTTAACGTCACGGTCTAAGATCTGTACAGGTTCTTCTTCAAATGTTAAATCTGGTCGTAACTCAATTTCATCAACAGGAACAATATGCGACAAATCTGACCGATACTGTATCAGCATCTAGACATGAAATACATCGTGAATCTGATCCAGTTCTGGTGGTAACTCCAACCAATATGCAATAGGTCCAACCCGCTTCAGAATACAGTAAGGTCCGGTGAACCTCGGGCTCAGCTTACCCTTGCGCCCAAAGCAGAGAACCTTCTTCCAAGGCGACACTTTTAAAAACACCTGGTTATCTACCGAAAACTCAATATCCTTTCTTTTTAGGTTCGCATAAGACTTATGTCTATCAGAGGCTACTTTCAGACGATCCCGAATCACTTTCACTGTATTCTCAGTCTCAAATACTGATTCAGGACCCAATACTCGAAGCCCACTTAATTCAGTCCAACATAGTGGTGTATGAAACCTACGACCATAGAAGGCCTCGTTGGGTGCCATCTGAATACTAGACTAGAAGCTGTTATTATATGTAAATTTAGCCAACGGTAGGTATTCCTCCCAACTACCCCTGAAGTCTATTACAACCTCAGATCATATTTTCTAAGATCTAAATAACCCACTCTGACTGTCCATCAGTCTGGAGGTGATACATAGTGTTGAAATTGAGTCGGGTGCCTAAGGCCTCGTAGAGTTTCTTCTAAAATTGCAAAGTAAATCATGGATCTCTGTTAGAAATTATTGAGACTGGAATTCCATGTAGTCTTACTACTTCGGCGATATACAACTTAGCTAATTTCTGTAATGAGTAGTCTGTTCAGATAGGAAGGAAGTGAGCCGACTTGGTCAATCAATCAATGATAACCCACACCAAATCTTTCTTAGTAGGGGTTAAAGGCAACCCCGAAACAAAATCCATTGTTATCCGCTCCACTTTCACTAGGGAATCTTAATTGGTTGAAGCAACCCGGATGGCAACTGGATAGTTTTGAGACGTTAAACAACTGGACAAACCTTTTGTAGTACCCAGCTAAACCCAAGAAGCTATAAAGTTCAGACAACAGCTTCGATTTTCTTAGGATCAACTTGAATCTCTTCTGCTGTCACCATGTGACCCAAAAAGGTGACCTTCTGCAACCAAAACTCGCACTTGCTGAACTTGACATATAACTATTTTTCTCGCAATATCTGAAGTATAATACACAGATGACCATCGTGCTCAGTTTCAGTTTTAGAGTAGATCAAGATGTTGTCGATGAAAGCCATTACAAATTGGTCCAGATACGGTTGCTTCACCCGATTCATCAAATCCATAAATGCTTCTGGAGCATTCGTTAATCTGAAAGGTATTACTAAAAACTCGTAATGTCCATAACAAATTTTGAAAGCGGTTTTTTACACATCAGTCTCTTTGACCTTGAGCTAATGGTAACCCGAGCGTAGGTCAATCTTAGAAAAGACGGACGCTCCCTGAAACTAGTCGAACAAGTCATCAATCTTCGATAATATATAATTATTCTTGATCGTCAACTTGTTCAACTGCCTATAGTCATTGCACACTCTCATCGACCCATCCTTCTTATTAACGAACAATGCCGGTGCCCCTCACGGAGACACACTCAGTTGAATAAATCTTCTATCAAGGAGTTCTTGAAATTGTGCTTTTAATTCAGTCAATTCCTTCAGTGCCATGCGATAAGGTGTAATGGACACTGGGCCAGTACCTGGTAATAGGTCAATCTCAAGCTCCACCTCTCTAACTGGGGGTACTCCGAGCAATTCATTGGGAAAGACATTCGGGAATTCCCTCAAGGTACAAATATCTCCCACTGACAGCTTTTTGGGAGCAGATGCGGATACATAGGCTAGGTATGCCTCACATCCCTTTCAGACTAATTTGTTTGCTACTAGAGTAGAGATTACGTTAGCGAGGTCATCTCACCGCTCCCCAACCATTACCACCTCATCATTCTCAATTGGTCTCAGGGTAACCCTTTTTGTTGCATAATCTAGACTGACCTAATACTTAACAAGCCAATCCATTCCCAGAATTAAATAAAACTCATTAAAGGGTAATTCCATTAAATCAGCTGGAAACAACATACCCTAAAGTTCTAGAGATACCTGCACGTATACCTTATCAAATCGAATTGACTGACCCAATGGACTAACCATAGAAAATTCTCTAGCAGTATTCTCAACAGTTAAACCCAGATTTATAGAAATAACACTAACTATATAAGAGTGAGTAAACCCAATATCAATTAGAGCATAATACAGAATATAATCTATAAAGAAGGTACCTTCAATGACATCAGCATCATCGCTCTCCTCACGGCGTCTCACTGCATATACCAGTGTCGGCTGACGAGCCTCAGCCTGACCCGCACCTCTAGCCGATGCTCTCTGACCTCTCCCAGATCAGTTACCACCCCTACTAGTACCACGACCACGGAATGGTTGCTGAACCTCCCTTGGAGGTTGAATAGAATTTGAAGTCAGAGTCTGTGCCACAGTTGACACTGAATCAGATCGACGGGGGCAATCTCTAACTCGGTGCTCCATCAAACTACAACGAAGGCATGCTCCTAATTTCCTCCAACACTCGCCCAGATGGCGCTTCCCGCAATCACTACACTGCTGAATCTCAGCCACTGTAGTTGATGTCTTAACCCTCGGGGGCCTATCAAACCTCGTCAGCTTTTTAAGGCGCTGAACTGAACTAGAGAGACTCGAATCCCTCTTAACCTTATGTTGGTCCTTCTCACGATCATGATGCTCGCGCTCAATGCGCTTCACTTCCTCTACTATCTTCATTATCCTATAAAACCGTAAAAACCCGCTCCCACTGAGGAGCTATCAAAACTCGAAAATCATATCTCAAACCCTCCTCAAATAGAACACACTTGTCATAATCAGGCGCTATTAAATTTCATGCATATCTACATAGTTGTAGAAACTTGGCTTCATATTCAGCCACAGACCGGTCACTGGAACGACGAAAATGTGCAAGTGTACACAATCGCAACAAGTAATAAAGTGACAAGTAAATGTCGAGTTATCGTACCCACAGAGACTGTAAAAAAAAATTATTTATGAAATTAATTGTAAAACACTTTGGTGAGGCAAAAATAATTTGCTTTTAAAAGATGGTAAAAAACTATTTAAAAACTAAGTAAATAATTAAAATAAAGGAGTTCTAATGCACGATTTCAAATAAGATTTAATCAAGATAACATACTTGTGTTGGATTAATTACAATTCTTTAACTTAGAATTATTAAACTGATGTTTATATTGCTACGAATAAATTCACGGAAACTCGGTAATTTGCTAACTACTGCTCATACATAATTATTAAATTAATCATTTTCAAATAAGATTTAATCAAGATAACATACTTGTGTTGGATTAATTACAATTCTTTAACTTAGAATTATTAAACTGATGTTTATATTGCTACGAATAAATTCACGGAAACTCGGTAATTTGCTAACTACTGCTCATACATAATTATTAAATTAATCATTCTCTTGAACATTTTTCAATGTCAATCCAAGCAGTTAATCAATCTTCACAAGCATATAAAAGATTAAGTGAGGTAATAGGGTATTTCTACCTTGAAACAGTTTAATCACAAAAATCTTGCAAGTTCTGCAAGGCATATGTATCACCGAATACAATGCTAATTTAAACTTCAGCTACCTTAGAAGAATAAACATGCACTGATTAAGCATTGTGTCTATTAATTATAATTTCAATACGATTTAATAATTAATTCATTAGTTATTCAACAATTATATTGCAAAAATAACCTAGGCATGATTTTACTTAACCAAGCAATTTACTGAGGCCTATAACAACATAAAAATCATTTTAAGAATTCAAGTAGGCAGAATATAATCAACCCAACACAAACTTAATTTAAGCTAAATTGATTAAAATAATCATTTCAATAGCATAAATATTCATAAACATACTCATCAAAACAACAACAAAAATTAAAGAGATAGGGAACAAGAAGCAAATCCGGTGTTTCTCCGTGGCTTGACTAGTTGCTCCGTTCTTCGTTGCCCTCAGCTATCAAGGTGGCTTATGAACACCTAATTGCTGCTCCAAAATGGCTGATGAGAGCCTCATTCCCAAGAGAAGAAATTGAAAAAAAAGGGGAAATGGGATGGAAAAAATTCAGAGAAAAGTGAGAGAGGAGAAGAGAGAATGAGAGAATGTTGTGAGATTGAGGGATGGTTTGAATGATCAGCAAGGGATGGCTTTTATAGCTGATTGTGGCTGCTAAAAATAGAAAATTCCAGCAGCCAAAGAGCCCCCTATGGCTGGCCATCTACTTGGCAAAAGTTGAGACTTTCAACTTTGCTAAAAATAGCCTGGGGCAAATCTACAAAGCCACGATTAAAGGTGGGGTTTGAATGTAATTTAGAAGTCTTTCAAGGGCCTTTTTGCAAGCATGTTTAATCAGCTAAAATACTTATTTGGGTCAGCATATGGACGGTTTTGGGCTGCCCAATTAGTGGCTGGTTCGGTTTGCTCAATTTGGTTCGACCAGTGCGGTTCAACTGGACCCTTTCTCCATAATTAATTAAAAATAATTTATTTAACTCAAATTAAATGGGGAATAAATTAAAATTAATTAAATTATGAATTAATGCACATTTTTGGACTGTCTTAGGCTGGAAATTAATGTGCCTCAATACTTCAAATTGCTTCTCAGTTTTGTGCTTTCAGCAGTATCAGCCGAGTCAATTTTTGCCCTTTGCGCGAATCTGTTGAAAATAGTCAAAATTAATCAAAATTAAGTACAAAATTAACTAAAATTCACCATGTTCATATTTTTAACACAATTTAATTATTTTATATTATTTAATTATTTTTCGACAAGAATTTAACCGGATTTGCAGGAATTTAAGTAAAAATGGGAATGAAGAAGTATATAAGTTTTTATGTTTCCACACCCCCAACTTAATTCATTGTTCATCCCGAGTAATGCACTAATTTTGAAAAGAATTTATCGGAAACACTTTAGAAAAACTCCTTCAGAACAACATTCTTCCTAAAATTATGAATTTGATGTACTCATGCTAGAAAACAAGAAATATGATAGTTATGCTACTTAAGTGTAACATTCAGATTAGATTCAACAACTTATTATAATAGCAAATTTTAGACTAAATGTTTTTGTAACAAAGACATGTTAACCCTTACCAATTTGATTTTTATTCCATTATTCAAGACTGAGCTGCAATCATTAAGCTTATCTTATGTCTTCATATGTTGATCGTAGCAATTTCTTTCCACTAATGTAGGTAGCATTAGGACTTTGAATCAATAGGTCTTTATCAAGGTTGTAATGTGGCTAGGCTAGGGGTAGGTGAAAGATGGATAAATTTTGGCTTAAAACCCTAGACTCAACGTCAACCGAACCTTCAGAATTTTTACCTTCAATACACCAACTTGACTTTCACATGCTCTTTTGTACATCTCTTTCAAATACATGCGCTCTTTTTTTTATTAAAATAACCCGAGCACTTACTTTGTGTACTGCAATTCTCGAGCATTTGATACTTCTTGTCAACTCCCCTAAACTTATTTTCGAAGAACATTTTGAATAGTACTGAGTTTAGTGTTTGAGATAATTTTTGGATCATTAAGCGAAAAGTAATGGCTAAATATTGTAAGGGTCGAAATAAAATTAGGCCATATAGTCTCAAAGTTGGGTTTCAAAGGATAAAATTTACCATGGTGGGCTTGAAAGGCTCAAACGGTCTAAACAATAGTTGCCTAAATCATTTCCAACGTTCCATGCTCGCTAAGATTTCACCTCAAGAAATTACTAAATCAATTCTAAAGACTTAAACTTTCATGCATACCTAACTTTCCTAAAGAACTAAAAATTTTATGGTACGAATTTGCATGTTTTATTTAAAAATACATTCATGTAATTATTTAGCTAACATAATAATTTATTGAAATAATAGAACTTTATTCATACTCAAGTTTAGCATACATAACAAAATTCAAATTTTTGAACAAAATATATCCTAATCATAATTAAAAGAAAAATTTTACTCTGAGTGGAAATTTCAGTCCCCCAACTTAAAATGAACAATGTCCTCATTGTTTAAAGTGAATAAATACTATACACCAGTTAGGATTCCAGAAAAGAGGAGGTGAGTCAATTTGACTGCTTAAGTACCAAGCCGTCTCTGAATCTAATCCTAAACATGTATATATCTATTGCCACACTTTATATTTTGTGACTTGTTCATATTTACTCATAATTTCCATCTCTTGTTTTTTTATGTAAAATAAAAATTCCTAAATAAAATTAATCCTAAAAATAATCTACGAACAAAAATAAAGTCAAGTCAAGATCCCTCCCTTTTTTATTTATTTATAGATCCTTCCGAATTGGACTCTTCTTTTGCTCCATCATTATTGCCTTTGCATGAATCGCTTCACTCCTTCTTTGATAATGGACTCCATGGTTCAAATATGAAATTTGGGAACTCAGGCACAAAAATAAACGGGTCATTGTATATTTTCTTAAAAGCACTTCTCATCGAGTCATCCCCTATTTTTGAGTATCTCTAGTAGGCTTGTTGCTGCCATTGCATATGTTGCATTAAGTCCATCAATTTTGATAGCTCATCTCGAAGGTTTGAGAAAATATGATTAAATTAAAACTAATCCTAACTCTAGATAAAGTTGATAATAATTAATATATATTATAATGGATATAATTAATATATTAATAATTATCATCTTTTTTTTATTAAATTAAAAACATTTATTCTAGAAGCCTTTTGAAAATATTTACAGAAAGAGGTATCTAATTTTTGTTATTTGCAAAAAGAGCAACCACATTTTAAAAATAATTCAATTAAGTCCCTAGACTTGATTAAAATTTAAAATTAGTTGCAAATTTAAACGTTGATAAAAATTGACCCTTTTATTTGAAAAACTAAAAAATTATTTTTCCATTTAGGGAATAATTTCTTAGGAAATTATGTCAAAATCGATTCCCAAGAAATATTGGAGGGGTCACAAGCGGTCCCGCTTAAGTTCCAATCTCCTTGACAGAATTTATTTAAACATGCTAAAACAAAAAGTATACCCTAAATCATTTATGCAAAAGCAAAAACAAGAAATTAAGTATCCGATAAAATGAACAAGACTTTATCCCGTTCAATTTTATCTCTCCAATAACGTTTCAGGCTATGAGTATTAACTTGGAAATTACCTCCTTTACCTTGGAGTTCAACAACTCTATATGGATAGACTTGATGAATCGTAAATGGACCAGACCAATATGATTTTAGCTTACCTGTGAAGAACCTTAGTCTGGAATCAAACAACAAGACTTGTTGACCTGCTTCAAATTCTCAAACTCGAATGTGTTTGTCATGCCATTTCTTGAGTCTTTCTTTAAGTAATTTGGAATTTTCATAGGAGAACATTCAGAACTCTTTTAACTCATTAAGTTGGAACATCAGTTTTTCTTTCGCGAGCTTAGGATCGAAATTAAGCTGTTAAAGAGCCCAGTAAGCTTTGTGCTCTAACTCCAAGGGTAGATGACATGCTTTCCCAAAGACCAACCTGTAGGGTGACATCCCTAAATGTGTCTTGTATGCTATTCTATAAGCCCACAAAGCATCATCCAACCTTTTGGACCAATCTCATCGGTTCGGGCAAACTACCTTCTCAAGTATGCCTTTGATCTCCTTATTTGCCAATTCAGCTAGCCCATTCGTCCGCGGATGGTAAGTTGTTGCAACCTTGTGTTTCACTCCGTACTTGTCTAATAACCATTTTAACCACTTGTTCACAAAGTGGGACCCTTCGTCACTAATGATATCTATTGGGGTTCCAAACCTTGTGAACACGTGTTTCTGCAAGAACTTCATTACAACCTTCGCATCGTTTGTCGAATAAGCTTCAGCCTTGACCCACTTGGACACATAGTCTACTGCTACCAATATATACTTGTGACCAAAAGACGGAGGGAAAGGGCCAAGAAAGTCAATACCCCATACATCGAATAATTCTACCTTAATGATATTTGTTCGAGGCATCTCATTTCTGTTGGTGACATTTTCGACCCTTTGACATCGGTCACAGCTCTTTACGTAAGCATATGCATCCTTGAATAGTGTTGGCCAAAAGAATCCGGCTTGTAATACTTTGGCTGCCGTACGAGTACCTTCGAAGTGTCCCCCACTCGGAGCTGAGTGACAATGGTATAAAATCTTTTGTACTTCATCTTCTGCCACACATCTCTTAATCATCTGATCTGCACACTTTTTAAACAAATATGGCTCTTCCCAAAAATAGTACTTCACATCATGAAGAAACTTTCTCCTTTTTTTATACGTCTTATCAATTGGCATCAAACCACAAGCTAAATAGTTAGCAATATCAGCAAACCAATTGGTATTATGGACATGACTTACCTTCAGTATGTGTTAATCTGGAAATGTTTCCAAAATTGGTATAATAGAAGAATTTTCTTCTTGCGGCTCCATTCTGGACAAGTGATCTGCTACTTGGTTTTCTACTTCCTTTCGATCTTGAATTTCTAGATCGAACTCTTAAAGTAAAAGCACCCACTGTATCAGTCTCGACTTAGCATCTTTCTTGGCAAGTAAGTACTTAATTACCGAGTGGTCCATATAGACAGTCACTTTGGCACCTGTAAAATAAGATTGAAACTTATCAAAAGCAAATACAATAGTAAGTAACTCTTTTTCTGTTACTGTATAGTTCAGTTGAGCTCCTGTAAGAGTCTGGCTTGCATAGTAGATGGAATGAAAAACTTTGTTCCTTCTCTGGCCCATGACAGCTCCTATCGCGAAGTCGCTTGCATCACACATCAATTCAAATGGCAAATCCTAGTCTGGTGTGACAATTATGGGTGTCGTAACTAATCAACTCTTTAAATCCTTGAAAGCTCTTAAGCATTCATCATCGAACTTGAACATCGTGTCCTTCTCCAATAATTTGCATAAGTTTAGCAATTTTGGAGAAGTCTTTTACAAATCTTTGATAGAAACTAGCGTTGCCCAAAAAGCTCCTAACAACCTTTACAAATGCTGGCGGTGGAAGCTTCTCAATAACGTCTACCTTCACTTTATCTACCTCGATCTCATGTCTCGTTATCCGATGCCCTAGAACAAATCCTTCTCGTACCATGAAATGGCACTTCTCCCAGTTAAGTATGAGGTTCGTTTCTTCGCATCGCCTTAGTACCTTAGCTAGATTGGCTAAGCAATCATCATGAGTATCTCAAATACTAAAAATTCATCCATAAAAACTTCCAAGTACTTTTTAACCATGTTAGTAAAAATAGACATCATACATCTTTGAAATGTAGTAGGTGCATTACATAAACCAAATGGCATGCGTCTAAATGCAAATGTACTGTACGGGCAGGTGAACATTGTCTTATGTTGATCTTTCAGTGCTACTATAATCTGATCATACCCTGAGTATCCATCAAGAAAATAGTATTAGTCTCACCCCGCGAGTCTATCCAGCATTTGGTCCAAGAACGACAAAGGATAGTGATATTTCCAAGTCACCTTGTTCAGCTTCCAGTAATTGATGCAAATCCTCCATCCCGTAACTGTTCTAGTTGGTATCAACTTGTTATTCTCGTTTTCTATGACTATGATACCTCCCTTCTTTAGCACGCATTGGACTGGACTGGACTTACCCACGAACTGTTTGAGATGGGATAAATGATATCTGCATCTAACCACTTGATAATCTCCTTTTTCACCACGTCTTTCATGATGAGGTTCAGTCTTCGTTGTCCATCAATCGTCCCTTTTTTGCCATCTTCTAGGATAATTTTGTGCATGTATACAGATGGACTAATACCACGAATATCGGCTATGGTCCATCCGATAGCCTTCTTGAATTGTTTCAAGACTAAGATAAGTTTCTCTTCTTGCTCACTAGTCAATTCTATTGAAACAATCACAGGCAGAGTAGAAGCGTTACCTAAATAAACGTATTTTAAATGTGAAGGTAATACCTTGGGTTCTAATTTAGGTGGTTCCTCGATTGACGCTTTTTGTTGGGCATACTCCCTCTTCTCTAACTCTAAATATTCAAAACAGAATTGCAGATTAAATGCTCTTTGATTAGCCTCTAGCAAAGCTAAGTACTCATCCTCCTCTTCATCATTTGGAGGGTTCGATGTCAAAATTCTTTCCAGTGGATCCTCAACAAAGTTAAGTTCCTTTTCCACTATTAAATCCTCTAAGTTGGATACTGTAGAATAATCATCAATCGTGTCAGGAAATCGCATAAACTTAAAAACATTAAATGTTACCTGATCATCCTGAACACGTATCGTAAGCTCGCCCTTCTGCACATCAATAAGGGTCTTTCCGGTTGCTAAAAATGGTCTTCCTAGGATAATTGGTACTTCTTTATCTGCTTCAAAATCTAGGATCACAAAGTTAATAGGAAAGATGAATTTATCTACACGTACCAATACATCCTCAATTTTTCCTTCTAGATGTGCTAAGGATCGATCTGATAGTTGAAGTGTAACTGTAGTAGGTCTAACTTCACCTATCCCCAACTTTCTAAATATTGACATAGGCATCAAGTTTATACTTGCACCTAAGTCACATAGTGCCTTACCATAATATGTTGCTCCAATGTTGCAAGGTATGGTAAAACATCAAGGATCCTTCAGCTTTGGGGGTAGTTTGTCTTGAATATATGCGCTACATTCCTTCGTCAGAACTATCGCCTCAAATTCGCTAAGTTATTGCTTCTTGGACAAGATATCTTTCATAAACTTGACGTAGTTTGGTATTTGTTCAAGTGCTTCTACCAACGAGATGTTGATATGAAGTTGCTTGAGTACAACAAGGAACTTCTTGAATTGAATTTCCTGTTTCTACTTCTGAAGTCTTTGAGGGTAGGGTGGTGAAGGTTTCATTACTGGAACTGGTACTGGTTGATTTGTCTTTGGTGGCACTTCTGCATCTAACGCAATTGTTAGTTGATCAAAATTAACTAGTACTGAGGTTACCTTATCAGATTTTGCAGGTTCTAGTTCTGGTGAAACTGGAATTTCAACACTCAGTTGAACTTCTTCCGAATCTTGAATCTCAGCTGGCTCCTTCTCAACTTCAACAGTGCTGGGCTCTACTATCTTTCCGCTCCTCAATGTCAGTGCTTTGCAATGTTCCTTCCCCGGATTCCTCGGATTCTCTGTATCACTAGGTAAAACACCTTGTGGTCGGTTTCTAAGTTCAGTTGCAAGCTGGCCCATCTGGTTCTCCAAGTTCTTGAATGTAGCTGCTTGGCTTTGAATTAAGGCATCATTCTTCACCATGTAAGCCTTCAGTAGATTCTCTAAGCTATTGGATGATTCAGCTTGAACTGGTTTTTGAACTTGTTGGGAAAAACTAGGCGGTTAGGTCAGTCTAGGTTGGGCGTAGTTGTTACTAGTTCCAGCCCCTTGGTTACTCCAGGAGAAATTCGGGTGGTATCGCCATGATGGGTTATAGAAGTTGGATTACAGTCGTTGCCTTCCTTGATTTTGGTTCTGGTTACCCATGTAATATACGGATTCAGGGTTCGATGGACATTCTTAGAACAAATGTCTTTCCCCACAATAAACACAGGATATACTCTCATATTGGTGAGGTGGTTGGGCTACAAAATTGTTAGACCCATTAGTGGTAAGATTCTTAAGCATTAAGAATATTGAAGATACTTGAGATGCTAGTGAAGTGAGAGTGTCCACTTCCTGTATTCCAGCGACTCGTCTTCCTGAAGCGGCTCGATTGGTTGGCCATTGATAATTGTTACTAGCGATCCTCTCAATGATTTCGTAAGCCTCATTGTAAGACTTAGAAAGAAGAGCACCATTAGCGGAGACGTCCACTACCATCCTCGTGTGAGCATTAAGACCGTTATAAAATGTCTTAAGTGGATGTAATGTGGGATTCCGTTATGAGGGCATTTCCGTAATAATTCTTTGTATCGTTCCCATGCCTCATACAAGGACTCATCATCCATTTGTTGGAAGGCAGTGATCTCGTTTCTCAACTTAACGTTCTTGCTTGGCGGGAAATACTTCATGAGGAATCTTTCGGCTAACTCTTGTCATGTGGAAATTGAGTTTGGTGGCAATGAGTTCAACTAGGCTCGAGCTCTATCCCTTAGTGAGTACGGGAGCAGCTTCAATTGTAATGCATCTTCGGGTACTCCGGCTAATTTGAAAGAGTCGCTTACCTCCATAAACAGTCTTAAATGAAGATGAGGATCTTCGGTAGGCATTCCACTGAATTGGCCCACTATCTGAAGCATCTGGAACATGACTAGCTTCAGCTCGAACTGTTGTGCCTCGATTTCAGGTCTCCTAATACCTGGATTAAGATTATTAAATACTAGCACGGCATACTGTCGTAAAGCTTTATCCCTATCATCAGCAATAAGGATAGGATTTTGAGAAGGGTTTGCTCTATTTCCTTGATTCATATTCTCGAAATTCATTCCTTCAGTCCTTCTCTGGTTCGCTTGTCTTCTTCGCTGTCAAAAGGTTCATTCTATCCCAGGGTCTACAGGGATTAGGTCAATAATTCAGTCAATACTCATAAACATATGAAATAATCACAGAAAAATTAATTAAGTTAAAAATTAAACAGAAAAATAAACCAAAATGTAAAACTGACAAATTCACAAATAATGACTTTTTAAAATAGTCCCCGACAACGGCGCCGAAAACTTGGAACGAAAAAAATGTGCAAGTGTACACAATCGCAACAAGTAATAAAGTGACAAGTAAATGTCGAGTTATCGTACCTACAAGGACTGTAAAAAGAATTATTTATGAAATTAATTATAAAACACTTTGGTGAGGTAAAAATAATTTGGTTTCGAAATATGGTCAAAAACTATTTAAAAACTAAGTAAATAATTAAAATAAAGAAGTTCTAATGCATGATTTCAAATAAGATTTAATCAAGACAACATACTTGTGTTGGATTAATTACAATTCTTTAACTTAGAACTATTAAACTGATGTTTATATTGCTACGAATAAATTCACGGCAACTCGGTAATTTTCTAACTACTGCTCATACATACTTATTAAATTAATCAATCTCTTGAACATTTTTCAATGTCACTCCAAGCGGTTAATCAATCTTCACAAACAGATAAAAGATTAAGTGAGGTAATAGGGTATTTCTACCTTGAAACAGTTTAATCACAAAAATCTTGCAAGTTATGCAAGGCATATGTATTGCCGAATACAATGCTAATTTAAACTTCAGCTACCTTAGAAGAATAAACATGCACTGATTAAGCATTGTTTCTATTAATTATAATTTCAATACGATTTAATAATTAATTCATTAGTTATTCAACAATTATATTGTAAAAATAACCTAGGCATGATTTTACTTAACCAAGCAATTTATTGAGGCCTATAACAACATAAACATCATTTTAACAATTCAAGCATGTAGAATATAATCAACCCAACACAAACTTAATTTAAGCTAAGTTGATTAAAATAATCATTTCAATAGCATAAATATTCATAAACATGTTCGTTAAAACAACAACAAAAATTAAAGAGATAGGGAACAAGAAGCAAATCCGGTGTTTCTCTGTGGCTTGACTAGTTGCTCCATTCTTCGTTCTTCGTTGCCCTCGGCTAACAAGGTGGCTTATGAACACCTAATTGCTGCTCCAAAATGGCTGATGAGAGCCTCTTTCCCAAGAGAAGAAATCGGCACTTGAATAAAAAGGGGAAATTGGATGTAAAAAATTGAGAGAAAAGTGAGAGAGGAGAAGAGAGAATGAGAGAATGTTGTGGGATTGAGGGATGGTTTGAATGATCACCAAGGGGTGACTTTTATAGCTGATTGTGGCTGCTAAAAATATCAAATTACAGCAGCCAAATACGCCCCTATGGCCAGCCATCTACTTGGCAAAAATTGAAACTTTCAACTTTGCTAAAAATAGCCTGGGGCAAATCTACAAAGCCACGATTAAAGGTGGGGTTTGAATGCAATTTTGAAGTCTTTCAAGGGCCTTTTTGCAAGAATATTTAATCAGATAAAATGCTGATTTGGGTCAGCATATGGATGGTTCTGGGCTGCCCAATTTGTGGCTGGTTCGGTTCACTCAATTTGGTTCGACCAGTGTTGTTCAATTGGACCCTTTCTCCATAATTAATTAAAAATAATTTATTTAACCCAAATTAAATGGGGAATAAATTAAAATTAATTAAATTATGAATTAATACACATTTCTGGACCGTGTTAGGCTAGAAATTAATGTGCCTCGATACTTTAAATTGCTTCTTGGTTTTGTGCTTTCAGCAGTATCCGCTGAGCCAAATTTTGCCCTTTGTGCGAATCTGTCGAAAATAGTCAAAATTAATCAAAATTAAGTACAAAATTAACTAAAATTCATCATGTTCATATTTTTAACACAATTTAATTATTTTATAATATTAAATCATTTTTCGACAAGAATTTAACTGGATTTGCACGAATTTAAGTAAAAATGGGTATGAAAAAGTATATAAATTTTTGTGTTTCTAGTCGCCCTAAACTAGGCTCATAAACTCACATCAATGGGCCTCAACATAGCTCGCTCCTGCATACTTACCCTGAAAAGGATTCTCGAAATAATCTCAGTCCACCTGTCACGACTGAGCACATTGCTCGGTAGTTAGCCACCATTAGTAAGCTTCGTGTCGGAGTAGAGACACAATGCCCCTCAGTTTTTGGGTAGGAGTGCAGTCAGGGTTTGTCATGATACACTCGGTAGCCTTAAGCCAATACTCAGTAACAATAGGAGTGACTCCTATGATGCCCCTAAGTAGTTCCGCACCATTCGACTGGAGTCGTTCAGTAATCGACCATCTGCCTCTCGATCTTGAATGGTCCCAATGACCCTCTCAAATGCCCGAATCATGGCTTGGGACAGTGCGTCGTCCCTACCCATAGGAGTCTGAGATCCATCTTTATGGTAGGAGCACCAACTGTCTTGTTGGTCTCCAAGTTAGGCATGCTACCCATAGAGGATGACTCTGCTCGAGCTCCTCTCCGGGTTCCTTGAAGCCCTCGCATACCTCGTCCACGACTACTACGTGAACTCATAATGCTCTGGCTACAATTTCAGAGTGCACAAATCAGTTCGCACATTTGTAAACTGAAAAATATATAGGATTTTTCCTATGTAATTTATCACCTTTTTACTTAAATTTGTTGTTAAAACTAAGTAATTGTTTAATAAATTAATGAAATATGTGAAAATATGAAATTAGGACATAGAAATTGTTAAAATGCAATTTTATGCTTTATTATATAGTTTTCATGCATAAAATGGCTTATTTTATATTTATTTGAACATATTATATTTTTAAGACATAAAATGGGTCATGCATGATTAAATTAAATAATAAAATATAAAATTATATTTATCAATTCATTTTAAAATATTTCATTAATAATTTTGGTTTTAATTAATTATTTAAATTGGATAAAGTTTTATTCTTTGGTCCTTTAATTTATTGATTTATTTTGGACAGGTTTGATAGCTTTGTTGGATTACAAAAACTGTCCAAATTGAAGACCAAGTCAACCCAATTTCAGCTACACATTGCTATCCACATAAACCACTTTTTAGTTTGATTACACAAGGTCCTTACAATGTTGAAGAAATTAGAGATTTGCCCGAAGATTTACATTTGACTGAGTCTCAGCCCTGAGTTGTTATGGCATTTAAATTGCTTAAAAATAAAGCAAAATTCAACTCAAATCCACTAAGCATGGCCAACCACTCATTGGAAAATCTTGAAGAGACTAAACCTCTCTATTTTTAGCAACATACTCTCCTCTCTTCACCTATAAATAAGACTTCATTTGATCCCTTATCCATCATCCATCATCCATCATCCATCATCCCTCATCCCTCATCATTCTCTCTTCTCTCTCAATTCTCTTTAGCATTTCCCATTCCCCACGCCTACCATCATCTCTTCATAGAGATTTTAGCAATTAAGCCTCTTAAAGTGCCCTTGGTCAGCTACCCTGGAGAGCCATTAGCAAAGGAGCAAAGCGAAAGAGCAAAGAAGCCTTGTTGGTCAGAGTCTTGGGTTACAACCACTGTGATTTGGGTTTAATTTTTCTTTTCTTTAATTTAATCTAAAAATGTTTTCTATGTGTTCTTTTTTATTGTTTACAACAACGTTAACTTAATTTTATTTAAGCTAGGATGATTGCTTTGAATAAATAATATTTATTTGATTCATGCTTATAATGTTTGTACCTCAATTGATCATGTTTTCAATTAAAATCAAGTCTATATTTCATTCATACGTGATTGAAATGCACTTGAATTAGCTAAGCGATCCTAACCAGACGACGGCCAGTGGACACATAATTGAAATGTGCATACTCAATTTAGATCCTAACCCGATTAAATTGCAGGTTGCATAACAACTCTAACCAAGCTCTGTTATCTGCATAGTTTTTAGATTTGTGTGATTAAACTGTTTCAAACCTAAAACGTCTCTGTTACCTCACACGAATGCTAAGAAACCCTTAGTAAATAAGGATCAGCAAAATATGTATTTACTAAGTAAATGATTCTGGAAGGACCTAATGTGGTTTCCAAACTCATGAAAGATCGAGTTGCCATGGAATGTTTTTCCGAATGTTATTAAGCATGTTGATAATAAATTGAGTTTAATTAAAGTAATTGTCCTAGTTTATTTACGTCATAATTGTTGCAAATTGTGTTTAATTTTGCAAAAATCTATTTCGTTCATATAGTTCGCATATTTAAGATAATTTGCATTAGGGATCATTGCATTTAGTTTAATATATTTTAATCATCACTTCTTAACAATATTGTATTTTTATTGACCAAATTGTTAAAGGTAATTTTATAATCAAGTGATTTAACACAAATACAATCCCTGTGGAGACGATAACTCGATAATTACTTATTACTTGATAACAACTGTGTACACTTGCACAAACCTACGCGTTACAACATTCAGCAATATTGTTTTACTTGTTCCCAAAAAGTAGTTTATCGATAACAGTTAGGTATTGTAATCTTTACAACAGAACAAAAATACTTACTGGGTCAACGCCAGAGACTCTGTCACTTACAGAAGTTTCAGTATTTTCATAATAGTTCAGATACTAGTTATTACTAACTATGTTTCTCACACATTAAGAGCCCAAACAAAATCCGAGTGTTGTCTAACCTAGCTCTGGTACCACTAAATGTAATACCATAAACCCAGCCTAGACGTCCAGACTAAGTTCATGAGTTACATCATGCATTTCAAAGATCACACAATCAGAACAACTAAAGTAAACCAATAGTCACGTAATATTCAACACAACAACAATTTAAACACACAGTTTTCCTAAATTCATAACATCATAAGACAAATATTTCTACTAGTAATAATTATGCTAGGAACAATGTTTAATAATGGACCGAGCTTCCGCGACATCGACCCGGTCAAGTTTGATTACCACCTGAAAGTCAAACAGTAACAGGATGAGTTATGAACTCAGTGCATCAAAAGGTATGCAATGCAACAATGGTAACTTATAGAGAATTCAGTTCAGAGATTTAGCTCATCACAGAAACGTGTTCGTTCTAAGTTTAGAGCAGAGATTTCACATATATATATATTATTCTAGTTTAGAAGTAGTTCAGATCAGTTTCGAATGTAATGTCCCTATTCCATCCTCTACACACTAATTTCTACCATCTCAGGACACCATTATGGACATTTAATGCCCATCCGTCCCTGCACACCTTTATAGTGTTCAATGACACTTTCATAGAAACGCAACTTAGCTACTAGTTTAATAAGAAACAAACACCAGAATCAAAATGTAAATTGTTGTGGCATAGCTACAATTTTAGTACAAACTCCCATCTTCTTCACAATCTCCCACCACATGATAATGCAGAAAGCAATAGTCCATATCACATGTTCAGTAATACCAATACATTAAAAAATTAATAAAGCAGTTTGATAACAGAGTAGCATTACAGTGCACCTTCAAGTATGTAACTCACAGATCAGTATCATGTACCAAATTCAGTCATTCATATATCGAGGAAACCAATACCAAAGTTAAGCAACCTTTTCAGCCACAGAAACAGATCTCAGATCCTGCATACTGCGACACAACCTAGGCAACTCCCGTGTCCCTAGCCATGTGGTTTTATACCATGAACAGTGAATTACACGGCCTGGGCACACGCTCGTGTCCCTAGGCGTGTGATTTTGTACAATGAACAGTGAGTTACATGGCTTAGGCACATGCCTGTGTCCCTAGCCGTGTGGTTTTATACAATGAACAGCGAGTTACACAGCTTCGGCATACGCCCGTGTCCCTAGCTATGTGGATCTTGTGCCAAAATGACCATACACGGCTCAATCAAACGCCCGTGTAGCTACTCGTATGGTTTTAATTCAATAAACAGTGAGCTACATGACTGTTCACACTGCCTGCGACACATTTGTGTGGCACACACGGCCTAGCCACACGCCCGTGTTCTTGGTCGTATGGCATTGACATCCACCATTTTCGGTGATAAAACTTGCAAAAACTAAGGTTTCCAATACGCACCTGAGATGATTCCAAAGTAGTAACAATGTAGAGGAGTTACGAAGCCTAAAACGACCATTCAACAATGCAATCAATCAAATTTATCAACAGCCATGTAGAATTATTCCCAAAATACTTATGTCGAAATTTTCGACACAAACTTTCAATAAAATCCGTACTTACAGAAGATCAATAACGATTACTCGAATTGACATGATGAGGTTCGCTATTCTCAGTATCCCCACCTGTTAGGGAAACCAAACAATTGACTATCAAATATTCTCGCAACGTATTCGAACAACCATTACAAACGATACTATGAAATGCAAGAAAAGAAACCTGAAGATTTAACAAATTAACATTAAAACTTAATCAATAACCTCTCAACAGCGAATGTTTACAGCGTAACGTCAACTAGCCCATATTCCTTACGACAATTAAAGAGGAAAAAAGAAATCGAAAAAAAAAGAAAGTAAGATAAAGAAGGAAGAAAGGGAGAAAGGAAAAGAAGAACTAATGTTAATTGATTATCAATTAACTTCCATCTAGACTTCCCAAAATTCGCAAAAATATTTTCCTTACGCATACTACGAGATTCGAACTCAAAACCAGACAGAATACAAACAGATGATTAACTAGTGAACCAGCAAATTCATTCTTGTTACCCTTTCACTTAGAATTGAACTTAAGTTGGTAGTGCATGCTTGTGGTTTGATTCTAAAATAACAAAAATTTTAATGATGCGTCTCGAACTCCAGACCTTAAACTCAATCGCAGAACACAGAACCACAGGTACAAAAATTAATTACTGTAGATTTTCACAAACAAGTTCTTAAGATTTTGGGGCGTTACATTGCTACTTCAACTCTTCATTTTCCTTAAAGTTCTTCTATATGGTTATATATACGATAGAAATCCTTTGAAGTTGTGATGTCAATGAACCCAGTCTATGTGGCAACACTTGTGATGTCTATAAATTTGGAAGATATAAATATTACAAGTTACAAATCTGATGAAGAAAATATTTCAACAGATGAAGTAGAAAATATAGAAATACCAGAACCAATGGATACTGATCAAACAGATCATGATCCTTATGGAAAAAGAAAACTAGAGCTGGATTTTCAAAAAGATGATTATTTAAGATCTGTTCATAAAAACTATGAATAAGATGAAAATACAACTAGAATTTTTGGTAATCAAACCGCAAATATTGCTACAAATGAAATAAAATCTAAAAATTTAGGAGAATCATCTACTCAATCAACCCCACATAGAATAGATGATCTAAATAAAAGAAATGTTGCTCAAGGAGGAATATATTTAGATCTAACTAATGTTCTTATAGTAGACTATGAAAAAACCATAGATGATTGGGCACAGTCTATGACAATAGTAGTTAACAACAACATGTGGTCAAAGGAAAATTTTTTAAAGTACTTTGTTGGAATATTTCAAAGAGATGTTCTACAATTCCGAAGAAGATGGGAAGAATCAAAAAAAGGAAAAGAATAAAAAGGCCAGTTAATCAACCAGATTAAAACTCCCAAAGATTTATTAAAAAGGTTATCTTATATTCAAAAAAATAGAATTTTATGGATATACTGATAAAAAAAGACCAAGATTGTCTATCGGGCTATGTATTGTCAAAAATTAAATTATGTGATATCAGATATCTAGAAGAATTTTCTAAAAAATTATTCATGAATATTAAAAGCTAAAAAAATGAAAATACAACTTTATGGAAAAACCAATATTTCCATAAATTACCACCACCATGGGATGAGATTTGTGTAAAAAATACGATTCTTATTTAGAAAAACATAGTAAAATATCAGGTGTGGAATCAGAAATCATAGATTCTATAGGAAATAGAAATAATTTTGCAAAAGAGAGAATAATTATTTATTGTTTACAAAGTAAGGCCTCTAAACAAGTTAAGCATAAACTAAGTAACAAGCATTGTACAAAATTCTAGAAAATGAATGGAAATTTGGATGTAAATCAGTAGTCCAAATACTTGTAAAAAACATAAAAAGAAAAATAGAAGATATAAGCTTGTAAGATGGAAACTAGGAAATAAAAAAATACTGGTTATATTAAAAAGAATAAATTTATTAGGAGAAAAACTTCTAAAAATCTTTAAAAAAAATGTAAGTGTTTCATATGTGATGAAGAAGGTCATATAGCACCAAATTGTCCTAATAAAGGAAAAAGTGCAAGAAAAATGATTAAAACACTAGAAGAATAAGATTTAGAAATATGTTCAGAAGAAGAAATAAATCCTGAGAAAATATTATACGAATTAATATCAGAAATGGATTCTGATACAAATGAAGAAGAATATATTTTTATGTTTAATATGGAAGCAATTCAAATAATCAGTTAGAAGAAATTCCTAAGAATGAACAATAAGATATAAAATTAGGAAATATAATCGGAGAATAAAAAGACTTTTTTTTATGAAATGATAGGAAAAATTAATAAAAATCATATTTGTAAAGAAGAAATTTATAAAATATCTAAGTATAGGATATGGTGTCAAAGACATAGAGAAAAAATAAGTAGTAATACAGTTGCTAAAGACACTAGAGGTGGATTAAAAGAAATCCCACTATTTAATACAATTATAACAAATACAACTGATAATTTGATTTTACCCTCAAATACTCAAATAGAGGAAGATGAGGAAAATCCAAGGAGAAGTTCTATATCTTCAACACCGATAGTAATGAAAATAGTTCATATTCCTATTTTTCCCACAGAACCAAGTAGAAACTATGTATCTTCTAGAAACACTAGAATGGAAGAAATACAAACTTCGATAATACTCTAACAAAAGAAACTTGGAACAAGTGATGTAATTACATTTTTAAATTTCCAATCCAAGAAATATTACACATATATTGAAATTATATTTCAATTTAGAGAATATAAAACATATTTTTTACATGCTTTATTAGATACTGGAGCTACAACTAGTAGTTGCAGAAAAAATGTCATTCCTTTAGAAAAATGGAAACCTATGAAGCATCCAATAAGAGTCATAGAAATAGATGGTAATGAAACCATAATTCAATATAAAGCTAGAAACGTACCGATCTACATAAATAATGTAAGATTTATGATACCTAAAATATTATGCTTTCCAGAGATGCATGGAGATATATTATTAGGTAATAATTTTATATATTAACATTTACCATTTTCTATTGATAAAAAATTAATTATGTTATCTGTAGAAAAAAAAACTTTTATAGAAATACCTTTAGTAGAAAACCATAATTGTTTTTTGTGATAAAAAATTTACACCACCAAGAAAAGAACAAATTAAACAACTTGAAACAAGTCATTAGTTATTTAAAATATTAGATAATAATTTTAGTGAAGAACCACTAAAATTATGACAAAATAGCCCTAGATATTGTGATATTAAATTAGAAAATTCCAATAAAATTATTAGAGTTAAACCAATGATCTATACTAAACAAGATATAGATGAATTTGACATACAAAATAAAAATTTATTAGAAAAAAGATTAATAGAAAAAACTAATAGTCCACATTCTAGTCCAACCTTCATGGTTAGATATCATGTCGAAATAAAAAGAGGAAAAGCTAGAATAGTTATTAATCATAAAAAGTTAAATCAAAATATTATTTGTTATGGTTATTTTATTCCAAGAAAGGACGTTTTAATTAATCAAGCTAAACAAGCAAAACATTTTAGTAAATTTGACTGTAAATCAGGATTCTGGCAAATCATGCTAACATAAGAGTCCAAACTTTTGATAGCTTTTAGTGCACCTAATGGACATTATCAATGGAAAGTAATGCCATTTGGATTATGTAATGCACCACAAATCTTTCAAAGATGAATGGATTCTATATTTAATAAATATAAAAAAATTTGTGTAGTTTATATAGATGATATTTTGATATTTTTAGACACATTAAAATTACATAGAAAACATTTAAATATCATTTCTCAAGAATTCATAAAACATGGAATCATACTAAGTCCTAAGAAAATAGAGCTAGAAAAAACAAAAATAGAATTCTTAGGATTAAAATTATCTTGAGATGGTCTTAAACTACAAGAACATATTATAGTAAAAATAAAATCATTTCCTTAAAAAATTGAAGATAAAAAGCAGCTTCAACAATTTTTAGGAATTATTATTATAGAAGAAATTTCTTTCCTAACTTATTTGAAAAATTAAAAAAGAATAAACCTTTTATCTTGTCTAAAACAAACTCGAAAATCATAAAAAAATTTAAATATGAAATTAATCAAATTCCAAAAGTTTATTTACCTAAACAAGGTGATAAATAAATTTTAGAAACAGATGCTTCACAAAATCATTGGGGTTGTATTTTAAAAGCTAGAACAATAAATAACGAAGAATTAGTATGTGGATATAGTTTGGGAAAATTTAAACCGAATGAAATTAATTATGTCATATATGAAAAAGAATTATTAGCGATAACAAAAGGAATAAAAATTGATAATAAAATTATATATTTAACACCTGAAAAATTTATCATAAAAACTAATAATCAGATAGTTAAGCATTTCCTTACTAATAAAATTTTTGAAACTATACTCAGAAGAATTAGATGGTATAGTGAATTATGTACTTTTAATTTTAAAGTTTTATATGTAAAATGAACTAACAATATTATTGCTGATTATCTTAGCAGGTCATATGGATAGAGGTAAACAACCTCTAGAAAGAGTCGGTGAATGGACTATTGTTCATAAAAAGCCCAATAACTGGAGCACTTTCAAATTAGTAAATCCTAATCAAGAATTTGTGACAATACCTTCTCAAGTATTGTAACACCTTGAATTTTGGGTTAGAAGTTTTAAGGTTTGTGGTTATGGTTAGTCAGTAGGTGGTGGTATTGTGTTTAGTTGCGTGATTAAGTAACATAATGGACTTGCTGGTCTGATGGTTGAGTGAGTGTTAGTATACCTTAAGGTTCTGGGTTCGAGTTCTTGTCTGTGCGTTTTGGAGAAATATTGTTAATTTGTTTTGTTATGTTAAATAGTAGTTTGTTTTAAGTTAAAATAGATAACCATTGTATTTATTTTATGTTATTTTATTTTTCCTTTATTTGGGCGTTCTTTTCTTTTCTTTTTGGTTTTTGTTTTTCTTTATTTTCCTTTGAAAATGGTTCTTACTTGTGGATTTTGGAGAGCTTTGCTTCTTGTCGTCGGGTCGGTGTCTAGACATCATTGGTTGCAAATCAGGTGTGGGATTCGAACCTCTTTTAATTTACTTGTGAATTGTTGATCTACTGTGGAATTCAAAAATCTTTTTGTGTGTTTCGGTAAATGAAAAGTTGAGGCTCATGTCGTCTTTGATTTCCTGAAATTTGGTGTGATATGGTTGGCTTATGGAATGCCATGATTGGAGTTTGATTTAATGACTGAAAAAACTTGATTTTTAGGATATTTGCGGGTGCTTTTGTGACCACATGGGTGGCGACACGGGCGTGCGCCGATTCACACAGCTGTGTGGAGTTAGGAATTAGGTTTTCGAGCATGATTTGGTACCACACGGCCATGTGGTTGATTTGGGGATTTTTGTCTACTTTCACACGGTCGTGTCCCTTGAGCACATAGGCGTGTGTGTTTGGGAATTAGGGTTGGGTGATTTGGTGCCACACGGCTTGGCGACATGGTTGTGTGTCTAATTTGGGGATTTAGGGATCCCACACGGGCGTGTGTTCTTGATGCACGGTCGTGTCTGGTGGGCACAGGGGCGTGTGAACCCTCACACGATTGTGCCTGCCCTATACTCTATTGGACAGTGAGTTACACGATTTATTCATGGCCGTGTCCTTGTCTCACACGGGTGTGTGCCTCAGCCACACAGCCGTGTGCCTCCCTCCGCGCGGGCATTTTGACCCCTACACGGTCATGTGGTCCTAAGTCACCGATTTTAGTGTGTGTACATTTTTTATCTGAGAACGCATCTGCGTATTTCAACCCTTGGCTAGGCTTTAGTGAGGGTAATTAAGTTTCTATATCTACGGCTATAAGTTTTGTTTATGTGTAATTTGTGACTGTTGTGGGTGAGATGTCTAATTTCTGAACCTGGTTAGCTGGGTGTGTGTGCGTTTCTGTTTCTGTTTAACAGTCTATCATTGTGTTCATTGTTTCTATGAGATTGTATGCATACATACACTTGCATAAAGTAAATTTTTAGGTTGGATGCGAAGAGAAGGGAAACTGATTCTGATCTGATCTGGCAGTTTTACTGCAACTTATTCGTACAACTATTTACCGCATTGTGCTGCTTGTACGTCAGCTTTGCTGCATACCATTATTTGATCTGGCAATTTAAACTGCAACATGTCTGTACAATAGACTACCACATTGCACTGTACTGCATATATGCTAGCCCTACTGCATATTATTATTTGAGTGGCTTAGTCCACAATCATGGTGTGTAAGGTTGGATGGGCCTTTCGAGGTCCTAATTGGTGTGATTGGTTGGATGATCTTTAATAGCTCGTTTGAGGTGTGATCGGGGGACAGAGAGGTGTGTTGGCTGGTGTGTGGGTTTTATTACTTGACTGCATTCATGTGTATCTGTTTTAGTGTAAGATTATCTGACTGTATTCTATTTGTCTGAACAACACTTGTGTTGAATATTCTGCGTGTACTTAGTATGCGTTGATTGTTACGTGTGTTGAGGCATTGGTTCCGTGTTGGTATCTATTTCTGCATTTATCTATAACTATATTCTGCTATTGATTGCCATCTAGAGTTCTCTTCTATAAGTATGTTGTTTTTCGTTTGAACTCACACTAAGCTCATGTAGCTCACCCCCTTTAGTGTTTCCCTTTTCAGGTACTTTTCTAAATTCTGACGCTGGACTCGGTATGCGGAGGTCTCAGATAGTCACAGTTAAAAATAAATTAATAGTTCACTTGTTCAGTTTCTATTTTGTTATTCGATTTTGAATTATGGGGTTTTATAAAGACTGTGGTACAAGTTCTTCTTTTGGTTTTTTCCTCGTAAATCTAATTTTATTCATATATTAAACTTGACTATAATATTTCTGGTTGAAATCTAAAAGATTAAGTATTCTTGGGCTGTAAAGAGATAAATATGTTTGTGATGGAATTTGAGATAACTTGCTTTGAAAAATTTTCCTATGATCACTTCGGTGATCAATGTAACCTCTGGGATTCGGTCTAAACTTCTAGGCTGGGTTTAGGGCGTTACAAGAATCTTTTTATCCTAACCAAGGATATTACATTCCATATCCAATGGTAAGACAACCAGTTGGAACTCAATTATCATTTACACCACAACTGGTAAGTCAATTACCTTGGTCTCAAGATCGAAATTCAGCATACCAAACCATTTATGCTGAAATCATAAAAAGAGCAAAAAAGTTTTGTGCATTAGAAAATTTATTGAAACCACAACAAATTCAGGAAATAAAATATTTTTATAATCTAGGCTTACCATCAGAATTATATAATTTTATTAATAAAATATGGAAAACCTATATTACTGAGCAAAGAGCTAAATTCAGAAGAGTTCTTACTAAGCTTTCACAATTTTTAGTTGGAAAAACAACTAAAGAACAAGAAGCTCATGATTTATTATTAAAATCCATTTTATATCGAGATTGGGAAGAACTAGAAATTAGTTATTTAGATATTAAGAAGATAAATAACCTTCTTGATATATTTTAGTATTTTATTAATAAGGGAACAAATAACCCAGTTATAAATAAAATGTTTAGGTTATGTTTATATAATAAGGCTAGGAATATTCTGCCTGTAGAAATATTACCAAAAATAAATGAACGTATGTTCAACCAACAAGCTCAATTTCAAAAAGCTTTTTCAGAATACTTTCTACAAGCTTATGTTTTCACAAACGATTTAAATGAAAAATTCCCTACTATAAAGTTTAGACTTGAACATGAACCATTTGGTATAAGCAATATTGAAAGGAGTTTTGTTAAAGAAATAGCAGTTCAAAATTTTCTTTTCATTTATTAAAAGATTTTTCTGCATTTATTAAAACTATGTTATTATGTATGGTATATGAAGATGATTTTTATTATTATTTTCATCTTGAAATTAGCAGTCTTATTGGTATAGCTGAAAAAGAAAAAAATTATCAGCCATATCAAATATGGATCATTAAAAAAATGATTGGAGATCCCAACCTTTCAGTAGCTAAAAAGGAGAAAGAATACTTGACAATAAACATTGACAAGTGTTACAATAATCCCAGTTATTATCAGATCCAAACATGAATAAATTTAACGACAAAAAATTTTATTGCCTCTGGACTGATGGAAGAAGAATATTGGCATATGACACTGGAGTTGGAAACACTCAGGATGATAGAAATAAAGAATTCATTCAACTAATAAAAAAGATAGCTGACATTATGATTGATGATTTTTCATCACATATAATAGAAGAAATAAAAAATACGTGAGAAAATTGGAACTCACCAAGATTGTCAATTGATTCATTACATCTAGATGAAATTAAAGAAATGAATCTAGATAATATCCAGGAAGGATAAAAAGACAAGCCAATTGGAAAAAACTAATAAAAGAAAAATATAAAAAAGGAAGCAACATGGGAAAACAACATCCATATCTCAACAAAAAAGAATACAATTTGAGAAAGCAATATCCACGTTCAGACAAAAAGGGAATCAACTTGGGAAAGCAACATGTATAAGGTTGCACTTGTAAATGCAAGGGCATATTCTAACAAACTTCCGGTATTTTAGTTAGCCTTGTACAGAGGATCCGCAGCACAAGGAAGATACAAGAACATTTAGAACAAGAAGCAAAAACAAGAGTTCACAAACCTAGAGTGAAATATGAGTAACACACTTAATGCATCTTGCTATATATAACTGCTTGACAACCTATTCCACATCGAATGCATTCAACATGTTTCATTGAATAGTTTGAGATGTGAACTCTAGATTGGTTATTGTTAGGCATCCAACTCAGACCAATTTACTTTAAGTAGAGGGCCCAACTTTAATTATAACATCATAGGAACCCAGTACTTAACAGATATGGGATAACATCGTTTAACACTTTCCCTTACGTGTAGCTCATAGGACCTCCACGTGGACAACCTCACCAGGGATCTTCAACCTCAGATGGGGTTAGGCAATAGAACAACATAACAAAACCTATGCTTTGATACCAAGTAAAGCATCACACTTAAAATCAATTGGCTTTAGGAGGGGCTCAACTTTAATATAAGACCATAAGAAAACCCAACACTTAATAGACAGAATAACATCTCTTAACAATTACAAAATAGTTTTCTTGATTTTCGCTAAACTATGTTAGAATTTTGCATGTTTTCCTATTTCAAAGGGACACGGGCACAAAATTGTTCCTGGATTTAATTAATTGATAAATTTCTTTTGTTTAGTAAATGTTACGTAGTCTTAATGAATCATCAGAAATTTGGCCAAAAACGACAATCATAGGAATACTAAACTGTAGGCAATACCCGAAGCTTCTGCCTGCTTTGACATTGACTAAAAAGAGGTTGGATTTGGGCACCTAGGGTTTGACAAAATTACAGCTGTAGAAGATTTGAAGAGGTTGACAACAGGACTCTCTCCACCATTTTGTGAAAACATTTACCTATCTGCACCAGGAAGCAAGCCCAACCAAGATGCTGTTTGCATGAAATGTGTGGTATCCAGCTCTCTCTATAAAGGAAGCTTGCAATAGTTAGATGCCAAAAACATGAGTTTAGATCAAATCAGAAACTAATGGAATGAGTTGTTTATTATAATTGCGTACGCAACACCATGTAAGATTGAACGTAATAAGATACAATATATCAATGTTTCCATAAGGTTTTTGAAAGGACCCAGAAGAAAAGGTAAGGAAGAAGACTTCACCACCCCCATAAGTTAACTCAAACATCATCTTATATACCCACACACACTAGTATAGTGATACTAAAACATCCTGGAACTCATATACTAATCTTCTATCCATTCTAGAAAGGGCATGAACCTATCATATAACTGTCTCATACTTGAAATACCCAACAAGAAGACGAAGACTGAATTATCATGGAACTGCAAGTATATTCACTACTTAGACTTTTCATAACAGAAACTCTACAAGTCAGCAGAGCAAAAATAACAATCACACTTTCATAAAGACTCGAACACACGACCTTCAGCAGACTAACACTCCACTTAACCACTAGACTAACAGGCCTATTCTGTTATTAGCTTACCAATAATTAAACTTAAACCCTTTTAATAAGGTTAAGGCTTTATTTAGGAAAAAAAACCAAACTTTTCCAAATGAAAGGCTTGAACTTGCAACCTTTTACACACTCCCAGAACACTTAACCACTGAAGCAGATACACATTTGTGTCACATTTTCACGAAAGCTAAAATAGAAATTTTGAGGCGTTACAACTCTACCCCCTAAAAGAAAATTTCGTCCTCGAAATTTACCTAATAAGAATAGGTGAGGATACTGCTGACGCATCGCATCCTCAGGCTCCCACGTAACTTCCTCCGTACTATGATTACGCCATAGACCATTAACTAGTGGAATACACTTCCTCCTCAGAAATTTTACATCACGATCCAATATCTGAACCGGCTCCTCCTCGAAGGTCAGACCTGATCTAACCTCGATCTCCTTAATAGGTACAATATCCATAGGATCAGAGCAGTAGCGCCTCAACATCGATACGTGGAAAACATCGTGAATCTGGTCCAACTCTGGAGGTAACTCTGATTGGTAGGCAAAAGGTCCCACTCATTTCAGTATGCGGTAGGGTCCAATAAATCTAGGGCTCAACTTGCCCTTACGACCAAACCTCAGAAGCTTCTTACATGGCGAGACCTTAAGAAAAATGAAGTCTCCCACAACATACTCTATTTCACGTTGTTTCAGATCTAGATAGGACTTCTGTGTGTCTGATGTTGCTTTTAGTCGATCTCGAATCAACCTAACTTTATTCTCGGTATCAGAAACTAGTTTAGGACCTAGAGCTTGTCGCTCGCCCAACTCAGTCCAGCATAAAGGAGTGCGACACTTATGACCATAAAGTGCCTCATAAGGTGCCCGTCTATATACTGGACTGGTACCTATTATTGTAAGTGAACTCTACCAATGGCAAATACTCCTCCCAACTGCCTCGGAAGTCAATCACACAGCTCCTCAACATATCCTCCAGTATCTTAATCACGCTCTCAGATTGACCATCTGTCTGAGGATGAAAAGCAGTACTGAAGTCTAACCTTGAACCCAGAGCCTTATGTAGCTTTTTCTAGAACCGAGATGTGAAGCGAGGATCCCTATCAGAGATGATCGAAACCGATACCCCATGCAGTCTCACTATCTCAGACACATATAGTTTAGCCAGCTTCTGTAGCGAGTAGTCAGTATGAACCGGTATGAAATGGGCAGACTTGGTCAGTCGATCCACAATGACCCATATAGAATCCTTCTTAGTGGGTGTGAGGGGTAACCCACTAGCAAAGTCCATAGTCACCCACTCCCATGTGAATCTTAATTGGCTACAACAAACCCGAAGGTAACTGTTGCTCAGCCTTAACCTGCTGACATGTCAGACACTTAGCCACAAATTTGGTAACTTCTAATTTAAGACCTGGCCACCAGTATAACTTACGTAGGTCACGGTACATTTTATTTCTGCTAGGATGCATAGCATAAGGGCTACTATGTGTCTCTATCAATATCAGTTACCTTAATTTAGTATCTTTCGATACACAGATTCTCTCACGAAAACAGAGTACCCCTTCACTATTTAGTCAAAAATCCACAGTATTCCCACTCTCAACCTGTCAGAAGAGAAAACCCAAAGACTCGTCCTCCATCTGTTTACCTTTAATCTGCTCTATCCACGTTGGTTTAACCTAAAGTTCAGCCAATAGATTACCATCATCAAATAAACTGAGGCGAGCAAACATTGCCCTCAGATCAGTCATAGCCCTACGGCTCAGTGTGTCGGCCACCATATTGGCTTTACCAGGGTGGTATTCAATCATATAGTCGTAATCTTTAAGTAGCTTAATCCATTTACGTTGCCTAAGATTCAAGTTCTTCTAAGTGAGGAGGTACTTGAAGCTCTAGTGATTCGTGTAGATGATACACTTTTCACCATATAGGTGATGCCTTTAGATTTTCAATGCGAACACCACTACAGCCAACTCTAGATCATGTGTCAGATAATTTTCCTCATGAGTCTTAAGCTGACGAGATGCACACGCTACCACCTTACCCTCTTGTATCAACATACATCCTAAACTAACATGTGATGCATCATTGTAAATAGCAAACTCTTTCCCAAACTCTGGTTGTATCAGAACAAGGGCCTCAATCAATACAGTTTTGAGCTTCTCAAAGCTTTCTTGCTGTGCATTAGGCTAGTTAAACGGCACACCCTTGCATAAAAACTTATTCAAAGGTGCCGCAATTAGTGAAAACCCTTCTACAAAACGTCGATAGTACCCTGCCAGTCCCATAAAACTACGAATCTAAGATACAGTTTTAGGCTGCTTCCAATCCAAGACAACCTCGATCTTTTGAGGATTGACTCTAATCCCCTCAACAGAAACCACATGTCCTAGAAACATTACTTCACATAACTAGAACTCACATTTATTGAACTTGGCGTACAGTCGTTTCTCTAGCAAAACCTATAGAACCACTCTGAGGTGTTCATCGTGTCTTCCTCAGTCTTTAAATATACCAGTATGTCATCAATAAACACCACCATAAATCGATCCAGATAGGGCTGGAACACTCAGTTCATCAGATCCATAAAAGCTGCCCGTGCATTAGTTAGTCCAAATGGCATTACTAGGAACTTGTACTGACCATAATGAGTCCTAAATGCCGTCTTATGCACATCAACCTCTTTAACTCTCAACTAGTGATACCCTGATCAGAGATCAATCTTAGAGAAATCTGAAGCTCTTAGGAACTGGTCGAACAGATAATCTATCCTCGGTAGGGGGTAATTATTATTGATTATCAACTTGTTCAATTGTCAATAGTTAATACACATACGCATGGATCTATCATTCTTTTTCACGAACAGAACTAGTGCTCCCTACATAGACACACTAGGGCGGATGAACCCACGATTGAATAACTCTTAGATCTGAGCCTTAAGCTCCACAAGCTCTTTCGGTGCCATTCTATAGGGAGCGATGGACACCGAAGTTGTACTAGGAAGGAGCTCAATCCTGAACTCTACTTCACGATTCAGAGGTAACCCAAGTAGCTCTTCAGGAAAAATGTCTGGGAAGTCCTTAACCATCCTGATCTCCTAAACCAGAGAATCCCTAGCATCTGAAACATTGATGTAGGCAAGATACGCCTCACATCCCTTACAAACCAACTTTTCCAGCCTCAATGCAGAAATCACATTTGATAAGTAGTTTTGATGTTCCCCAATTACGACTGCCTCACTATCCTCCTCAGTTCTCAGTACAACTCTTTTTGTGGCACAATCCAAGCTCACTTTGTGTTTAACCAACCAGTCCTTTCTCAGTATTAGATCAAACTCTCCAAAAGGCAATTCCATCAGATCAGCTAGAAAGATAGCCCCTTGAACTTCTAGAGGAACATCTCTAAATAGCTTATTCACCCTTACTGATTGTCCTAGTGGACTTAGTACAATCACCTCATTCGTAGTGCTCTCAACCAAGATACCCAAGTTCTCAGATATAGTACAAGTTATATAGGAATGAGTGGCTACTGTATCTATCAATGCAGTATAAGGTACATTATAAATTAAAAATGTACCCGTAATAACATCCGGAGCATCTCCATCCTCTCGGTGACGTACAACATAAACTAGAGCTGGCTGCCTTGCCTTAGTATAACCAGTAGCTCTGCCCGGTGCTCTCTGACCATGGCCCAAACCATTTCCACCTCTGGCCTGACCACAGCCTCTTGGTGGCTGCTAAACTACCGTCAGTGGTGGTGCAGCACCCATGCCAAAAGCTTGCATCTAATCGGACCTCCGCGGACACTCTCTAATACAGTGCTCTAATGAATCACACCTCAAATAGGCCCCAGGTTTTTTCCAACACTCGCCCTGATAGCGTCTACCACAGTCAGTACACAGCAGTTGTCCAGTAGCAGCACTAGGAGCCCCAGATCCGATTGGCCCATCAACTCTGGCCTTTTTCTTAGGCCTCTGAACGAAACTTGAGGGCTCTGACCCCCTCTTGCTCCTACCTCTCTCTCGGTTCTGGCGCTTAGCGCGCTTCACTTCCTTGGCGATCTTCGCCTTATCAACCAGTGCAGCAAAGTCTCGCTCCCTCTATGGAGCTATCAGAACCCTCAGATTATCCCTGAAGCCATCCTTAAAGTTAACACATCGCTCATACTCAGTCGCCACCATACCTCACGCATAGCGATTCAGTCTCAAAAATTCGGCCTCATACTCGGCCACCGATCTTTCTCCTTGAGTCAGATTTAGGAACTCTCCCTTACGGGCATCCACATAATTGGCCCCCACATATTTCCCTTGGAAGGCGGTCTTAAAGAACTCTCAGGTCAGTCGTTCGGGCTGAGAGCCCTCCTTAACAGTGAGCCACCACTGATATGCCTTATCACATAGCAACGATACAGAACTCTTTAGTTTCTGCTCGAGAGTGCAGTCCAGATCATCCATAATCTTCTTTGTGGCCTTTATCCAGTACTCAGCCACATTAAAGGCAACCCCAGCAATACCCTTGAAAAGCTCAACTCCGTTAGACCGGAGTCGTTCCGTAATCGACCCGCGGCCTCCAGCTCTAGTATTGGGCCCAGCGACCCTCTCTAAAATAATAAACATGGCCTGGGACAATACGTCATCCCCAGCCGCTTGATCATCAGACGCAGTCTTAGTTGCAGGTGAGGCTGGTGTCTCACTAGTATCCAAGTTAGACAGATTGCTAGATGACGAAGACCCAGCTCGAGCACCTCTACAGCCTCTACCATGGCCTCTTGTACCTCATCCGCGAGTACCTCTGATGCTTATTGTCTAATTGCATTTTATTTGTATTAATAGTTTTATGCATCAGTTTACAGTTCCAGTGTTTATTAACAAATATTTTATGAAAACAATATCATAAGTGTAAAGTTTGTTTCGCTCATCGCAGCTTCTATCAATGTCTATCAGTTTTACTATAGTCTCAGTATACACTATTTTAAGTGTTTTCAGTACAGTCTATCTATAGTAGTCTCAGCATATACTACCTATAGCAGTTTCAGGATATACTATAAAAAATAGTTTCAGAAAACGTACTGGATCGGCGCTGGAGACTCGGTGTAACACACTTTCAGTAAAAATATTTAAAATCAATTCTAGAAAAATCATGTCTTAAAAACCCACATCCACAGCTGAGTTTTACAACTTGGCTCTAATACCACTAAATGTGACATCCCAAACCCAGCCTAGACGCTATGGCCGGATCGAGCGATGTCACATGGTAGTGTGTTAGAAAACCATAACTTTGCTTAAAACAATTTCCATTTAGAATCATTTTATTATTACTTTTTAATTTTACAATCGTGTTATTTAATCAGTTGAAAGTCTTCAAAACCTTTATTCAATGCGAAAGCTTTTAAAACGGTTTCCGTATTTGTGAGGATTTTGTTAAAATGTTTTTTTCTTTTGAAAACTCGAGTTTTCCCAATACTAGCAGTTATAAACCATAACCAATAAAAATCTCAAACTAAAATAAAAATCCATAGAGGCCAAATTACAATAAAATACCCAAATAAAATTTTAGAAACATAAATAAGTACGAAACAGTGGCAAAAGGGTCGTGTGGCCACCACTGAGTCCTCTGCTGCTCTAACCTGGCAAGCCTGGGGATTACCTAAATAGATTAAACTGAAGGGGTGAGTTTACGTAAACTCAGTGTGTAATCCCCATATAAACAAACAGACAGTATGCACATAATCACAGTCTGGGCCTAAACCCTTTTCAGTACAGTACCGATTTTAGTTTGGCCTTAGCCCATCAACGTATCAATAGCAGTAATAGATATGCAATCACAAAATCCTACCCAGTCAGCCTCTACACACTATCTCCATCCAACCCTACACTCCATGTGGGAATATAATCAACCCACCCATCCCTACAGTCCAAAAAGTACCGGATGTGGCACTAAACATGGTTTGCAGCTGAGCTGCCATTAAATTAAGCCCGAGGCCTTTCAATACACTTCCTCCAAACAATATCGACCCCTATCCCAATGCAATGAAACATACAGTAATGACATGCTATATCATGGCAATAGTGCATACAATATCAATTCATTAAACCTCATCGTGCTCGATAACATGTAAATATATATATCAGTAAAATAGTCATTTCAGTCAATTAGGGTCTAAGTAGTGCTCACCGACCCTACAGTAGTTGGGCAATAACGCCCCGAATCTGGGCCTAGAAGTATTAGGTTTTTAGCGGGAGTGCAGTTAGGAGACTCCACATAAGTATTTAATTGTGCAAGGAAATGACACAATTAAATGTCTGCTTTAGTGGTAAATGGCCCTGAGAAGTGTTGGAGAAATCTTGGGTTCAAACCTAGGCTTTAGGAAAAAAAAATTTATTAGTAAATCCCTAGCTTTGGGCCAATAGGCTTATAATTAAATTTGGGTAGACCATGACATAAAAAGCCTGCTGGTCTACTGGATTGTGGCATGTAGAGTGTGCTAGTAGTCTGAGGTTCAAGTATTAGCATAGGCAAAATTTTTGTTTTACTTATTTAAGTCAACTCAGACTTTGGCTTGTAGGCTTTATAAATAATTGTAGGAGGAAGGTGGCACAAAAAGAGCCTTGTAGCTTGGTGGCAAGTGACGTGTTGAGCAACTGAGAGGGCTTGGGGTTGAATCCCGTAGAATGCAAAGGGACATTTTATTTTATTTCTTTATGGTGAGAGAGGTGGAGTTTGTTTGAAACTCTGCTAAGGGAAGTTTGAACTGGTCAAGGAGTGGATTGCGGAGAAAATCATGGAGGAGATAAAGGAGGATTTTTAGGAGGAAAAAGTGGAGTTTGAGTTGGTGTGGTATTGTGCCAAATTTACTTAGGAGGTACTTAGGATTTCGGCTGAGTGTTGTTCCTCAAGTTTGGGTTTTGTATGTATTGCTTTTGGCTTTTGGTTTTTGTACTTTTTGGTGTCGAATTCTTCTATTGCCTCCTCTTTCTGCTTGTTTTCTTTGTTTTTCCTTCCCTATCTCCAATCGCTACTTCCTTGGCCAATTAGACACTTAATTTTTGTGTCAAAATCGAACTTTGCTTCTTCCCCTTAATCTCTTTTCATTTGGTTGGCCGAACCACTGCTCTCTTCTCACCTCTTCTACTTCTTAGTTTTCTTGGCCGAATACTCTTTCTCCTAATTCTTTCAAATCAATTTCTCCTTTGTAGACCGGTTGTTATTTTTCTATGGTGTTCTCGAGTGGTGTTACTTTGGCCGAATATCAGCGCTCTCCCTCTCTGTTTCAGTTTTCGACTTGTGTGAATATTCTGTGATCAAGTGGTGAGTATTGATTCTTTGTAAATCTTCTCCTCCTTGTTGGTAATCCTATGTTTAACCTTGTTCTTTATTGCCATTCAATGGCTAGAGACAAGTGGTGCTAGCTTTGCTCCTCTGTTCTAGCGGGTTAGGACGATTGTCCCTTCTCCCTAATTAACCTTGCGGTTCGGTAAGTATTCCCTTTATCTTGCTCATGTCTTTTATTTGAGCAAGGGTTAATAAGGTTGGTTGTATTCCTATCGGTATATGATTGATTGTGCGTTGGAATTGATGTTGGTTTGGTGCTCAAGGATTAGCCGTTCTCTTTGTTAACAAAGGTGTGTAACAATATACCCTATTTCTGCTAATCGGCTTAAAGCCGAAAGGGGTGTGTAACACACCATCCTTATTGTAGTTCGGCAAGAGCCGAAAAGCCAAAAGTCAAAACTTAGGCATTTGATGCCACACGAGCGTGTGATCGAACGTGTGGTGAACCGAGCCTACAAACATAGGCGCTAGACTGTAGAGGCCTCCATGAACGCTTTCATGAGCTTGGGCTATTACGGGCCTTATTGGGCCGAGATGGGTCGTGTGGGCCCAATGGGCTCGAGGGCCTCGCACGGATAAAATTTACGGTAAGTAACGAAGAATGGAGTGGACTATGGTGATCGCATAGTTGTGGCTGAATTTGAGCTAAATGGGCTATACGAGTGTGTGGGCCCACTTAGGCCGAGTAATAGGCCTTGGGCCCATTTACACTATTTTAGTCATATGGGTTATCTGAGTCGTTAGAGACGATTGTAGACCTTTTTAAGGGTCGTTATATGTACCGAGACTTCAAAATTAGTAAAATGACCGTAATGCCCCAGTAGGGTAAACTGACCGTAATACCCCTGTAGGGTAAAATGACCGTAATGCCCCTGTAGGGTAAAATGACCGTAATGCCCCTATAGGATAAAATGACTGTAATACCCCTATATGGTAAAATGATGATTGTGCCCTTATGTTTCGTATGACTGATGTGCTTATGATTTACATTTATGATTGTACTGAGTATGACTTTGCATACACGTAATATTTATGACATGACATACTGCATGGGGTTGGGATTTTGATATGGAGGAAGTACTGTACTGGTGACTATGTCACATTCACTGTTACTGGTGGCTATGCCACAATTACTAATACTAGTGGCTTTGCCACATTTACTGTTTTTGGCAGCTTTGCTGCATATTTAGTACTAGCAACTTTGCTGTGATATGGTGTGCTAGCTAGGTGGGTCGATTTATATCCCCACATGGTGTATTGGTTGGTACGGGTGGTGTGCTGGCTAGATTTGGGTGGGTTGCACAATTACATTACACTGTTCTAGTACTGTATTGGGCTTAGGCCCACATTGTTACTATATAGGGCTAAGGCCCAGACTGTATTGATACTGAATAGGGCTCAGGCCCAGACTGTTACTGCATGCATTGTTTACTATCTGACTGATAGGGGATTACACACTGAGTTTTCATAAACTGACCCTCTCTTTTCAACTATGCAGGTCATCCCTAGCCTTAGACAATTTGGTGCTGCGAAGGACTCGGAGGTGGCCACACAACTGCTGATGTTCTACTTTGACTTTATTTATTTAAATTTCACTTTGGGTTTTTGGTTATGTAATAAGGCCATTTGTGGTTTTAACTTTTACTTGGGCTTTGATTTCTTACCTTAAATTCCTAGTCTAGGAAAAGATGAGTTTTCAAAATAATGATTGTTTTCAAGGAAAACATGCATTTTAAACTTGAAGGTTTTTAAAAAGCTTTCACGATTTCACTCAGTTAAGGAATCAACAGAGATAAATACGGCAATCGCTTTGAGAAATTGATTTTAATTAGGAATAACTTAATTTGCCAAATTTTCTCAAGCATTAAAAACTAAAAGGGTTTTAACCTAATTTTTAAATTTTTAACGTTAAGTCCTATTTCCAAAAAGCATTTCGATGTGACACGCCAGATTCGACCATAACGTCTAGGCCGGGTTTGAGTGTTATATTTAGTAGCATCAGAGTCAAGTTACAAAACTCGACTATGGAATGGGTTTTGAAAAAATATTAGGAATTTTTGGGAAAACTGTTCTTGAAGTATTTTTGGAAGGTTTACCAGTGTGGCACACCGAGTCTCCGGCGCCAAATTTGTAAGTTCTCTGACACTGTTTACTATTATAGACTGAAATATTATGCTATAGGTAGTGGTACTATACTGGAAACCCTAGAGTCTGAGTTAACTGAGACTGTAGAAGACTAAAAACTGTAGTGAGACTCTGCTCTACGAAAACAAAACTTTAACCATTGTTTGATCATAAAATATTCGTTAATAATTAGTAGAATTATGAACTGATACATAAGAATTTTAAACAGGTAATTCATTATCGAAATGAGCACTAGAGGTACTCGCGGAAGGAGCACATAGGGTTGTGGTAGAGGCCATGGAGGTGCTAGGGCTGGGTCTTCAGCATTGGGATGCATGCCTGCTAGGGAGGCACCAGCTTCACCGGAACATGAGATGGTTCAGGAGACAAAAGTCAGGGTAAGTTCACCAATTTCGGGTAGCGATAACCCAATGTAACATTCCTCACCTATATCCAGTGCCGGAACAGGGTTCGAGGCGTTATCGGGTTTAAATTTTCACGACATACAAAACTGGCTCACCAAATTTTGCCCAAAATTTAAAACTTTTCAAACACATACGTAATGTCCCTTATACAGGCCTTCGAGGCCTAAAACGTACATCGGGACGATTCGGGACAAAATCGAAAACATTTGATAGATTTTGGGCAACTTAATAAATTATCTTACCTTAGAGAGTCACACGCTCGTGTGGGTGGGGCCGTGTTGTCACACACGCTCGTGTGGCTTGGGACACGGCCGTGCCCTCAGTCCGTGTAACTCTCTGTTTATGACGTCAGCATGCCTTTAGGGGCACACGGCCAAGACAAACGCCCGTGTGTCTAGCCCGTGCACTATACTAACTTTAAATTTTAAGTGCAGGGGGCGCATGGCCATACCACACACCCATGGGGTGATACGTGTGTCACACACGACCTAGACACACACCCGTGTGTCTACCCGTGTGGACCTTATTAGGCCATTTTCCAAGCCTTTGGTCACCTTCTATCAACCAATAACACTTATAGGTTACTTTAGTACATAATAAGGCCAAATTATACACTTATATAAAATCATGATAAATCGTATTGCATGAAAACCCCTATCATCGATTTTATACATGTTAGATTAATTCCCTTTTTGTATTAAGGGTTTCCATATCTCCTTAGCACATTCAAGATTGGCTCATTCTTGAAACTCATTGCCAATTATACCCAAGCCATCATATATGAACATAAACATGCATAGATTTTTAGGTCATAACTTACTTCAAAATGAGCCAATTCCCATGGCCATTTATAAAAAGATATGTATATCTTTACATGCCTTCATCATGGTAAATCAAATGACACATATAACAAAATACTCAAAAGTCCTATACATGCCATTGAACAAAATAAAAGTGTCTATATACCAAAGCTGGACTAGCTGATAGTGTGTTGGCTCTCCAACCGTCTTCCAATCTTTGCAAGTCCTCGAGCTCTATAAGACAGGGAAAAAGAGAGGGGTAAGCATTTTCATGCTTAGTAAACCTAAATAACTGGAAAGTAAGCTTACCGAATAATTAGCATACAACCATATTAGGCAATGAAACTAACAAGCATGGAATGGTTTCCCTAACACATGCACTCAATCATCAGGTTAGTCACATAACAATGCGCCATGTAATTTATCTTAGATGAGCTCATCATTCATCATTTCATTGATATACATCATATTAATCCCTTTTAGTTTCTAGGAAATTTCAATGGATTATCCATTTACCGTCAATTCATAAGAATGATCATATCATGTATGCACTCCCGCGAACCTCACATCTTACGGCGGGATTAACAGTCCAGGCTAAATCCCCCGTATCGTAAATTCATAAGGTGATGTCTGGATTACTAGTCTAGGCTAAATCCCTTATAGCAACAAACACCTTTAGTGAGCTCGGATCTAAATTGCCAGTCCAGGCTAAATTCAGACCCTAATCGGATTACCAGTCCGGGATAAATCCTCAATGCACATATATTCTTCGGGAGGCTCGATCATTCAAGGAACACGCGCCCGGGCTAGATCTTTTCCATATTTGAGAACAACAGATTACCTGTCTGGGTTAAATCCTTTCTACAACACATGCAGGATCTCAAGTCACATATAAATCATGGTTTATCCATCGAACTTCCTCTTTAACCTCAACAGGGGCATTTTTCAACATGTCATTTTTAAATATGCATTTCGTGTAATTTCATGCCATAATCAAATGCAATTATCATACATTCTTAAATCATGCAATTAGGCATATTAAGAGTTTACTTTAGACTATCCGAACTTACCTGGTATTCATCTCGGTATCGTGTTTCGGTTATTCCTAAACCTTTTGGTTTCCTTGATCGACCTCCGGAATTTGTTCCTCGGGGTTTATAACAATAAAAATAGATCATTAACACCTCACATTGTACCTTTTGCGTCTAAATTTCACCCCCGGTCCAAATGACCGTTTTGCCCCTCTTTCACATTTTTATGATTTAGTCCCTAGGCTCGTATAATGAAACACATGCAATTTCTACCTTACCCAAGCCTAGCCTAATATTTTTCCCTCTTATGCCAGCCCACATTTTCCATTATTTTCACATTTTTACCACACATTTTATACCTTTTTGCAAAAAGGTCCTTTTAGGGGTTTTCTATGAAAATCACCTGGGAAAAGATGTTTAACACACCTCTAACCTTTATATTCCTCCAAAAAACATCAAAATACAAGTAGTTCATGCATGGGTAAATTTATAAACATGAAACCTAGCATGAAATATGGGTAGAAATAGAGACAGTAAGCTACCGGGATTTCAAAAATACGAAGAACATTAAAAATAGGGCTTGGGAGCACTTACTATTAAGCTTGAAAAACTTGGAAACCGTAGCTATGGAGGGCTTGAGAATTTCGGCTGGTACAAGGGAGAATATGGCTGATTTTTTCCTTCTTTTTCCCATTTTATTTCATTAAAATGCCAAATGACCAAAAAACCCTTAATCCCTTTCTTTGAAATTTTATCCATATAAGCCCATTTTTGTCCAAAAACTTAGAAATTGAGCAAACTTCTCTCCATGACCTTCTAATTTATAATTTAAAGCAATTTCATACAAATTTCTTCTAGAATCCAAGTTTTGAAATTTATTCAATTTGGTCCCTAATTTTCAATTAGACACCTTACTCAAAGAATTTCTTCATGAAACTTTAACACATGCATATTCTCATATTCTGGACCTCATAATAATCATAAAATAAATATTTTTTATGTCAGATTTGTGGTCCCGAAACCACTATTCTGACTAGGCCCTATTTCGGGATGTTACATTTCTCCCCCCTTAGAGAGTTTCGTCCTTGAAAGTCTTACCAGTAAATAGGTTCAGATATTTGCTTTTCAAGGTTTCTTTTAGCTCCCACGTAGCCTCTTCCACACCATGTCGATGCCATAAAACCATTACTAAATCCACATTTTTATTTCTCAACTGTTTAACCTCACGAGCCAAAATCTTGATCGGTTCTTCTCCATAGGTCATGTCCGGTCTAATTTCAATCTCAATCAGTGAAATCACATGAGAGGGGTCTGATCGATATCGCCTTAACATAGATACATGGAACACGTCATGACTCCTTTCCAGTTTGGGTGGCAATGCCAAATGATAGGCTAATGGTCCAACTCTTTTAGTGATCTCGTACAGTCTGACAAATCGCGGACTGAATTTGCCTTTTTGACCAAATCTCAACACCTTTTTCCATGGAGATACTTTTAAGAATACCTTATCTCCAACTTGGAACTCAATCTATTTTCTTTTCAGATCAGCATATGACTTTTGCCTATCCAATGCCGCTTTTAAACAGTCTCGTATCACTTTAACCTTTTCTTCAGTTTCCTTACTCAGATCCACCCCGTGAATCTAATTCTCTTTGAGTTTTGTCCAGTACAATGGAGTTCGACACTTTCTGCCATACAAGGCCTCATAAGGTGCCATTCTTAAACTCGTTTGAAAACTGTTGTTGTAGGCAAATTCTACCAATAGCAAATATTTTTCCCTGCTGTTGGTGGTGGTGGTGTTGTTGTTGTAGGCCTCAAGGATGCAACATCGCAACATATCCTCAAGAATCTAAATCATCCGCTCAGACTGACCATCGGTCTGTGGGTGAAAAGCCGTACAAAAACTCAATTTTGTACCCAAGGATTCTTGTAACTTCTTCCAGAATCTCAAAGTGAACCTAGGGTCTCTGTCTGAAATAATCAACAACGGTACCCCGTGTAATCTCACGATCTCAAAGATATACAAGTCGGCCAATCTATCTAGAGAGTAATCTGTTCTTACCGGAATAAAATGAGCTAACTTTGTCAACTTGTCCACCACAACCCATATATCATCGTTCTTTTTCAGAGTCAATGGCAATCCTGTCACGAAATCCATAGTAACTTTGTCCCACTTCCATTTGGGGACCATCATAGGCTGTAACAAACCTAAAGGTACTTGATGTTTAGCTTTAACTTGCTGACATACCAAGCATTTCGATACAAATTCAGAAATGTCTCTTTTCATGCCATTCAACCAATACATTTTTTTTCAAATCATTGTATATCTTGGTACTTCCCAGGTGAATAGACAAACGGCTATCATGTGCTTCTTGCAAGATTTTTCAAATAAGCTCATCATCTTTGGGGACACAAACTCTATCTCTTAACATCAAACATCCATCATGACCGATCTGAAAATCTGACTCAATGCCTGACTCACATTGAGTTTTTTTAGCTTGCAGGTCACTATCATTAGTTTGAGCTTCGCAGATTTCCTGAAGAAATGTCGGCCTACCCTCTAGCTCTGCTAAGACTGAACCATCATCAAGCAATGCTAATCGAGCATCCATGGCTCTCAGTGCAAACAAAGATTTTTCTACTTAACGCGTCGCCGACCACATTTGCCTTTCTCAAGTGATAGTCAATGATCAGTTCATAATCTTTAATTAATTCTAACCATCTCTGCTATCTCAGATTCAATTCCTTTTGAGTCATCAAATACTTCAAACTCTTGTGGTCAATAAATAAACAAAAAGTTTCACCACATAAATAATGCCTCCAAATTTTTAAGGCAAAAACAATGGCAACGAGCTCTAGGTCATGCGTCAGATAGTTTTTTTCGTGTGGTTTCAATTGCCATGAAGCATAGGCTATCACCTTGCCATCCTGCATAAGCATGCAACCCAGTCCGTTTAAGGATACATCACTATAGACCACAAACTCTTTTCTCGACTCAGGCAATACTAAAACAGAAGCTTCAGTCAGTAATATCTTTAACTTCTCAAAAATTTGCTGACACTTTTTTCGTCCATTCAAATTTTTCGTCTTTCTGTAGCAACGTCCTCTTGGAGTCGCTATCATGGATAATCCTTTCACAAATCTTCGATAGTAACAGGCTAAGCCTAAAAAGCTTCTAACCTTGATTACATTCTTAGGTGGTTTCCATTCAACGATAGCAGAGATTTTACTTGGATCAACTCGGATGCCTTCACCTGAAACAATATGACCCAAAAACACAACTTCTTGGAGCCAAAATTCACTCTTGCTAAACTTAGCATACATTTGTTTTTCCCGTAAGGTCTGCAACACAATTCTCAGATGCTTCGCATGCTCTGTCTCATCTTTGGAATAAATCAAGATGTCGTCAATGAACATAATGACAAACTTATCCAAGTATGACCGGAAGATCCTATTCATTAGGTCCATGAATATGGCCGGTGCGTTCGTTAACCCAAACAGCATGACAAGAAATTCATAATGGTCATACCTCGTTCTGAAAGCTGTCTTAAGCACGTCTGATTCCTTAACTCTCAACTGATAGTAGCCGGAGCTCAGGTCTATCTTAGAAAATACGGTGGCTCCTCTCAACTGGTGAAACAAATCATCGATCCTTGGCAAAGGATACTTATTCTTAATAGTTACCTTGTTCAGTTGGTGATAATCTATACATAGCCTCATCGAACCATCTTTGTTCTTTACAAACAATATGGGGGCACCTTAAGGTGAAAAACTTGGCCTTGCAAAACCTTTATCCATCAACTCTTGCAACTGTGCTTTTAACTCTTTCAGCTCGGTTGGCGCCACCCTATACGGAGCAATAGAGATAGGAGCTGTTCCAAGCACCAATTCAATACCAAACTCTATCTCTCTCTCAGGAGGTAATCTGGGTAATTCTTCCGGGAATACGTTTGGATATTCACACACTATTGGCACAGACTCAATTTTTAACTCTGTTTCTTTAGTGTTCAATACAAAAGCAAGGTAGGCTTCGTACCCTTTTCTCATATATCTTTGAGCAACCATTGCCGTGACTACAACCGGCGGTGTACCCAATTCTCTTGAATCAACCCGTAGAATCTTACCATCTGGGCATTTTAATTTAATATACTTGATACCACAATTTACAATTACATGTGTAGGGCTAACCAATCCATAACAAGTATCACATCAAACTCATCAAAAGGAAACAACATAAGGTTAGCCGAAAAGCAATGACTTTGAATCATCAAAGGGCAATTCTTACAAACTTTATCAACTAGGACTGATATGCCTAGCGGGTTCGACACTCTAATTATAAACTCCGTAGGTTCGATGGGTATGTTCATACTAGACACCAATGTCATGAAAATGTATGAATGCGTCGACCTTGGATCAATTAAGGCAACAACACATGTATTGAAAAGAGAAAAAGTACCGTGATGACGTCAGGAGCAGAGGCTTCCTCTCGAGTACGTATTGTATACGTTCTTGCTGGGGCTCGAGCCTCTGATTTTGTAGTGTCTTTGGCTACAACTCGACTGCTACTAGCACTTCCAGGATACCTTGGAGGTCTACCTCTTGTAATAGGAGCACTCGATTTTGGGGCTACTTCCACTTCTTTTTTAATTCGCTCTGGGCACCCTGAGAAAGTGGTCAAGAGAACCACATCTGAAGCATGCACCACTCTTCATTCGACACTCTCCAAAGTGAAATTTGTTGCAGCTCTTACACTTCGGCCTTTGGTCATCTACACTCCACACACTAGTCACCATCGGGGAGGAAGACTTCTGATTACGTCGTTTAGAGCCTCTCGTTTTACCCGAATATCCTACCGATGAAGTGAAGCATTCATGTTGGCTCATTCATTTTTTCATAGGAAATGGGAGCGTCTTACCACTGGATCTCTTACTCAAAACTTGAGCCTCTCTCTTCTCTTGCTTTCTTTCATGATTGAGCTCCTTGACCTTCTTGGCCCGATTAACTAATGCGGCGAACTCTCGTATTTCAAGAATCCCAATTAACAACTTTATTTCCTCATTTAGACCTTCCTCGAAGTGTTTACACATTTCTGACTCAGTTTGAACCCATTCAGTTGCATACTGACTTAGCCTTACAAACTCCCTTTCGTATTCTGCTACTGTCTTATTTCCTTGTTTGAGTTTTAGGAACTCCTTTCGCTTCGAGTCTAAGAACATTTGACTGATGTATTTCTTCCTGAACTCTGCTTGGAAGAATTCCCAAGTGATATTTTCCTTTAGTACCACTGAAGATACAGTCTTCCACCAGTGGTATGCAGTATCCTTTAAGAGTGAAACAGCACACTTTAAGCACTCCTCGAGTGTGCACGATAATTCATCTAGTAACCGTGTAGTATTCTCAAGCCAGAACTCTGCTCTTTCAGCATCATTCTTAATTTTAGCTCTAAATTCCTCAGCCCCATACTTTTTAAACTTATCTACAGGGGCCTTACCAATTCTTACCAGTGCCATACCTCGTGGCGAATCCTCATCAGATTTTTTAAGGGGCGGGGGAGTTCGTGGTATGCTAGGGCAATTCCTCAGATAATCCCCAAACTATTCATCCATTATGTTAAAGAAGGCAGAAACCTTCTACTACTACTAGATACAGCTTGTTGTATGGAAGCTAGAGCATGGCTTTCGGCTCTCTCAGACTCATCTTGTGCTGGATTGTAAGACATTTACAATATTCAAAAACAATTTGAATAGTTAGGAGATATCACACTATCAACGTTAATATAATGGCATGTATAGCGAGCCTCAATACTCTCTACGGTAGTCCTAGAACCAACTAAAATATAGCTCTAATACCACTAAATGTAACACTCCTCACCCATATCTAGTGCCGGGACAGGGCTCGAGGCGTTACCGGGTTTAAACTTTTACGACATACAAAATCGACTCACCAAATTTTTCCCATAATTTAAAATTTTCAAACACATACGTACTGTCCCTTATACAGGCCTTCGAGGCATAAAATGTACATCGAGACATTCGGGACAAAACTGAAAACATTCGATAGATTTTGGGCAACTTAATAAATTTTCTTGCCTTGGAGAGTCACACTCCTGTGTGGGTGGGCCCGTATGGTCACACACGCCCGTGTGGCTTGGGACACGGTCGTGCCTTCAGCCCGTGTAACTCTCTGTTTATGATGTCAGCATGTCTTTAGGGGCACACGGCCAAGACACACCCGTGTGTCTAGCCCATGCACTTTACTGACTTTAAATTTTAAGTGCAAGGGACATACGACCATACCACACACCCATGGGGGTGAGACGTGTGTTACACATGGCCTAGACACACGTCCGTTTGTTTACCCGTGTGGACCTTATTAGGCCATTTTCCAAGCCTTTGGTCACCCTCTATCAACCAATCACACTTATAGGTTACTTTAATACATAATAAGGCCAAATTATACACTTATATAGAACCATGATAAACCTTATTGCATGAAAACCTAATATCATTAGTTTTATACATGTTAGATTAATTCCCTTTTTGTATTAAGGGTTTCCATATCTCCTTAACACATTCAATATTAGCTCATTCTTGAAACTCATTGCCAATTATACCCAAGCCATCATATATGAACATAAACATGCATAGATTTTTAGGTCATAACTTACTTCAAAATGAGCCAATTCCCATGGCCATTTATAAAAAGATATGTATATCTTTACATGCCTTCATCATGGTAAATCAAATGACACATATAACAAAATACTCAAAAGTCCTATACATGCCATTGAACAAAATAAAAGTGTCTATATACCAAAGCTGGACTAGCTGATAGTGTGTTGGCTCTCCAACCGTCTTCCAATCTTTGCAAGTCCTCGAGCTCTATAAGACAGGGAAAAAGAGAGGGGTAAGCATTTTCATGCTTAGTAAACCTAAATAACTGGAAAGTAAGCTTACCGAATAATTAGCATACAACCATATTAGGCAATGAAACTAACAAGCATGGAATGGTTTCCCTAACACATGCACTCAATCATCAGGTTAGTCACATAACAATGCGCCATGTAATTTATCTTAGATGAGCTCATCATTCATCATTTCATTGATATACATCATATTAATCCCTTTTAGTTTCTAGGAAATTTCAATGGATTATCCATTTACCGTCAATTCATAAGAATGATCATATCATGTATGCACTCCCGCGAACCTCACATCTTACGGCGGGATTAACAGTCCAGGCTAAATCCCCCGTATCGTAAATTCATAAGGTGATGTCTGGATTACTAGTCTAGGCTAAATCCCTTATAGCAACAAACACCTTTAGTGAGATCGGATCTAAATTGCCAGTCCAGGCTAAATTCAGACCCTAATCGGATTACCAGTCTGGGATAAATCCTCAATGCATATATATTCTTCGGGAGGCTCGATCATTTAAGAAATAGCTGCCTGGGCTAGATCCTTTCTATATTTGAGATTAACAGATTACCCGTTTGAGCTAAATCCTTTCTGCAACACATGCAGGATCTCAAGTCACATATAAATCATGGTTTATCCATCGAACTTCCTCTTTAACCTCAATCGGGGCATTTTTCAACATGTCATTTTTAAATATATATTTCGTGTAATTTCATGCCATAATCAAATGCAATAATCATACATTCTTAAATCATGCAATTAGGCATATTAAGAGTTTATTTTACGCTAACCGAACTTACCTGGTATTCATCTCGGTATTGTGTTTCAGTTATTCCAAAACCTTTCATTTTCCTCGATCGACCTCTGAAATTTGTTCCTCGGGGTCTATAACAATAAAAATAGATCATTAACACCTCACGTTGTACCTTTTGAGTCTAAATTTCACCCCCAATCCAAATGACCGTTTTGCCCCTAACCTTTCACATTTTTATAATGTAGTCCCTAGGCTCGTATAATGAAACACATGCAATTTCTACCTTACCCAAGCCTAGCCGAACATTTTTCCCTCTTATGCCAGCCCATATTTTTTATTATTTTCACATTTCTACCACACATTTTATACCTTTTTGCAAAAAGGTCCTTTTAGGGGTTTTCCATGAAAATCACCTAGGAAAAGATGTTTAACACACCTCCAACTTTCATATTCCTCCATAAAAAATCAAAATACAAGTAAGTCATGCATGGGTAAATTTCTAAACATGAACCCTAGCATGAAATATGGGTAGAAATAGAGACTGTAAGCTATCGGGATTTCAAAAATACGAAGAACATTAAAAACGAGACTTGGAGCACTTACTATTGAGCTTGAAAAGCTTGGAAACCCTAGCTATGGAGGGCTTGAGAATTTCAGCTGGTACAAGGGAGAATATGGCTGATTTTTGCCTTCTTTTTCACATTTTATTTCATTATAATGCCAAATGACCAAAATGCCCTTAAGCCCTTTCTTTGAAATTTTATCCATACAAGCCCATTTTTGTCCAAAAACTTAGAAATTGGGCAAATTTCTCTCTAAGAACTTCTAATTTATAATTTAAAGTAATTTCATACAAATTGCTTCTAGAATCCAAGTTTTGAAATTTATTCAATTTGGTCCCTAATTTTCTATTGCACACCTTACTCAAAGAATTTCTTCATGAAACTTTAACACGTGCATATTCTCATACTTTGGGCCTTATAATGATCATCAAATAAATATTTTTGATGTCGAATTTATGGTCCTGAAACCACTATTGTGACTAGGCCCTATTTTGGGATGTTACACTCGGAGCTTGGTACTGAGGCGCTAACCCGGTTAGTAAGGGATGTGCTGGAGAAAGTTAAGGATATTGGTGAAACACTCTAGGCTAGGTGTGTGGACTGTAAGAAGAAGAGAGATTGTATCTCTCTTGGGCTGGAGCCTTATTCTGTGAAGCAAGTTAAAACGCGTCCAAACTTTTCGACTTGCGAGTATTGCAGAAGGCGTCATCCGGGTGAATGCTGGAGGAAGTGAGGAGCATGTCTCAGATGCAGGTCTAAAGAACATCCGGCCTGGGACTACCAAATCACTTTTAAGTCAGGTATGTTCTATTTGAGTGTGATGATTTTGACATAAAGATTGTATGCGTGTGATGCCTATCTACTCTAGTGGGTAGGTGTTTTGGGGGTGTGTAAGAAGTTCCAAGTTCATGTTAAAGTGTATTAGCATTATTGGGATCAGAGTGCACAGCGAGAGCGTAGTGGTGTAGTTGTTATGCGACTACCCTACTAGTTGGAAAATTTTGAGGACGAAATTTCTTTAAGGAAGGGTGAATTGTAACGCCCCAAATTTGGGCCTAGAAGTATTAGGTTTGAGCAGGAATGCAGTTAGAAGACTGCACATAAGTATTTAATTGTGCAAGGAAATGCCACAATTAAAGGTCTGCTTTAGTGGTAAATGGCCCTGAGAAGTGTTGGAGAAATCTTGGGTTCAAACCTAGGCTTTAGCAAAAATTTTGTTTTATTAATAAATCCCTAGCTTTGGGCCAATAGGCTTATAGTTAAATTTGGGTAGACCATGACATGAAAAGCCTACTGGTCTAGTGGATAGTGGCATGTGGAGTGTGCTAGTGGTCTGAGGTTCAAGTCTTGGCGTAGGCAGAATTTTTGTTTTATTTATTTAAGTGAACTTAGACTTTGGCTTGTAGGCTTTATAAATAATTGTTGGAGGAAGGTGGCACAAAAAGAGCCTTGTGGTTTGGTGGCAAGTGATGTGTTGAGCAACTGAGAGAGCTTGGCTTTGAATCCCATAGAATGCAAAGGGATATTTCATTTTATTTCTTTGTAGTGAGAGAGGTGGAGTTTGATTGAAACTTTGCTGAGGGAAGTTTGAATTGGTCAAGAAGTGGATTGTGGAGAAAATCATGGAGGAGATAAAGAAGGATATTTAGGAGGAAAAAGTGGAGTTTGAGTTGATGTGGTATTATGTTGAATTTACTTAGGAGGTACTTAGAATTTCGGCTGAGTGTTGTTCCTCAAGTTTAGGTTTCGTGTGTCTTTCTTTTGGCATTTGGTTTTTGTGCTTTTTGGTGCTGAATTCTTATATTGCCTCTTCCTTCTGCTTGTTTTCTTTGTTTTTCCTTCCCTATCTCGAATCGCTACTTTCTTGGCCGATTAGACACTTAATTTTTGTGCCGAAATTGAACTTTGCTTCTTCCCCTTAATCTCTTTTAATTTGGTTGGCTGAACCACTACTTTCTTCTCACCTCTTCTACTTCTAAGTTTTTTTGGCTGAATACTCTTCCTCCCAATTCTTTCAAATTAGTTTCTCCTTTGTAGACCGGTTGTTTTTTTTCTGTGGTGTTCTCAAGTGGTGTTACATTGGCCGAATATCAGCGCTTTCGTGTCATAGTATGATTATATAAGTGTATGAAAATTTTAGTGAATTAATTTTAGCATTTGGAAGCTTAATTTTGAAAAAGGACTAAATCGCATAAATGGTAAAAGTTCTATTTTACTTGATAGATATACTAAATAGCTAGAGAGCCATAATTGGAGGTCTTTAAAGTGCAATTAGACCTTTAAAAGAAGCTTGGCCAGCCATAGGGACAAGATTCGACCAAGTTGACGAGGTTAGGTGGGTTTTGGTGACTAAATTAGTTAAAAATAGAATTGAATAAGGAGAGAATGATATTTTATTTTCTCTCATCTTCTTCCCACCATTTATACCAGCAAAAGAGGGGTTTTTAAGCTTCAAAAATTTTAGCCACTCTCTATTCTCATAAGAAACTAATTTTGATAGTTTTCTTGATGATTTTTGCATTTTTGGACCCATTGTAACATGAGCATTCTAATGAGTGGACTATTATGCAAAATGATTGAGAGTCTAGGGTTTTTACATGAAAGCATATGTGTTGTTAACTGAAATTTTATGGAATAATATGAGTCTTGGATGTGTAATAAATAACTTTTGTGAAGAAGTTTTCATGGAAACCCTAACTAGGGACCATTTTGCATAAGTAATAAAATAAGTGATAATGTGTTAAATAGTGGAAATTTAGGGTTGCTATAAGAGTAAAAAGGGTTCGGCTAGGCTTGACTAATGAGAAAATATGATAAAAATCAATTTTTGTACCTAGGGGTAAAATGGTCATTTTGTGAAAGTCTAGGGGCAAAATGGTCAATTTTCCCAATTATGAATTTTTGAGTGTCTAGATTAATATGCTGATGAAATGGATAAATTTCTATCATTTTAGATCAAGAATTATACAATCCGGGCCTACACCGAGGAAAAGCAAAGCTAGCGGACTAAAACCGACTAGTCACCTACATTTTGATTACCGAGGTAAGTTGTATGTTAATAATGCAACTATATCTTTATGATGTGCAATTGTATTGATATGGCATAAATTGCGTTGGATTTGAGTATGAGAATACATGTTGAGAAATTAACATAGTAAGGACTTTCGTTGAACATTTGGAATAAACTTGGATATTGGTACCTTGATATTGGAAGATATGTGTGCTAGTGTAAGACATGTCTGGGACATGCTTCGGCCATTTTGTTCGGTCGTGTGTCCCCTGCACGTAAAATTTATAAGTCAGAATGCATGGTAGTAAACACACGGGCAGAGACACGATCGTATGTCTCAACCGTGTATAGGACACGGCCTCTGGATAGGGGCGTGTGCCTTGGTCATGTGCCTTAATTTGGATGCTGATGTCAGAAACAAAATGTCAAGGTTTTTAGACACGAGCTAAGACACGGGCATGTCATAGCCGTGTGAGGGACACGGGCCATAGACACGAGGGTGTGTCAGGCCGTGTGAAAACCCCTGTAGGTTTGAATCTAGAACTTAATTCTCACAGGCATAGGACAGGGGCGTGTCCCTAGACGCTTAGGCCGTGTGTGTCACACGAGCCATCGGCATAGCCATGTCCTAATAACTACATGGGCATGTGCCCTGTTTCAAGGAATATTTTTCAAAAGTTTGTTAAGGACCCGAGCTGGTCCCGAATGGTTTCCAATGGTTGTTTGAGGCCTCGTTGGTCCATGCTAAAAAGTTTAGACAAAGTTGAAAAAGTTTTAAGTTTGGTCAAGTCTAAATGGTTTGAAAATGTTTGAATGCATATGTTTAAGTGAGGTAACGCCTCGTATCCCGTCTCGACGTAGGACTCGGGTGTGGAGTGTTACATCTAGTGGTATCAGAGCTATGGTTTAGCTGGTTCTAGGGCTATGTGTACAAGTCTAGCTATACATGACATAATTTTATTTTGATAGTGTGACGACTTCTGACGAGATAAATTTTGTTTTTATTTATATAGTAAATGGATCCTGACGTAGCTACGATAGATGATGTAGAGAGTAATGTGCCAGCTCCCACTGAAGGGACCGCACCAGTAGATAGTGGGCCCGTGAGTATGAGTCAGGGTAGAGGGGCTAGAGAAGCTTACCTCCACATGATGGACGTTTGGTACTTAGAAATTGTTCGTGCGAATCTGAATGCTTCACCTCTCCCACCTCCTCTAATTCCTCAATATGCCCCTGTAGCTCCTCATGGAGCAGATAGGTAGATAAGATTCGAAAGTAATGGGCCGAGGAATTTAAGGCTAATATTGATGATAACTCGGAGAGAGCTGTGTTTTGGCTAGAGAATACCATTAGGGTATTTGACGAGCTCTCGTACACGCCTGAGGAGTGTGTAAAGTGTACAGTGTCATTCTTACGAGATTCGGCCTACCAATGGTGGAATACTCTCGTGTCTGTTGTACCGAGAGAAATGATAACTTGGGAATTCTTCCAGGAAGAGTTCTGAAAGAAGTACATTAGCTAGAGGTTCACAGACCAGAAGAGGAAGGAATTTTTAGAACTGAAGCAAGGCTGTATGACGGTGACGAAATATGAACGTGAGTTTGTGAGACTCAGTAAGTACGCCCGAGAGTGCGTATCTACCGAAGCTATCTTGTGCAAGAGGTTTGAAGATGGTTTGAATGAAGATATCCGTCTATTAGTTGACATCCTAGAATTAAGGGAATTTGTAGTGCTCGTGGAGAAAGCATGTAAGGCTGAGGAATTGGCCAAAGAGAAGAGAAAAGCTGACATCGAGTCCCGAGACTCAAGGAAAAGACAGATAGGGAAATCATATCAGTCCTCATTTAAAAGATCAAGAGAGTTTTAGGGTTTTAGGGTTTCAACTAGTTCAAAGCTTAATTGAGGTATGTTTTGGTTTTGGATTTTGATAATTTTTACCTTTTTTATGATCGTTGTTAAGTGCTCTAGCTAGCCCATGCTTAAATTCATGAAATTGTTGATGATTTGATGAGATGCCATTGATGAATTCATGAGTTTTGTGATGTTAAATGATGAATTATGAAAGCTTAGTGCTTAACATACATGTTTTGTAAAGTGATTTTGAGTAAAAATGCATATTAGGGATTAAATTATAAAAATGAGAAGTTGAGTGACTAAAATATGAAATAAATGAAATGTATGGACTTGTATGAGAGCTATGAAAATTCGGCTAAGCTTGTGTATAAGCAAATTATGTGTATTTTGTGAATTAGGGACTAAAGTGTTGAAATGTAAAAATGTGAGGGCTAGTTTGCAAAATGCCCTAAATATTTGTCTATGGATTGTTTTGAATGATTTGGCGAATAAATGGATTAATTTTGAATAAATATAGATCAAGAAAAGAGGAATTCAGGCTTAGACCGAGGGAAGTCGAAGATTATAGAGTAAACAATCCGAGTCGACAAATTCCGAGTACAAGGTAAGTTCGTACGCAAAATATGATGTTATAAGTATGTTTCGATGTTTTGATTATATATGGATTATATATATATATTTGGTTTGGATTAATACGATGATAAATCAATGATATGAGGCACTAAGTGGGCGATTTAAACTAGCTTTGGCTATATGAGCCACTAAGTGTGCGATACTGATATAGTTTCGGTTAGTTGAGATGGCACTAAGTGTGCGAAATTATTGTAGCTTCAGCTAGGCCTTAAGGCAGTAAGTGTACGGATGGTTATAGCATGAACAATCTTCAGAAAGCCTTGAAACATCTTAAACGAGAGGTGAGAATGAAAATGAATGAATACGGGAAGGTTCAGGTACGTATAATGTAACAACCCGATTTTGGGCCTAGTCAGAACGGTGGTTTTGAAAACACTATTCTGAGGTCGGAGAAAATTATTTTGATGTTATTTTATGTGTTGTAATGTGATTTTATAAGTGCATGTTAATTTTGGTATATTAATTTTAGCGATTTCTAGTCCAATTTCAAAAAAGGACTAAATCGCGTAAAAGGTAAATGTTGTGTTTTAATGCCTAAATGTGTTAAATGGCTAGAGCACTAAAATTGGGGGCCTTTAAAAGGAAATTAGACCTATTTTAAGTGTAGTGGCCGGCCATGGGACAGGAAATTTCAAATGGTCAACTTGTTAGGTGGGTGATGTCATTTTATGTAATTAAATAATGCCTAGCCTAGCTATTTCTTTTCTTTCTTTTCATTCTTCCTCTTACCACCAATTTTTCCAGCCAAGAAAGGGGTTTTGAAGCTTTTAATTTTCATCAAAAAAATTCCCTTGCTAGTAAGTGATTTTTAATGTCTTTCTTGATAATTTTTGCATTTTTTGAATCCCTAAAGCATGAGATTTGAAAGGAGGGGACTATTTTGTAAAATGATTAAGAGTCTAGGGTTTTGACATGAAAGCATATGTGTTGTTTTCTGATTTTTTATGGAATAATATGAGTCTTAGATGTGTTATAGACAACTTTTATGAAGGAAGTTTGCTTGAAAACACCTAAAATGGGGTATTTTGCAAAGTTGTAAAACAAGTTGTAAATGTGTGAAATAGTTGAAATTATGAGTTGCTATAGTTATGAAAATGCTTCATCTAGACTTAAGGAGTAAAGAAATGTGATAAAAATCATTTTACGAGCCTAGGGGCAATTTGGTAATTTTGGCAAAGTGTAGGGGCAAAATCAGAAATTTTGCCAAAATGTGTCATTGGACTAATTTGATTAGTATATTGTTTTAATAAGATAAATGTGATGTTATAGATGATGAAAAATGAGATTCGGGCTTAGAACGAGGAAAAAAAAAGAGAAATTGATGTTTAGGCCTATTTTACCAATTTGGTGTCGAGGTAAGTTCGTATGGCAATAGTAATGTAATATCATGCTTGAATTAAAAATATTTATTGTTATGGCATTAAGTGTATTATTTAAAATATTAGAAGTTTGATAGAATATGATGTTTCTTTGAAATGAGTAAGTTTGTATTAATTTGGTGATATGATGGCTATGTGTTCTTACCATGATAGATGATATGATGTTGTATTAATTTGGTGAACACTAATTGTGAATGAGTAATTTAACCTGGATAGTTTTGGGGCTACTACAGTGGTGTAACTTTGAAAATACACTAAAAAAAGTGGAAAATGATTTAGAGGCCGAATAAAATATGAAACTAAAGTTTATTGAGTCTAGTTTCTTATAAAAGAAACCGTGTAAGAAAAGAATTTCCTATAATGAGATATTTGAAGTTGTGTGAGACAGAGTCAGAATGACTTCGAAATCCCCTGTTCTGATTTGAGAAAATCATTATAAATTGTACAAAAATAATTATGAGTTATAATTTATATTTTTAGAATCCTTAAAGAGTCTATTTTCAAGAGAAATAGACTAGAACATTATTCGAGTCTCGTGCTATGAGATAATTAAACTTTAGTGTAGAAGGGTCAGAACTATCAGATAGTGAATCAGGAGTATCTTTGAGGAATAAAATGTAATATTTGGCTAAACCAAAAATTCTGGAAATTTTATGGTAGAATGGTATATGAGTATAGTTTCAAAGAAAACTAACGAAACTTAGTTTGGAGTTTCGTAGCTCTAGATATAAATATTTTATCGACTATTGTACAAGAAGACAACTTATTATGAACTTGAGAATATGATGGGAACATTGATGAAACATTTTAATGACTTGCTTATTGTTTTCATATGAACTTACTAAGCGTAAAGCTTACCCCTTTCCTTTCCCATCTTCTCTAGTGTTGCCAGGTTAGCTTGGGTTGGAGTTCGTCAGAGATATTATCACACTGTCAAGCTATCGCTATTGGTGTAAGTGATTTCAAGCACTTTGAGTCTATGGCATGTCTTTAAATATTCGAGTATGTGATATTGCTTTAGTCAAATGTATTGGCTTATTTTGATTATAGGGTTGTAAACCCATTTTAAATATGCATGCATGTGCTATGGTCTTACGTGATGAGTTTATAATGATTATGGCATGAATGTGGTAAAGATGTGAGTAAAATTTATGATATCTATTGCATGTGAAATTGCTATGGTCATGACATGTTAGGAATGTTTAGGTGCCTAATTTTGCCATGTTGTATGCTATTGTATAAGTATGCATGTATGTGTTGTGAGGGTGACAAAATGGCTTGGAAAATAGCCTTGTATTTGTCCATACGGGTAGACACACGGACGTGTGTGACATACGGTCCACCCCTATGGGCGTGTTGTCCAGCCGTGTGTCCCCTGTACCTAAGTTTTTCAAGTCAGTATGCATAGTAGTAAGCGCATGGGCAAGATACACGGCCATGTGTCTTAGCCGTATGAAGGACACGGCCATAGGACACGGGCGTGTGCCTTGGCCGTGTGGCTTCAATTTGTTCATGACCAAATTGGCAGAATGTCTAGGTTTTTGGACATGGCGTGTGCTCTATACCCACACGGGCATGTGGAGCCTTAAAGTATGAAATTTTTTTTCAAGTTTTTCTTAAGTTCTCGGTTTAGTCCCAAACCATCTCTAATGCATGTTTTGGGCCTCATGAGCCCAGTTAAGGGACAATATGTATGTGAAATGAAAAGTTTTAAATCGATCAAATTCTACGTCTCGATTTTATATAGTTGGTTGAGTTTAAGACCGGTAGCACCTCGAACCCTGTCCCGGCGTTGGATACAGGCGAGGGGTGTTACATATAATACCTATGTGGTAGATGGTACTTTGTATATAAAGTTTATTGAAATGGTATAAACATGTGGATGGTGTTGGTATAATTGAATGGATGTTTTGAAAATTTATAAATACTTATGTGTTGATGTTTCATGTTTTGTACTCTGTTGATGATTTTTAGTATAAGCTTACTAAGCTTTAGAAAGCTCACTTTGTGTGTGTTTACATTGTTTTATAGATATCAAAGCTACAGTGAGCTCGAGGATCGTCAAGGATCGTCACCACATTATTGAATCTCATTTTGGTACATTGAAAATGTATATATAAAGTATGGCATGTATAGGCTACTAGTTGTGAGATTATGTTTTGTGATGTATATGCTTGGCCATGTGATTTGGCTAATTTGTATTTGAACTCTTATTTGATAATGGTTGATGGTATGTGATGCTAATGTGTAAATGTTGTATGTTTTAGTGAGATAAAAGAAATGATAAAAGTTGGTAAGTTTTGATAAGTTTTAGCATGAGATTGAATGATGTATGGAAAGAAATGCTTGATATGCTTTTGACATATGTTTTGACATAGATTAGTAAGGCTATGAGTATGGATTTGGGTGACTATTATATGATATGAATGGCTTATGCTTTGGTATTGAATTTGGTTGAATTGGGGTGGCAAATTGGCTATTCAAATGGCCTATTTTTGTCCACACGGGCGTGTGTCTCAGTCATGTGTGACACACGGTCATGTTGCTCGGCCATGTGTCCCCTAGGGTGCTCTAAAATTGTAAGTCAAGCTCGAACACGACCAAGGCACACGGGCGTGTGGCTAGCCGTGTGACCCAAGTCAGTGTCGACCACGGTCAAGACACACGGGCATGTCTTGAGGCCGTGTGAACAAGTCAGTATGTATGCCCTACTTTGACATGGCTTAGACACATGGGCGTGTCTAGTGCCGTGTAAGGCACACGACCTATTCACACTGACGTCTGACCTATACAACTTTGATAAATATTTAAGTTTTGGAAAAATTTTGTTTGAGCTAAGTTTAGTCCCAATCCTTTTCAAATGTATGTTTAAGGTCGTTATGACCTATATATAAGGGACTTTGTATTGATGTTTGAATTAAGATGCTATGATGCTTATGACATGTACAGTAATTGTTCCATTTTGTTCGGTAATGCCTTTAACCCTAGTCTGGCTACGGATACAGGTTAGGGGTGTTACATCCCCGGTACGACACCCATCTCAATTGCTCTGTATAGGATGGCCCCTACGGAATTGGAGAAGTTGAAAGTTCAACTACAAGAGTTAACTTTCAAGGGTTTCGTGAGACCGAGTTTTTCCTTGTGAGGTGCTCCGATACTTTTTGTGAAGAAGAAAGACGGGTCGATGAGGTTATGTATAGACTACAAATAGCTCAAGAAGGTGACTATGAAGAATAAGTATCCCTTGCCAAGGATCGATAATTTGTTCGATCAGTTGAAGGGAGCTATCGTGTTTTCTAAGATTGACTTAAGGTTTGGCTACTACCAGCTAAGGGTTAAGGAACAAAATGTACTGAAAACCGCATTTAGGACGAGGTATGGGCACTATGAGTTTCTTATTATGCCCTTCGGTTTAACAAATGCTCCTGCAGTGTTTATGGACTTGATGAATCGCTTTTTTCGGACGTATTTGGATAAGTTTCTAGTGATTTTCATCGATGACATACTGATTTACTCGCATGTTGAGAGTGAACACGCAGAGCATTTGAGAACTGTTTTACAAACCTTGAGAGATAAGCAATTATATGCCAAGTTCAGTAAGAGCAAATTTTGGCTTAAAGAGGTTAGATTCCTTGGACACATTGTGTCAGATGATGGGATCAGAGTTGACCTGAGTAAGATCCCGGCTATCGTTGAGTGGAAATCGCTGGGGAGTGTGACAAAGGTTCAGAACTTTCTAGGTTTGGCTAGATACTATAGAATATTTGTGAATGGATTCTCCATGATAGCTACTCTGATGACAAGGCTATTGCAAAAGGATGTCAAGTTCGAATGGACAGAGAAGTGCCAACAGAGTTTCGAGAAACTAAAGGCTTTGTTGACCGAAGCTCCAATTTTAGTGCAACTAGAACCGGGAAAGGAGTTTGTGGTGTATAGTGATGCATCCTTGAATGGGTTAGGCTGTATGCTCCTACAAGATGGCAAGGTTATAGCCTATGCCTCGAGACAGCTAAAGCCACACGAGAGAAATTACGCGACGCACGATTTAGAGTTGGTCGCCATTGTGTTCTTGCTGAAAATTTGGAGGCATCATTTGTATGACGAGAAATGTCGAGTGTTCACTGACCATAAAAGTCTAAAGTATTTGATGACTCAGAAGGAGTTGAACTTATGGTAACAGCGATGGTTAGAGTTGATAAAAGACTACGAGTTGGTGATTAACTACCACCCCGGAAAGGCTAATATAGTAGCCAATGCATTTAGCAGGAAATAATTGTTCGCCTTAAGGGCTATGAATGCTCAGTTGTCGGTGTCTAATGATGGTTCGATTTTGATAGATTTGAAAGCTAGACCGATGTTCTTGCAAGAGATATGCGAAGCTCAAAATAATGACAGTGAATTGTGAGCCAAGAGAACTCAGTGTGAATTGGGTATCGAATCAGAGTTTAGTATCGGTACTGACAATTGTATGATGTACCAAGGCAGAGTCTGCGTACCCAAGGATAATGAGCTCATTCAGAAGATTTTACGAAAGGCACATAACGGTTGTTTGTCTATCCATCTGGGTAGTGTAAAAATGTACAACGACTTGAAGAAAATGTACTGGTGGTCGGGGATGAAAAGAGACATTTCTGAGTTTGTTTCTAAGTGTTTAGTTTGTCAACAAGTGAAAGCCAAACACCAAGTGCCTTCAGGTTTACTTCAACCCATAATGGTTCCTGAGTGGAAATGGGACCGAGTAACCATGGATTTTGTATCAGGGTTGCCTTTGACACTAAGGAAAAAGGATTTCGATTGGGTCGTTGTTGATAGGTTTACTAAGTCGGCACATTTTATACCAGTGTGTACCAACTTTTCTCTTAAGAAATTGGCTGATCTATATGTTTTTGATATCGTGAGACTTCATAGAGTACCTTTGTCAATTATTTCAAATAGATATTCGAGGTTCATCTCGCGATTTTGGAAGAAGTTACAAGAGGCTTTGGGAATGAAACTGAATTTTAGAACAGCTTTCCACCCGTAAACCAACAGACAGTCAGAGAGAGTAATTTAGATCTTAGAAGATATGTTGCGGTCTTGTGTTTTCGAGTTCCAAGGTAGTTGGGAAAAGTATCTACCGTTAGTCGAATTTGACTATAACAAAATTTATCAGTCAAGTCTAAGAATGGCGCCATATGAGGCTTTGTATGGGTGTAGGTGTCGAACACCCTTGTATTGGACTGAGCTAGAGAGAATCAGATACATGTGGTTGACTTAGTTAAAGAGACCGAGGAGAAAGTTAAGGTAATTCGCGACTGTTTGAAGGCCGCTTTGGATAGACAGAAATCCTACGCGGATTTGAAACGGAAAGAGATTGAGCTTTAAGTCGGGGATAAAGTATTCTTGAAGGTATCCCCGTGGAAAAAGGTTCTCCGATTCAGAAAGAAAAGCAAATTGAGTCCACGGTTTATTGGACCTTATGAGGTGATTGAGAAAATTGGACCGGTAGCATACCGATTAGCGTTGCCACCAGAGTTAGAAAAGATTCACGATGTGCTTCATGTGTCCATGTTATGTCAATATAGATCGGATCCGTCGTATAGGGTCGTGCCAACTGAGGTTGAGATTCAGTCGGATATGACTTATGGCGAAGATCTGGTTAAGATTTTTGCTCGGGAGATTAAGCAGTTATGGAATAAGAGCATATCACTTGTTTATGGCATAGACATGGGGTCGAAGAAGACACATGAGAACCCAAGGAGACCATGAGAGACCAATACCCGAACCTAGTCACCGGTAAGATTTTCGGGGATGAAAATCCCTAAGGGGAAAATTGTAACAGCTTGATTTTGGGCTTAGTCAGATCAGTGGTTTCGGGATTACAAATCTGAGGTCGAGAAATTATTATTTTTATTATTATTTTGGTGTCATGGTATGATTATATGAGTGTATGAAAATTTTAGCGTTTGGAAGCTTAATTTTGAAAAAGGACTAAATCGCATAAAGGGTAAAAGTTCTATTTTACTTGATAGATATAATAAATAGCTAGATAGCCATAATTGGAGGTCTTTAAAGTGCAATTAGACATTTAAAAGAAGCTTGGCCGGCCATAGGGACAAGATTTGACCAAGTTGACTAGGTTAGGTGGGTTTTTATGACTAAACTAGTTAAAAATAAAATTGAATAAGGAGAGAATGTATTTTATTTTCTCTTATCTTCTTCCCACCGTTCATACCAGCAAAAGAGGGGTTTTTAAGCTACAAAAATTTCAGCCACTCTCTATTCTCATAGGTAACTAATTTTGATAGTTTTGTTGATAATTTTTGCATTTTTGAACCCCTTGTAACATGATCTTTCTAATGAGTGGACTATTTTGCAAAATGATTGAGAGTCTAAGGTTTTTCCATGAAAGCATATGTGTTGTTAACTGAAATTTTATGGAAGAATATGCGTCTTGGATGTGTAATAAACAACTTTGTGAAGAACTTTTCATGGAAACCCTAATTAGGGACCATTTTGCATAAGTAATAAAATAAGTGATAAATGTGTTAAATAGTGGAAATTTGGGGTTGCTATTAGAGTAAAAAAGGGTTCGACTAGGCTTGATTAATGATGAAATATGATAAAAATCAATTTTTGGACCTAGGGATAAAATGGTCATTTTGTGAAAGTTTAGGGGCAAAATGGTCAATTTGCCTAATTATGAATTTTCGAACGTCTAGATTAATATGCTGATGAAATGAATAAATTTCTATCATTTTAGACCAAGAATTACAAAATTCGGGCCTAGACTGGGGAAAAACAAAGCTAGCAGACTAAAACCGACTAGTCACCTACATTTTAATTACCGAGGTAAGTTGTATGTTGATAACGCAACTATATCTTTATGATGTGCAATTGTATTGATATGTCATAAATTTCTTTGGATTTGAGTATGAGAATACATGTTGAGAAATTAATAAAGTAAGGACTTTCGTTGAACATTTGGAATAAACATGGATATTGGTACCTTAATATTGGGAGATATGTGTGCTAGTGTAAGACATGTCTGAGACATGCTTCGGCCATAATATGAGAGCCTGTGTAAGACATGTCTGGGACATGCATCGGCCTTGAGTTATTTAAGCCAGTGTAAGACATGTCTGGGACATGTATCGGCGTTTGAGACGAGAGCTAGTGTAAGACATGTCTAGGACATGCATCAGCCTCGAGATAGACAAGCTAGAGTAAGACCTGTATGGGACATGGTGTTAGCTTGTTGTGTGTAAGTGTAAGACCTATCTGGGACATGGCATCGACACCGATAGATGATAGCCAGTGCACGACCTGTCTGGGACATGGCATCGACCTCGCTATATGAAAGCCAGTGTAAGACTATGTCTAGGACATGGCGTCAGCATCTTAACCCATGTTAGGGTTACCGAGTGTCCAGTAGTATTCCAAATGGTTCAACAAAAGAGTTATAATTTTTATCAAAATAATAAAATTTATGGTTATATGATGAGTGGTACAGGTACCTAATTAAAATGTATGAGATATGGGCTCAGTGTATGCTATATGAGTTGTATGGGATGGTGATGAGTAAGTTGTACTTACATTTATTTATGGTATTCATGAATCCACTATGAAAGGTTATGGGCATATTTCTTTATGATAAGTAGTTGTTGTTTATTTTCATGCAACTTACTAAGCTTTGTGCTTACCCTATTTCTTCTCCATTTTCTTATAGTGCCACAAAAGTAGCTTGAGGATCATCGCTTACGTCGGAGAAGCCAGTCACACCATCATTCGAAGCACTTGGTATAGTTAGATCTTTTCTTTTGATTATGGCATGTATAGGACCTTGACTTTTGAGTTTTGTGTCATTGTTAATTGGCCAAATGTGTTGGCTTACTTTAGCATTTAATTCATTATGTATAAGGCCATGGAAGATGGATAATATTGAAAGTTTATATATAAATCCAAGATAGTCTTTCATGAATGAGAAATTGTTGGCATGGTTGAATATAAGAAATGCATATAGGCCTTACCTGTGGTTGTTTGGTTGAAAAATCATATTTAGTTAGACCTTGATATGTTGGTTGGCATTAAATTGTGTTTCAGGGTGGCAAAAGGCTTGGTAGATAGCCTTATATTGTCCACATGGGTAGACACACGGGCGTGTGTCTGGGCCATGTGTGATACACGGCTAACCCCATGGGCATTTTGTCCGGCCGTGTGTCCCCTACATGTAAAATTTGTAAGTCAGAATGCATGGTAGTAAACACACGGGCAGAGACACGGCCGTGTGTCTCAGCCGTGTAGAGGACACGGCCTCTGGCCACAAGCATGTGCCTTAATTTGGATGCTGACGTCAAAAATAGAATGTCAAGGTTTTTAGACACTGGCTAAGACACGGACGTGTCATGGCCGTGTGAGGGATACAGGCCATAGACACGGGCGTGTGTCAGGCCGTGTGAAAACCCCTGTAGGTTCGAATTTAAAACTTAATTCACACGGCATGGGATACGAGCGTGTCCCTAGATGCTTAGGTCGTGTGTGTCACACGGGCCATCAGCACGGCCACATCATAACGACTACACGAGCGTGTGCCCTGTTTCAAAAAATATTTTTCAAAAGTTTTTTAAGGACCCGAGCTTGTCCCGAATGGTTTCCAATGGTCGTTTGAGGCCTCGTTGGTTCATGCTAAGAAGTTTAGACAAAGTTGAAAAATTTTTAAGTTTTGTCAAGTCTAAATGGTTTGAAAATGTTTGAATGCATGTGTTTAAGTAAGGTAACACCTCGTATCCTGTCCCGGCATAGGACTCGGGTGTGAGGTGTTACAATTGCACAAATCCACAAAACCATGATCTTCTTCTCCACTCCCATTTTCTTCCAAGAAATATACATTTCTTTATTTAATTAAAACTTTACACTATCTTCCCGTCACAAGTTTGGGTTTTATATAGATTCATGATAGTTTTGTATTTAGTAAAATGTTTAACCATAAATATAGTATTTCAGCATTTTTTAACACATTTTTAGTAAATAAGATGATGAACTCATAACAAAATTCCCCAAACTCTTTTAATGCTATTAATCCTTTCCAAAATTAAACATGCAGTACTAGATAAAAAAATGACATGTTAAATATCCCTTTTCTTTATCAACTACTAATTTGTGTAATATTTCTCAATAAAAAGATAAAGGAAATCTCATTGCTTTCTTTTTCTGCCAACTGTTACTATCCCCTACAACTTTAAAATCATTTATTTGAGTAAATGTGGGTGTGCAATTTTATATGAAATAATAAATTATTCACTATTTTTTTTGTTCTTATTTCCTAAAGTATGTGGTAATCCTATTTTGACAAGGTTAAATTTGGGTTTTAGTTTTAAGAGTTTTGTAACACCTCTAACCTATATCCGTCACTGGATTAGGGCCCTGAGGTATTACTAAACAAAAGCACAACTATGAACATTCACACAAGTCACATTCATATTTATATAAACGAATGTCCAATTAATTGTTAATCATGATTTTATTAATACATAATATAACAATACAAATCATATAATCAACATTGTAATGATATTCGAATATGTAGTAAACATCAATCATTTTGAATCATATTTCTATGCATTTATAAATTAAATCAACTAAAATCTAACACTTGGCATTTTAGTCACTAACTTATATGGCATTAATAATTTCACAATTGGTCAAATACGTTTCATTAAACAAATAAAACCTTGTACGCATTTTAACCATGATGGAATGGAACTATTGCCGAACATCAATAATGAAGCTAATCAAGCTTAGTTCATATACTAAAAGTATATTCAATCATTTGTTTATAGTTAACATTTTATAACACAAGTAATGACTTGAAATGCACTCATTTCACATACCAAAATGCATCTACATAACTAGCCTTTTATCACTAATTCGGACATTTGAATATTACATAAAACGCATATAATCTTGAATATCACTTGTCTAATACATAATGTACCTTAGTTAGCTTCATAACCATTATTTATCTTGTGGCCGAAACCTATAAACCAAACTTCACAACATTACATATCTTGGACACACTTTCTATTTAGGCCCAAACCAAGATCAAATATATAAACAACCATAAGCATTATAATCAACCGTATTCAACCGTATTCCTTAACTCATTTTAACAAAGCATATCAACCAACTTCACACATATTTATATATGTGTATATCATAGCCATATCAACTAATATACTTATGAACATGTATATTTATTTGTACCATGACCGATACATCATATACATAAATATATAAGTGCAATAACCGAATCATCAATCAATTTATTCAAAACATAAATCCAACATAACACCAAATATACTTGTCAACCAAATTTAGCTATTACTATCATAATAATTCATAACTGAATCATTTTAGCTAAGAGTGACACAACAACATAATTCATACCATATGTATACCATGTCTGACCCTTTCAAACCACATCCAAATCATCAAGCAACTTCAATGTACAAAGGCACATATCACATATACTTCTATCCATGGATAACTTTAGCTGCATCATTCACATGCACATCCTAAGTCATCAACCATTTTCAAAGCGTATAGTACCTAACACAAATATTATACATTCATAGCCCATAACCTCATGACCAAGATGAACATAAACCATACTTAGCATAACAAAATTTAAACATAAAAGATTAGCCATTTTCGTATGGCTTAGATTACACACAACCAAAATCCAACATTTCGAAACGTAGTCCAGCCTATACATGCCATAGGTCTGAATATTCAACTTATAAAATACCGAAGACGGTCGATAGTGTGATAGACTTTGCTGACTATCCCCGAGCTCGTAACTTGAATCCAAAATCTATAAAATAGAAACACATATATACATAGAGTAAGCTTTTATAACTTAGTAAGTAATAAGCATATAAACTATTTAATAACATGAACAATTTATTTAAGGTAAATCTAACTATACTTTCATGGTCATATTAATCCAACAACTCATGTTTTCACATATCATATACTTTTGCATATAGCTTTACTTAAAGCCAAATACTCATATATAAATGTTAACAAAATGTCTTACAATTCAAAGCTGATTATCATTATTGTTAACACATACACATATTCTTGAATCAAAATATGACATAGTTTACATTTACATAGCAATGGCAGAACATAATACACATAGCACACATGTTCACATTAGTAACTTAATTACCTTATTCAAGTAGGTGATAACCCAATTCTTACCTGATCATCTTAGCTCATCTTGCAAAATCGATCACAACCTATCATTGTCTAATGAACCATTCGGAATTGGATAGGACACTCGAATAATCACACATATCGTACAATTACAACGTCCCAGACGTGATCTTACATGTAATCACATATCGATGCCACTGTCCCAGATAATGTAACACCCCTATAACCCGTATCCGTCGTCGGAATGGGTTATGAAGTGTTACCAACCCAAAATACCACATTTGTACCATCACATTGATATTAGAACATTAACTTTTATATGCATTCAAAAAAAAATTATACAAACATTCAAAAGATGCCATTTTTGCATGGCTTATATACATCAACATTTCAAAATATCATTCACTTAAGTCTATTCTATACATGTCATACTAGTTCCAAAATATAGCAGTACCAAAAAGACAGATAGTGTGACGAGTTGCTGACAATCCCCCCTCGAGCAGGTAACTGAATCAACAACCTATAAAACAGAGAAATATAACAAAAGGAGTAAGCTTTCATAAGCTTAGTAAGTTTTAAGCAATACAACAGACAAACTCAATTATACATCAATTATCCGATTTCTCAAAAGGTCATTTCCTATATATTTATTATGTGACAACCCGAATTAGGGCCTAATCGGAATAGTGGTTTCGTGACCACAAATCCGAGATAAAAATAATTGTTTTATAATTATTTTGGGGTTTATGATATGATTGCATGATTGTGTGAAAATTTCGTGATGAAATTCTATGCCTAAAGTGCTTAAATTGAAAATAGGGATTAAATCGAATAAGTTGCAAAATTTACATTTTAGAAGTTTTTAGTATGAAATTGCTTTAAAATATTAATTAGGAGGTCTTAAATAGCAATTTGACCAATTTTAAGTTCATGGAAAAAATTAGGACATGGAAGGAATTTTTGAAAGTTTAGTAAGGAGGGGCATTTTGGTCATTTGGATATTAAATGAAATAAAATGGGAAAAATAACACAAAATTGGTCATCATCCTCCTTAGTTGCTGCCGAATTCTCCTCTCTCCATATAGCTAGGGTTTCTTCAACTTTCAAGCTCCATAGTAAGTGATTTCAAGCCCTGCTTTTAATGTTCTTTACGTTTTTGGATTCCCTGTGAGTCTCGATTAAGCTTATGCTAACAATAATTCAACCTAGGGTTCATATTTGGAAAAATACCCATAGGTGAAATTTGTGTATTTTGATGTTTTATGATAGAATATGAGGTTTTAAATTATGTTAGACAACTTGTGCTACTCGGTTTTAAGTGAAAACGAGTAAAACGGCATAATCGGTAAAAATACCTATTGTTCACAACTATGTGTTAGAGTGAGAATTTGATGTGGTCGTAGAAGATAAAAATGTTCAGCATGTCATAAAACATAAGAATAAGGGCTGAAATTAAATTTCCGAGCCTAGGGGCAAAATTGTAATTTTGTAAAAGTTAGGGGGCAAAAATGTAATTTTTCCATAATGTGATCTTTGGATTGAAATAAATAGTATGAGTGCTAAATGAGCTAAATGTGTTGTTATAGATCAAGAAAGGCGTGGAATTGACCTCGAACGAGGGAAGGAAAAAGTTTTGGACTAAATCGCAAAATTTCCACATTTTGCACCGAGGTAAGTTAGTATGTAAACATTACATTATTTTCATTTACATTCTTATATTTCAGCCTATTATATAAATATACTAGCTGATGTTAAAATTATAAATCGACTATTGGAAGAATGGAAATAAATAATAGAGAGAGATCCCTGCTGAACATTCGGAGAGATCGAATAAAATAGAGGGAGCGTAGCTAGGTCACATGTATGATGCTGAGTGCACATCATGTGTACAAGAAAGCTATGAAATACCATGTAGTAGCTAGGTCACATGTGTGATACGGGATGTATCCCATGTAGACAAGAGAGCTACGTAATAGATAAATGTAGCTAGGTCGCATGCGTGATTCCAAGTGAAGGACACCATGTAGACAAGAGAGCTACGAGACAAATCGGCTAGGTCGCATGAGTGGTACTAAGTGTTCAACATGTGTACAAGAGAGCCGAACTAAATGAAGTATGATGGTGGGGCTGTGTGCTAAAACCATTAAATATCGAGGATTGATCCGAATTGTTCAACGGGATGATTTTGTGGTGACGTTGTGGTTATGGACCTATACTTGAGATGAATGAAGTGTGGTGAAAATGATTTGTGGTATATCTATATATGTAAGATAAAATGAGGTTAGCATAAAGAATGTGTGAAAGAGTGAAATTAGCATTAAAACTGTTTTGGATGGTAGCAGTGATGTGATTTTGAAAAATCACCAAAAATAGGAGGAACATAATTAGAGGTTGAATGAGATGTGAAATTAAAGTTTAATGAGTCTACTTTCATATAAAAGAAACATAACAAGCAAAGGAATTTTATATTTTGAGATATTTATAATTGTGTGTGACTTGCTCAGGATGAATATGTGATCCCCTGTTTCAACTTTGAAAAATCATTAAAAATTGTACAAAGCAAATTAAGAAATATAGTTTACATACGTAAATTCCTTATTGAGTATAGTTTTAAATGAAACAAATTTCATGGTTATTTGAATTGTGTACTGAGAGAAATTCAATTCGTAGTGAACAGAGGTCAGACTAGTCGAGCTGTGTAACAGGGGAAACTTTAACTAATAAACTGTACTAATCGGCTGAACCAAAAATTCTAGAAAAAAATTAGCAAGATGATTTATGAGTATAGATTTCGGGAAATTTTACGGATTTGAATTTCGAGTTTTGTAACACGAGTTATGATTTATTTAGTGAACATAACGCAGGAAAGACAGCTTAATCAAAGTGGAGTGAATATTGAAATTAAAGTAGATATACTTGAGTTGTTGTGTAAACATATTAAATTCTTTAATTATTATTTACATACTTACTTACTAAGCTATAAGCTTACTTTGTTTTCTCTTTTTGTCTTGTAGTATCCTTCCAACTGGTCAGGGAGTTAAGGATCGTGAAGATCTGTCCGCACTATCAATACTTTAGGGTATTCGAACTAAACATTTTGAATTATGGCATGTATAGTAGGCTTAATTATTTTGTTACGTGTCATAATTGCCTAGGTTTAAAATATTGGTTACAGTACTCGACCAACTACTTTGTACAAGCCATAGAAGTTGATTAATATTGTTCAAAACATATGTTATAACGATGCACTATCAAATTGGATGACATATTTCTATCTCGGTTTTGTTTAATGGTATGTATTATGTTCTAGTAATACCTCGTATCCTATTCCGGCGACGGTAACGGGTAAGGGGTGTTACATTTAGTGGTATCAGAGCTATGGTTTAGTCAATTCTCGGACTAATAAAGTGTGTGTAAAAGTCTAGCTATACATGCCATAAAAATATTGTGATAGTGTGGTGACTCCTGACTATTCTAAACTGTGTTTTGTTTTAATATAGTAATGGATCCCAAGGAACTGCCGCTGTGGATGATGATGCTTGCTAATGCGCCGCCCCCGCACAAGGGACCGTACTGTGGAAAATAGACCGAGACATTGAGACAGGGAGATGAAGCTCGGGATGCCTTTCTCCAAAGGATGAACAATTGGTATACTGAATTTATTCGAGCAAATCCAAATACTCAACCTCCTCCACCCCTCCTATACCTCGGATGATTCCCAGTAGCTGCTCAAGACATAAATTTGGTAAGGATGAACAAGCCTCCAGCTTGACAAGATTCAAAACAAGGGGCGAAGAGTTTAGAGCAAAGATCGATGATGATCCCGAGAAAGCGGAATTCGGCTTGAAAATTCTACCCGTGTATTTGATGAGCTCTCATGTACACCCGAGGAATGCTTAAAGTGTGTTTGTATCACTTTTGAGAGATTCGGCCTACCATTGGTGGAAGACTTTGGTATCGGTGGTGCCAAAAGAAAAAGTTACTTGGGATTTCTTCCAGAAGAATTTAGAAAGAAATACATAAGTCAACGATTTATGGATCAAAAACGGAAGGAGTTCCTTGAATTGAAGCAAGGCAAGATGTCCGTGGCGAGAATATGAACGTGAATTTGTGAGACTTAGCAAGTATGCCCAGAATGTGTGTCAACCGAGGCCATTATGTGCGTAAGGTTTGAAGATGGGCTGAATGAGGACATTAAAGTGCTTGTAGGAATTTTGGAATTGAAAGAATTTGTTGTATTGGTTGATCGAGCTCTTAAAGTCAAGAATTGAACAAAGAAAAAGAAAAGTCGCTATTAAGGCTCGAGATGCCGAAAAAGGCCGATAAGCAAGCCATTTCAATCTCAATCAAAGAGGTCCAAAGAGGCAAACCCTCGAATGACAGGTTTCAATTGGGAGTCACACACAGATCGTGGTAGAGCGTATTCGGGTCTAAAGCTCAAGCTACTTCGGTGGCAAGTGTGGGTAATGTGCGACCTAGAAAGCTCCGAGTGTCGACAATGTGGCAGCAACATTATGGTGAGTGTTGGGGAACCGAAGCGAGCTTGTTTCAAAGTGCGTTCACATGAGCATTTTATTAGAGATTGTCCGGAGAAAGTTAAAGAAGAAAGATTTCAGAGTGCTAGATGTAATACCACCGCTAGTAGAGGTAGACCACCGAGAAATACCGGAGGTGGGACTAGCAAATAAAGCTGTGATGAAAGACTCAATGGCAAGATCGTGGCTAGAGCACTGCTAGAGCTTATGCTATACATGCCCGAGAAGATGCATCATCTCCCGATGTCATTCTTGGTACATTTTCTCTCTATGATACTATTGTTATTGCATTGATTGATCCCGGTCCACTCATTCCTATACTTGCATGAATTTAGTATCTAATAAAAAGTTGCTCGTTGAGTTTATCGAGTTTACGATTAAAGTGTCGAACCCCTTAGGCCAATATGTGCTAGTTGACAAGGTTTGCAAGAATTGCCCATTAATGATTCAAGGTCACCGTTTTCCGCCAATTTGATGTCATACCATTTGATGAGTTTGACGTTATCTTGGGAATGGACTGGTTGACATTGTATGATGCTAAGGTAGATTGTAAACAAAAGACACTAGAGTTGAAATGTGAAAATGGAGAAATTTTGTGGGTTGAAACAGATTTAATCAAATAAATTGCCTATGGTGATTTCGCACATGTCCGCACAAAATACATGAGGAAAGGGTGTGAAGCTTATCTGGCTTATGTAATTAATACTGAGTTGCCTCAACTGAAGTTTGAATCAGTACCGATAGTTTGTGAGTTTCCAGATGTATTTCCAGAGGAATTGCCTGGGTTGCCTCCGAATAGAGAGATAGAGTTTGCCATTGATTTGTTGCTGCATCGCACCGATCTCGATTGCTCCATATAGAATGGCTCCGATCGAATTAAAAGAATTGAAGGCTCGATTCAGGAATTAACAGATAAGGGATTTGTGAGACCGAGTTTCTCTCCCCTGGGTGCTCTGTATTATTCGTAAAGAAGAAGGATGGTTCAATGAGACTTTGCATTGATTATCGTCAGCTCAATGAGGTGACTATAAAGAACAAGTACCCATTGCCGAGGATTGATAATTTATTCGATCAGTTAAAAGGGGCTATAGTGTTTTCAAAGATTGATTTAAGGTCCGCTACTACCGGTTGAGAGTTAAGGAGTCGAGATGTCTTTAAAACCGCCTTTAGAACAAGGTATGGACATTATGAGTTTCTTGTAATGCCTTTCGCTTAACAAATGCTCCAGCTATATTTATGGACTTAATGAATTGGATCTTTCGGCCATATTTGGATAAGTTTGTAGTAGTGTTCATAGATGACATTCTAATTTATTCTCGGGATGAGTTTGAACATGCCGAACACTTGAGAACCATATTGCAGATCTTGAGAGAAAAGAAATTGTTTGCCAAGTTTAGTAAAAGTGAGTTCTGGCTTCGTGAAGTCGGATTTTTGGGACATATAGTCTCAGGTGATGGTATTCGGGTGGATCCAAGCAAGATTTCTGCGATCGTTGATTGGAAACCGCCAAAGAATGTATTTGAGGTTAGAAGCTTTTTAGGCTTAGCCGGATATTATAGACGTTTTGTTGAGGGATTTTCGATGATTGCCTCTCCTATGACTAAGTTGCTGCAAAAGAATGTTAAGTTTGAATGGACTGATAAATGTCAGCAGAGTTTTGAAAAGTTGAAAGCACGATTGACTGAAGCACCAATTTTAGTATAGCCCGAGCCAGGAAAAGAGTTCGTAATTTATAGTGATGCATCGTTGACAGGCCTTGGATGTGTGTTGATGCAATAGGGTAAAGTGGTAGCTTATGCTTCGAGACAGTTAAAACCGCATGAAAAGAATTATCTTACACATGATTTGGAATTGGCCGCTATTGTCTTTGCTTTGAAGATTTGGCGACATTATTTGTACGGTGAAAAATGCCGAATTTTTACTGATCACAAAAGTTTGAAGTATTTGATGAATCAAAAGGATCTGAATCTGCGACAGCGAAGATGGCTTGAATTATTAAAGGATTATGATCTAGTGATTGATTATCATCCGGGAAAAGCAAATATAGTTGCTGATGCCTTGAGCAGAAAATTTCTTTTTACTTTGAGAGCCATGAATACGGGATTAGCATTGTCTGATGATGGGTCAATCTTAGCAGAGATGAGAGCTAAACCGTTATTTCTCCAGTTGATTTGTGATGCTCAAAAGAATGATAATGAGTTGCGGACCAAAAGAACTCAATGCGAATCAGGTTACGACTTCGATTTTCGAGTTGGACCGACGATTGTTTAATGTTTCGAGACAGAATATGTGTGCCAAAAATAATAAATTGATTCGAAAATATTACATGAGGCGTATAATGGTCGCATTTATCGATTCACCCCGTAGCACAAAAATGTATAAAGATTTAAAGAAGTTGTATTGGTGGCCGTGTATGAAAAGGGACATTTCTGAATTTGTAACCAAGTGTTTGATCTCACAACAAGTAAAAGTCTGAACATCAAGTGCCTTCAGGACTACTTCAAATTTCGTAATGGTGCCTGAGTGGAAATGGGACAAGATTACCATGGATTTTGTAACCGGTTTGCCTTTGACTCCTAAAAAGAAGGATGCTGTCTGGGTAGTGGTTGATAGATTAACAAAATCAGCTCACTTTATACCAGTACGTACCGATTACTCACTTGATAAATTAGTCGAATTATATATTGCTGAAATTGTGAGGTTGCACGGGGTACCTATGTCTATAATATCAGATAGAGATCCGAGATTTACCTCGAGATTTTGGAAAAAGTTACAAGAAGCTTTGGGTACAAAATTAAACTTTAGTACCGCGTTTCATCCACAAACAGATGGTCAATCGGAAAGAGTAATCCAGGTACTCGAAGATATACTTAGATGCTGTGTTTTAGAATTTGGAGGTAGTTGGGAGAAATATCTATCTTTAATTGAGTTTGCCTACAATAACGCTTATCGATCAAGTATACAAATGGCACCGCATCTGAAGCCTTGTATGGTCGTAAGTGTCGGACTCCTTTATATTGGACTGAACTTAGTGAGAAACAGATTCACGGAGTTGATCTAGTTAAAGAAACCAAGAGAAAAAATAAAAGTAATTCGATTGCTTGAGAGTCGCTCGGATCGACAAAAGTCATATGCATTTGAAAAGAAAAGAGATTGAATTTCGTGGTGGGTGATAAAGTGTTCTTGAAGGTATCACCATGGAAAAGATTCGAGATTTAGTCGAAAAGGCAAGTTGAGTCCGCGTTTTATTGGGCGTGCGAGATTCTCGAGAGAATTGGACCAGTGGCATATCGGTTGGCCTTACCGGTAGAGTTAGAGAGAATTCATAACGTGTTTCACGTATCAATGTTACGACGTTATCGCTCTGATCCTTCACATGTGATCTCCCAACGAAATTGAGATTCGATCGGATATGACCTATGAGGAGGAACCAATAAAGATTTTGGCTCGAGAAATTAAACAGTTAAGAAATAAAAGTATAGCCTTCTGAAAGTATTGTGGCACAGACATGGAATAGAAGAGGCTACGTGGGAACCCGAGGAAGCTATGAGGAAACAAAGACCCAAACCTCTTTCTGGTAAGATTTTCGGGGACGAAAATCTCTAAAGGGGGGAGAATTGTGACAACCCGAATTAGGGCCTAATCGGAATAGTGGTTTCATGACCAAAAATCCGAGATAAAAATAATTGTTTTATAATTATTTTGGGGTTTATGATATGATTGCATGATTGTGTGAAAATTTCGTGATGAAATTCTATGCCTAAAGTGCTTAAATTGAAAATAGGGATTAAATCGAATAAGTCAAAAAAATTTACATTTTAGAAGTTTTTAGTATGAAATTGCTTTAAAATATTAATTAGGAGGTATCAAAAAGAAATTTGACCAATTTTAAGTTCATGGACAAAATTAGGACATGGAAGGAATTTTTGAAAGTTTAGTAAGGAGGGGCATTTTGGTCATTTGGATATTAAATGAAATAAAATGGGAAAAATAACACAAAATTGGTCATCATCCTCCTTAGTTTCTGCCGAATTCTCCCTCTCTCCATAGCTAGGGTTTCTTCAACTTTCAAGCTCCATAGTAAGTGATTTCAAGCCCCGCTTTTAATGTTCTTTACGTTTTTGATTCCCAGAGTCTGATTAAGCTTATGCTAACAATAATTCAACCTAGGGTTCATATTTGGAAAAATACCCATAGGTGAAATTTGTGTATTTTGATGTTTTATGATAGAATATGAGGTTTTAAATTATGTTAGACAACTTGTGCTACTCGATTTTAAGTGAAAACGAGTAAAATCTAAGATAATCGGTAAAAATACCTATTGTTCACAACTATGTGTTAGAGTGAGAATTTGATGTGGTCGTAGAAGATAAAAATGTTCAGCATGTCATAAAACATAAGAATAAGGGCTGAAATTAAATTTCCGAGCCTAGGGGCAAAATTGTAATTTTGTAAAGTTAGGGGCAAAAATGTAATTTTTCCATAATGTGATCTTTGGATTGAAATAAATAGTATGAGTGCTAAATGAGCTAAATGTGTTGTTATAGATCAAGAAAGGCGTGGAATTGACCTCGAACGAGGGAAGGAAAAAGTTTTGGACTAAATCGCAAAATTTCCACATTTTGCACCGAGGTAAGTTAGTATGTAAACATTACATTATTTTCATTTACATTCTTATATTTCAGCCTATTATATAAATATACTAGCTGATGTTAAAATTATAAATCGACTATTGGAAGAATGGAAATAAATAATAGAGAGAGATCCCGGTTGAACATTCAGAGAGATCGAATAAAATAGAGGGAGCGTAGCTAGGTCACATGTATGATGCTGAGTGCACATCATGTGTACAAGAAAGCTACAAAATAGCATGTAGTAGCTAGGTCACATGTGTGATACGGGATGTATCCCATGTAGATAAGAGAGCTACGTAATAGATAAATGTAGCTAGGTCGCATGCGTGATTCCAAGTGAAGGACACCATGTAGACAAGAGAGCTACGAGACAAATCGGCTAGGTCGCATGAGTGGTACTAAGTGTTCACCATGTGTACAAGAGAGCCGAACTAAATGAAGTATGATGGTGGGGCTGTGTGCTAAAACCATTAAATATCGAGGATTGATCCGAATTGTTCAACGGGATGGTTTTGTGGTGACGTTGTGGTTATGGACCTATACTTGAGATGAATGAAGTGTGGTGAAAATGATTTGTGGTATATCTATATATGTAAGATAAAATGAGGTTAGCATAAAGAATGTGTGAAAGAGTGAAATTAGCATTAAAACTGTTTTGGATGGTAGCAGTGACGTAATTTTAAAAAATCACCAAAAATAGGAGGAACATAATTAGAGGTTGAATGAGATGTGCAATTAAAGTTTAATGAGTCTACTTTCATATAAAAGAAACAGAACAAGCAAAGGAATTTTATATTTTTAGATATTTATAATTGTGTGTGACTTGCTCAGGATGAATATGTGATCCCCTGTTTCAACTTTGAAAAATCATTAAAAATTGTACAAAGAAAATTAAGAAATATAGTTTACATACCTAAATTCCTTATTGAGTCTAGTTTTAAATGAAACATTCATGGTTATTTGAATTGTGTACTGAGAGAAATTCAATTCGTAGTGAACAGAGGTCAGACTAGTCGAGCTGTGTAACAGGGGAAACTTTAACTAATAAACTGTACTAATCGGCTGAATCAAAAATTCTAGAAAAAAATTAGCAAGAAGATTTATGAGTCTAGATTCCGGGAAATTTTACCAATTTGAATTTTGAGTTTTGTAACTCGAGTTATGATTTATTTAGGGAACATAACGCAGGAAAGACAGCTTAATCAAAGTGGAGTGAATATTGAAATTAAAGTAGATATACTTGAGTTGTTGTGTAAACATATTAAATTCTTTAATTATTATTTACATACTTACTTACTAAGCTATAAGCTTACTTTGTTTTCTCTCTTTTGTCTTGTAGTATCCTCCAACTTGCTCAGGAGTTAAGGATCGTGAAGATCTGTCCGCACTATCAATACTTTAGGGTATTCGAACTAAACATTTTGAATTATGGCATGTATAGTAGGCTTAATTATTTTGTTACGTGTCATAATTGCCTAGGTTTAAAATATTGGTTACAAGATGCTCGACCAACTACTTTGTACAAGCCATAGAAGTTGATTAATATTGTTCAAAACATATGTTATAACGATGCACTATCAAATTGGATGACATATTTCTATCTTGGTTTTGTTTAATGGTATGTATTATGTTCTAGTAATACCTCGTATCCTGTTCCGGCGACGGTAACGGGTAAGGGGTGTTACATATTACCATTGGCCGAATATACACAAGCATATAATGCACACTTAGCATTCTAATTACACTTAATCTGAATTCATATGGCATAAATAAATCAAACATTTTCACATACATTCACACCTTGACCGAATGTATCATAATCATAGATATAAATATATCATGTATTCACATATGTATCAAATTATACTCTTATGATTTAATTTAAACATATAAATACATAATACGTACCTGGCCAACTTAACGTATTGAATGTATTCATTCGTCGTTCTAACACGAGGTATCTTAGTTTTAGACTTTTATCAAATCACCGGCATTCAGCCTGCTAGGTTTAAAAACCCGAATTCATACACCGGCATTTCGCCTGCTAAGCTCAAAGGCCCGAATAATATCTCACCGGCATTATAGCCTGCTAGGCTCAAAGGCCCGAATAGTACTGCACAATATTCAAATCAACAAGTTTTATATAACACAATCACACCAATTTAGGTACAAGCATCATTCAATATATCATCCTACATTTCATTCACTTTTATCTCATTTCATCACTCACATTTAAATACATAATAGTTTACACATAAAATCCTACTCATTTTCATCTAACACTATCAATTGATCATGAAAACATATCACTTTTTACTTCCAATACAAATTGCCATTCGGCCATGTACATATATGACAAGTAACACTTAATTCTCATAGTCTGTCATGTCATTTTTGAATATTATATATATTTAACTACTTAAAACTTACCTTGAATATTTTCGAATAGTCTCGGATCAGCTATTCAACTACTTTCTCTTTTCCCTTATCCGAATTTTCCCCTCTATGCTCTTGAGCTTAAATTCAACAATTTTAAACTAGTCATTATTAGACTATTCAAGCATTACTTCAAAAATATAATATATATATATTCGACTTTCACACATATAGATCATTGTAAGTTTATAAGAAAACAATAACCAACTCATTAACAAATTTTTATCAATGTTTACCACATAATCACAAATTCACTATAAGCTGTCTTCCTAAGCAACAATCACTAAATTATTTATAACTGGAGCTACGAAACTCCAAATCAATTGCCGTAAAATTTCCTTGAAAGTATACTCATATATATTTTATCCATAAAATTTTCAGAATTTTTGGTTTGGCCAATCAATACCAGATTTTTCTTAAAGTTTCCCCTGTTTCACTGTTTGACTAATCTGACCACCCTTTACTACGAATCAAATTTCTAATTGTACAGAAGTCAAAATATGCTCTCAATGATTTCATTTGAAACTAGACTCATTAAGCTTTAATTACATAATTTATTCAGCTTCTAACTCCACTTCCACAATTTATGGTGAGTTTCCAAAATCACGTTACAGCTACTGTCCCAAGCAGATTTACTACAATTTACTCTTTCACAACTCTTTGCATTCATATTATTTAAACGTGTATATCACCAATCAATTTCATCACATATATCTATAATTTCACTTAAGCGTAATCTCAATACAATACATCGTGCTCAAATCATTATTCAAGTTCAAATTCGGCTAACACAGATATGAACACTAGCAACTAAATATTAACATTGCATTTCACCATAATAGCCAATTGCCATTAAACAATTAAGCCACAATTATTCAATTTTACCAAGCTTCGACTTAATTTATAACTATCTAAATCATTTAAAACATTCAACAACAAATTCTTCTTTAATTAAGCACATATTCGGCAATGACAATGGTAATTTAGCAAACCTTAATTTAACTTATAATTGTTCATAACACATTTAAAGCATCCACTCCATTCCATCATTTTAAACACAAACATTACTCAACTATTATCTATGTTCACATTCAGCATTTTCACAATTACAGAAGCCGATTTTTTCCTATCACTGAAACCATCTATATGAACATTAAACTAGTTCAAACATCACCCATTCATAATTATTCCTTAAATCATAAAGGCAACAACCATTCCCTTGAACATCTTCCATAGCCGAATACTCATATTACTACCAAATTCAAAATTTTGACATGGGCTAAGTAAGGGATTTGGTAACTAGCTTAATATATGCAACAATTTCAAAAACTAACATGAATTTCATACCTTAATTCAAGCTCAAAGTGACCGAATGCTTTTTCCCCTTTTCTTCTTTAAGGTTCGGCTACTAAGGAAGAAGATGAAACAAACATTTTGTTTTTCTTTTGTTTTTCTATTATCTTTTCTTATTTTACTTAATTTTTATTTCATAAATTAAGCCATTACCATATTATTATATAATACATATTTTGCTTATCATCATTATCATGGGCGACCACTACAACTAAAGTGGGAAATTTGACATGCAAATCCACTTATTTACACCATTAATTATTTGGCCACTACAAAAATAACCTATCTTATTTTCACAAATTTTCACATAAGTCCTATTTAATAATTTCACTCACAAATGACAATATTAAAGCATGAAATTTTCACACATGCACCTTCACATATAATAAGCACAAAATATAACATCTAATTATTTTTATGACTCGATTTTGTGGTCCCGAAACCACTTTCCGACTGGGGTCAAATTAGGGATGTCACAGATAGGGTCTTACTCGCACACATATATCAGAATCACATATCAATGCTAACGTATTAAATGTGGTCTTACTCGCACACATATATCAGAATCACATATCGATGCCAATGTATTAAACGTTGTCTTACTCACACACATATATCAGAATCACATATCGATGCCAACGTATTAAACGTGGTCTTACTTGCACACATATATCGGAATCACATATCGATGCTAACATATTAAACGTGGTCTTACTCGCACACATATATCAGAATCACATATTGAAGTCACATATACTTCCAGGTATCAACTTTAAAATTGGCCAAAATATACATAAGTTCATTAACGAAATTATCATTCACAACCAAGGTCACATTATCATCAAATATTCAAATATATATATATAACCATGATTCACACTATAATAACACATACATATTTCATTTAGCCGAATATAGACTTGTAATTAATATGCAAGTGGTCAACATTCTAACATATATAGTTCATGTTATCACTTTAAATACTAAACTTATTCATTACTTTATCATCAAGCATAAATTATTTTCATTGCTCAATACTGATTCATAATTTACTTCTAATCAATATAACTATTTATTGATCACATATATTGAAATTTAACAACTTCTATTTACTTATAAACTTACCTCCGACGATGTAAAACGAAACGGGACGACTAATCGAGAACTTTCGTTTTCCCCTGATCCAAATCTGATTTCTTTGGTTCTTGATCTAAACATATTCAACTTAAACTCATTCAAACATATTTTCATTCAATTTAGTCAAAAAACACATAAATGGTCAAATTACCATTTTACCCCTAACATTTACACTTTTTACAATTTAGTCCCTATTGCATAAAACAAAAAATATGCAAAATTTCAACACACTCATGTTAGGCCAAATCTTACCCATATTCATACAAGTCCATATATTTAATTTGTTTCACATTTTAGTCTCTTAAATTATTATTTTTGCAATTTAGTCCTAATTATTGAAAATCATCAAAAATTCCAATACAAAACATGTTAACCCAAAACATATCTTTCATATTTCACCATCAAACAACAAAAATCACAAGCTCTCAACAATGGCATAACTCAAAATATTCACCAAATTAAAAAATTCAAGCATGGGTTTACTAGTACTCGAAGTAACGATCTCAAAAACGTAAAAATTACCAAAAACTGAGTAAGAACGAACCTTGAATCAAGCTTGAGAAACGACCGAACCCCAGCTTCTTTTCTTTTTCTTTCATGTTTAAGTTTCGGTCAAGTGTAAAATATAATGAATATGACTTTATTTTATGTTTTATTATAATATATGTTAACATATAACTTAATTACTTATTTATCCTTTATAATAAAATATCAAACAATTATAAACAAGGGCACTACTGTCCATCACACTTGATTATGGTTTATTTACAACTTAAAGGCTTCCATTTAAAAAGCCATAGCAATTCGGCCCCTTTTAGAAATAACCGCCAAATTTTCATTTTACGCGATTAAGTCCTTTATTTAATCAAACACCCAAGTGACAGAATTAAATCATGAAAATTTCACACACACAAATTCACACATAAATAACATAGAAAATAATTTTTAAATATTTTTCTGACTCGAATTCGTGGTCCCAAAACCACCGTTCCAACTAGGGTCTAAATCGGGCTGTTACAAGTTTAATATTATTATTGCCTTTATGCTAAATTAGTTAGAGGACGAGAGGTAATAGCTAGTTAATTAATAGCTAACTTGATAAAACTCGAGTTCTGAAGTTCATTTGGAACACTGAAATGAATTAATCTTGTTCATGCTTAATTGAATTGAATTTCGATTGTTAAAATTGATTGTCTTTAATTGTAGTTAATTTATTTTATTTTGATTAATTGCCTTCAATTTGGTTTTTCGTAATAAATTTTTTTATTACTACTATTTAGCCTGGCTAGTATAGAGTATTAGTCTTGGTTGAATTCAACCTCCCTTGGGTACGATCCTCATTCCTGAAGTGTTTGCTTGTAACATTATTCCATATTACTGTAACACCCCTAACCCGTATCCGTCGCCGAATTAGGGTTACGAGGCATTACCTATCCATACACAGCTTAAGAGAGTTAAACATTACTATATGGCTGAATATAACTTTAATACCATATATAAATAATGCACATTTTATCATGCCACTATGAACCATTTAATGAGCACAAAATGTAACTCATAGTACACCACATTTGCATGCTAGATCCCATACATAATTAACACTCACATAATCAGGTATACATACTCATACCAAAGGTGAATACATTCATTTTACTTATGGCTATTCAATTATAAGCATTAACTTAACATTTCTTTTTACTAATCAAATGGTCATACTTTCAATCATTATATATATATACACACGAATCATACTAATCCATCACATAATACATGCCATAAAACAGTTCTAAAATAATTTAGTAAAATAGATGAATATTCATTATACTTAACATTACTTCTTTACTGAATCATATAATAGCATAAAAAACATATATTCTTTGTATTTAATTTATTAACTTAAACTAATTCATAGTACAAATTATGCGTTCCAAGTAAACCAAATTTTAAGACACAACCGAAATATATATGTACATATATCTGTTATGAAAAACTTACCAAAATGATCGACTATAAACTATTCATAGCATTACCTTAAAACTGTGAGCAAATACCAAGCACGCTATATATATATGGCATACATATTACTAACTAATGCATTACATATTATGTAACATCCTGATTTTGGGCCTAATCGGAATAGTGGTTGTGGGACCACAAATTCGACATTAAAAAAATTATTATTTTTATTATTTATTATTTTAATGTCTACAATATGATACTAAAGTTGTGTGAAATTTTCATAAAGCAATTTCCTTGTTTGGGCACTCAATTTAGTCAAAAGGACTAAACTGTAAAAAAGTGCAAAACTTGAGTTCTAGAAGCTATAAGTATCAAATAGCTATAGAATTTTTAGTGGATGCCCTTATGTGATAATGAGCCCATTAATAATTTAGTGGAAGATATTTGTTTGGTATTTTTGAAATTAGTTTGAAAAGAAAAGGGCAAATTAGTAATTAAATTAATAAAGGTATAATAAGACAAAATGGCAAAAGCTATAATCTTTATTTCTTACTTCTTCCACCGAAATGAAAAAAAATGGCAGCCATGGATGAGCAAACATTCGGCCAAGCTTTGGAGCTTGATAGGTGGTTTTTGCCCCGTTTTTAATAATTTTTATATTTTCGGAGTCGTGGTAACTCGATTTAGCTATCTCGTACCTTCATTTTCAAAACTGTTAAAATTTGTTAATTTTTCCATTGCTAATAAAGTGTTTATTTTGATAATTGATGATATAAAATATATCCTTTTTGTTAGATTGTTGTTAGAAAAACAACATTTGTAAAGTGATTTTTTATAGAAATGTCGATTAGGGACTAAATTGAGAAATGTGATAAATTGTGTGGTAAAAGTGTGAATATGTGAAAAATGTGGGCTGTTGTAAGTATGATAAATATTAGACTAGGCTTGGGTAATAATAAAATTTTATTAGAATCGATTTACGAGCCTAGGGGTAAAATCGTAATTTTTGTGAAAGTCTAGGGGCAAAATGGTCATTTTGCTAATGTATAAATTATGGAATGTATTGGTTAATGTGATGATTTAAAGTAGTGAATTTTATCATTTTAGATCAAGAAACTAAGATTCGGGCTTAAATTGCAAAGTACGAGGTTATGGACTAAAATGACATAATTAGCCGAAATTGCATTTGAGGTAAGTCCGTGTGACTAAATAAGCATATTATCCATGTTATTGTTAATATACTTGAAATATATCTTGCTATAATTGTATTGAATTATATGTTAATGGAGTTAGGTATGAGAAAGTGATGCCAAGAGTTAATAACACTCATGTGATGATAGAATACATTAGAAATTTGATGGACTATGGTATTCCATTAAAACGAGTAAGTCGTACGTAAATAATGAAAATATAACGTTACCATGTATTGTACAATTAGTATGGTTTGAATTGTTGACTTGCGTTGTGATTGTAAATTATGAGAATTTATGTAGCAATAACTCCCGGTTGAACCTTAGGAATAGATTGGGATATTCATGCCATGACATTGGGTGATATGTGTGCTAGTGTAAGACATGTCTGGGACATGCATCAGTCACATTATGAGAGCCAGTGTAAGACATGTCTAGGACATGCATCGGCCTCAAGATGTACAAGCTAGTGTAAGACCTGTCTGGGACACGGCATCGACACCGATAGATGAGAGCCAGTGTAAGACCTATCTGGGACACAGTATCAGCCTCGATATATAAAAGTCAGTGTAAGACCTGTCTGGGAAATGGCATCAACTTCGATGTGCTAGCTAGTGTAAGACCATGTTTGGGACATGGCGTCGGCATCTTATTCCATGTTTGGGGCTATTGAATATCCTGGAATATTCCAAATGGTTTAACGGAAGATGTATGGTTTATATCGAATGATAGAGCTTATGACTATATTGTGAGTGGTACAGGCACTTACATGAAATTGATGAGATGTGAATTCCATTCATGTTGTATGATTAATAAGGAATGAATATGAGTAAGTATATGAGCATGTTGAGTAACGCATGTATGTATGCCAAACTCATGAGAAATGATTTCGGTTTATGATGCACATTTGGTGAGGATGTAAATAGGTAAGTCATGCCTATGAGAATGATTTTGTGATGACCTTATGATTACAGGTCTATGATTATAATGTATAAACATGTATTTTTACCAATGTGGTGAAAATGAATTAATAATGTGTGATAAACTTAGTATCATTAATTTACACTAAAATAGTTTTAGACAGCAGCAGTAATCCGACTTTGAAAATCCACCAAAACTTGTGGAAATTGAGTTAGAGGCTGAATAAAATATGAAATTAAAGCTTAATGAGTATAGTTTTACATAGAAGAAACTTTGTAAGCAAAGGAGTTTCATACTATGAAATATTTAAATTGTTGTGAGACAGTGTCAGAATGATTTTGAAATCCCCTGTTCTGATTTGAGAAATTCATTGAAAATTTTACAAAAATATTTATGGGTTATAATTTATATTCTTAGAATTATTAATGAGTATATTTTCAAGAGAAATAGACGAACATCATCCGAGTCCCGTATTATGAGATACTTAATTTTTAGTGAAGAGGGGTCAGAACTATCAGACAACAAAAAAGGGATAACTTTAAGGAATAAACTGTACTTATTGACTAGACCAAAAATTCTGAAAATTTTATGATAATAAGATATGTGAGTCTAGTTTTAGTGAAAATTAACAGATCTTAATTTGTAGTTTTTAGCTTCAGATATAAATAAATTGGTAACTATGACGTGAGAAAACAATATGACCAGAATATAAGTAAAAGTGTAATTATGGTTGTATTACCTTGAGAAGCATGTTGGCATATTACTTATCATTTTCATACAGTCTTACTAAGCTATAAAGCTTACTCCCTTCCTTTTCTTTTCTTTAGTGTTGTTAGGTTGGCTCGGGATTGGAGATTGTCGGAGGCAGCATCACACTATCAAGCCATCACCCTTGGAATATTGATATATGTTAAGCGTGTTCAAGTGAGTGGCATGTATAGGGACTAGGTTTTATGATATATATATATATTTATTATTAGCCAAATGTATTTGCTCATATTGAGTCATTTGTATATGGCCAAGAGGTGTGTCTTATTTTGATTATGGTGTGTAAACCTATCTATATATGCTATATCTTCATGCCTATGATGTGATTGTGGTTGTTTGCCATGCTTGGTTGGTATTATGTCATGTCTGTTGGATGCATTCTTTGGTTGGTATTTATTATAGTTTTGCTCTCGTTTTTCGTAGTTATTACCCCTTCTGTTTCTTTTCACTCTTTTGTTTGTTACTTGTTTGGGAGCCAAATTTTACTTGTGACCATTCGGGTACGTTTTGTGTTGGCCTACTTTGGTTTTGTTCTCCAATATTGTGCTTTGGTTGATCAACTTTCCTCTCTCCATCACTCTTCTTCTCTTAATTTTCTTTGCCTTAGCCGAACCTTCATTCTTCCCCTCTCCCTATCGGTTATTGACATTCATTTTTCCTTTTATCTTTGGCCGAATATTCTTCTCCTTCCCCTTTATCAATTCTTTCGGGTTTTAACGGTTGCACCTTGGTACTATTGTTGGTTAGTTCCTCTCTCTTTCTCCCTCATTATTCTTTTGGTTTTTGGCAGGCTTCTCTTTCACTCCTTAAGCCAAATACCCTTTCTCCCTTGTTGTCGAATTCCCTTCTTTCTTTCTTGCTTGGTTGAATCACTTTCGATTCCTGGAACCTTTTTGAGAAGTGAAGGACTATTCACTAGTATTGAAGCGATCAAATCTCTCTCTAAATTCAATTAAAGTTATTTGACAAGGAGGGTGTAATCAACCTTTGTTAGCGGTTTAATCGGGCTAAACCACAATCTTTCAAGAAAGGTTTTGGTGCTCTTGGATTTTTAGCATTTTTTGCAAACAAAGTGTGTGTAACAACACTGCCATATTCGTAAATCAGCAAAAGCCAAAAAATGTGACCATAAGCACTTCACGAGCGTGCGCTCACTCGTGTGGTAGTTCGAACGCATAAATATGGGCAGTTAATCGTAGAGGCCACCATGAGCGATTTTATGGGCTTAGGCCGTTTTGGGCCATGTTTGGCCGAAATGGGCTTTGTGGGTCTCACGAGCTTGTGGGCCTCACACGGATAAACCACATGGACATGGGGAAAATATTGGGCCAGGCTGTGTAGACCACACGGCCAAGGCCATTTTTAGACTTGTGGGCCAAACGGGCGTGTGGGCCCAAGTGGGCCAGCATTGTGGGTCTTGGGCCCATTCTCACTATTTGACTGTTAAGGTTGCATGGGTTGCTCGAGACGACTGTGGACCTACTGTTGGGTCGGTAAGTATACCTAGACCCCAAAATTGATAAATGACTGTTATGCTCTTATGAGGTAAAATGACTGATATGCCCTATGATATGTATGACTGTAATCAAGCATGACATTTGTGCATACACATATGATATTATGACGTGACGCATGACATATTGCATGGGGATGGGTTTTATGATTAGAGGAAGTGTACTAAACTAGCAGCTCTACTGCAAACACTATTTAGTGCAGCAACCAGTGCTATATTTTAGAGTGTAGGGATGGGTGGGTCGATTTTATCCCTACATGGAGTGTAGGGCTGGACAGAGTGGAGTGTAGAGGCTGGATGGGTAGGATTTCTGTTTGCATTCTGTACTGATACTGTTACTGAATTGGGCTAAGGCCCACACTGATACTGTTACTGAATTGGGCTATAGCCCACACTGATACAATTACTGAATTAGGCTAAGGCCCACACTGATACTGCTACTGAAACAGGCTTAGGCCCAGGTTGTATTTGCCTATTACATGATTGACTGATTGTTTAAAAAGGATTATACACTAAGTTTTTCATAAACTCACCCTTCTGTTTATCTGTGTAGGTAATCCCTAGTCTTAGGCGGGTCGGTGCTACAAGGTACTTGAAGGTGGCCACACAACTGCATGGACGTTCTTATTAGATTTTAATTTACAAGTAATTTAATTTGGGTATTTAGTTATGTAATAAGGCCTCTTTAAATTTTTAACTTTTAATTTGGGATTTTATTTATTTTGATTCATACCTGTTAGTAGTGGGACGCGGGTTTTCAAAAATTATAAATGTTTTTCAAAACACCGCGTTTACGCAACACATTTTAAAAGCTTCCGCAACAAACAATATTTTAAAGAGTAATAAAAAATTTAATATGATTAATATTATGCTAAACGATTTGAGTTTTAAACGAGACATCCTAAATCTTTGTTAAGATCACAAAGAGGTTTAATGTAGAACAGGTTTTTCAACGAACTTATGTTTTTTGAAAATCACATCAATGTGACATCACCAGATTCGACCATAGTGTCTAGGCTGGGTTTGGGGTGTTACATTTAGTGGTATTAGAGCCAGGTTTGTAAAACTCAGCTATGGATTTGGGTTTCTTCTAAAAATTTAGAATTCCAAAAAGAACTATTTCAAATGATTTAGAAGTATTTTGAAATGTTTTTCTGAATGTGTGGTACACCGAGTCTCCAACGCCAATCCTGTAAGTCCTCTGAAACAACTGTTTGTTTAAATTAAAATACTGAGGTTATTGTAGGTAATAAACTGTACTGAAATTCTCTGTTTAGGATAACCTAAAAACTGTAGTAAGACTACGATCTGCGAAAACAAAACTCTGAAATTACTAATAATATCTTTCATAAAATATCCTGTAATCAACACTGGAACTGAAAGCTGATGCATAAAATTGTTAATACAGATAAAAATATAAATCGATAATGAGCACTAGGGGTACTTTTGGAAGGGGTACAAGAGGTCGCAGTGAAGGCTACGGAGGTGCTCGTGTTGGGTCTTCGTTATCAGGCCACATGCTTAACATGGAAGCTAGAGAGGCACCACCTTCACCCGTAACTGAGACTAGGTCTCAAGATCGTGCGGCTGGGGACGATGCACTGTCCCAAGCTACGTTGTGAATTCTGGAGAGGGTCGCTAGGCCCAATACTGGTACTGTGGGCCGTGGGTCGATTACGAAACGACTTCGGTCTAATGGGGCTGAGATTTTTAGGGGTATTGCAGGGGTGACCCCTAATGTGGTTGAATATTGGATTGAAGCCACAGAGAGGATTATGGACGACCTTGATTGCACCTCTAAGCAGAAACTAAAAGGTGCAGTGTCACTACTAGGAGATGAAGCCTATCAGTGGTGGCTTACAGTTAAAGAGGGAACTCAGCTCGACCGGTTGACCTAGGAATTTTTCAAGACTACTTTTCAGGGAAAGTATGTGGGCGCTAGTTACGTGGATACCCGGAGGAGAGAGTTTCTGAATTTGACGAAGGGGATAAATCAATGGCTAAATATAAGGTTGAATTTTTGCGTCTTAGCCGCTATGCACGAGGCATGGTGGCAACTGAGTACGAGAGGTGTGTTCAGTTCAAGGCTAGCCTCAGAGATAGTCTACGGGTTTTGATAGCTCCACAGAGGGAGCGAGATTTTGTTGCTTTGGTGGATAAGGAAAAAATCACTGAAGATGTTAAGTAAGCAGAGCGCCAGAACCGTGAAAAGAAAAGGGGTAGGAACAAGAGGTATTCGGAGCCTTCAAGTTCATTTTTGAGGCCTAAGAAAAAGGCCAAAGTTGATGTGCCAGTTAGAGTTGGGGCTCCTGTTATTGCTATTGGACCACAGCCCTGTACTGATTGTGGGAGACGCCATCAGGGCGATTGCTGGAGAAGGATTGGGGTATGTTTGAGGTGTGGATATTTGGAGCACTGTATCAGAGATTGTCCACGGAGGCCTGAGCAGATGCAAGCTACTGGTTTGGGTAATGTACAGCCGCCGAGGGGCCATGGTCAGGCCAGGGGTGGAAATGGTACAGGTCATGGTCAGAGGGCACCGGGCAGAGGTGTTGGTCATACTAAGGCGAGGCAGACAGCTCTGGTATATACTGCACGTCGCTGAAAGGATGGAGATGCCCCAGATATTATCACGGGTATGTTTTTTTTATCTATAATGTACCTTATACTGGGCTGATTGATGTTGGGTCTACTCATTCTTATATAGCATGTACTGTGTCTGAGACTCTGGTATAATGGTTGAAAGTACCACGAGTGAGGTTATTGTGTTGAGTCCATTAGGGCAATTAGTGAGGGTAAATAAGTTGTTCAGAGATGTGCCTTTGGAAGTTCAAGGAATTATCTTTTTGGCAGATTTGATGGAACTCCTTTTTGGAGAATTTAACCTAATACTGGCTATGGACTGGCTGGTTAAGCATCAAGTGTGTAACACCCCAAACCCGGCCTAGACGTTATGGCCGAATCTGGCGTGTCACATTGAAGTATTTTTCGAAAACCATATTTTCATTAAAAACCCTTCTTACTATTTAAAACCTTTGGCCATTTTATTCCTTTTGAAAATCTCAGTTTACGTTGGTTTATTTTGCAAAATGTGGTTCACTGGAAAGTTATTTCTATTTAAAATCGTGTTTATTGTGGAAGCTTAATTTAAAATAGTTTAGGTTACGAAAACGTAGTGTTTTGAAAACAGTTATTGTTTTGGAAAACTGCGATCTATTTCTAACAAGTATCAAACATAGTAAATAAAATCCCAAAAGTTAAAATAAAAACCAGAGAGCCTTATTACAAACCAAACCGAAATTAAAGTACTGAGAAGCAAATAAATATAGTAGATAATAAAAGCAGCTGTGTGGCCAACTCCGAGTCCCTCGCATCACCGATCCTTTTAATGCTGGGGATTACCTATTCAGTTAAAAAAACGGGGTGAGTTTACAAAAACTCAGTGTGTAATCCCCTAGCATCCAAACAGTCAATCAAAAATAGAATTTAGAGCCAATCTGGGCCTAAGACCTATTCAATAACAAAACAGTCCAATTTAGAATATATGTGGGCCAAAGCTTAATTCATTAACATTTGGGTTTCAACCCATCACAGTATCAATTGGGCCTAGCCCATCTCAGAACCAATATCAGTTGGGCCTAGCCCATTTCAATTTCAAACCCATATGAATAATGCATGATAACCCATCCAACCCTACACTTGCCTCCATCCAACCCTGCACTACCTGTGAGGAATAAATCACCCACGCCATCCCTACACTTATAGTGTTAGCACCGGTTGCGGCATTAACTAGAGTCGCAGCAAAGCTGCTAATATCAGAATATGTGGCATAGCCAACAATAAGATTTCTTCCTCCATAACAATATCCCAATCCCAAGCAGTATGTCATGTAGGCAGAATGTCGTGCACAAAAGTAGTCATACAAATCACAGACCAGTCATTTACCTTCGAAGGGCAAAATAGTCATTTTACCCTTTAAGGGTATTTTGGTCATTTTACTAATTTTGGGGGGTCCCAATATAGATTACGACCTCATAGATGGTTTGTCATCACCTTGAGCGACTCAGGTAACCTAAATGGTCAAAACGGGTTAAATGGGCCCAAGGCCAATTACTCGACCGAAGTGGGCCCACACGCTCGTGTGGGCCATTTAGCACAATTTTAGTCATGGATATGCGAACACTATAGCCTAGTTCACTATTAGTCACTTACCGTAGATTTTATCCGTGTGGGGCCCACAAGCCTGTTGGGCCCACACGGCCTATTTCGGCCCATCGAGGCCTAGAACAGCCTAAGTACACGAGAACACTCGTAGTGGCCTCTATAGTTTATCGCCCCTGATTTCTGGGCCTGGTTTACCACACGAGCGATCGCACGCTCGTGAGACCTCAAATGCCGAAGTTTTAGTTTTTCGGCTTTTGCTGACCTACAGTAGAGAAGGGTATGATTACACACACTTTCGGCTTTTTAGCCGATTAGCGAACATGGTATACTGTTACACACCTATTTAGCGAGAAGCAGATTAACCCACGTGCGATCAACCTACAATCCATCGATGCATACTTGTTAGTTTCCTAATCGAAAGGGTTCATAAGTACTTAATCTCAAACCAACACTTACCACTCACCTTTAATGACTACAGTTCTGACTATTATGCTAATCGAATGACAACTACACCCTTTTTCTGCCGAGAAGTTGAGTTACCAAAAGAATCCATTAGCACCGAGCGAAGAAACAGAAGGCTAATGGACATTTGACAAAAATAATCCCACTTACCCTAGTTACCGATTGAATGCCCAAAGAGGGATTTGAATGCCTACGAACATTTGAGAACCCAAACACATGAGAAGGGTTAAAGAGTCAGTAACTCTAAACTAAATCATTCGATTTCATTAGAGAAAGACGATACAAAAAGAATCAAGAACAGAGTCAAGAAACAAGAAATACTTACCCAAGATCAATTGATAGAAACAGTAAAATGAAGAAACAAATCGGTCACTTGTCAGAGCCTAGATGCCTAAACAGACGCACACCAAGGTAATGAGAAAGGAGAAGTATTCAGCTATCTAAAAAGAAGAGAAACAGTAAAAGGGTAAAGAAGAAGTTGAATTCGGCTTAATCAAACTTTAGGAACAATAGGAGAATTGTTGAGAAAAGAGAAATAAAGGTTCGGCTAATCAAGGAACAACATACCAAGGAAGCTAATACTGAGAGCAAGAGGGAGAAGAAATCCTTCAAGCGAATGCACTTGAAAGGTAATAGAAAAGTAAAGAGTCACACAAAACTACCCAAACGGTCTTACTTGGATTCGACTACACTTGCATAAGGAGAAAAGAAAGGTACCAATTCGGCACTAAATGCCCCAAAATTGAAATTCCACAAAGAGAACAACTCCCAAAACTCTCTAATTTTTGAAAGTGCACACAAAGGGACCCCTTAGCCGAATTTGCACACACTAGATCCCTATTCATCTACAACACTCTCCAAGTTTGAAATTCCTTGATTTTATCCACCCAATTCTCTTCCATGTCCATAGCAACCATTATCATATCCCTTGATTTTCTCCCCTTGACCAATTCCACAACCACCTCAAGAGAGTTTTAATCTAACTCTACCTCTCTCGCCTTATGGGAATAAAATAAATGTACCTTGCAAATCATGGGATTCGAACTCAAGATCCCCTTTCCACCATAATGACGCCACAACCACTAGACCACATGCTTCATTGTGATGAATTTTAACCACAAATATTAATAAGGCCTACAAGCTAAAGCCAAGGTTCACTTAAAGGAAAAACTAAAATTTTGCTAAAGCCTAGATTTGAACCCAAGACTTCTTAGACATCCCTAAACACACCCAATTCACTTAACTACCACACCAAACATGCAATTTATGTCATTTTCTTGCTCAACTAAAATATTTATAAGCCGCCTACTAACAGTTCCCACGCTCAAGGCCCAATACTTCTAGGCCCAAAATTCGGGGTGTTACAAAGTGAACCTGGATTGTGCTACCAAACGGATGGTACTGAAAACTGTGGAGGGTGATGGGATAGTTGTGATTGGGGAGTGTCGGAATTATTTGTCAAATGTGATTTCTGCATTAAGGGCTGAGAAATTGGTTCGTAAGTGTTGTGAGGCATATCTAGCCTATATCGATGTTTCAGATTCTGAGGTTTCCTCCGTTAAAGATATCTTAACTGTTAAGGACTTTCTGGATATTTTTCCCATTGAACTGCCTGGGTTACCTCCAAACCGTGAAGTTGAGTTTGGGATTGAGCTCTTACCTGGTACAGCTCCGGTGTCCACGCCTCTTATAGAATGGCACCGAAGAAGCTTGTGGAACTTAAACCTCAAACTCAAGAGTTATTGGATCAAGAGTTCATCAACCCTAGTGTGTCTCTGTGGTTTGTGAAAAAGAATGATGGATCCATTCGAATGTGTACTGATTACCGGTAATTGAATAAATTGACTGTTAAGAATAAGTACCCTCTATCGAGGATTGATGATCTATTCGATCAGTTTCATGGAGCTTCAATTTTCTCTAAGATAGATCTTCGATCTGGGTACTATCAACTAAGAATTAAGGAGGCTAATGTTTATATGACATCATTTAGGACTTGTTATGGTCATTACGAGTTCCTAGTGATGCCATTTGGACTGACGAATGCACCAACGACTTTTATAGATTTGATGAACCGAGTGTTCCAGCCTTATCTAGATCGGTTCATGGTGGTCTCTATAGACGACATCCTGGTGTATTCAAAAACTGAAGATGAACATGATGCACATCTTCGAGTTGTTCTGCAGATCTTGAGGGAAAAGCAATTGTATGCCAAGTTCAGTAAGTGTGAATTTTTGTTACGAGAGGTAACATTTCTAGGTCATGTGGTATCTGCTAAAGGGATTAGGGTTGATCCTTGAAAAATTGAAGCTGTTCTGGATTGGAAGTCACCTAAGATCGTATCTGAGATTCGAAGTTTTCTGGGTTTGGCAGGGTATTATAGACATTTCGTAGAAAGATTTTCTTTGATTGCTGCACCTCTGACTAAGTTGTTGTGTAAAGGGGTGCCATTTGACTGGACTGATAAGTAGCAAGAAAGTTTCGAGAAGCTTGAGAAAGTTCTGATTGAGGCCATTGTCTTAATACAGCCAGAGTTTGGGAAAAAATTCACCGTCTACAGTGATGCATCACATGTTGGTTTGGGATGTGTGTTGATGCAAGGCGGTAAGGTGGTAGCATATGTGTCTCGTCAGCTTAAGACTCATGAGGAAAATTATTCGACGCATGAATTGGTGTTGGCCGTGATGGTTTTCGCACTAAAAATTTGGAGGCATTACCAGTACGATGAAAAGTGTATCATTTACACGAATCACAAAAGCCTCAAGTATCTTCTCACTTAGAAGAAGCTAAATCTTAGGCAGCGTAGATGGATCGAGCTGCTTAAGGACTATGACTGTTCGATTGAGTACCATCCTGGTAAGGCCAATGTGGTGGTCGATGCACTGAGCCGTAGGGCTATGACTGATTTGAGGGTGATGTTTGCTCATCTCAACTTATTTGATGATGGTAGTTTATTGGCCGAACTTCAGGTTGAATGGACGTGGATTGAGCAGATTAAGGCTAAACAGTTGGAGGATGAGTCATTGGGTCCTCGATTCTGACAGATTGAGAGTGGTATCACATCAGATTTTGGACTGAATAGTAAATGGGTAATTTATTTTCGTGGGAGAGTCTGTGTACCAAAGGATACTGATTTGAGGCAGTCTATACTACAAGAGGCACATAGTAGTCCTTATGCTATGCATCCTGGAAAGAATAAGATGTACTGAGACCTTTGCGAGTTATATTGGTGGCCGGGTCTTAAGCGTGAAGTTACCGACTTTATGGGTAAATACCTTACTTGCCAACAGGTTAAGGCCGAACATCAGTTACATTCGGGGTTGCTTCAGCCAGTTATGATTCCACTATGGAAGTGGGAAAGAGTAACTATGGACTTTGTTAGTGGGCTACCCTTAACGCCTACTAAGAAAGATTCAGTATGGGTCATTGTGGATCAATTGACCGAATCTGCCCATTTCATACCAGTTCGTACCGATTACTCGTTATAGAAACTACCTAAGTTGTATGTGATTGAGATAGTGAGACTACATGGGGTTCTAGTTTTCATTATATTGGATAGAGATCCTCGCTTCACATCTCCGTTCTAGAAGAAGTTACACGAGGCTTTAGGTGCAAGGTTGGACTTCAGTATTGCGTTCCATCCTCAGATAGATGGTTAGTCAGAGAGGGTGATTCAGAGACTGGAGGACATGTTATGGAGTTGCGTAACTAATTTCCGAGGCAGTTGGGAGGATTACTTACCGTTAGTAGAGTTTGCGTATAACAATAGTTACCAGTCTAGCATGCATATGGCACCGTATGAGGCATTATATGGTCGTAGGTGTCGAACTCCTTCGTGTTGGACTGAGTTGGGCGAATAGCGTGTTCTAGGCCCTGAATTGGTTTCTAGTATCGAGGACAAAGTTAGACTAATTTAGGATCGACTGAAGGCAGCATTAGACAGATAGAAGTCGTATGCGGATCTGAAGTAAAAGGAGATTGAGTATTATGTGGGGGACTTGGTATTTCTTAAGGTCTTGCCATGGAAGAAGGTACTGAGGTTTGGACGGAAGGCAAGCTGAGCCTAGGTTCATTGGGCCTTACTGTATATTGAAATGTGTGGGACCGATTGCCTATCAGCTTGAGTTACCTCCAGAGTTACACGAGATTCATGATGTGTTCCACGTCTCTATGTTAAGGCGCTACCACTCTGATCCCACGCATGTTATTTCGATTGAGGAGATTGAGGTTAAACCAGATCTAACTTTTGTCGAGGAGCCAGTTCAAATTCTAGAGTGTGATGTAAAAGTGTTAAGGAAGAAGTCTATCCCACTGGTTAAGGTACCTTGTCGTAATCACAGCTCAGAGGAGGCCAAGTGGGAACCCGAGGAGGCGATGCGACAACAATACCCTCATCTATTTTTATCAGGTAAATTTCGAGGCTGAAATTTTCTTTTAGGGGGTAGAGTTGTAACACCCCAAATCTTAAATAAATATTCTTGTATAGTTGTGACACAACTGTGTATTTGCTTCAGTAGTTATGTGTTCTGGGAGAGTCTGAGAAGTCTTGGGTTCAAGCCTTGGCTTGTCCAAAATTTTTTTTTTAAAGGAATAAACCCTGTCTCTAGTCAGTAGGCTTCTTAAATAAATATGGATAAAGCATGACAGAAAGGGCCTGCTGGTCTAGGGGATAAGTGGCGTGTTACCTATGACTGAGATCTGAGGTTCGAGTCTTGGATTTCACAATGGATTTTATTTTGCTGTGAGTAGGTAGGAGTGTTCTAGGCAGGCCGAAACTCTAAGGAGTTTGAAAGGGGTTTGAATTGGTTGGTTGAGAGATTAGAGGAGAGATTTAGGGAGAGATTTGAGGAGTGGATCAAGAAGTAGGGGAGTGGTGGTGCCGAAGTGGGATTCTCCTCAACCATTCAGCTTGTTGTGGCATCGTTAGCCATTCGGTCATAAAACATTTGGACTCTTAGTGCCGAAATTATTCTAGTTTTGCTCTCCTTTTCGGTAGCTATTACCCCTTCTGTTTCTTTTCACTCTTTTGTTTGTTGCTTGTTTGTGAGCCGAATTTTACTTGTGACCATTCGGGTACGTTTTGTTTTGGCCTACTTTGGTTTTGTTCTCCAATATTGTGCTTTGGTTGGTCGACTTTCCTCTCTCCATCACTCTTCTTCTCTTAATTTTTTTTGCCTTAGTCGAACCTTCATTCTTCCCCTCTCCCTATCAGTTATTGACATTCATTTCTCCTTTTGTCTTAGGCCGAATATTCTTCTCCTTCCCGTTTATCAATTCTTTCGGGTTTTAACAGTTGCACCTTGGTACTGTTGCTGGTTAGTTCCTCTCTCTTTCTCCTTTATTATTCTTTCGATTTTTGGTAGGCTTCTCTTTCACTGCTTAAGCCAAATACCCTTTCTCCCTTGTTGTCTAATCCCCTTCTTTCTTTCTTGCTTGGTTGAATCACTTTCGGTTCCAAGAAACTTTTTGCGAAGTGAATGACTATTCACTAGTATTGAAGTGATCAAATCTCTCTCTGCATTCGATTAAAGTTATTCGACAAGGAGGGTATAATCAACCTTCGTAAGCGATTTAAGCGGGCTAAACCATAGTCTTTCAAGCAAGGTTTTGGTGCTCGTGGATTTTTAGCACTTTTCACAAACAAGGTGTGTGTAATAACACTGCCATATTCGTAAATCGGCAAAAGATGAAAAATATGACCGTAAACACTTCACGGGCATGAACTCACTTGTGTGATAGTCCGAACGCATAAACATGAGGGGTTAATCGTAGGGACCACCATGAGCGATTTCATGGGCTTAGGCCATTTTGGGCCATGTTGGGCCAAAATGAGCCATGTGGGTCCCACAGCTAATGGGCCCCACACGGATGAACCACACGGACGTGGGGAAAATATTGGGCCATGCTGTGTAGACCACACGACCAAGGCCATTTTTAGGCTTGTGGGCCACACGGACGTGTTGGCCCAAATGGGCTCGCATTGTGGGCCTTGGGCCCATTCTCACTATTTGACTGTTAAGGTTGCACGGGTCACCTGAGATGACTGTGGACCTAATGTTGGGTCGGTAAGTATACCTAGACCCCAAAATTGATAAATGACTGTTATGCCCCTATGAGGTAAAATGACTAATATGCCCTATAATATTTATGACTGTAATCGAGCATGACATTTGTGCATACACATATGATATTATGACATGACGCATGACATATTGCATGGGAATGGGTTTTATGATTGGAGAAAGTGTACTGTACTAGCAGCTCTGCTGCAAACACTGTTTAGTGCTGCAACCAGTGCTATATTTTGGAGTGTAGGGATGGGTGGGTTGATTTTATCCCCACATGGAGTGTAGGGTTGGACGGAGTGGAGTGTAGAGGCTGGATGGGTAGGATTTCTATTTGCATTCTGTACTGATACTGTTATTGAATTGGGCTAAGGCCCACACTGATACTGCTACTGAAACGGCCTTAGGCCTAGATTATATTTGCCTATTACATGATGGACTGATTGTTTAAAAGGGATTTTACATTGAGTTTTTCGTAAACTCACCCTTCTGTTTATCTGTGCAGGTAATCCCAAGTCTTAGGCGGGTCGGTGCTGCGAGGGACTCGAAGGTGGCCACACAACTGCATGGACATTCTTATTAGATTTTAATTTACAAGTAATTTAATTTGGGTATTTAGTTATGTAATAAGGCCTCTTTAAAATTTTAAATTTTAATTTGAGATTTTATTTATTTTGATTCATACCTATTAGTAGTAGGACGCGGGTTTTCAAAAATTATAAATGTTTTTCAAAACACCACGTTTACACAACACATTTTAAAAGCTTCCGCAACAAACAATGTTTTGAAGAGTAATAACAAATTTAATATGATTAACATTATGCTAAACGATTTGAGTTTTAAACGAGACATTCTAAATCTTTGTTAAGATCACAAAGAGGTTTAATGTAGAACGGGTTTTTCAACGAAATTATTTTTTTGAAAATCACTTCAATGTGACATCGCCAGATTCGGCCATAGCGTCTAGGCCAGGTTTGGGGTGTTACAAATCTCAAATTTGGGTTTTATATAAATTCATGATAGTTGTGTATTTAGTAAAATGTTTAACCATAAATATAATATTTCAGCATTTTTAAGACATTTTTAGTAAATAAGATGATGAACTCATAACAGAATTCCCGACCCTTTTAATGCTATTCATCCTTTCCAAAATTATACATGTAGTACTAGTTAAAAAAATGACATGTTAAATATCCCTTTTATTTAACAACTACCAATTTGTGTAATATTTCTCAATGAAAAGATAAAGGAAATCTTATCGCTTTCTTTTTCTGCCAACTGTTACTATCCCTTACAACTTTAAAATCATTTATTTGAGTAAAGGTGGGTGTGCAATTTTATTTGAAAAATAAATTACTCACTATTTTTTTTGTTCTTAATTCTTAAAGTATGTGGTAATCCTATTTTGTCCAGGTTAAATTTGGGTTTTAGTTTTAAGAGTTTACTATTATTATTTCCTTTATGCTAAATTAGTTAAAGAATGAGAGGTAATAGCTAGTTAATTAATAGCTAACTCGATAAAACTCGAGTTCTGAAGTTTATTTGGAACACTGAAATGAATTAATCTTATTCCTGCTTAATTGAATTGAATTTCGATTGTTAAAATTGATTGTCTTTAATTTTAGTTAATTTATTTTATTTTGATTAATTGCCTTTAATTTGGTTTTTCGTAATAAAATTTTCGATTACTACTATTTAGCTTGGCTAGTATAGAGTATTAGTCTTGGTTGAATTCAACCTCCCTTGGGTACGATCCTCATTCCCGAAGTGTTTGGTTGTAACATTATTCCATATTAGAATTTAACTCATATACTTGTTGACACGCTACTTTATTAATTAGCTCTTTAGCTGTAGTATTTTTAGTCCAGACATTTGCACTTCTAGAGGTGGTTATTGGGCCAACTATCCCCAATATGACATGAAGGGTTTGACATGTGCACATCAGTTTCTAGCTCCTTTGCTCAACGTATCAAACCAGAGGATGAAAACACCTCTATCCAACAAACTCATTGAAGCTCATAAGACCTCCCTTATTCCCATTGCTTTACTCAAGTATTTCGTCATTGTGCCAATAAAATTATTTCTATGATACTTTTTTTAGAATGTAAAACAACGCATATGAATTAGGGAGAATATTAATAAGACATTTGCTTAGAATTCTTAAAAAATTGTTGAAGTATATATTTCCAGAATTCATGGTTTACAATAATAAGGAATGAATAAAGATATGAAATGATTAATTGTTCTTTTTTTATCAAATAATTTGATAGAACAAAAAGGGAGAAGTTAATGAAGTGCATTTTCTAGTTGTGGTCAATAAAGGATGGGAATTGTATGATGGCTTTGACATTTTTTTAGGGGTGAACATCCTCTGTCATAATCGTTGGATGGTGGTGGGAGGCAATTACCGCCTCCAATTTTGCATGGAACTTGATGGTTTTTTCCTAGTCCTGGGTAGCTAATTGGTGTCGCATTTGCACCCTCTTCCATCACCATTGAGCTTATCACCATTGCACAAATCCACAACACCATGATCTTCTTCTCCCCTCCCATTTTCTTCCAAGAAATATATAATTCTTTATTTAATTAAAACATTACACTATCTTCCAATCACAAGTTTGGGTTTTATATAGATTCATGATAGTTGTGTATTTAGTAAAATGTTTAACCATAAATACAATATTTTAGCATTTTTAAGACATTTTTAGTAAATAAGATGATGAACTCATAATAAAGTTCCCTAGTCTCTTTTAACGCTATTCATCCTTTCCAAAATTATACATGTAGTACTAGATAAAAAAATGACATGTTAAATATCCCTTTTCTTTATCAACTACCAATTTGTGTAATATTTCTCAATGAAAAGATAAAGGAAATCTCATCACTTTCTTTTTCTACCAACTGTTACTATGTAACACCTCAAACTCGGCCTAGATGTTATGGCCGAATCTGGCGATGTCACATTGAAGTGTTTTTCGTAAAGTGAGATATCGTTGAAATACTCGTTCTATATTTAAGCTCTTTGTATGTTTCTAATGGAGATTCTGATATGTGTAATTCATTTCAAAACTTGTGTCACTATCCTAAAGTATTTACTTTAAAATTATTATTCATTTCCAAAATATCGTTTTATAGCGGAAGCTTTTTAAAATAGTTGTGTACTTGCATTTACTTTGTAAAAACATTGTTTCTTTTGAAAACTCGACTTTTGCTATCATTAGCAGTTATAAACCAAAGCAAATAAAATCCCCAGTTTAAAATAAATACTTAAAGAGGCTTTATTATAGTCAAAATACCCAGAATAAAATTACTTATAAATATAAAGCAAATATGACAGTAAATACAGTTGTGAGGCCACCTTCGAGTCCCTCGCAACATCGATCCGCCTAAAGGTTACCTGCATAAATAAGCAGAAGGGTGAGTTTACGAAAACTCAGTATGTAATCCCTTAATAAATATACAGTCAATCATGGAGTAAGCAAATACAGTCTGGGACTAAGCTCGTATCAATAACAGTTTCAGTGTAGCAATAGTAATCAGTGCAGTAACAGTAATCAGTGCAGTAACAGTTTAAACATTATGCAAGTCTTACCCAACCAACCTCTACATTCCATTCCGTCCAGCCCTACACTCCATTTGGGGAAAAAATCAACCCACCAATCCCTACACTCCAAAATAGCACCGGTTGTGGCACTAAACAGTACTTGCAGCAGAGTTGCCAGTATAATTGGCTTAGAGCCATCAGTGATTTGCAGCAGAGCTGCCAGTATAGTACACTTCCTCCAATCATAATAAACCCATCCCCATGCAATGCATCATACATTCATGTCATGTCATATCATAGAATCATACATGCATCCATTACAGTTTAAACAACATGCTAAAATACAGTCATACATGTACATATATATAAATACCTCACATAGGGGCAAAATAGTCATCTTACCACATAAGGGCAAAATAGTCATTTTATCAATTTGAGGGTTTAGGTATACTTACTGACCCGACAGTAGGCCCACAGTCGTCTCGGGTGACCTGTGCAACCTTAACACTCAAATAGAGAAAATGGGCCCAAGGCCCATATTGTGGGCCCATACCCCTATGTGGCCCACACAGCCTAGAGATGGCCTTGGACGTGTGGATTACACATCTTGTCCCAACAATTTCCACACATCCATATGGATTACTCGTGTGGGGCCCACATGCTCGTGGGGCCCACACAGCCCATTTCAATCCAACATGGCCCAAAACGGCCTAAGCCCATGAAATCACTCATGGTGGCCTTTACGGTCAAACGCCCATGTTTATGCATTTGGATTACTACACGAGCGAGTGCACGCCCGTTTAGCGTCAATGGTCACATTTACCGGTTTTTGTCGATCTATGATAAGGGGTAGTGTTTACACACCTGATAGGATACTAGGTACGAAACCCCTTCTTGAGATGAACTGCATCTAAACAAAAGACAAATCCGTGACCAAAGTTAGACATGCTTAGAACTAATCGTACCAAAATCAATCCCCAACTGATAGCATTTAATATTATTTACCTACCACTGCTTCAACTGATGTAGCCTATCACTCCTCAGGTAAACCAAGTTCAATACGATTAGATACTATCAAAATAACATTTGACATGACAAAGGGTTAGAACCTCAACATACTTTAATCATAGGCATAAACCAACCAATTGGGGTACACCTTTTTCCCTCTCACCAAAGGACTTACCAACCGAAAGTAATCCTCTATGAACTGAAGCTGCCAATGCCAACATTTCCTCTTTTTAGAGAATAACCCCAAGCAGGAGAGGGAAAAGGAAAGGTATTCAGTAACAGTACAAAAGGGAGAGGAACTACTGAGATTCGATTGATCGAAGGAAAAGAATGAGAAGGAATCGGCCTAGGAAAATCGATTGAGAGGGGGGAAGAGCATGAAATTTGACAAGTAGAAAAGGTAACCAAAAGTTAAAAGAACAAGAGCCAAAACTCCAAAGAGATGAGAAGGGAAATAAAAGAGTTTTCTGACAAAGAGGGAATCGATTGAAGGAGAGGGAGAAGAGAAGAAATCGGTCAAGACCCTGAAGCAAAAAGCCGAAAAATTTTGAGAGAGAAGAAGGAAGTATTCGGCCAAGAAGAGCAAAGACCCAAAATGAAAACCTGAAAAGCCAAAAACGAAGGATATCGATATACTTACTAGAACAATTCGGTTTCTCCAGAAAGGAAAATAAACAAAAGTTAACAATTATCGCAAAATGAAGAGTAAAATGCCAAAACCCCAAACCGAATGCACTAAACATCAACATTTCCCATTCAGCACCAACTCTTCTCCAACCACAAATCCCCACGATTTTCTCCTAAAATCTCCTTCAAATTTCTCCTCAAATCCCTCAACTGATAACTCCTCTCTCAACTACTCAGTTTGAAATCCACTCCACCACCTTATTGTTTCGGTTAAAGTACAACACCTCCACAGCATCAGCAGCAAAATAAACACTCCCTTGCGTCTAGCAGGACTTGAACCTCAAACCCCTTGGAACGCTCCACACGCCACTACCCCTAGACCAATAGGCCTTTTATGTCATGAAATACCCATATTTATTTAAAATCCTACTGCAAAGAGACAGTGCTTATTCCATTACAAACAAAACTTTTTGCACCTGCCTAGGCTTAAACCCAAGGCTTCTCAGACACTCCCAGAACACTCAGAACACTTAACCCCTGAACCAGATAAATAGTTGTGTCACTTTCTTGCACAACTAAACATTTATGTGCAACCTTCTAACTGTTCCCATGCTCAAGACCTAATACTTCTAGGCCTAAAATTCGGGGCGTTACATACTATCCCCTACAACTTTAAAATCATTTATTTGAGTAAATGTGGGTGTGCAATTTTCTTTGAAATAAAAAATTATTCACTATTTTTTTTCTTATTTCCTAAAGTATGTGGTAATCCTATTTTGTCCGGGTTAAATTTGGGTTTTATTTTTAAGAGTTTACTATTATTATTTCCTTTATGCTAAATTAGTTAGAGGACGAGAGGTAATAGCTAGTTAATTAATAGCTAAATCGATAAAACTTAAGTTCTGAAGTTCATTTGGAACACTGAAATGAATTAATCTTGTTCATACTTAATTGAATTGAATTTTGATTGTTAAAATTGATTGTCTTTAATTTTAGTTAATTTATTTTATTTTGATTAATTGCCTTTAATTTGGTTTTTCATAATAAAATTTTCGATTACTACTACTTAGCCTGGCTAGTATAGAGTATTAGTCTTGGTTGAATTCAACCTCCCTTGGGTACGATCCTCATTCCCGAAGTGATTGGTTGAAACATTATTCTATATTAGAATTTAACTCGTATACTTGTTGACACGCTACTTTATTAATTAGCTCTTTAGCTGTAGTATTTTTAGTCCAGACATTCGCACTTCTAGAGGTGGTTATTGGTGTAAGAGTATGCCTAAAGATCAATCACGAGATGGTTGTAATAACATACTTGGTTTATCATGTTTATTAATATAAGGCGTTGCCATTATTATTCCAGTTTCTTTTCTGTGTGCATAAATAAACTATTTTATAATAATGTCCTGAGAATAATATGTTTATTCTCAAAAGATCCTTAGTCAAGTATTGTTATTGGCTAGGACAATAATAATGCATCAAGACTAACATGTAGTTGATTGATGATAAAGAGTTGTCATTGATATGGAGTGTCGAATCAATGCATGAATATGTGTGTTAGAGAACAACATATTGGGTGACCATTATGAGTATGTTTCTTGGATTATTATGTAATTGTCACAACATTACTCATAGTGATTAATATGTATATGATCCTCATACTTGAGATCATCTTTATCCCAACTTCGTGAGTTGTATATTTTGATACAATCAAACAAACACCGTGAATCGGTTGTTCTATAAAGATCGATGTTGGATATACCACAATCTATGTTGAGGATATAGTTGATCAATATAGGATAAGTCCTCCTACATAATGGGAGTAATATCTCGAGCCACTTGATTGAGTAAGGCTAGAAATGCATGGCCATGCTCAAATAAGTTGATATGAGATGTCATACTTATTTGTGTATCATAGTCTACTCGAGGTATCAAGAAACATGGGATGGACTATGCAAGTGTGACTATTCCATGACTTGTGTCCATTCCAAAGATATAGGACTTAAGGATGAATGCATGAAAGGTTAATCACAAAAGGTTATGTCGAATCATGACTTCTTGTAACTTAGGTAGCATTGATGCATTGCTAGATGCCACTCGTTGTTTGTAACATTAGAATCGTTCTAATATTATCGCTAACGTTACAAGAACTTATAGGGTCACACCCTATGGTTGAAATGAACAAGGTAAAACATAGTTGGTATATTGCTTGGTTGTCACATGAATTAAATTAATTATAGAATTAATTTAATTGGGCAATCAAATTGTTGAACATACTTGTTTATGTACAAGGATGTTGTACACATAATCGAGAACATAATTTTATTGATATATGAATTTAGTTCAGTATATAAGTTTAAATAAATATAGTTTACCAAATCTTTATTATAATTAATGTAATTATAATTTTTCGGTTAAACATTATTATATTTATTTGAATGATAATTATTATGTTCGGATTAATTTTAATGAATTAAAATTCGTTATAAATATATACCAATTAAGAGGGAGTTATATATAAAAAGGGTAAAAAACCCTAAAAAGAATAGATATATAACTAGCCCGAAAATATGAAAGTGGTCTAGCAGCCGTTTTAGCAAAATACTCTCTGAAAATAGTTTTTTGGGATTTCTACCGTTCATTGTCAATCGGGTGGACTACGTAGAGGCCGACATCGGAAAAGGTTGCGGCTTGGTTCGATAGTGGTTCAGCATTCCCGTTGCCTAGGCGTCGCTATCTACTCAGATTGAAATTTCAGTAAATTCGAAACCTTTTTATCACCCCGATTCGTTCCTTACACATTGATCCTTGGTTTGGATCGCCGGTTTTTAATTTTTTGCTGCGCCTTGGAGGCACCGGTGTTCCAACAATTGGGCCAACTATCCCCAAGATGACATGAAGGGTTTGACATATGCACATCAGTTGCTAGCTCCTTTGCTCAACGTATCAAACCAGAGGATGAAAACACCTCTATCCAACAAACTCATTGAAGCTCATAAGACCTCCCCTATTCCCATTGCTTTACTCAATTATTTCGTCATTGTGCCAATAAAATTATTTCTATGATACTTTTTTTAGAATGTAAAACAACGCATATGAATTAGGAAAAATATTAATAAGACATTTGCTTAGAATTCTTAAAAAATTGTTGAAGTACATATTTCCGAAATTCGTGGTTTACAATAATAAGGAATGAATAAAGATATGAAATGATTAATTGTTCTTTTTTTTTTTTCAAATAATTTGATAGAACAAAAAGGGAGAAGTTAATGAAGTGCATTTTCTAGTTGTGGTCAATGAAGGATGGGAATTGTATGATGGCTTCGACATTTTTTTAGGGGTGAACATCCTCTGTCATAATCGTTGGATGGTGGTGGGAGGCAATTACCGCCTCTAATTTTGCATGGAACTTGATGGTTTATTCCTAGTCCTGGGTAGCTAATTGGTGTCGCATTTGCACCCTCTTCCATCACCATTGAGCTCATCACCATTGCACAAATCCACAACACCATGATCTTCTTCTCCCCTCCCATTTTCTTCCAAGAAATATATAATTCTTTATTTAATTAAAACATTACACTATCGTCCAATCACAAGTTTGGGTTTTATATAGATTCATGATAGTTGTGTATTTAGTAAAATGTTTAACCATAAATACAATATTTTAGCATTTTTAAGACATTTTTAGTAAATAAGATGATGAACTCATAACAGAGTTCCCTAGTCTCTTTTAACGCTATTCATCCTTTCCAAAATTATACATGTAGTACTAGATAAAAAAAATGACATGTTAAATATCCCTTTTCTTTATCAACTACCAATTTGTGTAATATTTCTTAATGAAAATATAAAGGAAATCTCATCCCTTTCTTTTTCTGCCAACTGTTTCTATCCCCTACAACTTTAAAATCATTTATTTGACAACTGGTGAGTGTGCAATTTTATTTGAAATAATAAGTCATTAAATATTGTTTTTTGTTCTTATTTCCTAAAGTATGTTATAACATCTCGAATTAGGGCCTAGTCGGAACAGTGGTTTCAAGACCACAAATCTAAAAAAGAAATATTTATATTATGATGGTTTGATGGTCTATGATATGTTTGTATGCTTGTTTGAGAATTTCATGAAGAAAATTTATTTGAAAAACGCTCGATTGGACTTTAAGGACTAAATTGAATAATTTATAAAACTTGAAATCTAGAAAATTTTGGCTTTAAATTGATATGGATTATTAATTATAGGTCCTTAAATAGTAATTTGACCAGGTTCTAAAAATTTGGACAAAAATGAGCTTGGATTGGTAAAATTTGAAAGAATGAATAAAAGGGCATTTTTTTCATTTGGTAATTAAAAGATTAAAAAGGGAAAAATCAAGCAAAATACTTGTCCATCTTCTTCTTGCTTGGCCAAAAATCGCCATGGACACCATGGCTAGGGTTTTGTCAGTTTCAAGCTCAATAGTAAGTGCTCCCAAGCCCTATTTTTAATGTTCTTTGCATTTTTGAAGTCCTCGTAGCATGATCTACCCATTTCTACCCTTATTTTGAAGTAGGGTTCATGTTTAAAAATTGACCCATGCATGACGTGTTAGTATTTTGATGTTTAATGGAAGAATATGAAAGATTGATGTGTGTTTAACATCTTTTACTAAGTGATTTTGCATGAAAATGTTTAAAAAGGACCAAATTGTAAAAGTTGTAAAATGGGTAGTAGATTTGTGAAATAAAAGAGAAATGTGGACTGCTATAAGTGTAAAAAATGGTTCGGCTAGGCTTAAAGTGCAAAAGAAATAAACACATTTCATTTTACAAGCCTAGGAGCCAAAGTGCAAATATGTGAAAGTTTAGGGACAAAATTGTAAAATTTCCAAAGTATAATTTTTGGGTCAATCTGAATAATGTGAGTAATAAATAAGTTATATTTGAAATGTTAGATCAAGAAAAGGAGATTCGGGATTAGATTGGGAATGAACGGGATTATGGACTAAATCGAAATAAATAACCGTACTTCTATTCGAGGTAAGTTCGTGTGATAAAAATAATGCAATATCATGCTTTAATTGTAATGCTATATTATTATCTCATAAATTGAATGATTTGTTATCTGGATGTACATGACGAGAACTCGACAAGTAAGTACCTACGCTAATGTTATCATTTTTGTGATTGAATCTAAATTGGTATGTTAATTTGATTATGTTAAATTAAATGTTTATGATGCTATGTACGTGATAGTGATGTACTCCATGAAATATTCGATAGTCCACATGTCAATAATGTGTTATGTGATGATTGGATATATATTGAAAATGAAATGGAAGTTTATATGTGATGTTATGTCATATTCTATCGCTTAATATCATGAAAATTTTAAATGCCTTATTGTTATCATGAGTAAGTGATTGGTACTATGGACATTGAGAATGATATTATGAGCAAGCTCCACAGAGAAATGATAGCAAGGAAAATCCCGTTTGAACCTTAGAAATAGTTTAGGATACAAGTGATATGTCACTAGGAGCTATGCGATCTAAACTCATTGAGTTATGGTCTGAGTTCATGATATATGTGGCATCTGAACTCATTGAGTTGTGGTCTAGGTTCATGATGTATGTGACACATGTTTTGGTGTCCGGGTGCTGGTCTTGTATATTCTACCAGTGGCTGGGTAGTCTGACATGTGTTGTGGATACCTAATAACCTTTGTAAGCAGACCCGTGAGTAGCTCGAAAGCGAGCAACATGTGATATTTGATATGAGGTAGCATTGGCTACATATGAGGCACTTCAGTGCGAGATTCCGATGTATCCGATAGTATTCCGAGTGTTTGACGGGTAGTCTGAAGAAAATTTCAATGAGTAATCCAAAGATTATGTCAAAGAAATGACAAGGTATGACCATGTTGAAAGCGTACAAGTATGTACTCAAAACTCCTAAGCAATGACCTTAATATTTGACGAACATGTGGTAATGTTGCACTTCAGAAGGTTATGATTATGTGACCTTGTTGAGATGCAAATGAATGAATTATGATTATAAGATTTATTGTACACTATATACTCAATTTTGCCCGAGCCCAGAAATAAGTCCAAAAACAAAAATAATAAACCCCAAAAAAAATGAAGTCCAAGTTCAGTCCAAAATTACAAATATAATTTGGCCCGATCGGAATGGCCTATTACTTGAAAAGATTTAAGGTCCATCTACAAGCTTGACTCATATGAAAATATAATCTTCAATGATATACAATCTTAGATATGATTGCAATCTTAGATATGATATGCAATCTTAGATATGATACAATCTTAGATATGATTGCAATATTAGATATTATATGCAATCTTGAAGATATGATCTTGTAATCTTAGAGATTTAATTTGTAGATATCCTTTAATCTTAACCGTTGATGTAATTGATCTGTACCGTTGGATTTGGGGAGGCTCAACTATAAATAGAGGCCTCTCCCTTCATTGTAAAGCACTTGAGTTTTGGGAAGCAATAAGAATTCTTGAGAGCATTCACTCAAATTTCTCTCCCTCTTGCATTATTACTCTCTGTGGTTTGTTCTTATTTTATTCTTCGTCTATCTTAGTTTTTCAACCTTTTTTTTATTTTAATTTCTTCATTTTTCAAATATGTAAATTTATTCCTATCTTTTATACATTTGATTATGTATTTTATATATTATAATATTTAACCTTTTTATATAGTTTATTTTCAAATATATATTTTCTATGCATGTATATATAATATATTATCATTTCATGTATTTTGAACTATTGCATTATATTTTTATAATTTGTAAATGTTCTATTTATTCATTTTTTTAGTGTATGTCATTTATCTTATTTGTGCATGGTTTCATTTTTTTTATATATGCTATGTTTAATTATTTCTTTTATGTGCTATTTTATGATATATATTGTTGTATAATTTTTGCATGTATTATGTTTTTCTTTTAGTTTACTCATGTTTTTATTTGTTTATTAACTTATATTTACCCTAGTATGATTTTTTCATTAAACGTATGTTCATGTTATTTAGTTGTCTTAATGATATTATTTATGTTTGTATGGAAATGTTAGAATATTTTGTACATCTATGCTTCATGATGCATTAATATGTCATCCTAAAACGTCATTTAAAATAATATTCCAAGGTTTTTAAAAAAAAATAAAAGGCAATGCTTGATGTTTGGAAACTTCGAGAAAGGTAGTGCCCTAACTTACTGGGTTGTGATTTTTCTCATTGAATTCGAATAGTCAAGCACCCTTCTAAGTGATTTTCAGTTTTCAAAACTTAAACAATTATTTCGAGATTTCAAAACATAGTGTCCTAACTTACTGGATATGGCATTTTGTTGTTTCGAGAAAGAAATTTTCGAAAGACGAGCTTAGTTTCGAAGGTTTTAAAATGTTCCGTCCTAACTTACTGGATGTGATGTTTTGACTCGTTTGAAATAAGTGAGCCTTAATTTTCAAAATTGAGACATTCTAATTAAAAGAGGTTTGCATCTTAAAACTTTCAAATTTCCGACATTAAAGACACTTGATAATCAATTAGGTACCAATTTTTGGGTGTTACGAGGGTGCTAACCCTTCCTCGTACGTAACCGACTCCCGAATTCATTTTCTCGACTTTCGTAGACCAAAATTAACGTTTTAAAACAAAACATTTTATAGGGTGATCCAATCACACCTGAAAAGATTGGTGGCGACTCCCGTTTTTCTTAAAGTCGATTCCCATTTTCCAAAACTCGTTTTAAAAATGGTTTCGACACTAATGATATGATTACATTATGTTTAAGATGCCTGATGACCTTGTGGTGAATTATGTTTGAATGAATAAAGAACTTGAAGTATGATGCAAATTATGAGTTCACAATCTATGACGTGGGAAGGTAAATGTGTGATAAGATTTTTGAATAAAAAGTATGTAACTATGTAACACCCCTTACCCGAGACCATCGCCGGAGTCAATCACGAGGCGTTACCTGACTTAACTTACTAATTTGGGGCATAAAATTTGCTTTTAAAATTAATTTATTTCATTATTCCACTAATTTGGGGCATAAAATTTGCTTTTAAAATTAATTTATTTCATTATTCCTTATAAAACTGCCCACCTGCGTCATAGTCACTAAATAAATCATAACTCGAGTCCCAAAACTCAAAATTTAAATTCGTGAATTTTCCCTGAAACTAGACTCATATATCTTCTTATTAATTTTTTTCTAGAATTTTTTGGTCTAACCAATTATTACAGTTTATTAGTTAAATTTTCCCCTGTTGCACTGTTCAACTACTCTGACCTCTCCTCACTACGAATCAATTTTCTCCCTGTACAGAATTCAAATAACCATGCTGTTTGCTTCTTTTGAAAAGGAATCTATAAATATAAAATATAAATCCTAATTATTTTTGTACAATTTTTAGTTAATTTATAAATTTAGAACAGGGGATTCAGAAATTGCTCTGACCCTATCTCACTAAAATTCAAATATCTCTTAATATACAGTTCTTTTGCTTACTATATTTCTTTCATATGAAAATAAACTCAATAATATTTAATTCTATATCTCATTCATCACCTAATTCCATTTCTACTATTCTTGGTGATTTTCCAAGATCATATCATTGCTTTTGTTCAATACTATTTTAATGCTAATTTCACTTTTTCATGATTTCTTTGTATTAACTACCATTTAAACATACATAACACCGAAACATGTTCTTCATTAGCCATTTCAATAGCTCATCATTATCAAATATTTACATACCATTCTTTAGCCATATCATAAGGACATACACACAAAATGGCTAAGTCCTTATACATGCCATAAACTAGAACGTTTGTAAACGAAGATACCCATTTGGTAACTTGATAGTCGATAGTGTGAAGTGATCTCCAACGACCTCTAACCTGAGCTTTCTTTTAAGTACCCTGAAACATGGGAAAGTAAAAGAAGTAAGCTTATAAAACTTATTAATTTCACATGTAAAATAATAAGCATTAGCAATCAATTTAGCTTACTACTATGCTGTCATAATTTGCTTAAATAGTGTTTAGTTCTTACTTTCCCATCTTACTTATCGGTAACCTTACCAAAGGCTCAAAATACAAAAGGCACCTTACTTAATAGCTTGCTTACATACCTGCAACATCTCACTTAACACATTAGTACTCTTTCATAATATAGGCATATTGCCTATCATGTCATAAAGTGTCACAAGCATAACTGAAAACTCATCACTTACTTAATACTTGATAATCTCAATTACTTACAATCTCAATATTAAATAAGCCTTAAATATATACCTGTACTCTTTCTTTATGTTCTCACCTTGTCATTTCTTTGACTTACTCTTTGGATTACTCGGGAACCTTTTCCTTTTCAAACTTACCATTGCCATGTCTTGACATGGTTTTACGTGGTATCCTTGCCTTATGAACTCACTAATGCCATGTCTTGGCATGGTCTTACATGGGACCTTTTCCTTGTAGTAACTCATCAATGCCATGTCTTGACATGGTCTTACATGATCTCCTTACCTTATAGAACTTATCAATGCCATGCCTTGGCATGGTCTTACATGATCTCCTTACCTTACAAAACTTATCAATTCCATGCCTTGGCATGGTCTTACATGATATCCTTATCATATAGAACTTATCAATGCCATGCCTTGGCATGGTCTTACATGATATCCTTATCTTATAGAACTTATCAATGCCATGCCTTGGCACGGTCTTACATGATATCCTTATCTTACCAAATGCCATGTTCCAAACTTGGTCTTACATGGTATCCTTGTCTTACCAAATGTCATGTTCCAAACATGGTCTTACATGGTATCCTTGTCTTACCAAATGCCATGTTGCAAACATGGTCTTACATTGTATTTTTATTTTAGTGCCAATGCCACATCTTGATGTGGTCTTACATGGAGTCCTTAATCAATGCCAATGCCATGTCTTGACATGGTCTTACACGGGACCCTTGCCTTACCAATGCCATGTCTTGACATGGTCTTACATGGTATCCTTAACCGTCAATTCCTCCTTAAATGCCATGTTATGAACATTGAATTTTTCGTCAATTCCTTCTTAATTGCCATGGTACAACCATGGACTTTGAGATATCAATGCCTTGTCAAGTCATAGCTAAAACATACTTGCTCAAATTCTCAAGGTTAGTCACATAATTCAATAATAGCAATACTAATAACAATAATTGCATAATAATAAAATGCTACTCAACATACATATTTACATTCTCAATCTCATCATATCATCAACTTAACTTATTCTTATCAAACTACGCTAGTCAATACTTTCTTGTTATCATACAAAGCCATAATACAAAATTTGGTCTTACATTTAAATTATACAAGTTCTCTTTCCAATATCGAATTATTATCGAACATTAATCATTATATATGAAACTCAATACTAAAGTATTTATGGCCAAAATATCAATATATCATTCAAATATGCATAATTAAATGCTTATTAAACATATGAACTTACCTCGATACCAAAACGACCATTTTACCAACATTTTTTATTTTCAGTTTTTCTCCCGTTCTAGGTCCAAATCTCACTTTCCGGGATCTAAAACATCATATTTAACTTATTTAATTAATGTAATATTCAAAAAATTCCCTAACTCAAGCTTTGGCAAAATTACAATTTTGCCCCTAAATATTTGCAGAATTATGATTTTGCCACTAGGCTCAGAAATTAAAATTTATCCATTTTTCATATGTTTTATGACACGCTGAACATTTTTATCTTCTATGGAAACATCAAATTCCCACTCTATCATGTACTTATGAACATTAGGTATTTTTACCGATTATGTCGTTTTACTCGTTTTCACTTAAAATTGCTTAGTAAAAGTTGTTTAACATAATTTCAAGCTTCATATTCTACCATAAAACATCAAAATAAACACATTTAACCTATGGGTATTTTTCCAAATATGAACCCTAGCATGAATAAGCTAAATTAAGTTACTGGGAGTTCAAAAACGTAAAGAACATTAAAAACGAGACTAGAACGGACTTACTATTGAGCTTGGAAAGCTTGGAAACCCTAACCATGGCTTCCCCCATGCTATATTCGGCCTCCATGAAGAAGATGGACCAATTTTGGCTTTATGTTCCCTTTTTAATTCTTTTAATTACTAAATGACCAAAATGCCCTTAAAGGCTTTTCTTTCAAATTTGTCTTATTCTTGCCCATTTTTGTCCAAACTTAAATATAATGGTCTAATTACTAAATAAGGACCTCTACTTTAAGAACCCGTTTCAATTAAATCCCTTTTATTATCTAGAACACACATTTTGCTAATTTTACAATTTAGTCCTAATTATCAAATTAGGCACTTATACATAAAATTTCTTCACGAAATTTTCACACAATTATTCAATCAATGAATAAACCTTAAAACTTAATCAGAATAAAGTTTTTTTTACCTCAGATTCGTGGTTTCACAACCACTATTCTGTTTAGGCCCTATTTCAGGAAGTTACAAACTATACCTATGATATGCTCGTGATATATGCTACGTTGTGAATGCATTATTTATTTAAGTAAAGAAATGACAAATATACTTTCTATTTTCATACAAGCTTACTATGCTTTAAAGCTTACTCTCTCCTTTCCATTTCTTTAGTGTTGTCAAGTTGGCTTGGGGTTGGAGATCATTGGAGGCAGCATTACACTATCAAGCTATCACCTTTATGGTATTGATAAACCTTAACTGTTTTCGAGTGAGTGGCATGTCTAGAGGCTTAGTTATTATGTATGAGATTTTATGATTGGACCAAAGATGTTGGCTTATATTGATTCATTGTGTATAGCCATGAGATGTGGCTTATATTAGTTATGGCTTGTAAGCTTATTTATCCATGCCATGTATTAATGCCTTGTGATGTGGTTATGTGATTATGCTTTCTTGCTATAATCGGATAGTGTTTTAGTGTGTATGCTTGATAAATGCCTTATGACCAAATCGAAGTGGTCATAATTATGGAGTAAAAGTGTGATATGGCAATAAACAAATAATTCTTAGAATATGAAATTGGTGTAGAATGTCTCAGATAAGCATGTCGTCAAATGAATGTGAAATGATGCGTGTAGACTTGGTCTAATATAAGTATGTGAAACAAATGTATGACGATATGAAAATGTTATAATTGAGTTTTAATGGAGGATGTTTAATAATTAAATTGATGCTATATTATGTGCCTATGATGTGATTAGGTATGTGATGGATTAAAGGTAACAAAAGGCTTGGAAAATAGCCTAAGCAGTGACCACACGGGCAGAGATACAGCCGTGTGTCTCAACGGTGTGGAGGACACAGCCTGGAGACATGGGCATGTGTCTAGCGCGTGTGAAGTTTGTAGCATTTTTGCGAGAATATAATTCGTCACACGGCCTAGCACACTAGAGTGTGGCTTGCCCGTGTGATTTAATTTGTTTTGCTGACGTCATAAAAAGATAGTTACACGGCCTGAGTGCATGGGCGTGTTGAGGGCTAATGGGCGAGTGACTTTGTTTCATGGAAAAATTTTCTAAGTTTTCCCAAAACCTTCTAAAGTTCTCGATTTAGTCCCTAACTACTTTCAATGCATGTTTGGGGCCTCGAAGGCCTGTGTATGAATAATTTTAAATTGAAAGAAATTTAGTGGCCGATTTTGCACGTGAGCATATGTTTAAATACGGTAACGCCTCGTACCCTGTCCCGACCTTGGATACGGGTAAGGGGTGTTACATATGTGGTAATCCTATTTTCTCTGGGTTAAATTTTGGTTTTAGTTTTAAGAGTTTACTATTATTATTTCCTTTATGCTAAATTTAATTTTTATTATTTCTTCTATTTTATTTATTAATAGAAGTACTATCATATGCTTATACTTGTGGAAATTATGTATTTAGAATATAATTTTTTTTTAAAATAACATAATTATTTTAACCTAAAACTAAAACTATCCCTAAGTTAACTATTCGTTTCTCCTATTCCTAGTTTCGCAATGCGAGTCCTTTCAGCCAAGAATCAATTTTAGCCCAAATTATTAATTAAGTCAACAATAAACTTCCATTAACTATTTACTACCCTTAGTTAAGAATACCCTCTTAATTTCATCTTCACCAAGAATTATCGCCTAAGATGCCCTTTCTGTCTCACCTAGGCATAGAAATACTCTCTCAGTCGCACCACTTGGTACGAGTTCTACTCAATAGGATACCCTCTCAGTCTCACCTGTCTAGATCTTCTACTAGGGTGTCACTTCCTTGTAGATTAAGTATTCTCAAACAAAAACTCAATATTAGGTTATTATTTACTTAATCATTTAATTGGCGAAACAATAAAATCATTCAAAATAAGGATAAAGCACAAAATATATTTCAATATTTATACAAACATTCCATTAATAAAATTATTGAATGCAATATAAATAGAAGAGTAAAGGGACAAGAATGCTCATGAATTAATTGATGAAATGCCATGATTTTAGAACATCCTCCGCTCAAAATCGACTAACTTCGAGAGATAAACATGTATTGGTCGATTAGTTAATTAGTTAGAGGACGAGAGGTAATAGCTAGTTAATTAATAGCTAACTCGATAAAACTCGAGTTCTGAAGTTCATTTGGAGTGCTGAAGTGAAATAATCTTGTTCCTGTTTAATTGAATTGAATTTTGATTGTTAAAATTGATTGTCTTTAATTTTAGTTAATTTATTTTATTTTAATTAATTGCCTTTAATTTGCTTTTTCGTAATAAAATTTTTTATTACTACTATTTAGCCTGGCTAGTATAGAGTATTAGTCATGGTTGAATTCAACCTCTCTTGGGTACGATCCTCATTCCTCAAGTGTTTGGTTGAAACATTATTCCATATTACAATTTAACTCGTATACTTGTTGACACGCTACTTTATTAATTAGCTCTTTAGTTGTAGTATTTTTAGTCCAGACGTTCGCATTTCTGGAGGCGATTATTGGGCCAACTGTCCCTAAGATGACATGAAGGGTTTGAGATGTGCACATCAGTTGCTAGCTCCTTCGCTCAACACATGAAACCAGAGGACGAAAACACCTCTATCCAACAAACTCATTGAAGCTCATAAGACCTCCCCTATTCGCATTGCTTTACTCAAGTATTTCTTCATTGTGCTAATAAAATTATTTCTATGTTACTTTTTTAAGAGTGTAAGACAACGTATATTGTAATAGCCCAAAATTGCCCCGGCCCGTAAAATAAATAAATGAAAGCAGAAACAAAAATTAAATAAATTAATAAAAGTTTTACAGTCCATTTATAAAGCCCAAAACTCGGTTACATATATAGCCCAAAATCCATTAACCCTATACCCAGTTACACTTAAAACCCAACAGCCCAAATACCCAGACTAGACCCAAACTATCGAGGCCCAATGTCTAAATCGAATCTAGAAACCTTAGGGTTTCCAGAAACTTCGCGCCGTAAGTACCCCAAGCGTCCCACCCTTTCATCTCACGTCGTTCCAGTGGGCTTCACTGGTGCCGTGACTCCGGCCCCATATCATGTCGTGATCCGCACACAAATCGACGCCAGCGCATTCACTGTCGGATTCCTCACTGTTACCTGCAAAAAGGGAAAGAAACAGCAGAGACGAAACAAACATAGCAAGAAATAAATTTGAAATTTGTAAATATATTTTATGAAGGCTATAAAAGCCCGAATAGAAGCAATGTAAAGGGGTTTTTTTTTTACAGGCATATATATAATAAAAATCAAGAAACAGAGGTGATTCGCTTTACCTTTTTTTATATATATATATTGTTATGAAATCACCAGAATACACATAAATATCACTAAAAGATAAAGCAAAGAGAGACTTACCATCAGATTTTCGCTAAAAATTGAAGCTTTTCAACTTCCGGCCACCATATCCGGCGGGGCCAATGGCAACGCGTGAGCGCATGAGCCCGATGACCGGGGATTGGCCTGACGGAGGCCGGAGCTCGGAGGGCCTTTCTCTTTTCCTCTTTCAGAGGATTTTTAAGTTTTTTTTTTTAAACTGGTTGCAAAATGATTTTAGGGCCAAAATCTGACCTATATAGTATTACAAAAACGACGACATTTTACTTAGTTTAATAAGTATCAAAACGGCACCGTTCAAATAGAAGATCCGCGCATTGACCCATGACCTGGGGAGGATCCGCGTGTTTTTGAGAAATGGGCAAATTGCCCAATTGGTCCTTCCATATTTTTAATAATTATAATTTCATTTTATTTTTATTATAATTTTGCCCTAACTTTTTATTCCTGTTTTAATTTAGTCCTAGCTGCTATAATAAGGCTTATTTTGGAAACGTGTCGTTGTTGGGATTAGGGCTAGTTGCCCAGTGAGTCCCTCATATTTTAGTGAGCATTTCAATTAGGCTCAAAATTTTATTTATTTGTAAATTAACCCTAGATTTTTAATTAAATTCAATTTTAATTCCCTTTTATAGATTTAATTTATTTTAAAAACTATATGTATTATTTATTTCTATAAACATTAGTTACATGTAAATAGTATATATATTATTTATATATTATCTATCATATTGTTTATATTATTATATATTTATAAATTTTACTATATATTATATATTTTACCATATATTATTCCTTACATTACTTTTATTTTATTATAAGATATACATTATTTTATTACTCATTAATTACGTATGTTTTTTTTTAATTTTTTAAAATTATTATTAAATAAATATGTGTAATATCAATATTTAGCACATTATTTTTCTAATATATTAAGTTATTATATCCTATAATATGACTTATATTTATTAATCATTTTAAAAAGGAGTTCTCCTTTATCATTCTTATATTATTTTAAGTATTTTTAAATATCTTTATTATTATTTTTTTACTAATATTTTATATGTTTATAATTTGTTTATTTATTTTTGTATTTTTTTTGGTATTGTTTTAGTAGGTTAAAATTTTATAAATTATTTGTTATTTTATGTTATTGTTTTTACATATTCGCATGAAAATTAATTATTTATGTTGATTTAAGTTATATTTGCATGAAATATTATTGTATATATATATATATTATGCAATTTATATTGTTATATTCATTATGCTCTAAGTTGTATTTTGCATGTATCGATAATGCATGTATATTTATGTTAATTATGATCATGTATGCATAAAATGATAATACATATTATGTAATTTATGTCATTATTTATCATTTTTTTATTATATTTTGCATAGAATGACAAAATATGTACCATGTAGGTTAATTTATTCCTTTGTAATAAGTTGAATGCATCATCACTTTAAAGAACTTTTATATTTCATTCGATCCAAAAGAATTTAAAAAATAAGGCAATGTTTTTGGTACTTAGAAATTCGGGAAGTAGTGCCCTAACATGCTGGATTGCGATTTCCCGTTTGTCTAAATGCCTAAAATATCCTTGTAACGCCCAATTTTTGGGTTTTCTGTGTTTCTGTGTTTTTTTTTAAAAAAAATTGTGTGTTCTGGTTGGTTAAAATATATATTTTAATAGGTTAGTGGGCCTTTGGGAGACCTAAACTTAAGTTAAATCCGTAGTAGTCTTCGGAATTTTGATTTTAAGAACAAGTGATGCAATTGGCATTTGGGCTTTTAAGAGTAAAGGGGTAAAAGATGACACAAAAAGAAGTGTGGTGTAGTGGCAAGGTAGTGCCACTTAGGGGACAAGGAAGTGACGCCATAGAGGAAGCAACGGGTCCAAGGTTCAAGTCTTGGCTCTTGCAATTTATTTTGGTTTTTCTTTTCAATAAATCTGGAAGCAAGTAGGTGCGCTTTAAAGTTTAATGTGTTGGACTTATGACACAAATGAGTTGATGACCTAGTGGTGGTGGCGTGATTTAGCATGTGAGAGGACTTTGGTTCGAATCCCTTGGCACACAAAGGTTGATTATTTTGCTATGTTGGGACGACAAGAGTTGGTGTTGGTTTTAAACTCTAATGATGGAGGGATCCCACATCGGGAAGCTAACATAAGAGTAGATGGAGAGCTGGCTTTAAATAGAGCAAACCATGAGGAGAGTTGGCATACCCTTCTTGGTTGGTCCCTTTCGCTTGGTGGCATGCTCGTTCGGGTCGGGCGTCAGCTAAGAGTGTGGGAGCGTGGATTAACTGCAGTTTCCTAGCAGCTGTGTATTTCTCACTACTCTAGCAGTAGGACGGCTATTTCAGGCCACGATGGGCTGAAATGGGCCATGTAGTTCCAATGGGTTCGTAGGCCCAAGTGGATAAGTTGTAGAATTACTAAAATACCCCTGTAGGGTAGGACTACCGATTTACCCCTAGAGGGTAAAAAGACTATTTTGCCCCTCGTGCGTAAATGACTAACTTCTGTGATGATTGGGTTAATTGACGTGGATTTATTGTAGTTATCGTTAATTCGTAAGTTTAATGTGTTAGTGATCGATCGTAGGATTATCGCGTGGGAAATATCGTCATCAATCGTCATCAACCAGGTGTGTAAACGACAGCCTCCCTTAGACTGAATCGGTAAAAGCTGAAATGCCGAAACGTTGGTATTTTGTGAACTCACAAGCGTGCAAGCGCTCGTGAGACAGTTGTTAATGAATATGGTGCATTTGATTGATTAGAGTGCAGAGTACATATTTTCGTGCACAACAGTATTTTTGGGCTTAATAGGCCGAAAACGGGCCAATGGGCCAACAGGCCCACTTTGGTAAAGAGACGAGGTAAGTACTCCTGATTACTTGGTAAACGTTAGAATGAGCATGAAACCCTAGCAATAGGTAATAATTACTGAAATACCCTTATGCATGCAAAATTACGATTTTACCCCAAGGGATATTTTATTTTATCTGAAAAGCATGATGTTCTGTTTCTGTGTTCGTATGCCATGACATATTATTCTGTTGCATGGGACATGAGTTTATATTGATGGAGGAAGCGTTACGCGGCCTCACCAAACTCGTGGCCTTGCCAAATATATCCTGTCGTGACTTCCTCACAATATCCGCAGCGACCTCATTTGCAGTGTGGTGGCTTCACCACATATATAAATATTTATATCTGTTCTGGTGGCCTCGCCACAATATCTCAGATATCTGGTGACTTCATCACAATATCCGCGACCTCGCCGCAATTTTTGTGGTGTGTAGCGGTTGGGTGGGTCGAGTAGTCTCCCACATGGTGTAAGGCTGATGCGGGGTGTTATGGATGGCTCTGGTTGGGATTTTTGCATTCATGATATATTTGTTCTCAGATCTGCTATGGGCCTATGAGTTTCATTCGATTTACAGACTAGGCCAAGGCCCAGATAAGTCTGACTCTGAGGTTTGATCTGTTTTGGGCTATGGTTGGGTTATGTTACACACTGAGTTTACCAAACTCACCCTTTACTTTCATCTCTGCAGGAAATCCCCAACCATAGTGGACTTGGAGCTGTGAGGGATTCGGAGTGGCCACATCACCTGCAAAGTTGGTTTTTTTAAGTTAGTTAATTTTTTTTATATTATGATTTAATTTTGGGTTTTAAGTTGTAATAAGACCGCTATATAAATTTCTCTTTCCGCTATGATTTTTATTTTCTGATTATATTTATACTATGTTGAAACTGCTAGTGTTAGGTTGCGCGGGTTTTCAAAATTAATGAACATTTTCAAGACTCAACAAGCACGACAAATGGATAGCCTAAAGATTGATAAACCGGCTTTTCATTCAATTGTTGTTTTTACAAAGACCACCTTAATCACTTAATCCAATGAATGCATACTAAGTCGTAAGTCCATGTGCCACATCATATCTGGCCATAACGTTTGGGCCGGGTCTAGGTTGTTACATTTTGTGGTATCAGAGCCAAGTTGCAACAACTCAATTGTGGAACAGGTCTAAAAATGGGAGTTTTAAAGAAACATTGAATAAAGGTTTTCGAAAATCATTTTTTAGGAACTTGATTATAAATTATTTTCGAGAATGTTTCCAATATTTTCTCTTTACAAATAGACAATTTTAAAGATTAAAATCAGTTTTCTAAAATTTGTTTTTTTTAGAAGATGGCACACCGAATCTCCGGCCCAAGCCTATAAGTTTTCTGAGCCTCTTTGATTATTTTTGAAGTATCTGTTATATGCTTGTACAAAACCTTATCATGGTACTTTAGTTAGGGTAACACTAGAACTATAGAAACTCTGATAAGTAGACTGAGACTGTAGCTAGGCTACCGCGAAAGAAAACAAACTCAAACTCTGAATTACTGTTATTCATAAGACATCTGTAATAAACACTGAAATATTAAATTGATTCATAAAATTCTTAATCAGGTAATACGAAATGAGTACACGAGCAGCTCGTTGAAGAGGCCGTGGACCCTCGAAAGATTGAAGCGATTCTGGAATGGAAGCCACCAAGGTCAGTGTCGGAAATTCGAAGTTTTCTGGGTTTAGCTGGGTACTATAGAAGGTTTGTGGAAGGATTTTCTGTGATGGCAGTGCCTTTGACAAAGCTTATAAGGAAGGGAGTACCGTTTGTTTGGACTGAGAAAGAACAGAAATCTTTTGAGAAGCTGAAGAAAGTTCTGACCGAGGCACCTGTACTGATTCAGCCAGAGTTCGAAAAAGATTTTACCGTATGCAATGATGCATCACATGTAGGGTTGGGCTGTGTGCTGATGCAAGAGGGTAAAGTGGTTGCTTATGCATCGCGATAGCTTAAACCACATGAAGTTAACTATCCTACTCATGTTCTGGAGTTGGCAGGGGTAATCTTTGCACTTAAGATTTGTAGACATTACCTGTACGGAGAAACGTGTATTATATACACAGATCATAAGAGTCTTAAGTACTTGCTGACTCAGAAGGAGCTGAACCTTAGGCAGCGGAGATGGATAGAGTTGCTTAAGGATTATGACTGCGCGATTGAGTATCACCCAAGCAAAGCTAATATGGTGGTTGATGCCCTAAGTCGTAGAACTATATCTGATCTGAGAGCCACGTTTACTCGTTTGAGTCTATATGACGACGATAGTCTATTAGCAAAATTACAAGTTAGGCCGACCTGGGTGAATGAGATTAAGGAAAAACAGTCAAGGGAAGAGTCCCTGGTTTCTCGATTCCAGCAAGTTAAGAATGGGGATACTTCTGAGTTTGGATTGAACAGTGAGGGAGTTATGTGTTACCGAGGTAGAGTTTGTATTCTGAAGGACTCTGACTTGAGGCAAGCAATTCTAAAAGAAGCTCATAGAGGTCTGTGTGCTATGCATCCTAGAGGGAATAAAATGTATCGTGACTTAAAGGAGTTGTATTGGTGGCCTGGATTGAAGCGAGAGGTAACGGAATTTGTGGGAAGATGTCTGACTTGTCAGTAAGTGAAAGCTGATCACCAATTACCTTTCGCACTTTTATAGCCAGTGAAAGTACCACTTTGGAAGTGGGAAAGGGTAACCATGGATTTTGTGAGTGGGTTACCCTTGACACCTTCGAAGAAGGACTCGATTTGGGTAATTGTGGATAGGTTGACCAAATCTGCTCATTTTATACCTGTCCGCACTGATTATTCACTTCAGAAGTTAGCCAATTTGTATGTGGCAGAAATAGTGCGACTTCACGGAGTGCTAGTGTCGATTATCTCTGATCGAGATCCTAGATTCACATCTCGGTTTTGGCAAAAGTTGCATGAGGTATTGGGTATGCAGTTGAACTTTAGTACAGCCTTTCATCCTCAAACTGATGGTTAGTCGGAAAGAGTTATTCAGATTCTGGAAGATATGTTGAGGGGATGCGTTATTGACTTTCGAGGCAGTTGGGAGGATTACTTACCGTTAGCAGAATTTGCATACAACAACAGTTATCAGGCAAGTATTCGAATGGCTCCTTATGAGGCACTGTGTGGGCGAAGATGTCGTACACCTAGTTGTTGGACCGAGTTGGGTGAACGACAGGTTCTTGGACCTGAATTGGTGGCAGATACTGAGGATAAGGTCAGGTTGATTAGAGACCGGTTGAAGGAAGCATCTGATAGACAGAAGTCATATGCAGATTTGAAGCACAAGGGAATTGAGTACTCTGTGGGTGATATGGTCTTCTTGAAGGTTTCACCTTGGAAGAAAATATTAATGTTTGGGAGGAAAGGCAAGTTAAGTCCGCGGTTCATTGGGCCATATCGGATTCTTAAGCGACTGGGTCTAGTGGCTTATCAGTTGGAGCTACCTCCAGAGTTGGATGGGATTCATGATGTCTTTCACGTCTCCATGTTAAGGCGGTATCATTCTGACCCTACTCATGTTGTGCCGGTTGCAGAGATTGAGGTCCAAACAGACTTGACTTTTGAGGAGAAGCCTGTGCAGATTTTGGATCGAGATGTTAAGATTTTGATGAGGAAGTCGATTCATAAGTAAAGGTCTTTATGGCGTCATCATGGCGAGAGAGAAGCTACTTGGGAGCCGTGGTGGCGATGCGTCAACAATATCCTTATCTGTTTGATTCAGGTAAAATTTCGATGACGAAATTTCTTTAAGGAGGGTAGAGTTGTAACGCCCAATTTTCGGGTTTTCTGTGTTTCTGTGTTTTAAAAAAAAAAATTTGTGTTCTGGTTGGTTAAAATATATATTTTAGTAGGTTAGTGGGCCTTTGGAAGGCCCAAACTTAAGTTAAATCCATGGTAGTCTTCGGAATTTTGATTTTAAGAACAAGTGATGCAATTGGCGTTTGGGCTTTTAAGAGTAAAGGGGTAAAAGATGACATAAAAAGGAGTGTGGTGTAGTGGCAAGGTAGCGCCACTTAGGGGAAAAGGAAGTGACGCCATAGAGGAAACAAGGGGTCCAAGGTTCAAGTCTTGGCTCTTGCAATTTATTTTGGTTTTTCTTTTCAATAAATCTGGAAGTAAGTAGGTGCGCTTTAAAGTTTAATGTGTTGGACTTATGACACAAATGAGTTGATGGCCTAGTGGTGGTGGCGTGATTTAGCAAGTGAGAGGACTTCGGTTCGAATCCCTTGGCACGCAAAGGTTGATTATTTTGCTATGTTGGGACGGCAAGAGATGGTGTTGGTTTTGAACTCTAATGATGGAGGGATCCCACATCGGGAAGCTAACATAAGAGTAGATGGAGAGTTGGCTTTAAATAGAGCAAACCATGAGGAGAGTTGGCATACCCTTCTTGGTTGATCCCTTTCGCTTGGTGGCGTGCTCGTTTTGGGTTGGGCGTCAGCTAAGAGTGTGGGAGCGCGGATTAACTGCAGTCTCCTAGCAGGTGGGTATTTCTCACTACTCTAGCAGTAGGACGGCTATTTCGGGCCGCGATGGGCTGAAATGGGCCATGTAGTCCCAATGGGTCTGTAGGCCCAAGTGGATAAGTTGTAGAATTACTAAAATACCCTTGTAGGGTAGGACTACCGATTTACCCCTGGAGGGTAAAATGACTATTTTGCCCCTCGTGCGTAAATGACTAACTTGTGTGATGATTGGGTTAATTGACGTGGATTTATGGTAGTTATCATTAATTCATAAGTTTAATGTGTTAGTGATCGATCGTAGGATTATCGCGTGGGAAATATCGTCATAAATCGTCATCAACCAGGTGTGTAAACAACACCCTCCCTTAGACTGAATCGGTAAAAGTCGAAATACCAAAACGTTGGTATTTTGTGAACTCGAGAGCGTGCGAGCACTCGTGAGACAGTTGTTAATGAATATGGTGCATTTGGATGATTAGTGTACAGAGTGCGCATTTTCGTGCACAACAGTATTTTTGGGCTTAATGGGTCAAAAACGGGCCAATAGGCCAATAGGCCCACTTTGGTAAAGAGATGAGGTAAGTACTTCTAATTACTTGGTAAACGTTAGAATGAGCATGAAACCCTAGCAATAGGTTATAATTACTGAAATACCCTTATGCATGCAAAATTATGATTTTACCCCTAGGGATATTTTATTTTATCTGAAAAGCATGATGTTCTGTTTCTGTGTTCGTATGCCATGACATATTATTCTCGCTGCATGGGACATGGGTTTATATTGATGGAGGAAGCGCTCGCAAACCTCATCGCAATCTAGTGGCCTCGCCACATATATATGCTACGGTGACTTCGTCCACAATATCCGTAGGCTCATTTGCAATCCGGTGGCTTCGCCACATATATAAATATTTATATCTGTTCTGGTGGCCTCACCACAATATCTGTATCTGGTGACTTCGTCACAATATCTGGCAACCTCGCTGTAATTTCTGTGGTGTGTAGCGGTTGGGTGGGTCGAGTAGTCTCCCCACATGGTGTAAGGCTGGTACGGGGGTGTTATGGATGGCTTTGGGTTTGGATTTCTGCATTAATGATATATTTGTTCTGTATCTGCTATGGGCCTATGAGTTTCATTCTGATTTCTATACTGGGCCAAAGCCCAGATAAGTCTGACTTTGAGGTTTGATATGTTTTGGGCTATGGTTGGGTTATGTTACACACTGAGTTTTCCAAACTCACCCTTTACTTTCATCTCTGCAGGAAATCCCCAACCATAGTGGGCTTGGAACTGTGAGGGATTCAGAGTGGCCACATCATCTGCAAAGTTGGTTTTTCCAAGTTAGTTAATTTTTATTATTTTTTTATATTCTAATTTAATTTTGGGTTTTAAGTTGTAATAAGGCCGCTATATAAATTTCTCTTTCCGCTATGGTTTTTATTTTCTGATTATATTTATACTATGTCAAAATCAAGTAGTGTTAGGTCAATTGGGGTTTTCAAAATTAATGAACATTTTCAAGACTCAACAAGCACGGCAAATGGATAGCTTAAAGATTGATAAACCGGCTTTTCATTCAATTGCTGTTTTTACAAAGACCACCCTAATCACTTAATCCAACGAATGCATACTAAGTCGTAAGTCCATGTGACATGTTAGATCTGGCCATAACGTCTGGGTCGGGTCTGGGGTGTTACAATCCTTCTAAATAAGTTTTGAAAATCACAAGATAATTTCAGTTACGAAAGTTCAAGATTATCGTGTCCAATCATGCTGGATGTGAAGTCTATATTCTTTCGAAGTGAAGGAATCTTGATTTTTAACTCAAATTATTATGGTTTTTAAAAAAAAGGAGATCTTATTTCTAGATTCTTCCAAACTTTTGACATTAAGACAAAACTATTCAATTTGGTATCAATTTTGGGTGTTGCGAGGGTGCTAACCCTTCCTCGTACGTAACCGACTCCCGAACCCGTTTTCTTATAATTTCGTAGACCGAAATGTTTTATAAGGTGGTGGCGACTCCCGTTTTCAAAATACCTTCCTATTTTTAGTAAAAACCAGGTTTCGACAGCTTGGCGACTCCATTGGGGACAATAAGAGAGTCAAGTCAAGAAATTGATTATTTTCTGTCTTAATGTCGGAAGTTTGGAAAATTTTAAAATATTGATCTTTTTACATGTGTTTGCTGCATATGTTTGTTATTTTGTTTTTGCACACATTGCATTTGCATGACCGCTGTGGTTGCACCTTTAAGTGGGAGTGAGAAGCTACGCTTTCGTGAGGTTTTCACCTCCGTATGAGCTAGTGGATTGCTTCCGGGATATATCTGTACCTATGTCTTCGTGAGATTTTCATCTCCGTATGACCATAGGGAAATGTGTCCCCTTGAACCGAACTTGGTCCTTATGAGCCTTTGAGGACCGAGGAATCTGCTGGTTCAGGTACCCTCGCTTTAGAACTGAAACTTATATAGTGAACTTTAAGTGCTTGCCTTAGGGAGTATAGTGATAGCCTTTAGTAAGCCACTCTTATAAGTTCTTGTTTGTTATACTTTTATATGATACTAACTTATTTTGTTATCATTGCATGTCATTCAACATTTAAAGGTATCGATTCACGGTTTGATTTCTGGATTAGAAAGTTTTGTAATGAGGAACGAATATCTCGATAAAGTGGAGGACGATGCTTCTGTCTGCGCGTGGTCAGGGAAAACCTAGTTAGAGAAGGAAGATAGTGTCACTAAGGGGTATACATCAGAGTTGTGGGACTTCACTCGTATCAGCTCAACACAGAATGAGTTTCAGGAGTTGAAGGACATTTGGGCCCAATGGGATGACGAGGCTAAGCAGCTGTTCTACCAGAATTAAGGAGATCTTCCCTATTTGCTAGACATTAGGGTGGATAAGCATTTGTTTCGAGCTATGGTACAATTTTGGAACCCTGCTTATAGTTGTTTTAGATTTGGAAAGGTAGACTTAGTGCCTACTTTGGAGGAGACCTTGCTTCGCTGTCCAAAAATTCAAGGTAACAAAGCTTATGTTAGGGCTGCTAATTCCCCAACTTTCGTGAAGAAATTAATGATGGTTACGGGGGTGAGTGAACAGTGGGTTGCATCTCGAGTCCAACAAAAGGGTGATAGTAAATGCATTCCGTGGGCAAGTTTGAGGGATTTGATATTGGCACACCCAGATGTGAAGAAGAGGGTTGATGTTTTGGCCTTAAGTATTTATGGTTTAGTGATTTTCCCTAAAGCTATTGGGCACATAGATGAGGTAGTTGCAGATTTATTCGATTGACTTGGTAAACAAAACACACATGTGCCTGCAATCCTAGTCGAGACGTTTAGATCCTTGAGTGCATGTCGGAGAGCTGGTGAGGGTAGATTCATTGGATGTGCACAGTTGTTGTTTGTATGGTTCCATAGTCACTTTTGGAAGGTTGATAAAGTTCTTTGCCGAGTGTTCTTTGAGGATTATTCTTCCTTAAGGGAAGCAGCAGCTACGCCGAGGAGAACGACATTACAGAGAAAAGGTGGATGGAAATACTTCAGAATCTCCGAGAGGAAGATGTTATGTGGAAAGCCCCTCAGATGGCTCCTAATGAAGTCCTTTACCGTTGCGAAAACTTTGATTGGGTACCTCTTCCTGGAATTTGAGGAGTTGTTGGTTATGCGCCATTACTCGTCCTAAGGCAATACAAAGCGGGACAGTTTATACTGGCAACACAAGGGTTAGCTCAGAGCGATTTTTCATATAAGGGGGATCATTATAAGAAGAAGATGCGAGAGTTTTCCAAGGCTTGGAAGAAGATTTGTTGTGTGAAGATTCTGACTGAAGGCCCGACTACAACTCTTGAGTACAAAGGATGGTTTAGCAAGAGGATCAATGATAACATCCCTAGGCCGAGTTTGGGGGCTGCTCGATCGATAGAGGAGAGTTTACGAGTGATTCCATCGGAGTTAGAGGTCATAAAGCAAGAGTTCGAAAAGAAGAATTTGGAGCTTGGGAGAAAGATAGAAAGGCTTGAAGAGGAGAAGATGTACCTAAGCTTAGACGTCGATGTTCAGAAACTTGAGGTCGAAAAAGTAAGAAAAGAAAAGAGGAAGATTGAGGAAGACCGAGATGACTTGAAGACGCAACATAAGAGGGTACAGCTATCAATGAAGAGAGCTAGATTGGGGAAGTCTTCAGAGCAGTGGCAACAAGAGGTTCAAGGAGGAAAACCCAAAGCCGAGTATTGGGAGAAGAAGTTTCAAGAGATGCAAGCACAGAATCAGGTCCTAGAGAAGGAGAATCAAGGATTAAAAGCTAAGGTGACTGAGCTTGGACGATCTCTCCATCATTACCAAAGTCGTAACTCTACGGTCGAGTTAAAGGCAAGCCTGGATAAGATCGAGGAAATGAAGCACAATATTGGAGGTTTGGAAGCAGCATTTCAGAACTGTGAGCTACGGATTGAGCAACTCGAGGCAAGAGAAGGACATTGGAAGGGAGAGCTTCATCATTTTCAAGATCAAGTCAGAGATAGGGACTACCTCATGGGAGAAGCTATAGTACAGATTCGAGAGGTTGCTGAGCATTTGCAAGACTCAGCAACAAAGCTAATGTATTGAGTACAAAGTATGAGTTAGTGTCAGATAGAGGTTTAGAGTTAGCTTTGTTATTGAATAAGGTTAAAACTCTGGGCCTGAGGGCGAAGGCGTATTTGTAATCCGTTTTGTATAAATATTTTTGTTTCTTAAATAACGTTTTCTAAAAGAAATTGAATCAGAATCGATATCTTTTTGCATTCATGCATTTGCATTTCATCGTATCATATGCATTCAAATTTATTAGAAAGACCCTAATTAGTTAAAATTATTAGGGAAAGAGAGAGAGTGAGAGAAAGAAAATCTAGATGAAACACATCCTTACGGTACATGCGCTAAGACAAAGAATATGGATCAAAGACTTGAGCAGATCCAGAAAGAAATACAAGAGCAATTGCAGGAAAAATTGGCAAAAATCCAACAGGAGATGAATGATCAAATGTTGGAGGCTCAAAGAAATATGATGGCTGAGATGGCTCTGCTGCTGAGGGGGCGACTGATAAAGGAAAAGCCCTTATGACTATCACCGAAGAGGATAATGAGGATAATCCTCCGGGTTTTACCCCACCTCATGAGCAGACTCAACCTGGAGCATATCCCCGAAGGCCGTCCGTCACAATAAGGCCTCAACAGGGGAAAGTCGATGCTGGAATACCCATGAACTTTCAAACTAGTTCGGGATTCAACCCTAGAGGTAACCCTGCCAATCCAGTCATCCCTAATTTAGATGTAGCAGAGGGGGAGGAGATGAGACTTGAATCATCAAGGCAATTAGAGGAACGTTGCAGATGGTTAGAGAAAAAATTTAAGGCACTAGAAAACGCTAATAATCGTCAGGGAATTGATGCCAAGGACTTGAGTTTGGTCCCAGATTTGGTGCTTCCTCATAAGTTCAAAATGGCAGAATTCGAGAAATACAATGGGACTACTTGCCCTGAGGCCCATATCACCATGTTCTGTAGACAGATGACTGGCTATGTAAACAATGATCAATTATTGATCCATTGTTTTAAGGATAGTTTGGTTGAGGCAGCGGCTAGGTGGTACAATCAATTGAGTCACGCAATGATTGGTTCTTAGAGAGACTTAGCGCAGGCCTTTATGCAGCAATATAATCATGTGACTGATATGACTCCTGACAGGATCACTTTGCAGAACATGGAAAAGAAGCCTAATGAGAGGTTTAGGCAATATGTACAAAGGTGGAGGGAGGTTTCCATGCAAGTTTAACCATCGCTTTTGGAGAAGGAAACTACCATGCTGTTCATTAACACCTTGAAGGCTCCATTCATTACTTATATGATTGGAAGTACCACCAAGAGTTTTGCTGATATAGTTATGGCGGGAGAAATGATTGAGAACGCCATAAGAGGCGGCAAGATAGAGGGGGAAACTACTAAAAGATCAGCCCCAAGAAGGAAAGATAATGAGGTGAACAATACGGGTAGTTATAATTCAAAAACAGTTACAGTTAGTTAGCCTAGAGTAACTACAGTGGGGCAACAAGATTCTCAAAAGCAGGGATCTGGTTTGAGACAAAATTATAAAAAGGTCTCATTTACGCCTATCCCAGTGACGTATCGGGAGCTTTATCAAAGTTTATTCAATGCGTATGCAATAGCTCCTTTTCATTTGAAACTGTTACAACCCCCATATCCTAAATGGTATGATGCAAACGCCAAATGTGAATACCATGCGGGGATATCGGGGCATTAAATTGAAAATTACACTGGCTTTAAAAAGGCAGTGGAAAGACTAATCAAGATGGGGGTCGTAAAATTTGACGACACCCCTAGTACAGAGAACCCGTTGCCAAACCATGGTGATCAAGGGGTAAACGCAATTGGAAACACTGATAGGAGAAGGATCAAAGAGGACGTGGTGGAGGTAAGAATGTCGATGAAAGTAATCTGGAAAGAAATGGTGAAAAGAGAAATGATAATCTCTGAAGAAGGAAATAAAGGAGCAAGGGACTACTGCGAGTTCCACACAGAAGAGGGACACGAGATCCAGGAATGTGACGAGTTTAAGGCCTTGATACAAAACCTTATGGATAATAAGGAGCTGGAATTTTATGAAGCTGGCTCAGATGAGGGTCATGTATGTGCATTGGAAGGTGAACCAAAGAATCAAAGAATTAACCGGCCAAGGATCATTATTTCTATACCAAGGAATAATGAAGTTGAGACACCAACAACACCAAAGGTCATTATTCACAAACCCGTTTCCTTTCCTTATAAGGATAACAAGAGGGTACCCTAGAGTTATGATTGCAATATGACAATACCGGAGAAGGAGGATATAGCCAGTGCTTCTAAGAAGGCTCAAGATGAGGGTTCTTATACACGTAGTGGGAAGCGTTATGATATAGAAGGTATCAGAGTTGAACCTATGAAAAAAAAAGCCTTTGACAAAACAAAAGGGGCTGAAATACTGGTTAATGAGCTAGTGAAGGAAGAAGAAGCCAAAGAGTTTCTAAAATTCTTAAAACACAGTGAGTAAAGCGTGGTTGAACAATTGCGCAAACAACCAGCTCGCATTTCAGTGTTGGCTTTGCTTCTGAGTTCAGAGGTACATCGTGAGGCGTTAATGAAGGTGCTCAACGAGACTTATGTTACTAATGATATATCCGTCAACAAGTTGGATCGATTGGTTAGTAACATAAGTGCTGATAATTTCATTTATTTCAATGATGATGAAATCTCGCCTGGTGGCATGGGATCAGCTAAGGCTTTACACATCACCACTCGCTGTAAGGGGTATACATTGCCGAGTGTGCTTATGGATAATGGATCAGCCTTAAATGTCTTGCCATTATCGACATTGAATAGATTGCCCATAGACAGTTCTCATATGAAAACATGCCATAATGTAGTGAGAGCATTTGATGGCACAGAGAGAAAGGTCATGGGAAGAATTGATATTCCTTTGATGATTGAGCCAAACACTTATGAGGTGGACTTTTTAGTGATGGACATCAAACCCTCCTATAATTGCCTGTTGGGGAGGCCTTGGATACATTCAGCAGAAGCGGTGCCCTCATCTTTGTATTAGAAATTGAAGCTAGTAACAGATGGACGGCTGGTCACCATAAATGCAGAGGAAGACATCATAGCAGCAGTGACCAGTAACGCACCCTATGTAGAGGCAAATGAGGAGGCTGTTGAGTGTTCTTTTTCCTTCTTAGAATTCGTTAATGCAACATCTATTTCAGAGGGGAATGAGGTGCCGGTGCCTAGGATATCTAAAACTACAAGAATGGGTTTGCAGATGACAATGGGAAAAGGAGCCTTACCAGGAAAAGGATTGGGAAGATAACTCCAAGGAGGGATTCAAGTTTCAGAACTAAAGGAGAAGAGAGACCGTTTTGGCTTTGGTTTCAGGCCAGATCATAAGCAGAGGAGGAAGGAAATAGAGAAGCGTCAAGAAAGAAGAAGGGCACGTTTAAATGGAAGAGAAGTAGAGTGGGGATTAATGATGTTCCCTCATATATCCCAGACTTTTATATCAGGAGGGATAATTCACCCTAAGAGAGGGCTGCTCGAAAAAGGAAGTCACTATATCAATGTTGTACATAATGAAGAGTCTGAACGAAGAAACCTTGAGGGCATTCGCCCTTACAAACTGGGAAGCTCTTTAAACAATTGGACTGCAGAAGAACTTCCTATAGTTTTTAAAGATTTTTTAGAGTAATTTTCAGAACACTCTTGTTGCTCTAAAGCCTAGGAGTAATAGGATTTCATTTGTGAAATAGGCTCATGTTCAGATATTTTGTTTCAATAAAACACGTTTTTACTATCAATTCGAGTAAACATTCTTTCATTCTTTGTTCTTTTGTCCTTTTAATTCCGTTCAAATCTTTCATTTCATTCATAAAATGTTAATAGACATTCTTAAATTTATTCATTCTTTGTACATTCTTCTACACCCCCACAGGTCTCTAGATATCAACAACATGAGCGATGATACTACAAATCCCAAATTCTCTTTTGAGCAAGACATGTGTTTAGAGGAACCTCAGGATTTTGAAAATGACAGGGATTGTAATGTGTCTCCAGGTCTGTTGAGATTGGTGAAACAAGAGGAGAAGCAAATTCTACCCCATGAGAAAGAGGCAGTAGAGAATATAATCTTGGAAGAAGGGAAAGAAGTGAAGATTGGGACACATATTGCAAAGGAAACGAGACATGGTCTTGTTGAACTGCTGTATGAATTCAAAGATATCTTTGCATGGTCATATCAGGATATGCCAGGGTTGAACACTGATATCGTGGTACATCGTCTCCCCATAAGACAAGATTGCAAGCCAGTCCAACAAAAATTGCGAAGGATGAGGCCTGATATTGTTTTAAAAATAAAAGATGAAGTCAAGAAGCAGTTTGATGCTGGATTCCTACAATAGGTTAAGTATTCAGAGTGGGTGGCTAACATTGTGGCTGTCCCTAAGAAGGATGGGAAGGTACGAATGTGTGTAGATTACAGAGATTTGAATAGAGCTAGCCCAAAGGACAATTTTCCTTTACCGCACATCGACACTTTAGTGGACAATATAGCGGGATATTCATTGTTCTCCTTTATGGATGGCTTATCAAGGTACAATCAGATAAAGATGCATCCTGAGGACATGGATAAAACCACCTTCATAACATTATGGGGCACCTTTTGTTACAAGGTAATGCCCTTTGGGTTGAAGAATGTAGGGGCAACATACCAAAGGGCTATGGTGACCTTATTCCACGATATGATGCACAAAGAGATTGAGGTGTATGTTGATGACATGATTGCCAAATCTCGATCAGAGACGGAGCATACTAAAGTCTTGAAGAAGTTGTTCCTGAGATTGAGGAAGTTTCAGTTGAAGCTTAATCCGACAAAGTGCATCTTCGGAGCTAGGTCGGGGAAGTTATTGGGTTTTGTGGTAAGCGAAAAGGGAATAGAAGTTGACTCGGACAAGGTTAGAGCCATACGAGAATTGCCTCCACCACGTACTCAGAAGGAAGTTCGGGGTTTTCTTGGAAGGTTAAATTATATTGCTCGGTTTATTTCACAATTAATCGAGAAATGTGATCCTATATTTCGCCTCCTTAGAAAACACAACCAAGGTACTTGGGATGACGAATGCCAGAATGCTTTTGATAAGGTTAAGCAATACTTGTTAAACGCTCCAATGTTATCTCTGCCCAGTCCAGATAGACCATTAATTATGTACTTATCAGTGTTTAGTAATTCTATGGGATGTGTGCTTGGTCAACATGACGAGTCAGGAAGAAAAGAGAAGGCGATATATTACCTCAGTAAGAAATTCACTGATTGTGAGAGGAGATATTCGCCAATTGAAAGGCTCTGTTGTGCTTTAATCTGAGTGACTCGAAGGTTGAGACAATATATGCTATATCATACGACTTGGTTAATTTCGAAACTTGATCCATTAAAGTACATGATGGAGTCAACAGCTCTAAATGGAAGAATGGCAAGGTGACAAGTACTACTTTCAGAGTTTGATCAAAAGGCTATAAAAGGGAGCGCGAGAGCAGAATTTCTGGCTAGCAGAGCTCTAGAAGATTATGAGCCATTGAGCTTTGATTTCCCTAATAAGGAGTTGATGTCTGTGGCAACTATTGAATAACATCCATGGAAGCTGAACTTTGACGGCGCATCCAACGCGGTGAGAAATGGAATTGGGGTAGTCTTGGTATCCCCAAATGGTGATCATTATCCATTTACATGTAAATTGGATTTTGACTGCACGAACAATACGGCCGAGTATGAAGCATGTATCATGGGGATTCGAGCGGCCAAAGAGCGGAAAATTGAACCCTGGAAGTGTATGAAGACTCTGCGTTGGTAATTTATCAGCTTAGGGGTGAATGGGAGACAAGAGACCCTAAATTGATTCATTATCGAAAAGTAGTTTTGGAGTTACTTGAGGAGTTTGATAATATCACCTTCAATTATCTCCCACGAGATGAAAACCAGATGGCAGATACTTTAGCAACACTGGCTTCCATGATTAAAGCGAATAAACAAGAGGATGTTAGACCAATTCAGATGAGTATCTCTAAGGTACCAGCTTATTGCTATAACATCGAAGAAGAGGAAAAGGATGACCATCCTTGGTATCAAGATATATTACGATATGTGAGAGATCGTGAATATCTTGAGCAAGCAACTAAGAATGACAAAAGAACTTTGAGAAGTTTAGCCTGCGAATATGTACTAGATGGGGATATCCTTTATAAAAGAAGGAAAGATTAGGTACTTTTGAGATGCGTTGATGCTGTAGAAGCTAGACAAATCCTAGAAGAAGTACATGAAGGAGTTTGTGGTACACATGTTAATTGCTTTACGGTGGCAAGACAAATCATGAGGTTTGGATACTATTGGTCTACTATGGAAGGAGATTGTATCAGTTATGCTAAGAGATGTCATAAATGCCAGATATATGGAGACAAGATCCATGTACCACCTTCACCCTTACATATTATGACTTTTCCATGGCCCTTTTCCATGTGGGGCATGGATGTCATTGGGCCAATATCACCAAAAGCTTCGAATGGGCATCATTTCATTTTTGTGGTCATCGACTACTTCATGAAATGGGTAGAGGCAGCTTCATATGCTAGTGTTACCAAGTCGGCAGTAAGTCATTTCTTGAAAAAAGAGATTATTTGTTGGTATGGAATGCCTGAGAGGATTATATCGGATAATGCATTGAACTTGAATAATAGCATGATTGCAGAAGTTTGTAGCCAATTCAAGATCAAACATCATAATTCATCTCTATATCGCCCAAAAATGAATGGGGCAGTGGAAGCTGCCAATAAGAATATTAAGAGGATAGTAGGGAAAATGACTGAAACCTACAGAGACTGGCATGAGAAATTACCATTTGCACTCTTTGCCTATCGAACATCAGTCAGAACTTCTACTGGGGCAACACCTTTCTAATTGGTTTATGGGATGGAGGCAGTGTTACCCATTGAAGTAGAAATACCTTCTCTTCGAATTTTGTCGGAGATAAAGCTAGATAAAGTAGAATGGATTCAATCTCGGTATGACCAATTGAACTTGATTGAAGAAAAGAGGCTAAGGGCTATTCGTCATGGTCAAATGTATCAGAAGCGAATGATGCGAGCTTATGTCAAGAAAGTTTGTCCAAGAGAATTCCATGAAGGGGACCTGGTATTGAAAAAGATTCTTCCTATATATATATAAAAAAAAACGGAGAGGCCAAGGTGAAAACCCACAAAGGGCACCTTGAGACCAAAGGGGTTTTGAGTTGAAAACCTGAAAGGACTGCTCAAATTTCGAAAAACATGCAGTGACCTTGCTATACCGAATCTGATGAGAAGTGGAGTGTGTTACATACTGGGGCATCAACAAAGTACTATAGATCTTCTAAACACATGTTAAACTCAAAACAGTCTTCATGGAATTGGTATACAGAAGCCCAAGCTATGATATGTTGGACATCGAATTTTTGTTCTGATTACTATCTTTGGATTCTTTTTCTTCTCAAAGATATGTTTTGATTTAATTTCTATGTGATTCGAGGATATATCTAACTATTTTCAAGATCAAATTATTTGTCTTCCATTATTCATAAAGTGTGTTGCATTGAAATAAGGATTGATGAACTAAATATTTTTACAAATGAAGTTTTGCATATTACTCTGGAAATCTCTAGATAATACAAGAAATTAAAACAGAACAATTGTTTGAAGAATTCCCATGAGTAAAGGTCGGAGGTACTTGAGGAAATTTCTTTTTCAGTCCAAAGGATGATTGGACAATTCAAACGACTCAATCCTAGGAGAGGATTGTCTCCAGTAGGTCGTAACATTCGAAGAATGGTATAATAGAACCAATTTGATTCAAAGCAAGCGAGTAGAGTATGGTTGAAATCTTGAAAAAGACGAAACTCGGATAGATGAATAATTAAAGGCGTCCGAGATAGGAGTCATTTTCATAACATTTTCCTTAGGAGCATATGATTCATTTAGAGCATGGCATCTTAATCATCAGGCATGAGCACATATGCATTCTACAGGTTACGCCTTTTAAAGGACAATATAGATCAACGATAGCAAATTTGGTGTCTCTGTATTGTTAGAGAGCAAATCGAAGATGACAGATCTGGCATCTCTATATTGTCAGAGAGCAAAGCGAAGATAACAGATTTGGCGTCTCTGTATTGTCAGAGAGCAGATCGAAGATAATAGATTTGGCGTCTCTGTATTGTCAGAGAGCAGATCGAAGATAACAGATTTGGTGTCTCTGTATTGTCAGAGAGCAGATCGAAGATGACAAATTTGGTGTCTCTTTATTGTCAGAGAGTAGATCAAAGATAACAGATTTGGCGTCTCTGTATTGTTAGTGAGTAGATCAAAGATAGCAGATCTGACATTTGTATGCTTAAATTGAAGCAGATTGAAGATGACAGATTTGACCTCTCCGTATTAGGTAGGGAGTAGATCAAAGATTTCGGCTTGGCGTTCTTGAGTTTACAGGAAGCAGGTTGAAGATAGCAGACTTGGCGTTCCTAGGTTTACAGGAAGCAGGTTGAAGATAGCAGATTTGGCATTCCTGAGTTACGGTGAAGCAAGTTTGAAGCTATCAGAATACCTTTGAGGAAGATGAGGATCAAGATTTCGGGACTTGGGCAGCCTGGGCAAATTTGGTCCTTTTGTAATCTTTGCTCTATTCCTGTTACACAGTAATAAGCAAAGAGGGGCAGCTGTAATAGCCCAAAATTGCCCGGGCCCATAAAATAAATAAATGAAAGCAGAAACAAAAATTAAATAAATTAATAAAAGTTTTACGGTCCATTTACGAAACCCAAAACTCTGTTACATTTATAGCCCAAAATCCATTAACCCTATACCCAGTTACACTTAAAACCCAACAGCCCAAATACCCAGATCAGACCCAAACTATCGAGGCCCAATGTCTAAACTGAATCTGGAAACCCTAGGGTTTCCAGAAACTTTGCGCCGCAAGTACCCCAAGCGTCCCACCCTTTCGTCTCACGCCGTTCTAGTAGGCTTCACCGGTGCTGTGACTCCGGTTCCATATCACGCCGTGATCTGCGCAAAAATCGACGCCAGCGCATTCACCGCCGGATTCTTCGCTGTTACCTGCAAAAAGCGAAAGAAACAGTAGAGACAAAACAAACATAGCAAGAAATAAAACTGAAATTTGTAAATATATTTTATGAAGGCTATAAAAGCCCGAATAGAAGCAATGTAAAGGGGTTTTTTTTTTACAGGCATATATACAATAAAAATCAAGAAACAAAGGTGATTCGCTTTACCTTTTTTATATATATATATTTTTTGTTATGAAATCACCATAATACACATAAATATCACTAAAAGATAAAGCAAAGAGAGACTTACCATCAGATTTGCGCTAAAAGTTGATGCTTTTCAGCTTCCGGCCACCATATCCGGTGGGGCCAAATGCGGCGTGTGAGCGCGTGAGCCCGATGACCGGGGCTTGGCCTGACGGAGGCCAGAGCTCGGAGGGCCTTTCTCTTTTCCTCTTTTTTAAGTTTTTTTTTTTTTAAAACTGGTTGCAAAATGATTTTAGGGCCAAAATCTAACCTATATAGTATTACAAAAACGACGACGTTTTACTTAGTTTAATAAGTATTAAAATGGCACCGTTCAAATAGAAGATCCGCGCGTTGACCCATGACCCAAGGAGGATCCGCGTGTTTTTGAGAAATGGACAAATTGCCCAATTGGTCCTTCTATATTTTTAATATTTATAATTTCATTTTATTTTTATTATAATTTTACCCTAACTTTTTATTCCTGTTTTAATTTAGTCCTAGCTGCTATAATAAGACTTATTTTGGAAACGGTGTCGTTGTTGGGATTAGGGCTAATTGCCCAGTGAGTCCCTCATATTTTAGTGAGCATTTCAGTTAGGCTCAAAATTTTTATTTATTTGTAAATTAACCCTAGATTTTTAATTAAATTCAATTTTAATTCCCTTTTATATATTTAATTTATTTTAAAAACTATATGTATTATTTATTTCTATAAACATTAGTTACATGTAAATAGTATATATATTATTTATATATTATCTATCATATTGTTTATATTATTATATATTTATAAAGTTTACTATATATTATATATTTTACCATATATTATTCCTTACATTACTTTTATTTTATTATAAGATATACATTATTTTATTACTCATTAATTACGTATGCTTTTTTAAATTTTTAAAATTATTATTAAATAAATATGTGTAATATCAATATTTAGCACATTATTTTTCTAATATATTAAGTTATTATATCCTATAATATGACTTATATTTATTAATCATTTTAAAAAAGGAATTCTCCTTTATCATTCTTATATTATTTTAAGTATTTTTAAATATCTTTATTTATTTTATTTTTTTGACTTATATTTTATATGTTTATAATTTGTTTATTTATTTTTGTATTTATTTTCGTATTGTTTTAGTAGGTTAAAATTTTATAAATTATTTGTTATTTTATGTTATTGTTTTTACATATTCGCATGAAAATTAATTATTTATGTTGATTTAAGTTATATTGGCATGAAATATTATTGTATATATATATTATGCAATTTATATTGTTATATTCATTATGCTCTAAGTTGTATTTTGTATGTAACGATAATGCATGTATATTTATGTTAATTATGATCATGTATGCATAAAATGATAATACATATTGTGTAATTTATGTCATTATTTATCATTTTTTTTATTATATTTTGCATAGAATGATAAAGTAGGTACCATGTAGGTTAATTTATTCCTTTGTAATAAGTCGAATGCATCATCACTTTAAAGAACTTTTATATTTCATTCGATCCAAAAGAATTTAAAAAATAAGGTAATGTTTTTGGTACTTAGAAATTCGGGAAGTAGTGCCCTAACATGCTGTGTTGCGATTTCCCGTTTGTCTAAATGCCTAAAATATCCTTCTAAATAAGTTTTGAAAATCACAAGATAATTTCAGTTACGAAAGTTCAAGAATATCGTGTCCAATCATGCTGGATGTGATGTCTATATTCTTTCAAAGTGAAGGAATCTTGATTTTTAACTCAAATTATTACAGTTTTTTTAAAAAAGGAGATCTTATTTCTAGATTCTTCCAAACTTTTGACATTAAGACAAAACTATTCAATTTGGTACTAATTTTAGGCGTTGCGAGGGTGCTAACCCTTCCTCGTACGTAACCGACTCTTGAACCCGTTTTCTCATAATTTCGTAGACCAAAATGTTTTATAAGGTGACCCAATCACACTTTAAAAGGTTGGTGGCGACTCCCGTTTTCAAAATACCTTCCCTTTTTTAGTAAAAACCAGGTTTCGACATATATGAATTAGAGAAAATATTAATAAGACCTTTTCTTAGAATTCTTAAAAAATTGTTGAAGTATATATTTCTGGAATTCATGGTTTACAATAATAAGGAATGAATAAACATATGAAATGATTAATTGTTCTTTTTTTTCATATAATTTGATAGAAAAAAAGGGAGAAGTTAATGGAGTGCTTTTTCTAGTTGTGGTCAATGAAGGATGGGCATTGTATGATGACTTCGACATCTTTTTAGGGGTGAACATCCTCTGTCATAATCGTTGGATGGGGGTGGGAGGCAATTATCGCCTCCAATTTTGCATGGAACTTGACGATTTTTTCCCAGTCCTGGGTAGCTAATTGGTGTCGCATTTGCACCCTCTTTTATCACCATTGAACTTATCACCATTGCAAAAATCCACAACACCATGATCCTCTTCTCCACTCCCATTTTCTTTCAAGAAATATACAATTCTTTATTTAATTAAAACTTTACACTATCTTCCAATCACAAGTTTGGGTTTTATATAGATTCATGATAGTTGTGTATTTAGTAAAATGTTTAACCATAAATACAATATTTCAGCATTTTTAAGACACTTTTAGTAAATAAGATGATGAAATCATAACAGAATTCCCTAGTCTCTTTTAACGCTATTCATCCTTTCCAAAATTATACATGCAATACTATATAAAAAAAATGACATGTTAAATATCCCTTTTCTTTATCAACTACCAATTTGTGTAATATTTCTTAATGAAAATATAAAGGAAATCTCATCCCTTTCTTTTTCTGCCATGTAATGCCCCGAACCCGAGACCATCGCCAGAGTCAAGCACGAGGTGTTAACGGACTTAATTCATTAATTAAACAGCTTAAACAATTTATTTTAGAACTTCCAGACAAGCTGGCTAACTGCGTCACAGTCGCTTAAAAATTCATATCTCGAGTTACGAAACTCTAAATCCAATTCCGTAAATTTTCCCTAAAACTAGACTCATATATTTATCAACCAATTGTTTTCTAGAATTTTTGGTCAGGTAAACTAGTACAGTTTATTAGTTAAAGTCTCCCCTGTTTCAGGGTTCGACTACTCTTACCCCTGTGTATTACGAATCAAATATCTCCCTGTAAAGAGTTTCAATTATTATGCCGTTTGTTTCTCATAAAACTAGACTCAATAAGAAATCTGTACATATAAAGAATGACTTCTAATTATCTTTGTACAATTTTTTGTAAATTTCCAAAGTCAGAACAGGGGATCCAGAAATTGCTCTGTCCCTGTTTCACAAAAATTTAAATATCTCATAAAATATAACTCATATACCTGTTTTGTTCCGTCCATATGAAAATAGACTCATCAAGCTTTAATTCTATATCTCATTCACTATCTAAATCCATTTCTACTATTTTTAGTGATTTTCCAAATTCTATTCATTATTGCTGTCCGATACTGTTTTAAAGCTAATTTCACCTTTTTCATGATTTCCATGGAATAACTAGCATTTAGGCATACATAACACCAAACATGTCCTTGATTAGTCATTCCAACAGCTAATCATTATCAAGCATTTACATACCATTCATCAACCATATCATAAGATCATACACACAAAATGGCTACGATGCTATACATGCCATACTCAAAATGAAACGTCTAGCTATACCAAAATAATCCTCGTGATAGTGTGCCCGGACCTCCGACGTACTTTACGATCCCCGAGTTAGCTTGACAAAACTATAAAAGAAGGAAAATAAAGGGGGTAAGCATTAAGCTTAGTAAGTTTGCATGCAAATAAATAACAACATTCATAAGAATTATCTTACTACTTGGCATGATACTACTTAATGCAACTTCATTAATTGTCATGGACATATTTTAAACTTCTTCACTTACTCACTTACTTAATCAAATTTATTAATACATTTTACTTACCTTTTTCCTTACCAAGCATACATGAACATTATGTACTTACCATTGCTCTTCTAGTATGAACTTGTATTACCTTTTTAATATAACTCGTCTTACCTTACCTTACCTTGATATTCTCTTTAAATTTTCCCGTTGAACCACTTGGAATACTAAGGATACACGGGTACCTTACCATTGCCATGACTTGTCATGGTCTTACGTGGTATCCTTTTGAAACTTACCATTGCCATGTCTTGACATGGTCTTACATGGTAGCCTTGCCTTATGAACTCACCAATGCCATGCCTTGGCATGGTCATACATGGGACCTTTGCCTTATAGTAACTTATCAATGCCATGTCTTGACATGGTCTTACATGATTTCCTTGCCTTAGAAACCTTACCAATTGTCATGCCTTGGCATGGTCTTACATGATATCCTTAAACCCTAATGTCATGACATTTGTATCCTACACATTCCTAAGGTTCAACCGGGACTTTCTGAAATTACTTCTCCGTCAATTCATGCTTGAGTCTTCTTTGAATAATTTCATAAAATAAATATACACATGCTGGAAATTAACAATATTAACATAAAATAATAGAATATTGTATTTATTTACCGCAAACTCACCTCGAAACAAAATACGATCAACTATATCGATTTAGTCCACTATCTTTTTCTTTCCCCGGTCTAACTCTGGATTTTGTTCTTCTTGATCTATAATAAAAAAACTTTAGCTTATTTAATACTCACATTTATTAAAATAGTACTTGACCCAAACTTTGGCAAAATTAACTTTTTGCCCCTAAACTTTTACATGTTTACACTTTTTCCCCAAGGCTCAGAAATTAAACTTCATCCTATTTTCTTATGTTTCATGACATGCTGATCTTTTCTCCCTTCTATGACAACATCAAATTCTCACTCTAACATGTACTTATGACTATTAGGTATTTTTACCGATTAAGCCCTTTTTACTCGTTTTCACTTAAAACCGAGTAGCACAAGTTGTCTAACATAATTTAAAACTTCTTATTCTATCATAAAACACCAAAAGACACAAATTTCACCTATTGGTATTTTTCCAAATATGAACCCTAGGTTGAATTATTGCTAGCATAAGCTAAATCGAGCTACCGGAATTTCAAAAACGTAAAGAACATTAAAAACGAGGCTTGGAATCACTTACTATGGAGCTTGGAAGCTTGAAACAACCCTAGCTATGGAGAACCCTTTAATTTTCGTCCTAATGAAGAAGATGGACATATTTTGCCATCTTTTTCCTTTTTTCAATCTTTTAATTACCAAATGACCAAAATACCCTTAATACCTTTCTTTGAAAATTTTCATGTACAAGCCTATTTTTGTCCAAAATTTTAGAAATTGGTCAAATTGCTATTTAAGACCTTCTCATTAATATTACAAAGTAATTTCATACTAAAAACTTCTAGAATGCAAGTTTTGCAAATTATTCGATTTAGTCCCTAAATATCAAATTGGGCCCTCTATCGATAAAATTTCTAAACGAAATTTTCACACAATCATGCAATCATGCCATAGACCTTAAAATGATAATAAAACAAATTTTTCTACCTCAGATTTGTTGTTTCGCAACCACTGTTCCGTTTAGGCCCTATTTCAAGATGTTACATTTCTCCCCTCTTTAGGGATTTTCGTTCCCGAAAATCTTACCTGTGAAGAGATTTGGGTACTATTTTCGCATAGCCACTTCGGGCTCCCATGTAGCCTCATCTACCCCATGTCTATTCCATAGTACTTTCATAATTGCAATACTTTTGTTCCTTAATTGCTTTACCTCTCGAGCTAGAATCTTTATCGGTTCTTCACCGTAAGTCATGTCTGGCTGAATCTCAACCTCTGTCTGAAAAATCACATGTGACGGATCTGAACGATAACGACGTAGCATAGACACATGAAATACATTATGAATCTTCTCTAACTCAATCGACAAAGCTAACCGATATGCTAATGGTCCGACTCTTTCAATCACTTTAAACGGTCCAATAAAACGTGGACTTAGTTTGCCTTTCTTGCCAAATCTGAGAACTTTCTTCCACGGGGATACTTTCAAAAACACTTTGTCACCAACTTGATACCCAATCTCTTTTCTCTTTAAATCTGCATACGACTTTTGTCTATCTGAAGCTGCTTTCAAGCAATCTATGATGACTTTTACTTTCTCTTCTGTTTCCTTAGCTAGATCAACCCCGTAAATTTGATTTTCCTTAAGCTCTGTCCAATACAAAGGTGTGTGACATTTACGTCCATACAAAGCTTCATAAGGTGCCATCTTCAAACTCGACTGATAACTATTATTGTAGGAAAACTCTACTAATGGTAAATATTTTTCCCAACTGCCTTGAAATTCCAGTACACAGCATCTAAGCATATCTTCAAGTACCTGAATAACTCTCTCTGACTGACCGTCGGTTTGAGGATGGAAAGGTGTACTAAAACTCAACTTTGTGCCCAAAGCCTCCTGTAATTTCTTCCAAAACCATGAAGTAAATCTTGGATCTCTGTCTGAAATGATCGATAATGGTACCCCGTGTAGTCTGACTATCTCTGAAATATACAACTCGGCCAACTTGTCTAGTGAATAATCCATACGAATTGGGATAAAATGAGCCGACTTCGTTAACTTATCAATCACAACCCATACTGTATCTTTCTTTCTTGGTGTCAACGGTAATCCTGTCACAAAATCCATAGTAACTCGATCCCATTTCCACTCAGAGACTAGCACAGGCTGCAATAAACCTGAAGGTACCTGATGTTCAGCCTTTACCTGCTGACAGATCAAGCATCTAGAAACAAACTCTGAAATGTCCCTTTTCATTCCTACCCACCAAAGACATTTTCTTCAAATCATTATACATCTTTGTACTACCTAGATGAATAGACAAAGAACTACTATGTGCTTCCTCAGTAAGATCTTTCGAATAAGCTCATCATTCTTCTATGACGCATACCCTATCTCTCGAATATCAAACAACCGCCGAATCGATCTGAAAATCGACTCTATATCCAACTCACACCGATCTCTTTTGGCTAACAACTCATCATTATCATTTTCTAAGCTTCACAAATTTCTTCAAGAAACATTGTTTAGCTCTCAACTCAGCTAAGATAAAAACATCATCTGATAAGGCTAGACTAGTGTTCAAAGCTCTTAATGCAAACAAAGATTTCCTACTCAAAGCATCAGCAACAACGTTTGCCTTACCTGGGTGATAATTGATCACTAGCTCATAATCTTTAATTAACTCTAACCATCTTCTTTGCCTCAAATTCAAATCTTTTTGAGTCATCAAATATTTCAAACTTTTGTGATCAGTGAATATGTGGCACTTCTCACCGTGATAAATGATGTCTCCAAATCTTCAAATAAGAAAAACAATAATAGCAATAGCTCTAAATCATGTGTCGGATAGTTCTTCTCATGTGGCTTTAGCTGTCTAGAGGCATAAGTAATTACCTTCCCTTCCTGCATAAGTACACAACCAAGTCCATTCATGGACATATCATTGTAAATCACAAACTGCTTAACTGGTTTTGGTTGTACTAAAACAAGAGCTTTAGTCAACAATGCTTTTAACTTGTCAAAACTCTATTGACACTACTTCTCAGTCCATTCAAACTTGACATCCTTTTGTAGCAATCTTGTCAGCGGGGTAGCTATCATGGAAAATCCCTCTACAAATAGTCTATAATATCCGGCAAGACCAAGAAAACTTCTATCTTCTGATACATTTCTAGGAGGCTTCCAATCAACAATGGCTGAAATCTTGCTCGGATCAACCTGGATACCTTCACCTAAGACAATATGTCCAAGAAAACCAACTTCTCATAACCAGAACTCACTTTTGCTGAACTTGGCATACAACTGATTATCTCTCAGAATTTGTAAAACTGTTCTCAAATGCTCTGCATGCTTAGTCTCAACATGAGAATAAATCAAGATATCATCAATGAATACAACTACAAAATTATCCAAGTACGGTCTGAAAATTTGGTTCGTTAAGTCTATGAAAATGGCAGGAGCATTAGTTAAATCAAATGGCATCACAAGGAACTCATAATGACCATACCTAGTTCGGAAAGCAGTCTTCAGGACATCTGACTCTTTAACTCGCAACTGATAGTATCCGGATCTCAAATCTATCTTGGAGAACACAGTGGCTCCCTTCAATTGATCAAACAGATCATCAATTCTAGGCAATGGATACTTGTTCTTTACTGTTACCTTGTTAAGGTACCGATAATCTATGCACAATCTCATCGATCCGTCTTTCTTTTTCACAAATAGCATTGGTGCACCCCATGGTGAACTACTGGGTCTTACAAAACCTTTATCTGTTAATTCCTGCAACTGAGCTTTCAATTCTTTCAATTCCAACGGGGCCATTCTATAAGGAGCAATAGAAATGGGCGTGGTACCTGGAATCAACTCAATACCAAACTCAACTTCTCTAACATGAGGCAAACCTGGTAGTTCTTCTGGAAACACATCGGGAAACTCACATACCACAGGTACTAATTCAATTTTCAATTCTGGATCTTTAGTGTTCAACACAAAAGCAAGATAAACTTCATACCCTTTTCTCAAACATTTCTGAGCAGACATAACAGAAATTATGACAAATGAACTATCTGACTCATCTGAATTAACCCGAAGAATTTCACCATTTTCACACTTCAACTCAATGAATTTCTTTCCACAATTCACTATCACATCATGTGTAGTCAACCAATCCATACCAAGAATCACATCAAACTCATCAAATGGCAATAGCATGAGATCGGCCGGAAAACAGTAGCCTCTAATCATAAAAGGGCAATTTCTATATACTTTATCTACTAATACATGCTTGCCTAATAGATTCGATACTTTAATCACAAATTTTGTAGATTCTATAAGCATACTCATACTAGGTGTCAATTTCATGCAAACATATGAATGGGTTGAACCCGGATCAGTCAAAGCAATAACTCTAGTATCATGGAGAGAAAATGTACTCGTAATCATATCGGGGGAGGATGCCTCTTCGCGAGCATGGATAGCATAAGTCCTCGCAGGTGCTCTAACATCTGGCCTCACTGCTAAATCTCTAGATGCACCTATATTATTTGCCCCAGCTCCCAAATTTTTCAGTGGTCTACCTCTGACAGGAGCTTTTCCTGATCTTACACTCGGTATTGCTTCCCTTATAATCAACTTAGGACACTCCCGAATAAAATGGTCTGATGCACCACATCGAAAACAACCTGTCTCAGTTGCTCGACACTGACCTGGGTGACGTCGACCACATCGGAGACACTCTGGTCTATCAGGCTGAACACTGCCAACACTTGAAATCGAAGTGGTCTGAGCTTTCGGACTCATAAATCTTCTGCCTCTGTTTTGGCTAGAATATCCAGCTGAAAAATTAGATCTAGTGGAGAACTCTCTAGGCCTGTTGGATGTAGACTGAAATGACTTGCTCATTAGTCTTTTCTTCGTGTCTTGCGTCTCAATTTTAACTTTGCCCTTTCTTTTTAACAGCTCATCTGCCTTACAGGCTCTCTCAACTAGGATAACAAACTCTTTTATTTCTAGGACACCAACAGACAATCGGATATCATCATTAAGCCCATCCTCAAATCTTTTGCACATAATAGCCTCTGTAGACACACACTCTCGAGCATAATTGTTGAGTCTAACAAACTCGCGCTCATATTCAGTCACTGTCATATTGCCCTGTTTCAACTCTAGAAACTCTTTTCTTTTCTGGTCAACAAACCTTTGACTGATGTAATTTTTACAGAATTCCTCCTAAAAGAAGTCCCAAGTGACTCTCTCTTTCGGTACAATTGATACAAGTGTCTTCCACCAATGGTAGGCCGAATCTCTAAGGAGCGATACAACACATTTCATACATCCCTCAGGTGTGCAGGATAACTCATCAAAGACTCTGATAGTATTCTCGAGCCAAAATTCTGCCTTTTCTGCATCATCATCATTTGTAGCTCGAAATTCTTCGGCTCCTTGTTTTCTGATTTTATCAACTGGTGGTTTTTCTTTTATAACCGTACGTGTGACTGGGGGAGCTACATGGGTGGTCTAATGATAATGAGGAGGTGGAGGTCTAATAGTCGGATTCGTTCGAACGAACTCGGCAAACCATTCATTCATAGCTTGGAAGAAGGCTTCTCGAGCCCCTCCTCCCTGACTAACTGTAACGGGCCTTTCACTACTATTTGGTGGCACCGTCCCTTCTGTGGGAGTGGGCACGTTACTCTATACATCATCTGCACTAGCTTGTTCGGGATCCATAACTATAAAAGAAAACATTTTAAAATCGTCAGGAGTCGTCACACTATCAACACATAAGTATGGCATGTATAGCTAGACTATTACTCATACTAAATATTCCGAGAACTGACTAAAACTTTGCTCTGATACCAATAAATGTAATGCCCCGAACCCGAGGCCGTCGCCAGAGTCGAGCGCGAGGTGTTAACGGACTTAATTCATTAATTAAACAGCTCAAACAATTTATTTTAGAACTTCCGCATAAGCTGGCTAATCAAGCGTCACGATCGCTTAAAAATTCATATCTCGAGTTATGAAACTCAAAATACAATTCCATAAATTTTTCTTGAAACTAGACTCATATATCTATCAACTAATTGTTTTCTAGAATTTTTGGTCAGGCAAACTAGTACAGTTTATTAGTTAGAGTCTCCCCTGTTTCAGGGTTCGACTACTCTTACCCCTATGTATTACGAATCAAATATCTCTCTGTATAGAGTTTCAATTATTATGTCGTTTGATTGTCATAAAACTAGACTTAATAAGGAATCTGTACATATAAAGCATGACTTCTGATTATTTTTTTACAATTTTTTGTGAATTTCCAAAGTCAAAATAGGGGACCCAGAAATTGCTCTGGACCTGTTTCACAAAAATTTAAATATCTCATAAAATATAACTCATATATCTTTTTTGTTCCATCCATATGAAAATAGACTAATCAAGCTTTAATTTTATATCTCATTCACTATCTAAATCCATTTATACTATTTTTAGTGATTTTCTAAATTCACATCATTATTGCTGTCCGATATTGTTTTAAAGCTAATTTCACCTTTTTCATGATTTCCATGGAATAACTAGCATTTAGGCATGGATAACACCAAACATGTCCTTGATTAGCCATTCCAACAGCTAATCATTATCAAGCATTTACATACAATTCATCAACCATATTGTAAGAGCCCAAATTTGACCGGGCTGAAAACTAAATAAATAAATAAACAATTATTTATTTAACAGTCCAAGTTCATGTTACAAAGCCCAAACGGTGGGCCCAAAATCAAATATTTCAGACCCATTAACCCGGTTACTACCTAGCAGACCCATTTGCACTCCAAACCCAAATCAGAAACGGCCCAAAAGCCCAAATAACTTTAAGGAAACAGGAAACCCTAGGGTTTCCTGAGGACTACAAACCCAGCAGATAGCTTCGGAAGCCTTGGGGAGTGTCCGTTGAATTCCCAAAATCGAGGCCATTAATGAGTCTTCTCAAGACACTGGACGACTCTCTCGATTACCAATCGCCCTCACCGACACCACCGCCACTTCAGCCTCCATCAACGCCAACCCCTCCATTACCAGTTTTTCATGAGCACTGCAAAAAAAGGAAAGAAACACAACAGATACGAAAAACAAAAAAAAAGGAAACTAAAGAGATTTAGCAGATCACAATCAAGGATATGATACAACAGACAAAAAATGGAAAGAAATCTTTGATTTCTTTCCAGTTTATGTAATCACAGTAGTGGCTATAAAAGCCCGAAATCAAACCATTGTAAAAGAGGGGATTTTGATGAAATAAAAAACCTATTTATAGATATCCATTCAAAAGTGTTACAAGTAGTCTTAAGGTGATACATATACTCTATATTCTACTATTTTTTTACCATCATTTGTAAATCGATTACTGAGATATTAAAAAAGAAAGAGGTTACTTGTGACATACCATGGAAAGCGAAGGCTTTTAGCCTTTTTGAACCTCCATGTACGACGGCGCGTGAGCGCGTGCAGGACCACTGGTCGGAGCGTGGCCTACAGAGGCCAGACACCAGGGTTCCCTTCCTCCCTCTCTCTTTCAGAGATTTTCTCTAAGTTTTTTTTTTTTTTTTAAAATAGGCTTCCAAATGATTTTTTTTAAGTGAAATTTGGCTTATATAGCCCAAGAGAAACGACGCCGTTTTAGCTTAGTCTGATAAGCTTAAAATGACGACGTTTTAAGACCCTAGGATACGCGCGTTTACCCGATTACCCGGGGAGGATCCGCGCATTTTCAAAGATTGGGTTAATTACCCAATTGGTCCTTCCACTTTTTTTGCGTTTATAATTATGTTTCATTCTATTTCTAATTTATCCCTAATGAATTAATTTTATTTCAATTTAGTCCCAACAGAAAGCATTCCAAGGCTTATAACGAAACGCTGCCGTTTTGGGAATAGAGCAATTTGCCCAATGAGTCCCTTTTATTTTACGCGCGTTTTAAATTGGGCCTTAATTCAACCTTATTTCTTTTAAATTCGTCCCGTAATTTTGTTGAACTTTAAATTTAGCCCTATATTCATTTTATTATATATATATATATTTTATATGTAGATATTGTTTTATTTTTTTTAAAAAACCTTACTTTTATATTATACACTATAAGATTATTTTATCATATATATATTATTACTATTTATCGTATATTATTTTTCACAAATTATTATTATTATTTTCCATCATTATTTTTATATATTATTATTATATTTTACTTGTATTATATATTTATTAATTATTTATATATATTATCCTTACATATATACTTTCGTTATTTTATATCATATCTATTATAATTCTTATTTCCTATATATTCAAATTATATATTATTATATAACATTTATTATATTTCATTTTTATTCCATATTACTTATTATTTTTTATATATGTTATGTATATCATATAATATCTACTATATTATATATTATTCATTATATTATTTAAAATTTCAAAGTTTATAAATTGAATTATATTTTTAACTCATATTATACACATATTAAATTATTAATTTTTATTTATTATGTATTATTTTAAAACAATATTTTTATGTTATTTGTTATTTTATAAACTCGTTCACATACTTTTTATTTTATTTTTTAAACAATATATTTTATATATAATTATTATTCTTTTATAAATATTTTGTTATTATGTTTTATATAGGTATAGCAAATAATATTTTAAGATTATTATTAAATATTATGTCTTTATTTATATGAATATTTTGTTAATAATAACTCATTCCATTTTTTCATATATATATTGCATATATCGTGTGTTACATATTATTCTATATTTATTATTTAATATTACATTTCATGAACATGTACATTGATATTGTACTATTCTTTTTGTATGTCATGCATTATTTGATTACTTTTTTGTATATCATGTATTATTTAATTATTACTTTGTATGTTTGTTCGTTTCGTTTATTCATTTCTTAATACATGCTATATATATATATCTTTGTATGCATATTGTTAATATTTGCTATATATATATTATTTTTATATGTATATATCTAATGCATGATTTTTATATTATTGCCATCATTTTGTTTAAATGCATTTATTATTTACCTACTACAATAATATGTTACTATGTATGATTTATATTACAATACAATTCCCCACACATCATTTTAAAAAAAAAAACAATGCTCCAAAGTTTTCAAAAATATAAAGGCAATGCTTGGTGTTTGGAAATTTCGAGAAAGTAGTGCCCTAACTTATTGGGTTGCGACTTTTCTCGTTGGACTCGAATAATCAATTACCCTTCTAAGTTTTCAAAGGTTTTCAAAATGTGAGCAACTATCTTGGAATGGCAAAGCAATATGTCCTAACTTATTGGATGTAGTGTTTTGTTTTTTTTGAGATAGGGATTTCTAAAAAGCTAACTTAGTGTCAATACTTTGATACGAGTGAACTCCAATTTACAAAAAATCAAAATACTTTAAAGAGGATTACATCTTAAAAATTTTAAATTTCCAGCATTAAAGACACTTGATAATCAATTAGGTACCAATTTTTGGGCGTTACGAGGGTGGTAACCCTTCCTCGTACGTAACCGGCTCCCGAACCCATCTTCTGATTTCGTAGACCAAAACTAATGATTTTAAAACAAAATGTTTTAAAGGTAATCCAATCACTCTAAAGAAGATTGGTGGCGACTCTGATTTTCGTTTTTAAAGTCGATTCCCATTTTCAAAAACTCGATTTAAAAATGGTTTCGACAGCTTGGCGACTCCGCTGGGGACTAATAAGAGAGTCAAGTCGTATAATTGATTACCTATTGTCTTAATGTCGGAAATTAAAAATTTTAAAATATAATCCTCTTTGCATTACATGTGTTTGTATTATTGCATGTGTTGATATATTATGATACGCATTGCATTTGCATGACCGTTGTGGTCATACCCTTAAGTGGGAGTGAGAAACTACGCCTTTGTGAGGTTTTCGCCTCCGTGCAAGATAGTGGATTACTTTCGAAATACATCCGTACTTATGGTTTCATGAGATTTTCATCTCCGTGTAGCCATAGGGAAATTTATTCCCCTGAACCGAGCTCGATTCAAATGAGCCTATAATGGGTGAGAACCGAGGAATCTGTTGGTTCGGTTAACTCAAACTTTAGAACCAACCTCATATCGAAAGACCGTATGAGCCCAACTTAGTTAGGTTTAAACTTTAGATATTACCCTTATAAGTTATCATTGAAATTTATTGATATCATGTGACACTGACTAATTCTTTTCTTTTGTTTGCATGTCATTTTGCATTTACAAAGATATCGATTCGCGATCAGTTTCTAAGTTAGGAAGTTTTATTATGGAGAACGGACTTCTTGATAGAGTGGAAGGCAACGCCAACGTCCATAGATGGTCCGAGCAAACTCAACTAGAAAAAGGAGATAGTATAGCTGAGGGATACGTGTCGGAGTCGTCAAATTACACTCGTATTAGTGTCACGCAGAATAATCTCCAGGAGCTTAAGGAAATTTGGGATCAGTGGGGCAAAGAGACCAAGCAGTTATTCTATGGTAATTACGGAGACTTACCTTACTTGCTTGATGTTCAGATAGACGAGCACTTATTCCGAGCCCTTACTCAGTTTTGGAACCCGGCGTACAGTTGCTTCACTTTTGAGGAAGTAGACATGGTACCTACTGTGGAGGAGTACACTGCCTTGCTTCGTTGTCCCAAGTTTCAGAACGATAGGATCTATTCTCGATCTGCTTGTGTCCCTACCTTTTGGAAGAAATTGATGATTATTACGGGGATGAGCGAGCAGTGGGCCACGGCCCGAATTAAGGAAAAGGGTGAATGCAAGTGCATTTCGTGGGATGCTTTGAAAGATTTGATCCTGACACACCCTGATGAGACGAAGAAGGTAGATGTTTTTGCCTTAAGTTTGTATGGATTAATGGTCTTCCTTAGGGCTTTGGGATATGTGGATGAGGCAACCACAGATCTTTTTCATCGACTCAAGAAAAGGTCACTACATCCCCGCAATTTTGGCGAAACATTCAGGTCTTTAGGTGCATGTAGGAGGGCTGGTGTTGGCAGGTTTATAGGGTGTGCTCAGTTGCTTTTGGCTTGGTTCTACAGTCATTTCTGGTTGATAGATAGGGTGGTTTGTCGGGTTTTCTTCGAGGATTATTCATCGTTGAAAGATATAGTAGCTTCAAATAGAAGAGTTGATGTTCTAGAAGATAATTGGATAGCGCTACTTCAGAACCTTCAGTTGAAAGATGTCGAGTGGAGGGCTCCGTGGATGATGCCTGGTGAGGTTCTTTATCGATACGGCAGTTTTGATTGGGTACCCCTATTGGGAATTTGGGGTGCCAGTGGTTATGCCCTTTGCTCGTCTTTGAGACAAAGATGGATTGAGGCGATTCGTACATCAAAGACTCGAGGTTGGCTCAAAGTGAGTTTGTATACAGAGGAGCCGATTACAAGAGGAAGGTTAGTGAAGTTTCTAGTGCTTGGAAAAAGACTTTTCGATTGAAAGGAGTAGCTATTGGCTCGTCAACCACACCGGAATACATTGAATTGAGAGGCAGAAGGGTTAACGATAACATCCCCAAGCCAAGCATGGAAAGAGCTCGACCGATAGAAGAATATTTGCAAGTAAGGCCCTCAGAGTTGGAAATTATGAAGCAGGAGTTCGAAAGAAAGAACTTGGAGTTCGAAAGAAAGAACTTGGAGTTCGAGAAGAGGATAGCAAAGCTCGAAGAAGAAAAGATGTACTTGAGTTTGGACGTCGAGGTTCAAAAGATGGAGGTTGAGAAAGAGAGGAAAGAAAAAAGGAAGATTGAGGAAAATCGAGATGATCTAAAGGAGCATTACAAAAGGGCACAAGTATCCTTGAAAAGGGCGAGAGTAGGAGGATCTTCGGAGCAGTTACAGAAAGAGGTCCAGGAGGAAATGGCTAGAGCCGAGTATTGGGAGAGGAAGTTCCAAGAGATACAAGTGCAGAATTTGGCATTAGAGGAAGAGAAGAAAGGATTGAAGACTAAGGTAATTGAGCTTGGAAGATCCTTGCGTTGGCACCAAAACCATAATTCTATAGTCGAGTTAAAAGAGCTAAGAAGCAAGGTTGAGGATTTGGAGGTAGCATTGCATGACGGTGAACTTCGGGTTGAGCAACTCAAGGCGCAAGAATATTATCTGAAGGGAGAGCTACATCAGGCTAGAGGACAGGTTAGAGAAAGGGATCATGTCATTGGTGAGGCCATAGCCCAGATTCGAGAGGTTGCTGAGTATGTGCAAGACTTGGCAATACGAGCTGATGTATTGAGTCTGATGTATTCATCATCATCGGATGTAGGACGAGAGTTAGCCCTTTTATTATATAGAGTTAAAGCTTTGGGCCTTAGGGTGAAAGCGTATTTGTAATCTTCTTATATGTAAAGATATTCTTTTTCTAAATAAAATTTTCTAAATGAAGTTGAACCAGAATCGATATTCTTTTTGCATTCATGCATTTGCATCTTATAACATTTCATCACATCATTTGCATTCAAAGTTATAGAAAGACCTTGATTAGTTAAAGTTTACTTCCAAAGGTAGAAAAGAAAATCTGGAAATCACACGTCCTTACGAAACTCGTACTAAAACTAAGAGCATGGATCAAAGGTTTGAACAATTACAAAAAGATATGCAAGACCAAATGCAAGAGCAGTTGGCCAAAATGCATAATGAAATGAGGGAGCAAATGCTAGAGGCTCAGAGGAACATGATGGCTGAAATGGCTCAGCTGTTGAGAGCCACTGATAAAGGAAAAGCTCCCATGGAGATCACTGAAGAAGAGAATGAAGGTCCTCCTCCGGGTTTTACTCCGCCTCATATGCCACTGCAAACCGAAACACCTCCTAGAAGGCCATCTGTCACTATGAGGCCTCAACATGGGCCAGTTGATGTTGGAATCCCCGTAAATTTCCCATCTGGGTTGGGAAATAATTTGGGTGATAGCTCGGTCAACCCTATCACTCCTGATCTGGATTTGATGGAGAAGGAAAGAATGGCAACTGAATCTGCAAAACAATTGGAAGATCGTTGCAGGTCGTCAGAGGAGAAGTTTAGGGTTTTGGAAGGCACTGGCAATCATCATGGGATTGATGCAAAAGACCTAAGTTTGGTCCCAGATTTGGTGCTTCCTCATAAATTTAAGATGCCAGAGTTTGAAAAGTACAACGGAACTACTTGCCCAGAGGCACACATAACAATGTTCTGTAGGAGAATGACTGGATATGTGAATAATGATCAATTATTGATCCATTATTTTCGTGATGACCTAGTAGTAGGAGCAAATGGCTAGATGGTACAATCAGTTGAGTCGTGCAAGAATCAGTTCATGGAGAGATCTGGCATAGGCCTTCATGCAACAGTACAACCACGTGACTGATATGACGCCAGATAGGATCACACTTCAAAACATGGAAAAAAAGCCTAATGAAAATTTTAGGCAATACGCACAATGATGAAGGGAGGTGGCAATGTAAGTACAACCACCATTGTTGGAAAAGGAGACCACCATGTTATTTATTAATACTTTGAAGGCGCCATTCATCACACATATGATTGGAAGTACCACGAAAAGTTTCGCGGATATAGTTATGGCGGGTGAGATGATTGAAAATGCCGTGAGGAGAAAAGACAATGAGGTGAATAAGATGAACAGTTTCAATTCCAGGGCAATCACAGTTGGACAACCTAAAGCAGCTACGGGTGAGCAACAAAGTACTCAAAGATAGGAATTGGGTACAAGACAGAATTCGGAGAGGATGCAATTCACTCCTATCTCTGTTACATATCGTGAGCTTTATCAAAGCTTATATGATGCACATGCTATTGCTCCATTTCACTTGAAACTGCTGCAGCCACCGTACCCCAAATGGTATGATGCAAATGCTAAATGCGAATATCACATGGGAATATCGGGGCATTCAATTGAAAATTGCACTGGGTTCAAGAAGGTCGTGGAAAGGCTCATCAAAATGGGGGTGGTGAAATTCGATAATACCCCTAATTGGCAATCTAGGAGTGAATGCCATCGATGAAATAAAGAAAGAAAAATTCAAGGAAGATATTGCTGAGGTGAAGAAACCTATGAAAGTAATATGGGAGGAGATGGAGAAAGGAGGTATGCTGACCTCTAGAAAAGGAAGAGAAGGAATGGAAAACCATTGTGAATTCCATGGAGAGGTGGGTCATATGATCCAAAATTGCGAAGAGTCCAAGGCCATGGTACAAGGCCTTATGGTTAACAAAGAACTACAAGTTTCTGAGGGTAGTTCTTGTGAAGGACAAATATGTGTGCTGGAGAGTGAACGACAGGAAACCTACCGATCGAGAATTATTATTTCTTTGCCAGGGAATAATGAGATGATGTCGCAAACTAGGCCCAAAATAGTCATTCATAAACCCAATCATTTCCCTTACAAGGATGATAGAAGGGTGCCATGGAGTTATGACTGTAATATAACAATACCTGAGGGGGAGAGTATAGCTAGCGTGGCCAGGGGCACGCAAAATGAAGGTTCCCATACACAAAGTAGGAAACGTTATGACGCGGGGAATATCAGAGTGGAGCCCGCAAAGACGAAAGATGTTGAGGCTGAAAGGGAGAAGGAGACTGAAGTACCCATCAATGAGCCGGTAAAGGAGGAAGAAGCTAAGGAGTTTTTAAAATTCCTGAAACATAGCGAGTATAGCGTGGTCGACGATTGCACAAGCAAATGCGTATATATCGATGTTAGCCCTACTCTTGAGTTCTGAGGTGCATCGAGATGCATTGTTAAAGGTGCTTAACGAAACATATATCACCCATGACATATCCGTTAACAAGCTGGACCGGTTAGTAAACAAGATGATCGATCTTGACAATTTCATCTATTTTAATGATGATGAAATTCCACCTAGGGGCATAGGGTCAACCAAAGCCCTACACATCACTACTCGGTGCAAAGGATACACACTTCCAAGTGTACTCGTGGATAATGGGTCTGCTTTGAACGTCCTGCCGCTATCCACCTTGAACAGATTGCCCATTGACAGTTCACATATGAAAACATGTCATAACGTGGTAAGAGCCTTTGATGGAATTGAAAGGAAAGTAATGGGACGAATTGACATCCCTCTGGAGATTGGGCCAAATACGTATGAAGTTGATTTCTTAGTGATGGATAGCAAGCCCTCCTACAATTGTTTATTGGGGAGACCATGGATACACTCGGCAGGAGCGGTGCCCTCTTCATTGTACCAAAAATTGAAGTTAGTGACAGATGGACGCTTAATAACCATCAACGCGGAGGAGGATATCATAGAGCCGTCACCAGCAAGGCCCCTTATGTTGAGGCCAATGAAGAGGCTATCGAGTGTTCTTTTTTCTCTTTAGAAATCATTAATGCCACCTTCATTTCGGAAGGAAGTAAGAGGCCGGCACCCAAAATGTCTAGAGCCACGAGGATGGCCCTACAAATGATGATAGGGAAGGGAGCATTTCCAGGAAAAGGGCTAGGAAGACAGTTCCAAGGAGGGGTTCAAATCCCAAAATTGAGTGAGAAGAAGGATCGTTTTGGTTTGGGTTTCAAGCCAGACCATAAGCATAGGATGCAAGAAATGGAGAAGCGCCAAGCGAGAAGGAAGGCGCGTTTGAATGGAAGAGAAGTGGAGTGGGAACCGATGACTTTCCCACCTATATCCAAATCCTTTAAGTCAGGAGGATTCCTGATAAAGGAAAGTCATTAAGTCAATGCTGTACACAATGAGGGATCGGAGCAAGAAAACCTCGAGGGCATTCGCCCTTACGAATCGGGGAGCTCTCTGAACAATTGGACTGCGGAAGACCTTCCTGTAGTCTTTAGGAATTTTTCAGAGTAATTCTCGAAAAACATGTTTGTTACTCTAGAGCCTACGAGTAATAAGATTATGTTTGTGAAAAGAGGCCCATGTTCATCTATAATTATTTAAATAAAACATAAGTTTTTATCAATTTAAACGAGTATTGTTTCATTTTTATCGACCAATATTCCTTCAAATTCTAACAATTCTTATTCTTTTATTCATAGCACATAAACAATCATTCTTCGATTCATTCATTCTTTGTATATTCTTTCATACCCCCACAGGTCCCTAGATATCAATGATATGAGCGCTGATACTACAGCTCCTAATTTCTCTGGTGAGCAAGACATGTGTTTAGAGGAACCTCAGGATTTTGAAGATGTTCAAGATTGTGACGTATCTCTCGATCTGTTAAGAATGGTTAAGCAAGAGGAGAAACAAATCATGCCACATGAGAAAGAGGCAATAGAGAATATAGCCCTAGAGGAAGGGAAGGAGTTGAAAATCGAAACCCTAATTAGTGAGGACACAAGGCATGGTCTGGTTGAGTTACTTCGAGAGTTCAAGGATATCTTCCCCTGGTCATATCAGGATATGCCTGGATTGAGTACTAACATTGTGGTACATCGTCTTCCGATAAGACAGGATTGTAAGCCAGTCCAACAGAAGTTGCGAAGAATGAAGCCAGATATCGTTTTGAAAATAAAAGATGAAGTCAAGAAGAAGTTTGACGTAGGATTCTTGCAAGAAGTGAAATACTCCGAATGGGTAGATAACATTGTGCCTATTCCTAAGAAGGATGGGAAGGTACGAATGTGTGTTGATTACAGAGACTTGAACAAAGCAAGCCCAAAGGATAATTTTCCTTTACCCCACATTGACACTTTAGTAGATAACACAGCAGGATTTTCGTTGTTCTCCTTTATGGATGGTTTCTCAGGATACAACCAGATAAAGATGCATCCAGAGGACATGGATAAAACCACCTTTATAACCTTGTGGGGCACCTTTTGCTACAAAGTAATGCCATTTGGACTAAAAAATGCAGGGGCAACGTACCAAAGGGCCATGGTGAACTTGTTCCACGACATGATGCATAAGGATATTGAGGTATACGTCGATGATATGATTGCCAAGTTGCGTACGAAAAAAGAGCATATTGAGGTCTTGAGAAGATTGTTTGTAAGGTTGAGAAAATTTCAGTTGAAGCTCAATCCAGCAAAGTGACCTTTGGAGCCAGATCGGGAAAGTTGTTAGGCTTCGTAGTCAGTGAAAAAGAAATTGAAGTCGACTCAGACAAGGTCAGAGCCATACAAGAAATACCTCCACCACGTACTCAGAAAGAAGTTCGAGGATTCCTAGGATGGTTGAATTACATTGCTCGGTTCATTTCACAATTAACCGAGAAATGTGATCCTATCTTTCGCCTCCTCAGAAAGCACAATCAAGGTACTTGGGATGGGGAATGCCAGAATGCTTTTGAAAAGGTCAAGCAGTATTTGTTGAATGCTCCGGTATTGTCTCCACCCAGCGCTGATAAACCATTAATACTGTACTTATCAGTGTTCAGTAATTCTATGGGATGTGTGCTTGGCCAGCATGACGAGTCAGGGAAAAAGGAGAAGGCAATTTATTATCTCAGCAAAAAGTTCACTGACTGTGAGATGAGATATTCACCAATCGAAAAGTTGTGTTGTCGCTGATTTGGACAACACAGAGATTAAGACAGTACATGTTATACCATACCACTTGGCTCATCTCAAAACTTGATCCATTGAAATACATGATGGAGTCAACGGCTCTAAATGGGAGAATGGCGAGATGGTAAATTTTGCTTTCGGAGTTTGATATAGTCTACATAAGTCAGAAGGCTATAAAAGGAAGTGCGGTAGCGGATTTCTTGGCTAGTAGGGCTCTAGAGGATTATGAGCCATTGAACTTTGATTTTCCAAATGAGGAGTTGATGTGTGTAGCAATGACTGAAAATTCTTCTTAGAGGCTCAATTTTGATGGGGATTCTAATGCAGTCGGAAATGGAATTGGGGTAGTCTTGGTATCTCCGAATGGCGATCATTATCCTTTTACGTGCAAGTTGGACTTTGATTACACGAACAATATGGCTGACTATGAAGCATGCATCATGGGACTTCAAGCAGCTATAGAGCGAGGTATAAAAACCCTAGAAGTATATGGGGACTCGGCGTTGGTTATTTATCAGCTTAGAGGTGAATGGGAGACAAGGGACCCTAAATTGCTTAGTTATCGAATGATAGTTTTGGGGTTACTTGAGGAATTTGATAGCATCACCTTCAATTATCTCCCACGAGATGAAAATCAGATGGCAGATGCTTTAGCAACCTTGGCCTCAATGATCAAGGCAAATAAAGAAGAAGAAATGAAGCCAATTCAAATGAGTGTTTACGAGGCTCCAGCTCATTGTTGTAACATTGAGAGGGAAGAAAATGACAATAACCCCTAGTATCAAGATATATTGCGATATGTGAGAGATCGTAAATACCCTGAACAGGCCAATGAAAATGACAAACGAACCTTGAGGAGGTTAGCTTGCGACTATGTTTTAGATGGAGATATCCTGTACAAAAGACGAAAAGACCAAGTACTTTTGAGATGTGTCGATGCTGTGGAAGCTAAGCTAATTTTAGAAGAAGTTCATGAAGGTGTATGCGGGACGCATGCAAATGGGTTCACGATGGCAAGGCAGATCATGAGGTTTGGCTATTATTGGGCTACTATGGAAGGGGACTGTATCAGTTACACCAAGAAATGCCATAAGTGTCAGATTTATGGGGATAAAATTCATGTACCACCTTCACTTTTACATGTTATGACCTCTCCATGGCCCTTTTCCATGTAGGGCACGGATGTCATTGGACCAATATCACCGAAAGCTTCGAATGGACACCGGTTTATCTTTATAGTAATTAACTACTTCAAAAAATGGGTAGAGGCTGCTTCTTATGCAAATGTTACTAAGTTAGCTGTGAGTCGATTCTTGAAGAAGGAGATTATTTGTCGGTATGGAATGCCTGAGAAGATCATATCCGACAATGCATTGAACCTGAACAACAAAACAATAGCGGAGGTTTGCGACCAGTTCAAGATCAAGCATCACAATTCTTCCCCTTATCGTCCAAAAATGAATGGGGCAGTGGAGGCCGCCAACAAGAATATTAAGAAAATAGTAAGGAAGATGACTGAAACCTATAGAGATTGGCATGAGAAGTTGCCATTTGCACTCCTAGCCTATCGAACATTTGTCAGAACCGCTACTGGGGCAAATCCATTCTCGTTAGTTTATGGGATGGAATCAGTATTACCTATTGAAGTAGAAATACCTTCTCTTCAAATTTTGACGAAGGTAAAGTTAGATAAAGCTGAGTGGGTTCAATCCCGGTATGACCAGTTGAACTTGATTGAGGAAAAGAGGCTAAAAGCCATTCGACATGGTCAGATATATCAGAAGCGAATGATGCGAGCTTATGACAAGAAAGTTCGACCAAGAGAATTCCATGAGGGAGACCTTGTACTGAAAAAGATCCTTCCTATTCAAAAGGATTTTAGAGGAAAATGGATGTCGAATTGGGAAAGGCCGTATGTCGTGAAGAAATCTTTCTCCGGTGGTGCATTGATCTTAGCAAAAATGGATGGGAAAAGTTTACCTATTCCAGTGAACTCAGACTCAGTTAAAAAATACTTTGTTTAAAGAAGAAGAGAATCAAAGGTGAAAACCCGTAAAGGGCGCCTTGAGATTTGCATAAAAAAATGGAGAGGCCAAGGTGAAAACCCGCAAAGGGCACCTTGTGACCAAAGGGATTTTGAGTTAAGAACCCGAAAGGGCAGCTCAAATATTGAAGGGCATACGGTAATCTTGCTATATTTGATACAACAAAGAGCAAAGAACGCTGCACACTGGGGCATCAACAGAGTACTTGGGATTTCTTTTAAACACATGTTGAACTCAAGAAAGACTTTATAGAGCTAGTGTATAGGCACTCAAGCGGCGATATCTAGAGGATCTAACTTCTATCTTGCTTGTTATCTTTAGATTTTATTTCTTCTAGAAGATAGGCTAGCAGATTAATTCCTTTTTGTATCTTTTTGATAATTCATTCAAATCCAATTATTCTCAAGATTAAATTCATCTTCCATTATTCTTAAAGTATGTTGTATTAAAATAATGATGGATGAACTAAATAATTTTCACAAATGAAGTTTTGCTCATTACTCTGGAAATTTCTAGATAATATAAGAAACTAAAACAGAACAATTGTTTGAAGAATTCACGTAAGTGAGGTTCGAAAGAACTCAAGGAAATTCTCTCTTTAGTCCAAAATGATGATTGGACAAATCAAATGATTCGATCCTAAGAGAGGATCATCTTACAGACATTTTGGTGGGTCATAGCATTTGAAGAATGGTACAAACCCACAGGCCGAGTAGGAATGATATTTCGAGAGAAATAAGGATAAACTTCGACGAAAGAATGAATGGTGACATCTGGAATAGGGGTCATGTTCATAAACATTTTACATTATAACAGGTTTAATTAGGAGCATTTGATTCACTTCGATCATAGCATCCTAATCATTAGGCATGAACTCATGCACATTATACAGGTTCTGTTCTTCAAGGGACAATGAAGATTGATGCGCCTTAACCCCCTAAGCAGTAGGGTAATAGGCTAAAGCATAGCGGATCTGATTTTCAGATGTTCTCACACCAAAATAGATCCAAGATAACAGATCTGGCATCTCCATTTCGACGGAGAGCAGACACATAGCAGATCTAACCTTCAGATGTTTGTACTGAAGCAAGATCCAAGATGGTTTGGCATCCTTGTGCTTACAAGGAACAAATCGAAAACATAGCTAATTTGGCTTTCACGTGCTTACGATGAAGCAAATCTAAGATGATTTGGCATCTCTGTATTGTCAGAGAACAAATCAAAGTTTGGCGTCTCCATATTCGACGGAGAGCAGACACATACCAGATCTAACCTTCAGATGTTTATACTAAAGCAAGATCCAAGATGGTTTGGCATCCTTGTGCTTACAAGGAACAAATCGAAGACATAGTTGATTTGGCTTTCAAGTGCTTACGATGAAGCAAATCTAAGATGATTTGGCATCTCTGTATTGTCAGAGAACAAATCAAAGTTTGGCGTCTCCATATTCGACGGAAAGCAGACACATAGCAGATCTAACCTTCAGATGTTTATACTGAAGCAAGATCCAAGATGGTTTGGCATCCTTGTGCTTACAAGGAACAAATCGAAGTCATAGTTGATTTGGCTTTCACGTGTTTACGATGAAGCAAATCTAAGATAATTTGTCGTCTCTGCATTGTTAGAGAACAAATCGAAGTCTGGCATCTCCACTTCAATAGAGAGCAGATACATAGCATATCTGACCTTCAGATGATTAGACTGAAATAAGATCCAAGATGATTTGGCATCCTTGTACTTACAAGGAGTAAATCGAAGACATAGCTGATTTAGTTTTCACGTGCTTATGATGAAGCAAATCTAAGATGATTTGTCATCTTTATATTGTCAGAGAACAAATCGAAGAAGTAGATTTGGCATCTCTGCGTTTGGCGAGGAACAGATCAAACATATCAACATAACAATCCCGAGTTTGCAAGAAGCAGATTGAAGACCATAATAGGATCGGTCAAATTTGGTCTTTCTAAATCTTTGCTCAATTCCTGTTACACAGCAATGAGCAAAGAGGGGCAGCTGTAAGAGCCCAAATTTGACCGGGCTGAAAACTAAATAAATAAATAAACAATTTTTTATTTAACAATCCAAGTTCATGTTACAAAGCCCAAACGGTGGGCCCAAAATCAAATATTTCAGACCCATTAACTCGGTTACTACCCACTAGACCTAAAACTACCCAGCAGACCCATTTACACTCCAAACCCAAATTAGAAATGGCCCAAAAGCCCAAATAACTTTAAGGAAACAGGAAACCCTAGGGTTTCCTAAGGACTACAGCGCCGCAGTAGCTTCTGGAAGCCTTGGGGAGTGTCCGTTGAATTCCCCAAAATCGAGGCCATTAATGAGTCTTCTCAGCACAGCCTGGGCGACTCCTCAGTTACCAATCAGCGCCTCGCTGACACCACCGCCAGACTTCAGGCCTCCATCAACGCCAGTGACCCCTCCATTACCGGATTTTTCGCGAGCACCTGCAAAAAAAGGAAAGAAACACAGCAGATACGAAAAACAAAAAAAGGAAACTAAAGAGATTTAGCATATCACAATCAAGGATATGATACAACAAACAAAAAATGGAAAGAAATCTTTGCTTTCTTTCTAGTTTATGTAATCACAGTAGTGGCTATAAAAGCCCGAAATCAAACCATTGTAAAAGAGGGGATTTTGATGAAATAAAAAACCTATTTACAGATATCCATTCCGAAGTGTTACAAGCAGTCTTAAGGTGATACATATACTCTATATTCTACTATTTTTTTACCATCGTTTGCAAATCTATTACTGAGATATTAAAAAAGAAATAGGTTACCTGTGACTTACCATGGAAAGTGAAGGCTTTTAGCCTTTTTGAATCTCCGTGTACGACGGTGCGTGAGCGCGTACAGGACCACTGGTCGGATCGTGGCCTACAGAGGCCAGACCCCGGGGTTCCCTTCCTCCCTCTCTCTTTCAGAGATTTTCTCTAAGTTTTTTTTTTTAAAATAGGCTTCCGAATGATTTTTTTAAGTGAAATTTGGCTTATATAGCCCAAGAGAAACGACGCCGTTTTAGCTTAGTCTGATAAGCTTAAAACGACGACGTTTTAAGACCCTAGGATCCGCGCGTTGACCCGATTACCCGAGGAGGATCCGCGTATTTTCAAAGATTGGGTTAATTACCCAATTGGTCCTTCCACTTTTTTTTGCGTTTATAATTATGTTTCATTCTATTTCTAATTTAGCCCTAATGAATTAATTTTATTTCAATTTAGTCCCAACAGAAAGCATTCCAAGGCTTATAACGAAACGCTACCATTTTGGAAATAGGGCAATTTGCCCAATGAGTCCATTTTTTTTACGCGCATTTTAAATTGGGCCTTAATTCAGCCTTATTTCTTTTAAATTCGTCCCGTAATTTTGTTGAACTTTAAATTTAGCCCTATATTCATTTTTTATTATTATATATATATTTTTTATATGTAGATATTGTTTTATTTTTTAAAAAAAACCTTACTTTTATATTATACACTATAAGATTATTTTATCATATATATATATTATTACTATTTATCGTATATTATTTTTCACAAATTATTATTATTATTTTCCATCATTATTTTTATATATTATTATTATATTTTACTTGTATTATATATTTATTAATTATTTATATATATTATCCTTACATATATACTTTCGTTATTTTATATCATATCTATTATAATTCTTATTTCCTATATATTCAAATTATATTTTATTATATAACATTTATTATATTTCATTTTTATTCCATATTACTTATTATTTTTTATATATGTTATGTATATCATATACTATCTACTATATTATTTATTATTCATTATATTATTTAAAATTTCAAAGTTTATAAATTGAATTATATTTTTAACTCATATTATACACATATTAAATTATTAATTATTTATTTATTATGTATTATTTTAAAACAATATTTTTATGTTATTTGTTATTTTATAAACTCGTTCACATACTTTTTATTTTATTTTTTTAAAACAATATATTTTATATATAATTATTATTCTTTTATAAATATTTTGTTATTATGTTTTATATAGGGTATAGCAAATAATATTTTAAGATTATTATTAAATATTATGTCTTTATTTATATGAATATTTTGTTAATAATAACTCATTCCATTTTTTTCATATATATATTGCATATATCGTGTGTTACATATTATTCTATATTTATTATTTAATATTAGATTTCATGAACATGTACATTGATATTGTACTATTCTTTTTGTATGTCATGCATTATTTGATTACTTTTTTGTATATCATGTATTATTTAATTATTACTTTGTATGTTTGTTCGTTTCGTTTATTCATTTCTTAATATATGCTATATATATATCTTTGTATGCATATTGTTAATATTTGCTATATATATATATATATTATTTTTATATGTATATATCTAATGCACGATTTTTATATTATTGCCATCATTTTGTTTAAATGCATGTATTATTTACCTACTACAATAATATGTTACTATGTATGTTTATATTACAATACAATTCCCCACGCATCATTTTAAAAAAAAAACAATGCTCCAAATTTTTCAAAAATATAAAGGCAATGCTTAGTGTTTGGAAATTTTGAGAAAGTAATGCCCTAACTTATTGGGTTGCGACTTTTCTCGTTGAATTCGAATAATCAAGTACCCTTCTAAGTTTTCAAAGGTTTTCAAAATGTGAGCAACTGTCTTGGAATGGCAAAGCAATATGTCCTAACTTATTGGATGTAGTGTTTTGTTGTTTTGAGATAGGGATTTCTAAAAAGCTAACTTAGTGTCAATACTTTGATACGAGTGAACTCCAATTTACAAAAAATCAAAATACTTTAAAGAGGATTACATCTTAAAAATTTTAAATTTCCAGCATTAAAGACACTTGATAATCAATTAGGTACCAATTTTTGGGCGTTACGAGGGTCCTAACCCTTCCTCGTATGTAACCGGCTCCCGAACCCATCTTCTGATTTCGTAGACCAAAACTAATGATTTTAAAACAAAATGTTTTAAAGGTAATCCAATCACACCTAAAGAAGATTGGTGGCACTCCCGTTTTCGTTTTTAAAGTCGATTCTCATTTTTAAAAACTCGATTTAAAAATGGTTTCGACACATATCATAAGATCATACACACAAAATGGCTACGATACTATACATGTCATACTCAAAATGAAACGTCTAGCTATACCAAAATAATCCTCGTGATAGTGTGCCCGGACCTCCGACGTACTTTACGATCCCCGAGTTAGCTTGACAAAACTATAAAAGAAGGAAAATAAAGGGGGTAAGCAATAAGCTTAGTAAGTTTGCATGCAAATAAATAACAACATTCATAAGAATTATCTTACTACTTGGCATGATACTACTTAATGCAACTTCATTAATTGTCATGGACATATTTTAAACTTCTTCACTTACTCACTTACTTAATCAAATTTATTAATACATTTTACTTACCTTTTTCCTTATCAAGCATACATGAACATTATGTACTTACCTTTGCTCTTCTAGTATGAACTTGTCTTACCTTTTTAATATAACTCGTCTTACCTGACCTTACCTTGATATTCTCTTTAAATTTTCCCGTTGAACCACTTGGAATACTAAGGATACATGAGTACCTTACCATTGCCATGACTTGTCATGGTCTTACGTGGTATCCTTTTGAAACATACCATTGCCATGTCTTGACATGGTCTTACATAGTAGCCTTGCCTTATGAACTCACTAATGCCAAGGGACCTTTGCCTTATAGTAACTTATCAATGCCATGTCTTGACATGGTCTTACATGATTTCCTTTCCTTAGAAACCTTACCAATTGGCATGCCTTGGCATGGTCTTACATGGTATCCTTAAACCCTAATGTCATGACATTTGTATCCTACACATTCCTAAGGTTCAACCGGGACTTTCTAAAATTACTTCTCCGTCAATTCATGCTTGAGTATTCTTTGAATAATTTCATAAAATAAATATACACATGCTGGAAATTAACAATATTAACATAAAATAATAGAATATTGTATTTATTTACCGCAAACTCACCTCGAAACAAAATACGATCAACTATATCGATTTAGTCCATTATCTTTTTCTTTCCCCGGTCTAACTCCGGATTTTGTTCTTCTTGATCTATAATAAAAAATTTAGCTTATTTAATACTCAAATTTATTAAAACATTCCTCGACCCAAACTTTGGCAAAATTACGTTTTTGCCCTTAAATTTTTACATATTTACACTTTTTCCCCAAGGCTTGGAAATTAAACTTCATCCTATTTTCTTATGTTTCATGACATGCTGATCTTTTTTCCCTTCTATGACAACATCAAATTCTCACTCTAACATGTTCTTATGACTATTAGGTATTTTTACCGATTAAGCCCTTTTTACTCGTTTTCACTTAAAACTGAGTAGCACAAGTTGTCTAACATAATTTAAAACCTCATATTCTATCATAAAACACCAAAATACACAAATTTCACCTATGGTTATTTTTCCAAATATGAACCCTAGGTTGAATTATTGCTAGCATAAGCTAAACCGAGCTACCGGGATTTCAAAAACGTAAAGAACATTAAAAACGGGGCTTGGAATCACTTAATATGGAGCTTGGAAGCTTGAAACAAACCCTAGCTATGGATAACCCTTTAATTTTCGTCCTAATGAAGAAGATGGGCATATTTTGCCATCTTTTTCCTTTTTTTAATCTTTTAATTACCAAATGACCAAAATACCCTTAATACCTTTCTTTGAAAATTTTCATGTACAAGCCTATTTTTGCCCAAAATTTTAGAAATTGGTCAAATTTCTTTTTAAGACCTCCTCATTAAAATTCCAAAGTAATTTCATACTAAAAACTTCTAGAATGCAAGTTTTGCAAATTATTCGATTTAGTCCCTAAATATCAAATTGGACCCTCTATCGATAAAATTTCTAAACGAAATTTTCACACAATCATGCAATCATACCATAGACCTTAAAATGATAATAAAATAAATTTTTCTACCTTGAATTTGTGGTTTCGCAACCACTGTTCCGTTTAGGCCCTATTTCAGGATGTTACATGCCAACTGTTACTATCCCCTACAACTTGAAAATCATTTATTTGACTAATGGTGAGTGTGAAATTTTATTTGAAATAATAATTCATTCACTATTTTTTTTTTTTGTTCTTATTTCCTAAAGTATGTTATAACATCTCGAATTAGGGCCTAGTCAGAACAGTGTTTTCGAGGCCACAAATCCAAAATAAAAATAATTATATTATGATGGTTTGATGGTCTATGATATGTTTGTATGCTTGTGTAAAAATTTCATGAAGAAATTTTATATGAAAAGTGCCCGATTGGAATTTAAGGACTAAATTGAATAATTTATAAAACTTGAATTCTAGAAAATTTTGCCATGAAATTGATATGGATTATTAATTAGAGGTCCTTAAATAGTAATTTGACCAAGTTCTAAAAATTTGGACAAAAATTGGCTTGGATTGGTAAAATTTGAAAGAATGACTTAAAGGGCGTTTTTGTCATTTGGTAATTAAATGATTAAAAAGGGAAAAATCAAGAAAAAACCTTGTCCATATTCTTCTTGCTTGGCCGAAAATCACCATGGACACCATGGCTAGGGTTTTGTCACTTCTAAGCTCAATAGTAAGTGCTCCTAATCCCCGTTTTTAATGTTCTTTGCATTTTTGAAGTCCACATAGCATGATCTACCCATTTCTAAAGTAGGGTTCATGTTTAAAAATTGACCCATGCATGACATATTAGTATTTTTTATGTTTGATGGAAGAATATGAAAGATTGATGTGTGTTTATCATCTTTTACTAAGTGATTTTGCTTGAAAATGCTTAAAAAGGACCAAATTGTAAAAGTTGTAAAATGGGTAGTAGATCTGTGAAGTAAAAGAGAAATTTGGATTGCTATAAATGTAAAAAATGGTCCGGCTAGGCTTAAAGTGCAAAGGAAATGAACACATTTCATTGTATGAGTCTAGGTGCCAAAGTGCAAATATGTGAAAGTTTAGGGGCAAAATTATAAATTTTCCAAAGTATAATTTTTGGGTCGATTTGAATCATGGGAGTAGTAAATAAGTTATATTTGCAATGCTAGATCAAGAAAACTAGATTCAGGCGTAGATCGAGAATGAACGGGATTATGGACTAAATTGGAATAAATAACCGTACTTGCATTCGAGGTAAGTTCATGTGATAAAAATAATGCAATATCATGCTTGAATTGTAATGCTATATTATTATCTCATAAATTGAATGATTTTTTATACGAATGTACATGACAAGAACTTGACAAATAAGCACCTACGATAATGTTATCGTTGTTATGATTGAATCTAAATTGGTATGTTAATTTGATTATGTTAAATTAAATGTTTATGATGCGATGTACGTGATAGTGACGTACTCCATGAAATATTCGATAGTCCACATGCTGATAATGTGTTATGTGATTGAATATATATTGAAAATGAAGTAGAAGTTTATATGTGATGTTATGTTATGTTTTATCGCTTAATATCATGAAAATTTTAAATGTCTTATTGTTATCATGAGTAAGTGATTGGTGCTATGGACATTTTGAATGATATTATGAGCAAGCTCGATAGAGAAACAATAGCAAGGAAAATCTCGTTTGAACCTTAGAAATAGTTTAAGATACAAGTGACATGTCACTAGGAACTATGCGATTTGAACTCATTGAGTTGTGGTCTGAGTTCATGATATCTGTGGCATCTGAACACATTGAGTTGTGGTATGGGTTCCTGATGTATGTGACACAAGTTTTGGTGTTTAGATACTGGTCTCGTATATTCTACCGGTGGCTGGGTAGTCCGGCATGTGTTGCAGATACCTGACAGCCTTTGTGAGCAGACCTGTGAGTAGCTCGAAAGCGAGAAACATGTGATATGTGATATAAGGTAGCGTTGGCCACATATGAGGCACTTCGGTGCGAGATTCCGATGTATCCGATAGTATTCCGAGTGTTCAACGGGTAGTCCAAAGAAAAGTTCAACGAGTAATCCAAAGATTATGTCAAAGAAATGACAAGGTATGATCATGTTGAAAGGGTACCGGTATGTACTCGAAACTCCTGAGCAATGACCTTAATATTTGACGAACATGTGGTAATGTTGCACTTCAGGAGTTTATGATTATGAGACCTTGTTGAGATGCAAATGAATGAATTATGATTATAAGACTTTATTGTACAGTATGGTAATGATATGATTACATTATGTTTAAGATGCCTGATGACCTTATGGTGAATTATGTTTGAATGAATAAAGAACTTAAAGTATGATGCAAATTATGAGTTCACAATCTACGATGTAGGAAGGTAAATGTGTGATAGGAGTTTTGAATAGAAAGTATGTAACTATACCTATGATATGCTCGTGATATATGCTACATTGTGAGTACATTATTGATTTAAGTAAAGAAATGACAATATATGCTTTTTATTTTCATACGAGCTTACTAAGCTTTAAAGCTTATCCCCTACTTTCCATTTCTTTAGTGTTGTCAAGTTGGCTCACGGTTGAAGATCGTCGGAGGCCGTATCACACTATCAAGCTATCACCTTTAGGGTATTAATAAACCTTAAGTGTTTTCGAGTGAGTGGCATGTATAGAGGCTTAGCTATTATGATATGAGTTTTTATGATTTGGCTAAAGATGTTGGCTTATATTGATTCAATGTGTATAGCCATGAGATGTGGCTTATATTGGTTATGGCTTGTAAGCCTATTTATCCATGCTATGTGTTAATGCGCTATGATGTGGTTATTTGATTATGCTAGGTTGCTATAATTGGATAGTGTTTTAGTATGTATTCTTGGTAAATGCCTTATGACCAAATCGAAGTGGTCATAATTATGGAGTAAAAGTGTGATATGGCAATAAACCAATAATGCTTTGAATATGAAATTAGTGTAGAATGTCTTAGATAAGTATGTCATCAAATGAATATGAAATGATGCGTTTAGACTTGGTATAATATGAGTATGTGAAACACACGTATCATGATATGCAACTGCTATAATTGACTATTAATGGAGGATGTTTAATCATTAAATTGATGCTATATTATGTGCCTATGATGTGTTTAAGTATGTGAGGGATTAAGAGTAACAAAAGGCTTGGAAAATAGCCTAAGTGGTGACCACACGGACAGAGACACAGCCGTGTGGTGGACACGGCCTGGAGACATGGTCATGTGTCTAGGGTGTGTGAAGTCTGTAGCATTTTTGGGAGAATATAATTCGTTACACAGCCTAGCGCACGGGCGTGTGGGTTGGCCGTGTAGTTCAATTTGTTTTGCTGACGTCATAAATAGAGAGTTACACGGCCTGAGTGCACGGGCATGTCGATGGCTCGCGAGCATGTGGCCCTGTTTCATGGAAAATTTTTGAAGTTTTCCCAAAACCTTCTAAAGTTCTCAATTTAGTCCATAACCAGTTTCAACGCATGTTTGGGGACTTAAAGGCCTGTGTATGAATAATTTTAAATTGAAAGAAATTTAGTGGTCGGTTTTAAACGTGAGCATATGTTAAGTACGGTAACGCCTCGTACCCTGTCCGAGCCTTGGATACGGGTAAAGGGTGTTACATATGTGGTAATCCTATTTTGTTTGGGTTAAATTTGGGTTTTAGTTTTAAAAGTTTACTATTATTATTTCTGTAACAGCCCGATTTAGACCCGAATCAGAACGGTGGTTTCGGGACCATGAATCTGAGTCAGAAAAATATTTTAAAATTATTTTCTATATTTATTTTGTGTGAATTTATATATGTGAAATTTTTGTGATTTAATTTTATCGTTTAGGTGTCCAATGAAATAAAAGGACTTAATCGCGTAAATTAAAAATTTGGTAGTTTAATATATACAGGGCCGAATTGTTAGTGGCTTTTAAAGGTGAAGGATTTATGTTGTAAATAACCCATAAATATATTAGTGGGAGGATTAAGACTTATATTTTGTGATTTTTATATTAAACTATTAAGGTTATAAAAGTAATTCAATTATTATAACATATATAATATAAAACATAAAATAAAGTTTACATACTTGTTTTAATTGTTCTTATTTGCCAAATATAAACTAAAAGAAAAGAAGAAAGAATAAAAGCTAGGGTCCGGCCTATTTGGAGCTCAATCAAGGTTCGTTTTCTTGTCGGTTTTTAATAATTTCTACGTTTTTGAGATCTTTGCTTAGTAATCTTCAAAACCCAAGCTTTGATTTTTGATTTTGATGAATATTTTGAGTTGTGCCATTGTTGATAGCTTGTGATTTTTGTTGTTTGATGATGAAATATGAAAGATATGCTTTAGACTAACATATTCTGTATTGGAGTTTTTGATGATTTTGAGTAATTAGGATTAAATTGCAAAAATAATAATTTGAGGGGCTAAAATGTGAAATTAATGAATAATATGGGCTTGTATAGACATGGGTAATATTCGGCCTAGCTTGGGTAAGGAGAAATTTGGTGTATTTTGTGTTTTGTGTAATAGGGACTAAATTGTAAAAATTGTAAATGTCAAGGGTAAAATGGTAATTTTCCCATTTATGTGTTTTTGGACTAAATTGAATGAAAATATGTTTGAATGAGCTTAATTTGAATATGTTTAGATCAAGAACCAAAGAAATCAGATTTGGACTGGGGAAAAACGAAAGTTGTCAACTAGCAGCCCCGTCCCGTTTTATGACGTCCGATGTAAGTTTATAAGCAAATAAACGTGTTTATTGATAATTTAACATTATGTTTACATGCTGTTATGAAATGATAAGTTTAAATTATGGTATGGTCGAATGTAATGGAATATGGTTACCACACTTCCAAGTTCGACTCGACTGAGATATGACGTCCGAAAGCCCCGTATGAACCTTAGGAATAGCTAGGATACATATGTTATGACACAGGATTCTGATACATGTGTGTGAGTAAGTCCATGGCATTGATTTGTGATTTCGATATGTGTATACGAGTAGGACCTTGTCTGGGACAGTGGCATCGATATGTGGCTACATGTAAGACCACGTCTAGGACGTTGGCATTGTATGATATATGTGCGATTATCCGAGCGTCCTACCCCATTTCGAATGGTTTATCGAGCAAAGGTAAAACGTGATCGGATGTGTTGTATGAACAAAAAGGTACAAGTATGATTTAGTTTATTGGCTATCGATGATAAGGTAAGTATGTGACTTATTGAATAACGTGTTATGTATGATATAAAGGATAAACTTCCATGGTTCAAATATGTGTATTCGGCCTTGAAAAAAATGGTGTATCTATTATGGAAATGGTTCTTGGATTGCATTTATATGTACCATGTATATTCGGCTATGAAAGTAAATTATGTACATGATCTTAAAACTGGATTTTTGAGCTTATATAAATGTGTGTAAGTGACTTGCGAATGAGTAGTAAATATATTAGGAATAATTGGCTTGATGGTTAAATGATACTATGTTGGTTTTGACTACTTATACATTTGGTCAAGTGGTATTATAAAAAGGAAATAATTATGTATGCTTAAAAGTACTTCATAAGAATGTATTTATAGATGATTGGATTTAGATGTAAAATGACAAAATATTCTGGTTAGTTTTGTTAATTTTGTTAACATCATTGGGTTATTTATTTGCTTATAGCTTACTAAGCTAAAATAGATTTTCGTGTGAATATTTGTTTCTGTTTTATAGATTTCAAAAAAATCAAGTAACAAGCTCGGGGATCGTCTGCGAAGCTTATCACACTATCCACTACTTTGGGTACTTTATTAAGTTAAATTAGAAATTATGGCATGTATAAGCTAAACTATATTTTGGAAAGGTTAATTTTGACTATGTAACTAAGGCCATGCGAAAATGGCTTGTTACTTATGTTTGATTTTGGTTTCATATGTGCTTAGCTTTGCTATCCATGATTTTAGCTTGACATATGTTATTTTGCTTGATCATGGTTTGGTTTGTGATAAGTAATTTGTGCAATAATAATGTCTTTATATTTTAGGTTGAATTCGGTTTGGGATTGAATTATTGTCCAAGCCTTTTGATAAATATATTATGTGTTAAAGGTTGAATTGAATTATGTTTAGTTATGTGATTATATTATATGTGTGTATGAAATATTCGGTCACCTTGATTTAGTTGAAAATTTATTTATACTTACTAGGGCATAAAGTGATTATATTATAGATGTTACATACATATATATAAACATGTGAATGGTTGATTTTATTAAGTGTGCAAGTTGCTTACAATTTATATATTAAGTGTTATATGTTTGACTCGGTTTGGTGATGATAGACACGAAGAATTAGAAAGGAAATATTAGATAAGTGTTTACAAGTTAACTAATTCGTCTATCAAGTGATGAGTAATGCATGTGTCTTGTGAATAATTGGTCAATTGTGCTATCATGTGTTTAATGCTAATGGTGACGACCACCTTAAGGTTGATTGTATATTTTGTATATATATATGTTAGTCTATTCGGCCATGGTGTAATGTATTAAACATTTATTCGGGAATATTTATTAGATTTTATGATATGGTTGCATGATTAAACATGAATTCTAAGGACTTGCTCTTATGTTAAATTTGCGAATGGCACTAAGGATTAATAGTTAAGTAACCCAATTATTGATTCACTTGTATTAAAGAATAAAGCATGCAAGTTCATTTTGCCTATTTTTTTTAGTCGCATAAGTGGTGGTTTATATATGCTTTATGACTTAGTAAATTTTAAATGTGTATGTAAATTAGTTACCATATCAATAACCTTAAGACTAGTATTTGAAGTATGTCTGACCATGTGAGTGTTAGATAATATCATGCACGTAAATATTTTGATGTTGTAAGTAATATGTTGAGTTTAGTTGTAACAATGTTTATGTAGATATATGTCAATACTTGTTTTGAAACGCAAGTTGGTTTTATTTTCCATTATAAATGAATTCGACTTGAATGGATGTATATATTTATGTAAATGTATGGAGTTGAACCATTGATCAGTAATGCCTCATAATCCAAATCTGGTGACGGACACGGGCTAGGGGTGTTACATTTTATTGGTATTAGAGCAACGGTTTAGTCAGTTCTAGGACTAACGTAGCGTGTGTGAGTTTAGCCATACATGCCATAATTATATACTATGATGTGTGATGACTTCTGACCTTTGAAATGTGTTTTATATAGTAAATGGATCCCGATAGAGCTATAGCTGATGATGTCGAGAGTGTAGCGCCTGCTTCTGCGCAAGGGACAGGCAGGCAGATTCTCGATCGACTTTGAGTAATCTCGAAAGTGAGGCTAAACAAGCCTTTTATCAAATGATGAATGATTGGTTCACTTAATATATCTGGACTAACCCGACTATCCAACAACCTTTACCCCTAATTAATCCATCTTCGATACCTTCTATACCTCAAGTAAGTGATTCGTTGATTGAATAGACCATCTATCGATAAAATCAAAAAATGTGGGGCTAAAGAGTTTAAAGCCACTGATGAAGATGATGCTAAGCAGGCTGAGTTCTGGCTTGATAATACCATCCGTGTGTTTGATGAGCTATCCTATACTCTTGATGAATGTTTGAAATGTGCTATATCCCTACTTTGAGACACAACATACCACTAGTGGAATACCCTAGTATCAGTACTTCCGAGAGAGCAGGTGACCTGGGAATTCTTTTAGGCTGAGTTCCGTAAGAAATATATCAGCCAAATATTTATAAACCAAAAGCGTAAAGAATTTCTAGAGTTGAAATAGGGTCAGATGACTGTGATAGAGTATGAGCAGAAATTCGTGAGACTCAGCCGGTATGCCCGATAGTGTGTTTCCACTAAAGCCATAATGTGTAAAAGATTTGAAGATAGGCTGAATGAAGATATCAAACTGTTGGTTGGCATACTTGAGATAAAAGAGTTTGTGGTACTTGTTCAGCGAGCTTGCAAAGCTGAAGAGCTAAGGAAAGAAAAAAGGAAAGCTGACTTTAAAGCTAGAGATGCACGCAAAAGAACATTTGGTAAGTCATTCCAATCGGCATCAAAGAAGTTCCAAGATGATTTTAGTTGTTCTAAAGCCACTTCAGGTTACTCCAAACGAGATCAGAATAGACCACCAGTAAGCTCGAGAGCTACCTCAGTACTAAGTGTGGGTAATTCCAGATCGAATCAACCTGAGTGTAAACACTATGGTAAACAACATCCTGGCAGTTGTAGATTGTATGATCAGGCTTGCTTTAAATGCGGATCGACAGATCATTATATTTGCAATTACCCAGTGTTAGCTGAGGAAAATCTGGTGCAGAATACAAGATCAGGTAATACTGCAGGTCGAGATAGACCACCCAGAAATCCTGGTAATGCGAGTGGTAGTCAGAGAGGGACTAAAGATACGGCAGTCAGATCTGAGGCTCGTGCACTTGCCAGAGCCTATGCTATATGTGCACGAGAGGAGGCTTCATCCCCAGATGTTATTACTGGTACATTCACTCTTTATGATACTAATGTAATTGTATTGATTGATCCTGGTTCTACTCATTCTTATGTATGTGAGACATTAGTATTCAGCAAGGCTCTGCCTGTTGAGTTTACTGAGTTTGTGATTAAAGTGTCAAACCCCTTCGGCCAGTGTGTTATGGTTGATAAGGTATGTAAGAATTGTCCCTTGATGGTTAGAGATTTGTGTTTTTCTGCTGATCTGTTGATGTTGCCATTTGATAAGTTCGACATAATTCTGGGTATGGACTGGTTGACATTACATGATGCTGTAGTGAACTGTAAAAAAAAGACTATTGATTTACGGGGCCAGAATGATAAGACTGTTTGGATTGAATCAAGTGATTTGAAAGGATTACTAGCAGTGATCTCTTCGATGTTAGCTCATAAATATGTGAGAAAAGGCTGTGAGGCATACTTTGCATATGTGCTTAACAGTAAAGTGGCTGAAAGGAACATTGAGTCCGTCCCAGTTGTATGTGAGTACCCAGATGTGTTTCCTGAAGAATTATCGGGATTGCCACCTATTTGGGAGGTAGAGTTTGGTATTGAGTTAATGCTCGAGACGACTCTAATATCTATAGCTCCGTATAGAATGGCACCTACAAAGTTAAAAGAATTGAAAGCTCAGTTGCAAGAATTGACAGATAGAGGTTTCGCGTGACTAAGTTTTTCTCCGTGGGGTGCACCTGTGTTGTTTGTGGAAAAGAAAGATGGAACTATGAGAATATGCATCGATTACAGACATCTTAATAATGTGACTATAAAGAATAAGTATCCGTTACCACGAATTAATGATCTGTTTAACCAACTAAAAGGGGCTACAGTATTTTCGAAGATAGATTTGAGATCAGGCTACTATCAGTTACGATTTAAAGATTCAGATGTGCCAAAGTCTGCTTTTCGAACGAGGTACGGACATTATGAGTTTTTGGTTATGCCTTTCGGACTCCCTAATGCACCTGCTGTTTTCATGGACTTGATGAATTGGATCTTCAGACCATATTTGGACCTGTTTGTTGTTGTTTTTATAGATGACATTTTGATCTACTCCCATGATGAAGCTGAACATGCTGAACATTTGAGACTTATATTATAGATTTTGTGAGATAAGCAGTTATATGCAAAATTCAGTAAATGTGAGTTCTGGTTAAGTGAAATCAGTTTTTTAGGCCACGTAGTATCAGTATCAGATATTCGGGTCGATTCGAGCAAAATTTTAGCTATACTAGATTGGAAACCTCCGAAGAATGTTTCTGAAGTCTGAAGCTTTCTAGGACTTGCTAGTTATTATAGACGGTTCGTGAAAAGTTTCTCTATGATTGTAACTCCAATGATAAAGCTATTGTTTCTCTATGATTGCAACTCCAATGATAAAGCTATTGCAGAAAAATGTTAAGTTCAAGTGGTCAGAGAAATGCCAGCAAAGTTTTGATCATTCAAGGCCCTTCTGACAGAAGCTTCAGTGCTAGTTCAGCCAGAATCTAGTAAAGAATTTGTTATTTATAGTGATGTATCATTAAATGGTTTGGGCTGTGTTCTGATACAGGAAGGCAAAGTGATAGCTTATGCCTCGAGACAGTTGAAGCCACATGAAAAGAACTATCCAACACATGACCTAGACTTGGTAGCCATTATGTTCGTATTGAAAATTTGGCGTCACTATCTATTCGATGAGAAATGTCATGTTTATTCTGACCATAAAAGCCTGAAATACTTGATGAATCAGAAAGATTCAAATTTGAGACAAGTCGATGGTTAGAATTACTAAAAGACTACGAGCTTGTGGTTGATTATCACCCAGGGAAGGCTAACGTTGTTGCTGATGCTTTAAGCCGAAAGTCACTGTTTGCTTTGTGTGCAATGAATGCGCATTTGGCCATGTCTGATGATGGTTCGGTAGTAGCTAAATTGAAAGCTAGACCTTTATTTGTTTAACAAATTTGTGATGCCTAGAAGGTTGATAATGAGTTAATCGTAAAACAAGCTCAGTGTGAGACAAATACTGATTCAGAATTCAGAGTTGATGCTGATGACTGTTTGAGATTCAGAGACCGAATATGCGTCCCAAGGAATCTAGAGTTGATTCAGATGATTTTGAATGAAGCTCATAGCAGTCGGTTATCTATTCATCCAGGTAGTACCAAGATGTATAATGATCTGAAACAACTTTACTGGTGGCATGGTATGAAACGAGACACTTCTGACTTTGTTGCAAGATGTTTAGTTTGTAAAACAAGTAAAAGCTGAGCATCAGGTGCCTTCAGGATTGCTTCAGCCTATCATGATACCTGAGTGGAAGTGAGATAGAGTAATGATGGATTTTGTATCTAGTTTACCGTTGACATTGAGCAAGAAAGATGCAATTTGGGTTGTTGTTGATAGATTGACTAAATCGGCTCATTTTGTTCCGATACGTATGGACTACTTACTAGATAAGCTAGCTGAATTGTATGTCTCCCAGATTGTGAGATTACATGGTGTGCCTATATCCATTATTTTGGATAGAGATCTGAGGTTTACATCGCGGTTTTGAAAGAGACTGCAAGATGCACTAGGTACAAAATTACATTTCAGTACTGCCTTCTATCCATAAACAGATGGCCAGTCTGAGCGAATCATTCAAATACTTGAGGATATATTAAGATGTTGTATTCTCGAGTTCGAAGGTACGCGGGAATGATACCTGCCTCTGATTGAATTTGCGTATAATAACAGCTATCAATCGAGTATCAAAATGGAACCCTATGACGCTTTGTATGGTCGTAAATATCGCACGCCATTGTACTAGACTGAACTCAGCGAAAATAAGATACACAGGATTGACTTGATCTGAGAAACTGAACAAAAAGTGAAAGTGAACCGTGAAAGTTTGAAAGCATCACCGGATCGTCAGAAATCTTATGCAGACTTGAAACGTAAAGATATAGAATTTTAGATCAGAGATAAAGTGTTCTTGAAAGTCTCGCCGTAAAAGAAAATACTCAAATTCAGACGTAAGGGCAAATTAAGTCTGAGGTTTATTGGGACGTATGAGGTTACAGAATGTATTGGGCCGGTTGCTTACAGACTATTGCTGCCACCTGAATTAGAAAAGATTCACAATTTATTCCACGTTTCAATGCTTCGGAGGTATCGATCTGATCCTTCACATGTGATTACTCCATCTGAAATTGAAATTCAACCTGATATGACTTACGAAGAAGAACCGATTCGTATTTTGACTCGGGAGGTTAAAGAGCTGTGGAATAAGAAGATTCTGTTAGTTAAAGTATTGTGGCATAAGAATGGAGTTGAGGAAGCAACATGGGAACCAGAGGATACAATGAGAGAACGCTATCCGAACTTATTCACTGGTAAGATTTTCGGGGACAAAAATCCCTAAAGGGGGAGAGTTGTAACAGCCCGATTTAGACCCTAATCGGAATGGTGGTTTTGAGACCATGAATCTGAGTCAGAAAAATATTTTAAAATTATTTTCTGTGTTTATTTTGTGCGAATTTATATCTGTGAAATTTTCGTGATTTAATTTTATCGTTTATGTGTCAGATTAAATAAAAGGACTTAATCGCGTAAATTGAAAATTTGGTAGTTTAATATATACAGGGCTGAATTGTTAGTGGCTTTTAAAGGTGAAGGATTTATGTTGTAAATAACCCATAAATATATTAGTGGGATGGTTAAGACTTATATTATGTGATTTTTATATTAAACTATTAAGGTTATAAAAGTAATTCAATTATTATAACATATATAATATAAAACATAGAATAAAGTTTACATACTTGTTTTAATTATTCTTCATTGCTGAATATAAACTAAAAGAAAAGAAGAAAGAATAAAAGTTAGGGTTCGACCTATTTGGAGCTCAATCAAGGTTCATTTTCTTGTCAGTTTTTGATAATTTCTACATTTTTTAGATCGTTGCTTAGTAATCTTCATAACCCAAGCTTTGATTTTTGATTTTGATGAATATTTTGAGTTGTGCCATTGTTGATAGCTTGTGATTTTTGTTTTTTGATGATGAAATATGAAAGATATGCTTTAGATTAACATATTTTGTATTGGAGTTTTTGATGGTTTTGAGTAATTAGGATTAAATTGTAAAAATAATAATTTGAGGGACTAAAATGTGAAATTAATGAATAATATGGGCTTGTACAGACATGGGTAATATTCGACTCAGCTTGGGTAAGGAGAAATTTTGTGTATTTTGTGTTTTGTGCAATAGGGACTAAATTGTAAAAATTGTAAATGTTAGGGGTAAAATGGTAATTTTCCCATTTATGTGTTTTTGGACTAAATTTAATGAAAATATGTTTGAATGAGCTTAATTTGAATATGTTTAGATCAAGAACCAAAGAAATCAGATTTGGACCGAGGAAAAATGAAAGTTGTTGACTAGCAGCCCCGTCCCGTTTTACGACATCCGAGGTAAGTTTATAAGCAAATAGACATGTTTATAGATAATTTAACGTATGTTTACATGCTGTTATGAAATGATAAGTTTAAATTATGGTATAGCCAAATGTGATGGAATATGGTTACCACATGATAAGTCATAATTTATATATATTTTTATCCCCTGCTTAACATATTTTTGGATGAATTATCATTGGATTTGTGGAATTTGACATGTTTTATACATAGGCGAGCATAGGAGAGTAAAAAGAGCGAGAAACGGGCAAAAACAGAGAAAATAGGTCAACGTGGGAAATCAACATGGCCTGGACTTCCTCACACGGGTAGACCACACACCCGTGCTTATTTAACAGACTCTAACACGGCCTGGACTTCTACACACGAATAGACCACACGCCCGTGTCTTTTTAACAGACTCGAACACGGCCTAAGCCGCCTTACACGGGCGTGGCACACGGCCGTGTCCCTGTCAAGCCCAAGACTAGTTCTATTCAGAAAAAGGCACTTTAGAGGGTTCTATGGCATTCTAAAGCCTATATAAACACCCTAGAGGAGGATTAAAAGACACGTGGAGTAGAAGGCAAGGAATTACTCGAAGAAAGCCGATTGATTCATCTCAGAAGTTGGATTCTCCTTCAAGACTGAAGATCTCTCTTAAATTTCCTTCAGGGGTTTTTGGGTTTCTTTATGTTTTGTTATCATTATTCTTCTGAGATGTTTTCTTTTACACATATGAACGAAATCCCCTAAATACCTAAGGGGAATGAAACCTAAGATGGATCTTGTTACTATTTTCTGAATTATATGATAAATACTTAATTTGTTCTTAATTATGTGTTCTTAATTCTTATTTTAATATTCTAGGATATTGATTCAAGTATTGATGTGCTTATTCAGAGGAGCAAAAGTCCATGTCTAAGAGAAGATCTAGCATAATTAAGTGGAGTTGCATGCAATCCTAGACATAGGACGACATAAATCTGTCGGATTAGGGTCAAACCTAATAAGGAAATCCATAGATCGAGTTAATGCAACACTAGGGGTTTTAATTAGAAAGAGATTTCAATTAATCAACCTAGGGTTTGACATTGTTAGTCTCGAGAGAGATAATAATATAAATGAGGGATTTCTACGGATCAAGTCAAGTGAATAAATCGGCTAATTCAGAGTTAAATAACAAGTGAAGTCTAGGTGGATTTTTCCTTGGGTATTGTCCAAATCAATTAGTTTTCCCAAAAATATTTCCCCAATTCACTTGCTGTGGTTTAGTTAATTAGTTTAGATAAATCAAATCCCCTTATTTTTAGGCTAGATAATAAAAAGAAGGTTAATACTAGTACTTTTAGTTCTTGTGGGTTTGACATTCCGGTCTTGCTATAAGCTATACTACTGTTCGATAGGTGCACTTGCCTTTATCGTGATAATAGTTAGTTTTCAAGTACGATCAATTATAAATTTAAAACATATCACGCACATCAAGTTTTTGGCGCCGTTGCCGAGAAATTAAGGTACTAGGAACGCTTAATTTTTATTACTTTAGCCATTTTTACTTTTATTGCAATTTACTTTTTATTTTTATTTTTTCTTTACTAATTTTTCTTTTCCTTTATTTCTGGTAGGTTTTTATAGTTTATGACTATAAGAAACCTGTCAGGACCTCTAATTTTTTATAGTGAGATCGGGAGCACAGCTCGCAGAAATCGAAGAGAAATAAGGCAAAGCCTATAATACATAGAGGAAGGGCAAAAGAACGATATCCATAATACAACCGAGGAGATGGCCGACAATCAGAATAATCTGCTACCTCCTGTGCTTGCTGCTGATCTACTAAATCAAAACCCTGCTCCACGTATTATGTATGATTATGCTAAACCTGCTTTAATAGGAACTGAATCGAGTATAGTTAGCCCTGCTATTGCTGCAAATAATTTTGAACTGAAACCTAACACTATTTTCAAATGATACAACAGTTTGTTCAGTTTGATGGTTTGCAGGATGAGGATCCAAACACTCATTTAGCAAATTTTTTAGAATTCTGCAACAATTTTAAGATAAATGGCGTTTCTGATGATGCCATTCGCCTTCGGTTATTTCCCTTTTCATTAAAGAACAAAGCAAAACAGTAGTTAAACTCGTTCCGCGAGGGTCAATCACCACTTGGGAACAAATGACCGAAAATTTTTTATTGAAGTATTTTCCATCGGCTAAAATAGCCAAACTAAGGAATGATATCTCTTTTTTTGTGCAGATGGATTTAGAAATGCTCTATGATGCATGGGAGAGGTACAAGGATCTATTGAGAAGTTGCCCTCACCATGGGTTACCTCTGTGGCTGCAGGTTCAAACTTTTTACAATGGTGTGAACCCTTCAATAAGGCAACTTATCAGCGCAGTTGCCGGTGGAACGCTAAACAACAAAACACCTAAAGAGGCTTACGAATTTATTGAAGAAATGTCACTAAATAACTATCATTGGAAAGTTGTGAGAACAAAGCCAACGAAAGCTACTGGTGTTTTCAACCTCGACACGGTTACTATGCTCTCTAACCAGGTAGAACTTTTAAATAAAAAGATTGACGGTTTATATGGTTCTACTCAGGTACATCTAGTGATGAGGTGTGATTCAAGTGGAGGAGGAGTACACACAGAATATCCAACCTTCAACCCTAGCACCGAGGAGGAACAAGTTCAATATATGGGTAATAATAATTCTAAATCTCAAAATAACCCATACAGTAACACGTATAATATAGGTTAGAGGAACCATCCCAACTTCTCGTGGGGTGGTCAAGGAAACCAAAGGCCACAACATCCCCCAGGTTTTCAACAACCACCTTACCAGTAGGAAAAGAAGCCGAACCTTGAGGAGATGCTAACGAAATTCATCTCAGTGTTCAAAACACGTTTTTAGAACACCGAGACAGGTCTTAAAAATCAACAGGCGTCAATTCAAGGGCTCGAAAATCAAATAGGCCAGTTGGCAAAGATGATTTTTGAATGACCACAAGGTAGCTTACCGAGTAACACCAAAACTAATCGAAAGGAGCAACTCAATGCAATCACTATTCGAGATAACGAAGGGTTAGTTGAACATAAACCAAAACCGAGGCAAAGAATGGTGGTAAGTAAAGGTAAGGATGAGGTGGACCATAGTGAGCCAGTAAGTAGAGAATATAAACCTCGTGTGCCAAACCCCAGTGCGATAAGGAAAGACCATACGGACGAACAATTTGGTAAATTCCTTAAATTATTAAAGAAATTACATATTAACTTACCGTTTATTGAAGCTCTTTCGCAGATGCCAAATGCAGTTAAATTTTTAAATGAGCTTTTAGCAAATAAGCGGAAGTTTGATGAGGCGTCGCATGTGGAGTTAAACGTAGTTTGCTCAGCCATTTTACAGAATAAGCTACCCAACAAATTGAAAGATCTAGGGATTTTTACAATTCCTTGTTTAATTGGTAGTTTAGATGTTAATAATGCATTGGCTGATTTAGGGGCGAGTATTAATGTCATGCCCTATAAAATGTTTAAACAACTAGGTCTTGGGAAACCCAAACAAACTAGGATGAGCATTCAGTTAGCAGATAAAACCATTAGATTTCCTAGGGGTATTATTGAAGATGTACTCGTTAAAGTTGATAAATTTATATTCCCAGTTGACTTTGTCATTTTAGATATGAATGAGGACAGTAACATGCCTTTGATTTTAGGAAGACCCTTTTTAGCAACTGCTAGAACTATTATTGATGTTGGTACAGGTGAACTCACACTTCGTGTGGGTGATGAAACAATCACTCTCCAAGCTCGTAATTCAAGTAACACATCACATAGTGAGAATGGTTGTATAAATTATGTTGCTAATACTAATCATGTGGTGCAACCTTCGTTGCAGGTAACGCGTTCAAAGAGCATAAATGAGCCATGTTCAAATAACAACAAAGGACCCATCTATGAAGAACGAAGGCTTCAGATCAATGAACTAGATGAATGGCGAACACATGTTCCGGAGAAATCCAAAGCACACAAAAAATCACATCGACACCACGATGAGCATAGGGATGAGACAAAGCAAATTAAAGTTGGGGATAAAGTATTTATAGATGAAAAAGACCCTCGATTTGATACTTCAGAGCTTAATACAAATGGAGCAACTCCTTTCACGGTATTGAATGTTTTCCCAAAAGGTACAGTCGAGGTAAATCATTCTCAATACGGCACTTTTAAGGTAAATATTACTTGACTTAAACTCTATGTGGATAATAGAATTGATAACGAGAAAGAGGATTCTCGACTCCATGATCCACCGTAATCATGCGAATGAGAGGTAAGTCAAGCTTAGACTCTAAATAAGCACTTCTCGGGAGGCAACCCAAGCACTAACGGTGTTGATTTCTTTAAATTTTAGTTTTTAACAGCTAAACCATTAACTGAGTCCCTGAACACAGTTTTCCCAAATCCACACGGCCAGGCCTAACAAGCCATTCATTGATTTACCCTCAATATTAACCCATAACCCATTATTGTTGAAGTCCCCTCAATTAATTTGATCCCTATTTTTGTCGAGATTTGATTTGAATAAATTGCTTAGCCATGTTTTATTTCTAATAGTTAGCAAAATTCTATGTTACTTGATTTGTTCCTAAAAAAAAAAAAAAAAAAAAACGAAGTTGCTATAATTGAGATTTGTCGTCTAGCATATTATGAAATTAGGAATGTAATCTGTCAGTTTTAGTGATTTTTCTAGCTAAGTGATTTTTCAATTCAATCTCGATTCTAACCCTCTTTTTCAACTTATGACCACACCCCGTAACCAAAGCCACGCTACAACCCTCTAAAGTCCTTTTGATTGATGTATCATCTCAATATATAGTGGCGAAGATTTGATTTTCACGCAAGCCTATGGTAATAACTTTTCATATTGACTATTGAGTGCTAAAATTGTTGTCCTTATACACATCGAGTGATTTGAGTGAATCTTTAGTGAGGATGTTAAACTCTGTGATATTTTGAATTAAAAGTGATTACTTAGATGATAGGAGATACCTATGTTTTCATGGTAAAATGTTCAACTTGGAATGTTTGAAACTTTGATGTTTTTCTAGTTGAATTTTCAATGTATGATTACTTATGAATTATTTTGAGATATTATTGATAGGAATTATAAATTTAGAAAAATGAATTCTCAATTGTGAATTGAGGATTTTGCTTGAGGACAAGCAAACGCTTAAATATGGGGGTATTTGATAAGTCGTAATTTATACATATTTTTATCCCCTGCTTAGCACATTTTTGGATGAATTATCATTAGATTTGTGAAATTTGATGTTTCTAATCCTTTAATTTCATGTTTTATACTTAGGCAAGCATAGGAGAGTAAAAAGAGCGAGAAATGGGCCAAAAAGGGAAAAAACGAGTCAACGTGGGAAATCAACACAGCCTGGACTTCCTCACACAGGTAGACCACACACCCATGCTTATTTAACAGAATCTAACATGGCCTAGACTTCCACACACGGATAAACCACATGCTCGTGTCTTTTTAACAGACTTGAACACGGCCGAAGCTGCCTCACACTGGCATGGCACACGGCTGTGTCCCTGTCGGGCCCAAGACTAGTTCTATTCAGAAAAGGGCACTTTAGAGGGTTCTAAGGCATTCTAAGGCATTATTAGAAGTTCTTTCATATTCGTATGCTTGTGGAAATTATATATTCAAAATATAATTTTTTTTAAAAGAACATAATTATTTTAACCTAAAACTAAAACTATCACTAAGTTAACTATTTGTTTCTCCTATTCCTAGTTTCGCAACGCGAGTCCTTTCAGCCAAGAATCAATTTTATCCCAAACTATTAATTAAGTCAACAATAACCTTCCATTAACTATTTACTACTATTAGTTAAGAATACCCTCTTGGTTTCATCTTCACCAAGAATTACGGCTTAAGATGCCCTCTCGGTCCCACTACTTGGTACGAGTTCTACTCAACAGGATACCCTTTCGGTCTCACATGTCTAGATCTTCTGCAAGGGTGTCACTACTTTGTATATTAAGTATTCTCGAACAAAAACTCAATATTAGGTTATTATTTAGTTAATCAATTAATTGGCGAAACAATAAAATCATTCACAATAAGGATAAAGAACAAAATATATTCCAATATTTATATAAATATTCAATTAAAAAAATTATTGAATGCAATATAAATAGAAGAATAAAGGGACGAGAATGCTCATGAATTAATTGATGAAATACCATGATTTCGAAACATCCTTAGCTCAAAATCGAGTAACTTCGAGAGATAAGCATGTATTGGTTGATTAGTTAATTAGTTAGAGGATGAGAGGTAATAGCTAGTTAATTAATAGCTAACTAGATAAAACTCAAGTTTTGAAGTTCATTTGGAACACTAAATAAAATTTTCGTAATAAAATTTTGGTTTGTCGTAATAAAATTTTGGTTTGTTGTAATAAAATTTGGTTTGTCAGAATAAAATTTTCGATTACTACTATTTAGCCTTGCTAGTATAGAGTGTTAGTCTTGGTTGAATTCAATCTCCCTTGGGTATGATCCTCATTCTCGAAGTGTTTGGTTTAAAAATTATTCCATATTACAATTTAACTAGTATACTTGTTGACACGCTACTTTTTTAATTTGCTCTTTAGCTGTAGTATTTTAGTCCAGAAGTTCACACTTCTGGATGCGGTTATTGGGCCAATTGTCCCCAAGATGACATGAAGGGTTTGAGATGTGCACATCACTTGCTAGCTCCTTCACTTAACACATGAAACAAAAGGATGAAAACACCTCTATCAAACAAACTCATTGAAGCTTATAAGACCTTCCCTATTCGCATTGCTTTACTCAAGTATTTCTTCATTGTGCCAATAAAATTATTTCTTTGTTACTTTTTTAAGAATGTAAGACAACGTATATGATTTAGAGAAAATATTAATAAGACATTTGCTTAGAATTCTTAAAAAATTGTTGAAGTATATATTTCTAGAATTCATGGGTTACAATAATAAAGAATGAATAAACATATGAAATGATTAATTGTTATTTTTTTTTCATATAATTTGATAGAAAAAAAAGGAGAATTTAATGAAGTGCATTTTCTATTTATGGTCAAAGAAGGATGGGCATTATATGATGACTTCGACATATTTTTAGGGGTGAACATCCCCTGTCATAATCGTTGGATGGTGGTGGGAGGCAATTACCGCCTCCAATTTTGCATGGAACTTGACGGTTTTTCCCAGTCCTGGGTAGCTAATTGGTGTCGCATTTGCACCCTCTTCCATCACCGTTGAGCTTATCACCATTGCACAAATCCACAACACCATGATCCTCTTCTCCACTCCCATTTTCTTCCAAGAAATATACAATTCTTTATTTAATTAAAACTTTACACTATCTTCCAATCATAAGCTTGGGTTTTACATAAATTCATGATAGTTGTGTATTTAGCAAAATGTTTAACCATAAATACAATATTTCAGCATTTTAAAGACATTTTTAGTAAATAAGATGATGAGCTCATAATAGAATTCCCTAGTCTCTTTTCATGCTATTCATCCTTTCCAAAATTATACATGCAGTACTAGATAAAAAAAATGACATGTTGAATATCCCTTTTCTTTATCAACTACCAATTTGTGTAATATTTCTTAATGAAAATCTAAAGGAAATCTCATCCCTTTCTTTTTCTGCCAACTGTTACTATCCCCTACAACTTGAAAATAATTTATTTGACTAAAGGTTAGTGTGCAGTTTTATTTGAAATAATGTCATTCACTATTTTTTTTTCTTATTTCCTAAAGTATGTTATAACATCTCGAATCAGGGCCTAGTCGGAACAGTCATTTCGAGACCACAAATCTGAAATAGAAATAATTATATTATGATGGTTTGATGGTCTATGATATGTTTTTATGCTTGTGTGAAAATTTCATGAAGAAATTTTATGTGAAAAGTGCCCGATTAGACTTTAAGGACTAAATTGAATAATTTATAAAACTTGAATTCCAGAAAATTTTGGCATGAAATTGATATGGATTATTAATTAGAGATCCCTAATTAATAATTTGACCAAGTTCTAAAAATTTGGACAAAAATGGGCTTGGATTGGTAAAATTTGAAAGAATGACTAAAAGGGTATTTTTGTCATTGGGTAATTAAAAGATTAAAAAGAGAAAAATGAAGCAAAAACCTTGTCCATCTTCTTCTTGCTTGGCCGAAAATCACTATGGACACCATGGCTAGGGTTTTGTCACTTCCAAGCTCAATAGTAAGTGCTCCCAAGCCTCGATTTTAATGTTCTTTGCATTTTTGAAGTCCACGTAGCATGATCTACCCATTTCCACCCTTTTTTGGAAGTAAGGTTCATGTTTAAAAATTTACCCATGCATGAAATGTTAGTATTTTGATGTTTAGTGGAAGAATATGAAAGAATGATATGTGTTTAACATCTTTTACTAAGTGATTTTGCATGAAAATGCTTAAAAAGGACCAAATTGTAAAAGTTGGAAAATGGGTAGTAGATTTGTGAAATAAAAAAGAAATGTGGACAGCTATTAGTGTAAAAAATGGTCCGACTAGGCATAAATTACAAATGAAGTGAACACATTTCTTTTTACGAGCCTAAGTGCCAAAATACAAATATGTGAAAGTTTAGGGGCAAAATTGTAAATTTTCCAAAGTATAATTTTTGGGTCGATTTGAATAATGTGAGTAATAAATAAGTTGTATTTGAAATGTTAGATCAAGAAAAGGAGATTCGGGCTTAGATCGGGAATGAACGAGATTATAGACTAAATCGAAATAAATAACCGTACTTGCACTCGAGGTAAGTTCCTGTGATGAAAATAACCCGATATCATGCTTGAATTGTAATGCTATATTAATATCTCATAAATTGAATGATTTTTTTATATGGATGTACACGACGAGAACTAGACAAGTAAGTACCTACGATAATGTTATCGTTGTTGCGTTTGAATTTAAATTGGTAGGTTAATTTGATTATGTTAAATTAAATATTTATGATGCTATGTACGTGATAGTGATGCTAACTCTATAAAACTCAAGTTTTGAAGTTCATTTGGAACACTGAAATGAATTAATCCTGTTCCTACTTAATTGAATTAAATTTCGATTGTTAAAATTGATTGTTTTTAATTTTAGTTAATTTATTTTATTTTTATTAATTGCCTTTAATTTGTTTTTTCATAATAAAATTTTCAATTACTACTATTTAGCCTGGCCACTATCGAGTATTAGTCTTCGTTGAATTCAACCGCCCTTGGAGACGATCCTCATACCCAAAGTGTTTGGTTGTAACATTAATTCATATCACAATTTAACTCGTACACTTGTTGACACGCTACTTTATTAATTAGCTCTTTAGATATAGTATTTTTCGTCTAGACGTTCGGACTTCTATAGGCGGTTATTGGGCCAACTTTCCCCATGATGACATGAAGGGTTTGAGATGTGCACATCACTTGCTAGCTCCTTCCCTCAACGCATGAAACCAGAGGATGATAACACCTATATAAAACAAACTCATTGAAGCTCATAAGACCTCCCCTATTCACATTGCTTTACTCAAGTATTTCTTCATTGTGCCAATAAAATTATTTCTATGTTACTTTTTTAAGAATGTAAGACAACGTATATCAATTAGAGAAAATACTAATAAGACCTTTGCTTAGAATTCTTAAAAAAAATTTGAAGTATATATTTCCGGAATTCATGGGTTACAATAATAAGAAATGAATAAACATATGAAATGATTAATTGTTCTTTTTTTTTAATATAATTTGATAGAAAAAAAGGGAGAAGTTAATGAAATGCATTTTCTAGTTGTGGTCAATGAAAGATGGGCATTGTATGATGACTTCGACATCTTTTTAAGGGTGAACATCCTCTGTCATAATCATTGGATGGTGGTGGTAGGCAATTACCACCTCCAATTTTGCATGGAACTTGACGGTTTTTTCCCAGTCCTGGGTAGCTAATTGGTGTCGCATTTGCACCCTCTTCCATCACAATTAAGCTTATCACTATTGCACAAATCCACAACACCATGATCCTCTTCTCCACTCCCATTTTCTTCCAAGAAATATACAATTCTTTATTTAATTAAAACTTTACACTATCTTCCAAACACAAGTTTGGGATTTATATAGATTCATGATAGTTGTGTATTTAGTAAAATGTTTAACCATAAATACAATATTTCAGCATTTTAAAGACATTTTTAGTAAATAAGATGATGATTTCATAACAGAATTCCCTAGTCTCTTTTAACGCTATTCATTCTTTCCAAAATTATACATGCAGTACTAGATAAAAAAAAATGACATGTTAAATATCCCTTTTCTTTATCAACTACCAATTTGTGTAATATTTCTTAATGAAAATATAAAGGAAATCTCATCCCTTTCTTTTTCTACCATCTGTTACTATCCCCTACAACTTTAAAGTCATTTATTTGACTAAAGGTGAGTGTGCAATTTTATTTGAAATAATTAGTCATTCACTATTTTTTTTTGTTCTCATTTCCTAAAGTATGTTATAACATCCAAAATTAGGGCCTAGTCAGAATAGTTGTTTCGAGACCACAAATCTAAAATAGAAATAATTACATTATATGGTTTGATGGTCAATGATATGTTTGTATGCTTTTGTGAAAATTTCATGAAGAAATTTTATGTGAAAAGTGCCCGATTGGACTTTAAAGACTAAATTGAATAATTTATAAAACTTGAATTCAAGAAATTTTTTGCATGAAATTGATATGGATTATTAATTAGAGGTCCTTAAATAGTAATTTGACCAAGTTCTAAAAATTTGGACAAAAGTGGGCTTCGGTTGTTAAAATTTGAAAGAATGACTAAAAGGGCATTTTTGTCATTGGGTAATTAAAAGATTAAAAAGGGAAAAATCAAGCAAAAACCTTGTCCATCTTCTTCTTGCTTGGCCGAAAATCACCATGGACACTATGGCTAGGGTTTTGTCACTTCGAAACTCAATAATAAGTGCTCCCAAGCCCCGTTTTTCATGTTCTTTACAATTTTGCAGTCCTCGTAGCTTGATCTACCCAATTCTACCCTTATTTTGAAGTAGGGTTCATGTTTAAAAATTGTCCCATACATGACATGTTAGTATTTTCGATGTTTAATGGAAGAATATGAAAGATTGATGTGTGTTTAACATCTTTTACTATGTGATTTTGCATGAAAATGCTTAAAAAGGACCAAATTGTAAAAATTGTAAAATGGGTAGTAAATTTGTGAAATAAAAGAGAAATGTGGATTGCTATAAGAGTAAAAAATTGCTCAGCTAGGCTTAAAATGCAAAGGAAATGAACACATTTCTTTTTACAAGCCCAGAGGCCAAAGTGCAAATATGTGAAACTTTAGGGGCAAAATTATAAATTTTCCAAAGTATAGTTTTTGGGTCGATTTGAATAATATGAGTAAGAAATAAGTTATATTTGAAATGTTATATCAAGAAAAGGAGATTCGGGCTTAGATCGGGAATGAACAGAATGGTGGACTAAATCGAAATAAATAACCGTACTTGCATTCGAGGTAAGTTCGTGTGATAAAAATAATTCAATATCATGCTTGAATTGTAATCCTATATTATTATCTCAGAAATTGAATGATTTGTTATACGGATGTACACAACGAGAACTCAACAAGTAAGCACCTACGATAATGTTGTCGTTGTTGCGTTTGAATCTAAATTGGTATGTTAATTTGATTATGTTAAATTAAATGTTTATGATGATATGTACATGATAGTGACGTACTCCATGAAATATTCAATAGTCCACATGTCGATAATGTGTTATGTGATGATTGGATATATATTGAAAATGAAATAGAAGTTTATATGTGATGTTATGTCATGTTCTATCGCTTAATATTATGAAAATTTTTAATACCTTATTGTTATCATGAGTAAGTGATTGGTACTATGGATATTGAGAATGATACTATGAGCAAGCTTGATGGAGAAATGATAGCAAGGAAAATCCTGTTTGAACCTTGGGAGTACTTTAGGATACAAGTGACATGTTACTAGGAATTATGCGATCTTAACTAATTGACTTGTGGTATGAGTGCATGATATATGTGGCACCTGAACTCATTTAGTTGTGGTCTGGGAACTTGATGTATGTGACAAATTTTTTGGCGTCCGGGTACTGGTCTCGTATATTCTACCGGTGGCTGGGTAATCGAGCATGTGTTATGGATACCTGACAGCCTTTGTGAGTAGACCCGTGAGTAGTTCAAAAGCGAGCAACATGTGATATGTGATATGAGGTAGCATTGGTTACATATAAGGGACTTCGGTGCGAGGTTTCAATGTATCCGATAGTATTCCGAGTGTTCAACAGGTGGTCCAAAGAAAAGTTCAACGAGTAATCCAAAGATTATGTCAAAGAAATGACAAGGTATGATCATGTTGAAAGGGTACAGGTATGTACTCGAAACTCTTGAGCAATGACCTTAATATTTGACGAACATGTGGTAATGTTGCACTTGAGAAGGTTATGATTATGAGAACTTATTGAGATGCAAATAAATGAATTATGATTATAGGACTTTATTGTACACTATGCTAATGATATGATTACATTATGTTTAAGATACCTGATGACCTTGTGGTGAATTATGTTTGAATGAATAAAGAAATTGAAGTATGATGCAAATTATGCATTCACAATCTACGACGTGGAAAGGTAAATGTGTGATAAGAGTTTTGAATAGAAAGTATGTAACTATAGCTATGATATGCTCGTGATATATGCTACGTTGTGAGTACATTATTGACTTAAGTAAAGAAATGACAATATATGCTTGTTATTTTGATACGAGCTTACTAAGCTTTTAAGCTTACCCTACTCCATTCCATTTTTTTAGTGTTGCCAAGTTGGCTCGTGGTTGGAGATCGTCGGAGGTAGCATAACACTATCAAGATATCACCTTTAGGGTATTGATAAACCTTAAGTGTTTTCGAGTGAGTGGCATGTATAGAGGCTTAGTTATTATGATATGAGTTTTTATGATTTGGCCAAAGATGTTGGCTTATATTGATTCATTGTGTATAGCCATAAGATGTGGCTTATATTGGTTATGGCTTGTAAGCCTATTTATCCATGCTATGTGTTAATGCCCTGTGATGTGGTTATGTGATTATGCTTGCTTACTATAATTGGATAGTGTTTTAGTATGTATGCTTGGTAAATGCCTTATGACCAAATCGAAGTGGAAATAATTATGGAGTAAAAGTATGATATGGCAATAAACCAATAATGTTTTGAATATGAAAATGGTGTAGAATGTCTTAGATAAGTATGTCGTCAAATGAATGCGAAATGACGCGTTTAGACTTGGTATAATATGAGTACACGAAACACACATATAACGATATGCAAATGCTATAATTTAGTCTTAATGGAGGATATTTATTTATTAAATTGATGCTATATTATGTGCCTATGATGTGTTTAAGTATGTGAGGGATTAAGGGTAACAAAAGGCTTGGAAAATAGCCTAAGCGGTGACCACACAGGCAGAGACACGGCCGTGTGGAGGACATGGCCTGGAGACATGGGCATTTGTCTAGGGCGTGCACACGGGCGTGTGGGTTGGCCGTTTGGCTAGATTTGTCTTTGCTGACATCATAAACAGAGAGTTACACGGCCTGAGTGCACAGGCGTGTCCAGGGCTCACGGGGGTGTGACTCTGTTTCATGGGAAAAAAATTTAAGTTTTTCCAAAACCTTCTAAAGTTCTAGATTTAGTCCCTAACTACTTTCAATGCGTGTTTGGGGCCTCAAAGGCCTGTGTATGAATAATTTTAAATTGAACGAATTTAGTTGTCGATTTTGAACATGAGCATATGTTTAAGTACAATAACGCCTTGTACCTTGTCCCGGCCTTGGATACAGGTAAGGGGTGTTACATGTGTGGTAATCCTATTTTGTCCGAGTTAAATTTGGGTTATAGTTTTAAGAGTTTACCATTATTATTTCTTTTATGCTAAATTTAATTTTTATTATTTCTTCTATTTTATTTATTATTAGAAGTTCTATCATATGCGTATGCTTGTGGAAATTATATATTTAGAGTATAATTTTTTTTTAAAAAATAACATAATTATTTTAACCTAAAACTAAAACTATCCCTAAGTTAACTATTCGTTTCTCCTATTCCTAGTTTCGCAATACGAGTCCTTTCAGCCAAGAATCAATTTTAGCCCAAATTATTAATTAAGTCAACAATAACCTTCCATTAACTATTTACTACCCTTAGTTAAGAATACCCTCTCAGTTTCATCTTCCCCAATAATTACTACCTAAGATGCCCTCTCGGTCTCACCAAGGCATAGAGATACACTCTTGGTCCCACTACTTGGTACGAGTTCTACTCAACAGGATACCCTGTTGGTCTCACCTGTCTAGATATTCTACTAGGGTGTCACTTCCTTGTATATTAAGTATTCTCGAATAAAAACTCAATATTAGGTTATTGTTTTCTTAATCAATTAATTGGCGAAACAATAAATTCATTCAAAATAAGGATAAAGCACAAAATATATTCCAATATTTATAGAAACATTCAATTAATAAAATAATTGAATGCAATATAAATAGAAGAATAAATGGGCAAGAATGCTCATGAATTAATTGATGAAATAGCACGATTTATGAACATCCTCCGCTCAAAATCGAGTAACTTCAAGAGATATGCATGTATTGGTTGATTAGTTAATAAGTTAGAGGATGGGAGGTAATAGCTAGTTAATTAATGGCTAACTCGATAAAACTGGAGTTCTAAAGTTCATTTGGAACACTAAAATAAGTTAACCTTTTTCCTGCTTAATTGAATTAAATTTTGATTGTTAAAATTGATTGTCTTTAATTTTAGTTCATTTATTTTATTTTGATTAATTGCTTTAATTTGGTTTTTCGTAATAAAATTTTTGATTACTACTATTTAGCCTGCCTAGTATAGATTATTTGTCTTGGTTGAATTCAACCTTCCTTGGGTACGATCCTCATTCTCGAAGTGTTTGGTTGTAACATTATTGCATATTACAATTTAACTCGTATACTTGTTGACACGCTACTTTATTAATTAGCTCTTTAGCTGTAGTATTTTTAGTCCAGACGTTCGCACTTCTGGAGGCGATTATTGGGCCAACTATCCCCAAGAAGACATGAAAGATTTGAGATGTGCACATCAGTTGCTAGCTCTTTTGCTGAATGCATGAAAGCGGATGATAAAAACACCTCTATCAAACAAACTAATTGAAGCTCATAAGACCTCCCCTAATCACATTGCTTTACTCAAGTATTTCATCATCGTGCCAATAAAATTATTTTTATGTTACTTTTTTAAGAATGTAAGACAAAGTGTATCAATTAGAGAAAATATTAATAAGTCCTTTGCTTAGAATTCTTAAAAAAATTGTTGAAGTATATATTTCTTGAGTTCATGGGTTACAATAATAAGGAATGAATAAACATATGAAATGATTAATTGTTCTTTTTTTTCATATAATTTGATAGAAAAAAAGGGAGAAGCTAATGAAGTGCATTTTCTAGTTGTGGTCAATGAAAGATGGGCATTGTATGATGACTTCGACATCTTTTTAAGGGCGAACATCCTCTGTCATAATCATTGGATGGTGGTGGGAGGCAATTACCGCCTCCAATTTTGCATGGAACTTGATGATTTTTTCCCAGTCCTGGGTAGCTAATTGGTGTCGCATTTGCACCCTCTTCCATCACCATTGAGCTTATCACCATTGCACAAATCCACAACACCATGATCCTCTTCTCCACTCCTATTTTCTTCCAAGAAATATACAATTCTTTATTTAATTAAAACTTTACACTATCTTCCAATCACAAGCTTGGATTTTATATATATTCATGATAGTTGTGTATTTAGAAAAATGTTTAACCATAAATACAATATTTTAGCATTTTTAAGACATTTTTAGTTAATAATTTGATGAACTCATAACAGAATTCCCTAGTCTCTTTTCACGCTATTCATTCTTTCCAAAATTATACATGCAGTACTAGATAAAAAAGTAACATGTTAAATATCCCTTTTCTTTTTCAACTACCGATTTGTGTAATATTTCTTAATGAAAATATAAAGGAAATCTCAACCCTTTCTTTTTCTGCCAACTGTTACTATCCCCTACAACTTGAAAATCACTTATTTGACTAAAGGTGAGTGTGCAATTTTATTTGAAATAATAAGTCATTCACTAATTTTTTTTTGCTCTTATTTCCTAAAGTATGCTATAACATCCCAAATTAGGGGCTAGTCGGAATAGTGGTTTCGAGACCACAAATTCATAATAGAAATACTTATATTATAATGGTTTAATGGTCTATGATATGTTTGTATGCTTGTGTGAAAATTTCATGAAGAAATTTTATGTGAAAAGTGCCCGATTAAGCGTGAATTAATTAGAGGTCCTTAAATAGTAATTTGACCAAGTTCTACAAATTTGGACAAAAATGGGCTTGGATTGGTAATTAAAAGATTAAAAAGGGAAAAAATCAAGCAAAAACCTTGTTCATCTTCTTCTTGCTTGGCAAAAAATCACCATGGACACCATGGCTAGGGTTTTGTCACTTCCAAGCTCAATAGTAAGTGCTCCTAAGCCCCGTTTTTAATGTCTTTTGCATTTTTGAAGTCCTCGTAGCATGATCTACCCAATTCTTCCCTTATTTTGAAGTAGGGTTCATGTTTAAAAATTGTCCCATGCATGACATGTTAGTATTTTTTATGTTTAATGGAAGAATATGAACGATTGATGTGTGTTTAACATCTTTTACTAAGTGATTTTGCATGAAAATGCTTAAAAAGAACCATACTGTAAAAGTTGTAAAATGGGTAGTAGATTTGTGAAATAAAAGAGAAATGTTGACTACTATAAGAGTAAAAAATGGTTCAGCTAGGCTTAAAGTGCAAAGAAAGTGAACACATTTCTTTTTACAAGCCTAGAGGCCAAAGTGCAAATATGTGAAAGTTTAGGGGCAAAATTGTAAAATTTCCAAAGTATAGTTTTTGGGTCGATTTGAATAATGTGAGTGAGAAATAAATTATATTTGAAATATTAGATCAAGAAAAGGAGATTCATGCTTAGATCGGGAATGAACAGAATTATGGACTAATTTAGAATAAATAACCGTACTTGCATTCTAGGTAAGTTCGTGTGATAAAAATAATGCAATATCATGCTTGAATTGTAATGCTATATTATTATCCCAGAAATTGAATGATTTGTTATACGGATGTACACGACGAGAACTCGACAGGTAAGCACCTGCGATAATGTTATTGTTATTGTGTTTGAATCTAAATTGGTTTGTTAATTTGATAATGTTAAATTAAATGTTTATGATGCTATGTACATGATAGTGACGTACTCCATGAAATATTCGATAGTCCACATGTCGATAATGTGTTATGTGATGATTGGATATATATTGAAAATGAAATAGAAGTTTATATGTGATGTTATGTCATGTTCTATCGCTTAATATCATGAAAATTTTAAATGTCTTATTATTATCATGAGTAAGTGATTGGTACTATGGACATTGAGAATGATATTATGAGCAAGCTCGATAGAGAAATGATAGCAAGGAAAATCCTATTTGAACCTTGGGAATAGTTTAGGATACAAGTGACATGTCACTAGGAACAATGCGATCTGAACTCATTGAGTTGTGGTCTGAGTTCATGATATATGTGGCATCTGAACTCAGTGAGTTGTGGTCCGGGTTCATGATGTATGTGACACATGTTTTTGCATCTGGGTACTAGTCTCGTATATTATACTGGTGCCTGGGTAGTCCGACATGTGTCGCAAATACCTGACAGCCTTTGTTAGCAGACCCGTGAGTAGCTCGAAAGCGAGCAACATGTGAAATGTGATATGAGGTAGCATTGGCTACATATGATGCATTTCGGTGCGAGATTCTAATGTATCCGATAGTATTCTGAGTGTTTAACGGGTAGTCGAAAGAAAAGCTTAACGAGTAATCCAAAGCTTATGTCAAAGAAATGACAAGGTATGTTCATGTTGAAAGGGTACAGGTATGTACTCGAAACTCCTGATCAATGACCTTAATATTTGACGAACATTTGGTAATGTTGCACTTCAGAAGGTTATGATTATGAAACCTTGTTGAGAAGCAAATGAATGAATTATGATTATAGGACTTTCTTGTACACTATGGTAATGATATGATTACATTATGTTTAAGATACCTGATGACCTTGTAGTGAATTATGTTTGAATGAATTAAGAACTTAAAGTATGATGCAAATTATGAGTTCACAATCTACGACATAGGAAGGTAAATGTGTGATAAGAGTTTTGAATAGAAAGTATGTAACTATACCTATGATATGCTCGTGATATATGCTACGTTGTTTGTACATTATTTATTTAAGTAAAGAAATGACAATATATGCTTGTTATTTTCATACGAGCTTACTACACTGTAAAGCTTACCCCCTTCCTTTCCATTTCTTTAGTGTTCTCAAGTTGGCTCAGGGTTGAAGATCGTCAGAGGCAGCATCACACTATCAAGCTATCACCTTTAGGGTATTGTTAAACCTTAAGTGTTTTCGAGTGAATGGCATGTATAGAGGCTTAGTTATTATGACATGAGTTTTTATGACTTGGCCAAAGATGTTGGCTTATATTGATTCATTGTGTATAGCCATGAGATGTGGCTTATAATGGTTATAGCTTGTAAGCCTATTTATCCATGCTATGTGTTAATGCCTTGTGATATGGTTATGTTGTTATGCTAGGTTGCTACAATTAGATAGTGTTTTAGTATGTACGCTTGATAAATGCCTTATGACCAAATCGAAGTGGTCATAATTATGGAGTAAAAGTGCAATATGGCAATAAACCAATAACGCTTTGAATATGAAATTTGTGTAGAATGTCTTAGATAAGTATGTCGTCAAATGAATGTGAAATGATGCGTTTAGACTTGGTATAATATGAGCATGTGAAACACACGTATGATGATATGCAAATGTTATAATTGAGTCTTAATGGAGGATGTTTAATCATTCAATTGATGCTATACTATGTGCCTATGATGTGTTTAAGTATGTGAGGGATTAAGGGTAACAAAAGGCTTGGAAAATAGCCTAAGCGGTGACCACACGGGCAGAGACACGGCCGTGTGGAGGACACGGCCGTGTGGAGGACACGGCCTAGAGACATGAGCATGGGTTTAGGGCATGTGAAGTTTGTACCATTTTTGCGAGAATATAATTCGTCACAAGGCCTAGCACACGGGCGTGTGGGTTGGCCGTGTGGTTCAATTTGTTTTGTTGACTTCATAAACAGAGAGTTACACGGCCTGAGTGCACGGGTGTGTTGAGAGCTCCTGGGCGTGTGACCCTATTTCACGGGAAAATTTTCTAAGTTTTCCCAAAACGAACTAAAGTTCTCGGTTTAGTCCCTAACTACTTTCAATGAATGTTTGGGGCCTCAAAGGCCATTGTATGAATAATTTTAAATTGCATGAAATTTAGTGGTCAGTTTTGCACGTGAGCATATGTTTAACGATAACGCCTCGTACCCTGTCCCGGCCTCGGATACGGGTAAGGGGTGTTACATATGTGGTAATCCTGTTTTGTTCGGGTTAAATTTGGGTTTTAGTTTTAAGAGTTTACTATTATTATTTCCTTTATGCTAAATTTATTTTTTATTATTTCTTCTATTTTATTTATTATTAGAAGTTTTATCATATGCATATGCATGTGGAAATTATGTTTTTAGAATATTAATTTTTTTTAAAATAACATAATTATTTTAACCTAAAACTAAAACTATCCCTAAGTTAACTATTTGTTTCTCCTATTCCTAGTTTCGCAACGCGAGTCATTTCTGCCAAAAATCAATTTTAGCCTAAATTATTAATTAAGTCAACAATAACCTTCCATTAACTATTTACTACCCTTAGTTAAGAATACCCTCTCAGTTTCATCTGCACCAAGAATTACCACATAAGATGCCCTCTCTGTCTCACCAAGGCATAGAGATACTCTCTCGGTCCCACCACTTGGTACGAGTTCTACTCAACAGGAGACCCTCTTGGTCTCACCTGTCTAGATCTTCTACTAGGGTGTCACTTTCGTGTATATTAAGTATTCTAAAAAAAAACTCAATATTAGGTTATTATTTACTTAAACAATTAATGGGCGAAACAATAAAATCACTCAAAATAAGGATAAAGCACAAAATATATTCCAATATTTATGCAAACATTCAATTAATAAAATTATTGAATGGAATATAAATAAAAGAATAAAGGGACGAGAATGCTCATGAATTAATTTATGAAATAGCACGATTTCAGAACATCCTCCACTCGAAATCGACTAACTTTGAGAGATAAGTATGTATTGGTCGATTAGTTAATTAGTTCAAGGACGAGAGGTAATAGCTAGTTAATTAATAGCTAGCTCTATAAAACTCGAGTTCTGAAGTTCATTTGGAACACTGAAATGAATTAATCCTGTTCCTACTAAATTGAATTAAATTTCGATTGCTAAAATTGATTGTTTTTAATTTTAGTTAATTTATTTTATTTTTATTAATTACCTTTAATTTGTTTTTTCGTAATAAAATTTTCAATTACTACTATTTAGCCTGGCCACAATCGAGTATTAGTCTTCGTTGAATTCAACCTCCCTTGGAGACGATCCTCATTCCTGAAGTGTTTGGTTGTAACATTAATTCATATCACAATTTAACTCGTACACTTGTTGACACGCTACTTTATTAATTAGCTCTTTAGCTATAGTATTTTCAGTCTAGACGGTCGCACTTCTATAGGTGGTTATTGGGCCAACTTTCCCCATGATGACATGAAGGGTTTGAGATGTGCACATCACTTGATAGCTCCTTCCCTCAACGCATGAAACCAGAGGATGATAACACCTATATCAAACAAACTCATTGAAGCTCATAAGACCTCCCCTATTCACATTGCTTTACTCAAGTATTTATTCATTGCGCTAATAAAATTATTTCTATGTTACTTTTTTAAGAATGTAAGACAACGTATATCAATTAGAGAAAATATTAATAAGACCTTTGCTTAGAATTCTTAAAAAATTGTTGAAGTATATATTTCTGGAATTCATGGGTTACAATAATAAGGAATGAATAAACATATGAAATGATTAATTGTTCTTTTTTTTTAAATATAATTTGATAGAAAAAAAGGGAGAAGTTAATGAAGTGCATTTTCTAGTTGTGGTCAATGAAAGATGGGCATTGTATGACGACTTCGACATCTTTTTAAGGGTGAACATCCTCTGTCATAATCATTGGATGGTGGTGGTAGGCAATTACCGCCTCCAATTTTGCATGGAACTTGACGGTTTTTTCCCAGTCCTGGGTAGCTAATTGGTGTCGCATTTGCACCCTCTTCCATCACAATTAAGCTTATCACTATTGCACAAATCCACAGCACCATGATCCTCTTCTCCACTCCCATTTTCTTCCAAAAAATATACAATTCTTTATTTAATTAAAACTTTACACTATCTTCCAAACACAAGTTTGGGATTTATATAGATTCATGATAGTTGTGTATTTAGTAAAATGTTTAACCATAAATACAATATTTCAGCATTTTAAAGACATTTTTAGTAAATAAGATGATGATTTCATAACAGAATTCCCTAGTCTCTTTTAACGCTATTCATTCTTTCCAAAATTATACATGCAGTACTAGATAAAAAAATGACATGTTAAATATCCCTTTTCTTTATCAACTACCAATTTGTGTAATATTTCTTAATGAAAATATAAAGGAAATCTCATCCCTTTCTTTTTCTGCCATCTGTTACTATCCCTTACAACTTTAAAGTCATTTATTTGACTAAAGGTGAGTGTGCAATTTTATTTGAAATAATTAGTCATTCACTATTTTTTTTTTTGTTCTCATTTCCTAAAGTCTGTTATAACATCTCGAATTAGGGCCTAGTCAGAACAGTTGTTTCGTGACCACAAATCTAAAATAGAAATAATTACATTATGATGGTTTGATGGTCAATGATATGTTTGTATGCTTTTGTGAAAATTTCATGAAGAAATTTTATGTGAAAAGTGCCCGATTGGACTTTAAAGACTAAATTGAATAATTTATAAAAGTTGAATTCAAGAAATTTTTTGCATGAAATTGATATGGATTATTAATAGAGGTCCTTAAATAGTAATTTGACCAAGTTCTAAAAATTTGGACAAAAATTGGCTTCGATTGTTAAAATTTGAAAGTATGACTAAAAGGGCATTTTTGTCATTGGGTAATTAAAAGATTAAAAAGGGAAAAATCAAGCAAAAACCTTGTCCATCTTCTTCTTGCTTGGTCGAAAATCACCATGGACACCATGGCTAGGGTTTTGTCATTTCCAAGCTCAATAATAAGTGCTCCCAAGCCCCGTTTTTCATGTTCTTTACAATTTTGCAGTCGTCGTAGCTTGATCTACCCATTTCTACCCTTATTTTGAAGTAGGGTTCATGTTTAAAAATTGTCCCATGCATGACATGTTAGTATTTTTGATGTTTAATGGAAGAATATGAAAGATTGATGTGTGTTTAACATCTTTTACTATGTGATTTTGCATGAAAATGCTTAAAAAGGACCAAATTGTAAAAATTGTAAAATGGGTAGTAAATTTGTGAAATAAAAGAGAAATGTGGATTGCTATAAGAGTAAGAAATTGCTCAGCTAGGCTTAAAATGCAAAGGAAATGAACACATTTCTTTTTACAAGCCCAGAGGCTAAAGTGCAAATATGTGAAACTTTAGGGGCAAAATTGTAAAATTTCCAAAGTATAGTTTTTGGGTCGATTTGAATAATATGAGTAAGAAATAATTTATATTTGAAATGTTATATCAAGAAAAGGAGATTCGGGCTTAGATCGGGAATGAACGGAATGGTGGACTAAATCGAAATAAATAACCGTACTTGCATTCGAGGTAAGTTCGTGTGATAAAAATAATTCAATATCATGCTTGAATTGTAATCCTATATTATTATCTCAGAAATTGAATGATTTGTTATACGGATGTACACACGAAAACTCAACAAGTAAGAACCTACGATAATGTTGTCGTTGTTGCGTTTGAATCTAAATTGGTATGTTAATTTGATTATGTTAAATTAAATGTTTATGATGCTATGTACATGATAGTGACGTACTCCATGAAATATTCAATAGTCCACATGTCGATAATGTGTTATGTGATGATTGGATATATATTGAAAATGAAATAGAAGTTTATATGTGATGTTATGTCATGTTCTATCGCTTAATATTATGAAAATTTTTAATACCTTATTGTTATCATGAGTAAGTGATTGGTACTATGGATATTGAGAATGATACTACGAGCAAGCTCGATAGAGAAATGATAGCAAGGAAAATCCTATTTGAACCTTGGGAATAGTTTAGGATACAAGTGACATGTCACTAGGAATTATGCGATCTTAACTAATTGACTTGTGGTATGAGTTCATGATATAGGTGGCACCTGAACTCATTTAGTTGTGGTCTGGGAACATGATGTATGTGACAAATTTTTTGGCGTCCGGGTACTGGTCTCGTATATTCTACCGGTGGCTGGGTAATCGAGCATGTGTTATGGATACCTAACAGCCTTTGTGAGCAGACCCGTGAGTAGCTCGAAAGCGAGCAACATGTGATATGTGATATGAGGTAGCATTGGTTACATATAAGGCACTTCGGTGCGAGGTTTCAATGTATCCGATAGTATTCCGAGTGTTCAACAGGTGGTCTAAAGAAAAGTTCAACGAGTAAGCCAAAGATTATGTCAAAGAAATGACAAGGTATGATCATGTTGAAAGGGTACAGGTATGTACTCGAAACTCTTGAGCAATGACCTTAATATTTGACAAACATGTGGTAATGTTGCACTTGAGAAGGTTATGATTATGAGAACTTATTGAGATGCAAATGAATGAATTATGATTATAGGACTTTATTGTACACTATGCTAATGATATGAGTACATTATGTTTAAGATACCTGATGACCTTGTGGTGAATTATGTTTAAATGAATAAAGAAATTGAAGTATGATGCAAATTATGCATTCACAATCTACGACGTGGGAAGGTAAATGTGTGATAAGAGTTTTGAATAGAAAGTATTTAACTATAGCTATGATATGCTCGTGATATATGCTACGTTGTGAGTACATTATTGACTTAAGTAAAGAAATGACAATATATGCTTGTTATTTTGATACGAGCTTACTAAGCTTTTAAGCTTACCCCACTCCATTCCATTTTTTTAGTGTTGCTAAGTTGGCTCGTGGTTGGAGATCGTCGGAGGTAGCATAACACTATCAAGATATCACCTTTAGGGTATTGATAAACCTTAAGTGTTTTCGAGTGAGTGGCATGTATAGAGGCTTAGTTATTATGATATGAGTTTTTATGATTTGGCCAAAGATGTTGGCTTATATTGATTCATTGTGTATAGCCATGAGATGTGGCTTATATTGGTTATGGCTTGTAAGCCTATTTATCCATGCTATGGGTTAATGCCCCGTGATGTGGTTATGTGATTATGCTTGCTTACTATAATTGGATAGTGTTTTAGTATGTATGCTTGGTAAATGCCTTATGACCAAATCGAAGTGGAAATAATTATGGAGTAAAAGTGTGATATGGCAATAAACCAATAATGTTTTGAATATGAAATTGGTGTAGAATGTCTTAGATAAGTATGTCGTCAAATGAATGCGAAATGACACGTTTAGACTTGGTATAATATGAGTATGTGAAACACACATATAACGATATGCAAATGCTATAATTTAGTCTTAATGGAGGATATTTATTGATTAAATTGATGCTATATTATGTGCCTATGATGTGTTTAAGTATGTGAGGGATTAAGGGTAACAAAAGGCTTGGAAAATAGCCTGAGCGGTGACCACACGGGCAGAGACACGGCCGTGTGGAGGACATGGCTTGGAGACATGGGCATGTGTCTAGGGCGTGCACACGGGCGTGTGGGTTGGCCGTGTGGTTAAATTTGTCTTTGCTGACATCATAAACAGAGAGTTACACGGCCTGAGTGCACAGGCGTGTCCAGGGCTCACGGGGTTGTGACCCTGTTTCATGGGAAAAAATTCTAAGTTTTTCTAAAACCTTCTAAAGTTCTTGATTTAGTCCCTAACTACTTTCAATGCATGTTTGGGGCCTCAAAGGCCTGTGTATGAATAATTTTAAATTGAACGAATTTAGTTGTCGATTTTGAACATGAGCATATGTTTAAGTACAATAACGCCTTGTACCTGTCCCGGCCTTGGATACAGGTAAGGGGTGTTACATGTGTGGTAATCCTATTTTGTCCGAGTTAAATTTGGGTTATAGTTTTAAGAGTTTACCATTATTATTTCTTTTATGCTAAATTTAATTTTTATTATTTCTTCTATTTTATTTATTATTAGAAGTTCTATCATATGCGTATGCTTGTGGAAATTATATATTTAGAGTATAATTTTTTTTAAAAATAACATAATTATTTTAACCTAAAACTAAAACTATCCCTAAGTTAACTATTCGTTTCTCCTATTCCTAGTTTCGCAATACGAGTCCTTTCAGCCAAGAATCAATTTTAGCCCATATTATTAATTAAGTCAACAATAACCTTCCATTTACTATTTACTACCCTTAGTTAAGAATACCCTCTCAGTTTCATCTTCCCCAATAATTACAGCCTAAGACGCCCTCTCGGTCTCACCAAGGCATAGAGATACACTCTTGGTCCCATTACTTGGTACGAGTTCTAGTCAACAGGATACCCTCTCGGTCTCACCTGTCTAGATATTCTACTAGGGTGTCACTTCCTTGTATATTAAGTATTCTCGAACAAAAAATCAATATTAGGTTACTGTTTACTTAATCAATTAATTGGCGAAACAATAAATTCATTCAAAATAAGGATAAAGCACAAAATATATTCCAATATTTATAGAAACATTCAATTAATAAAATAATTGGATGCAATATAAATAGAAGAATAAATGGACAAGAATGCTCATGAATTAATTGATGAAATAGCACGATTTAAGAACATCCTCCGCTCAAAATCGAGTAACTTCAAGTGATATGCATGTATTGGTTGATTAGTTAATAAGTTAGAGGATGGGAGGTAATAGCTAGTTAATTAATGGCTAACTCGATAAAACTGGAGTTCTAAAGTTCATTTGGAACACTAAAATAAGTTAACCTTTTTCCTGCTTAATTGAATTAAATTTCGATTGTTAAAATTGATTGTCTTTAATTTTAGTTCATTTATTTTATTTTGATTAATTGCTTTAATTTGGTTTTTCGTAATAAAATTTTTGATTACTACTATTTAGCCTGCCTAGTATAGATTATTTGCCTTGGTTGCAATCAACCTTCCTTGGGTACAATCCTCATTCCCGAAGTGTTTGGTTGTAACATTATTGCATATTACAATTTAACTCGTATACTTGTTGACACGCTACTTTATTAATTAGCTCTTTAGCTGTAGTATTTTTAGTCCAGACGTTCGCACTTCTGGAGGCGATTATTGGGCCAACTATCCCTAAGAAGACATGAAAGATTTGAGATGTGCACATCAGTTGCTAGCTCCTTCGCTCAATGCATGAAAGCGGATGATGAAAACACCTCTATCAAACAAACTCATTGAAGCTCATAAGACCTCCCCTAATCGCATTGCTTTACTCAAGTATGTCATCATCGTGCCAATAAAATTATTTCTGTGTCACTTTTTTAAGAATGTAAGATAACATATATCAATTAGAGAAAATATTAATAAGACCTTTGCTTAGAATTCTTAAAAAAATGTTGAAGTATATATTTCTCGAGTTCATGGGTTACAATAATAAGGAATGAATAAACATATAAAATGATTAATTATTCTTTTTTTTTTTCATATAATTTGATAGAAAAAAAAGGGAGAAGTTAATGAAGTGTATTTTCTAGTTGTGGTCAATGAAAGATGGGCATTGTATGATGACTTCGACATCTTTTTAAAGGTGAACATCCTCTGTCATAATCGTTGGATGGTGGTGGGAGGCAATTACCGCCTCCAATTTTGCATAGAACTTGACGATTTTTTCCCAGTCCTGGGTAGCTAATTGGTGTCGCATTTGCACCCTCTTCCATCACCATTGAGCTTATCACCATTGCACCAATCCACAACACCAAGATCCTCTTCTCCATTCCCATTTTCTTCCAAGAAATATACAATTCTTTATTTAATTAAAACTTTACACTATCTTCCAATCACAAGCTTGGGTTTTATATAGATTAATGATAGTTGTGTATATAGTAAAATGTTTAACGATAAATACAATATTTCAGCATTTTAAAGACATTTTTAGTAAATAAGATGATGAACTCATAATAGAATTCCCTAGTATCTTTTCACGCTATTCATCCTTTCCAAAATTATACATGGAGTACTAGATAAAGAAATGACATGTTAAATATCCCTTTTCTTTATCAACTACCAATTTGTGTAATATTTCTTAATGAAAACATAAAGGAAATCTCATCCCTTTCTATTTCTGCCAACTGTTACTATCCCCTAAAAATTTAAAATCACTTATTAGACTAAAGGTGAGTGTGCAATTTTATTTGAAATAATAAGTCCTTCACTAATTTTTTTTTGTTCTTGTTTGCTAAAGTATGTTATAACATCCCGAATCAGGGTCTAGTCGGAACAGTGGTTTCGAGACCACAAATTTGTAATAGAAATACTTATATTATGATGGTTTGATGGTCTATGATATGTTTGCATGCTTGTGTGAAAATTTCATGGAGAAATTTTATGTGAAAAGTGCCCAATTAGACTTTAAGGACAAAATTGAATAATTTATAGAACTTGAATTCTAGAAAAATTTGTCATGAAATTGATATGGAATATTAATTAGAGGTCCTTAAATAGTAATTTGACCAAGCTCTAAAAATTTGGACAAAAATGGGCTTGGATTGGTAATTAAAAGATTAAAAAGGGAAAAAATCAAGCAAAAACCTTGTTCATGTTCTTCTTGCTTGGCCAAAAATCACCATGGACACCATGGCTAGGGTTTTGTCACTTCTAAGCTCAATAGTAAGTGTTCCTAAGCCCCGTTTTTAATTTTTTAACATTTTTGAAGTCCTCGTAGCATGATCTACCCATTTCTACCCTTATTTTGAAGTAGGGTTCATGTTTAAAAATTGTCCCATGAATGGCATGTTAGTATTTTTGATGTTTAATGGAAGAATATGAAAGATTGATGTGTGTTTAACATCTTTTACTAAGTGATTTTAGATGAAAATGCTTAAAAAGGACCAAATTGTAAAAGTTGTAAAATAGGTAGTAGATTTGTCAAATAAAAGAGAAATGTGGACTGCTATAAGAGTAAAAAACGGTTCAGCTAGGCTTAACGTGCAAAGGAAGTGAACATATTTCTTTTTACAAGCCTAGAGGCCAAATTGCAAATATGTGAAAGTTTAGGGGCAAAATTGTAAAATTTCCAAAGTATAGTTTTTGGGTCGATTTGAATAATGTGAGTGAGAAATAAATTATATTTGAAATGTTAGATCAAGAAAATGAGATTCGGGCTTAGATCGGGGATGAACAGAATTATGGACTAAATCGGAATGAATAACCGTACTTGCATTCTAGGTAAGTTCGTGTGATAAAAATAATGCAATATCATGCTTGAATTGTAATGCTATATTATTATCCCAGAAATTGAATGATTTGTTATACGAATGTACACGATGAGAACTCGACAAGTAAGCACCTGCGATAATGTTATCATTATTGCGTTTGAATCTAAATTGGTTTGTTAATTTGATTATGTTAAATTAAATGTTTATGATGCTATGTACATGATAGTGACGTACTCCATGAAATATTCGATAGTCCACATGTTGATAATGTGTTATGTGATGATTGTATATATATTGAAAATGAAATAGAAGTTTATATGTGATGTTATGTCATGTTCTATCGCTTAATATCATGAAAATTTTAAATGTCTTATTGTTATCATGAGTAAGTGATTGGTACTATGGACATTGAGAATGATATTATGAGCAAGCTCGATAGAGAAATGATAGCAAGGAAAATCCTGTTTGAACCTTGAGAATAGTTTAGGATACAAGTGACATGTCACTAGGAACTATGCGATCTGAACTCATTGAGTTGTGGTATGAGTTCATGATATATGTGGCATCTGAACCCATTGAGTTGTGGTTTGGGTTCATGATGTATGTGACAAATGTTTTGGCGTCTGGGTCCGGGTCTCGTATATTCTACCGGTGGCTGGGTAGTCCAGCATGTGTTGTGGATACCTGACAGCCTTTGTGAGCAGACCTGTGAGTAGTTCGAAAGCGAGCAACATGTGATAAGTGATATGAGGTGGCAATAGCTACATATGAGGCACTTCGTTCCGATATTCCGATGTATCCGATAGTATTCCGAGTGTTCAACGGGTAGTCCAAAGAAAAGTTCAACAAGTAATCCAAAGATTATGTCAAAGAAATGACAAGGTATGATCATGTTGAAAGGGTAAAGGTATGTACTCGAAACTCTTTAGCAATGACCTTAATATTTGACAAACATGTGGTAATGTTGCACTTGAGAAGGTTATGATTATGAGACCTTATTGAGATGAAAATAAATGAATTATGATTATAGGATTTTGTTGTACACTATGCTGATGATATGATTACATTATGTTTAACATACCTAATGATCTTGTGGTGAATTAAGTTTGAATGAATAAAGAACTTGAAGTATGATGCAAATTATTCATTCACAATCTACGACGTGGAAAGGTAAATATGTGATAAGAGTTTTGAATAGAAAGTATGTAACTATACCTATGATATGCTCGTGATACATGTTATATTGTGAGTACATTATTGACTTAAGTAAAGAAATGACAATTATGTTTGTTATTTTCATACGAGCTTACTAAGCTTTATAGCTAACCCACCTCTATTCCATTTCTTTAGTGTTGCCAAGTTGGCTCGTGGTTGGAGATTGTCAGAGTCAGCATCACACTATCATGATATCACCTTTAGGGTATTGATAAACCTTAAGTGTTTTTGAGTGAGTGGCATGTATAGAGGCTTAGTTATTATGATATGAGTTTTTCTGATTTGGCCAAAGATGCTGGCTTATATTGATTCATTGTGTATAGCCATGAGATGTGGCTTATATTGGTTATGGCTTGTAAGCCTATTTATCTATCCTATTTTTTAATGCCCCATGATGTGGTTATTTGTTTATGCTTGCTTACTATAATTGGATAGTGTTTTAGTATGTTTGCTTAGTAAATGCCTTATGACCAAATCGAAGTGGAAATAATTATGGAGTAAAAGTGTGATATGGCAATAAACCAATAATGTTTTGAATATGAAATTGGTGTAGAATGTCTTAGATAAGTATGTCGTCAAATGAATGAGAAATGACGCGTTTAGACTTGGTATAACATGAGTATGTGAAACACACATATAACGATATGCAAATGCTATAATTTAGTTTTAATAGAGGATATTTATTCATTAAATTAATGTTATATTATGTGCCTATGATGTGTTTAAGTATGTGAGGGATTAATGGTAACAAAAGGCTTGGAAAATAGCCTAAACGGTGACTACACAGGCAGAGACACGGCCGTGTGGAGGACATGGCCTGAAGACATTGGCATGTGTCGAGGGCGTGCACACGGGCGTGTGGGTTGGTCGTGTGGTTCAATTTGTTTTGTTGACGTCATAAACAGAGAGTTACATTGCCTGAGTGCACAGGCGTGTCGAGGGCTGACGGGCGTGTGACCCTGTTTCATGGAAATTTTTTTTAAGTTTTTCCAAAACCTTCTAAAGTTCTCGATTTAGTCCCTAACTACTTTCAATGCATGTTTTGGGCCTCAAAGGCCTGTGTATGAATAATTTTAAATTGAAAGAAATTTAGTTGTCGATTTTGAACGTGAGCATATGTTTAAGTACAGTAACACCTTGTACCCTGCCGACCTTGGATACAGGTAGGGCGTGTTACATGTGTGGTAATCCTATTTTGTTCGAGTTAAATGTGGGTTATAGTTTTAAGAGTTTACCATTATTATTTCTTTTATGCTAAATTTAATTTTTATTATTTCTTCTATTTTATTTATTATTAGAAGTTCTATCATATGCGTATGCTTGTGGAAATTATGTATTTAGAGTATACTTTGTTTTTAAAATAACATAATTATTTTAACGTAAAACTAAAACTATCCCTAAGTTAACTATTTGTTTCTCCTATTCCTAGTTTCGCAATGCGAGTCCTTTCAGCCAAGAATCAATTTTAGCCCAAATTATTAATCAATTCAACAATAACCTTCCAATAACAATTTACTACCATTAGCTTAGAATACCCTCTCAGTTTCATCTTCCCCAATAATTACCGCCTAAGATGCCCTCTCGGTCTCACCAAGGCATAGAGATACACTCTTGGTCCCATTACTTGGTACGAGTTCTACTCAATAGGATACCCTCTCGGTCTCACCTGTTTAAATCTTCTACTAGGGTGTCGCCTCCTTGTATATTAAGTATTCTCGAACAAAAACTCAATATTAGGTTATTGTTTACTTAATCAATTAATTGGTGAAACAATAAATTCATTCAAAATAAGGATAAAGCACAAAATATATTCCAATATTTATAGAAACATTCAATTAATAAAATTATTGAATGCAATATAAATAGAAGAATAAATGGACAAGAATGCTCTTGAATTAATTGATGAAATAGCACGATTTCAGAACAAACTCCATTTGAAATCGAGTAACATCGAGAGATATGCATGTATTGGTCGATTAGTTAATAAGTTAGAGGATGAGAGGTAATAGCTAGTTAATTAATGGCTAACTCGATAAAACTGGAGTTTTAAAGTTCATTTGGAACACTGAAATAAGTTAATCTTGTTCCTGCTTAATTGAATTCAATTTTGATTGTTAAAATTGATTGTCTTTAATTTTAGTTCATTTATTTTATTTTGATTAATTGCCTTTAATTTGGTTTTTCGTAATAAAATTTTCTATTACTACTATTTAACCAGCCTAGTATAGATTATTTGTCTTGGTTGAATTCAACATCTCTTGGGTACGATCCTCATTCCCGAAGTGTTTGGTTGTAACATTATTGCATATTACAATTTAACTCGTATACTTGTTGACACGCTACTTTATTAATTAGCTCTTTAGCTGTAGTATTTTTAGTCCAGACATTCGCACTTCTGGAGACGGTTATTGGGCCAACTATCCCCAAGAAGACATGAAAGATTTGAGATGTGCACATCAGTTGCTAGCTCCTTCGCTCAATGCATGAAAGCGGATGATGAAAACACCTCTATCAAACAAACTCATTGAAGCTCATAAGACCTCCCCTAATCGCATTGCTTTACTCAAGTATTTCATCATCGTGCCAATAAAATTATTTCTATGTTACTTTTTTAAGAATGTAAGACAACGTATATCAATTAGAGAAAATATTAATAAGACCTTTGCTTAGAATTCTTAAAAAATTGTTGAAGTATATATTTCTGGAGTTCATGGGTTACAATAATAAGGAATGAATAAACATATGAAATGATTAATTGTTCTTTCATTTTTTCATATAATTTGATAGAAAAAAAAGGGAGAAGTTAATGAAGTGCATTTTCTAGTTGTGGTCAATGAAAGATGGGAATTGTATGATGACTTCGACATCTTTTTAAGGGTGAACATCCTCTGTCATAATCGTTGGATGGTGGTGGGAGGCAATTACCGCCTCCAATTTTGCATGGAACTTGACGATTTTTTCCCAGTCCTGGGTAGCTAATTGGTGTCGCATTTGCACCCTCTTCCATCACTATTGAGCTTATCACCATTGCACAAATCCACAACACCAAGATCCTCTTCTCCACTCCCACTTTCTTCCAAGAAATATACAATTCTTTATTTAATTAAAACTTTACACTATCTTCGAATCACAAGCTTGGGTTTTATATAGATTCATGATAGTTGTGTATATAGTAAAATGTTTAACAATAAATACAATATTTTAGCATTTTAAAGACATTTTTAGTAAATAAGATGATGAACTCATAACAGAATTCCCTATTCTCTTTTCACGCTATTCATCCTTTCCAAAATTATACATGCAGTACTAGATAAAAAAATGACATGTTAAATATCCCTTTTCTTTATCAACTACCAATTTATGTAATATTTCTTAATGAAAACATAAAGGAAATCTCATCCCTTTCTATTTCTACCAATTGTTACTATCCCCTACAACTTTAAAATCACTTATTTGACTAAAGGTGGGTGTGCAATTTGATTTGAAATAATAAGTCCTTCACTAAATTTTTTTTGTTCTTATTTGCTAAAGTATGTTATAACATCCCGAATCAGGGTCTAGTCGGAACAGTGGTTTTGAGACCACAAATCCGTAATATAAATACTTATATTATGATGGTTTGATGGTCTATGATATGTTTGTATGCTTGTGTGAAAATTTCATGAAGAAATTTTATGTGAAAAGTGCCCAACTAGACTTTAAGGACTAAATTGAATAATTTATAGAACTTGAATTCTAGAAAATTTTGTCATGACATTGATATGGATTATTAATTAGAGATCCTTAAATAGTAATTTGACCAAGTTCTAAAAATTTGGACAAAAATGGGCTTGGATTGGTAATTAAAAGATTAAAAGGGGAAAAAATCAAGCAAAAACCTTGTTCATGTTCTTCTTGCTTGGCCAAAAATTACCATGGACATCATGGCTAGAGTTTTCCACTTCCAAGCTCAATAGTAAGTACTCCTAAGACCCGTTTTTAATTTTTTTGCATTTTTGAAGTCCTCGTAGTATGATCTACCCATTTTTACCCTTATTTTGAAGTAGGGGTCATGTATAAAAATTTTCCCATGCATGACATGTTAGTATTTTTTATATTTAATGTAAGAATATGAAAGACTGATGTGTGTTTAACATCTTTTACTAAGTGATTTTGCATGAAAATGCTTAAAAAGGACCAAATTGTAAAAGTTGTAAAATGGGTAGTAGATTTGTCAAATAAAAGAGAAATGTGGACTTCTATATGAGTAAAAAACGGTTCAGCTAGGCTTAACATGCAAAGGAAGTGAACACATTTCTTTCTACAAGCCTAGAGGCCAAAGTGCCAATATGTGAAAGTTTAGGGGCAAAATTGTAAATTTTCCAAAGTATAGTTTTTGGGTCGATTTGAAAAATGTGAGTGAGAAATAAATTATATTTGAAATGGTAGATCAAGAAAAGGAGATTCGGTCTTAGATCGGGAATGAACAGAATTATGGACTAAATCGAAATGAATAACCGTATTTGCATTCTAGGTAAGTTCGTGTGATAAAAATAATGCAATATCATGCTTGAATTGTAATGCTATATTATTATCCCAGAAATTGAATGATTTGTTATACGGATGGACACGACGAGAACTCGACAAGTAAGCACCTGCGATAATGTTATCGTTATTACGTTTGAATCTAAATTGGTTTGTTAATTTGATTATGTTAAATTAAATGTTTATGATGCTATGTACATGATAGTGATGTACTCCATTAAATATTCGATAGTCCACATGTCGATAATGTGTTATGTGATGATTGGATATATATTGAAAATGAAATAGAAGTTTATATGTGATATGTCATGTTCTATCGCTTAATATCATGAAAATTTTAAATGTCTTATTGTTATCATGAGTAGGTAATTGGTACTATGGACATTTAGAATGAGATTATGAGCAAGCTCGATAGAGAAATGATAGCAAGGAAAATCATGTTTGAACCTTGGTAATAGTTTAGGATACAAGTGACATGTCTTTAGGAACTATGCGATCTGAACTCATTAAGTTGTGGTATGAGTTCATGATATATGTGGCATCTGAACCCATTGAGTTGTGGTTTGGGTTCATGATGTATGTCACAAATGTTTTAGCGTCTGGGTACTGATCTCGTATATTCTACCGGTGGCTGGGTAGTCCGGCATGTGTTGTGGATACCTGACAGCCTTTGTGAGCAGACCCGTGAGTAGTTCGAAAGGGAGCAACATGTGATAAGTGATATGAGGTGGCAATGGCTACATATGAGGCACTTTGTTACGATATTCCGATGTATCCGGTAGTATTCCGAGTGTTCAACGGGTAGTCCAAAGAAAAGTTCAACGAGAAATCCAAAGATTATGTCAAAGAAATGACAAGGTATGATCATGTTGAAAGGGTACAGGTATGTACTCGAAACTCCTGATTAATGACCTTAATATTTGACGAACATGTGGTAATGTTGCACTTGAGAAGGTTATGACTATGAGACCTTATTGAGATGCAAATGAATTAATTATGATTATAAGACTCTATTGTACACTATACTAATGATATGATTACATTATGTTTAAGATACATGATGACCTTGTGGTGAATTATGTTTGAATGAATAAAGAACTTGAAGTTTGATGAAAATTATTCATTCACAATCTACGACGTGGAAAGGTAAATGTGTGATAAGAGTTTTGAATAGAAAGTATGTAACTATACCTATGATATGCTCGTGATATATGCTACGTTGTGAGTACATTATTGACTTAAGTAAAGAAATGACAATTATGTTTGTTATTTTCATACGAGCTTACTAAGCTTTATAGCTTACCCCCCTCCATTCTATTTCTTTAGTGTTGCCAAGTTGGCTCGTGGTTGGAGATTGTCGGAGTCAGCATCACACTATCATGATATCACCTTTAGGGTAATGATAAAACTTAAGTGTTTTCGAGTGAGTGGCATGTATAGAGGCTTAGTTATTATGATATGAGTTTTTCTGATTTGGCCAAAAATGTTGGCTTATATTGATTCATTGTGTATAGCTATGAGATGTGGCTTATATTGGTTATGGCCTGTAAGCCTATTTACCCATGCTATGTTTTAATGCCCTGTGATGTGGTTATCTGATTATGCTTGCTTACTATAATTGGATAGTGTTTTAGTACGTTTGCTTAGTAAATACCTTATGACCAAATCGAAGTGGAAATAATTATAGAGTAAAAGTGTGATATGGCAATAAACCAATAATGTTTTGAATATGAAATTGGTGTAGAATGTCTTAGATAAGTATGTCGTCAAATGAATGCGAAATGACGCGTTTAGACTTGGTATAATATGAGTATGTGAAACACACATATAATGATATGCAAATGCTATAATTTAGTTTTAATAGAGGATATTTATTCATTAAATTAATGTTATATTATGTGCCTAAGATGTGTTAATGTATGTGAGGGATTAATGGTAACAAAAGGCTTGGAAAATAGCCTAAGCGGTGACCACATGGGCAGAGACACGGCCGTGTGGAGGACATGGCCTAGAGACATGGGCATGTGTCGGGGGCGTGCACACGGGCGTGTGGGTTGGCCGTGTGGTTCAATTTGTTTTGCTGACATCATAAACAGAGAGTTACATGGCCTGAGTGCACAGACGTGTCGAGGGCTGACGGGCATCTGACCCTGTTTCATTGAAAAATTTTCTAAGTTTTTCCAAAACCTTCTAAAGTTCTCGATTTAGTCCCTAACTACTTGCAATGCATGTTTGGGGCCTCAAAGGCCTGTGTATGAATAATTTTAAATTGAAAGAAATTTAGTTGTCGATTTTGAATGTGAGCATATGTTTATGTACAGTAACACCTTGTACCCTGTCCCGGCCTTGGATACAGGTAGGGCGTGTTACATGTGTGGTAATCCTATTTTGTTCGAGTTAAATATGGGTTATAGTTTTAAGAGTTTACAATTATTATTTCTTCTATGCTAAAGTTAATTTTTATTATTTCTTCTATTTTATTCATTATTAGAAGTTCTATCATATTCGTATGCTTGTGGAAATTATGTATTTAGAGTATACTTTGTTTTTAAAATAACATAATTATTTTAACCTAAAACTAAAACTATCCCTAAGTTAACTATTCGTTTCTCCTATTCCTAGTTTCGCAATGCGAGTCCTTTTAGCCAAGAATCAATTTTAGCCCAAATTATTAATCAATTCAACAATAACCTTCCAATAACTATTTACTACCCTTAGTTAAGAATACCCTCTCAGTTTCATCTTCCCCAATAATTACCGCCTAAGATGCCCTCTCCGTCTCACCAAGGCATAGAGATACACTCTTGGTCCCACTACTTGGTACGAGTTCTACTCAACAGGATACCCTATCGGTCTCACCTGTCTAAATCTTCTACTAGGGTGTCACTTCCTTGTATATTAAGTATTCTCGAACAAAAACTCAATATTAGGTTATTGTTTACTTAATCAATTAATTGGTGAAACAATAAATTCATTCAAAATAAGGATAAAGCACAAAATATATTCCAATATTTATAAAACATTCAATTAAAAAAAATTATTGAATGCAATATAAATAGAAGAATAAATGGACAAGAATGCTCTTGAATTAATTGATGAAATAGCACGATTTCAGAACATCCTCCGCTCGAAATCGAGTAACATCGAGAGATATGCATGTATTGGTCGATTAGTTAATAAGTTAGAGGATGAGAGGTAATAGCTAGTTACTTAGTGGCTAACTCGATAAAACTGGAGTTCTAAAGTTCATTTGGAACACTGAAATAAGTTAATCTTGTTCCTGCTTAATTGAATTCAATTTTGATTGTTAAAATTGATTGTCTTTAATTTTAGTTCATTTATTTTATTTTGATTAATTGCCTTTAATTTGGTTTTTCGTAATAAAATTTTCTATTACTCCTATTTAGCCTGCCTAGTATAGATTATTTGTCTTGGTTGAATTCAACATCTCTTGGGTACAATCCTCATTCCCGAAGTGTTTGGTTGTAACATTATTGCATATTACAATTTAACTCATATACTTGTTGACACGCTACTTTATTAATTAGCTCTTTAGCTGTAGTATTTTTAGTCCAGACGTTCGCACTTCTGGAGACGGTTATTGGGCCAACTATCCCCTAGAAGACATGAAAGATTTGAGATGTGCACATCAGTTGCTAGCTCCTTCGCTCAATGCATGAAAGCGAATGATGAAAACACCTCTATCAAACAAACTTATTGAAGCTCATAAGACCTCCCCTAATCGCATTGCTTTACTCAAGTATTTCATCATCGTGCCAATAAAATTATTTCTGTGTTACTTTTTTAAGAATGTAAGATAACGTATATCAATTAGAGAAAATATTAATAAGACCTTTGCTTAGAATTCTTAAAAAATTGTTGAAGTATATATTTCTGGAGTTCATGGGTTACAATAAGAAGGAATGAATAAACATATGAAATGATTAATTGTTCTTTTTTTTTGATATAATTTGATAGAAAAAAAAAGGGAGAAGTTAATGAAGTGCATTTTCTAGTTGTGGTCAATGAAAGATGGGCATTGTATGATGACTTCGACATCTTTTTAAGGGTGAACATCCTCTGTCATAATCGTTAGATGGTGGTGGGAGGCAATTACCGCCTCCAATTTTGCATGGAACTTGACGATTTTTTCCCAGTCCTGGGTAGCTAATTGTTGTCGCATTTACACCCTCTTCCATCACCATTGAGCTTATCACCATTGCACAAATCCACAACAACAAGATCCTCTTCTCCACTCCCATTTTCTTCCAAGAAATATACAACTGTTTATTTAATTAAAACTTTACACTATCTTCCAATCACAAGCTTGGGGTTTATATAGATTCATGATAGTTGTGTATATAGTAAAATGTTTAACAATAAATACAATATTTCAGCATTTTAAAGACATTTTTAGTAAATAAGATGATGAACTCATAACAGAATTCCCTAGTCTCTTTTTACGCTATTCATCCTTTCCAAAATTATACATGCAGTACTAGATAAAAAAATGACATGTTAAATATCCCTTTTCTTTATCAACTACCAATTTGTGTAATATTTCTTAATGAAAACATAAAGGAAATCTCATCCCTTTCTATTTCTGCCAACTGTTACTATCCCCTACAACTTTAAAATCACTTATTTGGCTAAAGGTGAGTGTGCAATTTGATTTGAAATAATAAGTCCTTCACTAATTTTTTTTTTGTTCATATTTGCTAAAGTATGTTATAACATCCCGAATCAGGGTCTAGTCGGAATAGTGGTTTCGAGACGACAAATCCGTAATAGAAATACTTATATTATGTTGATTTGATGGTCTATGATATGTTTGATGCTTGTGTGAAAATTCATGAAGAAATTTTATGTGAAAGGTGCCCAATTAGACTTTAAGGACTAAATTGAATAATTTATAGAACTTGAATTCTAGAAAATTTTGTCATGAAATTGATATGGATTATTAATTAGAGATCCTTAAATAGTAATTTGACCAAGTTCTAAAAATTTGGACAAAAATGGGCTTGGATTGGTAATTAAAAGATTAAAAAGGGAAAAAATCAAGCAAAAACCTTCTTCATGTTCTTCTTGCTTGGCCAAAAATCACCATGGACATCATGGCTAGGGTTTTGTCACTTCCAAGCTCAATAGTAAGTACTCCTAAGCCCTATTTTAAATGTTTTTTTGCATTTTTGAAGTCCTCGTAGCATGATCTACCCATTTCTACCCTTATTTTGAAGTAGGGTTCATGTTTAAAAATTTTCCCATGCATTACATGTTAGTATTTTTGATATTTAATGGAAGAATGTGAAAGATTGTTGTGTGTTTAACATCTTTTAGTAAGTGATTTTGCATGAAAATGCTTAAAAAGGACCAAATTTTAAAAGTTGTAAAATGGGTAGTAGATTTGTCAAATAAAAGAGAAATGTGCACTTCTATAAGAGTAAAAAAGGGTTCAGCTAGGCTTAACGTGCAAAGGAAGTGAACACATTTCTTTTTACAAGCCTAGAGGCCAATGTGCAAATATGTGAAAGTTTAGGGGCAAAATTGTAAATTTTCCAAAGAATAGTTTTTTGGGTCGATTTGAATAATGTGAGTGAGAAATAAATTATATTTGAAATTTTAGATCAAGAAAATGATATTCGGGCTTAGATCGGGAATGAACATAATTATGGACTAAATCGGAATGAATAACCGTACTTGCATTCTAGGTAAGTGTAACATCCTGAGTTTTGGGTTTCTCGTAATTTTTGAGAATTTGGTATTGTTTTTTAAATTTGGTATTGGGTAGTGAAAATTCATAGTTGGAATATGTAAATGGCCTTATGGATGGCCCATGTGATGACCAAAACCCGGAAGAACTTTTGAACATTGGACTTAAGGAGTTAGGGGATTTGGGTAGATGGCTTTATTAAAAGTTGTAGGTAAAATGTATCACAAAAAGGAGCCCCTGGCAAAGTGGCTAAGTGACGCCACTAAGGAGCTAAAAAGGTGGCGTGTAAGTGGTTGGGGGGAAGCTTGGGTTCGATTCTCTGTGATGTTATATTTTTATGCCTTGTGCATGCAGAAGTTTGAAACCGAATGGAACTCTGTTGGAGGGAGTTTGAATAGTTGAATGCTGGAAGTAAGGAGTTATTAGGGGAGAGATTTTAGGGATTTGAAAGAGAGATTAGAGTTGGCCGAATAGAGGGGATTAGGGAGGAGAAATCGGCTAGGGGGATCTTGAGGGTAGTATTTCGGCATTAGGCTATAGTTGTGCCGATTTTCCTCTGTTTGAGCACCATATAACCATTCTTTTCTTTTATTTTCTTCTCTAACCGAAACTGCCACCCTTCCCATTCATCTTTCTTTCTTTTCTTCTCCAAAACCAGTCTACTATTCCTTTCTTCCCATCTACTGCTCCCTTTCTTATCTCCACTTTTACCGAAAAGCCACAAAAGCCGAAACTTGTGAAACTTGGTGGTGTCGACTTCTTATTGACCAGTAACCTTATTTTCCCTTTACTTTTTGGTGGCCAATTCTTTCATCTGCTAAGCTTTAATCGGTTCAAGAAGGAAGACTGTGGTAAGTATTCATACTCTAATCGATTCAGTAGTATAATTGTTGACAAAAGCCGAAACTCCCTATAGCTTAGGGGGACTGTCGATTTGAGATATAGGCCTTATTGGGCTTCTTCATTTGATTTTTATGTTTTTTATAGTGGAATAGATAACTTTGGAGGTGCAGCAAGGCTTGGAGTGTTAGTGTTGGATAAGCTTGAACCATATCACCAGACCTTGTGAAGGTAAGTGAACTATGGCCATTAGGGGTTCTCTGGCCGATTTTGGTAAGGAAAGATGTGGGATGATTGGCATGAATTGTAGACTAAGAATGGTGGTGAATAATTGTAGGTTGCCGTGGGAGACTTCATTGGTGAACGTCACAAAACAGGTGTGTAACGAACCCTCTTTCACAGCTTAAATCGATATATGCCGAGAAGCTGAAATGCCGAAATTTCGGCATTTCAAGGACTTGTGAGCATGCGAACGCTCATAAGTTAGGTAGATTTGCTAAGTTTGATGATCGGAATCACTGGAACAGGTAAGAGCACGATTTTTCGGCATCACGATAAGTTGGGCCTTGAAGGGCTGTAATCGGGCCCAATGGGCTTCCGGGCCCATTTGGGTAAATTTGGTAGAAAATGGAATCCAGATAAATTTCACATTAAGACAGTTAATACCGTTATGGAATATAGACTAAATGGGCCTAGATGACGAAATCGGCTAAGTGGGGCCCACAAGGGGTTTTTGGCCCAATGACTCGGTTTTGCTAAAATGGGCTAGAATCATTGTTTAAACACTTGAAATTGTTGATAACTGATAATGAGCATGGGAAACCCTAATAAATGATAGAATAATGAACTTACCCTTATAATATGAAAAATGACCATTTTGCCCCTAGGTGAAAATGACCATTATACCCTTAGGGATATGCATAATTAGGATGCATGCGATATTGTTTTGTACATGATATGCTATGATATGCACATGATATGCCATGATATATTTATATATGCATGGGTTAGGTTTTATTTGAATGGAGGAAGTACAAAAGGGCTTTGCCCCAGTCTATCAAAAAGGGCTTTGCCCAGTTAATTAAAGAGGCTAGGCCTCCAGTTATATGATAAAGCAGCTATGATGCCAGTGGAGATTTTGGTTGGGTGGGTTGAGATATTCCCCACATGGAGAGCTTGGTTGGTACGGGTGGAGAGTAGCGGTTGGTGGGTTGAGTAGTCTTCGGCCCAGTAACCATTACATGAAAGGCTTCTGCCCAGTATATGTTGAGACTGAATTTGGGCTTAAGCCCAGTAGGCTGATATTGGTTTGGGCTCTGAAAGGGGCTTGTTGTGCACTGAGTTTCCAAACTCACCCCCTTCCTTAACCTTGCAGGTGAGCCTTAATGTGGAGACTTGGAGCCGGAGGGAATTCAGAGTGGCCATGGTGATCGCTTTTGAACTTTGCAATGAGTAACTGGTTTCTTTTTAAGTTTTACCTTAGCTGTTAATATTATTTGTTTTTGAATTGTAATAAGGCCATTTTAACTATTTTTCTGGGATTATTTTGTTTTATTTTTTAATAACTCTAAACTTTTCTGATAATAATTCAAAATGGGCTAGTCTTAGGGTGCGTTTTCAAAATGATACTCGTTTTCAAAATAACGCAATGATACAACTAATCGGTTTATCAAAAATAACTACTCAAATGAATTTTCACTCGATTATCAAAGTGTGACAATGGTTGTCGGCATGTCTAGGATTGGATCCACAAAAGAGCTTGGTACTTAAGTAGCCTTCATGGCTCACCTCCTCTGTTTCGGATACCTACCTGGTGTACAGCTTCCATTCACTTTGTTAACTTAACAAAAACAAAATAGATATAATAATAAATAACAAAAAAGGGGTTCATTTTTAAACACTAAAATGAATCATGGGTTTTCTTAAAAACTTTAATGTGCATGTCGGATCCGGCCATAACCTCTGGGCTGAGTTTGGGGCGTTACATTTAGTGGTATCAGAGTCTGGGTTGCAACAACTCGGCTGTGGTTTTTTAAAACGGGTTTAAAATCAAGAATTTCAAAACAAAGGTATTTTAAATCAATTTTTAGGAAATTTTTTATTTTCCGTGACCAAAACCAAGGTATTTGTTTTAAATGGTTTGGAGAAAGAAGTGGCACACTGAATCCCCGACACCAGGTCTGTAAGTATACTCTCTTTTTGTAATATTGATATGATGCTCTGGATAGAACCGACACCCTACTATGATACTTTAAATCGGTAGAATCAGAAAAAGCAGAGGATTGAGACTGTAGCTAGGCTACGACGTTGCGAAAACAATCCCTAAACTACTATATGTCCATAAGATATCTCGTAATAAACAACTGAAATATTAAACTAATGTCATAAAATTCGTAATCAGATAATTCGATATGAGTACAAGAGGAACTTGTGGACGAGGCCGCGGACGTGGTTGCGGAAGGGTGCAAGCTGAATCTTCATCCTCGCCAGATAGGCCACCGAGAGGCAACCGCACTACGTGCAACCGAGATCGGGTCATATGATCAGGCTGTGGGGGATGATGCTTTGTCCCAAGCAATGTTAAGGGTTTTGGAAAGGGTTGCTGGAGCAAGCACCGGGACAGTAAATAGGGGATCCATCTCGGAGCGACTTCGGGCTAATGGAGCAGAAGTTTTTAGGGCCGTGTCCGGAGTAGCCCCAAATGTGGCTGAATATTGGCTAGAGGCAACAGAGCGGATTATGGATGACTTAGATTACTCTGTGGAGCAAAAGCTGAAGGGGGCTGTGTCGTTGCTACGAGACGAGGCATACCAGTGGTGGATCACTGTAAGGGAAAGTACCCCGAACGAACGAGTAACCTGGGAACTGTTCAAGACTGCTTTTAAGGGGAGGTATGTTGGAGCTAGTTATGTAGATGCCCGTCGAAAGGAATTTTTGAATCTGGCACAAGGAAATAAGACTGTTGCGGAGTATGAGGCGAAATTCTTGAGGTTGAGTCGATATGCTAGCGGGATAGTTGCGACCGAATATGAGTGCAGTGTTCGATTTGAGGATGGCCTTCACGATGAGCTTAGGGTGCTGATAGCTCTACAGAGGGAGCGTGATTTCACTACATTGGTAGAGAAGGCTATAATAGCCGAGGAAGTAAAATGGACTGAACGACAGAATCATGAGAATTATCGACCCAGATTTAGAAGAGATTCTGGACCCTCGGGTGCTACAAATAGGAATGCTAAAAGAGTTAGAATGGATGAATCGGTTCGAGCAGTTCTGGTGAATACTTTTAGACCGCAGGCTTGCAAGGATTGTGGCAGAGCACATATGGGGGAGTGCTAGAAACGAACTGGGGCATGTTTTCGATGTGGGTCAAAGGAACATAAGTTCAGAGAGTGTCCTCAGAGAGTAGCTCAGGATCAAGCTGCGGAGCAAAGAGGTGTCCAACCGCAGCGAGGAGGACCACCACCAGAGAGAGGCCGTGAGCAAGGTAGAGGTGGCAATAGTAATGGATGAGGATGTGGGGCACCTGGTAGGGGTGCTGGACATGCTGAAGCTCGTCAGCCGGTGTTGATTTATGCTGCACGGCGTCGTGAGGAGGGTGATGCTCCTGATGTTATAACCGGCGCGTTCTTCATTCATAGCATGCCTTACACTGGTTTAATTGATGTGGGTTCCACTCACTCGTATGTTGCCTGTAATGTATCTGGGGCATTGGGTGTGTTTCCTGAGGAGACTATGAGTGGGGTATCAGTGATAAGTCCTTTGGGACACTCGGTTAAGGTAGATAAACTCTTTAGGGAGGTGCCTTTAGAGACACAAGATAGGATATTTGTAGGAGATTTAATGGAGCTGCCATTTGGGGATTTTGATTTTATTTTTGGAATGGACTGGCTAACTAGGGTGACGTTGGATTGTGCTGCTAAGAGAATGGTGCTAAGAACTATCAAGGATGAGGAGATAATGGTCATAGGGGAGCGAAGGAACTATTTGTCCAATGTTATCTCGTCTTTGAGGGTTGAGAAGTTGATTCGGAAAGGTTGTGAGGCGTTCTTAGTATTTGTGAGTCAAGCTGAACTCGAGTGGATAACTGTGGAGTCGGTAAGGACCATCAAAGAATTTGAAGATGTATTTCCGGAGAAACTTCCTGGACTACCTTCGAACAGAGAAGTCAAGTTCGGAATCGACTTGTTACCTGGAATAGCTCCAGTGTCCATTGCGCCTTATAGGATGGCACCAAAGGAGTTGGTGGAACTAAAAGCTCAGATTCAGGAACTTTTGGATAGAGGGTTTATACGACCAAGTATTTCTCGTAAGTGACCGCCGTGTGTTGTTCGTAAGAAGAAAGATGGGACCAAGCGGATGTGTATTGATTATCGGCAGTTGAACAAACTGACGATTAAGAACAAGTATCCTTTGCCAAGAATCGACGATCTGTTCGACCAACTGAAAGGAGCTTCAGTATTTACTAAGATCGACCTTCGATCAGGATATCATCAGTTGAGAGTCAAAGAAGTGGATATTCATAAGACGACATTTAGAACTCGATATGGTCATTCTGAGTTTCTAGTTATGCCCTTTGGTTTGACTAACGCACCGGCAGCATTCATGGATTTAATGAATCGGGTGTTTCAGCCATACTTGGATCAGTTCGTAGTCATTTTTATCGATGATATCTTAGTGTACTTGGAAACAGAAGAGAAGCATGATGAACATCTTCGTATTGTGCTGCAAGTACTAAGGGAAAAGCAACTTTATGCAAAGTTTAGTAAGTGTGAGTTTTGGCTGAAGGAAGTAACTTTCTTGGGGCATGTTGTGTCTGCTAAGGGGATCAAGGTAGACCCTCGAAAGATTGAGGCAATTCTGGAATGGAAGCCACCGAGGTCAGTAAAAGAAATCTGAAGTTTTCTGGGTTGGTAGGTTATTATCGAAGGTTTGTAGAAGGATTTTCTGTGTTGGCAGCACCGTTAACGAAACATATAAGGAAGGGAGCATCGTTTGTTTGGACAAATAAGCAGCAAGAGGCTTTTGAAAAGTTAAAGAAGGTTCTAACAGAAGCGCCCGTGTTGATTCAGCCAGAGTCTGGTAAGGATTTCACTGTGTATAGTGACGTGTCACATGTAGGTTTGGGTTGTGTGTTGATGCAAGAGGTTAAGGTGGTCACTTATGCTTCACGATAGCTTAAGCCTCATAAGGTAAACTATCCTACTCATGACTTAGAGTTGGTAGCGGTGATTTTTGCACTTAAGATATAGAGGCACTACTTGTATGGGGAGAGATGCATTATCTATACGGATCATAAGAGTCTTAGGTACTTGCTGACTCAAAAGTAGCTGAATCTTAGACAGCGAAGGTGGGTAGAGCTGCTAAAGGACTATGACTGTTCGATTGAGTACCATCCAGGTAAGGCAAATGTCGTGGCTGATGCGTTAAGTCGAAGGATTGTGGCGGAATTGAAGGCAATGTTTGCTTGTTTAAGTTTGTATGACGATGGAAGCTTATTGGCAGAGTTACAAGTGAGACCGACTTGGGTGGAGCAGATTAAGAAGCAGCAATTGGTGGATGAGTCGTTGGTTTCTCAGTTTCAGCAAGTTGAGAAGGGGGAGAATCCAGACTTTGGGTTAAATAATGATGGGGTTCTTTGTTTTCGAGGAAGAATTTGTGTGCCGAAGGACTCTAACTTGAGATTGATGATTTTAAGGGTGGCACATAGGGGAACTTGTGCTATGCATCCAGGAGGGAGTAAGTTGTATCGAGACTTGCGAGAGCTATATTGGTGGCCTGGGCTTAAGCGAGAAGTGACCGAATTCGTGGGGAAATGTTTGACGTGTCAACAAGTAAAGGCCGAGCATCAACTACCTTCAGGATTGTTACAATCAGTAAAGATACCACTTTGGAAGTGGGAAAGCGTAACTATGGATTTTGTAAGTGGTTTGCCGTTGACACCTTCCAAGAAGGATTCAGTTTGGGTAATTGTGGATAGGCTGACCAAATCTTCCCATTTCATATCCGAACCGATTACTCACTTCAGAAGTTAGCCAAGTTGTATGTGGCGGAGATAGTGCAGTTGCATGGGGTGCCAGTATCAATAATTTCTTATCGAGACCCAAGGTTTACATCTTGATTTTGGCAGAAATTGCACGAGGCGTTGGGAACGCGATTGGATTTTAGTACGGCTTTTCACCCTCAGTCGGATGGGAAGTCAGAGAGGGTCACTCAGATTCTAGAAGACAAGTTGAGTGGTTGTGTTATTGAATTTAGGGGCAGTTGGGAGGACTACTTGCCATTGGCGGAGTTCGCATATAACAACAGTTACCAAGCAAGTATTCAGATGGCTCCTTATGATGCACTGCATGGGCGAAGGTGTCGTTCGCTTACTTGTTGGGCAGAGTTAGGGGAAAAGCAAGTACTCGGTCCAGAGTTGGTAGCAGATACTGAAGACAAGGTTAAGGTGATCAGGAATCGGTTAAAGGAGGCAGCGAATCTACAAAAGTCTTATGCTGATCTGAAGCGTAAGGATATTGAATATGTTGTAGGGGACATGGTCTTTCTGAAGGTATCGCCTTGGAAGAAGATATTGAGGTTTGGTAAGAAGGGCAAGTTGAGTCCACGGTTTATTGGGCCTTATCGGATCCTTAAGCGGATAGGGCCGATGGCTTATCAGCTAGAGCTACCTTCGGAGCTAGATCGCATTCACAACGTCTTTCATGTGTCCATGCTAAGGCGATATCGTTTTGACCCAACTCATATAGTGCCAGTTGCAGAAATTGAGGTACAGTCGGATTTGACCTTCGAAGAAGAACCTGTTCAGATACTTGATCACTACATCAAGGTGTTAAGAAGAAAATCAGTCCCATTGGTGAAGGTACTTTGGAGAAACCATGGCAAAGAAGAAGCTACTTGGGAGTCTGAGGAGGCAATGCGTCAACAATATCCTCAACAGTTTGGATCAGGTAATATTTCGAGGCCAAAATTTCTTTTAAGGAGGGTAGAGTTGTAACATCCTGATTTTTAGGTTTCTCGTAATTTCCAAAAATTTGGTAAATTTTTTAAAATTTGGTATTGGGTAGTGAAAATTCATAGTTGGAATATGTAAATGGGCTTATGGATGGCCCATGTGATGACCAAAACCCAGAAGAACTTTTGAACATTGGACTTAAGGAGTTAGGGGATTTGGGTAGATGGCTTTATTAAAATTTGTGGGTAAAATATATCACAAAAAGGAGCCCCTGGCAAAGTGGCTAAGTGACGCCACTAAGGAGCTAAAAAGGTGGCGTGTAAGTGGTTGGGGGGAAGCCTGGGTTCGATTCTCTGTGATGGCAAATGTGATGTTATATTTTTATGCCTTGTGCATGCGGAAGTTTGAAACCAAATGGAACTCTGTTGGAAAGAGTTTGAATAGTTGAATGCTGGAATTAAGGAGTGATAAGGGGAGAGATTTTAGGGATTTGAAAGAGAGATTAGAGTTGGCCGAATAGAGGGGATTAGGGAGGAGAAATCGGCTAGGGGGATCTTGAGGGTAGTATTTTGGCATTAGGCTATAGTTGTGCCGATTTTCCTCTATTTGAGCACCATAGAACCATTCTTTTCTTTTTATTTTCTTCTCTAACCGAAACTGCCACCCTTCCCATTCATCTTTCTTTCTTTTCTTCTCCAAAACAAGTCTACTATTCCTTTCTTCCCATCTACTACTCCCTTTCTTATCTCCACTTTTGCCGAAAAGCCACAAAAGCCGAAACCTGTGAAACTTGGTGGTGTCGACTTCTTATTGACCAGTAACCTTATTTTCCCTTCACTTTTTGGTGGCCAATTCCTTCATCTACTAAGCTTTAAGTGGTTCAAGAAGGAAGACTGTGGAAAGTATTCATACTCCAATCAATTCAGTAGTATAATTGTTGACAAAAGCTGAAACTCCCTATAGCTTAGGGGGGCCGTCGATTTGAGATATATGCCTTATTGGGATTCTTCATTTGATTTTTATGTTTTGTATAGTGGAATAGATAACTTTGGAGGTGCAGCAAGGCTTGGAGTGTCAGTGTTGGATAAGCTTGAACCATATCATTAGACCTTGTGAAGGTAAGTGAACTATGGCCATTAGGGGTTCTCTGGCCGATTTTGGTAAGGAAAGATGTGGGATGATTGGCATGAATTGTAGACTAAGAATGGTGGTGAATAATTGTAGGTTGTCGTGGGAGACTTCATTAGTGAACGTCACAAAACAGGTGTGTAATGAACCCCCTTTCACAGCTTAAATCGATATATGCTGAGAAGCCGAAATGCCGAAATTCTGGTATTTCGAGGACTTGTGAGCATGCGAACGCTCATAGGTTAAGTAGATTCACTAAGTTTAATGATCGGGATCGTTGGAACAAGTAAGAGCACAATTTTTCGGCATCACGATAAGTTGGGCCTTGAGGGGCTGTAATCGGGCCCAATGGGCTTCCGGGCCCATTTGGGTAAATTTGGTAGAAAATGGAATCCAGATAAATTGCACATTAAGACAGTTAATACCGTTATGGAATATATACTAAATGGGCCTAAATGACGAAATCGACTAAGTGGGGCCCATACGAGGTTTTTTGGCCCAATGACTCGGTTTTGCTAAAATGGGCTAGAATCGTTGTTTAAACACTTGAAATTGTTGATAACTGATAATGAGTATGGGAAACCCTAATAAATGATAGAATAATGAACTTACCCTTATAATATGAAAAATGACCATTTTGCCACTAGGTGAAAATGACCATTATACCCCTAGGGATATGTATAATTAGGATGCATGCGATATTGTTTTGTACATGATATGCTATGATATGCACATGATATGCCATGATATATTCATACATGCATGGGTTAGGTTTTATTTGAATTGAGGAAGTGCAAAAGGGCTTTGCCCCAGTCTATCAAAAAGGGCTTTGCCCAGTTAATTAAAGAGGCTAGGCCTCCAGTTATATGATAAAGCAACTATACTGCCAGTGGAGAGTTTGGTTGGGTGGGTTGAGATATTCCCCACATGGAGAGCTTGGTTGGTACGGGTGGAGAGTAGCGGTTGGTGGGTTGAGTAGTCTCCCCAAATGGGCTTGCATATGTTCATTGATATTGCATGTGTTATTAAAATGGGCCTATGGGCCATACCGTATACAGTAAAGGCTTCGGCCCAGTAACCGTTACATGAAAGGATTCGGCCCAATATATGTTGAGACTGAATTTGGGCTTAGGCCTAGTAGGCTGATATTGGTTTGGGCTCTGAAAGGGGCTTGTTGCGCACTGAGTTTCCAAACTCACCCCCTTCCTTAACCTTGTAGGTGAGCCTTGATGTGGAGACTTGGAGCCGGAGGGAATTCAGAGTGGCCATGGTGATCGCTTTTGAACTTTGCAATGAGTAACCTGTTTCTTTTTAAGTTTTACCTTAGCTGTTAATATTATTTGTTTTTGGATTGTAATAAGGCCATTTTAACTATTTTTCTGGGATTATTTTGTTTTATTTTTAATAACTTTAAACTTTTCTGATAATAATTCAAAATGGGCTAGTCTTAGGGCGCGTTTTCAAAATGATACTCATTTTCAAAATAACGCAACGATACAACTAATCAGTTTATCAAAAATAACTACTCAAATGAATTTCCACTCGATTATCAATGTGTGGCAATGGTTGTGGGCATGTATAGGATTGGATCCACTAAAGAGCTTGGTACTTAAGTAGCCTTCATGGCTCACCTCCTCTGTTTCGGATACCTACCTGGTGCACAACTTCCATTCACTTTGTTAACTTAACAAAAACAAAATAGATATAATAATAAATAACAAAAAAGGGGTTCATTTTTAAACACTAAAATGAATCATGGGTTTTCTTAAAAACTTCAATGTGACATGTCAGATCCGGCCATAACGTCTGGGCCGAGTTTGGGTTGTTACAGTAAGTTCGTGTGATAAAAATAATGCAATATCATGCTTGAATTGTAATGCTATATTATTATCCCAGAAATTGAATGATTTGTTATACGGATGTACACGACGAGAACTCGACAAGTAAGCACCTGCGATAATGTTGTCGTTATTGCGTTTGAATCTAAATTGGTTTGTTAATTTGATTATGTTAAATTAAATGTTTATGATGCTATGTACATGATAGTGACGTACTCCATGAAATATTCGATAGTCCACATGTCGATAATGTGTTATGTGATGATTGGATATATATTGAAAATGAAATAGAAGTTTATATGTAATGTTATGTCATATTCTATCGCTTAATATCATGAAAATTTTAAATGTCTTATTGTTATCATGAGTAAGTGATTGGTACTATGGACATTGAGAATGATATTATGAGCAAGCTCGATAGAGAAATGATAGCAAGGAAAATCTTGTTTGAACCTTGGGAATAGTTTAGGATACGAGTGACATGTCACTAGGAACTATGCGATCTGAACTCATTGAGTTGTGGTATGAGTTCATGATATATGTGGCATCTGAACCCATTGAGTTGTGGTTTGGGTTCATGATGTATGTGACAAATGTTTTGGCGTCTGGGTACTGATCTCGTATATTCTACTGGTGGCTGGGTAGTCCGGCATGTGTTGTGGATGCCTGACAGCCTTTGTGAGCGGATTCGTGAGTAGTTCGAAAGTGAGCAACATGTGATAAGTGATATGAGGTGGCAATGGCTACATATGAGGCACTTCGTTGCGATATTCTGATGTATCTGGTAGTATTCCAAGTGCTCAACGGGTAGTCCAAAGAAAAGTTCAACGAGTAATCCAAAGATTATGTGAAAGAAATGACAAGGTATGATCATGTTGAAAGGGTACAGGTATGTACTCGAAACTCCTGAGCAATGACCTTAATTTTTGACGAACATGTGGTAATGTTGCACTTGAGAAGGTTATGATTATGAGACCTTATTGAGATGCAAATGAATTAATTATGATTATAGGACTTTATTGTAAACTATGCTAATGATATGATTACATTATGTTTAAGATACATGATGACCCCTTGGTGAATTATGTTTGAATGAATAAAGAACTTGAAGTATGATGCAAATTATTCATTCACAATCTACGACGTGGAAATGTAAATGTGTGATAAGAGTTTTGAATAGAAATTATGTAACTATACCTATGATATGCTCGTGATATATGCTACGTTGTGAGTACATTATTGACTTAAGTAAAGAAATGACAATTATTTTTGTTATTTTCATACGAGCTTACTAAGCTTTTTCTCTTACCCCCTTCCATTCCATTTCTTTAGTATTGCCAAGCTGGCTCGTGGTTGGAGATTGTCGGAGTCAGCATCACACTATCATGATATCACCTTTAGGGTATTGATAAACCTTAAGTGTTTTCGAGTGAGTGGCATGTATAGAGGCTTAGTTATTATGATATGAGTTTTTATGATTTGGCCAAAGGTGTTGGCTTATATTGATTCATTGTGTATAGCCATGAGATGTGGCTTATATTGGTTATGGCTTGTAAGCCTATTTATCCATGCTATGTTTTAATGCCCCGTGATGTGGTTATCTGATTATGCTTGCTTACTATAATTGGATAGTGTTTTAGTATGTTTGCTTAGTAAATGCCTTATGACCAAATCGAAGTGGAAATAATTATGGAGTAAAAGTGTGATATGGCGATAAACCAATAATGTTTTGAATATGAAATTGGTGTAGAATGTCTTAGATAAGTATGTCATCAAATGAATGCGAAATGACGCGTTTAGACTTGGTATAATATGAGTATGTGAAACACACATATAACGATATGCAAATGCTATAATTTAGTTTTAATGGAGGATATTTATTCATTAAATTAATGTTATATTATGTGCCTATGATGTGTTAAATTATGTGAGGGATTAATGGTAACAAAAGGCTTGGAAAATAGCCTAAGCGGTAACCACACGGACAGAGACATAGCCGTATGGACGACATGGCCTGGAGACATGGGCATGTGTCGGGGGCGTGCACACGGGCATGTAGGTTGGCCGTGTGGTTCAATTTGTTTTCCTGACGTCAAAAACAGAGAGTTACATGGCCTGAGTGCACAGACGTGTCGAGGGCTGACGGGCGTCTGACCCTGTTTCATGGAAAATTTTTCTAAGTTTTACCAAAACCTTCTAAAGTTCTCGATTTAGTCCCTAACTATTTTCAATGCATGTTTGGGGCCTCAAAGACCTGTGTATGAATAATTTTAAATTGAAAGAAATTTAGTTGTCGATTTTGAACGTGAGCATATGTTTATGTACAGTAACACCTTGTACCTTGTCCCGGCCTTGGATACAGGTAGGGCGTGTTACATGTGTGGTAATCCTATTTTGTTCGAGTTAAATGTGGGTTATAGTTTTAAGAGTTTACCATTATTATTTCTTTTATGCTAAATTTAATTTTTATTATTTCTTCTATTTTATTTATTATTAGAAGTTCTATCATATGCGTATGCTTGTGGAAATTATGTATTTAGAGTATACTTTGTTTTTAAAGTAACATAATTATTTTAACCTAAAACTAAAACTTTCCCTAAGTTAACTATTCGTTTCTCCTATTCCTAGTTTCGCAATGCGAGTCCTTTCAGCCAAGAATCAATTTTAGCCCAAATTATTAATCAATTCAACAATAACCTTCCAATAACTATTTACTACCCTTAGTTAAGAATACCCTCTCAGTTTCATCTTCCCCAATAATTACCGCCTAAGATGCCCTCTCGGTCTCACTAAGGCATAGAGATACACTCTTGGTCCCACTACTTGGTAGGAGTTCTACTCAACAGGATACCCTCTCGGTCTCACCTGTCTAAATCTTCTACTATGGTGTCACTTCCTTGTATATTAAGTATTCTCGAACAAAAACTCAATATTAGGTTATTGTTTACTTAATCAATTAATTGGTGAAACAATAAATTCATTCAAAATAAGGATAAAGCACAAAATATATTCCAATATTTATAGAAACATTCAATTAAAAAAATTATTGAATGCAATATAAATAGAAAAATAAATGGACAAGAATGCTCTTGAATTAATTGATGAAATAGCACGATTTCAGAACATCCTCCGCTCAAAATCGAGTAACATCGAGAGATATGCATGTATTGGTCGATTAGTTAATAAGTTAGAGGATGAGAGGTAATAGCTAGTTAATTAATGGCTAACTCGATAAAACTGGAGTTCTAAGTTCATTTGGAACACTGAAATAAGTTAATCTTGTTCCTGCTTAATTGAATTAAATTTTGATTGTTAAAATTGATTGTCTTTAATTTTAGTTCATTTATTTTATTTTGATTAATTGCCTTTAATTTGGTTTTTCGTAATTAAATTTTCTATTACTACTATTTAGCCTGCCTAGTATAGATTATTTGTCTTTGTTGAATTCAACATCTCTTGGGTACGATCCTCATTCCTGAAGTGTTTGGTTGTAACATTATTGCATATTACAATTTAACTCGTATACTTGTTGACACGCTACTTTATTAATTAGCTCTTTAGCTGTAGTATTTTTAGTCCAGACGTTCGCACTTCTGGAGACGGTTATTGGGCCAACTATCCCCAAGAAGACATGAAAGATTTTAGATGTGCACATCAGTTGCTAGCTCCTTCGCTCAATGCATCAAAGCGGATGATGAAAACACCTCTATCAAACAAACTCATTGAAGCTCATAAGACCTCCCCTAATCGCATTGCTTTACTCAAGTATTTCATCATCGTGCCAGTAAAATTATTTCTATGTTACTTTTTTAAGAATGTAAGACAACGTATATCAATTAGAGAAAATATTAATAAGACCTTTTCTTAGAATTCTTAAAAAATTGTTGAAGTATATATTTCTGGAGTTCATGGGTTACAATAATAAGGAATGAATAAACATATGAAATGATTAATTGTTCTTTTTTTTTCATATAATTTGATAAAAAAAAAAGGGAGAAGTTAATGAAGTGCATTTTCTAGTTGTGGTCAATGAAAGATGGGCATTGTATGATGACTTCGACATCTTTTTAAGGGTGAACATCCTCTGTCATAATCGTTGGATGGTGGTGGGAGGCAATTACCGCCTCCAATTTTGCATGGAACTTGACGATTTTTTCCCAGTCCTGGGTAGCTAATTGGTGTCGCATTTGCACCCTCTTCCATCACCATTGAGCTTATCACCATTGCACAAATCCACAACACCAAGATCCTCTTCTCCACTCCCATTTTCTTCCGAGAAATATACAACTGTTTATTTAATTAAAACTTTACACTATCTTCCAATCACAAGCTTGGGTTTTATATAGATTCATGATAGTTGTGTATATAGTAAAATGTTTAACGATAAATACAATATTTCAGCATTTTAAAGACATTTTTAGTAAATAAGATGATGAACTCATAACAGAATTCCCTAGTCTCTTTTCACGCTATTCATCCTTTCCAAAATTATACATGCAGTACTAGATAAAAAAATGACATGTTAAATATCCCTTTTCTTTATCAACTACCAATTTAGGTAATATTTCTTAATGAAAACATAAAGGAAATCTCATCCCTTTCTATTTCTGCCAACTGTTACTATCCCCTACAACTTTAAAATCACTTATTTTACTAAAGGTGAGTGTGCAATTTTATTTGAAATAATAAGTCCTTCACTAATTTTTTTTTTGTTCTTATTTGCTAAAGTATGTTATAACATCCCGAATCAAGGTCTAGTCGGAACAGTGGTTTTGAGACCACAAATCCGTAATAGAAATACTTATATTATGATGGTTTGATGGTCTATGATATGTTTGTATGCTTGTGTGAAAATTTCATGAAGAAATTTTATGTGAAAAGTGCCCAACTAGACTTTAAGGACTAAATTGAATAATTTATAGAACTTGAATTCTAGAAAATTTTTCATGAAATTGATATGGATTATTAATTAGAGATCCTTAAATAGTAATTTTACCAAGTTCTAAAAATTTGGACAAAAATGGGCTTGGATTGGTAATTAAAAGATTAAAAAGGGAAAAAATCAAGCAAAAACTTTGTTCATGTTCTTTTTGCTTGGCCAAAAATCACCATGGACACCATGGCTAGGGTTTTGTCACTTCCAAGCTCAATAGTAAGTGCTCCTAAGCCCCGTTTTTAATGTTTTTTGCATTTTTGAAGTCCTCGTAGCCTGATCTACCCATTTCTACCCTTATTTTGAAGTAGGGTTCATGTTTAAAAATTGTCTCATGCATGACATGTTAGTATTTTTGATGTTTAATGGAAGAATATGAAAGATTGATGTGTGTTTAACATCTTTTACTAAGTGATTTTGCATGAAAATGCTTAAAAAGGACCAAATTGTAAAAGTTGTAAAATGGGTAGTAGATTTGTGAAATAAAAGAGAAATGTGGACTGCTATAAGAGTAAAAAGTAGGTCAGCTAGGCTTAACATGCAAAGGAAGTGAACACATTTCTTTTTACAAGCCTAGAGGCCAAAGTGCAAATATATGAAAGTTTAGGGTCAAAATTGTAAATTTTCCAAAGTATAGTTTTTGGGTCGATTTGAATAATGTGAGTGAGAAATAAATTGTATTTGAAATGTTAGATCAAGAAAAGGAGATTCGGGCTTAGATCGGGAATGAACAGAATTATGGACTAAATCGGAATGAATAACCGTACTTGCATTCTAGTTAAGTTCGTGTGATAAAAATAATGCAATATCATGCTTGAATTGTAATGCTATATTATTATCCCAGTAATTGAATGTGTCCAGACCATTTTTAAAATCGGGTTTTTGAAAATGGGAATCGACTTTAAAAACGAAAACGAGAGTCGCCACCAATCTTTTTAGGTGTGATTGGATCACCTTTAAAACATTTTGTTTTAAAATCATTAGTTTTGGTCTACGAAATAAGAAAATAGGTTCGGGAGCCGGTTACGTACGAGGAAGGATTAGCACCCTCATTACGCTTAGAAATTGGTACCTAATTGATTATCAAGTGTCCTTAATGTCAAAAATTCAAAATTTTTAAGATGTAGTCCTCTTTAAAATATCTTGATTTTTAAAATGAGATTCACTTGTATCAAAACATTGACACTAAGTTAACCTTTTGGAAATCCCTATCTCGAAACGGCAAATCGCCACATCCAATAAGTTAGGACACAACGCTTTGAAATTCCAAGACAGTTGCTCGTATTTTGAAAATCTTAAAAACTCAGAAAGATGCTTGACTATTCGAACTCAACGAGAAAAGTTGCAACCCAATAAGTTAGGGCACTACTTTTCTCGAACCTTCCAAACACCAAGCATTGCCTTTTTTATTTTTGAAAACTTTGGAACCTTGTTTTTTTTAAAATGATGCGTGGGGAATTGTATTGTATTATAAATCATACATAGTAACATATTATTGTAGTAGGTAAATAATACATGCATTTAAACAAAATGATGGCAATAATATAAAGATCGTGCGTTAGATACATACATATAAAAATAATATATATATAGCAAATATTAACAATATGCATACAAAGATATATATACAGCATGTATTGAGAATGAGTAAACAAAACATACAAACATACAAAGTAATAATTAAATAATGCATGATATCCAAAAAAGAGTAATACAATATCAATGTACATGTTTATGAAATGTAATATCAAATAATAAATATAAAATAACATATAACACATTATATATGCAATATATGTATAAGAAAAATGAAATGAATTATTGTTAACAAAATATACATATAATACAAATAAAGACATAATATTTAATAATAATCTTGAAATAGTATTTGCTATACAATATACAAAACATAATTACAAAATATTTATAAAATAATAATAATTATATATAAAATATATTTGGGTTTAAAAAAATAAAAGATTTCATATATAAAAATATTAGTTTACATAATAAATAATTAATTAATAATTAAATACGTGTATGGTATGAGTTAAAAATATAATTTAATTTACAAATTTTAAAATTATAAATAATATAATGAATAATATAAATATAAATAATATAGTAAATAATATATGATATACATAACATATAAAAAATAAGTAATATAGAATAAAAAAATAAAAAAATAAAAATGTTATATAATAAAATATATTTTAAATGTATAGAAAATAGAAAAATGACATAATGTAAAATAATGAAAGTATATATGTAAGAACAATGTATAAATAATTAAATAATATATAATACAAGTTAAAAATATATATATATAATAATAATATAAAAATGATAATGTAAAATAATAACAATAATTTGTGAAAAATAACATAATAATATAAATAACATATAATAAAATAATTTTATAATATAAGATATAAAAATAAGGTTAAAAATAAAACAATTAACAATATAGAAATATATGTATATAATAATAAAAATAAATATAAGGTTAAATTTGAAATTCAATAAAATTACAGGGCGAATTTTACAAAAGTAAAGCTGAATTAAGGTCTTAATTAAAACACACACAACACCAAAGGGACTCATTGGGAAAATTTCCCTATTCCCAAAACAATACCGCTTCCCTATTTAAGCCTTAAAAGGCCATTTAGGACTAAATTGAAGCAGATACAAACTGTTAGGGTCAAATCATAAATAAAATAAGGCGCAATTATAAACACGCAAAAAGGTGAAAGGACTGATTGGGTAATTAATCCAATTCTCAAAAACACGCGGATCCTCCCCGGGTAATCGGGTCAACGCGCGGATCCTTAGCTTTAATACGACATCGTTTTAAGCTTACTAGATTAAGCTAAAACAGCATCGTTCTGTTATGGCTATATGAGCCAAACTATTGGTTTTAAATCATTTTGAATCGGTTCTAAAGAAAAAAAAACAAAAAAAGAAGAGAAAACTCTCTGAAAGAGGGTTGGGGAGGGATATTCGGAGGGACACCGGATCTCCATCTAGGGGTCTGTATGCGCTCACGCGCCCTCGCCTTCTCCACCGCATACGGTGGTCGGAGGTTTAAAAACCTCACCTTTCATCGCCGATTAAAGGTACTGCTTTCTCCTTTCATTATCTGCAATATATATATATATATGTACATATATTTAAAATATTTCACCTTTGTGTATTCAATCGATTGAGATGCTTGCTGTGTATATGTATGCGAGAATGAATTCTTTTGTTGAATCTCTAAATTTTTATTGATTCTTACTGTATGTATATTTTCAGAGCCTCCAAAAAAGGGGTCCTTTTTACACTGTTTGATTCGGGCTTTTATAGCCACTACTGTTATTACATAAGCTGGGTAAGAAATCGAAGATTTCTTTCCATTTCTTATCTGCTGTATCCACCATATCTCTGATTGTGATCTGCTGAAATCTTTTTATTTTAGTTTCCTTTTTTTTTTTCGTATCTGCTTTGCATTTCCTTTTACGCCGCGACCTTTGTCTTGTCTTGCAGGTATTTGTGAGAAATCCGGCGGTGGCAAAGGCTTGACGATGGTCCATTGGTGGCGTTGATCTCGGCGTGACTCGAAGCCTGGAATCGTGGTCTTGATGGGGGTAGCTGGAACGGCAGAAACCGAAGGGTCATGAGGCTTGGCTTCGGAACCTCTCTGTTTGCGGGCGAGAGAGAAGCGCGAAACCCTAGGGTTTCATGCCTTAGTGTAACAAGCTGGGCTAGTTGGGCCACTTTTGTCCTGGGCTAAGTGGGGTGTAATGGGTATAGGGTAGTTAGGCTATAGTGTTTGGTTTTGGGCCTATGGGCTATTATAAATGGATTATAGACTGTTAAATAAATATTTATTTATTATTTATTGATATTTTTGGTTTTATTTGTTTAATCAGGGCCCAGGCAGATTTGGGCTATTACAGCTGCCCCTCTTTGCTCATTTCTGTGTAACAGGAATCAAGCAAAGACTCATAGAAAGACCAAATTTGCCCGGCCTTATCGGATCCTGATCTTCAATCTGCCACTTGTGAACTTATGACCGTCATGTTGATATCTTCGATCTGCTCTCTGCCGAACGCAGAGACGCCAAATCTGCTTCTTCGATCTGTTCTCTGACAATACAGAGATGACAAACCATCTTAGATTTGCTTCATCATAAGCACGTGAAAGCCAAATCAACTATGTCTTCGATTTGTTCCTTGTAAGCACAAGAATGCCAAATCATCTTGGATCTTCCTTCAGTGAAATTATCCGAAGGTGAGATCTGCTATGTATCTGCTCCCCGTTGAAGTGGAGATGCCAGACTTTGATTTGCTCTCTGCAAATACAGAGATGCCAAATCATCTTAGATTTGCTTCATCGTAAACACGTGAAAGCCAAATTAGCTATGTCTTCGATTTGCTCCTTGTAAGCACAAGGATGCCAAACCATCTTGGATCATGCTTCAGTGAAATTATCCGAAGGTGAGATCTGCTATGTATCTGCTCCCCGTTAAAGTGGAGATGCCAGACTTCGAGTTGCTCTCTGCCAATACAGAGATGCCAAATCATCTTAGATTTGCTTCATCGTAAACACGTGAAAGCCAAATCAGCTATGTCTTCGATTTGCTCCTTGTAAGCACAAGGATGCCAAACCATCTTGGATCTTGCTTCAGTGAAATCATCTGAAGGTGAGATCTGCTATGTATCTGCTCTCCGTCGAAGTGGAGATGCCAGACTTCGATTTGCTCTCTGATAATAAAGAGATGCCAAATCATCTTAGATTTGCTTCATCGTAAACACGTGAAAGCCAAATCAGCTATGTCTTCGATTTGCTCCTTGTAAGCACAATGATGCTAAATCATCTTGGATCTGCTTCAGCCAGATCTGCTATGCTGTGGCCTATTACCCTACTGCTTAAGGGATTAAGGCACGTTGTTTTTGATAACCTGTAGAATGATTATGCCTGATGATTAGGATGCTATGATCGGAGTGAATCAAATGCTCCTAATTAAACCTGTTATAATGCAAAATTTTTATGAACATAACCCCTATCCTAGACATCACCACTCATTTCTTCATTTGTCCTTTCAAAGCATTATTCTTGCTCAGCCTGTAGGCCTGTACCCTTCCTCCCATGCTATGATCCACTGAAGATGTCTGTAAAACAATCTTTCCTTAAGATTGAATCATTGGTTTTTACCCGTTTTCCTTTTGGACTGAAAAGAAATTCCTCGAGTTCATTCATCCCTTACTTACATGAATTTCCCGAATCAATTGTCCTATTTTAGTTTCTCGTATTATCTAGAAATTCTAGAGTAATGCGTAAAACTTCGTTTGTGAACACATTTAGTTCATCTATCATTGTTTCAATGCAACATACATAAAGAATAATGGAAGATGAATAAACTTTATTGGATTAGAATGAATTATCAAAAAGATACAAAGGACATTAATTTGAAAGCCTATCTTTAAGAAGAAATAGGATCTAAAGATAGCAAACAGGATAAAAGTTATGTGCCCAAGATATCGCTGCTTGAGCGTCTATACACCAGCTCCATGAAGTCTTTCTTGAGTTAAACATGTGTTTAAAAGATTTAAAGTACTTTTTTGATCCCCCAATGTGCAACGTGCTTCACTCTTTATAGCAAGATCACTGTGTACTCTTCAAAAATTGAGCTGCCATTTCGGGTTTTCAACTTAAAACCCCTTTGGTCACAAGGTGCCATTTGCGGGTTTGCACCTTGGCCTCTCCGTTTTTTTTTTAAATCTCAAGGCACCCTTTGCGGGTTTTCACCTTGGATTCTCTTCTCCTTTAGACAAAGTATTTTTAACTGAGTCTGAGTTCACTAGGTTCGGTAAAATTTTCCCATCCATTTCTGTTAAGATCAATGCACCTCCAGAGAAAGCTTTCTTCACGACATACGACCCCTCCCAATTCAGCATCCATTTCCCCCTAAAGTGTTTTTGAATAGGAAGGATCTTTTTCAGTACAAGGTCTCCCTCGTGGAACTCTCTTGGTCGAACTTTCTTGTCATAAGCTTGCATCACTCGCTTCTGATACATCTGACCATGCTGAATGGCTCTTAGCCTCTTTTCCTCAATCAAACTCAACTGGTTATATCGAGATTGAACCCATTCAGCTTTATCTAACCTTATCTCTATCAAAATTTGAAGAGAAGGTATTTCTACTTCAATAGGTAACACTGCTTCCATCCCATAAACTAACGAGAATGGGGTTGCCCCAGTAGAGGTTCTGACAGATGTTCGATAGGCCAGGAGTGTAACGGTAACTTCTCATGCCAATCTCTATAAGTCTCAGTCATCTTCCCCACTATTTTCTTAATGTTCTTGTTGGCGGCCTCCACTGCCCCATTCATTTTTGGACGATAGGGAGAAGAATTGTGATGCTTGATCTTGAACTGGTCACAAACTTCTGCTATCATTTTTTTGTTCAAGTTCAATGCATTGTCGGATATGATCTTATCAGGCATTCCATACCGACAAATGATCTCCTTCTTCAAGAATCGACTCACAGCTGACTTAGTAACATTTGCATAAGAAGCGGCCTCTACCCATTTTGTAAAGTTGTCAATTACCACAAAGATAAACCGATGTCCATTTGAAGCTTTCAGTGATATTGGTCCGATGACATCCATGCCCCACATGGAGAAGGGCCATGGAGAAGTCATAACATGCAAAGGTGAAGGTGGTACATGGATTTTGTCCTCATAAATCTGACACTTATGACATTTCTTGGTATAGTTGATACAGTCCCCTTCCATAGTGGCCCAATAATATCCAAACCTCATGATTTGCCTTGCCATTGTAAACCCATTTGCATGCGTCCCACATACACCTTCATGAACTTCTTATAAAATTAGTTTAGCTTCCACAGCATCGGCACATCTCAAAAGTACCTGGTCTTTCCTTCTCTTGTATAGGACATCCCCATCCAAGACATAGTCGCAAGCTAACCTTCTCAAAGTTCGTTTGTCATTTTCATTGGCCTGTTCAGGGTATTTACGATCTCTCACATATCGTAATATATCCTGATACCAAGGGTTATCATCCTTTTCTTCCTTCTCAATGTTACAACAATGAGCTGCAGCCTCGTAGACACTCATTTGAATCGGTCTCATCTCTTCCTCTTTATTCGCCTTAATCATTGAAGCCAAGGTTGCTAAAGCATCTGCCATCTGATTTTCATCTCGTGGGAGATAATTGAAGGTGATGTCATCAAACTCCTCAAGTAACCCCGAAACTACCTTTCGATAATTGATCAATTTAGGATCCCTTGTCTCCCATTCACCTCTAAGCTAATAAATTACCAACGCAGAATCTCCATATACTTCTAGGGTTTTTATACCTCGCTCTATAGCTGCCTGAAGTCTCATAATGCATGCTTCATACTCGGCCATATTATTCGTGCAATCAAAGTCCAACTTGCACGTGAACAGGTAATAATCGCCATTCGGGGATACCAAGACTGCCCCAATTCCATTTCCGACTGCATTAGAAGCCCCATCAAAATTTAGCTTTCAAGGAGAATCTTCAGTTGTTGCTATACACATTAACTCCTCATTTGGAAAATCAAAGTTTAATGGCTCATAATCTTCTAGAGCCCTACTGGCCAAGAAGTCTGCTACCGCACTTCCTTTTATAGCCTTCTGACTTATGTAGACTATATCAAACTTTGAAAGCAAAATTTGCCATCTCGCCATTCTCCCATTTAGAGCCGTTGACTTCATCATGTATTTCAATGGATTAAGCTTTGAGATAAGCCAAGTGGTATGGTATAGCATGTACTGTCTTAATCTCCTAGTCGTCCAAATCAGCACACAACACAACTTTTCAATCGGTGAATATCTCATCTCACAGTCAGTGAATTTCTTACTGAGATAATAAATTGTCTTATCATTTTTCCCTGACTCGTCATGCTGACCAAGCACACATCCCATAGAATTACTGAACACTGACAAGTACAGTATTAATGGTTTACCTGGGCTAGGTGGAGATAATACCAGAGCATTCAACAAATACTGCTTGACCTTTTCAAAAGCATTCTGGCATTCCTCATCCCAAGTACCTTGATTGTGCTTTCTGAGGAGACGACAGATAGGATCGTATTTCTCGGTCAGTTGTGAAATGAACCGAGCGATGTAATTTAACCTTCCTAGGAATCCTCGAACTTCCTTCTGAGTACGCGGTGGAGGTAACTCTCATATGGCTCTGACCTTGTCTGAGTCGACTTCAATTCCCTTTTCATTGACTACAAAACCTAATAACTTCCCCGATCTGGTTCTGAAGGTACACTTTGCCGGATTGAGCCTCAACTGAAATTTTCTCAACCTCAAGAACAATCTTCTCAAGACCTCAATGTGCTCTTTTTCTGTATGCGATTTGGCAATCATATCATCAACGTATACCTCAATATCCTTATGCATCATGTCATGGAATAAGTTTACCATGGCCCGTTGGTATGTTGCCTCTGCGTTCTTCAATCCAAACGGCATTACTTTGTAGCAAAAGGTGCCCCATAAGGTTACGAAGGTGGTTTTATCCATGTCCTCTGCATGCATCATTATCTGATTGTATCCTGAGAAACCATCCATAAAGGAAAACAACGAATATCCTGCTGTGTTGTCCACCAAAGTGTCTATATGTGGCAGAGGGAAATTATTTTTGGGGCTAGCTTTATTTAAATCTCTGTAATCAACACACATTCATACCTTCCCGTCTTTCTTAGGAACTGGTACAATGTTAGCTACCCATTCGGAGTATTTCACTTCTTGCAGGAATCCTGCATCGAATTGCTTCTTGACTTCATCCTTTATTTTCAGAACAATATCTAGCCTCATTCTTCGCAACTTCTATTGGACTGGCTTACAGTCCTGCCTTATCGGAAGACGATGTACTACAATGTCGGTACTCAATCCAGGCATATCCTGATATGACCATGCAAAGATATCCTTGAACTCTCGAAGCAACTCAACCAGACCATGCCTTGTGTCCTCGGTAATCAATGTTCCAATTTTCACCTCCTTCCCTTCCTCTAGGGCTACATTTTCTATTGCCTCTTTCTCATGCGGCATAATCCGTTTTTCCTTCTGTTTTACCATTCTTAATAGATCAAGAGACACATCAAAATCTTGAACATCTTCAAAATCCTGAGATTCCTCTAAACACATGTCTTGCTCGCAAGAGAAATCAGGAGTTGTAGTATTAGTGCTAATATCATTGATATCTAGGGACCTGTGGGGGTATGAAAGAATATACAAAGAATGAATGAATCTAAGAATGGTTATTTATGTGCTATGAATGAAAGAATGAGAATTGCAAAAGTTTAACGAAATATTGATTGATTAAAAGAAACCATATTCGTTCAAATTGATAATAAAATTATGTTTTATTAAAATAATAATAGATGATCATAAGCCTTTTTCACAAACGTAATCTTACTACTCCTAGGCCCTAGAGTAACAGACATGTTTCGAGAATTACTCTGAAAAATTCCTAAAGTCTACAGGAAGGTCCTCCGCAGTCCAATTGTTCAGAGAGCTTCCCAGTTCGTAAGGGCGAATGCCCTCAAGACTTCCCTGCTCCAATCCCTCATTGTGTACAGCATTAATTTGATGAATTTCTTCTACCAGTAACCCTCCTGACTTAAAGGATTTAGATATAGGTGGGAATGTCATCGGTTCCCACTCCACTTCTCCTCCGTTAAAACGTGCCTTTCTTCTCGCTTAGCGCTTCTCAATCTCCTGCCTCTTGTGCTTATGGTCTGGCTTGAAGCCCAAACCAAAACGATCTTTCTTCTCAATCAGTTTTGGGATTTTAATCCCTTCTTGCAACTGTCTTCCTAGTCCTTTTCCTGGCAATGCCTCTTTCCCCATCATCATTTGCAGGGCCATCCTTGTGGCTCTAAACATTTTGGGTATCGGCACCTCACTTCCTTCCAAAATGAAGGTTGCATTAATGATTTCTAAAGAGCGAAAAGAACACTCAATAGCCTCTTCATTCGCCTCGACATAAGGGACCTTGCTAGAGACTGCTGCTATAATGTCCTCCTCCGCGTTGATGGTTATTAACCGTCTATCTGTTACTAACTTCAATTTTTGGTGCAACGAGGAAGGCACCGCTCCTGTCGAGTGTATCCATGGCCTCCCTAATAAATAATTATAGGAGGGCTTGATATCCATCACTAAGAAATAAACTTCATATGTATTTGGCCCAATTTCTAAAGGGATGTCGATTCGTCCCATCACTTTCCTTTCAGTTCCATTAAAGGCTCTTACCACGTTGTGAGACGTTTTCATATGCGAACTGTCAATGGGTAATCTGATCAATGTGGATAATAGAAGGACGTTCAAAGCAGATCCGTTATCAACGAGTACACTTGGCAGCATGTATCCTTTACACCGAGTAGTGATGTGCAAGGCTTTGGTTGACCCTATGCCCCCAGGCGAAATTTCATCATCATTGAAGTAGATGAAATTGTCAGCACTGATGTTACCAACCGGTCCAACTTGTTAACGGATATGTCGTGGGTGACATATGTTTCGTTAAGTACCTTCAACAATGCATCCCGATGCACCTCAGAACTCAGAAGTAAGGCTAATACTGATATACGTGCCGGCTGCCTACGCAATTGATCAACCACATTGTACTCGCTATGCTTAAGGAATTTTAGAAACTCCTTAGCCTCCTCTTCCTTTACCGGTTCTTTGACAGGCCCTTCAACCTCTTTCTTCTTCTCAATGTCAACATCCTTTGTTTTCGTGAACTCCACTCTGATGCCCCCCATCATAACACTTCCCGCTTCGCGTATGGGAACCTTCATTTTGCTCGCTCCTAGACGCATTGGCTATGCTCTCCCCCTCAGGTACTATTGCACTGCAGTCATAGCTCCATGACACCCTTTTGTTCTCCTTGTAAGGGAAAGGAGTGGGTTTATGGATGACGACCTTGGGCTCGGTTTGCTCCCCTACTTCATTATTCCCCGGCAAGGAAATAATAATTCTTGGTCGGCTGGTTCCTTGTCGTTCATTTTCTAGTACACATATTTATATTTTGCAAGAACTACCCTCAAAGATCTGTAGCTCTTTGTTAACCATAAAGCCTTGCACCATGGCCTTGAACTCTTCACAATTTTGGATCATATGACCCACCTCTCCATAGAATTCACAATAGTTCCCCATTCTTTCTCTACCTTCTCCAGAGGTTAACATACCTCTCTTCACCATCTCCTCCCATATTACTTTCATGGGTGTCTTCACCTCAGCAATATCTTCCTTGATTTTTCCTTTCTTTGTTTCATCGATGGCATTCACTCCTTGACTGCCATGATCTGGTAACGGATTTTTAGTACTAGGGGTACTATCAAATTTCACAACCCCCATCTTGATAAGCCTCTCCACGACTTTCTTGAATCCGGTGCAGTTTTCAATTGAATGCCCCGGTACTCCTACGTGATATTCGCACTTAGCATTTGCATCATACCATTTAGGGAACGATGGCTGTAGTGGTTTCAAGTGAAATGGAGGGATGCATGTGCATCGTATAAGCTTTGATAAAGTTCACGATACGTCACAGGGATATGCGTGAATTGTATCTTCTCCAAATTCTGTCTTGTGCTCGATTCCTGTCTTTGAGTACTTTGTTGCTCTGCTTTGGGTTGACCAACCGTGATTGTCCTCGAGTTGAGGTTATTCATATTATTCACCTCATTTTCCTTTCTTCTTGGGGCCGATCTTTTAGCCACTTCCCCCTCAATTTTACCTCCCCTTACGGCGTTCTCAATCATCTCTCCTGCCATAACTATATCTGCGAAACTTTTCGTGGTGCTTCCAATCATATAAGTAATGAATGGCGCCTTCAAAGTGTTGATAAATAACATGGTAGTTTCCTTTTCCAACAGTGGTGGTTGTACTTGCATTGCCACCTCCCTCCATCGTTGTGCATATTGCCTAAAACTTTGATTAGGCTTTTTCTCCATGTTTTGAAGTGTGATCCTATCCGGCATCATATCAGTCACATGATTGTACAGTTGCATGAAGGCTTGCGCCAGATCTCTCCATGAACCGATTTTTGCACGGCTCAACTGATTGTACCATCTAGCCACTGCTCCTACTAAGTCATCCCCGAAAACAATGGATCAATAATTGATCATTGTTCACATATCCGGTCATTCTCCTACAAAACATTGTTATGTGTGCCTCTGGGCAAGTAGTCCCATTGTACTTTTCGAATTCCGGAATTTTAAATTTGTGAGGAAACACCAAATTTGGGACCAAACTTAAGTCTTTGGCATCAATCCCATGATGACTGCCAGCGCCCTCCAAAGCTCTAAATTTCTCCTCTAACCACTTGCAACGATCCTCCAACTGTTTCGCAGATTCGGTTGCCATTCTTTCTTTCTCCATCAGATCCAGATCAGGAGTGATAGGGTTGATCAAGCTATCACCCAAATTATTTCCTAAGCCAGCTGGGAAATTTACGGGGATTCCAGCATCAACCGACCCATGTTGAGGCCTTACAGTGACAGATGGCCTTCTAGGAGTTTCCTCGGTTTGCAGTGTCACATGAGGCGGAATAAAACCCGGAGGAAGACCCTCATTCTCCTCTTCAGTGATTGCCATGGGAGCTTTTCCTTTATCAGTGGCTCTCAGCAGCTGGGCCATTTCAGCCATCATACTTCTCTGAGCCTCTAGCATTTGTTCCCTCATGTCATTCTGCATTTTGGCCAACTGCTCTTGCATTTGGTCTTGCATATCCTTTTGCAATTGATCAAATCTTTGATCCATGCTCTTAGTTTTAGTGCGAGTGCTGTAAGGATGTGTGACTTCCAGATTTTCTTTTCTACCTTTGGAAGTAAATTTTAACTAATTAGGGTCTTTCTATAACTTTGATTGTAAACAATGCAATGAAATGCTATGAGATGCAAATGCATGAATGCAAAAAAGGATATCGATTCTGGTTCAACTTCATTTAGAAAACTTTATTTAGAAAAAGAATATCTTTACATATAAGAGGATTACAAATACGCTTTCGCCTTAAGGCCCAAAGTTTTAAATCTATCTAATAAAAGGGCTAACTCTCGTCCTATATCCGATGACGATGAATACATCAGACTCAATACATCAGCTCGAATTGCCAAGTCCTGCACATATTCAGCAACCTCTCGAATCTGGGATATGGCTTCACCAATGACGTGATCCCTTTCTCTGACCCGTCCTCTAGACTGATGAAGCTCTCCTTTCAGATAATCTTCTTACGCCTCTAGCTGCTCAACCCGAAGTTCACTGTCATGTAATGCCACTTCCAAATCCTCAACCTTACTTTTTAGCTCCTTCAACTCGACCGTAGAATTATGGTTTTGGTGCCAACGTAGGGATCTTCCAAGCTCAGATACCTTAGTCTTCAACCCTTTATTCTCATCCTCTAATGCCAAATTCTGCACCTGCATCTCTTGAAACTTCCTCTCCTAATACTCGGCTCTAGCTTTTTCTTCTTGGACCTCTTTCTGCAACTGATCTGAAGATCCTCCTACTCTCGCTCTCCTCAAGGATACTTGTGCCTTTTTGTAATGCTCCTTTAGATCATCTCAATCTTCCTCTTTTCTTTCCTCTCTTTCTCGACCTCCATCTTTTGAATGTCGACGTCCAAGCTCAAATACATCTTTTCTTCTTCGAGCTTTGCTACCCTCTTCTCGAAATCTAGGTTCTTTCTCTCAAACTCTTGCTTCATAATTTCTAACTCTGAGAGCATTACTTGCAAATATTCCTCTATCGGTCGAGCTCCTTCCACGCTTGGCTTAGGGATGTTATCATTAACTCTTCTGCCTCTCTATTCGATGTATTCTGGTGTCGTAGCTGGGCTAATAGCTACCCCTTTCAACCGACAAGTCTTTTTCCAAGCACTAGAAATTTCGCTAACCTTCCTCTTGTAATCGGCTCCTCTGTATACAAATTCACTTTGAGCCAACCGATGAGTCACTGGCACGAACTGGCTCAATCCATGCTGCCTCAGCACGAGCAAAGGGGCATAACCAATGGCACCCCAAATTCCCAACAGAGGGACCCAATAAAAACTGCCGCATCGATAGAGAATCTCACCAGGAATCATCCACGGAGCCCTCCACTCGACATCTTTCGACTAAAGATTCTGAAGTAACGCTATCCAATTCTCTTCTGGAACATCAACTCTCCTAGTTGAAGCTACTATGTCCTTCAACGGTGAATAATCCTCAAAGAAGACCCGACAAACCACCCTATCTATTAATCAGAAATGATTGTAGAACCAAGCCAAAAGTAACTGAGCACACCCTATAAACCTGCCAGTACCAGCCCTCCTACATGCACCCAAAGACCTAAATGTCTCCGCCAAAATTGCAGGGACGGAAGTGACCTTTTTACTGAGTCGATGAAAAAGATCCGTGTTTGCCTCGTCCATATATCCCAAAGCCCTAGGGAAAACCATCAATCTATACAAACTTAAGGCAAAAACATCTACCTTCTTTGTCTCATCGGGGTGTGTCAAAATCAGATCTTTCAAAGTATCCCACGAAATGCACTTGTACTCACCCTTCTCTTTGATTCTGGCCGTGATCCACTGCTCGCTCATCCCCGTAATAGTCATTAATTTCTTCCAAAAGGTAGGGACACAAGCATCTCGAGAATAGATCCTATCACTCTGAAACCTGGGACAACGAAGTAAGGCAGTGTACTCCTCCACAGTAGGTACCAAGTCTACTTCCCCAAAAGTGAAACAACTGTATGCCGGGTTCCAAAACTGAGCAAGGGCTCGGAATAAGTGCTCGTTCACCTGAACATCAAGCAAGTAAGGTAAGTCTCCGTAATTACCGTAGAATGACTGTTTAGTCTCATTGCCCCACTGATCCCAAATCTCCTTAAGCTCCTGCAGATTATTCTGTGTAACACTGATACGAGTGTAGTCTGATAGCTCCGACATATATCCCATAACTATACTATCCCCCTTTTCTAGTTGAGTTTGCTCAGACCATCTATGGACGTTGGCGTTGCCCTCCACTCTATCAAGAAGTCTGTTCTCCATGATAAAACTTCCTAACTTAGAAACTGACCGTGAATCGATACCTTTGTAAATGCAAAATGACATGCAAACAAAGGAAAAGAAATAGTTAGTATCACATGATATCAATAAATCTCAACGATATTTTATAAAGGTAATATCTAAAGTTTAACTCTAACTAAGTTGGGCTCTTATGGTTTTCGATATGAGGTTGGTTCTAAAGTTTGAGGTACCCGAACCAGCAGATTCCTCGATTCTTACCCATTATAGGCTCATTTGAATCGAGTTCAGTTCAGGGGAATACATTTCCCTATGGCTACACGGAGATGAAAATCTCACGAAACCATAGGTACGGATGTATCCCAAAAGTAATCCACTATCCTGCACGGAGGCGAAAACCTCACGAAGGCGTAGTTTCTCACTCCCACTTAAGGGTGTGACCACAACGGTCATGCAAATGCAATGCGTATCAATATATAACACATGCAATAATACAAACACATGTGATGCAAAGAGGATTGAATTTCAAGACTTTTCAAATTTCCGACATTAAGACAAAAGGTAATCAATTATACGGCTTGACTCTCTTATTAAACATCCCCAGTAGAGTCGCCAAGCTGTCGAGACCATTTTTAAAATCGGGTTTTTAAAACTGGGAATCGACTTTAAAAACGAAAACGGGAGTCGCCACCAATCTTTTTAGGTGTGATTGGATCACCTTTAAAACATTTTGTTTTAAAATCATTAGTTTTGGTCTAGGAAATCAGAAAACAGGTTCGGGAGCCGGTTACGTACGAGGAAGGATTAGCACCCTCGTTACGCCCAGAAATTGGTACCTAATTGATTATCAAGTGTCTTTAATGTCGGAAATTAAAATTTTTTAAGATGTAGTCCTCTCTAAAATATCTTGATTTTGAAAATGAGATTCACTTGTATCAAAACATTGACACTAAGTTAACCTTTTGGAAATCCCTATCTCGAAATGGCAAATCGCCACATCCAATAAGTTAGGACACAACACTTTGAAATTCCAAGACAGTTGCTCATATTTTGAAAATCTTAAAAACTCAGAAGGATGCTTGACTATTCGAACTCAACGAGAAAAGTTGCAACCCAATAAGTTAGGGCACTACTTTTCTCGAACCTTCCAAACACTAAGCATTGCCTTTTTTATTTTTGAAAACTTTGGAACCTTGTTTTTTTTAAAATGATGCGTGGGGAATTGTATTGTATTATAAATCATACATAGTAACATATTATTGTAGTAGGTAAATAATACATGCATTTAAACAAAATGATGGCAATAATATAAAGATCGTGCATTAGATACATACATATAAAAATAATATATATATATATATATATATAGAAAATATTAACAATATGCATACAAAGATACATATATAGCATGTATTGAGAATGAGTAAACAAAACATACAAACATACAAAGTAATAATTAAATAATGCATGATATCCAAAAAAGAGTAATACAATATCAATGTACATGTTTATGAAATGTAATATCAAATAATAAATATAAAATAACATATAACACATTATATATGCAATATATGTATAAAAAAATGAAATGAATTATTGTTAACAAAATATACATATAATACAAATAAAGACATAATATTTAATAATAATCTTGAAATAGTATTTGCTATACAATATACAAAACATAATTACAAAATATTTATAAAAGAATAATAATTATATATAAAATATATTTGGGTTTAAAAAATAAAAGATTTCATATATAAAAATATTAGTTTACATAATAAATAAATAATTAAAAATTAAATACGTGTATGGTATGAGTTAAAAATATAATTTAATTTACAAATTTTAAAATTATAAATACTATAATGAATAATATAAATATAAATAATATAGTAACTAATATATGATATACATAACATATAAAAAATAAGTAATATAGAATAAAAATAAAATAAAAATAAAAATAAATGTTATATAATAAAATATATTTTAAATGTATAGAAAATAGAAAAATGACATAATGTAAAATAATGAAAGTATATATGTAAGAACAATGTATAAATAATTAAATAATATATAATACAAGTTAAATATATATATATATGTAATATAAAAATGATAATGTAAAATAATAATAATAATTTGTGAAAAATAACATAATAATATAAATAACATATAATAAAATAATTTTATAATATAAGATATAAAAATAAGGTTAAAAATAAAACAATTAACAATATAGAAATATATGTATATAATAATAAAAATAAATATAAGGTTAAATTTGAAATTCAATAAAATTACAGGGCGAATTTTACAAAAGTAAAGCTGAATTAAGGTCTTAATTAAAACACACACAACACCAAAGGGACTCATTGGGAAAATTTCCCTATTCCCAAAACAATACCGCTTCCCTATTTAAGCCTTAAAAGGCCATTTAGGACTAAATTGAAGCAGATACAAACTGTTAGGGTCAAATCATAAATAAAATAAGGCGCAATTATAAACACGCAAAAAGGTGAAAGGACTGATTGGGTAATTAATCCAATTCTCAAAAACACGCGGATCCTCCCCGGGTAATCGGGTCAACGCGCGGATCCTTAGCTTTAATACGACATCGTTTTAAGCTTACTAGATTAAGCTAAAACAGGTCGTTCTGTTATGGCTATATGAGCCAAACTATTGGTTTTAAATCATTTTGAATCGGTTCTAAAGAAAAAAAACAAAAAAAGAAGAGAAAACTCTCTGAGAGAGGGTTGGGGAGGGATATTCGGAGGGACACCGGATCTCCATCTAGGGGTCTGTATGCGCTCACGCGCCCTCGCCTTCTCCACCGCATATGGTGGTCGGAGGTTTAAAAACCTCACCTTTCATCGCCGATTAAAGGTACTGCTTTCTCCTTTCATTATCTGCAATATATATATATATGTACATATATTTAAAATATTTCACCTTTGTGTATTCAATCGATTGAGATGCTTGTTGTGTATATGTATGCGAGAATGAATTCTTTTGCTGAATCTCTAAATTTTTATTGATTCTTACTGTATGTATATTTTTAGAGCCTCCAAAAAAGGGTCCTTTTTACACTGTTTGATTCGGGCTTTTATAGCCACTACTGTTATTACATAAACTGGGAAAGAAATCGAAGATTTCTTTCCATTTCTTATCTGTTGTATCCACCATATCTTTGATTGTGATCTACTGAAATCTTTTTATTTTAGTTTCCTTTTTGTTTTTTTCGTATCTGTTGCATTTCCTTTTCTGCTTCACGTCCTTTGTCTTGTCTTGCAGGTATTTGCGAGAAATCCGGCGGTGGCAAAGGCTTGACGATGGTCCACTGGTGGCATTGATCTCGGTGTGACTCGGAGCTTGGAATCGTGGCCTTGATGGGGGTAGCTGGAACGGCAGAAACCGAAGGGTCATGAGGCTTGGCTTCTGGAACCCTCTGTTTGCGGCGCGAGGAGAAAGGCAGAAACCCTATGGTTTCATGCCTTAGTGTAACAACCTGGGCCAGTTGGGCCACTTTTGTCTTGGGCTAAGTGGGGTGTAATGGGTATAGGGTAGTTAGGCTATAGTGTTTGGTTTTGGGCCTACGGGCTATTATAAATGGACTATGGACTGTTAAATAAATATTTATTTATTATTTATTGATATTTTTGGTTTTATTTGTTTAATCACGGGCCCGGGCATATTTGGGCTATTACAGAATGATTTGCTATACGGATGTACACGACGAGAACTCGACAAGTAAGCACCTGCGATAATGTTATCGTTATTGCATTTGAATCTAAATTGGTTTGTTAATTTGATTATGTTAAATTAAATGCTTATGATGCTATGTACATGATAGTGACGTACTCCATGAAATATTCGATAGTCCACATGTCGATAATGTGTTATGTGATGATTGGATATATATTGAAAATGAAATAGAAGTTTATATGTGATGTTATGTCATGTTCTATCGCTTAATATCGTAAAAATTTTAAATGTCTTATTGTTATCATGAGTAAGTGATTGGTACTATGGACATTGAGAATGATATTCTGAGCAAGCTCAATAGAGAAATGATTGCAAGAAAAATCCTGTTTGAACCTTGGGAATAGTTTAGGATACAAGTGACATGTCACTAGGAACTATGCAATCTGAACTCATTGAGTTGTGGTATGAGTTCATGATATATGTGGCATCTGAACCCATTGAGTTGTGGTTAGGGATCATGATGTATGTGACACATGTTTTGTCGTCCGAGTACTAATCTCGTATATTCTACCGGTGGCTGGGTAGTTCGACATGTGTTGCGGATACCTGACAGCCTTTGTGAGCGGACCCGTGAGTAGTTCGAAAGTGAGAACCATGTGATAAGTGATATGAGGTGGCATTGGCTACATATGAGTCACTTCGTTGCGAGATTTCGATGTATCCGATAGTATTCCGAGTGTTCAACGGGTAGTCCAAAGAAAATTTCAATGAGTAATCCGAAGGTTATGTCAAAGAAATGACAAGGTATGATCATGTTGAAAGGGTACATATATGTCCTCGAAACTCCTGAGCAATGACCTTAATATTTGATGAACAAGTGGTAATGTTGCACTTGAGAAGGTTATGATTATGAGACCTTATTGAGATGCAAATGAATGAATTATGATTATAAAACTCTATTGTACACTATGTTAATGATATGATTACATTATGTTTAAGATACCTGATGACCTTGTGGTGAATTATGTTTCAATGAATAAAGAACTTGAAGTATGATGCAAATTATGCGTTCACAATCTACGACGTGGGAAGGTAAATGTGTGATAAGGGTTTTGAATTGAAAGTATGTAACTATACCTATGATATGCTTGTGATATGTGCTACGTTGTGAGTACATTATTGATTTAAGTAAAGAAATGACAATATATGCTTATTATTTTAATACGAGCATACTAAGCTTTAAAGCTTACCCTCTCCATTCCATTTCTTTAGTGTTGTCAAGTTGGCTCGGGGTTGGAGATCGTCGAAGGCAGCATCACACTATCAAGCTATCACCTTTAGGGTATTGATAAACCTTAAGTGTTTTCGAGTGAGTGGCATGTATAGAGGCTTAGTTATTATGACATGAGTTTTTATGATTTGGCCAAAGATGTTGGCTTATATTGATTCATTGTGTATAGCCATGAGATGTGACTTATATTGGTTATGGCTTGTAAGCCTATTTATCCATGCTATGTGTTAATGCCTTGTAATGTGGTTATGTGAATATGCTAGGTTGCTATAATTGGATAATATTTTAGAATGTATGCTTGATAAATGCCTTATGACCAAATCGAAGTGGTCACAATTATGGAGTAAAAGTGTGATATGGCAATAAACCAAAAATGCTTTGAATATGAAATTGGTGTAGAATGTCTTAGATAAGTATGTCGTCAAATGAATGTGAAATGATACATTTAGACTTGGTATAATATGAGTAAGTGAAACACACGTATGACGATATGCAAATGCTATAATTGAGTCCTAATGGAGGATGTTTAATCATTAAATTGATGTTATATTATGTGCCTATGATGTGTTTAAGTATGTGAGGGATTAAGGGTAACAAAAGGCTTGGAAAATAGGCTAAGCGGTGACCACAAGGGCAGAGACACGGCCGTGTGGAGGACATGGCCTAGAGACATGGGCATGGTTCTAGGGCGTGTGAAGTTTGTAGCATTTTTGCGAGAATATAATTCGTCACAATGCCTAGCACATGGGCGTATGGGTTTGCCATGTGGTTCAATTTGTTTTGCTAACGTCATAAACAGAGAGTTACACGGCCTGAGTGTATGGGTGTGTTGAGAGCTCCTAGGTATGTGACCCTATTTCATGGGAAAATTTTCTAAGCTTTCCCAAAACCTTCTAAAGTTTTCGGTTTAGTCCCTAACTACTTTTAATGCATGTTTGGGGCCTCAAAGGCCATTGTATGAATAATTTTAAATTGCATGAAATGTAGTGGTCAGTTTTGCACGTGAGCATATGTTTAACTACGGTAACGCCTCGTACCCTGTCCTGACCTTGGATACGGGTAAGGGGTTTTACATATGTGGTAATCCTATTTTGTCCGGGTTAAATTTAGGTTTTAGTTTTAAGAGTTTACTATTATTATTTCCTTTATGCTAAATTTAATTTTTTTTTATTTTTTTTATTTTATTTATTATTAGAAGTTCTATCATATGCGTATGCTTGTGGAAATTATGTATTTAGAATACAATTTTTTTTAAAAATAACATAATTATTTTAACCTAAAACTAAAACTATCCCTAAGTTAACTATTCGTTTCTCCTATTCCTAGTTTCGCAACGCGAGTCCTTTCTGCCAATAATCAATTTTAGCCCAAATTATTAATTAAGTCAACAATAACCTTCCATTAACTATTTACTACCCTTAGTTAAGAATACCCTCTTGGTTTCATCTTCACCAAGAATTACCACCTAAGATGCCCTCTCTGTCTCACCAAGGCATAGAGATACTCTCTCAGTCCCTCCACTTGGTACGAGTTCTACTCAACAGGATACCCTCTCGGTCTCACCTGTCTAGATCTTCTACTAGGGTATCACTTTCTTGTATAATAAGTATTCTCGAAAAAAAAACATAATATTAGGTTATTATTTACTTAATCAATTAATTGGAAAAACAATAAAATCAATCAAAAAAAGTACAAAGCACAAAATATATTCCAATATTTATACAAACATTCAATTAATAAAATTATTGATTGCAATATAAATAGAAGAATAAAGGGACGAGAAAGCTCATGAATTAATTGATGAATTAGCACGATTTCTAAACATCCTCTGCTCGAAATCGTCTAAATTCGAGAGATAAGCATGTATTGGTCAATTAGTTAATTAATTCGAGGACGAAAGGTAATAGCTAGTTAATTAATAAATAACTCTATAAAACTCAAGTTCTGAAGTTCATTTGGAACTCTGAAATGAATTAATCTTGTTCCTGCTTAATTGAATTAAATTTTGATTGTTAAAATTGATTGTCTTTAATTTTAGATAATTTATTTTATTTTGATTAATTGCCATTAATTTGGTTTTTCGTAATAAAATTTTTGATTACTCCTATTTAGCCTGGCTACTATAGAGTATTAGTCTTGGTTAAATTCAACCTCCCTTAGGTATGATCCTCATTCTCGAAGTGTTTGGTTGTAACTTTATTGCATATTACAATTTAACTCGTATACTTGTTGACACGCTACTTTATTAATTAGCTCTTTAGCTGTAGTATTTTTAGTCCAGACGTTCACACTTTTGGAGGCGGTTATTGGGCCAACTATCCCCAAGAAGACATGAAAGATTTGAGATGTGCACATCAGTTGCTAGCTCCTTCGCTCAATGCATGAAAGCGGATGATGAAAACACCTCAATCAAACAAACTCATTGAAGCTCATAAGACCTCTCCTAATCGCATTGCTTTACTCATGTATTTCATCATCGTGCCAATAAAATTATTTCTATGTTACTGTTTTAAGAATGTAAGACAACGTATATCAATTAGAGAAAATATTAATAAGACCTTTGCTTAGAATTCTTAAAAAATTGTTGAAGTATATATTTCTGGAATTCATGAGTTACAATAATAAGGAAAGAATAAACATATGAAATGATTAATTGTTCTTTTTTTTTCATATAATTTGATAGAAAAAAAAGGGAGAGGTTAATGAAGTGCATTTTCTAGTTGTGATCAATGAAGGATGGGCATTGTATGATGACTTCGACATCTTTTTAAGGGTGAACATCCTCTATCATAATCATTGGATGGTGGTGGGAGGCAATTACCGCCTCCAATTTTGCATGGAACTTGACGATTTTTTCCCAGTCCTGGGTAGCTAATTGGTGTCGCATTTGCACCCTCTTCCATCACCATTGAGCTTATCACTATTGCACAAATCCACAACACCATGATCCTCTTCTCCACTCCCATTTTATTCCAAGAAATATACAATTCTTTATTTAATTAAAACTTTACACTATCTTCCAATCACAAGTTTGGGTTTTATATAGATTCATGATAGTTGTGTATTTAGTAAAATGTTTAACCATAAATACAATATTTCAGCATTTTTAAGACATATTTAGTAAATAAGATCATGATCTCATAACAAAATTCCCTAGTCTCTTTTAATGCTATTCATCCTTTCCAAAATTATACATGCAGTACTAGATAAAAAAATGACATGTTAAATATCCCTTTTCTTTATCAACTACCAATTAGTGTAATATTTCTTAATGAAAATATAAAGGAAATCTCATCCCTTTCTTTTTCTGCCATCGGTTACTATCCCCTACAACTTTAAAATCATGTATTTGACTAAAGGTGAGTGTGACAGCCCTAATTTGACCCTAGTCGGAAAGTGGTTTCGGAACCACAAAACCGAGTTACGAAAATAATTAGATGTTATATTCTGTGCTTATTGTATGTGGAATTTGTATGTGTGAATATTTCGTGCCTTGATTTTATCAATTAGGTGTTAATTTATAAGAAAGGACTTATGTGATAAGACTTGAAAATTCGATAGGTGAATTTTAAAGTGGCCAAATAATGCATGAATTATTGACATGGGGGACTTGCATGTCAAATGGACCACTTTTAATATAGTTGCCGGCCATAATGATGTTTGATAGATAATATATGCATTTTATTTTAGCATTATAATAGTTAATGGCTTTATATTTTGAAATAAAGGATAATTAAAATAAGAAAAGAGTGATAAAAACAATGTATGTTCATCTCTTTTTTTTCCCCATTACCGTAACTAGTGAAAGAAAAATAGAAGAAGAAGCCAAGGCATTCGGCCATGGTTATTTCATAAATCAAAGGTATGTTAATGTGATTTTTATGTCATTGTTTATGAAATTAAATTGATGAGTGCATTGTATAGTTAACCCATTGTTTAAATTCATGAATTATTGAACATATGTGCATTTGGAAATTTATTAAATTGTGATAATTTGGTAGCTTTTGGAAAGTGTTGTTTAGATGTTAAATTTGCTTAGATGATGGCCGAATGAGTGTAATGTTAATGAATGATTAAGTTGAATTCATTGTTGAGAGGTATGAAGTTGAAGTTGCCGTATATATATGCTTTTGGGAAAGGAAATTTGTTTTTTTTTATTTAAATTAAGCATGTTCTTATTAAATTGAGCTTTGAATTGACGTAATTAAGTGGAAAATGAATTGATGGAATTGTGAGTGTATAAATTTCCTTAGTTGGGGCAAAGCATGTATTCGGCCATATGGGTAGAATGTTAGATTTTGAACGTTTGAAGTTTTAAATTATAAATGGTTATTAGATGAGCCCTAAGCTTGTTAATCTTTGTTTGTGAAGTTGTCAATTGATATCTTAATTAGGGAATTGAATATGGTTTATAATTTGAGGTTATTGAAAGTTGAATTAGATGATAAATAACAATCGGCTATTGTGTTTATATGAATATATATATGCTGAATGTAGTCTTAGATAAGTAAATTTTGATGTATTAGATTGGTAACATGGTTATGCCGATTGTGAAAATGTGATAAAGGTGCCAAGAAATAATTTAGTTGTTGGTGTTTTAAAGTGAATTGAAATGAAGTTTTGCCGAATGTGTTTATTGGTGTGTGAAAATTTGAATTGTAACGTTAAATCGTTAGTATGTGTTCTATGATTTATGAATGTGAATTAAGGTAAATAATTTGGAGAAGGATGAGTTGAGTTGTAAAAATTTATGTATATAAATTAGTGGTTAATGGACAATCGGTCAAAGTGGTTAATATGCATTTGTATATGTTATAATGGCCGATTGTAATCAAGAAAGAGATGTGAATGAATGGTTGTTAATGAGTTGTCGTATGTTTCTTTTTAAGAAAAATTCTTAATGTTTGAATCTAAATAAATTAGTTAAGTAATTAAACAAACTGATTTATTTTACCTAGCTCAAGAGCAAAAGGAACTTAACTCGGAAAAGAGAAAAGCGAAACAAATGGAATAGTCGATTCGTAGTTGTCCGATGACATTTAAGGTAAGTTCTTAAGTGTTTAATTTGATTTCATATACTTATTGATTAAATGAAAATAGCTAAGAGGATGTTGTTTTTATTTAGCTAATATGCCGAGTGAGAATGAATTAATACTATAAACCAAATATAGCTAGTATAGCTAAGTTGAATTGGATATGGAATTATAAAATGTTAAATGAGATTTATGATCAAGGTACCATGTTGCATGAGTGATGAAAGAGGTTTCACCATTTGTTATTATTAGAACCTAAGGGTAACCATGTTTGGATGTGATATTATTATTAATGATGTGTGATTGCCGAACGTAATTGATGTATGGAATTCAAGTATAATACCTTATATCAAACATGTACTTTATTCGAATGATGAAAGTCTTTGTACAAATGTATATGTGTTTCGGCCATAATTGAAGTTGAAGCATAAGTTGTGAAAGTATGAAAGAACATGTGAATTGATTTTTTTTTGTAATGTGACATTCGGGCTTTGAGCCTAGCAGGCTATAATGCCAGTGAAATGATATCGGGCTTCGAGCCTAGTAGGCTATAATGCTGGTGCGATGATATCAGGCTTTGAGCCTAGCAGGCTATAAAGCCGGTGAGATGATATCGGGCTTTGAGCCTAGCAGGCGAAATGCCGGTGAATGAGTTTAGACTTAAAGTCTAGCGAGCTTCGTGTCTTGATGAATTCGGGTTTAAAACCTAGCGAAGCTTAATGCCTGATTTGATAAAAGTCTAAGACTATAATACTTCGTGTTAGAACGACAATTGAATACATTCAATATATTAAGTTGGCCAGGTACGTATCATGTACTTATATATGAGTTTGATTTGAATTGAATCGTAAGTGTATAATGTGATGCATATGTGAATAAGTGTAATAACTATATCTATGATCATGATACATTCAGCCAAAGTGTGAAGTTATGTGAAAATATTTGATTTACTTATGTTATATGAATTCAGATTCAAGTGAAGTTAATATGCTAAATATGCATTAAATGTTTGTATATATTCGGCCAAATGGCAATATACCTAAGAAATGTCACTTGAGAATTTGATTAATCGATTTATAATTGAATTTAATTATTTGCATTGCTTAAAACTTACTAAGCTTATGGAAGCTTACTCTGTTTGTTATGTTTCTCTATTTTTAGATTGTTGACTCCAGCCACTTGCTCGGGGATCGTCAGCAACTCGTCACACTATCTATCGTTTTGGTATTATTATGTTTTGGAATTCGTATGGCATGTATAGAATAGACTTAAGTGAATGATATTTTGAGATGTTGTATATAAGCCATGTGAATATGGTAACTTTTGAATGTCGGTATAAGTCTGAATTTCAATCTTTGATTTTGTTTGGCTATGCATATAATTGCTAATGAACTTATGTAAATGTGAATGTACAAATGTAGTGTTTTGGATTGGTAACTCTTCATAACCCACTCCGGCAACGGATACGGGTTATAGGGGTGTTACATTTTATTGGTATCAATGCTACGATTTAGTCGATTCTAGGACTAACGTAGTGTGTGTGAGTCTAGCTATACATGCCATACAGTGTTAATACGATAGTGTGATGATTTCTGACAGTTGAAATGTGTTTTTCGTATAGTAATGAATTTCGATCTCGATCGAGCGGTAGCTGATGATGTAGAGAGCGTAGCGCCTGCTCTCGCGCACGGGACAACACCGTTGGACTCTTAACCAAATGCTAGTAATCAGAATGATGAAGCTAAGCAAGCCTTCTATGCTATGATAAATGATTGGTTTACCCAATATGTTTGAACTAATCCAGCTGTTTCACATCCCCCACCCCCGACTAATACAAACCCTACACCTGTGGTACCTCCGGTAGTCGACCCGTTGAGATTGACCAAACCCCCGGTTGATAGAATGGGGCTACTGAGTTCAAGGCTACTGACAGTGATGATGCCGAGCAGGCTAAGTTTTGGCTCGATGATACCATTTGCGTGTTTGATGAATTATCGTGCACACCCGATAAGTGCTTAAAATGTGTTATATCTCTGTTACGTGATTCTGTCTACTACTGGTGGAATACCTTGATTTCAGTTGTGCTGAGAGAAAGGGTTACTTGGGAATTCTTTCAAACCGAGTTTCGCAAGAAATATATCAGTCAAAGATTCATCGATCAGAAACGGAAGGAATTTCTCGAGCTCAAACAGGGCTCTATGATAGTTACCAATTACGAGCGAAAGTTTGTCAGACTTAGTAGATATGCTCGGGAATGTGTTTTGTCTGAGGCTATCATGTGTAAATGCTTCGAGGACGGGTTGAATAAAGACATCAAACTATTGGTGGGTATTCTGTAAATCAAAGAGTTTGTAGTGCTTGTCGAGCGAGCTTCTAAAGGCTAAGAGCTCGGTAAAGAGAAAAGAAAAGTTGATGATGGAGCTAGAGAGTTTCGTAAAAGATCTTCAGAAAAATCCTTTCATCAGTCATCGAAGAAATTTAGAGATGGCTCAGGCCGATCTAAGAATACTTCGGGTTTTTCCAGACGGGACCGTGATCGACCCTCTGTGAGTACCCGAGCCACCTCTGTTACCAGTGTCGGCAATGATCGTCAGGACAGATCTGAGTGCAAGGATTGTGGTAAATGGCATTCAGGAAGCTGTAGATTTTATGACCGCTCTTGTTTCAAGTGTGGATCAACTGATCACTTTATCAAAGACTGTCCGAAATTAGCTGAACAGAATACTAATCCGAGTGGGAGACCTAGTAACACTGCAACACGAGGTAGACCACCTAGACATGCGAGTAATGCTAGTGGAAATCAGAGAGGGACCAAAGACACTACTGTACGTTCTGAGGCTCATGCTCCTGCCAGAGCCTATGCTATACGAGCGTGTGAGGACGCTTCTTCGCCAGATGTTATTACTGGTACTTTCACTCTTTTTGATACTGATGTTATTGCTTTGATTGACCCTGGTTCTACTCATTCGTATGTGTGTGAAACTTTGGCATCCAGTAAGACTCTACCTGTTGAGTCTACTGAGTTTGTGATTCGAGTGTCAAATCCTTTGGACCGTTATGTGCTAGTTGATAAAGTGTGTAAGAAATGTCCCCTGATGATCCGAGATTCTTGCTTTCCGGCTTATCTAATGCTATTACCGTTTGACGAGTTTGATATCATTCTCGGTATGGATTGGTTAATTATGCATGATGCGGTAGTGAATTGCAAGCGAAAGACAATTGACTTGAGATGTTCGAGTGATGAGATAATCTGAGTTGAGTCTACTGATTTAAATGGATTACCGGTAGTAATATCTTCGATGTTAGCTCAAAAATATGTGAAAAAGGGGTGTGAAGTTTATCTTGTGTATGTACTGGATAGTAAAGAGTCAGAAAAGAAACTTGAGAGAGTGCCAGTGGTTTGTGAGTTTCCGGATGTATTCCCTGAGGAATTACCTGGATTACCACCTGTTCGGGAGGTAGAGTTTGGTATTGAACTAGTACCAGGGACTACACCTATTTCGATAGCTCCGTATTGTATGGCACCAACCGAACTAAAAGAATTGAAATCTCAGTTGCAAGAGTTGACAAATAGAGGTTTTGCTCGACCGAGTTTTTCTCCCTGGGGTGCACCAATACTGTTTGTGAAAAAGAAAGACGGAACCATGAGAATGTGCATTGATTATCGTCAGCTTAATAAGGTAACGATAAAGAATAAATATCCGTTACCGCGAATCGATGATTTGTTTGATCAACTGAAAAGAGCCTTAGTATTTTCGAAGATAGACTTTAGATCGGGTTGTTATCAGTTACGAGTTAGAGACTCTGATGTGCCTAAAACTACTTTCAAAATGAGGTACGCACACTTCGAGTTCTTAGTGATGTCGTTTGGGCTTACTAATGCCCCTACAGTTTTTATGGATCTAATGAATCGAATTTTCAGACAGTATTTGGATCGGTTTGTAGTCGTGTTTATAGATGACATTTTGATCTATTCATGTGACGAAACTGAGCATGCCGAACACTTGAAGTTAGTATTGCAAATTTTGCGAGACAAGCAGTTATATGCGAAGTTCAGTAAATGTGAGCTCTGGTTGAGGGAAGTCAGCTTTTTGGGGCATGTTGTATCCGCATCGGGTATCCAAGTTGATCCGAGTAAAATTTCAGCTATACTTGATTTGAAGCCTTCGAGAAATGTTTCAGAAGTTCGAAGTTTTTTGGGACTTGCCGGGTACTACAGACGGTTTGTGAAAGGTTTCTCGATGATAGCAACACCGATGACAAAGTTGCTTTAGAAAGACATCAAATTTGAGTGGTCAAAAAAGTGCCAGAAAAGTTTTGATCAATTGAAAACTCTTTTGACTGAAGCTCCAATGTTAGTTCAGCCAGAATCCGGTAAAAAATTTGTGATGTACAGTGATGCGTCTCTAAATGGTTTGAGCTGTGTGTTGATGCAAGAGGGTAGAGTCATAGCGTACGCTTCGAGACAATTGAAGCCACATGAGAAAAACTATCTGACTCATGATCTCGAGCTAGCTGCTATTGTTTTCGCTTTGAAAATTTGGGGCCACTACTTGTTCGGGGAAAAATGCCATGTGTATTCCGATCACAAATGTAATATCTCGAATTAGGGCCTAATCGGAATAGTGGTTTCGTGACCACAAATCCGAGATAGAAATAATTATTTTATAATTATTTTGAGGTTTATGATATGATTGCATAATTGTGTGAAAATTTTGTGAAGAAATTCTATGCATAAAATGCTTAATTTGAAGTTAGGGACTAAATCGAATAAGTTGCAAAACTTGCATTCTAGAAGTTTTTAGTATGAAATTGCTTTGAAATATTAATTAGGAGGTCTTAAATAGCAATTTGACCAATTTCTAAAATTTTGGACAAAAATGGGCTTGTACATGAAAATTTTCAAAGAAAGGTATTAAGGGCATTTTGGTCATTTGGATATTTAATGAAATAAAATGGGAAAAATAACACAAAATAGTCATCTTCCCCATTTAGTTGCTGCCGAAACTTCACTCTCACCATAGCTAGGGTTTCTTCAACTTTCAAGCTTCATAGTAAGTGATTCTAAGCCCCGTTTTTAATGATTTTTACGTTTTTGAGATCCCGGTAACTCGATAAAGCTTATGTTAGCAATAATTTAACCTAGGGTTTATATTTGAAAAAATACCCATAGGTGAAATTTGTGTATTTTGATGTTTTATGATAGAATATGAAGTTTTAAATTATGTTAGACAACTTGTACTACTCGGTTTTAAGCAAAAATGAGTAAAAGGGCTTAATCGGTAAAAATATCTAATAGTCACAAGTACATGTTAGAGTGAGAATTTGATGTTGCCATAGAAAGGAAAAGTGATCAGCATGTTTAAAACATAAGAATAAGGAATAAAGTTTAATCCCGAGCCTAGGGGCAAAAATGTAAATATGCAAAAGTTTAGGGGTAAAATTGTAATTTTGCCAAAATTTGAATTAAGGATTAATTTGATAATGTGAGTATTAAATAAGCTAAATGTGTTATTTTAGATCAAGAAAGACGTGGAATCGACCCCAATCGAGGAAAAGAAAAGATTGTGGACTAAATTGCAAAATCTCTGTATTTTGGTACCAAGGTAAGTTCATGTGTAAATAATGTAGCATAATGGTTATTTTTAAGATATTGAAGTTAATTATATGATATGCTAATTTTTATTATGAAATATATGCTTTGTGGTTAATTTCGAATAAAATGCAAATTATGTAAGCTACTTGTTAAATATAAATTGTTACCGAGTATTAGTTTCGGTATTCTACGGAAGACGGCAAGGATATATGTTCGAGGAAAATCCCGTTTGAACCTTAGGAATAGATTAGGATACAAGTGACATGTCACTAGGATGGTTGGGCATCCAAACTCGTTGAGTTGAGTCCGAGTTCACTTATGGATGCGAATGTCCGAACTCGTTGAGTTGAGTCCGAGTTCGTGAGATGTAACTATGCATCCGAGCTCGTTGAGTTGAGTCCGAGTTCACTTATGGATGCGAACGCCCGAGCTCGTTGAGTTGAGTCCGAGTTCGCTTATAGGCGGGTTACATGATTGCTTGATTGTAAATGTGGCACTTATGTACAAGTTATCCATGTATCCGAATTATATTTCGATGTGTTCAATGGGTAAAGTTCTACTCAAATGGAGGAATACTCGAGATGAAAAGAGACGTATTGGTAAGTGTTTTGAAATGGATACTTTGGACAGGTATGTACTTAACCTTCGGGTTAAGAATTTATACAACAACGATAAGGTAGTAAGATGGTGAATGATGATTAGAAATGTGATATATGTTTTGGTGATACCATGCTAATGTTGTTTGGTATGATTGCTTTGTTATGTTACTTATTATTTGCATATGAACTTACTAAGCATTAATGCTTACTCCCTCTTTCTTACTTATTGTAGTTTTGGAAAAACCAGCTCAGGAGTCGGGATAGGTCGAAGGCTCAGTCACACTATCTGAAGAACTTTTCGGTAAACGGCTTGTAAATTTAAGTATGGCATGTATAGCAATATACCTATTTTGTGTAAATGATCTTATGATATGGTGATGGAATGGTTGAGAAAATGTTTGATAATGATAAGTTATGGAAATGGTTAGTTTAGATTATGTTTGATGTTATGGAAAGTTATTAAGATACTTAGTGCATGAAAACTCATAAAAAGGGATGAAATTTACCATAAACAGAACATTGCAGCAACACTGACGTGAGTTTGAAAATTTACTAAAAATCATAGAAATCGAATTAGGTGATGGATTAAATATGACATTGAAGCTTAATATGTCTAGTTTCACATAAAACAAATGAAACAGGTAAAGGAATTATATGTTAGAAGATATTTGAATTTTAGTGAAACAGGGCCAGAGTGATTTCTGGATCCCCTATTCCAAATTTAAAAATTCACCATAAATTGTACAGATATAATTACGTGGTGTATTTTATATTCTCAGAATCCTTATTGAGTCTAGTTTCAGGATAAATAAACCTCATAATCATATGAATTTTTTACAGAGAGAAATGTGGTTCGTAGTAAACAGAGGTCAGTCCAGTCAAGTCCTGTAACAGGGGTAACTTTAACTAATAAACTGTACTAATTGGCCCAATCAAAAATTCTAAAAAAAAATTAGTAGACGGTTATATGAGTCTAGATTCAGGGAAAATTTACAGATCTTGATTTTGAGTTTCGTAACTAGAGATATGATTTTTCTTATGACTGTGACGCAAGTAGCTTGAAAGCTGTGAATGTAGAAACAAATAATCCAAAGTTCTTAAAATGTTAAATTAAGCTTAGTAACACCTCATACTCGACTCCGACGATGGTCTTGGGCGTGGGGGCGTTACAACAACAGCCTCAAATACTTGATGACTCAATGAGATTTGAATTTGAGACAAAGACGTTGGCTAGAATTATTGAAAGATTATGAGCTTGTCATTGATTACCATCCGGGAAAGGCTAACGTGGTTGCAGATGCTTTAAGCCGTAAATCACTGTTTGTTTTGCGAGCAATGAATGTGCACCTGTCTGTGTCCACTGATGATGTGTTAGTAGTGGAGTTAAAAGCAAAACCATTATTGATGCAACAAATCCATGAAGCTCAAAAAGGTGATGATGATTTAATTGCAAAATGAGCACTATGTGTTTCGAAAGAGAATTCAGAGTTTTTGATTGATAGAAATGATTGTTTGAGGTTCAGAAATCGATTATGTGTTCCGAGAAATTCAGAGCTTATTCTGATGATTTTGAACGAGGCTCATAGCAGTCGAATGTCAGTTCACCCGGGTAGCACGAAAATGTACAACGATCTGAAATGTTAGTATTGGTGGCACGGTATGAAACGAGACATTTCAGACTTTGTTTCAAAGTGTTTGATATGTCAACAAGTGAAAGCGAAACATCAAGTGCCTTCGGAATTACTTCAGCCGATCATGATACCCGAGTGGAAGTGGGATCGAGTCACAATGGATTTTGTATCTGGATTGCCATTGTCTCCGAGCAAGAAAGATTCAATCTGGGTTATTATTGATTGATTGACTAAGTCAGCCCATTTCATTCCCGTTCGCACCGATTATTCACTCAAAAAGCTAGCCGAATTATACATTTCTCATATTGTGAGATTACACGGGGTGCCCATTTCTATTGTGTCGGATAGAGATCCAAGATTCACATCGCGGTTTTGGAAGAAATTTCAAGAAGCATTGGGTACTAAGTTGCATTTTAGCACCGCTTTTCATCCCCAGACCGATGGTCAATCCGAGCGAATTATTCAGATACTCGAGGATCTATTGAGATATTGCATCCTTGAGTTTAGTGCCACGTGGGAACGATACTTGCCTTTGGTTGAATTCGCATACAATAATAGTTTTCAATCGAGTATCAAGATGGCACCTTACGAAGCTTTTACGGTCGTAAATGTCGTACACCTTTGTTTTGGACCGAACTCAGTGAGAATAAGATTTACAGAGCTGATTTGATTAAAAAGGCCGAACAGAAAGTATAAGTGATCCGTGAAAGTCTGAAAGCAGCATCAGATCGTCAAAAATCGTATACGGACTTGTAACGGAAAGATATAGAGTATCAAGTCGGAGACAAAGTGTTTCTTAAAGTTTTACCGTGGAAAAAGGTACTCAGATTTGGTCGTAAAGGTAAATTGAGCCCGAGATTTATCGGACCATACGAAATTACAGAACGGATTGGGCCGGTTGCTTATAGACTACTTTTGCCACTTGAACTTGAAAAGATTCACGACGTTTTTCATGTTTCGATCTGATCCTTCTCATGTGATTAATCCATCAGAGATTGAAATTCAGTCTGATTTGAGTTATGAAGAAGAACCGGTTCGTATTTTGGCTCGCGAAGTAAAAGAACTACGAAATAAGAAAATCTCATTAGTGAAAGTAATGTGGCTCAAACACGGGGTTGAAGAAGCGATTTGGGAGCCACAGGACTCAATGAAAGAACGTTATCCTAACCTTTTTTTGGGGACGAAAATCCCTATGGGGGGAGAGTTCTGACAGCCCTAATTTGACCCTAGTCGAAAAGTGGTTTCGGAACCACAAAATCGAGTTACGAAAATAATTAGATGTTATATTCTGTGCTTATTGTATGTGGAATTTGTATGTGTGAATGTTTCGTGCCTTGATTTTATCAATTAGGTGTTAATTTATAAGAAAGGACTTATGTGATAAGACTTGAAAATGTGATAGGTGAATTTTAAAGTGGCTAAATAATGCATGAATTATTGACATGGGGGACTTGCGTATCAAATGGACCACTTTTAATATAGTGGCCAGCCATAATGATGGTTGATAGATAATATATGCATTTTATTTTAGCATTATAATAGTTAATGGCTTTATATTATAAAATAAAGAATAATTAAAATAAAAAAAGAGTGATAAAAACAATGTATGTTCATCTTTTTTTTTTCCCCATTGCCGTAACTAGTGAAAGAAAAATAAAAGAAGAAGCTAAGGCATTCGGCCATGGTTATTTCATAAATCAAAGGTATGTTAATGTGATTTTTATGTAATTTTTTATGAAATTAAATTGATGAGTGCATTGCATAGTTAGCCCATGGTTTAAATTCATGAACTATTGAACATATGTGCATTCGGCAATTTGTTAAATTGTGATAATTTGATAGCTATTGGAAGGTGCTGTTTAGATGTTAAATTTGCTTATATGATGGCCGAATGAGTGTAATGTTAATGAATGATTAAGTTGAATTCATTGTTGAGAGGTATGAAGTTGAAGTTGCCGTATATATATGCTTTTGGGAAAGGAAATTTGTTTTCTTTTATTTAAATTAAGCATGTTCTTATTAAATTGAGCTTTGAATTGATGTAATTAAGTGGAAAATGAATTGATGGAGTTGTGAGTGTATAAATTTCCTTAGTTAGGGCAAAGCATGTATTCGGCCATGTGGGTAAAATGTTAGATTTCGAACGTTTGAAGTTTTAAATTATAAATGGTTATTAAATGAGCCCTAAGCTTGTTAATCTTTGTTTGTGAAGTTTTCAATTGATATCTTAATTAGGGAATTGAATATTGTTTATAATTTGAGGTTATTGAAAGTCGAATTAGATGATAAATAACAATCGGCTATTGTGTTTATGTGAATATATATATGCTGAATGTAGTCTTGGATAAGTAAATTTTGATGTATTAGATTGGTAACATGGTTATGCCAATTGTGAAAATGTGATAAAGGTGCCAAGAAATAATTTAGTTGTTGGTGTTTTAAAGTGAATTGAAATGAAGTTTTGCCGAATGTGTTTATTGGTGTGTGAAAATTTGAATTGTAACGTTAAATCGTTAGTATGTGTTCTATGATTTCCGAATGTGAATTAAGGTAGATAATTTGGAGAAGGATGAGTTGAGTTGTAAAAATTTATGTATATGAATTAGTGGTTAATGGACAATCAGTCAAAGTGGTTAATATGCATTTGTATATGTTATAATGGCTGATTGTAATCAAGAATAAAGATGTGAATGAATGGTTGTTAATGAGTTGTCGCATGTTTCTTATTAAGAAAAATTCTTAATGTTTGAATCTAAATAAATTAGTTAAGTAATTAAACAAACTGATTTATTTTACCTAGCTCAAGAGCAAAAGGAAGTTAACTCGGAAAAGGGAAAAGCGAAACAAATGGAATAGTCGATTCGTAGTTGTCCGACGACATTTAAGGTAAGTTCTTAAGTGTTTAATTTGATTTCATATACTTATTGATTAAATGAAAATAGCTAAGAGGATGTTTTTATTTAGCTAATATGCCGAGTGAGAATGAATTAATACTATAAACCAAAGATAGCTAGTATAGCTAAGTTGAATTGGATATGGAATTATAACATGTTAAATAAGATTTATAATCAATGTACCATGTTGCATGAGTGATGAAAGAGGTTTCACCATTTGTGATTATTAGAACCTAAGGGTAACCATGTTTGGATGTGATATTATTAATGATGTGTGATTGCCGAACGTAATTGAGGTATGGAATTCGAGTATAATACCTTATATCAAACGTGTACTTTATTCGAATGATGAAAGTCATTGTACAAATGTATATGTGTTTCGGCCATAATTGAAGTTGAAGCATAAGTTGTGAAAATATGAAAGAACATGTGAATTGATTTTTTTTTTTTTGTAATGTGACATTCGGGCTTTGAGCCTAGTAGGCTATAATGCCGGTGAGATGATATCGGGCTTCGAGCCTAGCAGGCTATAATGCCGGTGAGATGATATCGGGCTTAGAGCCTAGCAGGCTATAATGCCAGTGAGATGATATCGGGCTTCGAGCCTAGCAGGTGAAATATCGGTGAATGAGTTCAGACTTAAAGTCTAGTAGGCTTCGTACCGGTGATGAATTTGGGTTTAAAACCTAGCAGGCTTAATGCCGGTGATTTGATAAAAGTCTAAGACTATAATACTTCGTGTTAGAACGACAATTGAATACATTCAATATATTAAGTTGGCCAGGTACGTATCATGTACTTATATATGAGTTTGATTTGAATTGAATCATAAGTGTATAATGTGGTGCATATGTGAATAAGTGTTATAACTATATCTATGATCATGATACATTCAGCCAAAGTGTGAAGTTATGTGAAAATATTTGATTTACTTATGTTATATGAATTCAGATTCAAGTGAAGTTAATATGCTAAATATGCGTTAAATGTTTGTATATATTCAGCCAAATGGCAATATACCTAAGAAATGTCACTTGAGAATTTGATTAATCGATTTATAATTGAATTTAATTATTTGCATTGCTTAAAACTTACTAAGCTTATGGAAGCTTACTCTGTTTGTTATGTTTTTCTGTTTTTAGATCGTTGACTCCGACCACTTGCTCGAGGATCGTCAGCAACTCGTCACACTATCTATCGTTTTGGTATTATTATGTTTTGGAATTCGTATGGCATGTATAGAATAGACTTAAGTGAATGATATTTTGAGATGTTGTTGTATATAAGCCATGGGAATATGGTAACTTTTGAATGTCGGTATAAGTCTGAATTTTGATCTTTGATTTTGTTTGGCTATGCATATAATTGCTTATGAACTTATGTAAATGTGAATGTACAAATGTAGTGTTTTGGATTGGTAACTCTTCATAACCCACTCCGACGACGGATACGAGTTATAGGGGTGTTACAGTGAGTGTGCAATTTTATTTGATATAATAAGTCATTCACTATTTTTTTTGTTCTTATTTCCTAAAGTATGTTATAACATCCCGAATTAAGGCCTAGTCAGAACAGTAGTTTTGAAACCACAAATCTAAAATAAAAATAATTATATTATGATGGTTTGATGGTCTATGATATGTTTTTATGCTTTTGTGAAAATTTCATGAAGAAATTTTATGTGAAAAGTGCCTGATTAGACTTTTAAGACTAAATTGAATAATTTATAAAACTTGAATTCTAGAAAATTTTGGCATGAAATTGATATGGATTATTAATTAGAGGTTCTTAAATAGTAATTTGACCAAGTTCTAAAAATTTGGACAAAAATGGGCTTAGATTGGTAAAATTTGAAAGAATGACTAAAATGACATTTTTGTCATTGGGTAATTAAAGATTAAAAAGGGAAAGATCAAGCAAAAACCTTGTCCATCTTCTTCTTTATTGGATGAAAATCACCATGAACCCCATGGCTAGGGTTTTGTCACTTCCAAGCTCAATAGTAAGTGCTCCCAAGCTCCGTTTTTAATGTTCTTTGCATTTTTGAAGTCCTCGTAGCATGATCTACCCATTTCTACCCTTATTTGAAGTAGGGTTCATATTTAAAAATTGACCCATGCATGACATGTTAGTATTTTTTATGTTTATTGTTAGAATATAAAAGATTGATGTGTGTTTAACATCTTTTACTAAGTGATTTTGCATGAAAATGCTTAAAAAGGACCAAATTGTAAAGGTTGTAAAATGGGTAGTAGATTTGTGAAATAAAAGAGAAATGTGGACTGGTATAAGTGTAAAAAAATGGTTCGGCTAGTCTTAAAGTGCAAAGGAAATAAACACATTTCATTTTACGAGCCTAGGTGCCAAAGTGCAAATATGTGAAAATTTAAGGACAAAATTGTAAATTTTCCAAAGTATAATTTTTGGGTCAATTTGAATAATGGGAGTAATAAATAAGTTATATTAGAAATATTAGATCAAGAAAAGGAGATTCGGGCTTAGATCGGGAATGAACGGGATTATGGGCTAAATCAGAAAAAAATAATCGTAGTTGCATTCGAGGTAAGTTCGTGTGATAAAAATAATGCAGTATAAAGCTTGAATTGTAATGCTAAATTATTATTTCATAAATTGAATGATTTGTTATACGGATGTACACGACGAGAACTCGACAAGTAAGCACCTACAATAATGTTATCGTTGTTACGTTTGAATCTATATTGGTATGTTAATTTGAATATGTTAAATTAAATGTTTATGATGCTATGTACGTGATACTGATGTACTCCATGGAATATTCAATACTCCACATGTGGATAATGTGTTATGTGATGATTGAATATATATTGAAAATGAAATAGAAGTTTATATGTGATGGTATGTCATGTTCTATTGCTTAATATCATGAAAATTTTAAATGCCTTATTGTTATCATGAGTAAGTGATTGGTACTATGGACATTGAGAATGATATTATGAGTAAGCTCAACAGAGAAATGATAGCAAGGAAAATACTGTTTGAACCTTAGAAATAGTTTAGGATACAAGTGACATGTCACTAGGAACTATGCGATTTAAACTCATTGAGTTGTGGTCTAAGTTCATGATATATGTTGCATTTGAACCAATTGAGTTGTGGTCTGGGTTCATGATGTATGTGACACATGTTTTGGAGTCCGCGTACTGGTCTCGTATATTCTACCAGTGGCTGGGTAGTCCAGCATGTGTTGCGGATACCTGACAGCCTTTGTGAACAGACCCGTGAGTAGCTCAAAAGCGAGCAGCATGTGATATGTGATATGAGGTAGCGTTGACTACATATGAGGCACTTCAATGCAAGATTCCGATGTATCCAATAGTATTCCGAGTATTCAACGGGTAGTCCAAAGAAAAGTTCAATGAGTAATCCAAAGATTATGTCAAAGAAATGACAAGGTATGATCATGTTGAAAGGGTACAGGTATGTACTCGAAACTCCTGAGCAATGGCCTTAATATTTGACGAACATGTTGTAATGTTGTACTTGAGAAGGTTATGATTATGAGACCTTATTGAGATGCAAATGAATGAATTATGATTATAGGACTCTATTGTACACTATGCTAATGATATGATTACATTATGTTTAAGATACTTGATGAACTTGTGGTGAATTATGTTTGAATGAATAAAGAACTTGAAGTATGATGCAAATTATGCGTTCACAATCTACGACGTGGGAAGGTAAATGTGTGATAAGAGTTTTGAATAGAAATTATGTAACTATACCTATGATATGCTCGTGATATGTGCTTCGTTGTGAGTACATTATTGATTTAAGTAAAGAAATGACAATATATGCTTGTTATTTTCATACGAGCTTACTAAGCTTTAAAGCTTACCCCCTCCATTCCATTTCTTTAGTGTTGTCAAGTTGGCTCAGGGTTGGAGATCGTCGGAGGCAGCATCACACTTCTAAGCTATCACTTTTACGGTATTGATAAACCTTAAGTGTTTTCGAGTAAGTGGCATGTATAGAGGCTTAGTTATTATGACATGAGTTTTTATGATTTTTCCAAAGATGTTAGCTTATATTGATTCATTGTGTATAGCCATGAGATGTGACTTATATTGGTTATGGCTTGTAAGCCTATTTATCCATGCTATGTGTTAATGCCCTGTGATGTGGTTATATGATTATGCTAGGTTGCTATAATTGGATAGTGTTTTAGTATGTATGCTTGATAAATGCCTTATGACCAAATTGAAGTGGTCATAATTATGGAGTACAAATGTGATATGGCAATAAACCAAAAATTCTTTGAATATGAAATTGGTGTAGAATGTCTTAGATAAGTTTGTCGTCAAATGAATGTGAAATGATGCATTTAGACTTGGTATAATATGAGTATGTGAAACACACGTATGACGATATGCAAATGCTATAATTGAGTCTTAATGAAGGATGTTTAATCATTAAATTGATGCTATATTATGTGTCTATGGTGTGTTTAAGTATGTCAGGGATTAAGGGTAACAAAAGGCTTGGAAAATAGCCTAAGCGCTGACCACACGGGTAGAGACACGACTGTGTGAAAGACACGGCCTAGAGTCATGGGCATGGTTCTAGGGCGTGTGAAGTTTGTAGCATTTTTGCGAGAATATAATTCGTCACAAGGCCTAGCACACGAGCGTGTGGGTTGGCCGTGTGGTTCAATTTGTTTTGCTGACGTCATAAATAGAGAATTGCACGGCCTGAGTGCACGGGTGTGTTGAGAGCTTTTGGGCGTGTGACCCTATTTCATGGGAAAATTTTCTATGGTTTCCCAAAACCTTCTAAAGTTCTCGGTTTAGTCCCTAACTACTTTCAATGCATGTTTGGGGCCTCAAAGGTCATTGTATGAATAATTTTAAATTGCATGAAATGTAGTTGTCAGTTTTGCACGTGAGCATATATTTAACTACGGTAACGCCTCGTACCCTGTCCCGACCTTGGATACGGGTAAGGGGTTTTACATATGTGGTAATCCTATTTTGTCCAGGTTAAATTTGGGTTTTAGTTTTAAGAGTTTACTATTATTATTGCCTTTATGCTAAATTTAATTTTTTTTTATTTCTTCTATTTTATTTATTATTAGAAGTTCTATCATATGCGTATGCTTGTGGAAATTATGTATTTAGAATATAATTTTTTTTAAAAATAACATAATTATTTTAACCTAAAACTAAAACTATCCCTAAGTTAACTATTCGTTTCTCCTATTCCTAGTTTCGCAACGCGAGTCCTTTCTGCCAATAATCAATTTTAGCCCAAATTATTAATTAAGTCAACAATAACCTTCCATTAACTATTTACTACCCTTAGTTAAGAATACCCTCTTGGTTTCATCTTCACTAAGAATTACCACCTAAGATGCCCTCCCTGTCTCACCAAGGCATAGAGATACTCTCTCGGTCCCACCACTTGGTACGAGTTCTACTCAACAGGATACCCTCTTGGTCTCACCTGTCTAGATCTTCTACTAGGGTGTCAGTTTCGTGTATATTAAGTATTCTCGAACAAAAACTCAATATTAGGTTATTATTTACTTAATCAATTAATTGGCAAAACAATAAAATCATTCAAAATAAGGATAAAGCACAAAATATATTCCAATATTTATACAAACATTCAATTAATAAAATTATTGAATGCAATATAAATAAAAGTTTAAAGGGAGGAGAATGCTCATGAATTAATTGATGAAATAGCATGATTTCTGAACATCCTCCACTCAAAATCGACTAACTTCAAGAGATAAGCATGTATTGGTCGATTAGTTAATTAGTTCGAGGACGAGAGGTAATAGCTAGTTAATTAATAGCTAACTCTATAAAACTCGAGTTCTGAAGTTCATTTGGAATACTGAAATGAATTAATCTTGTTCCTGCTTAATTGAATTAAATTTTGATTGTTAAAATTTATTTTCTTTAATTTTACTTAATTTATTTTATTTTGATTAATTGCCTTTAATTTGGTTTTTCGTAATAAAATTTTCGATTCCTACTATTTAGCCTAGCTAGTATAGAGTATTAGTCTTGGTTGAATTCAACCTCCCTTGGGTACGATCCTCATTCCCGAAGTGTTTGGTTGTAACTTTATTGCATATTACAATTTAACTCGTACACTTGTTGACACGCTACTTTATTAATTAGCTCTTTAGCTGTAGTGTTTTTAGTCTAGACGTTCGCACTTCTAGAGGTGGTTCTTGGGCCAACTATCCCAAAGATGACATGAAGGGTTTGAGATGTGCACATCAGTTGCTAGCTCCTTCGCTCAACGTATGAAACCAGATGATGAAAACACCTCAATCAAAAAAACTCATTGAAGCTCATAAGACCTCCCTTAATCACATTGCTTTACTCAAGTATTTCTTCACCGTGCCAATAAAATTATTTATATGTTACATTTTTAAGAATGTAAGACAATGTATATGAATTAGAGAAAATATTAATAAGAACTTTGCTTAGAATTCTTAAAAAATTGTTGAAGTATATATTTTTGGAATTCATGGGTTACAACAATAAGGAATGAATAAACATATGAAATGATTAATTGTTCTTTTTTTTAGTATAATTTGATAGAAAAAAAAGGGAGAAGTTAATGAAGTGCATTTTCTAGTTGTTGTCAATGAAGGATGGGCATTGTATGATGACTTCGACATCTTTTTAGGGGTGAACATCCTCTGTCATAATCGTTGGATGGTGGTGGAAGGCAATTACCGCCTCCAATTTTGCATGGAACTTGACGATTTTTTCCTAATCCTGGGTAGCTAATTGGCGGCACATTTGCACCCTCTTCCATCACCATTAAGCTTATCACCATTACACAAATACACAACACCATGATCCTCTTCTCCACTCCCATTTTCTTCCAAGAAATATACAATTCTTTATTTAATTAAAACTTTACACTATCTTCCAATCACAAGCTTGTGTTTTATACAGATTCATGATAGTTGTGTATTTAGTAAAATGTTTAACCATAAATACAATATTTTAGCATTTTTAAGACATTTTTAACGAATAAGAGGATGAACTCATAACAAAATTCCCTAGTCTCTTTTCATGATATTCATCCTTTCCAAAATTATACATGCAGTACTAGATAAAAAAATGACATGCTAAATATCCCCTTTTTTTATTATCAACTACCAATTTGTGTAATATTTCTTAATGAAAATATAAAGGAAATCTCATCCCTTTCTTTTTCTGCCAACTATTACTATCCCCTACAACTTTAAAATCATTTATTTGACAAGAGGTGAGTGTGCAATTTTATTTGAAATAATAAGTCATTCACTATTTCTTTTTGGTTCTTATTTCCTAAAGTATGTTATAACATCCCGAATTAGGGCCTAGTCAGAACAGTGGTTTTGAGACCACAAATTTGAAATATAAATAATAATATTATGATGGTTTGATGGTGTATGATACGTTTGTATGCTTGTGTGAAAATTTCATGAAGAAATTTTATGTGAAAAGTGCCCGATTAGACTTTAAGGACTAAATTGAATAATTTATAAAACTTGAATTCTAGAAAATTTTGGCATGAAATTGACATGGATTATTAATTAGAGGTACTTAAATAGTAATTTGACCAATTTCTAAAAATTTGGACAAAAATGGGCTTGGATTGGTAAAATTTGAAAGAATGACTAAAAAGGCATTTTTGTCATTTGATAATTAAAAGATTAAAAAGGGAAATATCAGGCAAAAACCTTGTCCATCTTCTTCTTGCTTGGCCAAAAATCACCATGGACACCACGGCTAGGGTTTTGTCACTTCCAAGCTCAATAGTAAGTGCTCCCAAGCCCCGTTTTTTATGTTCTTTGCATTTTTAAAGTCCTCGTAGCATGATCTACCCATTTCTACCCTTATTTTGAAGTTGAGTTCATGTTTAAAAATTGATCCATGCATGACATGTTAGTATTTTGATGTTTAATGTAAGAATATGAAAGATTGATGTGTGTTTAACATCTTTTACTAAGTGATTTTGCATGAAAATGCTTAAAAATGACCAAATTGTAAAAGTTGTAAAATTGGTAGTAGATTTGAGAAATAAAAGAGAAATGTGGACTGGTATAAGTGTAAAAAAATGGTTCGGCTAGGCTTAAAGTGCAAAGGAAATGAACACATTTCATTTTACGAGCCTAGGGGTTAAAGTGCAAATATGTGAAAGTGTATAGGCAAAATTGTAAATTTGCCAAAGTATAATTTTTGGGTCGATTTGAATAATGTGAGTAATAAATAAGTTATATTTAAAATGTTAGATCAAGAAAAGGAGATTCGGGCTTAGATCGGGAATGAACGGGATTATGGACTAAATCAGAATAAATAACCGTACTTGCATTCGAGGTAAGTTCGTGTGATAAAAATAATGCAATATCATGCTTGAATTGTAATGCTATATTATTATCTCATCAATTGAATGATTTTTTATACGGATGTACACGACGAGAACTTGACAAGTAAGTACCTATGATAATGTTATCGTTGTTGCGTTTGAATCTAAATTGGTATGTTAATTTGATTATGTTAAATTAAATGTTCATGATGCTATGTACGTGATAGTGACGTACTCCATGAAATATTATATAGTCCACATGTCGATAATGTGTTATGTGATGATTGAATATATATTCGATAGGATCCGAGTGACATGTCACTAGGAACTATGCGATCTAAACTCATTGAGTTGTGGTCTAAGTTTATCATATATGTGGCATCTGAACTCATTGAGTTATGGTCTGGGTTCATGATGTACGCGTCACATGTTTTTGCGTCCGGGTACTGGTCTCGTATATTCTACCAGTGGCTGGGTAGTCTGGCAAGTGTTCCATATTACAATTGAACTCATATAATTGTTGACACGCTACTTTATTAATTAGATCTTTAGCTGTAGTATTTTTAGTCCAGACGTTCGCACTTCTGGAGGCGTTTATTGGGCCAACTATCCCCAAGATGACATGAAGGGTTGGAGATGTGCAAATCAGTTGCTAGCTCCTTTGTTCAACGCATGAAACCAGAGGATGAAGACACCTTTATCCGACAAACTCATTGAAGCTCATAAGACCTCCCTTATTCGCATTACTTTACTCAAGTTTTTCTTCATTGTGTGAGTAAAATTATTTCTATGTTACTTTTTTAAGAATGTAAGACAATGTATATGAATTAGAGAAAATATTAAAAAGACCTTTGCTTAGAATTCTTAAAAAATTATTGAAGTATATATTTCTAGAATTCATGGGTTACAATAATAAGGAATGAATAAACATATGAAATAATTAATTGTTTTTTTTTTTCATAAAATTTGATAGCTAAAAAAGGCAGAAGTTAATGAACTGCATTTTCTACTTGTGGTCAATGAAGGATGGGCATTGTATGATGACTTTGACATCTTTTTAGGGGTGAACATCCTCTGTCATAATCATTGGATGGTGGTGGGAGGCAATTACCGCCTCCAACTTTGCATGGAACTTGACAATTTTTTCCTAGTCCTGGGTAGCTAATTGGTGTCACATTTGTACCCTCTTCCATCACCATTGAGCTTATCACCATTGTACAAATCCATAACACCATGATCCTCTTCCCCACTCCCATTTTCTTCCAAGAAATATACAATTCTTTATTTAATTAAAACTTTACATTATCTTCCAATCACAAGTTTGGGTTTTATATAGATTCATGATAGTTGTGTATTTAGTAAAATGTTTAACCATAAATACAATATTTCAACATTTTAAAGACATTTTTAGTAAATAAGATGATGAACTCATAATAGAATTCCCTATTCTCTTTTAATCCTATTCATCCTTTACTAAATTATACATGCAGTACTAGATAAAAAAATGACATGTTAAATATCCCTTTTCTTTATCAACTACCAATTTGTGTAATATTTCTTAATGAAAATATAAAGGAAATCTCATCCCTTTCTTTTTCTGCCAACCTGTTACTATCCCCTAAAACTTGAAAATCACTTATTTGACTAAAGGTGATTGTGCAATTTTATTTGAAATAATAAGTCATTCACTATTTTTTTTTTGTTTTATTTCCTAAAGTATGTTATAACATCCCAAATTAGGGCTTAGTTGGAATAGTGGTTTCGAGACCACAAATTCAAAATAAAAATAATTATATTAAGATGGTTTGATGGTGTATGATATGTTTGTATGCTTGTGTGAAAATTTCATGAAGAAATTTTATGTGAAAAGTGCTCGATTGGACTTTAAGGACTAAATTGAATAATTTATAAAACTTGAATTCTAGAAAATTTTGGCATGAAATTGATATGGGTTATTAATTAGAGATCCTTAAATAGTAATTTGACCAAGTTCTAAAAAATTGGACAAAAAAGAGATTGAATTGGTAAAATTTGAAAGAATGACTAAAAGGGCATTTTTGTCATTGGGTAATTAAAAGATTAAAATGGGAAAAATGAAGCAAAAAACTTGTCCATCTTCTTCTTTCTTGGCCGAAAATCAGCATGGACACCATGGCCAAGGTTTTGTCACTTCCACGCTCAACAGTAAGTGCTCCCAAGCCCCGTTTTTAAAGTTCTTTGCATTTTTAAAGTCCTCGTAACATGATCTACCCATTTCTACCCTTATTTTCAAGTAGGGTTCATGTTTAAAAATTGACCCATGCATGACATGTTAGTATTTTGATGTTTAATGGAATATTAGTATTTTGATGTTTAATGAAATAATATGAAAGATTGATGTGTGTTTACATATTTTACTAAGTGATTTTGCATGAAAATGCTTAAAAAGGACCAAATTGTAAAAGTTGCAAAATGGGTAGTAGAATTGTGAAATAAAAGAGAAATGTGGACTGCTATAAGTGTAAAAAATGGTTCGGCTAAGCTTAAAGTGCAAAGGAAATGAACACATTTCATTTTACGAGCCTAGGAGCCAAAGTGCAAATATGTGAAAGTTTAGGAGCAAAATTGTAAATTTTCTAAAGTACAATTTTTGGGTCGATTTGAATAAGTTATACTTGAAATGTTAGATTGAGAAAATGAGAGTCGGGCTTAGATCAGGAATGAACGGGATTTTGGATTAAATCGGAATAAATAACCTTACTTGCATTCGAGGTAAGTTCTTGTGATAAAAGTAATGCAATATCATGCTTGAATTGTAATGCTATATTATTACCTCATAAATTGAATGATTTTTTATACGGATGTACACGACGAGAACTCGACAAGTAAGTACCTACGATAATGTTATCGTTGTTGTGTTTGAATCTAAATTGGTATGTTAATTTGATTATGTTAAATTAAATGTTTATGATGCTATATATGTAACGCCCAATTTTCGGGTTTTCTGTGTTTCTGTGATTTTTAAAATTTGTGTGTGTTCTGGTTGGTTAGAATATATATTTTAGTAGGTTAGAATATATATTTTAGTAGGTTAGTGGGCCTTAAAGTTTAATGTGTTGGACTTATGACACAAATGAGTTGATGGCCTAGTGGTGGTGGCGTGATCTGGCATGTGAGAGGACTTTAGTTTGAATCCCTTGGCACGCAAAGGTTGATTATTTTGCTATGTTGGGACGGCAAGAGTTGGTGTTGGTTTTAAACTCTGATGATGGAGGGATCCCACATCGGGAAGCTAACATAAGTTTAGATGGAGAGCTGGATTTAAATAGAACAAACCATGAGAAGAGTTGGCATACTCTTCTTGGCTGATCCCTTTCGCTTGGTGGCGTGCTCGTTTGGGTTGGGCGTCAGCTAAGAGTGTGGGAGCGCGGATTAACTGCAGTCTCCTAACAGGTGTGAATTTCTCATTACTCTAGTAGTAGGACAGCTATTTCGGGCCGCGATGGGCTGAAATGGGCCATGTAGTCCCGTTGGGTTCGTAGGCCTAAATGGATAAGTTGTAGAATTACTAAAATACCCCTGTAGGGTAGGACTATCGATTTAACCCTGGAGGGTAAAATGACTATTTTGCCCCTCGTGCGTAAATGACTAACTTGTGTGATGATTGGGTTAGTTGACGTGGATTTTTGGTAGTTATCGTTAATTCGTAAGTCTAATGTATTAGTGATCGATCATGGGATTATCGCGTGGGAGATATCGTCATCAATCGTCATCAACCAGGTGTGTAAACGACACCCTCCCGTAGACTGAATCGGTAAAAGCTGAAATACCGAAACGTTGGTATTTTGTGAACTCGCGAGCGTGCGAGCGCTTGTGAGACAGTTGTTAATGAATATGGCACATTTCGATGATTAGAGTGCAGAGTGTGCATTTTTGTGCACAACGGTATTTTTGGGCTTAATGGGCCAAAAACGGGCCAATGGGCCAACAAGCCCACTTTGGTAAAAAGACGAGGTAAGTACTTCTGATTTCTTGGTAAACGTTAGAATGAGCATCAAAACCCTAGCAATAGGTAATAATTACTGAAATACCCTTATACATGCAAAATTACGATTTTACCCCTAGGGATATTTATTTTATCTGAAAAGCATGATGTTCTATTTCTGTGTACGTATGCCATGACATATTATTCTGTTGCATGGGACATGGGTTTATATTGATGGAGGAAGCGTTCTGGCAGTCTCGCTACAATTTGGTGGCCTCGCCACATATATCTGTTCTGGTGACTTCGTCACAGTATCTGGCAGCCTCGTTGCAATCTAGTGGCTTCGCCACATATATATATATCTGTTCTGGTGGCCTCACCACAATATCTGTATTTGGTGACTTCGTCACAATATCTGGCAGCCTCGCTGCATTTTCTGCGGTGTGTAGCGGTTGGATGGGTTGAGTAGTCTCCCCACATGGTGCAAGGCTGGTACGGGGGTGTTATGAATGGCTCTGGGTTGGGATTTCTGCATTCATGATATATTGGTTCTGTATTTGCTATGGGCCTATGAGTTTCATTCTGATTTCTGTACTGGGCCAAGGCTCAGATAAGTCTGACTATGAGGTTTGATCTATTTTGGGCTATGGTTGGGTTATGTTACACACTGAGTTTACCAAACTCACCCTTTACTTTCATCTCTGCAAGAAATCCCCAACCATAGTGGGCTTGGAGCTGTGAGGGATTCGGAGTGGTCACATCATCTGCAAAGTTGGTTTTTCTAAGCTTGGTTATTTTTATTATTTTTTTATATTCTGATTTAATTTTGGGTTTTAAGTTGTAATAAGGCCGCTATATAAATTTCCCTTTCCGCTATGGTTTTTATTTTCTGATTATATTTATACTATGTCGAAACTGCTAGTGTTAGGCTGCGCGGGTTTTCAAAATTAATGAACGTTTTCAAGACTCAACAAGCACGACAAATGGATAACCTAAAGATTGATAAACCGGCTTTTCAGTCAATTGCTGTTTTTATAAAGACCACCCTAATCACTTAAACCAACGAATGCATACTAAGTCGTAAGTCTATGTGACACGCCGATCCGCCATAATGTGCGGGCAGTGCGGTGTTATTTATTTAGTGGTATCAGAGCCAAATTGCAACAACTCGACTGTGGAACGAGTCTAAAAACGGGAGTTTTAAAGAAACATTGAATAAAGGTTTTCGAAAATCATTTTTTAGGAACTTGATTATAAATTTTTTTCGAGAATGTTTCCAATATTTTCTCTTTACAAATAGATGATTTTAAAGATTAAAATCAGTTTTCTAAAATTTGTTTTTCTAGAAAGTGGCACACCGAATCTCCGGCCCAAGTCTGTAAGTTTTCTAAGCCTTTCTGATTGTTTCTGAAATATCTGTTATATGCTTGTACAAAACCTTATCATGGTACTTTAGTTAGGGTAACACTGGAACTATAGAAACTCTGATAAGTAGACTGAGACTGTAGCTAGGCTACCGCGAAAGAAAACAAACTCAAACTCTAAATTACTGTTATTTATAAGACATCTGTAATAAACACTAAAATATTAAACTGATTCATAAAATTCTTAATCAGATAATACGAAATGAGTACACGACCAGTTCATGGAAGAGGTCGTGGACGTGGCCGAGGTAATGCTCAAGCTGAATCTTCGTCTTTAGGACATGTGCCGGCAGCAGATGCACCGGTACCATCGACAATGGAGGTAGAGTCTCATGATCAAGGTGCTAGGGACGATTCACTGTCCCAGGCGATGCCCCGAGTTTTGGAAAGGGTTGTTGGGGCAAGTATGGGAAACAGAATTCGGGGGTCTATTTCTGAGTGGCTCCGGGCCAATGGAGCAGAGATATTTAGGGGCGTATCTGGTGTAGCTCCGAATGTGGCTGAGTATTGGTTAGAAGCCACAGAGCGGATTATGAATGATCTGGACTGCTCTGTGGAGCAGAAGCTGAAGGGAGCCATATCGTTACTCAGGGATGAGGTTTATTAGTGGTGGCTCACGGTGAGAGATGGAACTCCTATTGACAGTGTGACTTGGGAGCTGTTTAAGACAGCCTTCAAAGGAAAGTATGTTGGGGCTAGTTACGTGGGCGCCACGGAAAAAGAATTTCGAACTGGTTCAAGGGACTAAGTCAGTGGCTGAGTATGAGTCTGAGTTTCTGAGACTGAGCCGGTATGCTTCTGAGATTGTTGCTACAGAGTATGAGCGTAGTGTACGCTTCGAGGATGGTCTGAGAGATGAACTTAGGGTGCTGATTGCTCCGCAGAGGGATCGTAACTTTGCTGCTTTAGTAGAGAAAGCTAAGATAGCTGAGGAAGTGAAGCATACAGAAAGACAGAATCGTGAGAAAGATCGAAACTGTTTTAGGAGAGATTCAGGACTTTCAGGTGGTATGAACAGGAATGTTAAGAGAGCAAGGGTAATGGAGCCATTTCGAGCGATCGATGAATCTTTGTTAGACCGCAGGGTTGTAGGAGTTGTGGGAAGATACATATGGGCGAGTTTCGGAAACGTTCTGGTACTTATTTTTGATGCGGATCTATGGAGCATAGGGTTAAAGACTGTCCCCAGGAACCAGATCAGGTTCAAGTTTTAGAGCAGAGGGTCGCTAACCAGTGAGGGGTGGACCACAGTTTTCGAGAGGACATAGGCATGGCAGAGGTGGTAATGAAAATGGTCAAGGAAGAGGAGCGCCTGGCAGGGGTGCTGGATTTGCTGAGGCTCGTCAGCTGGTGTTGGTGTATGCAGCTCGTCACCGAGAGGAGGGTGATGCACCTAATGTCATAACTAGTAGGTTTCTGATTTCTAGTATGCCATATACTGCATTGATAGATGTTGGATCTACCCATTCGTATGTTGCATGTGCTATATCTGGGTCGCTGGGTGTGCGCTCTGAGGTGACCGTGAGTGGGGTATCTATACTAAGTCCTTTGGGTCACTCGGTTAGGATAGATAATCTGTATAGAGATGTGCTTATAGAAACTCAAGGAAAAGTTTTCTCTAGAGATCTGATGGAGCTACCTTTCAGAGAATTTGATCTCATTTTGGGAATGGATTGGCTTGTTAAGCATAGGGCTACTTTGGATTGTACTGCTAAGCAAATGATGTTAAAGACCATAAAGGATGAGGAGGTTTAGGTGATAGGCAAGCGTAGGGATTATCTGTCTAATGTGGTGTCGGCAATGAGAGCCGAGAAGTGGATTCGAAAGGGATGTGAGGCTTATTTGGCATTTGTAAGCCATTCGAAAACTAAGGGTCTGATAGTGGATAAAGTTAGAATCGTCAAGGATTTTCAAGATGTTTTTCCAGAGGAGCTTTCGGGTTTGCCCCCGAACCGAGAGGTTGAGTTTAGAATCGACTTGTTGCCTGGAATGGTACCGGTGTCCATTGCACTTTATAGGATGGCACCGAAGGAGTTGGTGGAGCTGAAAGCCCAAATTCAAGAGTTATTGGATAGAGGCTTCATTAGACCAAGTGTGTCTCTGTGGGGAGCACCAGTGTTGTTCGTTAAGAAGAAAGATGGGTCAATATGGATGTGCATCGACTATCGGCTGTTGAACAAACTAACGATTAAGAACAAGTACCCACTTATGAGTTATGACACAAACTAACGATTAAGAACAAACAAACTAACGATTAATGTGTTGGACTTATGACACAAATGAGTTGATGGCCTAGTGGTGGTGGCGTGATCTGGCATTTTAGAGGACTTTGGTTCGAATCCCTTGGCACGCAAAGGTTGATTATTTTGCTATGTTGGGACGGCAAGAGTTGGTGTTGGTTTTAAACTCTAATGATGGAGGGATCCCATATCGGGAAGCTAACATAAGAGTAGATGGAGAGCTGGCTTTAAATAGAGCAAACCATGAGGAGAGTTGGCATACCCTTCTTGGCTGATCCCTTTCGCTTGGTGGCGTGCTCGTTTGGGTTGGGCGTCAGGTAAGAGTGTGGGCGCGCGGATTAACTGCAGTCTTCTAACAGGTGTGTATTTCTCATTACTGTAGGAGTAGGACGACTATTTCTGGCCGCGATGGGCTGAAATAGGCCATGTAGTCCCAATGGGTCCATAGGCCCAAGTGGATAAGTTGTAGAATTACTAAAATACACCTGTAGGGTAGGACTACCGATTTACTCCTGGAGGGTAAAATGACTATTTTGCCCCTCGTACGTAAATGACTAACTTGTGTGATGATTGGGTTAGTTGACGTGGATTTATGCTAGTTATCATTAATTCGTAAGTCTAATGTGTTAGTGATCGATCGTAGGATTATCGCGTGGGAGATATCGTTATAAATTGTCATCAACCAGGTGTGTAAACGACACCCTCCCTTAGACTGAATCGGTAAAAGTCGAAATACCGAAACGTTGGTATTTTGTGAACTCGCGAGCATGCGAGCGCTCGTGAGACAGTTTCTAATGAATATGGTGCATTTGGATGATTAGAGTGCAGAGTGTGCATTTTCATACACAACGGTACTTTTGGGCTTAATGGGCTGAAAACGAGCCAATGGGCCAACAAGCCCACTTTGGTAAAAAGACGAGGTAAGTACTTCTGATTACTTGGTAAACGTTAGAATGAGCATAAAACCCTAGCAATAGGTAATAGTTACTGAAATACCCTTATGCATGCAAAATTACGATTTTACCCCTAGGGATATTTTATTTTATCTGAAAAGCATGATGTTCTGTTTCTGTGTACGTATGCCATGACGTATTATTCGGTTGCATGGGACATGGTTTATATTGATGGAGGAAGCGTTACGCGACCTCATTTGCAATCTGTGGCCTCACCACATATATACTGATACGTGACTTCGTCACAATATTTGGCAGCCTCGCTGCAATCTGGAGGCTTCGCCACATATATATATATATCTGTTCTGGTGGCCTCGCAACAATATCTGTATCTGGTGACTTTGTCACAATATCTGGCAACCTCGCTGCAATTTCTGTGGTATGTAGCGGTTGGGTGGGTCGAGTAGTCTTCCCACATGGTGTAAGGCTGGTACGGGGGTGTTTTGGATGGCTCTGGGTTGGGATTTTTGTATTCATGATATATTGGTTCTGTATCTGCTATGGGCCTATGAGTTTCATTCTGATTTCTGTACTGGGCCAAGGCTCAGATAAGTCTGACTCTGAGGTTTGATCTGTTTTGGGCTATGGTTGGGTTATGTTACACATTGAGTTTACCAAACTCACCCTTTACTTTCATCTCTATAGGAAATCCCCAACCATAATGGGCTTGGAGCTGTGAGGGATTCGGAGTGGTCACATCATCTGCAAAGTTGGTTTTTCTAAGCTAGTTTATTTTTATTATTTTTTTATATTCTGATTTAATTTTGGGTTTTAAGTTGTAATAAGGCCACTATATAAATTTCTCTTTCCGCTATGGTTTTTATTTTCTGATTATATTTATACAATGTCGAAACTGCTAGTGTTAGGCTGCATGGGTTTTCAAAATTAATGAACGTTTTCAAGACTCAACAAGCACGACAAATGGATAACCTAAAGATTGATAAACCGACTTTTCATTCAATTGCTGTTTTTACAAAGACCACCTTAATCACTTAAACCAACGAATGCATACTAAGTCGTAAGTCCATGTGACACGTTAGATCTGGCCATAACGTTTGGGCCGGGTATGGGGTGTTACAATGTACATGATAGTGACGTACTCCATGAAATATTCGATACTCCACATGTCGATAATGTGTTATGTGATGATTGAATATATATTGAAAATGAAATGGAAGTTTATATGTGATGTTATGTCATGTTCTATCGCTTAATATCATGAAAATTTTAAATGCCTAATTGTTATCATGAGTAAGTGATTGGTACTATGAACATTGAGGATGATATTATGAGCAAGCTCGACAGAGAAACGATAGTAAGGAAAATCTCGTTTGAACCTTAAGAATAGTTTAGGATACAAGTGACATGTCACTAGGAACTATGCGATCTGAACTTATTGAGTTGTGGTCTGAGTTCATGATATATGTGGCAGCTAAAATTATTGATTTGTGGTCTGGGTTCATGATGTACGCGACACAAGTTTTGGTGCCCGGGTCTGGTCTCGTATATTCTACCGGTGGCTGGGTAGTCCGGCATGTGTTGCAGATACCTGATAGCCTTTGTGAGCAGACTCGTGAGTAGCTCAAATGCGAGCAACATGTGATATGTTATATGAGGTAGCGTTGGCTACATATGAGGCACTTCGGTGCGAGATTCTGATGTATCCAATAGTATTCCAAGTGCTCAACGGATAGTCCAAAGAAAAGTGTAATGAGTAATCCAAAGATTATGTCAAAGAAAGGAGAAGGTATGATCATGTTGAAAGGGTACAGGTATGTACTCGAAACTCCTGAGCAATGACCTTAATATTTGACAAACATGTGGTAATGTTGCAATTGATAAGGTTATGATTATGAGACCTTGTTGAGATGCAAATGAATGAATTATGATTATAAGACTTTATTGTACACTATGCTAATGATATGATTACATTATGTTTGGTGAATTATGTTTACATTATGTTTGGTGAATTATGTTTGAATGAATAAAGAACTTGAAGTATGATGCAAATTATGAGTTCACAATCTACAACGTGGGAAGGTAAATGTGTGATAAGAGTTTTGAATAGAGTATGTAACTATACCTATGATATGCTCGTGATATATGCTATGTTATGAGAACGTTATTAATTTAAGTAAATAAATGACAATATATGTTTGTTATTTTCATACGAGCTTACTAAGATTTAAAGCTTACCCCTCCTATTTCCATTTCTTTAGTGTTGTCAAGTTGGCTCGGGGTTGGAGATCGTCGGAGGTAGCATCACACTATCAAGCTATCACCTTTAGGGTATTGAAAAATCTTAAGTGTTTTCGAGTGAGTGACATGTATAGAGGCTCAGTTATTATGATATGAGCTTTTATGATTTGGCCAAAGATGTTGGCTTATATTGATTCATTTTGTATAGCCATGAGATGTGGCTTATATTGGTTATGGCTTGTAAGCCTATTTATCCATGCTATATGTTAATGCCCTGTGATGTGGTTATGTGATTATGCTAGGTTGCTATAATTGGATAGTGTTTTAGTATGTATGCTTGATAAATGCCTTATGACCAAATCGAAGTGGTCATAATTATGGATTAAAAGTGTGATATGGAAATAAACCAATAATGCTTTGAATATGAAATTGGTGTAGAATGTCTTAGATAAGTATGTCGTCAAATGAATGTGAAATGATGCATTTAGACTTGGTATAATATGAGTATGTGAAACACACGTATGACGGTATGAAAATGCTATAATTGAGTCTTAATAGAGGATGTTTAATCATTAAATTGATGTTATATTATGTGTCTATGATGTGTTTAAGTATGTGAGGGATGAAGGGTAACAGAAGGCTTGAAAAATAGCCTAAGTGGTGACCACATGGGTAGAGACACGGCTGTGTGTGTTAGCCGTGTGGAGGACACGGCCTGGAGACATGGGCATGTGTCTTGGGCGTGTGAAGTTTGTACCATTTCTGCGAGAATATAATTCGTCACACGGCCTATCACACGGGCGTGTGGCTTGGCCGTGTGGTTCAATTTGTTTTGTTGATGTCATAAACAGAGAGTTACACGGCCTGAGTGCACGGGCATGTCGAGGGCTCATGGGTGTGTGACCTTGTTTCATGGAAAAGTTTTCTAATTTTTCCCAAAACCTTCTAAAGTTCTCGGTTTAGTCCCTAACTACTTTCAATGCATGTTTGGGGCCTCGAAGGCCCGTGTAAGGGACATTATGCATGTGTATGAATAATTTTAAATTGAAAGAAATCTAGTGGCCAGTTTTGCATGTGAGCATCTTTTTAAGTATGGTAATGCCTCGTACCCTGTCCCGGCCTTGGATACGGGTAAAGGGTGTTACATATGTGGTAATCCTATTTTGTCCGGGTTAAATTTGGGTTTTTGTTTTAAGAGTTTACTATTATTATTTCCTTTATGTGAAATTTAATTTTTATTATTTCTTCTATTTTATTTATTAGTAAAAGTTCTATCATATGCGTATGCTTGTGGAAATTATGTATTTAGAATATAATTTTTTTTTAAAATAACGTAATTATTTTAACCTAAAACTAAAACTATCCCTAAGTTAACTATTCATTTCTCCTATTCCTAGTTTCACAACGCGAGTCTTATCAACCAAGAATCAATTTTAGCCCAAATTATTAATTAAGTCAACAATAACCTTCCATTAACTATTTACTACCCTTAGTTAAAAATACCCTCTCGGTTTCATTTTCACCTAGAATTACCGCCTAAGATGCCCCTCAGTCTCACCTAGGCATAGAGATACTCTCTCGGCCCCATCACTTGGTATGAATTCTACTCAACAGGATACCCTCTCAGTCTCACCTGTTTAGATCTTCTACCAGGGTTGCACTTCCTTATATATTAAGTATTTTCAAATAAGAACTCAATATTAGGTTTGTAACACCTCAAAATCTAAGCATTTATTTTTGTTGTTGTGTTGCATAAATGCATGCTTGCTTCAGTAGTTAAGTGTCCTAAGAAGTGTTGAAGAAGTCTTGAGTTCAAGCCTTGGCTTGTACAAAGTTTTTTTTTTTACTTTATTAAACCCTATCTCTAGTCAGTAGGCTTCTTAAATAAATTTGTGTAAAACATGTCATAAAGTGCCTGCTTGTCTAGGGGATAGTGGTGTGTGGAGTGTTCCTTAGGGTCTGAGATTCGAGGCTTGGCGAGGAAAGAGGAGCATTTCATTTTACTACAAGTGTAATGGAAGTGTCCTAGGTTGACCAAAACTGAGGTGTTTGAATGGAGTTTGAATGGGTGGTTGAGAAAAGTATGTTGGAGAGAGTTATGGACGGATTGGGTGAGTGATTTTAGGAGTAGTGTGGGGAGAAAAATTTTGAGATCTTGAAGGGATATGGATAGTGATCAGTTGGAGAGATTTGAGGAGCCAAAGGAGGAGAGTGCTAGGGGTGCCGATTAGGTGAAATTCATTTTGGCAAAAATCAGTCATATGACCTTTTACTCTGAATGTCGAAATTTTGTTCTTGTTTTGCTCTAAAATTTTGGTAGCTTTTACCTTTTGCTTCTTTTGCATTTTGGTTGAGGTCGAATTGACCATTTGTGTAACACCCCTCACCTATATCCAATGACAGGACAGGGCTCGAGGCGTTACCGGACTTAAATGTTCACAAACATACAAAACCGGGGTACCAAATTTTGCCCAAAATTAAAACTTTTCAATCACATGCATATCGTCCCTTATACAGGCCTTCGAAACCTAAAACAAACATTGGGGCGGTTCGGGACGAAACAAAAAACATTCGATAAATTTTGGGCAACTTAACAATATTCTAGCTTTGGAGAGTCTCATACCCGTGTGGGTGGGGCTGTGTGGTCACACACGCCTGTTTGGCTTGGGACACGCCCGTGACCTCAGCCCGTGTAACTCTCTAATTATGACGTCAACAAAATAATTTATGCCACACGGCCAGGCCACACGCCCATGTGCTAGGTCATGTTCTCCACACAGTTGAGACACATGGCCGTGTCTCTGCCTATGTAGCTAATAGTTAGGTTATTTTCCAAGCCTTAGGTTGACTTTATTTTTCTCTCGTACTTTTACATATCATAGACACAAATTACAACATCAATTTAATGTTTCATCAACCTTTAGTGAAATTCAATTAGACAATTTGCATGTGTCAAACATGTGTTTATTACCCAACACTTAATCTCTACAATTGTCCATGTTTAATCATTATCATCTAACTACCATGCCACACATTCACTCCATGGCTACGACTATCTCGAATGGTCCTAGGGCGTTCATCACATACATGTGTCATATACTTCATATACATAGTGAACAAGCATAATCAAATAACCACATCATAAGACATTAACACATACCATGGACAAATAGGCTTACAAGCCAAAATCATTATAAGCCACATCTCATGGCTATATACAATGAATTAATATAAGCCAACATCTTGGCCAAAACATAAAAACACATATCAATAATTAATCTTCTATACATGCCACTCACTTGAAGATGCTTAAGGCTTATCGATAACACTTATTGATAGCTCGATAGTGTGATGCTGCCTCCGACAATCTCCAACCCCAAGCCAACCTGAGGACACTAGATGAAATGGAACGAGGAGTAGGATTTACTCTTAGTAAGTCCATATGAAAATAATAGGCATTATAACAACATATTTTCTTAGGTAAAACAACCATAATTACACTTTTACTCATGTTCTGGTCAAGCTGTCTACTCAAGTCATAGTCGATAAATTATTTATAACTTGAGCTACAGGACTTCAATTTAAGATCCGTTAATTTTCCCTAAAACTAGACTCATATATATTCTTATCATAAAATTTCAAAAATTTTTGGTCTAGCCAATAAGTACAGTTTATTCTTTAAACTCTCCTCTGTTTCGCTGTCCAACAGTTTCGACCTCTATCTACTAAAAATCAAATATCTCATAGTACGAGACACGGATAATGTTTTTGTCTCTTTATATTAAAAATATACTCATCAAGTATTTCAGTCATATGAATTTTAACTCATAATTATTTTTTTTTACAATTTTTTAGTGATTTTCTAAAATTAAGACAGGGAAGTCTGGAATCACTCCAACTTTGTCTCACAAGAATTCAAATATCTCATAATACATGATTCTTTTACTTACATCGTCTTCTTTAAGTGGAACTAGACTCATTAAACTTTAATTTCATATATTATTCAGCCTCTAATTCGACTTCCGCCATTTATGGTGATTTTTCAAAGTCAGGCTGCTGCTGCTGTTCAACACTATTTCGGTGCAAAATCACAATATCTATCATAATTTCATTGTCACATTGATCATGGACTCATTATTTCATAAATCCCATATTCAATTACAAAATGTAAGTTAACAATATATTGCAACACAATTCATAATCATAAGCATAAGGATGGTTCGTCTTTCAAATCTTTTCACTTGTTTATCATGTATACACATACATATGCATGAATCCGCTTACTCATCATTTATCACATTTCAATAAGGTATCACTTATGAGTATAATATACGTACCTGTACATACTCATAGCATAGCAATTAACTTTACCTTGATCACCACGCCCATATCGGGACTTTCATTGCATTATTCATTATAATACCCGTTGAATTTCTCAGAAATCTCGATGGATAATCCATTTATCGTCAAGTCATACAAGTGATCGCCTCAAATACGCACTCCCGTGAACCTCACATCTTACGGCGGGATTACCAGTTCAGGCTAAATCCCTCGTAATATAAACTCATAGAGTGTTGTCGGGATTACCAGTGTAGGGTAAATCCCTTGTAACGACAAGCACTCTCAATGAGCTCGGATCTGAATTACCAATCCAGGCTAAATTTAGACCCTAATCGGATTACCCGTCCGGGCTAAATCCACCATGCACACATATTATTCGAGGGGCTCAATCACTTTAGGAATACCCGGCCGGGCTAGATCCTTTCTATATTTGAGATCAACAGATTACCCGTCTGGGCTAAATCCTTTTCTGCAACACATGCAGGATCTCAAGTCATGTAAGCCATTGTTTATCCATTGAATTTCCCTTTTTATTCAACCGAGATTTTTCTCTTTTCATCAAGTGTCTCATTATGCATAGCTGATCATGCAATGTACATCCAATTCAACACATTCCCATGTTTATTTAGACATTAGTCCATGAAATAAACAAGGTATTGCATATAATTATATTTAGGCATTTGTATAATCTTCATATCAACTAAATAAATATCCATCACACAATGTTAACACATCAATTTAAGTTCAAGTATGAACAATAATAATATCATTGCATTATCATTAACATATGAACTTACCTCGGCTTCGAGTACGACTATTTATTTCGAATTTGTGCTGAACCTTGTTCAACCCCGTTCTAAGCTCGAATCTTGTTTTCCTTGGTCTATAACATCACATTTAGCGTAATAATTAGTCACATTATTCATATGGGTCCAAAAATCATATTTTTACAAATTTATATTCTGACCCCTAAACTTTCGCATATTTGCACTTTTGCCTCAAAACTCGTAAAATGATTTTTATTCAATTTCCTTGCATTTCGAGCCTAGCCGAATCATTTTCATAACTATGGCAGCCCCTAATTTCCACTATATCACCCTTTTATGACCAATTTTACAATTTTTACAAAACGGTCCTTTCGGGCGTTTTCATCAATACACACCGAGCCTTCATATTCTACCATTAAACATCAAAATACATGCATATCATTCATGGGTAAATTTTTAAACACAAAACCTAGCTCAAATAAATGGTAGAAATAAGTAGATCATGTTACCAAGACTTCAAAAAATGTAAAGAACATTAAAAACGGGGCTCGGGATCACTTACAAATGAGCTTGGAAGCTTGAACCAAACCCTATCCATGGCTTCTATGGGGGTTTCGGCTGGTACATGGAGAAGATGACAAAATTTTGGCTATTTTGGCTTTTTAATTTTAATTATTGGATTACCGAAATGCCCCTAACTTAAAAAAATTTTATTACACCCATTTCATGTCTATTTTTGTCCAACAATTAACTAATGGTCTAATTACCATATAAGGACCTCCCATTTAAACTTTCATAACAATTAGACACCTCTAACATGTAGAACTCAACTTTTGCACTTTTTACAATTTAGTTCTTTTGACCAAATTGAGTGCCCAAACGTCGAAATTTTGGAACGAAATTTTCACTAAATCATTCCGTGAAATCGTAGACCATAAAAATATAATAAAAATAAATTTTATTACGTCAGATTTGTGGTTCCAAAACTAATGTTCAGACTAGGCCTTAATTCGGGATGTTAGATTTCTCCCCCCTTTAGGGATTTTCGTCCTCGAAAATTTTACCAGAAAAGTGGTTTTGGTTTTTCACTTGGATTCCTCAATCCTATAATCGATGTCAAAGAACTTTCACTCAAGCTAAGCTTTTACTACCTATCTCTTTAAATTCCACATGCAAAAATTAGGAATGGTATTCACTTTACAACACTTCCACTAAAACTTAATCTCTATCAGAAAACTCATGTACTCGAAAGTCCGATCCATACCATCATGTTACTTATACATTTGCACCCAAATCCTTTCGGATTCAAATAGTGAAACAAGCCAGTTCATCTCGGCCTCATACTCTTTATAACTCCATACAGTCCGATTATTTGCCAAATCAACTCTCAGTTACCTTTCATTTCAAAGCCTCCTCTGGCTTTCCCAAGAAATCATGCTATGAAACCCGGATCTCAATCTGATTAGTGGGTATTAAAATTTCAAGATATCCAACAATGATAAAGACACAGAATTCTATGAATCTAGTGAGCAGACATTCAGGCATACCCGCATAATTTTACAAATCTCATGACGTTTAACAACACTACATATTACTTTCCTCTTTCAAGGACAAGAATAATCCAAACAACAAAATCCATATTAACTTTCTCTATCTCCATTCTAATGTCCAAACGACAAAAATAATTTTGATGATTCTTGCTATACATCATTGACCTTTTAACATTTCAAGAATTTATACACAAAGATCAACAATGAACATTTCATCATCTTTTATACTCAGATTTTTCTACTGTATATCTTCTAAGAAACATACACTTCTCAATCAAACTATTCGTCTCTTTTACCCGTGAAGAAATAAAATCTTATTCTCAGGCATGAACATCTCGTTAAATTCTAAACATATATTCTACACAGATTGAACAGTCAAGTTGACCTTATTCATCCGTAATTAATATTTCAAGAAATTCTCTCTTCTAGTCAACAGAACAATTCAACATGCATCATTCCAAATTCACTTATTTTGCCAATTGAAGACCATAACAAATGCATTAGCATAAGTAATACTGATATCTCAATTGAATATATTAGCTTTGATTAACTCACTTGAGAAAAGAAATCCACCATACAAATTGGGACTTGAAGTTTCACCATATTTTAAGGATCAATTCAGAGGTATAGTCATACTTGTTCTTTACATACATCAATCACAAGCTGGATATCATGCTCTAAATGCAAGCCATGATCAAAAAGTTACAAGATAAAATATCCAGAAAACTCAAGATAGAGAAATCTGAAACGGAGAAGCCCAGAATAAAGAAATCCAAGATAAAAAATCCATGATAAGGAAATCCAATTTATAGCACTGCATCAGAAGACTGAGAACCAAACTCATAAAAATATGAAAGACCCCAATTTACGACAGGAAATATATGCTTCTCATATATATAAAATCAGTCAGAGCAATGAGCGATAGAGACAAAATCATGGCACCATACACAATTTCTCATCGATTCCCAACAGGCGGAATATAACAAAATACCATAGAAAAACAGAACCATGTAGATCATAAGCCAATTAGATTGACAGCGTATTCATCTAACGTTAAGATCAATGAAAAATTACATAATATAAGAATTCATCAGAGATTAGATAGTCCCAATATCATTTTTGAGGTCAAATAATCTCATATAATATCTCAATAGAGACAGTCACAAATTATTCACTGTAATTACCATACTTGGACATTTCACATTTCGTACATTATTCCTTTAAGTATTTTTGTTGTCCCAGATTCCATAATATTCCTTTCACTAAGAGAACCAGTTCACGAGGGAATTTCAATCAATACATTTCTCGAAATCATACCAGGATAGAACATTTTAACAAAATTAACCTTTTTCACTAACTACGATGTTGTGAAAATTAAACAATCTTTCGGTCAATCTGATATCCTTTCTAGCTCATGTTTGTACTTATTAACCCATTCTCAATCTCTAACCATACTTATAATCATTCTATCATTGAACTCTTTGGTTTCTCACCCAGAAACTCATTCAACATAAAATTTAGGATTTTCCATTATAAAACTCCACTTTGGAAAGGGAGAGGGGGTCATAAGGCCTCTGACTCGACTCATTGTGTTACATATACATGTAACACAATTTTCATCATCATAATCACGTCATTCATTTCAGGTAAACTAAATATCATATTGATTTTACACCCACTTTCCAGTTATCTCATTTTAACAAGTATACTTATACATGCATTCCATGTTTTCTGGATAACTTTACTTATCTATTCATTTAATCATACAAGTCATACACATGATATCATACATGGGCCAATAGACACAGATAAATTTATCACAATCTATACTTTTACCTCGTACACCATCATTTAGACATATTGTTACAATCATATAAATCAGTCCAAGCAATTTAACACATTTACTTAAGATATACGAGCTTATCAACCATAATCTTTCATATAAGTGTACGTGAATGTTCATTCCATCTACATCTTTAGTAAGTTATCTAAACACATGCATTTACTCGAGCAAATCGACCATTTACATCATAGAATTATCTATTAATCATAAATAAGCTCATTCTACCATATACACATTCCATGAATCCTTATTCGTACCTTTCAAAGGTTCAGTTCGTCGTGACTATACTTGAATATTTTAGCATCACATTCACATGGTCAGCATAGCTCGGTTGGAGAGTACCATTGTCTAAACAAAATGGCTTTCATGCGCTTTGGGAGACATCACACTATCACATATCGTTGGCATGTATAGTTGAACTCTCATATATATGCTCGGTTAGTCTGAGAACCGACTAAATCATAGCTCTGATACCACTAAATGTAACACCCCTCACCTATATCTAACGCTGGGACAGGGCTCGAGGCGTTACCGGACTTAAAAATTCACAAACATACAAAACTGGGTCACCAAATTTTTCCCCAAATTAAAACTTTTCAATCACATGCATATCGTCCCTTATACAGGCCTTTGAGGCCTAAAACATACGTTGGGGCGGTTTGGGACAAAACGAAAAACATTCGATAAATTTTGGGCAACTTAACAATATTCTAGCTTTGGAGAGTCTCATGCCCGTGTGGGTGGGGTTGTGTGGTCACACACGCCAGTGTGGCTTGGGACACGCCCGTGACCTCAGCCCATGTAACTCTCTATTTATGACGTCAGCAAAATAATTTATGCCACACGCCCATGTGCTAGGCCATGTTCTCCACACGGTTTAGACATGTGGCCGTGTCTCTGCCCGTGTAGCAAATAGTTAGGTTCTTTTCCAAGTCTTATGTTGACCTTATTTTTCTCCCGTACTTTTACATATCATAGACACAAATTACAACATCAATTTAATGTTTCATCAACCTTTAGTGAAATTCAATTAGATAATTTGCATGTGTCATACATGTGTTTATTACCCAACACATAATCTCTACAATTGTCCATGTTTAATCATTATCATCTAACTACTGTGCCACACATTCACTCCATGGCTATGACCATCTTGAATGGTCCTAGGGCGTTCATCACGTACATGTGTCATATACTTCATATACATAGTGAACAAGCATGATCACATAACCACGTCATAAGACATTAACACATACTATGGACAAATAAGCTTACAAGCCAAAATCATTATAAGCCACATCTCATAGCTATATACAATGAATTAATATAAGCCACCATCTTGGCCAAAACATAAAACCAAATATCAATAATGAAGCTCCTATACATGCTAGTCACTTGAAGATGCTTAAGGCTTATCGATAAACCTTATTGATAGCTCGATAGTGTAATGCTGCCTCCGACGATCTCCAACCCCAAGTCGACCTGAGGACACTAGATGAAATGGAACGGGGAGTAGGCTTTATGCTAAGTAAGTCCATATGAAAATAATAAGCATTATAACAACATGTTTCCTTAGGTAAAACAACCATAATTACACTTTTACTCATGTTCTGGTCAAGCTGTCTACTCGAGTTATAGTCGATAAATCATTTATAACTTGAGCTACAAGACTCCAATTTAAGATCTGTTAATTTTCCTTGAAACTAGACTCATATCTCTTCTTATCATAAAATTTCCAGAATTTTCTGGTCTAGCCAATAAGTACAGTTTATTCTTTAAACTGTCTCCTATTTTGCTGTCTGATAGCTTCAACTTCTATCTACTAAAATTCAAATATCTCATAGTAAGAGACTTGAATAATGTTTTTGTCTCTTTCTATTAAAAATAGTCTCATTAATGATTTCATTCATATGAATTTTAACTCATAATTATTTTTTTACAATTTCTAGTGATTTTCAAAAGTTAAGACAGGGGAGTCTGGAATCACTCCAACTCTGTCTCACAAGAATTCAAATATCTAATAATACATAATTCTTTTACTTACATCGTTTTCTTCAACTGAAACTAGACTCATTAAGCTTTAATTTCATATATTATTCAGCCTCTAATTTGACTTCCACCATTTATGGTGATTTTTCAAACTCAGGCTACTACGGCTGTTCAACACTGTTTTGGTGCAAAATCACAATAACTATCATAATTTCATTGTCACATTGATCATGGACTCATTATTTCATAAATCCCATATCCAATTACACAATGTAAGTTAACATGATATTGCAACACAATTCATAATCATAAGCATAAGGATGGTTCGTCTTTCAAATCTTTTCACTTGTTCATCATGTATACACATACATATGCATGAATTCGCTTACTCATCATTTATCACATTTCAATAAGGTATCACTTATGAGTATAATGTACGTACCTGTACATACTCATAGCATAACAATTAACTTTACCTTTATCACCATGCCCATCTCGGGACTTTCATCGCATTATTCATTATAATACCCGTTGAATTTCTCAGAAATCTCGATGGATAATCCATTTATCGTCAAGTCATACAAGTGATCACCTCAAATACGCACTCCTACGAACCTTACATCTTACAGCGGGATTACCAGTCCAGGCTAAATCCCCCGTAATATAAACTCATAGAGTGATGTCGGGATTACCAGTCTAGGGTAAATCCCTTGTAACGACAATCACTCTCAATTAGCTCGGATCTGAATTACCAGTCCAGGCTAAATTTAGACCCTAATCGGATTACCCATCCGGGATAAATCCACCATGCACACATATTCTTCGAGAGGCTCGATCACTAAAGGAACACCCGTCCTGGCTAGATCCTTTCTATATTTGAGATCAACGGATTACCTGTCCGGGCCAAATCCTTTTCTGCAACACATGCAGGATCTCAAGTCATGTAAGTCATCGTTTATCCATCAAATTTCCCTTTTTATTCAACCGGGACATTTCTCTTTTCATCAAGTATCTCATTATGCATAGCTGATCATGCAATGTACATCCAATTCAACACATTTCCATGTTTGTTTAGACATTAGTCCATGAAATAAACAAGGTATTGCATATAATTTTATTTAAGCATTTTCATTAACATTAATATATGAACTTACCTCGGCTTCGAGTACGACATTTATTTCGAGTTCGTGCTTAACATTGTTCAACCTCGTTCTAAGCCCGAATCTTGTTTTCCTTGATCTATAACATAACATTTAGCCTAATAATTAGTCACATTATTCATATGAGTCCAAAAATCATATTTTTACAAATTTGCATTTTGACCCCTAAACTTTTGCATATTTGCACTTTTCCCCAAAGCTCGTAAAATGATTTTTATTCAATTTCCTTGCATTTTAACCTAGAAGAATCATTTTCATAACTATGGCAGCCCCTAATTTTCACTATATCACCCATTTATGGCCAATTTTACAATTTTTACAAAATGGTCCTTTCGGACGTTTTCATCAAAAACTATTTAGTAAAAGTCATTTATTACACACCTAGCCTTCATGTTCTACCATTAAACATCAAAATACATGCATATCATTCATGGGTAAATTTTTAAACACAAACCCTAACTCAAATAAATGGTAGAAATGAGTAGATCATTCATAGCAATAAACCAATAATGTTTTGAATATGAAATTAGTGTAGAATGTCTTAGATAAGTATGTCGTCAAATGAATACGAAATGACGCATTTAGACTTGGTATAATATGAGTATATGAAACACACATATAACGATATGCAAATGCTATAATTTAGTTTTAATGGAGGATATTTATTCATTAAATTGATGCTATATTATGTGCCTATGATGTGTTTAAGTATGTGAAGGATTAAGGGTAACAAAAGGCTTGGAAAATAGCCTAAGTGGTGACCACACGGGCAGAGACACAGTCGTGTAGAGGACATGGCCTGGAGACATGGGCATGTGTCTAGGGTGTGCACACGGGCGTGTGGGTTGGCCGTGTGGTTCAATTTGTTTTACTGACGTCATAAACAGAGAGTTACACGGCCAGAGTGCACAGGCGTGTCAAGGGCTCACGGGCGCGTGACCCTGTTTCATGGAAATTTTTTTTAAGTTTTTCGAAAACCTTCTAAAGTTCTCGATTTAGTCCATAACTACTTTCAATGCATGTTTGGCGCCTCAAGGCCTGTGTATGAATAATTTTAAATTGAAAGAAATTTAGTTGTCGATTTTGAATGTTAGTATATGTTTAAGTACAGTAACATCTTGTACCCTGTCCCGGCCTTGGATACAGGTAAGGGGTTTTACATGTGAGGTAATCCTATTTTGTCTGAGTTAAATTTGGGTTATAGTTTTAAGAGTTTACCATTAGTATTTCTTTTATGCTAAATTTAATTTTTATTATTTCTTCTATTCTGTTTATTATTAGAAGTTCTATCATATGCGTATGCTTGTGGAAATTATGTATTTAGAGTATAATTTTTTTTAAAATAACATAATTATTTTAATCTAAAACTAAAACTATCCCTAAGTTAACTATTCGTTTCTCCTATTCCTAGTTTAGCTATGAGAGTCCTTTCAGCCAAGAATCAATTTTAGCCTAAATTATTAATTAAGTCAACAATAACCTTCCATTAACTATTTACTACCCTTAGTTAAGAATACCCTCTCAGTTTCATGTTCCCCAATAATTACTGCCTAAGATGCCCTCTCGATCTCACCAAGGCATAGAGATACACTCTTTGTCCCACTACTTGGTACGAGTTCTACTCAACAGGATACCCTTTCGGTCTCACCTATCTAGATCTTCTACTAGGGTGTCACTTCCTTGTAAATTAAGTATTCTCGAACAAAAACTCAATATTAGGTTATTGTTTACTTAATCAATTAATTGGCGAAACAATAAATTCATTCAAAATAAGGATAAAGCACAAAATATATTCCAATATTTATAGAAACATTCAATTAATAAAATTATTGATTGCAATATAAATAGAAGAATAGATGGACAAGAATGCTCATGAATTAATTAATGAAATATCATGATTTCAGAACATCCTCCGCTCGAAATCGAGTAACTTCGAGATATATGCATGTATTGGTTGATTAGTTAATAAGTTAGAGGATGAGAGGTAATAGCTAGTTAATTAATGGCTAACTCGATAAAACTGGAGTTCTAAAGTTCATTTGGAACACTCAAATAAGTTAATCTTGTTCCTGCTTAATTGAATTAAATTTCGATTGTTAAAATTGATTGTCTTTAATTTTAGTTCACTTATTTTATTTTGATTAATTGCCTTTAATTTGGTTTTTCGTATACTAGTTGACACGTTACTTTATTAATTAGCTCTTTAGCTATAGTATTTTTATTCCAGACGTTCGTACTTCAGGAGGCGGTTATTGGGCCAACAATCCCCAAGAAGACATGAAAGATTTGAGATGTGCACATTAGTTGCTAGCTCCTTCGCTCAATGCATGAAAGCAAATGATGAAAACACCTCTATCAAACAAACTCATTGAAGCTCATAAGACCTCCCCTAATCGCATTGCTTTACACAAGTATTTCATCATGGTGCCAATAAAATTATTTCTATGTTACTTTTTTAAGAATGTAAGACAATGTATATCAGTTAGAGAAAATATTAATAAGACCTTTGCTTAGAATTCTTAAAAAATTGTTGAAGTATATATTTCTGGAGTTCATGGGTTACAATAATAAGGAATGAATAAACATATGAAATGATTAATTGTTTTTTTTTCATATAATTTGATAGAAAAAAAAGGGAGAAGTTAATGAAATGCATTTTCTAGTTGTGGTCAATGAAAGATGGGCATTGTATGATGACTTCGACATCTTTTTAAGGGTGAACATCCTCTGTCATAATCATTGGATGGTGGTGGGAGGCAATTACCGCCTCCAATTTTGCATGGAACTTGACGATTTTTTCCCAGTCCTGGGTAGCTAATTGGTGTCGCATTTGCACCGTCTTCCATCACCATTGAGCTTATCACCATTGCACAAATCCACAACACCATGATCCTCTTCTCCACTCCCATTTTCTTCCAAGAAATATACAATTCTTTATTTAATTAAAACTTTACACTATCTTCCAATCACAAGCTTGGCTTTTATATAGATTCATGATAGTTGTGTATTTAGTAAAATGTTTAACAATAAATACAATATTTCAGCATTTTAGAGACATTTTTAGTAAATAAGATGATGAACTCATAACAGAATTCCCTAGTCTCTTTTCACGATATTCATCCTTTCCAAAATTATACATGCAGTACTAGATAAAAAAATGACATGTTAAATATCCCTTTTCTTTATCAACTACCAATTTGTGTAATATTTCTTAATGAAAATATAAAGGAAATCTCATCCCTTTCTTTTTCTGCCAACTGTTACTATTCCCTAGAACTTTAAAATCACTTATTTGACTAAAGGTGAGTGTCCAATTTTATTTGAAATAATAAGTCATTCACTAATTTTTTTTTTGTTCTTATTTGCTAAAGTATGTTATAACATCCCGAATCAGGGTCTAGTTGAAATAGTGGTTTTGAGACCACAAATCCGTAATAGAAATACTTATATTATGATGGTTTGATGGACTATGATATGTTTGTATGCTTGTGTGAAAATTTCATGAAGAAATTTTATGTGAAAAGTGCCCGATTAGACTTTAAGACTAAATTGAATAATTTATAGAACTTGAATTCTAGAAAATTTTTGCATGAAATTGATATGGATTATTAATTAGAGGTCCTTAAATAGTAATTTGACAAAGTTCTAAAAATTTAGACAAAGATGGGCTTGGATTGGTAATTGAAAGATTAAAAAGGGAAAAAAAAATCAAGCAAAAACCTTGTTCATGTTCTTCTTGCTTGGCCAAAAATCACCATGGACACCATGGCTAGGGTTTTGTCACTTCCAAGCTCAATAGTAAGTACTTCTAAGTCCCGTTTTTTATTTTTTTGCATTTTTAAAGTCCTTGTAGCATGATCTACCCATTTCTACCCTTATTTTGAAGTAGGGTTCATGTTTAAAAATTGGCCCATGCATGGCATGTTAGTATTTTGATGTTTAATGGAAGAATATGAAAGATTGATGTGTGTTTAACATTTTTTACTAAGTGATTTTGCATGAAAATGCTTTAAAATGACCAAATTGTAAAAATTGTAAAATGCGTAGTAGATTTGTGAAATAAAAGAGAAATGTGGACTACTATAAGTGTAAAAAAGGGTTCAGCTAGGCTTAAAGTGCGAAGGAAATGAACACATTTCATTTTACGAGCCTAGGGGCCAAAGTGCAAATATGTGAAAATTTAGGGACAAAATTGTAAATTTGCCAAAGTATAATTTTTGGGTTAATTTGAATAATGTGAGTAATAAATAAGTTATATTTGAAATGTTAGATCATGAAAATGAGATTCAGGCTTAGATCGGGAATGAATGGGATTATGGACTAAATTGGAAAAATTAACTGTACTTGCACTTGAGGTAAGTTCGTGTGATAAAAATAACCCAATATCATGCTTGAATTGTAATGCTATATTAATATCTCATAAATTGAATGATTTGTTATACAGATGTACACGACGAGAACTCGACAAGTAAGAACTTACGATAATGTTATCGTTGTTACGTTTGAATCTAAATTGGTATGTTAATTTGATTATGTTAAATTAAATGTTTATGATGCTATGTACACGATAGTGACATACTCCATGAAATATTCGATACTCCACATGTCGATATTGTGTTATGTGATGATTGAATATATATTGAAAATGAAATAGAAGTTTATATATGATGTTATGTAATGTTCTATCGCTTAATATCATGAAAATTTTAAATGCCTTATTGTTATCATGAGTAAGTGATTGGTACTACGGACATTGAGAATGATATTATGAGCAAGCTCGATAGAGAAACGATATCAAGCAAAATATTGTTTGAAGCTTGGGAATAGTTTAGGATACAAGTGACATGTCACTAGGAACTATGTGATCTGAACTCATTGAGTTGTGGTATGAGTTCATGATATATGTGGCATCTGAACCCATTGAGTTGTGGTTAGGGATCATGATGTATGTCACACATGTTTTGCTGTCCGGGTATTAGTCTCGTATATTCTAACTGTGGCTTGGTAGTCCGACATGTGTTGCGCATACTTGACAGCCTTTGTAAGCAGACCCGTGAGTAGCTCAAAAGTGAGCAACATATGATATGTGATATGAGGTAGCGTTGGCTACATATGAGGCACTTCAATGCAAGATTCCAATGTATCCTATAGTATTCCAAGTGTTCAACGAGTAGTCCGAAGAAAAGTTCAACGAGTAATCCAAAGACTATGTCAAAGAAATGACAAGGTATGATCATGTTGAAAGGGTACAGGTATGTACTCGGAACTCCTGAGCAATGACCTTAATTTTTGACGAACATGTGGTAATGTTGCACTTGAGAAGGTTATGATTATGAGACCTTATTGAGATGCAAATGAATGAATTATGATTATAGGACTCTATTGTACACTATGCTAATGATATGATTACATTATGTTTAAGATACCTGATGACCTTGTAGTGAATTATGTTTGAATGAATAAAGAACTTGAAGTATGATGCAAATTATGCGTTCACAATCTACGATGTGGGAAGGTAAATGTGTGATAAGGGTTTTGAATAGAAAGTATGTAACTATACCTATGATATGCTCGTGATATGTGCTACGTTGTGAGTACATTATTGATTTAAGTAAAGAAATGACAATATATGCTTATTATTTTAATACGAGCTTACTAAGCTTTAAAGCTTACCCCCTCTATTCCATTTCTTTAGTGTTGTCAAGTTGGCTCGGGGTTGGAGATCGTCGAAGGCAGCATCACACTATCAAGCTATCACCTTTAGGGTATTGATAAACCATAAGTGTTTTCGAGTGAGTGGCATGTATAGAGGCTTAGTTATTATGACATGAGTTTTTATGATTTGGCCAAAGATGTTGACTTATATTGATTCATTGTGTATAGCCATGAGATGTGGCTTATATTGGTTATGGCTTGTAAGCCTATTTATCCATGCAATGTGTTAATGCCTTGTGATGTGGTTATGTGATTATGCTAGGTTGCTATAATTGGATAATATTTTAGAATGTATGCTTGATAAATGCCTTATGACCAAATCGAAGTGGTCATAATTATGGAGTAAAATTGTGATATGGCAATAAACCAATAATGCTTTGAATATGAAATTGGTGTAGAATGTCTTAGATAAGTATGTCGTCAAATGAATGTGAAATGATGCATTTAGACCTGGTATAATATGAGTATGTGAAACACACGTATGACGATATGTAAATGCTATAGTTGAGTCCTAATGGAGGATGTTTAATCATTAAATTGATGCTATATTATGTGCTTATGATGTGTTTAAGTATGTGAGGGATTAAGGGTAACAAAAGGCTTGGAAAATAGCCTAAGCGGTGACCACACGGGCAAAGACACGGCCGTGTAGAGGACATGGCCTAGAGACATGGGCATGGTTCTAGGGCGTGTGAAGTTTGTAGCATTTTTACGAGAATATAATTCGTCACAATGGCTAGCACACGGGCGTGTGGGTTTGCCGTATGGTTCAATTTGTTTTGCTGACGTCATAAACAGAGAGTTACACGGCCTGAGTGTATGGGTGTGTTGAGAGCTCCTAGGCATGTGACCCTATTTCATGGGAAAATTTTCTAAGCTTTCCCAAAACCTTCGAAAGTTTTTGGTCTAGTCCCTAGCTACTTTCAATGCATGTTTGAGGCCTCAAAGGCCATTGTATGAATAATTTTAAATTACATGAAATGTAGTGGTCAGTTTTGCACGTAAGCATATGTTTAACTACGATAACGCCTCGTACCCTGTCCCGACCTTGGATACGGGTAAGGGGTTTTACATATGTGGTAATCCTATTTTGTCCGAGTTAAATTTGGGTTTTAGTTTTAAGAGTTTACTATTATTATTTCCTTTATGCTAAATTTAATTTTTTTTATTTCTTCTATTTTATTTATTATTAGAAGTTCTATCATATGCGTATGCTTGTGGAAATTATGTATTTAGAATATAACTTTTTTTTTAAAATAACATAATTATTTTAACCTAAAACTAAAACTATCCCTAAGTTAACTATTCGTTTCTCCTATTCCTAGTTTCGCAACACGAGTCCTTTCTGCCAATAATCAATTTTAGCCCAAATTATTAATTAAGTCAACAATAACCTTCCATTAACTATTTACTACCCTTAGTTAAGAATACCCTCTTGGTTTCATCTTCACCAAGAATTACCACCTAAGATGCCCTCTCTGTCTCACCAATGCATAGAGATACTCTCTCAGTCCCCTCACTTGGTACGAGTTCTACTCAACAGGATGCCCTCTCGGTCTCCCCTGTCTAGATCTTCTACTAGGGTATCACTTCCGTGTATAATAAGTATTCTCGAAAAAAACTCAATATTAGGTTATTATTTACTTAATCAATTAATTGGAAAAACAATAAAATCAATCAAAAAAAGTATAAAGCACAAAATATATTCCAATATTTATACAAACATTCAATTAATAAAAGAAGAATAAGGGGACGAGAAAGCTCATGAATTAATTGATGAATTAGCATGATTTCTGAACATCCTCTGCTTGAAATCGTCTAAATTCGAGAGATAAGCATGTATTGGTCAATTAGTTAATTAGTTCGAGGATGAAAGGTAATAGATAGTTAATTAATAGCTAACTCTATAAAACTTGAGTTCTGAAGTTCATTTGGAACACTAAAATGAATTAATCTTGTTCTTGCATAATTGAATTAAATTTTGATTGTTAAAATTGATTGTCTTTAATTTTAGATAATTGATTTTATTTTGATTAATTGCCATTAATTTGGTTTTTCGTAATAAAATTTTCGATTACTCCTATTTAGCCTGGCTACTATAGAGTATTAGTCTCAGTTGAATTCAACCTCCCTTGGGTACGATCCTCATTCTCGAAGTGTTTGGTTGTAACATTATTGCATATTACAATTTAACTCGTATACTTGTTGACACGCTACTTTATTAATTAGCTCTTTAGCTGTAGTATTTTTAGTCCAGACGTTCGCACTTTTGGAGGCGATTATTGGGCCAACTATCCCTAAGAAGACATGAAAGATTTGAAATGTGCACATCAGTTGCTAGCTCCTTCGCTCAATGCATGAAAGCGGATGATGAAAACACCTCAATCAAACAAACTCATTGAAGCTCATAAGACCTCCCCTAATTGCATTGCTTTACTCATGTATTTCATCATCGTGCCAATAAAATTATTTCTATGTTACTTTTTTAAGAATGTAAGACAATGTATATCAAATAGAGAAAATATTAATAAGACCTTTGCTTAGAATTCTTAAAAAATTGTTGAAGTATATATTTTTGGAATTCATGGGTTACAATAATAAGGAAGAATAAACATATGAAATGATTAATTGTTCTTTTTTTTTCATATAATTTGATAGAAAAAAAAGGGAGAAGTTAATGAAGTGCATTTTCTAGTTGTGATGAATGAAGGATGGGCATTGTATGATGACTTCGACATTTTTTTAAGGGTTAACATCCTCTGTCATAATCGTTGGATGGTGGTGGGAGGCAATTACCGCCTCTAATTTTGCATGGAACTTGACGATTTTTTCCCAGTCCTGGTTAGCTAATTGGTGTCGCATTTGCACCCTCTTCCATCACCATTGAGCTTATCACTATTGCACAAATCCACAACACCATGATCCTCTTCTCCACTCCCATTTTCTTCCAAGAAAGGACTCATGTGATAAGACTTGAAAATGTGATAGGTGAATTTTAAAGTGGCCAAATAATGCATGAATTATTGACATGGGGGACTTGCATGTCAAATGGACCACTTTTAATATAGTGGCCGGCCATAATGATGGTTAATAGATAATATATGCATTTTATTTTAGCATTATAATAGTTAATGGCTTTATATTATGAAATAAAGAATAATTAAAATAAGAAAAGAGTGATAAAAACAATGTATGTTCATCTTTTTTTTCCCCATTGCCGTAGCTAATGAAAGAAAAATAGAAGAAGAAGCCAAGGCATTCGGCCATGGTTATTTCATAAATTGAAGGTATGTTAATGTGATTTTTATGTAATTGTTTATGAAATTAAATTGATGAGTGCATTTTATAGTTAACCCATGGTTTAAATTCATGAATTATTGAACATATGTGCATTCGGCAATTTGTTAAATTGTGATAATTTGATAGCTTTTGGAAGGTGTTGTTTAGATGTTAAATTTTCTTATATGATGGCTGAATGAGTGTAATGTTAATGAATGATTAAGTTGAATTCATTGTTGAGAGGTATGAAGTTGAAGTTACAGTATATATATGCTTTTGGGAAAGGAAATTTGTTTTTTTTATTTAAATTAAGCATGTTCTTATTAAATTGAGCTTTGAATTGATATAATTAAGTGGAAAATGAATTGATGGAGTTGTGAGTGTATAAATTTCAGTAGTTAGGGCAAAGCATGTATTCGGCCATGTGGGTAAAATGTTAGATTTCGAACGTTTGAAGTTTTAAATTATAAATGGTTATTAAATGAGCCCTAAGCTTGTTAATCTTTGTTTGTGAAGTTGTCAATTGATATCTTAATTAGGGAATTGAATATTGTTTATAATTTGAGGTTAATGAAAGTCTAATTAGATGATAAATAACAATCGGCTATTGTGTTTATGTGAATATATATATGCTGAATGTAGTCTTGGATAAGTAAATTTTGATGTATTAGATTGGTAACATGGTTATGCCGATTGTGAAAATGTGATAAAGGTGCCAAGAAATAATTTAGTTGTTGGTGTTTTAAAGTGAATTGAAATGAAGTTTTACCGAATGTGTTTATTGGTGTGTGAAAATTTGAATTGTAACGTTAAATCGTTAGTATGTGTTCTATGATTTTCGAATGTAAATTAAGGTAAATAATTTGGAGAAGGATGAGTTGAATTGTAAAAATTTATGTATATGAATTAGTGGTTAATGGACAATCGGTCAAAGTGGTTAATATGCATTTGTATATGTTATAATGGCCGATTGTAATCAAGAATAAAGATGTGAATGAATGGTTGTTAATGAGTTGTCGTATGTTTCTTATTAAGAAAAATTGTTAATGTTTGAATATAAATAAATTAGTCGATTCGTAGTTGTCCGACGACATTTAAGGTAAGTTCTTAAGTATTTAATTTGATATCATATACTTATTGATTAAATGAAAATAGCTAAGAGGATGTTGTTTTTATTTAGCTAATATGCCGAGTGATAATGAATTAATACTATAAACCAAAGATAGCTAGTATAGCTAAGTTGAATTGGATATGGAATTATAACATGTTAAATGAGATTTATGATCAATGTACCATGTTGCATGAGTGATGAAAGAGGTTTCACCATTTGTGATTATTAGAACCTAAGGGTAACCATGTTTGGATGTGATATTGTTATTAATGATGTGTGATTGCCGAACGTAATTGAGGTATCGAATTCGAGTATAATACCTTATATCAAACGTGTACTTTATTCGAATGATGAAAGTCTTTGTACAAATGTATATGTGTTTCGGCCATAATTGAAGTTGAAGCATAAGTTGTGAAAGTATGAAAGAACATGTGAATTGATTTTTTTTTTGTAATGTGACATTCGGGCTTTGAGCCTAGCAGGCTATAATGCCGGTGAGATAATATCAGGCTTCGAGCCTAGCAGGCTATAATGCCGGTGAGATGATATCGGGCTTCGAGCCTAGCAGGTGAAATGCCGGTGAATGAGTTTAGACTTAAAGTCTAGCAGGCTTCGTGCCAGTGATGAATTCGGGTTTAAAACCTAGTAGGCTTAATGCCGGTGATTTGATAAAAGTCTAAGGCTATAATACTTCGTGTTAGAACGACAATTGAATACATTTAATATATTAAGTTGGCCAGGTACGTTTCATGTACTTATATATGAGTTTGATTTGAATTGAATCATAAGTGTATAATGTGATGCATATGTGAATAAGTGTTATAACTATATCTATGATTATGATACATTCAACCAAAGTGTGAAGTTATGTGAAAATATTTGATTTACTTATGTTATATGAAGTCAGATTCAAGTGAAGTTAATATGCTAAATATGCGTTAAATGTTTGTTTATATTCGACCAAATGGCAATATACCTAAGAAATGTCACTTGAGAATTTGATTAATCGATTTATAATTGAATTTAATTATTTGCATTACTTAAAACTTACTAAGCTTATGGAAGCTTACTCTGTTTGTTATGTTTCTCTATTTTTAGATCGTTGACTCCAGCCACTTGCTCGGGGATCGTCAGCAACTCGTCACACTATTTATCGTTTTGGTATTATTATGTTTTGGAATTCGTATGGCATGTATAGAATAGACTTAAGTGAATGATATTTTGAGATGTTGTTGTATATAAGCCATGTGAATATGGTAACTTTTGAATGTCGGTATAAGTCTGAATTTCAATCTATGATTTTGTTTGGCTATGCATATAATTGCTAATGAACTTATGTAAATGTGAATGTACAAATGTAGTGTTTTGGATTGGTAACTCTTCATAACCCACTCCGGCGACAGATACGGGTTATAGGGGTGTTACAGTGAGTGTGCAATTTTATTTGATATAATAAGTCATTCACTATTTTTTTTGTTCTAATTTCCTAAAGTATGTTATAACATCCCGAATTAAGGCCTAGTTAGAAAAGTGGTTTTGAGACCACAAATCTGAAATAAAAATAATTATATTATGATGGTTTGATGGTCTATGATATGTTTTTATGCTTTTGTGAAAATTTCATGAAGAAATTTTATGTTTTTATACTTTTAGGACTAAATTGAATAATTTATAAAACTTGAATTCTAGAAAATTTTGGCATGAAATTGATATGGATTATTAATTAGAGGTCCTTAAATAGTAATTTGACCAAGTTCTAAAAATTTGGACAAAAATGGGCTTGGATTGGTAAAATTTGAAAGAATGACTAAAAGGGCATTTTTGTCATTAGGTAATTAAAGATTAAAAAGGGAAAAATCAAGCAAAAAACTTGTCCATCTTCTTATTTATTGGCTAAAAATCACCATGAACCCCATGGCTAGGGTTTTTTCACTTCCAAGCTCAAGAGTAAGTGCTCCCAAAACTCAGTTTTTTATGTTCTTTGCATTTTTGAAGTCCTCGTAGCATGATCTACCCATTTCTACCCTTATTTTGAAGTAGGGTTCATATTTAAAAATTGACCCATGCATGACATGTTAGTATTTTTGATGTTTACTTTTAGAATATGAAAGATTGATGTGTGTTTAACATCTTTTACTAAGTGATTTTGCATGAAAATGCTTAAAAAGGACCAAATTGTAAAGGTTGTAAAATGGGTAGTAGATTTGTGAAATAAAAGAGAAATGTGGACAGCTATAAGTGTAAAAAATGGTTCAGCTAGGCTTCAAGTGCAAAGGAAATGAACACATTTCATTTTACGAGCCTAGGGGCCAAACTGCAAATATGTGAAAATTTAGGGACAAAATTGTAAATTTTCCAAAGTATAATTTTTGGGTCAATTTGAATAATGGGAGTAATAAATAAGTTATATTAGAAATGTTAGATCAAGAAAAGGAGATTCGGGCTTAGATCGGGAATGAACGAGATTATAGGCTAAATCAGAAAAAATAATCGTACTTGCATTCGAGGTAAGTTCGTGTGATAAAAATAATGCAGTATAATGCTTGATTTGTAATGCTAAATTATTATTTCATAAATTGAATGATTTGTTATACGGATGTACACGACGAGAACTCGACAAGTAAGCACCTACGATAATGTTATCGTTGTTACGTTTGAATCTAAATTGGTATGTTAATTTGAATATGTTAAATTAAATGTTTATGATGCTATGTATGTGATACTGATGTACTCCATGGAATATTCAATACTCCACATGTCGATAATGTGTTATGTGATGATTGAATATATATTGAAAATGAAATAGAAGTTTATATGTGATGGTATGTCATGTTCTATCGCTTAATATCATGAAAATTTTAAATGCCTTATTGTTATCATGAGTAAGTGATTGGTACTATGGACATTGAGAATGATATTATGAGTAAGCTTGACAAAGAAATGATAGCAAGGAAAATACTGTTTGAACCTTAGAAATAGTTTAGGATACAAGTGACATGTCACTAGGAACTATGCGATCTAAACTCATTGAGTTGTGGTCTAAGTTCATGATATATGTTGCATTTGAACCAATTGAGTTGTGGTCTGGGCTCATGATGTATGTGACACATGTTTTGGAGTCCGCATACTGGTCTCGTATATTCTACTGGTGGCTGGGTAGTCCAGCATGTGTTACAGATACCTGACAGCCTTTGTGAACAGCCTTTGTGAACAGACCAGTGCAAGATTTCGATGTATCCGATAGTATTCTGAGAATTCAACGGGTAGTCCAAAGAAAAGTTCAATGAGTAATCCAAAGATTATGTCAAAGAAATGACAAGGTATGATCATGTTGAAAGGGTACAGGTATGTACTCGAAACTCCTGAGTAATGACCTTAATATTTGACGAACATGTGGTAATGTTGTACTTGAGAAGGTCATGATTATGAGACCTTATTGAGATGCAAATGAATGAATTATGATTATAGGACTCTATTGTACACTATGCTAATGAGATGATTACATTATGTTTAAGATACCTGATGAACTTGTGGTGAATTATGTTTGAATGAATAAAGAACTTGAAGTATGATGCAAATTATGCATTTACAATCTACGACGTGGGAAGGTAAATGTGTGATAAGAGTTTTGAATAGAAAGTATGTAATTATACCTATGATATGCTCGTGATATGTGCTTCGTTGTGAGTACATTATTGGTTTAAGTAAAGAAATGACAATATATGCTTGTTATTTTCATACGAGCTTACTAAGCTTCAAAGCTTACCCCCTCCATTCCATTTCTTTAGTGTTGTCAAGTTGGCTCAGGGTTGGAGATCGTCGGAGGCAGCATCACACTTCTAAGCTATCACTTTTAGGGTATTGATAAACCTTAAGTGTTTTCTAGTGAGTGGCATGTATAGAGGCTTAGTTATTATGACATGAGTTTTTATGATTTGGCCAAAGATGTTAGCTTATAATGATTCATTGTGTATAGCCGTGAGATGTGGCTTATATTGGTTATGGCTTATAAGCCTATTAATCCATGCTATGTGTTAATGCCCTGTGATGTGGTTATGTGATTATGCTAGGTTGCTATAATTGGATAGTGTTTTAGTATGTATGCTTGATAAACGCCTTATGACCAAATTGAAGTGGTCATAATTATGGAGTACAAGTGTGATATGGCAATAAATCAATAATTCTTTGAATATGAAATTGGTGTAGAATGTCTTAGATAAGTTTGTCGTCAAATGAATGTGAAATGATGCATTTAGACTTGGTATAATATGAGTATGTGAAACACACGTATGACGATATGAAAATGCTATAATTGAGTCTTAATGATGGATGTTTAATCATTAAATTGATGCTATATTATGTGCCTATGGTGTGTTTAAGTATGTCTGGGATTAAGGGTAACAAAAGGCTTAGAAAATAGCCTAAGCGCTGACCACACGGGTAGAGACAAGGCTATGTGAAAGACACGGCCTAGAGACATGGGCATGGTTCTAGGACGTGTGAAGTTTGTAGCATTTTTGCGAGAATATAATTCGTCACAAGGCCTAGCACATGGGCGTGTGGGTTGGCCGTGTGGTTCAATTTGTTTTGCTGACGTCATAAACAGATAATTACACGGCCTGAGTGCACGGGTGTGTTGAGAGCTTCTGGGCGTGTGACCCTATTTCATGGGAAAATTTTCTATGTTTTCCCAAAACCTTCTAAAGTTCTTGGTTTAGTCCCTAACTACTTTCAATGCATGTTTGGGGCCTCAAAGGACATTGTATGAATAATTTTAAATTGCATGAAATGTAATGGTCAGTTTTGCACATGAGCATATGTTTAACTATGGTAACGCCTCGTACCCTGTCCCGACCTTGGATACAGGTAAGGGGTTTTACATATGTGGTATCCTATTTTGTTCGGGTTAAATTTGGGTTTTAGTTTTAAGAGTTTACTATTATTATTTCCTTTATGCTAAATTTAATTTTTTTATTTCTTCTATTTTATTTATTTTTAGAAATTCTATCATATGCGTATGCTTGTGGAAATTATGTATTTAGAATATAATTTTTTTTAAAAATAACATAATTATTTTAACCTGAAACTAAAACTATCCCTAAGTTAACTATTCATTTCTCCTATTCCTAGTTTCGCAACCCGAGTCCTTTCTGCCAATAATCAATTTTAGCCCAAATTATTAATTAAGTCAACAATAACCTTCCATTAACTATTTACTACCCTTAGTTAAGAATACCCTCTTAGTTTCATCTTCACTAAGAATTACCACCTAAGATGCCCTCTCTGTCTCACCAAGGCATAGAGATACTCTCTCGGTCCCATCACTTGGTACGAGTTCTACTCAACAGGATACCCTCTTGGTCTCACCTGTCTAGATCTTCTACTAGGGTGTCAGTTTCGTGTATATTAAGTATTCTCGAACAAAAACTCAATATTAGTTTATTATTTACTTAATCAATTAATTGGCAAAACAATAAAATCATTCAAAATAAGGATAAAGCACAAAATATATCCCAATATTTATACAAACATTCAATTAATAAAATTATTGAATGCAATATAAATAAAAGTTTAAAGGGACGAGAATGCTCATGAATTAATTGATGAAATAGCATGATTTCGGAACATCCTCCACTCGAAATCGACTAACTTCAAGAGATAAGCATGTATTGGTCGATTAGTTAATTAGTTCGAGGACGAGAGATAATAGCTAGTTAATTAATAGCTAACTCTATAAAACTCGAGTTCTGAAGTTCATTTGGAATGCTGAAATGAATTAATCTTGTTCCTACTTAATTGAATTAAATTTCGCTTATTAAAATTTATTGTCTTTAATTTTAGTTAATTTATTTTATTTTGATTAATTTCCTTTAATTTGGTTTTTTGTAATAAAATTTCTGATTACTACTATTTAGCCTAGAGAGTATAGAGTATTAGTCTTGGTTGAATTCAACCTCCCTTGGGTATGATCCTCATTCCCGAAGTGTTTGGTTGTAGCTTTATTGCTTATTACAATTTAACTCGTATACTTGTTGACACGCTACTTTATTAAGTAGCTCTTTAGCTGTAGTGTTTTTAGTCTAGACGTTCGCACTTCTGGAGGTGGTTCTTGGGCCAACTATCCCAAAGATGACATTAAGGGTTTGAGATGTGCACATCAGTTGCTAGCTCCTTCGCTCAACGCATGAAACCAGATAATGAAAACACCTCAATCAAACAAACTCATTGAAGCTTATAAGACCTCCCTTAATCACATTGCTTTACTCAAGTATTTCTTCATTGTGCTAATAAAATTATTTCTATGTTACTTTTTTAAGAATGTAAGACAACGTATATGAATTAGAGAAAATATTAAAAAGACCTTTGCTTAGAATTCTTAAAAAATTGTTGAAGTATATATTTCTGGAATTCATGGGTTACAACAATAAGGAATGAATAAACATATGAAATGATTAATTGTTCTTTTTTTTAGTATAATTTGATAGAAAAAAAAAGGGAGAAGTTAGTGAAGTGCATTTTCTAGTTGTGGTCAATTAAGGATGGGCATTATATGATGACTTCAACATCATTTTAGGGTGAACATCCTCTATCATAATCATTGGATGGTGGTGGGAGGCAATTACCGCCTCCAATTTTGCATGGAATTTGACGGTTTTTTCCTAATCCTGGGTAGTTAATTGGCGGTGCATTTGCACCCTCTTCCATCACCATTGAGCTTATCACCATTGCACAAATCCACAACACCATGATCCTCTTCTCCACTCCCATTTTCTTCCAAGAAATATACAATTCTTTATTTAATTAAAACTTTACACTATCTTCCAATCACAAGCTTGTGTTTTATATAGATTCATGATAGTTGTGTATTTAGTAAAATGTTTAACCATAAATGCAATATTTTAGCATTTTTAAGACATTTTTTGTGACTAAGTGGATGAACTCATAACAGAATTCCTAGTCTCTTTTCATGATATTCATCCTTTCCAAAATTATACATGAAGTACTAGATAAAAAAATGACATGCTTAATATCCCCCTTTTTTTTTTATCAGCTACCAATTTGTGTAATATTTCTTAATGAAAATATAAAGGAAATCTCATCCCTTTCTTTTTCTGCCAACTGTTACTATCCCCTACAACTTTAAAATCATTTATTTGACTAAAGGTGAGTGTGCAATTTTATTTGAAATAATAAGTCATTCACTATTTCTTTTTAGTTCTTATTTTCTAAAGTATGTTATAACATCCCGAATTAGGACCTAGTCGGAACAGTGATTATGAGACCACAAATCTAAAATAGAAATAATTATATTATGATGGTTTGATGGTGTATGATACGTTTGTATGCTTGTGTGATATTTTCATGAAGAAATTTTATGTGAAAAGTGCCCAATTAGACTTTAAGGACTAAATTGAATAATTTATAAAGCTTGAATTCTAGAAAATTTTGGCATGAAATTGATATGGATTATTAATTAGAGGTCCTTAAATAGTATTTTGACCAATTTTTAAAAATTTGGACAAAAATGGGCTTGGATTGGTAAAATTTGAAAGAATGACTAAAAAGACATTTTTGTCATTTGATAATTAAAAGATTAAAAAGGGAAATATCAAGTAAAAACCTTGTCAATCTTCTTCTTGCTTGGCCAAAAATCACCATGGGCACCATGGCTATGGTTTTGTCACTTCCAAGCTCAATAGTAAGTGCTCCCAAGCCCCGTTTTTTATGTTCTTTGCATTTTTAAAGTCCTCGTAGCATGATCTACCCATTTCTACCCTTATTTTGAAGTTGGGTTCATGTTTAAAAATTGATCCATGCATGATATGTTAGTATTTTAATGTTTAATGGAAGAATATGAAAGATTGATGTGTGTTTAACATCTTTTACTAAGTGATTTTGCATGAAAATGCTTAAAAATGACCAAATTGTAAAAGTTGTAATATTGGTAGTAGATTTGAGAAATAAAAGAGAAATGTGGACTGCTATAAGTGTAAAAAATGGTTCGGCTAGGCTTAAAGTGCGAAGGAAATGAACACATTTCATTTTACGAGCCTAGGGGTTAAAGTGCAAATATGTGAAAGTTTAGGGGCAAAATTGTAAATTTTCCAAAGTATAATTTTTGGGACGATTTGAATAATGTGAGTAATAAATAAGTTATATTTAAAATGTTAGATCAAGAAAAGGAGATTCGGGCGTAGATCGGGAATGAACGAGATTATGGACTAAATCGGAATAAATAACCGTACTTGCATTCGAGGTAAGTTCGTGTGATAAAAATAATGGAATATCATGCTTGAATTGTAATGCTATATTATTATCTCATAAATTGAATGATTTTTTATACGGATGTACACGGCGAGAACTTAACAAGTAAGTACCTACGATAATGTTATCGTTGTTGCGTTTGAATCTAAATTTGTATGTTAATTTAATTATGTTAAATTAAATGTTTATGATGCTATGTACGCGATAGTGACGTACTCCATGAAATATTCAATAGTCCACATGTCGATAATGTGTTATGTGATGATTGGATATATATTCGATAGGATACGAGTGACATGTCACTAGGAACTATGCGATCTAAACCCATTGAGTTGTGGTCTGAGTTCATCATATATGTGGCATCTGAACTCATTGAGTTGTGGTCTGAGTTCATGATGTAGGCGTCACATGTTTTTGCATCCGGGTACTGGTCTCGTATATTCTACCAGTGGCTGGGTAGTCTGGCAAGTGTTCCATATTACAATTGAACTCGTATAATTGTTGACACGCTACTTTATTAATTAGATCTTTAGCTGTAGTATTTTAAGTCCAGACGTTCGCACTTCTGGAGGCGTTTATTGGGCCAACTATCCCCAAGATGACATGAAGGGTTGGAGATGTGCACATCAGTTGCTAGCTCCTTTGTTCAACGCATGAAACCAGATGATGAAAACACCTTTATCCGACAAACTCATTGAAGTTCATAAGACCTCCCCTATTCGCATTACTTTACTCAAGTTTTTCTTCATTGTGTGAATAAAATTATTTCTATGTTACTTTTTTAAGAATGTAAGACAATGTATATGAATTAGAGAAAATATTAAAAAGACCTTTACTTAGAATTCTTAAAAAATTGTTGAAGTATATATTTTTAAAATTCATGGGTTACAATAATAAGTAATGAATAAACATATGAAATAATTAATTGTTCTTTTTTTTTTCATATAATTTGATAGCTAAAAAAGGCAGAAGTTAATGAAGTGCATTTTTTACTTGTGGTCAATGAAGGATGGGCATTGTATGATGACTTTGACATCTTTTTAGGGGTGAACATCCTCTGTCATAATCATTGGATGGTGGTGGGAGGCAATTACCGCCTCCAATTTTGCATGGAACTTGACGATTTTTTCCTAGTCCTGGGTAGCTAATTGGTGTCGCATTTGTACCCTCTTCCATCACCATTGAGCTTATCACCATTGCAAAAATCCACAACACCATGATCCTCTTCTCCACTCCCATTTTCTTCCAAGAAATATACAATTCTTTATTTAATTAAAACTTTACACTATCTTCCAATCACAAGTTTGGGTTTTATATAGATTCATGATAGTTGTGTATTTAGTAAAATGTTTAACCATAAATACAATATTTCAACATTTTTAAGACATTTTTAGTAAATAAGATGATTGTGCAATTTTATTTGAAATAATAAGTCATTCACTATTTTTTTTGTTCTTATTTCCTAAAGTATGTTATAACATCCCAAATTAGGGCTTAGTTGGAATAGTGATTTTGAGACCACAAATTCGAAATAGAAATAATTATACTAAGATGGTTTGATTGTGTATGATATGTTTGTATGCTTGTGTGAAAATTTCATGAAGAAATTTTATGTGAAAAGTGCCCGATTGGACTTTAAGGACTAAATTGAATAATTTATAAAACTTGAATTCTAGAAAATTTTGGCATGAAATTGATATGGATTATTAATTAGAGGTTCTTAAATAGTAATATGACCAAGTTCTAAAAATTTGGACAAAAAAGAGATTGAATTGGTAAAATTTGAAAGAATGACTAAAAGGGCATTTCTGTCATTGGGCAATTAAAAGATTAAAAAGGGAAAAATCAAGCAAAAAACTTGTCCATCTTCTTCTTGCTTGGCTGAAAATCACCATGGACACCATGGCCAGGTTTTTGTCACTTCCACGCTCAATAGTAAGTGCTCCCAAGCCCCGTTTTTAAAGTTCTTTGCATTTTTGAAGTCCTCGTAGCATGATCTACCCATTTCTACCCTTATTTTGAAGTAGGGTTCATGTTTAAAAATTGAATCATGCATGAAATGTTAGTATTTTGATGTTTAATGGAATAATATGAAAGATTGATGTGTGTTTACATCTTTTACTAAGTGATTTTGCATGAAAATGCTTAAAAAGGACCAAATTGTAAAAGTTGTAACATGGGTAGTAGAATTGTGAAATAAAAGAGAAATCTGGACTGCTATAAGTGTAAAAAATGGTTCGACTAGGCTTAAAGTCCAATGGAAATGAACACATTTCATTTTACGAGCCTAGGGGCCAAAGTGTAAATATGTGAAAGTTTAGGGGCAAAATTGTAAATTTTCCAAAGTACAATTTTTGGGTCGATTTGAATAAGTTATACTTGAAATGTTAGATTGAGAAAATGAGAGTCCGGCTTAGATCGGGAATGAACGAGATTTTGGATTAAATCGGAATAAATAACTTTACTTGCATTCGAGGTAAGTTCTTGTGATAAAAATAATGCAATATCGTGCTTGAATTGTAAAGCTATATTATTACCTCATAAATTGAATGATTTTTTATACGGATGTACACGACGAGAACTCGACAAGTAAGTACCTACGATAATGTTATCGTTGTTGTGTTTGAATCTAAATTGGTATGTTAATTTGATTATGTTAAATTAAATGTTTATGATGCTATGTACATGATAGTGACGTACTCCATGAAATATTTGAAAGTCCACATGTCGATAATGTGTTATGTGATGATTGAATATATATTGAAAATGAAATGGAAGTTTATATGTGATGTTATGTCATGTTCTATCGCTTAATATCATGAAAATTTTAAATGCCTTATTGTTATCATGAGTAAGTGATTGGTACTATGGACATTGAGAATGATATTATGAGCAAGCTTGACAGAGAAACGATAGCAAGGAAAATCTTGTTTGAACCTTAAGAATAGTTTAGGATACAAGTGACATGTCACTAGGAACTATGCGATCTGAACTTATTGAGTTGTGGTCTGAGTTCATGATATATGTGGCAGCTGAACTTATTGAGTTGTGGTCTGGGTTCATAATGTACGCGACACATGTTTTGGTGCTCGTGTACTGGTCTCGTATATTCTACAGGTGGCTGGGTAGTCTAGCATGTGCTGCAGATACCTGATAGCCTTTGTGAGCAGAGTCGTGAGTAGCTCGAATGCGAGCAACATGTGATATGTGATATGAGGTAGCGTTGGCTACATATGAGGCACTTCGGAGCGAGATTCTGATGTATCCAATAGTATTCCAAGTGCTCAACGGATAGTCCAAAGAAAAGTGTAACGAGTAATCCAAAGATTATGTCAAAGAAAAAAGAAGGTATGATCATGTTGAAAGGGTACAGGTATGTACTCGAAACTCCTGAGCAATGACCTTAATATTTGACAAACATGTGGTAATGTTGCAATTGATAAGGTTATGATTAGGAGACCTTGTTGAGATGCAAATGAATGAATTATGATTATAAGACTTTATTGTACACTATGCTAATGATATGATTACATTATGTTTAAGATACTTGATGACCTTGTGGTGAATTATGTTTGAATGAATAAAGAAGTTGAAGTATGATGCAATTATGAGTTCACAATCTACAACGTGGGAAGGTAAATGTGTGATAAAAGTTTTGAATAGAAAGTATGTAACTATACCTATGATATGCTCGTGATATATGCTATGCTGTGAGTACATTATTGATTTAAGTAAAGAAATGATAATATATGCTTGTTATTTTCATACGAGTTTACTAAGATTTAAAGCTTACCCCTCTTATTTCCATTTCTTTAGTGTTGTCAAGTTGGCTCGGGGTTGGAGATCGTCGGAGGGAGCATCACACTATCAAGCTATCAACTTTAGGGTGTTGAAAAACCTTAAGTGTTTTCGAGTGAGTGACATGTATAGAGGCTTAGTTATTATGATATGAGTTTTTATGATTTGGCCAAATATGTTGGCTTATATTGATTCATTTTGTATAGCCATGAGATGTGACTTATATTGGTTATGGCTTGTAAGCCTATTTATCCATGCTATGTGTTAATGCCCTGTGATGTGGTTATGTGATTATGCTAGGTTGCTATAATTGGATAGTGCTTTAGTATGTATGCTTGATAAATGCCTTATGACCAAATCGAAGTGGTCATAATTATGGAGTAAAAGTGTGATATGGCAATAAACCAATAATGCTTTGAATATGAAATTGGTGTAGAATGTCTTAGATAAGTATGTTGTCAAATGAATGTGAAATGATGCATTTAGACTTGGTATAATATGAGTATGTGAAACACATGTATGACGATATGCAAATGTTATAATTGAGTCTTAATGGAGGATGTTTAATCATTAAATTGATGTTATATTATGTGTCTATGATGTGTTTAAGTATGTGAGGGATGAAGGGTAACAAAAGGCTTGGAAAATAGCCTAAGTGGTGACCACATGGGTAGAGACACGGCCGTGTGTGTTAGCCGTGTGGAGGACACGGCCTGGAGACATGGGCATGTATCTAGGGCGTGTGAAGTTTGTAGCATTTCTACGAGAATATAATTCGTCACACGGCCTATCACACGGGCGTGTGGCTTGGCCGTGTGGTTCAATTTGTTTTGCTGATGTCATAAATAGAGAGTTACACGGCCTGAGTGCACGCGCGTGTCGAGGGCTCACGGGTGTGTGACCTTGTTTCATGGAAAAGTTTTCTAATTTTTCCCAAAACCTTTTAAAGTTCTCGATTTAGTCCCTAACTACTTTCAATGCATGTTTGGGGTCTCGAAGGCCCGTGTAAGGGACATTATGTATGTGTATGAATAATTTTAAGTTGAAAGAAATCTAGTGGCCGGTTTTGCATATGAGCATATGTTTAAGTATGGTAATGCCTCGTACCCTGTCCCGGCCTTGGATACGTGTAAGGGGTGTTACATATGTGGTAATCCTATTTTGTCCGGGTTAAATTTGGGTTTTAGTTTTAAGAGTTTACTATTATTATTTCCTTTATGCGAAATTTAATTTTTATTATTTCTTCTATTTTATTTATTAGTAAAAGTTCTATCATATGCGTATGCTTGTGGAAATTATGTATTTAGAATATAATTTTTTTTAAATAACATAATTATTTTAACCTAAAACTAAAACTATCCCTAAGTTAACTATTCGTTTCTCCTATTCTTAGTTTCACAACGCGAGTCTTATCAACCAAGAATCAATTTTAGCCCAAATTAATAATTAAGTCAACAATAACCTTCCATTAACTATTTACTACCCTTAGTTAAAAATACCCTCTCGGTTTCATTTTCACCTAGAATTACTGCCTAAGAGGCCCTTCAGTCTCACCTAAGCATAGAGATACTCTCTCGATCCCACCACTTGGTATGAGTTCTAGTCAACAGGATACCCTCTCAGTCTCACCTGTCTAGATCTTCTACTAGGGTGTCACTTCCTTATATATTAAGTGTTCTCGAATAAAAACTCAATATTAGGTTTGTAACACCTCAAAACCTAAGCATTTATTTTTGTTGTTGTGTTGCATAAATGCATGCATGCTTTAGTGGTTAAGTGTCCTGATAAGTGTTGAAGAAGTCTTGAGTTCAAGCCTTGGCTTGTACAAAGTTATTTTTTTTTACTTTATTAAACCCTGTCTCTAGTCAGTAGGCTTCTTAAATAGATTTGTGTAAAACATGTCATAAAGTGCCTGCTTGTCTAGGGGGTAGTAGTGTGTGGAGTGTTCCTTGGGGTCTGAGATTCGAGGCTTGGGGAGGAAAGAGGAGCATTTCATTTTGCTACAAGTGTCGTGGAAGTGTCCTAGGTTGACCGAAACTGAGGTGTTTGAATGGAGTTTGAATGGGTGGTTGAGAAGAATATGTTGGAGAGAGTTATGGACGGATTGGGTGAGTGATTTTAGGAGTAGTGTGGGGAGAAAAATTTTGAGATCTTGAAGGGATATGGATAGTGATTAGTTGGAGAGATTTGAGGAGCCAAAGGAGGAGAGTGCTAGGGGTGCCGATTAGGGGAAATTCATTTTGGCAAAAATCAGTCATAGGACCTTTTAAATGCCGAAATTATGTTCTCGTTTTGCTCTAAAATTTTGGTAGCTTTTACCTTTTTCTTCTTTTGCATTTTGGTTGAGGTCGAATTGACCATTTGTGTAACATCCCTCACCTATATCCAATGACAGGACAGGGCTCGAGGCGTTACCGGACTTAAACATTTACAAACATACAAAACCAAGTCACCAAATTTTGCCCAAAATTAAAACTTTTCAATCACAGGCATATCGTCCCTTATACAGGCCTTCGAAACCTAAAACAAACATTGGGGAGGTTCGGGACAAAACGGAAAACATTCGATAAATTTTGGGCAACTTAACAATATTCTAGCTTTGGAGAGTCTCATGCCCGTGTGGGTGGGGCTGTGTGGTCACACATGCCCGTGTGGCTTGGGACACGCCCATGACCTCAGCCCGTGTAACTCTCTGTTTATGACGTCAACAAAATAATTTATGCCACACGGCCAGGCCACACGTCCAGGTGCTAGGTCATGTTCTCCGCACGGTTGAGACACATGGCCGTGTCTCTGCGCGTGTAGCTAATAGTTAGGTTATTTTCCAAGCCTTATGTTGACCTTATTTTTCTCCCGTACTTTTACATATCATAGACACAAATTACAACATCAATTTAATGTTGCATCAACCTTTAGTGAAATTCAATTAGATAATTTGCATGTGTCATACATGTGTTTATTACCCAACACTTAATCTCTACAATTGTCCATGTTTAATCATTATCATCTAACTACCGTGCCACACATTCACTCCATGGCTACGACTATCTCGAATGGTCCTAGGGCGTTCATCACATACATGTGTCATATACTTCATATACATAATGAACAAGCATGATCAAATAACCACATCATAAGACATTAACACATACCATGGACAAATAGGCTTACAAGCCAAAATCATTATAAGTCACATCTCATGGCTATATACAATGAATTAATATAAGCAAACATCTTGGCGAAAACATAAAAACACATATCAATAATTAAGCTTCTATACATGCCACTCATTTGAAGATGCTTAAGGCTTATCGATAACACTTATTGATAGCTCGATAGTGTGATGCTGCCTCCGACGATCTCCAATCCCAAGCCAACCTGAGGACACTAGATTAAATGGAACGGGGAGTATGCTTTACGCTTAGTAAGTCCATATGAAAATAATAAGCATTATAACAACATGTTTCCTTAGGTAAAACAACCACAATTACACTTTTACTGATGTTCTGGTCAAGCTGTCTACTCAAGTCATAGTCGATAAATTATTTATAACTTGAGCTACAGGACTCCAATTTAAGATCCGTTAATTTTCCCTAAAACTAGACTCATATATATTCTTATCATAAAATTTCAAAAATTTTTGGTCTAGCCAATAAGTACAGTTTATTCTTTAAACTCTCCCCTGTTTCGCTGTCTAACAGTTTCGACCTCTATCTACTAAAAATCAAATATCTCATAGTACAAGACACGGATAATGTTTTTGTCTCTTTATATTAAAAATATACTCATCAAGTATTTCATTCATATGAATTTTAACTCATAATTATTTTTTTACAATTTTTTAGTGATTTTCTAAAATTAAGACAGGGGAGTCTGGAATCACTCCAACTCTGTCTCACAAGAATTCAAATATCTCATAATACATGATTCTTTTACTTACATCGTTTCCTTTAAGTGAAACTAGACTCATTAAGCTTTAATTTCATATATTATTCAGCCTGTAATTCGACTTCCACCATTTATGGTGATTTTTTAAACTCAGCCTACTGCTACTGTTCAACGCTGTTTCGGTGCAAAATCACAATAGCTATCATAATTTCATTGTCACATTGATCATGGACTCATTATTTCATAAATCCTATATTCAATTACACAATGTAAGTTAACATTATATTGCAACACAATTCATAATCATAAGCATTAGGATGGTTCGTCTTTCAAATCTTTTCACTTGTTTATCATGTATACACATACATATGCATGAATTTGCTTACTCATCATTTATCACATTTCAATAAGGTATCACTTATGAGTATAATGTACGTACCTATACATACTCATAGCATAACAATTAAGTTTACCTTTATCACCACGCCCATATCGAGACTTTCATCGCATTATTCATTATAATACCCGTTGAATATCTCAGAAATCTCGATGGATAATCCATTTATCGTCAAGTCATACAAGTGATCACCTCAAATATGCACTCCCACGAACCTCACATCTTACGGTGAGATTATAAGTCCAGGCTAAATCCCCCGTAATATAAACTAATGGAGTGATGTCGGGATTACCAGTCTAGGGTAAATCCCTTGTAACGAGAAGCACTCTCAATGAGCTCGAGTCTGAATTCCCAGTCCAGGCTAAATTTAGACCCTAATCGGATTACCCATCCGGGCTAAATCCACCATGCACACATATTATTCGAGAGGCTCGATCACTCTAGGAATGCCCGCCCGGGATAGATCCTTTCTATATTTGAGAACAACAAATTACCCATCTGGGCTAAATCCTTTTCTGCAACACATGCAGGATCTCAAGTCATGTAAGCCATTGTTTATCCATCGAATTTCCCTTTTTATTCAACCGGGATTTTTCTCTTTTCATCAAGTATCTCATTATGCGTAGCTGATCATACAATGTACATCCAATTCAACACATTCCCATGTTTATTTAGACATTAGTCCATGAAATAAACAAGGTATTGCATATAATTATATTTAGGCATTTGTTACAATATAGAATCTTCATATCAACTAAATAAATATCCATCACACAATGTTAACACATCAATTTAAGTTCAATTATGAACAATAATAATATCATTGCATTATCATTAACATATGAACTTACCTCGGCTTCGAGTACGACTATTTATTTCGAATTTGTGCTGAACCTTGTTCAACCTCGTTCTAAGCCCGAATCTTGTTTTCCTTGATCTATAACATCACATTTAGTGTAATAACTAGTCACATTATTGATATGGGTCCAAAAATCATATTTTTACAAATTTATATTTTGACCCCTAAACTTTTACATTTTTGCACTTTTGCCTCAAAACTCGTAAAATGATTTTTATTCAATTTCCTTGCATTTCGAGCCTAGCCGAATCATTTTCATAACTATGGCAGCCCCTAATTTCCATTATATCACCCTTTGATGACCAATTTTACAATTTTTACAAAACAGTCCTTTCGGACGTTTTCATCAATACACACCGAGCCTTCATATTCTACCATTAAACATCAAAATGCATGCATATCATTCATGGGTAAATTTTTAAACACAAATCCTAGCTCAAATAAATGGTAGAAATAAGTAGATCATGTTACCAAGACTTAGAAAAATGTAATGAACATTAAAAACGGGGATCGGGATCACTTACAAATGAGCTTGGAAGCTTGACCCAAACCCTATCCCTGGCTTCTATGGGGGTTTCGGCTGGTACATGGAGAAGATGACCAAATTTTGGCTATTTTGGCTTTTTAATTCTTTTAATTATTGGATTACCAAAATGCCCCTAACTTAAAAAAATTTATTACACCCATTTCATGTCTATTTTTGTCCAACAATTAACTAATGATCTAATTACCATTTAAGGACCTCCCATTTAAAATTTCATAACAATTAAACACCTCTAACATGTAGAACTCAACTTTTGCACTTTTTACAATTTAGTTCTTTTGACCAAATTGAGTGCCCAAACGTTGAAATTTTCGAACGAAATTTTCACTAAATCATTCCGTGAAATTGTAGACCATAAAAATATAATAAAAATAAATTTTATTACATCAGATTTGTGGTTCCGAAACCAATGTTCAGAATAGAGCCTTAATTCGGGATGTTAGATTTCTCCCCCCTTTAGGGATTTTCGTCCCCAAAAATCTTACCAAAAAAGTGGTTTTGGTTTTTCACTTGGATTCCTCAATCCTATAATCGATGTCAGAGAACTTTCACTCAAGCTGAGCTTTTACTACCTATCTATTTAAATTCCACATACAAAAATCAGGAGTGGTATTCACTTTACAACACTTTCATTGAAACTTAATCTCTATCAGAAAACTTATGTACTCGAAATTCCGATCCATACCATCATGTTACTTATACATTTGCACCCAAATCCTTTCAGATTCAAATAGTGAAACAAGCCAGTTCACCTCGGCCTCATACTCTTTATAACTCCATACAATCTGATTATTTGCCAAATCAACTCTCAGTTACCTTTCATTTCAAAGCCTCCTCTGGCTTTCCCAAGAAATCATGCTATGAAACCCGGATCTCAATCCGATTAGTGGATATTAAAATTTCAAGATATACAACAATGATAAAGACACAGAATTCTATGAATCTAGTGAGCAGACATTCAGGCATACCCGCATAATTTTACAAATCTCATGACGTTTAACAACACTACATATTACTTTCCTCTTTCAAGGACAAGAATAATCCAAACAACAAAATCCATATTAACTTTCTCTATCTCCATTCTAATGTCCAAACAGCAAAAATAATTTTGATGATTCTTGCTATACATCATCGAACTTTTAACATTTCAAGAATTTATACACAAAGATCAACAATGAACATTTCATCATCTTTTATACTCAGATTTTTCTATTATATCCAAGTCTCTTAAGAAACATACACTTCTCAATCAAACTATTCGTCTCTTTTACCCGTGAAGAAATAAAATCTTATTCTCAAGCATGAACATCTCGTTAAATTCTAAACATATATTCTACACAGATTGAACAGTCAAGTCGACCTTATTCATCCGTAATTAATATTTCAAGAAATTCTCTCTTCTAGTCAACAGAACAATTCAACATGCATCATTCCAAATTCACTCATTTTGCCAATTGAAGACCATAACAAATGCATTAGCATAAGTAATACTGATATCTCAATTGAATATATTTGCTCTGATTAACTCACTTGAGAAAAGAAATCCACCATACAAATTGGGACTTGAAGTTTCACCACATTTTCAGGATCAATTCAGAGGTATAGTCATACTTGTTCTTTACATACATCAATCACAAGCTGGATGTCATGCTCTAAATGCAAGCCATGATCAAAAAGTTACAAGATAAAATATCCAGAAAACTCAAGATAGAGAAATCTGAAACGGAGAAGCCCAGAATAAAGAAATCCAAGATAAAGAAATCCATGGTAAGGAAATCCAATTTACAGCACTGCATCAGAAGACTGAGAACCAGACTCAAAAATATGAAAGACCCCAATTTACGATAGGAAATATATGCTTCTTATATATATAAAATAAGTCAGAGCAATGATCGATAGAGACAGAATCATGGCACCATACACAATTTCTCATCGATTCCCAACAGGCGGAATATAACAAAATACTATAGAAAAACAGAACCATGTAGATCATAAGCCAATTAGATTGACAGCGTATTCGTCTAACGTTAAGATCAACGAACATTTTCATAATATAAAAATTCATCAAGGATTAGATAGTCCCAATATCATTTCTGAGGTCAAATAATCTCATATAATATCTCAATAAAGACAGTCACAAATTATTCACTGTAATTTCCATACTTAGACATTTCACATTTCGTACATTATTCCTTTAACTATTTCTGTTGTCCCAGATTCCATAATATTCCTTTCACTAAGAGAACCAGTTCACGAGGGAATTTCAATCAATACATTTCTCGACATCATACCAGGATAGATCATTTTACCAAAATTAACCTTTTTCACTAACTGTGATGTTGCGAAAATTAAACAATCTTTCGGTCAATTTGATATCTTTCTAGCTCATGTCTGTACTTATTAACCCATTCTCAATCTCTAACCATGCTTATAATCATTCTATCATTGAACTCTTTGGTTTCCCACCTGGAAACTCATTCAACATAAAATTTAGGATTTTCCATTACAAAACTCTACTTTGGAAAGGGAGAGGGGGTCATAAGGCCTCTGACTCGACTCATTGTGTTACATATACATGTAATACAATTTTCATCATCATAATCACGTCATTCATTTCAGGTAACTAAATATCATATTGATTTTACGCCCACTTTCCAGTTATCTCATTTTAACAAGTATACTTATACATGCATTCCGTGTTTTCTAGATAACTTTACTTATCTATTCATTTAATAATACAAGTCATACACATGATATCATACATGGGCCAACAGACACAGATAAATTTATCACAATCTATACTTTTACCTCGTACACCATCATTTAGACATATTGTTACAATCATTTAAATTAGTCCAGGCAATTTAACACATTTACTTAAGCTATACGAGCTTATCAACCATAATCTTTCATATAAGCGTACGTGAATGTTCATTCCATCTACATCTTTAGTAAGTTATCTAAACACATGCATTTACTCTAGCAAATCGACCATTTACATTATAGAATTATCTATTAATCGTAAATTAGCTCATTCTACCATATACACATTCCATGAATCCTCATTCGTACCTTTCCAAGGTTCAGTTCATCTTTAGCATCACATTCACATGGTCAGCATAGCTCGGTTGGAGAGTACCTTTGTCTAAACAAAATGGCTTTCATGCGCATCGGGAGACATCACACTATCACAGATCGTTGGCATGTATAGCTGAAATCTCAAACATATGCTAGGTTAGTCCGAGAACTGACTACACCATAGCTTTGATACCACTAAATGTAACACCCCTCACCTATATCCAACGCTGGGACAGGGCTCGAGGCGTTATAGAACTTAAAAATTCACAAACAAACAAAATCGGGTCACCAAATTTTTCCCAAAATTCCAACTTTTCAATCACATGCATATCGTTCCTTATATAGGCCTTCGAGGCCTAAAACATACGTTGGGGCGGTTTGGGACAAAACGAAAAACATTCGATAAATTTTGGGCAACTTAACAATATTTTAGCTTTGGAGAGTCTCACGCCCGTGTAGGTGGGGTTCTGTGGTCACACACGCCAGTCTGGCTTGGGGCACGCCTGTGACCTCAGCCCGTGAAACTCTCTATTTATGACGTTAGCAAAATAATTTATGCCACATGGCCAGGCCACATGCCCGTGTGCTAGGCCATGTTCTCCATATGGTTGAGACACATGGCTGTGTCTCTGCCCGTGTAGCTAATAGTTAGGTTATTTTCCAAGCCTTATGTTGACCTTATTTTTCTCCCGTACTTTTACATATCATAGACACAAATTACAACATCAATTTAATGTTTCATCAACCTTTAGTGAAATTCAATTAGATAATTTTCATGTGTCATACATGTGTTTATTACCCAACACTTAATCTCTGCCATTGTCCATGTTTAATCATTATCATCTAACTACCGTGCCACATATTCACTCTATGGCTATGACCATCTTGAATGGTCCTAGGGCATTCATCATGTACATGTGTCATATACCTCATATACATAGTGAACAAGCCTGATCACATAAGACATTAACACATACCATGGACAAATAGGCTTACAAGCCAAAATCATTATAAGCCATATCTCATTGCTATATACAATGAATTAATATAAGCCAACATCTTGGCCAAAACATAAAAACACATATCAATAATTAAGCTCCTATACATGCCACTCACTTGAAGATGCTTAAGGCTTATCAATAACCCTTATTGATAGATCGCTAGTGTGATTCTGCCTCTGACGATCTCCAACCCCGAGCCGACCTGAGGACACTAGATGGAATGGAATGGGGAGTAGGTTTTATGCTTAGTAAGTCCATATGAAAATAATAAGCATTATAATAGCATGTTTCCTTAGGTAAAAAAACCATAATTACACTTTTACTCATGTTCTCGTCAAGCTGTCTACTCGAGTTATAGTCGATAAATTATTAATAAGTTGAGCTATAGGACTCCAATTTAAGATCTGTTAATTTTTCTTAAGACTAGACTCATATCTCTTCTTATCATAAAATTTCCAGAATTTTTTGGTCTAGCCAATAAGTACATTTTATTCTTTAAACTCTCTCCTGTTTCGCTGTCCGATAGCTTCAACTTCTATCTACTAAAAATCAAATATCTCATAGTACGAGACTCGGATAATGTTTTTGTCTCTTTCTATTAAAAATAGTCTCATTAATGATTTCATTCATATGAATTTTAACTCATAATTTTTTTTTTACAATTTGTAGTGATTTTCAAAATTAAGACAGGGGTGTCTGGAATCATTCCAACTCTGTCTCACAAGAATTCAAATATCTCATAATACATAATTCTTTTACTTACATCGTTTTCTTCAAGTGAAACTAGACTCATTAAGCTTTAATTTCATATATTATTCAGTCTCTAATTTGACTTCCACCATTTATGGTGATTTTTCAAACTCAGGCTACTACGGCTATTCAACACTATTTCGGTGCAAAATCATAATAACTATCATAATTTCATTGTCACATTGATCATGGACTCATTATTTCTTAAATCCCATATCCAATTACACAATGTAAGTTAACATGATATTGCAACACAATTCATAATCATAAGCATAAGGATGGTTCGTCTTTCAAATCTTTTCACTTGTTCATCATGTATACACATACATATGCATGAATTCGCTTACTCATCATTTATCACATTTCAATAAGGTATCACTTATGAGTATAATGTACGCACCTGTACATACTCATAGCATAACAATTAACTTTACCTTTATCATCACGCCCATCTCGAGACTTTCATCGCATTATTCATTATAATACTCATTGAATTTCTTAGAAATCTCGATGGATAATCCATTTATCGTCAAGTCATACAAGTGATCACCTCAAATACGCACTCCTGCGAACCTTACATCTTACAGCAGGATTACCAGTCCAGGCTAAATCCCCCGTAATATAAACTCATAGAGTGATGTCGGGATTACCAGTCTAGGGTAAATCCCTTGTAACGACAAGCATTCTCAATGAGCTCGAATGTAAATTACCAGTCTAAGCTAAATTTAGACCCTAATCGGATTACCCGTCCGGGCTAAATCCACCATGCACACATATTCTTCGAGAGGCTCGATTACTAAAGGAACACCCGTCCTGGCTAGATCCTTTCTATATTTGAGATCAATGTATTACCCGTCTGGGCTAAATCCTTTTCTGCAACAAATGCAGGATTTCAAGTCATGTAAGCCATCGTTTATCCATCAAATTTCCCTTTTTATTCAACTGGGACTTTTCTCTTTTCATCAAGTGTCTCATTATGCATAGCTGATCATGCAATGTACATCCAATTCAACACATTTCCATGTTTATTTAGACATTAGTCCATGAAATAAACAATGTATTGCATATAATTATATTTAGGCATTTGTTTCAATATATAATCTTCATATCAACTAAATAAATATCCATCACACAATGTCAACACGTCAATTTAAGTTCAAGTATGAACAATAATAATATCATTGCATTATCATTAACATATGAACTTACCTCGGCTTCGAGTACGACATTTATTTCGAGTTTGTGCTTAACATTGTTCAACCTCGTTCTAAGCCCGAATCTTGTTTTCCTTGATCTATAATATAAAATTTAGCCTAATAATTAGTCACATTATTCATATGAGTCCAAAAATCATATTTTTACAAATTTGTATTTTGACCCCTAAACTTTTGCATATTTGCACTTTTTCCCCAAAGCTCGTAAAATGATTTTTATTCAATTTCCTTGCATTTTAACCTAGAAGAATCATTTTCATAACTATGGCAGCCCATAATTTTCACTATATCACCCATTTATGGCCAATTTTACAATTTTTACAAAATGGTCCTTTCGGACGTTTTCATCAAAAACTGCTTAGTAAAAGTCATTTATTACACACCGAGCCTTCATATTCTACCATTAAACATCAAAATACATGCATATCATTCATGGGTAAATTTTTAAACATAAACCCTAGCTCAAATAAATGGTAGAAATAAGTAGATCATGTTACCAGGACTTCAAAAATGTAAAGAACATTAAAAACGGGGCTCGGGATCACTTACAAATGAGCTTGGAAGCTTGAACCAAACCCTAGCCATGGCTTCCATGGAGTTTCGGCTGGTACATGGAGAAAATGCCCAAATTTTGGCTATTTTGGCTTTTTAATTCTTTTAATTATTGGATTACCAAAATGCCCCTAACTTAAAAATATTTTATTACACCCATTTCATGTCTATTTTTGTCCAAAAATTAACTAATGGTATAATTACCATTTAAGGACCTCCCATTTAAAATTTCATAACAATTAGACACCTCTAACATGTAGAACTTAAATTTTGTACTTTTTACAATTTAGTCCTTTTGACTAAATTGAGTGCCCAAACGTTGAAATTTTCGAACGAAATTTTCACGAAATCATTCCGTGAAATCATAGACCATAAAAATATGATAAAAATAAATTTTCTTACGTCAGATTTGTTGTCCCGAAACCACTAGTCCGACTAGCCCTAATTAGGGATGTTACAATTTGGTTATTTTCTTCTACTCTTTCTCTTACTTCCCCAATCAATTCTCCTTTGGCCGATTATACCATCTCCCCCTCTTTCGACTCTCGTGGTTAACAGAGTTAATTTCTATCCACCTTGCTATTGTGACTGAATACCTTTACTTCTCCTCCTTTTTCTCCTTCCAAACCGTTCTTCTTACTGTCTCTTTCTATTTGGTAGCCAGGCCGAATATTCCATCCGTTTCATTTTGTAGTTTGGCTTTTGTTCTCTGACAAATCGGTAAGTACTCTCTCACTGTTAAGCCGAATACTCCATTCTTTTATTGCTGATTCTTATCTTCCTTCTCTTATGTGTGGTGTGTCTTTCGGTTTCTAGAACTTCTCGAGGAGTGAAGGAGCTCTCAAGTAAATACTGAAGCAATCAAAACGTTTTGCTCATCACTCGATCAAATGTAACTCTATTTGCAGTTATTGTGTTCAATTGGGGCATGACATGTATAAGAGGGTGTTGGCCAACTGCCCTATTTTCCCCTATCTCTGGTTTTGTGTTTTTAATAAGCCAGTATATTGATTCTAGTCATGTGTTTATGCAATCATCTTTAATAGATTTCATTGATAATGCAGCTATTTGATAAGGAGGGTGCAATTAGCCTTCATCAACGGTTTAAGTGAGCTAAACCACACTCTTTCAATCAAGGCAAGTATCAAATGTTATTTTGAGTTAAGCGATAGAAAAGGGGTGATTAACGCTATTATCAAGCGACTAACAGAATACCTTGATTGAATGTAGGTTTGGTGCTCGGGGGCTATTCGCACATTTTTGTAAACAGGTGTGTAACCACACTACTATATTCGTTAGTCGACAAAAGCTGAAATAGGAAACCGTTGACACTACATGAGCATGCGCTCGCTCGTGTGGTAGTCTGAACGCCAAAACAAGGGCGTAAAATCGTTAAGGTCGACCATGAGCAGTTTTATGGTCTAAGGCTTATTTGGGCCATGATGGGCCGAAATGGGCCGTGTGGGCCGTACAGGCTCGTGGGCTCACACGGGTAAACCATACAGACGTGTGGAGATTATTGGGCCAGGCTGTGTAATTCACACGGCCAAGGCCATTTTTAGGCTTTGTGGGCCACACGGGCATGTGGCCCATATGGGCCTACATCATGGGCCTGCGCCCATTTTCACTATTTGTTTGTTAATGTTGCACGGGGCACTTGAGACGACTGTAGACCTACTGTTGGGTCGATAAGTATACCTAGACCTCAAATTGATGAAATGATTGTTATGCTCCTATGAGGTAAAATGACTGATATGCCTCTACGAAATGTATGACTGTATTCGAACATGGCATTTGTATATTGCATACATGTATCATATTTTGCCATGACGCATGTCATATTTCATGGGGATGGGTTTATTATGATTGGAGGAAGTGTACTGTACTGGCAGCTTTGCTGCAATTACTGTTTAGTGCCACAACCGGTGCTATATTCTGGAGTGCAAGGATGGGTGGGTTAATTTTATCCCCATATGGAGTGTAGGATTGGATGGAATGGAGTGTAGAGGCTAGTTGGGTAGGATTTCTCATTGCATTTTGTACTATTACTGTTACTGAATTGGGCTATGACTCACACTGATACTATTACTGAATGGGCTAAGGCTCTAGTTGAGACTGGACTGATTTTGAAACGAGCTTAGGCCCAGACTGTACCTGACTAATACATGTTTGATTGTTTGTTTATTAAGGGATTACACACTGAGTTTCATAAACTCACCCTTCTACTAATCTGCACAGGTAATCCTTAGGCGAATCGATGCTGCGAGGGACTCGTAGGTGGCCACACATCTGGTCATGCCTCTATACTGGATTTTTAATTTATAAGTAATTTAAATTTGAATATTTTTATGTAATAAGGCCTTTTTTATGGTTTTACTTTTAATTTGGGATTTTTACTTGCATTGACATAAAATGCTAGATGTAGGAAAAAGACGGGTTTCAAAAAGATAAATGTTTTTGGAAACACCACGTTTACGCAACATAGTTTAAAAGCTTCCGCAACAAACAATGTTTTAAAGTGTAATAACAATTTAATATGATTATTATTTTCTAAATAACTTGAGTTTTAACAATGAATTAGACATCTTAAATCTTCGTTAAGAGCACAAAGAGGTTTTCAAATAGAACTAATCCTTCAATAAAATCAAGTTTTTCAAAAAACATTTTAATGTGACGTCTCTAGATTCGGCCATAACGTTTAGGCCAGATTTGGGGTGTTACGTTTAGTGGTATCAGAGTCAGGTTGCAAAACTCAACTGTGAATTTGGGTTTCTTTTAAAACACTGTTTCAAATGATTTGAAATACTTGGAAATGTTTTACTGAATTTGTGGTACATCGAGTCTCCGGCGCGGATTTTGTAAGTCCTCTAAAACTACTGTTTGTGTAAATTGAAATACTAAGACTACTGTAAGTAATAGGCTATACTAAAACACTCTGCTTAGGGTAGACTGAAACTGTAGTAAGACTGCGACCTGCGAAAACAAAACTCTGAACAACTGATACTACTTTTTCATAAAATATCCATTAATAAACATTGGAATTGTAAAACTGATACATAAAATTGTTAATATAGATAATATGCAAATTGATAATGAGCACCAGAGGTACTCGTGGAAGGGGTACAAGAGGCCGCTGCGGAGGCTGTGGAGGTGCTTGGGTTGGGTCTTCGTCATCTAGTCATATGCCTAACGTTGAAGCTAGAGAGTCACTGGCTCCACCTGTGACTGAGACTGGGTCTCATGATCATGAAGCTTGGGATGACGCATTGTCCCAAGCTATGTCGCAAATTTTGGAAAGGATCGTTGGGCCCAATACTAGTATTATGGGTCGTGGGTCAGTTATAGAATGACTCAGGTCTAATGGGGCTGATATTTTTTGGGGTATTACCAGAGTTGCCCTTAATGTGGTTGAATATTGGATTGAAGCCACAGAGAGGATCACAGACAACCTCGACTGCACCCCCTAGCAGAAATTAAAAGGTGCAATGTCATTGCTACGAGATGAAGCCTATCAGTGGTGGCTTACAATTAAAGATGGAACTCAGCTTGATCGATTGACCTGGGAATTCTTTAAAAATACTTTTCAAGGGAAATATGTGGGTGCTAGTTATGTGGATACCTGGAGAAGAGAGTTTCTGAATTTGACTCAGGGGATAAATTTGTGGCAGAATACGAGGCTGAATTTTTGTGACTTAGCCGCTATTTGTGTGGGATGGTGGCAACTGAATATGAGCATTGTGTTCAATTTGGGGACGACCTCAAGGATGATTTAAGGGTTCTGATAGCTCTACAGAGAGAGTGAGATTTTGCAGCTTTAGTGGATAAGGCAAAGATCGCCGAGGATGTGAAGTGCGCTAAGCACCAGAATCGTGAAAAGGAAAGGGGTAAGAACAAGAGGAATTTGGAGCCCTCAAGTTCATTTGTGAGGCCTAAGAAAAAGGCTAGAGTTGCTGGGCCGGTCAGAGTTGGGGCCCCTGTTACTGTTACTGGACTGCAGCCCTGTGCGGATTGTGAGAGACGCCATCAGGGCAAATGCGAGAAAAGGATTGGGGCATGTTTGAGGTGTGGATCATTAGAGCACCATATCAGAGATTGTCCACAGAGACCTGATCATATGCAAGCTACTGGTATAGGAATTGTTCAGCTATCGAGAGGTGTTCAGCAGCCACAGAGAGGCCATGGTCAGGCCAGAGGTGGAAATGGTATGCGCTGTGGTCGTGGAGAACCGGGTAGAGGCGCTAGTCATACTAAGGCGAGGTAGCCATCACTGGTTTATTCTGTACGTCGCCGAGGGGACAGAGACGCCCTAGATGTTATCACGGGTACGTTCTTTATTCATAATGTACCTTATACTGCACTAATTGATGTTAGATCTACGCATTCATATACTGCATTCACTGTATCTGAGACTTTTGGTATAATGGTTGAAAACACTGCGAGTGAGGTCACTATGTTGAGTCTATTAAGGCAACCAGTGAAAGTAAATAAACTGTTTAAAGATGTACCTTTAGAGGTTCAAGGAATGATCTTTTTGGAGGATTTAATGAAACTCCCTTTTGGAGAATTTGATTTAATACTAGGTATGGACTGGCTGGTTAAGCAACAAGTGAATTTGGACTGCACTGCTAAATGGGTGATATTGAAAACTGCGAAGGCTGATGAGGTAGTTGTGATTGGGGAGCGTCAAAATTATTTGTCAAGTGTGATTTCTGCACTGAGGGCTGAGAAGTTGGTTCATAAGGGTTGTGAGAAGTATCTAGCCTACATCGGTATTTCTAATTCTAAAGGTTCGACTGTTAAGGATATCAGAACAGTTAAGGACTTTCTGAATGTTTTTCTCGATTAGCTACCTGGGTTACCTCCAAACTATGAAGTTGAGTTTGGGATTGAGCTCCTGCCTAGTACAGCTCTGGTGTCCATCGCCCCTTATAAAATGGCACCAAAGGAGTTAGTGGAGCTTAAGGCTCAGATTCAGGAGTTACTAGATTGAGGGTTCATCTGCCCTAGTGTGTCTCCGTAGGGAGCACCAGTTTTATTTGTGAAAAAGAATGATGGATCCATGCGTTTGTGCGTCGACTACCGGCAACTGAATAAATTGACTATTAAGAATAAGTATTCCCTACTAAGGATTGATGATCTGTTTGACCAGTTTCGAAGAGCTTCAATCTTCTCTAAGATTGATCTCCGATCTGGGTACCATCAATTAAGATTCAAAGAGGCTAATGTTTACAAGACAATATTTAGGACTCGTTATGGTCATTACAAGTTCCTAGTGATGCCGTTTGGACTGACGAATACTCCAGCAACTTTTAAGGATTTGATGAACTGAGTGTTCCAGCCCTATCTGGATCGGTTCGTAGTGGTTTTCATAAATGACATCCTGGTATATTTGAGAAGTAAGGATGAACACGATGCACATCTTTGAGTTGTTCTGCAGATTCTGAGGGAGAAACAATTGTACGTCAAGTTCAGTAAATGCAAGTTCTGGTTACGAGAGGTAACATTTCTTGGCCATGTGGTATCTGTTGAAGGGATTAGGGTTGATCCTTGGAAAATTGAAGTTGTTCTGGATTGGAAGTCGCCTAAGACGGTATCTGAGATTTGAAGTTTTCTAAGTCTGGCAGGGTATTATAGACGGTTTGTTAAGGGGTTTTCATTGATTGCTGCACCTCTGACTAAGTTGTTGCGTAAGGGTGTGCCATTTAATTGAAATGATACTCAGCTAGAAAGCTTTGAGAAACTTAAGAAAGTTATGCTGAGGCCCCCTGTCTTGATGCAGCCAGAGTTTGGGAAAGAGTTTACTGTCTACAGCGATGCATCACACGTTTGTTTGGGTGGTGTGTTGATGCTAGAGGGTAAGGTGGTGGCATATGTGTCTCGCCAGCCTAAGACTCATGAGGCAAATTATTCGACGCATGACTTAGAGTTGGCCGCGGTGGTATTCGCACTGGAAATTTGGACGCACTACCTGTACGGTGAGAAGTGTATTATTTACACGGATCACAAGAGCCTCAAGTACCTCCTCACTTAGAAGGAGCTAAATCTTAGGCAGCGTAGATGGATTGAGCTACTTAAAGATTATGATTGCTTGATTGAATACCATTCTGGTAAGGCTAATGTGGTGGCTGATGCACTAAGTCGTAGGGCTATGACGGATCTGAGGGCAATGTTTGCTCGTCTCAGCTTATTTGATGATGGTAGTCTGTTGGCCAAACTTCAGGTTAAACTGACGTGGATTGAGCAGATTAAGGGTAAACAGTTAGAAGATAAGACACTGGGTTCTCGATTCCGACAGATCAAGGGAGGTGAAACATCAGATTTTGGACTGAATAACGAAGGGGTACTGTGTTTCTGTGGGAGAGTCTGTGTACCAAGGGATACTGATTTGAGGCAGTCTATACTACGAGAGGCGCATAGTAGTCCTTATGCCATGCATCCTGGTGGGAATAAGATGTACTGAGATCTTCGGGAGTTGTTTTGGTGGCCAGGTCTTAAGCGTGAAGTTACTGACTTTGTGAGTAAATGCCTTACTTGCCAGCAGGTTAAGGCTGAACATCAGTTGCCTTTAGGGTTGCTTCAGCCAGTTAAGATTCCGTTTTGGAAGTGGGAGAGAGTAACTATAGACTTCGTTAGTCGGCTGCCCCTAGCGCCTTTTAAAAAGGATTCGGTATGGGTCATCGTGGATCGATTGACCAAATCTGCTCATTTCATAACTGTTCTTACTGATTACTCACTGCAGAAATTGGCTAAACTATATGTGTCTGAGATAGTGTGACTGCATGAGGTACCGATTTTTATAATATCTGGTACAGATCCTCGCTTCACATCTCAGTTCTGGAAGAAGTTACATGAGGCTTTGGGTACAAGGTTGGACTTCAGTACTGCGTTCCATCCTCAGACAGATGGTCAGTCAGAGAGGTTGATTCAGATACTAGAGGACATGTTACAGAGTTGTGTAATTGATTTTTGACGCAGTTGGGAGGACTACTTGCCATTAGCTGAGTTTGCATATAACAATAGCTATTGGTCTAGCATACAAATTACACCTTACGAGGCATTATACGGTTGTAAATGTCGTACTCCTTTGTGTTGGACTGAGTTGGGCAAGCGGCATGTTTTGGGCCCTAAATTAGTTTCTAATACGGAGCATAAAGTTAGACTGATTCGAGATCGACTAAAGGCGGCATCAGACAGAAATAAGTCATATATAGATCCGAAGCGTAAGGAGATTGAGTATTCTGTGGGGGACTTCATTTTTCTCAAGGTTTAGCTATAGAAGAAGGTACTAAGGTTTGGACGGAAGGGCAAGTTGAGCCTTAGGTTCATTGGGCCATACCGCATACTAAAATATGTTGGATAAGTTGCCTATCAAATTTAGTTACCTCCAAAGTTGGACCGGATTCACGATGTGTTCTATGTCTCTATGTTGAGGCACTACCGCTCTAATCCTATGCATATTATCTCGACTGAGGAGATTGAGGTTAGAGGTTAGGCCAGATCTGACTTTCGAGGAAGAGCCAATTCAGATTCTGGAGAATGATGTAAAAGTGCTAAGGAAGAAATCTATCCCACTGGTGAAGATACTTTAGCGTAATCACAGCTCGGAGGAGGCCACGTGGGAACCCGAGGTGGCGATACGACAACAATACCCTCACCTATTTTGATCAGGTAAATTTTGAGGCCAAAATTTTCTTTTAAGGGGGTAAAGTTGTAATGCCTCAAAATCTAACCATTTATTTTTTTTTGTGTTGCATAAATGTATGCTTGCTTTAGTGGTTAAGTGTCCTGATAAGTGTTGAAGAAGTCTTGAGTTCAAGCCTTGGCTTGTACAAAGTTTTGTTTGTACTTGATTTAACCATGTCTCAAGTTAGTAGGCTTCTTAAATAAATTTGGGTAAAACATATCATCAAATGCCTGCTAGTCTAGGGGGTAATGGCGTGTGGAGTGTTCTTTGGAGTCTGAGGTTCAAGGCTTGGTGAGGCAAAAGAAGCATTTTATTTTGCTACAAGTGTCATGGAAGTGTCCTAGGTTGAACTGAAACTGAGGTGTTTGAATGGGTGGTTGAGAAGAGTATGTTGGAGAGAGTTATAGCTAGATTGGGTGATTGATTTTAGGAGTAGTGTGGGGAGAAAAATTAGGAGATCTTGAAAGGATATGGATAGTGATCAGTTTGAGAGATTTGTGGAGCCAAAGGAGGAAAGTGCTAGGGGTGCCGATTGCGGGAAATTCATTTTGGCAAAAATCGGTCATAGGACCTTTTACTCTAAATGCCAAAATTGTGTTCTTGTTTTGCTCTCAAATTTTGGTAGCTTTTACCTTTTTCTTCTTTCGCATTTTGGTTGAGGCTGAATTGACCATTTGGGTATTTTTTTCTACTCTTTCTCTTACTTCCCCAATCAATTCTCCTTTGGTCGATTATACCATCTCCCTCTCTTTCGACTCTCGTGGTTAACAAAGTTCATTTCTACCCATCTTGCTATTGTGACTGAATACCCTTACTTCTCCTCTATTTTCTCCTTCCAAGCTGTTCCTCTTATTGTCTCTTTCTATTTGGTAGCCAGGCTAAATATTCCATCCTTTTCATTTTGCGGTTTGGCTTTTGTTCTCTGACAAATCAGTAAGTATTCTCTCACTGTTAAGCCGAATACTCCTTTCTCTTATTGTCAATTCTTATCTTCCTTCTCTTATGTGTGGTGTGTCTTTCAGTTTCTAGAACTTATCAAGGAGTGAAGGAGTTTGCAAGTAAATACTGAAGCAGTCGAAACCTTTCCCTCATCACTCGATCAAAGGTAACTCTGTTTGCAATTATTGTGTTCAACTAGGGCATGACTTGTATAAGAGGGTGTTGGCCAATTGCCATATTTTCCCCTATCTCTGGTTTTGTGTTTTCAATAAGCCAATATATTGATTCAAGTCATGTGCTTCTGCAATCATCGTTAATAGATTTCACTGATAATGTAGTTATTTGATAAGGAGGGTGTAATCAGCCTTTGTCAATGGTTTAAGCGGGCTAAACCACGCTCTTTCAATCAAGGCAAGTATCAAATGTTCTTTTGAGTTAAGTGATAGAAAAATGGTGATTAACGCTATTATCAAGTGACTAACGGAATACCTTGATTGAATGTAGGTTTGGTGCTCATAGGCTATTCCCACATTTTCGTAAACAGGTGTGTAACTACACTGCTATATTCGTCAGTCGGTAAAAGCCGAAATAGGAGACCGTCGACACTACACGAGCGTGCGCTCACTCATGTGCTAGTCCGAATGCCAAAACGATGGCGTAAGATCGTTAAGGTCGGCCATGAGCAGTTTCATGGTCTAAGGCCGATGTGGGCCATTATAGGCTGTGTGGGCCCCACGAGCTCGTGGGCCCACACGGGTAAACCATACGGACGTGTGGAGATTATTGGGCTAGGCTGTATAATTCACACGGCCAAGGCCATTTTTGGGCTTTGTGGGCCACACGAGCGTGTGGGCCCACATAGGCCAGCATCATGGGCCTTGGGCCCATTTCAATTGTTTGTCTGTTAAGGTTGCATGGGTCGCTTGAGACGACTGTGGACCTACTGTTGGGTCGGTAAGTATACCTAGACCCTAAATTGATGAAATGACTATTATGCCCCTATGAGGTAAAATGACTAATATGCCTTTACAAAATGTATGACTTTATTCGAGCATTCCATTTGTATATTGCATACATGTATGATATTATGCCATGACGTATGTCATATTGCATGGGGATGGGTTTATTATGATTGGAGGAAGTGTACTGTACTGGAAACTCTGCTGCAATTACTTTTTAGTGCCGCAACCGATGATATATTCTGGAGTGTAGGGATGGGTGGGTTGATTTTATACCCATATGGAATGTAGGGCTGGATGGAGTGGAGTGTAGAGGCTGGCTGGGTAGGATATCTCTTTGCATTTTGTACTGTTACTGTTACTGAGTTGGGCTATGGCTTACACTGATACTGTTACTAAATGGGCTAAGGCCCAAGCTGAGACTAGACTGATATTGAAATGGGCTTAGGCCCGGACTGTACCTAACTAATACATGTTTGACTATTTGTTTATTAAGTGATTACACACTGAGTTTCATAAACTCACCCTTCTGCTTATCTACGCAGGTAATCCTTAGGCGAATCGGTGCTGCGAGGGACTCGTAGGTGGCAACACATCTGCTCATACTCTATACTAGATTTTTAATTTTTCAGTGGCCTCTTTTAAGTTTTAAATTTTAATTTGGGATTTTTACTTGCGTTGACATAAACTACTAGACGTAGGAAAAAGACGGGTTTCAAAAAGATAAATGTTTTTTGAAACACCACGTTTATGCAACATAGTTTAAAAGCTTCCGCAACAAACAATGTTTTAAAGTGTAATAACAATTTAATTATATTATCATTTGTTAAAAACTTGATTTTAACAATGAACGAGACATCCTAAATATTCATTAAGAGCACAAAGAGGTTTTCAAATAGAACTAATCCTTCAATGAAATCATGTTTTTCGGGAAAAACTTTAATGCGACATCGCCAGATTCGACCATAACGTCTAGGCCGGGTTTGGGGTGTTACAAGTTTATTATTTACTTAATCAATTAATTGACGAAACAATAAAATTATTCAAAATAAGGATAAAGCACAAAATATATTCAAATATTTATACAAACATTCAATTAATAAAATTATTGAATGCAATATAAATAAAATAATAAAGGGACGAGAATGCTCATGAATTAATTGATGAAATAGCATGATTTTAGAACATCCTCCGCTCAAAATCAACTAACTTCGAGAGATAAGCATGTAATGGTCGATTAGTTAGTTAGTTAGAGGACGAGAGGTAATAGCTATTTAATTAATAGCTAACTCGGTAAAACTCGAGTTTTGAAGTTCTTTTGGAACACTGAAATGAATTAATCTTATTCCTGCTTAATTGAATTAAATTTCAATTGTTAAAATTTATTGTCTTTAGGTTTAGTTAATTTATTTTAATTTTATTAATTGCCTTTAATTTTGGTTTTTGTAATAAAATTTTCGATTACTACTATTTCACTTGGCTAGTATAGAGTATTAGTCTTGGTTGAATTCAACTTCCCTTGGGTACAATCCTCATTTCCGAAGTGTTTGGTTGTAACATTATTCCATATTACAATTTAACTTTAATACTTGTTGACACGTTACTTTATTGATTAGCTCTTTAGTTGAAGTATTTTTAGTTCAGACGTTCGCACTTCTGGAGGCGGTTATTAGGCCAACCGTCCCCAAGATGACATGAAAGGTTTGAGATGTGCATATCAATTGCTAGCTCCTTTGCTCAATGCATGAAATCAACGGTTGAAAACACCTCTATCCAACAAACTCGTTGAAGCTCATAAGACCTCCCCTATTTGCATTGCTTTAGTCAAGTATTTCTTCATTGTGCCAATAAAATTATTTCTATGTTGCTTTTTTAAGAATGTAAGACAACGTATATGAATTAGAGAAAATATTAATAAGACCTTTGCTTAGAATTCTTCAAAAAATTGTTGAAGTATATATTTCTGGAATTCATGGGTTACAATAATAAGGAATGAATAAACATATGAAATGATTAATTGTTCTTTTTTTTCATCTAATTTGATAGAAAAAAAGGGAGAAGTTAATGAAGTGCATTTTCTAGTTGTGGTCAATGAAGGATGGCCATTGTATGATGACTTCGACATCTTTTTAGGGGTGAACATCCTCTGTCATAATCGTTGGACGGTAGTGGGAGGCAATTATCGCCTCTAATTTTGCATGCAACTTGACGATTTTTTCCCAGTCTTGGGTAGCTAATTGGTGTCGCATTTGCACCCTCTTCCATCAACATTGAGCTTATCACCATTGCAGAAATCCACAACAACATGATCCTATTTTCCACCCCCATTTTCTTCCAAGAAATATACAATTCTTTATTTAATTAAAAATTTACACTATCTTCTAATCACAAGTTTGGGTTTTATATAGATTCATGATAGTCATGTATTTAGTAAAATGTTTAACCATAAATACAATGTTTCAGCATTTTTAAGACATATTTAGTAAATAAGATGATGAACTCATAACAAAATTCCCTAGTCTCTTTTAACGCTATTCATCCTATACAATATTATACATGCAGTACTAGAAAAAAAATGACATGTTAAATATCCCTTTTCTTTATGAACTACCAATTTGTGTAATATTTCTTAATGAAAATATAAAGGAAATCTCATCCCTTTCTTTTTCTACCAACTGTTACTATCCCATTCAACTTTAAAATTATTTATTTGACTAAAGGTGAGAGTGCAATTTTATTTGAAATAATAAGTCATTAGCTATTTTTTTTTGGTTCTTATTTCGTAAAGTATGTTGTAACATCCCAAATTAGGACCTAGTTGGAACAGTGGTTTTGAGACCACAAATTCGAAATAGAAATAATTATATTATAATGGTTTGATGGTCTATGATATGTTTGTATGCTTGTGTGAAAATTTCATAAAGAAATTTCATGTGAAAAGTGCCCGATTGGACTTTAAGGACGAAATTGAATAATTTATAAAACTTGAATTCTAGAAAATTTTGGCATGAAATTTATATGGATTATTAATTAGAGGTCCTTAAATAGTAATTTGACTAATTTCTAAAAATTTTGACAAAAATGGGCTTGGATTGGTAAAATTTGAAAGAATGACTAAAAGGGCATTTTTGTCATTTGGTAATTAAAAGATTAAAAAGGGAAAAATAAAGCAAAAACCTTGTCCATCTTCTTCTTGCTTGGCCAAAAATCACCATGGACACCATGGCTAGGGTTTTTTCACTTCCAAGCTCAATAGTAAGTGCTCTTAAGCCCCGTTTTTAATGTTATTTGCATTTTTGAAGTCCTTGTAGCATGATTTACCCATTTCTACCCTTATTTTGAAGTAGGGTTCATGTTTAAAAATTGACCCATGCATGGCATGTTAGTATTTTGATGTTTAATGGAAGAATATGAAAGATTGATGTGTGTTTAACATCTTTTACTAAGTGATTTTGCATGAAAATGCTTAAAAATGACCAAATTGTAAAAGTTGTAAAATGGGTAGTAGATTTGTGAAATAAAAGAGAAATGTGGAATGCTATAAATGTAAAAAAATGCTTTGGCTAGGCTTAAAGTGCAAAGGAAATGAACACATTTCATTTTATGAGCCTAAGGCCAAAGTGTAAATTTGTGAAAGTTTAGTAGTAAAATTGTAAATTTTCCAAAGTATATTTTTTGGGTCGATTTAAAAAAAGTAAGTAATAAATAAGTTATATTTGAAATGTTAGATCAAGAAAAGGAGATTCGAGCTTAGATCGGGAATGAACGGGATAATGAACTAAATCGAAAAAAATAACCGTACTTGCATTCGAGGTAAGTTCGTGTGATAAAAATGAAATGGAAGTTTATATGTGATGTTATGTCATGTTCTATCGCTTAATATCATGAAAATTTTAAATGCCTTATTGTTATCATGAGTAAGTGATTAGTATTATGGACATTGAGAATGATATTATAAGCAAGCTAGACAGAGAAACGATAGCAAGGAAAATCCCGTTTGAACCTTAGGAATAGTTTAGGATACAAGTGACATGTCACTAGGAACTATGCGATCTGAACTCATTGAGTTGTGGTTTGAGTTCATGATATATGTGGCATCTGAACTCACTAAGTTGTGGTCTGAGTTCATGATGTTTATGACACAAGTTTTGATGTCTGTGTATTGGTCTCGTATATTCTACCGGTGGTTGGGTAGTCTGGCATATGTTGCGGATACCTGATAGCCTTTGTGAGCAGTCCCGTGAGTAGCTCATGTAACACCCCAAACCCGGCCCGGATGTTATGGCCGAATCTGGCGATGTCACATTGAAGTGTTTTTCGCAAAATATAATATCGTTGAAAAACTCGTTCTATATTTAACCTCTTTTTTATCTTTAACGAAAACTTTAGAATGTCTCATCCATTGTTAAAATTCAAGTCGTTTAGCAGAATGTTAATCATATTAAATTGTTATTAATTTTGAAAACATTGTTTGTTGCAGAAGCTTTTAAAATATGTTGCATAAACGTGGTGTTCGAAAAAAACATTTACCTTTTGAAAACCCGCATCCTACTGCTAGCAGATATAAATCAAAATAAATAAAACCCAAAAGTTAAATATTAAAAACTTTAAGAGGCCCTATTACATCAAAATACCCAAATTAAATTATTTATTAATTAAAAGTCGAATATAGAAGCACCGATCTCGAGTCCCTTACAGCACCGATCCATCTATGATTGGGGATTACCTGTGCAGATAAACGTAAGGGTGAGTTTACGAAAATTTAGTGTGTAATCCCTTAATAAACAGTCAATCATGTAGTAAGAAAATACAGTATGGGCCTAAGCCCGTATCAGTAACAGTTCAATTTCAGTTAGGGCCTTAGCCCATTATAGTATCAGTAGAAGTGTGGGCCTTAGCCCATTTCAGTATCAGTAATAGTACAAATATATAATCAGAAATTCTACCCAACCAGCCTTTACACTCCACTCCGTCCAGCCCTACACTCCATGTGGGGATAAAATCAACCTACCCATCCCTACACTCCAAAATAGCACTGGTTGCGGCACTAAACAGTATTTGCAGCAGAGCTTCCAGTACAGTACACTTCCTCAAATCATAATAAACTCATCCCTATGCAACATATCATAAGATCATACATGTATGCAATATATATAAGATGGCATGCTCGATTACAGTCATACAACTCATAAGGGCATAATAGTCATTTTACCTCATAGGGGCATAATAGTCATTTATCAATTTTGGGGTCGAGGTATACTTATCGACCCAACAGTAGGTCCACAGTCGTCTCGAACGACCCGTGCAACCATAACAGTCAAATAGTGAAAATGGGCCCAAGGCCCATAATGTGGCCCATGTGGGTCCACACGCTCGTGTGGCCCACGAAGCCAAAAAATGACCTTAGCCATGTGGATACACAGCCTGGCCCAATTTTCTACACACGTCTGTATGGTTTACCCGTGTGGGGCCCACAACCCATAGGGCCCAATAGACCCATTTCGGCCCAGCATGGCCCAAGATAGCCCAAGCCCATGAAATCACTCATGGTAGTCCCTACGATCAAATGCCCATGTCTATGCATTCGGATTACCACACGAGTGAGCGTACACCTGTATAGTGTTAATGGTCACATTTATCGACTTTTGCCGATTTACGATTTGGGCAGTGTTTTACACACACCTGACGTGCTTTGAAGTTTTAACCGTGCTCCAAAGACTCCTATACCTGGATTCAACCAACAAGCCCTTTAATTAGTACCTAACTCATAAACCATATGGAATCTAACGAAGTTCCAATCGAGCATAATCAACTCCTCCTTACCGAAAGCCAAACGAAATCGCACCCTTAGTTCCTACGAGGCACACCAATCAACTTTGATCTCCTCCTACACGGAAGTCATAACCTCTTTATTAAAATTATACTTCTTTACAAAACAATCTTGACTGAACCACACTTACCAAAAATGATAGTACACAATATGCTTTGGTGATGTAGTGAGGTAAGACCGAAGAGAACTAAATTGAAATAGTAAATAGAGGGGGTAACGATAGGGAGGAAAAAGAAATAGTTCTCAGAAAGGAGAGAAACTGAAAGGGGTAGAAGTGAAGTAGAAACTTACTTACCAATATTCGGCCAAGGATAAACACTAAGGAGAAAGAGTGAGGGGAATTGTGTGCTCGAACCCAATTGATCAAAGAACGCTTGCCAAAACCGAAAGCAAAATAGAAAGGGAGAGATGGGGTATTCGGCCAAGGTAACAAAATGAAAATGGAAGAGAATAGAGAGAAGGACAAGAAGGAAAGAGAATGTATTCGGCCAAACCAAAAATCGATTGGGAAAGGGAATGAAGGAAGAAAATCGGTGGGCAAGAGAACTGGAAAGAAGAGTAAAAATTGAAAAAGCGAACAAGAATAGAAAGCTACTCGAACGATCAATAGCAACACTCGGCTTCAGAAAAAAGAAGTGAAAAGATCCAAAAATTTGGCAACCCCCGAAATGGAGAGAAAAGTTACCATACTCAATGCCAAATTCCTTTGTGGTTAGAGTCCTAATTCGACAACACTCCTCCACTACCTCAACATCCCAAATTTTCCTCCTAAAATCTCTCCACCATAATCTCCTCAACCACTAATTTCAAACTCGACTCAACTCAGCAGAGTTTTGGTCAACCTCAACTACTCACACGGGAAGAGCAGTAAAATAAAACACTCCACTACCCTCACTAGGATTTGAACCTCAGACCTCAGGCATAGATAACATGCCACTTACCCCCTAGACTAGCAGGCCCATTATGTCAGAAAATACTCACATTTATTTAAGAAGCCTACTGACTAGAGACAAGTTTTATTCAAGTAAGAAACAAAATTTTTGCACAAGCCAAGGCTTGAACCCAAGACTTCTCAGAAACTTCCCAGAACACTTAACCACTGAAGTAGATACACAGTTGTGTGTCACTTTCTTGCACAACTAAACATTTATGTGCGGCCTCCTAATTGTTCCCCTACTCAAGACCTAATACTTTTAGGCCCAAAATTCAAGGCGTTACAATTTATCCTTCTTAAAGAAATTTCGTCCCCAAAATGTCCAACTATCAGAACAGTCGCATAACACAGACTACACCACTACACTCCCGCTACGCACTCTAGTTCCAAAACACTACCACATTTAACTTGAGTGTTTTCAGTACAGTCTATAAATAGACTGGGACAGTATGTCAATCCAATACTTGGCCATATTATGGGCGACACCAGTGACACCCTTGAAGAGCTTAGTTCTACTGGACTGGAGTCATTTCGTATCCGACCCTCGGCCCCCAGATCCAGTATTAGGCCCAGCAACCCTCTCTAGAATCCTTAGCATAGCCTGGGAAAATGCATCGCTCCCAACCACAGTAGTGGGTGACCCTGGCATCACACTCACATCCAGATTAGGCATATTTTTAGATGATGAGGATCCAGCTGAGCCCCTCTACGGCCTCCAACACGGGCTCTTGTACCCCGTCTGCGAATACCTCTTATGCTCATTGTTTATTTGTGTTTTATCTAAATTAATAGTTTTATGCATATCAGTTTACATTTCCAGCTATTTATTAACAGATATTATATGGAAACAGTATCAAATGTATAAAGTTTATTTTTGCACAACACAGTGTCTGTCGGTGTCTACCGGTTTTACTACAGTTCTAGTATACACTACTAAAGAGTTTGCAGTACGATATACTACCTACAGTAGTCTTAGTAATCCTACCTATGAAAGTTTCAGTCAAAATCAAAATATAGCTTTCACATAGAACTTACAGGATCGGCGTGAAGACTCAGTGTACCACACATTCAGTACAACTTTTCAAAATACTTCAAATCCTTTTGAAACAATTCTTTCAGAAATTCCAAGTTTAAAAGAAACCCAAATCCACAATCGAGTTTTGTAACCTAGCTCTAATACCACTAAATGTAACACCTTAAACCTAGCCTGAATGTTATGGCCGAATCTGGCAATGTCACATTAAAGTGTTTAAAATATGTTCTGTAAACGTGGTGTTTAAAAACTCGTTCTATATTTAACCTCTTTATGATCTTTAATGAAGATTTTAGAATGTCTCGTCCATTGTTAAAATTCAAGTCTTTTAGCAAAATGTTCATCATATTAAATTGTTATTAATTTTTAAAACATTGTTTTTTTGCAGAAGCTTTTAAAATATGTTCCATAAACGTGGTGTTCGAAAAAAACATTTATCTTTTTGAAAACTTGCATCTTACTACTAGCAGATATAAATGAAAATAACTAAAACCCCAAAGTTAAAGATTAAAAACTTTAAGAGGCCCTATTACATCAAAATACCCAAATTAAATTACTTATTAATTAAAAGTCGAATACAGAAGCATGTGCGGTTGTGTGGCTATCTTTGAGTCCCTCGCAGCACTGATCCATCTAGGATTGGGGATCTCCTACACAGATAAAAAGAAGAATGAGTTTATGAAAACTCAGTGTGTAATCCCCTAATAAACAAATAGTCAATCATGCAGTAACCAAATACAGTCTGGGCCTAAGCCCGTATCAGTAACAGTTCAATTTCAATTAAGTCCTTAACCCATTATAGTATCAGTAGAAGTGTAGGCCTTAGCCCATTTCAATATCAGTAACAGTACAGATATGCAATTAGAAATCCTACCCAACCAGCCTCGACAGTCCACTCGTACACTCCATGTAGGGATAAAATCAACCCACCCATCCCTACACTCCAAAATAGCACCGGTTGCTGCACTAAATAGTATTTGCAATAGAGTTGCCAGTACAGTACACTTTCTTCAATCATAATAAACCCATCCCCATGCAACATATCATAATATCATACATGTATGAAATATATATAAAATGGCATGCTCGATTATAGTCATACAACTCATAAGGGCATAATAGTCATTTTACCTCATAAGGGCATAACAGTCATTTATCAATTTAGGGTCGAGGTATACTTACCACGAAACAGTAGGTCCACAGTCGTCTCGAGTGACTTGTGCAACCTTAACAATCAAACAGTAAAAATGGGCCCAAGGCTTAAAATGTGGCCCATGTGGGACCACACGCTCGTGTGGCCCATGAAGCCCAGAAATGACTTTAGCCATGTGGATACACAGCCTAGCCCAATTTCTCCACACATTTGTGTGGTTTACCTGTGTGGGGCCCACAAGCCCGTATGGCCCACAGGCCTCATTTCGGCCCAACATGGCCTAAGATGGCCTAAGCCCATGAAATCAATCATGGTGGCCCCTACGATCAAATGCCTATGTCTACACGGTCGGATTACCACACAAGCGAGCGCACGCCCGTGTAGTGTCAATGGTCACATTTATCGGCTTTTGCCGATTTACGATTTGGATAGTGTTTTACACACACCTGACGTGCTTTGAAGTTTTGACCGTGCTACGAAGACTCCTATACTTGGATTCAACCAACAAGCCCTTTAATCAGTACCTAACTCATAAACCATATGGAATCTAACGAAGTTCCAATCGAGCACAATCAACTCCTCCTTACCGAAAGCCAAACGAAATTGCACCCTTGGTTTCTAGGAGGCGTATCAATCAACTTTGATCTCCACCTACACGAAAGTCATAACCTCTTTATTAAACTTATACTTGTTTACAAAACAATCTTGACTGAACCACACATACCAAAAATGATAGTACAGAGTATGCTTCGGTGATGCAATGAACTAAGATCGAAGAGAATTGAATTGAAACAGTAAGCAGAGGGGGTAACGATAGGGAGGAAAAAGAAATAGTGCTCAAGAAGGAGAGAAACCGAAAGGGGCAAAAGTGAAGCAGAAACTTACTTACCAATATTCGGCCAATGATAAACACTAAGGAGAAAGAATGAGGAGAACCATGCTCTCGAACCCAATTGATCAAAGAATGCTTGCCAAAACCGAAAGAAAAATAGAAAGGGAGAGATAGGGTATTCGGCCAAGGTAAAAAAATGAAAAGGGAAGAGAATAGAGAGAAGGAAAATAGGAAAAGAGAATGTATTCGGCCAAACCGAAAATCGATTGGGAAAGGGAGTGAAGGAAGAAAATTTATGGGCAAGAGGACTAGAGAGAAGAGCAAAAATTGAAAAAGAAAACTAGAACTGAAAGCTACTCGAATGATCAATAGCAACACTCGGCTTTAAAAACAAGAAGTGAAAAGAACAAAAAATTTGGCAACCCCCAAAATGGAGAGAAAAGTAACCATACTCAAGGCCGAATTCCTGACTGGTCAGAGTCCTAATTCGGCAACACTCCTTCACTATCTCAACATCCCAAATTTTCATCCTAAAATCTCTCCACCATAATCTCCTCAACCACCAATTTTAAACTCGACTCAACTCAGTAGAGTTTCGGTCAACCTCAACTACTCACACGGTAAGAGTAGCAAAATAAAACACTCCACTGCCCTCACCAGGATTCGAACTTCAGACCTCAGGCATAGATAACACGCCACTTACCCCCTAAACTAGCCGACCTTTTATTTCATAAAATACACACATTTATTTAAGAAGCCTACTGAATAGAGACAAGGTTTATTTAAGTAAGAAACAAAATTTTTGCACAAGCCAAGGCTTGAACCCAAGACTTCGTAGACACTTCCCAAAACACTTAACCACTGAAGCAGATACAAAGTTGTGTGTCACTTTCTTGCACAACTAAACATTTATGTGCAACCTCCTAACTGTTCCCCTCCTTAAGACCTAATACTTCTAGGCCCAAATTTCATGGCATTACAGCTCGAAAGCGAGCAACATGTGATATGTGATTTGAGGTAGCGTTGGCTACATATGAGGCACTTCGGTGCGAGATTCTGATGTATCCGATAGTATTCCAAGTGTTCAACGGGTAGTCTAAAGAAAATTTCAACGAGTAATCCAATGATTATGTCAAAGAAATGATAAAGTATGATCATGTTGAAAGGGTACATGTATGTTCTCGAAACTCCTGAGCAATGACATTAATATTTGACGAACATGTGGTAATGTTGCACTTTAGAAGTTTAAGATTATGAGACCTTGTTGAGATGGAAATGAATGAATTATGATTATAGGACTTTATTGTACCCTGTGTTAATGATATGATTACATTATGTCTAAGATACCTGATGACCTTATGGTGAATTATTTTTGAATGAATAAAGAACTTGAAGTATGATGCAAATTATGAGTTCACAATCTATGACGTGGGAAGGTAAATGTGTGATAAGAGTTTTGAATAGAAATTATGGAACTATACTTATGATATGCTCATGATATATGCTACGTTGTGAGTACATTATTGATTTAAGTAAAGAAATGACAATATATGCTTGTTATTTTCATACGAGCTTACTAAGCTTTAAAGCTTACCCCCTCCTTTCCATTTCTTTAGTGTTGTCAAGTTGGCTCGGGGTTGGAGATTGTCGAAGCCAGCATCACACTATCAAGCTATCACCTTTAGGGTATTGATAAACCTTAAGTGTTTTCGAGTGAGTGGCATGTATAGAGGCTTAGTTATTATGATATGAGTTTTTATGAGTTGGCCAAAGATGTTGGCTTATATTGATTCATTGTGTATAGCCATGATATGTGGCTTATATTGGTTATGGCCTATAAGCCTATTTATCCATGCTATGTGATTATGTGATTATGATTGCTTGCTATAATTGGATAGTTTTTTAGTATGTATGCTTGATAAATGCCTTATGACCAAATCGAAGAGGTCATAATTATGGAGTAAAAGTGTGATATGGTAATAAACCAATAATGCTTTGAATATGAAATTGTTGAAGAATGTCTTAGATAAGTATGTCATCAAATGAATGTGAAATGATGCTTTTAGACTTGGTATAATATGAGTATGTGAAACACACGTGTGACGATATGCAAATGCTATATTGAGTCTTAATGGAAGATGTTTAATCATTAAATTGATGCTATATTATGTTCCTATGATGTGTTTAAGTATGTGAGGGATTAAGGGTACCAAAAGCCTTGGAAAATACCCTAAGCGGTGACCACACGGGCAGAGACACGGTCGTGGAGACATGGGCATGTGTCTAGGGCGTGTGAAGTCTATAGCATTTTTGCGAGAATATAATTCATCACATGTCCTAGCACACAGGCGTGTGGCTTGGCCTTGTGGTTCAATTTGTTTTGCTAACATCATAAACCGAGAGTTATATGGCCTAAGTGCACGGGCGTGTCGAGGGCTCACGGGCGTGTGACCCTATTTCATGGAAAAATTTTCTATGTTTTCCCAAAACCTTCTAAAGTTCTCGCTTTAGTCCCTAACTACTTTCAATGCATGTTTGGGGCCTCGAAGGCCTGTGTAAGGGTCTTTATGCATGTGTATGAATAATTTTAAATTGAAAGAAATTTAGTGGCTACTTTTGCATATGAGCATATGTTTAAGTACGGTAACGCCTCGTACCCTGTCCCAGCCTTGGATACGAGTAAAGGGTGTTACATATGTGGTAATCCTATTTTGTCCGGGTTAAATTTGGGTTTTAGTTTTAAGAGTTTACTATTATTATTTCCTTTATGCTAAATTTAATTTTATTATTTCTTCTATTTTATTTATTATTTGAAGTTCTATCATATGCGTATGCTTGTGGAAATTATGTATTTAGAATATATATATTTTTAAAAATAACATAATTATTTTCACCTAAAACTAAAACTATCCCTAAGTTAACTATTCGTTTCTCCTATTCCTAGTTTCGCAACACGAGACCTTTCAGCCAAGAATCAATTTTAGCCCAAATTATTAATTAAGTCAACAATAACCTTCCATTAACTATTTACTACCCTTAGCTAAGAATACCCTCTCAGTTTCATCTTCACCAAGAATTACCACCTAAGATGCCCTCTCAGTCTCACCTAGGCACAGAGATACTCTCTCGGTCCCACCACTTGGTACGAGTTCTACTCAACAGGATACCCTCTCGGTCTCACCTATCTAGATCTTCTACTAGGGTGTCACTTCCTTGTATATTAAGTATTCTCGAATAAAAACTCAATATTAGGTTATTATGTACTTAATCAATTAATTGACGAAACAATAAAATCGTTCACAATAAGGATAAAGCACAAATTATATTCCAATATTTATACAAACATTCAATTAATAAAATTATTGAATGCAATATAAATAAAAGAATAAAGGGACGAGAATGCTCATGAATTAATTGATGAAATAGCACGATTTTAGAACATCCTCCACTCGAAATCGACTAACTTCGAGAGATAAGCATGTAGTGGTCGATTAGTTAATTAGTTAGAGGACGAGAGGTAATAGCTGGTTAATTAATAGCTAACTCGGTAATCTCGAGTTCTAAAGTTGAATTGAAACACTAAAATGAATTAATCTTATTCATGCTTAACTGAATTAAATTTCAATTGTTAAAATTGATTGTATTTAATTTTAGTTAATTTATTTTATTTTGATTAACTGACTTTAATTTGGTTTTTTTGTAATAAAATTTTCAATTACTACTATTTAGCCTAGCTAGTATAGAGTTTTAGTCTTGGTTGAATTCAACTTCCCTTGTAACACCCCTCACTTGTATCCAGCGCCGGGACAGGGTTCGAGGCGCTACTGAGTTTAAACTTTCACGACATACAAATCCAGCTCACCAAATTTCACCCAAAATTAAACTTTTCAAACACATACATATTGTCCCTTATACAGGCCTTCGAGGCCTAAAACATACGTTGGGACGGTTCGGGACAAAACTAAAAACATTCGATAAATTCTGGGCAACTTAATAAATTTTCTTGCCTTGGAGAGTCACACGCCTGTGTGGGTAGAGCCCTGTGGTCACACCCGCCCATGTAGCTTGGGACACGCCTGTGCCCTCAGCCCATGTGACTCTCTGTTTATGACGTCAGCATGCATTTAGGGGCACACAGCCAAGACACACGCCCGTGTGTCTAGCCCGTGCACTATACTAACTTGAAATTTTAAGTGAAGTGGACGCACAGCCATACCACACACCCATGGGGGCGAGCCGTGTGTCACACACTGCCTAGACATACGCCCATGTGTCTACCCATGTGGACCTTGTTAGGCTATTTTCCAAGCCTTTGATCACCCTCTATCAACCAATCATACTTATAGGTTACTTTAATACATGCTAAGGCTAAATTATTCACTTATACAAAACTTTGATGAACCTCATTGCATGTAAACCTCATATCATTGGTTTTATACATGCTAGGTTAATTCTCATCTTGAATTTAAGGGATTCCATGTCTCATTGACACATTTAAGATTGACTCATTCCTATAACTCATTGCCAATTATAACCAAGCCATCACATATGAACACAAACATGCATAGATTTGTAGGTCATAGCCTACTTCAAAATGAGCCAATTTCCAATGGCCATATACAAAAAGATATGTGTATCTTTACATGCCTTCACCTTGGCAAAACAATTGACACATAACAAAATACTCAAAGTTCTATACATGCCATTGAACAAAACATAAGTGTCTATATACAAAAGTTGGACTAGTTGATAGTGTGTTGACTCTCCAACCGTCTTCCAATCTTTACGAGCCCTCGAGCTTTGTAAGACAAGGAAAAGAGAGGGGTAAGCATTTACATGCTTAGTAAGCCCGAATAACTAGAAAGTAAACTTACTGATTAATTAGCATAAAACCATATTAGGCAATAGAATCAACAAGCATGAAAATGGTATCCCTATCACATGCTTCAATCAACAAGTTAGTTACAATAATAATGTACCATGTAGTTTGTCTTAGATGAGCTCATCATTCAATATTTCCTTTTGAACATATATCATATATTAATCCTGTTGAGTTTCTAGGAAATCTCGATGGATTATCCATTAACCGTCAATTCATAAGAATGATCATTTTAGGTACGCACTCCCGTGAACCTCACATTTTACGGTGGGATTACCAGTCCAGGCTAAATCCCTCGTATCGTAGACTCATATGGTGAAGTCGGGATTACCAGTCCAGGCTAAATCCCTTTAGCGACAAACACCCTTACTGAGTTCGGATCTGAATTGCAAGTCCAGGTTAAATTCAAACCCTAATCGGATTACCCGTCCGGGCTAAATCCATAATGTACAAATATTATTCGGGAGGCTAGATCACTCAAGGAACACCAGTCCGGGATAGATCCTTTCTATATTTGAGATCAACGGACTACCCGTCTAGGCTAAATTCTTTCTGCAACACATGCAAGATCTCAATTTCACATGCAACATGGTTCATCCATCGAACATCCTTTCCAACCTCAACCGGGACGTTTTTCAACATGTCATAGTTAAGAATGCATTTCATGTATTTTCATCCCATCATCATATACAATTAGCATACATTCTGAAATCATGCAATTAGGCATATTATGAGTTTACTTTAAGCTATCCAAACTTACCTGGTACTCGTCTCGGTATCGTGTTTCAGTTATTCCGAAACCTTTCATTTTCCTCGATCGACCTCTAAAATTTGTTTCTCGGGGTCTATAACAATAAAGGTAAATTATTAACAGCTCACGTTATACTTTTTGAGTCTAAATTTCACCCCCGGTCCAAATGACCGTTTTGCCCCTAACCTTTCACATTTTTACAATCTAGTCCCTAGGCTCGTATAATGAAATGCATGCAATTTCCACCTTAGCCAAGCCTAGCCGAATGTTTTTTCCCTCATATGGTAGCCCATATTTTCCATTATTTTCACATTTCTACCACACATTTTACACCTTTCACAAAAGGGCCCTTTTTGGGGTTTTTCATGAAAATCACCTTGGAAAGGATGTTTAACACCCATCCAACTTTCATATTCTTCCATAAATCATCAAAATACAAGTGAATCATGCATGGGCAAATTTCTCAACATGAACCCTAGCATGAAATATGGGTAGAAATAGAGAGAGTAAGCTACTGGGATTTCAAAAATACAAAGAACATTAAAAACGGGGCTTGGGAGCACTTACTATTGAGCTTGAAAAGCTTGGAAACCCTAGCTATGGAGAACCCTAAAGTTTTGGCAGTAGCAAGAAGAGAATGAGCTGATTTTTGGCTTATTTTTCCCATTTTATTTCCTTAAAATGTCAAATGACCAAAATCCCCTTAAGCCCTTTCTTTAAGATTTCATCCATACAAGCCTATTTTTGTCCAAAAACTTAGAAATTGGGAAATTCCTCTCCAAGACCTTCTAATTTATAATCTAAAGTAATTTTATACAATTTGCTTCTAGAATCCAAGTTTTACAATTTGTTTAATTTGGTCCCTAATTTTCAATTGGACAACTTACTCAAAGAATTTCTTCATGAAACTTTAACACATGCATATTCTCATATTCTAGACCTCATAATAATCATAAAGTAAATATTTTGATGTCGGATTTGTGGTCTTGAAACTACTATTCTGACTAGGCCCTATTTCGGGATGTTACATCCCTTGGGTACGATCCTCATTCACGAAGTGTTTGGTTGTAACATTATTCTATATTATAGTTTAACTTGTATACTTGTTGACACACTAATTTATTAATTAGCTCTTTAGTTGTAGTATTTTTAGTCCAGAAGTTCGCACTTCTAGAGGCGGTTATTGGGCCAACTGTCCCCAAGATGACATGAAGGGTTTGAGATGTGCACATCAGTTGCTAGCTCCTTTGCTTAATGCATGAAATCAGAGGTTGAAAACACCTCTATCCAACAAACTCGTTGAAGCTTATAAGACCTCCCCTATTCGCATTGTTTTACTCAAGTATTTCTTCATTGTGCTAATAAAATTATTTCTATGTTACTTTTTTTAAAAATGTAAGACAATGTATATGAATTAGAGAAAATATTAATAAGATCTTTGGTTAGAATTCTTAAAAAATTGTTGAAGTATATATTTTTGGAATTCATGGGTTACAATAATAAGGAATGAATAAACATACAAAATTATTAATTGTTCTCTTTTTTCATATAATTTGATAGAAAAAAAGGGAGAAGTTAATGAAGTGCATTTTATAGTTGTGTTCAATGAAGGATGGGAATTGTATGATGACTTCGACATCTTTTTAGGGGTGAACATTGTAATGCCCCAAACCTGGCCTGGACGTTATGGCCAAATCTGGCAATGTCTCGTGAGAGTGATTTGAAATCCGCATTGACCTCAAAATCATTCCAATTATTAACTTGTAGTTAGTCCAGGAAAATGCGTTCAAATTGATCTAATTTAAAACATTTCTTTTACATGGAAGCCTTTAAAAACATTTTTCGTTTGCATGGTAGTTTTGTAAAACATTCAATTATTTTAAAAACTCGAGTTTTCCTACTACTAGCAGTAAAAATAGTAAAACATTTCAAAATCCCAAATTAACCAAAAGTCCGTAAATGCCTTAATTATATCAAATTTCCCCCAAATATAAATTAAATCATAAGTAAATAGAAAATAGTCCAAGTGGAAAACCGTGTGGCCACCGCTGAGTCCTCCGCTACACTGACCCGTCAAGTCTGGGGATTACCTACACAGATTAAATAGAAAAATGGTGAGTTTTCGAAAACTCAGTGTGTAATCCCCACAAAAAATATACACAATAGCAGAAATCAGTCATATATCCAAATATTAGATAATTCAGGCCTGAACCCTTTACAAAACCGAAGTGAACATTAGTCCCCTCAGATACAGAATCAGATACGAATTGGGCCTTAGCCCATCTCAGATATATCATGCATAACAAAGTAGAATAATAGAGTCCTACCCACCAGCCTCTACACACCAACTTCATCCAACCCTACACACCATTTGGGGATAAAATCGACCCACCTATCCCTACACACCATGCTGTACCGAAATACGGCACATAATCAGATAATTGTAGTTGTGTTGCCAGATATCAGGCTTAGGAGCCTCTCAGAATACTTCCTCCATACACATTAACCCAACCCTGATGCAATGCAACATACTACACATGACATGCAAGTATGCAATTAACAAATCACACATACAAATCAGTCTACATGCTATGAGTATCATGCTAGAGCACATATTTTACATAGTTAGATCATGTAATTAGGGGTAAAATAACTCTTACTAACCTTATAGTAAATCCCAGTCGACTTGGTCGACCGAGGCACTCTTTTAAAGTATTTCAGATAAATGGACTCACACGCCCATGTGGCCTGCCCGTGTGGGCCCACACACCCGTGTGGCCCACAGGGCCCAAATTGGCCCCGGCCATGTGGATCACATGGCCTGGCCTAGAATTCCACATGCCCGGTTGGCCTACATGCCTGTGTGACCAACACGGCCCAATTGGTCGAGCCTATGTCTCGCACACGGCCTCGCCCATTCCCACATGGCCATGTCATGTGCCCGTGCCTTGCGTGCACGGCCTAGCTCACATGCCCGTGTATTGCCACACGGCCTACCACACGGGTGACTACATGCCCATGTGACGTTGACAATTTTGTTTTTTGGCTTTCGCCGATTCTCTCGTTCTGTGTTTTCAGGTACACACCTAGTATCGATTTGAAGTTAAGACAACCCCGAGCACTCCAGAACGTATTATTGACCGATAAATACAAGGTTAACACTTGGTACGTAATAAAACCGAATTGAAATGAAGAATCTTATAAATGCATAAATGGTTTACCATTAACAACTGAACTCAATCCCGATTCAGGTTGAAGAAGCGTGACCTCCAGCCTCTCAACCTTCTCCTAAACACGGACTAAACCCATTAAATAATGATTCTACAGTCCCAGAACCAAAACATTAATAACACACTTACCAAACGTGTGATAACGACACAGGACAACCAAAGGCAATTTGGAACCTAACGAAAATAATGAACAAAGAATAGGGTAAAGGGGATTAGGAATTTCGGTAGAGAAGAAGATGGGAAACCAAATTTTGCAAAAAAAAAAAACCAAATGGGATATTCTGATATCCCCTTAATGTTTTCCCCTTTAATTCTCTCCCCTAAATCCCCACTACTCAAAATTCTATCACCACTCAAACTCCTCCCCTAATTGTGCAAAAATAAAGCCAAAGCCAAGAATCAAACTCAGGACCTCATGCAAACAAGCACTCCACCTAACCACCAAACCAGTAGGCCTATTATGATATAATCTTATAAAAAATTAAACATAAACCTATTAAGCAAGATTAAGGCTTTATTTAGAAAAATACTAAAATTTGCCCAAGCTAAGGCTTGAACTTGGGACCTCTCACATACCCAGAACACTTAACCACTAAAATAGATACACACTTGTGTCATAAATTCAAAAAAGACAAAAACATAAATTTTGGGGCATTATAACTTTACCCACTAAAAGAAAATTTCAGCCTCGAAATTTACCTGATCAGTACAGATGAGGATATTGCTGACGCATTGCATCCTCAGGCTCTCACATAGCCTCCTCAGTGCTATGATTCCGCCATAGCACCTTTACTAAAGGAATGGATTTCCTCCTCAGAACCTTAACTTCACGACCCAGAATCTAAACCGACTCATCCTCAAACATTAGATCTAGGCTAATGTCAATCTCTTCCACAGGAACAATGTGCGTGCAATCAGAGCGGTAGCGTCTCAACATCGAGACATGGAAAACATCATGAATACGATCCAACTCTAGAGGTAGTTCCAACTAATATGTGACTGGTCCCACTTGTCTCAGTATCCGGTATGGCCCAATAAATCGAGGGCTAAGCTTTCCCTTGTGATTGAACCTCAATACTTTCTTCCATGGTGAGATCTTGAGAAAAACATACTCTCCCACAGAATACTCTATCTCTCGATGTTTCAGATCTGTATAAGACTTCTGCCTATTAGAAGCCGCTTTCAGTCAATCTCGAATCAAACGGACCTTGTCCTCAGCCTCAAAAACCAATTCTGGACCAAGAATACGTCGTTCACCTAACTCAGTCTAGCACAAGGGAGTGCGACACTTATGACCATACAAGGCCTCGTACGGTGCCATCTGTATACCAGACTTGTAGCTGTTATTATAGGCAAACTCTGCTAATGGCAAGTACTCCTCCCAACTGCCTCAGAAATCAATAACGCAACTCCTTAACATATCCTCCAGTATCTAAATCGCCCTCTCTGACTGACCATCTGTCTGAGGATGGAAAGTAGTACTGAAGTCTAACCTCAAACCCAGAGCCTCATGCAATTTCTTCCACAATCGAGACGTGAAACGAGGATCCCTATCAGAGATGATCAAGACAGGTACCCTATGCAACCTCACTATTTCAGAAATATAGAGCTTAGCCAACTTTTACAAAGAAAAGTCTGTCCTGACCGGGATAAGGTGCTTAGATTTGGTCAATTGATCCATGATGACCTAGATAGAATCCTTTCTAGTGGGTGTTAGAGGCAACCCACTAACAAAATCTATCGTTACTCACTCCCATTACTATAACGGTATCTTAACCGGCTACAGCAAACCCGAAGGTAACAAATGCTAAGCCTTAACTTGCTGACAAGTCAAACAGTGAGCAAGAAAGTCAGTAACTTCCCGCTTCAACCTTAGCCACCAGTAGAACTCTCACAGATCTTGGCACATCTTGTTCCTATCGGGATGCATAGCATAAAGGCTACTATGCACTTCTCTCAGAATCAACTGTCTTAAATCCACATCATTCAGTACACAAATCTGACCACGGAAACACAATAACCCATCCTTATTAATCCCAAAATATGTAGTAACACCACTCTCAACTTGAGGAAATGCAACCCTAGAGACTTATCCCCCATCTGTTTATCACTGATCTGATCAATCCATGTCAGTTTCACTTGAAGTTCTGCTAGTAGACTCCCATCATAAAAAAGACTCAGTCAAGCAAACATCGCTCTCAAATCGATCATAGCCCTACGATTTAATGCATTGGCCACACATTGGCCTTACCAAGATGGCATTCGATAGTGTAGTCGTAATCCTTAAGCAGTTCAACCCATCTACGCTGCCTAAGATTTAACTCCTTCTAGGTGAGGAGATATTTGAGGCTCTTATGATCAGTGTAAATAGTACACTTCTCACCATACTGATAGTGCCTCCAAATTTTTAGAGTGAAGACTATAGCTGCCAACTCCAGATCATGTGTCGGATAGTTAGCCTCATGAGTCTTGAGCTGTCGAGACGCATAACCATCTACTTTTTTATCTTGCAACAAAACACAACCCAGACCCACATGCAATGCATCTCTGTAAACCACAAAATCCCTACTAGAGTCAGGTTGTATCATAATAGGAGCTTGATTCAGAACAGTCTTAAGCTTATCAAAACTCTCTTACTGTACATCAGTCCAAATGAAATGAACTCCCTTACGCAAAAGCTTAGCCAATAGGGCTTCGATCAAGGATAACCCTTCTACAAATCGTCGATAATATCCTGCCAGCCCTAGAAAGATGTAGATCTCAGACACATTCTTTGGTTGTTTCCAATCAAACACAGCTTCAATCTTACGAGGATCAACTTGAATCCCCTTAGCAGAAACTACATGTCCCAGAAATGTCACTTCCTGAAGCCAGAACTCACACTTGCTGAACTTCGCATACAACTGTTTCTCATGAAGAATTTGTAGAACCATTTTTAGATGCTCACCGTTCTCACCCTCTGTCTTAGGATCTACGAATATGTCGTCAATGAACACCACTAAAAACTGATCTAGGTAGGGCTAAAATACTCAGTTCATTAAATCCATAAATGCCACCGGTGCATTAGTCAAACCAAAGGGCATAACTAGAAACTCATAATGTCCATATCGAGTCCTAAATGTCATCTTATACACATCGGCCTCCTTGACTTTCAATAGATGGTAACCCGAATGTAGGTCAATCTCAGAAAACACAAAAGCCCCTCTAAATTGACCGAAAAATTCGTCTATCCTCGGAAGTGGGTACTTGTTCTTAATCGTTAGCTTGTTCAGCTATCGATAACCGATGCACATGCTCATCGTCCCATCTTTCTTCTTTACAAAAATAACAGGTGCTCCTTACGGAGACACACTCGGACGAATGAACCCACGCTCTAACAACTCTTGAATATGAGCCTCAAGCTCTATGAGCTTCTTTGATGTCATTCGATAAGAGGCGATAGACACTGGAGCTGTACCAGGAATCAACTCAATCCCAAACACTATCTCACGATTTGGAGGCAACCCCGGTAGTTCCTCAGGGAACACATCTGGAAAATCCCTTACAGTTCTGATGTCCTTAACCAAAGAGTTCCCAGAATCAGACACATTGATGTAAGCCAAGAATGCCTCACACCCCTTCCTCACTAACTTCTCCACCATCAGCACAAAAATCACATTGGTTAGATAATCACTTCGTTCCCCAATCACGACTACCTCATTGCCCTCATTGGTTCTCAGAACAACCCTTTTTGTCGCACAATCCAGACTTACCCAATGTTTAACTAGCCAGTCTTTTCCCAGAATTAGATTGAACTCCTCAAACAGAAGCTCCATTAGATTAGCTAGAAACATTGTCCCTTGAACCTTTAGTGGAGCGTCTCTATATAATATACTAACCTGGGCAAATTGCCCCAAAGGACTTAACACGATTACTTCACTATCAGTACTCTCGACTGGAATTCCCAAAGTCTCAGACACAGTACTAGCTACATATGAGTGTGTAGAGCCTATGTCTATCAATGCAAGATAAGGTACATCCAATATTCAAAATGTACCCGTAATGACGACCGGAGCATCCCGGTCCTCACGACGACGAGCATCATAAACCAAAGCAAGCTGTCTTACTTTAGTCAGTCTAGCACCTCTACCCAGTGCTCTTTATCCTCAGCCCATGCCGTTACCACCCCTAGCCTGACCTCGGCCCCTAGACGGCTGCTAAACTACCCTAGGCGGGTGTACAGTACCTGTAACAGCCTGATTTAGACCTTAGTCAAAACGGTGGTTTTGGGACTACGAATCCGAGTCAGAAAAATATTTTAGAATTATTTTTTTCTTTATTATCTATGAAATTTTCATGATTTAATTTTGTCATTTGAGTGTCCGATTAAATAAAAGGGCTTAATCATGTAAAATGAAAACTTGATAGTTTAATGTGTGAGGACCAAATTGTTGTTGTCTTTATAATATGGAACAATTATAATGTAATTACGCCACTATTAAAATAGGTGGACGACAATGGACATAATATATGTGAAAGCATAATATTTTAACTAAGGTTAAATTAGTAAATTAGAAATATAAGTTAATATAATAAAACATAAAAGATAGAACATGGTTTCATAATTGTTTTTTCATGACTGAAACATAAATAATAAAGAAACAAAAAAGAAATCTAGGGATCGGCCTTGTTCAAGCTTGATTAAGGTATATGTTTAGCTCGATTTTTGATAATTTTTACGTTTTTGAGATCGTTGCAAAGTTATCTACAAGACCCGTGCTTGAAATTCTAATTTTGATGAATATTTTGAGTTATGCCATTGTTAAAATCTTGTGATTTTTGTTGTTTGATGGTAGAAAATAAAAGATATGTGATAGATTAACATGTTTTGTATTGGAATTTTTGATGATTTTGAGTAATTAGGACTAAATTGGGATAATAATAAAATTGAGGGACTAAAATGTGAAATAAATGAAATCTTTGGACTTGCATGAACACTAGGAGTATTCGGCCTAAGCATGGTGTGTGCAAATTTTGCATGTTTTGTGTTTTGTGTAATTTGGACTAAATTGTAAAAAGTGTAAAATGTTAGGGGTAAAATGGTAATTTGCCCATTTATGTGTTTTTGGATGAATTTGATTGAATATTTAATTAAATAAGTTTAACTTATGTTAATTTAGATTAAGAAAATAGAAAATCAGATTTGGATAAAATTGTTGACTAGTCGTTCTGTTCTAGTTTTTCATCGTCCGAGGGTAAGTTTATAAGCAAACAGACATGCTAAATTTTAATTTAATGTGAATTATATATCTTCTGAATTGAAATATGTAAATATATACATGTATTAGCCGAATGTGAATAAGCTTGGCAAAAATGTGTATGAAGTTGTTTCGACCGAGTTACGACATTCGAAAGCCCCGTATGAACCTTAGGAATAGTTAGGATACATATGTCATGACATAAGATTCTGATATGTGATGTGCGAGTAAGACCATGGCATCGATATATGTGTGCGAGTAAGACCACGTTTTATACGTTGGCATCAATATGTGACTCCGATATATGTGTCCGAGTAAGACTCTATCTGGGACAGTGGCATTGATATGTGATTACATGTAAGACCACGTCTGGGACGTTGGCATTGTATGATATGTGTGATTATCCAAGTGTCCTATCCAATTCCAAATGGCTCATCGGACAATAATAGGTTGTGATCGAATGTGCAAAATGAGCTAATATGATCAGGTATGAATTGGTTTATTACCTACTTGAATTAAGGTAAGTAAGTTACTAATGTGAACATGTGTACCTTGTGAAGTATATTTGGCCATTGCTATGTATATGCATACGATACCATATTATGATTCAAGAGTATACGTATATGAGTTCACATAATGATATTTAGCTTTGAAATCGAAAGATATTTTGTCAACATTTATATATGTGTATTTGGCCATAAGTAAATTTATATGCAAAAGTATATATTATATGTGAAATCATAAGATTTTGATTTAATATGATTATGTTGGTATAATTCAATTTACTTTAAATGAATTGTTCATGTCATTGAGTAGTTTATTTGCTTGTGACTTACTAAGCTATAAAAGCTTACTCTGTTTGTGTATGTTTGTTTCTGTTTTATAGATTTTGGATTAAGTTACGAGCTCAGGGATCGTCAGCAAAGTCTATCACACTATTTATTGTCTTCGGTATTTTATAAGTTGAATTGTCGAACCTATGGAATGTATAGGCTGGATTATATTTTTGAAATGTTGTATTTTGGTTTATGTATAATTTGAGCCATGTGAAAATGGATTAATTTCTATGTTTGAATTCAATTATGTTTGATTGTCGTTTGAATTCATTTTGGTTATGATGTTACGTACTAAGAATGAATGGTGTTTGTGATAGGTGTTACATGTTTTGGAAATGGTTAATGATTTTGGATGAATATGTGGCTGATTCGGCTATGGTATGCATAAGTAAAAGTATATGTGAATTTGGTTGTTGTATTTGGTCAATGTGTTATATGTGATTTGGCATTAAAGGTTGTTTGGCTATATCCGAACATGATATAAGTTTGTTTTGATATGTTTATTACATGGTATGTAAGATTCATGTTTTGATTATATGTCTATTTGTGGTTAATGCCTTATTCTTGTTAAGTATAAATTGTAACATGAGTTGGTTTGAAAACTATTATAATAATATGTTTGTAAATTCGGTTATAAGATGAAATTATATGAGACAATTATAACAAATTTGTGATTCGGCATTTGCTTGTATAAAGATTTATGCATATGATGAGTTGACTTGATATATATCTCATCTTTAGGTATATATATATGATAGTGTTTGATCATGTGTTTCGGTTATAGAGTAATAGATGGATCTGTATTGTGTTATAACATGTAATGCATTAATAATTAAAATTCATGTTATTTATATGAGATATATTTGGTATACGCTTATTGTGTAAAGTAAAAGTATGTATGGGTATACGGGTTTGATAGCTATTAAAAAATCAATAAATATGTATAGGTAAACTTTGTTAGCCGAATAGATAAAAGATTAATACGATTTTTGTATCGGTTTTTAAATGGCACATTATTTGAATGTCATCAATGTTATAGTATACATATTTAATTGGTATGTGAAATGACATATATTGGTTTTGAATTTCATATTTGATCTTCATGAATCTTTATTTGTATTGATTAATTATATCCTTGAAAATTATATGAACTATAGAATCGATATATGTTAGTTTAATTTTGAATATATATTAGATGATTAACTATGTAATAAAAGTCTGTTCTGAATTATATTATGATAAGTAATGCCTCGTAACCTCATTCCCACGACAGATACAGGTTAAGGGCGTTACAATTTATTGGTATCAAAGCTACGGTTTAGTCGATTCTAGGACTAACATAGCTCGTGTGAGTCTAGCTATACATGCCATATTATATACTGCGATAGTGTAATGACTTCTGACATTTGAAAATGTGTTTTTATATAGTAAATGGATCTCGATAGAGCTGTAGCTGATGATGTCGAGAGTATAGCGCTTGCTCCCGCGCAAGGGATAGCGCCGATTGATTCTCGACTGACTTCGAGTAACCAAGAGGGTGAGGCTAAACAAGTTTTTTACCAAATGATGAATGATTGGTTTACTCAGTATATCTGGACTAACCCAGCTGCACAACAACCTCCACCCCCGACTAATCCATCTTTGATGCCTTCTATACCTCAAGTGAGTGATCCGTTGAGGTTACATAAGCCTCCTATTGATAAAATTAGAAAACACGAGGCCGAAGAGTTCAAAGCTACTGATGATGATAATGCTGAGCGAGCTGAATTCTGGCTTGATAATACTATCCGTATGTTTGATGAGCTGTCCTGTACCCCAGATGAATGTTTGAAATGTGCTATATCTCTATTACGAGACACTGTATATCACTGGTGGAATATGCTAGTATCGGTGGTTTCGAAAGAGCGTGTGACCTAGGAGTTCTTTTAGACTGAGCTCCGTAAGAAATATATCAGCTAGAGATTTATCGACTAGAAGCGCAAAAAAATTCTAGAGTTGAAATAGGGTCGGATGACTGTGACATAGTATGAGCAGAAATTTGTGAGACTTAGTCAGTATGCCCAAGAGTGTGTTTCGACCGAGGCCATAATGTGTAAAAGATTTGAAGATAGGCTGAATGAAGACATTAAACTGTTAGTCAGCATACTTGAAATAAAAGAGTTCGTAGTACTGGTTGAGTGAGCCTACAAAGACGAGGAGCTAGGGAAAGAGAAAAGAAAAGCTGACTTTGAAGTTAGAGATTCACGTAAGAGACCATTTAGTAAGTCATTTCAGTGGGCACCAAAGAAGTTCCGAGATAATTTTAGCTATTCTAAAGCTGCATCGAGTTTTTCTAGACGAGATCGGGATAGACCACCTGTAAGCTTAAGAGCTACCTCAGTAGCTAATGTAGGTAATGTAAGATCAAATCAACCTGAGTGTAAACATTGTGGTAAACGACATCCCGAAAGTTGCAGATTGCATGATCGGGCTTGTTTTAAATATGGATCAATGGATCATTATATTCGTGAATGCCTAGCGTTAGTTGAAGAAAATTCGGTACAGAATACGAGATTTGGTAACACTATAGCTTGAAGTAGACCACCCAAAAATACGGGTAATGTGAGTAATAGTCAAAGAGGGATTAAAGATTTGGTCGTTAGATCTGAGGCTCGAGCACCCGCCAGAGCCTATGCTATCCGCACACGCGAGGAGGCCTCATCCCCAGATGTTATTACTGGTTTATTCACTCTCTATGATACTAGTGTAATTGCATTGATTGATCCTGGTTTGACTCATTCTTATGTGTGTAAGACTCTAGTATTCAGTAAGACTTTTCCTGTTAAGTCTACTGAGTTTGTGATTAGGGTATCAAACCTTTTGGGCCAATGTGTTCTGGTTGATAAAGTGTGTAAGAATTGTCCTTTGATGATTCGAGATTCATGTTTTTCGGCTGATTTGATGTTCTTGCCATTTGACGAGTTCAATATAATTCTGGGTATGGGTTGGTTGACTTTGCACGATGCTGTTGTAAATTGCAAAAGAAATACTATTGATTTACGGTGCCAAAATGATGAGATTATTTAGATTGAATCTAATGATCTGAATGGTTTACCGATAATAATATCTTCGATGTTAGCTCAGAAATATGTGAGAAAAGGTTGTGAAGCTTATTTTGCTATGTATTTGATAGTAAAGTGGCTGAAAGAAAGATTGAATCAGTACCTGTTGTATGCGAGTATCTGGATGTGTTTCCTGAATAATTGTCAGGTTTGCCACCTATTCGAGAGGTAGAGTTTGGTATTGAGTTAGTGTTAGGGACGACTCTGATATCGATAGCTCCATACAGAATGACACCTACTGAATTGAAAGAATTGAAAGCTCAGTTGCAAGAGTTAACAGATAGAGGTTTCGGGCGACCGAGTTTCTCTCCCTGTGGTGCACCAGTTTTATTTGTGAAAAAGAAAGATGGAACTATGAGATTGTGCATCGATTATAAACAACTCAATAAGGTGACTATAAGGAATAAGTATCCATTGCCACGGATTGCTAATCTATTTGATCAACTAAAAGAGGCTACAGTGTTTTTGAAGTTAGATTTGAGATGAGGCTACTATCAGTTGCGAGTTAAAGACTCCGATGTGCCAAATATTACTTTTCGAACGAGGTATGGACACTATGAGTTTTTGGTTATGCCTTTCGGACTTACTAATGCACCTGCTATTTTCATGGATTTGATGAATCGGATCTTCAGACAGTATTTGGATCGATTTGTGGTTGTGTTCATAGATGATATTTTGATCCACTCCCGTGATGAAATTGAACATGCCGAACATCTGAGACTTGTGTTACAGACTTTACGAGATAAACAGTTGTATGCAAAGTTCAGTAAATGTGAGTTCTGGTTACGCAAAGTCAGTTTTCTGGGCCATGTTGTATCAACATCGGGTATTCGGGTTGATCCGAGTAAAATTTCAACTATACTTGATTGGAAACCTCCGATAAATGTTTCTGAAGTTCAAATTTTTCTGGGACTCACCAGTTACTATATACGGTTCATGAAAGGTTTCTCTATGATTGCAACTCCGATGACAAAGCTATTACAGAAAGATGTTAAGTTTGAGTGGTCAAAAAAGTGCCAGAAAAGCTTTGATCAGTTGAAAGCCCTTTTGACTGAAGCTCCGGTGCTAGTTAAGCTAGAATCCGGTAAAAAATTTGTTATCTATAGTGATGCATCTTTAAATGGTTTGGGCTATGTTTTGATGCAGGAAGGCAAAGTCATAGCTTATGCCTATAGACAGTTAAAGTCGCACGAAAAGAACTATCCGACACACGACCTAGAATTGGCAACTATTGTGTTCGCATTAAAGATATGGCGTCACTATCTGTTCGGTGAAAAATGTCATGATCATTCTAATCACAAAAGCTTGAAATACTTGATGACTCAGAAAGATATGAATTTAAGACAGCGATGATGGTTAGAATTGCTAAAAGACTACGAGCTTGTGATTGATTATCATTCGGGAAAGGCTAATGTTGTTGCTGATTCTTTAAGCCAAAAATCATTGTTTGCTTTATGTGCAATGAATGCGTATATGGCTATGTCTGATGATGGTTCGATAATAGCTGAATTAAAAGCAATACCGTTATTTATTTAACAAATTTGTGATGCTCAGAAAGTTGATGATGATTTGATAGCAAAATGAGCTCAATGTGATTCAGATGTTGATTCAGAGTTCAGAGTTGATGCTGAGGGTTGTTTCAGGTTCAGAAATCGAATATGTGTCCCGAGAAATTCAAAATTGATTCAGATGGTTTTGAACGAAGCTGACAGCAATCAGTTATCTGTTCACCTGGGTAGTACGAAGATGTACAATGATCTGAAATAGCTTTAATGGTGGCGGTATGAAATGAGACATTTCTGACTTTGTTTCGAAATGTTTAATCTGCCAGCAAGTAAAAGCCAAACATCAGGTACCTTCTAGATTGCTTCAACCGATCATGATACCTAAGTGGAAATGGGACAGAATCATGATGGATTTTGTATCCGGTTTATCGTTGACACCGAGCAAGAAAGATGCAATCTGGGTTATTATGGATAGATTAACTAAATCAGCTCATTTTATTCTGATTCGTACAGATTATTCACTTGACAAGCTTGTTGAGTTATATGTTTCTTAGATTGTGAGATTACACGGGGTGTCTATTTCTATTGTTTCGGATAGAGATCTGAGATTTACATCGCAATTCTAGAAGAAACTGTAAGATGCTCTAGGTACAAAATTACATTTCAGCACTGCTTTCCATCCGCAAACAGATGGTCAGTCTAAGCGAATCATTCAGATACTTAAGGATATGTTGAGATGTTGCATTATTGAGTTCGAAGGTACGTGGGAACGGTACTTACCTCTGATTGAATTTGTGTACAATAATAGCTTTCACTCGAGTATCAAAATGGCACCTTACGAGGCTTTGTACAGTCGTAAATGTCGTACACCATTGTATTGGACTGAGCTCAATGAAAACAAGATACACGGGATCGGTTTGATTAGAGAGACTAAACAAAAAGTGAAACTAATCTATGAAAGTCTGAAAACAACATCAGATCATCAAAAATCATATGTGGACTTGAAATAAAAAGATATAGAATTTTAGATCGGGGACAAAGTATTCTTGAAACTCTCACTGTGGAAGAAAATACTCAAATTCGGTCGTAAAGGCAAATTGAGTCCGAGATTTATTGGGCCGCATGAGATTATAGAGCATATCGGGTCAGTTGCTTATAGACTATTGTTGCCACCTGAGCTAGAAAAGATCCACAATGTATTCCATGTTTCGGTGCTTCGTGGATATCGATCTGATCCTTCACATGTGATTAATCCATCAGAGATTGAAATTAAGTCTGATATGGCAATGAGGAAGAACCGATTCACATTCTGGCTCGTGAGGTTAAACAATTGCAAAATAAGAAATTTCGTTAGTTAAGGTTCTGTGGCATAAACACGAAGTTGAGGAAGCAACATGGGAGCCAGATGATGCAATGAGAGAGCATTATCCGAATCTATTCACCGGTAAGATTTTCGGGGACAAAAATCCTTAAGGGGAGAGAGTTGTAACAACCCAATTTAGACCCTAGTTGGAACGGTGGTTTCGGGACCACGAATTCGAGTTAGAAAAATATTTTAAAATTATTTTCTGTGTTTATTATGTGTGAATTTATATTTGTGAAATTTTTGTGATTTAATTTTGTTGTTTGAGTGTCCGATTAAATAAAAGGGCTTAATCGCGTAAAATGAAAACTTGATAGTTTAATGTGTGAGGGCCAAATTGTTGTTGTCTTTATAATATGGAGCATTTATAATGTAATTAGGCCACTATTAATATAGGTGGATGGCAATGGACATAATATATGTGAAAGTATAATATTTAACAAAGGTTAAATTAGTAAATTAGAAATATAAGTTAATATAATAAAACATAAAAGATAAAACATAGTTTCATAATTATTGTTCATGACTGAAACATAAATAAGAAAGAAAAGAAAAAGAAATCTACGATTCAGCCTTGTTCAAGCTTGATTAAGGTATGTGTTTAGCTCGGTTATTGATAATTTTTACGTTTTTGAGATCGTTGCTAAGTTATCTACAAGACCCATACTTGAATTTATGATTTTGGTGAATATTTTGAGTTATGCCATTGTTAAAAGCTTGTGATTTTTGTTGTTTGATGGTAGAAAATAAAAGATATGTGATAGATTAACATGTTTTGTATTGGAATTTTTTATGATTTTGAGTAATTAGGACTAAATTACAATAATAATAAATTGAGGGACTACAATGTGAAATAAATGAAATGTGTGGACTTGTATGAACACTAGGAGTATTCGGCCTAAGCATGGTGTGTGCAAATTTTGCATGTTTTGTGTTTTGTACAATTTGGACTAAATTGTAAAAAGTGTAAAATGTCAGGGGTAAAATGGTAATTTGTCTATTTATGTGTTTTTGGATGAGTTTGATTGAATATTTAATTAAATAAGTTTAATTTATATTAATTTAGATCAAGAAAGGGAAAATCAGATTTGGATTGGGGGAAAACTAAAATTGTCGACTAGTCGTTCTGTTCTGGTTTTTCATCGTCCGAGGTAAGTTTATAAGCAAATAGATGTGCTAAATTTTAATTAAATGTGAATTATATATATGCTGAATTGAAATATGTAAATATATATGTATTAGCCGAATGTGAATAAGCTTGGCAAAAATGTTTATGAATTCGTTTCGACCGAGCTACGACGTCTAAATGCCCATATGAACTTTAGGAATAGTTAGGATATATATGTCATGACATAGGATTCTGATATGTGATGTGCGAGTAAGACCATGGCATCGATATATGTGTGCGAGTAAGAGCACGTTTTATACGTTGGCATCAATATGTGACTCTAATATATGTGTGCGAGTAAGACCCTATCTGAGACAGTGGCATCGATATGTGATTACATTTAAGACCACGTCTGGGACATTGGCATTGTATGATATGTGTGATTATCTAAGTGTCCTATCCAATTCTGAATGGTTCATCGGGCAACGATAGGTTGTGATCGAATGTGCAAAATGAGCTAATATGATCAGGTGTGAATTGGTTTATTACCTACTTGAAATAAGGTAAGTAAGTTACTAATGTGAAAATGTGTACCTTGTGATGTATATTTGGCAATTACTATGTATATGCATACAATATCATATTATGATTCAAGAGTATATGTATATGAGTTCACATAATGATATTTAGCTTTGAAATCGAAAGATATTTTGTCAACATTTATATATGTGTATTCGGCCATAAGTAAATTTATATGCAAAAGTATATGTTATATGTGAAAAAATTTATATGCAAAAGTATATGTTATATGTGAAATCATAAGATTTTGATTTAATATGATTATGTTGGTATAATTAGATTTACTTTAAATGAATTGTTCATGTCATTGAAAAGTTTATTTTCTTATGACTTACTAAGCTATAAAAGCTTACTCTGTTTGTGTATGTTTGTTTCTGTTTTATAGATTTTGGATCAAGTTACGAGCTCGGGGATCGCCAGCAAAGTCTATCTATATCACCCTAAACCCGTATCTGTCGCCAGATTGGGGTCATATGGTATTACTGAACATAACACGGTTCGATACAATTATTCAATTCAAAAATATTTATATAGAGATCTAATGCTTAACTTATAACCCGATACAATTCATTTCATATACAAATGGAATATGTGAACTCAACATTCAAAGCATACTAATGGTTTATAACAAATGGATCTGTCAACTTGCAAATTTATAAAGTTACAAATCATCATATTCATATAAGTAGCATATATCTCAATGTTCCATTCATTTTAATGCTAACCAAAATTTGTATACCATTCTCCAAAAAAAAAATTAAAATAATACACATATACCAAAATAAATTCTAGTCATATGAAAATATATATAGCCAAATACATTTTAATACCAAAACATGATATAAAATATACTTTTCAAAGATAATTTAATCGTCGAATATGGATACTTATGTATATTCAAGACACAACTTCCATGAACCATATTTAAATGTAACATACAATATATCTTCCATCATATTCGATCATTATAATATGTCTTTTATTACCAACTCATTTATAGCACGTTAACCTAACATAATAACCTAAATTTCATGTATAACTTTTCCTGTACAAACCACGTCCAAGTTGAGCAAACATATTCATACATGTACTATGACCATTTCATTTATCAACCAATCTCAATATGCACATACATAACACAAGTTTTAATCGTCCAAGGTATAAGGCATAATATCTAAAATAGACAACAATTATTTAACCAAAACATACTCAGGCATACATGCCATAGTTCCAAAATGTAACTTATAAAATACCGAAGACGGTTGATAGTGTGATAGACTTTAGTTACGATCCCCAAGCTTGTAACTTGAATCCAAAATCTATAAAACAGAATGAACATGAAAACACAAAGTAAGCTATAATAGCTTAGTAAGTCATAAGCAAATAAACATCCTAATGATATAATCAACTCATTTTAAGCTAATCCAAATTTCATTATCATTATCAAGCTTAACCTCAAACCTACAAATGAGATAAATAACACATTTTTATACACAAAATCTACCTTGGTTGAATGCTCACTTAATCAATTTGACCTAATATTATTCAACTTTCAAAGCCAAAATGTCTTAATATAATCAAACATACACATACGCATTTATATGAGCTCAAGAACCATAATATAACATCATGAACATATACCACTTATATGGCTGAATATACATGATCACATATATGCACATATCCAAGAATCAATTCCACAATATTCATACTATTTATTTACAAGGCCGACTACACATACTAAATTCACATGAAATCTTCATTTGTATCACACATAATTAGTAACAAATATCAAGTTACTTATTTACCTTATCTCATGTAAACAATAAATTAACTCATACCTGATCATTTAGCTCGTTTAACGTATTCAATTACCACATCAACAATAAGTCTTTTAGTCATAAACTTATAATAATTCACCGGCATAAAGCCTGTTAGGCCTAAGCCTGTATGATACACCGGCACAAGGCCTGCTAGACTCAAAGTCTGATTTTATACACCGGCAATAAGCCTGCTAGGCATAAGGCCAGATTAAATTCACCAGCACAAGGCTTGCTATGCTCAAAGCCCGAATATCACTATTATAAAGCTAACTCGTAAACAATTCATAAAGCGAAAATTCCAAATATTCCATATAATCCATACGAACTTTCAAATGTTATAACTCAGTCAAATTAAACTCAAATACATTATTTTCATGCTTAATCATATTCGGCTAACTTTACTATAAATCTATGAATTCCAAATGAGCATATTAAATTAATTTACATTCAAAATTAACAATGTTTAATTGCTTAAAGACTTACCTCGAATATCGACGAACGATGTAAATCGACTATTCAACTATTTTTGCTTTTCCCCGGTCCAAGTCCAATTTCTTTTGTTCTTGATCTATACAATTTCAAATTAATCTCCACAATTTCATTCAATTTAATCCAACAACACATAAATGGGAAAATTACCATTTTACCCCTGATATTTCATACTTTTACAAATTAGTCCTAATTGCATAAAACACAAAACAAGCATAGTTTGCTCTTGCTATACTTAGGTCGAATACTCCCCATACCCATACAAGTCCTCACATTTTTTTATTTTAAATTTTAGTCCTTCAATTTATTATATTTTCAATTTAGCCCTAATTACTCAAATTCACCAAAAATTCCAATACAAAACATATTAATCCAAAACATATCTTTAATAATTTATCATCAAACATCACAAAACACAAATATTCATCAATGGCATAACTCCAAATATTCATCAAAATTAGAAATTCTAGCATGGGTCAGATAGTATTCAAAGCAACGATCTCAAAAATGTAAAAATTATAAAAAAATCGAGTTAAAACTCACCTTGAATCAACTTGCTAATGGCCGAATGTGGCTTTCTTTTTCTTTTTCTTTTCTTTTGGTATTTCGGCTTTTGAAGAAAAAAATGAATGCATGCAACTTTATTTTATGTTTTTATAATTATAACATTATTAACATATTATAAAATTACCATTTTAAAATTCTTATAATACCATGCTATTTAATACCACAACTGTCCATCCATTTTAATCATGGCCTAATTGCATTATAAGTACCTCATGCAACAAAGACACCATCAATTCAGCCCTTTTTATATTTAACCACTAAATTTTTATTTTACGCGATTAAGCCCTTTTTTATTAAATCAGGCACTCAAATAACAAAATTAAATTACGAAAATTTCACACATATAAATTCACACATAATAAACACTGAAAATAATTTTTAAATATTTTTCTGACTCAGATTCGTGGTCCTGAAACCACCGTTCTGAATAGGGTCTAAATCGGGCTGTTACAACTCTCCCCCCTTAGGGATTTTTATCCCTGAAAATCTTACCAGTGAATAGGTTTGGATAACGCTCTTTCATTGTATCCTCTGGCTCCCACATTGCTTCCTCAACACCGTGCTTATGCCATAGTACTTTAACTAACGAAATCGTCTTATTTCACAATTCTTTATTCTCGTGAGCAAGAATACGAATCGATTCTTCCTTGTACGTCATATCGGGCTTAATTTCAACATCAGTCGTACTAATCACATGTGAAGGATCAGATCGGTAACTACGAAGCATTGAAACATGAAATACATTGTGAATCTTTTCTAATTCAGGTGGTAACAACAGTCTATAACCAATCGGCCCGATACGCTCTATAACCTCATATGGCCCAATAAATCTCGGACTTAATTTTCCTTTACGACCGAATCTAAGTATTTTCTTCCATGGTGAGACTTTCAGAAATACTTTATCCCCGATCTAAAACTCTATATCTTTTCATTTCAAGTCTGCATATGATTTCTGACGATCTGATGCTGGTTTTAGACTTTCACGGATCACTTTCACTTTTTGTTCGATTTCTCTGATCAAATCAACCCCGTGTATCTTATTTCCACTGAGCTCGGTCCAATACAACGGTGTACGACATTTACGATCATATAAAGCCTCATAAGGTGCCATTTTAATACTCAATTGAAAGCTGTTATTATACACAAATTCAATTAGAGGTAGATATTGTTCCCACATACCTTCGAACTCGAGAATGCAACATTTCAACATATCTTCGAGTATCTGAATGATTCGCTCGAATTGACCATCTGTCTAGGGATGAAAAGCAGTACTAAAATGTAGTTTAGTACCTCGCATCTTGTAGTTTCTTCCAAAATCGTGATGTAAACCTCAGATCTCTATCTGACACAATAGAAATAGGTACTCTGTGTAGTCTCACAATTTGAGAAACATATAACTCAGCAAGTTTATCCAGCGAATAATCTATTCCAACTGGAACAAAGTGAGCCGATTTAGTCAATCTATCCACAATAACCTAGATTGCATCTTTCTTACTCGGCATCATTGGTAAATCGGAAACAAAATCCATTGTGACTCCATCCCATTTCCATTTAGGTATCATGATCGGCTGAAGCAATCCAGAAGGTACCTGATGTTTGACTTTTACTTGCTGACAGACTAAACATTTCGATAAAAAGTCAGAAATGTCTCGTTTAATACCTTGCCACCAATAATGCTGTTTTAGATCATTATACATCTTCATACTACCCAGGTGAACAGATAGCCGACTGTTATGAGCTTCATTCAAAATCATCTGAATCAACTCTGTACTTCTTGGAACGCATATTCGGTTTCTAAATTGCAAACATCCCTCAGCATCCACTTGAAATTTTTAATCAACGTTTGAATCACTTTGAGCCCGCTTTACTATCAAATCATTATCAACCTTCTAAGTTTCGCAAATCTGGTGAATAAATAATGGTTTTGCTTTTAACTCGGCTATTATCGCACCATCATCTGACATAACCATATGTGCATTCGTTGCACACAAAGCAAACATAGATTTTTGACTTAAAGCATCAGCAACAACATTAGCCTTTCCCGGATGATAATCAATCACTAGCTTGTAATCTTTTAGCAACTCTAACTATTAATGCTGCCTCAAATTCAGATCCTTCTGAGTCATCAAGTACTTCAGACTTTTATGATCAGAATAAACATGACATTTTTCACCGAACAGATAGTGGTGCCATATTTTCAATGCAAACACAATAGTTGCCAACTCTAAATCGTACGTCGGATAGTTCTTTTCATGCAGCTTTAACTGTCTAGAGGCATAAGCTATAACTCTGCCTTCTTGCATTGAAACACAGCCCAAACCATTTAAAGATGCATCACTATAAATAACAAATTCTTTAACTGATTCTGGCTGAACTAGCACTGGAGCTTCAGTCAAAAGGGCTTTCAACTGATCAAAACTTTTCTGGCACATTTTTAACCACTCAAATTTAATATATTTTTGTAGTAGCTTGGTCATCAGGGTTGCAATCATCGAGAACCCTTTCACAAATCGTCTATAGTAACCAGCAAGTCCCAGAAAACTTCAGACTTCAGAAACATTTCTCAGAGGTTTTTAGTCAAGTATAGCTGAAATCTTACTCGGATCAACTCAAATACCTGATGTTGAAACAACATGTCCCAGAAAGCTAACTTTGTATAACTAGAGCTCACATTTACTAAACTTCGCATACAACTATTTTTCTTGTAAAGTCTATAACACAAGTCTCAAATGCTCGGCATGTTCGGTTTCATCACAGGAGTAGATCAATATATCATCAATGAACACAACCATAAATCAATCTAAATACTGCATAAAGATCTGATTCATCAAATCCATAAAAACAGCAGGTGTATTAGTAAGTTTGAACGGCATAACCAGAAACTCATAATGTCCGTACCTCGTTCGGAAGGCAATTTTCAGCACGTCGGAGTCTTTAACTTGCAACTGATAGTAGCCTCAAATCTATATTTGAAAACACTTTAGCCCCTTTTAGCTGATCAAACAAGTCATCAATCCGTGGCAGTGGATACTTATTCTTTATAGTCACCTTATTGAGTTATCTATAATTAATGCACATTCTCATAGTTTCGTCTTTCTTTTTCACAAATAAAACTGGTGCACCCCAAGGAGAGAAACTCAGTCACGCGAAACCTCTATCTGTCAACTCTTGTAACTGAGCTTTCAATTCTTTTAGTTCAGTAAGTGCCATCCGGTACGAAGCTATTGAAATTGGAGTCGTCCCCGGTACTAACTCAATGCCAAATTCTACCTCTCGGATAGGTGGTAAACCTGACAATTCTTCAGGAAACACATCCAGATACTCGCACACAACTGGTACGGATTCAATCTTCTTTTCATTCATTTTGCTATCAAGCACATAAGCAAAGTAAGCTTCACAACCTTTTCTCACATACTTCCGAGCTAACATCGAAGATATTACTACTGCTAAACCACTCAGATCATTAGATCCAATCCGAATAATCTCATCATTCTGGCACCTCAAATCAATAGTCATTCGTTTACAATTGACAACAGCATCGTGCAAAGTCAGCCAATCCATACCCAAAATTATACCGAGCTCGTCGAAAGGTAACAACATCAAATCAGCCGGAAAGCATGGATCTCGAATCATCAACGGGCAATTTTTACATACTTTATCAACCAGAACACACCGGCCCAGGGGGTTCGATACTCGGATCACAAACTTAGTAGAGTCAACAGGAAAAGTCTTACTAGATACTAATAATTCACACACATAAAAATGAGTCAAACCAGGATCAATCAATGCAATAACACTAGTATTATAAAGAGTGAAAGTACTGGTAATAACATCTGGGGAAGAAGCGTCCTCGCGAGCGCGTATAGCATATGCTCTAGTAGGTGTAGGAGCTTCAGATCGAACTGCTGTATCTTTCGTCCCTCTCTGATTGCCACTTACATTACTCGAATGCCTGGGTAGTCTGCCTCACACTGGCATATTATTTGGTCTCGCATTCTGAGCATTGTTTTGCTCGGCTAACATCGGTCAATCTCAGATAAAATGATCCATCGATCCACATTTCAAACAAGACCGATCATGCAATCTGCAATCTCCAGAATGCCATTTACCACAATGCTTGCACTCAACTTTGTTCTGTTGAACATTGCCAACACTAGCTATCGAAGTGGCTCGTGTACTCACAAGGGGTCGGTCTCGATCTCGTCTAGAAAAGTCTGAAGTATTATTAGATCGACTAGAATCATCTCTGAACTTCTTTGATACTGAGTGAAAAGTCTTACCGGATGATTTTTTACGAGAATCTCTGGCTTTAAAATCTACTTTTTTTTCTCTTTTCCGAGCTCTTCGGCTTTGCAAGCTCGTTCAACAAGCACCACGAACTCTTTGAGTTCAAGTCTACCAACCAGCAATTTAATGTCTTCGTTCAAACCGTCTTCAAATATTTTACACATGATAGCTTCAGTTGAAACACACTCACGAGCATATCAACTAAGTCTCACAAATTTCTGCTCATATTTTGTCACAGTCATACGACCCTGTTTTAGTTCGAGAAATTCCTTACGCTTCTGATCAATGAATCTTTAGCTGATATATTTCTTACGGAACTCAGTTTGAAAGAAGTCCCAAGTCACCCGTTCTCTCGGAACCACCAATAATAGTGTATTCCACCAGTGATATGCAGTGTCTCGTAGTAGGGATATGGCACATTTTAAGCACTCATTTGGGGTACAAGATAACTCATCAAACACACGAATAATATCATCAAGTCAGAATTTAGCTCGCTCAGCATCATCATCGTCAGTAGCTCTGAATTCTTCAGCCCCGTGTTTTCTAATTTTATCAACAGGAGGCTTGTTGAAACTCATCGGATCAATCATCGGAGGTACCACAGGTATTGGAGATGGATTACTTGGGGGTGGAGGTTGTTGTGTAGCCGAGTTGGTTCCGATATATTGAGTAAACCAATCATTCATCATCTGATAGAAGGCTTGTTTAGCCTCCCCCTCATGGCTACTCGAGATCGACCGAGATTCAACTGGCGCTGTCCCTTTCAAGGGAGCAGGCACTACACTCTCGACACCATCAGCTACAGCTCTATCGAATCCATTTACTATACAAAAACACATTTTCAAATGTCAGAAGTCATCACACTATCGCAGTAAACATTATGGCATGTATTGCTAGACTCACACATGCTGCGTTAGTCCTAAAATTGACTAAATTATAGCTCTGATACCAATAAAAAGTAACACCCTAACCCGTATCCGTCGCCAGATTGGGGTTATAAGGTATTACCCGACATAACACAATTCGATACAATTACTCAATTAAAAAAATATTTGTATAGAGATCTAATGCTTAACTTATAACCCGATACAATTCATTTCATATACAAATGGAATATGTGAACTCAACATTCAAAGCATACTAATAGTTTATAACAAATGGATCTGTCAACTTGCAAATTTATAAAGTTACAAATCATCATATTCATATAAGTAGCATATATCTCGATGTCCTACTCATTTCAATGCTAACCAAAATTTGTATACCATTCTCCAAAAAATAAAAAACAAACATATTAAAATAATACACATATACCAAAATAAATTGTAGTCATATGAATATATATATAGCCGAATACATTTTAATACCAAAACATGATATAAAATATACTTTTCAAAGGTAATTTAATCGTCGAATATGGATACATATGTATATTCAAGACACAACTTCCATGAACCATATTTAAAAGTAACATACAATATATCTCCCATCATATTCGATCTTTATAATATGTCCTTTATTACCAACTCATTTATAGCACGTTAACCTAACATAATAACCTAAATTTCATGTATAACTTTTCCTGTACAAACCACGTCCAAGTTGAGCAAACATATTCATACATGTATTATGACCATTTCATTTATCAACCAATCTCAATATGCATACACATAACACAAGTTCTAATCATCCAAGGTATAAGGCATAATATCTAAAATAGACTCAACCATTATTTAACCAAAACATACTCAGGCATAGAGATTAAGCCATTTTCACATGGCCTTTATACATAAACCAAAATACAGCAATCCAAAACACATTCTAGCCTATACATGCCGTAGTTCAAAAATGTAACTTATAAAATACCGAAGACGGTTGATAGTGTGATAGACTTTACTGACATCCCCGAGCTTGTAACTTGAATCCAAAATCTATAAAACAGAATGAACATGAAAACACAAAGTAAGTTATAATAGCTTAGTAAGTCATAAGCAAATAAACATCCCAATGATATAATCAACTCATTTTAAGCTAATCCAAATTTCATTATCATTATCAAGCTTAACCTCAAACCTACAAATGAGATAAATAACACATTTTTATACACAAAATCTACCTTGGCCGAATGCTCACTTAACCAATTTGACCTAATATTATTCAACTTTCAAAGCCAAAATGTCTTAATATAATCAAACACAAACATACGCATTTATATGAGCTCAAGAACCATAATATAACATCATGAACATATACCACTTATATGGCCGAATATACATGATCACATATATGCACATATCCAAGAATCAATTTACAATATTCATACTATTAAGTATTCTCGAATAAAAACTCAATATTAGGTTATTATTTACTTAATCAATTAATTGACGAAACAATAAAATCATTCAAAATAAGGATAAAGCACAAAATATATTCCAATATTTGTACAAACATTCAATTAATAAAATTATTGAATGCAATATAAATAGAAGAATAAAGGGATGAGAATGATCATGAATTAATTAAGGAAATAGCAAGATTTCAGAACATCTTCCGCTCAAAATCGACTAACTTCGAGAGATAAGCATGTATTGGTCAATTAGATAATTAGTTAAAGGACGAGAGGTAATAGCTAGTTAATTAATAGCTAACTCAATAAAACTCGAGTTCTGAAGTTCATTTGGAACACTGAAATGAATTAATCTTGTTTCTGCTTAATTGAATTGAATTTCGATTGTTACAATTGATTGTCTTTAATTTTAGTTAATTTAATTTATTTTGATTAATTGCCTTTAATTTGGTTTTTCGTAATAAATTTTTTTATTACTACTATTTAGCCTGGCTAGTATAGAGTATTAGTCTTAGTTGAATTCAACCTACCTTGGGTACGATCCTCATTCTCGAACTGTTTGGTTGTAACATTATTCCATATAACAATTTAACTCGTATACTTGTTGACACGCTACTTTATTAATTAGCTCTTTAGCTGTAGTATTTTTAGTCCAAACATTCGCACTTTTGGAGGCGGTTATTGGGCCAACTGTCATCAAGATGACATGAAGGGTTTGAGATGTGCACATCGGTTGTAACACCCCTAGTCCATGTCCGTCGCCAGATTTGGATTATGAGGCATTACTGATCAACAGTTCAACTTCAAACATTTACATAAATATATACATTCATTCAAGTCGAATTCATTTATAATGGAAAATAAAACCAACTTACGTTTCAAAACAAGTATTGACATATATCTGCATAAACATTGTTACAACTAAACTCAATGTACTACTTACAATATCAAAATATTTATGTGCATGATATTATCTAACACTCACATGGTCAAACATACTTCAAATACTAGTCATGTGGTTATTCATATGGTAACTAATTTATAAACACATTTAAAATTTACTAAGTCATAAAGCATATATAAACCACCTCTTATGCGACTTAAAAAAAAGTAGGCAAAATGAACTTGCATGCTTTATTCTTTAATACAAGTGAATCAATAATTGGGCTACTTAACTATTAATCATTAGTGCCATTCGCAAATTTAACATAAGAGAAAGTCCTTAAAATTCATGTTTAATCATGCAACCATATTATAAAATCTAATAAATATGCCTGAATAAATGTTTAATACATTACACCATGGTCGAATAGACTAACATATATATATATACAAAATATGCAATCAATATTAAGGTGGTGGTCACCATTAGCATTAAACACATGATAGCACAATTGACCAATTATTCACAAGACACATGCATTACTCATCACTTGATAGACAAATTAGTTAACTTGTAAACACTTATCTAATATTTCCTTTCTAATTCTTCGTGTCTATCATCGCCAAACTGAGTCAAACATATAACACTTATTATATATAAATTGTAAGCAACTTTCACACTTAATAAAATCAACCATTCGCATGTTTATATATATGTATGTAACATCTATAATATAATCACTTTATTCCGTAGTAAGTATAAATAAATTTTCAACTAAATCAAGGTGACCAAATATTTCATACACACATATAATATAATCACATAACAAACATAATTCAATTCAACCTTTAACACATAATATATTTATAAAAAGGCTTGGACAATAATTCAATCCCAAACCAAATTTAACCTAAAATATAAAGCCATTATCATTGCACGAATTACTTACCACATACCAAACCATGATTAAGCAAAATAACATATGTCAAGCCAAAATCATGGATAGCAAAGCTAAGCACATATGAAACCGAAATCAAACATAAGTAACAAGCCATTTCCGCATGGCCTTAGTTACATAGCCAAAATTAACCTTTCCAAAATATACTTTAGCTTATACATGCCATAATTTCTAATTTAACTTAATAAAGTACCCAAAGTAGTGGATAGTGTAATGAGCTTCGCAAACGATCCCCGAGCTTGTAACTTGATTTTTTCAAAATCTATAAAACAAAAACAAATATTCACATGATAAGATATTTTAGCTTAGTAAGCTATAAGCAAATAAATAACCCAATGATGTTAACAAAATTAACAAAACTAACCAGAATATTTTATCATTTACATCTAAATCCAATCATCTATAAATACATTCGTATGAAGTATTTTTAAGCATACATAATTATTTCCTTTTATAATACCACTTGACTAAAAGTATAAGTAGTCAAAACCAACAAAGTATCATTTAACCATCAAGCCGATTATTCCTAATATATTTACTACTCATTCGCAAGTCACTTACACACATTTATATAAGCTCAAAAATCCAGTTTTAAGATCATGTACATAATTTACTTTCATAGCCGAAAAAACATGGGTTCACATAAATGCAATCCAAGTATCATTTCCATACTAAATACACCATTTGTTCAAGGCCAAATACACATATTTGAACCATGGAAGTTTATCATTTATATCATACATAACACATTATATCAATAAGTCACATACTTACCTTATCATCGATAGCCAATAAACTAAATCATACTTGTACCTTTTTGTTTATACAACACATCAGATCATGTTTTACCTTTGCCCAATAAACCATTCAGAATTGGGTAGGACACTCGAAAAATCACACATATATCATACAATGCCAACGTCCCAGACGTGGTCTTACATGTAGCCACATATCGATGACACTATCCCAGATAGGGTCTTACTCGTAAACACATATCGAAATCACAAATCGATGCCATGGACTTACTCGCACACATGTATCAGAATCCTATGTCATGACATACGTATCCTAGCTATTCCTAAGGTTCATACGGGGCTTTCGGACGTCGTATCTCAGTCGAATCGAACTCAGAAGTGTTGTAACCATATTCAATCACATTCGTCCATACCATAATTTAAACTTATCATTTCATAACAACATGTAAACATAACGTTAAATTATCAATAAACATGTCTATTTGCTTATAAGCTTACCTCAGACATCATAAAACGGGACGGGGCTGCTAGTCGACAACTTTCATTTTTCCCCGGTCCAAATCCTTTTTCTTCAGTTCTTGATCTAAACATATTCAAATTAATCTCATTCAAACATATTTTCATTAAATTTAGCCCAAAAACACATAAATTGGAAAATTACCATTTTACCCCTGACATTTACAATTTTTACAATTTAGTCCCTATTGCACAAAACACAAAATACACCAAATTTCTCCATACCCAAGCTAGGCCGAATATTACCCATTTCTATACAAGCCCATATTATTCATTAATTTCACATTTTAGTCCCTCAAATTATTATTTTTGAAATTTAGTCCTAATTACTCAAAATAATCAAAAACTCCAATACAAAATATGTTAATCTAAAGCATATCTTTCATATTTCATCATCAAACAACAAAAATCGCAAGCTATCAACAATGGCACAACTCAAAATATTCATCAAAATCAAGAATCAAAGCTTGGGCTTTGAAGATTACTAAGCAACGATCTCAAAAACGTAGAAATTATCAAAAACTAACAAGAAAACGAACCTCAATTGAGCTACAAATAGGCCGAACCCTAGCTTTTATTCTTTCTTCTTTTTTTTTCTTAAGTTTCAGTGTAAGAGAGAATGAAAGACATAGTTTATTTTATGTTAATATATCATATATATGTTTTAATAATTGAATTGCTTTTATAACCTTAATAGTTTAATACAAAAATCACATAATATAAGTCTTAACCGTCCCACTAATATATTTTTGGGTCGTTTACAACATAAATCCTTCATCTTTAAAAACCACTAACAATTCGGCCCTGTATGTATTAAACTACTGTGAAAAATAAAATAAAATAAAATAAAATAAAGAACACACAAATTTTTACGTGGAAACCCTTTTGGGAAAAAAAACCACGGGCAGAGGAGAAGAAAATTTACTATGTCGAAAATTTGAATCAATACAAGAGGAATAGACTATACCTATTTATAGGCTTGTAAAGCCATATTCTAGTAGGATTGAAACACCTTATCCTAATAAATATAAAATAGATGGAGTTTAATAAGGTTTAAAAAACCTTATTCTAAAATAAAATAAAAGAAGTCTAGTTCTATATGGATTTTACTTTTATTTTATTTTCCATCGTATTTTATTTAAATAAGAATTCGGGTCACTTAATTCTAACAATCTCCACCTTGACACAAATTCTCAATGAACAAGTTCTTCATCGCGAATAAGTTCTCCACCTCTTCCATAAAACCCCTTAAGGGTTTAACTTCAACAATGAACACCAACCAAGTCTAAGCAATGCTCAAACTTGGTTATAGGAAGTGACATGGTCATCATATCTGCAGGATTTTCATGAGTACTAATTTTGCTCACAACAATATCACCACGAGCAATAATATCACGAACAAAATGATATCGAACATCAATATGTTTTGTTCTCTCATGAAACATTTGATCTTTTGTAAGGAAGATGGCACTCTAACTGTCACAAAATACTGTACTTATTTGAAGGTCTTCATTGAGTTCACTAAATAGTCCCTTCAACCAAATAGCTTCTTTACAAGCCTCGATGTCGCCATGTACTCGGCTTGATTGGTAGATAAAGCGATCATAGTTTGCAAAGTGGCTTTCCAACTAATTGGACAACCTCTGATTGTAAAGACGTAACCTGTGAGAGATCTTCTTCTATCAAGGTCTCCAGCAAAATCAGCATCAACATACCCTATGACTCCATCTTTAGTTCTTCCAAACTGTAAGCAAACATCAGTAGTGCCTCGTAAGTATCTTAAAATCCACTGAACTACTTTCCAATGTTCTTTACCGGGATTTGCCATGTATCTGCTAACTGCACTGACTGCATATGATAAATCTGGACGTGAGCAAATCATAGCATACATGAGAGATCCCACTGCACTAGAGTATGGAACATATGACATGTACTCAATCTCATCATCTAATTGTGGAGACAAAGCCGATGAAAGTCTGAAATGGGCTGCTAAAGGAGTACTAACAGGCTTAGCACTCTGCATATTGAACCTACAAAGAACTTTCTCAATGTACCCCTTCTGACTTAGGTACAATTTACTTGCTTTTCTATCTCTGAGAATCTCCATATCAAGTATCTTCTTTGCTGATCCTAAATCTTTCATCTCAAATTCTTCACTTAGTTGGGCTTTGACCTTTCTTATCTCTTCTTTATCTTTTGCTGCTATCAGCATGTCATCAACCTAAAGAAGTAGATACACAAAAGAACCATCACTGTTTTTCTTAAAGTAAACACAACTGTCTAAACTACTTCTTTTGAAATCATGAGAAGTCATAAAGGAATCAAACCTCTTGTACCACTGTCTTGGTGACTGTTTCAAACCGTAAAGGGACTTTCTTAGCAAGCAAACATAGTTCTCTTTTTCTGAGACTATAAAACCCTCTGGTTGTTGTACGTAAATATCCTCTTCAATTTCTCCATGCAGAAATGCAGTTTTTACATCTAACTGCTCAAGCTCCAAATCATGCATGGCCACAATACCAAGCAAAGCTCGAATCGAACTATGCTTAACAACTAGAGAGAACACATCTGTGAAATCCACTCCTGGAATTTGACTATAACCCTTTGCAACAAGCCTTACTTTATATCTGGGTTCTTCAACTCCTAGAGTCCCTTCTTTCTTTTTAAACACCCATTTACAACGAACAGCCTTTTTACCTTTAGGAAGTTTCACAAGGTCCCATGTTCTGTTTTTTGTGGAGTGATTTCATCTCTTCTTGCATAGCAAACATCCACTTTTCTGAGTCTTCACAGCTAACCGCCTCAGAATAATTAGATGGCTCTTGATTCACATCTATATCTTCAGCCACATTTAAAGTATAAACAACTAAATCAGCTTCGGTATACTTCTTTGCAGGTTTAATTTCTCTTCTAGTTCTGTTTTTGGCGATAGAGTATTGTGGTGAAGAAGCAACTCTATTCTCAATTTTTGTTATGGCTTGAGGAGTTGACTCTGTATTAATCTGATGCTCCACCTGCTTTTGATTTTCTTTATTGGAAGAGTCTTTAAGACATAAGTTAGGTAGCATAGCAGTTTCATCAAAAACAATATCTCTGCTAATCACAACTTTTCTATTTTCAGGATACCATATACCCTTTTACACCAGCTTTATAATCAAGAAAAACGCATTTAATGGATCTCGATTCCAATTTTCCATTATCAACATGAGCATACGCAGGACACCTAAAAATCTTTAAATTAGAATAATTAGCAGGATTACCGGACCATACCTCTTGTGGAGTCTTTTTCTCAATGGCAACGGATGGAGATCGGTTGATCAAAAAACATGCGATGAGGTCGCTCACTTCAAAAATGACTTCGGTAAGTTGGCATTTGACAACATACATCGAACCTTCTCCATGATCGTTCTGTTCATTCGTTCTGTAACACCGTTTTGTTGTGGAGTATGACGAACTGTCAAGTGTCTCATGATCCCTTCTGACTTGCACAATCTATTAAACTCATCAGAATAGAACTCTAAGCCATTGTCTGTACAAAGGTATTTTATCTGTTTTTCCATCTATTTTTCAATCATAATTTTCCAAGACTTAAATTTGGAAAACACATCGCTTTTCTCCTTCAGGAAGAAGGCCCAAACTTTTCTGGAAAAATCATCAATAAAGGTTAGCATATAATTAGCTCCACCTCTCGAAGGCACTCTAGATGGCCCCTAGAGATCAAAATGAATATACTCCAACATTCCTTTCGTGTTATGGATTCCTCTAATGAATCGAACTCTCTTTTGCTTCCTAAAAACACAGTGCTCACAGAAATTCAATTTGCAAATTCCTTGTCCATCAAGAAGTCCTCTTTTGCTCAATTCTGCCATGCCGTTCTCACTCATATGCCCTAGATGTATATGCCGAAGTTTAGTAATATCATCATCCGACAAGGAAGAGGAAGCGACAGCTGCATCACCAGTAACAATAGAACCCTGCAAGACATATAACTTGGCAATTTTTCTCTGCCTTTTCATCACAACAAGGGACCCTTTGGAAATCTTTAAAACCCCACTTTCAGCTGTGTATCTGTACCCTTTTGAATCAAGAGTACTCAACAGAATTAAATTTCTTTTCAATTCTGGAACATGCCGTACATCAATAAGTGTTCTGACAACTCCATCAAACATCTTAACTTTAATTGTTCCAACACCTACGATTTTACACGAAGCATTATTTCCCATCAAAACAACACCTTCGTACAATCAAGCTTCGTAAGTTGTAAACCAATCCCGATTGGGACTCATGTGGAAGGTGCAGCCTGAATCAAGTATCCACTCCTTGCTTACTTTAGAATCATTGACAGAAGCGACTAGAAGTTCACCATCGCTGTAGTCTTTTACAACATCAGCTTCACCAGAATTTTCTGGTTGTTTTCCCTTTTGATTCGCAGCCTCCCTTTTAATCTTATTTTGTAGCTTATAGCACTCAAATTTAATGTGCCCTTTCTTCTTACAGAAGTTACAAGTTTACCTCTATTTGAAGACTTCGATCTACCCTTAGATTTACCACGAGGATTCTGTTCCTGTGTCCTACCACGATCATCATCAGCATTTCGATCTTGTCTCCCACGAACAATGAGACCCTCTCCCTGAGAGTCGGGTTTAACCACAAGATGTTTCATCTTATCATACGAGGTTAAAGAATCATAAACCTCATCAACTGTGAGAGACTCGCGGCTATATAAAATCGTGTCTCTAAAGGTTGAATAAGACGGGGGCAACGAACAAAGTAGAATCAACCCTAGATCTTCCTTATCATACTGAACCTCCATGGCCTCCAAGTTTGAGAGAATTTCTCTAAACACTGTTAAGTGTTCGTGTACAGATGTACCTTCCTCCAAACGATGAGCATAAAGATGCTGCTTCATATGCAACTTGCTTGTTAGAGTTTTCGACATACATATTTGTTCTAGCCTCTTCCATAATGCAGCGGCAGTCTTCTCTTTCATCACATCCTGTAAATTTCATTGGACAAATACAGATGTAATTGTGTTAATGCCTTTCGATCCTTACGCTTCTTCTCTTCATCTGTTAATGTCGAAGGCATCTTATCTATCCCTAGCGGGGCATCCTCCAGATCCATCTCACTGCAAGAAGAACTGCTTGCATCTTAATCTGCCACAATGCAAATCTGGTGTTGCGATCCAACAGCAGAATTTCATACTTCAAAGATGCCATTATTGTGATTGAGATGAACAACTCGAAAGCTCGGATACCAATTTGTGAAAAATAAAATAAAATAAAATAAAGAACACACAAATTTTTACGTGGAAACCCTTTCGGGAAAAAAAAACCACGGGTAGAGGAGAAGAAAATTTACTATGTCAAAAATTTGAATCAATACAAGAGGAATAGACTATGTCTATTTATAGGCTTGTAAAGCCATATTCTAGTAGGATTGAAACACCTTATCCTAATAAATATAAAATAAATGGAGTTTAATAAGGTTTAAAAAACCTTATTCTAAAATAAAATAAAAAAAGTCTAGTTCTATATGGATTTTACTTTTATTTTATTTTCCATCGTATTTTATTTAAATAAGAATTCGGGTCACTTAATTCTAACAACTACCAAATTTTCAATTTACACGATTAACTCCTTTTATTTAATCGGACACCTAAACGATAAAATTAAATCACGAAAATTTCACAGATATAAATTCACACAAAATAAACACAGAAAATAATTTTAACATATTTTTCTGACTCGGATTCGTGGTTCTGAAACCACTGTTCTGATTAGGGTTTAAACCGAGCTGTCACATCAGTTGCTAGCTCATTTGCTCAACGCATGAAGCTAGACGATGAAAACACCTCTATCCAACAAACTCATTGAAGCTCATAAGACCTCCCCTATTCGCATTGCTTTACTCAAGTATTTCTTCATTGTGCGAATAAAATTATTTCTATGTTACTTTTTTAAGAATTTAAGACAACGTATATGAATTAGAGAAAATATTAATAAGACCTTTTCTTAGAATTCTTTAAAAATTCTTGAAGTATATATTTTTGGAATTCATGGGTTACAGTAATAAGGAATGAATAAACATATGAAATGATTAATTGTTCTTTTTTTTTTTCATATAATTTGATAGAAAAAAAATGAGAAGTTAATGAAGTGCATTTTCTAGTTGTGGTCAATAAAGGATGGGCATTCTATGATGACTTCGACATCTTTTCAGGGGTGAACATCCTCTGTCATAATCATTGGATGGTGGTGGGAGGCAATTACTACCTCCAATTTTGCATGGAACTTGACGATTTTTTCCCAATCCTTGGTAGCTAATTGGTATGGCATTTGCACCCTCTTCCATCACCATTGAGTTTATCGCCATTGCACAAATCCACAAAACCATGATCTTCTTCTCCACTCCCATTTTCTTCCAAGAAATATACAATTCTTTATTTAATTGAAACTTTACACTATCTTCCAATCACAAGTTTGGGTTTTATATAGATTCATGATAGTTGTGTATTTAGTAAAATGTTTTACCATAAATAAAATATTTCAACATTTTTAAGACATTTTTAGTAAATAAGATGATGAACTCATAACAGTATTCCCAATACTCTTTTAATGCTATTCATCCTTTCCAAAATTTTACATGTAGTACTAGATAAAAAAAATGACATGTTAAATATCCCTTTTCTTTATCAACTACCAATTTGTGTAATATTTCTCAATGAAAAGATAAAGGAAATCTCATCGCTTTCTTTTTCTACCAACTGTTACTATCCCCTACAACTTTAAAATCATTTATTTGAGTAAAGGTGGGTGTGCAATTTTATTTGAAATAATAAATTATTCACTATTTTTTTTTCTTATTTCCTAAAGTATGTGGTAATCCTATTTTGTCCAGGTTAAATTTGGGTTTTAGTTTTAAGAGTTTACTATTATTATTTCCTTTATGCTAAATTTAATTTTTATTATTTCTTCTATTTTATTTGTTATTAGAAATTCTATCATATACGTATGCTTGTGAAAATTATGTATTTAGAATTGTAAAAATATAATGTCGGTAATGTCAATATATCGCAAAGAAAGCGAAATAAAAATAAAATACACACAGATTTTTATGTCGAAACCCTTTTAAGAAAAAACACGGTTAGAGGGGAAGAAAATTCTTTATGTCGAATTCGAATGATTACAAGAGAAGTAGATTATGTCTATTTATAGGCTTGCAAAACCATATTCTAATAAGTGTGTAGTAAGATTGAAACACCTTATTCTAATTAGTATCAAATAGATGGAGTTTAATAAGGTTTAAAAAACCTTATTCTAAAATAAAAGAAAAGAAGTGTAGTTCTATATGGATTTTAGTTTTATTTTATTTTACCACTGTATTTTTTTAAAATAAGGATTCGGGTCACTTAATTCTAACAATCTCCACCTTGACATGAATTCTGAATGAACAAGTTATTCATCACGAACTCTTAACGAACAAGTTCTACACCTCTTCCACAAAACCCCTTAAGGATTTAACTTTAACAATGAACACTAACCAAGTCTAAGCAATGCTCAAACTTGGTTATAGGAAGTGACTTAGTCATCATATTTGCAGGATTTTCACGAGTACTAATTTTGCTCACAATAATATCACCATGAGCAATAATATCACTAACAAAATGATACCAAACATCAATGTGTTTTGTTTTCTCATGAAACATTTGATCTTTTGTAAGGAAGCTGACACTCTGGTTTTCATAAAATACTGTATTGATTTGAAGGTCTTCATTGAGTTCACTAAAGAGTCCTTTCAACCAAATAGCTTCTTTACAAGCCTTAGTAATTGTCATGTACTCAGCTTCAGTGGTAGACAAAGCGACTGTAGTTTGCAAAGTGGCTTTCCAACTGATTGCACAACCTTCGATTGTAAAGACAAAACCTGTGAGAGATCTTCTTCTGTCAAGGTCTCCAGCAAAATCAACATCAACATACCTAATGACTCCATCTCTAGTTCTTGCAAACTGTAAGCAAACATCAGTAGTACCTCGTAAGTATATTCAAATCCACTGAACTACTTTCCAATGCTCTGTACTGGGATTCGCCATGTATTTGCTAACTGCACTGACTGCATATGATAAATCTGGATGTGAACAAACCATAGCATACATGAGAGATCCCACTTCACTAGAGTATGAAACATGTGACATGTACTTAATCTTATCATCTGATTGTGGAGACAAAGCTGATAAAAGTCTAAAATAGGCTAAAAGAGTTCTAACAGGCTTAGCACTCTGCATATTGAGCTTGAAAAGAAGTTTCTCAATGTACCCCTTCTGACTTAGGTATAATTTACTTACTTTTTTATCTTTGAGAATCTCCATACCAAGTATCTTCTTTGCTGGTCCCAAATCTTTCATCTCAAATTCTTCACTTAGTTGGGTTTTGACCTTTCTTATCTCACATTTATCTTTCGCTGCTATCAACATGTCATCTACATAAAGGAGTAGATACACAAAAGAACCATCACTATTTTTCTAAAAGTAAACACAACTATCAAAGCTACTTGTTTTGAAATAACGAGAAGTCATAAAGGAATCAAACCTCTTGTACCACTGTCTTGGTGACTGTTTCAAACCATAAAGGGACTTTTTTAGCAAGCAAACATAGTTCTCTTTTTTTGAGACTGTAAAACCCTCTGGTTGTTGCATGTAAATATCCTTCTCAAGTTCTCCATGCAAAAATAAAGTTTTTACATCTATCTGCTCAAGATCCAAATCATGCAAGGCCACAATACCAAGCAAAACTCGATTTGAAATATGCTTCACAACTGGAGAGAACACATCTGTGAAGTCCACTCTTGGAATTTGACTGTAACCCTTTGCAACAAGCCTTGCTTTATATCTGGGTTCTTTAACTCCTGGAGTCCATTCTTTCTTTTTAAACACATATTTACAATGAACAACCTTTTTACCTTTAAGAAGTTTCATAAGATCCCATGTTCTATTTTTGTAGAGTGATTCCATCTCCTCTTCCATAGCAAACATCTGCTTTTTTGAGTCTTCATAGCTAATCGACTCAGAATAATTAGATGGCTCTTGGTTTACATCTATATCTTTTGCCACATTTAAAGCATAAGTAACTAGATCAGCCTCAGCATACTTCTTTGGAGGTTTAATTTCTCTTCTAGTTCTATTTTTGGCGATAGAGTATTGTGGTGAAGAAGCATCTTTATTCTGAATTTTTGTACTGCCTTGAGGAGTCAACTCTGTTGTAGATTCTAGATTAATCTGATGCTCCACCTGCTTTTAATTTTCTTTATTGGAAGAGTCTTTAAGAGATAAGTTAGGTAACATAGTAGTTTCATCAAAAATAACATCTCTGTTAATCACAACTTTTCTATTTTTAGGACACCAAAACTTATACCCTTTTACACTAGCTTTATAACCAAGAAAATCACATTTAATGGATCTCGATTCCAATTTTCCATTATCAACATGAGCATACGTAGGACACCCAAAGATCTTTAAATCACAATAGTCTGTAATGCCCCAAATTTTAAGCCTAGAAGTTTTAAGTCTTGAGTGGGTACAGATAGGAGACTGCACATAAATATTTAATTGTGCAAGGAAGTGACACAATTGTGTGTTTGGCTTAGTGGTTGTGTACTTTGGAAGTGTCTGGGAAGTCATGGGTTCAAGCCTTGGCTTCTACAAAATTTTGGTTTTTTTTAGGATAAAACCCTTATCTTTGGCCAGTAGGGTTATAAGTTTATTTTGGTAAATTATGACATAAAGAGCCTACTGGTATAGTCGATAGTGGCGTGTGGAGTGTGCTACTGGTCTGAGGTTCAAATCCCTGCTTGTGCAAATGGAGGTTATTATTGTTGGTGGCCATGAGAGGAAGTTGTGTTTGACCGAAACACCAAGAGTTTGAACAGATTTGAATGGGGTGGTTGTTAGCCAAATTTGAAGAGATGGATGGGAGAAAATTAAGGAAAAGATCAAGCAAGTTCAAATTTGGAGAAGAGTCTTGCCGGGTTTGAACTCTGGCACTTAGTGTTTTAGTTCTGAAGGGATGTTGGAGGAGGTGTTTAGTGTGTGGAAGGTTGAACGAATTTAGGGAGTTCTTTAGAGGTAAAATTCGGCTATGTATTGGTAATTGGTCATTTTCATTTCAGGATTTTGCCAAGTTGTTGTTTTGCTCTCCATTTCAGAAATGATTACCACTTGTTGTTCATTTTTTTTACCTTTTGAGTATTGTTTGTTTGGTAGCCAAATACTAGTAGTGTCCATTCAGGTAGTTTGGTTCTTTTTGCTCTCCAATATCATGCTTTTCTTGATCAACTTCTTCTCTCTCCCTCACTTTTCTCCTCTTGAATATTATTGGTACTTTGCCTTTATTCACATTCGATTTTGTGTAACCGAACATTTTATGCCCTTATAGCTGAATATTGTTTTGCTCTATCAATCCTTTCCCTAGTCCTTCATTACTGATTCTCTTCTACTCTCCCTCTCTTTCAAGCCTTGTTGGAGTACCCTCTCATCTCTCTCTCGATTCTATCCTCTCTTCCCTTTCATTTGATCATTTTTTATTGGCTAGGTATTGGTTGGTAAGCATCTGTGACTCTGCTCTTTCGGCTTATCTCCTCTATTTCTCTAAATGCCGATTCTTATCGTCTACTTTCTTTTGGTTATGGTGTTCTTTCGGGTTTGAGTGATTCACGAGGGGCGGAGGAGTTCTTTAGCGCTGCAGAAACGATTGAAACCTTTTCGTTCGTTCTTGACCGAAGGTAAAACTATTCGTAGTGATTGATCTAAATTGGATTATGTTGATTTTGGTTGGTATTGGCCGAATATTTCTTTTCCTTGTTTTGGGGTTTGAGTTTTCTATAGGCTGAAAAACGTGGATTTAACCCATATGTATAAGCAGTCTTGTAACAACCCGATTTTGGGCCTAGTCAGAACAGTGGTTTCGAAACCACTATTCCAAGGTCAGAGAGAATTATTTTGATGTTATCGTATGTGTTGTATTGTGATTTTATAAGTGTATGTTAATTTTGGTATATTAATTTTAGCGATTTCTAGTCCAATTTCGAAAAAGGACTAAATCGCGTAAAATGTAAAAGTTGTGTTTTGATGCCTAAAGGTGTTAAATTGTTTTGTATCTTAAATTGAGGGTATTTAATGTGAAATTAAGCCATTGAAAGTGTGATGGCCGGCCAAGGGAGACAAAATGGTCAAAAAGCCAAAATTTGTGGCTTTTAGGTGACTAAATTGACTAAAAATAGAATCAAATAAAGAAAAGAAAAATCTCATCTTTTCTTCATCTTCTCTCTACCAAAAATGGCAGAAAAGAAAGGGTTTAGAAGCTGGAAAATTTCATCAAAGAAACTCCCATGCTAGTAAGTGATTTTTAATGTCTTTCTTGATGATTTTTACATTTTTGGAATCCCTATAGCATGAGCTTTCAATTGAGGGGACTATTTTGCAAAATGATTAAGAGTCTAGGGTTTTTCCATGGAAGCATATGGGTTGTTTGCTGAGTTTTTATGGAAGAATATGTGTCTTAGATGTGTTATAGACAACTTTTATAAAGGAAGTTTGCTTAAAAACACCTAAAAAAGGGATTATGTTGCAAAGTTGTTAAATAAGTGTAAATGTGTGAAATAATTGAATTTGTGAGTTGCTATAGTTATGAAAATGATTTTTCTAGGCTTAATGAGTAAGAAAATGTGATAAAAATCATTTTACGAGCCTAGGGGCAATTTGATAATTTTGACAAAGTATAAGGGCAAAATAAAAAATTTTGCCAAAATGTGTCATTGGACTAATGTGATTAGTATATTGTGTTAATAAGTTAAATGTGATGTTATAGACGATGAAAAACGATATTCGGGCTTAGAACGAGGAAAAACGAGAAATTGATGTTTAGGCCTCTTTTACCAATTTGGTGTCGAGGTAAGTTCGTATGGCAATAATAATGCAATATTATGCTTGAATTAAAATTCTTTATTGTTATGGCATTAAGTATATGATTTAAAATATAAGAAGTTTGGTGGAATATGATGTTTCTTTGAAACGAGTAAGTTTGTATGAAAGTAATTTATCAACTACATTATCATGTGCTTAAGACTTGATATTGCACGAAATGTAGATATATGCCTTTATTGGAATTGACTTGTGATGATTCAATGAAAATGTGAAGATATGTGTGCCAATGTAAGACCATGTCTAGAACATGGCATCGGCACTGACATGAGACCTTGTATAAGACCATATCCGGGATATGACAACGATATGTGGATCCATGTAAGACCATGTGAGGGACATGGCTTTAGCATTCTATTCGGTGTATGATAATTCCTAACATTCTTTAGCATCCCGAGTGTTCAACGGGTATTGTAATGGATGTTGTGATGAAAGCCCTAAGGAGGGCATGTTAAAGAAGGTATAATTATATACTTTATAATGAGGTGGTACAGGTATGTACACTAAAATTATGAGTAATGCCTTGATATGTGATAATCTATGATGTATATAGTATTTGGTGAATACTATGAAAATGACATGATTTGGAATAAGTCTTTGATACTTAATGATATTGAGATTATAGGTCCATGCTTATGATGCATAGCTATGTGTTCTTACCATGATAGATGATATTGATGTTGTATTAATTTGGTGAACAATAATTGTGAATGACTAAATTAATCTAGACAGTTTCGGGCTACTGCAGTGGTGTAACTTTGAAAATACACTAAAAATAGTGGAAAATGAGTTAGATGCTGAATAAAATATGGAATTAAATATAATTGAGTCTAGTTTCTTATAAAAGAAACCATGTAAGCAAAAGAATTTCCTAAAATGAGATATTTGAGGTTGGGTGAGACAGAGTCAGAATGACTTTGAAATCCTCTGTTCTGATTTAAGAAAATCATTATAAATTGTACAAAAATAATTATAAGTTATAATTTATATGTTTATAATTTTTAATGAGTCTATTTCCAAGATAAATATACGAGGACATTATTCGAGTTTTGTGCTATGAGATAATTAAACTTTAGTGTACAAGTGTCAAAACTATGAGACAGTGAATCAGGGGTAACTTTGAGGAATAAACTGTACTATTTGGTTAAACAAAAAATTCTGGAAATTTTATGGTAGAAATTTACATGAGTCTAGTTTCAAGAAAAATTAACGAAACTTAATTTATAGTTTTGTAGCTCAAGATATAAATATTTTATAGACTGTTAAGAAGACAGCTTATTATGAACTTGAGAATATGCTGGGAACATTGATAAAACATGTTAATGAGTTGCTTATTGTTTTCATATTAACTTACTAAGCGTAAAGCTTACCCCTTTCCTTTACCATGTTCTCTAGTGTTTCCAAGTTAGCTCGGGTTGGAGTTCGTCGGAGATATTATCACACTGTCAAGCTATCACTATTGGTGTAAGTGATTTCAAGTACTTTGAGTCTATGGCATGTATAGGAGTTTAAATATTTGAGTATGTGTTATTGCTTTAGCCAAATGTATTGGCCTATTTTGATTATGGTGTTGTAAGCCCATTTAAAATATACATGCATATGCTATGGTCTTACGTGATGAGTTTATAATGATTATGGCATGAATGTGGTAAAGATGTGAGTAAAATTTATGATATCTATTGGATGAGAAATTGACATGATCATAACATGTTTATGGATGTTTAAGTACCAATATATCCCTTGTTGTATGCTATTGTATATTTATGTGTGCATATGTTGTGAGGGTGACAAAATGGCTTGGAAAATAGCCTTTAGTTGTCCATACGGGTAGACGCACAAGAGTGTGTCTAGGCCGTGTGTGACACACAGTTTGCCTACATGGGTGTGTGACCCGGCCGTGTGTCCCTTGCTCCATGGAAATTCAAGTTAGTATGCATGGTAGTAAACACACGGGCAGTGACACGGCCGTGTGTCTCAACCCTGTGGTGGAAATGACCTAGAACATGGGTGTGTGCCTTGGCCGTGTGCCTTCCTCTGTTCATGACCAAATTGGTAGAATGTCCAGGTTTTTGGACATGGGTTTGGGACACGGGCGTGTCCCTAGTACCCGGGCGTGTGCTTTATACCCACACGGGCGTGTGGAGCCTTAAAGCATGAAGTTTTTTTCAAGTTTTTCTTAAGTTCTTGGTTTAGTTCCGAACCATCTCTAATGCATGTTTTTGGCCTCGTGAGCCCGTTTAAGGGATAAATTGTATGTGAAATGAAAAGTTTTAAATTGATCAAAGTTTTACGGCCCGATTTTATAAAGTTGGTTGAGTTTAAGACCGGTAGCACCTCGAACCCTATCCCGGCGTTGGATACAGGCGAGGGGTGTTACATTTAGTGGTATCAGAGCTATGGTTTAGTCGATTCTCGGACTAACATAGCATAAGAGAGACTAGCTATACATGCCATAGTACTACTCGTGATAATGTGATATTTCCCGGGGCTAACGAAACTGTTTGCTAAGACAGGAAAGACTTCCAACCAAGCAAATCTTGTTAATGATAGAAGTAATATTGAGACGATTGAAACATGCTTGTGATATGTTGAACTTTGGAAAGGTATGAAAATAAATTCATGATTTTTACATGAATTAATACTGAATATGTGATAATCATAAGTTAAAGAATGTGGAAACATGGAATGAAATGAAAGTTAAGTTGTGATAAGCTCTTTCATGCATATTAGTATTCATACGATGTTACGTGCCTAACTCATTTGGTCTAGTGATTATGAAGAGAACTTTACTCGAAATGACAGAATGTGTGTATAATTACTTCTGTTCAATGATGTGTAATCAGTATGTACTTGTGATTGACATTTATGTTTAAATCTCTGAAATAAAGATGTCATAAATGTTATGATAGCATGAAAACTGAAATGAAAGATCAAATTGAATAGAATGCTGGAATTGAGTATGATCATTTGATTATGAATTAACAGATAAGACCATGGTTGGACCATGGCAGTGCAGGTGATATGTGCGCCAGTGTAAGACATATCTAGGACATGCATCGGCCACATAGTGAAAGCCAATGTAAGACCATGTCTGGGACATGGCATCGACTTGAGATGTGAGCTAGTGTAAGACCATGTCTAGGACATGGCATCGGCTTGACATGTGTTAGTGTAAGACCTTTTTGGGACACGGCATCGACAGAGATGGACAAGAGTTAGTATAAGACCATAGTTGGACTATGGCACCAAGTGAATGATGTACTCAAAACCGTAAGACGTTCTCTAATTTGGTAAATGTTGGTAAGTAAAATAAGGCTAAGTGTTGAACCTTGATTAGACATTAATGATGATTCGAGAAAAATAAATGAAAATTTATATTGTGATAAGTTCACTGATGTTTGGCTAGTATTCATATGAAATAAAGTTGCATGTGTTACTAAGATATGTGAAAGTGTGTTCATAACAAGTTGGAAATTTGAAATGTTTCAATCGATGTGCATGATACTATGTTGTTGTTAAATGTGTATATGTGTGAGAGTCGAAAGTTTAGAGGCTTTACAATCTTCACCCCCTTACCAGAATAGATTTATATGAGGAAATTCACAAGCGATATGTGGTATAAGCTTACAAATGGGAAACTAAAAAGTGCAATAATGGAGTATCATGGGACTAGTGATGATAGAAATAATTAGAGGAATGATGTCGGATTCGCAAAGATGATTGAGCATGACGGATCTAATTAAGTAAAATTTTAGCTATCTCTTTCTTTTGAGTATTCTATATTTTCCTCTATCCTTGGGAATATATATGGTTGTTCATTTCCAGTGAAATTCTTAGTGTATGAGGATGTTAGCGACTGTGATATTAGGCGAAAGCTCTGTTGATCCGGTTAATTATGATCAACATTTCTTTGTCTTTTTGGAATTCTATTCTGATATGTCGGAATGAAATAGACGGTGAAAATTCATGTGAGACCATTCTGATGTTCCTATTGACATGGTTTTATCTATATGCAAAAAATGTATTATCTCCGTTATGATGAAATTTAAGAGTGTATAAACGGTAGTTTCTTTCTGGTTTTCTCTGAAGGGACGTTTAGATCTTCTTTAGTATATTCTTCTAGGTTATATTCTCAAATTTCTGGTATAGTGTTATGTCTTGGAATTCCTTACCATGATTGTTCCTATCGCTCTTATTTAGAGAATTATCAGTCTGGCTCATCTTTAAGGGTATTCTTTGACTTGTGGTAATAATGTCTATTATGATTATGCTACTAGTTCGATTTTTGGAAGTGTGGGAATTCTAGTATTTGGATTTTTCTAATCTTCGCGTAAAGGATTATTATCAGCAAAGGTAAATTAAGCCCTGTGCATTAAGTTTATTCTCTGGTTCGGGAATAATGTTGTGCAATTACGGGTAAATAGACGTATTGCCTGAGATGAAGAAGTTTTATTCTTGAAAATATGATACAGAAACGTATTAGTTGGATTTCTCTCATTCGAGAGATGTTGTTATAAGTAAAGTTGTCCTGATTGATAAAGAGACTACATCTATGAAGTTGGAATCATTTGATTCATGTTAGTAAAGTTTCTAAACAGTTGATGACCAGAGTATAGAAATGTGGCTATAAGTGATAAAGTAATTAAGTACAACATGATTCGACTTTTAATTTGGAATTGCAAGGAGGATTTGATTTCTGGTTTATGTTACTATTATTTCAGAGTAAGATTTGAGTACTGAGAAACTCTGGGTTATACAAAGATTTGAGTACAAAGTTCACAGTAGTATCTTGTCTAATCTTCCAAAGGATGTTGAATTGTCTACAGGGTAAAGCTGAATATCAAATGTATTTGAGATTATTACTGACAGTGATGACAGTGGGAAGAAAATGAGAAAGGACTACTATGAATTTCGTATCGGGATACCTCTCATCCCCGAGAAAAATGAGGGATGCAAGTTGAATTATGATAGATTGATGATGGAAGTCCGCATGATTATTTTAGTATGTATAGATATATTATTAGACAGATTTGGCCTAGCTATGTATCTAAGTTAATAGTTCTTAGAATGTCAGTCTCCAGTATTTCGAATTGAGGTCCAAGGTTTATACCTCAATTATGGAAAAGCTACAAGAAATCTTGAGTATGAGACTGAGTTGAAATGTAAGTTGTGAGAAAAAGGTGAAAGTGACTCGTGAAAGTGAAAGCAACTTCTTCTGGTAAGATTTCCGGGGACAAAAATCCCTAAAGGGGGGAAGAATTGTAACAACTTGATTTTGGGCGTAGTCGGAACAGTGGTTTCAGAACCACTATTCTGAGGTCAGAGAAAATTATTTTGATGTTATTTTATGTGTTGTAATGTGATTTTATAAGTGTATGTTAATTTTGGTATATCAATTTTAGCGATTTCTAGTCCAATTTCGAAAAAAGACTAAATCGCGTAAAAAGAAAAAGTTGTTTTTTGATGCCTAAATGTGTTAAATTGCTTTGTATCTTAAATTGGGGGTATTTAATGTGAAATTAGGCCATTGAAAGTGGACAAAATGGTCAAAAAGCCAAAATTTGTGGCTTTTAGGTGACTAAATTGGCCAAAAATCCAATAAAATAAAGAAAAGAAAAATCTCACCTTTTCTTCATCTTCTCTCTACCAAAAATGGCAGCAAAGAAAGGGTTTAGAAGCTGGAAAATTTCAGTAAAGAAACTCTCATGCTAGTAAGTGATTTTTAATGTCTTTCTTGATTATTTTTACATTTTTGGAATCCCTAAAGCATGAGCTTTCAAATGAGGGACTATTTTGCAAAATGATTAAGAGTCTAGGCTTTTTCCATGAAAGAATATGTGTTGTTTTCTGAGTTTTTATGGAAGAATATGAGTCTTAGATGTGTTATAGACAACTTTTATGAAGGAAGTTTACTTAAAAACACCTAAAAAAGGGATTATGTTGCAAAGTTGTTAAATAAGTGTAAATGTGTGAAATAATTGAATTTGTGAGTTGTTATAGTTATAAAAATGGTTTGTCTAGGCTTAATGAGTAAGAAAATGTGATAAAAATCATTTTACGAGCCTAGGGGCAATTTGATAATTTTGACAAAGTATAGGGGCAAAATAAAAAATTTTGCCAAAATGTGTCACTGGACTAATGTGATTAGTATATTGTGTTAATAAGTTAAATGTGATGTTATAGGCGATGAAAAACAAGATTTGGGCTTAGAACGAGGAAAAACGAGAAATTGATGTTTAGGCCTCTTTTACCAATTTGGTGTCGAGGAAAGCTCATATGGCAATAATAATGCAATATCATGCTTGAATTAAAATTCTTTATTGTTATGGCATTAAGTGTATGATTTAAAATATTAGAAGTTTGATGGAATATGATGTTTCTTTGAAATAAGTAAGTTTGTATGAAAGTAATTTATCAGCTTCATTATCATGTGCTTCAGACTTGTTATTGTACGAAAGGTTGATATATGCCTTTACTGGAATTGACTTGTGATGATTCAATGAAAATGCGATGATATGTGTTCCAATGTAAGATCATGTCTAGGACATGGCACCGACACTGACATGAGACCTTGTATAAGACCGTATCCGGGATATGACAACGATATGTGGATCCATGTAAGACCATGTGAGGGACATGGCTTTGGCATTCTATTCGGTGTATGATAATTCCGAACATCCTTTAGCATCCCGAGTGTCCAACGGGTATTGTCATAGATGTTGTGATGAAAGCACTAAGGAGGGCATGTTTAAAAAGGTATAATTATATACTTTATTATGAGGTGGTACAGGTATGTACACTAAAATTATGAGTAATGCCTTGATATGTGATAATCTATGATGTATATACTACTTGGTGAATACTATGAAAATGACATGCTTTGGAATAAGTCATTGATACTTGATGATATTGAGATTATGGGTCCATGTTTATGATGCATAGCTATGTGTTCTTACCATGATAGATGATATGATGTTGTATTAATTTGGTGAACAATAATTGTGAATGGTAAATTAACCTAGACAGTTTTGGGCTATTGCAGTGGTGTAACTTTGAAAATACACTAAAAATAGTGGAAAATGAGTTAGAGGCTGAATAAAATATAGAATTAAATATAATTGAGTCTAGTTTCTTATAAACGAAACCATATAAGCAAAAGAGTTTCCTATAATGAGATATTTGAGGTTGTGTGAGACAGAGTCAGAATGACTTTGAAATCCCCTGTTCTAATTTGAGAAAATCAGTATAAATTTAAAAAAAATTATGAGTTATAATTTATATGTTTAGAATCTTTAATAACTCTATTTTCAAGATAAATATACAAGAACATTATTCGAGTTCTGTGTTATGAGATAATTAAAATTTCGTGCAAAAGTGTCGGAACTGTCAGATAGTGAATCAGGGGTAACTTTGAGGAATAAACTTTACTATTTGGTTAAACCAAAAATTCTGGAAATTTTATGGTAGAAAGTTACACGAGTCTAGTTTCAATGAAAATTAACAGAACTTAATTTATAGTTTTGTAGCTCCAGATATAAATATTTTATCAACTGTTGTACAAGAAGACAGCTTATTATGAACTTTAGAATATGATGGGAACATTGATAAAACATGTTAATGAGTTGCTTATTGTTTTCATATGAACCTACTAAGCGTAAAGCTTACCCCTTTCCTTTCCCATGTTCTCAAGTGTTTCCAGGTTAGCTCGGGTTGGAGTTCGTTGGAGATATTATCACACTATCAAGCTATCGCTATTGGTGTAAGTGATTTCAAGTACTTTGAGTCTATGGCATGTACAGGAGTTTAAATATTCGAGTATGTGTTATTGCTTTAGCCAAATATATTGGCCTATTTTGATTATAGGGTTGTAAACCCATTTTAAAAATGCATGCAAGTGCTATGGTCTTACGTGATGAGTTTATAATGATTATGGCATGACTGTGGTAAAGATGTGAGTAAAATTTATGATATCTATTGCATGAGAAATTGACATGATCATAACATGTTTATGGATGTTTAAGTGCCTATATATGCCTTGTTGTATGCTATTGTATATTTATGTGTGCATATGTTGTGAGGGTGACAAAATGGCTTGGAAAATAGCCTTTATTTGTTCACACGGGTAGACGCACGGGCATGTGTCTAGGCCGTGTGTGACATACAGTCTGCCCACATGGGTGTGTGACCTGGCCATGTGTCCCCTGCACCTTGGAAATTCAAGTTAGTATGCATGGTTGTAAACACACAGGCAGAGACATGGCCATGTGTCTCAACCGTTTGGTGGACACGGCCTAGCACACGGGCGTGTGCCTTGGCTGTGCGTCTTCCTTTGTTCATGACCAAATTGGTAGAATGTCCAGGTTTTTGGACACGGGTGTGTCCCTAGTACACGGGCGTGTCCCTAGTACACAAGCGTGTGCTCTATACCCACACGGGCATGTGGAGCCTTAAAGTATGAAATTTTTTTCAAGTTTTTCTTAAGTTCTCGGTTTAGTCCCAAACCGTCTCTAATGCATGTTTTGGGCCTCGTGAGCCCGTTTAAAGGACAAATTGTATGTGAAATGAAAAGTTTTGAATCAATCAAAATTTTATGTCCCGATTTTATATAGTTGGTTGAGTTTATGTCCAGTAGCAACTCGAACCCTGTCCGAGTGTTGGATACAGGCGAGGGGTGTTACAAGTCTTAAGTAATAAATCCGCTTAATATGTAGATAACCATCAAGGAGTTTGTTAGCAATCTTTGTCAGCGATTTGGGTGGGCTGAAACCACACTCATTCAGTGAAGGCAAGTATCGGTATGTTTTATAGATGTGTAACACCCCTTACCCGTGTTCGACGTCGGAACAGGGTACGAGGCATTATCGAACTTAATCACTAATCATCGTATAAAAACTGATTTATAATTTCACTCTAACTTAAAACTTTTTCAAACACATTCAAGCTTTCCCTTAAAAGGAGCTTACAAGGCCCATAACATGCTTTAATTCAACCACACACATAGGCAAGCATGCACATTCATAAATTGCATCATTTAATTAATAACATAATCAAGACTATCTACATTAAATGACTTTATACAATAGAGACCTTCAAATAACATAGGTCAGTATTTTAGGCCAATTCCTAGCAACTTAGTAACAATTAAACGAGTCTCCATACAAGCCAAAGATTTAAAAATACTTTAAAACCTTTATATATCGATCAATAGTTTGATAGTGTAATTTAACCTCCGGCGACCTCCAACTTGAGCTAACATCTGAGACACCATAGGAAAAAGGAAAGGAAGGGAGTAAGAATTATAGCTTAGTAAGTAAGTATGTAAATATTAATAAACAATACATTATCATACTTTAAATGAAGTCACAATATGTGTAACACCCCAAACCCGGCCCAGACGTTATGGCCGAATCCGACGTGTCTTATTGAAGTTTTAAAAACTCATGATTCGTTTTAGTGTTTAAAAATTTGTCTTTTGCTAAGTTAACAAAGTGAATGGAAGTTGTGCACCAGGTAGGTATCCGAAACAGAGGAGGTGAGCCATGAAGGCTGCTTAAGTACCAAGCTCTCGATTGGATCCAATCCTAGACATGCCCACAACCATTGCCACACTCTGATAAACGAGTTGAAGTTCATTCAAGTAGATATTTTTGATAAATCGATTAATTGTATCGTTACATTATTTTGAGAACGAGTATCATTTTGAAAACGCTCCCTAAGTCTAACCCATTTTGATTTATTATAAAAAACATAGAGTTATTAAAAATAAAAATAATCCCAGAAGAATAGTTAAAATGGCCTTATTATAACCCCACAACAAATAATGTTAACAATTAAGATAATTCTATAATATAAAATCGTTTACTGATTTCAAAGTTCAAAAACGATCATCATGGCCACTCTGAATCCCCTCCGGCTCCAAGTTTCCACATCAAGGCTCACCTGCAAGGTTAAAGAATGGGGGGTGGGTTTGGAAACTCAGTGTACAACAAGCCCCTTTCAGAGCCCAAATCAACACAAGCATACTGGGCCGAAGCCTTCTTATTAATCATGTTACTGGGCCGAAGCCTTTCGTTTAACGGTTATTAGGCCTTAGCCCTTGTTCGTATATAACTCACTGGGCCGAAGCCTTTGCATAATTCATATCACGGGGCCGAAGCCTCTACTGTATACGGTATGGCCCATAGGCCCATTTTAATAACACATGCAATATCAATGAACATATGCAAGCCCATTTGGGGAGACTACTCAACCCACCAACCGCTACTCTCCACCCGTACCAACCAAGCTCTCCATGTGGGGAATATCTCAACCCACCCAACCAAACTCTCCACTGGCAGCATAGCTACTTTATCATATAACTGGAGGCCTAGCTTCTTTAATTAACTGGGGCAAAGCCCTTTTCGGTAAACTAGGGCAAAGCCCTTTTGCACTTCCTCCATTCAAATAAAACCCAACCCATGCATATATGAATATATCATGGCATATCATGTGCATATCATAGCATAACATGTACAAAACAATATTGCATGCATCCTAATTATACATATCCCTAGGGGTAAAGTGGTCATTTTCACATTATAAGGGTAGTTTCATTATTTTATCGATTATTAGGGTTTTCATGCTCATTATCAATTACCAACAATTTCAAGTGTTTAAACAGCGATTCTAGCCCATTCTAGCAAAATCGACTTATTGGGCCAAAAACCCCTTATGGGCCCCACTTAGCCGATTTCGTCATCTAGGCCCATTTAGTCTATATTTCATAATGGTATTAACTGTCCTAATGTGCAATTTATCTGGATTCCATTTTCTACCAAATTTACCCAAATGGGCTTAAAAGCCCATTGGGCCCGATTACAGCCCCTCAAGGCCCAACTTATCGTGACACCGAAAAATCGTGCTTTTACCAGTTCCAACGATCTCGATCATCAAACTTAGCAAAGCTACCTAACCTATGAGCATTTGCATGCTCACAAGTCCTTGAAATGCCAGAATTTCGGCATTTCGGCTTCTCGGCATATATTGATTTAAGCTATGAAAAAAGGTTCGTTACACACCTGTTTTGTGACGTTCTTTAATGAAGTGTCCCATGGCAACCTATAATTATTCACCACCATTCTTAGTCTACAATTCATGCCAATCATCCCACATCTTGCCTTACCACAATCGGCCAGAGAACCCCTAATGGCCATAGTTCACTTACCTTTACAGGGTCTGATGATATGGTTCAAGCTTATCCAACACTGACACTCCAAGCCTTGCTGCACCTTCAAAGTTATCTATTCCACTATACAAAACATAAAAATCAAATGAAGAAGCCCAATAAGGCCTATATCTCAAATCGATAGCCCCCCTAAGCTATACGGAGTTTCGGCTTTTGTCAACAATTATACTACTGAATTGATTGGAGTATGAATACTTACCACAGTCTTCCTTCTTGAACCGCTTAAAGCTTAGCAGATGAAGGAATTGGTTACCAAAAAGTGAATGGAAAAGAAGGTTACTGTTCAATAAGAAGTCGGCACCACCAAGTTTCACAAGTTTCAGCTTTCGTGGCTTTTCGGCAAAAGTGGAGATAAGAAAGGGAGTAGTAGATGGGAAGAAAGGAATAGTAGACTGGTTTTGGAGAAGAAAAGAAAGAAAGATGAATGGGAAGGGTGGCAGTTTCGGTTAGAGAAGAAAATAAAAGAAAAGAATGGTTCTATGGTGCTCAAACAGAGGAAAATCGGCACAACTATAGCCTAATGTCGAAATACTACCCTCAAAATCCCCCTAGCTGATTTCTCCTCCCTAATCCCCTCTATTCGGCCAACTCTAATCTCTCTTTCAAATCCCTAAAATATCTCCCCTTGTCACTTCTTAATTCAAGCACTCAAATATTCAAACTCTCTCCAACAGAGTTCCATTCGGTTTCAAACTTCTGCATGCACAAGGCATAAAAATATAACATCACATTTGCCATCACAGAGAATCGAACCCAGGCTTCCCCCAAACCACTTACACGCCACCTTTTAAGTTCCTTAGTGGTGTCACTTAGCCACTTTGCCAGGGGCTCTCTTGTGTTACATTTTACCCACAACTTTTAATACAGCCATCTACCCAAAGCCCCTAACTCCTTAAGTCCAATATTCAAAAATTCTTCCGGGTTTTGGTCATCACATGGGTCATCCATAAGCCCATTTATATATTCCAACTATGAATTTTTACTACCCAATACCAAATTTTAAAAACTTTACCAAATTCTTAGAAATTACGAGAAACCCAAAAATCAGGATGTTACAATATGTTCCCGGAATATTACCATCACAAACACACACATACTTTCACTATTACAATCATAATCAAGTTCAAAATAAGTTGTCTAGCAGAGTACCAGCAGCTAAATTATTTATTTCTGGAGCTACAGAACTTCAAATTACAAACCGTTAATTTTTCTTTAAACTAGATTCACGTATATTCTTACCATAAAATTTTTAGAATTTTTGGTCTAGCCAATTAGTACAGTTTATTCATTGAAGTTACCCCTGTTTCACTGCTCAACTGTTCTGACCACTCTTCACTACGAATCAATTTTCTACTCATACAGAATTCAAAGAATGTTCTCATTTATTTTATTTCAAACGAAACTCATTATGGATTTCTAGCATATAAATTATATCTCCTGATTATTTTTTTACAATTTCTAATGATTTTTCCAAGTCAGAACAGGGGATCACGTAGTCATTCTGAACCAGTCTCTCAAAAACTTAAATATCTCATAATATTGAATTTCTTTGCTTGATATGTTTCTGTTATATGAAAATAAACTCATTAAGATTTAATTTGATATCTCATTCAGGCTCTGATTCAATTTCTGCTATTTTTGGTAAATTTTTAGATTCACGTCACTACAACTATCCATAACAGTTTTATTGTCAATTTTGATCTTTCACACTTCAATTGTATTCATCACTTACCCATAACAATCTTTCCAATTTCCAATCACATATTAAGCATATTGCTCATAAGTTACACACGTATATACTTACACTTATCATCACAAAGTCATACACAATTTCATTTAATCAATTTCCCAGTTGAATACTTCAGAATAATAACAGATACGCGATGGTATTGCACACAGCCCACCTTTAAAATCGAAGCTCTCTTGTACACATAGTGGCCTTTACTTAGCACCAATCATGTGACCTAGCTCGATTGTACACATAATTTTGTCTCTCTTGTACACATGGTGAACACTTAGTACCACCCATGTGACCTAGCCAGTTTATCTCGTAGCTCTCTTGTGTACATGGTGTCCTTCACCTGGAACCACGCATGCGACCTAGCTACATATATCCCATAGCTCTCTTGTCTATATGGTGTACACATAGTATCACTCATGCGACCTAGCTACATCATAATGTCTCTTAACTCTCTTGTACACATGATGTGTACTCAGCACCATACATGTGACCTAACTACATACCATCTGTATCATCCAATCTTTCCGAAGGTTCAATAGGGATTTCTCTCTCTTTCTAATACTTGATTCCATACTTCCAATAGTCAATTATGATTCAAAAATCAGCTACAATACATAAAATATGCTGAAATATAAAAACATAATAAAGATAATGTATTATTTACATACAAACTTACATACTTTCTCATTTCCATGTCGAATTAATATTGAACATTTAAATCATCATAATTATACTTACTTTCAACACCTCGACAATCATAGTAAATATATCAATTTTACATTGAAACATGCATAAATTAATTCTTATTATACATATGAACTTACCTCGATACTAAAACGGCCATTTTACCAACTTTCCCTATTTTCGATTTTTCTCCCATTCTAGGTTCAAATCTCATTTTTCGGGATCTAAAACATCATATTTTACTTATTTAATTAATGTACTATTCAAAACAGTCCTTAACTCAAACTTTGGAAAAATTACAATTTTGCCCCTAAACTTTTGCATATTTACACTTTTGCCCCTAGGCTCGGGAATTCAACTTCATCCCTTATTCTTATGTTTTATGATATGCTGATCATTTTTCCCTTCTATAGAAACATCAAATTCTCACTCTAACATAGTTATGAACAATAACAACTTTTACCGATTAAGCCGTTTTACTCATTTTTGCTTAAAACCGCTTAGCGAAAGCTGTTTAACATAATTTCAGCCTTCATATTATACCATAAAACATCAAAATAAACACATTTCACCTATGGGTATTTTTTCAAATATGAACCCTAGCTTAAATTATTGCTAGAATAAGCTTAATTAAGTTATCGGGATTCCAAAAACGTAAAGAACTTGAAAAACGGGGCTAGAACGGACTTACTATTGAGCTTGAAAAGCTTGAAAACCCTAGCCATGACTTCCCCCATGCTAATTTCGGCCTCCATGAAAAAGATGAGTCAATTTTGGCTTTATTTTCCTTTTTTATTTCTTTTAATTACCAAATGACTAAAATGCCCTTAAAGGCCTTTCTTTAAAATTTTGTCCTATTCATGCCCATTTTTGTCCAAATAAAATATAATGGTCTAATTATCATTTAAGGACCTCCTCTTTAAACCCCCATTTCAATGAAGTACTTATGAATTAGAACACATATTTTGCAACTTTTGCAATTTAGTCTTAAAAGTCCAATTAAGCAGTTTATCAGTAAAATTACTTAACGATATTTTTACACAATATTTTAATCAATACATAAACCTTAAAACTTAATCGGAATAAATTTTTTGACTTCGAATTCATGGTTCTAAAACCATCATTCCGTTTAGGCCCTAAATCGGGCTGTTACAGCAACTTCTGCAAATAAGCCTTAATAGGCAAATTAAACATGCAATCTATAAAATTTCTTATCAATACTCTAACACATGCATCTAATCACTCGGTAAATCATAAAAAATTAATCAAAATAAACTTTTCTATCTCAGATTTGTGGTTTCGCAACCACTATTCCATTTAGGCCCTATTTCGAGATGTTACATTTCTCCCCCCTTAGGGATTTTCGTCCTCGAAAATCTTACCGGTAAAAAGATTCAATATCTTTTCTCAAAATTTCTTAAACATCTCCAAACAATTTTTCTTCAAAGCAGTCCTTTCAAAATCAACCCACTATCAAATTGAAATCCAATATAACTAAGTTTCAACTCAGTATGACCTCTATATTAATCAAAAACTATTTCCATTTCTCACATTTGCTTTCACCTTTTTTTTTTAACCAAAAACTCTGCATTCAACTATTAATATAGCTCAATCATTATTCTTCTGTCTAATTTTATCATTACTAAATCCACATTATCTCATTCACAATCAAATTTTTTTTTTAAATCCAGTAATCATATACTTTAAGCATCATACATGGATGAGTTAATTAACTAAGTCTAATTTTTCTTTAGTTGTAACATTTCAAAATTCAGAAAATCTTCATTTTAACCTGACATCTTTTCTGCAACTAAGTTCATTTATTAAACCATTCTCAAATGCTATCACATTGTCAATTAATCTTATTGGAAGGGGGTGAGGCTGTAACACTTCTAACTTGCCTCTTATATATTCATGCATATAACTTAACACTCATCAATATATATATAATTTGCTTCAAATAACTCAACATGCATATTCATTTTACACAACCCTCCTATCATCTTATACAAACAAATACACTTATACATGCGTTCATAATTCTCAAATAGAATTACTCATAGCATTCATTTAATTTCATAAGTTACACTCATAGCATCACACAATTGCCAGTCAACATGAACACTTATCATAATATAAACTTTCCCTTCATCTCATCTTTCATATTCCAAAAGAAATTCTTATTCACGACTCATTCATTATCACATAAACATCATGAACTAGTACTCTTACCTTTTACGAGTCTCATTTCATGTTAATATTATCACAGGTATATAATTCACTTTAGACAGACTTACACACATATTCATATTTTAAAACAAATGCACTCAAACATACATTCCACAAATTTGAGTAAATCTATTTATCACATTCACTTAGTCAAATAAGTTAGACACATAATATCATGTCAATGTCAAACGAATATAGATGAGTTTATAACGAGGTAAACTTTCGTTTCTTTTCACTTTTCTATATTTCTCCACTTATGTCCATTTCATTTTACACTTGATCTCACACATATCATCACAAGTCACCAAGATCAATTTAAGTCACCAATATATCCACCAAATTATACAAACTTACTTAACACATTTTTACACTGTCGATGGTACCTCGGTTGGAAAACACTTCTGTCTCAACAGAACTATTTCATCGGGATCGGGAGGCATCACACTATCACAGGTAGTAATATGGCATGTATACCTTAACTCTTACACATACTAGGTAAGTCTGAGAATTGACTAAACCATAGCTCTGATACCAGTAAATGTAACACCCCTTACCCGTGTTCGACGCTGGAACAGGGTACGAGGCATTACCGGACTTAATCACTAATCATCGTATAAAAACTGATTTATAATTTCACTCCATTTTAAAACTTTTTCAAACACATTCAAGCTTTCCCTTAAAAAGAGCTTACAAGGCCCATATCATGCTTTAATTCAACCACACACATAGGCAAGCATGCACATTCATAAATCGCATCATTTAATTAATAACATAATCAAAACTATCTACATTAAATGACTTTATACAATAGAGACCTTCAAATAACATAGGTCAGTATTTTAGGCCAATTCCTAGCAACTTAGGAACAATTAAATGAGTTTCCATACATGCCAAAGACTTCCCTTATATATCGATCAATAGTTTGATAGTGTGATTTAACCTCCGGCGACCTCCAACTCGAGCTAACATTTGAGACACCATAGGAAAAAGGAAAGGAAGGGAGTAAGCATTATAGCTTAGTAAGTAAGTATGTAAATATTAATAAACAATACATTATCATACTTTAAATGAAGTCACAATATGTTCCCGGAATATTACCATCACAAACACACACATACTTTCACTATTACAATCATAAACAAGTTCAAAATAAGTTGTCTAGCAGAGTACCAGCAGCTAAATTATTTATTTCTGGAGCTACAAAACTCCAAATTACAAACTGTTAATTTTTCTTGAAAATAGATTAACATATATTACTACCACAAAATTTTCAAAACTTTTGGTGTAGCCAATTAGTACGATTTATTCATTGAAGTTACCCCTGTTTCACTGCTCAACTGTTCTGACCACTCTTCACTACGAATCAATTTTCTCCTCATACAGAATTCAAAGAATGTCCTAATTTATTTTATTTCAAACTAGACTCATTATGGATTTCAAGAATATAAATTATATCCCATAATTATTTTTTTACAATTTTTAATGATTTTTCCAAGTCAGAAAAGGGGATCACGTAGTCATTCTAAACCAGTCTCTCAAAAACTTAAATATCTCATAATATAGAATTCCTTTGCTTGCTTTGTTTCTGTTATATGAAAACAGACTCATTAAGCTTTAATTTGATATCTCATTTAGTCTCTGATTCAATTTCTACTATTTTTGGTAAATTTTTAGATTCACGTCACTGCAACTATCCATAACAGTTTTATTGTCAATTTTGATCTTTCACACTTCAATTGTATTCATCACTCACCCATAACAATCTTTCCAATTTCCAATCACATATCAAGCATATTGCTCATAAGTTACACACGTTTATACTTACACTTATTATCACAAAGTCATACACAATTTCATTTAATCAATTTCCCAGTTGAACACTTCGGAATAATAACAGATACGCGAGGGTATTGCACACAGCCCACCTTTAAAATCGAAGCTCTCTTGTACACATAATGGCCTTCACTTAGCACTAGTCATGTGACCTAGCTCGATTGTACACATAATTTTGGCTCTCTTGTACACATGGTGAACACTTAGTACCACCCATGTGACCTAGCCAGTTTATCTCGTAGCTCTCTTGTCTACATGGTGTCCTTTACCTGGAACCACGCATGCGACCTAGCTACATATATCCCGTAGCTCTCTTGTCTACATGGTGTACACATAGTATCACCCATGCGACCTAGCTTCATCATAATGTCTCGTAACTCTCTTGTACACATGATGTGCACTCAGCACCATACATGTGACCTAACTACATACCATCTGTATCATCCAATCTTTTCGAAGGTTCAACAGGGATTTCTCTCTCTTTCTAATACTTGATTCCATACTTCCAATAGTCAATTATGATTCAAAAGTCAGCTACAATACATAAAATATGCTGAAATATAAAAACATAATAAAGATAATGTATTATTTACATACAAACTTACATACTATCTCATTTCAATGTCGAATTAATATTGAACATTTAAATCATCATAATTATACTTACTTTCAACACCTCGACAATCATAGTAAACATATAAATTTTACATTGAAACATGCATAAATTAATTCTTATTATACATATGAACTTATCTCGATACTAAAACGACCATTTTACCAACTTTCTCGATTTTCAATTTTTCTCCCATTCTAGGTTCAAATCTCATTTTCCGGGATCTAAAACATCATATTTTACTTATTTAATTAATGTACTATTCAAAACAGTCCTTAACTCAAACTTTGCAAAAATTACAATTTTGCCCCTAAACTTTTGCATATTTACACTTTTTCCCCTAGGCTCGGGAATTCAACTTCATCCCTTATTCTTATGTTTTATGATATGCTGATCATTTTTACCTTCTATGGAAACATCAAATTCTCACTCTAACACATAGTTATGAACAATAATAACTTTTACCGATTAAGCCGTTTTACTCATTTTTGCTTAAAACTGCTTAGCAAAAGCTGTTTAACATAATTTCAGCCTTAATATTCTACCATAAAACATCAAAACAAACACATTTCACCTATGGGTATTTTTCCAAATATGAACCCTAGCTTAAACTATTGCTAGAATAAGCTTAATCAAGTTACCGCGATTCTAAAAACGTAAAGAACTTGAAAAACGGGGCTAGAACAGACTTACTACTAAGCTTGGAAAGCTTGAAAACCCTAGCCATGGCTTCCCCCATGCTAATTTCAGCCTTCATGAAAAAGATGAGACAATTTTGGATTTATTTTCCCTTTTTATTTCTTTTAATTACCAAATGACTAAAATGCCCTTAAGGCCTTTCTTTAAAATTTTGTCCTATTCATGCCCATTTTTGTCTAAACGAAATATAATGGTCTAATTACCATTTAAGGACCTCCTCTTTAAACCCCCATTTCAATCAAGTACTTATGAATTAGAACACATATTTTGCAACTTTTGCAATTTAGTCCTAAAAGTCCAATTAAGCACTTTATCAGTAAAATTACTTAACGATATTTTTACACAATATTTTAATCAATAAATAAACCTTAAAACTTAATCGGAATAAATTTTTTGACTTCAAATTCGTGGTTCTAAAACCATCGTTCCGTTTAGGCCCTAAATCGGTCATTCATGAAGAACTTCGTAAATAAGCCCTAATAGGCAAATTAAACATGCAATCTATAAAATTTCTTATCAACACTCTAACACATGTATCTAATCACTCGGTAAATCATAAAAATTAATCGAAAGAAACTTTTCTATCTCAGATTTATGGTTTCGCAACCACTATTCCATTTAGGCCCTATTTCGAGATGTTACAAGATGAGTGTTTATAAGAGGGTGTTTAATCTTTTGGTTATAAAACTAATAGAGGGTTTTGATTTAATATAGGTTGGTGGTTATGGTTTTCGGTGCGTTCACGTAAATAGGTGTGTGTGACACTGCCATTGGATGTGAAACTGCAAAAGCTGAAAAACCGTAAAACTGAAAGGCTGAAAAGCTGGAAAACTAGGTTGACGACACCACACGGGCATGTGGGCACCCGTGTGGCAGGTCGTGTGACAAAACATGGCCGTTTGGTCAACGAGATGCCCATAACCGTATTCATGGGTCGATATGATACTGGGCCCAATGGGCTTACGGGCCCCACACAGAAGCGATCAGATAAAAGTGTGGTTACTATTGTGCTAGGTTGTGTGAACCACACGGCTAAGGCAAATTTGGGCTATGTGGACCATACGAGCATATGGGCCCGCACTATGGGCTGTAGGCCCATTATCACTGATTAATTGTTAAGGTTTCACGATTCGCCCGAGATGACTGTGACCTTTTGTTAGGTCGGTAATCGATAAAATGACTATTCTACCCTTTTAGGATAAAATGACCGAAATACCCTTGTAGGGAAAAAAGACCGAAATACCCCCATAGGGTAAAATGACTGTAATACCCTTGTAAGGAAAAATGACTGATTTGTTCTATGATGTGTATGACTGCCTTTGAGGATGCCGCATTATATGTATGTTGCATCCATGTATGATATTATGTTGCATTGCATGGGGTGGGATATGATATTATGGTCGCACGGGTCGCACAAGACGACTGTGGACCTACTGATGGCTTTAAAGCCTACTATACTGGCAGCTTTGTTGCAATATTAATTTAGTACCGTAACAGGTACGACTTGGGGTGTAGGGATGGGTGGGTCGATTCAATCCCCATATGGTGTGTAGGGTTGGTACGGAATTGGGTAGGATTTTTTAATTGCATGCTGTATTGATTCTGTTATAGGCTTAGGCCCCACTGATATTGTTATTGTAATAGGCTCAGGCCCACACTGCTACTGTTACTGGAATGGGCTTAGGCCCTAACTGAAACTGAGGGCATAGGCCCAAATTGTGTTGACTCTGACTGTATGCTTTTATGGGATTTCACACACTGAGTTTTCATAAACTCACCCATCTGTTATCTGTGTAGGAAATCCCAAGGCTTAGACGGATCGAGGCGACGGAGGACTCAGTGGTGGCCACTCGACGAAGCTTTCTTGGAATATTTTAATTGAGATTTTATTTTGGGTATTTTTATGTAAAATGCCTCTTTAAAGTTTTAGTCTTTAATTGGGGATTATATTTTTTTTGCTTAAATACTACTAGCAGTAGGAAGCGAGTTTTCAAAAGATAAACGTTTTCAAAACCATCATGAATATTTCGCAAACAACAAACCGTTTACAAATTTAATAACATTTTATTTAAAAGCAACCTTTAAAAGTACAAGACCCACATTATGGAGGAGCAATAGGACTTTAAATCAGTTTTTCAATCTATACAAAGAGGCGAGCTAAAGAAGGGGTTTTTAAATGACAATTCTTAGATTTCGAAAAACACTTCAATGTGACATCGCCAGATTCGGCCATAATGTCTAGGACAGGTTTGGGGTGTTACATTTAATGCTATCAGAGCCAGGTTGTAAAACTCGGCTGTGGATTTGGGATTTTACAAAAAAGTGGAAATTTTAACAGAATTGTTTTCAAATAGTTTAAAGTGATTGATATAATTTGGGAATGTTTTTCTGAATGAGTGGTACACCTAGTCTCTGCGCTGATCTTGTAAGTCTTCTGACTGTTTATACTGAACGAATTATATTGGAATGTTATTACTGAGACTACTTTAGGCAGTAAAACTGTACTGAAACTCTCTAGTTAGAATAAACTACAAACCATAGTAAGACTGCGAACTGCGAAAACAAAACTCTGAACAACTGATACTATTTTTCATAAAATATCTATTAATAAACACTAGAATAATAAACTGACTAGCAGAAAACTGTTTACACAGACTAAGCGCATTCGATAATGAGCACCAGAGGTACTCGTTGGAAGAGGCCGTGGCAGAGGCCGTGGGAGTGCTCGGGCTAAATCTTCGTCAGCTGGACACCAGCCTAATGAGGAAGCTAGAGAGGCACCAGCTTCACCTATGATTGAGATGAGGTCTCAAAATTGAGTGACTGGGGATAATGCACTGTCCCAAACAATGTTGAGGATTTTGGAAAGGGTTACTGGGCCTAGTAGTTGTACTGCGGTTCATGGGTCAGTTACGGAACGACTCAGGTCTAATGGGGCTGAATTATTTAGGGGTATTGCTGGAGTAGCCCCTAATGTGGCTAAATATTGGATGGAAGCAACAGAAAGGATCATGGATGACCTTGACTGCACCACTGATCAGAAGCTAAAGGGTGCAGTATCACTACTGAGAGACGAGGCTTATCAGTGGTGGCTTACTATCAAAGAGGGCACTCAAGCCGATTGATTGACCTGGGAATTTTTCAAGAATGTATTCCAGGGAAAATATGTAGGCACTAGTTATGTGGATGCCCAGAGGAGAGAGTTTCTAAATCTGACTCAAGGAGGTAAATTTGTGGCTGAATACAAAGCTGAATTTTTGCAACTTAGCCGCTATGCGCGTGGGATGGTGGCAACTGAATATGAGCGTTGTGTTCATTTCGAGGACAACCTTAACGATAGTCTACGGGTTTTGATAGCTCCACAAAGGGAGTGAGATTTTGCTGCTTTAGTGGATAAGGCAAAGATCACCAAGGATGTGAAGTGCACTGATACCTGGAACCGTGAAAAGGAAAAGGGTAGGAACAAGAGGAATTCAGAGCCCTCAAGCCTATTTTTGAGGCCTAAAAAAAGCCCAGAGTTGATGGGCTGGTCAGTGTTGAGGCCCCTGTTACTGTTACTGGACCACAGCCTTGTGCTGATTGTGGAAGGTGCCATCAGGACGAGTGCTGGAGAAGGATTAGGGTATGTTTTAGGTGCGGATCTTTGGAGCACTATATCAGGGATTGTCCATGGAGGCCCAATTAGATGCAAGGTACTGGAATGAATATTGTTCAGCCACTGAGAGGTGTTCAATAGCCACCAAGAGGCCGTGGATAGGCCAGGGGTAGAATTGGTCTGAACCGTAGCCATGGGCGGAGGATAGAGGTGCTGGTTATACTGAGGCGAGGCAGCCAACACTGGTGTATACTACACGTTACCGAGAGGACGGAGACACCTCAAATGTTGATACGGGTACGTTCTTCATACGTAATGTACCTTACTCTGTATTGATTGATGTTGGGTCTATGCATTCTTATATATCATGTGCTATACCTGAGACCTCAGGTTAAATGTGGTAGTGTTTTGGACTTAGAGTGCACAACGGGAGCTTAGTGGTGTAGTTTGTGTTATGCAACTGATTTGATAATTAGAAATTTTAGGGATGAAATTTCTTTAAGGAGAGGTGAGTTGTAATGCCCCGAATTTTGGCCCTAAAAGTTTTAAATCTTGAGTGGGTACAGTTAGAAGACTGCACATAAATATTTAATTGTGCAAGGAAATGACACAATTGTGTGTTTGGCTTAGTGGTTGTGTGCTCTGGAAGTGTCTGGGAAGTCATTGGTTCAAGCCCTAGGTTTCACAAAATTTTGGTTTTTTTTAGGATAAAACCCCTACTTTGGCCAGTAGGGTTATAAGTTTATTTTGGTAAAGTATGACATAAAGATCCTACTGGTCTAGTGGATAGTGGCGTGTGGATTGTACTAGTCGTCTGAGTTTCGAATCCCTGCTTGTGCAAATGGAGATTATTTTTACTGGTGGCTATAGGAGGAAGTTGTGTTTGACCGAAACACCAAGAGTTTGAACAGATTTGAATGGGGTGGTTATTAGCCAAATTTGAATAGATGGATGGGAGGAAATTAAGGAGAAAATCAAGCAAGTTCGAATTTGGAGAAGAGTCTTGCCGGTTTTGAACTCTGGCACTTAGTGTTTCAGTTGTGAAGGGATGTTGGGGGAGGTGTTTAGCGTGTGGAAGGTTGAACGAAATTGGGCAGTTCTTTTGGGGTAAAATTCAACTATGTATTGGTAATTGGTCATTTTCATTTCGGGATTTTGCCAAGTTATGTTTTTGTTCTCCATTTCAGAAACGATTACCACTTGTTGTTCATTTTTTTTTTACCTTTTGAGTATTGTTTGTTTGGTAGCCAAATACCACTAGTGTCTATTCGGGTAGCTTGGTTCTTTTTTCTCTCCATTATCATGCTTTGCTTGATCAACTTCTTCTCTCTCCCTCACTTTTCTCCTCTTGATTATTATTGGTACTTTGCTCTTATTCACATTTGGTTTTGTGTAACTGAATATTTTCCTTCCTTGTAGCCGAATATTGTTTTTCTCCATCAATCCTTTCCATAGTCCTTCATTTCCAATTCTCTTCTACTCTCTCTCTCTCTCAAGCCTTGGTGGAGTACCCTCTCATCTGCCTCTCGAATCTATCCTCTCTTCCCTTTCATTCGATCATTTTCAATTGGCTAGATATTAGTTGGTAAGCATCTGTGACTCTGCTCTTTCAGCTTATCTCCTCTATTTCTCTAAATTTTGATTCTTATCTTCTCCTTTCTTTTGGTTATGGTGTTCTTCCAGGTTTGAGTGATTCGCGTGGGGTGGAGGAGTTCTCTAGCACTGCAGAAACGATTGGAACCTTTTCATTCGTTCTTGACCGAAGGTAATACTATTCGTAGTGATTGATCTAAATTGGAATATGTTGATTTGGGTTGGTATTGGCCGAATATTTCTTTTTCTTATTTTGGGGTTTGTGTTTTCTATAGGCTGATAAACGTGGATTCAACCCCTATGTATAAGCAGTCTTGAGTAATAAATCCGCTTAATATGCAAATAACCATCAAGGAGTTTGTTAGCAATCTTTGTTAGCGATTTGGGTGGGCTAAAACCACACTCATTCAGTCAAGGCAAGTATCGGTATGTTTTAGGGATGAGTGTTTATAAAAGGGTATTTCATCTTTTGGTTATAGAACTAATTGAGGTTCTTGATTGAATATAGATTGGTGGTCATGGTTTTTAGCGCATTCTCGTAGACAGGTGTGTGTAACATTGCCATTGGATGTGAAACTACAAAGGCTAAAAAGCCAAAAAAGTGGGTTGACGACACCACACAGCGTGTGGGTGCCCATTTGGCAGGCCTTGTGACAAAACATGGTCGTGTGGTCAACGAGATGGCCATGACCATTTTCATGGGCCGAAATGATACTAGGCCATTTTAGTCCGAACTAGGCCATGTGGGCGCAATGGGCCTATGGGCCCCATATAAAAGCGATCACACAAAAGTGTGGTTACTATTGCGCTAGGCTGTGTGAACTACACGGCTAAGGTAATTTTGGGTTATGTGGGCCATACGAGCGTGAGGGCCCACATGGGCCTGCACTATGGGCTGTAGGCTGATTGTCACTGATTAATTGTTAAGGTTATACGAGTTGCCCGAGATGACTATGACCTTTTGTTAGGTCGGTAATCGATAAAATAACTATTCTGCCTTTATAGGGTAAAATGACCGAAATACCCCTGTAGGTTAAAAAGATCGAAATACCCCCATGGTGTAAAATGACTGAATACCCTAGTAAGATAAAACAACTGATTTGTTCTGCGATGTGTATGACTGTATTTGAGCATGCTACATTATATGTACGTTGCATCCATGTATGATATTATGTTGCATTGCATGGTGTGGGATATATGATTTTGGAGAAAGTGTACTATACTAATATGGTCCCACGGCTCGCGCAAGACGACGTGGACCTACTGATGGCTTTAAAGCCTACTATACTGGCAGCTTTGCTGCAATATTGATTTAGTACCGTAACAGGTACGACTTGGGGTGTAGGGATGGGTGGGTCGATTCAATCCCCATATGGTGTGTAGGGTTGGTACGGAGATCGTGTGTAAAGGCTGGATTAGGTAGGATTTTTTTATTGCATGCTGTATTGATTCTATTATAGGCTTGGGCCCCACTGATACTGTTATTGTAATAGGCTCGTGCCCGCATCGCTATCAGCATCTTGGAATGGGCTTAGGCCCTAACTGAAACTGAGGGCATAGGCCCAAATTGTGTTTACTCTGACTGTATGCTTTTATGGGATTTCGCACACTGAGTTTTCATAAACTCATCCATTCGTTATCTGTGTAGGAAATCCCCAAGCTTAGACTGATCGAGGCGATAGAGGACTCAAAGGTGGCCACTCGACGAAGCTTTCTTGGAATATTTTAATTGAGATTTTATTTTGGGTATTTTTATGTAAAAGGCCTCTTTAAAGTTTTACTTTTTAATTTGGGAATTATATTTGTTTTATTTAAATACTACTAGCAGTAGGAAGCGAGTTTTCAAAAGATAAACGTTTTCAAAACCATCACGAATACGTAACTCGTTTTCAAAGCTTCCGCGAACAATAAACCATTTACAAAAGTAATAACATTTTATTTAAAAATAACCTTTAAAAGTACAAGACCCATATTATGAAGGAGCAATAGTACTTTAAATCAGTTTTTCAATCTATACAAAGAGGCGAGCTAAAGAAGGGGTTTTTAAATGACAAGTCTTAGATTTCGAAAAACACTTCAATGTGACATCGCCAGATTCAGCCATAATGTCTAGGCCGAGTTTGGGGTGTCACAGTTAGTGGTATCAGAGCCAGGTTGCAAAACTCAGCTATGGATTTGGATTTTTGCAAAAACGTGCAAATTTTAACAGAATAGTTTTCAAGTGGTTTAAAGTGACTAATATAATTTGGGAATGTTTTACTAAAGGAGTGGTACACTGAGTCTCCGCGTCGATCTTGTAAGTCTTCTGACTGTTTATACTGAACAGATTATATTGGAATGTTATTATTGAGACTACTTTAGGTAGTGAAACTGTACTGAAACTCTCTAGTTAGAATAAACTACAAACCATAGTGAGACTGCGAACTGTGAAAACAAAACTCTGAACAACTGATACTATTTTTCATAAAATATTTTTTAATAAGCATTGGAATAATAAACTGAATGGCATAAAACTGTTAACACAGACTAAGTGCATTCGATAATGAGCACCAGGGGTACTCATGGAAGAGGTCGCGACAGAGGTCGTGAGAGTGCTCGAGCTGAGTCTTCGTCAGCTAGACACTAGCCTAATAAGGAAGTTAGAGAGGCACCAGCTTCACCTATGACTGAGACAGGGTCTCAAAATTGTGTGGCTGGGAACGACCCACTGTCCCAAGCGATGTTGAGGATTTTGGAAAGGGTCGCTGGGCCTAGTACTGGTACTGTGGGCCGTGGGTCGGTTACGGAACGACTCAGGTCTAATAGGGTTGAGTTATTCAAGGGTATTGCTAGAGTAGCCCGTAATGTGGCTGAATATGGATGGAGGCCATAGAAAGGATCATGGATGACCTTGACTGCACCCCTGAGCAGAAGCTAAAGTGTGCAATATCATTGCTGAGAGACGAGGCTTATCAATGGTGGCTTACTGTTAAAGAGGGCACTCAAGCCGATCGATTGACCTGAGAATTTTTCAAGACTGCATTCCAAGGAAAATATGTAGGCGCTAGTAATGTGGATGCCCGGAGGAGAGAGTTTTTGAATCTGACTCAAGGGGGTAAATCTTTGGCTGAATACGAAGCTGAGTTTTTGCGACTTAAACGCTAAGCGCGTGGGATGGTGGTAACTAAATATAAGCGCTGCGTTCATTTTGGGGACGGCCTTAAAAATAGTTTACGGGTTTTGATAGCTCCACAAAGGGAGTGAGATTTTGCTGCTTTAGTGGATAAGGCGAATATCGCCGAGGACCTACTGATGGCTTTAAGCCTACTATCTTTGGCAAATTTTTCTTTGCAATCTCGAGTTAGTACCGTGCTAGAGTGCGACTTGGTGTGTAGGGATGGGTGGGTTGATTTAATCCCCACATGGTGTGTAGGGTTGGTACGGAGATGGTTTGTAGAGGCTGGATTGGGTAGGATTTTCTGATTGTATGCTGTATTGATTCTATTATGGGCTTAGGCTCCACTGATACTGTTATTGTAATGGTTCAGGCTCAGACTGCTACTGTTACTTGAATAGGCTAAGGCCCTAACTGAAACTAAGGGCATAGGCCCAAATTGTGTTTACTCTGACTATATGCTTTTATGGGATTTCACACACTGAGTTTTCATAAACTCACCCATCTGTTATCTGTACAGGAAATCCCTAGGCTTAGACGGATCGAGGCGACAGAGGACTCAGAGGTGGCCACTCGACGAAGCTTTCTTGGAATATTTTAATTGAGATTTTATTATGGGTATTTTTATGTAAAAGGCCTTTTTAAAGTTTTACTTTTTAATTTGGGGATTATTTGCTTAAATACTGCTAGCAGTAGGAAGCGAGTTTTCAAAAGATAAATGTTTTCAAAACCATCACGAATACGTAACTCGTTTTGAAAGCTTCCGCGAACAGCAAACCGTTTACAAAAGTAATAATGTTTTATTTAGAAACAACTTTTAAAAGTACAAGACCCGCATTATGAAGGAGCAATTGTAATTTAAATCGATTTTTCAATCTATATAAAGAGGCGAGCTAAAGAAGGGGTTTTTAAATGACAATTCTTAGATTTCAAAAAACACTTCAATGTGACATCGGTTGATCAAAAAACAATTCTTAGGTTTGGGATGTTACATAGTCAGCAGGACTACCAAACCATACCTCTTGTGGAGTATTTTTCCCAATGGCAATGGATGGAGATCGGTTGATCAAAAAACATGCGGTAGAGGCTGCTTCAGCCCAAAACGGTTTTGGTAAGTTGGCATGTAACAGCCTGTTTTCAGTGAAATCAAAACAGTGGTTTTGGAACCACTAATCTAAGGTTGAAATATTTCTTTTATTTTTATTTTAGTGTCTACAACATGTTAATTAATTCATATGACAATTTTGTTAAGAAATTAAATCGTTTGAATACTTAATTTTATATAAAGGACTAAGTTGCAAAAGGTGCAAAACTAGAGTTTTATAAGCTAAAAGGATTTAATAGCTATGAAATTAAATGATTGGAGGGTTTATGTTGTAACTAAACCATAAATAGCATGAGTGGACAATAACAGACATTAAACATATGATTTTAAAGGTTAATTAAGTATATTGGTAAATAACTTAAGTAATAATAATAATAATAAAAGTCATCTTTTTGGTTCATCTTCATAACTGAAAATACAAAGGAAAAATAAGGTTTGGGAGCTTGGAAATTTTGGCTAGAAGAATCATTGCATGTAAGTAATTTTTGACTCAGTTTTTAATGATTTTTGTGTTTCTAGAGTTGTAGCTTAATCTAGCTAGCCCAGGAACTAATTTGTGAAACTGTTAAAAGTCTAGGGTTTTACCATTGATGAATGTGTATGTATTTTGATGTGCGATGGTAGAAAATGAATGGTTTTTGTTAGATAAACAACATTTGTTAAGTGATTTTGAATTAAATTGCAAATTAGAGATTAAATTGAGAAATTTGATAAATTGTGTAGTAAAAGTGTGAAATAATGAAATGTTTGGGTTGCTATGAGTATAGGTGAAATTCGACTAGCATGGGTGTTGACTTAATTGAATGAATTTTATTTTACGAGCCTAGGAACTAAATTGTAAAGAAGTCAAATGTTTAGGGGTAAAATAGTAATTTTTTCAAAATATGAATTTTGGGTTAAATTGATTACAATGTATTTTAAATAAGTTAAATTTGAATATATTAGATCAAGAAAAGCAACGTTCGGATTTAAATCAGGGGAAAAAGAAAATAGTGGATTGATAGCTCGATTCTCTTCGTGAAAATTCGAGGTAAGTTCGTATCTTAATAAGCATTAATTCAATTGTGTTTTAAATATTTCATTATTAAATTATTGATGAATACGACTTCACAGAAATATTCGACGAATATTAGCGATGTATGAAATCCCAGTTGAACCTTAAGAATAGATAGGATACAAATGACATGTCATTAAGGGTTAATATGTTTTGCGTGCTGGTCCGTACGTTCTACTGGTGGCTGAGTTTTTTGGCATGTGTTGCGGTTACTCATCAGCTTGTGTGAGCAGCACCATGTAGCTATGTTTTGACCGTTAGCTTGTGTGAGCAGACCTAATGATAGCTCGAGATAAGCATTTACATATGAGATATGAGATTGAGATGGTTTCGACAATGTATTAGCACTTAGAGTGCGAGATCCCCGAGTATCTGATATTATTCCAAATGGTTCAACTGGTGTGTTGATGATAAGAAAGGGTAAGAGATTGATAAGTATTAGTCCAAATATGTACATAAACCATATAAGCATTGAATCCATGAAATTTGTGAGTTTCATGATTTACTATGTGGATGAGTATATGTTAGCCTTGTGATTAAGTTGAGTTGAAGTATATTATGTTTGGATTACTTAAATTGTGAATGAATGGTAAGTTGTACTTATTAGTTATACAAGCTTACTAAGCTTAATAGCTTACTCTGTTTACTTTTTTCGTGTTCTATAGTGATTTGAAAGCTTGCTTGGGTTGAGAGTTGTCGGATATCTTATCATAATATCCAATCATTATTTTGGTACTTCTAAACTTGTGTACTTGGTTCTATGGCATGTGTAACACCCCTTACCCGTATTCCACGCCGAAATAGGGTACGAGGCATAACCAGACTTATCACACAAACTTTCACACAATTTCGGGTTATACATTTGCGTCCAAATTAAAATTTTTTGCATTTAATCATAAAGTCCCTAATACGAGCCTATGAGGCCCAAAACATGCTTTGAAAGTGGTTCAGGACTAAACCAACAACTTTAGAAAATGTCACAAAAGTTAGAAAATTTTTAACTAAATAGGGGTTGCACGCCCGTGTCCCAACCCCGTGTAACTCTCTATTTGTCAACCAAGAACAAATTGAAGACACACGGCCAAGTCACACACCTGTGCGCGAGGCTGTATGGTTAATTTAAAATTTATGATTTTTCATAAAATAGGTGTAGGCTTCACACACCCAGGACACACGCCCGTGCCTGAGGCCGTGTCATCCACACTGCTGAGACACACGCCCGTGTCTCTGCCCGTGTACACAATTCTGAGCATTTTGTTTTGCAAAAATTAGGGTGTAGGGGACACGCGGCCTAAGCACATGCCCGTTGGGTGATGGTCGTAAAACTAACTAAAAATTTAACTTAAGGCAAGCGCACCTATCAAACAGTAGTATAGTTATGGTGAGACTGAAAATATCGTATCCACGAAGACTAAAAGTACTAGTAATTACTATCTTTTTATTATTTAGCCTAAGAATTAGAAGACTGTTTTTGAACTAAAACTAATTAACTAATTATCTAGGATTACGACAGAGATGGTAGTTGGAAAAATATATTAGAAAAACTAATGGAAAAGACAATACCTAAGAAAGAATCCACCTAGACTTCACTTGTTACCTTTCACTTAGACGATTTATTCACTTGACTTATTCCATAGGAATCCCTGATTTATGTTAATATCCCTATCGAGACTAGAAACAACTAAATTTAGGTTGATTAATTGAAATCTCTTTCTAATTAAAACCCCTATTGTTGTATTAACTCGATCTATGGATTCCCTTATTAGATTTGACTCTAATCTGGTAGATTTATATCGTCCTATCTGTAGGATTGCATGCAACTCCGTTAATTATGAATGATCTACTCTTAAACAGGGACTTTTCCTCCACTGAATAAGCATATCACAAACCTGAATTAATATCCTAGAATATTAAGACAAGGGTTAAACTCACAATTAAGAATAAGAACAAGTATTTATCATATAAATCAAAGAGTAATAAGATTCATCCTAGGTTTCATCTCCCTTAGGTATTTAGGGAGTTTAGTTCATAATAATAATGGAAGACATCTCAAATTTTAGAAAACAACAAAACATAAAGAAACCCAAAGAACTTCTATGAAATTGAGTGGAAATCTTCAATCTTGATGTAGATCCTCTCTCTGAGCTAATTCCGATGGCTATTCTCGAGTATATTCTACCTCCAACTCTGCATGTCCTTTTATCCTCCTCTAGGGTGTTTATATAGGCTTTCAGAGTGCTTCAGAACCCTCAAAAGTGCCCTTTTCCGAGTAGAATTAGACTTGGTTTCGACAGGGACATGGCTGTGTGCCACGCTCGTGTACAAGTGCTCAAACCATGTGCAATTCTAACTTGGATTATCATCGACACGACCATGACATAGGGGCGTGTGGTCTACTCGTGGGCCTCACACGGGCATGTGGATTACCCGTGTGGAAGTGCCTAGGCCGTGTGAAACACTGTTTTAAGCCCAATTTGTCCATTTTTTGACCCGTTTCTCGCTCTTTTTGCTCTCTTAGACTCACCTAAGTGTAAAACATGAATTTAAAGGATTAGAAGCATTGAATTCAATAAAACCAAGGAAAAATCATCCATTAATATGCTAAGCATGGGGTAAAAATATGTAAATATTATAGTTTATCATTGGGCAAGCCATGTGTCACACACGGCCTAGACACATGCCCGTGTGCCTACTTGTGTGGACAAAAATAAGGCTATTTACCAAGTCATTTTGCCACCCTTTGATGCACACACCTAATAAACACAACATGGCACCAATTCAAGCATTTACATACAACCAAATCAGCTACACCATGTTATCAACACATCATTCACATTCTACCATTTATCATACACAAACACCACATACTTATAAACTCAAATCATGTAAATTTCCACATTCATGAAAGGCATCATCATATAAATTTCTTATACCAATAGTATCCAATTTCATATAGCCTTATACAAAATGAACTTTCAACAAATATAAGCCAACACATTTGGCCAAATCAATTATGACACATAAAAAAATGACCAAGTCCCCTATACATGTCATAACTCAAAATGTTGAAATCATTGGCACCAAAATAATTGTTGATAGTGTGAGTGGATCTCTGACAGTCTCCAATCCCCTAGCTAGTTTGGTGACACTATAAGATAAGGGAAAGGAAGGGTAGTAAGCTATAAAGCTTAGTAAGTTCCTATGCAAATAATAAGCATCATAACCACACATCTAACATACAATTAACATGAAGATAATTTGCATAAATGTTATCAAATTCTCTTAGTCCTAACTTACTCGATCACAACCTTACCACGAGTTCATCACATATCGAGCTCATTTCGTACGCATTTTATGTATGCACCTATACCATTTCACAACATAACCATAGTCTTTCACAACTTTGGCATTCCTATTGAACACTCGAATTAACGGATACTCTACAATATTGCACCAAAATGCCATATATGTAGCCAAAGCTACCTCACATCTCATTTTACATATAGATTCGCTCTCAAACTATTCACTGTGCCTCTCCGACGTGGCCGTCGATTAGACGTAGCTACACAAAGGCTATTCACACACAAGTCGTCAAGCATCCGCAACATATGTCGGCATACCCGACCACACTGTAGGACGTCTGCAGACGAGAGCACCAATTTCATAATCGCATATACACATGGGTTCCTAGTGACATGTCACTCGTATCGTGTTCTATTCCTAAGGCTTAACTGAGATTTCTCGCTTGTCGAAACTTTGTCGAATACGTTCTAAAAGTAAATCACCATTCATACAATATTAAAGCATTTAAAACATAATATAACAATGCATTATTTACATACGAACTTACCTCAATACAAAAATAGTAGAATTGGACCTAATCATCAAACACTTTGTTTTTCCCTCGATCTAGGTCCAAACCTCGTTTTTCTTTATCTATAATAACAAATTTAACTTATTTAATACTCACATTGTTCAATTCAGTCCAAAAATCATATTAAGGCAAAATTACACTTTTTCCATTAATGTTTTACATTATTACAATTTAATCCCTAGGCTCGTAAATTGAAAAGTATTCCATTTTTTCAAAACCCAAGCCTAGCCAAACCATTTTCATACTTATACCAGACAACATTTTCCATTTAATTTATAACAGTCTGGTTTAGACCCTAGTCGAAATAGTGGTTTCGGGACCACAAATCGGAGTCAAAAAAAACATTTTAATGTTATTTTTCGTGCTTATATTATGTGAATGAGTATGTGTGAAATCTTTGTATGAAAATTTTATCGTTTGTGTGATTAATTTCCAAAAAGGACTAAATCACAGAAAATGCAAAAGTGTCCCTCTATTTAAATAAGTGTCGAATTGTTATGTCTTCTTAATTATGAGGTCCTTATGAGGTTATTTGACCATGGAATGAATTAAATGACAGTAATGGGAATTAGTTGTTTGAATTTTCATGATTAATAATAAGGTTAAATTGGTAAAATGCATATTAATGTTATATTAAAAAAAACCAAAGCTAAATTTCAGCTTATTTCATTCATCCATTGTTGAAAATACAAAAGAAGGAAAAGGGAAAAAATAGTTCTAGGGTTTGGCCATTGTTTTGTTTAATTGAGGTATGTGTTTTGATCCGTTTTCGATAATTTCTACATTTTTGTGATCGTTTCTTAGAGTTCTATCAAGCCCATGTTTGAATTTATGAAATTGTTAATGATTTTAAGTTTAGCCATTGATGAAATTATGAATTTTATGAAGTTTGATGATAATATATGAAAGTTTGATATTGGGTTAACATATTTTCTCTTTGAATTTTTGATGATTTTGAGTAATTTGAACTAAATTATAAAAAAGAGATTTTGAGGGACTAAAATGTGAAATAAATGAAATATGTGGACTTGTATGAACTATATGTAAATTCGGCTAAGCTTGTGTAAAAGGAAAATTTGAATATTTTGTGATTTTGTGAATTAGGGACTAAAATGTTAAAATGTGAAAATATGAGTGTTAAATTGTAAAATGCCCTTAATATGTGTATTTGGATTGATTTGAATGATTTGGTAAATAAAAGAGTTAAATTTGAATTTATATAGATCAAGAACCAAAGAAAATAGAATTAGATCGGGGAAAGTCGAAAGTCATCGAGTAGTCGATTTCGTCTATCCAAATTCGTACGAGGTAAGTCTATAAACAAATAAATGTGTTTTGAATTGAGTTACTATCGATTATTTCCTATTGTACTATGATGAATAATTATATGAGTTGTGAAAAATGAGACATCCGAGGAAGTATTCACAAAGTTTCAACGTCTGAAAAGCCCCGTACGAACCTTAGGAATAGTTAGGATACATATGACATGACATAGGATCTGATATGTGTTATTGTGTAAGACCACGCCTGGGACTTTGGCATCGATTTATGATTTACGTGTAAGACCATGTCTAGGACGTTGGCATCATACTTGATTTCATGTAAGACCCTGTCTAGGACAGTGGCTTCGATATTTGATTACATGTAAGACCACTTCTGGGGCGTTGGCGTTGTACGAGATTTTAGTGTTATCCGCATATCCTTATGATTCCGAACGATTCAACAGGCATTCCGGGAAAATGAATTATTATGTGAACATGTATCCGATTCAGGTACATTCAAAATGAGTATCATATTTGATGTTGAAAGGTAACTATATGTACTTTAGTGAACAAATGTTGATATGTGATAAAAGCATAAGAAAATATGCTATATGTGCTAAAGAATTTGGAATATATGAAATGTATATGAACATTGAGGTTTGTGATAGTATTTGGCTATGAAGTATATGTAATTTGATGATGCTTTTATGTTTAAAGTGTTAAGTTTATTTGTATATGGCTTACTAAGCTTTTGAAAGCTTACTCTGTGTGTTTTTCAACTGTTTTATAGATATCAAAGCTACCGGAAGCTCAGGGATCATCAAGGATTGTCACCATACTATCGAACCTTATTTAGGTATCTTTTGACATTGTAAATATAAAAGTATGGCATGTATAGGCTAGAGGTATTTGAATATGTTTTGTAAAGTGTATATTTAGCCATGTGATAGGGCTTAGCTATGGTTGTGTTTATAAATGACTTATGAGTTTGGACTATGTGATGCAAATGTGCCATTATGATGTGCATTTGGTTGGCCAAAAGAAATGATCAATTTGGTAAGTTTTGGCATGTGCATATTTTAGAATTGGGTAAGGATTTTGTATGAGAATGAATGGAATGTATCAGGGTTATAGACCATATGTTTTGGTACGTTTTAGCTTATGGTAGGACATGAATTGGTATGGTTATAAGCATGATTTTGGTTGTTCATGATATTGTATGAATGATGTATGTGTTGGTATTGAAATTGGCTGAAATTATAATGCAAAAGTGCATGGTTTTGATGCTCGTAGGTTTCACCCAAATTGGGTGGCAAATTGGCTTTTCAAATGGCCTATTTTTATCCACACGGGCAAAGGCACGGGCGTGTGTCTCAGCCGTGTGCGACACACGGTCATGTTGCACAGCCGTGTGTCACCTAGGGTACCCTACGATTTTAAGTTAGTCTTGAGCACGGGCTTGACACACGGGCGTGTGGTCAGCCGTGTGAAACAAGTCAGTTTCGACCACGGCCAAGGCACACGGGCGTGTCTTGTGGCCATGTGAATAAGTCAGTATGTGTGCCCTATTTTGCCACGGCCTAGACACACGGGCTTTTCTAATGCCGTGTGAGGCACACGGCTTGGTCACACTGGTATGTGACCTATAAAATTTTGAAAAATGTTTAAGTTATCAAAAATTTTTGTATAAACTCGGTTTAGTCCCAACCCCCTTCTAATGCACGATTAAGGTCTCGATGACTTATATAAGGGACACTATAGTAATGTTTGATATTGATTTGATGATTTGTTCGTAAAATGTTCTGATTTGTCTGGTAATGCCTTTAACTCTAATCTGGCGATAGATATGGGTTAGGGGTGTTACGTTTGGTTGGTATCAGAGCTACAGTTTAATCGATTCTAAAACTAATGTAGCGTATGTGAGTCTAGCTATACATGCCGTATTTATGAACTGTGATAGTGATGAATCCTGACATTGAAAATGTGTTTTTATATAGCATATGGATCCCAAACGAGCCGTAGCTGATGATGTTGAAAGTAATGCACCTACTCCAGCGCAAGGTACAGCGCCATCCAATTCTAAACCGGCTACAAGTAGCCATGATGGATAGGCTAGACAAGCCTTCTATCAGATGATGAATGATTGGTTCAGTCAGTACATTAGAACTAATTCGGTAGTACAACAACCCCCAATTCCACTTGTTCCTCAACAAGTCCCTGCTATGCCACAAGCTAATCCGACTCAGTTAAATAAGCCTCCAGTTGATAAAATTAGAAAATATAGGGCCGAAGAATTCTGTGCTACTACGAATGATGATGCTGAGAGAGCTGAGTTTTGGTTAAAGAACACGATACGAGTGTTTGATGAATTTTCTTTTAATCCGGATGAATGTATAAAATGTTTTGTTTCACTTCTGAGAGATACAACGTATCACTGGTGGAAGACATTGATATCGGTGGTTCCAAGAGAGTGAGTCACCTAGGATTTCTTCCAAGTTGAATTCTGGAAGAAATACATCAGTTAGAGATTTATCGTCCAGAAATGTAAAGAGTTTCTTGAGCTTAAATAAAGTCGTATGTCTGTTACAGAATATGAGCGAGAATTTGTAAGACTGAGCCAATATGCATGGGAATGTGTTTCAGCTAAAGCAATTATGTGTAAAAGATTTGAAGATAGCCTGAATGAAGATATTCGTTTCTTAGTCAGGATTCTTGAGATCAAAGAATTTGTAGTGCTTGTTGAGCGAGTGTGTAAAGCTAAAAATCTCGGGAAGGAGAAAAGAAACGCCGACTCAAAAGCTAGAGATATGAGAAAGAGATTTGCAAGTAAATTATTTCTATCTATGTCAAAAAAAATTCGAGATGACTATAGCCGTTCAAAGACTAATGTGGGACATCCGAGTAGAAATCGTGCTAGATCAGATTTGAGCTTCAGAGCTCCAGCTACTTTTGTTGCAAGTGTTGGAAATGTCCGATCTAATCAACCTGAGTGCAAGCATTATGGTAAAAGACATTCCGGCAGTTGTAGATTGAATGATCGAGCTTGCTTTAAATGTGGATCTTTGGATCACTTTATCCGAGATTGTCCTGAATTTGTTGAGCCAGAAATTGTACAAAATACGAGGCCAAGTAGAAATGCATCTCGTGTTAGACCTCCCAAAAATACAGGTAATGTGAGTGGTAGCCAAATGGGAACTAAAGATACTATTGTTCGATCTGAGGCTAGAGCACTTGCCAGAGGCTACGCCATTAGAGCTAGTGAGGAAGCTTCGTCTCCTGATGTCATTACTAGTACTTTTGCTCTTTATGATACTTCTGTGATTGCATTGATAGATCTTGGATCAACGCATTCCTATATATGCCTAAACTTAGTATCCAGTAAGACTTTGCCTATAGAGTCTACTGAATTTGTGATTATAGTATCAAACCTCCAACGCAGATGTGTTTTGGTTGATAAAGTCAGCAAGAAATGCCCGTTAATGTTTCGAGACATTTGTTTTTTGGCTGATCTGATGTTTTTACCTTTTGATGAGTTTGATATAATCCTGGGTATGGATTGGTTAACGTTGCATGATGCTATTGTGAATTGCAAATAGAAAACTATAGATCTGAGATGTAAGCATGATAAAATAGTTCAAATTGAATCTAATGAATTGAATGGGTTACCGGCTGTGATTTCGTCAATGAAAGCTCTGAGTATTGTGAGAAAAGGTTGTGAAGCTTACTTTGCTTATGTGATTGACTCAAAAGTAACAGAAAAGAAAGTTGAATCAATGCCTGTTGTCTGTGAATTCCCTAATGTGTTTCCTGAGGAACTTCTGGGATTACCTTCGATTCGAGAAGTTGAATTTGGCATTGAATTAGTTCTTGGGACTACTCTGATTTCGATAGCTCCATATAGAATGGCTCTGACCAAATTGAAAGAATTAAAGTCTCAGTTGCAAGAATTGACAGATAGAGGATTTACTAGACCGAGTTTCTCACCTTGGGGTGCACCAGTTCTGTTTGTGAAAAAGAAAGATGGCACGATGAGAATGTGCATTGATTATCGTCAGTTGAACAAAATGACTATCAAGAATAAGTATCCTTTGCCTCGAATTAATGATTTGTTTGATCAGTTGAAATGAACTACCATGTTTTCGAAGATAGATTTGAGATCAGGCTATTATCAGTTGCGAGTAAAAGATTCAGACATTCCGAAAATTACTTTCTGAATATGGTAAGGACATTATGAGTTCTTAGTTATGCCTTTCGGATTGATGAATGCACATGTTGTCTCTATGGATTTGATGAACAGAATTTTTAGACCCTATTTAGATCGATTTGTTGTTGTATTCATTAATGACATATTGATTTATTCGCGTGATGAATCCGAGCATGCCGAGCATCTGAGAATAGTATTACAAACTTTGTAAGATAAGCAACTGTATACGAAGTTTAGCAAATATGAGTTCTGGTTACGAGAAGTTAGTTTCATGGGCCATATTGTATTAGCATCAGGTATACGAGTTTATCCGAGCAAGATTTTAGCTATCCTAGACTGAGAGCCTCCGAGAAATGTCTCCAAAGTTCGTAGTTTTCTGGGACTTGCTGGTTATTACCGACGATTCATAAAACATTTTTCGATGATTGCAACTCTGTTAACGAAACTGTTTTAGAAAGATGTGAAATTTGAATGGTCTGAAAAGTGTTAGAAAAGCTTTGATCAGTTGAAAGCTATATTAATTGAAGCTCCGGTGTTAGTACAACCAGAATCAGGTAAAGAATTTGTCATATATAGTGATGCTTCATTAAATGGTCTAGGATGTGTTTTGATGCAGGAAGGCAAAGTCATTGCTTATGCTTCGAGACAATTAAAGCTGCACGAAAAGAACTATCCGACGCACGACCTTGAGTTAGCTGTGATTGTGTTTGCTTTGAAGATTTAGCGCCACTATCTGTTCGGTGAGAAATGTCACATATATTATAATCATAAAATCCTGAAATATCTAATGACTCAGAAAGATTTGAATCTGCGACAAAGAAGGTGGTTAGAATTGCTAAAAGATTATGAGCTTGTGATTGATTATCATCTGGGAAAAACAAATGTTACTGCTGATGCTTTGATTCGAAAGTCACTGTTTGCTTTACGTACGATGAATGCTCATTTGGTTATGTCTGATGATGGTTTGTTTTAGCCTAATTAAAAGCAACACTGTTATTCATTCAATAGATTATCGAAGCTCAGAAGATTGATAATGAGATTTTAGCAAAACGAGCTCAGTGTAATTTAGATTCTGATTCAGAATTTAGAGTTGATAAAGATAATTTTCTGAGATTTTGAGATTGATTTGTGTTCCGAGAAATCCAGAATTGATTCAGATGATTTTGAATATAGTTCACAATAATCTTTTATCTGTTCATCTGGGTAGTACGAAAATGTATAATAATCTGAAACAACTTTATTGGTGGCCAGGTATGAAGCGTGATATCTATGAATTTGTTGCGAAATGTTTTATTTGTCAACAAGTTAAAGTTGAACATCAAGTGCCCTTTGGTTTGTTACAACCGATTATGATTCTGGAATGGAAATGGGATAGAGTGACAATGGACTTTGTTTCGGGTTTGCCTGTATCTCAGAGAAAGAAAGATACAATCTAGGATACAGTTGATCGATTGGCAAAATGAGCTCATTTTATTCTGGTACGATCCGATTACTCACTTGATAAGTTACCTGAGTTATACATTTCCGATATTGTAAGATTGCATGGTGTACCATTATTTATTGTGTCAGACAGAGATCCGAGGTTCACATCGCGATTTTGGAAGAAATTGCAAGATGCTTTGGGTATGAAATTGCACTTCAGTACTGCTTTTCACCTGCAGACGGATGGTCAATTTGAGCAGATTATTGAGATACTCGAGGATATGTTGAGATGTTGCATTCTTGAGTTTGAAGGTACGTGAGAACAATATTTACCTTTGATTGAATTCGCTTATAATAACAGTTTTCAATCGAGCATCAAAATGGCACCGTACGAAGCCTTATATGGTAGAAAATGCCATACACCTTTGTATTGGTTTGAGCTCAATGAGAATAAGATACACGAGGTCGATTTGATAAAAGAAAATGAACAGAAAGTAAAAGTGATCTGAGATAGTCTGAAAGCGGCTTCCGATCATTAGAAATCATATGCAGATTTGAAAATATAAGATGTTGAATTTGAGATTGGAGACAAAGTGTTTTTGAAAGTTTCACCATGGAATAAAGTACTTTGTTTTGGGAGAAAAGGCAAATTGAATCTGAGGTTTATCGGGCCGTATGAGATTATCGAGCGTATCGGACTGGTTGCTTATAGATTGTTGTTGCCACCTGAGCTAGAAAAAACTCACAATGTATTTCACGTATTGATGCTTCGACGATGTAGATCCAATCCTTCGCATATAATTCCTCTATCTGAGATTGAGATTTAGTTTGATATGACCTACGACGAAGAATCGATCCATATCTTAGCTCGTGAAGTTAAAGAACTGTGTAACAAGAAAATTTTGTTAGTTAAAGTGATGTGGCATCGGCACGATGTTGAAGAGGCTACGTGGGAGCCTGAGGATACGATGAGACAACAATATCCGAATCTGTTCAATGGTAAGATTTTCGGGGATGAAAATCCCTAAGGGGGAAGAGTTGTAACAGTTCGGTTTAGACCCTAGTCGAACTAGTGGTTTTGGGACCACAAATCCGATTTAAAAAAATATTTTAATATTATTTTCCGTGCCTATATTATGTGAATGAGTATGTTTGAAAGTTTCGTATGAAAATTTTATCATTTGTGTGATTAATTTGCAAAAAGGACTAAATTGTAGAAAATGCAAAAGTGTCCCTCTATTTAATTAAGTGTCAAATTGTTATGTCTTCTTAATTATGAGGTCCTTATGATGTTATTTGACCATGGAATGAATCAAGTGACATTAATGGGCATTAGTTGGTGGAATTTTAATGATTAATAATAAAGTTAAATTGGTAAAATGCATATTAATGTTATATTAATTAAAACCAAAGCTAAATTTTAGCTTATTTCTTTCATCCATTGCTGAAAATACAAGAAAAAGAAAAGGGAAAAAGAGTTCTAGAGTCCGTCCATTGTTTTGTTTGATTGAGGTATGTGTTTTGATCTATTTTCGATAATTTCTACGTTTTTGTGATCGTTGCTTAGAGTTCTATCAAGCCCATGTTTGAATTTATGAAATTGTTAATGAATTTTAGTTGAGCCGTTGATGAAATTATGTGTTTTATGAAGTTTGATGATAATATATGAAAGTTTGATATTAGGTTAACATATTTTCTCTTTGAATTTTTGATGATTTTGAGTAATTTGGACTAAATTGTAAAAAGGAGATTTTGAGGGACTAAAATGTAAAATAAACGAAATATATGGACTTGTATTGTAATACCCCCCTACCCGAGACCGTCACCGGAGTCGAGCACGAGGTGTTAACAGGCTTAATTCATTAATTAAACAACTCAAGCAATTTATTTTAGAAATTCCAGACAAGCTGGCTAACTGCGTCACAGTCGCTTAAAAATTCATATTTCGAGTTTCGAAATTTGAAATTAAGATCCGTAAATTTTCCTTGAAACTAGACTCATATATCTATCTACTAATTTTTTTCTAGAATTTTTGGTCAAGCCAATTAGTACAGTTTATTATTTAAAGTTTACCCTGTTTTCGCATTCTACTGCTTTGACCTCTGTTCACTACGAACCACTTTTCTCTTTGTACAGAACTCAAAAGACTATGTCGTTTGTATCTCTTAAAACTAGACTTCTAATTATTTTTGTACAATTTTTGGTGAATTTCCAAATTCAGAACAGGGGGTTCAAAAATTACTCTGGCCTTGTTTCACAAAAATTTAAATATCTTATAAAATACAACTCTTTTACCTATTTTGTTTCTTCCACATGAAAATAGATTCATTAGGCTTAAATTACATATTTTATTCATCATCTAATTCTATTTCTACTATTTTTAGTAATTTTTCCAATTCACGTCACTGCTGCTGTGTGATTCTATTTTATAACCAATTTCACCATTCTATGATTTTCCATGGACTAAGTAACACATTAAACATACATGACATCAAATATGATCTAGATTGGCCATTCCAATGGCTAATCATTTCCAAACCTTTTTTTACCAAACCATAACCATATCATAAGATTATTTACATAAAGTGAGTATAGTGCTATACATGCCACACTCAAAATATACAAGCCATTTTACCAATTTAGGTCTTCGGATAGTGTGAGCGAGCCTTCGACCTATCCCGATTCTCAAGCCGGCTTGTCAAAACTACAATGAATGAAATGGAGGGAGTAAGCATAAATGCTTAATAAGCTCACATGCAAATAACAAGTAACATGATCATGCAATCCAACATAAACATCATTAAGACACTCATGTCATAAGAATACTTACTATCTTACCACAATTTTGTCTTACCAAATTCTCAACCAAGGATTAACCTTATACCTGTCCATTTTCACTTCTTCAACACATTCATTGTCAATCACTTTCGTTTTAAGTACTCTTTCTATTCTCTTAGGGTTCTCCCATTGAACACATCAGAATATAATTTTGGATACGTGGATAGTGTGCACGTAAGTGCTATACTCATAGCTAAACAAGCTCAATAGCTTTTGAAATCTATGTAGCCAAGCTACCATGTAACCCACCCATAAACGAACTCGGACTCAACTCAACAAGCTCGGACGTTCGCGTCCATAAGTGAACTCGGACTCAACTCAACGAGCTCGGATGCCTAGTTACATCTTACGAACTCGGACTCAACTCAACGAGTTCGGAACTCAAACATCCTAGTGACATGTCACTTGTAACCTAATCTATTCCCAATGTTCAAACGGGATTCTTCTCAATTACACATTTTGATCGCCTTCTTCGATATGTAGAAACCGATACTTGCTAGCATCTCATACTTATCAAGTTGTTCACATAATTTGCATATTACAAAATAATAACTCACAAAGCACAATATTTCATGATAAAAAGTATCATATCATATAAATAACATTAAATCACTTAAAATAAAAATTATGTTACCTTATTTACACATGAACTTACCTCGATACAAAATATTAGCAATCGAGCCTATTCCTCGTAAACTTTGTTTTTCCCTCGATCACGACTTGAATCTTGTTTCTCTTGATCTATAATAACAAATTTAACTTATTTAATACTCACATTTATTAAAACAGTCCCTGACTTAAACTTTGGAAAAATTATATTTTTGCCCCTAAACTTTTGCATATTTACACTTTTTTCCCAAGGCTCGTAAATTAAACCTCATCCTATTTTCTTATGTTTTATGACTTGTTGATCATTTTTCCCTTCTATAGCAACATCAAATTCACACTCTAACATGTACTTATGAATATTAGGTATTTTTACCGATTAAGCCCTTTTACTCGTTTTCACTTAAAACCGAGTAGCACAAATTGTCTAGCATAGTTTAAAACCTCATATTCTATCGTAAAACACCAAAATACACAAATTTCACCTATGTGTATTTTTCCAAATATGAATCCTAGGTTAAATTATTGCTAGCATAAGCTAAATCAAGTTATCGGGACTCCAAAAATGTAAAGAACATTAAAAACGGGGCTTGGAATCACTTACTATGGAGCTTGGAAGCTTGAAACAAACCCTAGCTATGGAGAACCATTTAATTTTCGTCCTAATGAAGAAGATGGACATATTTTGCCATCTTTTTCCTTTTTTTAATCTTTTAATTACCAAATGACCAAAATACCCTTAATACCTTTCTTTGAAAATTTTCATGTATAAGCTCATTTTTGTCCAAAATTTTAGAAATTGGTCAAATTTCTATTTAAGACCTCCTCATTAATATTCCAAAGTAATTTCATACTAAAAACTTCTAGAATGCAAGTTTTGCAAATTATTCGATTTAGTCCCTAATTTCAACTTAAGCACTTTATGCATAGAATTTCATCACGAAATTTTCACACAATCATGCAATCATATCATAAACCTCAAAATAATTATAAAATAATTATTTCTATCTCAAATTTGTGGTCACGAAACCACTATCCCGATTAGGCCCTAATTTGGGATATTACATGTATGAACTACTAAACTTGTGTAAAAGGAAATTTTGAATATTTTGTGATTTTGTGAATTAGGGACTAAAATGTCAAAATATGAAAATGTGAGGGTTAAATTGTAAAATGCCCTAAATATGTGTGTTTGGATTAATTTGAATGATTTGGTAAATAAAAGAGTTAAATTTGAATTTATATAGATCAAGAGCCAAAGAAAGCGGAATTAAAGCAGAGAAAGTCGAAAGTCATCGAGTAGCCGATTTCATCTATCCAAATCTGTACGAGATAAGTCTATATGCAAATAAATGTGTTTTGAATTGTGTTACTATCAATTATATGCGATTGTACTATGATGAATAAATATATGAGTTGTGAAAAATGAGACATCTGAAGAAGTATTGACAAAGTTCCGACGTTCGAAAAGCCCCGTACAAACCTTAGGAATAGTTAGGATACATATGCCATGACATAGGATTCGATATGTGTTATCGTGTAAGACCATGTCTAGGATGTTGGCATTCATTTATGATTTAAGTGTAAGACCTCGTCTAGGACATTGGCATTGTACTTGATTTCGTGTAAGACCCTTTTTGGGACAGTGGCATGATAATTGATTACATGTAAGACCACGTTTGGGACGTTGGCATTGTATGAGCTTTCAGAGTTATCCGCGTATCCTTTTGATTCCGAACGGTTCAACGGGCATTCTGAAAAACTGAATTATTATGTGAACATGTATCCAATTCAGGTACATTCGAAATGAGTATCATATTTGATGTTGAAAGGTAACTATATGTACTTTAGTGAACAAATGTTTATATCTGATAAAAGCATAAGAAAGTATGCTATATGTGTTAAAGAATTTGGAATATATGAAATGTATATGAACATTGTGGTTTGTGATAGTATTTGGCTATGAATTATATGTAATTTGATGATGCTTTTATGTTTAAAGTGTTAAGTTTATTTGTATATGGCTTACTAAGCTTTTGAAAGCTTACACTGTATGTTTTTCAACTGTTTTATAGATATCAAAGCTACCGAAAGCTCGGGGATTGTCAAGGATTGTCACCACACTACTGAACCTTATTTTGGCCTCTACTGACATTGTGAATATAAAAGTATGGCATGCATAGGCTAGAGGTATTTGAATATGTTTTGTGAAGTGTATATTTAGCCATGTGATAGGGCTTAGATATGGTTGTATTTATAAATGACTTATGTGTTGGCATTAAAATATGCTAAATTATAGTGCAAAAGTGCTTGGTTTTGATGCTCGTAGGTTTCACCCAAATTGGGTGGCAAATTGGCTTTTCAAATGGCCTATTTTTGTCCACACGGGCAAAGGCACAAGTGTGTGTCTCAGCCGTGTGTGACACACGGTCATGTTGCACGGTCGTGTGTCACCTGGGGTACCCTGTGATTTTAAGTCAGTCTTGAGCACAGGCTTGACACACGAGCGTGTGGTCAGCCGTGTGAAACAAGTTAGTTTCGACCACGGCCAAGGCACACGGGCGTGTCTTGTGGCCATGTGAATAAGTCAGTATGTGTGCCCTATTTTGCCACAACCTAGACACATGGGCTTTTCTAATGCCGTGTGAGGCACACGGCTTGTTCACACAGGTATGTGACCTATACAATTTTGAAAAATGTTTAAGTTATCAAAAAAATTTGTATAAGCTCGGTTTAGTCCCAACCCCTTTCTAATCCACGATTAAGGTCTCGATGACTTATATAAGGGACACTATAGTAATGTTTGATATTGATTTGAGAATGATGTTTATGATTTATTCGTAAAATGTTTCGATTTTTCTGGTAATGCCTTTAACTCTAATCCGGTGACGGATACGGGTTAGGGGTGTTACATAATCACATTTTTACTACTTATTTTATAACTTTTACAAATAGGTCATTTTTGACATTTCCTTCAAAAATCACTTGACAAAAGTTGTTTATCTTACATCTAACATACATTTTCTACCATTAGGCATCAAAATACACAAATATCTATCATGCGTAAAAATTTAGACTTTGATTATTTCTTAAATTAGTGGTAGAAATAGGTAGATCGGGTTACAATGACTTCAAAAATGTAAAGAGCATTAAAAACGGGGCAAGAACGGACTTACAATCGTGCTTGGAAAATGAACAAACCCTAGCTGTGGAGACCCCTTTAATTTTCGGCACAAGGGACTAATTTGAAAAAGATGATATCTTTTATTTTAGTTATTTTGGCTTTATTTACCAAATGACCAAAATGCCCTTTATGCATAACTTTAAAAATTTCACCTAATCACGTCCATTTTTGTCCATCTAATTAACAAATGGTCTAATTACCATTTAAGGACCTCTAGTTTAAAATTTCATCGCAATTAGACACCTCTAGCTTCTAGAACTCAAGTTTTGCACTTTTTGCAATTTAGTCCTTTTTGCTAAATTGAGTACTCAAATATCAAAATTTTCGAAGGAAATTTTCACAGAAGCATTCCATAAAACTGTAGACCATAAAAATATAATAAAAATAAATCTTTCTGTGTTAAATTCGTGGTCCTGAAACCACTATTCCGACTAGACCTAAAATTGGTCTATTACAACTCTCCCCCTTTAGGGATTCTCGTAGCCTCTTCAACCCCATGTCGTTGCCATAAAAATTTTACTAAGGCTATACTTTTATTTCTCAACTGTTTAACTTCCCTAGATAAAATCTTGATTGGTTCCTCACCATAAGTCATATCAGGTCGAATCTCAATCTATGTTGGAGAAATCACATGTGAGGGATCAGAATGGTATTGTCGCAACATCGACACATGAAACACATTATGAATCATTTCTAGCTTTTTCAGTAAAGCTAACCGATATGTCACTGGCCCTATTCTTTCAATAACCTCATATAGCCCAATGAAATATGGATTTAACTTGCCTTTATGGGAAAATCTTAGAATCTTCTTCCACGGAGATACTTTCAGAAATACTTTATCACCAATCTAAAATTCGATCTCTTTTCTTTTCAAATCTACATACGAATTTTATCGATCTGAAGTGGCTTTCAAGCAATCACGGATTACCTTTACTTTTTCTTTAGTTTCTCTAACCAGATCAACCTCGTGAATCTGTCTCTCACTATGTTCAGTCCAATACAATGGAGTTTGACACTTGTGGCCATACAATGCCTCATATGGTGCCATCTTTATACTCGACTAAAAACTGTTGTTATAAGCAAATTCAACCAATGGTAGATATTTCTTCCAACTACCTTCTAATTCTAGAAAATAATATCGGAGCATATCTTCAAGAATCTGGATCACTCTTTCGGATTGATCGTCAGCTTGCGGATGAAAAGCGGTACTAAAATTTAACTTTGTACCCAAAGCCTCTTGTAATTTCTTCCAAAATCTTGAAGTAAACCTCAGATCTCTATTCGAAATGATAGAAATAGGCACTCCATGCAATCTAACAATCTCAGAAATGTACAATTCAGCTAACTTATCAAGTGAGTAATCAGTATGTACTGGAATAAAATGAGCCGATTTCGTCAATCTATCAACAACAACACAGACAACATCTTTCTTTTTCAGAGTTAAAGGCAAACATGTTACGAAGTCCATCATAATTCTATCCCATTTCCACTCAAGTACCATCATTTTCTAAATTAAACCCAAAGGCACTTGGTGTTCATCTTTTACTTATTGACAAATCAAACATCTCGATATGAATTCCAAAATATCTCTTTTCATACCTGACCACCAATACAATTTCCTAAAATCATTATAAATTTTTGTACTACCTAGATGAACTGATAAACAACCATTGTGTGCCTCATGTAAAATTTTCTAAATAAGTTCATTATTTTTTGGTACACATACTTTATCTCAGAACATTAAACAATCATCTAAATCAATCCGAAAGTCTGTATCACTACCCAGTTCACATTGAGCACTTTTGGCTTGCAATTCACTATCAATTTTATGAGCTTCACAAATTTGCTGAATAAATACCGGTCTAGCCCTTAACTCAGCCAAAACTGAACCATCATTAGACATAGTCAATCTCGTATTCATAGCTCTCAAAGAAAACAAGGACTTTCTGCTCAAAGCATCTGCGATTACATTCGCCTTTCCTGTATTATAGTCAATCACTAGTTCATAATCCTTCAGTAATTCGAGCCATCTTTGCTGCCGCAAGTTCAAATCTTTCTTATTCATCAGGTATTTAAAAAGTTCAGATCTTTCTGAGTCATCAGGTATTTCAAACTCTTATGATCAGTAAAGATATGACATTTCTCACCATACAAATGATGACGCCAAATTTTCAAAGCAAAAACGATGGCAGCCAATTCCAAGTTGTGCGTCGGATAATTTTTCTCATGCGGTTTCAACTGTCTCGAGGCATAAGCTACCACTTTTCCCTCTTGCATCAATACACAACCCAAACCATTCAATGAAGCGTCGCTATAAATTACAAATTCTTTTCTCGATTTAGGTTGTACTAAAACCAGTGCCTCAATCAGTAATGCTTTCAATTTCTCAAAACTTTGTTGAAATTTTTCAGACCATTCCATTTTGACATCTTCTTGCAACAACTTGGTCATAAGAGTAGGAAGCATCGAAAATCCTTTGACAAAACGTCGATAATAACCGGCTAAACCCAAAAAGCTTCTAACTTCAGATACATTTCTTGGCGGTTTCTAATCAACAATTGCTGAAATCTTACTTGGATCAACCCGAATATCATCACCTGAAACAATATGCCTAAAAAATCCAACTTCTTGGAGGCAAAACTCACTTTTACTGAATTTAGCAAACAACTATTTATCTCTCAAAGTCTACAATACAATTCTTAAATGCCCAACATGTTCAGACTCATCTCGTGAATAAATCAAAATATCATCGATGAACACAACAACAAACTTATCTAAATACGGTCAGAAAATTTTATTCATCAAGTCCATAAAAACAACAGGTGCATTAGTTAATCCGAAAGGAATAACAAGAAATTCACAGTGCCCATACCTGGTCTTGAAAGTAGTTTTCGGCACATCCGACTCTTTAACTCTCAACTGATTGTAGCCAGATCTCAAATCAATTTTCGAGAATACCTTTGCTCCTTTGAACTGATCAAACAAGTCATCAATTCTCAGAAAAGGATACTTGTTCTTTATAGTCACCTTGTTGAGTTGTCTGTAATCGATATAAAGCCTCATAGATCCATCTTTCTTCTTTACAAATAACACTAGAGCACTCCAGGGAGAAAAGCTCAGTCTCGCAAAACCCTTATTTGTCAACTCTTGCAATTGAGCCTTTAATTCTTTCAATTCACTCAGAGCCATCCTATACAGAGCAATCGTTATCGGTGTAGTCCCAGATACTAAATCAATAGCAAACTCCACTTCTCTGACCGGTGGTAACCTTGGCAACTCTTTCAGGAACACATCTAGATATTTACAAACTATCGGCACTGATTCAATTTTCAATTTAGACATCTTTGTATTCAACACATAAGCAAGGTAAGCTTCACAACCTTTCCTTACATACCTTTGAGTAGACATAGACGAAATCACAATAGGCAATTCACTTGCATTCATCAGTTTGAACCCAAAGAACCTCACCATTTTCACATTTCAATTCAATAGTTTTCGGTCTACAATTTATAATGGCATCATGCAATGCAACCAGTCATACCCAAAATAACATCGAATTCATGAAATAGCAACAACATTAAGTTAGTTGAAAAATAGTGACCTCAAATCATCAAAGGACAATTCTTACAAACTTTATCAACTAGCACATACTTGCTTAAAGGGTTTGACACTTTAATCACAAATTCAATAGACTCAACAGGCAAACTCTTACTAGATACCAAATTCACACAAACATAAGAATGAGTCGACCCAAGATCAATCAATGCAATAACATTAGTATCATAAAGAGAAAATGTACCAGTAATCATATCGGAAGATGACACATCCTCACGAGTACAAATGGCATAAGCTCTAGCAGGTGCTCTGGCCTCAGATTTCACGACTGTATCTTTCATCACACCTTTACTGTTAGCTCCATTCTCGATATTTCTTGGCAGCCTATCCCTATTGGTAGTATTACTCGGCCTTGCATTCTAAAATTGTTCTTTCTCGACCATCCTAGGGCAATCTCGGATAAAATATTATTGAGAACCACACTTGAAACAAGCTTGATCATTCATTCTACACTAGTCGGGATGTCTTCTTCCACAATGCTGACATTCGGGTCAGTTAGACCTAACATTACCCACACTTGCCATTGAAGTAGCATGGGATTTAAACTCGAATATTGCTTCTCGCAGTCTTTGTGGGAATACCCAGCTGATACATTCGAATGAGAATTCATTTATCTAGATTTCTTTGACTGAGACTGAAATGACTTACTCATCAACCTTTTTCTTGCATCTCTAGCCTCACTCTCGGCCTTTCTTTTCTCTTTGCTTAGCTCTTCGGCTTTGCAAGCTTGTTCAACCAATATAACAAATTCTTTCAGTTCCAAGATTCCAAGTAACAATCGGATGTCCTCATTCAGCCTATCTTCCAACCTTTTACACATAATAGCCTCAGAGGAAACACACTCTTAGGCATACTTACTGAGCATAACAAATTCTCGCTCATACTCTATCAATGACATTTGGCCCTGTTTCAGCTCAAGGAGCTCTTTACGTTTCTGATTGATGAACTGCTGACTAATATATTTCTTCCAGAATTCCTCTTGAATGAACTCCTATGTAACCCTCTCTCTCAGTACCACAGATACTAGTGTCTTTCACCAATGATATGCTGTGTCCCTCAATAATGATATAGCACATTTCAAACATTCGTCGGGTGTACATGATAAGTCATCAAATACCTTGATAGTAGTCTCAAGCCAGAACTCGGCTCTCTCGGGGTCATCATCTATATTTGCCCTGAATTCCTCAACTCCTTGCTTTCAAATTTTATCAACCAAAGGCTTATTCTATCTTACCAAATCCACATCCTGGGGACCTATGGGAATCGGTTGAGGATAAGGAGGGGGTGGAGGATGTTGAGCATTCAGATTTGTTCGAACAAACTCTGAATACCACTCATTCATCATGTGGAGGAAGGCTTCCCTAGCCCCTCCTCCCTGACTGACTGTGGGAGGTCTATTTTCAAATGACACTGCCCTTTGAGCAGGAGCTGGCGTATTACTTTCTACATCATCAACTATAGCTATTGGGATCCATTTACAACATGAAAACACAGTTTAAAATTGTCAGGAACCATCACACTATCAGTGTTCATATATGGCATGTATAGCTAAACTCTTACACACGCTACGTTAGTCCAAGAATCGACTAAACCATAGCTCTGATACCACTAAATGTAACACCCCTTACCCGTATTCGATGCCGAAAAAGGTACGAGGCATTACTGGACTTATCACACAAACTTTTATACAATTTCAGGTTATACTGTAATATCCCGAATTAGGGCCTAATCGGAATAGTGGTTTCGTGACCACAAACCCGAGATAGAAATAATTATTTTATAATTATTTTGAGGTTTATGATATGATTGCATAATTGTGTGAAAATTTTGTGAAGAAACTCTATGCATAAAATGCTTAATTTGAAGTTAGGGACTAAATCGAATAAGTTGCAAAACTTGCATTCTAGAAGTTTTTAGTATGAAATTGCTTTGAAATATTAATTAGGAGGTCTTAAATAGAAATTTGACCAATTTATAAAATTTTGGACAAAAATGGGCTTGTACATGAAAATTTTCAAAGAAAGGTATTAAGGGCATTTTGGTCATTTGGATATTTAATGAAATATAATGGGAAAAATAACACAAAATAGTCATCTTCCTCATTTAGTTGCTGCCGAAATTCACTCTCACCATAGCTAGGGTTTCTTCAACTTTCAAACTTCATAGTAAGTGATTCTAAGCCCTGTTTTTAATGATTTTTACGTTTTTGAGATCCCGGTAACTCGATAAAGCTTATGTTAGCAATAATTTAACCTAGGGTTTATATTTGGAAAAATACCCATAGGTGAAATTTGTGTATTCTGATGTTTTATGATAGAATATGAGGTTTTAAATTATGTCGGACAACTTGTACTACTCGATTTTAAGCAAAAAGCGAGTAAAGGGCTTTAATCGGTAAAAATACCTAATAGTCACAAGTACATGTTAGAGTGAGAATTTGATGTTGCCATAGAAGAGAAAAGTGATCAGCATGTTATAAAACATAAGAATAAGGAATAAAGTTTAATCCAGAGCCTAGGGGCAAAAGTGTAAATATGCAAAGTTTAGGGGTAAAATTGTAATTTTACCAAAATTTGAATTAAGGATTAATTTGATAATGTGAGTATTAAATAAGCTAAATGTGTTATTTTAGATCAAGAAAGACGTGGAATCGACCCCAATCGAGGAAAAGAAAAGATTGTGGACTAAATTGCAAAATCTTTGTATTTTGGTACCAAGGTAAGTTCATGTGTAAATAATGTAGCATAATTGTTATTTTTAAGTCATTGATGTCAATTATGTGATATGCTGATTTTTATCATGAAATATATGCTTTGTGGTTATTTTCAAACAAAATGCAAATCATGTGTGCTACTTGCTAAATATAATTATTACCGAGTATTGATTTTGGCATTCCACGGAAGACGGCAAGGATATGTATTCGAGGAAAATCCCGTTTGAGCCTTAGGAATAGATTAGGATACAAGTGACATGTCACTAGGATGGTTAAGCATCCGAACTCGTTGAGTTGAGTCCGAGTTCACTTATGGATGCGAATGTCCGAACTCGTTGAGTTCAGTCCGAGTTCGTGAGATGTAACTATGCATCCGAGCTCGTTGAGTTGAGTCCGAGTTCACTTATGGATGCGAACGCCCAAGCTCATTGAGTTGAGTCCGAGTTCGCTTATGGGCGGGTTACATGATTGCTTGATTGCATATGTGGCACTTATGTGCAAGTTATCCATGTATCCGAATTATATTCCGATGTGTTCAACGGGTAAAGTTCTACTCAAATGGAGGAAAACTCGAGATGTAAAGAGACGTATTGGTAAGTGATGTGAAATGGATATTTTGGACAGGTATGTATTTAACCCTCGGGTTGAGTATTGATACAACCACGATAAGGTAATGAGACGATGAAAAATGATTAGAAATGTGATATGTGTTTTGGTGATATATGCTAATGTTGATTGGTTTGATTGTTTGTTATGTTACTTATTATTTGCATATGAACTTACTAAGCATTTATGCTTACTCCCTCCTTCTTACTCATTGTAGTTTTGGAAAAGCCAGCTCAGGAGTCGGGATAGGTCGAAGGCTCAGTCACACTATCCAGAAGACTTTTTGGTAAATGGCATGTATAGCAATATACTTATTTTGTATAAATGATCTTATGATATGGTGATGGAATGGTTGAGAAAATGTTTGATAATGATAAGTTATGGAAATGGTTAGTTTAGATTATGTTTGATGTTATGGAAAGTTATTAAGATACTTAGTGCATGAAAACTCATAAAAAGGGATGAAATTTGCCATAAACAGAATATTGCAGCAACACTGACGTGAGTTTGAAAATTTACTAAAAATCATAGAAATCGAATTAGGTGATGGATTAAACATGAAATTGAAGCTTAATATGTCTAGTTTCACATAAAACAAATGAAACAGGTAAAGGAATTATATGTTAGAAGATATCTGAATTTTAGTGAAACAGGGCCAGAGTGATTTCTGGATCCCCTGTTCCAACTTTAAAAATTTACCATAAATTGTACAGATATAATTAGATGATGTATCTTATATTCTCAGAATCCTTATTGAGTTTAGTTTCAGGAGAAACAAATCTCATAATCATATGAATTTTGTAAAGAGAAAAATGTGGTTCGTAGTAAACAGAGGGCAGTCCAGTCAAGTCCTGTAATAGGGGTAACTTTAACTAATAAACTGTATGAATTGGCCCAACCAAAAATTCTAGAAAAAAATTAGTAGATGGGTATATGAGTCTAAATTTAGGGAAAATTTACGGATCTTGATTTTGAGTTTTGTAACTTGAGATATGATTTTTCTTGTGACTGTGACGCAAGTAGCTTGAAAGCTGTGAATGTAGAAACAAATAATTCAAAGTTCTAAAAATGTTAAATTAAGTTTAGTAACACCTCATACTTGACTCCGGCGACGGTCTCGGGCATGGGGACGTTACATTTAGTGGTATCAGAGCCAGGTTTAGTCAGTTCTCGGACTACATGTTGTATGTACGGATTTTGCTATACATGCCATATGTATAAATTGTGATAGTGTGACGACTTCTGACCTTTTTAAATGATTTTTTTTATAGTAAATGGATCCCGATCCAGCTGTGGCAGATGAAGTAGAGAGTAACGCGCCAGCTCCGGCTGAAGGAGCAGCGTTGACTGAAAATCCACCTCCTACTATTGGTCAGGGAGGAGGAGAAAGGGGTCGGGAAGCCTTTCTCCAAATGATGAGTGCATGGTACACTGAGTTCGTTCATACGAACCCAAATGTACAACCTCCCCCACCTCCCCAATTCCTCAACCTGTACTCCGATGCCTCAAGGTATGGATCTGATGAAATTTCATAGAACTCCAGCTGACAGAATCCGCAAGCAAGGGGCAAGAATTTAAAGCAAATATTGATGATGATGCCGAAAGCGAGTTACGGCTTGAAAATTCTATCCGGGTATTTGATGAATTATCTTGTACACTGAAGAATGTTTAAAATGCGCTACATCTTTGTTGAGGATTTAGCCTATAATTGGTGGAAGACTTTGATTTCGTGGTACCGAAGAGAGAATAACTTGGGAATTCTTTCAAGAAGAGTTTCGAAGAAATATATTAGTGAAAGATTTATTGATCGAAGCGTAAAGAATTTCTTGAGTGAAGCAAGGTAATATGACATTCTGAGAATATGAAAGAGAGTTTGTTCGATTAAGTAAGTATGCCGAGAGTATGTTCAATGCAGAGGCCAAGATGTGCCGACGATTTGAAGACGGGCTCAACGAAGACATCAAGGTATTTGTTGGAATTCTTGAATTAAAAGAAATGGTAGTATTGGTTGCAAGGCTGAAGAACTACTTAAAGAGAATAAAAAGGTAGAGGCTGAGACTTGAAATTGAAAGAAAAGACCGACGAGCAGTTCATTCTCACAGCAACCTGGAAAATCAAGGAATTTGAATCCTCGTTCCTAAGCTTCAGCTGGGCAATCATATGGGAATTATAAGAAGCAGAATGTGGGTCCTAAGTCCCAAACTACTTCGGCAACCAGTGTAGGGAATTCGAGATTTGTTAAACCTGAGTGCCAGCGGTGTGGTAGGAATCATTTTGGCCTGTGTAGAGCAAATGAATGTTTTTGATGTGGTTCTCCGGATCATTTTATTAGAGACTGCCCAGAGAGAGCTGAAAAAGAAAAATTTCAGAATACAAAAACAAGTGGGGCGGATTCGAGAGGAAGATATCCAAGAAAAGCTGGAAGCGAAGCAAGCAGTAAGAATGTAGCCAGGGATGCATCAATTAGACCTGAAGGAAGGGCTCCGGCTAGAACTTATGCTATTAAAGCGCGCGAAGATGCTTCCTCACCTGATGTGATTACCGGTACATTTTCTCTCTATAATGTTAATGTTATTGCTTTGATTGATCCTGGTTCTACTCATTCATATGTGTGCATGAAACTGGTGTCTAGTATGAATATACCTGTTGAGAATACATGATTTATGATTAGAGTGTCGAATCCGTTAGGCAAATGTGTGATTGTTGATAAAGTATGTAAGAAATGTCCTTTAATGATTCGGGATCATTACTTTCCGGCCGACTTGATGTTGTTGCCGTTTGATGAGTTTGATGTTATTTTGGGTATGGATTGGTTGACATTGCATGATGCTAAAATAAATTGCAAAGAAAATGTTATAGAATTAAAGTGTGAAAATGGTGAAACTCTGCGGGTTGAATCAGATAAATCAGAGGCATTACCTAGTGTGATTTCTTCAATGTCGGCTCAAAGATATCTGAGAAAGGGTTATGAAGCTTATTTGGCGTATGTAATTAATACAAAAGAAGTTGAAAAGAAAGTTGAATCAGTGCTGGTTGTGTGTGAATTTGCGGACGTATTTCCAGAAGAATTGACGGGTTTGCCTCCAGTCAGGGAAGTAGAATTTGGTATTGATTTGATACCGGGAACAACTCCGATCTCGATTGCTCCGTATAGAATGGCACCAGCAGAGTTGAAAGAATTAAAGTCGCAGTTGCAAGAGTTGACTGATAAAGGCTTTGTGAGACCGAGTTTTTCACCTTGGGGTGCTCCCGTGTTATTTGTGAAAAAGAAGGATGGTTCTATGAGGTTGTGTGTTGATTATCGAAAATTAAACAATGTAACAATCAAAAACAAATATCCGTTGCCAAGAATTGATGATTTGTTTGATCAGCTAAAAGGAGCGATATGGTTTTCAAAGATTGACTTGAGATCTGGGTATTACCAACTGCGGGTAAAAGAGTCGGATGTGCCTAAAATTGCTTTTAGAACAAGGTATGGTCATTATGAATTTTTAGTTATGCCATTCGGGTTGACAAATGCTCCTGCTGTGTTTATGGATTTAATGAATTGCATATTCCGACCATACTTGGACAAATTTGTTGTGGTGTTTATAGATGATATTTTAATTTATTCAAAAGATGAGACAGAGCATGCTGAGCATTTGAGGATAGTTTTGCAAACTTTGAGAGATAAGCAGCTGTATCCTAAGTTTAGTAAAAGTGAATTTTGGCTCCGGGAAGTTGGATTTTTGGGTCATATTGTTTCAGGTGATGGTATACGGGTTGATCCTAGTAAAATTTCAGCCATTGTTGATTGGAAACCACCGAAAAATGTAACCGAAGTTAGAAGTTTCTTGGGGCTAGCTGGGTATTATCGGCGGTTTGTAAATGGATTTTCTATAATTGCTGCTCCTATAACTAGATTACTCTGAAAGGATGTTAAATTTGAATGGACAGAAGAATGTCAACAGAGTTTTGAAGAATTGAAAAAGTTATTAACAGAGGCACCAGTGTTAGTACAAATTAATCGTAAAAAGAATTTGTGGTGTATAGTGATGCTTCTCTAAATGGTTTGGGGTGTGTGCTTATGCAAGAAGGAAAAGTGGTGGCCTATGCTTGAGGCGCTTAAAACCTCATGAGAGGAATTATCCTACTCACGATTTGGAATTGGTCATGGTGGTGTTTGCTTTGAAGATTTGGCGACATTATTTGTATGGTGAAAAGTGCCGGGTATATACCGACCATAAAAGTCTTAAGTACTTGATGTCACAAAAAGACTTGAATTTAAGATAGCGAAGATGGTTGGAGTTATTGAAAGATTATGAGCTTGTTATTGATTATCATCCGGGAAAAGCGAATGTGGTTGCTGATGCTTTGAGCAGAAAGTTGTTATTTGCATTGAGAGTTATGAACACTCAGTTGAAAATGTCAGATGATGGTTCGATTCTAGCAGAGTTAAGAGCAAAATCGATGTTTTTACAAGAGATTTCTGAAGCTCAGAAAGATGATCAAGAATTGCAAGCCAAAAAAAAGCAGTGTGAAGTTGATACAGAGTCAGATTTCAGAATCGGTTCTGATGGGTGCTTAATGTTTAAAGATCGGATTTGTGTACCGAAGAATGAGGAATTGATTCAGAAGATCCTACAGGAAGCACATAGTGGTTGTTTCTCGGTTCATCCGGGTAGTACGAAAATGTATAATGACTTGAAGAAAATGTATTGGTGGAATGGAATGAAAAAAGATATATCGAGTTTGTGTCCAAATGCTTAATTTGTCAACAGTGAAAGTGAACACCAAGTACCTTCGGGATTACTTCACCTATTATGGTTCTGAATGGAAATGGGATCGGATTACTATGGATTTTGTATCGATTGCCATTGAGTCTAGGAAAGAAAGATGCCATCCGGGTAATAGTTGATGATTAACTAAGTCGGCTCATTTTATCCCTAAGACGTGCGGATTATTCTCTTAACAAGTTGGCTGAACTGTATGTTAGAGAAATTGTTAGACTACATGGAATACCATTGTCGATTATTTCAGATAGAGATCCAAGGTTTACCTCGCGCGGTTTGGCAAAAGTTGCAAGACGCGTTAGGTACAAAGTTAAATTTCAAGATCTTGCTTTTCATCCACAAACCGATGGACAATCGAGAGAGAGTAATTCGATTCTTGAAGATATGCTCGGATGTTGTGTATTGGAATTTCAAGGAAGTTGGGAAAAATATTTACCGTTGGTAGAATTTGCTTACAATAATAGTTATCAGACGAGCTTGAAAATGGCACCTTATGAAGCATTGTATGGTCGTAAGTGTCAAACGCCTTTGTATTGGACTGAACTCAAGGAAAATCAGATTTATGGAGTTGATCTAATAAAAGAAACCGAAGAAAAAGTGAAGGTAATTCGAAATTGTTTGAAAGCTGCTTCAGATAGATAGAAATCTTATGCAGATTTGAAATGAAAAGACATTGAATTTCAAGTTGGTGATAAAGTATTTTTAAAGGTGTCTCCGTGGAAAAAAGTTCTCAGATTTGGAAGGAAGGGCAAATTAAGTCCGCATTTTATTGGGCCGTATGAAATAATTGAAAAAGTTGGACCGGTAGCATATCGGCTAGCATTACCACCTGAATTAGAGAAGATTCATGATGTGTTCCACGTATCTATGTTACGCCGGTATCGTTCGGATCCTTCACATGTAGTTTCACCGACAGAAATTGAACTACAACCAGATATGACCTATAAAGAAGAACCGATTAAGATTTTGACTCGATATGTCAAACAACTAAGGAATAAAAAGATTGCACTTGTGAAGGTGTTGTGGCAAAAGCATAGAGTAGAAGAAGCTACATGGGAATCCGAAGAAAATATGAGAAATCAATACCCACATCTATTTACCAGTAAGATTTTCGAGGACGAAAATCCTTAAAGGGGGGAGAGTTGTAATATCCCGAATTAGGGCCTAATCGGAATAGTGATTTTGTGACCACAAATCCGAGAAAGAAATAATTATTTTATAATTATTTTGAGGTTTATGATATGATTGCATAATTGTGTGAAAATTTTCTGAAGAAACTCTATGCATAAAATGCTTAATTTGAAGTTAGGGACTAAATCGAATAAGTTGCAAAACTTGCATTCTAGAAGTTTTTAGTATGAAATTGCTTTGAAATATTAATTAGGAGGTCTTAAATAGCAATTTGACCAATTTATAAAATTTTGGACAAAAATGGGCTTGTACATGAAAATTTTCAAAGAAAGGTATTAAGGGCATTTTGGTCATTTGGATATTTAATGAAATAAAATGGGAAAAATAACACAAAATAGTCATCTTCCTCATTTAGTTGCTGCCGAAATTCACTCTTACCATAGCTAGGGTTTCTTCAACTTTCAAACTTCATAGTAAGTGATTCTAAGCCCCGTTTTTAATGATTTTTACGTTTTTGAGATTCCGGTAACTCGATAAAGCTTATGTTAGCAATAATTTAACCTAGGGTTTATATTTGGAAAAATACCCATAGGTGAAATTTGTGTATTTTGATGTTTTATGATAGAATATGAGGTTTTAAATTATGTCAGACAACTTGTACTACTCGATTTTAAGCAAAAACGAGTAAAAGGGCTTAATCGGTAAAAATACCTAATAGTCACAAGTACATGTTAGAGTGAGAATTTGATGTTGCCATAGAAGAGAAAAGTGATCAGCATGTTATAAAACATAAGAATAAGGAATAAAGTTTAATCCCGAGCCTAGGGGCAAAAGTGTAAATATGCAAAAGTTTAGGGGTAAAATTGTAATTTTGCCAAAATTTGAATTAAGGATTAATTTGATAATGTGAGTATTAAATAAGCTAAATGTGTTATTTTAGATCAAGAAAGACGTGGAATCGACCCCAATCGAGGAAAAGAAAAGATTGTGGACTAAATTGCAAAATCTTTGTATTTTGGTACCAAGGTAAGTTCATGTGTAAATAATGTAGCATAATTGTTATTTTTAAGTCATTGATGTCAATTATGTGATATGCTGATTTTTATCATGAAATATATGCTTTGTGGTTATTTTCAAACAAAATGCAAATCATGTGTGCCACTTGCTAAATATAATTATTACCGAGTATTGATTTCGACATTCCACGGAAGACGGCAAGGATATGTATTCGAGGAAAATCCCGTTTGAACCTTAGGAATAGATTAGGATACAAGTGACATGTCACTAGGATGGTTAAGCATCCGAACTCGTTGAGTTGAGTCCGAGTTCACTTATGGATGCGAATGCCCGAACTCGTTGAGTTGAGTCCGAGTTCGTGAGATGTAACTATGCATCCGAGCTCGTTGAGTTGAGTCCGAGTTCACTTATGGATGCGAACGCCCGAGCTCGTTGAGTTGAGTCCGAGTTCGCTTATGGGCGGGTTACATGATTGCTTGATTGCATATGTGGCACTTATGTGCAAGTTATCCATGTATCCGAATTATATTCCGATGTGTTCAACGGGTAAAGTTCTACTCAAATGGAGGAAAACTCGAGATGTAAAGAGACGTATTGGTAAGTGATGTGAAATGGATATTTTGGACAGGTATGTATTTAACCCTCGGGTTGAGTATTGATATAACCACGATAAGGTAATGAGACGATGAAAAATGATTAGAAATGTGATATGTGTTTTGGTGATATATGCTAATGTTGATTGGTTTGATTGTTTGTTATGTTACTTATTATTTGCATATGAACTTACTAAGCATTTATGCTTACTCCCTCCTTCTTACTCATTGTAGTTTTGGAAAAGCCAGCTCAGGAGTCGGGATAGGTCGAAGGCTCAGTCACACTATCCGGAAGACTTTTTGGTAAATGGCATGTATAGCAATATACTTATTTTGTATAAATGATCTTATGATATGGTGATGGAATGGTTGAGAAAATGTTTGATAATGATAAGTTATGGAAATGGTTAGTTTAGATTATGTTTGATGTTATGGAAAGTTATTAAGATACTTAGTGCATGAAAACTCATAAAAAGGGATGAAATTTGCCATAAACAGAATATTGCAGCAACACTGACGTGAGTTTGAAAATTTACTAAAAATCATAGAAATCGAATTAGGTGATGGATTAAACATGAAATTGAAGCTTAATATGTATAGTTTCACATAAAACAAATGAAACAGGTAAAGGAATTATATGTTAGAAGATATCTGAATTTTAGTGAAACAGGGCCAGAGTGATTTCTGGATCCCCTGTTCCAACTTTAAAAATTTACCATAAATTGTACAGATATAATTAGATGATGTATCTTATATTCTCAGAATCCTTATTGAGTTTAGTTTCAGGATAAATAAATCTCATAATCATATGAATTTTGTAAAGAGAGAAATGTGGTTCGTAGTAAACAGAGGGCAGTCCAGTCAAGTCCTGTAACAGGGTTAACTTTAACTAATAAACTGTACTAATTGGCCCAACCAAAAGTTCTAGAAAAAAATTAGTAGATGGGTATATGAGTCTAGATTCAGGGAAAATTTACGGATTTTGATTTTGAGTTTCGTAACTCGAGATATGATTTTTCTTGTGACTATGACGCAAGTAGCTTGAAAGCTGTGAATGTAGAAACAAATAATTCAAAGTTCTAAAAATGTTAAATTAAGTTCAGTAACACTTCATACTCGACTCCGGCGACGGTCTAGGGCGTGGGGGCGTTACATATACATTTCTGTCCAAATTAAAACTCTTTGCATTTAATCATAAAGTCTTAATACGAGCCTACGAGGCTCAAAACATGCTTTGGAAGTGGTTTGGGACTAAACCAACAACTTTAGAAAATTTCACAAAACTTAGGAAATTTTTCACTAAATAGGGGTCACACACCCGTGTAGATATGCGACACGCCCATGTGGACAGGACGTGTGGTCACACACACCCATTTCCCAACCCTGTGTGACTCTCTGTTTGTCACCCAAGAACAAATTGAAGACACACGACCAAGTCACACACCCGTGTGCTAGGCCGTGTGGTCGATTTAAAATTTATGATTTTTCATAAAATAGGTGCAGACTTCACATGCCCAGGAGACACGTCCGTGCCTGAGGCCATGTCATCCACACAGCTGAGACACACGCCCGTGTCTTTGCCCATGTACTCAATTCTGAGCATTTTGTTTTGCAAAAATTAGCGTGTAGGGGACACGCGGCCTAAGCACATTCCCGTAGGGCAAGCCGTGTGTCCTTTAATCCCAATTTGTCTATTTTTAGCCCGTTTCTCTCTCTTTTTTCTCTCTTAGACTCACCTAAGTGTAAAACATGAATTTAAGGGATTAGGAGCATCGAATTCAATAAAACTAAGGAAAAATCATCCATAAATATGCCAAGCATGGGGTCCAAATATGTAAATATTATGGTTTATGATTGGGCAAGCCATGTGTCACACACGGCCTAGACACATGCCCGTGTACCTACCCGTGTGGACAAAAATAAGGCTATTTACCAAGCCATTTTGCCACCCTTTGATGCACACACCTACACAACACAGCATGGCACCAATTCAAGCATTTACATACAACCAAATCAGCCACAACCAAGTCATCAACACATCATTCACATTCTACCATTGATCATACACAAACACCACATACTTATCAACTCAAATCATATAAATTTCCACATTCATGAAAGGCAACATCATATACATTGCTTATACCAATAATAGCCAATTGCAAATAGCCTTATACAAAATGAACTTTCAACCAATATAAGCCAACACATTTGGCCAAATCAATTATGACACATAACAAAATGACCAAGTCCCCTATATATGCCATAACTTAAAATGTTGAAATCATTGGTACCAAAATAATTGTTGATAGTGTGAGTGGATCTCCTACAGTCTCTGATCCTTGAGCTAGCTTGGTGACACTATAAAACAAAGGAAAGGAAGGGAAGTAAGCTATAAAGCATAGTAAGTTCCTATGCAAATAATAAGCATCATAACCACACATCTAACATATAATTAACATGAATATAATTTGCATAAATGTTATGAAATTCTCATATTCATAACTTACTCGATCATAACCTTACCACGAGTTCATCGCATATCGAGCTCATTTCGTATGCATTTTACGTACGCACCTGTACCATTTCACAACATAACCATAGTCTTTCACAACTTTGGCATTCCCGTTGAACACTCGAAATATTAATGGGTACTCGAATATCTTTCACCAAAGTGCCATATATGTAGCCAAAGCTACCTGACATCTCATTTTACATATAGACTCGCTCTCGAGCTATTCACGAGTTTGCTCACACAAGCTGTCAGTCAGGACGTAGCTACACAGTGCTGCTCACACAAGCTGTCAGGTATCCTCAACATATGCCGGCATACCCAGCCACTGGTAGGACGTATGAGACCAGCATCCGAATTACATAATCGGATATATACATTGGTTCCTAGTGACATGTCACTCGTATTCTATTCTATTCCTAAGTCTCAATAGGGAATTCTTGCTTGTCGAAACTTTGTCGAATTCATCCAAAGAGGAAATCACAATTCATACAATATTAAAGCATTTAAAACATAATATAACAATGCATTATTTACATATGAACTTACCTCGTTACAAAAATAGTGGAATTGGACCTAATCGTCAAACCCTTTATTTTTCCCTCGATCTAGGTTCAAACCTTATTTTTCTTGATCTATAATAACAAATTCAACTCATTTAATACTCACATTGTTCAATCCAATCAAAAATTCATAATATGGAAAAATTACATTTTCCCCTAAGGTTTCACATTTTTACAATTTAGTCCCTAGGCTCGTAAATTGAAATATATTCCATTTCTTCAAAACCCAAGCCTAGCTGAATCATTTTCATACTTGTACGATCCCATATTCTCCACTTAATCACATTTTTACTACTTATTTTATAACTTTTACAAATAGGTCCTTTTTGACATTTCCATCAAAAATCACCCAACAAAAGTTGTTTATCTTACATCTAACATAAATTTTATACCATTAGGCATCAAAATACACAAATATCTATCATGGTTAAAAATTTAGAATTTGATTATTTCTTAAATTAGTGGTAGAAATAGGTAGGTCGGGTTACAACGATTTCAAAAATGTAAAAAGCATTAAAAATGAGGCAAGAACGGACTTACAATCGAGCTTGGAGGATGAAAAAACCCTTGCTATGGAGACCCCTTCAATTTTCATCACAAGGGACTAATTTGAAGAAGATGATATCTTTTATTTTAGTTATTTTGGCTTTATTTACTAAATGACCAAAATGCCCTTCATGCATAACTTTAAAAATTTCACCTAATCATGTCCATTTTTGTCCATCTAATTAAAAAATGGTCTAATTACCATCTAAGGACCTCTAATTTAAAATTTCATGGCAATTAGACACCTCTAGCTCTAGAACTCAATTTTTGCACTTTTTGCAATTTAGTCCTTTTTGCTAAATTGAATGCTCAAATGTCAAAATTTTTGAACGAAATTTTCACAAAATCATTCCATAAAATTCTATACCATAAAAATATAATAAAAATAAATCTTTCTACGTCGAATTCGTGGTCCCGAAACCACTGTTCCGACTAGACCCAAAATCGGGCTGTTACAGCATGTATAGGTGTTGTAGTTAATATGGCCTATATGTTTGTAATGCATATAGCCAATTGACTTGGCTTGTAAATAATGTATGTCTTGGTTATGTGTTTAGCCATGTGATATGGCTTATTTTGTTAAACTTGGTTATCTGAATATGTGTAAATGTAACAACCCGTTTTTAGTCAAATCAGAACAGTGGTTTTGGGACCACAAATCTGAAGTCAAAATAATTATTTTATTATTATTTCGAGACCTATAGTATTATTAAATTATTGTGTGAAAATTTCGTTAAGAAATTTTATTGTTTGATTAGTCAATTTAATAAAAAGGACCAAATCGTGTAAAGTGTAAAACTTGCGTTCTATTAGCTAAAGGTGTCTAATAGCTATGGAATATTAAATATAAGGTCCTTAAGTGTTAATTAGCCTATAATAAAGTTAGTGGAAGTTATTGGCTTGGTATAGGTGAAAATTTTGATATCTTTAAAGGTTATAATTGTAAATAGGTAATAAAATGATAAAAAAAATTAAGTATCATCTTCCATTATCATTTTAGCAATCGAAATAAAGAAATAATGGCATCCATGGGAGCCTAAATTTTCGGCAACCCTAATTCCTTTGATAAGGTATGCATTTTTAATTCGTTTTTGATGATTTCTATGTTTTTGAAATCGTTGCAGCTTAATGTAGCTAGCCCAGGGACTAATTTGTAAAAATGTTAAAGGTTTAGGGTTTTTCCATTGATAAATGTTAATGTATTTTGATGTTTAATGGTAGAAAATGCATGGTTGTTGTTAGATAAACAACATTTGTAAAGTGATTTTTAGTAAAATATCCAATTAGGGATTAATTTGTGAAATGTTGAAATTTGATAGTTAAATTGTGAAATAAATGAAAAATATAGGCTACTAAGGACCTAATTGAAATTCAGCTAGCATGGGTTGTGGTTGAATTGCATGAATTTGTGATTTTATGAAATATGGACTAAATTGCAAAAATGTGAAATGTTAGGGGTAAAAATGTAAAAGTGCCTTAATGTGTGTTTTTGGATTAAATTGAATAGAGAAATTATTAAATAAGTTAATTTTTATTATATTTAGATCAAGAAAGGCGAAATACGGATTTAGATCAGGGAAATAAGAAGGTTTTGGATTAATCGACTCGTTTTGCTGTTTTTGCATACGAGGTAAGTTCATATGTAATAAGAATTGTTATAATTGTGTTTTAAATGCTTTGATATTGTATAAACTGTTAATACGATCTTACAAACACATTCGATGACAATTCGGCAAGTGTGAAGTCCTGGTTGAGCTGTAGGAATAGTTTAGGATACAAATGACATGTCATTAGGGGTTATTATTGTTTTGGGTGCTAGTCTATACGTCCTACCGGTGGCTAAGTTATCCGACATGTATTGTGGATATTCGTCAGCTTGTGTGAGTAGCACCGTGTAGCTTCGTCATGACCGTCAGCTTATGTAAGCAGACCCGTTGATAGCTCGAGGGTGAGCATTATTGAGATATGTTATTGAGATAGCTTCGGCTATGCATTGGCACTTCGGTGCAAGATTTATTTAGATAGCTTCGGCTATATATATATTGGCACTTAGGGTGCGAGATTCCCGAGTATCCTATATTATTCCAAATAGTTCAACGGGTATATCGAAGATATGAGATGGTAAGAATAGATATGTATCAATACAAGTATGTACGAAAACTGAATATGCATCGAACATATGGAAGGAATGAGTTCATGGTTAAATAGGTGATTCGAATACATGTTAATATTGTGATTAAATATTTTATAGTATATTATATGCATATTTTTAATGATAATTAAATGGTGAGTTTTGCTTATCATTTTCATACGAACTTACTAAGCTTTATAGCTTACTTTATTTATTTTTCTGTGTTTTATAGTGAAACCATAACTAGCTCGAATTCGGGAATCATCAGATACTTCATCACACTATCCAATTATCACCTTGGTACTTTTGAACCTAAGTGTTTTAAGTATATGGCATGTATAGGAGTTTGGTCATTTTGGTATATGGGTTGGTAATGGCTTTGGTCATTTGAATTGGTTTGTAAATGTCTAAATTATGGTTTTGTATATAGCCATTAGAGTTGGCTTAATTTGGTTGGTTTGGTTGTGTATACATATCTGCATATGGCTTTGGTTATGTGTCAAATGATGGATATGTGATGCTTGTTGATAATAGGTGTTGTGGATGTCAAATGGTTGATGAATTGAGAATTAGTATGCTTGTAGGTTTTAGTAAATTGATGCAGGTTTGAAAGTGTCCATTTAGTTGAATTGGAAATGTGAATTTGGTATAAAATGGAATAGCATTTTGTGGTACATGTGAGACTTGTTGTTGTTGGTATTGAAATGGTATGATTTATGCTTGATTGAGTTAGATGAATGCCTATATATGCTATGTTTTGGTGCCATTTGGTTTGATGTAGGTGTATGCAAATTTATGTGGCAAAATGGCTTGGTAAATAGCCTATTTTTGTCCACACGGGCAGAGACACAGGTGTGTGTCTCAGCCGTGTGTGACACATGGCTATGTTACACGGTCGTGTGTCCCCTAGTGTTGAATTAAAGATCAAGTCAGCATGCTCCACATGGCCTAGCACACGGGCATGTGAATTGGCTGTATGGCGCAAGTTAGTATACCCTACATGTTTGGCATGACCTAGCATATGGCTTGGCACACAGGCGCATGTGGCCATTTCAAGGGCACATGGGCTAGTCACACTGGCATGTGTGTTGGTCGTGTGACCCAAGTCAGAGGGTTACATGGGGTCGGACACAGGCTAGGACAGAGCCATGTGTTCCCATTTTGAATGACCACACGGCTTATGAAACGGGCATATCTTTGGCCGTGTGAGACACACTACTGGGCCACATGGACGTGTGTCCTTTGTATTTTGGAAAATTTTCTAAGTGTTTCAAAAATTTCTTGAGTTATTGGTTTAGTCCCAAACCACTTCTAAAGCATGTTTAGGGCCTCATAGGCTCGTATTAGGGACTATGTGATTGAGTTTGAATGGTAATTGCATGAAATTTGAAAATGTATGTGAAATGAATGTTTAATTGTTTTATAAGTCTGGCAATGCACACTAACCCTATTTTGGTGTTGAATACAAGTGAGGGGTGTTACATTTATTGGTATCAGAATTACGGTTTAGTCGATTCTTGGACTAACGTTGCATGTGTAAGAGTCTAGCTATACATCCCATATATAAATTGTGATAGTGTGATATCTCCTGACAGTTTTAAAATGTGTTTTCATATAGTAAATGGATCCCAATCAAGCTGTAACTGATGATGTTGAAACTAATGTGCCAGCCTCCGTTCATGGAGTAGCGCAATCAGAGTCGTGACTCGTAACAGGTAGCCAAGGAGGAGAGGCTAAAGAAGCCTTCTTTCAGATGATGAATGAGTGGTTTTCGAAGTTTGTTCGAACAAATCTGGCTGCTTAACAACCTCTACCCCTCGTAATACCTAATAGATTCCTGTAGCCCTCAAGGTGTAGAGTTTTTATGATTGAATAAGCTGCCAGTTGATAAGATTCAAAAACATAGAGCTGAAGAGTTTAGAGTTAATGTTGACGACGATCCTGAGAGAGCCGAGTTTTGGCTTGAAAATACTATCAGAGTATTTGATGAACTTTCTTGCACACCGACTGAGTGTTTAAAATGTGATGTATCACTTCTGAGGGACACAACGTATCAGTGGTGGAATACTCTAATATCAGTGGTGTCGAGAGAAAGGGTCACCTGGGAATTCTTTCAAGCTGAGTTTAGAATGAAATGCCTCAATCAACGGTTTATCGATCATGTAATAGCCTGATTTAGACCCTAGTCGGAACGGTGGTTTTGAGACCATGAATCCAAGTCAGAAAAATATTTAAAAATTACTTTCTGTGTTTAATATGTATGAATTTGTATGTGTGAAATTTTCATGATTTCATTTTGTCGTTTGAGTGCCCGATTAAATAAAAAGACTTAATCGCGTAAATTGAAAACTTGATAGTTTAAAGCATAAGGGTTGAATTGCTAGTAGCTTTATAAATTGAAGTATTTAAGTTGTAGATAAACCATTGGAACTTGTGTTGGCCGATTTTGCCCTTGTTAATATGTTTTAGTTATTAATTATAAAAGGTTAAAAAGGTAAAATATGAAATAATAATATGTTAGTATATATATTATACTATATGATAATTAAAATAAGCTTTTCATACTTCTTCTTCTTGTCGAAACTAAGCAAAAAAAAAAAAGAAATAATAGAAGCTAGGGCTCGGCCATCTTTTAAGCTCAATCAAGGTATGTGTTTGGCTCGGTTCTTGATAATTTTTGCGTTTTTGAGATCATTGCTAAGTTATCTTCAAGACCCATGCTTGAATTTTTTATTTTGATGAATATTTTGAGTTATGCCATTGATGAAAGCTTGTGATTTTTGTTTTTTGATGATGAAATATGAAAGATATATTTTATATTAACATGTTTTGTATTGGAGTTTTTGATGATTTTGAGTAATTAGGACTAAATTGAGAAAATAATAATTTGAGGGACAAAAATGTGAAACAAATGAAATATATGGACTTGTATGAATATGGGTAAGATTTGGCCTAACATGGGTATAGGGAATTTTTTCATATTTTGTGTTTTGTGTAATAGGGACTAAATTGTAAAAAGGGTAAATGTCAGGGGTAAAATGGTAATTTGCCCATTTATGTGTTTTTGGACTAAATTGAATGAAAATATGTTTGAATGAGCTTAATTTGAATATTTTTAGATCAATAACCAAAGAAATCAGATTTGGATCGGGGGAAAACGAAAGTTGTCGACTAGCTGTCCTGTTCCCTTTTATATCGCCCGAGGTAAGTTTATAAGCAAATAGATGTACTTAATTTTAATTAAATGCAAAGTATATATGATGAATTGAAATATATGAAATTATATATGCAATAGCCTAATATTGTTAAGCTTGGCAACTATGTTACGACTCCGTTTCGATCGAGTTACGACGTCCGAAAGTCCCGTATGAACCTTAGGAATAGTTAGGATACATATGCCATGACATAAAATTCTGATATGTGATGTGCGAGTAAGACCATGGCATCGATAAGTGATTTTGATATATGTGTGCGAGTAAGACCCTGTTTGGGACAGTGGCATCGATTTGTGATTACATGTAAGACCATGTCTGGGATGTTGGCATTGTATGATATGTGTGATTATCCGAGTGTCCTATCCAATTCCGAATGGTTCATTGGGCAAAGGTAAATCATGTACAGATGTGTAAAATGAGCTAAATGCCCAGGTATGAATTAGCTTGTTGGCTACTAGTAATAAGGTAAGTATATAACCTGATATTTGTTACAAGTCATGTGTAATGCTAATGATGAATATATGTGAGATTAGTATATGTATTCGGCTTTGTGACTAAATAATTTGAGTATAAATGAAATGATTCTTAACTATGTGCATATATGTGACCATGTATATTCGGCATATAGGTAATATATATGTGATGTTATATTATGATTTTCGAACTTACGTATATAAGTATATGTGTGTATGGTTTTATTATAACTATTTGTTTTTGGAAGTTGATTATTAATAAGTTAAAATAACACTACAAGAAAATAGGGATTTAGTGGCGTTATTAGTGGCGTTTGGACAAAAAACGCCACAAAGATTATGCATTAGCGGCGTTTGGAACAAAATGCCGCAAAAAACTGAGCAAAAGCGGCGTTTCTTCTCCAAACGCCAGTAAAAAATGAGAAATAGCGGCGTTTTCAAAAAACACCTCTAAAAACTAAGCAATAGCGGCTTTTCTTTTATAAATGCCGCCAAAAGTTGATCTATAGCGGCATTTTTAGTCCAAACGCCACAAAAAGTTGAATAGCCATTTCCGAATACAGTAACCGACACTCATTTCGATTTGATCTGATTTAATTTTCATATTATTTTCTTATTTTTGTTTTGAGTTCGATTTTATTTTGATATTTGAAACTGACTTTATAAAAAATATAAACGACACCATTTACTTAGCTATGAGAAAGTTTCATTTTAGTTAATTATGAAAAGTTACAAATTGATAACTAAACTATTTAGACAAGTTTTCATTTAAGTTACCAAGCTGTTAAAATCGACACTGTATGGCTTTCTCTAAACCCCTAAAACCATAAACCCCTAAACTCTAATTTCTAAAACATATATAGACCCTAATTACACTAATCCCTAAACCCTAAACCCTAAACCCTAAACCCTAAAAAAATTCATATGGATGTTGATGTGTATGTACATAGATATTAATGTAAAAGCTTATGTTTATAATAAATTGTGGAAGCAATACTTAATATTGATTAAATTTATGTTTGGGTTTAGGGTTCAATATGTAAGGTTTAAGGTCTATGGTTTAGGTTTTTATTGTTTAGGGCCGTTTAATGGTCATCATGTTAAGTTTATGGATTATGATTTGTTATTTTGGGTTTAGGGTTTAGTTTTTAACATTTTGCTATTTTGTGGTTTACTGTTTAGGGTTTAAGGTTTTAGTACGTGTTTATGGTATTATATTTTTAGGGTAAGGAGTATTGATAAAAATGAGAAAAAATCTAATTATTTTAAAAATCTAATTATTTTATGGTTTAAACAAGCAATAAGAATCTTGACGTTTATGGGTTTAGGGTTTAGGGTGCATGGAATCAGGGCTTATGGTTTAGAATTTAGATTAAAGGTTTAAGGTACGGTTTTGAGTTTAGGATTTAGTTTATAGGGGTTAAGGTTTAAGGTTTATGGTATTTGGTTTAGGGTATTAGGTTTAGGGCTTAGTCTATTGGTTTAAGGCTTAATTATACTTATAACAATTTGTGTCTAAATCAAAAGCATTAGCGGTGTTTTAGTCTAAAATGCCGCAAAAAATTTAACTTTAAATAATACGGCGCCGTTTTGGTTTTTCATTAGCGGCGAATTGTAAAAAATGCCACTAAAAATATGGGAAATTGAATAAAAATGACGTCGTTTTAAGTGGCTCGGTAGTGGAATTAGTGGAATGAAAACGACGTCATCCTAGTTGGCAGGGTAGTGGAATTAGTGGCGCTAGGAAATAAATGCTGCAATAGACCAGAATTAGTGGTGCTTATTAGAAAACACCGCTAAAAATATGAGAAAATTGAATTGAAACGGTGTCGTTTTATTTGGCTCGATTTAGGAATTAGCGGTGTTATATTGGAAATGCTGCAAAAAATCAACATTACTGGCGCTTTTTCAAAAACGCCACAAATGTCATTTTGTTTATACCAAAACTATGTCGTTTTTGTTTCATCTGTTTTAATCCAAAGCCCTCCCTCGATACTTGTTAGTTTTCCCTTAGCAAAATATCCCCAATTCCCAGAATTCCCCCCAAATCCCTAAATTTTCCCCCTCTATTCCCCCCGAATCCCTAAATTTTCCCTAAATCTAAATCCCAATCGATCCACTGCTGAAGACGCTGACCCTACCACTACTGCATCGCCCTCGACTAACCCCTCTACTGCATTGCTGTCGGTCTCCACTATTGTGGTCAATCGGTAAATCTATCTCCTCTTTCGACACTTTCTGCTATTTATGTTAATAGAAACCCATGGAACTCAGATTTCTATTGTTAAGGCTTGCTGTTGTTAGGCCTTTGATTTGTTTACTTTTCGGTAAAGGGGAAGAATTCAAACCCTCCCTTAATTTATTATTTCTTAACTCAAATTAGCTAGTAGTAGTTGTTGGGCAATGACACTGCTTAACAACTTTGATACTGCTTAACTCAAATTATGGGGTGTTGTGGTAACGACAAGGACTAGGACTGAAGCTTTCGAAAATGTACCTCTAACACATGATTTTCAGACTTAAATTGAGACCAGAAATCGTCGGTGGTGCATATCTGACATACAATTATAGAGCTACGTACAATTTTAAATTAATTAATTATGTAATACCTTCATGAATAGGACATTTATGTCAATATCGTATAGTATAAGGATGTTTTCATTACTCTGACATGTATGTAATTATTATGAAAAATATATAAATAAATCATACTTTCATAGTATTATACAGCGAGAAAAGTAATGACTTAATATGGGAAAATTACAAAGTTGCAGATAATGTAAATTTATTTTAATCGAATGGGTGTTGTTAGTATCTTTCAAGGTTGATGCCATTTGGAGGAAAAAGTAGAAAAGTATGGGATTGGAATATCAAATATCATTGGTGTTGTTTTCAACCTGGAAATTTCAATCGTATAGGCTATCTTGATGCTAAAACTGCTTTTGGCACTAAGCTATAATTGTTTCCACATTAATGTTTCTTTTTTATTTTTTTAAGGGAATTTTGTTTATGGTGGGATATTAAAATTTCACCAAGTTTTTAATTTCTTTTTTAGTGTTTCACCTATTCATGTAAATATCGATTATTGTGATGATTGATTTTAACAGTAGTTATTCAAATGTATTTATGATATTTGTGATATATACACACAAGCACATCATCATGAAGCTCTCTATTTGGTAGATTTTCCACAACCTGTCCTGGAATTGTATCAAAATCATCTTCCAAAAGATACTGACGAATCAAGTCCAAGAGGCTGAGATCAAAATTTGAAGCACTATCACAGTACATGTTTATGTGTTGGTAGAAACGACTTTGACGCTTTGAGACTACCAGGTATGGATGTTAATTTCAATGGCTCCGTTGAGTTTCTATAATTTGTTGTTTGATTATATATATATATATACCTTGAAACTTTGGGTATTAAAATATGGTTATTCGCTTTCTATTTCTGTTTTGTTTAGTCAATTCCAGGAAGTTGCTAATGGCCGAGATCTGAAACTATTTTCATCATGTTTTTGAGGTGCTGCAACTGTTCTTGAAATTTTTTTGAATGATTTCTCAACAATATGATAAAGGCTCCAATTAAATATTCATCCTATAATTGAAAGGTTTAAATATAATTATTAAATCTCTCTCCCTCCCTATTGTTAAAAAGAAGAGTCAAATTGGTTGGCAGAAGCATTAGTCCGCAGATTTACTGAAATGTAATAATACATAATAATCCTGAATTTTGTCCTTATACTATACTATACTATACTATACTATACTATACTTGACTATACTATACTAGACTGTATCAAACAATATTTTTACCCTTTAAATTTAATTTTCCAGGCTTATGTTGCAAAAATCTTCAGTTTTCTGCTATCCGGTTTGCTTAGCTGAAATCCACATTCTCTAAGGTAAGTCAGTTCTACTTCCTTTCTTTCTCCAATTTTTGTTGCTTGTTTTCCTGTGCCGTTAGCAACTCAGCATCATTGGCTTTAAATTGTTTTAAATTTTATTACCATGTTCTTCTCTAAAATTTTTTTTAATTGCTTGGATGGAGTATTTTTTAACAGAGAATATATATATACATGAAACTTTGATTTTGATTCAATTGCAAAAAAAAAAAATTGAAGAAATAGATACATACATTTATTTTCATATCGGATAAATGTAATTGTTAGTGTATACGATATATCAATGTAAAATGATACTAATTCGATAATGTTGTTAGTGATTTTATGATAATTGAATGAAATCAAAATTATATATATAAAATCACACAAAATCAAAGTTTATATATAACATTACACGTTAGATCAAAGTTTATGTATAATTTTTTATATTTATCCATTTATAATAATCACACTTTAGACTCGCTTATAGAATTTTTTATCATATCAGTAATGTATAAAATAATAATATAAAAATAATTATTTGATTAACATAAATTGAAAATTTTTAATTCTAAAAAAATAAAATATTGAATTTATAAAATTAAATATATAAATAATCAATTGTTTTCAAATTCAATTAAGTATAATAATATTTTGAAAGGGTATACTCATCATTTGTTAGTACAGTAAGGTATCATCATTAACATCATCTTCAAAATTTAAACGCTAACTTTCATTCAAAATCAAAATCAAAACCAAATCATAATATATTGATTCCCTTTTTCATATGGTTTGATAGCATGCATGCCCCATTTGGATTTTTTTTAATTTTCATTCGCTTTTTTCATTTGTTTTTTCACTAAAATTTATGGCCCATTTGGACCCATTCACACCAATTTAACAATCTCTTTTCAAACAAACTTCCCATTCCCAATTTTGAATTTCTTTTTTGGGATAAAATAACTTTTACTCCCTAATGTTGGTATTCTTTTCAAGTTAGTCTCTTAATTTTTTTTGTATACATTAATATTGAAATTGACAACTTTTTTCAATTTTTATCCTTGTGAGTACATAACATTATTCTCAATCGATTATTCTCATTATCCAACGGTTGGTTAGATGCAACGTGTTCCTTTTGATATCAAGGTTTTAATTTATAAACATCGTTGAAAGATCAGAAACATTGTCTTTTCCAGAACAAAACTTAGATGAAAATATCCCTAGTACTAGTACACAACATCAATGGGTTCGACATGATGTGGATGAAGATACTTACGAATAATGATGTAGTAAGATTTTACGATTTTTTAATTATATGTAATATTATAATTTTAATCTTGGTCATGTTATATGATTTAACTATTTTATATGTACTATTATTGTTGTAATTTGTTACTAAAATTTCAACTATTTTATGTGTATTGCAGGAAAAATGCGTAGAAGAAGATTACGAGATTTAAGTATTGTCCAGAATACTCCAAATTTGGAAGAAGCAAATAGTAAACAGTAGACAGTTGTTGGATCTTCGAATGTGTCGGAGACACTTGACGAGCCTATAGAATTTCAAAGTAATGTTAAGTTTATTTTACATGTGTGTTGACTTTTATTATTGGTTTATTTTTCAAATTTAATATAATAATATATCATTTTTCAGTTGAAAGTGGTGGGACGCGCAGAGGTCGAGGACGTACGCTACTTAAAGATTTATACGATTTAAATCCTGTCGAGCGTGTCAAAGTAAGTAGAAACAGTCATGGTCAGCCTGTTGGATCTGAAGCTCGACTTTTAGCAAGCTATTTGGGCATTATAGCACGAAATGCCAATATGTTTCCCATCAACTACGAATCATGGCATCACATGCCTGATAGCAACAAAAATCAGGCTCTCGGTAATATTAAGGTAACAAAACGTGAATGTAATTTATAATACTTTGGTTTAAGTTTCATTTATATTTACATTCTAAACTTGTGTTTTTTTAGGAGAGATTTGCTTTAGAGGTCTCGGATGACTATATCAAGAAGGCATTGGGTAAAAAATGGAGAGACCATAAAAGTACTTTGAAGAAACAATATTTTAAGAAAGACATAAGCCTCGAAGAAAAATTGCAAAATGTCTCGCCGGGAATGCTGAGGTACCAATGAGAAGATGTGGTTAGATTCTGGAATTCAAAGAAAGGAGAGGTATTACGTACTTCCAAACTCTTATATATAGTGTTTACTATATATGTAATAATAATTTCATTATGTAGGACCGTGAGCGAATTGGAACAAGCAGCAGGCAAAAACAAAAATTCACGCACACGGTAGGGTCGAGAAGTTTTGCTTCTGTAGCTGAGGCGGAGGTATTATGAATTTATTAATTCTGTCAAATATTAATGACTTTCTGCTATTAAATAATATTTTTACTACTATATTGTAGGAAGTCTCATCTGGTCAAAAAGTTGGACGCCTTCAGCTTTTTGAGATTACGCATAGGAAGAAAGATGGATCTCCTATGACATCCAAAGCTGGAGAAATTATGTTATATTTACTTAATAAATTTTTATTTATTATAAATATTTATAATGGTTTAATTCGTCGTTAATAGTTTTAAATAATGTTAAGTTATGTTGCATTCCTTTTTATTATATATTTCGTTTCTAACTCTTTCATTGATTTTTTAGGAGAAACTAGAGGAGAAGAAGACAGAGTATGAAGCGATTTCTTCGACTGATAGTTCTGTTAATCTTGAGAACATTGATAACAGAATTATCACTGAAGTTTTGGGTCCTGAAAGGTACGGTCGAGTTCAATTTAAAGGATCTGGTGTTACCCCGACCCAATATTTTGGATCTGACTCTCTACAATATATGCCTTCCGGGAGTCAAGCTCAAGCTAAAGTTTAGAGATTAAGAGACCAGATAGCTCAGATGCAAGCGAGCACAATTGGGAAAATTGTCGAGGTTCAAAGAAAATATGAAGAACTCCAACAACAACTTAGAGCGGAGGCAGCGGCAAAGAATGAGGAGGCAAAGAGCAAAGGAGGGAGGCGAGGCAAAGGCGATGATAGTAGCGAGAGCAGAGCAAAAAGTACGATGAGCTCCAGCTACAGCTTCAGCAAATGATGCAGATGTTTCAGCAGTCGCAAAAGCCGCCATCTTAGACATTAGTTTTCTCATTGCAAGAATGTTTTTAACATTGTCACATTTAACATTATTGTAAGAATATTTTGAGTTATACTTAATTTATTAATTTACATCATATATCTTTTGTTGAATTTGAAGTATTATTTAGATTTAATGTTTTTGGTTGTATTTTTATGCTACATTTGCTGTTTTTGGTTGGATTTCATGCTATATTTGTTGTATTTGGTTGGATTTAATGCAGGAAGGGTTGGATATTGGTGAAAAATGAACATTACAAATCTGCCAAAATTAGCAGCGTTTGTAAAAAAAGCGCCGCTAAAAGCCATGACTTTTAGTGGCATTTGTAAAAAAAATGCCGCTAAAAGTCTTAATCTGTAGCGGCGTTTTTTCCATAGAAACACCGTAAATTTTTGCGACATTTCCTTTAGCGGCGCTTTTTGTTGCGCTTGTGAAAATGCCACAAGTAGTTTTAACGGCGCTTAAGGCTAAAAAAAACGCCGCTAAAAGTCTGTTTTCTTGTAGTGTAACTATGTGAGTATTAGGCCAAGCGGGACAATTGTCTATGAAAATGTCTTAATTATCTCATTTGTAAGGTTGAGGTCTAGTATGATAATGTTAATGTAATTTGGTTAGTTAAAATGAGTTGAATATATCATTGGGTTGTTTATTTGCTTATGACTTACTATGCTATAAAAGTTTACTCTGTGTGTTCATGTTACTCTGTTTTATAGATTTTTGGATCAAGTTACGAGCTCGGGGATCATCAGCACAGTTCATTACACTATCTACTATTTTGGTATTTAATAAGTTGAACTCGAATTATGGCATGTATAGACTAGCCTTGGAGTTAGTTTATTTTGAAAATGTATGTATAAAAGCCATGCGAAAATGGCTTAACTCCCATGCATAAATTCGGTTTTGGTTTAATTGTGGATCAAGTCTATTTGGTTATTGTGCCGTGTGCTATGGATAATTATAATTTGTGTTATGTGATCGTATATTGAGGTTGGTTGTTGAATTCAGATATGGCATGAATGAATTGGTTGTGTTATACATATGTTTGGTCTTGGTTGAGCCTTTGTTGAAAGTGTATTCAAAATATATAATGCTTGTGTAATTGTTATGTGTTTCGGCCTTAGGGTTTATAATGGATGTTAATTGAGCTAAGATAGGTCATGTATTTGTTAGGTAAAAATCAAGACATATGCATGGTATAGATTCAGTGTTCACTTATGGATTATATTAACGATAGGAATGGCACTTAATTTGTTATTATGGTAAGTAAGACACAATGAGACTTAGCTTTGTATAAAGAGTTTGGGTTAATGATAAAGGATAAGTGTACTTGGTATTCGGTCATGTTATGCTAGTTGAGATTTATATGTTTCCATGTATGTATATATGTGCTTATGTTATGGTTGATATGTATATATGCATGATTATGTGAATTCGTTAATTATTTGTAAGTCTATGAATATGTATAAATGAATTGTGTTAGCCGAATAGACAAATAAATGAAATGGGTTTACTTATAACCGAATGCTAGTTTTTAATTTGTGTCAATATGCAAAACATATGAATTTCATCTAGACTAATACATTAATGTCGCATATACAAATAAAAGTGTAACAGCCCGATTTAGGCCCTAATCGGAACAGTGGTTTCGAGACCACGAATCTGAGTCAGAAAAATATTTTTAAATTATTTTTCGTGTTTATTTTGTGTGAAATTATATCTGTGAAATTTTCATGATTTAATTTTGTCGTTTAGGTGCTCGATTAAATAAAATGACTTAATCGTGTAAAATAAAAATTTGATAGTTTAATGTGTGAGGGCCGAATTGTTAATGTCTTTTTAATAGGAAGTTTTTATGTTGTAATTAAGCCATTAGCATGTTGTATGGACGGTATTAGACATAGATTATAAAATTTCATTATTATTTCATTAAGGGTAAAATGGAAAATGAAATAAAATGTTATAATATAACATATTATAACATAATAATAAAAAAATATTCATTATTTTCATTTCCTAATTGCCAAAACTAAAGAGAAGAACAACAAGCTAGGGTTCGGCCATCTATTTAGCTCAACCAATGTTCATTTTTTGTTCGGTTTTTGATAATTTCTACGTTTTTAGATCGTTGCTTAGTAATCGTCGAGACCCATGCTTTAATTTTTTATTTTGATGAATATTTTTAGTTGTTCCATTGTTGATAGCATGTGATTTTTGTTGTTTGATGATGAAAAATGAAAGATATGTTTTAGATTAACATGTTTTGTATTGGAGTTTTTGATGATTTTGAGTAATTAAGACTTAATTGCAAAAATAATAATTTGAGGGACTAAAATGTGAAATAAATTGAATATATGGACTTGGAGAGTGGGTAAAATTCGGCCCAACATAGTTATAGGGAAATTTTGCATATTTTGTGTTTTGTGGAATAGGGACTAAATTGTAAAAATTGTAAAAGTCAGGGGTAAAATGGTAATTTGCCAATTTATGTGTTTTTGGACTAAATTGAATGAAAATATGTTTGAATGAGCTTAATTTGAATATGTTTAGATCAAGAACAAAAGAAATCAGATTTGGACCAAGGAAAAACGAAAGTTGTCGACTAGTAGCCCTGTCCTATTTTACGACGTCCGAGGTAAGTTTATAAGCAAATAGACGTGTTTATTGGTAATTTAATGTTATATTTACATGCTGTTATGAAATGTTAGAAACTAAATATACTATGGCCGAATATGATTAAATGTGGCTACTACACTTCTGAGTTCGATTCAACCGAGTTACGACGTCTGAAAGCCCTGTATGAACATTAGGAATAGTTAGGATACATATGTCATGACATAGGATTTCGATATATGTATGCGAGTAAGTCCATGGCATCGATTTGTGATTTTGATATATGTTTATGAGTAAGACCATGTCTGGGACAGTGGCATCGAAATGTGGTTACATGTAAGACCACGTCTAGGACATTGGCATTGTACGATTCATGTGATTATCCAAGTGTCCTATCCAATTCCGAACGGTTCATCGAGCAAAAGTAAACCGTGTATGGATTGTATAATACGAGCTAAATGGTCAGGTATGAGAAAACTTGATATCTACTTAAGATAAGGTAAGAAAGTACTATAGTTATGTGTTGTAAATCTTGTACAATGCAAATGAGGAATCCATGTGTAATTGGATATGTGTATTCGGCTTGCGAATGAATGATTGTGTAGTATTGAAATGTTACTTAATATGTGTATATATAATTTGTGTATTCGGCTACCTAGGTATTACTTAAGCATAGGATGACATTTGATGATTCTTAAGTTGTATAAAAGAGTAGATGGATGTGTGGTTATTATGGCTATTAGGTTTGGAAGTTGATTTATATTGTATTAAATAATTATATATGTATTCGGCTTAGGTGGTTAATAATGTTTATGCATTTCGTTTAGTTAATATGAATCAAATATGTTTTTGAGTTGTTTATTGCTTATGACTTACTAAGCTGTGGTAGCTTACTCTGTGTATTATGTTACTCTGTTTTATAGATTTTGAGATCAAGCTGCAAGTTCGGGGACTGTCAGCCAAGCTCATCACACTATCTACTGTTTTGGTACCTTTTTAGCTAAACTTAAATTATGGCATGTATAGGTTGAAATGTGTTTTGAAATATTGGGTTTTGGTTTTGTCTATATTGAGCCATGCGAAAATGGCTTAAATCTATTATGTTTGAATTTAGTTAAGCTTAATTTGATTGTGATTATTTTGGTTATGAAATTAGGTGCTATGACTGAATGATATTTGTGTTAGGTATTTTAGGTTTTGGAAATAATAAATAATTTTGGGTAAGCATAAGGTTGATTCGGTTATGGTAAGCTTAAAGTAAAATATATGTAATTGTATGGTTGCATTAGGATAATATGTTATACATGACTTGGCGTTGCAGGTTGTTGGCTAAATCTGAACTTGGTATGAGTTGTTTTGGTGAGGTTACTATATGACATATAAAGTGTATGTATTGATTATGTGCCTATTTGCGCATAAAGCCTTACTCTAGTGAATACAATTTGTATTATAAGTTGGTTTGAAATTTATTATCATAGGGTATATGAATCTCTATTTATAAAATAAAGTTATAGGGGATAGTTATAATCAATTAGTAATTTGATAATTACTTGTTTAAAAGTTTATTGAATATGATGAAATGACTTAATATGTTTGATACATAGTATGAAATGTTTATGTTCTGTACATGTCTATAAGTGAGTGATGTTTCGAAGGTATAGAAATAATCTTCTTTAGATAATAATTACTTCTTGTTAATTAATTGAGATATGCATGCATGTATTTGGATGGATTTATGTGTTTAAATTAGGTTGTGATGGTATATAATATATGGATCAAATAATGATAATTTGCAAATGTTATTATATTTTATTAAGTTATATCTCATTATGACTCAGCAAATGTGATAAAGACAGGCAAATTTTAACAAGTTGGTATTCAGTGATGATTTGTTAAATGTTGTCATTATTTTATATTATATATTATGAATGTTTATTGAATATCTGAAGTACTCAAACTTGTAAAATGAGTAAGTCAAATTGTAGTGAGAAATTGTTAAATTGAACTTGCATTTGGCTAATGCACTGATTAATAACCAAATAAATAACAACTTTTGAAGTGTTAAATCATGAAATAGTATGTGTTTTGATGTGAAATATAAGTGTCCAACTTGATATTAAATGTATGCCGAATGTGTTATGACTTTATTTAAATGATTATATATAATAGATTTTATATATTTCATTTGTGTATAGAGTACTGTATGCAATTAAAGTGTAATAGAGTTTGAATGTCTGTATATTTTTATAAGTTAAATTAAAAGTATATTCTATTAAATGTTATTAATAATTGCAACAACTATTAATGTTAAATAATTGTTCTAAAAAAATCATGCAAGTGTACTCAAGTGAGTGTTTGGATTGTACTTTGATTGGTGATACTTCGTAACCCTAATTCGGTGACGGATACGGGATTGGGGTGTTACATTTTTATTAGTATCAGAGCTACGATTTAGTTGGTTCTAGGACTAACGTAGCACATGAGAGTCTAGCTATATATGCCATAATTATATACTGTGATAGTGTATGACTTCTGACATTTGAAATGTGTTTTCATATAGTAAATGGATCCCGACAGAGCTGTAGCTGATAATGTCGAGAGTGTAGCGCCTGCTCCCGTGCAAGGGACAGCGCCAGTTGATTCTCGACCGACTTCGAGTAATCAATAAAGTGAGGCTAAACAAGCCTTCTATCAAATTATGAATGACTGGTTAAGTCAATATATCCTGCACAACAACCTCCACCCCCGACTAATCCATCTTCGATGCTCGCTATATCTCAAGTAAGTGATCCGTTAAGATTGTATAAGCCACCTGTTAATAAAATCAGAAAACATTGGGCTGAAGAGTTTAAAGCTACCGATGAGGATGATGCTGAGCGGGCTGAGTTCTAGCTAGATAATACCATCCGTGTGTTTGATGAGCTGTCCTGTACCCCAGATGAGTTCTTAAAATGTGCCATATCCTTGCTTCGAGACACAAGATACCACTAGTGGAATACCCGAGCATCAGTAGTTCAGAGAGAGCAGGTGACCTGGGAATTCTTTCAGACTGAGTTCTGTAAGAAATATATCAGTCGGAGTTTTATCGATCAGAAGCGTAAAGAATTTCTGGAACTGAAATAGGGTCGTATGATAGTGACAGAGTATGAGCGGAAATTTGTGAGACTCAGTCGGTATGCCTGAGAGTGTGTTTCTACTGAAGCCATAATGTGTAAAAGATTTGAAGATGGACTGAATGAAGATATTAAACTGTTAGTTGGCATACTTGAGATAAAAGAGTTTGTGGTACTTGTTGAGCGAGCCTGCAAAGCTGAAGAGCTCGGGAAAGAGAAAAGAAAAGCTGACTTTGAAGCTAGAGATGTATGCAAAAGAACATCTGGTAAGTCATTCCAGTCAGTATCAAAGAAGTTCCAAGATGATTTCAGCCATTCTAAAGCCACTTCTGGTTACTCTAGACGGGATCAGAATAGACCATCAGTGAGCGAGAGCTACCTTAGTAGCAAGTGTGGGTAATGTCAAATCGAATCAACTCGAGTGTAAACACTGTGGTAAACGACATCCCAGTAGTTGTAGATTGCATGATCAGGCCTGTTTTAAATGCGGATCGACAGATCATTATATTCGAGATTGCTCAATGTTAGCTGAGGAAAATCCAATACTGCAATTCGAGGTAGACTACCCAAAAATACTGGTAATGTGAGTGGTAGTCAGAGAGGGACTAAAGATACAGCAATCAGATCTGAGGCTCGTGCACCTGCCAGAGCCTATGCTATACGTGCATAAGAGGAGGCTTTATCCCCAGATGTCATTACTGGTACATTCACTCTTTTTGATACTAATGTAATTGCATTGATTGATCCTGGTTCTACTCATTCTTATGTGTGTGAGACATTAGTATTCAACAAGACTCTGCCTGTTGAGTCTACTGAGTTTGTGATTAGAGTGTCAAACCCCTTGGATTGGTCTGTTATGGTTGACAAAGTGTGTAAGAATTGTCCCTTGATGGTTCGAGATTTGTGCTTTCTGGCTGATTTGATGCTATTGCCATTTGATGAGTTTGACATAATTTTTGGTATAGACTGGCTGACTTTGCATGATGCTGTTGTAAATTGCAAAAGGAAGATTATTGATTTACGGTGTCAGAATGGTGAGATTATCCGGGTTGAATCTAATGATCTGAACGGGTTACCCGCAGTAATTTCTTTGATGGTAGCTCAGAAATATGTGAGGAAAGGGTGTGAAGCTTATTTTGCCTACGTGCTCGATAGTAAAGTGGCTGAAAGAAACATTGAATCAGTACCTATTGTATGTGAGTATCTAGATGTGTTTTTTGAAGAATTACCGGGTTTGCCACCAATTCGGGAGGTAGAAATTGGTATTGAGTTAATGCTTGGGACGACTCCGATATCTATAGCTCAGGACAGAATGGCACCTAAAGAATTAAAAGAATTGAAATCTCATTTGCAAGAATTGACAAGTAGAGGTTTTGCGCGACCGAGTTTCTCTCCGTAGGGTGCACCTATGTTGTTTGTGAAAAAGAAAGACGAAACTATGAGGATGTGCATCGATTACAGACAGCTTAATAAGGTGACTATAAAGAATAAGTATCCGTTGCCACGGATTGATGATCTGTTTGACCAGCTGAAAGGAGCTACGGTATTTTCGAAGATAGATTTGAGATCAAGCTACTATCAGTTGCGAGTTAAAGACTCCGATGTACCAATGACTACTTTCCAAACGAGGTACGGACACTATGAGTTTTTGGTTATGCCATTTGGACTCACTAATGCACCTGCTGTTTTCATGGATTTGATGAATCAGATCTTTAAACCGTCTCTAGATCGGTTTGTGGTTGTGTTTATAGATGACATTTGTAACACCCCAAACCCATATCCGTCACCATAATAGGGTATTACTAAACAAATGTACAGTTCCGAAAATTTCATAGCAGTTCAAGTCATAAGCACATGCATATTACTAGTGCAAATCATACGTTTAATACCGTTCGAGATTTAGATCGCATCAATGCTTATAACTTAATTTTAAAAGAAAACATACAAAACATATATCATATCAACATTTACATTCTTTAAATAATAACCCTATATTCTTGTTATTAATAAAGGCTTGCATAAATACCAGTTATATAACAATTGGACTAGGTCTCATTACCACCTCTATTTCATTCATGTTTACGGTTTTAATATATATATGTCCATGTAAAATTCATACAATTATAAATATCAACTCAATTGAATAGCAAGCATCCAATCATAATTAACTCATTTCATTTCATGGTCGACTTTACTACATAATCTATTTAAACATAATTAACGATTTACAAATATCAAATGGACTTGTATCACCAAGCACATGTACTTATCAAACATATTATAAACTCGTATAATTGCACATATTTAACATGCAAAGACTCAATTAACATAATGTCCGAAGTATATGCATCTTATACGCACGTAAATTGTAATTTAAATTCAACTACAACAATATGGCCGAATATCACATATACACAAGTTATAACATAAGTTATAATAGTCATCAATTTACTACAAGCATATGTCCTAATTTTTACATGACAAACTCATGGAAAACTCTAACATACTTACTTCGATTATAGACATGTAGCCGAACCATAGATCATCTTACAAGCTATATAAATACTTAAATATACCTTCAAAATATCACAAGGATATTAAGCTACCATATTATATGACATCTTTATCAAAAGACTTAAGCAATATTTCAACCCAAAACCGAATCCAAGCCTAGTAATAAAGTTGTTCCATTACACCAAATACTTACCACAATACAAACCACAATCAAGCATAATCGCACACTTATTAAACCAAAAACATGAACGTCATAACTAAGCACACATAAACCGAATCTAAACATATATATATAGCAATCCATTTTTGCATGGCTTTTAATACCCAACCAAATATTCAGCGTTTCCAAAACACACTTTAGTCTATACATGCCATAATTTATGTTTAGCTTATAAAGATACCAAAAGAGTTGATAGTGTGATGAGCTTGGCCGACAGTCCCTGAGCTTGTAGCTTGACTTCAAAATCTATAAAATAAACAAAGATACATACAGTAAGCTAACATAGCTTAGTAAGTCATAAGCAAATAGTAAACCCAACAAAGTATTTAACTCAATTAAGCTTACTAATATTTACAGTAACTAAATACCGTTTAATCTCAAGTTATAACTTGTAAGTACATTCACATATATATATATTCGCACTTAAACATCATCTTGGTCGAATGATTAAGAAGACAAACCTTGTCTATTTATCAATAAACTTACCAACCACTTTGTTTTACTCTGCCGAATGCACTTATTAATTTATACACACGATCAAGAGTTAAAATATTACAACAAGTAATTGCATTCTTACTTGGCCGAATACTTACCTGACCATTTGGGCTTATTAATATTCAACTTCTCAAAACCACCAATAATATTATAATCATGCTCGCATATATTTTTATACCTAAGCTTAAAACTCACTATGTAGTATCGCATATATATACATATATATAAATAGACAACAAGGCCAATTATATCTAAACACACATTTCGCTTAATTACAAGTCATTTACTCATACTCAACTTATATAACTACAACCCGAATATACATATACTAACATCACTTAAAATCATTATCATCAATTATGCATGAATAAGACAAATATCAAGTACCAACTTAGCTTATCGTTAATAGCCAAACAACTAATTCATACCTGGCTATTTAACTCATATTATGCAATCATGCACAATTTATCTTTGCCTGATGAACCATTCTAAATTGGATAGGATACTCGAATAATCACATAAATCGTACAATGCCAACGTCCTAGACGTGGTCTTACATGTAGCTACATATCGATGCCACTGTCTCAGACAGGGTCTTACTCGTAAACACATATCGGAATCACAAATCGATGCCATGGTCTTACTCGCACACATATATCGGAATCCTATGTCATGACATATGTATCCTAGCTATTCCTAAGGTTCATACGGGACTTTCGGACGTCGTCTCTCGGTCAAATCGAACTCAGAAATATAGTAACTATATTCAAACACATTCGGCTATAACATATTTTAATCTTAGAATTTCACAAAAACATGTAATTATAACATTAAGCTATCAGTAAACCCGTCTATTTGCTAATAAACTTACCTCTGACGTCGTAAAACGGAATCGGGTAGCTAGTCAACAACTTTCGTTTATCCCCGATCCAAGTCTGATTTCTTTGGTTCTTGATCTAAACATATTCAAATTAAGCTCATTCAAACATATTTTCATTCAATTTAGTCCAAAAACACATAAATAAGAAGATTACCATTTTACCCCTAACATTTACAATTTTTACAATTTAGTCCCTATTGCACAAAACACAAAATACACAAAATTTCACAACACCCATGTTAGGCCGAATAGTACCCATGCTCATACAAGTCCATATATTTTATAAATTTCACATTTTAGTCCCTCAAATTATTATTTTTGCAATTAAGTCCTAATTACTCAGAATCATTCAAAAACTCCAATACCAAATATGTTAATCTAAAACATATCTTCCATTTTTCATCATCAAACAACAAAAATAACAAGCTATAAACAATGGCACAACTCAAAATGTTCATCAAAATAAAAAATTCAAGCATAGGTTTTGTACTACTCGAAGCAACGATCTCAAAAACATAGAAATTATCAAAAACTGACAAAGAACGAACCTTGATTTTAGCTTGGAAGATGGCCGAACCTAACTTATCCTATTTTTTTTGTTTATATTCAGATATGGTAAAAATAATAATATGAGCACTTTGTTTTATTTATCATATATTATAACATTTATATTACTTATTATTATTTTACCTTTTTAACCTTAGTTAATAAATTATAAAATCACATATATCATGCCCACTACCATCCAACATCATATATAATGGGCTAATTTCATCATAAATACTCCCATTTAGAAAGCCATTAACAAATAAGCCCTTTACTAAATAAACTACCCACTTTTCAATTTACGCGATTAAGTCCTTTTATTTAATCGGACACCTAAATGACAAAATTAAATCACGAAAATTTGACAGATATAAATTCACTCAAAATAAACACATAAAATAATTTTTTAATATTTTTTACTCAGATTCGTGGTCCCAAAACCACTGTTCCGATTAGGGTCTAAATCAGGTTGTTACAGCTCTCCCTCCCTTAGGGATTTTCGTCCTCGAAAATCATACCGATGAATAGGTTCAAAAAACGTTCTCTCATTGTATCCTCTGGCTCCCATGTTGCTTCCTCCACTCCATGCTTATGCCACAATACTTTAACGAACAGAATCTTCTTATTTCGCAACTCTTTAATCTCACGAGTTAAAATGCGAATCGGTTCTTCTTCGTAGTCATATCAGGTTGAATTTTAATCTCAGACTGACTAATCACATGTGAAGGATCAGATTGATACCTCTGAAGCATTGAAACATGGAATAAATTATGGATCTTTTCTAATTCAGGTGGCAACGATAATCTGTAAGAAATTGGCCCAATACGCTCTATTACCTCATACAGCCCAATAAACCTCGGACTCAATTTGCCTTTACGACCGAATCTAAGTATTTTCTTCCACAGTGAGACTTTCAAGAAAACTTTATCTCCGATCTGAAATTATATATCTTTACGTTTTAAGTCCGCATAAGATTTTTGACAATCTGACGCTGCTTTCAAACTTTCATGGATCACTTTCACTTTTTGTTTAGTTTCTCTGATCAAGTCAACCCCGTGTATCTTATTTTCACTGAGCTCAATCCAGTATAATGGCGTACGACATTTATGACCATACAAATCCTCATAAGGTGTTATTTTAATACTCGATTGATAGCTGTTGTTATATTCAAATTCAATCAGAGGTAGATATCATTCCCACGTGCCTTCAAACTCAAGAATACAACATCTCAACATATCCTCAAGTATCTGAATGATTCGCTCAGACTGGCCATCTGTTTGCGGATGGAAAGTAGTACTGAAATGTAATTTCGTACCTAGTGCATCTTGTAGTTTCTTCTAAAACCGTGATGTAAACCTCAAATCTCGATCCGAAATAATGGATATAGGCACGCCATGTAATCTCACAATCTGAGAGACATATAATTCAGCTAGCTTATCAAGTGAGTAGTCCGTACGTATCGGAAGAAAATGAGCCGATTTAGTCAATCTATCAAAAACAACCTAAATTGCATCTTTCTTGCTCGGTGTCAATGGTAAACCAGATACAAAATCCATCGTGACTCTATCCCACTTCCACTCAGCTATCATGATAGGCTGAAGCAATCCTAAAGGCACTTGATGTTCAACTTTTACTTGTTGACAGACTAAACATCTTGCAACAAAGTCAGAAATGTCTCACTTCATACCATGCCACCAGTAAAGCTGTTTCAGATCATTATCATCTTTGTACTACCTAAATGAATAGATAATCGACTGCTGTGAGCTTCATTCAAAATCATCTGAATCAACTCTGAATTCCTCGAGATGCATATTCGGTCTCTGAACTTCAAACAGTCATCAACATCAACTCTGAACTCTGTGTCAGCATCCGTCTCACACTGAGCTCATTTTGCAATCAATTCATTATCAACCTTCTGGGCATCACATATTTGTTGAACAAATAACGATCTAGCTTTCAATTCAGCTACTATCGAACCATCATCAGACATGGCCAAATGCGTATTCATTGCACGCAAAGGAAACAGTGACTTTCGGCTTAAAACATCAACAACAACGTTAGCCTTCCCTGGGTGGTAGTCAATCACAAGCTCATAATCTTTTAGTAATTCTAACCATCGACGTTGTCCCAAATTCAAATCTTTCTGAGTCATCAAGTATTTTAGGCTCTTGTGATCAGAATAAACATGACATTTCTCACTGAACGAATAGTGGCACCAAATTTTCAAGGCGAATACAATGGCTGCCAATTCTAGGTCATGTGTCAGATAGTTCTTTTCATGTGGCTTCAACTGTCTCGAGGCATAAGCTATCACTCTGCCTTCTTGCATCAGAACACATCCCAAACCATTTAATGATGCATCACTATAAATAATAAAATTTTTACCCGATTCTGGCTAAACTAGCACTAGAGCTTCAGTCAAAAGGGCTTTCAACTGATCAAAGCTTTTCTAGCACTTCTTTGACCACTCAAACTTAACATCTTTTTGCAATAGCTTTGTCATCGGGGCTGCAATCATAGAGAAACCTTTTACGAACCGTCTTTAATAACCAGCAAGTCCCAGAAAGCTTCGACCTTCAGAAACATTCTTCAGAGGTTTTCAATCCAGCATAGCTGAAATTTTGCTCGGATCCACCCGAATACGTGATGCTGATACCACATGGCCCAAAAAACTGACTTCATTTAACCAAAACTCAAATTTACTAAATTTCGTGTACAACTGTTTATCTCGCAAGGTCTGCTGCACAAGTCTCAAATGTTCGGCATGTTCAGCTTCATCTCGAGAGTAGATCAGAATGTCATCTATAAACACAACCACAAATCGATCCAGGTACGGTCTGAAGATCCGATTCATCAAATCCATGAAAATGGTAGGTGCGTTACTGAGTCCGAAAGGCATAACCAGAAAGTCATAGTGTCCGTACCTCGTTGTGAAAGCAGTCTTTGGAACATTTGAATCTTTAACTCGCAACTGATAGTAGCCTGATCTCAAATCTATCTTCAAAAATACTGTAGCCCCTTTTAGTTGGTCAAACAGATCATCAATCCGTGGCAACAGATACTTATTCTTTATAGTAACCTTATTAAGCTATCTGTAATCGATGCACATTCTCATAGTTCCATCTTTCTTTTTCACAAACAACACAGGTGCACCCTACGAAGAAAAACTCGGTCGCGCGAAACCTCTATCTGTCAATTCTTGCAACTAAGCTTTCAATTCTTTTAATTCTGTTGGTGCCATTCTGTACGGAGCTATGGATATCTATGGATATTAGAGTCATCCCAAGTACTAACTCAATACCAAACTCTATTTCTCGAATAGGTGGAAAACTCGGTAATTCTTCTGGAAACACATCCGAATATTCACATACAGTAGGTACTGACTCAGTGTTTCTCTCAACCGCTTTACTGTCGAGCACATAGGCAAAATAAGCTTCACACCCTTTTCTCACATATTTATGTGCTAGCATCGAAGAAATCACTGCTGGTAAACCATATAAATCACTAGATTCAATCCAAATAACTTCATCATTCTGGCTCCGTAAATCAATGGTCTTCCTTTTGCAGTTTACAACAACATCATGTGAAGTAAACCAATCCATACCCAGAATTATGTCGAACTCATCAAATGGAAGCAACATCAAATTAGCCAAAAAACATAGATCTCGAACCATCAAAGGACAATTCTTACACACTGGCCGAAGGGGTTTGACACTCTCACCACAAACTCAGTAGACTCAACAGGCAGAGTCTTGCTGAATACTAATGTCTCACATACATAAGAATGAGTAGAACCAGGATCAATCAATGCAATTATATTAGTATCATAAAGAGTAAATGTACCAGTAATAATATCTGGGGATGAAGCCTCCTCTCGTGCACATATAGCATAGGCTCTGGTAGGTGCACGAGCCTCAGATCTGATTGCCGTATCTTTAGTCCCTCTCTGACTACCACTCGTATTACCAGCATTTCTGGGTGGTCTACCTCAAGCTGCAGTGTTACCCGATCTCATATTTTACGCTGGATTTTCCTCAGCTAACATTGGGCAATCTGGAATATAATAATCTACCGATCCACATTTAAAACAAGCCCAATCATGTAATCTGCAACTGCCAGGATGTCGTTTACCACAGTGTTTACACTCGGGCTAATTGGATCTGACATTACTCACACACGCTACTGAGGTAGCTCTCGAGCTCACCAGTGGTCTGCTCTGGTCTCGCTAAGAATAACCTAAAATGGCTTTTGAGCGACTGAAATCATCTCAGAATTTCTTTGGCGCCGACTGAATTGACCTGCTGAATGATTTCTTACGCGAGTCTCTAGCTTTAAAATCAGCTTTCTTTTTCACTTTCCCGAGCTCCTCAGCTTTATAGGCTCGCTCAACAAGTACCACAAACTATTTTCTCTCAAGTATGCCAACTAACAGCTTAATGTCTTCATTCATCCCATTTTCAAATCTTTTACACATTATGGCCTCAGTAAAAACACACTCCCGTGAATACCGATTGAGTCTCACAAATTTTTGCTCATAATTTGTCACAGCCATCTGACCCTGTTTCAGCTCTAGAAATTCTTTACACTTTTGGTCGATAAATCTTTGGCTGATATATTTCTTACGGAACTCAACCTGAAAGAATTCCCAAGTCACCTGCTCTCTCGAAACTACTGATACTAGGGTATTCCATTAGTGGTATGTTGTATCTTGAAGTAGGGATATAGCACATTTCAAACATTCACCAGGAGTACAGGACAGCTCATCAAACACACGAATGGTATTATCAAGCCAAAACTCAGCCCGATCAACGTCATCTTCATTAGTGGCTTTAAACTCTTCAGCCCCATGTTTTCTAATTTTATCGACAGGCGGTCTATTCAATCGCAACGGATCACTTACTTGAGGTATAGCAGGCATCGAAGATGGATTAATCAGGGGTGAAGGTTGTTCTGCAGCCGAGTTAGTCCGAATATATTGGGTGAACCAGTCATTCATCATTTGATAAAAGGCTTGTTTAGCCTCACTTTCTTGATTACTCGAAGTCTGTTGAGAATCAACCGACGCTATCCCTTGCACGGGAGCAGGTGCTACGCTCTCCAGATCATCAGCTACAACTCTGTCGGGATCCATTTACTATATAAAAACACATTTCAAATATCAGAAGTCATCACACTATTGCAATATATAATTATGGCATGTATAGCTAAACTCACACGCGCTACGTTAATCCTAGGTAGCTCTGAAACCAATAAAATATAACACCCCTAACCCATATCTGTCGTTACAATAGGGTATTACTAAACAAATGTACAGTTTCAAAAATTTCATAGCAGTTCAAGTCATAAGCACATGTTTATTACTAATGTAAATCATGCGTTCAATACCGTTTGAGATTTAGATCGCATCAATGCTTATAACTTAATTTTAAAAGAAAACATACAAAACATATATCATATCAACATTTACATTCTTTAAATAATAACTATATATTGTTGTTATCAATAAAGTCCTGCATAAATACCAGTTATATAACAATTGGACTAGGTCTCATTACCACCTCTTTTTTATTCATGTTTGCGGTTTTAATATATATATGTCCATGTAAAATTCATACAATTATAAATATCAACTCAATTGAATAGAAAACATCCAATTATAATTAACTCATTTCATTTCAGGGTCGACTTTACTACATAATCCATTTAAACATAATTAACGATTTACAAATATCAAATGGACTTGTATCACCAAGCACATGTACTTATCAAACATATTATAAACTCGTATAATTGCACATATTTAACATACAAAGACTTAATTAACATAATGTCCAAAGTATATGCATCTTATACGCACGTAAATTGTAATTTAAATTCAACTACAACAATATGTCTGAATATCACATATACACAAGTTCTAGCATAAGTTATAATAGTCATCAATTTACTGCAAGCATATATCCTAATTTTTACATGACAAACTCACGGCAAACTTTAACATACTTACTTTGATTATAGACATGTAGCCGAACCATAGATCATCTTACAAGCTATATAAATACTTAAATATACCTTCAAAATATCACAAGAATATTAAGCTACCATATCATATGGCATCTTGATCAAAAGACTTAAGCAATATTCCAAACCAAAACCGAATCCAAGCCTAGTAAAAAATTCATTCCATTACACCAAATACTTACCACAATACAAACCACAATCAAGCATAATCGCACACATATTAAACCAAAAACATGAACGTCATAACTAAGGACACATAAATCGAATCTAAACATATATATAGCAAGCCATTTTCGTATGGCTTTTAATACACAACCAAATATTCAGCATTTCCAAAACACACTTTAGTCTATACATGCCATAATTTGTCTTTAGCTTATAAAGATACCAAAAGAGCTGATAGTATGACGAGCTTGGCTGACAGTCCCTGAGCTTGTAGTTTGACTTCAAAATATATAAAACAAAGATACATACAAAATGCTAACATAGCTTAGTAAGTCATAAGAAAATAGTAAACCCAACAAAGTATTTAACTCAATTAAGCTTACTAATATTTACAGTAACTAAATACCGTTTAATCTCAAGTTATAACTTCTAAGTATATTCACATATATATATGTTCGCACTTAAACATCATCTTGGTCGAATGATTAAGAAGACACACCTTGTCTATTTATCAATCAACTTACCAACCACTTTGTTTTACTCTGCCGAATGCACATATTAATTTATACTCACGATCAAGAGTTAAAATATTACAACAAGTAATTGCATTCTTACTTGGTCGAATACTTACTTGACCATTTGGGCATATTAATATTAAACTTCTCAAAACCACCAATAATATTATAATCATGCTTGTATATATTATATAAGCTTAAAACTCACTATCTAGTATCGCATATATATACATATATATATAAATAGACAACAAGGCCAATTATATCTAAACACACATTTCGCTTAATTACAAGTCATTTACTCATACTCAACTTATATAACTACAACCCGAATATACATATACTAACATCACTTAAAATCATTATCATCAATTATGCATGAATAAGACAAATATCAAGTACCAACTTAGCTTATCGTTAATAGCCAAACAACTAATTCATACCTGGCTGTTTAACTCATATCGATGCCACTATCCCAGACAGGGTCTTACTCGTAAACACATATCGAAATCACAAATCGATGCCATGGACTTACTCGCACACATATATTAGAATCCTATGTCATGACATATGTATCCTAGCTATTTCTAAGGTTCATACGGGACTTTCGGACATCGTCTCTCAGTCAAATTGAACTCAGAAATATAGTAACTATATTCAAACACATTCAACTATAGCATAATTTAATCTTAGCATTTCACAGCAGCATGTAATTATAACATTAAACTATCAATAAACCCGTCTATTCGCTAATAAACTTACCTCTGACATCGTAAAACGGAATTGGGCAGCTAGTCGACAACTTTCGCTTTTCCCATATCTAAGTTTGATTTCTTTGGTTCTTGATCTAAACATATTCAAATTAAGCTCATTCAAACATATATTCATTCAATTTAGTCCAAAAAGACATAAATAGACAAATTACCATTTTACCCTTAACATTTACAATTTATACAATTTAGTCCCTATTGCACAAAACACAAAATACACAAAATTTCACAACACCCATGTTAGGCCGAATAGTACCCATGCTCATACAAGTCCATATATTTTATAAATTTCACATTTTAGTCCCTTAAATTATTATTTTTGCAATTAAGTCCTAATTACTCAAAATCATCAAAAACTCCAATACAAAATATGTTAATCTAAAACATATCTTCCATTTTTCATCATCAAACAACAAAAATCATAAGCTATCAACAATGGCACAACTCAAAATATTCATCAAAATAAAAAATTCAAGCATGGGTCTTGTAGTACTCGAAGCAACGATCTCAAAAACGTAGAAATTATCAAAAACCGACAAAGAACGAACCTTGATTTTAGCTTGGAAGATGGCCAAACCTAACTTCTCCTATTTCTTTTGTTTATATTCGGCTATGGTGAAAATAATAATATGATCACTTAGTTTTATTTATCATATATTATAACATTTATATTACTTATTATTATTTTACCTTTTTAACCTTAGTTAATAAATTATAAAATCACATATATCATGCCCACTACCATCCAAAATCATATATAATGGGCTAATTTCATCATAAATACTCCCATTTAGAAAGCCATTAACAAATCAGCCTTTTACTAAATAAACTACCCACTTTTCAATTTATGCGATTAAGTCCTTTAATTTAATCAGACACGTAAACGACAAAATTAAATCACGAAAATTTCACAGATATAAATTCACACAAAATAAACACATAAAATAATTTTTAAATATTTTTTACTCCAATTCGTGGTCCCAAAACCACCATTCCGATTAGGGTCCAAAATTGGGCTGTTACAACATTTTGATCTACTCCCGAGATGAAGCTAAACATGCCGAACATTTGAGATTTGTGTTGCAGACATTGCGAGATAAATAGTTATATGCGAAATTCAGTAAATGTGAGTTCTGGTTAAGTGAAGTTAGTTTTCTAGGCCATGTAGTATCAACATCAGGTATTCAGGTGGACCCGAGCAAAATTTCAGCTATATTGGATTGGAAACCTCCGAAGAATATTTCTGAAGTCTAAAGTTTTCTGGGACTTGCTGGTTATTATAGACGGTTCGTGAAAGGTTTCTCATGATTGCAACCCCGATAACAAAACTATTGCAAAAACATGTTAAGTTCGAGTGGTCAGAGAAGTGCCGGAAAAGCTTTGATCAGTTGAAAGCCCTATTGGCCGAAGCCCCGGTGCTAGTTCAGCCAGAATCAGGTAAAGAATTTGTTATTTATAGTGATGCATCTTTGAATGGTTTGGGCTGTGTTGTGATGCAGGAAGGAAAAGTTATAGCTTATGCCTCGAGACAGTTGAAGCCACATGAAAGGAGCTATCTGACACATGACCTAGAATTGGCAGCCATTGTGTTCGTATTGAAAATTTGGCGTCACTATTTGTTTGGTGAGAAATGTCATGTTTATTCTGATCATAAAATCCAAAAATACTTGATGACTTAGAAAGATCTGAATTTGAGACAATGTTGATGGTTAGAATTGCTAAAAGACTACGAGCTTGTGATTGATTATCACCAGGGAAAGGCTAATGTTGGTGCTGATGCTTTAAGCCAGAAATCACTGTTTTCTCTGCATGCAATGAATGTGCATATGGCTATGTCTGATGATGGTTCAATGATATATGAATTGAAAGCAAGATCGTTATTTATTCAACAAATTTGTGATGCCCAGAAGGTTGATAATGAGTTGATCGCACAACGAGCTCAGTGTGAGGCGGATGCTGATTCAAAATTTAGAATAGATGTTGATGACTGTTTAAAATTCAGAAACCGAATATGTGTTCCAAGGAATTCAGAGTTGATTCAGATGATTTTTAATGAAGCTTATAGTAGTCGATTATCTGTTCACCCAGGTAGTACAAAGATGTATAATGATCTAAAATAGCTTTATTGGTGGCATGGTATGAAACGAGACATTTCAAATTTTATTGCGAAATGTTTGGTCTGTCAGCAAGTAAAAGCCGAGCATCAGGTACCTTCTGGATTGCTTCAGTCGATTATGATACCTGAGTGGAAGTAGGATAGAGTCACGATGGATTTTGTATCTGGTCTACCGTTGTCATCGAGCAAGAAAGATGCAATCTGGGTTATTGTGGATAGATTGACTAAATCGGCTCATTTTGTTCCGATACGTACAGACTACTTATTGGATAAACTAGTTGAATTGTATGTTTCTCAGATTGTGAGATTACACAGTGTGCCTATATCTATTGTTTCAGATAGAGATCCGAGGTTTACATCACGGTTTTGGAAGAAACTGCAAGATGCACTAGGTAGGAAATTACATTTCAGTATTACTTTCCATCCACAAACAGATGGCCAGTCTGAGTGAATCATTCAGATACTTGAAGATATGTTGAGATGTTGCATTCTCGAGTTTGAATGTACGTAGGAATGATACCTACCTCTAATTGAATTTGTATGTAACGCCCCAAATTTTGGGCCTAGATGAATTGGGCTTTGGGCTTTAGGTCTCATAAAATTTTTTTAAGTGAGCAAGAAAATAACAAATGACATGTTGGCTATAAGGGTTTAAGGAATTTAGAGTGTCTAGGTATGTTGGAGAAGTTCTGGGTTCGAGTTTTTTGGTGGACGAATTTAAATTTAATTATTAAAAGAACCAGGGTTGGGAGTAGTTGGGTTTTTAAATAAAAATAGGGGAAAATGGCATCAAAAAACCTTGTGGTGGAGTGGCTAAGTAACGCCACTTAGGGTGTAGAGAGGTGGCGTTAGTGGTTAGCAAGGAGATTCGAGGTTCGAATCCTAGCTTAGTATTTTTAGAAGTTTAATTTTGGCCTTCTAGAAGGTTGGAAGTGGTGTGATGATGGACTTCAAGGGAAGTGTTCAGAAGACAGATTTGAGGAAAGGATTAAGGGGTTATCAAGGAGAAAAATGAGGAGATGAGAAGTGAGGAGGAGGTGGAGCCGAATTGGGAAGCTGGGCATGAGAAATTCAGCTATAAGGGCTATAAATAAGTGCCGAATGCAAGGTTGCCAGGCTAATGTTGAAATCTCTTTCATCTTTTTGCCAGAAACCCTTTTCCCTAAAAGCCTAAAACCCTCTGTTTTACTTTCTTTTCTTTGTGCCGATTTCCATCCTTCCTCTACACAATTTTCTTTGTTTCACTTTTAGGTTAGCCGATTCCTTCTTCTACTCTTCTTTTTTAATTTGTGCCAAATAAACCTTATTCACCATACTAGTTTGAAAGTCGAAAAGCCGAATCTCCCTTGGGCCGATTACTCTTTTAGTGTAAGTACCTTATCTCTTTTTCGGCTAGTATTGTTAATACCGAGTACTTCCCTCCCTCACTCATTCTAATCCATTCTGGTAGGGAATTAGTATCGGGTCTCAGATCTTAGCTCTCTGCCGAAATTGCTCCTAAGGTGTTTTGCGGTTTTGGTAAGTATTCCTCTCTTGTTAGCTAAGGTTGGCCGAATGGTCTTAAGTTAGATAATGGGGTGAATTATATTGGATGCGAGTCCCCTAGTATTTGGTTTTAATGAGTAAGATTAATACAGATCTAGGGAATACGTGATCAAGGAAAAGCTACAAGGGATTGGTGTTCAAGGTAAGGTTAATGTGAGGTTTTGATTTTGGGTAAAATATGTATTAAGCATACGATTAATTGAAGGGTGATATCATTTGTAGGTTTACGACTAAGGGAAATTGTAGCACGCTCTATTACCAGGTGTGTACATAAACTGCACAAACAATGAATCGGCAAAAGTCGAAAAGTCGAAATGTCGAAAAACTGAAATGCCAAAAAGCCGAAAGTTTGGCTACGGTAGATTTGTGAGTGCGTGAACACTCGTAAGGGGGAAACCGATAGGTTTCCTGAAGCCCCATGGGCGATTCCATGGGCTTGGGCTGTGAGCTGACCAACCGATCCAGAATAGGCTAAATAGGCCTAACGGGCTGTTGGGCCCATAATAGGAAAAAATTGATAATTGATGCTATGTGATAAAAATTCGTATGTGAGCATGTGTATAATGTGATTTGGGCCTAATGGGCCATATAAATGTGAATTAGGCCTAGTGGGCCGTATACAGGTATGTAAATTTGACTGGGCTGTGCAAGGGGTTTTGGGCCTAGTATATGATGACTACATAACACTTAATTAATTTATTGCGACCGTGGACAAGTCAAAGGGTTAAGGTGTGGCAACGGGTATATACATGTCTGGGATTGGATCTAGGGAGAGCTTGGTACTTAAGCAGTCTCAATGACTCACCTTCTCTTTTCTAGAATCCTTCCTGGTGCATAGTATTCGTTCATCTTAGCGCACGGGATTTGTTAACGGGCCAAGGTATGTGAAAATCATAAAGAAAGGGAAAATTATCGAAATGCCCTTAAGGGAAAAAATGACCAAAATACCCCTAAGTGTTGAAGGTAACTTTTATGGATGTGAAATGCATACATATGATATTTTGCTTAGGTTGCATATAGGTTGGGAATTTTGGAACAGAGGAAGTATATAAGGATCATATGGTTGCTTGACGACTGTGGATCTACTAAAGGCTTTATAAGCCCATTATATGATTAGCAACTTACTGCAATGAAGGTAGTTCCGCAACTGGGCTACCATTGAAGTGTATCAGTTGGGTGGGTCGATATTTATATCCCCACATAAAGTGTACCGGGGGATGGAGCTGAAGTGTAATGGATGGATTATTGGGGTGGGTTGCATTGCACTGCATTGCATGTGTGATTTTATGATGATTGATGAATGCTTGCTGCTCGACTAGGGTGTACACACTGAGTTTGAAAAAACTCACCCCTTCTTTTATTTTTCTCAGGTAATGCTCAATCGGAGGTTCAAGGTCTGGAGGGACTCTGGGTGGCCAGCTAGCAAGACAACTTGGACTTGGTTGTTTCAAAAGCATTTAGTTCCTAATTTATTAAGTGATTTTAGACTGGATTGTAATAAGGCCTCCCCTTTTTGTTATTATTTGGATTATTATTCTTAAGCATTGTAATTGCGAGAAGTTGAACAGGGATTTTCTAAACCATAGTTTTTATTTACTACGTTTCTGCATCCAAACTTTTAATTGATAAACTTTCTTAAATCAAATGTTTTAAACAAAGCTTTCACAATTGAAAAGAGTGTTTTCATAAGTTAACTAAGGTTTCATATATTAAAGAACGTATTTCAATGAAAATAAGGTTTTCGCAAAAACACTTCAATGCGATGCGCCAGATTCGACCATAACGTCTGAGCCGAGTTTGGGGTATTACATTTAGTGGTATCAGAGCTCAGGTTGCAAAACTCGAGATGTGAAGTGGGACTTATTATTTTGTTTTTTTTCTTTTTTTAATAAAAAATAAAATATATTTTGGATCACATTGTTTTGGAAAAAGGGAAAACTTCCTGAGCGGCACACCGAGCCTCTGACATCAAACCAAGTAAGTTCTTCTATTCTTAAGCTTGTTTAAATTGTTATACAGCAGATAGATAGAGGGCTACTTTAGATGATTTTGTTAGAATGGAACTGAAGCCCGTAGGATCTGGAAACTGTAGAGGATTTTCAAAAACAATCTTCTCTTTAAATATTTTCATAAAACATCAGTTTAATTATTAAACTAACTAAAACTTCATAAAAATTTCTAATTCAGATAATACGTGAATCGACGATGAGTGCTAGAAGGGGTGCGAGAGGAAGTATTAGAGCTGAATCGTCGACATCAGGCCATATGTCCGATGTTGGAGTAGAAGAGGCTCCGGCCTCACCTATGGCTGGGAATGGACTATATGATCGGGCCGCGGAAGAAGATGTGTAACGCCCCGTACCCGAGACCGTTTCCAGAGTCGAACACGAGGTGTTAACAGACTTAATTCATTGCTTAAACAGCTCAAACAATTTAATTTTAGAAATTCCAGACAAGCTGGCTAACTGCATCACAGTTGCTTAAAAATTCATATCTCGAGTTCTGAAACTCAAAATCCAATTCCTTAAATTTTCCCTGAAACTAGACTCATATATATATTTATTAATTTTTTTCTAGAATTTTTGGCTAGGCCAATTAGTACAGTTTATTAGTTAAAGTCTCCCCTGTTTCAGGGTTCGACTGCTCTGACCTCTGTGTATTACGAATCAGATATCTCTCTGTAGATAATTTCAATGACTATGAAGTTTATTTCTCTTAAAACTAGACTCAATAATAATTTCATATATGTAAGGAAAAAATCCTAATTGTTTTTGTACAATTTATGGTGAATTTTTAAAATCAGAACAGGGGATTCAGAGATCGCTCTGACCCTGTTCCACCAAAACTTAAATATCTCATAAAATATAACTCATTTACCTGTTTCGTTTCTTCCATATGAAAATAGACTCATCAAGATTCGATTCAATAATTTATTCATTATTTAATTCCATTTATAATATTTTTAGTGATTTTTCAAATTCACATCACTATTGCTGTCTGAATCTATTTTATGATACATTTTAGCTATTTCATGGTTTCCATGGATTAGCTAGCAATTTGACATACATAACACCAAATATGATCATAATTAGCCATTCCAATGGCTAATCATTACCAAGCATTTTTATACCACTCAATAGCCATATCATAAGACCATATATACAAAATGATTATAATGCTATACATGCCATACTCAAAATATACAAGCCATTATGCCAACATGGTATACGGATAGTGTGAGCGTGCCTCCGACCGTTCCCGATTTCAGAGCTGGCTTGTCAACACTACAAGGAATGAAAAGGAGGGAGTAAGAATAAATGATTAGTAAGTTCACATGCAAATAGCAAGTAACATAACCATATAAGCAAACATAAAACATCATTTGCATAATCATCACCAAGACATTCATATCATATTTTCATTTATCATCTTGCCATATTGTTGTTATATCGATTTTTCAACCCGAGGGTTAAGTACATACCTATTCAAAGTATCCATTTCACAACACTTACCAATACGTCCCTTTCATCTTGAGTATTCCTCCATTGAGTAGAACTTTACCCGTTGAACACATCGGAATATAATTCGGATACATGGAAAGTTTGCACATAAGTGCCACATATGTAGCCAAGCTACTATGTAACCCGCCCATAAGCGAAATCGAACTCAACTCAACGAGCTCGGGCGTTCGAATCCATAAGTGAACTCGGACTCAACTCAACGAGCTCGGATGCCTAGTTACATCTCACGAACTCGGACTCAACTCAACGAGTTCGGACATTTGCATCCATAAGTGAACTCGGACTCAACTCAATGAATTCGGATGCCCAAATATCCCAATGACATGTCACTTGTATCCTAATCCATTCCTAAGATTCAACGGGACCTTTTTCTCAATCATACGTCTCAACCATCTTCTACGGAATGCCGATACCGATACTCGGTAGTATTTCACATTTTCCAAGTATATCACATAATTTGACATATTATCAAACAATTATCACGAGTATAATATTTCATAATAATTATCATATCATTTAAATAACATAAAAACATTTAAAATAATAACTATGTTACCAACATTTACATATGAACTTACCTAGTATGCGAAAATGGCTGCTTTTACCATTTTGTCCACAACTTGGTATTTTCCCCATTTTAGCCCGAATTTCAGTTTTCCTTGCTCTATCATTTAAAATATAGTCTAATTAGGACTCACATTATTCAAATTGACCCAAAATCATATTTTAGAAAAATTACAATTTTGCCCCTAAACTTTTGCATATTTACACTTTTGCCCCAAAGCTCGTAAATTAAAATTCAGCCTATTTTCTTATGTTTTATGACATGCTGATCATTTTTCCCTTCTATGGTAACATCAAATTCTCACTCTAACATATACTTATGACTATTAGGTATTTTTACCGATTAAGCCCTTTTGCTCGTTTTCACTTAAAACCGAGTAGCACAAGCTGTCTAACATAATTAAAACCTCATATTCTATCATAAAACACCAAAATTCACAAATTTCACCTATGGGTATTTTTCCAAATATAAACCCTAGGTTAAATTATTGCTAGCATAAGCTAAATCGAGCTACCGAGACTCCAAAAACGTAAAAAACTTGAAAAACGGGGCTAGAATGGACTTACAATCGAGCTTGGAAGCTTGAAAAACCCTAGCCATGGTTTCTCCTTGCTATATTCGGCCATGGTGAAGAAGATGAGCAAAATTGACTTTTAATTTTGTATTTTAATTCATTTTACCCCTAAATGACCAAAATGCCGTTACTACTAAACTTTCCAAAAATTCCATCCATGTCCAATTTTTGTCCATAAACTTAGAAATTGGTAAAATTCTATTTAAGGCCTCCTAATTAATATTTCAAAACAATTTCATACTAGAAACTTCCAGAATGCAAGTTTTGCAAATTATTCGATTTAGTCCCTAATTTCAATTTAAGCACTTTAGGCATAGGATTTCATCACGAAATTTTCACACAATCATGCAATCATATCATAAACATCAAAATAATTATAAAATAATTATTTCTATCTCAGATTTTGTGGTCACAAAACCACTATACTAGGCCCAAAATCAGGATATTACAAGATGCATTGTCGCAGGAAATGCTAAGGATTTTGGAAAGGGTCGCTGGGCCCAATACTGGCACTGGAAATCGAGGGTCCATTCTGTAGCGACTTCATTTGAATAGGCCTGAGATCTTTAAGGGCGTTGCTAGCGTGGCTCCTAACGTGGCGGAATATTGGTTGGAGGCCACTGAAAGGATAATGGAGGACTTGACCTACTCACCTGAACAAAAGTTAAAAGGAACAGTGTCACTGCTTAGGGAAGAAGCCTACTAGTGGTGGTTGACGGTGAAAGAGGAGACCCAACCGGAGCGGGTCACTTGGGAGTTTTTCAAAGCTGCATTCCAATGGAAGTATGTGGGTGCAAGCTATGTGGATGCTAGAAGGAAGGAGTTCTTGAACTTGACCCAAGGAAACAAATCGGTGGCGGAGTATGAAGCGGAGTTTCTACGCCTTAGTAGGTATGCAAGGGTCATGGTGGCAACGGACTATGAGCATTGCGTTAGATTTGAGGATGGACTTAGAGATAGCCTCAGGGTATAAATAGCTCCATAAAGGGAGTGAATTTTCTCGGAGTTGGTGGAGAAATCAAAGATAGCGAAGGAGGTAAAGCACGTTGAGCGCTTAAATCGAGAAAAAGAAAGGGGTAAGAATAAGAGGAAGGCTGAGACTCCGGGTGTTGGACAAAGGCCTAGGGCTAGGGCCAAAAATGATGGGCCAGTTAGAGTAGGGCCCCCTGCTGTTAATCCAGGGGTGCCACCTTGTGCTGTTTGTGGGAAAAGTCATGTAGGCGAGTGTTGGAAGAGGACGGGTGCTTGTCTAGTGTGTGGATCCTTAGAGCATAGGATCAAGGATTGCCCTAGAATGTCAACTCAGGTACCAGTTATGGACCGAGGTGGTGTCTAGCCACCAAAGGGTGGAAACAGTTTGGGTCGAGAAGCCCTGGAAAGAGGTACTGATCCTACTGAGGCAAGGCAGCCAGCTTTGGTCTATGCGGCACGCCGCAGAGAGGATGAAGACGCTCCAGATAAGAATACTGGTACATACTTTATCCGTAGGGTACTATTAATCTATTTAGAAATTAGAAATAGAGTGCGCAGCAGAAGCGAAGTGGTGTAACCTAGGTGGTGCGACAATTGGGTAGCTGGAAATTTTGAGGACGAAATTTATTTTATGGGGTAGAGTTGTAACGCCCCGAATTTTAGGCCTAGATGAGTTGGGCTTTGGGCTTTGGGTCTCATAATTTTTTTTAAGTGAGCAAGAAAATGACAAATGACATATTGGCTATAAGGGTTTAAGGAATTTGGAGTGTCTAGGTATGTTGGAGAAGTTCTGGGTTCAAGTTTTGTGGTAGAGGAATTTTAATTTAATTATTAAAAGAACCAGGGTTGGGAGTAGTTGGGCTTTTAAATAAAAATAGGGGAAAATGACATCAAAAAGCCTTGTGGTGGAGTGGCTAAGTGATGCCACTCAGGGTGTAGGGAGGTAGCTTAGTAGTTAGCAAGGAGATCCGAGGTTCGAATCCTAGCTTAGTATTTTTAGAAGTTTAATTTTGGGTTTCTAGAAGGTTGGAAGTGGCGTGATGATGGACTCCAAGGGAAGTGTTCAAAAGAGAGATTCGAGGAAAGGATCAAGGGGTTACCAGGGTGAAAAACAAGGAGATGAGAAGTGAGGAGGAGGTGGAGCCGAATTGGGAACTTGGGTATGAGAAATTCGGCTATAAGGGCTATAAATAAGTGTCGAATGCAAGGTTTCCAGGCTAATGTTGAAATCTCTTTCAGCTTGTTGCCAGAAACCCTTTTTTCTAAAAGCCGAAAACCCTCTGTTTTACTTTCTTTTCTTTGTGCTGATTTCCATCCTTCCTCTATATAATTTTCTTTGTTTCACTTTTGGGTTAGCCGATTCCTTCTTCTACTCTTTTTTCTTTAATTTGTGCCAAATAAACCTTATTCACCATACTAGTTTGAAAGCCGGAAAGTCGAATCTCTCTTGGGCCGATTACTCTTTTAGTGTAAGTACCGGCTAGTATTGCTAATACCAAGTACTTCCCTCCCTCACTCTTTCTAATCAACTCTGGTAGGGAATTAGTATCGGATCTCGGATCTTAGCTCTCTGCCGATATTGCTCCTAAGGTGTTTTGCGGTTTTGGTAAGTATTTCTCTCTTGTTGGCTAAGGTTTGCCGAATGGTCTTAAGTGAGATAAGGGGTGAATTATGTTGGATGCGAGTCCCCTAGTATTTGGTTTTAATGAGTAAGATTAATGCAGATCTAGGGAATACGTGATCAAGGAAAAGCTACTAGGGATTGGTGTTCAAGGTAAGGTTAAGGTGAGGTTTCGGTTTTGGGTAAAATATGTATTAAGCATACGATTAATTGAAGGGTGATATCGTTTGTAGGTTTACGACTAAGCGAAATCGTAGCATGTTCTATTACCATGTGTGTACATACACTGCATACACAATGAATCGGCAAAAGCCGAAAAGCCGAAATGCCGAAAAGCTGAAAGTTTGGCTACAGTAGATTTGTGAGTGCACGAACACTCATAAGCGGGAAACTGATAGGTTTCCTGAAGCCCCATGGACGATTCCATGGGCTTGGGTTGTGAGCTGACCAACCGAGCCAGAATAGGCTAAATGGGCCTGACATGCTGTTGGGCCCATAATAGGCAAAAATTGATAATTGATGCTATGTGATAGAAATTTGTATGTGAGCATGTGTGTAATGTGATTTGGGCCTAATGGGCCATATAAATGTGAATTGGGCCTAATGGGCCGTACACAGGTGATTTAGGCCTAATGGGCCATATGAACATGATTGGGCCTAGTGGGTCATATACAGGTATGTGAATTTGACTAGGCTTTGTAAGGGGTTTTGGGCCTAGTATATGATGACTACATAACACTTAATTAATTTATTATGACCGTGGACAAGTCAAAGGGTTAAGGTGTGGCAACGGGTATATACATGTCTAAGATTGGATCTAGGGAGAGCTTGGTACTTAAGCTGTCTTAATGACTCACCTCCTCTTCTCTAGAATCCTACCTGGTGCATAGTATTCATTCATCCTAGCTCATTGGATTTGTTAACGGGCCGAGGTAAGTGAAAATCGTAAAGAAAGAGAAAATTATCGAAATGCCCCTAAGGGCGAAAATGACCAAAATACCCCTAGGTGTTGAAGGTAAGTTTTATGGATGTGACATGCGTACATATGATATTCTGCTTAGGTTGCATATGGGTTGGGAATTTTGGAATGGAGGAAGTATATGAGGATCACATGGTTGCTTGACAACCGTGGATCCACCGAAGGCTTTTTAAGCCCATTATATGATTAGTAGCTTGCTGCAATGAAGGTAGTTTCGCAACTGGGCTACCATTGAAGTGTATCAGTTGGGTGGGTCGATATTTATATCCCCACATGAAGTGTACCCGGGGATGGAGCTAAAGTGTAGCGGATGGATTATTGGGGTTGGTTGCATTGCATTGCATTATATGTGTGATTTTATGATGATTGATGAATGCTTGCTGCTCGACGAGGGTGTACACACTGAGTTTACGAAAACTCACCCTCTCTTATATTTTTCTCAAGTAATGCTCAATAGGAGGTTCGAGGTCTGGAGGGACTCTGAGTGGCCAGGAGGGACTCTAGGTGGCCAGCTAGCAAGACAACTTGGACTTGGTTATTTTAAAAGCATTTAGTTCTTGATTTATTAAGTGATTTTAGACTAGATTGTAATAAGGCCTCCCCTTTTTTTTTATTATTTGGATTATTATTCTTAACTGTTGTAATTGCGAGAAGTTGAACAAGGATTTTCTAAACCATAGTTTTTATTTACTATGTTTTCGCAACCAAACTTTTAATTGATAAACTTTCTTAAATCAAATGTTTTAAACAAAGCTTTCACAACTGAAAAGAGTGTTTTCATAAGTTAACTAAGGTTTCATATCTTAAGGAAAGATTTTCAATGAATACAAGGTTTTCACAAAAACACTTCAATGTGATGCGCCAGATTCGACCATAACGTCTAGGCCGGGTTTGGGGTGTTTTATTGCATATAATAACAGCTTCCAATCGAGTATCAAAATGACACCTTATGAAGCTTTGTACGGCCGTAAATGTCGTACACCATTGTATTGGACCGAGCTTAGTGAAAATAAATACATGGAGTTGATTTGATCAGAGAAACTGAACAAAAAGTGAAAGTAATCCGTGAAAGTTTGAAAGCAGCGTCAGATCGTCAGAAATATTATGCGGACTTGAAACATAAAGATATAGAGTTTCAGATCGAAGACAAAGTCTTCTTGAAAGTTTCACCGTGGAAGAAAATACTCAGATTCGGTCGTAAAGGCAAATTGAGTCTGAGGTTCATTAGGCCGTATGAGATAATAGAGCGTATTGGGCCAGTTGCTTACATATTATCGTTGCCACCTGAGTTAGAAAATATCCACAATGTATTCCGTGTTTCAATGCTTTGGAGGTATCGATCTGATCCTTCACATGTGATTAGTCCGTCTGAGATTGAAATTCAGCCTAATATGACCTACGAAGAAGAACCGATTCGCATTTTGACTCGTGAGATTAAAGAGTTGCGGAATAAGAAAATTCTGTTAGTTAATGTATTGTGGCATAAGCACGGAGTTGAGGAAGCAACATGGGAGACAGAGGATACAATGAGAGAACGTTATCCGAACCTATTCACTGGTAAGATTTTCGGGGACGAAAATCCTTAAGGGGGAGAGTTGTAACAACCCGATTTAGGCCCTAATCAGAATGGTGGTTTCAGGACCACGAATCTAAGTCAAAAAATATTTTTAAATTATTTTTTGTGTTTATTTTGTGTGAATTTATATCTGTGAAATTTTCGTGATTTAATTTTGTCGTTCAGGTGCTCGATTAAATAAAAGGACTTAATCGCGTAAAATGAAAATTTGATAGTTTAATGTGTGAGGACTGAATTGTTAATGTCTTTTTAATAGGAAGTTTTTATGTTGTAATTAAGCCATTAGCATGTTGTATGGACGGTATTAGGCATAGATTATAAAATTTCATTATTATTTCATTAAGTGTAAAATGGGAAATGGAATAAAATGTTATAATATAACATATTATAACATAATAATAAAACAATATTCATCATTTTCATTTCCTAATTGCTGAAACTAAAGAGAAGAACAACAATCTAGGGTTCGACCATCTATTTAGCTCAATCAAGGTTCGTTTTTTGTTCGATTTTTGATAATTTCTACGTTTTTTATATTGTTGCTTAGTAATCTTCAAGACCCATGCTTTAATTTTTTATTTTGATGAATATTTTGAGTTGTGCCATTGTTTATAGCTTGTGATTTTTGTTGTTTGATGATGAAAAATGAAAGATATGTTTTAGATTAACATGTTTTGTATTGGAGTTTTTGATGATTTTGAGTAATTAGGATTTAATTGAAAATGTAATAATTTGAGGGACTAAAATGTGAAATAAATTGAATATATGGACTTTTTTGAGAGTGGGTAAAATTTGGCCCAACATAAGTATAGGGAAATTTTGCATATTTTGTGTTTTGTGCAATAGAGACTAAATTGTAAAAATTGTAAATGTCAGGGGTAAAATGGAAAATTTCCTATTTATGTGTTTTTGCACTAAATTGAATGAAAATATGTTTGAATGAGCTTAATTTGAATATGTTTAGATCAAGAACCAAAGAAATCAGATTTGGACCGGGGAAAAACGAAAGTTGTCGACTAGCAGCCCCGTCCCGTTTTACGACGTTCGAGGTAAGTTTATAAGAAAATAAACGTGTTTATTGGTAATTTAATGTTATATTTACATGCTGTTATGAAATGTTAGAAACTAAATATACTATGGCCGAATATGATTAAATGTGGCTACTACACTTTCGAGTTTGATTCGATCGAGTTACGATGTCTGAAAGCCCCGTATGAACCTTAGGAATAGTTAGGATACATATGGCATGACATAGGATTTCGAAATATGTGTGCGAGTAAGTCCATGGCATCGATTTTTTATTCTGATATGTGTTTACGAGTTAGACCCTGTCTGGGATAGTGGCACCGAAATGTGGTTACATGTAAGACCACGTCTGGGATGTTGGAATTGTATGATTCATGTGCTTATTCAAGTGTCCTATCCAATTCTGAACGGTTCATCGGGCAAAGGTAAATGGTGTACGGATTGTATAATATGAGCTAAATGGCCAAGTATGAGATAACTTGATATCTACTTAAGATAAGGTAAGAAAGTACTATAGTTATGTGATGCAAATCTTGTACAATGCAAATAAGGAATCCATGTGTAATTGGATATGTGTATTCGGCTTGCAAATGAATGATTGTGTAGTATTGAAATGTTACTTAAAATGTGTATATATAATTTGTGTATTTGGCTACCTAGGTATTACTTATGCATGGAATGACATTTGATGATTCCTAAGTTGTATAAAAGAGTAAATGGGTGTGTGGTTATTATGGCTATTAGGTTTGGAAGTTGATTTATATTGTATTAAATAATTATATATGTATTCAGCTTAGGTGGTTAATAATGTATATGCATTTCGTTTAGTTAATATGAATAAAATATGTTATTGAGTTGTTTATTGCTTATGACTTACTAAGCTGTAGTAGCTTACTCTGTGTATTATGTCACTCTGTTTTATAGATTTTGAGGTCAAGCTGCAAGCTCAGGGACTGTCAACCAAGCTCATTACACTATCTACTATTTTGGTACCTTTTTAGCTAAACTTAAATTATGGCATGTATAGGTTGAAATGTGTTTTGAAATATTGGGTTTTGGTTTTGTATATATTGAGCCAAGGGAAAATGGCTTAAATCTATTATGTTTGAATTCAATTAAGCTTAATTTGGTTGTGATTATTTTGGTCATGAAGTTAGGTGCTATGACTGAATGATATTTGTGTTAGGTATTTTAGTTTTTGGAAATAATAAATAATTTTGGGTAAGCATAAGGTTGATTCGGTTATGGTAAGCTTAAAGTAAAATATATGTAATTGTGTGGTTGCATTAGGATAATATGTTATACATGACTTAACGTTGCAGGTTGTTGGCTAAATCTGAACATGGTATGAGTTGTTTTGGTGAGGTTACTATATGGCATATAAGGTGTATGTATTGATTATGTGCCTATTTGCGCATAAAGCCTTACTCTAGTGAATACAATTTGTATTATAAGTTGGTCTGAAGTTTATTATTATAGGGTATATGAATCTCTGGTTATAAAATAAAGTTATAGAGGATAGTTATAATCAATTAGTAATTTGATAATTACTTGTTTAAAAGTTTATTAAATATGATGAAATGACTTAATATGTTTGATACATAGTATGAAATGTTTATGTTCTGTACATGTCTATAAGTGAATGATGTTTCGAAGGTATAGAAATAATCTTCTTTAGATAATAATTACTTTCGGTTAATTAATTGAGATATGCATGCATGTATTTGGATGGATTTATGTGTTTAAATTAGGTTGTGATGGTATATAATATATGGATCGAATAATGATAATTTGCAAATGTTATTAGATTTTATTAAGTTATATCTTATTATGACTCAGCATATGTGATAAAGATAGGCAAATTTTAACAAGTTGGTATTCGGTCATGACTTGTTAAATGTTGTCATTATTTTATATTATATATTATGAATATTTATTGAATATTTGAAGTACTCAGACTTGTAAAATGAGTAAGTCAATTTGTAGTGAGAAATTGTTAAATTAAACTTGCATTTGGCTAATGCACTGATTAATAACGAAATAAATAACAACTTGTGAAGTGGTAAATCATGAAATAGTATCTGTTTTGATGTGAAATATAAGTGTCCAACTTGATATTAAATGTATGCCGCATGTGTTATGACTTTATTTAAATGATTATATGTAATAGATTTTATATATTTCATTTGTGTATAGAGTACTGTATGCAATTAAAGTGTAATAGAGTTTGAATGTCTGCATATTGTTATAAGTTGAATTAAAAGTATATTCTATTAAATGTTATTAATAATTGCAACAACTATTAATGTTAAATAATTGTTCTCAAAAAAAATTATGCAAGTGTACTCAAGTGAGTGTTTGGATTGTACTTTGATTGGTGATACCTCGTAACCCTAATTCGGTGACGGATACGAGTTTGGGGTCTTACAAAAAGGGTTAGTAATGTTATTATTTCGGTTGATGTATAACTTTTGTATGCACACGACTTATAAAAAAATAAATTCCTATATTTCAACAATGAAGAGATTGATGTGTTATATGTTGTGTATATGTATAAATTATTTTGATATATTTTGGACTATATCTTTTTTATGCTATGTTGTGAATGATATAATTTTTAAGATCTGATATTTGATTAATTTATAAGCATTGATGTCATCAAAGTCTCGATTGTAAAATGTAATGCATATATGTATGAATTGCGATATGATCGGTGATGCCTCATAACACTAATCCGGCGATGGATACAGGTTAGGGGTGTTACAGATTAGAAATGCAAAGAGTTTTTGGAGCTAAAATAGGACCATATGTCTGTGACTGAATATGAGTGAGAGTTTGTTAGACTCAGTAAGTATGCTCGAGAATGTGTTTCAACTGAAGCAATTATGTGTAAAAGGTTCAAAGATGGATTGAACAAAGACATCAGACTATTGGTTGGGATTCTAGAATTGAAAGAATTTGTTGTTTTAGTTGGCCGAGCTTGCAAAGCTAAAGAAATTGGCAAAGAAAAGAGAAAAGCAGATTTCGAGGCAAGAGATTTGAGAAAAAGATCAATGAATAAGCCATATCAATCTTTGTCAAAGAAATCAAGAGATTCGTATACTCGTTCGAATACTTCACTCGGCTATCCAAACAGAAATCGTGGGAAACAATACTCAAGTCCTAATACTCAAGTTACATCAGTATTGAGTGTTGGTAGCATAAGAAACAATAAACCCGAGTGTCAATAGTGTGGTCGATGACATTTTGGAGATTGTTGGATGAATAATAATAATAATGCCTGTTATAGATGTGGTCCGCAAGAACACTTTATTCGTGATTGTCCTCAGTTATTTGGGAAAGTAATCTTTAGATTTCAAGGCTGAGTAATACAGTTTCTAAGGGTAGACCACCTCAAAGTACTGTAAATGTGATTACTAGTAAAGGAACGACAAAGGACACTACTGTGAGATCTGAGGCCAGAACACTTGCTAGAGCTTACGCTATTCGCGCTCGCAAAGAAACGTCGTCACTTGATGTTATTACGGGTACATTTTCTTTCTATGACACTAATGTAATTGCATTGATTGATCCTAAATCGACCCATTTATATATCTGTATGAATTTAGTGTCTAGTAAGAGTTTTCCTGTTGAGTCTACCGAGTTTGTAGTTAAAATGTCAAACCCCTTAGGAAAATATGTTTTAGTTGATAAAGTTTGCAAGGGATGTCCTTTGATGATCCGGGGTTACTACTTTCCGGCTGAATTGATGCTTTTACCATTTGATGAATTCAATGTGATACTGGGTATGGATTGGTTATTTCAGCATGATTTTGTTGTGAATTGTAGACAAAAGGTTATTGAATTGAAATGTCAGAATAATGAAATCCTTCGGATTGAATCTAATGAATCGAGTGGATTACTTGTTGGGATATCATCAATGTTAGCTCAGAGATATGTGAGAAAAGATTATGAAGCTTAGCTTGCTTATGTGCTGGATACAAATGTGTCTAAATCGAAGATTGAATCAATACCAGTAGTATGTAAATATCCGAATGTGTTTCTAGAAGAGTTACCAGGGTTACCACTGATCAGAGAGGTCAAGTTTACCTTAAATTACTGCCGGGAACATTACCGATATCTATAGCTCCGTACAGAATGGCTCCGATAGAATTGAAAGAGTTGAAATCTCAGCTGCAAGAGTTAACTGATAGAGGTTTCGCACGACCTAGTTTTTTGCCCTAGGGTGCACCAGTGATGTTCATAAAGAAGAAAGACAGATCAATAAGACTTTATATTGATTATCGTCAGCTCAATAAGGTTACGATAAAGAACAAGTATCCTTTTCCGAGAATTGATGATTTGTTTGATCAGTTGAAAGGGGCAACAGTGTTCTCAAAGATTGATTCGAGATCTAGCTACTATCAGTTGCGAGTTAAGGATTCGGATGTACCAAAAATTGCATTTAGAACAAGGTACAGGCACTATGAATTTCTTGTTATGCCTTTCTGTAACACCCTTAGTCCACATCCGTCGCCGAATGAGGGTTATGACGCATTACCGACTATTTTACGATTCAAATAAATACGCGTTATAAATTACAACACAAAGTTTTTATCACGTCAATGCTTATAACATAATCAAATACCAAATCTTAAATAATCATATCAATCACAACACAGCTTAATTTAACATAATCCAAAATATATCAAAACAAATTATATAATACATAACATGTATACAATAATAATTTCATTATTGGATTATTAGACTTATTTTGTATTGACCATGCGCATACTTATCAACCATAATATATATATAACAACTTATAAAATCTCAATTAACATATCATGACCGAATGTTAGGTACACATGTTCTTTTTCATCAATTTAATTCTTTCATATGAAATTAATACCCAATCTAATTAAATTACCATGACAACCAAATCAAATGTCATTCATACCATTAATTTGGTCCATAAGTGAACACCGAATACTTATCATGCATATGCCTTGATACTTATCTAACTAACACATGATCTTCTTAAATCTTCTTAACATATTTAACAACTATCATATATCATAAGGCCAAAACATATAGCAACTATACATGCATCATATATTTGGGTTACATTCTTGATATATGCTCAAATCAAAATCACACATATGCATAACTATAGGTATTATACCCAACCATAAATCTCATGAACATGTATATAAATACCGAACCATTGATCATCCATATTCTTTATCTCATTCTAAATATAACCAAAAATATGTATCAATCAAATGTGATTATATCTACCATTACAAGACATTAACCACCCGTGGACATATTTAAAACATAAATCTATCATATCATGTAACAAACATTTCAAAATGATTTAAGACATAACAAAATCAATTATATGCATATAACTGAAATCACCAACCAACTTATACGCACAAAATAAATATCACAAACATCATTCATTCATGTCACATATCATAGTAACTAAAGTGGACTTATGCCATGATCAAATCAAAACCGAATTCGAACATTTAAATAAGCCATTTTGGCATGGCTTTTATACAAAACCAAGGTTCATCACATCGAAACACAATTCAGCGTATACATGCCATAATTTAAGTTCGATGATTTAAATACCAAAGCTGTGGATAGTGTGGTGAACTTTGCTAACGATCCCCGAGCTCGTAACTTGTTTCAAAATCTATAAAACAGAGTAAACAAATACACACAAAGTAAGCTAACTTAGCTTAGTAAGCCTTAAGCATATTAAACAGTTAATGGATAACAACATCTCAATTACTAATCATTTCAAATAATAAAATTAACTTATGCATTTGTATTCACATTTAATTCCAAACTTTTAATTCCATATATATATAGCATATACTTTCATAAGACAAATTTTCTATGACCGAATATACATGTATATAACATCAATATATTTTCAAATTTCGAAACCACATGGTCTTATATATTCAAATATACATATATGTTTAAAGACATATATTCATCACTCAAAGCTTAACATTATATCCATATACAACTTTAAGACCAAATATGTTCTTCAAAATACCACATATACTACCTCAACCTCATGCATCCTTTTTCATCACATATCAAGAAATCAATTCACCTTATTTACGAATAGATAACCAACTATTACGTACCTGATCGTTTTAGCTTGTTTAACATTTTCAATTACCACATTAGCATAAAGTCTTTTAGGTGTAAAATTATAATAATTCACCGGCATAAAGCCTGCTAGGCCTAAGCCTAAATCACACACTGACACAAGGCCTGCTAGACTCAAAGTCTGATTTTATACACCAGCAATAAGCCTGCTAGGCATCAAGCCCGATTAAATTCACCAGCACAAGGCTTGCTAGGCTCAAAGCCCGATTATCATTATTATAAAGCTGTCTCATAAACAAGCCATATATCAAGGATTTTAGATATTCCATATAGTCCATACGAACTTTCAAATGTTATAACTCTTTCGAGTTAAACTCAAATACATTATTTCTATGCTTTATCACATTCAGCTATCTCTACTATATATTCATGAATTCCAAATCAGCATATTAAATTAAGTTATATTCAAAATTGATGATGTTTAATTGCTTAAAGACTTACCTCAGACAATGAAAAATTGGTACGGATCGACTAGTCGACAACTTTATTTTTCCCCCGATCTAAATCTGATTTTCTCTTTTCTTGATCTAAATTAATATAAATTAAACTTATTAAATCAAATATTCAACCAAATTCATCCAAAAACACACAAATGGGCAAATTACACTTTTACCTCTGATATTTCACCTTTTTCACAATTTAGTCCCTATTGCATAAAACACAAAATACACAAAATGTCCATGTATCATGCTTAGGCTGAATGTTCCTTATACTCATACAAGTCCATATATTTCATTTATTTCACATTTTAGTCCCTCAATTTATTATTTTTATAATTTAGTCCTAATTACTCAAAATCATCAAAAACTTAAATACAAAACATGTTAATCTGAAACATATTTTTAATATTTCATCATCAAACATCACAAAACATAAATATTCATCAATGGCACAACTCAAAACATTCATCAAAATCAAAAATTCTAGCATGGGTTAGATAGTATTCGAAGCAACGACCTCAAAAACGTAAAAATTGTAAAAAATCGAACAAAATCCATACCTTAATTAGATCTCCAAAGTGCCAAACCCTTGAACAATGAAAATGTCTTTTTTTTTCACTTACATTCGGCTATATGGACGAACAATCCACTAACTTTATGATTTGTTTTATTTATTTACAAATTAATATACCATTTACAAAATTATCATTTATAATTAAATTACGAAACCATATAATGGTTGTCCTCAACCGTCCATGCTATAATTAAATGGAAAAATTGCAACATATATACTCCATATTAAAAAGCCACTAACACTTCAGCCCTTATGCTTTAAACTATCAAGTTTTCAATTTACGCGATTAAGTCCTTTTATTAAATTAAGCATACAAACAATCAAATTTTCATACGAAACTTTCACACATGCAAATTCACATATAATAAACACAAAAAATAATATTTAAATATTTTTCTGAATCAGATCCGTGGTCCCGAAACCATAGTTCTAATTAGGGTCTAAATCGGGCTGTTACACTTTCAGATTAACTAATGCTCCTACCGTTTTTATGGATTTGATGAATCGAATCTTTAGACCGTATATAGACAGATTTGTGGTTGTATTCATTAACGACATTCTGATCTATTCACGAGATGAGTCTAAGCATGCCGAGCATTTAAGAATTGTGATACAAACCTTGAGAGATAAGCAGTCGTTCGCTAAATTCAACAAATATGAGGTTTGGCTCCAATAAGTTGGATTTTAGGGGAATATTGTTTCAGTTGAAGGAATACGAGTTGATCCGAGCAAGATTTTTGTAGTTGTTGATTGGAAACCATCTAGAAATGTTGTAACACCCCTCACTCGTATTCAACGCCGAAATAGGGTTACGGAGCATTACCAGACTTATAAAACAATTAAAATTCACTTTGCATACATTTTCACATTTCACGCAATTATCATTCAATCTCAATCAATATGTCCCTAATACGAGCCTACGAGGCCCAAAACATGATTTAGAAGTGGTTCGGGACTAAACCGATAACTTTGGAAACTTTTTGAACACTTAAGAATTTTTTTCAAAACCAGGGGACTCACGCCCGTGTGGTCCGGCCGTATGTCTCACACGGCCAACAGACACGCCCGTGTCGCAAGCCGTGTAGTCATTCGAAATGAGAGCACACGGTCGTGTCCCAGCCCATGTCCGACCCCGTTTAACTCTCTAACTTGGGTCACACGGCTAACACATATGCCCATGTCCCCTAAAAATGGCCATATACCCCCGTGTGCCAGGCCGTGTACTAGGCCATGCCAAACCTGTAGGGTATACTGACTTCTGCCACATGGCCATATCACACCCCCGTTTGTGAGGCCGTGTGGAGCATACTGATTTGATTTCAATCTCAACACCAGGGGACACACGGTCGTGTACATGACCGTGTATCACACATGGCTAAGACACAAGCCCGTGTTTCTGCCCGTGAGGACAAAAATAGGCTATTTACCAAGCCATTTTGCCACCCTATCATATGCACACTACAACAACCCAATTGGCACCAAAACATAGCATAATAAGACATTTTAACCAACCAATTCAAGCTTATTTCATGCATAATCTATACCACCTTTCTCAATACACACAAGACACAAAATATACCATACCATTTAGACCAAAATCACATATACAATTCAATTAAATATACACTTCCAAATATGCATCATTTAGCCTAATTTCACAAGCAAACCAATATCCACAAATCAACCATTTGATACTCATAATGCCTATTACCATTAAGCATCACACAACCATCATTCAACACATTTCACAAGACATAGACACATATATATATACATGATTCAAACATGCCAAAATAACCCAAAATTAGCCATCACTCATGGCTATATATACAAACAAAAACATATATATTTACAAGCCGATTCAAATGGCTAAATTCATTACCAATACATAACCAAAATGACCAAAGTCCCTATACATGCCATATACTTAAAATATAAGCTCAAAAGTACCAAATTGATAGTTGGATAGTGTGACGATGTCTCTGACGATCCCTGAGTCTGAGCTAACTTTGAATTCACTATAAAACACGATAAAATAAACAAAGTAAGCTTCATAGCTTAGTAAGCTCGTATGAAATAAACTCAATCTTAACATGAATATGCAAACCATCAATTTGAACATATCAACATGTAATTCATTTAACTAACAAACCTTCCACATTTGCGATCATAATCTTATATATGAACTTCACAACTTCTTCGATTTAAGCTTATTTTGTTCATGTACATACCTGTACCACTTTATATCAATCTCATACACAACCACATCTTTCATTTACCTGTTGTACCAATCGGAATACTATCGGATACATGGGAAACTCGTACCTAAAGTACCACATATATAGTCGAAGCTATCTCAATCTCATATCACATATACTGTTCACACTAAAGCTATCAATAGGCCTGCTCATACAAGCTATCAGTAGAAATGTAGCTACATGGTGCTGCTCACACAAACTGTCAACTAACTACAATACATACCGGTATACTCAACCACCGGTAGGACGTATAGGACCAACACCCGGATCACATAATCATAATAATCCCTAATGACATTCACTATTATCCAAATATATTCCTAAGGTTCAACCGGGATTTCTAACATCGAATCGTCATTGAATCATTGTCGAACATGTCCGTAGTCTCGTATTAACAGTTTATGCAATATCAAAGCATTTAAAAACATAATTATAACAATGCTTATTACATACGAACTTACCTCGGATGTAAAAACGGTTAAATGAGTCAACTACTCTGAAACCTTGTTCTTTCCCCAATCTAAGTCTGTATTTCACTTTTCTTGATCTATACAATATCAAATTTAAATCATTTAATTACCTCATTATTCAATTTAATCCAAAACACTTATTAAAACACATTTACACTTTTTCCCCAAGTATTTCACAACTTTTACAATTTAGTTCTTATTTCATAAAATCACTAATTCACGAAATTCAATACTAACCAATGTAGCCGAATTACAAATAGGTCCCTAGCAGCCCATATTTTTCATTTATTTCACATTTTAACCATAAATTTTTCACATTTCACAATTTAATCCCTACTTTGCATTTTCACTAAAGATCACTTAATAAAACTTGTATAAATATCATCAAACATTCATAATCTATCATTAAACATCAAAATACTCATGTATTCATCAATGAAAACATTTAAAATCTTTAACGATTTTACAAATTAGTCCTTAGGCTAGCTAGACTAAGCTACAACGATCTCAAAAACATAAAAATCAATAAAAACCGAGTGAAAATACAAACCATGCATAAGGAACCATAGCCGAACCTTCAAAACCCAACAATGGTGTATTATTTCTTTTAATTTCGATGAAGGTTGAAGAAGAATGAATAAAATTAGGTTTTGTTTTATTAATTTAGTCTTTATTAACTAATTTACTATTTTAACCTTAATTAATAATCATTTAAACACTTAATAATATGTCCATATATGTCCACTCATGTTTCAAATAGTCTAATTACAACATAAGGACCTCTAATTTAAGATTTCATAGCTTTTAAATACCTTTAGCTATTAGAACATCACTTTTGTACTTTACGGGATTTAGTCCTTTTATCAAATTAAGCATTTAAACGATAAAATTTCTTAACTAAATTTTCACACAAATATATTATCATGGTGTAGAAATTAAAATAATAATAAAATAATTATTTTGACTTCAGATTTGTGGTACCGAAACCTCTATTCTGATTTGACAAAAAACGGGTTGTTACACTATGATTTCCCACAATAATAAGATTATCAACATACACCAATATACTCAATTTTATCTTGTCCCGATTCAAAATAAATAGTGAATAGTTAGACTGAGTTTCAAGAAACTCATATCGCTTTAATGCAGTTGTCAAATTCTCTAATAAACATTGAGGCGCTTGTCACCCATATAGTGATTTACGTAATCTACAAGCTTTGCTAGCCTATTGTGTGTTAAAACTAGGAGGCATTTTCATGTACACCTCTTCTTCTAAATCTCCATTCAAGACTGCATTATGAACATCCATTTGATGAATTTCCAATTTCTTTTTTGCTGCCACTGAAAGAAACATACGAACAATCACTATTTTTGCTATGAGGGCGAAGGTCTTACTGGAATCAATTCCTCCAATCTTATTATTGCCAAGAATCACCAATCGAGCTTTATATTTGATCTTGTAAACCCATTTACTCCCTATAGCTTGCTTTCCTTGTGGTAAATCTTCCAAAGCCCATGTCTCATTAGCTTTAAGAGCTTCAATTTCTTTTGTCATACCTTATGTCCATCGAATATCTTTTATGGATTGAACATATGAAGTAGGCTTCCTTCAGCTATCATAGCTACCAGAAAAGAATGATGTTTTGGAGAAAATTTATCACAATTTACACAATATGCTATAGGTTAGGAGATACTCGAGAACAAAATTTATTTTGGATGAACGTGTAGAGGGGATTATTTGTTGTCCAATATATGTCACCAAATCTCGCAGTCGAGTATAATCTTCTCTTGTTCTATGACCATGCCTAAGTTTTTCTTGACAAGTTCACTCGAGACTTCAGTGACACCCCCTGTCATCGTTATCACATTAAGTCATAGATGAATTCTAAAGTACCTCACTTTCTTCAACCTCATTCAAGTCATCATCAGCATGGTTGGTGATACTGAAATGAGCACTCTGTGCTAGTTTCGGTTGTGCACCCTCTTTACTAACATCAACAAATGGAAATTCATATGCAAAGAATGCAACATCTTTCGATACAAAATACTTTCCTGTATAAAGATCATAAACTTTCCACCCTTTTTTTCCAAAAGGATATCTTACAAACACACAACGTTGACTTCTACTAGCAAACCTATCTTTCTCCTTATTTAGATTCTGAACATAACAAAGGCATCCAAAAGTTTGAATATGAATATAACTAGAAGGTTTACCAAAACAAGATCTCATAAGGAATCTTTCCTCTCAATAGTTTAGAAGGTGTTCGATTGACCAAATATCCAACCATCAAAAGACATTCTCCCTAAAACTTGATGGGAAAATTGCCTTGGAATCTTAAAGCTCTAGCCACATTTAATATATGGCAATGCTTCCTCTCAACACGACTATTCTGTTGAGGTGTTCATAGACATGAAGTCTGATACAACATTCCATTTTCAGAAAAATAGTTTTTCAAACACGCAAATTCAATCCCATTATCACTTCTAACTACTTTTACATCTTTACAAAATTGTCTTTTAAAAATAGAAAAGGAATTATGCATGACAAAGCCCATTTCTATTTTTTCAGTCAACAAATATATCCATACACCCCTAGAAAAATATCAACAATGGTCAAAAAAATACCAAGCATAACAAGAAGCATTAACAAGATAAGGTTTTCACAAATCACAATGAATTAATCCAAAATTTTCATTTGCTTTAGTGTCATTAGAAACAAAAACTTCTCTTCTTTGCTTAACTCTAAAACAAATGTCACATGGTTTATTCTTTACCAAGTTATTACTTAGTTTAACATGAAGAAGAGATTCTCCTACTTTTGCATATGGATGCCCCATCCTTCTATGCCATAATTCAAAGGAATTAACATGACTAACCTTGTATGCTTGGACTAGTGCTGCCAACTTCAAATAGTAAATCCCCTTGTGTTGTTCACCCGCTCTAATCACCATCCTCGAGGTGCAGTCCTATATAACATAAATTGTATTAGTAAATTAGACATCATAATTAGACCCATTGATCAATTATGACACATATATCAAATTGCAATTCAAGTTTGGAACATAAAGAACATTGTATAGTTTGATATGCTTTCCAAAACAAACTAATCCCTTCTTCAACGCCATTACCTTATCACCATTAGGTAAACCAATTGGACATGCCTCAATTTCTTTTAACTTTGTTAAACATTCTAAAGTACCGATCATATGTTGGGAAACACCTGAATCAATGATCCAACTCAGATTACTCTCACCATTCAACTTTTCGTTAGTACCCGGTTTGCACGTGTTCAACAAATTTAAAAAAAAGTGTCCATTGTTTAGCTATTGATTTAATGTAATTCGGTGTAGTAGATTAAACTAATTTTTGCACTTTAGGAGCTTGAAGAAAAGTGTTTTATTAAGTTTTAAGTATGTTTTCTTACAGTTTCCATTTAGTTAATAAAATGTGCAAATTAAGTCTTTTATTGACCTTAAAGGCTGAATGAGGCCTAAGGTTGAGCTAACGCACTTTGTGAGCGTGCAAGAGACATCAGAAGGTGTACTAAATGGATACTGGTTGCTATGTCACAACACGAATGACTTGATGTCACAACATAGGAAGCAGAATAGAGAAAGTTCAAGACTGTCTTCGATGTTACAGCACGAAATAGTGGTGTTGCTACAAGCCCTAGAAGATAACCCAAGAGGAGTATACTGACTGCCATGTTGCGGCACAAGTCCTGGTGTGTGTGTCACGACATCGACTTTGGGACAAAAATTAAATACGAAACAACGGTGTTTTGGTTTGCACAATCAAAGTTAAAGTTCGAGAACGTCAACTAACATAGGGTTAAGGACAACGACTACTTAGAATCAATTAATAGTCTCCTTTATCACATGGAAAGGACATCACTCACTTAGCCTAGATTCTTTATGTAGAATTTAGTTTGGCTTTTCTTTCATTCTTAGGTTTTAGAATTTATTTTAGTTATTCTTCTTTGTTTTCAAAAGACCAGAACTGTGGAAGCATTTTAACTGAATTGTAGAAGCATTCTAACTTTGTGGATTCGTGATTAATCTTAATACAATCAGGCTATTTCATTTACTCTATCTTGTCGATTTAATTAGCATGCTTTCCCTGTACATTGATTCTATATTTTAATATCTCTAAATTGGATCTAGTAGTTTCAAGTTTTGAGTGTGAAATTAGGAATTTATGGGGTTTCTAGTAATTTTTAATTTAATTTAGGAGCTTAATTTAATCTAAAATCGACTAAACAATAATTTAAAAAAATAAAATTATTTTTCAAAAATTAATTTTAAAGTAATTAAATAATTTTAAGTGAAAATAATTAATTTGGGTTGAAAAAGAATTTTAAAATAATTTTTATTGGGGTTTAATTAGAGTTAAATTTAAATATTAATTAAAGTGGGTTTAGTTGTAAAACTAGAGAAAATTTAGAGTATTTATTTGGAAAATAAACCTTAAAGTTCAGAATTTCATAGGGAAATGATTAATTGGTAAAACAAGAGAAATGTGGAAGTGGCAATTAGGAAAGTTTCCCAATTTTTATATTCTGGTGGGTTGTTTTAGTTTTAAAAACAATGCACCTACTTTTCACACCATTTACATCAGGTTAGAGAGTTATAAATTTCATTTTCTTTTCATTTTAAAGATCTATGATCAGAGAATAGATCCAACCATTTTCCTTATCAAAACACTCTCTCAATTCACCCAAAATTATTCTCAAAAGCAGCAAAAAATATTCTGAAATTTATCAAACTTCTTAAATCAAGATTTCCAATTAACAAATTTAAAGTGAATCAAAGGTAATCTGCAATCCTAAACATGTTTTAATGAAGATTAGAAATACTTTTACATGAGTTGAGAGTCAATTAAAGGATCTTTTATCAATGTCATCTTATTCAAAAGCTTCAGATGCTTTAATTGTGGATCTTCAATATTGAGGGGAAATCCACAAAACAATGGATGTTTCAACTCAAAATAGATCTATTAAAAGGTTTTTGGTTTTATTTGTGAATATTAAATATGATTTGTGAGGTAATTTGAAGAAACATGAATTTCATCATCTTCTTCAATTAATTTTTCAGATTTTTGTGAAATTGATTTAAATGTGAAATTGATACTTAGTTTATGTGTACTTGGTTTAGTATTGATGTTTGGAAGTGATTAGGAGGGCTGTAGAGATCGATTTTGTGATGAATCAAGTTTTCAACTTGATGTTACAAATTCAGTAAGGTATCTTTGTGAGTGAATTTCGATTAGTATAGTTAATTAAAAGTTGTGTTTAATATAGCTTTGGAAAGGTGGTAATGTCTATTGTACCTATGTTGAAGCTATAAATCTTTAAAAGGATTGAAATAACTAGAATTGAAGCTTAAAATTGCCTAGTTAATCACTTGTTGTGATAGAATAAAATTGTGTGATTAGTGTTTTTAAGGGTGATTTGGTAAATTGAGCCTCAATTATGTTTAATTAGTACCTTAATTACTGATTAAAATTAATTAATTGTGGATGAATGGTTGATTTTGCAAGATTGGTATTAAATGTGCAAAAATTGAATTTGTATTGAAAAAAAAAGGGTAAGTGAGTTTTTGGGTGGTGTTGTGCAATTTAATTAAATTAATTTTAAGGATGATATTAAGCATGTGTACTGAAATTTTTTATCATGATATGTTGATGTTTCAATTGGTAATTGATTAGACGAAATTGAAAAATGAGTTGCTTTATTTAATTGGATATTAAATGTTATGTTACATGTTACACATAATCATTGTGTCACATTAAATTGAGCATAATAATGACTGATTTGTATGCTATGTTTGACTGAACATATTGGCAACATGCATGGTGGATCCACTGGATATAGTTGGCATACCATAAGATTTATGGGTACTCACCTTTATTTGTGACATTGTGAGCATACGGCTCTAGGTGGACCGATTTGTTTGGAGCAGATAAGGGAGTGCTGAGCATGAGTCTCCATGCAATGGGTTATTTGAGGCACTATAGGTATAACACCCCTAGCCCGTATCTGTCAGCGGACTAAGGTTATTAGGCATTACCGATCATATTACACCTTATACAAACACGAATTATAACACAGTTCGAGATTTATAATCACATAAATGTTTATAACAAAATCAAATATCAAAACTTAAATAGAAATTATATCATTCACAACATAACATAAATAAAATATAATCCAAATATATCAAAACAACTTATACATATATTGAACATATAAGACATCAACAATTTCATTATTGAATATTAAACCTATTTTTATTTAAGACATGCGCTTACACAAGTTATACATCAAATTAAATAAATTTCCTTATCAACCTTTTATTTCAAATATGCGGCATTAACATATTAATTTATGTGAAACTCATATATTTTGCATATTAATACCAATTAAAAACAAGCATTCGGCTATAGGTAAACTCATTTCATTTCCTTGTCTATTCGGCTAACATAGATCATTTGTAGATATTCGCAACCTTACAATTAGCTAGCAAGTTTATATAGCCATATATATATAACATTCATAATATAAACACCTTTATACACATGTAAAGCATATAAATATTCAACTAATATAATAAGATCGAATATCATATACACATATTTTTGTATAAACCATAAGTGAACACCAAATTTATATCATGTATATGTCCTGATTTATACCTAAAAAACACATAACTTACCTTACCTCAATTGACATCAATTATGAACCATATGGTCGAATACATAGCATCTTCACGAACATCATATATTTTGGTTACACTTCCAATACCGACTCAAAACAAGACTAAACATATATATAACCTAGCCGATTCATTCATGCCATATCTGAATTCAACAACCAACCACAGAATACAAACACATAACATAAATTATAATCAACCATGATACATTGCATAATATCCAAAAAGAACTTAAATCATAGTTCAACGGAACCGAACTAAGCATGGAAGTTAAGCCATTTTCGCATGGCCTTTATACATACACTTTTCAAAATAAACCAAATCCAAAGATAGCCTATACATGCCATAGATTTGATAGTTTACTTATAAAGGTACTGAAATAGTTGATAGTGTGATTGACTTTGCTGACGATCCCCGAGCTCGTAACTTGAATCCAAAAATCTATAAAATAGAGTAAACATGAATATACAGAGTAAGCTATCATAGCTTAGTAAGTCATAAGCAAATAAACATCCCAGAGATATATTCAACTCATTTTAACTAACTGAATTACATTAATATTATCATACTAGACCTCAACCTTACAAATGAGATAATTAAGACATTTTCATAAACAATTTTCCACTTGGCCGAATACTCACATAGTTAGTTTAACATATTAATAATCAACTTCCAAAAACAAGTAGTTATAATAAAACCATACACACATATACTTATATACGTAAGCTAGAAAATCATAATATAACGTCATATATACATTTTACCTATATGGCCGAATATACATGGTCACACATATGCACATAGTTAAGAATCATTTCATTAATACTGAAACTATTTAGTCACAAGGCCGAATACACATACTAATCTCACATATGTTTGTCATTAGCATTACACATAACTTGTAACAAATATCAAGTTATATACTTACCTTATTACTAGTAGCCAACAAGCTAATTCATACCTGGACATTTAGCTTGTTTTACACATTTGTAAATGATTTACCTTTTTCTGGTGAACCATTCAGAATTGGATAAGACACTCGGATAATCACACATATATCGTACAATGCCAACGTCCCAGACATGGTCTTACATGTAATCACATATCGATGCCACTGTCCCAGATAGGGTCTTACTCGCACACATATATTGGAGTCACATATCGATGTCATGGTCTTACTCGCACATCACATTTCAGAATCCTATGTCATGACATATGTATCCTAACTATTCCTAAGGTTCATACGGGGCTTCCGGACGTTGTAACTCAGTCGAAACGAATGCATGAACATGATTACCAAGCTTATTCACATTCGGCAATAGCATATATAAATTCATATATTTCATTTTAGCATATATACTTTTCATTTAATTAAAATTAAGTATGTCTATTTGCTTATAAACTTACCTCGGACGATGTAAAATGGAACGGGACAGCTAGTCGACAACTTTCGTTTTCCCCTAATCCAAATCTGATTTCTTTGGTTCTTAATCTAAACATATTCAAATTAAGCTCATTAAAATATATTTTCATTCAATTTAGTCCAAAAACACATAAATGGGCAAATTAACATTTTACCCCTAACATTTACACTTTTTACAATTTAATCCCTATTGCAAAAAACACAAAATATGCAAAATTTCCCTATACCCATGCTAGGCTGAATCTTACCCATATTTATACAAGTCCATATATTTCATTTATTTCACATTTAAGTCCCTCAAATTATTATTTTTGCAATTTAGTCCTAATTACTCAAAATCATCAAAAACTCCAATACAAAACATGTTAATCCAAAACATATCTTTCATATTTCATCATCAAACAAAAAAAATCACAAGCTCTCATCAATGGAATAACTCAAAATATTCATCAAAATCAAAAATTCAAGCATGGGTCTTGAAGATAACTTAGCAACGATCTCAAAAACGTAAAAATTATTAAAAACCGAGCTAAACTCATACCTTAATCAAGCTTGAAAGTGTCGAACTAGGTTTTTCTTTTTCTTTCCTCTTGTTTCGACAAGAACACAAAAAATAACACATAAAATTGCTTTGTTTATGATATATTTATGTTATATTAACTTATTTTATTAATTTACCATATTAACCTTAATTAAAAACATTATATTATCACAAATTAATGTCCTTTGCCGTCCAGCCATATTAATAATGGCCTAATTACCTCATAAAGGCTTCTTATTATAAAGACATTCAACAATTTGATCCTCACACATTAAACTATCAAGTTTTCATTTTACGCGATTAAGTCCTTTTATTTAATCGGACACTCAAACAACAAAATTAAATCACAAAAATTTCACAGATATAAATTCACACATAATAAACTCAGAAAATAATTTTTAAATATTCTTCTGACACAGATTCAGGGTCTCGAAACCACTGTTCTGACTAGGGTATAAATCGAGCTGTTACAATAGGGAGCGCATACTTCGACCCGTTGAACCCAGTGGACTGTATTAGATATTTGTGGGAGTTCGGAGATTCGTTTGTCTAATGTATGATCACCGGATTAAGCCATGAAAAGTGTATGCCAATTTATTCATGTGTGATTGTTGCTATATCAAATGATGATTGAAAGCCATGAATAATTGATTTTTGGTATTGAAAATGCTTATGTAAATTAAATTGACATGTTTAATTATTTTTGGTTAACAATTGGTGAATGATTAGTTGTGAATTAAGCATGAAGTGGATGTTAATTTACTTGTTTTTATTAACACTCACTGAGTTTTTTAAAGCTCACACCCTTACATTCATCCAGATAATCATGGGGATAGAAGAGCTGAGGAGTCGAGCAAGAGGGTTCCAAGAGATTTAGGCTTGGTAGAGACTTTATTACACATTTTAGACACTGTAGTCGGGCATTGTGGAACTCTCGAGAATTAGTTGATTTTTTTTTGTAATTGGACTTTGGACGTTAGGCATTTATTTTGGATGGCTTTATAATAACTTCGATTAATGTTTGAGTTTAATTATTGAATGACTTACGATATTTTGTTGCTTGATAACACGGTGTGTGAAGCATGAATTTGTTACTAATGAATGATTAAATGAAGCTTCCATGGAGAGGTTTACAAGCGACTAGGTACGCCACTTGTTTGATTTATTCAGTGTTTGATGTGCATGAAACTAATTGCCTATTTCTATTTAATTTAGGCTTAACTAATGTCAATAAATTCAATTCAGGGTGTATGTATATATATGTTAATTAATCGTAGTTAAATCAAGTTTAATTGGTCATTAAAATATGCAAAATCGGGTTTCAAAATGAGTTTTTCGCAAAAATAAGTGCAATGGTGTCCACACAGGCATGTGAGGGGTTGCACACGGGCGTGTGGAAACTGAAGCTGACAAATGTGTGGGATTTCCACATGGGCGTGTGCGATCTGCTAAAAAGTTTTCCACGACAGTAACACGAGCATTTAATGACAAGCATGGGGACACAACCATGTGGGTTTTCAGGGGTTTGAATTTCATCTTTTTAAATTGGTATTCTGATTTGTTGAAGTTATGGTTTAGTCCTAAAAATTTATTAGTCTAATTAGTGCCCTAAATTATAAGGAAAATTGGTAATAGTTTAGGATTAGTCTCGTAATAGGTAAAATTCGATAGAAAAACACTTAATTTGTAACTTAGAATAGGTCCTGATAGTTTGTATTTGTTACAATTTAGTCCATAATAGTAAATAGGTCATGATAGTTTGTATTTGTTACAATTTAGTCCATAATAGTAAAAATTGAATTAGACATAGCAAACGAACTTAGTTTAAGTCAAAATTTTTAGGCTTGCATAATTTTGACTAAAAGAAGGTCAATAAACATTTAGATCTAAGATCGGGTTAGCTCACCATAAGTGGTAAAATGACAAAAATGTCCTTGAGTTAAATTACCTAGAAAAGGTTTAAAATTGGCTCATAATTTTCTTTCGCGTTAATAAATAACTAATATTTAGATAAGATTGAGGTGTTATAAGGTCGAGGTGTGTCTAGGGTGGTTGTTAGTCGGAGAGTAACTTAGGTGGCTAATGTAACGCTTCGAATTCGGGTCGAACTGTCCCAATCAGGTTTGGGGTGTCACATTTGGTGGTATCAAAGCTTTAGGTTTAAAATTGTAGACTAACCTAGCCATGTTAGGCTACATGAATATTAACGATCTTGGATTATGATGTTTGCTTGCTTGTAATGATTAAAAATTTCGTATTTTTGCCTATGCATGATCTTTATGATATAAGTTTTTCTTGGGGTAGAATTGGGAACACAATGCCCTATAGGAACTAAATTTAGTTAATCTTGGATCTCTTACCGCTACTCACTTCTAGTACGTTTTCTTTACACTTATCTTTTGTATACAATAGTCGTTATGCCTCCGCATCATGATCGGGGTAATGTGTCACTGCGGGACCATGCTCAAATGGACCGCATCGAGCGTTTCATTTCTGAGATGGTAAGGGCACTATAATATATTATAGGTGCCAACGCTGCTTTAGTTCATCAGGGTTTGCCACTAGAGTGCTTGTGAGCTTTGTGTGGAAAGGAGTTTCGTGGTATCAGGGGCGGTGATCCGACACGTACAAAGTATTGGTTAGAAGGTGTTGTTCATATTCCCAATTAGATAGGCTACTCTAACAAATGGTGGATGACTGTTGAGAGGGGTACGGCACTAGATCGTCTGACTTGGGACTTCTTCTTACCGTCATTTTAGAGGAAGTTTATAGGCAAGCATTATATCGAGGCTAGAAGATAGGAGTTTATTGATCTTGTTCAAGGTACTCTATCGATAGACGAGTACGAGGCTGACTTTGTTTGGTTGAGCCATTATGCACCTGAGTTAGTGTTTTCTAGGCTAAATCGTGAGATTAAGCTCTACCTATTTGCTCAAAATACCAAGGTCTTTGATGAGTTAGTGGAAAAGGCTCGCATGTTAAAGGAGACTTTGGGGGAGGAGCCCAAAGCTTCTTCGTCTGCAATTGTTAAGAGGTCGACTAAGGTTGCTAGTTATTCTAGTCATAAGGATAAGAGAGGTCATTTCGGTAGATCTAGATAACGTGTTGCTAGTGGTCGTGGTTAGGATAGGCAGGCTGCGATAGTAAAGGCTGGTTCTACTGATTAGGAGGCTGCTGCATGGCCGATATGTGAGCATTGTAGTCGACGTCATCATGGTGATTGCTGGAGGATGACGAGTGCTTTTATTGTCTGTGGCTCGATGGAGCACCGTATGAGTGACTACTCGAGGAGAACCATTGTTGCTCATGATCAACTTATTGTAGTTTTTGCTACTGTACCTGCTCCAGCTCGAGGAAGAGACTGTGGCAAAGGTGGTGGTGGTAGAGGTGCTGGTCAGTGTGGTGCTGCTCAAGGTGGTAATGGTGGTCTAGCTAAAGTTTATGCGGTGAGGGAGCCCAAGACTAGAGAGGCCACTAATGTTATCGTAGGTACTTTCACACTATAGACTTTTCCACTGCTAGCTTTAGTTGATTCTAGTATGACGTAGCTAGCGAGCTAGGGATTGAGATAGAAACATCTAGATCGAGTGTTATGTTTAAGAGCCCTTTAGGTGATAGTGTAGTGGTGGATCAAGTATATTGTCGTTGTCCTCTAATGGTTTATGGACATGTGTTTCTAGATAATCATTTGTGTAACACCCCTCACCTGTATTCAATGCCGGAATAAGGTTACGGAGCATTATCGAACTTATCACACATTTAAACATACATTTCTCATTCAATTAATCAATTCAAATACAATTCATTCACAACCAATCATATTGTCCCTAATACGAGGCTACGAGGCCCAAAACATACATTCGGGGTGGTTCAGGACTAAACCGATATCTTTAGAAACTTTTAGAGCACTTAAATTTTTTTCTCAAAAATAGGGGACACACTTCCATGTGGCTCGGTCGTGTCTCTTACACGGCCAAAGACACACCCATGTCGTAGGTCGTGTGGACATTCAAAATCAGAGCACATGGTCGTGTCTCAGCTCGTGTTCGACCCCATGTAACTCTCTAACTTGGGTTACACGGCCAACACACACACCTATATGGCTAGCCCTTGTGCCCTAAAAATGGCCACACACGTACGTGTGCCAGACTGTGTGCTAGGCCATGCCAAACTTGTAGGGTATATTGACTTATGCCACACGGCCAAGTCGCATGCCCGTGTGTGAGGTCACGTGGAGCATACTAACTTAATTTTAATTTCAATACCAGGGGACACACGACCGCGTACATGATTGTGTATCACACACGACTGAGACACATGCCCGTGTGGACAAAAATAGGCTATTTTCCAAGCCATTTTTCCACCCAAACTTGCACAAGCCAATACAACTCAAATGGCACATAATCTGTAACACCCCTTACCCGTATTCGACTCCGGAATAGGGTACGAGACATTACTGGACTTAAACGCAAATAAACATTCAAAATCGAGATATGTGTTCCCACTTAAATTTAAAACTTTTCAAAAACATTCATATCATCCTTTAAACGAGCCTACGAGGTGCAAAACATGCATTAGGAGTGGTTCGGGACAAAACTGAAAACTTTAAAAAACTTCCTAACACTTAGAAATTTTCCACCAAAATAGGGGTCACACGCCTGTGTGGCTTTGGACATGCCCATGTTGGCAGGTCGTGTGGTCACATATGCCCGTGTGCTTAGGCCGTGTGGGCGATTTAATTTTCATAATTTTTCATAAAATAGGTGCAGACTTCCCACGCCCTGGGCACATGCCCATGTCCCGAGGTCGTGTCCTTCACACGGCTGAGACACAAGGTCGTGTCTCTACTCGTGTGGCCAATTCGAAGCTAAAATTCAAAAATATAGGGGACACACAGCATGATCACACACTCATAGGGCAAGCCGTGTGTCACACACGGCCTAGACACATGCCTATGTGTCTACCCATGTAGACAAAAATAAGGCTATTTACCAAGCGATTTTGCCACCCTTACTTGCACCAACCTTCACAACAACAAGCATCACCAATCGAAGTATATTCATACAACCAATTCAGCCACAAACAAGATATCAATGTATCATTTACTTGCAACCATCTATCACATGCAAACATCACCTACTTATCAACTCAATCCATGCAAATTCACTCATCCATGAAAACATCATCATATGCATATATATACTTAAGCCAATATTAGCCAATTTCAATGGCCATTTACAAAATGAAGTGAAAAAATTAATAGAAGAAACTGCATTGGTAAAATGAAAAAGACAGAGAGAGGAAAATTAAAATAAAAGAAAAAAGAGATGACAAATGTCAAATCTTGAAAAGCATATTAAAGCATCTCCACCCATCCCATGGCTCATACCACACCGAGGGTTCATCACATATCGAGCTCATTAAGCATGAGTTCTGTGTACATACCTGTATCAACTTGCAACATACCATTGTCTTCCACAACATATCATAATCTTTCATAACTTTAACATGGCCGTTAAGTTACCCGTTGAACCACTTGAAATACTAAATGGTACTCGGGATATCTCACACACATAGTATCATACCAATGCCATATCCTAGATATGGTCTTACATGGGATCTCATATCGATGCCAATAGCCCAGCTATGGTCTTACACGTAATCTCAACTAACCCTAATGTCCTGACATTTGTATCCTAACTATTCCTAAGGTTCAACCGGGATTTTCTCTCTTGTCAAACTTTGTCGAATTCATTCAAAGAGAAAATTACAATTCATATGATATTAAAGCAATTAAAACATATATAATGATGCATTATTTACATACGAACTTACATCGATACCAAAAATAGTAGATAAGGATTTAATCGTCAAACACTTTATTCTTTCCCCGATCAAGGTCCGTATTTCATTTTTCTTGATCTATAATAACAAATTTAGCTTACTTAATATTCACATTACTCATATTATTCCAAACATCACATTATGGAAAAATTACCTTTTTGCCCTTAAAGTTTCACAATTTTACAAATTAGTCCCTGGGCTCGTAAAATGAAATGTATTCAATTTCTTTATTACCCAAGCCTATTCAAACCATATACATGCTCATATCAGCCCATGTTTTTCACAAAATTAGATTTTTACTACCCATTTTACATCTTTTTACAATTAGGTCCTTTTTAAGTATTTTCATGAAACATAGATCTCCGGCCAGAGGTGCTGGTCATACTGAGGGGCACCAGGCAGAGGCGCTGGTCATACTGAGGTGAGACAGTCGGCACTAGTTTATACTACACGTCACCGAAAGGATGAAGATGCTCCAGATGTTATAACGGGTACATTATTTATCCATAATATACCTTATACTGCATTGATTGATGTTGGGTCTACACATTCATACATAGCATGCTCTGTGTCTGAAATATTGGATATTATGGCTAAAAACACTATGATTGAGATCACTGTTCTAAGTCCGTTGGGGCAGTCCATTCAGATAAATAATATGTTTAGAGATGTTCCCTTGTAGATTCAAGGAGTGGTCTTTCTGGTTGATCTTATGGAGCTGCCTTTCAGAGAATTTGACCTAATACTGGTCAGGGATTGGCTAGTTAAGCATCGGGAAAGCTTCGATTGTGCCACTAAACGGGTCATATTGAGAACTGAGGCAAATAAGGAGGTAGTGGTAATTGGGGAACGAATGGACTATTTGAGTAATGTAATTTCTGCACTTAAGGCCGAGAAGTTGGTTCGCAAGGGTTCTGAGGCGTTCTTCACCTACGTCAGTGTTTCAGATATTGAGGACTCATCGATAAAGGATATTAGCACTGTTAAGGATTTTTCGGATGTCTTCCCTGAAGAGTTATCAGGATTACCTCCAGAACGTGAAGTAGAGTTTGGGATTGAGCTCCTTCCTGGTACAGCTCTGGTGTCTATCGCCCCTTACAGAATGGCATCGAATGAGCTTGTAGAGCTTAAGGCCCAGATTCAAGAGTTATTGGACCGTGGGTTTGTCCGACCTTGTGTATCACCGTGGGGAGCACCAGTCTTGTTTGTGAAAAAGAAAGATGGATCCATATGTATGTGCATCGACTACAGGTAATTAAATAAGCTGACCATTAAGAATAAATACCCTCTGCCAAGGATTGATGACCTGTTCGATCAACTACGAGGATCATTGGTTTTCTCTAAAATAGATCTCTGATCGGGGTATCACTAAATGAGAGCTAAAGAGGCCGATGTGCACAAGACAGCATTTAGGACTCGTTAGGGTCATTACGAGTTCTTGGTAATGCCATTTGGGCTGACAAATGCACCAATAGCTTTTATGGATCTGATGAACAGAGTGTTTCAACCCTATTTGGATCGGTTTGTTGTAGTATTTATCGACGACATATTGGTGTACTCAAGGACTGATGTGGAACATGATGAACATCTCCGGGTAGTTCTGCAAATTTTGAGGGAGAAGCAACTATATGCTAAGTCCAGCAAGTGTGAATTCTGGTTGCGAGAGGTAATGTTTCTTGGGCATGTGGTGTCTGCTGAAAGGATTAGGGTTGATCCTTGAAAAATTAAGGCTATTTTGGATTGGAAGCAGCCTAAGACTATATCATAGATTCGTAGTCTTAATTCGTTGAACCCAAAGAGAGATGAAAGGGACCTGAGACAGTTTAAAAGTAATATTTGATCATTAGAAATCCGATGTAGATCTAAAATGAAAAGAAATAGAGTTTTCGATGGTGACAAAGTAATTCTGGAAATTCACCATGAAAGAAAATTCTTTAGATTGGCTGTACTGGCAAAAGTTAAGTCAACGACTTACTGGGTCATATAAGATAATTGAAAAGAATTAGACATGTTGTGTATTGATTGATACTATTATTAGAGTTCTACAGATTTCACAATGTTTTATTTGTATATGTGTTACAACGGTATCGATCAAACCCATCATTTGTTATTTCCCTAATAGATATTGAAATTTTGCTTGGCATGACTTATAATGAGTGGCTGGTTAAAATTCTGGCATGTGAAGTGAAAGAAACAAAAAATATAAAGATAACATTAGTGAAAGTTCTTTGACATTGATATGATGTAGAGAAAGCTACTTGGGAAAAACTAGATGAAACATGAGAAAGTGAACTTGGAATCTCTTTATTGGTAAAATTTTCGAGGACGAAAATTTCTTAAAGGGGGAGAGTTCTAACAGCCATTTTTTGGTGAAATTGGAACAGTGGTTTCGGGACCACAAATTCGAGCCAAAAAATATAATTTTTTTTTATTTTATTATATGATCCATATTACACTAGAAATTTCATGTGAAAATTTTAATAAAAAAATTATCGATTAAGTGTCTAATTACGAGAAGGACTAAATCGCATAAAATGTAAAAGTTGGATTCTAGTAGCTAGAAGGATCAAATAGCTATGGAATTCAAAACTTGAGGTCCTTATATTGTAATTGACCATTTGTAAAAAGTATGTAGATATTGTTGGATGATTCATCCATGAAAAATGAGAAAAAGGCTAGGGACTAAATTGGAATTCCACTAAATTAGTTAATTAAAAAGATGAAAAGAAAATAAAAATCATATTTTCTTATATTCTTCCCTAAAATAAACATGGAAACCCTAGGAGAGAGAGAAGAAACTTTCATGGCCAAATTGGGTATGTTTTCTTGGCATGTTTTTAGTAATTTTGATATTTTTGAAACTAGGATAGCCTAAACTATCTATTTAGGGGATCAATTTGAAAAGTTATCAAGGTATAAAAAATTGGTTAAAGGATGTATATGCTGGAATTTTGAAATTTATGGTAGAAAATGAATGATTAATGATAGATAAACAACTTTTACAAAGTGATTATTCATGAAAACTTTATTTAGGGACTAAAATGAAAATTGGTGAAAATCCATGGAAAATGCTAAAATTTGTGAAATGTATGTGCTGTAAAAGTAGTATGTACATTTTGGCTAGGCTTGGGTAGAGGGTCGGATTTCATGAATTTTATTTTCTGAGCCTAGGGATAAAATGGTAATTTATGAAAAAGTTAGGGGCAAAATAGTAATTTTTCCTAGGATGAAAATTTAGTCCACATGAATGTAAAATGTGATAAATTGATGTTAAATTTACTCGTATAGATTCGAATAGACCAAATTCAGAGTTAGAACGAGGAATAAGGAAAATATTAGATTAGTAGATGTTTGTACACGAACCTTTGTCGAGGTAAGTTCGTGTAACTAAATTATGTTTATTTACATGCTTGTTTTGATTGTGATTAAGTAAATTGTATAAATGTCATATATATGTGAAAGGATTTCATATTCGATCAAGCCCAATAAATAAAAATGTTCAAATTAATTGATAATGCCCGATAGATGTTAAAAAGGTAAACGATAGAAATGTTGCTTTTATGCTCGGAATGGATGTGGAATATTATCATAGGAATTATATGGATGTTGAATATGTATGAAATGATCACATACCAGAAAATGCTTGGAAATGTTAAATCCCATTTGAATAAATGAAAATTGATGGATAAATATAATTGCCTGAAATAAATAAGGTCCTGCATTTGTTGCAAAATGGATTTAGCTCGGACGAGTAATCCTAATGACTTCATTACAGAAAGGATTTAGCCCGGACGGGTAATCTTAATATACGTGTAACACCCCAAACCCAGCCTAGATGTTATGACCGAGTCTGGTGATGTCACATGGAAAGGAAGTCGAAAACTAGTTTGTCGAGTTAAAACACTTCCAGTTGAATTAGCCTTTATCTTAGCTCGAGGTAAAACACATGTTATTCATTATGTCTAAAATCTTATCTTTTAAGTGGAAGCTTTGGAAAACACTTATTTTGAAAAGTACCATATGTTCTTAGCAAAAATCGAGTTTTATCATGCTTAACAGTAATAAATCATAAAACAAATAAAAAGCCACAAACTTAAAACCAGACAGTCCAGAGTCCATAGGTTACATAAAAACCCCAAATAAGAAATAAAATCTGAAAGTTTGCGAAAAACAGTTTAAATTTATGTGTGGTCACCGTCGAGTCCTCCGTTATGCTGATCCGTCAAGTCTGGGGATTACCTGTACAGATTAAACAAAAAGGGTGAGTTTTCACAAACTCAGTATGTAATCCCCACAGAAAACATGCATTTAGAACACATCAGAATACAGTCAAATATAGGCTGGGCCAGAGCCCATTACAGATTTAGTTTGGGCTTTTGCCCCATTGGATACAGTTTCACAATTATATTAGCGCCTTGGCTTATATCAAATACAGAATGCAAACACAGTAAACCAGAATCCTACCCACCAGCCTCTACACACCATCTCCGTCCAACCCTACACACCATGTGGGGATTAAATCAACCCACCCATCCTTACACACTATGCTGTACCGAGATGCGGCACATAATCAGAAGGTTGCAGCTGAGCTGCCAGATGACAGGCTTAAAAGCCTTTCAGATACTTCCTCCAAATATCATCAACCCACCCCGATGCAATGCAACATACCCTAAATGACATGCAAATATGCTAATAACAAAAAATTCATTCAGTTCAGTATAGATATCATGCTCAGTCAAGCATCCTACAATCAGATCACATCGTTAAGGGTTGAAGTAAGCTTACCAACCCTACAATAGGTCTACAATCAACAAGGGCGACCCATACAACCTTATAGAATATTTCAAGAAAATGGGCTGACACGCCCATGTGGCCTGCCTATGTGGATCACATGACCTGGCCCAAAATCTCACACGCCTGTGTGGCTTACACAACCCAAGGCAGTTTAGCCCATGTCTCGCACACGATTTACCTGGCCATCACACTGCCGTGTCATGCGCGCACGGCCTGGCTCGTCGATCACATGCCCGTCTTCCATCACACGACCTACCACACGGGCGACCACACGCTTGTGTGGTGTCAACGTAAGCATTTTTGGCTTTTCACCTGATCTTGTTTTCTGTGTTTCGGGTACACACCTGTATCGACTTCGATGCGCAAGCACTCCTAAGCCTCCAGAACCTAGAAATTGACCATTGTAACACTCAATTAATCATTTAGTGGTAAACTAAAATCCAACCTAATATAGAATATTCATCCTTTGAGTGAAAAAACCCTTACCTTTAGTCACCACGAAAATAATTGAACCTCAGGACCTTCTTCCATAGCGAGACCTTCAGAAACACGAAGCCCCCTACAGAATACTTAATCTCACATCTCTTTAGATCAGCATAAGACTTTTATCTATCAGAAGCTACCTTCAGCTGATCCCTAATCAGTTGAACCTTATCTTCTATATCGGAAACCAACTCAGGACCCAGAACACGTCGCTCGCCCAAATCAGTCCAACATAAAGGAGTGCGACACTTACGACCATACAGTGCCTCATAAGGTGCCATCTGAATGCTAGACTAGAAGCTGTTATTATAGGTAAACTCAGCTAATAGCAGATAGTCCTCCCAACTACCTCGAAAATCAATCACGCAGTTCCTTAACATATCCTCTAGTATCTGAATCACCCTCTAAGATTAACCATCGGTCTGAGGATGTAACGCAGTAATGAAGTCCAACATCGAACCCAAAGTCTCATGTAGCTTCCCCTAAAATCGAGACATGAAATGAGTATCCCTATCAGAGATGATTGAAACCGGTACCCCATGCAGTCTCACTATCTTAAAAATATAAAGCTTCGCCAGCTTCTGCAGAGAATAATCAGTACGTACCAGTATGAAGTGCGCTGACTTGGTCAATCGGTCTACAATGACCCAAACAGAATTTTTCTTAGTGGGTGTCAAGGGTAATCTACTAACAAAGTCCATCATCACAAATTCCCACTTTTAAAGGGGAATCTTAATCGACTATAGCAAACCCGAAGGCAACTGATGCTCAGCCTTAACCTGCTGGCATGTCAAACATCTAGCTACAAAATTAGTAACCTCTCATTTCAACCCTGACCACCAATACAACTCTCAGAGATCTTGGTACTTCTTATTCCCACCAGGGTGCATAGCATAAAGGCTACTATACACCTATTTCAGTATAGACTACCTCAGATCAGAATCATTCGGCACACATATCCAGCCTTGGAAACACAACACACCCTCAAAGTTCAACCCAAAATTTGTAGTGCTACCACTCTCAATCTGTCGGAACCAAAGACTTACAGATTCATTCTCCAATTTTTTACCCTTAATCTGCTCAATCCATGTCAGCTTAACCTGAAGCTCGGCTAATAAGCTACCATCATCAAATAGACTAAGGCGAGCAAACATCGCCCTTAGATCAGTCATAGTCTTACGACTCAAAGCAACGACCACCACATTGGCCTTGCCAATATGGTACTCAATAGTGCAGTCGTAATCCTTAAGTAGCTCAATACACCTACGCTACCTAAAATTCAGTTCCTTCTGGGCTCAATGGTGCAGTCGTAATCCTTAAGTAGCTCGATACACCTACGCTACCTAAGATTCAGTTCCTTCTGCGTGAGGAGGTACTTGGAGTTTTTGTGATCAGTGTAGATAATACATTTCCTACCTGTAACATTCCCGAATTAAGGCCTAGTCAGAATAGTGGTTTTGAGACCACAAATCCAAAATAGAATTAATTATTTTATAAGTCTCATGAGGTATATGATATGATTGCATGCTTATGTGAAGGTTTCATGAAGAAATTCTATTGCTAGAGTGTCTAATCTGACATTTAGGACTAATTTGCAAAAGTTACAGAATGTGAGTTCTAGAAGCTTTAGGCATGAAATTGCCATGGATTATTGATTAGAGGTCCTTAAAGAGTAATTTTCCCAATTTCTATAATTACGGACAAAAATGGGCATGAATAGGAAAATTTTGAAAGAAAGGCCTTGAGGGTATTTTTGTCATTTGATTAATAAAAGAATAAAAAGGGAAATATAAGTCAAAATTGTGTTCATCTTCTCCATGCCATAGCCGAAATTCTCAAGCTCTCCATAGCTAGGGTTTTTCAACTTTTCAAGATTGAAAGTAAGTCAATTCTAGCCCCGTTTTTGATGTTCTTTGCATTTTTTAAGTCCTTGAAACATGATTTATTGATTTTTAGCCATATTTTGAGCTAAGGTTCATGTATGAAATTTTATCCATGTGTGACATGTTTGTATTTTGATACTTAATGGAGGAATATGAAAGTTTGATGCATGATAAACATATTTTACTAAGTGGTTTTTCAAGAAAACACCTAAAAAGGACCTTTTTTGTAAAAGTTGTGAAATAAGTGGTTAAAAATCTGATTTGAAAGAAAATGTGGGCTGGTATGAGTATGATATAAGTTTGACTAGGCTTAGGTATCAAAGAAAATGAACACATTTTATTTTACGAGCCTAGGGGCTAAGTTGTAATTATGTGAAAGTTTAAGGGCAAAGGTGTAATTTTGCCAAAGTATGATTTATGGACAATTTTGAACAATGTGATGATTAAATGAGCTAAATTTTCTATTATATATCAAGAAAAATGGAGTCCGGACCTAGACTGGAGAAAGAACAAGATTTTGGACTAAATTGAATTAATTGTCCATATTTTGTACCGAGGTAAGTTCATAAGTAAATAATGCAATGTTGAATTATGTTTGAAATGCTTTAATAATCTATGAGTTTATATGTTTAATTATTATGACGAGTGTATAAACGACTTTATAGTCAATGAGAATGGCATTGTGAATGAGTTCAACGAATACGAGTTATCGAGAAAATCCCGTTTGAACCTTAGGAATAATTTAGGATGCAATGTGACATGTTACTAGGAACTATGTGATTGTGAGCTCATGAAATTATCTGTCTATGTGATTATGTGAATCCAAGTGCTAGTCTTGTACGTTCTACCGGTGGCTGGGTAGCCCGGCATGTGTTGCGGGTACCTGTCAGCTTGTGTAAGCAGCCCGAGTAGTTATGTCCTGACTATCAGCTTGTGTGAGCAAGCCCATGATTAGCTCGAGAGCGAACAATGTGTGAATATGATATGAGGTAGCATGTGGTTACGTTTGAAGCACTATGTGTAAGTTTTCCTTGTATCCGATAGTAGTCCGAGTGTTCAACGGGTAAAACTGTGAGTTATTCGATAAGTAAGTCAATGATGTGGAAGCATGACAATGTGTTACGAGTTGGTATAGGTATGTACGATAAACTCATATGAATGAGCTCGATATGTGATGAACTTTTGGTAAGATTGAATGTAACACCCCTTACCCGTATTCAGTGCCGAGATAGGGTTCGAGGCGTTACCGGACTTAAACATAAACAAACATACAAAACCGAGTCATAAAATTTTCATTCAAACTAAATTCATTCATGCACATGCAATTTTTCCCTTTTATGGGCCCACCAGGCCCAAAACATAGATCAGGGGTGGTTCGGGACTAAACCTTGAACTTTAGAAAAATTTTCATAAAACAGGGTCACACACCCATGTGGACACAAGGACATGCCCGTGTGCCTTTGACACGCTCGTGTCTCTAGGCTATGTAACTCTCAGACTATGACTTCAACATCAATTTAAGATCACACGTCTGTGTGCTAGACCGTGTGGTGAATTTAATTTTCATATTTAAGGTGCAGACTTCACACGGCCTAGGCACACGCCCATGTCTTAAGGCCTTGTCCTCCACACGGGTAAGACATACGACGGACCCGTGTGTTTACTACCATGCATACTGACTTGTAAAACTAGGGTGCAAGGGACACACGGTCGGACCACACGCCCATTGGGTTGACCGTGTGTCACACACGGCCTGTATAAATGCCCATGCATCTACCCGTGTGGGAAAATTTGGGGCTATTTTCCAAGCCCTCTTGTCACCCATACACACACTCATATGTCAATGGTGATTATTATGGCATAAATGATTGGACATCCATAGCTTTAACTCATGCGTGATAAGTTTATGACAAGTATACATAATTAGGACTCCATGACTTGTTAGGTTCATTCAATCAATTTCGTTACCTTTATTCATATTATTACCATGCCAATTGACATCCCTTATCCATCAAGCATAAATTCCACATTTTATCATCCATTGTTAGCAACCAATTTGGCACACACCACAAGAATAATAACACATTTCATGCATGTACCAAAATATAGGGATTTCAACCCAATAATCAATATAAGCCATATTTCATGGCTATATACAAAATGAATTAGTATACCAATATGAGCCATCACTTTGGCTAACCAATATGACACATTTAACAAAATACTAAGTCCCCTATACATGCCATACGTAAATGTATTAAACCAAATATACCCCAAAAGATTTGTTGATAGTGTGATTTGAGCTCCGACGTCCACAATCCCCGAGCTAGCTTGGCAATGCTAAAAGAAAAAGGAAAAGAGAGAGGGGTAAGCATAAAGCTTAGTAAGTTGTATGTAAATAATAAACAACATAAGTCATGAATTCATGGATTAAACATGCTATTAATTATCGCCACATTTTCATGCTACACATAAAGAACATAGTAAGGATTGACAATCAATGTCCTTGAACATTCCTACTTTTCTTACTCTTTCATACTCATGCTAAATTTCCCATCATGAATTGATTTCAATACTCATGAGGTTTACGTACATACCTGTACTATACATTCTTACTCATGATACTCCACTTTTTAACCATAATCTTGAATGGCCCAATAAACCACCCAGAATACTAAAGGACGTTCAGAATCATCATGCACCAAATAGTGGGCCAAAGCCATGTCCCATACATGGTCTTACATGGATCTGCATATCGATGCCATATTCCGAATATGATCTTATATGAGTCTCATGTCAGTGCCGATGCCATGTCCTAGACATGGTCTTACACTGGCACACATATCATCGCCGATGCCATGTCCTAGACATGGTCTTACACTGGCACACATATCAATGCCGATGCCATGTCCCAGACATGGTCTTACACGGGATCTCATTAACTATGGTGTCATGATATCCGAATCCTAAGCATTCCTCAAGGTCCCTCGGGACTTCTGAGATACAAAGTTATCATCAAGTTTCCATTGATTCATCACAAGCCAATTGCATCAGGACATGCATACACGTATCTTATAATATCAAATATTAAATACATAGTAATAGAATTGTTGAATTACTTACACACAAGTTACTTCGGTGCAAAATGTGACAATTTGCGATTTAATCCGCAGCCTTGCCTTTTCCTTGGTCAAGGTCAATTCCTCGTCCCTCTTGATCTATAATAGCACATTTAGCTAATTTAATACATTCACTATTTAATTCAGTCCAAAAATCACAATACAGAAAAATTACAATTTTACCCCTAGAGTTCCACAAAATTACGAACTTGTCCTTAGGCTCGTAAAATGAAAAGTACCCCATTTTTCTCATTATTCAAGCCTAGCCGAATCACTTTCTCTCTTATACCAACCCACATTTTTCATTTATTCACACAATTACACATAGTTTTTACAAATTTTTCAATTAAGTCCTTTTTATCAATTTCACCAAAAACCGCCTAGTAAAAGTTGTTTATCACACATCAAAATTTCATATTCTTCCATTAGAAATCAAAGCACAAGCATGACATTCATGGGTATATTTTTTAACATGAATCCTAGCTCAATTTAAGGGTAGAAATAGCTAAATCAAGCTACGAGGATTTCAAAAATATAATGAACATTGGCTAGGATACACTTACTTTTAAGCTTGAAGATGAAAGAAACCCTAGCTATGGCTTCTTGTGATATTTAGCCAAGGAGGATGAATATGGACACAATTTTTTACTATTTTCCCTTTTTAATTCTTTTATTAACCAATAGACCAAAATGCCCTTTCATTAAAACCTTCATATTTTATCCCTCCTATGTCCATTTTTGTCCATAATGACATATAATGGTATAATTTCCAAATAAGGACTTTTAAGTTTCAAATATCATCACATTTAAGCCCCTTAATAACTAAACCACATGTTTTTCACTTATTACAATTTAGTCCTATTAACTAAATTGGACACTTTATCGGTAAAATTTCTCATCGATATTTTCACACAGTTGTTTAATCATATAGTAGACCTTAAAACTTTATTGATATGAGTATTTCTACCTCAGATTGGTGGTCTCAAAACCACTTTTCCATTTAGACCCTAATTTGAGGTGTTACATTGAAATTGTGTAAGTTATGTCTACAAATTAAGCTTTACCCATGAATTTATGATAACACATAAGTAAACTATGTTATGCCAATGGTATTTATACATATGATTATGTTTCTAATTATTTGTATGTGAACTTACTAAGCCTTATACTGAGGCTTCAATTTTAGTACAACCTGAACCGAGAAAAGAATTTATGGTTATAGTGATGCGTCTTTGAACGGATTGGGTTGTGTGCTTATGCAAGAAGGCAAGGTGATCACTTATGCCTCGAGGTAGCTAAAACCTCACGAGAAGAATTATCCAACACACGATTTGGAATTGGTTGCCATAGTGTTTGCATTGAAGATTTGGAGACATCATTTCTATGGTGAGAAATGACATGTGTATACTGATCATAAAAGTCTAAAGTACTTGATAACTCAAAAGGACTTGAACCTACGACAATGAAGGTGGCTAGAGTTGATAAAAGATTACGAGTTAGTGATTGACTACCACCCAGGAAAGGCTAACGTGGTCGCTGATGCCTTGAGTAGGAAGTCGTTATTTGCTTTGAAGGCTATGAACACTTAGTTGGCCTTATCAGATGATGGTTTGATTCTAGCCGAGTTGAGAGCTAAACTGATGTTTCTTGAAGAGATTTATAAAGCTCAGCAAAGTAACGGTAATTTGCAAGCCAAAAGAGTCCAAAGTGAATAGGGCATGGAATTAGATTTTTGGATTAGTTCTGAGGGTTGTTTAATGTTCTAAAATAGGATTTGTATTCCTCAAGATACCGATTTGATTCAGAAGATTTTACTTGAGGCCCATAGTGGTCGTCTGTCTATGCATCTGGGTAGTACAAAAATGTACAATGACTTGAAGAAACTGTATTGGTGGCCGAGTATGAAAAGAGATACTTCTGAGTTTGTTTCGAGATGCTTGATTTGTTAACAAGTGAAAGCTGAACACCAAGTACCTTCAGGCTTACTTTAGCATGTGATGGTTCTTGAGTGGAAATGGGGCCGTATTACTATTGATTTCGTGATGGGTTTGCCTTTGACACCGAGAAAAAAAGATGTTGTATGGGTTGTGGTTGATTGATTAATAAAGTCAGCCTATTTTATACCGATACGTATCGACTATTCACTTGACAAGCTAGCCAAGTTGTATATTTCTGAAATAGTGAGGTTACACGGAGTGCCTTTATCAATCAATCGAAAAGAGATACGAGGTTCACTTCGCGATTTTGAAAGAAGTTACAGGAGGCTTTAGGTACAAAATTGAATTTTAGTACCGCTTTTCATCCGCAGATCGACGGTCAGTCTGAGCGAGTAATTCAAATTCTTGAAGATATGTTGCAGTGTTGTGTCCTAGAGTTCCAAGGTAATTGGGAAAAATATTTACTGTTGGTAGAATTTACCTACAAAAATAGTTTCCAGTCAAGTTTGAAAATGGCGCCTTATGAGGCATTGTATGGGCGTACGTCCCGAACACCTTTGTATTGGACCGAACTCAAAGAGAATCAGATTCACAAAGTTTATTTGCCGAAGAAAAGGTAAAAGTGATTCGAGATTGTCTAAAAGCTGCTTCGGATAGACAGAAATCGTATGCGAATTTGAAACAGAAAGAGATTGAGTTTCAGGTCGGTGATAAGGTATTTTTGAAAGTGTCTCCATGGACCGTATGAGATTACCGAGAGAGTAGGGCTAGTTGCCTATCGATTATCCTTACCATCTGAATTGGAAAAGATTCATGATGTGTTCCATGAGTATATGTTGCATCAATACTGATCCGATCCTTTGCACGTGATTTCACCAGCAGAGGTCGAGATCCTACCAGATATGACTTATGGCGAAGAGCCGATTAAGATTTTGGCCTGGAAAGTCAAGCAATTGAGAAACAAAAGTATTGTCGTTGTAAAAGTTTTATGGCAAAGACAAGGGGTTGAAGAGGCCACATGGGAGATCGAGGAAAACATGCGAAACCAATACTCAAACCTTTTCACCAGTAAAATTTTCACGGACGAAAATCCCTAAGTGGGGAGAATCGTAACATCCTGAATTAGGGCATAGTCAGAATAGTGGGTTCGAGACCACAAATCCAAAATAGAGATAATTATTTTATGATTCTCATGAGGTCTATGATATGATTGCACGCTTATGTGAAGGTTTTATGAAGAAATTCTATTGATAAAATGTTCAATTTGACATTTAGGACTAAATTGCAAAATTTGCAAAATGTGAGTTCTAGAAGCTTCAGGCATGAAACTTTCATGGATTATTGATTAGAGGTCCTTAAATAGTAATTTGCCCAATTTCTATAATTATGGACAAAAATGGGCATGAATAGGAAATATTTGAAAGAAAAGCCTTAAGGGCATTTTTATCATTTGGTTAATAAAAGAATAAAAAGGGAAAAATAAGTCAAAATTGTGTTCATCTTCTCCATGCCATAGCCAAAATTCTCAAGCTCTCCAAAGCTAGGGTTTTTCAACTTTTCAAGCTTGAAAGTAAGTCAATCTTAGCCTCATTTTTTATGTTCTTTGCATTTTTGAAGTCCTTGAAACATGATCTATCCATTTTTAGCCATATTTTGAGCTAGGTTTTATGTATGAAATTTGACCTATGTGTGACATGTTTGTATTTTGATGTTTAATGGAGGAATATGAAAGTTTGATAAGTGGTTTTTCATGAAAACACCTAAAAATGACCTTTTTGTAAAATTTGTGAAATAAGTGGTTAAAAATATGATTTGAAAGAAAATGTGGGCTGATATGAGTATAATATAGGTTCGACTAGGCTTGGGTATCTAAGAAAACGAGCACATTTCATTTACGAGCCTAGGGGCTAACTTGTAATTATGTAAAAGTTTAAGGGCAAAGGTGTAATTTTGCCAAAGTATGATTTATGGACTATTTTGAACAATGTGATGATTAAATGAGCTGAATTTGCTATTATAAATCAAGAAAAACGAAGTCCAGACCTAGATCGGGGAAAGAACAAGATTTTGGACTAAATCGAGTTAATTGTCCATATTTTGTACCGAGGTAAGTTCATATGTAGATAATGCAATGTTGAATTATGTTTTAAATGCTTTAATAATGTATCAGTTTCTATGTTTAATTATTATGACGAGTGTATGAACGACTTTATGGTCAATGAGAATGGCATTGTGAAAAAGTTCGACGAATACGAGTTATCGAGAAAATCTCTTTTGAACCTTAGGAATAATTTAGGATACAATATGACATGTTGCTAGGAACTATGTGATTGTAAGCTCATGAAGTTATGTGTCTATGTGATTATGTGAATCCCGGTGCTAGTCTTATACGTTCTACCAGTGGCTGGGTAGCTCGGCATGTGTTGCGGGTACCTGTCAGCTTATGTGAGTAGCCAAGTAGTTATGTCCTGACTATCAGCTTGTGTGAGTAGGCCCATGATTAGCTTGAGAGCAAGCAATGTGTGAATATGATGTGAGGTAGCATGTGGCTGTGTTTGAAGCCCTATGTGCAAGTTTTTCGTGTATCCGATAGTATTCCGAGTGTTCAACGGATAAACCTATGAGTTATTCGATAAGTAAGTCAATGATGTGGAAACATGAAAAAGTGTTACGAGTTGGTACAGGTATGTATGATAAACTCGTATGAATGAGCTCGATATGTGATGAACTTTTTGTAAGATTGAAATTCTGTAAGTTATGTCTACAAATTAAGCTTTACCCATGAATTTATGATCACACATAAGTAAACTATGTTATATCAATGGCATTTATACATATGATTATGTTGCTAATTATTTGCATGTGAACTTACAAAGCTTTATGCTTATGCCCCTCTCTTTCTTATTTTCTTATAGTATTGCCATGCTAGCTTGGGGACCGAAAGACGTCGGAGGCTCGATCACACTATCAACGGGATATTTGGGTATAGTTAGTTTCAATATTTTGAGTATGGCATGTATAAAAGCTTGGTCTTTTTGTTACATGTCATATTGGTTTAGTCAAATGTATTGGCTTATGGTAACATTTGATTCACTTTGTATATGGCCATGTGATATGGTTCATATTGATCATTTGGGTTGTAACCCTAGTCAATTATGCATGCATGCAATGTATTATGCTTGATGTGATTGCTTGTGGATGAGATGTACGATGAATGGCATATGTGCTAAGTGAATGAATCGTGGCTAATAAAGATGACTAAAACTATAGTATAATTAAGTAAGTTAAAGTAGGTTTAGCATGATGAGTGAATATAAAATTGGTGTGGAATGTCATATGAAAATATGATGGTTTGGATATGTGATATGTTGACATTACAAAGGCATGGATTAATCATGTTTATGAGTTTTTGAGTGACTAAATATACTATGTTGCATGTCATCTAAGATGAATGAGTAAATGAGCATTTAAAGGTGACAAATGGCTTGGAAAATAGCCTCAAATTTGTCCACACGGGTAGACACACGGGCGTGTGTCTAGGCCGTATGTGACACACGGCTTGCCCCATGGGCGCGTAATCCGTCCGTGTGTCCCCTGCGCCATAATTAGTGCAACACAGAATGCTCAGTAGTAAACACACAGGCAGAGACATGGCCGTGTGAAGGGCACAACCTTAGGACATGGGCGTGTGCCCAGGCTGTGTGAAGTCTGCACTTAATTTTTGGAATTTAATTCGCCACATGGTCTATGCACACGGGCATGTGACTTGGCCGTGTAACCTTATTTTGGTTGATGAGATCATAGTCAAAGAGTTACACGTGCTAAGAACACGGGCGTGCCCCAAGCCACATGAGCATGTGCAACCACACGGCCTACCCATACGGAAGTGTGACTCTCCAAAACAAGAAAATTTTCCAAGTGTCAAAAAGGTTCTGAAGGTTCTCAATTTAGTCCCAATCCGCTTTCGGTGTACGTTTTGGGCCTCGTAGGCCCTTTAAAGGGACAAATTGCATGTGGTTGAAAGGTTTCAAATTGGATAAAATTTTATGGCCCGATTTTGTGTGTGTTTGTTTACATTTAAGTCCAGTAATAACTTGAACCCTTTCCTAGTGTTGGATACGGGTAAGGGGTGTTACATAGCACACGAGCGTGTGGCTTGGCCGTGTAGCATAAGTCAGTATACCCTATAGGTTTGGCATGGCCTGGCACAAGGGCATGTGAGGCCATTTCGAAAGGGCACACGGGATAGTCACACGGGCTTGTGGTTGGTCGTGTGACCCAAGTTAGGGATTTACACGAGGTCAAAAACGGGTTGGGACACGGCCATGTGATCCCATTTCGAGTGTCCACACGGCCTGCGACACGGGCGTGTCTCACACGGTCGGGCCACACGGACGTGTGTCCCCTATAGTTTGAAAATTTTGCTAAGTTTTGTAAAAATTTCCTGAGTTATTGGTTTAGTCCCGAACCACTCCTAAAGCTTGTTTTGAGCCTCATAGGCTCGTAATAGGGATGATATGAATAATGTTGAATGATGATTACATGATATTGAAAATGTATGTGAAATGAATGTTTAATTGTTTAATAAGTCCGATAATACTCCGGAACCCTATTCTGGCGTTGAATACGAGCGAGGGGTGTTACATTGAAAGCCATGAAAAATTGATTTTTGGTATTGAAAATGCTTATGGAAATTAAATTGACATGTGTAATTATTTTTTGTTAACAATTGGTGAATGATTGGTTGTGAATTGAGCATAAATTGGATGTTAAAGCTCACACCCTCACATTCGTGTAGATAATCACCAGGATTGAAGAGCTGAAGAGCCAAGCAAGAGGGCTCCAAGAGATTTAGGCTTGGTAGAGACTTTATTACGCATTTTAGAGACTGTAGTTGGGCATTGTGGAACTCCCGGGAATTGGTTGATTTTTGTTTTAATTGGACTTTGGACATTAGACATTTATTTTGGATGGTTTTATAATAACTTTGGGGCATGTTTGAGTTTAATTATTGAATGGTTTACAATGTTTTTTTTGTTTGATAATACGGTTTGTAAAGCATGAAATTTTACTAACGATTGATTAGATAAAGCTTCAATGGAGTGGTTTACTGGTGACTAATGTACGCTACTTGTTTGATTTATTCGATGTTTGATGTGCATGAAATTAATTACTTAATTCTATATAATTAAGGCTTAATTGATGTCCTTAAATCCAATTGAGGGTGTATGTATATTTATGTTCTTTATTCAGAGTTAAATCGAGTTTAATTTGTCATCAAAATATGCAAAATCGGGTTTTAAAACGACTGTTTTGCAAAAATAGGTGCAGTGATTTTCACACAGGCGTGTGGGTAAGTGACACGGGCGTGTTGGATTTTCACATGGGCATGTGCGATCTGTGAAAAATTATTCCATGACACGAATACGGGCATTTAATGACACATAGTCTAGGGGACACAATCGTGTGGGTTTTGGGGGTTTGAATTTTTGTCTTTTTAAATTGGTATTCTAATTTGTTTAAGTTATGGTTTAGTCCTGAAAATTTATTAGTCTAATTAGAGTCCTAGATATAAGGAAACTTGGTAATAATTTAGGACTAGTCTCGTAATGGGTAAAATTCGATAGAAACACACTTAATTTGTAACTCGAAATAGGTCCTGATAGTTTGTATTTGTTACAATTTAGTCTATAATAGTAACAATTGAATTAGACATAGCAAACGAACTCAGTTTAAGCTAAAATTTTTAGGCTTGCATAATTTTAACTAAAAGAAGGTCGGTAAATGTTTAGATCTAAAATCGGGTTAGTTCACCATAGGTGGTAAAATGACAAAAATGCCCTTAAGTTAAATTACCTAGGAAAAGTTTAAAATTGGCTCATAATTTTCTTCTGCATTAATAAATAACTAATATTTAGATAAGATTGAGGTGTTATTAGGTCGAGGTGTGTCTTGGGTGATCATTAGCTAGAGAGTCACTTAGGTGGCTAATGTAACGCTTCGAATTCAAGTTGGGCTGTCTCGGTCGGGTTTGGGGTGTCACATATATTGTATATGAAGGTTATGAGGAACTAATCCCTCTATAAGGGATTAGTGAGTGAAGGTATGATATATTACATTTTTTATAGGGTTACTCAACAGATTAGCTGTTTAGGAAAGGAAGAACATGGAACAAACCTTAGGCCTAACAACCTCAGTAAGTCATAATGTTGGGAATTTACCCAAAATTGGTATTGTCCATCTATGAGCACCTTTACCCTAAGCCAGTACAAACTATGAGGTCAAAAGATAAGTAGTTCTTGTTGACTCATTATTTTAGCAGAAGATCAGAAGATCATGCTATGGTGGCGACTAGTTGTTAACGAGGAACCAAAAACGACAACTGATGAGGATTACCAAAGCGAGCTAATCACCCATAATTGAGATTTGATTCATTATACTGTTCTATTTCTTGAATTTTTATTTCTTTTATGTTATTTTATTTTATTATTTTAAAAACCTTAAAACTCATTTTTATGTTTTTTTACTATAACTAATTTAAAGTATTAATTAGATCATTCAATGTGTAGATTAGAATCGACCAAGCACTAGCCTCCCTTGGGTACTATCCTCGGAGCACTTACCTACTTTGTTATAAAAACTATATTACAACTCGACCCGTATACTTGCAGATATCACCTCGTATTTCTATATCTTATTGCAGTATTCACACTTTGAACGTTAGTACATCAAAAAGGCGAGCTATCAAGGCCCCAGAAGTTATACTTTCTCATGTTACTACCATTGACGATGATGGTTGCCCAATTACATGAGCTATATTCTCCTTTGGCGTATTACTATGTCCTTGCACTACACTCTGCGCTCTTTGTCCACATCTAGTCTCTTTAGATTGGTCACCCCACCACTCTGGATACCCAATAAGCTGAAAACAAGTTTCAAAATCATGTCCCTTTCTTTTACAATGTGAGTAAAAATTTGATTTGTCTCCTATTTTTGTTTTATACTTTCGACTCCTATCTTGGCATGCATTGCAAAACTCACAACTTCTCTATGTTACTCCTTCCCTAATGAAAACTTTTTAATGCATTCTTCTTAGTACCCTAAAGAGTATGCCTTGTTTAAGTTTGGCGACAGATCTGTGCTTAAAATATAGGAACAAACAATTCCATACAACACATCTTCCAACCCCATCAAAAATTGATGAAGCCTCTTGTCTTCTCATTTCTTGTTGAGTTCAACGATAATATTATAATTGCATTTTTCACAACAAAAGATGAGAATTTTCTCATAATCCCCGAGTTCTTCCCATAGTTGTTTCAATTTCCCATAATAAGTCACAGTTGGAAAACATCTTTTTTTGCAGTTGACAAGTTTTGCCTTGATCTACTGAACATGAGGTCCATTAGCAATAGAAAATTGTTCTTTAATATCCTCCCATAAATCCTATGCAATCTCCATATATGTTATAGTAGATCACAGGGTTGGCTTGATTGTGTTGAGCATCCATGAAACCAACATAGAATTTACAATCCACCAATCCTCTAATTCAGAGGAATCATCATCACGTTGATCAATCATTCCATCAATAAATCTAAATTTCCTCTTGGCCCTCAACGTAGTTCGCATCGCTCTAGCCCATTCATCATAGTTGTCTCTTTTCAATTGCACCTGAGTAATTATATTACCAGAATTATCACTTGAAGTCAACACATAGGTGGAACCAGGTTTCTTTCACTTACTATTCATGGCTATTTTGGTTTTCTCTAGCTATTGATACTATGTAAAAACTTTTGAGAGGAATGGCTTTCTTCATCTCTTTTAACAAACCAACAAAAGAGCCATATAAATACATTATAGGCATGAAAAATAAGTCATCTAATAAATCTGTCAATATCTCTAACTTCTAGATCAAAATCCCTAACTTCTCTCCTAAATATATTATTTACATAACTAAATATATTATTTACATAGTTAACAGGTGTAACAGCCCATTTTTGGTCAAATCAGAACAGTGGTTTTGGGACCCTAAATTTGAGATCAAAATATTTATTTTATTATTATTTTAATGTTTACAGCATGATAGCATGTATGTGTGAAAATTTCGTAAAGAAATTTTATCGTTTAAATGGTTAATTTGATAAAAAGGACTAAATCGCGTAAAGTGAAAAATTGGGGTTCTATAAGCTAAAAGGGCTAATTGCTATAAAATTAAATAGAGGAGGTCCTTATGTTGTAATTTAACCATTTATAATGTAATTGGACATATTTGTGCATGTTTAAATTAATTTTAATATTTAATAATAAAGGTTAAAATGGTAAAATAATAATTAATAGCTTAAAATTAAAAGATACAAAATATGTATCATCTTCTTCTTCATTATTTGACTGAATTTAACAAGAAAGAAGCCATTAGAATAGCTTAAAGGTTTGGCTAGGTTCCTCCTCTTGCGTGGTATATATTTTTGCTTGGTTTTAATGATTTCTATGTTTTTGTGATCGTTGCATCTAGTATTAGCTAGCTCAGGGACTATTTTTCAAAACTGCTAAAGATTTTGAGTGATTCTATTGATGAATATGTATGAGTTTTGAAGTTTGATGATAGATTTTGAATAGTTTTTTTATAGCTAAACAAGTTTTGTTAAGTGATTTTTAGTGAAAATCCAAAATAGGGATTAAATTGAGAAATGCGTAAATTTTGTGGTAGAAATGTGAAATAAATGAGAAATATGGGCTAATATGAGTACTAGAGAAATTCGGCTAGCATGGGTTGTGGTTAAATTGCATGAATTTGTGATTTTATGAAATAAGGACTAAATTGTAAAAGATGTGAAATATTAGGGGCAATTGTGTAAAAATGCCTTAAAGTGAAGTTTGGACTAAATTGAATAAATAGATGATTAAATAAGTTGAAATTGATATTATATAGATTAAGAAAAGTGAAATACAAACTTAGATCGAGCGAGGAACAAGGTGTCGGATTAGTTGATTCGCGTTATCATTTTTACATTCGAGGTGAGTTCATATGTGATAAGTATTGTTGCAATTATGCTTTAAATGCTTTGATAGTGCATAAATTGTGTATATGAGATTATACTCATGTTTGACAACGATTTGGATATATATATGGCACTTAGTGTGCGATTCGGAATAGCTTTGGCTATATATGGCACTTAGTGTGCGAGACCAAGATAGCTTCGGCTATGTAAGGCACTTAGTGTGCGAGATTATAATAGCTTCGACTATGTATTGGCACTTAGTGTGCGAGATATCGAGTATTCGATAGTATTTTGAAATGGTATGAGTTCTTTACGAAATTGTATAGGTATGTACATGTAAAGTATGAGATTCAAATAGAAGAAGTTATGAATATGCATATAAGCATATGATTAAGCATATGGAAGGTTCGTTGTTATCATGAATTATATGTTATATAGTTCAAATTGATGATTTGTGTATTATGATTTCTTGAGTATATTTTTCGTACAAGTTTACTAAGCTTTATAGCTTACTTTGTTTATTTTTCCCATGTTTTATAGTGATTTCTAAGCTAGCTCAGATTCAAAGATCGTCGGAGACTACGTTACACTATCCAACCATCACTTTGGTGGTTTTGAGCTTTTGGTTTGGTCATATGGCATGTATAGGATTATGGTCATTTTGATATGTATCTTGGTAGTGAGTTTTTCCATTTGCAAATGGCTTATGAATGGTTAGGATTTGGTAATGATGTTGGCCAAATGAATTGGCATTGTAAATGTCTATATTTTGGTTTGTATATATATAACCATGGGTGATGGCTTAACTTTGGTATAATTGGTATATTTGAATCATGTGTATATATATGCTTATGTCTTGTATATAATGAGTTGGTTGTGATGATTGATGATAATGGGCATATTGAGTATTAAATGGAAAATTTGTGAACTAGTATGTTTGTGAAATTGAGCATAATAATGTATATTTGTAAATGGTCTTTTGATGTTTTGTGAAGATCTAGTTTGGCATGAAATTAGATGGTTTATTATGGTATTTTGTGATTTGTATTGAAGGGTAATGAAATGGTATGGAATATGTTTGGTATGAGATTGATTTAATGCCTATTATGCCTTAAGTTGGTGCCTTTGAATTGTGGTGTAGGTATATGCAAACTTGGGTGGCAAATTGGCTTGGTAAATAGCCTATTTTTGTCCACACAAGCAGAGACACAGGTGTGTGTCTTAGTTGTGTGTAACACACGGTTATGTTGCACGACTGTGTGTCCCCTAGTGTTGAAATTAAAATCATGTCAGTATGCTCTGCACGGCCTTACACACGGGCGTGTGACTTGGCCGTATGGCATAAGTCAGTATACCCTATAGGTTTGGCACGGCCTAGCACACGGCCTGGCACACGGGCGTGTGTAGCTATTATTAGGGCACACGAGCTGGCCACACGGGCGTGTGTGTTGGTTGTGTGACCCAAGTCAGAGAGTTACATGAGGTAGGACACAGGCTGGGACACGACCACGTGCTCCCATTTCAAATGTCCACACGGCCTGTGACACAGGCGTGTCTAGTGGCCGTGTGAGACACACGGCCTAGACACACAGGCATGTGTCCCCCGTTTTGAGAAAAATTTTGTAAGTGTTTTAAATGTTTTAAAAGTTATCGATTTAGTCCCGAACCACTTTTATTGTATGTTTAAGGCCTTGTAGGCTCGTATAAGGGACAAATTGTTTGAGATTGAATGATGATTGTTTGTAATGATTCGAAGTATGTGAAAGTATGATTAAATGTATTGTAAGTCTGGTAATGCTCCGTAACCCTATTTCGGCGTTGAATACGGGTGTGGGTGTTACAATAGATATATTGCATTTCTTAATATATTTCCTAGCTTCTTTCTTAATAACGAACAATAATAATAAATCATTTTCTACTACAAAAGGTCATGCAGCTTCTTTTTCCTTGATGGGCATCTATGCCTTGACGATGATCCCACTTCCATCTTTGAGCAAGAAGAATATCCATATATATTTTTAATTTTCTTGCTTTATGTTCCAACTTTATCGTCTACCTTTTTTTATACTAGTTAATAGTTTTTTTAATAGAAAAATATTGTAATCTTTGACTACTTTTTCTTGAATTTTTACAAGTATTAATGTAAAAATATTTAATTATGTGTATCTTTAAACTATTTTTACCATTTATTTACTAAGAAATTTTTATATATTTAAATGATTCTTAAATTGCAACATTCCTATATAATTGGACATTATAGACAAAAATTGTAAGAAATATTTTACTAATGGATATTTTATGTATTCTAGAACTATACCCCCAAAAAGTACAAGATAATAATTAAAGAAATCTTTATTTTTAAAATTTCTTTTTACTTCAAAATTGGAACTTTTTTTATGAAGCATATAATGCAATGCTATATATACGGTAATTTTTTTTGTTAATTTTATGCATTTTAATATGTTAAAATTTTTATAAAATAAAGAGAGGTGGAGAGAATAAAGAACAAAGAAAATATGAAAGCAATAGAGGACGTACTTTATTGATCAAAAGGAATAATTACAATGATTCATCTGAGTCTCTATTTTTAAGCATAAGAAGTATAAAAAAAGTAGAGATCTAATTCTAATAACTATTAGAATTTAAACTACATTAAAACTTTATCATAATTATGATGGACATTCACTTAATAAGATATTCATAACACTCCCCTTTGGATGTCTATTGGTAGATAATGTACCTCGTTAAAACCTTATTAGGGAAAACCTTGTGGGATAAAAACCTAATGAAGGAAAAAAATTACACAATCTATAATACGCATAACATGCTGCCTCATTAAAAACCTTACCAGGAAAACTTAATGGAATAAAACCTCGAAAAAGGGAAAAAGAGTGCAACGCACATTTACTCCCCTTCATGAAAACATCACTTATTTTTTCACATTCTACGTATTCAATATTGAATACTAAATAAAGAGGCCTTATTACATAATAAAAACCTAAAATAAAATCTTATTTATAACATTAAAAGAAACTGTGTCGAGTGGCCACCTCTAAGACCTCTGTTGCCTCGACTCGTCTAAGCCTGGGGATTTCCTACACAGTTAATAGATGGATGAGTTTGTGAAAACTTAGTGTGTGAAAACCCATATAAGCAATCAATTAGAGTAAGCACATTTTGGGCCTAAGCCCTTTCAGTAACAGTTAGGGCCTTAGCCCATTTCAGTAACAGTAGCAGTCTGGCCTGAGCCCATTTTAGTAACAGTAGCAGTTTGGGCATGAGCCCATTTCAGTAATAGTAGCAGTCTGAGCCTAAGCCCATCTCAGTATAGTATGCAAACAAAGAATCCTACCCAATCCATTCGTTATACACCACCTCCGTACCAGCCCTACACACCATTTGGGGATAAAATCGACCCACCCAACCCTACACACCAAGTCGTACCGGTTATGGCACTAACACAATATTTGCGGCAGAGCTGCCAGTATTAGGCTTATAACCTTTCAGTACACTTCCTCCAAAATTATATATCCAACCCTATGCAATGCAACATAATATAAATGTACATACAGTAAAAATGGCATGCTCAAACACTCATACATCACAAAGGGGTAAAACAGTCATCATACCAAAATAAAGGCCCAGGTATACTTACCAACCCAACATAAGGTCCACAGTCGTCTAGGGTGACCCGTGCAACCTTAACAGTCAATCAGTGACAATGGACCTACAACCCATATTATAGGCCCATGTGGACCCACACGCTTGTATGGCCCATATAACCTAGAAATGGTCTTAGTCGTGTGGTTTACACAGCCTGGCCCAATATTTAACACACTCTTGTGTGATTTTTTCGTGTGGGGCCCACAGGCCCATTAGGCCCACACTGGCCAGTTCAGCCCAGAATGGCTTAATATCGTTTTGGCCTATAAAAGTGCTCATGGCCTTCTCGTCGACCACATGACCTAGTTTTACTACACAGCCTATCATACGGGCGGCCATACGCTTGTGTGATGTCGACAGCCCATTTTTTAGCTTTTCGGTTTTCTATCGATCTACATTACTATCAGTGTGGTTACACAACTATTCACGAAAACGTGTGAAGAATCCACGAGTACTCCAACCTACATTCATTCACAAGACTCAGTCAGACGTACGTTAATCCACCTATCCAAAACCCCCCATCAAAATAACTTGTCCAAACTTACCTGTCACTTGAATAGAGCCACCGAATATGGCTTATTCACTGAATCCATTTGTAAGAGACCAATTGATAGGCCTTAGGGGGTCATCTGCATTCCGACACACTTATCAACCATCAAAAACTGAACAATTATACTAGATGAAAAGCCACTTACCAAAACGCAGAGTCCAACTTAGGAGGAAAAGAACAATCGGCCACCACCACCAATTGCCAAAAGTACAGAGAATGGTAGAGGCGAAATGTAACAATCACTTCCTCTATTAACCATAACAGAAAGAAAGAGATGTTTAGAAAGAAAGATCCTAATAGTAGAGAGAAGCAGAAAGAGAATCGTGAGCACTTACCGAACGCCAGAGAACCCTCACTAGACGAAAGCAAAATAAAAGAAAAGAGGAGAAGTATTGTATTGATCCACAAACTTGGAAAGAGGAGAGACCTGCAAGCAAACTGAAATAAGGGGAGAGTAGATGTATTCACTTTACACAATATCAGAGAAACCACTTGACTAAAAAAAAGAATAAAGATAAGAGGAGAAGAGGGATATACAACTACTGTTCAAAAGAGTGAGGAAGAAGAGATTTTCGGTTAAAGGCACAAGGATGGCATGATAGGAAGGGTAGAAAATTGAAAAGGAAGTAGAAGGAGAGAAATACTAAAAAGAAACCAAGGTAAAATTTGGCTACTCATAACAAGCACAAAAACCAAAGAGCGAAAAGAAGCTAAGAGAAAAGCTACAAAAAAGAATAAAATTTTGGCACTCAGTGCCTATGACCGATTTTGCACCAAGAGAGACCCACTTTCTGGAACCAACTATTACTTCGCCACTCCTTGATCCACTCCCCCAATCTCTCCCCAAATCCCTCCTCTATTCCCTCAATTGACCGATTCAAACTCCTTCAACTACTCCTACAATTCAGCTACATGATCCCTTACTCTCCTCAAACACCTCAATCATCCAAGCTTTAGAGTTCCAGTGATATACAACCACCTACACGGTCAGTAGCAAAAAGACATCCCTTGTGCGCAATAGGACTCGAACTCAAGTCCCTTACCATTAGTAAGTTGAGGGACACTTGCCACTAGTCTAGCAGGCTTTTCTTGTCATGCAACACTCACATTAATTTAAGAGTCTACTAGTTGAAGACAAGGGTTTATTCAAGTGGAACCAAAATTTTGCTCAAGCTAAAGCTTGAACCCTTGACTCCCCAAACACTCCTAGAGCACTAAACCACTAAGACAGACATACATTCATGCTACAACACATAAAAAATAATTTTAACAGGGTTTTTAGGATTTGGGGCATTACACACAACAAAAGTAATAACACATCTCATGCATGTAACAATATTTAGGGATTTCAACCCATTAATCAATATGAGCCATATTTCATGGCTATATACAAAATGGAATAATATACCAGAAGGAGCCATCATTTTGGCTAACAAATATGACTCATATAACAAAATACTAAGTCCCTTATACATGCCACACTTAAATGTAGTGAACTAATTATACCCCAAAAGATTTGTTGATAGTGTGACTCAAGCTCCGACGTCCACGATCCTCGAACTAGCTTGACGATACTAAAAGAAAAGGGAAAGGAGAGAAGGGTAAGCACAGGGCTTAGTAAGTTGCATGTAAATAAATAACAACATAAGTTAAGATAATCATGGGTTAAACATATTATCAATTATCACCACGATATCATACTACACACATGAACAAAGTCAAATTGACATTAAATGTCATTAAACATCAAGCTTATCTTACTCTTTTCAACTCATGCTAAATTTCCCATCGTGAATGTAGTTCAATACTCGTGAAGTTTACGTACATACCTGTACCGTACATTCTTACTCATATCACTCCACTTCTTAACCCAACATCTTGAATGACTCGTTGAACCATCAGAATACTGACGGACACTCGGGATTGTCATACACCAATTAAAGTATCAATGCCATGTCTCCGACATGGTCTTACATGAATCCACATATCATCGTCGATGCCATGTCCCAGACAGGGTCTTACACAGGCACATATATCATCGCCAATGCCATGTCCCAGACATGGTCTTACACAGGCACATATATCATCACTGATGCAATGTCCTAGACATGGTCTTACATAGGCACATTTAGCACGGTGTCACGACATCCAATCCTAAGTATTCCTTTGGGCCACACGGGATTATAAGACATGAGGCTATCACTAAACTTCCATTGGATAATCACAAGTCAATTTTATTAAGGCATACATACATGTATCATATAATGTCAAATATTAAATATGTAATATTGAAGTCGTTTAATTACTTACACACAACTTACCTCGGTGCAAAATATGGCAATTTAGCGATTTAGTCCACAACCTTGGCTTTTCCTCGGTCAAGGTCTATCCCTCGTCCCACTTGATCTATAATAGCACATTTAGCTTATTTAATACACACATTATTTATTTCAGTCCATAAATCACGATATGGTAAAATTAAAATTTTGCCTCTAAAATTTTACAAAATTACAAAATTTCCCCTAGGCTCGTAAAACGAAAAGTACCCAATTTTCTCATTATTCAAGCACAGCCGAATCAGTTTCCCTCTTAGACCAACCCACATTTTTCATTTATTCACACATTTCCACGTAGTTTCGATAACTTTTACAACTAGGTCCTTTTTATCAATTTCACCAAAAACCACCAGTAAAAGTTGTTTATCACACCTCAAACCTCCACATTCTTCCATTAGACATCAAAGCACATGCATGTCACTCATGGGTATGTTTTTGAACATGAACCCTAGCTCAAATTAAAGGTAGAAATAGCTAAATCGAGCTATGAGGATTTCAAAAATATAAAGAACATTAAAAACGGGGCTAGAATGCACTTACCTTGAGCTTGAAAGATGAAAGAAACCCTAGCTACGACTTAATGTGAAATTCAGCCAAGGAGGATGAAGTGGACACAATTTTTGACTATTTTTCCCTTTTAATTCTTTTATTAACCAATGGACCAAAATGCCCTTCCATTATAACTTTGATATTTTATCCCTCCTCTGTCCATTTTTGTCCATAATGACATATAATGGTCTAATTGCCAAATAAGGACTTCAAATTTCAAATCTCAACACAATTAAGCCCTTAAATCAACTAGAACAAATGTTTTTCACTTATGTCAATTTAGTCCTAATAACTCAATTAGACACCTTGTCGGTAAAATTTCTCATCGATATTTTCACACAGGCATGCATATACATCATTGACCTCGTAACATCCATAAAATGATTATTTCTATCTCAAATTTGTGGTCTCAAAACCACTATTCTGACTAGGCCCTAATTCGGGATGTTACATTGATTATTGGGTTGAAATCCCTAAATATTGTTACATGCATGAGATGTGTTATTACTTTTGTGGTGTGTGCCAAATGGTTGATAAAATGTGGAATTTATGCTTGACGGATAAATGATGTCAATTGGCATGGTCACTATATTAATAATGGTAAGGAAATGGATTGAATGAGCTTAACAAGTCATGAAGTCCCAATTATGTATACTTGACATAAATTTATCATGCATGAGTTAAAGTCATGAATGTCTAAGTAGTCCATTTATGCCATGATAATCACCATTGTCATATGAGTGTGTGTAGGGGTTGTTGAAGGTGACAAGAAGGCTTGGAAAATAGCCTCAAAGTTGTCCAAATGGGTAGACACACGGGCATGTGTCACACACGGCCAGCCCCATGGGCGTGTAGCCTAGTCATGTGTCCCCTGCACTTTAATTTTACAAGTCAATATGCATGGTAGAAAACACACAGGCAGAGACACGACCGTGTCTCTCAACCGTATAAAAGACACGACCTTAGGACATGGGCATGTGCCCAGGCTGTGTGAAGTTTGCATATTAAATACAAAAATTAAATTCACCACACGGCCTAGTACACGGGCATGTGAGTTGGCTGTGTGATCTTAAATTTATGCTAACGTTATAAACAGAGAGTTACACGGCCTGGGGACATGGGCATGTCCTTGTGTCCACACGAGTGTGTGACCCTGTTTTATGAAAAAATTCCTAAATTTCATGGTTTAGTCCCAAATCACCCTCGATATATACTTTGGGCCTGGTAGGCCTGTATTAAGGATGATGTGCATGTGTATGTACAGTTTTGTGTTCAAAAGAAATTTTATGGCTCGGTTTTGTAAGTATGTTTACATTTTAGCCCAGTAATGCCATGTACCCGTCCCGGTAATAGATACGAGTAAGGGGTGTTATATTTATTGGTATCAGAGCTACGATTTAGTCGGTTCTATGACTATGTAACGAGTGTGGAAATCTAGCTATACCATCAGAGTAGTGCCATCTGGTAGTAGAGCCGAGACGGTTAGTAGAGGAGAAGGAGGCAGAGAAGTCTTTCTTCACATGATGAATAATTGGTACACCGAGTTTGTTTGGACAAACTTGGGTGTTCAACCTCCCCCACTGCCGCCTATTCCTCAGCCTACCCCTGTAGCTCCCCAAGTTGTTGAGATGGTGAGAAGGGAAAGGCCGCCAGCTGACCAGATTAGAAAGTAATGAGCCGAAGAGTTTCGAGCTAACATAGATGATGATCTTGAAAGAGCAAAATTTTGGCTCAAGAATACCATCCGGGTATTTGATGAGTTGTCATGCACACCAGAGGAGTGCATGAAGTACATGGTATCGCTTCTAAGAGATTCAGCTTACCAGTGGTGGAATACCCTCGTGTCGGTTGGGCTGAGGGAAAAAGTGACTTGGGAGTTCTTCAAAGAGGAATTTCGTAAAATGTATATCAGTCAAAGGTTTATGGATCAAAAGACGAAAGAGTTCCTCGAGTTGAAACAGGGTAACATGACACTTACCGAGTATGAGCGTGAGTTTGTGAGGCTTAGCAAATATGCTTGTGAATGTGTATCTACTAAGGCCATCATGTGTAAAACATTTGAAGATGGGTTGAACGAAGACATTTGACTGTTGGTCGGTATCCTTGAGTTGAAAGAGTTTGTTGTGTTGGTCGAGAGAGCATGCAAGGTTGAAGAATTGGCTAAAGAAAAACGGAAAGCTGATCTGGAATCTCGAGACTTAAGGAAAAGGCAACTGAGCAAATCCTTTCAATTTTTGTCTAAGAAGCCGAGAGAGTTTACTACTCGATCTAATGCCTTTGCTGGGTATTTGAGCAAGAATAGGAGTAAACAATACTCAATTCTGAAAGCTCAGACTACCTCAATTACTAGTGTTGGGAATGCTCGACCTGATAGATCAGGATGTCCCCAACATGAGAGATGCCACTTCAACGAGTGTCGAGGGAATGATAGGACTTGTTTTAAGTGCGGTTCCCCTGATCACATTGTTAGGGATTGCCCTGAGAGGATGGAAAGAGGAAATTTCCAAGGAACAAGGTCAGATAGCACTGGTAATAAGGGAAGACCTCAGAAGAATCTGGGTAGTGAAACGAGTAGTAAGGGTACACCTAGAAAGTCTACTGTGAGACCCGAAGGGAGGGCACCTGCGAGGACCTATGCCATTCCCGCTCACGAAGAGGCCTCGTCTGCTAATGTAATCATGAGTATATTTTCTATCTATAAAACTTCTATTATTGCTTTGATTTATCCGGGACCTACCCATTCGTATATTTGTATGAAGTTGGTGTCTGATATGAACTTGTTTGTTGAATCTACTGAGTTCGTAATAAAGGTGTCAAACCCGTTAGGCAAGTATGTGTTAGTTGATAAAGTATGTAAAACTTCCCTTTAATGATTAGGGGTCATTGTTTTTCAGCTAATCTCATGCTATTACCTTTTGACGAATTTGACGTAATTCTTAGTATGGATTGGTTGACCTCTCATGATGTGGTAGTGAATTGTGGAATAAAGTTTATTGAACTGAAATGTGAGAATCGTAATGTTCTTCGGGTTGAACCAGATGAATTAAATGGCATGCCTACAACGATTTCTTCCATGTCTGCTTAGAAATGTGTAAGAAAGGGGTACGAAGCTTACCTTGCCTTTGTGTTGAACACTAAAGAGTCTTAGTTAAAGATTGAGTCAGTACCGGTAGTATGTGAATATCTGAATGTGTTCTCGGAAGAATTGTTGGGGTTACCTCCTATTAGGAAAGTAGAGTTTGGAATTGATTTGACTCCTGGTACTGCACCTATTTCGATTGCTATGTATAGGATTGTAACACCCCTTACTCGTACCCAAGACTGGGATGAGGTACGAGGCGTTACCGGATACATACATGGAAACTTTTGAAAAATACGAGTTATAGAATTTCATTCTAATTTAAAACCAATCAAACAACATCATGATGTCCCAATTATGAACCTACAAGGTTCAGACCATACAGTAAAAGCGATTCGGGACTAAATCGAGAACTATAGAAAGTTTTAGTAAAATTCCTAGCGTTATGCCTCACACACCCGTGTGGAGGCAAAGTACACACCCGTGTGCTTAGGGACACGCTTGTGTCCCCTACCCGTGTTGAATTATTTGGATTTATTTTTCATTTTGATCCTACAGGGGTTTTCACACAGCCAAGCACACTCCCGTGTCATCACCCGTGTTTAAAAACCCAGACATTCTATTTATGATGTCATCATTTATCTTGAGGCACACGGCCAAGGCACACGCCCATGTGCTAGGTTGTATCCTCCACACAGTTGAGACACACGCCCGTGTCTCTGCTCGTGTGTTTACTACCATGCAATCTGACCTATAATTCTAGGTGCAGGGGACACACGGCCGCACAACACGCCCATGGGACTGATTGTGTGTCACACACGGCCTAGACACACGTCGGTGTGTCTACCCGTGTGGAACTTTTTGAGGCTACTATCCAAGCCAATGGTCACCCTCAACATCCACACACATTTATGAATTTCAATGGTATTCAACATGGCCTAATTCAACGGTCTATTGTATATTAACCTCATCTCATCAGTTTTGTACATGCTAAATTATCCTCTTTGTATTAAGGATTACCATAACATATAATACATTTAAACTTGGCTCATTTTATAACTCATTGCCAATTATGACCTAGCCATCTCCAAGTGGTTTGGCCACATTCCACATGTCCATTCATGATATACCACATTTAACCGTCTTATGAACATTTAAACACCAACATGCACAATTAGTAGGTTGCAACCTACATCAAAGTGGGCCATAGCTTATGGTCATATACAAAATGAATAGGTATATCATTTAAGCCTTTACATTGACTAACCAATGACACATATAACAAAATAACCAAAAACCTATACATGCCATTGTAACAAAGTATAATTATCTATATACCAAAGCAAGATAAGCTGATAGTGTTGACAATACTCCAATCGTCTTCCAATCTTCACGAGTCCATGAGCTCTATAAAACAGGGCAAGAAAAAGGGTAAACATTAACATGCTTAGTAAGTCTGGATAACAGGAAGGTAAACCTACCGATTATTTAGCATACAACCATAAAAGATATTCATGCCAAGCATGCATAGTATAAATCCCCTATCACATAGACTCAATCATCAAGTTAGTTTCATCTCAAGCAATATAGCATTAATCTTAGGTGAGCTCATCAATTCAACTTTTGCATTCTCGTTTCTCATTATAGTCCCGTTGAATTTCACAGAAATCTCGATGGATGGCCATTTACCGTCAAATCATACAAGTGATCATCTCAAATACGCACTCCCGTAAACCTTACATCTAACGGCGGGATTACCAGTCCAGGCTAAATCCCCCGTAGTATAAACTCATAGAGCAATGTCGGGATTACCAGTCCAGGCTAAATCCTTTTCAACTACAATTGCTCTCATAAGTTCAAATCTGAATTGCCAGTCCAGCCTAAATCCTTTTCAATGACAATTGCTCTCATAAGTTCGGATTTGAATTGCTAGTGTAGGCTAAATTCAGTCCTCAATTGGATTACTCGTTTGAGCTAAATCCTTAATGCACCTATATTTTTCAGGAGGTTTGATCACTCAAGGAACACCCATCTGGGCTAGATCCTTTTTATATTGAGATCAATGGATTACCCGTCCGGGCTAAATCCTTTTTTGCAACACATGTAGGATCTCGTGTCATGTAAGCCATAATTTATCCACCGGATTTTCCTTTTTGTTTCAACTAGGACATTTATCATCTTTTCATTTATATTACCACATTTCATGAATTATCATACAATGAATATCTAAAATTATCATACATTCAAAACATGCATTTTAAGTATACTTAGAGTTTACTTCGGGTTATACGTATTTACCTGGTAATTGCTTCAGTTTCGTATTTCGGTTATTCCGAAACCTTTCATTTTCCACGGTCGACCTCCGAAATTTGTTCCTCGGGGTCTATATCAATAAAATTAGATTATCAATACATCACATTATTCATTTTTAGGCCTAAAACTCACCTTCGGGCAAAATGATCATTTTGCCTCTAACCTTTCACAATATTTACAATTTAGTCCTAAGCCTCGTATAATGAAATCCATGTAATTCCTTGGTTACCCAATCCTAGCCGAATGTTATTCACACTTATAGCAGCCCATGTTTTTCCCTCATTCAATATTTTTCCACCCATTTCCACAACTTTTACAATTTAGTCCTTTAAGCTATTTCCATGAAAAACTACTTAGTAAAAGTTGTTTATCATTCTTTAAAATCTCATATTCCTCCATAAATCATCAAAAAACAAGCATCTCATGCATGGGTAATTTTCTAAAAACATGAGCCCTGGCATGAAATATGGGTAGAAATAGAAAGAGCATGTTACGGGAATCTTAAAAATACGAAGAACATTAAATAGGGGCTAGGGAGCACTTACTATTGAGCTTGAAAATGTTGAAAACCCAAGCTGTGGAGAACCCTAAATTTTTGACAGCATGGAGAAGAAGAATGGTTGATTTTAGCTTGATTTTTCCCTTTTTATTTCATTTATTATCAAATGACCAAAATGCCCTTCCTTACTAACTTTTCCAAATTTTTCATGTATGCCCATTTTTGTCCAAAAACTTAGAAATTGGGAAAATTACTCTTTAAGGACCTCTAATTAATATTCCAAAGCAATTTCATACAAATTTCTTCTAGAACCCAAGTTTTAATTTATTCAATTTGGTCCCTAATTTCCAATTGGACACTTTACACATAGAATTTCTTCATGAAACTTTAACACATGCATGTTTTCATATCCTAGGTCTCATAATGATCATAAAATAATTATTTTAACATCGGATTTGTGGTCCCGAAACCACTATTCTGACTAGGCCCTATTTCAAGATGTTACAAGGATGGCTCCAACAGAATTAAAAGAGTTGAAGGTTCAGTTGCAAAAGTTGACTAATAAGGGTTTCGCGAGACTAAGCTTTTCACCTTGGGGTGCTCCTGTATTATTTGTGAAAAAGAAAGATGGTTCGATGAGACTATGTATAGATTGTCAACAGCTCAACAAGGTGACAATAAAGAACAAGTATCTTTTGCCAAGGATTGATGATCTATTTGATCAATTGAAGGGAGCCACAATATTTTCAAAGATAACCCTGAGGTCCAGTTACTATCAATTGCAGGTTAAAGAATCAGATATGCCTAAGATTTCCTTTAGAACGAGGTATGGCTACTACGAATTCCTCGTTATGCTATTTGGGTTAATCTAAAAATATTCAAATTAAGTTCATTCAAACATATTTTCATTCAATTTAGTCCAAAAACACATAAATAGGCTCCCCTAACATTTACACTTTTTACAATTTAGTCCCTATTGCACAAAGCACAAAATACACAAAATTTTAGCATACCCATGATGAGCCGAGTTTTACCCACTCTCAAAAAAATCCATATATTTCATTTATTTCACATTTTAGTCCCTCAAATTATTATTTTTGCAATCTAGTCCTAATTACTTAAAATCATCAAAAACTCCAATACAAAACATGTTAATCTAAAACATATCTTTCATATTTCATCATCAAACAACAAAAATCACAAGCTCTCATCAATGGCATAACTCAAAATATTCATCAAAATAAAAAAATTCAAGCATGGGTTTTGTAGTACTCGAAGCAACGATCTCAAAAACGTAAAAATTATCAAAAACTGAGCAAATATGAACCTTGATTGAGCTTCCAAAGTACCGAATACCCTAGCTTCTTTTTCTTTTCTTTCTTTATTTGTTATTTTGGTGGATGAAACAAGAATATGAACATTAATATTTAATTATATGTTTTATTATAACATATATAAGTTATTAACTATTTTATAAATTTAACCTTTTAAAATTAATATAAAACCATTATAACATATGCCTATTACCGTCCAACCATTATGCTAATGGAATATTTACAACATAAATACTCCAATTTAAAAAGCCATTAAAATTTCAACCCTTATGCTTTAAACTATCAAATTTTCAATTTACGCGATTAAGTCCTTTTATTTAATCGGACACTCAAACAATAAAATTAAATCACGAAAATTTCACACATGCTAATTCACACACAATAAACACAGAAAATAAATTTTAAAATATTTTTCTGACTCGAATTTGTGGTCCCGAAACCACTGTTCTGATTAGGGTCTAAATCGGGTTGTTACAACTCTCCCCCCTTAGGGATTTTCGCCCCCGAAAATCTTACCGGTGAATAGGTTCGAATAACGCTCTCTCATTGCATCCTCTAGTTCCCAAGTTGCTACCTCAACACCGTGCTTATGCCACAGTACTTTAACTAATGGAATCTTCTTATTTCGCAACTCTTTAATCTCATGAGCCAAAATACGAATCGACTCTTCCTCGTACGTCATATCGGGCTTAATGTCAATCTCAGACGGACTAAACACATGTGAAGGATTAGATCGATATCTATGAAGCATCGAAACATGGAATACATTGTGGATCTTTTCTAGCTCAGATGGCAACAACAGTCTATAAGCAACCGGCCTGATACGGTCTATAACCTCATACAGCCCAATAAACCTCGGACTCAATTTGCCTTTATGACCGAATCTGAGTATTTTCTTCCACGGTGAGACTTTCAAGAAAACTTTATCTCCGATTCTAAACTCTATATCTTTACGTTTCAATTTCGCATATGATTTCTGACGGTCTGTTGCTACTTTTAAACTTTCACGGATCACTTTCACTTTCTGTTCAGTTTCTCTTATCAAATCGACCTCGTGTATCTTATTTTCACTAAGCTCAGTCCAATACAATGGTGCACAACATTTACGACCGTATAAAGCCTCATAAGGTGCCATTTTGATACTCGATTAAAAGTTGTTATTATACGCAAATTCGATCAGAGGTAGGTTCCCACGTGCCTTCGAACTTGAGAATGCAACATCTCAACATATCTTCAAGTATCTAAAAGATTCGCTCAGACTGACCATCTGTTTATGGATGGAAAGCAGTGCTGAAATGTAATTTCGTACCAAGTGCATCTTGTAGTTTCTTCCAAAACCGCGATGTAAACCTCGGATCTCTATCCGAAACAATAGAAATAGGCACACCATGTAATCTCACAATTTGAGAAACATATAATTTAGCCAGGTTATCAAGTGAGTAATCTGTACGTATCAGAACAAAGTGAGCTGATTTAGTCAATCTATCCACAACAACCCAGATTGCATCTTTCTTGTTCGGTGTCAACCGTAAATCGGATACAAAGTCCATCGTGACTCTGTACCACTTCCACTTGGGTATCATAATCGGTTGAAGTAACCCTGAAGGTACCTGATGTTCAGATTTTACTTGTTGACAGACTAAACATCTTGCAACAAAGACAAAAATATCTCGTTTCATACCATGCCACCAGTAAAGCTATTCCAGATCATTATACATCTTTGTACTATGTGGATGAACAGATAACCGACTGCTATGAGCTTCATTTAAAATCATTTGAATCAACTCTGAATTTCTTGGGACACATATCCATTTTTTGAACCTCAAACAACCCTCAGCATTAACTCTAAATTCTGAATCAGCATTTGAATCACATTGAGCTCGTTTTGCTATTAACTCATTATCAACCTTCTGGGTATCACAAATTTGTTGAACAAATAACGGCCTTGCTTTTAGTTTAGCTATTTTCGAACCATCATCAGACATAGCCAAATGCGTATTCATTGCACACAAAGAAAACAGAGATGTTCAGCTTAAAGCATCAGCAACAACATTAGCCTTTCTCGGGTGGTAGTCAATCACAAGTTCATAGTCTTTTAACAATTCTAACCATCAACGCTGTCTCAAATTTAGATCTTTCTGAGTCATCAAATATTTCAGACTTTTATGATCGGAATAAACATGACAGTTCTCACCGAACAGATAATGACGCTATATCTTCAATGCAAATACAATGGCTGCCAATTCTAAGTCGTGTGTCGGATAGTTCCTTTCAAGTGGCTTCAACTGTCTCGAGGCATAAGCTATAACTTTGCCTTCCTGCATCAAAACACTAACCAAACCATTTAAAGATGCGTCACTATAGATAACAAATTCTTTACCCGATTCTGGCTGAACTAGCACTGGAGCTTCGGTCAAAAGGGCCTTCAACTGATCAAAGCTTTTCTGGCACTTCTCTGACCACTTGAACTTAACATCTTTCTGCAATAGCTTTGTCATCGGGGCTGCAATTATAGAGAAACCTTTTATGAACCATCTGTAATAAACAGCAAGTCCCAGAAAACTTTGAACTTCAAAAACATTCTTAGGAGGTTTCCAATCAAGTATAGTTGAAATTTTGCTCGGATCAACTTGAATACCCGATGCTGATACGACATGCCCAGAAAACTGACTTCACTTAACCAGAATTCGCATTTACTGAACTTCGCATACAACTGCTTGTCTTGCAAAGTCTATAAGACAAGTCTCAAATGTTCGGCATGTTCAGCTTCATTACGAGAGTAGATCAAAATGTCATCTATAAACACAACCGCAAACTAATCCAGATACGGTCTGAAGCTCCGATTCATCAAATCCATAAAAACAGTAGGTGCATTAGTAAGTTCGAAAGGCATAACTAAAAACTCGTAATATCCGTACCTCGTTTGAAAAGCAGTCTTTGGCACATCGAAGTCTTTAACTCGTAACTGATAGTAGCTTGATCTCAAATCTATTTTTGAAAACACTGTAGCCCCTTTTAGTTGGTCAAACAGATCATCAATCTGTGGAAACGGATACTTATTCTTTATAGTCACCTTATTGAGCTATCTATAATCAATGCACATTCTCATAGTTCTATCTTACTTTTTCACAAACAACACTGGTGCACCCCAAGGTGAGAAACTTGGTCGCGCGAAACCTCTATCTGTCAACTCTTGCAACTGATCTTTCAACTCTTTTAATTCTGTAGGTGCCATTCGGTACAGAGCTATAGATATCGGAGTCGTTCCAGGCATTAACTCAATACCAAACTCCACCTCCTGAATAGGTGGCAAACCCGGTAAAGGAAACATATCTGAATACTCACATACAACTGGTACTGATTCAATGTTTCTTTCGGCCTCTTTACTGTCAAGCACATAGGCAAACTAAGCTTCACAACCTTTGCTCACATATTTCTGAGCTAGCATCAAATAAATCACTGTTGGTAAACTATTCAATTCACTAGATTCAATCTGAATAACCTCATCATTCTGGCTTCGTAGATCAATGGTCTTTCTATTGCAGTTCACAACAGCATCATGTAAAGTCAACCAATCCACCAGAATTATGTCGAACTCATCAAATGGCAACAGTATCAATTCAGCTGGAAAACATGAATCTTGAACCATCAAGGGACAATTCTTACACACTCTATCAACCATAACACACCTGCCTAAGGGGTTTGACACTTTGATCAAAAACTTAGTAGACTCAACAGGTAGAGTCTTGCTGAATACTAAAGTCTCAAAAACATAAGAATGAGTCGAACCAGGATCAATCAATACAATTACATTAGTATCATAGAGAGTAAATGTACCAGTAATGACATCTAGGAATGAAGCCTCCTCGTGTGCACGTATAGCATAGGCTCTCGCAGGTGTACGAGCCTCAGATCTGGCAGCTGTATCTTTAGTCCCTCTTTGATTGCCACTCATATTACCCGTATTTCTAGGTGGTCTACCTCGAGCTGCAGTATTAACTGATCTCATATTCTGCACTGGATTTTCTTCAGCTAACCCTAGGCAATCTCGAATATAATGATCCATCGATTCGCATTTAAAATAGGCCCGATCTTGCAATCTGTAACTGCCGGGATGTCATTTACCACAATGCTTACTCTCAGGTTGATTAGATCTGACATTACCCATACTGGCTACTGAGGTAGCTCTCGAGCTCACAGGTGGTCTATTCTGATCTTGTCAAAAGTAACCCGAAGTGGCTTTTGAACGACTAAAATCATCTCGGAACTTCTTTGGTGCCAACTGCATTGACTTACTGAATGATTTCTTATGCGAATCTCTATCTTCAAAATCAGCTTTTCTTTTCACTTTCCCGAGCTCTTCAGCTTTCTAGGCTCACTCAACAAGTACCACAAACTATTTTACCTCAAGTATGCCAACTAACAGTTTAATATCTTCATTCAACCCATCTTCAAATCTTTTTACACATTATAGCTTCGGTCGAAACACACTCTCGGGCATACTGACTGAGTCTTACAAATTTTTGCTCATACTCTGTCACAGTCATCTAACCCTGTTTCAGCTCTAGAAATTCTTTACGCTTCTGGTCAATAAATCTTTGGCTAATATATTTCTTACGGAACTCAATCTAAAAGAATTCTCAGGTCACCCGATCACTCAAAACCACTGATACTAGGGTATTCCACCAGTGATATGATGTGTCTCGAATCAAAGATATGGCACATTTCAAACATTCATCTGGGGTACAAGACAACTCATCAAACACACGGTTAGTATTATCAAGCCAAAACTCAAACCCGCTCAGCATCATCATCATCAGTAGCTTTAAACTCTTTAGCCCCATGTTTTTTTATTTTATCAACAGGTGGCTTATATAATCTCACTGGATCACTTACTTGAGGTATAGCAGGCATCGAAGATGGATTAGTCGGGGGTGGAGGTTGTTGTGCAGTTGGGTTAGTCCAGATGTATTGAATAAACCAGTCATTCATCATTTGATAGAAGGCTTGTTTAGCCTCACTTTCTTGATTACTCGAAGTCGGTCGAGAATCAACCGGCGCTGTCCCTTGCACGGAAGCAGGCGCTACACTATCGACATCATCAGCTACAGCTCTGTCGGGATCCATATACTATATGAAAACACATTTTCAAATGTTAGAAGTCATCACACTATTGTAGTCTATAATATGGCATGTATAGCTAGACTCATACGCGCTACGTTAGTCCTAGAACCGACTAAATCGTAACTCTGATACCAATAAAATGTAACGCCTCTAACCGTGTCCGTTGTCGGATTAGGGTTAAGAGGTATTAATGAACATTTTACAGTTCATATAAACATGCTTTATATATATTACAAATCAAAATTTTAATCGCCTCAAAGCTTACAATTTAATCAAATATTAAGTCTAAATTAATTATGTCATTCACAACACAGCTCCAATAAAACATAATCCAAAATGTATCAAAATAATTTATACATATACAGAACATATAATACATTAATAACTTCATTACTAAATATTAAATCTATTTTTATATAAGTCATGCACATACTTATACAAGCAACTGCATATCATTTACTTACCTACAAAAGACACATTCCATAATAAATAATTATATATATATATATATATATATCATCAACTCAAATAATTACACTACTCAAATAACTAACTAAAACTTACCAAAAATGTAGCATTAGGAACCGAAAATTTCTTATTCATATTTATTGATTTCGGTTAACTAACAAACCACATAGTCAAACATATTCTTTTACTTCACTCAATAATCATATACCAAATACATCTCATATAAATGACATATATTTTAATTTGCTAAAGCATTATGTGATATAACATAATACACTTCCATTATTATTTTATAACCGAAACACATGATCAACACCATTATACATATATATATCCAATAGATTATGTATCTGCATATATCTTTACCACATTATAAACCAAGGCATACTAATATAATCAAGAACCAAATTACCAGTCAAGTAATTACCTTATTTTATTTTCAGCATGTAATTGAACATATTTAACAACTAAATTTAATTATTTAAAATCAACTTCACATATGTATCTAATCTTAGATTGAACCACATTCAAATTATCCAAATATTCCATATATATACTTATTAAGGCCAATACATTCATACCACTTCCAAAGTCATTAATCAATTTCAATACTCAAAACACATATCATAAATGCCTCTCATCCATAGCACATAGCATGATAATCAAAATGAGCTCAACCCATAATTTAACCAAAACCAAACTCAAGCATAATAATTAAGCCATTTTCAATGGTAAAACACCTACCACGAGCATCATCTATTCATAATACTTAATACTTTAACTAAAATGAATTTAACCCACAATCAAGCATAATCGAATTATCAAAACCAAGCTCACTAAACATTATAATTAAGCACACATAAGACCAAGTCTAAGCATAATTAGCAAGCCATTTTCGCATGGCTTTATATACATAACCAAATTCCACATTTCAAAAATATGTTCCAGCCTATACATGCCATAGTTCAAGTTCAACTATGTAAATATTGAAGTTGTGGATAGTGTGATAGACTTTGCTGACGATACCCGAGCTTGTAACTTGAATCCAAAAATCTATAAGATAGAAACACACATAAAAACACAGGCTAAGCTTTTAAAGCTTAGTAAGTCATAAGCAAATAAATAACTCGATAACATTATCAACCGAATTAAACCAAGACAACTTATAATATTATAACATATTTAAATCCAAACATATAAAGTTCATAATATATATATAATTTCGTTCTTAAATATCACTTTGGTCGAATGCCTATGTAACTAAATTATCATTTTTACCATTTTACTTTCATAACCAAATAATCATCACAAACCTAGTTCACATACCATGAATATATAAGCTCATGTGTCACAATATAGTTTCATATACACATACTAATCATATAACCGAATATATCTTATCATATATACACAAATATAAGGACTATTCATAACATACTTACTACTCATTCACAAAGCCAAATATACATATCACATAAACATATTGCTTTATTTATATTTTACAAGATTTGTAACAAATAGCCAAGGTGCTTACTTACCTTACCTCAAGTAGGAAACAAGTTAATTCATACATGGCATATAGCTCGTTTTACACATTCGAACTCAATTTACCTTTGCACGATGAACCATTTGGAATTGGGTAGGACACTCAGATAATGACACATATATCGTACATTGCCAACATCCCAAACGTGGTCTTACATGTAATCACATATCGATTCCACTTCCCCAAACAGGGTTTTACTCGCACACATAAATCGGAATCACAAATCGATGCCATGGTCTTACTCGCACACATAAATTAGAATCCTATGTCATGACATATGTATCCTAACTATTCTTAAGGTTCATACAGGGCTTTCGAATGTCGTAACTCGGTCGAAATGAATTCAGAAACATAGTAGTCAAGCCTTTTTATATTCGGTAATAACAAATATAAATTTATACATTTCATAACAGCATATATATTTAGCATTTAACTACAATTAAACACGCCTATTTGCTTATAAACTTACCTCAGACGATGTAAATTGGAACGGAGCGGCTATTCAACAACTTTTGTTTTTCCCCGATCCAAATCTGATTTTTTTGGTTCTTGATCTAAACATATTCAAATTAAGGTCATTCAAACATATTTTCATTCAATTTAGTCCAAAAACACATAAATGGGTAAATTACCATTTTACCCCTGACATTTTAACTTTTTACAATTTAGTCCCTATTGCACAAAACAAAAAATACACAAAATTTCAGCATACCCATGATGAGCCAAATTTTAACCGCTCTCAAACAAATCCATATATTTCATTTATTTCACATTTTAGTCCCTCAAATTATTATTTTTGCAATCTAGTCCTAATTACTCAAAATCATCAAAAACTCCAATACAAAACATGTTAATCTAAAACATATATTTCATATTTCATCATCAAACAACAAAAATCACAAGCTCTCATCAATGGCATAACTCAAAATATTCATCAAAATAAAAAATTCAAGTATGGGTTTTGTAGTACTCGAAGCAACGATCTCAAAAACGTAAAAATGATCAAAAACTGAGCAAATACGAGCCTTGATTGAGCTTTCAAAGTGCCGAATACCCTAGCTTCTTTTTCTTTTCTTTCTTTATTTGTTATTTCAGTGGATGAAACAAGAATATGAACATTAATATTTAATTATATGTTTTATTATAACATATATAAGTTATTAACTATTTTACAAATTTAACCTTTTAAAATTAATATAAAACCATTATAACATATGCCTATTACCGTCCAACCATTATGCTAATGGAATATTTACAAATTAAATACTCCAATTTAAAAAGCCATTAAAATTTCAACCCTTATGCTTTAAATTATCAAATTTTCAATTTACGCGATTAAGTCTTTTTATTTAATCAGACACTCAAACAATAAAATTAAATCACGAAAATTTCACACATGCTAATTCACACACAATAAACACAGAAAATAAATTTTAAAATATTTTTTTGACTCGGATTCGTGGTCCCGAAACCGCTGTTCCGATTAGGGTCTAAATCGGGCTGTTACAGTAGCAGAAGAAACTAGACGGTGACTCGAAGGTAGAGGATGAGGTGGGTCCTCGTGATGGAGAGGAACATCATCAGTGAAGTCCTTGGGTTCATTCTAAGAGTCATAATGAAATAATTGGTACTGAAGAGGATCTACTCCACGGAGCCGCTCGATCATCCTTATATGTGTCTTGCTCGATATTCACTGCGGGGACATCTAGTCGACGAGTGTAAGCTTAAATGACTATTTCGATGTGTCGAGAAGACCAAATTTTCAAGCAAGTCGAGTCACATAAGGGCCTAATTAGATAGGACCTTTCCTGCTGCAGTCTGTGTGACAACCCGAATTAGAGCCTAATCGGAATAGTGGTTTCGTGGCCACAAATCTGAGATAGAAATAATTATTTTATAATTATTTTGATGATTATGATATGATTGCATGATTGTGTGAAAATTTCGTGAAGAAATTCTATGCCTAAAGTGCTTAAATTGAAAGTAGGGACTAAATAGAATAAGTTGCAAAATTTGCATTCTAGAAGTTTTTAGTATGAAATTGCATTGAAATATTAATTAGGAGGTCTTAAATAGCAATTTGACCAATTTTAAGTTCATGGACAAAATTAGGACATGGAAGGAATTTTTGGAAAGTTTAGTAGTAAGGGCATTTTGGTCATTTGTATATTAAATGAAATAAAATGGGAAAAATAACACAAAATTGGTTATCATCTTCATTAGTTGCTGCTAAAAATTGCTCTCCTCCATATCTAGGGTTTCTTCAACTTTCAAGCTTCATAGTAAGTGATTTCAAGCCCTGCTTTTAATGTTCTTCACATTTTTGAAATCCTCGTAGCTCGGTTTACTTATTTCCACCATTATTTTGAGTTAGGGTTTATGTTTAAAAATTTACCCATGAATGATAGGCATGTATTTTGTTGTTTGATGGTAGAATATGAATGTTTGAAGTTAGGGAACGATCTTTTCTAAGCGATTTTTAACGAAAAACGAGCAAAACGGCATAATCGATAAAAATACCTATTGTTCATAATCAGTGTGTTAGAGTGAGAATTTGATGTTGCCATAGAAGAAAAAATGACCAGTAGGTCATTAAACATAAGAATAAGGGCTGAAATTAAATTTACAGAGCCTTGGGGAAAAATTGTAATTTTCTAAAAGTTAGGGGCAAAATGTAATTTTTGTATAATGTGATTTTTGGATTAAAATAAATAGTTCGAGTGTTAAATAAGCTAAATATGTTGTTATAGATCAAGAAAGACGTGGAATCGACCTCGAACGGGGGAAGGAGAAAGTTTTGGACTAAATTGCAAAATTCCCATGTTTTGCACCGAGGTAAGTTTGTATGTAAATAATACATTAATTTCATTTACATTCTTATATTTCAGCCTATTATATATATATATATATATTAGCTGATATTGTTAATGGCATATGTTATAATGATCAAATTGCACGCCATATTTTTGTTGGGTTTTATTTAATAGTATATACTATAATTTGTTAATACCTCGTACCCTGTTCCGGCGACGGATACGGGTAAGGGGTGTTACATTTAGTGGTATCAGAGCTATGGTTTAGTCGGTTCTCGGACTAATAAAGTGTATGTAAAAGTCTAGTTATACATGCCATAAAAATATTGTGATAGTGTGGTGACTCTCGATTATTCTAAAGCGTGTTTTTGTTTTAATATAGTAATGTATCTTAAAGGAACCTGCGATGATGATCTTTGCTAGTAATGCGCTGCTCCCGCACACAAGGGACCGCGCTGTGGAAAGTAGACTGAGACATTGAGACAGGGAGATGAGGCTCGGGATGCCTTTCTCCAAATGATGAACAATTGGTATACTGAATTTATTCGAGCAAATCCAAATGCTCAACCTCCTCCACCCCTCCTATACCTCGGACGATTCCTCAGAGTTGCTCAAGGCATAGATTTGGTAAGAATGAACAAGCCTCCGGTTGACAAGATTCAAAACAAGGGGCAAGAGTTTAGAGCAAAGATCGATGATGATCCCGAGAAAGCGGAATTCGGCTTGAAAATTCTACCCGTGTATTTGATGAGCTCTCATGTACACCCGAGGAGTGCTTAAAGTGTGCTGTATCACTTTTGAGAGATTCGACCTACCACTGGTGGAAGACTTTGGTAGTAGTGGTGCCAAAAGAAAGAGTTACTTGGGATTTCTTCAAGGAATAATTTAGAAAGAAATACATAAATCAGCGATTTATTGATCAAAAACGGAAGGAGTTCCTTGAATTGAAGCAGGGCAAGATGTCTGTGGCAGAGTATGAACGCGAATTTTTAAGACTCAGTAAGTATGCCCAGGAATGTGTGTCCACCGAGGCCATTATGTGTAGAAGGTTTGAAGATGGGCTAAATGAGGACATTAAAGTGCTTGTAGGAATTTTGGAGTTGAAAGAATTTGTAGTATTGGTTGATCGAGCTCTTAAAGCCGAAAAATTGAACAAAGAAAGAAGAAAAGCTGCTATTGAGGCTCGGGATGTCAGAAAAAGGCCGATAAGCAAGCCATTTCAATCTCAATCAAAGAGGTCCAAAGAGTCAAACCCTCGAGTGACAGTTTCAACTAGGGATTCACACAGAGATCGTGGTAGAGCATATTCGGGGTCTAAAGCTCAAGCTACTTCAGTGGCAAGTGTGGGTAATGTGCGACCTAGAAAGCTCGAGTGTCAGCAATGTGGCAGGCAACATTATGGTGAGTGTTGGGGAACCGAGCGAGCTTGTTTCAGGTGCGGTTCTCGCGAGAATTTTATTAGAGACTGTCCGGAGAAAGTTAAAGAAGAAAGATTTTAGAGTGTTAGACAGAATACCACCGCTAGTAGAGGTAGACCACCGAGAAATACTGGAGGTGGGACTAGTAGTAAAACTGTGAAGAAAGATTCAGTGGCAAGATTAGAAGCTAGAACACCTGCTAGAGCTTATGCTATACGTGCTCGAGAAGATGCATCATCTCCTGATGTCATTACTAGTACATTCTCTCTTTATGATACTATTGTTATTGCATTGATTGATCCCGGGTCCACTCATTCTTATATTTGCATGAATTTAGTATCTAATAAAAAGTTGCCTGTTGAGTTTACTGAGTTTACGATTAAAGTGTCGAACCCCTTAGGCCAATATGTACTAGTTGACAAGGTTTGCAAGAATTGCCCATTAATGATTCATGGTCACTTTGTTTTTCAGCTAATTTGATGTCATTACCATTTGATGAGTTTGACGTTATCTTGGGAATGGACTGGTTGACATTGTATGATGCCAAGGTAGATTGTAAAAAAAAAACACTAGAGTTGAAATGTGAAAATGGAGAAATTCTGTGGGTTGAAACAGATGAATCAAATAAATTGCCTATGGTGATTTCACACATGTCTGCACAGAAATACATGAGGAAAGGGTGTGAAGCTTATCTGGCTTATGTAATGAATACTGAATTGCCTCAACTGAAGTTTGAATCAGTACCGATAGTCTGTGAGTTCCCAGATGTATTTCCAGAGGAATTGCCTGGGTTGCCTCCGAACAGAGAGATAGAGTTTGCCATTGATTTGTTGCCGGGTACTACACCGGTCTCGATTGCTCCATATAGAATGGCTCCAACTGAATTAAAAGAATTGAAGGCTCAGTTGCAGGAGTTAACAGATAAGGGATTTGTGAGATCGAGTTTCTCTCCCTAGAGTGCTCCTGTATTGTTCGTAAAGAAGAAGGATAGTTCAATGAGACTTTACATTGATTACCGTCAGCTTAATAAGGTGACTATAAAGAACAAGTACCCATTGCCCAGGATTGATGATTTTTTCGATCAGTTAAAGGGGGCCACAGTGTTTTCAAAGATCGATTTGAGGTCTGGTTACTACCAGTTGAGAGTTAAGGAGTCGGATGTGCCGAAAACTGCCTTTAGGACAAGGTATGGACATTATGAGTTTCTTGTGATGCCTTTCGGCTTAAGAAATGCTCCAGCTATATTTATGGACTTAATGAATCAGATTTTTCAGCCATATTTGGATAATTTTGTAGTAGTGTTTATATATGACATTCTAATTTATTCTCGGGATGAGTCTGAACATGCCAAACACTTGAAAACCATATTGCAGATCTTGAGAGAAAAGAAACTGTTTGCTAAGTTTAGTAAAAGTGAGTTCTGGCTCCGTGAAGTCGGATTTTTGGGACATATAGTCTCAGGTGATGGTATTCGGGTGAATCCAAGTAAGATTTCTGCGATCATTGATTGGAAACTGCTAAATAATGTATCCGAGGTTAGAAGTTTTTTAGGCTTGGCCGGATATTATAGACGTTTTGTTGAGGGATTTTCGTTGATTGCCTCTCCTATGACTAAGTTGTTGCAAAAGAATGTTAAGTTTGAATGGACTGATAAATGTCAGCAGAGTTTTGAAAAGTTGAAAGCACGATTGACTGAAGCACCAATTTTAGTACAGCCCGAGCCAGGAAAGGAGTTCGTAATTTATAGTGATGCATCATTGACAGGCCTTGGATGTGTGTTGATGCAAGAGGGTAAAGTGGTAGCTTATGCTTCGAGACAGTTAAAACCGCATGATAAGAACTATCCTACACATGATTTAGAATTGGCCACTATTGTCTTTGCCTTGAAAATTTGGCGACATTATTTGTATGGTGAAAAATGCCGAATTTTTACTGATCACAAAAGTTTGAAGTATTTGATGAATCAAAAGGATTTGAATCTGCGACAGCGAAGATGGCTTGAATTATTAAAGTATTATGATCTAGTGATTGATTATCATCTGGGAAAAGCAAATGTAGTTGCTGACGCCTTGAGCAGGAAATTTCTTTTTACTTTGAGAGCCATGAATACGGGATTAACATTGTCTGATGATGGGTCAATCTTAGCAGAGATGGGGGCTACACCATTATTTCTCCAGTTGATTTGTGATGCCCAAAAGAACAATAGTGAGTTGCGAACCAAGAGAACTCAATGCGAATCAGGTTACGACTCAGATTTTCGAGTTGGATCAGATGACTGTTTGATGTTTCGAGACAGGATATGTGTACCGAAAAATGATGAATTAATTCAGAAAATATTACATGAAGCGCACAGTGGCTGTTTATCAGTTCACCCTGGTAGCACAAAAATGTATAATGATTTAAAGAAGTTGTATTGGTGGCCAGGTATGAAAAGGGACATTTCTGAATTTGTAACCAAGTGTTTGATCTGTCAACAAGTAAAAGCTGAACATCAAGTGCCTTTAGGATTACTTCAACCGGTAATGGTGCCTGAGTGGAAATGGGACAAGATTACCATGGATTTTGTGACCGGTTTGCCTTTGACTCCTAAAAAGAAGGATGCTGTCTGGGTAGTGGTTGATAGATTAACAAAGTCAGCCCACTTTATACCAGTACGTACCAATTACTCACTTGATAAATTAGCCGAATTATATATTGCTAAAATTGTGAGGTTGCACAGAGTACCTATGTCAATAATATCAGACAGAGATCCGAGATTTACCTCAAGATTTTGGAAAAAGTTACAAGAAGCTTTGGGTACAAAATTGAACTTTAGTACCGCGTTTCATCCACAAACAGATGGTCAGTCGGAAAGAGTAATCCAGGTACTCGAGGATATGCTTAGATGCTGTGTCTTAGAATTTGGAGGTAGTTGGGAGAAATATCTATCTTTGATTGAATTTGCCTACAATAACAGTTATCAGTCAAGTATACAAATGGCACCATACGAAGCCTTGTATGGTCGTAAGTGTCGGACTCCTTTATATTGGACCGAACTTAGTGAGAAACAGATTCACGGAGTTGATCTAGTTAAAGAAATCGAAGAGAAAATAAAAGTAATTCGGGATTGCTTGAAAGCTGCTTCAGATCGACAAAAGTCATATGCAGATTTAAAAAGAAAAGAGATTGAATTTCAAGTGGGTGATAAAGTGTTCTTGAAGGTGTCACCATGGAAAAAAATTCTGAGATTTAACCGAAAAGGCAAGTTGAGTCCGCGTTTTATTGGGCCGTATGAGATTACTGAGAGGATTGGACCAGTGGCATATCGGTTGGCCTTACCGACAGAGTTAGAAAGAATTCATAACGTGTTTCATGTATCAATGTTGCGACGTTATCGTTCTAATCCTTCACATGTGATTTCTCCAATAGAAATTGAGATTCGATCGGATATGACATATGAAGAGGATCCAATAAAGATTTTGGCTCGAGAAATTAAACAGTTAAGAAATAAAAGTATAACCTTAGTGAAAGTATTGTGGCACAGACATGGGATAGAATAGGCTACATGGGAACCTGAGGAAGCTATGAGGAAACAAAGATGCTAACCTCTTTTTTGGTAAGATTTTTTTCGGGGACGAAAATCTTTAAAGGGGGGAAGAATTGTGACAACCCGAATTAGAGCCTAATCGGAATAGTGGTTTTTTGACCACAAATCCGAGATAGAAATAATTAGTTTATAATTATTTTGATGATTATGATATGATTGCATGATTGTGTGAAAATTTCGTGAAGAAATTCTATGCCTAAAGTGCTTAAATTGAAAGTAGGGACTAAATCGAATAAGTTGCAAAATTTGCATTCTAGAAGTTTTTAGTATGAAATTGCATTGAAATATTAATTAGGAGGTCTTAAATAGCAATTTGACCAATTTTAAGTTCATGGACAAAATTAGGACATGGAAGGAATTTTTGGAAAGTTTAGTAGTAGGGGCATTTTGGTCATTTGTATATTAAATGAAATAAAATGGGAAAAATAACACAAAATTGGTTATCATCTTCATTAGTTGCTGCCGAAAATTGCTCTCCTCCATAACTAGGGTTTCTTCAACTTTCAAGCTTCATAGTAAGTGATTTCAAGCCTGCTTTTAATGTTCTCTTCACATTTTTGAAATCCTCGTAGCTCTCGGTTTTACTTATTTCCACCATTATTTTGAGTTAGGGTTTATGTCTAAAAATTTACCCATGAATGATAGCATGTATTTTGTTGTTTGATGGTAGAATATGAATGTTTGAAGTTAGGGGAACGATCTTTTCTAAGCGATTTTTAACGAAAACGAGCAAAACAGCATAATCGATAAAAATACCTATTGTTCATAACTATGTGTTAGAGTGAGAATTTAATGTTGCCATAGAAGAAAAAAATGATCAGTAGGTCATTAAACATAAGAATAAGGGCTGAAATTAAATTTCCGAGCCTTGGGGAAAAATTGTAATTTTCTAAAAGTTAGGGGGCAAAAATGTAATTTTTGTATAATGTGATTTTTGGATTAAAATAAATAGTTCGAGTGTTAAATGAGCTAAATATGTTGTTATAGATCAAGAAAGACGTGGAATCGACCTCGAACGGGGGAAGGAGAAAGTTTTGGACTAAATTGCAAAATTCTCATATTTTGCACCGAGGTAAGTTTGTATGTAAATAATCCATTAATTTCATTTACATTCTTATATATATATATATATATATATATATATATATATATAATAGCTGATATTGAAGTATAAATCGACTATTGGAAGAATGGAAATAAGTAATAGAAAGAGAGATCCCGGTTGAACATTCGGAAAGATCGAATAAAATAGAGGGAGTGTAGCTAGGTCACATGTATGGTGCCGAGTGCACATCATGTGTACAAGAAAGCTACGAGATACTATGTAGTAGCTAGGTCACATGTGTGATACGGGATGTATCCCATGTAGACAAGAGAGCTACCTGAGAGATAAATGTAGCTAGGTCGCATGCATGAAACCATCAAGTATTGAGGATTAATCCGAATTGTTCAACGGGATGGTTTTGTGATGACATTGTAGTTATGGACCTACACTTGTGATATATGAAATGTAGTGAAAATGATTTGTGATATATATATATATATATATATATATGTATATATATATGTAAGTTAAAATGAGATTAGTATAAAGAATGTGTGAAAGAGTGAAATTAGCATTAAAACTGTTTTGGACAGTAGCAGTGACGTGATTTTGAAAATTCACCAAAAATAGAAGGAATTTAATTAGAGGTTGAATGAGATATTAAATTAAAGATCAATGAGTCTATTTTCATATAAAAGAAACAGAGCAAGCAAAGGAATTCTATATTTTGAGATATTTACAATTGTGTGTGACTTGCTCAGGATGACTATGTGATCCCCTGTTCCAACTTTGAAAAATTATTAAAAATTGGACAAAACAAATTAAGAAATATAGTTTACATGCATAAATTCCTTATTGAGTCTAGTTTTTAATGAAATAGGTTTCATGGTTATTTGAATTGTGTACTGAGAGAAATTAAATTCGTAGTGAACTGAGGTCAGATCAGTTGAGCTGTGTAACAGGGGAAACTTTAACTAATAAACTGTACTAATTGGCTGAACCAAAAATTCTAAAAATAAATTTGTGAGAAGCTTAATGAGTCTAGATTCAGGGAAATTTTACGGATTTGAATTTCGAGTTTCGCAACTCAAGTTATGATTTATTTAGTGATCATGACGCAGGAGGGACAGCTTGATCAAATTGGAGTAAACAATAAAATTTAAAAATATGATATAATTGAGTTATGTTGTAAACATGTTAGATTCCTTATTTGTTATTTATATACTTACTTACTAAGCTATATGCTTATCTTCTTTTCTTTTTCTTGTCTTATAGAGTTACTAAGCCAGCTCGGGAATTGAAGATCGTCGGAGACCCATCCACACTATCAATACTTTTTGGTACTTTGTAAACACTATTTTGAAATATGGCATGTATAGCAGACTTAGTTATTTTGTTACGTGTCATAAATGTCTAGGTTTAAATTACTACTTATAGTATCAAACTAATCATTTTGTATGAAGCCTTTGAAATTAGTTTGTATTGTTAATGGCATATGTTATAATGATCAAATTGCACGCCATATTTTTGTTGGGTTTTATTTAATAGTATATACTATAATTTGTTAATACCTCGTACCCTGTTCCGGCGACGGATACGGGTAAGGGGTGTTACAGTCTGTCTAATGTCGAAAGGCAAGGGCAATGAAGTAAGCTAAATAAAAAATATGTCCTATGGCCATGCTTCATAAAAAATATACATCGGTAGTATTGATGACTCCGGTGCTCTCTCTCCTACCAGTCAAAGTATGAGCTAAAAGGGCATGAATGTATTGTAAAGTCGGAGGGAGAGAAGTCTCCTTCGAGCGACTCGCGTCATAAGGTGTCATACTCGCTGTAAGATCTGCCCAACAACTAGATGGCAAGTAGTGGATGTGTTGATATAGGCGGAGGAAGTTCTAGGCACTTATAAACTCCTTAGTGTATAGTCCCAAAGTAGCGCTAAACTTAGGGATACTCATATGGCGCACCAAGCCACCGAGTCTAAAAGTGATGGTGCCCAGCTCGTCATGAGTGGTCATCACCTGCTAGAGAGTAAATGTAGAGCAGAACTCTAAAGTCAACTCTATGTATGTAGGCTTGATGATAGAGAAGAACCGGTCCCACGGGGCTGTGGCAAGAAAAGTGCGAACAAGATCAACTAACTGGACCTGCTCCAAATCGGCCTAAGCCAAGTGGTTGCAATCGAAGTAGCTAAAATAAGTACTCTTGGGGACTCACTAAAAATCAAAGATAAGGGTGACGTGCCTCGGTGGAGGCACTTGAGGAGGAGGTCGCGCCAGGTGACTTTAGCTTTTTTGAAGTAGGGACAGCGACCTTGGATTTGTTGCGAATGTTGATCACATTGTGCCTAAAATAAAATAATTCACTATTAGAAAATAAAATACACATCACTAATACATAAACTAAGCTGGATAGTTGCATACTAAAAGCAAGGAACAATATTAATAGAGACAGTGAGCAAATACTTCAAAATAATAAACTAAGGATGGATCATAATAATAACTAAAATAATAAACTAAAACAATAACATAAAAAATACTAATTTGATGAGAATGACGAAGAACAATAAGAAAAATAAAACTAACAATAAGAGCAATAAACAAGTATAATAAAAAATAATATAGCCAAAATAATAATAATAATAATAATAGTAATAATAATAATAATAGTGATAATAATAGCTAACCTAAACTAAATGTACCAAATAGAAATCAACATAATCAAATAAGAATAATAAAATTACTAAAATGGGATAAATAATTAAATAAAATAAACATAAATAGAATAATAAAATAATATAAATAAATAAAATAATAGAATAAATAAATAAAGAAGATAAAAAAAACAAATAAAAGAAGAAGAAGAAGAAGAAGAAGAAGAAGAAGAAGAAGAAGAAGAAGAAGAAGAAGAAGAAGAAGAAGAAGAAGAAGAAGAAGAAGAAGAAAAGAAGAAGAAGAAGAAGAAGAAGAAGAAAAGAAGAAGAAGAAGAAGAAGAAGAAGAAGAAATATGAAAATGGCCAAAAAGGGAAAAAGAAGGACCGAAGGCGGTTGGTATGGCCGGAGTTGTAGAGGGATGGTGAGCGGTGGCGGCTAGCGAGCGACGAGGCTAAGAGAAAGCCTAGAGAGAAATGAGAGGGACGTACGAAGGGGAATGAGTAGCTTGGGTAAGGGAGAGGTGAGGGAGAAAGGGTGAGGGAGTGGTTGGGGCTGGTTTGGAGAAGGAAAAGAATAGGAGAAGGGCGGTGTGGGTGATAGAGAGAGTGGATGTGACGGTGGGGGTATGGGGTCAACATGAGGTAAGGAAAGTGGGAGGAAAAGAGGGCGTGGCTGGTGGAACGTGTGCATAGGTGCGTGACGAAGGAGAAGGGTGAGAGAGGAAGCACAAGTGATGAGGGTAACGACGGTGGCCAAAAAAGGGTGAAAAGGGAAGGAACGATGGCAGCTAATTTTGTTGGGAAGAAGACAAAGTGAAAAGTAAATTTAGGGTTTGAGGGTTAAATAGGTGACACAGTCGTGTGCTTCTTTTTTAGCTTGTGTGTATTTTTTTAAAAAAATATAGGCCAGTCTTTACACGGCCTCAGACACGCCCGTGTGTCCGATGAAGGTAAGCACACCTATCGAACAATACTATAGTAATGGTGAGTAGGGAATATCGTATCCACGAGGACTAAAAGTACTAGTAATTACCCTTTTTTCTATTATTTAGCCGACAAATTGGAGTGATTGTTTTTAATCTAAAATTACTAAACTAATCTAACTAAGAATGCAACAGAGAATGAAATAGGAAAATAATCGAAGATAACCAATGAGATAGACAATACCCAGGAAAGAATCCACCTAGACTTCACCTATTAGTATGAATCTGAATTAAACGATTAATTCACTTCTGTCTTGATCCGTAAAAATCTCTAAATTATGTTATATCTCTTTCGAGAGTAAGAACAACTGACTCTAGGTTGATTAATTGAAATCTTTTTCTAATTAAAACCCCTATTGTCGCATTAACTCGATCTATGGATTCCCCTATTAGATTTGACTCTAATTCGGTAGATTTATGTCGTCCTATTTCTAGGATTGCATGTAACTCCACTTAATTATGCTAGATATACTCTTAAACAGGGACTTTTGCTCTACTGAAATAAGCACATTAAACTTGAATTAATATCTCAGAAATATTAAAACAAGAAATAAGCATACATAATTAAGAACAAGAATCAAATATTTATCTCGTAAATCAAAAACCAAATAATAAGATTCATCATAGGTTTCATCTTCCCTAGGTATTTAGTGAATTTACTTCATAATTTAAAATGAAAACATCTCAAAATTAGGATAACAAGAAGACATAAAGAAACTCAATAAAACTTCTAAGGAAATTAAATGGAGATCTTTAATCTTGAAGGAGATCCATTTTCGAGTTGATTCTGATGCCATTCTTCGAGTCTTTTCTTCGATATTCTCTTCGTGCTCTCTTAGATATTCTTTGAATTGATATTTATAGACTTTAGAATGCTCATAAAGCATAAAAATTGGGTTTTTTCGTGTGTTTGGGAAATAGGGTACGATATCGACACGGGCTGGCACATGGGCATGTGGCTAGCCCGTGTAGCTCAGACGGGCGTATGGCCAACCCGTGTGGATCCTAGAAACAGCTCTATTCATCCAAATTTGGCTCGTTTTTCGCTCCTTTGGATCCCAAATGCTCTCCTAAGTATTGAAACATGAATTTAAAGGATTAGGAGCATCAAATTCATTGATTTACATCATTAATCATCCAAAAATGCATTAAGAATGGGAGTAAAATATGTTACTTTTACAGCTTATCACCTAATGTGCTTGAAGAATGCCTTGAGATGGCTATGGAGAGCCAAGCTATAAAATCTATTATGCTCTTTAGGGGGTAGTGATAAGTTGTGCTCTCTTCCTCCCTCACGTAGTGACTAGTCGGAGAATCATCCTTGGAGCAAGCGAGCTACTCCATGGCAAGTGAGATACCACGGTGTGCAGGCATTGGGCAAGTGGAATGCTCAATATCTCCTCGGGAGGAATATCGAGGGGCAATTTGAGGCCATTGAGCCCTGTATTGCACAGTGTGCCGAAAGTTGGGTTGGACCTTAGATCAAAGATACCTTGCAAGTTAGACTTTGATGGTCCGTGCTTAAGATCATTGATAGAAATTATGCTTAAGACCTCGGGTATATGTCTCAAATGCACAATGAGAATACGTGTCCTCTCCTGAGTTAAGTGATTAAATATGAATGGCTAGACCAAGTGAAAGGTCTTTAAGACATGGGAACTAAGATACCATTTGAAAATGGACATGAGAAAAGGTAACCAATGTTAAAAGCAGTCATGGTGTCGCATGGAAACATGCTACTTCAGGTAAAGGAGAAGGCAGTTCATGACACGATGCATGTAAAATAAAAATTATTAGCTAGTTAAAAAAATTAATTAAAAAAAAGCTTATCTTTTTAGGGTAAATGACAAAATTCATGAAAGAATTTATTTATTGGAATTACTTAAACATAGACTAATATTTTATAATAAAAAGTTAATTAAACAACATCTACTGAAATTGAATTTAGATTATAATATTTAAAATCCTCAAATGAAGTTTATAGAACATGGAAAATACATAATTCATGGAAGAAGAATCAGTATACTTATCTATTAAAAGAAAAGGAAAAAGTTTGTGTTGAAAAGTTTTACAATCCCCATAGTATTTCAATGCTATTTTTGTATGTTGTCATTGATTCCCGCATGGAGATTAGTGCTTTGGATCCCCATTTAGATTACCCGTAAAATCAAGAAAAATAACAAGCGTACTCACAACGCAAAAAGCATTCCCCAACACATAAATATGTTGAAATTTCAAGAAACGACACTCTTTTTTTACCAACTCAATTTCCAACCCCACATACTCCTAATCATATTATATTATTCAACACCTTCAATTCTCTTCATCATTTAAACTGTTTTATTTTATATCATTCTGCTAACACGTATCTTCGAAATATTTCCTAATTAAAATCATTTTATTAGGTGACTTTTAGTCAATAGAAAATTGTCAATTACTGCATTCAGTATATGAATTTTGATATAAATAATAACCAATATTATTGAAGCATTCGTTAACGAAATTATGTGATACAAAAAATTATTTGAAAATATAAAGCCACCACACTAAAACATGTGCTGAAAAATTAATTTTAACATTTAATCTTGTATACTTTGCTGTATAAAGCATGTGCATTACTCAACATTGTAATATTAATATAGATACCTAATACTTCAATCTCACAATAAAACTAAATGCTAAATGTTAGTAACATTATCTATTATTATATACTTTTACCTGAGTTGGTGAAATGAGTTCATCGAATATCAATTCAATTGAAAAATATTAAAAATACATTCTTTACAAAGTAAATCGTATTATTTTGAAGATTTTTTTTCATTTTTAATTATTTATATAAAAAAATATACATACGTAATAAGATTTGAACCCATATATTTTTTTAATTTTTCATATTTATACTTTTTTTTTCAACTAAAACCTTATTTATGTCAACTTTTTACAAATATATTTGCTACATAATTTGTTTTTTATTCACATCATAGAACTATATATTATAAAACTAGAACTTAGATATTAGTTTATTATGTAAAGGAATGTTGAAAATATTAAAATAATTTGAACTAGTTAGTGATAAAGATAAAAGGAAGAGGATTGTAAATTTTTTCAAGTCGCGGATTTGACTTAGGACTCTAAATGTTCAGAAAGAAACTTGGATTTTGACAATTTGAAATGCAAACGAATCCAAGTAAAAAATTAAAGAAAACAATTAAAATAATAATTCAAAGATTAGAACTATAAAGAAGGAAATCAAAAAGATGTATGGAAAAGATAGAACGTGTCGTATAGAAGTCTTAAGAAGCCTTGGAAATAAGAAGAATCCACAACTCCCTTCAAGCGGATCTAATTTCCCCTCTGAGAAAGAAACTTGGTAAGAAAATGTAACAACCCAATTTTTAGTGGTGTTGGAAACAATGGTTTTGAGACCACAATTCTGACTAGTGTGTCAATATTTTATTAATTATTAATTATTTATAGGGTTATTCCAAGGTCATATTAAAATTTGGTTAAGGAATTTTAATGTTTAGATAGTTAATTAAGTAAAAAGGACTAAATCATAACAGTTACAAAAGTTAGTTCAGTTAAATGTGTTAAATGTTTATGGAAATGTTAATGGACTTAAATGGTAAATAAATCATATAGATAGTTAGTGGACAATTATGGACAATGTTTTGTTAATGGTTAAGTAAAATTTTTTTAGGGTTAAAAAGGTGATTAGAAAATTAAAACTAAAACAAATTAAACAAAAAAGTTGTCATGTTCCTTAGGTCATTATCGATTTTCTAAGAAGAGAAAACACCATTGGAGAATCTTGGTGTTCGGTTAAAGAGATTCACTTGCGTGGTAGGTAATCCTTGTTCGTTTTTTAAGATTTTTATGTTTTTCAGACCGTCTTAACTTAATTTAGCTAACTCGGGGGTTAATTTGTGAAGCTGTTAAAACTATAGAGATCTACCGTGAATGAATTAAGTGTGTTTGTGAACTTAGTTGATAGATTCTTGAGTTAATTAGTTAGTCATAAGTATTTTGTTAAGTGATTTTTAGTAACTTTAATATTTTAGGATTTAATTATTGAAATAGTGAAATTTCATGGAATTTTTGTGAAATTTTGATAATTGTGGATCGATTAGGGATTATATATAAATTGGCTAGCATGGATTCTAATTAAATGTGGTTAAATTGTTTGTTTCAAGTCTAGGGACTAAATTGCATAAAAGGTAGAATGTTGGGGTAATTTCGTAATATGATGCTGGAAAGACTTAATTGTATAATTTTGCTTATTTAAGTGTCGGAATTGTATTAATTGAGTGAAAGTACTATTTAGATCAAGAGATAAATCAATCGATCAAAGATCGGGGAAAAGCTAAAGTAACGGAATAGTCACTGGTCTTGTTTCTACAATTGTTTTTGTTTAGGTAAGTTCGTAAGTTAATTTAATAATTAATTGATTCATGATTTGGAATTTAATGTTTATCCATATATGGTTGGTTCATCAAATTCCTTGGGTTGAGAAATGAGAAAGACCATGATTGAAAGATATCATGACATTTTACCCAAAATGAGAAATACCATAGTTGAAAGATATTATGGCATTAAACTGGAGTGAATAAGACTATAGATAAAAGATACTATGGCACTAAACTAAAAATATATAAGACCATGGTTGAAAGATACTATGGCATTAAATCCAATACAAATAAGACCATAGTTGAAAGATACTATGGCACTACTTCAGGAGTATATAAGACCATGGTTAGAAGATACCATGGCATCCTTTGGAATGATGAATTATTCAGCAAGGTACCTCATTGGAGTGAACACTTTATTGAACTATCAAGGTTTGTTGTACAAAAATGAATCAAATGATCATATAGATGTTTTATGATACAATGCATAATTAATTTATATAATCTTTATATTAATGAATTATGTTACATTTTATACGAGCTTACTAAGCATAATTTGCTTACGTTGTTTGTATTTTCTTTTATACATCTTGAAAAGCTATGGCAATTGGAAGATTGAGTCAAAGCACACACATTATTCGTTTATCATCACGATAGATATTTTGATCTTTTGGTGTTGGTTTTAAATGGCATGGACTAGGAACTTTTAAGCTATTTGGTCATTATGATGTTGTTTTAATCTTATTTTAGCTACTTGTACATGTATGGCTTAGTTTTGGTTTGAAGTTGTATACAAGATGGTGTATTGGTATTTTAATTCCATATACTTATGAATGGTTATAATGTGTTTGTGGTTGACATGAATGGTAAGAATGAAATATAGGTTTGGTATGTGTTGGTTGATTATTGTGGTTTAAATGCAAAGTAGCTTGGTGTGATGTATGAGTTGATTTGGAATTTGAATTGTGGTGTCAATGAGAACACATTGGTTAGACACCTAGGTTGGATATTTGGTATGTTATAAGTTTGTTTGAATGTGTTTTGAAGGCATGAAAATGGTTGTTTTTTGTTGTGGCTTGGTACCTTAGAAATGGCATTGATTTGGCATATTTTGGAAGGCATATTTTGGTGCACACAATCTGGAACACGAGCTGTGACACGACCGTGTGTCATACACGGTCTACTTACACAGTCGTGTGTCTTATTGATTTTCTAGTGAAGGTTGGTCCACATGGGCACAGAGAGTTATACGGCCTGAAGACATGGCCGTGTGACCTTACGTTACACGGGCATAGTTTGTTACATAGTTTGACCACACGGCCATGTCCCTAAGCCATACGGTCTAGGCCCTATCACACAACCGTGTGACCCCTATTTCCAAAATTTTCAACAATTTTCATGTTTTCCTGTTTTGTTTCAAATTAGTCCCTAATTGTTTCTAAACTATTTTTAGGGCCCTGTAACTTCGATTTAAGACTTGTATGTGTATGTATGTCATGTTTAAACTTTAGTTTAAATTTTTTCCATATTTAAATTAATATACAAACACTTGTATGTTGTTGAATGTTTCAATATATGTTGTAATACTCTGTACCTCTATCCGGCGATAAAGACGGGTTAGCGGTGTTACAAAAAAGTTTGAATATAACACTCGTAACTCGTATCCATCATTGGATTAAGGTTATGGAGCATTATGGTACAATCAAAACATTTAAGCTTAATTTCATTCAATAAAATAAACATATCATAAACCAATCATACACATACATACCGTCCCTAAATCAAGCCCTCAGGGCCCTTGAAATACCTTAGAAGCGATTCAGGACCAAACTGAAATCATTTGGAGAGTCTAGGAAAAAGTCACAAAAATTTAGAAACAAGGGTCACACGGCTATGTGGCTAGGCCATGTGCCTCACATGGCTGAGACACACACCCGTGTCTCAAGTTGTGTAACCTTTGAACTAGGGACACACAGCCTTGTCCTAGCCCACGTCCTCACCCATATAACTCTTTGAGTAGGGTCACACAGCCATGTCACACGCCTGTGTACCAAGCCATGTAACTCTCTGAGTTGCCCCACACAATCGTGTGCCAAGCCGTGTAACTCACTGACTTGAACCATTTGAAAACTTGAGATGGCACATGGTCATGTCGCCAGACCGTCTGTCTCACATGGCTGTGTCACATGCCCGTGTCTCAAGATGTGTGAACCCAAAATTTACCTATAATCAAGTCATTTCATAAGCAATTCACACCTAACTAATCTAACCAATTTCATCATGCATCTAATGGACCTAAACATCATTCACCATTACCTAAACATGCCATTTTAATGTCCTAAAATCAACTAAGTAATGTGCCATTCATAGACACCTCAATTATAGAAAAACATCAACAATCAAAACATGTCAACATTGATTCATTTCATGCATAGTAACTTAGTTCAAACATATACCTAAACATACCACAAGTATTCACCTTCATACCATTCTAATTACACCCAAAAAGGAACCTATTTACAAGCATGTTAAAATACCAAGTGACATAATTTAATAAAGTATCAAATTGTACCAAACTAAAATATTTAGCCACATATACACGCCACTACCCTAAGAGACACAAACTACCAAATTCGATGGATAGTGTGAGCCATTGATTGATCCTTCCGAAGTTTCAGCAATAGTTATCTACAAAACAAGCCACAAGAACCGGTAAGTTTACATAAAACTTAGTAAGATCATAGCATAACATTTAATCTTACACAATTAGATATAATTCATACACTATTAGATTTTAGTGTTACTAGAGTGTAATCAATACACGTAAATGAGTTCAGGGTACTGAAGTACAAATAGGGGCACGTATATGCAACCAGGGGTACCGAAGTACAAATAGGGGCAAGTGTGTGTGATTTGGGGTACCGAAGTAAAAACAGGGGCACATCTGTGCAATCAGGGGTGCCGAAGTACAAATAGGGGCACGTATGTGCAATCATTCAATAATTGACTATCGACATTTAACTAAAGAACTATAATTTAAAAATACAAGTAGAAATTCATTTACATATTGAAACACTATGAACTTACCTTCTATTCGATTCCGAACAACATATAGGGGCTAATCTGTTGTATATGACATTCCATTCAATGTATATGACCTTTAACTTTTCATTAATTACATATTTTCCTAAACTTTTACATCCTTTACAATTTAGTCTACTAACCCGAAAATCATCAAATTAACCTTTTCCTAATAATCAAATTATAGCCGAATAAACCAAGCCCTTTAACTATCCATATTATACATTTTATTCACTATCAAACCTTGTAATTTTGACATTTTAACAATTAAATCCTAAACTCAAAATCAAACAAAAATCACTTAATGAAACAACCAAATACCACAATCAAATCTTCAAACACATAGTTATCATAAAAAATATTCAAAATTCATCAATGGAAACTACTAAAATTTTTAACAGATTCAAAAATGAAGGTACAAGCTAGCAGGACCTAGTTGTAATGATTTCAAAAACATAAAAATTACAAGAAATAAGTGAAAAATTAGCTCACATGCACAAGGAGAAGGTGACCGAAGCTTGGAGCTCCTCCAATGGTGATTTTGGTTCCAAAAAGAAGGAAGATGATACCTTATTTACTTTTCATTAACTTAATTATCAAATTACCATTTTAACCTTAAAAATTCATTGAAATTTCATTAAGACATATCCATGCATATCCACTAACTTAATAATTGGTATATTTACCATTCAAGTCCATTAACATTCCTTTCCATAATCATTTAGCCCTTTTAACTAATAGAATTCAACTTTTACACATTTTACAGTTTAGTCTTTTTTACCTAAGTAACCATTCACACATCAAAATTTCTTAACGAAACCTTAATACGACCTTATTAATATCCCAAAGCCACTGAATAAATAATAAAATAATAATTCGCTTGTCGAAATTGTGGGCTCGAACCACTGTTTTCGATATCACTGAAAACAGGCTGTTACATTGAAGATGATCCCAACAATTTGAAAACATTGTTTAAACTCTTCTAAAAGAAAACTCAGGAGAAATTCTTAAAAGAAAAACCTAAAGAGAATTTATTAACTCAAAAGAGAAATTGAATAATGATAATTTTTTTGTGTAAAATGCAAAGGAGTTTATATAGGCTAGCTAAATAAATTTAAATAAAACTCTTAAGTATGCTAGAACACTAATTAACCAAAATAATAAGTAGTGTTAAACTAAATTTTCTTATTGACATAAAACTCCTAAATGTTTTCCCTATCACATGCACTCAATCAAGTTAGTCACAATAATAATGTACCATGTAATTTGTCTTAGATGAGCCCATCATCCATCATTTCATTGATATACATCATATTAATCTCGTTGAGCTTTTAGGAAATCTCGATGGATTACCCATTTACCGTCAATTCATAAGACCGATCATTTCAGGTATGCACTCCTACGAACCTCACATTTTACAGCGGGATTACCAGTCTAGGCTAAATCCCTTATAGCGACAAACATTCTTAATGAGCTCGGATCTGAATTACTAGTCCAGGCTAAATTCAAACCCTAATCGGATAACCCGTCTGGGCTAAATCCGAAATGCACACATATTCTTCGGGAGGCTTGATCACTCAAGGAACACCAGTCCGGGCTAGATCCATTCTATATTTGAGATCAACGGATTACCCGTCTGGGCTAAATCCTTTTCTGCAATACATGCAGGATCTTAAGTAACATGTAAATCATGGTTTATCCACCGAACTTCCTTTTTAACCTCAACCGAGACATTTATTAACATGTTATTATTAAATATACATTTCCTGCATTTTCATGCCATCGTCAAATACAATTATCATACATTCATAAATCATACAATTAGGCATTTTATGAGTTTACTTTAAGTTATTCGAACTTACCTGGTACTCGTCTAGTATCGTGTTACGATTATTCTGAAATTTTTCGTTTTCCTCGATCGACCTCCAGAATTGGTTCCTCGGGGTCTATAACAATAAAAATAAATCATTAACACCTCACATTATACTCTTTGAGTCTAAATTTCACCCTCGGTTCAAATGACCGTTTTGCCCCTAACCTTTCACTTTTTTACGATTTAGTCCCTGGGCTTGTATAATGAAATGCATGTAATTTCTACCTTACCCAAGCCAAGACGAATGTTTTTCCCTCATATGGAAGCCCACATTTTTCCATTATTTCACATTTTTACCATACATTTTACACCTTTTACAAAAAGGTCCTTTTAGGGGTTTTTCATGAAAATCACCTAGGAAAAGATGTTTAACACACATCCAACTTTCATATTCCTCCATAAACCATCAAAATACAAGTAACTCATGCATGGGTAATTTTCTAAACATGAACCCTAGCATGAAATATGGGTAGAAATAGAGAGAGTAAGCTACTAGGATCTCAAAAATACGAAGAACATTAAAAAGGGGCTTGGGAGCACTTACTATTGAGCTTGAAAATGTTGAAAACCCTAGCTATGGTGACTTGAGAATTTTGGCTAGATAAGGAAGAAGAATGGCTGATTTTTGCCTTCTTTTTCCCACTTTATTTCATTAAATTGCGAAATAACCAAAATGCCCTTAAGCCCTTTCTTGAACATTTCATTCATACAAGCCCATTTTTTTCCAAAAACTTAGAAATTGGGAAAATTTCTCCTCAAGACCTTCTAACTTATAATCTAAAGCAATTTCATAAAAATTACTTCTAGAATCCAAGTTTTGAAATTTATTCAATTTGGTCCTTATTTTCCAATTGGACACCTTACTCAAAGAATTTCTTCATGAAACTTTAACACATGCATATTCTCATATTATAAACCTCATAATAATCATAAAATAAATATTTTGATGTCGAATTTGTGGTCCCGAAACCACTATTCTGACTAGGCCCTATTTCAGGATGTTACATTTCTCCCCCCTTAGGGACTTTCATCCTCGAAAGTCTTACCAGTAAATAGGTTTGGATATTGGCTTCTCATGGTTTCTTCCGGCTCCCATGTAGCCTCTTCTACACTATGTCGATGCCATAAAACCTTTACTAAAGCCACATCTTTATTCCTCAACTGTTTAACTTCACAAGCCAAAATCTTGACCGGTTCCTCACCATAAGTCATGTCCGGTCTAATTTCAATCTCAGTCGGTGAAATCATATGAGAGGGGTCTGATCGATATCGCCTTAACATAGACACATGGAACACATCGTGAATCTTTTGCAATTCAGGTGGTAATGCCAAATGATAGGCTAAAGGTCTAACTCTTTCAGTGATCTCGTACGGCCCAATAAATCGCGGACTCAATTTGCCTTTTCGGCCAAATCTCAATACCTTTTTCCATAGAGATACTTTTAAGAATACTTTATCTCCAACTTGGAACTCAATCTCTTTTCTTTTCAGATCAGTATATGACTTTTTCCTATTCGATGTCGCTTTTAAATAGTTTCGTATCACTCTAACCCTTTCTTTAGTTTCCTTGATAAGATTAATTCCGTGGATCCGACTCTCTTTAAGTTCTATCCAATATAATGGAGTTCGGCACTTTCTATCATACAAGACCTCATAAGGCTCCATCTTCAAACTCTTTTGAAAACTATTGTTGTAGGCAAATTCTACCAAACGCAAGTATTTTTCTTAGCTACCCTGAAATTCGAGGATCCAATATCGCAACATATCCTCAAGAATCTGAATCATCCGCTCAAACTGACCATCGGTCTGCGGGTGAAAAGCTGTACTAAAGCTCAACTTTGTACCCAAGGCTTCTTGTAACCTCTTTTAGAATCTCGAAGTGAATCTTGGGTCTCTGTCTGAAATAGTCAACAGCGGTACCCCATGTAATCTCACAATTTCAGATATATACGAGTCAGCCAATCTATCAAGAGAGTAATCTATTCTTACCTAAATAAAATGAGCCGACTTTGTCAACTTATCCACCACAACCCATATAGCATCTTTCTTTTTCGGAGTTAATGGCAATCCTGTCACGAAATCCATAGTAACTCTATCCCACTTCCAGTCAGGGACCATCACAGGCTGTAACAAACTTGAAGGTACCTGATGTCCAGCTTTGACTTGCTGACATTTCAAGAATTTCGATACAAATTCAGAAATGTCTCTTTTTATGCCGTTCTACCAGTACATTTTCTTCAAATCATTGTACATCTTGGTACTTCCTAGATGAATAGACAAACGGCTATCATGTGCTTCTTGCAAGATTTTCCGAATAAGCTCATCATCTTTGGGTACACAAACCCTATCTTTGAACATCAAACATTCGTCAGGATCGATCTGAAAATCTGATTCAATGCCTGACTCACATTGAGTTCTTTTAGCTTGTAGGTCACTATCATTAGATTGAGCATCATAAATTTCCTGCAGAAATGTCGACCTAGCCTTTAGCTCTATCAAAATTGAACCATCATCAAGCAATGCTAATCGAGCGTCCATGGCTCTCAATGCAAACAAGGATTTTCTGCTTCACGCGTTGGCGACCACATTTGCCTTTCCCGGGTGATAATCAATGATCGGCTTATAATCTTTAATTAATTCTAACCATCTCCGCTGTCTAAGATTCAATTCTTTTTGAGTCATCAAATACTTCAAGCTCTTATGGTCTGTGAATATACGACAAGTTTCACCATATAAATAATGCCTCCAAATTTTTAAGGCAAAATCATTGGCGTCGAGCTCTAAGTCGAGCGTCGGATAGTTCTTCTCGTGTGGCATCAACTGCCGTGAAGCATAGCCTATCACCTTGCCATCTTGCATAAATACACAACCCAATCCATTCAAGGATGCATCACTGTAGACCACAAACTCTTTTCCCCGCTCAGGTAATACTAAAACAGGAGCTTCAGTCAGCAATGCCTTTAACCTCTCAAAACTCTGCTGACATTTTTCTATCCATTCAAACTTAACATCTTTCTGTAGCAACCTCGTCATTGGAGTCACTATCATGGAGAATCCTTTCACAAATCTTCAGTAGTAACCGGCTAAGCCCAAAAAGCTTCTAACCTTGGTTACATTTTTAGGCAGTTTTCACTCAACAATAGCAGAGATCTTACTTAAATCAACTCGGATGCCTTTACCCGAAACAATATGACCCAAAAACCCAACTTCTTGGAGCCAAAAGTCACTCTTGCTAAACTTAGCATACAATTGTTTTTCCCATAAGGTTTGCAACACAGTTCTCAGATACTTCGCATGGTCTGTCTCATCTTTGGAATAAATCAAAATGTCATCAATAAATACAACGACGAACTTATCCAAGTATGGCCAAAAGATTCTATTCATTAGGTCCATGAATACGGCCGGTGCATTCGTTAACCCAAACAGCATGACAAGAAACTCATAGTGGCCATACCTCGTTTTGAAAGCTGTCTTAGGTACATCTGATTCTTTAACTCGCAACTGATAGTAGTTGGACCTCAGGTCTATCTTAGAGAATACGGTGGCTCCTCTCAACTGGTCGAACAAATCATCGACCCTTGGCAAAGGATACTTATTCTTTATAGTTACCTTGTTCAATTGTTGAGAATCTATACATAGCCTCATTGAACCATTTTTCTTTTTTACAAACAATACGGGAGCACTCCAAGGTGAAAAACTTGGCCTTGCAAAACCTTTATCTGTCAGCTCTTGCAACTGCGCTTTTAACTCTTTCAGCTCGATTGGTGCCATTTGGTACGGAGTAATAGAAATGGGAGCTATTCCTGGCATTAGTTCAATACCAAATTCTATCTCTCTTTCAGGAGGTAACCCAGGTAATTCTTCCGGGAACACGTTTTGATATTCACATACTATTTGCACAGACTCAATCTTCAACTTTGTTTCCTTAGTGTTCAATACAAAAGCAAGGTAGGCTTCATACCCTTTCTTCATATATTTCTGAGAAACCATCATTGTGATTACAACCGGCGGTGTACCCAATTCTCTTGAATCAACTCGTAAAATCTCACCATCTGGGCATTTCAATTCAATATACTTGCTACCACAGTTTACAATTACATCATGTAGGGCTAACCAATCCATACCAAGTATTACATCAAACTCATCAAATGGTAACAACATAAGGTTAGCCAGAATGCATTGACCCTTAATCGTCAAAGGACAATCCTTACAGACTTTATCAACCAGAACTGATTTGCCTAAAGGGTTCGACATTCTAATAATAAATTCTGTAGGTTCAATGGGTATGTTCATACTAGATAACAATCTCATGCAAATATATGAATGCGTCGACCCTGAATCAATTAAGGCAACAACATATGTATTGAAAAGGGAAAAAGTACCCGTGATGACGTCAGGAGCAGAGGCTTCCTCTCGAGCACGTATTCTATACGTTCTTGTCGAGGCTCGAGCCTCTGATTTTACGGCATCTTTAGCAGCAACTCGACTGCCACTAGCACTTCCAGGATATCTCGAAGGTCTACCTCATGCAATGGGAGCACTCGACTTCGGGGCTACTTCCACTTCTTTTTCATTTCGCTCTAGGCAGTCCCTGAGGAAGTGGTCAAGAGAACCACATCTAAAACATGCACCGCTCTTCATTCGGCTCTCTTCGGAGTGAAATTTGTTACAACTTTTACACTTCAGCTTTTGGTCATCTACACTCCCCACACCAGTCACTATCGGGGACGAAGACTACTGATTACGTCGCTTGGAGCCTCTCACTTTACCCGAATACCCTACTGATGAAGTGGAGCGTTCATGTTGACTCTTTAATTTCTTTGTGGGAAACGAGAGCATCTTACTGCTAGATCTCTTGCTCGAAACTCGAGCCTCTCTCTTTGCTTGCTTTCTTTCATTATTGAGCTCCTTGGCCTTCTTCGTCCGATCAGCTAATGTAGCGAACTCTCGTATTTCAAGAATCTCAATCAACAGTTTGATTTCCTCATTCAGACTTTCCTCGAAGCATTTACACATTTCTAACTCAGTTTAAACCCATTCAATTGCATACTGACTTAGCCTTACAAACTCCCTTTCGTATTCTGCTACAGTCTTATTTCCTTATTTGAGTTTCAGGAACTCCTTTCGCTTCGAGTCTAAGAACCTTTACTGATGTATTTCTTCTTAAACTCTGCTTGGAAAAATTTCCAAGTGATATTTTCCTTTGGCACCACTAAAGATATGGTCTTCCACCAGTGGTATGTAGTATCCTTCAGGAGAGACACAGCACACTTTAAGCATTCCTCTGGTGTGCACGATAATTCGTCTTGTACCCGTGTAGTATTCTCGAGCTAGAACTCGACTTTTTCAGCATCATCATCGATCTTAGCTCTAAATTCCTCAACCCCATACTTTCTAAGCTTATCTATATGGGCTTTACCAATTTTTATCGGTGCCATACCTCGTGGCAAGTCCTCATCAGGTTAGTTAGGGGGCGGGGGAGGTCGTGGTATGTTGGGGTGATTCCTCAAATAATCCCCAAATCATTCATCCATCATGTTAAAGAAGGCAGCTTTGGCCTCTTCTCGGCCTTCAAACATAAGCCTTCTACTACTACAAGAAACAACTTGTTGTATGGAAGCTAGAGCATGGCTCTCGACTCTCTTGGACACATCTTGAGCTTGATTGGAAGACATTTACTATATTCAAAAATAATTTAAACAATTAGGAGATGTCACACTATCAATGTTCGAATAATGGCATGTATAGCGAAACTCAAGACTCCCTGCGGTAGTCCTAGAACCGACTAAACTGTAGTTCTGATACCACTAAATGTAACACCCCTTACCCGTACCCAAGATTGAAACTAGATACGAGGCGTCACCAGACATGAACTTGAACATTTTCAGGAAATACGGGTTATAAAAATTTCATTCCAATATAAAATAGATCAAATTGCATCATAATGTCCCTATTATGGGCCTACAAGGCCCTAAACTTACATTGAGAATGATCCGGGACTAAACTGAGAACTTATAAAAGTTTATAAAAATTTTCCTAGGTAAAGCCTCACACACCCGTGTGGAGGCAATGCACACGCCCATGTGATTTGGGACACACCCGTGTCTCCTACCCGTGTTGAATTTATGAAAATTATTTTTCATTTCGAACCTACAAGGGTTTTCGTACGACTGAGCACACGCTTGTGTCCCTGACCCGTGTCCTTCACACGGCCTAGACACGCCCGTGTGGCCGCCCATGTCCAAAAACTCGAGCATTCTGTTTATGACGTCAGCATGCATTTAGGAGCACACGGCCAAGACACATGCCTGTGTGGTATAGGACACGCCCGTGTCCTTCACCCATGTGTTTACTACCATGCATTCTGACTTATAATTTAGGTGCAGGGGACACACGGCCATACCACACGTCCATAGGGGCGATCCGTGTGTCACACATGGCCTAGACACACACCCATGTGTCTACCTTTGTGGACCTTATTAGGCTATTTTCCAAGCCTTTGGTCACCCTCTACATCACTTATACTTAATGGTTACCAAAATACAAAGCAAGACATGATTGTATACTTACAAATAACCCTAGTAAACCTCATTCCATGTAACCTCGTATCATCGGTTTAACACATGTTAGGTTATTTCCTTAGTTTTAAGGATTTCCATGTCTCGTTAACACTTTTAAAATTGGCTCATTATTATAACTCATTGCCAATTATGGTCAAGCCATCCCATACAAACATAAGCATGCATAAATTTGTAGGTTATAGCCTATTTCAAAATGAGCCAATTCTCATGGCCATATACAAAAATATAGGTATATCTTTACATGCCTTCATTTTTGCAAATAAAATTACACATATAACAAAATACACCAAAAGCCCTATACATGCCATCGAACAAAATAAAAGTGTTTGTATACCAAAGCTGGACTAATTGATAGTGTGTCGACTCTCCAATCGTCTTCTAATCTTTACAAGTCTTCGAGCTCTGTAAGACAGGGAAAAGAGAGGGGTAAGCATTTACATGCTTATTAAGCCCGAATAACTAGAAAGTAAACTTACCGAGTAATTAGCATACAACCATATTAAACAAATAAACCGACAAGGATGAAATGTTTTCCCTATCACATTCACTCAATCAACAAGTTAGTCACAATAATAATGCACCATGTAATTTGTCTTAGATGAGCCCATCATCCATCATTTCATTGATATACATCATATTAATCTCTTTGAGCTTTTAGGAAATCTCGATAGATTACCCATTTACCGTCAATTCATAAGAGCGATCATTTCAGGTATGCACTCCCCCGAACCCTACATTTTACGGCGGGATTACCAGTCCAAGCTAAATCCCTTATAGTGACAAACATCCTTAATGAGCTCGGATCTGAATTACTAGTCCAAGCTAAATTCAAACCCTAATCGGATAACCCGTCCGAGCTAAATCCGAAATACACACATATTCTTCGGGAGGCTTGATCACTCAAGGAACACCAGTCCGGGCTAGATCCATTCTATATTTGAGATTAATGGATTACCCGTCTGGGCTAAATCCTTTTTTGCAATACATGCAGGATCTCAAGTAACATGTAAATCATGGTTTATCCACCGAACTTCCTTTTTAAACTCAACCGAGACATTTATTAACATGTCATTATTAAATATACATTTCATGCATTTTCATGCCATCGTCAAATGCAATTATCATACATTCAAAAATCATGCAATCAGGCATTTTATGAGTGTACTTTAAGTTATCCGAACTTACCTGGTACTCGTCTCGGTATCGTGTTTCGGTTATTTCGAAACCTTTAGTTTTCCTCAATCGACCTCTGAAATTGGTTCCTCAAGGTCTATAATAATAAAAATAAATCATTAACACCTCACATTGTACTCTTTGCATCTAAATTCCACCCCCGGTCCAAATGACCGTTTTACCCCTAACCTTTCACATTTTTTACGATTTAGTCACTAGGCTCGTATAATGAAATGCATGTAATTTCTACCTTACCCAAGCCTAGACAAATGTTTTTCCCTCATATGGAAGCCCACATTTTTACCACACATTTTCACCTTTTGCACAAAAGGTCCTTTTAGGGGTTTTTCATGAAAATCACCTAGGAAAATATGTTTAACACACATCCAACTTTCATATTCCTCCATAAATCGCAAAAATACAAGTAACTCATGCATGGGTAAATTTCTAAACATGAACCCTAGCATGAAATATGGGTAGAAATAGAGAAAGTAAGCTACCGGGATCTCAAAAATACGAAGAACATTAAAAACGGGGCTTGAGAGAACATACTATTGAGCTTGAAAATGTTGAAAACCCTAGCTATGGTGACTTGAGAATTTCAGCTGGACAAGGAAGAAGAATGGCTGATTTTTTCCTTCTTTTTCCCGTTTTATTTCATTAAATTGCCAAATGACCAAAATGCCCTTAAGCCCTTTCTTTAACATTTCATCCATACAAGCCCATTTTTGTCCGAAAACTTAGAAATTGGGAAAATTTCTCCTCAAGACCATCTAATTTTTAATCGAAAGCAATTTCATAGAAATTTCTTCTAGAATCCAAGTTTTGAAATTTATTCAATTTGGTCCTTATTTTCCAATTGGACACCTTACTCAAAGAATTTCTTCATGAAACTTTAACACATGCATATTATCATATTATAAACCTCATAATAATCATAAAATAAATATTTTGATGTCGGATTTGTGGTCCCAAAACCACTATTTTGACTAGGCCCTATTTCAGGATGTTACATTCAGGACCAAATCGTAACATATTAAAAATTTCAGAAACTTAGAAAATTTTCAACAATTCAAATATCACACGCCCATGTGAACAGGCCGTGTGCCTCACACGGCTAGTAAACACGCCTGTATCTTATACCATGTGAAAATAGGGCATACATACTAACTTGTGTAACACGGCCATGAACACGCCTGTGTGCCAGGCCGTGTGAAAACTAGAGAGAATATTGACTTGGGTCACACGGGCAACTACACGCCCGTGTGTCTAGCCCGTGTGCCCTTTGAAATAGCCACACATGTCTATGTCCTAGGCTGTGTGTCATTTAGGGAGGAATACTAACTTATGTCACACGTCCGTGTGTGAGTCCGTATGACACAAACAGCCAATAGACATGCTCGTGTGTCTAAGCCATGTCAAAAATGTAGGGTATACTGACTTAATTTGTAGGGTACCCCTATAATATCCCGAATTAGGGCCTAATCGGAATAGTGGTTTCGTGACCACAAATCTGAGATAGAAATAATTATTTTATAATTATTTTGAGTTTTATGATATGACTGCATGATTGTGTGAAAATTTTGTGAAGAAATTCTATGCATAACGAGTTTAATTTAAAGTTAGGGACTAAATCGAATAAGTTGCAAAACTTGCATTCTAGAAGTTTTTGGTATGAAATTGCTTTGAAATATTAATTAGGAGGTCTTAAATAGAAATTTTACCAATTTTAAGTTCATGGGAAAAATTAGGACATGGAAGGAATTTATGAAAGTTTAGTGAGGGGCATTTTGGTCATTTGGGTATTAAATGAAATTAAAAGGGAAAAATAACACAAAATTAGTTATCATCTTCGTAGTTGCTGCCGAATGCTCCATCTCACCATATCTAGGGTTTCTTCAACTTTCAAGCTTCATAGTAAGTGATTCTAAGCCCTGTTTTTAATGATTTTTACGTTTTTGAGATCCCGGTAACTCTTTAAAGCTTATGCTAGCAATAATTTAACCTAGGGTTTATATTTGGAAAAATAACCATAGGTGAAATTTGTGTATTTTGATGTTTTATGATAGAATATGAGGTTTTAAATTATGTTAGACAACTTGTACTACTCGATTTTAAGCAAAACGAGTAAAAGGGCTTAATCTCCAAAAAATACCTAATAGTCACAAGTACATGTTAGAGTGAGAATTTGATGTTGCCATAGAAGGGAAAAGTGATCAGCATGTTGTAAAACATAAGAATAAGGAATAAAGTTTAATCCCGAGCCTAGGGGCAAAAGTGTAAATATGCAAAAGTTTAAGGGTAAAATTGTAATTTTTCCAAAAATTGAATTAAGGATTAATTTGATAATGTGAGTATTAAATAAGCTAAATGTGTTATTTTAGATCAAGAAAGACATGGAATCGACCCCAATCGAGGAAAAGAAAAGATTGTGGACTAAATTGCAAAATCTTTGTATTTTGGTACCAAGGTAAGTTCATGTGTAAATAATGTAGCATAAAGGTTATTTTTAAGTTATTGATGTCAATTATGTGATATGCTGATTTTTATCATGAAATATATGCTTTGTGGTTATTTTCGAACAAAATGCAAATTATATGAGCTACTTGTTAAATATAATTGTCACCGAGTTTTGGTTTCGGCATCCTACGGAAGACGGCAAGGATATATGTTCGAGGAAAATCCCGTTTGAACCTTAGGAATAGATTAGGATACAAGTGACATGTCACTAGGATGGTTGAGCATCCGAACTCGTTGAGTTGAGTCCGAGTTCACTTATGGATGCGAATGTCCGAACTCGTTGAGTTGAGTCCGAGTTCGTGAGATGTAACTAGGCATCCGAACTCGTTGAGTTGAGTCCGAGTTCACTTATGGATGCGAACGCCCGAGCTCGTTGAGTTGAGTCCGAGTTCGCTTATGGGCGGGTTACATGATTGCTTGATTGAATATGTGGCACTTATGTGCAAGTTATCCATGTATCCGAATTATATTCCGATGTGTTCAACGGGTAAAGTTTTACTCAAATGGAGGAATACTCGAGATGAAAAGAGACGTATTGGTAAGTGATGTGAAATGGATACTTTGGACAGGTATGTATTTAACCCTCGGGTTGAGTATTGCTACAACAACGATAAGGTAATAAGATGATGAAAAATGATTAGAAATGTGATATATGTTTTGGTGATACCATGCTAATGTTGATTGGTATGATTGTTTGTTATGTTACTTATTATTTGCATATGAACTTACTAAGCATTTATGCTTACTCCCTCCTTCTTACTCGTTGTAGTTTTGGACAAGCCAGCTCAGGAGTCGGGATAGGTCGAAGGCTCAGTCACACTATCTGAAAGACTTTTTGGTAAATGGCTTGTAAAATTTAAGTATGGCATGTATAGCAATATACTTATTTTGTGTAAATGATCTTATGATATGGTGATGGAATGGTTGAGGAAATGCTTGATAATGATAAGTTATGGAAATGGTTAGTTTAGACTATGTTTGATGTTATGGAAAGTTAATAAGTTATCTAGTTCATGAAAACTCATAAAAAGGATGAAATTTGCCATAAACAGAACATTGCAGCAACACTGATGTGAGCTTGAAAATTTACTAAAAATCATAGAAATAAAATTATATGATGGATTAAATATAAAATTGAAGCTTATTATGTCTAGTTTCACATAAAACAAACTAAACAGGTAAAGGAATTATATGTTACAAGATATTTGAATTTTAGTGAAACAGGGCCAGAGTGATTTCTGGATCCCCTGTTCCAACTTTAAAAATTCACCATAAATTGTACAGATATAATTAGGTGGTGTATTTTATATTATAAGAATCCTTATTTAGTCTATTTTCAGGAGAAATAAACCTCATAGTCATATGAATTTTTTACATAGAGAAATGTGGTTCATAGTAAACAGAGGTCGGTCCAGTCAGGTTCTGAAACAGGGGTAACTTTAACTAATAAATTGTACTAATTGGCCTAACCAAAAATTCTAGAAAAAAATTAGTAAATAGGTATATGAGTCTAGATTCAGGGAAAATTTACGGATCTTGATTTTGAGTTTCGTAAATTGAGATATGATTTTTCTTGTAACTGTGACGCAAGTAGCTGGAAAGTTGTGAATGTAGAAATAAATGATCCAAAGTTCTTAAAATGTTAAATTAAGTTTTGTAACACCTCATACTCGACTCCGGCAACGGTCTCGAGTGTGGGGGCGTTACAACCCCAGGGGACACAAGGCCCTGTAACATAATCGTGTGTCACACACGGCTGAGACACACGCCCATGTCTCTGCCCGTATGGACAAAAATAAGTCATTTGCAACGCCATTTTGCCACCCTATAAACACAAGCATTTACAAACATAATTGACCACATTTGTGCAACTCAATTGGCAACCAAAATAACAATTTCAATACACATTATAAGCCATATCAAAACTTACCATTTACATCTCCAAATACCTATTTAACCACATGTATAATCCATTCATCTAACGTCTATATATCAAGACTTCATTTACATAATTTCATTCCATCTTTCCTTACTAACACATACCATAATTGAACACTTCAATTCAACCAAAATATAACATCAAAATAAGCCAAATCACGTGGCTTAACTTATATACAAAAATATGCCAAAATCAAGATATCAAATAGCATAACTATTATCCGTTAAACTAGCCTATACATGTCATATTTACAAATTCACAAGTTCAAAAGTACCAATTGGAAATTGGATAGTGTGATGTTCAACTCTGACTTGTCTAGAACGAGCGAGCTAACGAACCTCTATAAAACATAGAAAATGAAGCAAAGTAAGCATTATAGCTTAGTAAGCCCGTATAATTTAGAATTAAACTTACCATTATACATAATCAAAGTAATACAAAAATGAAACCAATTCAATTAACCAACACCTAAACACAAGTATTCATTACATGTTAGTCATTGCAAGAATACATGAAACCATCCATTAATACAATGCTTATCATCATTCCAAATTCATATATCATGTATAACATTAGTGACGTTTATAAACCATAACTTATCCGTATAACATTTTAAGCTCGTTGAACCTATTAAAACTTCAAAGGATAATTGAGTGAACAATGTCAGTAATCCGTCAATTTATTATCATATATGCTCTTTCGAGCCATGATCGATAAGATCCTCCTGAACTGATGGACAGTAAGCTCTATTGAGCTGAACAGTAAGCTCGTACAAGCTGAAACGGTAAGCTCCAATGAACTAAAAATAGTAAGCTCTTACTAGTTGATATATTGGTAAGCTCTTACGAGCTGTGGTGAGTCCGCAACAAATGCAGAAGCTCGACCGAAATGGTAATCCCAATAACATGTCACTCGTATCCAATGAATTCATACGGTTCAAACAGGGCTCAGTAACTAATACATTATATCAATAAGGCATTTATACTTCAAATATTTCAATTATACTCACTCATTTCAATAATTACAAGTATATAAAAGTTTGATTCTAATTATACAAACTTACCTCATAACCTCGGATAAAACTATCGGCTATTCGTCCACTGTTAGTTTTCCTCGATCAAAAATTGATCTCGGCTTATCTTGATCTATTTTATCATGAATGTGTCGAATAACCCTATAATAGCTTTCTCTTCTCTTCAATTTCGGCAAAGGATGAGTGAAAATAACAAAATTTTGGTTTTGTATTATTAACTTAATACATAAATTACCATAATAACCTTAGTAATAAAACATTTAAATTCAATAATGGTTGTCCATATTTGTCCACTAGTATTATCAATGGTACAATTAACTCTTAAGGACCTTACTCTAAGGTTCTATAGCTGTTAAGCACCTTTAACCTATTAGAACTCAAGTTTTACGCTTTACGCAATTTAGTCCTTTTAACCGAATTAAACATTTAAACAGTAAAATTTCTTTAAGAAACTTTCACATAATTAATCCATCATGCTGTAAACCTTATTAAAATAATAAAATAAATATTTTTACTTTGGATTTGTGGTCCCAAAACCACTATATTGATTTGACCTAAAAACATGTTGTTACAACTCTCCCCTATTAAGGATTTTCGTCCTCGAAAATCTCACCGGTAAAAAGGTTAGGGTACTGTTTTCGTATAGCTTCTTCAGGCTTCCACGTAGCTTCCTCAATATGCCAAAGAACCTTCACTAGAGCTATACATTTATTTCTCAACTCTTTGATCTCACGAGCCAGAATTCTATCGGTTCTTCGTTATACGTCAAGCCAGCTTGTATTTCAACATCTATCGGAGAGATCACATGTGACGAATCGGATCTATAACAATGTAGCATAGAAATGTGAAAAACATTATGGATCTTTTCAAGTTCTAACAGTAAAGACAATCGATAAGCTACAGGCCCTATTCTTTCAACGATCTCATACGGCCTGATGAATCACGGACATAACTTTCTTTTACGGCTTAATTGAAGAACATTTTTTCCACAGTGACACTTTTAAAAATACTCTGTCCCCGACTTGAAATTCAATTTCTCTACATTTCAAATCCGTATAGGATTTCTGTCTATCTGAAGCTGCTTTTAAACTATATCAAATCGTTTTAACTTTTTCTTTAGTTTCTCTGATTAATTCAACCCTGTGAATCTTTTTCTCACTCAATTCAGTCCAGTATAGTAGAGTTCGACATTTGCGGCCATATAAAGCTTTGTACGGTGCTATCTTTCTACTCGTTTGGAAACTGTTGTTGTACACAAATTCAATTAACAATAAATATTTTTCCCAATTGCTCTTAAACTCTAAAATACAACATCTCAACATGTCTTCGAGAATTTGAATAACTCTCTCAGTTTGACCATCAATCTAAGAATGAAAAGCAATACTAAAATTCAATTTTGTTCCCAAAGCCTCTTACAGTTTCTTCTAGAGTTGCGACGTAAATCTTGGATCTCTATGAGAAATAATAGATAATGACACTCCGTGTAATCAAATAATCTCAAAAATGTACAATTGCGCTAATCTATCGAGTAATCTGAACGTACCGGTATGAAATGGGCAGATTTCGTTAGCTGATAAATGACAACCCAGATAGCATCTTTCTTTTTTAGATTTTGAGGCAATCCCGACACAAAATCTATTGAAACTCTATCCCATTTCCACTCAGTAATCATCTCAGGTTGTAGTAAACCCGATGGTACTTGATGTTCAGCTTTTACTTGTTGAAAAATCAGAGATTTCGATACAAACTCTGATATATCCCATTTCATACCCGACCACCAGTACAACTATTTCAGATCGTTATACATCTTGGTACTACCCAGATGAACAGAAAAACAACTACTGTGTGCTTCATGCAGGATTTTCTGAATAAGCTCTGTATTTTTCAGTACACAAATTCTATTTCAGAACATTAAATAGTCATTAGTTCCAATATGAAATTTTGAATCGAAATTAGACTCACGTTGAATTCGTTTAGCTTGTAGTTCACAATCATCTTTATAAGCTTCACAAATTTGTTGAAGAAATATAGGTTTAGCTCTAAATTCAGCTAAAATAGACCCATCATCACATATAATCAATTGGGTTTTCATTGCTCATAATGCAAACAAATATTTTTGGCTCAAGGAATCAGCAACAACATTAGCTTTTCCCAGGTGATAATTAATCACAAAGTCATAATCTTTCAATAACTCAAGCCATCTTCGTTATCACAAATTCAAATCCTTCTGTGACATCAGATATTTCAAGCTTTTGTGACCCATATAAATGTGACATTTTTCACCGTATAAGTAGTGTCGCCAAATCTTCAATGCAAACACAACTGCAGCCAACACTAAATCATGCGTCGGATAGTTCTTTTCATGCGGTTTCAACTGTCGAGAAGCATAAGCTATAACCTTTCCTTCTTGCATTAAAACACAACACAACCCAATCCATTTAACGATGCATCACTATAGATCATGAACTCTTTACCCGATTCAGGTTGAACCAAAACTAGTGCTTCTGTTAACAGTGCTTTCAACTGTTCAAAACTCTGCTAACATTTTTTTGACCATTTGAACTTTACATGTTTTTTGTAGCAGTCTTGTCATCGACGTTGCAATTATTGAGAATCCTTTCACGAATCTTCGGTAATAGCCTGCTAAGCCCAGAAAACTACAAACTTCAAATACATTTCTCGGAGATCTCCAATCAATAATAGTAGAAATCTTGCTCGGATCAACTCTAATACCATCGACTGAAACAATGTGCCCCAAAAATCCAACCTCTTTCAGCCAAAACTCACATTTACTGAACTTTGCAAATAATTTTTTATCACGTAGAGTTTGTAACACAATTATCAAGTGCTCGATATGCTCAAATTCATCTCATGAATAGATCAGAATATCATCAATAAATACAACAACAAATCTATCTAAATATGGTCTTAATATTCGATTCATCAAGTCCATAAAAATGGCAGGAGCATTAGTTAAACTGAAAGGCATGACAAGGAATTCAAAATATCCATACCTTATTCTGAACACAGTTTTCGGCACATCTGACTCTTTAACTCACAACTAATAATAACCCGATCTCAAATCAATCTTTGATAATACTACAGCCTCTTTCAACTGATCAAATAAATCGTCAATCCACAGTAAAGGGTATTTGTTCTTTATAGTCACTTTATTCAACTGTCTATAGTCGATACACATTCGCATCGTGCCATCTTTCTTTTTCATGAACAATATTAGTGCACCCCAGGGAGAATAACTCGGTTGTACAAAACCTCTATCTGTCAATTCTTGCAACTGAGCTTTCAACTCTTTTAATTCTGTTGGAACCATTCTGTACGGAGCTATTGATATTGGTGTTGTTCTGGGTACTAACTCTATTCCAAATTCAACTTCTCTGATCAGAGGCAAACCCGGTAATTCTTCTGAAAATACATCCGAAAACTCACAAACAATAGGTAAAGATTCAATCTTTTATTCTGACACTTTCGTATCCAATACGTATGCAAGATATGCATCATAGCCCTTTTTCAAGTATTCCTGAGCTAAAGTAGACGATATCACAATTGGTAATTCACTCGAATCATTAGACTCAATTCGAAGAACCTCATCATTTTCACATTTCAATTCAATAGTCTTCTATCTACAATTCACAACTGCATCGTGCATAGTCAGCCAGTCCATACCTAGAATCACATTAAACTCATCAAACGGTAGAAGCATCAGGGCAGCCCGAAAATAGTAACCCTAGATCATCAGAGGACAATTCTAACAAATTTTATCAACTAAAATAGACTTGCCTAATGGGTTCGATACAATATATGAATAAGTTGATCTAGGATCTATCAACTCAACTATATTAGTATCAAAAAGAGAAAAAGTACCGGTAATAACATCTGGCGATGATGCCTCTTCTCGTGCACAAATAGTATAAGCTCTGGCAGGTGCTCGTGCCTTAGATATCACGGTTGAATCTCTGGTAACACCTCGATTACCACTCACATTTCAAGTGTTTCGAGGCGGTCTCTCTCTAGTAGCCATGTTACTTTCTTTCACTGGTTGATCTCTTTCAGTTGTAAACTTTTCTAGACAGTAACGGAGAAAATGATCAAAAGATTCACATTTAAAGCAAGCTCCGCTCACTAATCTGCATTCACCGTAATGTCACTTATTACAATGTTTACATTCAGGTCCAACATTTCTAACACTTCCCATACTGGCCACAGATGTCGCTTGAGTTTTTGAACTTGATTGTTTCGCATTTCTATCTCTAATAGAAATTCCCACAGAGGCTGTAGAATGAGGATGATATTCTCTAAATTTATTTGATGCTGACTAATGTGATATACCCGTAAATCTCTTTCTAGACTCTCTAGCCTCTGAATTGGCTTTTCTTTTCTCTTCGTAAAGCTCTTCAACTTTACAAGCTCGGTCAAACAGAACAACAAACTCTTTCAGCTTAAGAATTCCAACCAACACTCTAATTTCTTCATTCAGTCCATCCTTGAATCTTTTACACATTATAGCTTTAGAAGAAACACATTCATGAGCATATTTGTTGAGTCGTACAAACTCTCTCTCATATTCTGTGATCGGCATACGGCCCTGCTTCAATTCAAGAAATTCTTTTCTCTTCTGATCGATAAACCTTTGACTGATGTATTTCTTTCTAAATTCAACTTGAAAGAAATCCCAAGTGACTCTTTCTGGTAGAACTACAGATATCAAGGTATTCCACCACTGATACGCGGTGTCTCTTAGCAACGATACAACATAATTTAAACATTCTTCGGGTGTGCAAGATAATTTGTTGAATACCCAAATCGTGTTCTCAAGCCAAAACTCGGCTCTCTCAGGGTCATCATTAACAGTAGCTCTAAATTCCTCAGCTCTGTGCTTCTATATCTTGTCAATAGGTGGTTTATTTAATCGCAGAGGATCAATACCTTGATGAACTACAGGAATCGATTGGGTAACAGGTGGGAGTGGAGGTTGCGGAACAGCCAGGTTCGTACGAATGTACTATGTGAACCACTCATTTCATATCTAAAAGAAGGCTTCTTTAGCCTCACCCCCATGACTACTCGTCACGGGTCTAGGTTCCGTAGGCACTGTCCCTTGAGCAGGAGCTAGTGCATTACTTTTTACGTCATCTGCTACAGCTCATTCGGGATCCATTACTATATAAAACCACATTCAAAAATGTCAGGAGTCATCACACTATCACAGTTTTATATATGGCATGTATAGCTAGACTCACATATGCTACGTTAGTCCTAGAATCAACTAAACCTACCTATGATACCAACAAATGTAACACCCCTAACCCATAACCGTCACCAGAATAGGTTACGAGGCATTACCGGACTTGTAACTCAGTTCAGAACAATCATATATCCAATAAAGTCTATTTTCAGTCAATATCATTCATTCACATTCACTATGTACTTAAAACAAGCATATCAAGCTTTAATCATGATTCGGGACCAAATCGTAACATATTAAAAATTTTAGAAACTTAGAAAAATTTCAACATTTCTAGTATCACACCTCCGTGTGAACAAGTCGTGTGCCTCACATAGCTAGTAGACATACCCGTGTCTTAGACCGTATGAAAACAGGGCATACATACTGACTTGTGTCACATGGCCATGGACACGCCCGTGTGCCAAGCCGTGTGAAAATTGGATAGGATACTAACATGGGTCACACGGCCAACCACAAGCCCATGTGTCTAGCCCATGTGCCCTTCGAAATAGCCACACATGTCCGTGTGCTAGACCATGTGCCATTTAGGGGGTATACTGACTTATGTCACACGGTCAGTCACACACCGATGTGTGAATTCGTGTGACACACATGGCCAATAGACACGCCCGTGTGTCTAAGCCATGTCAAACCTGTAAGGTATACTGACTTAATTCGTAAGGTACCCTAGGGGACACATGGCCTTGTAACATAACCGTGTGTCACACACGGCTGATACACACGCCCATATCTCTGCCCGTGTGGACAAAAATAGGCCATTTGCAAAGTCATTTTGCCACCCTATAAACACAAGCATTTACAAACATAATTGACCACATTTATGCAACTCAATTGGCAACCAAAACAACCATTTCAATACACATTATAAGCCATATCAAAACTTACCATTTACATCTCCAAATACCTATTTAACCACATGTATAATCCATTCATCTAACGTCTATATATTAAGACTTCATTTACATAATTTCATTCCATCTTTCCTTGCTAAAACATACCATAATTGAACACTTCAATTCAACCAAAATATAACATCAAAATAAGCCAAATCACATGGCTTAACTTATATACAAAAATATGCCAAAATCAAGATATCAAATAGCATAACTATCATCCGTTAAACTACCCTATACATGCCATATTTACAAATTCACAAGTTCAAAAGTACCAATCAGAAATTGAAGTGTGATGTGCAACTCCAACTTGTCCGGAGCCAGCGAGCTAACGAACCTCTATAAAATATAGAAAAAGAAGCAGAGAAAGCATTATAGCTTAGTAAGCTCGTATAATTTAGAATTAAACTTACCATTATACATAATCAAAGCAATACAAAAATGCAACCAATTCAATTAATCAACACCTAAACACAAGTATTCATTACATGTTAGTCATTGTAAGAATACATGAAACCATCCATTAATACAATGCTTATCATCATTCCAAATTTATATATCATGTATAACATTAGTAACATTTATAAATCGTAACTTATCCGTATAACATTATTTAAGCCCATTGAACCTATTAGAATTTCAAAAGATAATTGAGTGAACAATGTCAGTAATCCGTCAATTCATTATCATATATGCTCTTTCGAGCCATGATCGGTAAGCTCCTCCTGAGCTGATGGACAGTAACCTCTATTGAGCTAAAATGATAAGCTCTATCGAGTTGAACAGTAAGCTCTATTGAGCTGAACAGTAAGCTCATACGAGCTGAAATAGTAAGCTCCAATGAGCTAAAAACAGTAAGCTCTTACGAGCTGATATATCGGTAAGCTCTTACGAGCTGTGGTGAGTCCGCAACAAATGCAGGAGCTCAACCAAAATGGTAATCCCAATAACATGTCACTCGTTTCCAATGAATTCAAACAGTTCAAACAGGGTTCAGTAACTAATACATTATATCAATAAGGCATTTATACTTCAAATATTTCCATTATACACATTCATTTCAATAATTACAAGTATATAAAAGTTAGATTATAATTATAAGAACTTACCTCTTAACCACGGATAAAACTATCGGCTATTCGTCCACTTTCGTTTTCCCCGATCTAAACTCGATCTCGGCTTATCTTGATCTATTTAACCATGAAAGTGCCAAATGTTAAAACCCTATAATAGCTTTATCTTCTCTTCAATTTCAGTAAAGGATGAATGAAAATAACAAAATTTTGGTTTTGTTTTATTATTATTTTAATACATAAATTACCATAATAACCTTAGCAATAAAACATTTAAATTCAATAATAGTTGTCTATATTTGTCCACTAGTATTATCAATGGTACAATTAACTCTTAAGGATCGTACTCTAAGGTTCTATAGCTATTAAGCACATTTAACCTATTAGAACTCAAGTTTTACGCTTTACGCGATTTAGTCCTTTTTACCGAATTAAGCATTTAAACAGTAAAATTTCTTTACGAAACTTTCACATAATTAATCTATCATGCTGTAAACCTTATTAAAATAATAAAATAAATATTTTTACTTTGAATTTGTGATCCTGAAACCACTATTCTAATTTGACCTAAAAATGGACTGTTGCACCGTCAATTCATATCCAATGGTACCATAAGATACTATATCAGAGAGTACACTCTCGAGCCACACATGTATATAATAGGATTACCAATCCAAGCTAAATCTTTTTTTATGACATATGCTCTAAGGAGCTTGATCTAGATTACCCGTCCGGGCAAAATCCAATCCATAACATATGCTCGAGAGGACTTATATCAGGATTACTTGTAACATCCTAAAATAGGGCCTAGTCGGTATAGTGGTTTTGAGACCACCAATTTGACATTAAAATATTTATTTCATGATTATTATGAGGTCTATAATATTAAAGGAAGCATATGTTAAAGTTTCATTAAGAAATTCTAAGTATAAGGTGTCCAATTGGAAATTAGGGAACAAATTGAATAAATTGCAAAACATGGGTTCTAGAAGCAATTTGTATGAAATTTCTTTGGATTATTGATTAGAAGGTCTATTTTAGTCGAACCCTCTAGGCTTGATCGGTATAAAAAGTGAGTGAATATCTGGATGTGTTTCCGGAGGAGTTGCCTAGTTTGCCTCCAATTAGAGAAGTCGAGTTTGGTATTGAGTTAATGCTAATGACTACCCCTATATCTATTGCCCCATATAGAATGGCACTATCCGAGTTGAAAGAGTTAAAAGCACAGTTGCAAGAGTTGGCAGATAAGGCTTCGTAAGACCGAGCTTTTCGCCTTAGGGTGCTCCCGTACTATTTGTAAAGAAGAAAGATAGTTCAATGAGATTATGTATAGATTACCACCAGCTCAACAAGGTAACTATTAAGAATAAGTATCTGTTACCCTGGATTGATGACTTGTTTGATCAGTTAAGGGGAGCCACCGTGTTTTCAAAGATAGATTTGAGATCCGACTACTACCAGTTACGAGTTAAAGAGTCAGATATGCCTAAGACTGCCTTTAGGGTGAGGTATGGTCACTACCAGTTACCAGTTATTTCGTTTCACTGGCATGTATAGGTTTTTGGTTTTTTTGTTATATGTTTCATTGGTTAGCCAATGTAAGGGCTTGAATGATATACCTATTCATTTTGTATATGGCCATAAGACATCGCTCATTTTGATGTAGATTGTAACCTATTAATTGTGTATGTTTGTGCTTAAATATTTATGTGATGGTTAAATGTGGTACATCATGAATGGATATGTGGAATGTGGCCAAATCACTTTGAGATGGTTAGGTCATAATTGGCAATGAGTTAGAAAATGAGCCAAGTCTAAATGTGTTTGATAACATGGAAATCCTTAATACAAAGAGGATAACCTAGCATGTACAAAACCAACGAGATGTAGTTAACATGCAATGGACCATTGAAAGTAGTCATTGGGCATATTTAGGCCTTATTAAATACCATTGAAGTATTCAAATGTGTGTGGATGTTGAGGGAGACCATTGGCTCGGATTGTAGCCTCCAAAAAGGTCCATACAGGTGAACACGCGGGCGTGTGTCTAGGCCGTGTGTGATACATGGTCAGTCCCATGGGCATGTGGTACTGTCGTGTGTCCCCTGCACCTAAAATTTTTAAGTCAGTATGCATGGTAGTAAACACACGAGTAAAGACACGGATGTGTGTCTCAACCGTGTGAAGGGCACGGCCTAGCGCATGAGTGTGTGTCTTGGTCGTGTGCCCCTAAATGCATGATGACTTCATAAACAGAATGCTCAGGTTTATGGACACGAGTGACGACACGGGCGATGACACGGGCGTGTCTAGGCCATGTGAAGGACACGGACCAGGGACACGGGCGTGTGCTCGGCCATGTGAAAACCCCTGTAGGATCGAAATGGAAAATAAATTCAATTAATTCCACACGGGTAAGGGACAAGGACGTGTCCCAAGTACACGGGCGTGTGTATTGCCTCCACACGGGCATGTGTATTGCCTCCACACGGGCGTGTGAGGCTTAAACCTAGAAATTTTCTTATGGTTTTCTTAAGTTCTCAGTTTAGTCCCAGACTATTTTTAATGTGTGTTTTGGACCTCGTAGGGCCATATTAGGGTCAATATGACCTTGTTTGATTGGTTTTAAATTTTAATGAAATTTTATAACCCGATTTTTCTCAAAATGTTTATGCTTTTGTACGATAACACCTTGTACCTTATCCGAGTCTCGGGTACGGGTAAGGGGTGTTACATTTAGTGGTATTAGAGCTATGATTTAATCAGTTCTAGGACTAACGTAGCATGTATCGAGTATAGCTATACATGCCATTATATAGGTTATGATAGTGTGACATCTCCTAACCATTTTTAGTTGTATTTGAATATAGTAAATGTCTTCCAATCAAGCCCAATATGAGTCTGAGGGAGCCGAGAGCCATGCTCCAGCTTCCGTTCAGCGAGCTATTGCTAGGAGTAGTAGAAGGCCTATGTCTAAAGGCTGGGAAGAGGCAAGAACTGCCTTCTTCGAAATGATTACCACGACCTCCTCTGCTCCCTGCTTGACCTAAGGGAGAAGTGCTACAAGGTATGGCACCCGTGAGAATTGGTAAGGCCCTAGTGGACAAACTTAGAAAATATGGGGCTGAAGAGTTTAGAGCTAAGGTTGATGATGATGCTAAACGAGCCGAGTTTTGGCTCGAGAACACTACGCGAGTTTTGGACGAATTATCACGTACACCTGAATCTCTAAAGTGTGTTGTGTCTCTTCTAAAAGATACTGCATATCACTGGTGGAAGACTGTATCTTTAGTATTACCGAAGAAAGATATTACATGGGAGTTCTTCCAAGCTGAGTTTAAAAAGAAATACATCAGTCAAAGATTCTTAGACTCGAAGCGAAAAGAGTTCCTGGAACTCAGGCAAGGAAATAAGACCGTGTTAGAATATGAGAAGGAATTCGTAAAGTTAAGTTAGTATGCAACGGAGTGGGTCCAATCAAATACCAAAATGTGTAAGGGCTTCGAGGAAGGCTTAAATGAAAAAATTAAGCTGTTGATCAGGATCCTGGAGATACGAGAATTCACGGCACTAGCCGATCAGGCCAAGAAGGCTGAAGAGATAAATAATGAAAGAAAGCAAGCAAAGAGAGAAGCTCGAATCTTGAATAAGAGATCTAGCGGCAGAACACACTCTTTTCCCATAAAAAAATTAAAGAGTCAACAAGAGCGCTCTACAGCATTGGTGGGATATTCAGGAAGAACAAGAAGCTCTAAGCGTCACAACCTGAAGTCTTCCTCCCTAAAGGTGACTAGTGTGGGAAGTGTGGATGATCAAAAGCAGAGGTGTGAAAGCTGCAACAAATTCCACTTCGGTGAGTGTCGCAGGAAAAGTAGTGCATGCTTTAGATGTGATTCCCTTGACCACTTCCTTAAGGATTGCCTAGAGCGAGCCAATAAAGAGGTGGATTTAACCCCAAAGTCTAATGCCCCTAATTCTCGAGGTAGACCACCATGACATCCTGGAAGTGCAAGTAGCAGTCGAATTGTTGCCAAGGATACTACTACAAAATCAGAGGCTCGAGCCTCAGCGAGAACTTTCGTGATACGCGCTAGAGAGGAAGCTTTAGCTCCCGATGTCATTACGGATACATTTTCTCCCCATAATGCTCATGTTATTTCCTTGATTGACCCGAGATCGACCCATTCATACATTTGTATAAAATTAGTGTCTAGCATGAATATGTCTATGGAACCTACGAAATTTGTAATCAAGGTGTCGAACCCTCTAGGTAAATCTATTTTAGTCGATAAGTTTGTAAGAATTATCCTTTAACGATTCAAGGTCACTGTTTTCCGGCCAACCTTATGCTTTTGTCGTTTGATGAGCTTGATGTAATACTTGGTATGGATTGGTTGGCCCTTCATGATGTGATTGTAAACTGTGGTAGCAAGTACATAAAATTGAAATGCTCAGATGGTGAAATTCTCGGAGTGGATTCGAATGAGTTGAACACATCGTCGATTGTGATTACTTCAATATTGGCTCAAAAGTATATGAGAAAAAGGTACGAAGCTTACCTTGCTTTCGTACTGAATACTAAAGAATCAGAGTTGAAGATTGAATCGGTACCAATAGTGAGTGAATATCCAGATGTGTTTCTAGAGGAGTTTCCTGGTTTGCCTCCGGTTAGAGAAGTTGAGTTTGGTATTGAGTTAATGTTAGGGACTACCCCTATATCTATCGCCCCATATAGAATGGCACCAACCGAGTTGAAAGAGTTAAAAGCACGATTACAAGAGTTAACGGATAAGGGCTTCGCAAGACCGAGCTTTTCGCCTTGAGGTGCTCCTGTACTATTTGTAAAGAAGAAAGATGGTTCGATGAGATTATGTATAGATTACCGCCAGCTCAACAAAGTAACTATTAAGAATAAGTATCTGTTACCCTAGATTGACTACTTGTTTGATCAGTTAAGGGGAGCCATCGTGTTTTCAAAGATAGATCTGAGATCCGGCTACTACCAATTACGAGTTAAAGAGTCGGACGTGCCTAAGGCTGCCTTTAGGACAAGGTATGGTCACTACGAGTTTCTTGTCATGCCTTTTGGACTAACAAATTCCCCAGCTGCATTTATGGATTTAATGAATCGTGTTTTCTGACCGTACTTAGACAAGTTTGTTGTGGTATTCATAGATGATATTTTGATCTATTCCAGAAAATGAGTTCGATCATGCCGAACACTTGAGGACTATTTTACAGACCTTGCGAGAGAAGCAACTATATGCTAAGTTTGGCAAAAGCGAGTTTTGGCTTCAAGCGGTCAAATTCCTCAGTCACATTGTGTCGTGTGATGGCATCCAAGTTGATCCAAGTAAGATTTCTGCTATTGTCGAGTGGAAGCCACCTAAGAACGTAACTGAGGTTAGAAGCTTTCTGGGCTTAGCCGGTTACTACCGACACTTTGTGAAAGGATTTTCTATGATTGCAACTCCCTTGACGAGGTTACTACAAAAAGATGTTAAGTTTGAGTGGTTAGAAAAATTTCAATAGAGTTTTGAGAAATTGAAGACATTACTGACAGAAGCTCTAGTTTTAGTGCAACCCGAGTCGGGAAAAGAATTTGTGGTCTACAGCTGTAACAGTCCGGTTTTGACCCTAGTCAGAATAGTGGTTTCGGGACCACATATCCGAGTTAGAAAAATATTTAAATATTATTTTCCGTGCTTATGATGTGTGAATTAGCATGTGTGAAAATCTCATATAAAAATTTGAATATTTGTATGCTTAATTTTAAAAAAGGACCTAATCGCGTAAAATTTAAAAGATGTGTGTTAGATGTTAAAAGTTCCTATTTGACTTGGTTTTATAATTGAGGGGTACTTATGTGGTTATTTCACCATTGGAAATTTGAGTGGACATTTATAACCATCCATTATGTGATTTTATAGTATTTTAACAAAGGTTATAATAGTAAAATGTTTATTATGTTAATATTAATAAAACAAGCATGAAATTGCTCATTATTTTTCTTCATCTTTGCCGAAAAGTAAGAAAGAAAAGCTAGGGTTCTTACACTTTGATATTCAGCTACTTTCAAGCTTGATTAAAGGTTCATTTTTTTATCGGTTTTTGATAATTTCTATGTTTTTGAGATCGTTGCTTTGTGTTTTATAAAACCCATGCCTCAATTTCTAATTTTGGTGATGATTTTGAAATGTACCATTGATGAAACTATGAGTTTTGAGATGTTAGTAGATGAATTATGGAAGTTTGATGTTGGGTTTAGATGATTTGTCTTTGGATTTTTGATGAAATTGAGTAATTTGGGCTAAATTGTAAAGATGTTATTTTTGAGAGACTAAAATGTGAAATAAATGAAATTTTTGGAATTGTATGAGAGCTAGGAGAATTCGACTAAGCTTGTGTATATGCAAATTATGTGTATTTTGTGATTTTGTGAAATAGGGACTAAAGTGTCGAAATGTGAAAATGTGAGGGCTAGTTTGCAAAATGCCTTAAATATGTGTTTCTGGATTGAATTGAATTAATTGGTGAATAAAAAGGTTAATTTTGAATACATATAGATCAAGAAAGGAGGAATTCGAATTTAGATCGAGGGAAGTCGAAGGTTATCGAGTAGACAATTCAAATCAACAATTCCGAGTATGAGGTAAGTTCGTATGTGATAAATGATGTTAAAGTTATGTTTTAATGTGATTAAAATGCATAAATTGTATAGATATTTGATTACGGTTTGAGTATGATGATATTCAAATATGCTTAGCACTAAGTGTGCGGTTTAATATATATAGCTTCGGCTACAAATGGCACTAAGTGTGTGAGTTGGAATAGCTTTGACTATATAAGGCACTAAGTGTGCGATACCAACTTAGTTTCGGTAAATTGAAATGGCACTAAGTGTGTGGAATTATTTTAGCTTCAGATAACTTTTACAACACTAAGTGTGGATGTTTAAGTAAAAATAATTTAGGGAAGTTTTGATATACTCGAACAAGTGGTGAGAACGAAAGTGAATAAATAGGGGAAGATCCGGGTATGTACAATACCTTTGTGGTAGATGATTTTATATAGATGAAGTTCATTGATTTGTTATGAACAAATGGATTGGGTTGGAATAGATTTGATGGATGATTTGAGAATTCATAAATACTTATGTGTTGATGTTTTATGTTTTATATACTATTAATGATTATAGTACGAGCTTACTAAGCTTTTGGAAGCTTACTTTGTGTGTGTTTGCATTGTTTTATAGATTTCGAAGCTACTGCAAGCTCGAGGACCGTCAAGGATCGTCACCACACTATCGAACCTTAATTCGGTACTTTTGAAAATACATATTTTTGAAGTATGGCATGTATAGGCTAGTAGTTGTGGAATGGTATTTTGAGATATTTATGCTTAGCCATGTGATTTGGTTAAGTTGTGCTTGAACTTATGGTTGATAATGACTTATAGTATGTAATGTTAATATGAAATTATGGTATTTTTATTTAATAAACCTTGGTAGGATTAACTTGAGAATTGAATATTATATGGAAGGAAATGCTTTGGTATGATATTACCTTATGTTTGGTATGAATTGATAAGGTTTAGGAGTATGAATTTTGGTGGCTATTATAGGATATGAAAAAGTCATGTTTTTGTGTTGAAATTGGCTGAAATGGTGATATAAATATGCTTGTTTCCTTGGCTTGTAGGATGACCAAATTGGGGTGGCAAATTGGCTATTCTAATGGCCAGTTTTTGTCCACACGGGCAGAGACACGGGCGTGTGTCTCAGCCGTGTGCGACACATGGCCATGTTGCACGGTCGTGTGTCCCCTAGGGTACCCTACAATTGTATGTCAGCTTCGCACACGGGCGTGTGGTCTGGCCGTGTGACCCTAATTGGTATGATGACATCACAAACATAATACCCTCTATTTTTGGCACGGCCTAACACAAGGCTAGGACTCGGGCGTGTGCATAGCACACGGACGTGTGGTTTGGCTATGTGAGTAAGTCAGTAGCTATGCTCTATTTTACCACGGTTTTGACACACAGGCGTGTCTAGACCGTGTGAGGCACACGGCCTATTCACACGGGCGTGTGACCTTTTAGAAGCTGAAATTTTTATAATTTTTGAAACTTGCGTATGTTATCAATTTGATCTTGAATGCATGATTAAGCATTGTATACTAGATTTTATGTGAATATTGAATGTGAATGAATGACTTTTAGTAGTAATGAGATGATATTTGATGTATGGTGGTTCTGATTTGAGTTATAAGTCCGGTAATGGCTCTTAACTTATTCCAGCGATGGTTACGGATTAGAGGTGTTACAACAGCGACGCGTCCTTAAATGGACTGGGTTGTGTGCTTATGCAAGAGGGCAAGGTGATAGCCTATGCTTCGAGGCAACTAAAGCCGCATGAGAAAAATTATCTGACTCACGACTTGGAGCTAGCTGCCATTGTATTTGCCTTAAAGATATGGAGACACCATTTGTATGATGAAACTTACCGTGTATTCACTGATCACAAGAGTTTGAAGTACTTGATAACTCAAAAGGAATTGAATCTGAGACAGCGAAGATGGTTAAAATTGATTAAAGATTATGAGCTGATAATTGATTACCACCCCGGAAAGGCGAACGTAGTCGCCGATGCCTTGAGTAGGAAGTCCTTGTCTACATTGAAGGCTATGAACACGCATTTGGCGTTATTTGATGATGGTTCGGTTTTGGCTGAGTTAAGAGCCAAACCGACATTTCTCTAAGAAGTTTGCATAGCTCAGATCAATGATAGTGACTTGCAGGCTAAGAGAACACAATGTGAGAAGGTCATTGAATCAAATTTTCGGGTTGACTCTAATGGTTGCTTGATTTTTCAAGATAGGGTCTGTATACCCAAAGATGACGAGCTTATCCAAAAAATTTTACAAGAGGCACATGATAGTCGTCTGTCTATTCACCCGGGAAGTACTAAGATGTACAATGACTTAAAAACCATGTACCGGTGGAATGGTATGAAAAGAGATATCTCTAAATTTGTGACGAAATGCTTGATATGTCAATAGGTCAAGGCTGAACACCAAGTGTCTTCGGGTTTATTATAGCCTTTGATGGTCCCCAAATGGAAATGGGACAGGATTACTATAGATTTTGTGACAGGAGTGTCGTTAACATCGAAGAAGAAAGATGCTATTTGGGTCATAGTTGATAGACTAACGAAGTCGGCTCATTTTATTCCTGTACGGACAGATTTCTCTCTTGACAAATTGGTCGACCTGTACATATCCGTGATTGTGAGACTACACGGGGTACCATTGTCGATCATTTCAGATAGGGATCCTAGATTCACTTCGAGATTTTAGAAGAAGTTGCAAGAAGCCTTGGGTACAAAGTTCAGTTTTAGTATGACATTCCACCCACAAACTGATGGTCAGTCTAAGCGGACGATTCAGACTCTCGAGGACATGTGAAGGTGTTATGTCCTTGAATTTCAAGGTAGTTGGGAAAAATATTTACCATTGGTGGAATTCGACTAAAACAACAATTTCTAAATAAGTTTAAAGATGGCACCTTATGAGGCATTGTATGGTTGGAAGTGTCGGACTCCACTGTATTGGATAGAGCTGAAGGAAAATGAGATTCACGGAGTTGATTTAGTCAAGAAATTGAAGAAAAGATTAAAGTGATACACAACTATTTGAAAGAGGCGTCGAATAGATAGAAGTCATATGCTGACTTGAAAAGAAAGGAGATCGAATTTCAAGTTGGAGATAAAGTGTTCTTAAAAGTATCTCCATGGAAAAAGGTTTTGAGATTTGGCCGAAAAGGCAAATTGAGCCCTTGATTTGTTGGACCATATGAGATTACCGAAAGAGTTGGACCATTAGTCTATCGGTTAGTATTGCCATCTGAATTAGAAAAGATTCACAATGTATTCCATGTGGCCATGTTGCGTAGATATAGATCAGACCCCTCTCATGTGATTTCACCGATGGAAATTGAGATTAGACCAGATATGACTTATGGTGAAGAACCAGTTAAGATTTTGGCTCGGGAAGTCAAACAGTTGAGGAACAAAAATATAGCCTTGGTGAAAATTTTATGGCATAGACACGGAGTAGAAAAGGCCACATGAGAACCTGAAGAAACCATGAGAAGTCAATATCTGAACCTATTTTCTAGTAAGACTTTCGAGGATGAAAGTCCCTAAGGGGGAAAAATATAACATCCTGAAATAGGTCCTAGTTGGAATAGTGGTTTTAAGACCACCAATCCGACGTTAAAATATTTATTTCATGATTATTATGAGGTCTAGAATATGAAAGTAAGCATGTGTTAAAGTTTCATGAAGAAATTCTAAGTATAAGGTGTCTAATTGGAAATTAGGGACCAAATTGAATAAATTGCAAAATATGGGTTCTAGAAGCAATTTGTATGAAATTGTTTTGGATTATTAATTAGAAGGTCTTAAATAGCAATTTGCCCAATTTTTAAGTTTTTGGACAAAAATGGGCATGCATAGAAAAATTTGGAAGTTTTGTAAAGAGCAACATTATGGTCATTTGGTAATAAACTTCATTAAAAGGGAAAAAGAAAGCCAAAATCAGCCATCTTCTTCCTTGTAGCTTCCGAAATTCCTAGAGCTCCATAATCTAGGGTTTTCAACATTTCAAGCTCAATAGTTACTGTTCTCTAGCCCCTTTTTAATGTTCTTTATGTTTTTGAAATCCTCGTAACATGCTCTATCCATTTCTACCCACATCTCAAGCTAGGTTTCATGTTAGAAAATTTACCCATGCATGAGATGAACATTCTTTGATGATTTATGGAGGATTATGAAAGTTGGAAGATAGATAAACATCTTTTACTTGGTGATTTTTCATGAAAACACCTAAAAGGGACCAAATAGTAAAGGTATGAAATGTGAACTAGAAATGTGAAATAGAGAAAAATATGGGCTGGTATGAACATAGAATAGATTCGGCTAGGCTTGGGTAACCAAGGAATTACATGCATTCCATTATACGAGCCTAAGGACTAATTTGTAAAAATGTAAAATGTTAAGGGCAAGATATTCATTTTGCCCGGGATAAATTTAGGTCCGAAATGAATAATATGAGATATTAATAATTTATTGTTACTGATATAGACCCCGAGAAACCAATTCTGGAGGTCGATCGTGGAAAACGAAAGGTTTCAGAATAACTGAAACACGAACCCGAAGCAATTACCAGGTAAGGTCGTGTAACTTGAAGTAAACTTTAAATATACTTGAAAATGAATATTCTTAAATGTATGTTAATTTGGATATTGATTGCATGACAGTCCAAGAAATGTGATAGTGTAAAATGAAAAAAAAAGATGACAATTGTCCTTGTTGAATAAAAAGGGGGATTCGATGAGTAAATTCTTATTTACATGACATGAGATCCTACATGTGTTGCAAAAAGGGATTTAACCCGGACGGGTAATCCGATGATCTCAGTATGGTAAGGATCTAGCCCGGACGGGTGTTCTTTAAATGATCAAACATCCCGATGAATATATGTGCATTGTGGATTTAGCCCGGATGGGTAATACGATTAAGGACTGAAATTAGTCTGGACTGACATTTCAGATCCAAGCATATTGGAGTAATTGTTGTTGTAAGGGATTTAGCCTGGAATGGTAATCCCGACAATACTTCTTGAATTTATGTTATGAAGGGTTTAACCTGGACTGGTAATCCCGCCGTAAGAGTGAGGTTCACGGGAGTGTGTTTTTAAAATGGTCACTAGCATGACTTGACGGTAAACGTGATACCCAACGAGATTTCTAAGAAATTCAACGAGACTATAATGAGAAAAAAGAATGGTAATATTGAATGCTATATTGCTTGAGATGAAACTAACTTGATGATTGAGTGTATGTGATAGGAAATTTATACTATGCATGTTTGGCATGGATATCTTTTATGGTTGTATACTAAATAACCGATAAGTTTACCTTCCTGTTATCTGAACTTACTAAGCATGTTAATGCTTACCCCCTTTCCTTTCACTGTTTTACAAAGCTCGTGGACTTGTGAAGATTGGAAGAAGATTGGAGTATTGTCAACACTATCAACTTATCTTGCTTTGGTATATAGATATTTTTATTTCGTTTCACTGGCATGTATAGTTTTTTGATTATTTTGTTACATGTTTCATTGGTTAGCCAATGTAAGGGCTTGAATGATATACCTATTTATTTTGTATATGGCCATAAGACATGACTCATTTTGATGTAGGTTGTAACCTAGTAATTGTGCATGTTTGTGCTTAAATGTTCATGTGATGGTTAAATGTGGTACATCATGAATGGACATGTGGAATGTGGCCAAATCACTTAGAGATGGTTAGGTCATAATTGGCAATGAGTTAGAAAATGAGCCAAGTCTAAATGTGTTTGATAATATGGTAATCCTTAGTACAAAGAGGATAACCTAGCATGTACAAAACCAACGAGATGAGGTTAAGATGCAATGGACCATTGAAAGTAGTCATTGGGCATATTTAGGCCTTGTTAAATATCATTGAAGTATTCAAATGTGTGTGGATGTTGAGGGTGACCATTGGCTTGGATTGTAGCCTCCAAAAAGGTCCACGCGGGCGTGTGTCTAGGTCGTGTGTGATACACAGTCAGTCCCATGGGCATGTGGTACGGCCGTGTGTCCCTTGCACCTAAAATTTTTAAGTCAGTATGCATGGTAGTAAACACACGGGTAGAGACACTGTCGTGTGTCTCAATCGTATAGAGGGAATGGCCTAGCACCCGGGCGTGTGTCTTGGCCGTGTGCCCCTAAATGCATGATGATGTCATAAATAGAATGCTCAGGTTTATGGACATGGGTGACGACACGAGCGTGTCTAGGCCTTGTGAAGGACACGGGCTAGGGACACAAGCGTGTGCTCGTCCGTGTGAAAACCCTTGTAGGTTCGAAATGGAAAATAAATTCAATTAATTCCACACAATGGACACAGACGTGTCCCAAGCACACGGGCATGTGCATTGCCTCCACACGGGCATGTGAGGCTTAAACCTAGAAATTTTCCTAAGGTTTTCTTAAGTTCTCGGTTTAGTCCCGGACTGTTTTTAATGTGTGTTTTGGACCTCATAGGGCCATATTAGGGTCAATATAACCTTGTTTGATTGGTTTTAAATTTTAATGAAATTTTATAATCTGATTTTTCTCAGAACGTTTATGCTTTTGTACAGTAATGCCTCGTACCTTATCCTGGTCTCGGGTACGGGTAAGGGTGTTACATTACTCGTCTGGACTAAATCCTTTTTGTAATGAGGTCAATAGGATTACTCTTTCGAGCTAAATCCCGTCAGCAACAAATGCAAGACCTCATTCATTTCGAGAAATCACATATCCATCGATTTTCCATTTATTCAACTGGGATTTAAACATTTTTCTCAAGCATTACCAGGCATGTGATTATTTCATACATCCATAACATTCATATAATTCCAATAAACACATTCCACATTCATTTCAAGCATATAAGTAACATTTCATCGTTTATCCTTTACCATCTGTCGGGCATTATCATTTAATTTAAACATTCTTATTTATCGGGCTTGATCGAATATGTAATCATTTCATATATTTATGAAATTTATACAATTTACATAAACACAATCAATGCAAACATGTAAATAAACACAATTTAGTTACACGAACTTACCTCGACAATGTTCGTGTACGTAAAATTTACTAATCCGACATTTTGCTCTTTTCTCGTTCTAGCTTTGAATTTGGTCTATCTGGATCTATACGAGTAAATTTAACATCAATTTTCATATTTCACATTCAAGTGAACTCAATTTTCATTCTAGGAAAAATTACCACTTTGCCCCTAACTTTTCCATAAATTCCCATTTCATCCCTAGGCTCGGAAAATGAAACTTGTGCAAATTACTCTCTATTCCAAGCCTAACCAAAGCCCCATTACAAAATTTACAGCACTTGTACTCATAAGAATTTAGAATTTTTCATCAAATTTTACAACTTTACATTTTTGTCCCTAAATCATGTTTTCATCAAAAATCACTTTGTAAAAGTTGTTTATCTATCAATAATATTTTGTTTTCTACCATAAATTTCTAATTTCCAGCATATACATCCTTGACCCATTTTCCATACTTTGATAACTTTTTTAAATTAATCCTTCAAATAGAGAGATTAAGCTATCCCGGTTTCAAAAATATCAAAATTACTAAAAACAGGATAAGGAAACTTACCCAATTAGGCCTTGAAAGTTTCTTTTCACTCACCTAGGGTTTCCATGTGTTTTAGGTTGAAGATGACATAAAATAAGATGATGTATTTTATCATCTTTTTAATTAATTAAGTATTTTGAAATTTTCAATTTAGTCCTTGCCCTTTTTCTATATTTCCATGGATGAGTCACCAAGAAAAATTTACGTACTTCTTTTAATGGTCTAATTACCATATAAGGGCCTCTAGTTTTAAATTTCATAGCTATTTAATCCTTATAGCTACTAGAATTCAACTTTCGCATTTTATACGATTTAATCCTTCTCGTAATTAAACACTTAATCGATAAAATTTTCGTATCAAAATTTTCACACGACATGCCAATTATAATACGGACCGTATAATAAAATAAAAATAAATTATATTTTTGGGTAGGATTTGTGGTCCTGAAACCACTGTTCCGATTTTATTGAAAAATGGGTTGTTACACCTATAATGCAGACAACAAATAAAATGATAAATAGCAATACAAATATAACAATACTTGCCCAAATTCATTTATAGAATCAGAAACAGATGGTACTTAGCAATATCGTAATAGTTCAAGTAAGACACAAAATAGATCAGATACAGATGCAGAACATATCAGAATCAGATGCAGTTTCTTACACGCATCCGCTAAACACCATAAAGGTTATTAAGTACCCGTCCATCCCTACGCACCAATTCATGTCCGTATGACACATTTCAGAGTAATTACAATATATCTACTAGATCAGAATGTGATAAATCGTTAGAATCAAATACTGAGTTGTGGCTTAGTCACTCAATTTGGTAAATCATTAAACATTCGGCACTTCCTTTTTTATATCACTCCCACCCAATGCAAATGCAAATTACAGATGTCAAACATCAGGGATGTACAAACAATTATTCAATTATAATCCATGATCAGAAAATACAAATCAATATCATTCAATAGTTACCGTATCAATTATACGTACAGATAATTGATTATTTTGTCTCAGAATATTAAATATCAAGTTCAACAATCTAATTCAGATCATACGAACCCTATGAAAGGCCTATATTCTATTTTTACAACACTTACGGCCCTAGGGAAGATTTCAGTATTTTGGCCCACTTGCCTGTGTGGATCCACACGGCTTGGGTGTCTAGCCCGTCTAGTCTACATAGCCTGGCACACACCCGTGTGGCTCAAAACAGTGAATTACATGGTCTATAACACAACCAAGCACACACTCGTGTGACTCACAACCCCTCACAGGACCAGGACACACACTCATGTCCTTAGCCTGTGTGACCTTTAATTCAAAATAGTGAGTTACACGGCCTGGAGACATGCCCATGTCCCTAGCCCGTGTGTCTCTAATTCAAAAATCGTCAGTTACGCGGCCTGACACACAGTCGTGTGGCATCGGGAGCCATGTTTTTCGGCATCCAAAACTTACAGAATCTCGGGTTTTCATTACACACCTGATATAACTTCGATGTAGGAGCAACATAGAAGAATCCCATAACCTAAAGCGACATAAACGACCAAATTCATACAAATAAACACTTAACTAACGACGCCAAAACTTTGACGCCAAAACCTCAAAATGAACTATTGCTTACCGACAAGTCAATGATAATTACTTGAATTAGCGCGTTGGAGATCGTTACCTTCGACGTTTACACCTAAAAAGAAAGCCAAACGATCGCTTAAGAACGAATTCAAACAAAACAAGTCGAAACCAACTTCGACCAAAAACGAACGAAAACAAATGTTTAACATAAATTCTACAATAAAACTCACGCAATTAACTTTCCAGTCAACAAACAATGAAATGCACACCTACCCAAGCTCACAGCAGCAAAATTTCTAGCAACTTTAGTGATTAGGCAACCAAAAGAAAGAGAAAAAGGAAAGGAGGAAAAAAAATAAACGTTCAGGAACCAATTTCTTTTAAAACAAAACTAATTCTGCAAAGTAGTAAAAACATATCCCCATTTCGTTTATGCAAAGACTCGAACACAAGACCACAAAGTATATAGAAACTTAACCATCAAACCAGCAAGCTCATTCTTAACACAAATTAACGCATAACTAAACTTAAGTCGTCAGTTCAATGGTAGGAGTTATGCCAAAATAAACTATAAATTTTCAAGAGGGAAGACTTGAACCCTCAATCTCATACACATAAACAGAGTACTTAACCACATATATAAAGACTTAGTTATTGACAAAATTTATCAAACAAATGTTTAGATTTTTGGGGCGTTACATGATATGAAAAGTTTTGGCACAAAATTCAACCCACAAAATATTTTGTAATTTTTCTTTATTTCTCGTATTTTTCTATTTTCACTTTTTCAATCACTTTTTTTGTGGGAAATATTTTATATTATAAAATAGTGCCAAAAAGCAGTATGTAAATTTTTATATCATTTGAAAAATGTTTACCCACTGAAAAAAGAAATTCTGAAAACTTTCTAGTAAAAAAAATTGTTTTGAGAATGTTTGCTAGAAATCAATTTTATAAGAACATAAATAACACCTAAAACACTAAAATCTGATACCAAATGATAAATATGAAAGGAAGAGGATCGCAAATTTGCTCAAGTCGCGGATTTGACTTAGTGCTTTAAACGTTCGGAAAGAAACTTGGATTCCAACAACCTGAAACGCAAATGAATCCAAGTAAAAAAATTAAAGAAAATAATTAAAAGAAATAACTAAGATAAATAAAATAGAACAATAATTCAAAGATTAGAATGATAAAAAAGGAAAATAAAAAGATGGATGGGAAAGATAGAACGTGGCGTGTAGAAGTCTTAAGAAGCCTTGGAAACAAGACGAATCCACAACTCCCTTCAAGCGACTCTAATTTCCCCTTCAAGAAAGAAACTTGGCAAGAAAAAGTTTAAATATGACCCCACAATCTGAAAATATTGTTAAAACTCTTCTAAAAGAAAACTCAAAAGAAATTCTTGAAAAAAAAAACTCAAAAAGAATTTATTAACTCAAAAGATAAATTGAATAATGATAAATTGTTTTTTTTTTTTGGTACAATGTAAAGGCCTTTATATAGGCTAGCTAAATAAATCTAAACAAAACTCTTAGGTATATTAGAACTCTGATTAACCAAAACAAGAGATAGTTTTAAACTAAATTTTCTTGTTGACATAAAACTCTTAAATAACTTAAAATACTTAATAATTATAAAAAATTAGAATAAAATAATAATAAAATAATAATAGTTGATAAATATAATATTGGGCTTATATATAATAAAAATTAAGTCTAAAACCCAAACCCAGTATGATTTAAACTCGAATTAAAAGCCCAAAACTCATAACTCCCATCATAATCCCATCCAGAATTTTTGTTCACGTAGTCTTAACTAAAATGATCATAACTTGAGTTCTCAAACTCGAATTGAGTGATTTAAAATGCTTTTTGAAACTAAGATATAGATCTTCGAACGTTATGGAGACATCTTAATCCATAAATGCCTGGATGCCATACAAATATTTATAGCAAGTTGACTAACCTTTTTAGCTTGAAAATTGATAGCTTAGTTGAGCCTTGAGGTAGTGTAAGCTCATCACGTTCATGAGCCTGAAATTGAGCTTTGAGACTCGCATCAATTAGTGTTAAATTTGAGAAAGGTGAAAGATAGTAATATATCATGAACCTCTTTGAATGGGTGGTGCGTTTACCTGCAGTTAATGTAAATCAACAATAACAATAAAATTATATATTGTAATAATATTATAATATAAAAAAACTATACGCATTACACTGAAAATAAATGCCCATTTAAATGGTCCCACATCTAAATGAGGAAACGTAGAACGGAGAAAAGTTTACAAGAAGAAGCTAAAGAATGAACCACTTCATGTCTCATCGTATATATGGTAGTATATCAAATATTGATTTTTGTGTTATGAATTTATTATTGATTCGTTGATAATGTGTTATGAAGTCTATAGGCAAAGAATCGGATGGCAATATTCCATTTAAAATTTTTTAAAGTAAATTCACTTAATTTATTTCATATAATGTGTCACCATTTGCTTCATCATAACTAAATTTTTTAAACATAAATTTATTTATTTAAATGATATGTTATCATCTGATTATTTGATAACATATTCAAATATTAAGCTTGTTTTTTAAAATTTTTTTTAAAAATATTTAATTTCAATAATTATAGGGAATACATGTTAAAACATAAATAGAAAAATATAACTTTTCAATATATAAAAATAATAAAATATTAAGTATATCAATAATATAAGGTTAATAGATTAGGCAATCTTTGTACTTAGATAAAATTTAAAATTTAGTTCTTATACTTAAATATTTCTAATTTAAAATTTTTAGTCCAATCATTAACTTTGTTAATATTTTTAAAAGAATTTGTCAATTTGACATATTAATTAGGAGTTCCTCATATGACATTTTACATTATTTATAAAAAATAAATTTGTTAAGTTGACAAATTCTGAAAAAAACTATCAAAAACAATAATAATTGAACTACAATTTTCAAATTGAAAAAGTAAAGAAATTAAAATTTTTAAATTTTAAACTATAATGGTTAAATCTCAAATTATGTTGAAGTATAAAGACTACTTGTATATTTTAACAATAATATAACTCCAAACTGAAATAGCACAACGGTTAAAAATAACATGAAATAACCAACAAATGTTGATATAATGGTAAGACACATTAGACTCTTAAAAAGAAAATAAGAGTTTGAACTTCAAAAACAATATCATTAAAAGAGATAATCATGAATCTAAATTTCAAGGATAAAATATAACACAAAAACAAATTAGAAGAAAAAAAAAAAAAAAAGGGGAAAATATATTAATGGCAAAGTGTATGGTGGCAGATACAAACATTGAAGGAGTACTGCAATAAAAAAAAGGGGGGATCAGTTTAGTTGGGTAGGTCTGTGTAATTATTAATGCCTTCAAGTCTCTCTTCCTCCTTTTTCTTTTCGTCTCATTGCATTGTCTGCACATTTGTTAAACAAAACACACACAAAAACAAAATGGGGTTTCCATCAATTAAAAATATGAATGTTTTGGTTCACTATATGAAACCAATGCAGGCAATCATGACTTTGATGGTGAAAGAGTAAGGCAGCCTTGGCCCTTGCCTTTGTGTTCATTGTTTCAGGGTTCATTAACCACCCACATCCCTTCTCTCACCATTAAAAGCTATCCACAGACAAAAAAAAAGTGTCTTTTTCTTCCTTTCTTTTCCATTGTTTTTCTTTTTTCTTGTAACGTTTTTGGCTTTGCTTGGCAAACTGAATGAGATAATGGGTAACATTGTAGCCAACAAAAATGGTGTTTTATATCTTCTTCTTCATCTTTTTCTTCTTTGTTTCCTTGTCGTGGGGGAATTTGATCTTTCAGGCCTAAACTACACAAAGTATATCAAGCAAGCGAGTAGGTTGAGGCTTGAAAGAATTCAAAAACACTTGGAAAAGATTAATAAGCCTCCTCTCATCACCATTCAAGTATGTTAAAACCATTGCTCTACTTGTATATATTTTCTTCTCTTATATATTTCTCATGGATGTTGTTTTTTTTTTCAGAGTCCAGATGGAGATATCATAGATTGTGTCCACAAAAGAAAACAACCAGCTTTAGATCATCCTCTTTTAAAAAATCACAAGATTCAGGTATCAACATTATACCAAAAGTGTAATTTTTTCTATTTGCTGGTCACGTTATGACGGGAGTAAATTTTTTAAAAATTTTTATGTGGCAATATACTATACCAGAGAGTTCCACCAGAGATGCCAAAAAGGTTGATACAATTAGAAGAGGTAAGAAATTCAATGAGCAATGAGGCAACTACAAAGGGTACTCCAAGGCAATGGCAATGGCAAATGTGGCATAGCAATGGGACAAGATGTCCCAAAGGAACGGTTCCCATACGGCGAAGCTCGGTGCATGATGTTTTGAGGGCCAAGTCTTTGTTCCATTTTGGCAAGAAACAACGTGGATTTATCAACCCTGCACGCCGCCGTGCCGATGCACCAGATATCGTTAGCGGCAACGGTCACGAAGTACATAATTTATTTTCTTAACATTGATTTAAGTTAATGTTTCGGTATTATAAACAATCAATATAAAACAGTTTTTTTTTTTTTAAAAATGAAGTTTCTAAAGTAATTAATGACATTGGTATGGTGAATGATGCATGTGCGTACATTTATTTAGCATGCGATTGCATATACGGGAACAACCCCAGAGTTCTATGGGGCGAGGGCAACTATAAACGTGTGGGACCCATCAATCGAAGAAGTCAACGAGTTCAGTCTATCACAGATTTGGATTCTTTCGGGATCATTCGACGGCTCTGATCTCAACAGTATCGAAGCTGGATGGCAGGTACTCGTTCCATTTCCTGTCCTCGCATGCACCTAATCCTATACTATTTATTATTTTTTTAAGGTTTGTGTTGCTTGAACATAAATTTTCAAATAAGTCGCTTTCCAAATGTTTTGATTGATTTATTAAGAGTTGATTTAAATGTAAATTATATAAATAAAATGAAAATACTTGTATTAGGGTTTTAGAAGTTTTTGATGATATTTGTACTAGACAGGTCAGTCCGGAGCTTTATGGTGACAATAGGCCAAGATTGTTCACTTATTGGACGGTGAGTTTTCTATATAATTATACCTTAATATTATATTTCTGTTTAATCTATCATTTTTATGTTTTTAATTATTTTATGGCTCAAATGGTGAGGTACATAAAAATTTTAATTATATATATTATATCATTAAATAATTTCAATGGAAATAATTATATTATATTAATGATATGGAATTTTTCATGTGCATGCATATAGTGGTTAGACCTATCTTGATGCAGTATGCATGTTCATAATATGATTTATATGGTGTTATTTTGTTGTTAAATAAAATTTTAAAGGATAATTTTATACTAATGGGAAATAATTGCTTTAATTAAGAGATTATTGATATATTAGGATTGAAATCTGTCTTTTCTTTATAAAAATTATAAGCTTTAACTTGGGTTGATCTGACGATATAGAATTTGAGTATTAAAATATTATATTTATTATTAATATTACAAACAATATATAAATTTCTCAATTTTATATATTATAGTTATATTTTGAGAATGTAACTTTAGAACTTGCATTATTGGTCTAAAGTGGTCTGAAATGAAAATGCTTGTTTGCTAAAAGATGAGTTTAGTTTTGGAAACTGGTTAGTTAGCCATTCTTTCATTGCCAAAGTTCAATAAAAAAACCAAATAGAAAACAGCCATACAATTATTAAATGAAACAAACTAACAATGGCCACATTATTATTGAGGAATCTTCAATTTAACTTTTTTGGTTTGCATCACATTCTTCCATACACTTTTAACTTTAAATGGCTCTATATGTTGAAAAAAATAAACTATTCTATATTTTAATTTGATGGATTTGATTTAATATAAGTTGACTCTTGAACATTATTAATAAATATTTTTCAGATTTTAATTGAATCCATAAATATTTTTAATTTTTAAAAGATGAATAAAAAACACATGCATGTTAGAAGTGGAAAAAAAACAAAATTACTGTATGAATACCATAGTGGGAGAAAATGTTGATCGCATGATTTATGCTTTTCAACAACCTTTTTAATATGTCTAGAAGTTAAAAGACAACTTCATTTACTTTGTGGAATTTGACATTTATTTATTCAGGGGATTGGAGATTTCATGTAATTTATTACTTTCACATTAATTAATAAAATATATTTTATTTATTAATTATCTTCAACATTTATATTCTAAGAAGATTGAGGTATTTCATTTTTATTGAATGTCATGCAAGCAGATTATTTTTTTCAATTATTATTAATTATTTTTATATATTTTTGGATAATTACAGACCGACTCCTATGAAGCAACTGGATGTTACAACCTTCTATGCGCAGGCTTCGTTCAAACAAATAGTAGAATTGCAATTGGGGCTTCTATTTCTCCTGTTTCTCAATATGCTGCAAATCAATATGACATTACCATCCTCATTTGGAAGGTATATGAATATATATGGGTGTAACCGGGCCAAGTCAAATTCAAATATTATCAAGTTCGAGCTCGACTGAATATCTATTTTTAAATTCTAGATATAATTGAGCAACCCGAGCTTGACTCAATAATTAAGTTTAAGTTTAATAATATATATTAAGGGTAATAATATGATTTAATAATATAAAAAATGAAAAGCTTGGTAAGGCTTGCAAGCCATTCAAGTAAGTATTACCAAACTCAAATTCAGCTTGAAAATTACCAATTTGAGTTCAAATTATTTTTTGAGGCGAACTCGAATAGCTTGCGAGCATCAATATCTCATTTATACCTCTAAAATATATGTATGTATAGTTAATATTATTCTCATTATATATATAACTTGGTTTAATATGTTTCCGATTTGTGTTTCTAATTTTAGGATCCTAAACTAGGGAATTGGTGGATGGGACTAGGTGACAATACTTTGATAGGTTATTGGCCAGCGGAGCTATTTACTCACCTAGCAGACCGTGCAACCATGGTGGAATGGGGTGGTGAAGTGGTGAACTCGAGGGCCAATGGCCAACACACCTCAACTCAGATGGGTTCCGGTCATTTTCCTGAAGACGGGTTTGGAAAATCAAGCTATTTTCGGAACTTAGAGGTTGTTGATGCGGATAATAGCTTGAGTTCTGTTCGTGGCATATCAACCCTAGCTGAAAATACAAATTGTTACAACATCAGGAGCTCATATAACAAGGAATGGGGCACATTTTTTTACTATGGAGGGCCTGGGAATAACCCACGTTGCCCTTAGATCAATATTATGGTTTGAATTAAATATTGATTCTTTTAATGTAATTATTCGAATTTATGCTATTTCCACGCTCTTTTTTTTCTTTTAGCATTTCAAACAGGCAAGGAAATAGCAACCTTTTGGGAATAGGGTAATGCTAGTTTATTATCGTACGTACGTAGAACTAAACTCAAAATATTATCGATTGGTTAAGCAAAAACTTCATGTTTTCAGTAAAATAATTACTTCCAAAATATTATGCAAGTTGTCAAGAAATCTAGCCACTCGAAAATTAATATTTCAATATCTTATTTATAATTAAAATAAATCAAATTAAAGGGCAAACAAAATCGATTTTATTAATATTTTAAAAAATAAATTTAATGTTAAATGAATAATAAAACATAGTAAATAATTTTAAGAATATGGTTTGGTTATTGTTAACAAAAACAAGATTTAAGTCTTCAGATTTCAATTTTTGACAAAAAGGATAAGAGTTAGGCCATCATTAAAAAAAAAAAAAAGAACAAAAGAACCCGAGCTAAAGCAAAAGGTGGGAAAAATGAGGAAGGAAATGTTGCAAAACTTGAGGAGCATAGATATGAGGAAGTCAAAGTAGAAGGATGAGAAAATAAAGGCAGTTGAGCGAAGAAGCATCGTATTCAATGTCATTCAATGTAGATTTTGGAAAATGAGCCTTTCCACCCACATCATGATTCTTTACCAAAATTTATCTTATATTTTTGTTTAAAAATCAGACATGCTTATTTTTGCGGGTTCCAATGAAAATGGTTGCCCTGTAGATTTAGTGTCATCTTAATCGAATTGGATCAAAAATTAATTGAAAAAAATAAAAAAATAAATTAACTTGAAAATATTTTAAATTGAATTAAAAAATTAATTCAACTGAATTTTGTTATTTTTAATATTTTTATTTTTATTTTTAATAATTTATTTATTTTAAATTAGATGAATCAATGAAATTGAAGATTGATAATATGATTAATTTAACTATCCATAATATTTAAAAAATATTCATAAGTATTTGATTTTGTTGGAATGCAAATCTAATGCTTGAATTTCCCTTTCCATCTAATATAAAAAGGGGTTATTATCATTGTTGATGATAAATGAAAATTTTATAAGTAAGATTGAAATATTTTTATTTAATTATTTTTAAGATTTTTAAAGAAAATTAATATTTTTAATATAAAATAAAATAAATATTTCAACTTTACAAATAAAGTTTAACTATTGTCACATGTCTATTTTCTTCCAAAAAAAAAAAAGTTTGTTATTATACTCTAAAAATTGTGCTATCTTTTAAACTTTATTTTTGGAATGTATAAAATATTTTTTTATAAAAAAATCTATAATGTATATAAAATTATAAATTTGAAAAAAAATTTGAATTGATAAAAATATCTTTTATTTTTCATCATATTACTAAATTAAAATTCAAATATAATTATAATTTAATTTAACATTATTAGTTAAAAAAGTTGACATAAAAGAGAACTTGGGATAATTAAAATAATTCTATTATTAAAAATATAGAGTTATTACTTGAATAAAGCTTTGAGCATGAAAAAAAAGATTTATCTATTAATCTAAATAGAGTTTCAATTTGAATAGTACTCTTAAGTATAAAATAAAGAAAAAAATTTATCTATTGGTTATCACTTAATTAATATTAGAGTTATATACTAATTAAATTTTAAATTTAATTTTATAAATAGCATTCGTTAGATATATTCAATCAATTAACATCTAACTAAAATTACTTAGAAAAAGAATAGAGAGATTGTTAGATAAAAAAAGAGAGAGGATGGAACAGTAAAGCAATGGTGGAGAAATGATAGATTATTTTAATTAATGATATGGCAATATACATAGTTGTTGTTATACACTTTCGTATTTGTTAAAATTCTTGAATTTGAACATTAAACTTATGTTTCTTTTTCTTGATTTTTTTAGGCCGAAAAATAGGTCTTTTTTTGAAAATGACCGGAAAAATTTTATTATTTACGAAAATGATCTAATTTCAAAATATATAACGAAAATAACTTGAAATGAATAGTGGCAAGCGATGTCAACACCCCAATGGTCGACACCAAAGTCTATCGTGTAATCATTACTTTGTAATTGAGTTGGGGATAAAAAATTAATTTTTTTGTGACAACACTGTCATAGTCGGCACTCGTATGTAATTTTTTGAGTACTTTTTAAAAAAATACGTGTATTTCCTTGTTCAAAATATATTTTTTAATCGGTGTCAACGTGTAGGTGGCCAGCACCGGAAAAAAAATTTCAAAATATTTTTTTCAGTGTTTTTTGGTGTCAGGGTTCATGTTGCCAGCATCAGTTCATTTTTTTTTAAAAAATTGTCAGTATTGGTGTCAGCGTTCTCGTTGCCAGCACCAGTGTGATTTTTGAAAAAAAATTGTCAGTGTGCTCTGGTTGTTGAAATCAGTGTATTTTTTTTAAAAAAATCAAAAACACTTAAGAAAATGAAATGACTTGGGGAGAAGAGGAAGAAGAGAGGAAGAGAAGAAGAAATAAATTGGGAAAATGAAAAGATTTAGCAGTAAAGTAAAATTTGATTTCTTTTAAATTGTGAGTTTCATTAACGTGTTATTTTAAATTGGGATATGAATACAGTTGAATATTTATCATCATCATTAAATACAATTATTTGTTTATTTATTTAATTTTTCAATTGAAATTTAATTTCATTTTGAATGTTAACTATTGTTTGGAAGTTAATTGAATCAGAAATTTTCTAATTTTGTTTTGAATATTTTTTTGAACTGAGAAATACTCGTATTTTTTTTTAAAATTACTCGAAAAAAATACATACGAGTGCTGCCATGGCAGTGCCAACACCAAAAATATTAATTTTTTTATCCCCAACCTAATCACAAAGTAATGATTACATGATGGTGGACTTTGGTTCCAGCCATCAGGTGTTGGCACTGCTTGACACTGTTCATTTTAGGTCATTTTCGTTATATATTTTGAAACTAGGTCATTTTCGTAAATAATAAAGATTTTCGGGTCAGTTTTGAATAAAAAAAAGCCCCCCAAAATACCAAGATGGGTGTGTAATAGCCTGTTTTCAGTGATACCAGAAACAATGGTTTCAAAACTCCATTCTTCGATGATCAAGTCTGATAATATTATTATTTAATATTATTGAGTCTATATTAGAGTTAAATTGAGTTTTGGTGCAATAATTTTAGTGGTTAAATGTTTAATTAGGGTACAATTACTAAATCGTAAAAACCATAAAACTTAATCGCTATTGAATTTTTTGTTGATAAAAGGTTTAATTAATGAATCTATAGGGATTAATATGGAAATTAAACCCCTTTGTTATTAAGTGGTCGATTTGGTGAAGTATAAGTTATAAATTATGTTAAATTTATAATTAAATAGTAAAATAAAATAAGAAACGAAAGGGTGATGGATGGAAAGAGAAAAACAAAGTCTTTCTCAACTCATTCCACCAAAATTTCATAAGCTTAACGGGGAAGAAGAACTTTTTTGGGTTTTGGAGCTTTAGTCCCTCAATTTGGTAAGTTATTCAACTCATTTTCTGGTAATTTTTATATTTTTGGAATCTCGGGAGCTTAATTTAGCTAGCCCAAGGACTAATTCATGTATTTATTAAAGTTTAGAAAAGTTACCATTGAATAATTATTGAATTTTTTGGTGTTAATGGCTAACATGTTAAGCTTAAATGTTAGTAAGATAAAAGTGTAAGTGAAATTTTGATAGTTTTGTCATTAAGGACTAAAATGCAAAAGTTATAAATAGTGGGGTGAGAATTATATATTATATGCTGCTGATATGTTAATTATGGATTTATTTGATATTGGTTTTGAAATCGAAACTCGAATTTAAAAATTGTAGTATTTTTAGTTTTAATGACTAAATTGAAATAAATGAAAAACTTAAAAAATTGTTGTATAGATAAATTTGAGTTGTTATTTAACTTTAATATATTGTTAAACAATATCTAGAATAGATGATTAAGTTGAATTATGGTTTAGATCAAGAATTACAACAATAAGATGATTTAAGCAGAAAAGGGAAAACTACTAAATAGTCCCTATAACACCCCCTACCTGACCCATTCACCGAATTCAGGTATAGAGCATCACAATTGAACCATTTTTGTGTACAAGATTAAAACTCGTTATTTTAAAATCAGACTATATTACCTATTTAAAAGAAAACTTACAAAATAGACAAAAAATTTAAATAAAAGTTCACTTCTCTCAACTTCAGACATTAACAGAATTACACAATTACAACGTAATGAACTCTAAGGTGAAGCCTCTCATGCTACCCCCTTCCTATGTGCATGAAACCGTACCAACGTGAAATCCTTGACTTAACTCAGGCTGGCTTAGTCCCTCATCGAGTTCCTTAACACGCAAGTCCTGTAAAAGCCCGATTTTGAGACTAGTCAGAACTGTGGTTTCGAAACCACTAATTCGAGGTCATAGAAATTATTTTTAATATTATTTTATGTGTTATAGCATGATTATATGAGTGCATGAAAGTTTTGGTGAATTAATTTTAGCGATTGTGAGCTTAATTACGAAAAAGGACTAAATCGTATAAAGGGCAAAAGTTTTGTTTTACTAGAAAATGGTGTTAAATAACTAGAGGATCATAATTAGGAGTCTTTAAAGGGCATATAGACCCATTTTATAAGGGGTGGCCGACCATAGAGACAAAAAAGAATAGAAAAGACAAAATTAGGTGAAGTTGGTAGCTTATTTTGACTAGAAATAAAATAAAATAAAACAAAAAGAAAGGGTTGTCATCTTTTTCATCTTCTTGTCCATACCACCAAAAAATATTAGCCATTTTAGGGGTTTTTGAAGCTTGAAACTTTCAGCCATTAAGTTCTCTCATAAGTAAGTGATTTTGATGACTTTCTTGATAATTTTTGTACTTTTGGGACCTTTGTAACATAAGCTAATTAATGGGGGGCTATTTTGCAAATGGTTGAAAGTTTAGGGTTTTGAGATGAAAGCTTTTGTGTTGTTTGTTGAAATATTATGGAAGAAAATGAGCTATGGTTGTTAAATAAACAAATTTTGTGAAGTAGTTTTCATGAAAACCCTAACTAAAGACCATTTTGTATAAGTTATAAATTCTATGGTAAATGTGTGAAATAATTGGAATTGTGGACTGCTTCTAGTATACAAAGAATTCGACTAGGCCTGGTTAATGAGAAAATTTGATGAAAATTGATTTACGAGCTTAGGGGTAAAATCATAATTTTACGAAAGTCTAGAGGCAAAATGGTCATTTAGCCAAAATATAGTTTGTGAAATGTCTTGATTAATGTGATGATTAAATTAGTGAAATTTTATGAGCCGAAAATATTTGTATGTATGTGTATAAGTCTAGTATTACATTTAGTGGTATTAGAGCTACGATTTAGTCTATTCTCAGACTAACGTAGCGAGTGTACAAGTCTAGCTATACATGCCATAAATATATTGTGATAGTGTGACGACTCCTGACCTTTAAATTGTGTTTTCATATAGTAAATGGATCCTGACGGAGTTGTGGTAGGTAATGTAGAGAGTAATGCGCCGGCTCCCGCTGAAGGGACCGCACCAATTGAGAGTGGGGATATTCTTGAACTGAAATGTGAAAATAGGGATATTCTTCGGGTTGAATCAGGTGAACCGGATAGCTTACCTATAGTGATTTCTTCTATGACGGCTGATAAATATATGAGAAAATGGTATAAGTCTTATCTTGCATTTGTGTTGATTACTCAAGTGTCGGAAGTAAAGATTGAGTCAATACCAGTGGTATGTGAGTTTCAGGATGTGTTTCCGTAAGAGTTGTCTGGACTACCTCCAACTAGGGAAGTCGAGTTTGGTATCGAGTTAGTCCTTGGTACTGCGCCTATATCAATTTCCCCGTATAAGATGGAACTGTTGGAGTTAAAAGAGTTGAAGGTCCAACTGTAAGAATTAACAGATAAAGGTTTTGTGAGACTAAGCTATTCTCTATAGGGTGCTCCAATACTTTTTGTGAAAAAGAAAGACGGGTAGATGAGGCTATGTATAGACTATAGCCAGCTCAACAAGGTGATTGTGAAGAACAAGTATCCTTTTCCAATGATCGATGATCTATTTGACCAATTAAAAGGTGCCACTATGTTTTTAAGATAGACCTGAGGTCTGGTTATTACTAGCTAATAGTTAAGGAGCAAGATGTACCGAAAATCGCGTTTCAGATGAGGTATGGGCATTATAAGTTCCTTATCATACCTTTTGGCTTAACAAATGCTCCTGCAGTATTTATAGACTTAATGAACCGTATTTTTCGACCGTACTTGGATAAGTTCGTTGTTTTTTTTATCGATGATATATTAATTTATTCTCGTGATGAGAGTGAACACTCGGAGCATTTGAGAACTGTTTTGCAAACTCTAAGAGATAAGCAGTTGTATGCCAAGTTTAGTAAAAGTGAGTTTTGGCTCCGAGAGGTCGGATTCTTAGGACACATCATGTCGGGTGATGGAATTAGAGTTAACCCGAGTAAGATCTCGGCTATTGTTGAGTGGAAACCGTCGAGGAATGTATCGAAGATTAAAAGTTTTCTAGGTTTAGCAGGTTACTACCGGCTATTCGTTAAAGGATTCTCCATGATTGCTACTCCGATGATGAGGTTGCTACAGAAAGATATCAAGTTCGATTAGACGGAAAAATGCCAACAGAGTTTCGAGAAACTTAAGGCGTTGTTGACTGAAGCCCCAGTTTTAGTGCAATCAGAACCGGGAAAAGAATTTTTAGTGTATACCGACGCATCCTTGAAAGGATTGGGATGCGTGCTCATGCAAGAAGGTAAGGTAATAGCATATGCATCGAGACAACTAAAGTTGCATGAGAAAAATTATCCAACACACGACTTAGAGTTAGCAGCCATAGTGTTCGCACTGAAGTTTTGGAGACACCATTTGTATGGCGAGAGATGCTGAGTATTCACTAACTATAAAAGTCTAAAGTATTTGATGACCCAAAAGGAATTGAACCTTCACCAACGAAGATGGCTAGAGCTCATAAAAGATTACGAGCTAGTGATCGACTATCACTTGGGGAAGGCGAACGTGGTCCCTAATGCTTAGTAGGAAATCTTTATTTGCCTTGAGAGCTATGAATCCTTAGTTGAATATGTCCGATGATGGTTCGATACTAGTGGAGTTGAAAGCTAGATCGATGTTTCTTTAAGAGATTTGTGAAGCTCAGAAAGGTGACAGTATTTGCAAACCAAGATAGCTCAATGTGAGTCGGTATTAAATCAGATTTTCGGATTGGTTCCGATGGTTGTTTGATATTTCAGGATAGGGTCTGTGTACCTAGAGATGATGAGCTTATTGGGAAAATTCTTCATGAGGCACATAGTAGTTTTATGTCAATCCATCAAGGTAGTACCAAGATATATAATGACTTGAAGAGATTGTATTAGTGGCCGGGTATGAAAAGAGACATATTAGAGTTTGTGTCGAAATGTTTAATTTGTCAGCAAGTGAAAGCTGAACACCAAGTACTTTCGGGTTTACTTCAGCCTGTGATGGTTCCAAAATGGAAATGGGATCGAATTACCATGGATTTTGTGACGGGATTGCTGTTGTCACCAAGAAAGAAAGATGTTGTTTGGGTCATAGTTGATCGATTAACAAAATCGGCTCACTTTATTTTGGTACGTACCGGCTTCTCACTCGATAAGCTAGCTGAGTTGTATATTTATGAGATTGTGAGACTTCATGAAGTACCTTTGTCGATTATTTCGGATAGGGATCCGAGATTCACCTTGCGGTTTTGGAAAAAGTTACAAGAAGCTTTAGGGACAAAATTAAATTTTAGCACGACTTTCCATCCGCAAACCGATAGTTAGTCGAAAAGAGTAATTCAGATTCTTGAAGACATGTTACGATGTTGTGTCCTTGAATTTCAAGGCAGTTGGGAAAAGTATTTACCGTTGGTAGAGTTTGCCTACAACAATAGCTATCAGTCCAGTTTGAAAATGGCGCATTATTGGGCTTTATACGGGCGTAAGTGCCGAACACCTTTGTTTTGGACCAAACTCAGAGAAAATCAAATTCACGAGGTTGACTTAGTCAAAGTGAATGAAGAAAAAGTAAAGGTAATTTGTGATTGTTTGAAGGCCACTTCAGATAGATAGGAATCCTATGCGGATTTGAAACGAAAAGAAATTGAGTTTCAAGTCGGTGATAAGGTGTTTTTAAAAGTATCCCCATGGAAGAAAGTCCTCAGATTCAGTAAGAAAGGAAAATTAAGCCCACGTTTATTAAACCTTATGAGGTGACTGAGAAAATTGGACCGGTAGCTTATCGACTAGCCTTGCCATCCGAGTTAGAGAAGATCCACAATGTTTTCCATGTGTCGATGTTGTAGCGTTACCGTTCTAACCCTTCGCATGTTCTTTTGCCAACAGAGATTGAAATTTTGTCAGATATGACTTACGGCGAAGAACCGGTTAAGATTTTAGCTCGGGAGGTTAAACAATTAAAGAATAAGAGTATAGCACTTGTAAAAGTATTATGGCATAGACATGGGATTGAAGAGGCCACATGGGAGCCCAAGGAGGCCATGAAAGACCAATACCCAAATCTTTTCACTGGTAAGATTTTCGGGGACAAAAATCCCTAAGGGGGAGAATTGTAACAGTCCGATTTTGGGACTAGTCAGAATAGTGGTTTCGAGACCACTAATATGAGGTCAAAGAAATTATTTTTAATATTATTTTATGTGTTATAGCATGATTATATGAGTGTATGAAAGTTTTGGTGAATTAATTTTAGCGATTGTGAGCTTAATTGCTAAAAAGGACTAAATCGCATAAAGGGCAAAAGTTTTGTTTTACTAGCAAATGGTGTTAAATAACTAGAGGGTCATAATTAGGGGTCTTTAAAGGGCAAATAGACCCATTTTATAAGGGGTGGCCAGCCATAGAGACAAAGAAGAATAGAAAAGTCAAAATTAGGTGAAGTTGGTAGCTTATTTTGACTAGAAATAAAATAAAATAAAACAAAAAGAAAGGGTTGTCATCTTTTTCATCTTCTCGTCCATACCACTGAAAATATCAGCCATTTTAGGGGTTTTTGAAGCTTGAAACTTTTAGCCATTAAGCTCTCCCATAAGTAAGTGATTTTGATGACTTAATTGATAATTTTTGTACTTTTGGGACCTTTGTAACATAAGCTAACTAATGGGGGGATATTTTGCAAATGGTTGAAAGTTTAGGGTTTTGAAATGAAAGCTTTTGTGTTATTTTCTGAAATATTATGGAAGAAAATGAGCTATGATTGTTAAATAAACAACTTTTGTGAAGTAGTTTTCATGAAAACCCTAACTGAGGACCATTTTGTATAAGTTATAAATTATGTGGTAAATGTGTGAAATAATTAGAATTGTGGGCTGCTTCTAGTATATAAAGAATTCGACTAGGCTTGGTTGTGAGAAAATTTTATGAAAATCGATTTACGAGCCTAGGGGTAAAATCGTAATTTTACGAAACTCTAGGGGCAAAATGGTTATTTAACCAAAATATAGTTTGTGAAATGTCTTGATTAATGTGATGATTAAATTAGTGAAAATTTATCATTTTAGATCAAGAAATATAAAATTCGGGCCTAGACCGGGGGAAGGCCAAGCTAATAGACTAAATCCAACTAGTCGCCTACTTTTTATATACTGAGGTAAGTTGCACGTAAATATTACAACTCTATTTTTATTATGCATTAAATTATTGATATTGCATGAAATGTTTGATTTTTTTACGAATATGCATGATGAAGTTTGATATGATGAAACTCCCGGTTGAACCATAGGAATAGATTGGATATCCATGCCGTGATACTAGGGATATGTGAGCCAGTGTAAGACCATGTTTGGTACATGGCATCGACACCAGTATATGAGAGCCAATGTAAGACCACGTCTGGGACATGGCATCAGCCTTAATATGAGAGCTAGTGTAAGACCATGTTTGGGACATTGCATCGGCCTCAGTATGACAGCTAGTGTAAGACCATGTTTGGAACATGGCATCGACTTTGATATGTGAGCTAATGTAAGACCATGTCTGGGACATTGCATTGGCACTGATGTATGAGAGCCAATGTAAGACCATGTCTGGGACATGGCATCGGCACTGATGTATGAAAGCTAGTGTAAGACCATGTCCGGGACATGGCATTGGCATCTTACCCTTTTGTATGAGACTTAGCGGATATCCATTTATTTTCCCAACTGGTTCAACGGGTGATTTAAAGATTATATAATGATTGAGGAAAGTTATGATTACGTTGTAAGTGGTATAGGTGCCTACACGAAACTCATAAGAATGAGCCCGGGTTATGTGTATGAATAATAAGGATGAAATGAGTAAGTTATGTTTAAAGTCATTCAAGAGTCTTGTGCAAGTGTATGATATGTTATGAGTATGATGTTACTTGGTAAAGCAATGTTAATTATTTACTTTTGACTTACTAAGCTTTATTCTTACTCCCTCTCTTTTCTATTTTCTCATAGTGCCACCAAACTAGCTCAGGAATCAAGGGATGTCAGAGGCATTGATCACACTATCACCTGAAGCTTTTTGCATAGCTAGTTTAAATGTTTTGAGCATGGCATGTATAGGGACTTGGTCTTTTTGTTTAGTGTCATGTTAGTTTAGCCACAAGTGTTGGCTCATATGGATGTGATATTCATTTTGTATAAGCAATTGATGTTGGCTATTATTGATTATTATTAAATGCATTTGATGAAAATTCTCATGGTTGTGGCTGTTTTAGTTATGTGTGTTTATGCTTGGATTGGAGATGTTTGATGTTGTGTAAGTTGGTGCAAGTAAGGGTGGCAAAAAGGCTTGGTAGATAGCCTTGTTTTTGTCCACACAGGTGGTGTCTAGGCCATGTGTGACACACAGTTTGCCCCATGGTCCTATAGTCAGGCCGTGTGTCTCCTACACCTAAATTTAGCAAAACAGAATGCCCAGTAGAAACCACACGGGCGAAGGCACGGTCGTGTGTCTCAACCGTGTAGAGGACACGACCTAGTACACGGGCTTGTACCATGGCCCTTTGCTCCTAAATGGTTGCTAACGTCAGAAATAGAATGTCAAGGTTTTTGTACACTGGCCATGGACACGGGCGTGTACCAAGCCATGTGAAAACCCCTGTAGGTTCGAATCGAGAAATAAATTCGAACGGGTTAGGGACACAGTCGTGTCTCGATATGTTCAGGCTGTGTGAGCAACACGGGCCTTCAACATGGCCATGTTAAAAAGATACACGGGCGTGTTGCCCTTTCACATGGGTGTGTGCCCCTATCTGCTTTAAAATTTTACAAAGTTTTCTAAAGTGTTTAATTTATTCCCGAACCATTTCCAAAACGTGTTTTGGGCCTCGCAGGTCTATATTAGGGTCGTTAAGAGAAAGTTTGAAAGTTTTAAAATCGAGTGAAATTTTATGACCCGAAAATGTTTGTATGCATGTGTATATTGTATGCATGTGTATAAGTCCGGTAACACCTTGTATCCTATTCCAGCGTCGAACTCGAGTAAGGGTTATTACAAGTCCTACAACCATAAGTCAAACTCTTGTAAGTTCGGATGAACTTAGTGAGTCTCTACCTTACACGAAAATAGGCCCCATCTTATAGGGGTTTAGATAGAAAGAACTAAATATAAATAACTCTCTTCTTTTACGAGTAAATTCTCTTAAACCCGGTGTAGTGTGCTATGATTTATTCCCAATCTTATCCATTTGCGGATAGATTGTTAAACAAATTACCTTTGTGCAATCCTAACAACCCACATTAGTCTTGACAGTTCCTCAGACGTCTCTCTATTTTTGCGGACTCTATTCTTTCTTGTAATCTTCTTCCCATTTATTCCCAATGTGGGAAATCTTCTTTCCACCATGTCCTTATAAGATAGCCCTTTGGTCTATTCTTCTAATGGCCCTTGGGTATCTTTCCATTGGCGGTCCTTCCAAATACGTTTAGCCCATGGTGGACCCCTTCTATCACCCTTGTCCCAAAGAACTTGCTTAGCCTAGATGGGTAACCTGACACATTTCTTATGTATTTGATTAGCTCTTATAAGCATTATCTTTTTCTAGAGTTATGTATTGAATACTTTTACAAATATCCATCGAAAGAATAAAAGATAATTGATATGGAACTGTTTCACTAAACTAAGCAAAATAGGAACTCTGAATATCTGTATGTTCATTTCTTCTTGACCCAAAAATTTTGAACTATGTCATGATATGAATGAAAATGTCAAGTGTAACACCCCTAACCCGTATCCGTCACCAGAATAGGGTTATAGAGTGTTACCGAAACTTTCAGAACATTTTTAGATAATTCTTGTAAATTACTATTCATTAACTGAGATCATTCAAAATGTCCCTTAATTGGACCCTCGAGGCCCAATACGAGCATTAGAATCGAGTCGGGACTTAATCAGGAACTCTAAGAATTTTTCGCAAAATTACAAAAATTTTCCAAGGTGTAGGGCTCACACGGCCGTGTGGTCCAAGAGACATACCCGTGTGACCCTCGGACACGCTCGTGCTAAAGGTCCTGTTCGACCTTGTGTAACTCTCTGACTTGTGCACATGGCCATGCCACACGCTCGTGTGCTAGGCCATGTGGTTAATTAATTCAGTTCGAAATTAGGGGTAGGTTTGACGCGGCCAAGACACGCCCGTGTTTTAGGCCGTGTAGCACACACAGCTGAGACACATGCCCGTGTGCTCAATTATAAACATTTTGTTTCTTGAATTTAAGGTGTAGGGGACACGCGGCCTAACTACACGCCCAGGTACCTGGCTGTGTGTCACACACGGTCTAGACACAAGCCTATGTGGACAAAATAAAGCCATTCCTAACTTCATTTCTCACCCAAAATCACACCCATGGCCTGCACTTGAATCGCACATCCAATTACTAACCATTTCAAGCATTCAAATCAAGCAAATTCCATCATTCATCATGGCAAATCATTTCATGCATACATGCCTATAATCTTTCCTTAGTTAAGTCCACAAGTTAGACATAGTTTGATCAACTATTTAACATAAATGTAGCTACCATAGTTTGACATTACAAGTATACTAAAACAAACCGTTACTAGCCATTTCAATGGCAAGATTACAAGTATCATTTACATTTACATGCCAATATGGCCAATATATCCTATACATGCCATTACAACCATAATTGATTTACCATATTGTACCGACATGGGCCGATGGATAGTGTGAGTGATCTCCGCCAAGCTTCCATTCTAACGAGCTTTCGATTTACTATAAAACAGGGAAATAAAACTATGTAAGCATAAAATGCTTAGTAAGTTCGTATAACATGGTACTTAACTTACCATTCATTCTATTTTGAGGTAACTATGTAAGGCATTTTCAATCAATTTGCCCTCAAGCCCTACACATATCCTCATTACCCTTGTTAGTCATATATTCCATAATAATATCTCAAACATATATGGGCTCAACAACAATCAAGTTTCCATGCACATATGCTTTCCCCAACATGTATTCATTTAACATGTATAAATCATCTCTTTATATTACAAATAAAATTTCATAATAGTTCATCTCGAGTTCAGATCATTTCATATAAGAACTTTACCCATATTACTCAAAATATCAAGGTCACAATTAGTACACTCAAGGTGTACAAGTCCATAATCAAGAATGAACATATATTCATCAAATAAAGTCTATGTACAAATATCAACATCTCATGTTTTCATATATCATTTGTCATGTATCATCATTTTCTTGTATTTCAGACGGATACGTGTAATAACTCATTTTATCATTCATATCTTCTCATGTCTAGAATTGTCACTCGTTGAATTTTTTCAGAATATTAATGGATACGCAGGTAATACATTCGAGGTGTACGAATTAGGATCCGTCAAATCATGTCCAATGGTATCGATAAGGTGCTAGATCAGAGAGTACACTCTCGAGCCACACATGTATACAACTGGATTACCAGTCCAGGCTAAATCCTTTTTATGACATATGCTCTAAGGAGCTTGATCTGGATTACCTGTCTAGGCTCAATCCAATCTATAACATATGCTCGAGAGGACTTATATCAGGATTACCCATTTGAGCTAAATCCTTTCTGTAATGAGGTCAACAGGATTACTTATTCGAGCTAAATCCTATCAACAACAAATGCAGGACCTTATTCATTTCGGGAAATCACATATCCATCGATTTTCCATTTTATTCAACAAGGATTTAAACAATTTTCTCAAGCATTATCAGGCATGTGATTACTTCATACATCCACAACATTCATATAATTCAAATAAACACATTCCACATTCATTTCAAGCATATAAGTAAGATTCTCATCGTCTATCCTTTATCATCTATCGGACATTATCATTTAATTTAAACATTTTTATTTATCAGGCTTGATTGGATATCTAATCATTTCACATATTTATGAAATTTTTACAATTTACATAAAAACAATCAACGCAAGCATGTAAATAAACACAATTTAGTTACATGAACTTACCTCGACAATGTTCGTGTACGTAAAATCTACTAATCCGACATTTTCCTCTTTCCTTGTTCTAGCTCTGAATTTGGTCTATCTAGATCTATACGAGTAAATTTTACATCAATTTCTCATATTTCATACTCATTTGGACTCAATTTACATCCCAGGCAAAATTACGATTTTGTCCTTAACTTTTTCATAAATTCCCATTTAGTCCCTAGGCTCGGAAAATAAAATTTATGCAATTTACTCCCTATTCCAAGCCTAACCAAAATCCCATTACAAAATTCACAGCACATGTATTCATAAAAATTTAGCATTTTCCTTCAATTTCACAACTTTACATTTTAGTCCCTAAATCATGTGTTCATAAAAAAATCACTTTGTAAAAGTTGTTTATCTATCAACAACCTTTCATTTTCTACCATAAATTTCTAATTTTTAGCATATAAATCCATGACCTAATTTTCATACTCTGATAACTTTTCAAATTAATCCCCAAATAGATAGATTAAGCAATCCTGGTTTTAAAAATATCAAAATTACTAAAAACAGGCCAATGAAACTTACCCAATTTGGCCATGAAAGTTTTTTCTCTCTCTCCTATGGTTTCCATGTATTTTTGGGGAAGAAGATAATATAATAAGATAAATAAGATGATATTTCTTTTTATCATCTTTTAATTAATTAAATTATTTCACTTTCCAATTTAGTCCTTGTCCTTTTTCTAAATTTCCATGGATGAATCACCAAAATATCTACATACTTTCTTTAATGGTCTAATTACCATATAAGGACCTCTAGTTTTAAATTCTGTAGCTATTTAATCCTTATAGTTACTAGAATTCAACTTTTGCATTTTATGCAATTTAGTCCTTCTCGTAATTAAACACTTAATCGATAAAATTTTATTATCAGAATTTTCACATGACATTTCTAGCATATTATGGACCATGTAATAAAATAAAAATAATTTTTATTTTCGGTTTGGATTTGTGGTCTCGAAATCACTGTTCCGATTTCACCGAAATTGGGTTGTTACATTAAGGACATATGATGAAAATTTTAATGATGAAAGAGTTGCAAAGTGATCAATTGGAAAATGGATTCATGATAAATTTGGAGTTAAAGTTGGTATTTTACCATTTGAAATTATATATGTTGTTTGGACTAAATGTTATACGGTTGATGTTTTGAATGCTATTATAGGTGAATTTGTTTCATATTGATTCATATAATTGTTAATTGGTTAAGGTAAGTTATTTTTTTATATTATATGAGCTTATTAAATATTTTATATACTTACTCGGGTTACTACTTTTCTATAGATTTTGAATTGTCTTGAATGTGTCGATTGGATCAATAAGAAGCATGCAGCTTTCGTCTCCTGATTCGGTAGACTTTTGATGTTTTGAGTTTGGTTATTTGTGGCATGTACTTAGGAGGATTAAATATTGAAATGTAAAGCTTGTGTTTGTGGTTTGGCACGGTTGAGTTTGAATGAATATAAATATTTAAATAAATGCATACGCTAATTTAGCATACAGATGTTTTTGACAAAGACATGGATAGTATTAAGTATTTGTTTAGAAGATAGCATGAAATGACAATAGACTTTTTTATGTTAGTTAAATATTTTCATTCGGTGTAATTGAGTTGTGTATGAAATGATTAAAGGCATTGGTAGTTATGGTACGTTTTGCTTGATGAAATTAGTATAAAGTTTTAGGTTATATTTTATACTTTACCTATTGATATTCTTGTTAAAGAAATAATGCTAGCATATGAATGTTTAGGTATGATTAACTTATCAAAAATGATAAAAATTCCTTGTTGTTTCATGGTTGAATTGTTGGTGCCAATGAGGGCATATTGGTTGCTTGTTTGAATGATTAGTAAATTGATGTTTTGGTTTTGTAGCATACATATTTTTGAGTAGGTTTGAATGGTGTTAAATGGCACGATAGGTATTTTGGAATGAATGGTATGCAAATTGCTTAAAACATGTTATTTATGCGGCACACGGGCTACCACACAGTCATGTGTCATGCACGGGTGGTTGATACGGCCGTATGTGTTACATGTTTAGGGTAATTTTTGATCCACATGAGATCAGTTAGTTACACGGTCTGGATACACAGTTGTATGTCTCCTTTCACACGGTCTAAGCTCTGTCACACGGTTGAGCCACACAGCCATGTCCCTCCACCTCACGGTCCCTACCTTGTCATAAGATTGTGTAATCCCTGTTTTCATTATTTGCCTATATTTTATCAAAGTTTTGTTTTAATCAAGAATCATTCCCAATTTATTTTAAATGTTCCGTAAGTTCAATTTAGGTCCCAATATGAACATGGAAATTATTGCAAATTATTATGAATTGATCTTTTTGGTTTTGTTTGAGTGGTTGGTAATACTGTTTTGCATTTTTCCTATTATTTTCTAAATGTTTCAGATTGGTTCTGATTTAGTTCTGAACTTGTTCAAAGGTTTTCGTAAGCCTGACTAAGACTTGATTTTGATTATAATGTGTGTTTAACATGGAATTAACTTATATTTATTAATTATTGAATATTAATGAATAATTTGCTTGCAAATGTTTCTTACTGTTGCAATATCCTATAGCTCGGATCTGATGACCAGATTGAGTATAGGGTGTTACATTTAGTGGTATCAGAGTTATGGTTTAGTCACTTCTAGGACTGAACATAGCGTGTATTGAGTCTAGAAATACATGCAACAATAACCTGTATTTTTTTGTGATGCTTTCGATCCTATCTGACTATGTTTTTCTTTTAGATTTGTGATGTTGGTCGAGTTTAATCGCGCCGTACCTGATAAAGTTGATAGTAACATTTTGGATTCTGAACAGGAAGTGAGTCTCAATTTTCTAATTCCATAAATGTTAGAAAATGATATGAAAATGTTTTGTTTTGTATAATGAATCAGTAGTCTCAGAGTTTTTGCAAGTCAATTCCGCGACTCGATAATCTCTACCACAGATCATGTCTTTTTCAATACTCCCTAGTCCTCAAAATGTTATTATGGTAAATGATTAGTAAATTCTTAATGATAATCTAGTTGATCATGAGATAGATGTTTGTGAAGGAAGAAGATATAGCAAATGTACTGAGAAAAAGCAAAACAGGTTCAAGATCAGGAATTCACAGAAAAGTAGTATAGTTAGATTATATTCGATACTTCTGAAACACCCAAAATCATTTATTTACTTCTTTATATGTGACTTTAGAAAATGTTTATACGATATTAGTTAAAGAAGCTAAAGATTATCAGTGATCAGATTATTAAATTGATATCAACTCCACAGAAGAACAGAAGATTAGAAATTGGTGACAGTGTTACTGCTAATCTAAATGAGACCAGATATGCCTTAGTGATAAATCTTGAAAATAGTTATATTTCATGCCTTTAGATCTAGCTAATTAGAAATGAATAAATTCGTTTGTTATCTCTTCATCATTTTGAAAATTCCTATTTTTTTTGTAATTGAATTTACATAATTTCATAACCAATCATGAATGATTGACCAGAGCATTGATACAAATAATATCCAAATACCAAATTCGTCCCCTATAGAACTTCTGCAAGGAAAAAAAACCTCTTGGGAAGATCAAAGAAAAACCATGTTCTTCTTCTGTTTTCATAAAGAAATTTTCCAAAACTTTTGAACCTAATTTTTTCAAAAAAGAATGGACAATACTTTTGTGTTACAAGCTAAAGCTTTAACACAAGAAAACTGAAGTATATATTTTATTTGATATAAACTTTTTTTTAGTTGCATTTTAAAACATTCCATTAGTATTTTTCTTGTTTTAGCATTACATTAAGAGCTTGGACTGTACTTAAATGCTTATTATTTTTAAATTGCTTATGGAAGGGTTGTGTGTGGTGGTGAATTGGTAGGTGTAGGATGAGGAACAAGAAGTAAATGAGTGAAGGTTTGCCGAGGCAAAGGGTTGGACAGTTTGTTAACACGAATCCCATGGTAATGTCAAGAAGATGTTTAGTCAGCACTCAAAGTGTACTGATATTAAGCCCAGTTGAACTTGTACCAGATATATATACTTGAAAAAAGGGAAGAAAATCATGGGCTGTTGGATTTACCCTAAGGAAAACGATTATAAAAGCCATAGGAGGAAACCTTAAAGGGAACAGAAAAACAAAAGAGAAAAAAGAGAGATCCTTAGGCAAAAAAAATTAAAAATAGAGGGTAGCGGTTGAATAGAGATGGGAAGAGAAAGACGAAGGCAGTCCCTCTCAGCCACCACAGGACACTACATCGCTGGAGTGTGGGCTGGATAAGCAGAAGCTATCTTCCCAAAGTTCTTCTGTTATTTCTTGATTACTTTTCATGAATTGATTTGATGAAAACGATGTTGAATGATACTTTAGATTTGAATTTTAATTGCCAACCCATGAGCTAAATCTCATAGGGTTGGGATTACTTGATGAAACTTTTATTTTCTTTAATGAATGAAGGGTAGATCTATTTAATAGACTGTTTCATTCAATGGTTTTTTAAAAAATTGCATGTTTGTAAACTCTAGACATAGATGGACGTACAACATGTTCATTAAATTAATCTAATTCTGACAAGGTTAGGTTAATGAGATTGAAATTGAACGATATGAGCAAGTGTTTGACCAGATACTTGTAGCAGCCTTTAGACATAGAGCAACGTTCATACAGAAAGAAAACAAAATAATGTAGGGTACCGTCCTAAAGGCCTATACGCATATATCGCTTAAGGCACTGTAACTTGAGGTCTTGTTCTCGAAAGAAACAAACCATTTTAGAACTCTTCTAGGTAGTAGATTAAGTATGGTTTTGCCGAGGCATTACTGTTAGTAAGGGTAAATTCTTAGTAATCTCGACCTTCCGAATCAACACTGTAGACCCTCTATCCTTTGCGGTAGTATCTTCGCCATAGCATTTTTAGTTGTTTACTTGTTTGTTTGCATATTATTCATGTAATTATTCTCGAATTTGCCATTGCATTCTTACTCTTGTCTTGTCATAGCATTTTCCATTATTTATTAGTTACACGTATTGAACACATTGTTATTCCTTCAAATTACCACTGCATTCTTATCATTATTTTTGTCATAACATTAATCATACTCGTTATAATAAATCGACCATTTTATACCTAACCGATCCTTGTGAAGACGATCTCATTTATCACTTTATTACTTGATTCAATGTGTATACTTGCACAATTTGCATATCAATTCACACGCGACAAGTTTTTGGCGCCTCTGTCGGGGACTGACAATTTAGGGAAATTTGGCTTTGTTAGTTTATTTAGTTCTATTAGTTTTATTTAACTTAGTTGTAATTAGTTTTTAGAGGTTTGCTATTAGTGTATGAGAAGAGGCATTCCTGCTAACGAAAAATATCCTTTTAACTTAGAGATCAAGTGAAATTTGTAGAGGAGGCGAAAAGTGCTGTGAAATATAGCTAGAAACGAGAATGACCATGGACTCAATGATGATCCAATTGGTCAGGATGTTAATTGTAACACCCCTCGCCCGTATCTGACGTCGGGATAGGGTTCGAGGCATTACCGGTAATTCATCTTTACACACTTATACAATTGGGTTACTAAATTTCGTTCATAATTTAAAAATTTTCAAACGTCTGCACTTTGTCTCTTATACAGGCCTCCGAGGCCTAAAAACACTCTTAAGGGCAGTACAGAACAAAATCGAATTTGTTCGATAGACTTGGGGCACTTTAGGAAATTTTCCCCTTAGCTGAAGTGCGACACGCCCGTGGGGCTTAGAACACGCCCGTGTCCTTTTTCTAGTATGCAACACGGCCAAGGCACACGCCCGTGGGCTTAGCCCGTGTGCTACACTGACTTCAATCTCACCATTCTGTTAAATAAACACGGCTAAGGTATACGCCCGTGTGCTTAGCCCGTGCTCTATGCTGACTTAAAATCTTAGGTGTAGGGGACACACGGTCATAGCACACACCCATGGGAGTAGCCCGTGTGTCACACACGGCCTAGACACACGCCCGTGTGTCTACCCATGTGGACCTTGTTAGGCTATCTTCCAAGCCTTAAGTCACCCTCTACTAGCCAATTACACTTATAGATTACTATAGTACATATTTGGACCAAATAGTCCATTTGTAAATATGAAACTTTGATTAACCTCATTGCATGTGAACCTCATGTCATTGGTTTCATACATGCTAGGTTAATTCTTATCTTGTATTTAATAATTTATATGTCCGATTGACATATTAAGATTGGCTCGTTATTATAACTCATTGCCAATTATAACTAAGCCATCACATATGAATATAAAATGCATAGATTTGTAGGGCATAGCCTACTTCAAAATGAGCCAATTCCCATGGCCATATACAAAAGATAAACATAATTTTACATGCCTTCACTAGGCAAATCAAATGACATATATAACAACATACTCAAAAATCCTATATATGCCATTGGACAAAATAGAAACGTCTTTATACCCAAGCATGTCTAATTAATAGTGTGTTGACTCTTCAATTGTCTTCCAATCCTTATGTGTCTTTGAGCTCTGAAAAGCAGGGAAAAAAGAGGGGTAAGCATTTACATGCTTAGTAAGCCCGTACAACTGGAAGGTAAACTTACCGATTATTTAGCATACAACCATATAAGGCAATGAAACCAACAAGCATGAAATGGTTTCCCTAACACATATACTTAATCATCAAGTTAGTTACATAACAATGTACCATGTAATTCATCTTAAATGAGCTCATCATTTAACATATCATCTGTACATATTCGTTGTGGTAGTCCCGTTGAGTTTCTAGGAAATCTCGATGGATTATCCATTTACCATCAATTCGTACGAATGATCGTTTCAGTATGCACTCCCGCGAACCTCACATCTTACGGCGGGATTACCAGTCCAAGCTAAATCCCCCATAATATAAACTCATAATGTGATGTCGGGATTACCATTCCAGGCTAAATCCCTTACGCGACAAACACCCTTAATGAGCTCGGATCTGAATTATCACTCCAGGCTAAATTCAGACCCTAATCAAATTACCTGTCCGGGCTAAATCCACAATGCACACATATTCTTCGGGAGGCTCGATCACTCAAGGAACACCAGTCCAAGCTAGATCTTTTTTATACTTGAGATCTTCAGATTACCAGTTTAGGCTAGATCCTTTTCTGCAACACATGCAGGATCTCAAGTCTCATGTAAGTCATGGTTTATCCATCGAATTCCCTTTTCAACCTCAACCGAGACATTATCCAACAATTCATTATTAAAGATGTAATTCATGCATTTTCATGCCATCAACAATGCAATTATCATGCATTCACAAAACATACAATTATGCATGTTATAGGTTTACTTCGATTATTCGAACTTACTTGGTATTCATTTCGAAGCTGTGTTTCGGTTATTCCGAAACCTTGCGTTTACCTCGATCGACCTCCGAAATTTGTTCCTCGAGGTCTATAACAACAAAATTATATCACTAATTCACTACATTACACTTTTCAAGTTTAATTTCTACCCCGGTCCAAATGACCGTTTTGCCCCTAACCTTTGACATTTTTATGATTTAGTCCCTAGGCTCGTATAATTAAACACATGCAATTTCTACCGTACCCAAGCCTAGCCAAACATTTTTCCCTCATATGGGAGCCCACATTTTCTATTATTTTCAAATTTCTACCACATATTTAACAACTTTTGCAAAAAGGTCTCTTTAGGGGTTTTTCATGAAAATCACCTAAGAAAAGATGTTTAACAGACCCTCAACTTTCATACCCCACCATAATCCACCAAAATACAAGCAACTCATGATGGGTAAATTCTTAAACATGAACCCTAGCATGAAATATGGGTAGAAACGGAAAGATCAAGCTACCAGGATTTCAGAAATACAAAAAACATTAAAAACGGGGCTTGGGAGCACTTACTATTGAGCTTGAAAAGCTTGAAAACCCTAGCTATGGTGACAAGAGAATTTCGGCAGCTATGGGGAATAAGATGGCTGATTTTGGCTTGATTTTTCCCATTTTATTTCATTAAAAAGACAAATAACCAAAATGCCCTTATGCCCTTTCTTTGAAATTTCATCCATGCAAGCCCATTTTTGTCCAAAAACTTAGAGATTGGGAAAATTTCTCTTTAAGACCTTCTAATTTATAATTTAAAGTAATTTCATACAAATTTCTTCTAGAATCCAAGCTTTGCAATTTATTCAATTTAGTCCCTAATTTCTAATTAGACACCTTACTCAAGGAAATTCTTCATGAAACTTTAACACATGCATAATCTTATATTCTAGGTCCCATAATAATCATAAAATAAATATTTTGATGTCAGATTTGTGGTCTCGAAACCACTGTTCTGACTAGGCCCTATTTTGGGATGTTACATTAATCCTACTATTCATCATGTGATAGATGATCGAGATAGACCAATTCAAGAACATGTTGTTTCAATTCTAGATGATTTAAATCCAGGGATAGTCAGACAACACATACAAGTTTAGCAATTCGAGCGAAAATCGACAATGTTTCACATGTTGCAAATAGTAGGAGAGTTTGGTGGATTATTATTGCGTGTAAATAATGCAAATGTGCAAGTGTACACGTTGATTCAAGTAATATAATGATGAGTGAGTATTGTCTCCATAGGGATTAGAATTTGATTTGAATTGGTAAGTATTATAGAAAATTTAACGAATGAGACTATGCAAAAGAAACAAAGTATAAATTGGTGAAGGGAATTAATAAATGAACTAATACTATCAAATATTACTGAAAAATGACCAAACAATCTAAATGTTGTGGCAATTCACAAGGAACAAGTAGAGAGTATTTCTGCTATTGAACGATAAAGGTTGGAATTGCTCAGGGAATATTTTCATAACATTATAATGCCATGGGAAAGTTACGACTAAACTACTGCCCAGAGATTTACTACTATAGTTTACTTCTTTTGAGAGTTAAACTTTAATTATTATTCGGAGTCTGTATATGCATACAAGACTCACGAATGATAACCCAACTAACGCTCTACACATGTATAGATCACATCTTTTATATATAGAGTGCTGCGAATATTCTTTTGAGTACTCACCTATATCAATCGATTAATAATATGATGTATTTAATATTTTCAGATTCAAATCCATCTAAGATCATAACATGCAATCAAGTATTTCTAGAGCTTGCATGCATGCATTAATTAACAAGAATAATATGAAACAATAATCTTAATCAAAATCATATCATTGGCATTACAGATAATTCAATATTCACCCAAATAATTCCAACCTGATGATAATTAGCTCATGGGTTGGGAAATGAAATCCAAAATTAAATCATTCATCAACATTCTTCAAGTTTTACGAATCATAAAATTCAAAACCAGTAAAATAGAACAAAGGCAGAACTGTAGGGAGTTCTTGCTGCATTCTAACTTCTTATCAAGATTCTACGCAAAACCTAAGGCAGATTTCTCTTCCCCTTCTTCGCATATATGATCTTCCTTTTTTTAGCTTGTAACACCCCTAACCCATATCTGATGCCGGGACAGGGTTCGAGCCATTACCAGACTTCATATACATAATTTCATAAAATTAGATCCTATGAACCTCAAAACATACATTGGGGGCGATTCGAGACTAAATCACAAACCCTAAAAGTTTTTCTACGAAACAGGGTCACACGCCCGTGTGCCCTTGGCATGCCCGTGCTCTTGGGCCGTGTAACTCTGTGTTTATGATGTCATCATCAATTTAAGATCACACGCCCAAGTCACATGCCCGTGTGCTAGGCTGTGTGGTAAATTTAATTTTTCGAATTAAAGTGCAGACTTTACACGGTCTGGGCACATGTCCATGTCCTAAAGCCGTGTCGTCCACACGGCTGAGACACACGACTGTGTCCCTACCCGTGTGTTTACTACCATGCATACTGACTTTGAAATTCAAGGTGCAGGGGACACACGGCTAAACAACATGCTCGTGGGAATTGACCGTGTGTCACACACGGCCTAGACACATGCCCGTGTGTCTACACGTGTGGACCATTTGGAGGCTATTTTCCAAGCCATTGGTCACCCTCAAACTTACATACACACTTATAGGTTTCAATGGTGTTTAACATAGCCTAATTACACTTTTAAACCTTCTTGGTATGGTCTATTGCACGTCAACCTCATCTCATTGGTTTTGCACATGCTAGGTTATCTTTTTGTATTAATGATTATCATTCACATAGTGCACCTTGCACTTAGGCCATATTATAACCACATATCACATGGAACTTTTAAGCATAAACATGTAAATTATGTAGGGCTACAACCCACATCAATAATGGCCACATCTCATAGCCATATACAAAATAATTAGCATAACATTTTAAGCCATTACTTTGGCTTGTCAAATGACACATATAACCAAAATGAACAAAAAAACCCTGTACATGCCATTATAACAAAATGAAAGATTCTATATACCAAAGCAAAACAAGTTGATAATGTGGTGATTTCTCCAACCGTCTTCCAATCTTTACAAGTTCGCGAGCTCTGTAAGATAGGGAAAAGAGAGGGGTAAGCATTTTCATGCTTAGTAAGTTTGAGTAACTGGAAGGTAAAATTACTAGTTATTTAGCATAAAACCATATTTGATATTCAAGCCAACAAATATAGTATAATTTTCCTATCACATACTCTCAATCATCAAGTTAGTCTCATGTCAATACATTGTAGCAATAAGCTTGGATGAGCCCATCAATTCAAACATTTCCAGTACGTCTCTCATCTTAGTCTCGTTGAATCCCTTAGAAATCTCGATGAATATTCTATTAACCGTCAAATCATGCAAGTGATCGTTTTGAGTATGCACTCCCGCGAACCTCACTCTGTTACGGTAGGATTACCAGTCTAGGCTAAATCCCCCGTAGTATAAACTCATAGAGCATTGTCGGGATTACCAGTCCAGGACAAATCCATTGTAACGACAATTACTCTCATGAGCTCAGATTTGAATTACCAATCCAGGCTGAATTCAGTCCAAATCGGATTACCCGTCTGGGCTAAATCTATTTCAGTACACATATTCTTCGGGAGGCTCGATCACTAAAGGAACACCCGTTCGGGCTAGATCCTTTTTACCGTCAATACATTTTTGAAAATCCATCAAATATCCTTTTTATTCAACCGAGACATTTTATCAATCTTTTCATTAATACAACATTTTCATAAGTCATACCACAAAGAATATCAATGTTATAATTCAAACATGAATACACATTTTTAATGCATTTAAATAGTCTACATTCGAGTTACATGAACTTACCTGGTAGTCGTTTCGGGTTAGTATTTCGGTTACTCCGAAACCTTTTGTTTTCCGCGGTCGACCTCCGGAATTGGTCTCTCAGGGTCTATGTTAATAAAAATAAATTATTAATACCTTACATTGTTCATTTCCAGCCTAAAATTTCATCCTAGGGCAAATAGACCATTTTGCCCTTAACTTTTTACCACTTTTACAAATTAGTCCTTAGACTTGTATAATGAAATGCATGAAATTTCTATGATACCCAAGCCTAGCCGAACATTTTTCATGCATATAACACCCCACATTTTCCTTCATTTCATATTTTTCTACCCATTTTATAACTTTTACAATTTGGTCCCTTAAGCCATTTCCATGAAAAACTTCTTAGTAGAAGTTGTTTACCATCTTTTAAACTCTCATATTCCTCCATGAATCATCAAAACACAAGCATCTCATGCATGGGTAATTTTCTAAAGATGAACCCTAGCTTGAGATATGGGTAGAAATAGAGAGAGCATGATACGAGGATCTCAAAAATACAAAGAACATTGAAAACAGGTTAGGGAGCACTTACTTTTGAGCTTGAAAATGTTGAATGTAACACCCCTAACCCGTATCCATCGTCGAATTAGGGTTACAAGGCATTATCGTACAAAACACAGTTCAACACAGTCATTTCTCACCTTTCATGCATTAAAGGATAACGATACATTTATAACCTTATCAAACTCAAATATCCACACTTCACTTATTATAAATTCGAATACATGAATCATAATTTCAATTTCAGAAATATTTATACCTGATTAATCATGTATCATAAAAGAGCACATTTCAAAATTTCAACTAATTCAATTCGAACATACATCAAAACCTAATTGAACATGTTCCATAATTGCTAATTTTGAACCTAACTTACATACATCAAAGCCATGTACACATATTTAACACTTTCTTTATTCAATTCCCTATATATAATACAATAATAACATTTTATAATTAAACCATACTCAAACATATAATCTCATTTTCCATATATAAATAAAACATCAGTTCATAATCTCATTAGCTAAGTGTCAAACATTTTATTTTCTAATTTCTGTATATGTATATGATGAAACCAGTCAACCAATATGTACTCAACTTAATGTTCAATCATATATATACAAGGCATTAACAATATTACTATATAACTGTACATACCATTGATGTTATTATAGCTTACACATTTTTAACCTATTCCATTAACTAAGTCATTGTTGGAACGCTGGTACCCCCATGGCACAGCGAAAAAAAAATATATATTCCGGCGATCCAAACCATGAATCCATGTGCGAGGAACAAATCGGGGTGAAAAAGGTTTTGAAATTACCGAAACTTCAATCTGAGTAGACAATGAAGCCTCGGCAATGAGAATACTGTTTTGCTTTCGAATCCAAGCTGCAATCTTTATGATCCTGACCTCTATGTAATCCACCTAGTTGACAATGAACGGAAGAAATCCCCAAAATTATTTTCAGAGATATTTTGCTTGACGGCTGCTAGACCTAGTAGCAAAGCTTCGGGTTTGTATATATATTCACTTTTTAGGGTTTTTCTCCCTTTCTATATATAACTCCCCTTATAATTGGTATGTATATAATGAATTCTTAATTTATTAAATTTTAATCCGAACATAATAATCATAATTAAAATAAATAAATATAATAATATTTTAACCGAAAATTATAATTACATTAATTATAATAAAGATTTCGGTAAACTATATTTATTTAAATTTATATACGAACCAAATTCATTATTAATAGAATTATGTTCTCCTTATGTGTACAACATCCTTGTACATATAATATGTTCGATATTTGATTGCCCAATTAAATTAATTCTATAATTAATTTAATTCATGTGACAACCAAACAATACCAACTATGTTTTATTCAGTTCATTTCAACCATAGGGTGTGACCCTATAGATTCTTGTAACGTTAGCAGTAATACTAGAACGATTCTAATGTTACAAACAATAAGTGGCATCTAGCAATGCATCATTGCTACCTAAGTTACAAGAAGTCATGATTCGACATAACCTTTTGTGATTAACCTTTCATGCATTAATCCTTAAGTCCTTTATCTCTAGAATGGACACAAGTCATGGAATAGTCACACTTGCATAGTCCATCCCATGTTTCTTGATACCTTGAGTAGACTATGATACACAAATAAGTATGACATCTCATATCAACTTATTTGAGCATGGCCATGCATTTCTAGTCTCACTCAATCAAGTGGCCTAGGATATTACTCCTATTATGTAGGAGAGACTTATCCTATATTGATCAACCATATCCCTCTACATAGATTGTGGTATATCCAACATCAGCCTTTATAAAACAACCAGTTACAGTGTACGTTTGACTGTATCAAAATATACAGCTCACAATGTTGGGATAATGATGATTTCAAGGCTGAGGATCATATACATATTAATCACTATGAGTAATGTTGTGACAATTTTATAATAATCCAAGAAACATACTCATAGCGGGTCAGTCCAATATGTTGTTCTCTAACACACATATTCATGCATTGATTCTGACACTCCATATCAATGACAACTCTTTATCATCAATCAACTACATGTTAGTCTTAATGCATTAATGTTGTCCTAGTCAACAATAATACTTGACTAAGGACCTTTTAAGAATAATCATATTATTCTCAGGACATTATTATAAAACAGTTTATTTATACACACAGAAAAGAAACTGAAATAATAATGGCAATGCCTTATATTAATAAACATGGTAAATCAAGTATGTTATTACAACCATCTCATGATTGATCTTTAGGCATACTCTTACAGTCATGGCCATACCAATTCATATATTATGCATGTTTGTCTAGATTTTAAACATTCACACTGCATAATAGATATGTATATATATAAAATGCATAAACTATCATAATCATTTAACCACATATTTGGCACATTTTCAACTTAATATATAACCTAACATTTGATCTTTTATTTCCATACTTAATTAGCCAACCATTCAAGAATAATATATACACATACATTACCATTACGAACCGAATCAAAATATCTAATACACATTTGAATATATATATGTATATATAACATTATCATTTTATTCCATTACTAAGCTAAATTAATAAAATCATACTTAACGTTTCTCATTACTGAAACATAGAACCAACACCTCAATCATATATATACCTTGAGGTAATATATGTATATCAAACCAACACATCATATGCCTAAATATATGTATACAAGTGTCGAATCATCAATCAAATATATTCATTACCTAAATTCAACATTTAGCCAAATACACACATCAACCAAATTCAACCATTACTATCAAATACAAGACATATCCGAATCATTTTAACCATGAATAACATAACAAGCATAATTCATACTTATGTATATACCATGGCCGATTCCATACAAACCACATCCAAAATCACAATCAAACATAACCATAATTCAATCAAACTTTGAAACCAGACTTAACAAATAAACAAGCCATTTTCGCATGGCTTATATTTATACACATGCCAAAATCATCATGTCCAAATATAATCTAGCCTATACATGAAATAGGTTTGAAATTCTACTTATAAAATACTGAAAATAGTTGATAGTGTGATAAGCTTCTCTGACGATCCCCGAGCCCGTAACTAGTCTCCAAAATCTATAAAACAAAGGCAAACACACACAGAGTAAGGTAACATAGCTTAGTAAGTCATAAGCAAATAAGACATTCAATCACATTTATAATTTAATTTAACTAAACTAAAATAAACCATCATAAATTCACATACAACATATACTTTTATATATAAACTTATATGCATATACTCATTAATCATCTCACAAAATTTCACATTTTATAATTACAAAATCGAAAATAACCTTTCATATATGTTTGCACATAGATTACAAATATGATATCACTTATACATAACCTTTGGCAGAATATACTTTTCATATACACATATATTTTCATTTGCATCATATATAATTTGTATCAAATATCAAATAACCAACTTACCTTATTTTCAAATAGATAATCAACTATCTCATACCTGATCACTTTAGCTCGGTTTATACATTTGATCACAAATTATCATTGCCCGTTGAACCATTCGAAATTGAATAGGATACTCAGATAATCATACATATCGTACAATGCCAACGTCCCAGATGTGGTCTTACATGTAATCACATATCGATGCCGCTATCCCAGATAGGGTCTTACTCGCACACATATATCAAAATCACATATCGATGCCAATGTATTAAACGTGGTCTTACTTACACACATATATCGGAATCACATATCGATGCCAACGTATTAAACGTGGTCTTACTCGCTCACATATATCGATGCCATGGTCTTACTTGCACATCACATATCGGAATCCTATGTCATGACATATGATCCTAGCTATTCCTAAGGTTTATACGGGGCTTTCGGATGTCATAACTCGGTCGAAATGAATTTGTAAATATAGCTCCCTAGCATATACACATTCGAATAACAACATATATATTTCACATAATTCATTTCAGCATAATAAGCTCATAATTATTAAAAATAAACAACATCTATTTGCTTATAAACTTACCTCGGACAACGATAATCGGAAGGGACGACTAATCGACAACTTTAGTTTTCCCTCTATCCAAATTCGATTTCTTTGGTTCTTGATCTAAACATATTCAAATTAAACTCATTCAAACATAACTTCATTCCATTTAGTCCAAAAACACACAAATGGATAAATTACCATTTTGCACCTGATATTTCACACTTTTCACAAATTAGTCCTTATTGCACAAAACACAAAACATACAAAATTTCAATATACCATGCTTAGGCCGAATATTCATCTTCCTTATACAAGTCCACACATTTCATTTATTTCACATTTTAGTCCCTCAATTTATTATTTTTACAAATTAGCCCTAATTACTCAAAATTATCAAAAATTCAAATACAAAACATGTTAATCTATCACATATCTTTTATTTTCCAGCATCAAACAATAAACATCAGAAGCTTTCAACAATGGAAACATACAAAATCATTATCAAATGAAAAAAATTAAGACATGGGCTTGATAGGTAACATAGCAACGATCTCAAAAACGTAAAAATTATCAAAAACCGAGCTAAAACTCACCTTGAATTAAGCTTGCTAATGACCGAACCCTTAAGATTTTTGTTTCTTTTCTTTCTTACAACATTCGGCCATGTCAAAGAATGAATGCGTGGCTTATTTTTTTATGTTTTATTATAATAACATATTAATACATCAATTACATTTTAACCTTTATAAATTAATATGAAACTTTCTATTGGTTGTCCTCAACCGTGCATGCTATAATTAAATGGCATAATTGCAACATAAATACTTCATATTATAAAGACAACAACAATTAGGCAGTTTCACATTTAACCATCAAATTTTCATTTTACGTGATTAAGCCCTTTTATTAAATCGGGCACTCAAACGATAAAATTTTTGAATGAAATTTTCACACACATAAATTCACACATAATAAACACAAAAAATAATTTTTTTAAAAATTTTTCTGACTCAGATTCGTGGTCCTGAAACCACCATTCCAATTAGGGTCTAAATCAACCTGTTACATTGAAAAACCCTGGCTATGGAGAGCATACAAATTTCGGCAGCATGGAGAATAAGAATGGCTGATTTTTGGCCTATTTTTCCATTTTTATTAAGTTTATTTGCAAATGACCAAAATGTCCTTCCTTACAAAACTTTCAAAATTTTTCATGCATGCCCATTTTTGTCCAAAAACTTAGAAATTGGGCAAATTGTTATTTAAGGCCTCCTAATTAATTATCCAAAACAATTTCATACAAATTTCTTCTAGAACCTAAGTTTTGCAATTTATTCAATTTAGTCCCTAGTTTCCAATTAGACACCTTATACTTAGAATTTCTTTATGAAACTTTAGCACATTCTTACTTTCATATTCTAAACTTCATAATAATCATAAAATGAATATTTTAACGTCAGATTTCTGGTCCCGAAACCACTATTCTGACTAAGCCCTATTTCGGGATGTTACATTTCTCCCCCCTTAGGGACTTTCGTCCTCGAAAGTTTTACCAGTAAACAAGTTTGAATATTAACTTCTCATGGTTTCTTTAGGTTCTCATGTGGCCTCTTTCACTCCATGTCTATGCCATAGGACTTTCACCAAGGCTATATTCTTATTCCTTAACTGTTTGACTTCTCGAACCAGAATCTTGACCAATTCTTCTCCATAGGTCATATCCGATCTAATCTCAACTTTCGTCGGTGAAATCATGTGGGAGGGGTCTGATCTATATCTATGTGACATGGATACATGGATACATCATGAATATTTTCCAATTAGGTTGGCAATGCCAAACGATAGGCTAATGGTCCAACTCTTTCCGTAATCTCATATGTCCAATAAATCGCGGATTCAATTTACCTTTTCGACCAAATCTTAAGACCTTTTTCCACGGGGACACTTTCAAAAACACTTTGTCTCCAACTTGGAATTCAATTTAATTTATTTTCAGATCGACATACGACTTTTGCCTATTCGATACTGCTTTCAAGCGATCACGTATCACTTTAACCTTTTCTTCAGTTTCCTTGACTAGGTCAATTCCGTGAATCTGGTTTTCTTTGAGTTCTGTCCAATACAGTGGAGTTCGACACTTCCGACCATACAGGACCTCATAAGGTGCCATGTTCAAACTCGCCTGAAAACTATTATTGTAAGCAAATTCCACTAATGGCAAGTACTTTTCCCAACTACCTTGGAACTCAAGGATGCAACATCGCAACATATCCTCCAGAGTCTGAATCGTTCACTCAGACTGACCGTCAGTCTGTGGGTGGAAAGTCGTGCTAAAATTCAACCTTGTGCCCAAGGCTTCTTGTAGTTTCTTCCAAAATCTCGAAGTGAATCTCGAGTCCCTATCCAAAATAATCGATAATGATACCCCGTGTAATCTCACAATCTCAGACATGTACAAGTTGATCAATCTATCAAGAGAGTAATCTGTTCACACAGGAATGAAATGAGCTGACTTCGTTAGCCTGTCCACAATAAGCCAAATAACATCTTTCTTCTTTGAGGTTAACAGTAATCCTGTCACAAAATCCATGGTAATCCTATCCCACTTCCATTCGGGGACCATCACAGGCTATAATAAACCCAAAGGTACTTGGTGTTCAGCCTTGACCTGTTGACATATCAAGCATTTCGACACAAATTCAAAGATATCTCTTTTCATGCCTTTCCACCAATACATTTGTTTAAATCATTGTACATCTTGGTACTTCTTGGATGAATAGACAAACAACTATCATGTGCCTCTTACAAAATTTTTTGAATAAGTTCGACATCTTTATGTACACAAACTCTGTCTTGGAATATCAAGTAACCATTGGAACTAATCCAAAAAACTAATTCAATGCCTGGCTCGTATTGAGTTCTCTTGGCTTATAAGTCGATATCATTAATCTGGGCTGCGCAAATCTCTTGGAGAAATGTCGGTCTGGCTCTTAACTCTGCCAACACCAAACCATCATCAGACAATGCCAACCGAGTGTTCATAACCCTCAATGCGAACAAGGATTTCCTACTCAAGGCATCGGTGACCATATTCGCCTTTCCCGGGTGATAATGAATTATCAGCTCATAATCCTTAATCAACTCTAACCACCTTCGTTGCCTCAAGTTCAATTCTTTTTGAGTCATCAAGTATTTTAAACTTTTGTGGTTGGTGAATACGCGGCAAGTTTCACCATACAAATAGTGTCTCCAAATCTTCAAGGTGAATACAATAGTTGTAACACCCTAAACCCGGCCTAGACGTTATGACCGTATCTGGTGTGTCACATTAAAATGATTTTTCTAAAAACTTTATCTTATTAATAAATCTCGCTTGAAAGATAAAAGCCCCTTTGTTTAATTTTAAAGTCAACTTAATTATTTGTTAACCATTTTAAACCAGCCTTACTTTTAAAAACATGTTTGTTGCGGAAGCATTTCAACAATGTTACGAAAACGTGATGTTATGAAAACAGATATCATTTTGGAAAACCGTGCTCTACTTTTAATAGAAATAAATCATAATAGTTAAAAACCCCTAAATTAAAAGCTAGAAAATTAAAGAAAAGGCCTTATTACATCAAAAACCCAAAGAGAAAGTAATTTAAGTAATGTAAAAAGTAATTTAAGTAATGTAAAAGAAAATACAAAAATTTAAAGCTGTTCGTATTTTGGCCACCTCCGAGTCCTCTCATACATCGAACCACCTATTGAGGATTACCTGAAAAATTTAAAAGACGGGGTGAGTTTATGAAAACTTAGTGTGCACAACCCTTATCGATCATAAAGCATGCATCACATCAATTTGGGCCTAAGCCCATTACAATAACAGTGGCACTTGGACCTTAGCCCATGTCACAATCAGAATCAGATTATGCAATGCACAAATACCCAACCAACCCTGCACTCCGTATCCCATCCAACCCTAAACTCTTGTGGGGACTTAATCGATCCACCCATCCCTACACTCCTGATGTAGCACCGGTTGCAACACTAACCAATTTCGTAGTAGAGCTGCCAATCACATGATGGCTTTAAGCCGCCAGTGGATCCACAGTCGTCAAGCCACCATGCAACCTTAACAAATTATATTCTTCCTCCAAATCAGAATCCCAATCCCCATGTAGTATATCATGTCATAAATATTACACGTATGCAAAGTGTCATATTCAGTATAGTCATACAAATATCATACACTCATCAGTCAACCTACCTCTAGGGGTATAATGGTCATTTCCAACTATTAGGGGTAAAACAATAATTTTACCCCTTAGAGGTATTTTGATCATCTTACTTATTTTGGGGTCTCGATATAGATAATGACCTCTTTGAAAGTCTATAGTCACCTCAAGTGACTTAGATAACCTAATTGGTTGAAACGGTGTAATGGGCCCAAAGCCCAACATTCGACCCAAGTGGCCCCACACGCTCGTGTGGCCCATTTAGCCCAGATTTAGTCATGGCTATGCGAATTCTATAGCCCAATCCAATATTTTCTATCTTTCGTGAATTTTAATCCGTGTGGGGCCTATGAGCCCGTTGGGCCCACACGGTTCATTTTGGCCCATCGAGGCCCATAACAACCTAAGCCCACGAGAACACTTATGGTGGCCTCTACCGTCTATCGCCCATGATTTGTGGGCTCAGCTCTCCACACGAGCAATAGCACACTCGTGAGGCCTCGAATGCTGAAGTTTCAGGTTTTTGGCTTTTGTCGATTCACAGTAAAGAGGGGTGCGAATACACACCTCTTTGGCTTTGTTAGAAACAAATTGGTGTACGATTGCACACTTTTATGCAACCACCTCAAACTCCTTAAGCGCCCAACCTACAACCGTCCCAACATACGATCAGCCCATCATTTATCAGTGTTTAAAACACTTAACCCAAATAGAAAATACTACAAACCTCGATTGTACGAACTACGACTTGTTCCTTTAGATCATAGTTTAAATTGATCACACATTTTTTTGCTGAGAAACTGCAATAAAAAAAGATCTTAATAGATGGAATCGATTATAGTTGAGGATTAAACTCATGAATAATAACTTTACAGAAAAATAGGACCATCCAACCTATGCCTATAAGGCAGGATACTTAAATTACCTTAATTGATTAGTGGGTGACAAGGTTTCGATAGCTAGAGAATTTATGCACTTTCACTCCTCAAAAACACCTAAAAACAATGAACACACATTAAGGGGAAGGAGTCACCATTCGGCAATCACAGAATACTAAGAGAAGGAGTATTCAGATTTTAGAAGAAGACAGAAGAAACAGATTTGTCAGATCACTTAACAGAACACTTACCGATTCGTCAGAACACTTGTAGACCGAAACGATTTACCAATACTAGAGAAGAATAATATTCAGCCAACCACTACCCAAACTGCTTGAGAAAGATCAAAGAAGAATAACTTTCGGTTTAGAAGTAGAATAGAAGAAAAAGGGAGAAAAATGAATGAAAGGGGAAGAAAAAGGAAAGTTGGCTATCAAAGAAAATTGAAAGAATAATGATAAGAGGAAGATGTATTTGGCAATGTCAAGAGAGTAGTGAAAAAAGAAAAACTGTGTTCGATAGAGAATGAGAAATGACTAAAAGAAGAACAATGTCGCGAGAGGCACAAACCGAAACAACCAAATGCCGAAATTGACTAAAGGAATTCGGCTACCACTTGCAAAAAGGAGAAAAGAACCCTCTTCCAAAACACTCACAAATACCCAAAATGGTTAGTTTTTCCAAAAGCCAAATTAGAGATACCAAATGGCACCAACATCCCCAGACTCATCAAACTCCTAATTCCTCTCTACAAATCTCTCTGCAATCCTCTCCATAATTTCCTCCTTGATATCCTCCACCTATCACTCCACCACTCATTCATCACAATTTTACTGCAACACAACCACTGGCCGAACCAAGTTGCAAAATAAATACCTCATTTGCGCTATGCCAACATTCAAACCTTAGACCTCAAGGTTCATTTACACGCCACCTTGCCACTAGACCACAAGGCTTTTTGTGACTTAAGACAAGCGCAATTATTTATAAAGCCTATGTTCTAGAGTCCAAATTCATTTAAGAGCTAATTTAAAAATTTTGCAAAGGCCAAGACTTGGACCCAGGCTTCTCAAACACTCCAAAGCCCCTCAAATCACTTAGCTAGTAAAGCAACATGAAATTTGTGTCACTTTCTTGCTTAACTAAAATATTTATGAGAAGTCTCCTAACTGCTCCCATACTCAAGGCCCAATACTTCTAGGCCCAATTTTGGAGCATTAAAATGGCAGCTAGCTCCAAGTCATGTGTTGGATAATTCTTCTCGTGTGGCTTTAATTGTCTCAAAGCATAGGCTATTACTTTGCCCTCTTGCATAAGTACGCAACCCAGTCCATTCAAGGACGCATCACTATAGACCACGATTTTTTTTCCCGGTTCGAGTTGCACTAAAATTGGAGCTTCAGTCAACAACGTCTTTAATTTCTCGAAACTCTGCTGACACTTCTCTAACCATTCCAACTTAACGTATTTTTGCAGCAACCTCGTCAACGGAGTTGCAACCATCGAAAATCCTTTTACAAAGCGTCGATAGTAACTGGCTAAGCCCAAAAAGCTTCTAACCTCAGTTACATTCTTCAGCGGTTACCACTCGACAATAGTAGATATCTTATTTGGATCAACTCGGATACCATCACCCAACACAATGTGACCCAAGAATCCTACCTCTCGGAGCCAAAACTCGTTTTTACTGAACTTAGCATACAATTTCTTGTCTCGTAAAGCCTGTAAAACAGTGTTCAAATGTTCCACATGTTTAGCCTCATCCTTGGAATAGATCAAGATATCATCAATAAATACCACAATAAACTTGTCTAAGTATGGTCGAAATATCCTATTCATCAAGTCCATAAACACAGCCAGAACATTTTTCAATCCAAAAGGCTTGACTAGAAATTCGTAATGGCCATACCTCCATCTAAAAGCAGTCTTAGGCACGTCTGACTCTTTAACTCACAACTGGTAGTAGTCGGATATCAAATCTATCTTTAAAAACACTGTGGCTCCCCTAAATTGATCAAAAAAGTCGTCGATCCTTGGCAAAGGATACTTATTCTTGATAGTTACCTTGTTGAGTTGTCGGTAATCTATACATAGCCTCATCGAGCCATCTTTCTTCTTTACGAACAATACGGGAGCACCCCAAGGTGAAAAGCTCGGTCTTGTGAAACCTTTATCGATCAGTTCTTGCAACTGTGACTTTAACTCCTTTAACTCAGTCGGGGTCATCCTATACGGGGCAATAGAAATGGGCGATGTTCCATGCACTAGCTCAGTACCAATCTCTACCTCTCTAGCAGGAGGTAATCTGAGTAACTTTTCCAGAAACATGTCTGCATACTCGCATACTATCGGTATCGACTCAATTTTCAACTCAGATTCTTTGGTATTAAACACAAAAGCAAGATAAGCTTTGTACCCCTTTCTCATATACTTTTGAGCTATCATTGAGATAACCACAACCGGCGGTGTATCCAACTCACTTGAATCAATCCGAAAAGTCTCACTATCTGAGCATTTCAATTCAATATACTTGCTACCTTAATTTACAAACACATCGTGCACAGCTAACAAATCCATGCCAAGTATCACATCAAACTCATCAAATGGCAATAGCATAAGTTTAGCTGGAAAACAATGACCTTGAATCATTAAGGAACAATTCTTACAAAATTTATCGACTAAGACAGACTTGCCTAGAGGGTTCGAAACTTTAATCATAAATTCCGTAGGTTCCACAGACATATTCATGCTAGACACCAATTTCATGCAAATATACAAATGGGTTGATCAGGGGTCAATCAAAGTAATGACATGTGCATTATGAAGAGAAAAAGTACCCGTAATGACATTAGGAGCTGAGGCTTCCCCTCTAGCGCGTATAGCATAAGTTCTCGCTGGAACTCAAGCCTCTGATTTTGTAGTAGTATCCTTGGCAACAATTCAACTGCCACTTGCACTTTCGGGATGTCTCGGAGGTCTACCTCGAGAATTAGGAGCACTCGACTTCGGGGCTAGCTCAATCTCTTTATCAGCTCGTTTTGGGCAATCTCTAAGGAAGTGGTCAAGAGAACCACATCTATAGCATGCTCCGCTCTTCATTCGACACTCTCTTTGTTGTAGCTTTTACATCTCGGCTTTTGTTCATCTACATTTCCCACGCTAGTTACCATAGGGGAAGAAGATTTCGAGTTATGACGTTTGGAGCTTCTTGCTCTACTCGAATATCCCACCGATGCAGTGGAGCATTCTTGTTGACTTCTTGATTTCTTTGTGGGAAATGAGTGTGTTTTGCTGCTAGATCTCTTACTCGAAACTCGAGCTGCTCTCTTAGCCTGTTTCTTTTCATTGTTAAGATCTTCGGCCTTCTTGGCCTGGTCTGCTAATGCAACAAATTCTTGTATCTCAAGGATCCCGATTAACAATTTAATTTTCTCATTCTGACCTTCCTCGAAATGCTTACACATTTCTACCTCTGTTTGGACCCATTCCTTTGCGTATTGGCTTAATCTTACGAATTCCCTTTCATATTCTGACATAGTTCTATTTCCTTATTTTAGTTACAGGAACTCTTTCCTTTTCTAATCTAAAAAGCTTTGACTGATGTCTTTTTCCTAAATTCGGCTTGTAAAAATTCCCACGTAAGGTTCTCTTTTGGGGCCATTGAGGATACGGTCTTCCACCAATGGTATGCAGTGTCCTTCAGTAGTGACACCGCACATTTCAAACTCTCCTTAGGAGTGCACGACAGTTCGTCAAGAACTCGCATAGTATTTTTGAGCCAGAACTCAGCACATTTTGGGTCGTCATTAATCGTGGCTCTAAACTCTTCAGCCCCATATTTCCTAAGTTTGTCAACCGGAGCATTACCCAATCTAATAGGTTTAACAACCCGTGGTACCTCTTTAGTTCGTGTAGCAGGTGGGGGAGGTCGTGGTATTTCAGGATGGTTTCTCAAGTATTCCCCAAACAAATCATCCATCAATTTAAAAAAGGCGACTCTCGCCTCTTTCCGACCCTCAGACATAGGCCTCCTACTACTACTAGAAATAGCTCGTTGAACGAAAGCTGAGGCATGGCTCTCGGCTCCCTCGGACTCATCTTGGGCTTGATTGGAAGACATTTACTATGTCTAAATACAATTTAAAAAGGTTAGGAGATATCACACTATCATAACTTGTATAATGGCATGTATAGCTAGACTCGATACATGCTACGTTAGTTCGAGAATCGACTAAACTGTAGCTCTGATACCACTAAATGTAACACCCCTCATCCGTATCTGACGCCGGGACAAGGTTCGAGGCATTACCGGACTTAACATACAAAATTTCATAAAATTGGATCCTAAAATTTCGTTCAAAATTTATAAATTTATTCAAAATCATGCGTATTGTCCCTTATATGGACCTACGAAGCCCAAAACATACATTGAGGCGGTTTGAGACTAAACTGCAAAACCTAAAAGTTTTTTTACGAAACAGGGTCACATGCCCGTGTGGGTGCAAAGACATGCCCAGGTGCCCTTGGGACGCTCGTGCTCTTGGGCCGTGTAACTCTCTGTTTATGACGTCATAAATAATTTAAGATCACACGGCCAAGTCACACGCCCGTGTGGCAAATTTAATTTTTTGAATTAAAGTGCAAACTTCACATGGCCTGGGCACATGCCCATGTCTTAAGGCCGTGTCCTCCACACGGTTGAGACACACGACCGTGTCCCTACCCGTGTGTTTACTACCATGCATACTGACTTTGAAATTCAAGGTGTAGGGGACACACGGCTAAATGACATGCCTGTGGGAACTGACCGTGTGTCACACACGGCCTAGTCACATGCCCATATTTCTACCCGTGTGGACCAATTGGAGGCTATTTTCCAAGCCATCCCTCAAACTTACAAACACACTTCTAGGTTTCAATGGTATTTAACATAGCCTAATTACACTTTTAAACCATCTTGGTATGGTTTATTGCATGTCAACCTCATCTCATTGGTTTTGCACATACTGGGTTATCCTTTTGTATTAAGGATTATCATTCACATAGTGTTCCTTACACTTAGGCCATATTATAACCACATATCACATGGAACTTTTAAGCATAAACATGTAAATTATGTAGGCTTACAACCTACATCAATAATGGCCACATTTCATAGCCATATACAAAATAATTAGCATAACATTTTAAGCCATTACTTTGGCCTGTCAAATGACACATATAACCAAAATGAACAAAAAACCTATACATGCCATCATAACAAAATGAAAGATTCTATATACCAAATCAAAACAATTTGATAGTGTGGTGATTTCTCCAACCGTCTTCCAATCTTCATGAGTCCTCGAGCTCTGTAAGATAGGGAAAAGAGAGGGGTAAGCATTTTCACACTTAGTAAGTTTGAATAACTGGAAGGCAAACTTACCAGTTATTTAGCATAAAACCATATTTGATATTCAATCTAACAAATATAGTATAGTTTCCCTATCATATACTCTCAATCATCAAGTTAGTCTCATGTCAATACATTGTAGCAATAAGCTTGGATGAGCTCATCAATTCAAACATTTCCAGTACGTCTCTCATCTTAGTCTCGTTGAATCCCTCAGAAATCTCGATGAATATTCTATTAACCGTCAAATCATGCAAGTGATTGTTCTGAGTATGCACTACCGCGAACCTCACTCTCTTACGGCGGGATTACTAGTCCAAGCTAAATCCCCCGTAGTATAAACTCATAGAGCATTGTCGGGAAGTCCAGGCTAAATCACTTGTAATGACAATTACTCTCATGAGCTCGGATCTGAATTACCAGTTCAGGCTAAATTCAGTCCAAATCAGATTACCCGTCTGGGCTAAATCCATTTCAGCACGCATATTCTTCAAGAGGCTCGATCACTAAAGGAACACCCATCCGGGCTAGATCCTTTTTACCGTCAATACATTTTTGAAAATCCATAAGATATCCTTTTTATTCAACTGGGACATTTTATCAATCTTTTCATTAATACAACATTTTCATAAGTCATACCACAAAGAATATCAATGTTATAATTCATACATGAATACACATTTTAAATGCATTTAAATAGTCTATATTTAAGTTACACAAACTTACCTGGTAGTCGTTTTGGGTTAGTATTTCGGTTACACTGAAACCTTTTATTTTCCACGGTCAACCTCTGGAATTGGTCTCTCGGGGTCTATATCAATAAAAATAAATTATTAATACCTTACATTGTGCATTTTTGGCCTAAAATTTCATCCTAGGGCAAATTGACCATTTTGCCCCTAACTTTTCACCACTTTTACAAATGAGTCCCTAGACTCGTATAATGAAATGCATGAAATTTCTAGGTTACCCAAGCCTAGTCGAACATTTTTCATGCTTATAGAAACCCACATTTTCCTTCATTTCACATTTTTTACCCATTTTTACAACTTTTACAATTTGGTCCCTTAAGCCATTTCCACGAAAAACTTCCTAGTTAAAGTTGTTTACCATCCTTTAAACTCTCATATTCCTCCATGAATCATCAAAAAACAAGCATCTCATGCATGGGTAATTTTCTAAACATGAACCCTAGCTTGAGATATGTGTAGAAATAGATAGAGTATGATACGAGGATATCAAAAATACAAAGAACATTGAAAACGGGTTAGAGAGCACTTACTTTGAGCTTGAAAATGTTGAAAACCCTAGCTATGGAGAGCATGAAAATTTTTGCAGCATGGAGAAGAAGAATGGCTGATTTTTGGCCTATTTTCCCCTTTTTATTAAGTTTATTTGCAAATGACCAAAATGCCCTTCCTTACAAGACTTTCAAAATTTTCCATGCATGCCCATTTTTGTCTAAAATCTTAAAATTTTGAAAAATTTCTATTTAAGCCCTCCTAATTAATTATCCAAAGCAATTTCATACAAATTGCTTCTAGAACCCAAGTTTGGCCATTTATTCAATTTAGTCTCTAATTTCCAATTGGACACCTTACACTTAGAATTTCTTTATGAAACTTTAACACATGCTTACTTTCATATTCTAAACTTCATAATAATCATAAAATGAATATTTTAACATCAGATTTGTGGTCCCAAAACCACTATTCTAACTAGGCCCTATTTCGGGATGTTACATAGCTGCTCCCATCTTCTTCTCTTCTAAATTGCTCCACCAGATTCTATTGCAGAGAGAGTAACTACTCTCTTTCTTTTCTTTTCTCTTCATAATCTATCCTCTCCTTTTTTATCTTCTCTCTTCTTCTTTTATAGGGTAGATTCGCCCCTCTCAGCACACATATTTTGCTTCTCTTTTTTAGGGTAATTTATTTGGTACACATACAGCTGGCTGAGAGTGACGTGGATTGAGTGCTGCGTCATCTTCCTGGAATTGCCATGGCATTTCTATTGACAATCTATCCCACCATTTACTGTGGTAATGTTTCACCTCATTCGTTCTTTTTTTCCTTTTTCTCTCTTCTTTTTTTTGCCTCTTTCATCCTACCTGTACCTATTACCAAAGACTACCAAACCTCTTTCCAGTAATTAAAAGTAACATAAATTTACAATTGAAACACAATCCAAGCTTTAGTATGTAATGCTCTAGTAGTAAGTCTAAAATGCAAACATATTTTCTTAATTACAAGCAAATGCTTTAGTTTAGAGTTCTGAAATATAACTCTTTTTAAGAGTTATCAATTACCCACTAAAGACCCAAGATTGCATTTAAGACTTTTTCTAGAAGTCTTTAACTCATTTAGACAACAAGGTGTTCCTGAAGACACTTTGCGGCTTAAATTATTCCCATACTCTTTGAGAGATCGTGCAAGAGTACGGCTAAATGTTTTACGTCGAGAACAATGGCATCATAGAATGATATTTGCCAAGCTTAGAAATGACATCACCAAATATGAATGCCAAGCTTAGAAATGACATCACATCTTTTTGGCAACCGGACGATAAAACACTATATAAAGCTTGGGAACAATTTAAAGAATTACTTTGAAAATGTATGATGCATGGATTCTAGTACTGGATGCAAATAGAATTATTTTATAATGGGTTGAATGCGCATACGAGGATGGTAGTTGATGCTTCTGCCAATGGGACCTTGTTGGATAAATCTTATAATAAAACATATGAGATTTTGGAAAAGATTGCGAATAATAATTATCAATATCCTACCACGAGAGTTGGGATGGGTAAGAAAGCTCCTGGTACCATGGAGCTTGATGCAATCACTTCATTGATAGCCCAAGTATCTTCTTTAGTTAATATGATCAAAATAATAGAGAAGCCCACTACAATCCAGGAGATGAAATCAGTCGAACTATCGTGTGTTTATTGTAGTGAAGACCATGTGTTTGATGAATTCCTATCAAACTCAGCATTTGTATACTACATAGGTAATTTTAACTAGAATAATAACCCCTATTCCAACACCTATAATCCGGGGTGGGAGCAATATTCAAACTTTAGTTGGAATAATCAAGGTGCAGGGAATTTAAACAATGTTGTGAGAAAGAATGCTAATAGTGCATCACCTGGTTATAATCATCCTATGCCAAGGCAAAATGTTCAATAGGGCCAAGCATCATCTTTTACCTCCATTGAAGCCTTGTTGAAGAAATATATGACCAAAAATGATGCTATAATTCAGAGCTAGGCTTTGTCCCTCAGAGCTCTTGAGAATCAACTAGGGCAGATAGCGAATGCTTTAAAATCGAGGCCACAAGGAGCATTGCTAAGTGATACTGAGAATTTGAGAACACAAGGGAAGGAATAGTGTAAGCCCATCACTCTTAGAAGTGGACACAGTTGGATTATATTGTTCAAGATATCACTATAGAAGAGGACAACTCCAGACTCAACCATGGAAAGAATTCAGAATCAACTGAAAAGCATACTTGACCCAAAATGGGTAAACAAAAAAATGTTGCAATAAAATCAGATCATGTTGCCAACAAAAATACCACAGCAAAACAATATTAGCAACATAAAGGATGACCGCTTCTACCTTTTCCTCAGTGATTCCATAATTCTAAACAGGATGTTCAGTTTAAAATATTTTTGGATATTTTGAAGCAACTCCATACCAACATACCTCTAGTAGAAGCTTTGGAGCAGATTCCTAATTATGTAAAGTTTATGAAAGATATACTATCAAAGAAGCGTAGATTAGGAGAGTTTGATATTGTTCCTCTCACTGAAAGGTGCACAACAATGTTGATGAATAAATTACCTCCAAAGTTGAAGGACTGAGGGAGTTTCACTATCCCATGTTCAATTGGAAATCATTATATTGGTAAGACATTAAGTGATTTAGGAGCGAGTGTAAATCTAATGCCTATGTCTATTTTCATAAAGTTGGGAATTGCAAAAGCAAGACCTACTACGGTTACGTTACAATTGGTTGATCGATCATACACACATCCGAAAGGTAAAATTAAAGATCTGCTGGTAAGAGAAGATAATTTTTTTCTTTTAGATTTCCTTATTTTAGAATGTGAAGTTGACCAGGATTTGCCAATTATTCTTGGAAGATCTTTTCTTGCTACTAATAGAACTTTAATTAATGTGCAGAAAGGCGAACTGGTCATGAGGGTAAATGATTAGCAGATCACTTTAAATGTATTTGATGCCTTGAGATGTGCTTATGGGAATGAAAAATGCCACACCATTGGGTTGATAGAAACAACAGTAGAGGAAGAGTTTACAAAATTTTACCGCAATAATTCTAATAGTGATGAAGACTCACTTGAGCGGAGTGACGCAGTAATTTTTAAGGACATTGGTGAACTTATAGAAGCCAAGCAGTTTATGGATAGACCAGAGAAGAAGTTTGAATGCTTGGATTTATCATATCATTCTTTTAATCCTTCTAAACCTTCTATAAAGGAACCTTTCACACTAGAGTTGAAACCTTTGCCACAACATTTAAAATACGCATATTTGGGAGACAACAGTACTTTGCCGATAGTAATTTCTACTAAGTTGACACCTGAGCAAGCGGTCAAGTTGTTAGAAGTCCTTCGGCAATCTAAGAAGGAATTAGGACGGACCCTTGCTAATATAAAAGGAATTAGTTCTACTCTTTCCATGCGTAAAATTTTGTTGGAGGAATGCCATAATAATTCTATTGAACAACAAAGAAGACTGAATCCGATTATGAAAGCAATTGTCAAGAAAAACAATTATCAACTGGCTTGGGGTTGGCATTATTTACCCGATTTTAGACAGCTAATGGGTGAGTTATGTACAATGTGTACCCAAGAAAAGATGTAACAACCTGTTTTTAGTCAAATCAGAATAGTGATTTTGGAACCACAAATCTAAGGTCAAAATAATTATTTTATTATTTTGAGGTTTATAGCATGATAGTATGAATGTGTGAAAATTTTGTTAAGAAATTTTATTGTTTAAATGCTTAATTTGATAAAAAGGACCAAATCGCGTAAAGTGTAAAAGTGGAGTTCTATTAGCTAAAGGTGTCTAATAGCTATGGAATCTTAAATTAGAGGTCTTTAAGTTGTAATTAGACCATGTTTTATATGAGTGGACAAAGATGTGCATGTATTAAGTGATTTTAATGAATTATAACAAAGGTTATTTAGGTAAATTATCAAATAAACATAGTAAAAATAAGTAAAATAATTATATCATCTTCTTCAATGGTTTCTTTAACCAAAATTGAAGAACAAAAGACACCATTTTAGGTTTAATTCATTTGGATACAACAATTGCTTGCATGTAAGTGATTTTGACTCGATTTTTAATGATTTCTATGTTTTCGGAGTTGTTGTAACTTAATCTAGCTAGCCCAGGGACTAATTAGCAAAATTTTTAAAGGTTTAGGGTTTTTCCATTAATGAATATAGGTGTATTTTGAGTTTTGATGATTGAAAATGTATGCTTGTTGTTAGATAAACAACATTTGTAAAGTGATTTTTGGTAAAATTGTTAATTAGGGATTAAATTGTGAAATGTGTAAATTTTGTGGTTAAATTGTGAAATAAATGAAAAATATGGGCTGCTATGGATCTATATGAAATTTGGCTAGCATGGGTAGGGACGTAATTGCATGAATTTGTATTTTTATGAGATAAGGACTAAATTGTAAAAATGTTGAAATATTAAAGGTAAAAGTTTAAAGTTGGCATAATGTGATTTTTAGGCTAAATTGAATAGAATGATAATTAAATAAGTTAAAATTGATATTATATAGATCAAGAAAAATGAATTTCGGATTTAGATCGGTTGAAAAACAAAGTGTTGGACTAATCAATCCATTTCATCATTTTTGCATTCGAGGTAAGTTTGTATGTTAATCAGCATTGTTATAATTGTGTTTTGAATTCTTTATTATTGAATTTAACTATGAATATGACTTTACAGATATGTTCGATGAAGATTCGGCAAAGTGAAATCCCGATTGAACCTTAGGAATAGATTAGGATACAAATGACATGTCATTAGGAGTTATGTGATTTGGGCGTTGGTCCGTAAGTCCTACCGGTGGCTAAGTTATTTGACATGTGTTGCAGATTCTTATTAGCTTGTGTGAGTAGCACCGTGTAGCTATGTCATGATCGTTATCTTGTGTGAGTAGACCTTTTAATAGCTTGAGAGTGAGTATTATATGTGATATGAGATTGAGATAGCTTCGGCTATGTATTGGCACTTAGGGTGCGAGATTCCCGAGTATCATATAGTATTCCAAATGGTTCAATATGTATATCAAGGATCTTGATGAGTATGAAATTGATACGAGCTTACTAAGCTTTATAGCTTACTTTGCTTATTTTTTCGTGTTTTATAGTGAACATCGAAGCTAGATCGGATTGGGAGTCATCGGAGATTGCATCACACTATCGAGCTTCCACTTTAGTACTTTTGAGCTTATGTTTTTGGTTACATGGCATGTATAGGAGTTTGGTCATTTTGGTATATAGTTTGGTAATAGATTTAGCCATTTGAGTTGGCTTGTAAATGATGAATGGTTTGTTATGTGTATAGCCATGTGATTTGGCTTATTTTGGAATGTATGAGAAATGTATGTTTGATTGTGTAATAAGTCTGGTAATGCTTCGTAACCCTATTTCAGCGACGGATACGGGTGAGGGGTGTTACAAAGGAGGTGCCACAGTAGTGAATACTGATAACAACAAGGTCATTCTGATTCACACTGTCACGGGATGGAGAGTATGCAGGGACTATCGCAAGCTTAACAAGGCAACTAGGAATGACCATTTTCCCCTACCATTTATTGACACTATTTTTTTGGATCGTTATTCAGGGTATAATTAGATTGGCATAGCTCCTAATGACCAAGAGAAGACCACTTTCACGTGTTCATATGGAAATTTTGCATTTAGACGGATGCCATTCGGGTTATGTAATGCCCTAGCAACCTTTCAGCGTTGTATGATTTTCATATTCTCAGACATGGTGGAAAACTTCCTTGAAGTTTTCATGGACAATTTCTCTATGTTTGGCAATGATTTTGAGGATTGCTTAAAAAATCTAGAATTGGTTCTGTGTCGTTGCGAAGAAATAAATCTTATTTTGAACTTGGAAAAATGCCACTTTATGGTTCGTGAAGGAATTGTTTTGGGAAAAATACCACCACAAAAAAGGAGTTATTGGTTGTGGTGTTCGCATTTGATAAATTTTGCTCTTATCTAGTTTGTACCAAGGTCACAGTCTCCATAGATCACTCTGCTATTAAGTATTTGGTGAGCAAGAAAGATGCCTAGCCAAGATTGATGAGGTGGATACTCTTGTTGTAGGAGTTTGACTTGGAAATTAGAGATCGAAAAGGGATTGAAAATCAAATGGCTGATCACTCATCAAAGTTAGAATCTGGAAATGAAGATGGCAATGAATGTAATATCCCGAATTAGGGCCTAATCGGAATAGTGGTTTCGTGACCACAAAATCTGAGATAGAAATAATTATTTTATAATTATTTTGATGTTTATGATATGATTGCATGATTGTGTGAAATTTTCGTGAAGAAATTTTATGCATAAAGTGCTTAAATTGAAATTAGGGACTAAATCGAATAATTTGCAAAACTTGCATTCTAGAAGTTTCTAGTATGAAATTGTTTTGAAATATTAATTAGGAGGTCTTAAATAGCAATCTTACCAATTTCTAAGTTTATGGACAAAAATTGGACATGGATGGAATTTTTGGAAAGTTTAGTAGTAAGGGCATTTTGGTCATTTAGGGGTAAAATGAATTAAAATACAAAATTAAAAGCCAATTTTGCTCATCTTCTTCACCATGGCCGAATATAGCAAGGAGAAACCATGGCTAGGGTTTTTCAAGCTTCGAAGCTCGATTGTAACTCCATTCTAGCCCCGTTTTTCAAGTTCTTTACGTTTTTGGAGTCCCGGTAGCTCGATTTAGCTTATGATAGCAATAATTTAACCTAGGGTTTATATTTGGAAAAATACCCATAGGTGAAATTTGTGTATTTTGGTGTTTCATGATAGAATATAAGGTTTTAAATTATGTTAGACAACTTGTGCTACTTGGTTTTAAGTAAAAACGAGCAAAATGGCTTAATCGGTAAAAATACCTAATAGTCATAAGTACATGTTAGAGTGAGAATTTGATGTTGCCATAGAAAGAAAAAATGATCAGAATGTCATAAAACATAAGAAAATAGGCTGAAGTTTAATTTATGAGCTTTGGGGCAAAAGTGTAAATATGCAAAAGTTTAGGGGCAAAATTGTAATTTTTCCAAAATATGATTTTGGGTCAATTTGAATAATGTGAGTCCTAATTAGACTATATTTTAAATGACAGAGCAAGGAAAACTGAAATTCGGGCTAAAATGGGGAAAATACCAAGTTGTGGACGAAATGGTAAAAGTAGCCATTTTCGCATACTAGGTAAGTTCATATGTAAATGTTGGTAACATAGTTATTATTTTAAATGTTTTTATGTTATTTAAATGATATGATAATTACTATGAAATATTATACTCGTGATAATTGTTTGATAATATGTCAAATTATGTGATATACTTGGAAAATGTGAAATACTACCGAGTATCGGTACTGGTATTCCGTAGAAGATGGTTGAGACACATGATTGGGAAAAAGGTCCCGTTGAACCTTAGGAATGGATTAGGATACAAGTGACATGTCACTGGGATATTTAGGCATCCGAACTCGTTGAGTTGAGTCCGAGTTCACTTATGGATGCAAATGTCTAAACTCGTTGAGTTGAGTCCGAGTTCATGAGATGTAACTAGGCATCCGAGCTCGTTGAGTTAAGTCCGAGTTCACTTATGGATGCGAACACCCGAGCTCATTGATTTGAGTCCAAGTTCGCTTATGGGCGGGTTACATAGTAGCTTGGCTACATATGTGGCACTTATGTGCAAACTTTCCATCTATCCGAATTATATTCCGATGTGTTCAACGGGTAAAGTTCTACTCAAGTGGAGGAATACTCAAGATGAAAGGGACGTATTGGTAAGTGTTGTGAAATGGATACTTTGAACAGGTATGTACTTAACCCTTGGGTTGAAAAATCGACATAACAATAATATGGTAAGATGATAAATGAAAATATGATATGAATGTCTTGGTGATGATTATGCAAATGATGTTTTATGTTTGCTTATATGGTTATGTTACTTGCTATTTGCATGTGAACTTACTAAGCATTTATGCTTACTCCCTCCTTTTCATTCCTTGTAGTGTTGACAAGCCAGCTCGAAAATCGAGAATGGTAGGAGGCACGCTCACACTTATCCGTATACCATCTTGGCATAATGGCTTGTATATTTTGAGTATGGCATGTATAGCATTATAATCATAATGTATATATGGTCTTATGATATGGTTATTGAGTAGTATAAAAATGCTTGGTAATGATTAGCCATTGGAATGGCTAATTATGATCATATTTGGTGTTATGTATATCAAATTGCTAGTTAATCCATGGAAACCATGAAATAGGTAAAATTTACCATAAAATAGATTCAGACAGCAATAGTGACGTGAATTTGAAAAATCATTAAAAAAATTGTAGAGATATAATTATATGATGAATAAAATATGGAATTTAAGAATTATGAGTCTATTTTCATATGGAAGAAACGAAACAGGTATATGAGTTATATTTTATGAGATGTTTAAATTTTTGTGAAATAGTGCCAGAGCAATTTCTGGATCCCCTGTTCTGACTTTGTAAATTCACCATAAATTGTATAAAAATAATTAGAAGTCATAATTTATATGTAAAGATTTCTTATTGAGTCTAGTTTTAAGAGAAACAAACTTCATAGTCATTTAAATTCTGTACAGAGAGATATTTGATTCGTAATACACAGAGGTCAGAGCAGTCAAACCCTGAAACAGGGGAGACTTTAACTAATAAATTGTACTAATTGGCCGAGCCAAAAATTCTAGAAAAAAATTAGTAAATAGATATATGAGTCTAGTTTCAGGAAAAAATTATGGAATTGGATTTTGAGTTTCAAAACTCGAGATATGAATTTTTAAGCGACTGTGATGTAGTTAGCCAGCTTGTCTGGAATTTCTAAAATTAAATTGTTTGAGCTGTTTAAGCAATGAATTAAGTCTGTTAACACCTCGGTTCGACTCCGACAACGGTCTTGGGTACGAGGTGTTACAATGACAAATTTATTAAAGAAGGTTTTCCAGATGAGCAGTTGCTAGTTGCCATGACATTACCTTGGTATGCCGATATAGTGAACTTTTTAGTAAGTGGTGTGATGGCACCTAATTTCAATAGCCAAAGAAGATCAAAATTCCTTCACGATGCCAATCATTATTATTGGGATGAACCCTTCCTTTTTAAGCATTGTACTGATTAGATAATTAAGAAGTGTGTCACTGACGACAAAATATATAACATTCTATGGCATTATCATTCAGCTCCATACAAAAGACACTTTGGAGGAATGAGAATTGCTGCCAAAGTACTTCTGTTAAGATTTTATTGGCCAAGTCTGTTCAAGGATATTCATGAATTTTATCATTCGTGTGACCATTATTAAAGGACATGAAATCTATCTAGGAGACAGAAAATGCTGTTGCAAAATATTCTGGAGATTGAGTTATTTGATGCATGGGGAATAGACTTTATGGGTCTATTTCAATTGTCAATGGGCAACCTATACATACTGTTGGCAGTGAACTATGTCTCTAAGTGGGTCAAAGTTGCTGCGCTTCCTAATAATGATGTAAAGTCAGTAATAAAGTTCTTATACAAGAACATTTTCACAAGATTTGGTACGCCTAGAGCCATTATTAGTCATGAAGGATCTCATTTTGATTGCAAGCTAGTGGATAATGCCTTGCATCAGTGTGGGGTGAAACATAAGATTGCCACAACATATCATCCCCCAAAAAATGGACAAGCTGAGATTTCTAATAGAGAAATTAAAAAGATTCTAAAAAAAGTGGTGAGCCCAACTTGTAAAGATTGGTCCTCTAGATTGGATGAAGCTTTGTATGTAACGCCCCGAATTTTGGGCCTAGAAGTTTGGGGTTTCTAAGCTTAGGGACAGCGAGAAGGTCACACACATTAGTTAAGTTGTGTAATTTAGTGTCAAGAATGGGCTACTGGTCTGGTGGATAAATGGAGGTTGTGGGTTCGAGTCTTGTATGTGTATGTTGGAACATTTGATTTTGACTGGCTTTAAGTTAGTATTTTTATCGTTTTATAATATTTTTTTAAAACTATTTTCTATTTCAATTTTAGATTCTTTTGTTTTTGGTATTCACGTTCCCCATTTCCTCTGTCTCTGTTGCTTCTTCATATTTTCTTTTTGCTTTTGATAATAATACTCAAAAGAACCGATTTTGGCCTTTTGGCTTCGGAATTGTTGTTTCTCCGTCGTCGCCTCCAATCACGCAATAGGTGTGGGATTTAACTCTGCCTATTCTACTTCCTCTTTTATTTTGCAAACTATTGATTTGGCATCTTTTGGGTATGTGCTAAGCCTTCGATTTTGAGTTTTTAGTCGATGGAAGTGATGAGAAATCGCCACTTTCTAATATTCTTTGATAGGGCAAAGGTTAGAAACGATTCTAGTGGAAAAAACAAAAGTTTCGGGGCTTATTTAAGGTAATTTTGTGACCTCCCCGATGACCACACTAGCGTGTACCGAGGCATACGGCTGTGTGGTTTCAGGAACTAGGCTTTTTGGGCCAAATTGGGTGCCACACGGCTGTGTGGCCGATTTGGGGATTTTGTCAGAATTCACATGGCCATGTCCCTTGAGCATATGGGCGTGTAGGTTTGGAAATTAGAGGTTTTGAGTTTTGGGAGTCACACGGACTGGCTACACGGCTGTATGGCCGATTTGAGGATTAGGGATCCCACACAGGCATGTGTTTTGGAACACACGGCCATGTCTGATGGCATACGAGCATGTGAAACCCTCACATAGCCATGTCTGCCTGCACCTTATTTTAGCGAAATTGGACAGTGAGTTACACGGCTTGTTCACACAACAGTGTCCATGCTTCACAAGGGCATGTATGTAATAGCCTGATTTAGACCCTATTTGGAACAGTGGTTTCAGAACCACGAATTTGAGTCAGAAAAATATTTTAAAATTATTTTTTTGTGTTTATTATGTGTGAATTTATATGTTTGAAATTTTCATGATTTAATTTTGTCATTTGAGTGTCCGGTTAATTAAAAGGACTTAATCACGTAAAGTGAAAATTTGATGGTTAATTATAAAAGGGCCGAAATGAATGTGTCTTTATAAGAGGAATTGCTTATGTTGCAATTATGCCATTTATTTTATGTATGGACGACTTTAGGCATATAATATATAATTTTATTATAAAATCATTAAGGTTAAATATGTAAACTTATTAATATGATAAAGTATTATAAAACATAAAATAAATATAATGCATTCATATTTGTTCTTGGTGACCGAAACTAAAGAAAAGAAAAAGAAATAAAGAAAGCTTAGGTTCGGCCATTGTCCAAGCTTGATTCAAAGTAAGTTCTAGCTCAATTTTTGATAATTTTTACGTTTTTGAGATCGTTGCTATGTTATCTACAAAGCACATGCTTGAATTTCTGATTTTGGTGAATATTTTGAGTTATACCATTGATGAATATTTGAGTTTTGTGATGTTAGTTGGTGAAATATGGAAGATATGTTTTGGATTGATATGTTTTGTATTGGAATTTTTGATGATTTTGAGTAATTAGGACTAAATTGCAAAAATAATAAATTGAGGGACTAAAATGTAAAATAAATGAAATGTATGGACTTGTATGAACACTAGGAACATTCGGCCTAAGCATGGTGTGCAAATTTTGCATGTTTTGTGTTTTATGCAATTTGGACCAAATTGTAAAAAGTGTAAAATGTCAGGGGAAAAATGGTAATTTGCCTATTATGTGTTTTTGGATTAAATTGAATGAAAATATGTTTGAATGAGTTTAATTTGAATATGTTTAGATCAAAAACCAAAGAAATTGGATTTGGATTGGGGGAAAACTAAAGTTGTCGACTAGTCGTCCCGTTCTGTTTTTCACCGTCCGAGGTAAGTTTATAAGCAAATAGATATTGTTAATTCTAATTATATATGAGTTTATAAGCTGAATTTAAATTATATGAGATTATATATGTGAAAGCTGAATGTGAATATGCTTGGGAACTAAATATACGAGTTCGATTCGATCGAGTTACGACTTTCTAAAGCCCCGTTTGAACCATAGGATTCTGATATGTGTTTTTGTGTAAGACCACGTCTGGGACGTTGGCATCGATATATGTGTTTTCGTGCAAGACCACATTTGGGACGTTGGCATAGATATATGTGTTTTCGTGTAAGACCATGTCTAGGACATCAACATCGCATTTGATTCATGTAAGACCCTATTTGGGACAGTGGCATCGATATGACATAACATGTAAGACCACGTCTGGGACGTTGGTATTGTTCGATATATGTGATTATCCGAGTATCTTATTCAATTTTGAATGGTTCAACGGGTAATATCAATGTAAGATCGAATATGATATCGAGCTAAAATGTCAGGTATGTGCTAAGTTAAATGATATAAAAGACAAGGTAAGTATATATATTTGACATGAACAATAGAATTATGCATAATGGAAATAAGAATTATATATGTTTATAAACTTATGTGTATTCGACCAATTTAAAATAATTACATATCGTTGATGTGATGGTATATGAGTTTCGAGTGTGAAAATGTGCATTTGATTAAAGATTATTTGATTCGGTTTAATTGATTCAATATTAATGTTCATTTGATGATTAATTGCTTATGACTTACTAAGCTTTAATAGCTTACTGTGTGTTATGTTTGCCTTTGTTTTATAGATTTCGAGATCTAGTTACGAGCTCAGGGATCGTCAACAAAGTTCATCACACTATCGACTGTTGTTGGTATTTGATATGTTTACACTTGAACTTATGACATGTATAAGCTAGGTTGTTTTTAGTCAAGTTTGAAGTTTGTATATGTTAAGCCATGCGAAAATGGCTAATATGTTATGTGAGTATATGAAACTTTAGTCAAGTTATATGTGTTATATGCTTTGGAAATGGTTGGTGATTTTGGTTTTGATTGGTTGAATCGGTCAGGGTACATATATGTGTTGTATTAGATTACATGGTTCGGCTTGTTGATTAGGTTAATTGATGACTTAGTAATTTGGAATGGGATAAGTATATTTTGGTAAGTACGTTCCTTGGTCTAAATGTTTGTGATATTTAGGTAAATGATTTGGTAATGGGAAATGGTAAGTATAATGTATAATCGATTTAATAGATAGCTCATTTTGAAGATATGAAATGTGATATAATTTGAAAGGTAAATGATAGTAAACTTTGGTTTAGTATTGAGTTAAAATGATGGATATGTTTAGTTGTAGTTTTGATGTTTTGGCCATTATATATGTTTATATGTGAATTATGGTTATTATATATATTTGACAATGTTGATGAAAACATACCAATGTATATGTGTTTGGTATCAATGGTATGATGTGAATTTGTGGTTGGACATGTCATTGAGTGATATGCTTAATATATAAGTAAAATATACACATTATGTAAATGGCTATAATTTGATATATTGATATTCGACTATGTAATGAAGTAGGTATGGATAATATTTGTATGTCTTTGATCATTGATGGTAAATATGATTTTAAGTGTAATGAAAAGCTTGTGAAATGACCATGTTATGATTTGGAAAATAATTGAATTAACTTTCGATGGATTTTAACTAATTGATGAGACATGTATTGATATTTAAGTTGGATTGATTTGGCTATATGGATTTGTTTATATAATTAGTCGAGTATGTGACCTTTAACTTAGTTTTGAATATGACTTTTGTAAATTTGATTGATATGTGATAATAGTATGCTAAAAATTTTAGTTGGTATGCTAAAAATGTGGGACGAATAGTTAATATGTATTATAACTATATATATGTATATAATTGATGTGTTGATGTGAAGGATAAGATATTATGTTTGATTATTAGGTTTGATTATTGAAAATGATTATTAAAAAGGTTTGATTATTATTGAATGTTATTTAATTTATATCTAACCTGTAATATTTGATCTGATTTAGTATAAGTTTAGTTGTGATAATTTAAGATGATTTATAACTATGTGTATCTACAATTATCCGAAGTTGTGTTTAGTTTGGTAATACCTCGTAACCCTTTTCAGCGACGGATATGGGTTAAGAGTGTTACAGTGTCCTCTGTCACGGTCGTGTGCTACCCTTCGCACGGGCATTTGGACCCCCACACGGCCTGGATTGCTCCACACGGCCGGAGCACACGGGCGTGTAGCCTTATCTCACCAAATAATGATTTTAGGTCAAATTTAAATGTAATCGTAACTCTGTGTGTTCCAACCCTCGACTGAGCTCTAGTGAGGGTATTTACGATGCTGATATGAGTTTGGATAATGTGTTAATTATGATTGGTTATGTGACATGTTTGATTCTGAACTCGGTTAGTTGGGTAAGTGTGTGTGCAACTAGTTTTGTCTGACTGTTTGAATACATGTCATTGATATGCGAGCTTATTTTGCAATTGCTACTTAATTCGAGTTACAAGTGTACTCAAGACTGATTCTGTAACTAACTGATTGGATGTGAGTGTCTGCTTCTGAATAATTATCTGAGACTAGTATTCTAATTGTGCACATCTGACTGCATACATACATACATATGCATAAACTATTTTGGGTGGGATTTTTGAAGAGAAGGAAGATTGACTGAACTGAACTGGCAGTTGATCTGTTGGTTATTAGCCTCTAATACCCAGAGGGTCATGGGCTGTCCCAATGCCCTGAGGGTCGTTGACAATTTGACTATACTGTGGACTACCACACTGTACCGTACAGTACATATGTCAGCATTACTATGTATCATTGACTAAACTGGCAGTTTTACTGTAACCTAACGGTATAGCGATTTACCGCATTGCACTGTATTGCATGTACGTTAGCTACGCTATGTACTATTATTTGATCTAGCAGTTCATACTGCATGTCTATACTGCAATTTACCGCCTTGTATAGTACAACTTATACACTAGCTTTGCTACGTAATATATGTGATTGACAGTCTATCTGCATAATATTAGTCCCTATACCCAGTGGGTCACGAATAGTTCTGATAGCCATCGTTGCCGGGCTACATGGGATGACATCAGTTGGATAGTGCAGGGTTGGATAGGCCTTACGAGGTCCTGAGTGGAGTGATTGGTGGGACGAGCTTAAAGCTCTTATGAGGAGTGATGGGGGATGGAAAGGTGTGTTGGTTGGATGGGTGGGTTTTTCTTAACTCAATTGTATTCATATGCATCATATTGACCGTTCGACTGAAATGTCTGATTTACTGTTCGACTGAAATGTCCGATTGACTATTCGACTGAAAGGCATTGGTGCCTATGTGAATTTTGTAGACTTTGATTGCGACTGTCTGACTAGATAGTTACTGTGACTATTTAAGGATTACTGCTACTGTGCCTGAATGGTACGTGAGACTGTGTGTGTCTGATTGACCCATATGATTGTAAAGTACATATGGTATGTGTTTGATTTTGGGCGAATTCGCTCAACTGTCATCTGTTTGTAAGTATGTTCTGGTTCTAATTCCCTATTTTTCCTTCTGTAGTTTAACTGGTTTGATTTCACACTGAGCTTGAGGAGCTCACCCCCTCTTCTGTTTCCCTTTTCAGGTACAATTCTGGATTCTGTTGATGGGCTTAGTACGCGGAGGTCTCGAACAGTTTTGGAGGAAATGAACCATAGGTTTATTTCAGTTTTTAATTGCTATTCAGTTTAAGTTAAATTGTAAAGTTCATAAGACTGTGGTATAATTTCCATTTTAAACTTTTATTCGTACAATTTTTCTGTTAAACTTGCAGACGAAATTTTAAACGTTTATATGTTTTGGGATTCGTAATAAAATATATGTTTTGGGAAAATGGAATAAAGGTTTCCGGAAATGTTATTAAGTAATAAAGGGTGTATTTTTTGTAGAATTTTCTCATGATCACTTCGGTGATCAATGTAGCATTTTGAATTTGGTCTAGACTTCTAGGCTAGGTTTGGGGTGTTACATTGTAGGCCTATTGTACTGCATTTAAAACACCGTTGGGGATGTCACCTTTAAGCTTGTTTATGGAAAGCCATGTCACCTACCTATTGAGCTTGAGCACAAAACATTTTGGGCTATTAAAAAATTGAACAGGGATTGGGTCACTGCTGACCATAAAAGGTTGTTGGAACTGAATGAAATAGAAGAATTCAAGGCACATGCATATGAAAATGCTAAATTGTTTAAGGAGAAGACTAAGAGTTGGAATGATAAAAAATTTATGCTAAGGCAACTTGAACCAGGGAAACAAGTGTTGTTATTTAACTCTAAGCTCAAATTGTTCCCTGGTAAATTAAAATCTCATTGGTCAGGTCCCTCTGAAGTAGCTTAAGTATACCCATATAAAGCTATTAGTATCAAAGACCTGAAAACGGAGGTCACATTCAAAGTTAGTGGATAATGCTTAAAGCACTATTGAGGTGCTTATATGGATCGTGACAAGAAATCCATTGATATCCGAGATGTTTGAGTTAGCACTTTTGTTTTTATTTTTCCTTTCTTTAATTGTTGTACTTTCATTTCATTTTTATTATACGTTATCATTAATTATTTAATGTTAGAGCCGAATCCATAAATTTGGGAACAACTACTGTTGAAACCATTTTTTAAAGGAATGTTCAAAAAATAGGGATCGACTTTTGAAAAACGAAAACGGGAGTCACCACCAACCTTTTTTTTAGGTGTGATTGGATCACCTTATAAAATGTTTTGGTCTACGAAAATTAAGAAAATAGGTTCGGGAGTCAGTTACGTATGAGGAAGGATTAGCACCCTCGCAACACCCAAAATTGGTACCAAGTTGAATAGTTTTCTATCTTAATGTCAAAAATTTGAAAGGATTTAAAAATAGGATCCCTTTTTTAAAACCAAAATTATTTAAGTTGAAAAATCGAGATTCCTTAGCTCCGAAAGAATACAAACATCACATCCAGCATGATAGGACACAATATTCTTAAACTCTCATAACTGAAATCATCTCGTGATTTACAAAATCTATTTAGAAGGATACTTTAGACATTTAGACAAACGGGAAATCGCAACCCAACATGTTAGGGCACTATTTCCCGAATTCCTAAATACGAAAAACATTGCCTCATTTTAGAAAAAATTTTGGATAAAATATGACAATTAAATGAAATATATTTTTTAAAATAATGATTTCAGTAAAATTTAAAAAATAATTTACTAAGAGTAATACTAAAAAAATTATTAAAAAATAAAATAGTTTGATATGATACTAAAATTATTAAAAAAATTAAAATATATAAAAAAAATGGATTAAATCAAAATAAAAAGGGTTGAAAAACGAAGATGAACGAAGAATAAAATAAGAACAAACCGTAGAAAATAAGAACGTAAGAGGGAGAGAAATTTGAGTGAAAGCTCTCAAAAATTTTATTGTTTCCCAAAACTCCAGTGTCTTTACAATGAAGGGAGAGGCCTCTATTTATAGTTGAACCTCCTCAAATCCAACGGTACAGATCAATTACATCAACAGTTAAGATTTAAAGGTATCTACAAATTAAATCTCTAAGATTACAAAACCATATCTTCTAAGATTGCATATCATATCTAAGATTGCAATCATATCTAAGATTGTATCATATCTAAGATTGCATATCATATCTAAGATTGCATATCATTGAAGATTATATTTCCATATGAGTCAAGCTTGTAGATGGACCTTATATCTTTTCAAGTAATGGGCCATTCCGATCGGGCCAAATTATATTTGTAATTCTAGACTGAACTTGGACTTCTTTTTTTTTGGGGGGGTTTATTGTTTCTGGGCCTGGGCAAAATTGAGTGTCTACAACTACTAATGAAAGGGAAACTGTTGCTGAGGAGCCTGAAAAAATGACATCATTAAATCTTGCGAATGAAGAAGAAGAAGAGAAAGATGAAATTGCTACTACCACCATGAAAGGTAAGGACCCTATTCCACCCACCCACTAACTTCTATGACTGCATAAGATTGTGACATCAATCATCTTATTAATGAGCTCATAGAAATTGATAAGGTGGGGGGACAAAATGAACCCTATGAAGAGGAAGTTGCGATATAAAGTCAGTGGCCGTAAATCCACTCGTAGGGTTGAATGAAGTAACTAGACTTTAGTTTAAACTAGGAAAGTGTTTTTTCCTACTTCATGCATTTTATTTCTTTTTCCATGACATTCTCTATAAATATCTATATTTTTTTCTGCTACATATCTGTACATGTATTGTACGCATTTAGGTTGCATTATATACCTAGTACGTTTGCTTATTCTAGTCTCGTTAAATTTGTTTTGCCACTACCACATAACTACTAAGTACTGTTTTGCCTATGTGGAGTAGAATCTTTACTTATGATTTTCGATGATGAGCTTAAATTCTTTAATACACTTAGAACATGTGACAGGGGGATAGGTGAATTTAGCTTAGGTTAGGTTGCTTGAAGATTACCACCTAAAAATGAGATGACCTCACCTCAGTTATTTTAGGACTATAGCAAGTATCTTTTAATGATTTTAGAGACTTTTGAAGCCAAACTCAATCACATTGCCACAACATTACTTAAATAAAAGACACTAGACACTCCAATGCTTAGAATTGCCAAGTAAGTCAGCACCATTTTGTTTGCTCTATCGTGTTGTTGACTAGAAAGGTGTGTCCAAGTAAGATTGTGTAATAAAGAAAAGAAAAATAGGGGCACTCCACTATAATAATAGGTTGAGTAGCTAAGGAGGTAGTTGTTTGCTCCATCAATCTTTTAAGTTAAAAGCCTTAGCTTCAAGAGTGATTTTTACTTAAATTGTGACATGATTGAGTACTAGGTAATTCAATGTATGCTGCATTATGATTATCAAGTCAAAGAATATTGTGACATGCTAAATCCCCTAATACATTTGAAAAAAAAAAGAAAAAGAATACAAATAAATATTTTACAAGGGTTACAAAGTAATTTGAGTTTAGGTAACAAATGAATTAAGTAAATTATGAGATGTTTGTTATGGCCAAAAAGCACACATAAGTAATTAGGAAATTTTGTTTTTAGGGAGCAATCTTTTACAATACCTTTTTTTAGGAAACCTTGAAACTCAAACAAGATATTAGAGATAGAAGATTGCTGAGAAATGAAGTATATATTGTTCTTTGAATGGACTGGCAATACAAGGTGGTTATGTGAATAGGCAAAAAATTGTAGCATTCATGCATTCATGTATATTTTGCTTGAGGACAAGCAATAACTCAGTTTTGAGGGTGTGATAACTCTTGAAAAGAGTTATATTTCACGTCTTTAGATCTAGCTGATTACTTGTACATAGGTACATTTAGTTGCATTTTTGGACATTCCATTAGTATGTTTCTTATTTTAGCATTACATTAAGAGCTTGGATTGTACTTAAATGTTAGTTATTTTTAAATTGCTTGTGGAAGGGTTGTGTGTGGTGGTTGGTTGGTAGGTCCAGGATGAGGAACAAAAAGTAAAGGAGTGAAGGTTTTTCGAGGCAAAGGGTTAAACAGTTTGTCAACACAAATGTCGTGGAAATGTCGAAAAGATGTCAAGTCAGAACTCAAAGCGTACCGGTCTTAGGCCCAGTTGAAGTTGTACTAGATATATCTACCTAAAAAGAGGGAAAACAATCATGGGTTGTTGCATTTACCCTAAGGAAAATGATTATAAAAGCCAAAGAACGAAACCCTAAAGGGGGCCGAAAAATAAAAGAGAAAAAAAGGGAGATCCTTAGGCAAAGAAATAGAGAGTAGTGGCTGAATACAGAGGGGAAGAGGAAGACAAAGACAGTCCCTCTCAACCACCATAGGAAACTGTATCGCTAGAGTGTAGGCTAGATAAACGAAAGCTATCTTCTCGAAGTTCTTCTGTTATTTCTTGATTACTCTTTGTGAATTGATTTGATGAAAACAATGTTGAATGTTACTTTATATTTGAATTTTAATTGCCAACCCATGGGGTAAATCTCATAGGATAGGGATTACTTGATGAAACTCTTATTTTTTTTAAAGACTGAAGCATAAATCTACTTTAATACACTATTTCATTCAATGGTTTTTTACAAAATTTCATGTTTGCAAACTCTAGAAATAGATGGATGTACAACATGTTCATTAAATTAATCTAATTCTGACAAGGTTAGGCTAATGAGATTGAAATTGAATGATATGAGCAAGTGTTCGGTCAGATACTTGTAGCAACCTCTAGACATAGAGCAGAGTGCATATGAAAAGAAAACAAAACAGTACAGGGTACCGTGCTAGAGGCCTATAGACATATATCGCTTAAGGCAAGGTACCTTGAGGTCTTGTTCTCGAAAGAAGTAGACCATTTTAGAACTCTTCTGTGTAGTAGATTGAGTATGGTTTTGCCGAGGCATTTCTGTCAGTAAGGGTAGATTCTTAGTAATCTCGACCTTTCAACCCGACCTTCCAAATCAACATCATAGACCCTCTATCCTTTGCCGTAGTATCTTCACCATATCGTTTTTAGTTCTTTACTTGTTCGTTTGCATATTATTCACGTAATTGTTCTCGAATTTGCCATTGCATTCTACTCTTGTCTTGTCATAGCATTTTCCATTATTTATCAGTTACACATATTGAACACATTATTATTCCTTCAAATTACCACTGCATTCTTATCATTATTTTTTTCATAACGTTAATCATACTCATTATAATAACTTGACCATTTTATACCTAATTGATTCCTGTGGAGACGATCTCACTTATCACTTTATTACTTAATTCAACATGTATACTTGCACAATTAGCATATCATTTCACAGGTGACACTTAGATAAGTTTGAAACTTGTGCATTTTCTCGAGTTTATACTGATCAAGTCAGAGAAGAGGCAAGTATTCCTGATGATTTTACATGTACATTTGCTTAAACTACTATCTTTATACAGATCCTGAGTAATTCTGAAGTAATGCATTCTTACTTTTGAATTGTTTTAATAACTGAAGAGATTATGCTAGTAGAGTTGACTGATTGTGATATTAGAATAACAAATATGTTAAATCAGTATGTTTGTGCTAGTAGCATATTTCAATGAGAATTTAGGGTTGTGAAATTCTTGTCGAGCTAATCTCATTGACATTCTATAAATTTGATGTAATATTTTATATGAATTGATTGGTTGATTGATTTTGTATGATGTCTTGATTGACTATAGATAGATACAGATTGTACTTAAGTGTTAGAGAGAAAAATCAACAAAGTTGAGATTGATAGAATTGATTGTGTGAACGATAGCATGTTAGTGTTAACGATCCATGAAATGATATGAAAGGGGTTGTGAATTGTATTCTGTTTGTATTTTAGATATCGAAATGTCAGAATTGAGGATTATTTTGGTTTAGATGATTAAAACAAATTTATTGATATATTTCTAGAAGAACCATCTGGATTATCACTCTGTAAGAAGATGAGTTTGTAAATGATAGAATATTCGAAATTGTTTTGATCTTTAATGTTTCGTATAGAATAGTACTATCAAAATTATAAGAACTATAAGCATTATTGAAGTAGTTATTTGTTAGAAAGAAGTGTTCAACTGAGTGTGTAATATGGGAAAGCGTTTCTATATATATGAAAAAGAACTATAGGATTATGAAAATCATATAATGATTATAGATAGTAGAGCAGAGACAACATGAAGAATCAATAATTTTCATTTTATATAGTTAACTTATTTATTTAGTTAAGAGAACTATTGTATTTTCAAGTATTGTCTTTCAATCAGGTTGTTTTTAGCTCGAGTTACAAGTTAGATGTACTGAAGATTTTTTTCCAAACTTGATTTTAACAATGTGAGATTTTGATAGCACCGCTTAAATTATCAATTGCTTAGTCGCTTTGTATATTTAATAGATAGAAGTTTCAAGCTATATCTTATCAGAGTTGTTGCCATGTAATAGATGATATTCAAGTTATGGGAAAAATGAAATTGAACACGATAAATTTTGGAAAAACAATGTTACAAATATTATGAGAGAAATAATTATTTGTGAAGATCAGTAAATGTGAATTTTGATTTCGAGAAATAAGTTTTCTAAACTTTTTTTTTAAAACTAAAGATGCCTATGTTATTTCGAATGAACTTCTGATAATTATGGACTAGGAAATCTTCAGTAAATAATGTAGAAGTGTTTAGTTCTCTGGGATTTACTGTATACTACAGATGATTTTGTTCAGGCTTGTCAATGATAACTATACCATTGACAAAGTTGCTACATAAAATGTCTATTATATGCGGTGGAACAATGTCAGCAGAGTTTCAAACAGTTGAAAGCTATGCTAACAGAAGTTCAAGAATTGAATTTGGAATAGTATTAAGGTCTAGCTATTATTTGATATATCTGAATAGTAACAAAATTTATAACAACTTGCAATACCTTTAAGTACAATGAAGACATTGATGACACTATTCATCTTTGGTTGTTTCCCTTTTATTTGATTGATAATGTCTTTTCTTGGTTAGATTAGCGGGCACCAAGGTCTATCACGACATGGGATGAGTTTGTTAGAAATTTTTTACAAAAGTTCTTCCCTATTAGCAAAGTGGTTCAACTAAAAGAGAGATTGTCATCTTTAGACATATGGAAGAGGAAAGTTTCTATGAGGTGTGAGAGTGCTTCAAAACATTGATTCGAAAATGCCCGCACCACAGATTCCCTGAGCAGATGCGAATGTAGGTGTTTTATAATAGGTTGGATGCAAATGTAAGATCAGGACTAGATGGAGCAGCAAGAGGAGCTTATGAATAGGATGTACGAGTACTATGAACATGACATTGAACTCCTGACAGTGGCCAATTGAATTATATACATATGGCCAGAAAATTGTTACGGTCAAATCTATCCAGAAGGATGAAAAGGATCAATAGTTAGTGGATAGGCTGAACTGTATCGAAGCTTCTAATAAACAACCTATGTATGTAGAAGATAAACTGCTCTTTCACTATGTCAACAACCCTTTTTAGGATTTGAACTATATCGACAATAGGGGTGGAAATCCTTATTCAAATACCTACAATCTCGATTGGAGAGATCACCTGAATTTAAGATGGGAAGGAAACCAAGGAGGAGGTAATAGTTCAAATCAAGCCACAAATACTAATTATCAACCTCCTTATTTGCAGAAACAAAGTGTCAACCAAGTGACCATACTGCATGTGGTTAATGACTAGATAGGATCGAGGGAGAGCTGTAGTCAAAGAGAATAGACGTAAAGTAGGTGTAGTCTGAGTGCACCAACTCAACTAGAACATTGGCTAAACTTGATGACCAAATGATCCAATAAATGATCATGATGGGTGACATCAAAAGGCAAATTGGCATCAGAATCCCCATCGATACTAAAAATAATCCCCAGAGGGAAGGCAAGGAACATGTGAAAGCAATAACACTTCGATTGGGAAAAGTACAGAGTAGCCCAAAAAATCCTGCTTCAGAGGTAAATATGGAGAATGCTAACGATCCTCAAGAGAAATCCCTAGAAATTGAAAATGAACTAGAGCCAAAGGAGAAAATTGCACCGGCAGTTGAACTAGAAAGGAAAAACATTAGATATGATGTCGTTACAAATATCTCATCCCCTTCAAGACTAGAAGAAAAACAAAAGTGGGACGAGGATGAATTTATAATTTTCTTAAACATGTTTAAAACATTAAGTGTAAACCTTCCATTAATTGAGTTAATTGAGAAAGTTCCTAAGTACACCAAGTTTTTAAAAGAAATCATGTCCAGGCATAGGAAAGTTAAGGGAAGAGAATAAGTTAATTTAACTGCCTTCTGTAGTGTTATTATTTCAGGATAGGTTCCCTAAAAATTGAAAGACTTGGGAAGTTTTACTATTCCTATAGTGATAGGGAGCATTCATTTTAATAGAGCTCTATGTGACTTAGGAGCTAGTATTAAGTTAATACCTCTATATACTTTTGAAAAACTCAAGTTAGGGGATTTTAAAGCTACTCAGATAACACTATAGTTAGCTGACAGGTCTTCAAAGCATCCAAATGGAGTCCTACAAAATGTGTTAGTCAATGTGCGCAACTTCATTAACCCAGTAGATTTTGTGGTTCTAAGTTTTGAAGAAGATTGTGAGATACTGATCTTATTAGGTAGACCTCTTCTAGCCACTTTGAGGTCCACCATTGATTTAGAAAAGAATGAATTAACTATGAAAATTAATGGTGAGACTGAAATCTTTAAATATGGTCATCAACTAAATGAGTAGGATGGCAGGAGGAAGTTAGGTGAGCAGTGTAAAGAATTATTTGTTTCTAACATTCCCAAGTCAAGGGATATACTACTTTTTATGTATGCAAAAAGAATAAATAGGTTTAAGTAAAAGGACAAGCAGGCAAAGGTAGAATGACATGAAGGACGATGGACTAATACTGATAGAACATAAAGATCATCCAACAATGAATTGGTGATACTGTCGGATGAATTCGGCAATAAAACTTAAAATTACTTGAATTAATACTGAAATTTTGTAAATTATTGCATATGTTTAGCTAAATATTTAGTATATATTCTAATTTTCATTAACTATGTGTTGTATAGAAATCGTAACACTCTAGATAATGGAATTTTAGGTAAAAACAAAGCTAGTGTCACAACACTAGAAGCAGTTGAAACAAAATTGAGAAAATCTCTTGATATCACGACACGATCTTTCAGTGTCGCAGCACCGAAGTTAGTATACCCAAAAATTAAAAAATCTAGAGTATGTCGCAACACCGAAACCTAGTGTCATGACAACAGTAAACTGCTAAGGATGTCGTGACATAGAACCTTGTGTTCTGTGTCACGACATCGCTGTAATTTTTTTGCAGGGTTGACCCGACCCATTCCACAACCCGGCAGTTTAAACCCCTATTTACCTGATTTTAACCCTCTAAAATCCCTAGTTTTTAAAACCTAAACACAAATTAACCCTTATTTAAACACCCTTTACTTCTTTTTTTCTAAAAATCTCTAAAATGCCTTAAACCCTAAAACTCATTTTCCCTTTTTTCTTTAAATTTACTTTAAAAAATTTCCTCTTTTAGCATTATAGAAGAAAACATAGCAAGGAACGAAGGAGAAACACGGGTGACAAGGGTTCCTAATTCAAATTTTATTGTTCCATTAAAATTACTTGCTCAAAGTTTTATTAACTAGTAGAACTAAATATGCCTCTTAGAAAAGTTTAGAGAACTATTGAAACGAAACTATCGATGAGTCAAAATCCCTCTAGTTTTTCGAATCTGAATGATGAAAATTATTTCAATGAACTTCAAGGAAACACATTCATCCAAAAGAGGGGATTTAATCCATCCATATTTCTTTGTAAGGAAACATGACCTTTTGTTAGGCATCATAGGTGGGAGCATTTTTTGACAATCCCAAAAGATAATGTTGTGATCCCTATTGTTCAAGAATTCTAAGCATCCTTATAGGACCAAGAGTCTAAAAAAACTGAAGGCCATATAGAGGATATAGTACCTATGCAAGGGAAAAAAGTGTGTATCACCCTTCGAATTATTTGCGACTTTCATAATGCTCCATACTATGAAAAAGATTTTATCGATGAAACTAATTTAGAATATTTTCAAGACATAGATATGGATAATATTATAAACTTTTTAACTAAAGGAAGGGACGAATAGAAGTATCACCCAGGTACCAATATCCCAGCATCCTTTCATCAAGCTATTATGTTGTAGAGGCTAAAATGTGGATCCAATTTGTATGCACACAAATCGTCCTTACTTTAAATGTCTCAAACGTTAATACTTTATGAGTTGTTTTACTCTATGTTATTTTGTAGAAAAAGCAGGTATGTATTGGCAGATGGATCCATCAAACATGAAAAGAAGTAATAGTAGCCAAAAAGTGGGACTTTTCTTTCCCTACTTAGTGATGGCCTTAAGCAAAAAGGCAGGTGTACCTATGACATCCATCGAGCAGTCGTTGAAACCTTCCTGAAGTATTATCGGTGACACATTGTTCCAATAGTACACAGAGTTAGAAGCCAAACAAATAAAAAATTGGAACAAACAAAAACAAGAAGCAACAACTACACCAGCTCAATCATAGAGGGAGACATGAGCTCAAGAAGAAGTTGGTGAGAGCAGTTATCTAAAGCTAGATTGGATGATTTAGTGGATACAAGAGTCTAGGCCAATTTCTCAAGAAATTGCTAGGTAAAATTGTAACACTCCTAACCCGTATCCATCACTAGACTAGGGTGAAAGGCGTTACCGAACAAATCGGAACCTTTTACGAACAATTCATATACATCATCCACAATCATAGTTAAACATTACTATAGAGTCCCTTATATAGGTCATCGAGACCTTAAGCATGCATTAGAAAGGGTTGGGACTGAACCAAACTCATACAAAAATTTTCGAAACTTAAACATTTTTGAAAGTTGTACAGGTCACATGCCCGTGTGAACAGGCTGTGTGCCTCACACGACTTTAGAAATGCCCGTGTGTTTAGGCCGTGACAAAACAGGGCATACATACTGACTTATTCACATGGCCACAAGACATGCTCATGTGCCTTGGCCGTGGTCGAAACTGACTTGTTTCACACGGCCAGTCACACGCCCGTGTGTCTAGTCCATGCTTGAAACTGACTTGGCCACACGGCCTAGCACACAACTGTGTGTGCGACCGTATGGTCTGCCCAGGCTCATTTCGAAATGGCCATTGAGCAACACGGCTGAGACACACACCCGTGTCCCTGCCCGTGTGGGCAAAAATAAGCCATTTACAAGGCCAATTTGCCACCCATTTAGGGTCCTCCCTACAATCAACAAATAGGCATCTAAAGCATCATATTTTCAACAAATTTCAAACCCATTTCATACATCATTCATATCATATAATCACCAATCTTTTTCATACTCAATATGTAAATCAAAACATGCCAAATCATGAGCTATTATCATACCAAACATATACTTCATAATCTCAATTCACTTCATTCATTCTCATGCCATAAACTTACCAATTTCTCACATAAGCACTTACCACAACTTACCATGATGACCTATTCACTTGGTGATTCATGAACCCAAAATATTGACATATTGCATCACATATTTCATACCAAACACTTTTTCATATACACAACATTAATCAAGCCAAATCACATGGCTAGATATATACATTACCAAAACATATACAATTACTTCTAGCCTATACATGCCATACTCCAATATTTACACTTTCAAAATGTACCAAAATAGAGTTTGATAGTGTGGTGATGATTTTCGACGATCCCTAAGCTCCCGATAGCTACAATATCTATAAAACAATGCAAACACACACAAAGTAAGCTTTCAAAAGCTTAGTAAGCCATACACAAATAAACTTATCACAAATCACAACTATAAACAAATCATTTATAAGATTCATAGCATAATTCAATGTCAAGTTCATATGTCTCATTTAGCTCAAATATTTAAAACCACTTGCTCACATGTGCATCACATTTCCATATAGTACAAATATACTTCATATGTTCACACATATAAACATATACTTACCTTCCATTCCCAAACTTAATGTACATTTCATACGTACTTGAATTGAATACATGTTCACATAGTCATTCATTTTCTCGGAATGCCCGTTGAACCGTTTGGAATCAATAAGGACACTCGGATAGCTCGAAAAGCTCATACAATGCCAACGTCCCAGACGTGGTCTTACATGTAATCAACTATAGATGCCACTGTCCCAGACAGGGTCTTACACAAAATCAAATACGATGCCGATGTCCCAGACATGGTCTTACACGTAAATCATAAGTTCATGCCAACATCTCAGACGTGGTCTTACACGATAACACATATCAGATCCTATGTCATGACATATGTATCCTAACTATTCCTAAGGTTCGTAAGGGACGTTTCAGATGTCGAAACTTTGTCGATACTTTCTCGGATATCTTATTCCCAACTCATATTATCATTCATTATTGTTCAATAGCACATAATCAATAGTAATTCAATTCAAAACACATTTATTTGTATATCGACTTACCTCGTACGGAATTAACGGAAACGAGCAACTATTCAACGACTTTCGTTTTCCCTCGATCTAATTTCGTTTTCTTTGGTTCTTGATCTATATAAATTTAAATTGGGCTTATTCAATTACACATTCATTAAAATCAATCCATAAACACACATTTAGGGCATTTTTCAAATTAGCCCTCACATTTTCACATTTTAACACTTTAGTCCCTAATTCACAAAATCACAAAATACTCAAAATTTCCTTTTACAAAAGCTTAGCCGAATTTTAATAGTGTTCATAAAAGTCCATATATTTCATTTATTTCACATTTTAGTCCCTCAAAATATCATTTTCACAATTTAGTCTAAATTACTCAAATTTATCAAAAATTCAAAGACAAAACTTAGTAATCTAACACATATCTTTAATTTACTATCATCAAACTTCATAAAGCTCATATTATCAACAATGGCATAACTCAAAATCATCAACAAAATTAGAAATTAGGTCATGGGTTTGATAGATTACTAAGCAACGATTACAAAAACGTAGAAATTATCAAAAACTGATCAAAACACATACCTTAATCCACAATTACAAATGCCAAAACCCTAAGAGCCTTTATTCTTTCTTTTGTTCTTCAATTTTTGGCAAAATGATCATATAATGAACTATTTTTATGTTTTGTTTAATTTAATTAACATTATTAATCCATTTACCATTTTACCCTTACGTTATAAACATTTAAAACATTAATACCAAGGCCATTAATGTCCACTCATATGTTCAATGGTAAAATAACAACATAAGGACCTCTCAATTATAAAGACATAGAAAATAGGCACTTTAGCAAATAGAAAACATCTTTTACATTTTACGCGATTAGGTCCTTTTATCAAATTGAGCACACAAATGATAAAATTTTCATACGAAACTTTTACACATACTAATTCACATATAATAGGCACAAAAAATAATATTTAAATATTATTTTGACTCGAATTTGTGGTCTCAAAACCACTATTCTAACTAGGGTCTAAACCAGATTGTTACAAAAACAACATTTGAGTCTCCAATTATACACTTGACTGTTCGGGCCAACAAATCTAGAACAAGAAGAAGAGGCACATGAAAGTGAAGAGGAAGGAGAGGAGGAGGAGAAGGACAGAAACGAGGAGATGGATTTTGAGGAATGAGATTGAACAAATTTTAATTCTATTTTTTTAAAAGACTTGTTTTAATTTTTGAATGATTTTGAGTTAGACTTTGTAGGAGTAGGATTAATAGTTGATTTTTAGTTATATTGCATTTTGTTTAAGTGTTCTATGCTAGAATCCAACACGAAGGAGACACAAACAATTTGAGTTTACACGATCAAAAGAGGAAGCACCCACCATTAACAGCTGGAGCGACCACGATCAATCCTGTAACTTCTTTCCATATGATTTATAGGCTACACATTGAGGACAATGTGTCAACTAAAGTGTGGGGGGTAACATAGAAAATTTGTGTTAATTTTTTACGTTTTTCTTTTATTTTTCTTGTTATTTCTGTACTTGATCTTGTAGAAATACAAGTGATTGGTTAGGAGCATGTACATAGGTTGCTTGTGTTTACAAATAAATTTGGCATGATGGTAGGTGATTTTTTTTATTAGACTACTAGGTTCTATGTGTTACATTGTACATAGGCATTAAGCAATCAATTGTATTAAAGGATATAGAAAATACAAGGAAACGAGCACGCTAGTATGAATGATAAATGGTTGAATTTGAGTTTGTTTGGTTGATTAAATTTTTGCATATTGAGATCTTAAGGGATGACCTAAAGCATTGTTTAGAACACATCCAGAGCCAAAAAGCTGACCCGTTGAAACTTCTTAATTTGTATTTGCCCTTTTTCTTTGGTCCTACATTACACGACTATAGACGCCTGGTCATACTTATTGAAGGTTAAATAGATACATCAAGACAGAGTTTATAAAAATAGAGTGAAATAGGAAATATTGGTGTGATGTGGAAACTATAAGTTAGCTTGAAAGTGCAAAACAAAAGAAAAATTCAAAAACAAAAAGAAAACTAGTACAAGTAGATAAAGACTTGAAACAATGAAAATAGCTTTCGTAAGTGATATAAGTTAAAAAAGAAAGTGACAAAGTCATAAAAGGAAGAAAACTCATTCATTAGTGCAGAAGAAACTCGTAAGCTAGTCATAGTTACTATATCATGCGGTGAGCGGGTAAGGGTCACTAAGGGGGAGAATAGGGATCGATACGATGTGCCAAACTATTTTCATGTTTGTAAACGCTTTGATGCTTATTGTCTTTTAATTCCCTATGTAACACCCCAAACTTGGCTTGGACGTTATGGCCGAATTTGGCGATACATATTGAAATGTTTTTCGAAATCTAAGACTTATCATTTAGAAACCCCTTTTTTAGTTTGCCTCTTTGTACAGATTGAAAAAATGATTTAAAGTCCTATTGTTCCTTCATAATGTGGGTCTTGTACTTTTAAAGGTTGCTTTTAAATAAAATGTTATTACTTTTGTAAACGGTTTGTTAATCGCGGAAGCTTTGAAAACGAGTTAAGTATTTGTCATGGTTTTGAAAACATTTATCTTTTGAAAACTCACTTCCTACTACTAGTAGTATTTAAGCAAAACAAATATAATCCCCAAATTAAAACTAAAACTTTAAAGAGGCCTTTTACATAAAAATACCAAAAATAAAACCTCAATTAAAATATTCCAAGAAAGCTTCATCGAGTGGCCACCTCTGAGTCCTCTGTCACTTCGATCCGTCTAAGCCTGGGGATTTCCTGCAAAGATAATAGATGGGTGAGTTTACGAAAACTCAGTGTGTGAAATCCCATAAAAGCATACAGTCAGTGTAAACACAATTTGGGCCTAAGCCCTTAGTTTCAGTAAGGGCCTAAGCCCTCAGTTTTAGTTAGGGCCTTAGCCCATTCCAGTAACAGTAGTAGTCTGGGCCTAAGCCCATTACAATAACAGTATCAGTGGGGCCTAAGCCCATAATAGAATCAGTACAGCATGCAATCAGAAAATCCTACCCAATCCAGCCTCTACACTCTATCTCCGTACCAACCCTACACACCATGTGGGGATTAAATCGACCTACTCATCCCTACACACCAAGTCGAACTGGTTACGGTACTAAATCAGTATTGCAGCAAAGCTACCAGTATAGTAGGCTTAAAGCCATCAGTAGGTCCACAGTCGTCTTGCGCGACCTTTAAGACCATATCAGTACAGTACACTTCCTCCAAAATCATATATCCCACCCCATGCAATGCAACATAATATCATACATGGATGCAACATACATATAACTTGGAATGCTCAAATACAGTCATACACATCGCAGAACAAATCAATCATTTTACCCCATGGGGGTATTTCGGTCTTTTTACCTTACAGGTGTATTTCGATCATTTTACCCTATAAGGCCAGAATAGTCATTTTATTGATTATCGACCTAACAAAAGGTCACAGTCGTCTCGGGCAACCCGTGCAACCTTAACAGCTAATTAGTGATAATGGGCTTACAACCCATAGCGCGAGCCCATGTGGGCCCCCACGCTCGTATGGCCCATATAGCCTATATTGGCCTTAGCCGTGTGGTTCACACAGCCTAGTGCAATAGCAACCACACTTTTGTGTGGGGCCCACAGGCCAATTGCACCCACATGGCCCAGTTCGGCCCAAAATGGTAAAGTATCATTTCGACCCATGAAAACGCTCATAGCCATATCGTTGACCACACGGCCATGTTTGGTTACACGGCCTGCCACATGGGTGCCTACACGCCCGTTTGGTGTCGACAACCCACATTTCAGCTTTTCAATCGTTCAGCTTTTTAGTTTTTCAGCCTTTACAGTTTCACATTTAATGGCAGTGTTACACACACCTGTTTACAAGAACGCGCCGAAAACCACGACTACCAACCTATATTCAATCAAGACCCTCGATTAGTTCTATAACCAAAAGATTAAACACCCTCTTATAAACACTCATCTCTAAAACATACAGATACTTGCCTTGACTGAATGAGTGTGGTTTCAAGCCACCCAAATCGCTGATAAAGATTTCTAACAAACTCCTTGATGGTTATCTGCATATTAAGCGGATTTATTACTCAAGACTGCTTATACATATGGGTTGAATACACGTTTACCAGCCTATAGAAAACGCAAACCCCAAAAGAAGGAAAAAAATATTTGGCCAATACCAACCCAAATCAACATATTCTAGTTCAGATCAATCACTACAAATAAGAACGAACGAAAAGGTTCCAATCATTTCTGCAGCGGTAGAGAACTCCTCCACTCCTTGCGAATCACTCAAACCTGGAAGAACACCATAACCAAAAGAAAGGAGAAGATAAGAATCAGCATTTAGAGAAATAGATGAGATAAGCCGAAAGAGCAGAGTCACAAATTCTTACCAATCGATATCTAGCCAACGAAAAATGATCGAATGAAAGAGAAGAGAGGATAGAATCGAGAGAGAGATGAGAGGGTGCTCCACCAAGGCTTGAGAGAGAGGGAGAGTAGAAGAGAATTGGTAATGAAGGACTAGGGAAAGGATTGATGGAGCAAAACAATATTCGGCTACAAAGGAGGAAAATGTTCGGTTACACAAAACCGAATGCGAATAAAGGCAAAGTACCAATAATATTCAAGAGGAGAAAAGTGAGGGAGAGAGAAGAAGTTGATCAAGCAAAGCACGACAATGGAGAGCAAAAAGAACCAAACTACCCGAATGGACACTAGTGGTATTTGGCTACCAAACAAACAATACTCGAAAGGTAAAAAAAATGAACAACAAGTGGTAATTGTTTCTGAAATGGAGAGAAAAACTACAACTTGGTGAAATCTCGAAATGAAAATGACCAATTACCAATACATAGCTGAATTTTACCCCAAAAGAACTCCTCAATTTCGTGCAACCTTTCACACACTAAACACCTCCCCCAATATCCCTTCACAACCAAAACACTAAGTGCCAGAGTTTAAACCCTGTAAGACTCTTCTCCAAATTCAAACTTGCTTGATTTTCTCCTTAATTTCCTCCCATCCATCTCTTCAAATTCGGCTAACAACTACACCATTCAAATCTATTCAAACTTTTGGTGTTTCAGTCAAACACAACTTCTTCCCATGGCCACTAGCAAAAATACTCTCTATTTGTACAACTAGGGATTCGAACCTCAGACCACTAGCACACTCCACACTCCACTATCCACTAGACCAGTAGGCTCTTTATGTCATACATTACCAAAATAAACTTATAACCCTACTGGCCAAAGATAGGGGTTTTATCCTCAAAAAACCAAAATTTTGTGGAAGCCAAGGCTTGAACCCATGACTTCCCAGACACTTTCAGAGCACACAACCACTAAGCCAAACACACAATTGTGTCACTTCCTTGCACAATTAAATATTTATGTGTTGTCTCCTTGCACAATATTTATGTGCTGTCTCGGTAGTGATACTGCACCCTTTAGCTTCTGATCATGGGTGCAATGAAGGTCACCCATGATCCTTTCTATCGCCTCCATCCAATATTCAGCCACATTAGGGGCTACTCCAGCAATACCCCTAAATAACTTAGCCCATTAGACCTGAGTCGTTCTGTAACCGATCCACGGCCCACAATACCAGTACTAGGCCCAGTGACCCTTTCCAAAATCATCAACATCGTTTAGGACAGTGCGTCGTCCCCAGCAACTTGATTTTGAGACCCCGTCTCAGCTATAGGTGAAGCTGGTGCCTCTCTAGCTTCTTCATTAGGTTGGTGTCCAGCTGACGAAGACCTAGGGCGTGTTTCCAAAATGATAATTGTTTTCAAAATAACGTAACGATATAATTAATCAGTTTATCAAAAATATCTACTTAAATGAATTCCAACTCGTTTTTCTCAAAACCTAACCTAGCACCAAAGTGTGGCAATGGTTGTAGGCATGTCTAGGATTGGATCCAATCAAGAGCTTGGTACTTAAGCGACCTTCTAGGCTCACCTCCTCTGCTTTTCTGGATACCTACCGGTGCACGACTTCCATTCACTTTATTAACTTAGCAAAGACTATCTTTTAAAACACTGAGAAGGACATTGAAAGAGGAATGGGTTTTCTTAAAAACTTCAATGTGACACGTCGGATCCGGCCATAACTTCTGGGCCGGGTTTGGGGTGTTACATTTAGTGGTATCAGAGCCCGGTTACAACAACTCGGCTGTGGATTGGGTTTTCAAAGGTTGAATTTTAGAAAATTATTTTCAAACCACGTGGTCTGTTTGAAGTATTTCTCTTAAAAAGTGTGGCTGTGGCACACCGAGTCTCCGGCGCCGAATCCGTAAGTCTTCTGAATACTTTTGTCTATTTAGAAATTGAAATACTATGGATTCCTTAGATATTGGTCTGAATTTAAATTTGGTATTTATTTTATGTGGATGTGATGTTTGGATATAGAAATTGTATATATGTGATAAATATGTGTCTACTTCAGTGAATAAGTGTTGTATGTATGAGATGTTTCAAGTTCTAGTTGAAGTGTGATAGTGATAGTAGGATCAGAGTGCGCAGGGGTAGCGTAGTGGGTTAGATGTTACACGACTACCCTGTTAGATGGAAATTTCGAGGACGAAATTTCTTTAAGGGAGGTAGAGTTGTAACACCCTGAATTTGGGCCTAGAAGTTTTGGGCTTTGAGCATGGGAGCGGTTGAAGGCAGCTTATAATATTCTGTTGTGCATGCAAATTTCGTTAATGAAGGCTTGTTTTAGTGGTTAAGTGTGCTGAGAAGTGTTGGAGAAGTCCTGGGTTCAAACCTAGACTCTAGCAAAAATTTTGGTTTAAGGTGAATCAAACCACAGGTGTAGTAGGTAGGCCTTAAGAATATTGTTGGAGAGATTGTGACACAAAAAGCCTTGTGGCTTAGTGGCAAGTGGCGTGTGGAGCATTTGAGGGGAGGCATGGGTTCGAATCCCATGGCAAGCAAAGAGCATTTATTTTGCTAACAAGGGGTGGCAAGAGCTGGTGTTGAATTTAAACTCTGATGTTGGAGGGATCCCACATCGGGAAGCTAACATAAGAGTGGATGGGAAGCTAGCTTTAAATAGAGAGAACCATGAGGAGAGTAAAGATACCTTTTCTTGGCTGATCCCTTTCGCTTTATGGCGTGCTCGTTTGGGTTGGGCGTCGGCTAAGAGTGCTCGGAGCGTGGATTAACTCCAGTCTCCAATCAGGGTGTATTTCTCACTACTCTAGTTGTTAGATGGCTATTTCGGGCCGCGATGGGCCGAAAGGGGCCATGTGGGCCCAATGGGCCTACGGGCCCAATTGAATAAGTTGTTTGATTGTGTTGTAAATATTGACTAGGCTAGGTGAATGGCATATTTGTGGCTAGGTTTGGGCTAAAAGGGCCACACGAGCGTGTGGGACCATTTGGGCCGAGAATGGGCTTTAGGGCCATTCGTATGATTATCCATGTTTAGAATACTTTAGTTTACCAATTACTAAAATGCCCTCAACTTGTAAAATTACCGTTTTACCCTTGATTTACAGAATTACTGTTTTATCCTCGATTTACAGATTACTGTTTTACCCTCGATTTATAGAATTACTATTTTATCCTCGATTTACAGAATTATTGTTTTACCCTCGATTTATAGAATTACTGTTTTATCCTCGATTTACAGAATTATCGTTTTACCCTCGATTTATAAAATTACCATTTTACCCTCGATTTATAGAATTATTGTTTTACCCTCGATTTACAAAATTATCGTTTTACCCTTGATTTACAGAATTGCTGTTTTACCCTCAATTTATAAAGTTACTGAAATACCCTTGGTTTACAAAATTACCAAAATACCCTCGATTATGAAAATTACCGAAATACCCCTGTAGGGTAGAATTACCGAAACACCCCTGTAGGGTAGAATTACCGAAATACCCCTGTAGGGTAGAATTATCGAAATACCCCTATAGGGTAGAATTATCGAAACACTCATGTAGGGTAAAATTATCGAAATACCCCTGTAGGGTAGAATTATTGAAATACCCCTGTAGGGTAGAATTACCGAAACACCCTTGTAGGGTAGAATTACCGAAATACCCCTGTAAGGTAGAATTACTGAAATACCCCTGTAGGGTAGAATTATCGTAATACCCTTGTATGGTAAAATGACGAATATGCCCTTATGTTCTGTATGACTGATGTGCTTAGGATTTACGTATATTGATATTGGATTAGTTAAGTTTGAGTGACAGGTGGTGGTTATCGTAGGTGATTGATTATGGAAACATTTCAACTTCAACCCATAACAGGTGTGTACTAACCCTCGTAGTAGCTTAGATTAATATCTCATGAGAAGTTTAAAAATGCTAAAATACCGGCATTTTGGGAACTTGTAATGTTGCGTGTGGGTATAGATGCGATAAATATGATAAGGTCGGTGTTTAGATTGATGGAACAGGTAAGAACTCCAATGTGTTAACAATGGTAAGTTGGGCCTCCATGGGCTGGAATTGGGCCAAATGGGCTTTTGGGCCCATTTGGGTAAAATTGATAGAAAATGGAATTTGGAAAAGTTGCATGTTAACACGGTTAGTATTATTGTAAAATTTGGGTTAAGCGGGCTTCTCAAGCTAAATCAACGTTCGTAGGGCCCATTAGGGGTTTTGGGCCCAAAAGCCCGAATTTGATAAGTGGGTTAAAGATCATTGTTTAAACACTCAAAAATATTGACAAATGTAATGAACATGGAAAACCACGATTTTTGGTAAAATTACGAAAAATACCCTTATAATATGAAAAATGACTGCTTTGCCCTTGTGGGCAAGTAGTGACTTACTTGGACGTGTGGTTGACTGATTTGATTGTGAATATATGTTGGTGATATGAATGACTTGACTATGATTGTTTGATTCAAATATGGGCATGACATTCTGCATACATGACATATTGCATGGGATATGGGTTATATTGATGGAGGAAGTGCTAAAAGGGCTCTGCCCCAGTTTACCGAAAAGGGCTTATGCCCCAGTTTACCGAAAAGAGCTTATGCCCCAGTTATTAAAAAGAGGCAAGGCCTCCAGTTATATGATAAAGCAGCTATGCTGCCAGTGGAGAGTTTGGTTGGGTGGGTTGAGTTATTCCCCACATGGAGAGCTTGGTTGGTACGGGTGGAGAGTAGCGGATGGTGGGTCGAGTAGTCTCCCCAAATGGGCTTGCATACATTCATTGACATTACATGTGATATTGAAATGGCCTTACATACATTCATTGACATTACATGTGATATTGAAATGGGCCTAAGGGCCATACCGTTTACAGTAAAGGCTTCGGCCCAGTGATATGATTTATGAAAAGGCTTCGGCCCAGTGATATGATTTATGAAAAGGCTTTGGCCCAGTAACCATTAAACGAAAGGCTTCGGCCCAGTATATGTCAAGACTAAATAGGGCTTTGGCCCAGATTGTACTAATACCGTGTTATTTACTGTTTGTTTGTTATTGGGATTACACACTCGAGTTTTAGTAAACTCACCCCGTTTCTAATCATGCGGTAATCCCTAAACTTAGATGGTTTGGAGTCTGCGAGGGACTCGAGATGGCCACACTCATCAAGCTTTTGCTGCTTTCTTTTAATTGCAACAAGTAGCCGATTTATTTCTTTATAAGTTTTATCTTATTAATATTATTATTTGGTTTTGGGTTGTAATAAGGCCGTTTTAATTATTTTTCTGGGATTATTTTATCTTATCCCTATATTTTTCTGATAACAATATGAGTTAGACCTAGGGCGTGTTTCAAAAATGATAATTGTTTTCAAAATAACGTGAACGATATAATTAATCAGTTTATCAAAAATATCTACTTAAATGAATTCCAACTCGTTTTTCTCAAAACCTAACCTAGCACCAAAGTGTGGCAATGGTTGTAGGCATGTCTAGGATTGGATCCAATCAAGAGCTTGGTACTTAAGCAGCCTTCTAGGCTCACCTCCTCTGTTTCGGATACCTACCTGGTGCACAGCTTCCATTCACTTTATTAACTTAGCAAAGACTATCTTTTAAAACACTGAGAAGGACATTGAAAGAGGAATGGGTTTTCTTAAAAACTTCAATGTGACACGTCGGATCCGGCCATAACTTCTGGGCCGGGTTTGGGGTGTTACAAGTGGGGCCTAAGCCCATAATAGAATCAGTACAGCATGCAATCAGAAAATCCTACCTAATCCAGCCTCTACACACCATCTTCGTACAAACCCTACACACCATGTGGGGATTAAATCGACCCACCCATCCCTACACACCAAGTCGTACCGGTTACGATACTAAATTAGTATTGCAGCAAAGCTGCCAGTATAGTAGGCTTAAAGCCATCAGTAGGTCCACAATTGTCTTGCGCGACCCGTGTGACCATATTAGTACAGTACACTTCCTCCAAAATCATATATCCCACCCCATGCAATGCAATATAATATCATACGTGGATGCAACATACATATAACGTGGCATGCTCAAATACAGTCATACAAATTGCAGAACAAATCAGTAATTTTACCTTACAGGGGTATTATAGTCATTTTACCCCAATAGGGTATTTTGGTCTTTTTACCCTACAGGGGTATCTCGATCATTTTCCCCTATAAGGCCAGAATAGTCATTTTATCGATTACCGACCTAACAAAAGTTCACAGTCATCTCGGGTGACCTGTGCAACCTTAACATTTAATTATTGATAATGGGCCTACAGCCCATACTGAGGGCCCATGTGGGCCTACACACTCGTATGGCCTACATAGCCCAAATTGGCCTTAGCCGTGTGGTTCACACAGCCTCGTGCAATAGTAACCACACTTTTGTGTGATCGCTTCCATGTGGGGCTCACCGGGCCCATTGGGCCCACATTGCCCAGTTCGTCCCAAAATGGCCCAGTATCATTTCGGCCCATAAAAACGCTCATGGCCATCTCGTTGACCACACAGCCATGTTTGGTTACACGACCTACCACACAGGTGCCTACACACCCGTATGGTATCGACAACCCACATTCCGGCTTTTCAGCCTTTCGACTTTTCAGCTTTTCAGCCTTTGCAGTTTCACATTCAATGGCAGCGTTACACACACCTGTTTACGAGAACGCGCTGAAAACCACAACCACCAACCTATATTCAATCAAGACCCTCGATTAGTTCTATAACCAAAAGATTAAACACCTTCTTATAAACACTCATCTCTAAAACATACCGATACTTACCTTGACTGAATGGGTGTGGTTTCAGCCAACCCAAATCGTTGACAAAGATTGCTAGCAAACTCCTTGATGGTTATCTACATATTAAGCGGATTTATTACTCAAGACTACTTATACATATGGGTTGAATCCACATTTATCAGCCTATAGAAAACACAAACCCCAAAACAAGGAAAAGAAATATTCGGTCAATACCAACCCAAATTAACATATTCCAGTTCAGGTCAATCACTATGAATAGTATTACCTTCGGTCAAGAACAAACGAAAAGGTTCCAATTGTTTCTACAGCACTAGAGAACTCCTCCACTCCTTGCGAATCATTCAAACCTGAAAGAACATCATAACCAAAAGAAAGAAGAAGATAAGAATCGAGATTTAGAGAAATAGATGAGATAAGCCAAAAGAGCAGGGTCACGAATACTTACCAACCGATATCTAGCCAACGAAAAATGATCGAATGAAAGGAAAGAGAGGACAAAATCGAGAGAGAGATGAGAGGGTACTCCACTAAGGCTTGAGAGAGAGGGAGAGTAGAAGAGAATCGGCAATGAAGGACTAGGGAAAGGATTGATGGAGAAAAATAATATTCGGCTACAAGGGAGAAAAATATTCGGTTACACAAAACTGAATGTGAATAAAGGCAAAGTACCAATAATATTCAAGAGGTGTAACGCCTCAAATTTGGGCCTAGAAGGAATGGGCCTTGAGTAGGGGTGCAGTTAGAAGACTGCACAAAAATATTTAATTGTAGAGGAAAGTGACACAATTGAGTGTTTGGCTTAGCGGTTGTGTGCTCTGGAAGTGTCTGAGAAGTCATGGGTTCAGGTCCTGGCTTCCACAAAATTTTGGTTTTTAAAGATAAAACCCCTATCTTTAGTCAGTAGGGTTATAAGTAAAATTTGGTAAGGTATGACATAAAGAGCCTATTAATCTAGTGGATGTGGCGTGTAGATGTTTCTCTTGAGGTCTAAGGCTCAAGTCATGGTAAGGTAAAAAGAGTATTTATTTTTCTCTCTTGTCATGTGAGAAGCAGAAGCCGACTGAAACTCTGCAATGGAAAATTTGAATTGGTTAAAGAGAAGAGGGTGGAATAAATCAAGGAGGAGATAAAGGAGGATTTTTAGGGAGAGATTTGTGGAGGAAAAGAATGAGTTTGAAGTGTTGGGGGCATTGTGCCGAATGGAGATGAGGAGTTCAGCTAGGGATGTTTTTCTCTCATTTGATTCAGTTTTAGGCTTTTTTTGGGGGAATTTTCCCTTTACTTTACCGTTTTGTTGAACTTTAAGTGCCGAAAATAGTTCTTTTTCTGTTTGTCATTTTGGTCACTGATATTTCCCTTGATTCTCTTCTTTTTGGTTGAAATATCTGGGCTGAATATTCCCTTTCTTCCTCTTCCTCTCTTCAGCATTTTTTCCTCTTGGCCTAATACACTGTCATATTTCACCCTCCCTCTCTTCCTCTCACTTGACCGATTATGCCATCTCCCCTTTCGGTTCTTGAGTTCATCAAAGTTCATTCTTGTTCATCTAGCTATTGAGACCGATTGCGCTATCCCTTTTTGGTTACGATTGGTGTTGTTTTATTAACAAGACGATAAGTACTCTGTCACTACTTAAGAGCCAAATATTTATTCTTTTCTTGCCGATTCTTACCCTCCTTTCTCCTAGGCGTGGGGTTCTTCTGGGTTCTAGAGTCTCTTGAAGAGTGAAGGTGACGCTTGTGAAAATTTGGGCAGTCGAACCTCTTCCACTTTACTCGACCAAGGTAATCCTACTCACTATTATGGTCCTCAACAGGTGCATGACTGGTTTGGGGAAGGGTTGGCCGGTTGTCTATTTCCTCTTATCCTTGGATTGAGTTTCAATAAGCCATATCTTAGTCTCATGTCATGTATCTTTATGTTCAACATTAATGGGTTTTATGGTCAGGACAGCTATTCGATTAGGAGAGTAAACCCACCTTTCGCCAACGGTTCTAAGTGGGGTTATTCACTCTTGCATTTAGGGCAGGTATCAAATGTTATCTTTAACTGGGAATTAGAGAAGGGTGATTAACCCTAGTTCTTATCGACTAATGGATTATCGTGATGGAATGTAGGTTTGGAAAACTCTTAGGCTAGGCACACATTTTGTAACAGATGTGTATTCACACACTGAATAGACTGTAGAATGGCAAAAGCCGAAAAGTCGAAATGCCAAAAAGGTGAAAGGCCGAAAGAATGGCCTTTTGACCACATGGGTGTGTGAACGCTCATGTGGTAAGCCAAGCCCACGAATCATGGGCGTAAGACTATAGAGGCCACCATGGGCATTCTCATGGGCTTAGGTTGTTTTGGGCCTCGATGGGCCAAAATGGGCCGTGTGGGCCAATGGGCTCGTGGGCCACACACAGATAAAATCAACAGTACGTGGTAATTTCTGAATTGGGTTGTGTAGTTTGCATGGTCGTGGTAAATTTTGGGCTTGATGGGCCATATGAGCGTGTGGGCCTACTTGGGCTGCATAATGTGCCTCAGGCCCAATTACACTGTTAGGACTGTTAGGGTTCACAAGTTCCTTGAGATGACTGTAGACCTTCTGATGGATCAATAAGAGTACCTAGACCCTAAGGCAGGTTAAGTGACCAAAATACCCCTATAAGGTAAAATGACTATTTTACCCCTCGTGGGTAAATGACTGATTTGTGCTATGTTTTGACTGTTCTTTCTGAGTATGACATTCTGCATATATGTATGATTTATGACATGACATTTTGCATGGGGATGGGTTTATATACGTTGGAGGAAGTGAATTGTACTGATATGGTTGCGCGGGTTACACAAGACGACTGTGGACCTAAGGTTTCACGGGTCGCACAAGACAATTGTGGACCTACTGATGGCTTAAAGCCTATTACTGGTAGCACTATTGTGATATTTATGGCTTTGTGCCACTATTGATGGCTTTGTGCCACTATTGATGGCTTTGTGCCGCTACTGATGGCTTTGTGCCGCTATTGATGGCTTTTTGCCGCTATTGATGGCTTTGTACCACTATTGATAGCTTCGTGTCGCTACTCATGGCTTTGTGCCATATACTGATACTGGCAGCCTTACTACGTTACTGTTACTGGCAGCTTTGTTGCGATATTATTACTGGTAGCTATGCTGCGATATTGGTGTGTTGGTTGGGTGGGTCAACTTTGTCCCCACATGCTGTGTTGGTGGTACGGAGTGGTGTGTTGGCTGGTTTGGGTTGGGTTGCATTGTTGTACTGCATTGTTACTATATTGGGCTAAGGCCCACACTGTTACTGTTTCATAATAGGCTCGTGCCCGGTCATTCTTCGGTCTAGGCTCGTGCCCGCATCGTGTTATTAATCGCTTGTTTGATATTGTGATTACAGACTGAGTTTTCGTAAACTCACCCATTTGTTTTAACTGTTCAGGTAATCCTTAGGCGGATCAGTGCTGCGAGGGACTCGGAGATGGCCACACTACTGCTCTTGTTTTCTTTTATTTGGCGTTTATTTGGAATTAGATTTCGTTTTTGGTTTTAAGTTATGTAATAAGGCCTCTCTAATTTACTAGCTTTTAATTTGGGATTTTTATATATTATGATTTATATCTGCTAGAAGTAGAACGTGATTTTCCAAAGCGATAACTGTTTTCAAAGCACTACAATTTCGTAATACTGTTGAAATGCTTCTGCAACAAACAATGTTTTAGAAGTAATGACAACTTAAAATGAATAATGAATAGCTAGAATGATTTGTGTTTTAACAAAGAGGCTTTAAATTTCCAAACAGGTTTTCATCAACAAGAGCAAATTTTCAAAAAGCACTCCAATGTGACACTGCCAGACTCGGCCATAACGTCTAGGTCGGGTTTGGGGTGTTACAAGAGGAGAAAAGTGAAGGAGAGAGAAGAAGTTGATCAAGCAAAGCACGATAATGGAGGGAAAAAAGAACCAAATTACCCGAATGGACACTAGTGGTATTTGGCTACCAAACAAACAATACTCGAAAGTTAAAAAAAATAACAACAAGTGGTAATCGTTTATGAAATGGAGAACAAAACCACAACTTGGAGAAATCCTGAAATGAAAATGACCAATTACCAATACATAGCCAAATTTTACCCCAAAAGAACTCCCTAATTTCGTTCAACCTTTCACACACTAAACACCTCCCCCAACATCCCTTCACAACTAAAACACTAAGTGCCAGAGTTCAAACCCGGCAAGACTCTTCTCCAAATTCAAACTTGTTTGATTTTCTGCTTAAATTCCTCCCATCCATCTCTTCAAATTCAGCTAACAACTACCCTATTCAAATCTGTTCAAACTCTTTGTGTTTCAGTCAAACACAACTTTCTCCCATGACCACCAGCAAAAATAATCTCCATTTCTAGAAGCAGGGATTCGAACCTCAAACCACTAGCACACTCTACAAGCCACTATCTACTAGACCAGTAGGCTCTTTATGTCATACTTTACCAAAATAAACTTATAACCCTACTAGCCAAAGATAGGGGTTTTATCCTCATAAAACCAAAATTTTGTGAAAGCGAGGGCTTGAACCCATGACTTTCCAGACACTTCCAGAGCACACAACCACTAAGCCAAACACACAATTGTGTCACTTCCTTGCATAATTAAATATTTATGTGTAGTCTCTTAACTGCACCCACTCAAGACTTAAAACTTGTAGGCCTAATTTGGGGCATTACACCCTACTTATCCTAAGCCTTAAAACGTTACAAGCCAAAAAGTCCTATGTGACCTAAATATCCTCATGCACCAATGGACATTATATTAAACAATCGCATAAACAACTATTTGTATTCTGCTCGGATAATCAAATTACTTGTATGATTTAATAATGCATCCCTAAAAGTGAGACCCTTAGTGTTTGTATACTTTGTAATTTACTGAACTTAGATGTCTATGATAAAAAATGGTAAGTCAATTATTCATCTTGTTAAAGTTACTTGTGAATATGAAACACTTAGTCATGTTCTCCAAAGTCAATACTTGTATGATATCTACTCAAGGGGCGTCTATTATTTCTTGTCTTTGTTCAAGTTGCTTGAAGACAAGCAATTACTTAAGTGTGGGAGAGTTTGATCTACTGCAATTAGGTATAGCAAATTAAACTAGTTTTCACACTTTAGGAACTTGAAATTAAGCATTATCATTAGGATTTAATTATTTTTAATAAGTTTTTTTAAGTTCAATAAAATGTGCAAATTGAGTCTTTTATTGACCTTAGGGGTTGAATGAGGCTTAAGGGTGAGCTAATGAACTTCATAAGTGTGCAAGAGACTGTTAGAAGGCATATGAAATAGGTATTGGCCTCTATGTCACAACACGGTATGATCGATGGTACAACATATAGAGCAGAATAAAGAAACCACAAAATTGCCTTCATTATCACGACTTAGACTAAGGTTATCGTGACATACCCCTGAAGATATCCCAAAAGAAGTATACTGACTCTTATGTAGCAACACAAGTCCTGGTATGTCACGACATCGACTCTGGACGAGAATTAAACACGAGCTAATGGGTGTTTTAGTCTGCACAATCAAACTTAAAGCTCAAGAACGTCAGCTAACCTAGGATTAAGGACAACGACCACCTGAGATCTATAAATAGGCTTCTTTTTCACATGAAAAAGACACCATTCACTTAGCTTAGAATTAGTCATTTAAATTCAGTTTAGTTCTTTTTTTTTCTTAGGTTAGATTTATTTCTATTTGTTCTTTGTACTATTTAGAGAAATCTGAATTGTGGAGACAATCAAGCTCCTTCATAACCTTTATATTTTCAATTTATTTAGAATTCTTTCTCTTTATATCAATTTTATATTGTCTATAAAGACCATGAGGAACTAATCCCTCTATGGGGGATTAGCGAGTGAAGGGATGATATGTTAACTATTTTGTAGGGATACTCATAGGATCAACTATTTGGGAAAGGAAGAACGTAAAACAAACCCTAGGCCTGACAACCTTAGGAAGTCATCAAGGTGGGAATTAACCTAAAATTGGTATGACCTATCCGTGAACACCTTTTCCCTAAACCAGTCTGGAATGTAAAGTCGAAAGACAAGTAGTCCTTGTCGACTCATTATCCGAGTGGAAGATCAAAAGATCCTGTTGGGATAGTGACTAATTGATTGACGAGGAACTTGAAGTAACAATTGATAGGGATTACTGAAGTGAGCTAATCACCCATAATCATATTCGATTATTTCTATTCTTCAATCTCTCGAATTTTATATATTTATGTCATTTTATTTTATTATACATAAAGACAATAAAAACTCCTTTTTACATTTACTCTCATACTGTAACTGACTTAAAGTACTAATTAGATCTTTCTATGTTTAGGTTAAAATTAATCTAACATTCGCCTCTGTTGGCTTCGATCCTCGGAGTACTCACCTACTCCGTTGTAGCTATATTACAACTGAACCTGTATACTTGAGAATACCGCCTCATTTATATATCTTTTATTACAGTATTCACACTCTGGATGTTAGTATGTTTAGAGGCAGTCAGTGTCACAGACGAGTGGTTGACACGGCCATATGTGTTACATGTTCAAGGTAATTTTAGATCCAAACGACAGCAATTAGTTACACAGTCTAGAGACAAGATTTTCTGTCTTCTTTCACACGGTATGAGCTTTGTCACACAGTTGAGGCACACAGTTATGTCCCTACACCACATGGTCCCTACCTTGTCACACGACTGTGTAACCCCTATTTTCATTATTTGACTATATTTTATAAAAGTTTTTTTAATCTAGAATCATTCCCCGATTTGTTTTAAATGTTCTGTAAGTTTGATTTAAGTCCCGATATGATTGAATACTATGGAAATGATTGTAAATTGTTACGAATTGATCTTTTTGGTTTTGTTTGAGTGAGTGGTAGCCTTGTTTTGTATTTTTTCTATTATTTTCTAAATGTTTCAAATTGGTTCTAATTTAGTTCTTAACTTGATTAAAGGTTTTCTAAGCCTGACTAAGACTTGATTTTGATTTTAATGCACGTTTAACATGGAATTAACTTATATTGTAACAGCCCATTTCTGGGTCAAATCGAAACAGTGGTTTCGGGACCACAAATCTGAAGTAAAAATATTTATTTTATTATTTTTTTAAGGTCAACAGCATGATAGAATAATTGTGTGAAAATTTCGTTAAGAAATTTTGTTGATTGAGTGCTCAATTCAGCTAAAAGGGCTAAATTACAATAGGTGCCAAACTTGAATTCCCTTAGCTAAAGGTGTTTAAGTTGTTATGAAATTTTAATTGGAGGTCCTTAAATGGTAATTAGACCACTATACTTTAGCGTGGACAAAAATGGACATGGTTAGGTGAAATTTTAAAGTTATGCATTTAAGGTATTTTATTAATTTGGTAAATAAAGACAAAATTAACTAAAATAAAAAGTGTCCATCTTCTTCAATTTCATCCCCCGTAGCCAAAATTTACAAGGAAGACATAGCTAGGGTTTGGCCAACTTTCATGCTCGATTGTAAGTCCGTTCTTGTCCCGATTTTAATGATTTCAATATTTTTTTAGATCATTGTAACTTGATCTAGCTATTTCAAGGACTAATTTGAGAGAAAGTTAAAGTCTAAAATTTTACCCATGTTGAATATGCTTGTATTTTGATATTTGATGGTAGAAATTGCATGTTTGTTGTTCGTTAAATAACATTGTAAAGTGATTTTCGGTAAAAATGTCAAATAGGGACTTATTTGTAAAGTGTTGTAAAATGTGTGGTAAAGTGTGAATAAATGAAAAAGGTGGGTTGTTATGAGTATGGGTAAGATTCGGCTAGGCCTAGGTTGTGAAGAAATTAAAAGAAATTCATTTTATAATCCTAAGGACTAAGTTGTAAAAATGTTGAAATGTTAGGGGCAAAAATATAATTTTGCCAAATTTGGATTATTCAATCACATATTTATTCAAACCAATCCATACATACATATTTAGGGCATTTTACAAATTAGCCCTCACATTTTCACATTTTGACAATTTAGTCCCTAATCACAAAAATCACAAAATACAAAAAATTTCCATATACTCATGCTTAGTAAAATATACATGGTATTCATACAAGTCCAAATATGTCATTTATTTCACATTTTATTCCCTCAAAATCTCATTTTTATAATTTAGCCTAAAATACTCAAATTCATCAAAAATTCAAAGACAAAATATACTAACCCAATACATATCTTTCCTTTTCTATCAACTAACTTCACAAAGTTGAAAAATGCATCAATGGCATAATTCAAAATCATCAACAATTTCCCAAATTCAGACATGGGCTTGATAGAACACTAAGCAACGGTCAAAAAAACGTAAAAATTATCAAAAGCCGATCAAAACACATACCTTGATCCTCAAATTTCCTAGCCGAACCCTAACTCGATCTTTTTCTTCTTATTTTTTTGATGAATTCGACCAAGATGATGATAAATGAGCTGATTTTAGCTTTAGTTTAATTTAATTAACCTTTATAAAATAATTTCCAATTTTCCCTTAATGAAAACATATAAAAACTTAATAATAGTTGTCTATAAAAGTCTATGCATTAATTCAATTGTCTAATTGCATCTTAAAGACCTCACATTCAATAAGACAATTCAATTAGGCACTTAATCAAATAGAATGCCACATTTGCATTTTCTGCAATTAAATCCTTTTATCAAATTAAGCACACAAACAATTAAATTTTCATACGAAATTTTCACACATACTAATTCACATATAATAAACATGAAAATTAATATAAAAATATTTTTTTGACTCAGATTCGTGGTCCTAAAACCACTATTCTGACTAGGGTCTAAACTGGGCTGTTACACATATGTTGCGGTTACTTGACAGCTTGTGTGAGCAGCACCGTGTAGCTAAGTCTCGACTGACAGCTTGTATGAGCAAGCTCTGTAACACCCCTATCCTGTAACCGTCGCCGGAATAGGTAAGGGGCATTACCAGACAGACAAAACATTTCAAACCAATTTAAAATTACAGATATCACATAACATTAATACATAAGTAATCATCAATAATTCATCCCTTATTATGGTCTACGAGACCTAAAACATACTTTTAAGGATAGTCGGGACTAAATCGAACACATTCATAAATTTCAAAACTCAAAAAAATTTTCAATTCTATTGAGGTCACACATCTGTGTGACTAGGCCGTGTGCCTCACATGGGCACCAGACACGCCCATGTGATCCAACCGTGCCAAAATAGAGTGTATATACTGACTTTCACCTACGGCCAACAGACACACCCGTGTGCTATGGCCGTGTGATACTTAGCTAGCTACTGACTTAAGCCCATGGCCATATGACACGCCCATGTGTCTTAACCGTGTGATCTTAAGATGTTACTGATTTGCATACAGGGCCACAAGGCACGTTCGTGGTCCCTGGCCGTGTGGCACAATGTAGGCTTGGTTTAAGCCAACTTGCCACCCCTTTTTGGGTCATTCCTACAAGCAATATTAAACAACATTTATACCAAAATTTTCAGCCAATTCCATGCTCAAAACATGCTTCATTATAACTAAATCATCATCATTCAATAACCTATTCAAATCCATACCAAAACACATTAAAAATCTTATTACAACAACATGCCAAAATGCTCATTTCATAACTCACTTATGGCACCTTCTAACTCATGCTTAAACTTACCATTTTTTTAACTTGGCACATTTCAAAATAACCACCACATATAAGGCCATATAACCATTACAAGCATACATAATTTGGCATCACAACCATTTACCAAAACTAAGCACAAACATACCATTTGCTAGCCAACTCTCATGGCATAACATATATACATATCAAAGCTTAAATACATAGACATTCTAGCCTATACATGCCATACTAAAAAATATTTACACTTTCAAAAGTACCAAAATGAGTTCAATAGTATGGTGACAATCCTCGACTATCCCCGAGCCTTCAGTAGCTACGATAACTGTAAAACAGACAGAAATCACACAAAGTAAGCTACAAAGAGCTTAGTAAGCCAAATACAACTAGTCTAACTATTAAAGCATATAAAGTAAAAGTCAATAGTAAAAATTCATAGCCATTTCATAGAGTAATTCATGAGCCTAACCATGCTCATTTGTTTGTATATATGTCATGTTTCATTTCCATGATTTTGTACATACTTCGTATTCATTATTTAACAGAAATAGAGTCTTTCATATTCAGAAATTTAGTACGATACAAACGTACATGTATAGATTATACCTTTCATATTTTCATTCCCATATCTCGTACTCTATCATTAGACGGTTTAGAAACGATACAGATACTCATAGACGGGTACAATGTCGACGTCCCAGCCGTAGTCTTACATGTAATTCAGTATCGATGCCTCTGTCCCAGACAGGGTCTTACACGAAATAAGATACGATGCCGATGTCCCAGACATGGTCTTACACGATATCTCAGATTAATGTCAACGTTCTTTTAGAAACGTATGGAGCTTTTCAGATACTACCATATTATCGAAGTTTACTCAAAATTTATTCATCAGGCTCTCAAGGCCGTCCAATACAGATTACAATTTGTATGTGCAAAATTTAGTCAATTTAACACGTAATTGTAATTTGACTTACCTCGTACGAATTTCAGATGGAAACGAGTCGACTATTCAACTATTTTGGACTTCCCTCGATCTAAGTCTGATTTTCTTTGTTCTTGATCTAATACAATTCAAATCAACCATTCAATCATTCATTTCATTAAAAATAATCCATGAACATATATTTAGGGCACTTTGCATTTTAGCCCTTACATTTTCACACTTTGACAATTTAGTCCATTTTTCACAAAATCACAAATATGTAAAATTCACTAAGTCTATAGCTTGGCCGAATATACATAGCTTTCATAAAAGCCCAAATGACATATTTAATTCACAATTTAGTCCTTGAAGACCTCACTTTAACAAATTAGCCCAAATAGCTCTATTCCATCAAAAATTCAAGAACAAAGCATGATAATCTCACATATATCTTTCATAATCCATATAAAAACATTATAAAGCTCATAAAATCATCAATGGCACATTTCATAATCTTCAACAGAAATAGAAATTCAGACATGGGTTTTGAAGAACACGAAGCAACGATCACAGAAACGTAGAAATTATCAAAAACAGAGCAAAACACATACTCGAATCAAGCTTCCAAAGTGCCAAAAATTCAAAAACTCAAAACCCTTATTTCTTTCTTAAGTTTCGGCTGAACAAGATGATAATAAGGCCACCTTTTGTTTTGTTTTTATTTATTTAATCTTTAATTCACAAAGTACAAAAATAACCTTTATTATAAAACATTAAATTCTCCTAACACATGTCCAATATTGTCCACTTAATTTATCAATGGTATAATTACCATGCAAGGACCCTTATTTTAAAAGCCAAGGCCAATTAACCCCATTAACAATTAGCATGCAACTTTTGCATTTTACGCGATTTAGTCCTTTATCATAATTAAGCACAGAAACAAACAAATTAAATCACAGAAACTTCGCAGATATAAATTCACATATCATAGACACAGAAAATAATGTTAAAATATTTTTCAAAATCGGTTACGTGGTCTCGAAACCACTATTTCACTAGGGTCTAAATTGGACTATTACAGGCCCGTTCCATGGATCGAAAGTGAGCATATATATATGCGTATTGAGAAAGAGGTAGCAATGGCTACATATGTGGCACTTTGTGTGTGTGATTTTTTGGGTATCCGATATTATTCCAAGTGGTTCAACAGGTATGTCAAGGATGAGGGTTAGTGTGAAATTACTACAAGGTGGTACAGATATGTACATAACACTTGTGATGGTTAGATTCATGAAATGGAGAATTCTTGGTAAGATATGATTTAGTGAATTATAGCTATGAGATTTATTATGATTTACATCATCTTATATTATGTTACTTGCATGGGAATGTATGGTAAGATTTTCTTATTTCTTGCATATGAGCTTATTAAGCTATATAGCTTACTCTGTTTTATTTTTCCATGTGTTATAGTGTTACCAAGCTAGCTCGGATTGAAGATCATCGGAGATCGCATCACACTATCAAATTGTCGTTTTGGGTATCAATGATCTTAAACATTTTGAGTATATGGCATGTATAGGAACTTGGTCATTTTGGTATATGTTGTCATTATGAAATTGGCCAAACGTGTTGGCTTATATTTGTTTAAGGTGATTTGGTATTTAGCCATGTAATTGGCTTATTTTGACTAAAATGGTTGTAAGCCTATTTATATAAGTATATCTGCTAATGTCTTTTGTTTATGTGTTTTGTAATGGGATGCTATATGCTTATTTATGGCTAAATAGCTTTGTTGCTAAATTATTAAGTTTGGTGCATTGGTATGCTAGAAGATCTATATGATACAATGCATATTAATGGTAGCCATATTGAAGCTTGTATAATATGAGTTTGGTATGATTTGGTTTGGTAAAATATGATGTTGTAAGTATGTTAAGTGCTGATAATGAGGTGACATGATTTAGCCTTGATTATGGATGTTTTGGTTGCCTAAATATGCTTTGATTTATGCCATTAAAGTTGTGGATGAGTGTGTGTGCAAATAAGGGTGACAAATGGCTTGACAAATAGCCTTTATTTTTTCTACACGGGTAGACACACAAGCATGTCTCTAGGCCGTGTGCGACACACGGCTTGTCCTATGGGTATGTGTCTTGGTCATGTGTCCCCTACACCTAAATTTTAGGAAACAAAATGCTCAGAATTAAGCACATAGGCAGAGACACGGACGTGTGTCTCAACCGTGTGAGGGACACGGCCTAAAGCACGGGCGTGTGCCTTGGACGTGTGAAGCCTGCACCTATTTATGAAAATTAAATTAACCACACGGACTAGCACACGAGTGTGTGGCTTGGCCGTGTAACTTCAATTTGTTCATGCGTTGCAAGTCAGAGAGTTACATGGGTTAAGGACACGGGCGTGGGTGACCACACAGCCTGCCCACACTAGTGTCTCCCAAACCACACGGGCGTGTGACCCCTATACATGGTAAAAATTTTCTAAGTTTTGTAAAAATTTCCTAAGTTCTCGGTTTAATCTCAGACCACTTCCAACACATGCTTTGGGCCTTGTAGGCTCGTATTTGGGACTTTATGATTGAATGCAAATGGTTTTTAATTTGGTTGAAATTTATGACTTGAAATTGTATGATTGTTTGCGATGTAAGCCCGGTAATGCCTCATAATCCTGTTTCGGTGTCGAATATAGGTGAGGGGTGTTACATATATTTATTGATTATTGAATATTAATGAATAAATTGCTTGCAAATGTTCCAGTTTACTATTGTAGCATCCTATAATTTAGGTTTAGTGACTGGACCAGGTGTAGGGTGTTACATTATGCTAGCCATACAGCATTCCAGAATTTGAGTATAAAAACTCACCTAACATCCCTTTGCCTTCTCCTTCGCTTTGCTTTTTGAAATGCCAAAGCTTCCGTTCTCCTGGTAGCTAAGCATGACAACCCAAAATCATGAGATAAACTCAGCATTTTTATTTTAAAATTTGATTTTCCAGAAACATGCAGAACCCCTAAAATGGTTCGAAAAACCCTTAACTTCATTTTTTTAATCTTGTGTATACCAAAGGTTGGGCCTTATCAACCTATTGGATTTTCTAATTTTTCGACTCAAATCTCTTGATCATCGTTCCATGCAAAGCCTCCCATAACTATCTCTTCTTCGAAGTAACCAAAGAAGAAGATGAAGAAGAGAAAAGAATGAAACAAAATTAAGAGAAATCTACTTATAGATTCACTTCTCAGCCATTTATAACCTTCACGCACGATCTTCAACCATTTAGAAACAATCCATTGAAAATCATTTTGTCACCCACTAACGAACTAGATGGTTTCAATCCAGTCGAACCAGACTTAGATTTCAACCATGCTCAAATAACGTTTCAAACTTTTCTTGATTTTACAGTAGAGACTGCCAGTTTATGGTCTCTTTTAATTTAACCCCAAATTTGTTCCTATTTTTTGAGGGGTTTAAAGGAAACTGGGTGTGACAATCCTTATCATATAAACTGTTATTGTCTTGTCAAGTATGTTCATATAGTATAACTGAACTTATATTGTTGTTGTGCTATGCTTAATTATGTATTCGTGATTTGTTGATAGTTGTGAATTGTGATATAAGTTGAGGTTAAATCCTGATTAACTTAGTAAAAGTTTCGTATACGAGGTTACAAGTTGATGCCCGATGGTATCGAGCACTAGTATTTGTTACGAACTCAAGGATATATGTATATTAAGCCATGGCTAAGCTATTTGTTGTGTAGGTTTAACCCATAAGGGTAACCAGACGCTATTGTTCATGATTAGCTCAAACGAACAATTGATACTTATTGTGTAGGTTTAACCCGAATGGGTAACCAGACACTATTATTTTCACTTGTGTACACAGTGCTTTTACGATGTTTCATCGAGAATAAATAAAAGATGGAAATGTAAAGATATGTAGTTGGTATTGGCAATTGAATGTTCATGATATGAATATGAGATTTCAATTTGAATTTGGGATGGAAGAATGAACCTTTGAGGTTATATGTATGTTTTCAAGTTCATAATGTTACTTATTTGATGATGTGCATTGTGCCTTGATAAGGATTAATTTCTTTGCATATTTAATTGTATAGGATAAGTAATTGAGGTAAGTAAATGTTTACATTGTATGAGCTTACTAAGTAATTAAAATACTTACTTGTGTTACTCCTTCTTTTTGTAGATTTTGGACATACGAAACATGTCGACTGGATCAACGAGAAGCACACACCTACAGTCACTTAGTTCGGTAGACTTTTGAATGTTCAAACTTAGTTATTTGTGGCATGTTCATAAGATGGTTAAACTTGTATAAGTTGATGAATTTGCTTTGGCATAGTTATGCTTGTATAAAAGTTTATATGATAACTTGTTATGTGATGTATGATTGTTGCCAAGTTTGGTATATAGTAGGTTAATGGTAATGGCAACGTTTTAAATGTTGGTATGAATGTGAAATAGAATGTGGTATGAAATGTTTAATAGCTTTGGTTTGAATTGTAATGACTTGAGTGTAATGTTATGTAACACCCCTACGTAACACCCCTTACCCGTATTCAATGCTGGAACAGGGTACGAGGCATTACCGAATTTACATCACAAACAATCATACAGTTTTGAGTTATAAATTTTTGTCCAAATTAAAACCATCCATATTTAACCATAAAGTCCCCAATACGAACCTACGAGCCCCAAAACATGCTTTGGAACTGGTTTGGGACTAAACCAACAACTCAGGGAGTTTTTACAAAACTTAGAAAATTTTTCTACTATACAGGGGTCACACGCCCGTGTGGTAAGGCCATGTGGTCACATATGCCCTTGTCCCGACCTCGTGTAACTCTCTGACTTGTAACTCATGAACAAATTGAGATCCCACGGCCAAGCCACACACCCGTGTTCGAGGCCGTGTCGTCCACACGGTTGAGACACACATCCGTGTCTCTACCCGTGTGCTCAATTCTGAGCATTATGTTTCTCAAAACTAAGGTATAGGGGACACACGGCCAAAACACATGCCCATGAAACAAGCCGTGTGTCACACACGACCTAGACACACACCCGTATGTCTACCCGTGTGGACAAAATGAAGGTTATTTACCAAGCCATTTGTCACCCTCATTCACACATACACTTACCCCAAATCAAAGGCACAAAACATAATAGACTTAGGCAACCAAAACACCTAAAATTATAAACAACACATGCCAATACAATATCAATATCTATCATACTCACAACATTTATTAAACAACAATTGACTACTTCAAGATACCTAATTGTACACCAATTTATCATCTCATCCATAGATCATATTACCAAACATTTCACATTCATGCCTTAAATCAATCATGTAAATTTCACATTCCATCATTCACCAAGCATACCAAGACCATATCACCAAAGACATTGGCACATATATGATTATACTTAGGCTTACAACCATGTTAGCCAAAATAAGCCAATTTACATGGCCAAATATCAAATCAAGCCTTTGACGATTATAAGCCAATACATTGGCTAAAATCATAATGACACATATAACAAAATGACCAAGTCCCTATACATGTCATACTTTCAAAATACTAAGATCATCAATACCCAAAAATGAGAGTTTGATAGTGTGATTCAAATCTCCGACGATCTCTAATCCGAGCTAGCTTGGCGATACTATAAAAACATGGAAAATAAATGGAGTAAGCTATATAGCTTAGTACGCTCGTGTGCAAGAAATAAGCAACCTTACCATGCATATAACATTCAAATAATATAACATAATTAAATGTAAATTTACCATAGTCTCATGATCATAATTCATTCCATCACAAAACTTGCCTCATTTTCATCATTTCAAGCATTTAATAAACATGAGCTTTACGTATATACCTGAAACATCTCGAAAATGAACTTACACATATTCTCATCTTTGACATACCCGTGAACCACTCGGAATAATAATGTCGGATACTTGGGATTTTTGCACACTAATGGCCACATACGTAGCCAATGCTACCTCAATCTCATATCACATAATCGCTCGCTCTCAAGCTATCGACGGGCCTACTCACACAAGCTGTCGGTCAAGACATAGCTACACGGTGCTGCTCACACAAGCTGTCAAGTATTCGCAACATATGCTGATATACTCAACCACCGGTAGGACATACAAGACCAGCACCCGGATCACATAATCACATAACACATAATGACACTAGCGACATGTCACTTGTATCGTAATCTATTCCTAAGGTTCAACGGGACTTCTCACTTGCCGAATCGTCGTCGAACTCATTCGTAGAATTATACTCATTCACATAGTCAAACATACAATTCATGCAATATTAAAGCATTTAAGTACAATTATTCTAAAGCTTATTTTTAACATACGAACTTACCTCGGTACAAAATGGCTAATAGTTCGATTTAGTCCACATCTTTGTTCTTTCCCCGGTCTAGGTCAGAACCTCATCTTTCTTGATCTATAATACCACATTTAACTTATTCAATCATCACATTATTCAATTTAATCCCAAAAACACCTTATGGCAAAAATTACATTTTTGCCCCTAACCTTACAACTTTTTACATTTTAGTCCTTAGGCTCATAAAATGATTTTCATCCAATTTCTTCATTACCAAGCCTAGCCTAATCTTTTTCATGCTCATAACAACCTACATTTTACATTTATTTACATTTTTACATGCATTTTACAACTTTTACAAATAGGTCCCTATTTGACATTTTCATCAAAAATCACTTGGTAAATGTTGTTTATCTAACACCAAACATGCATTTTCTACCATTAAACATCAAAATACACAAATATTCAACATGGGTAAAATTGTATACTTTGATTTTCTTTCAAATTAGTCCTCGAAATAGCTAAATCAAGTTACAACGATTTCAAAAATATAAAAATCATCAAAAATGGGACAAGAACGGACTTACAATCAAGCTTGAAAGTTGGCCAAACCCTAGCTATGTCTTCCATTGTGATTTTCAGCCATGGGGGATGAAATTAGAAAAGATGAACACTTTTATTTGTTTTATTTTGTCTTTATTAACCAAATAACCAAAATGCCCTTAATGCCAAACTTTGAAATTTCACCTAACCATGTCCACTTTGGTCCAACTTAAAGTATCATTGCCTACTTACCATTTAAAGACCTCCAATTTAAATTTTCATAGCAATTAGACACCTCTAGCTTCTAGAACACGCATTTTGCACCTATTGCAATTTAGTCCTATTAGTCAAATTGGACACCCTATCGATAAAATTTCTTAATGAAATTTTCACAAAATCATTTAATCGTACTGTAGACCTTCAAGAAATAATAAAATTAACATTTTTACTTTGGATTTGTGGTCCCGAAACCACTATTCTGATTTGACCCAAAAATGAGCTGTTACACTCTAACCCGTATCCATCGCCGGAATAGGGTTACGGAGCATTATCGAACTTAACAATCAAACAATCATACATTTCTCATACATTTTTCATATCCAATAAAATGCATAACAATCATACATTTCTCATACATTTTTCATATCCAATAAAATGCATTCACAATCAATCATAATGTCCTTAATACAAGCCTACAAGGCTCAAAACATGCATATGAAGTGGTTCGGGACTAATCCGATACCTCAGGAAATTTTTGGAATACTTAGAAAATTTTACAAAATATAGGGGACACACGCCCGTGTCACATGCCATGTGGCAATTCGAAATGGGATCACATGGCCGTGTCCCAACCCATGTCTAACCCCGTATAACTCTTTGACTTGGGTCACACGGCCAACACATACGTCCGTGTGCCCTTTGAAATGGCCACACATGCTCGTGTGCTAGGCCGTGTGCTAGGCCGTGCCAAACCTGTAAGGTATACTGGCTTATGCCACACGGCCAAGTCACACGCCCGTGTACTGGGCCGTGTGGAGCATACTGACTTGATTTCTAATTAAATACTAGGGGCCACATAGCCGTGTCACTGAGTTGTGTGTCACACATGGCTGAGACACATGCCCGTGTCTCTGCCCATGTGGACAAAAATAGGCTATTTACCAAGCCATTTTTCTCACCCAAACTTTCAATCACCTACACAAACCAAATGACATATAACATTGCATAAATAGGCATTTCAACCAATCTTAATCAGGCCTAATTCATGCTAAATTCATACCATTAATCACAAGATACACAAGTACCACAATAACCCATTTAATTTTATACCAAAATTCACATTCTCAAATCATCAATATGGTCACTTTCAACTATGCATCACTTTACCTAAAACCACAAGCATACCAATCTCAAATTCAACCATTTGATACTCCAAATACAAATTCAAACAAGCATGTAAATGGCAATTATGCACAACATATCAAAAGGCCTTTTTGTACCTATATATACATCACCAAGCATGCCAAAATAAACCAAGTCACATGACTATACACATAACTAACCATTCATCATTTACAAGCCAAATCAAATGGCTAAATCCCTTACTAACATATATACCAAAATAACCATAACTCCTATACATGCCATATAACTAAATACATAAATTCAAAAGTACCAAAGTGATAGCTCGATAGTGTGATGAGATCTCTGACGATTCCCAAATTCTAGCAAGCTTCGATAATCACTATAAAACACAGAAAGGTAAACAGAGTAAGCTATAAAGCTTAGTAAGTTTGTATAGTAATAAACTCAACTTACCATACATACACAATTTAAGCAATTAAACATATCATAATATAATTCATATTGATCCACAAACCTATCACTTAATCATTCACAAGGTTAGATATGAAATTCACAAGTTTTTTCGATTCAATGCTTGTACAGTTCATGTACATACTTGTACCAACTTGTATCAATCTCATACTCATCCATATCTTTGATATACCCATTGAACCATTTGGAATAATATCAGATACTCAAGAATCTTGCACCCTAAGTGCCAAATACATAGCCGAAGCTATCTCAATCTCATATCTCATATAATGCTCACTCTTAAGCTATCAACGGGTCTGCTCACATAAGCTGACGATTATGATGTAGCTACATGGTGCTACTCACACAAGCTGACTAGAATCCATAACATGTGTTCGATAACTCAACCACCAGTATGACGTACGGATCAGCACCCAAACACATAACCCCTAATGACATGTCATTTGTATCCTAGTCTATTCCTAAGGTTCAAATAGGATTTCATATTGTCAAATCTTAGTCAAACATATCCGTAAGGTCGTACTCATTAATAATACAAATATAAATCATTTAAATCACAGTTATATTAATCCTTATTAACATACGAACTTACCTCGATTCACAAAAATGACTAAATGGATCGACTAGTCTAATACTTTATTTTCCCCCAATCTAGATCCTAACTTCGTTTTTCTTGATATATATGATATCAAATTTAACTTATTCAATTATCATTCTATTCAATTTAGCCCAAAAATCACATTGTGGTAAATTTACACTTTTGCCCTTAATATTTTAGTTTCTTTATAATTTAGTCCTTAGCTCATAAAAATAAAAAATTCATGCAATTAAATCCTTACCCATGCTAGCTGAATTTCTCTTATTACCATAGCAGCCCATATTTTTTATTTATTTCACATTTCTCAATTTAATCCCTAATTGACAATTTTACCAAAAATCACTTTACAAATGTTGTTTATCTATCAACAACCATACATTTTCTATCATCAAACATAAAAATATACATATATTCGTCAATGGAAAAACCCTAAAACTTTAACATTTTAGCAAATTAGTCCCTGGCTAGCTAGAATAAGCTGCAACAATCTCAAAAATATAGAAATCATTAAAAACGAGACAAAAATCATACCTAATTGCAAGACATGAAGATGGTCGAATGAATAACCCTAAATAGCTTGTTTTTCTTCTTCCATTTTGGTGGAGATAGGAAAATAAAGAAGAAAACTTTGTTTTTGTTGTATTTAATTAACCTTTATTTCTTAATTTCCTAATTTAACCTTTAAAATTCTTATTACACCAAATACCATGCCACTATCATCCAATGACTCATAAATGGGCCAATTACCACATAAGTACCTCCACTTTAAAGTTCTATAACTATTGGATACCTTTAGCTAATAGAACTCAAGTTTTACACTTTACGCGATTTAGTCCTTTTTATCAAATTGAACATTCAAACGATAAAATTTCTTAACGAAATTTTCACAAAATCATACTATCATGATGTAGACATTAAAATAATAATAAAATAAATATTTCAACCTCAGAACCACTATTCCAATTTGACTAAAAATGGCTATTTATTTGTTGGTGTCAATTAGGGCATATTAGTTGTATGTTTAGGAAAAGAATTTATGCTACAATATATCATGAATTGCTCAAATTTTGGGACATATTTACATTGGTTATTGAATGCATTATAGGTAAATTTGATAAGGGTGTTTTATGCTATGCCTTAGGTGATCTTTAATGTTGTACATGATCTAACACATGGTCGTGTGTCACACACCGGCAAGGGACACTACTATGTGATCTGTATTGTCTAGGTGGTTTTTGGTAAATACGATCACAATATCTCACACAGCTATGTGAATGTTTTGTAAATTTTATATTTAGGTCCACACGGCCACAATTAGTTACACGGCCTAGAGAAACAACCATGTGACTCAAGTTTACATGACATTAGTCAATTACACGGTTTGAAGACACAGTTGTGTGATATAGCACCACATGGCCTCAACCTATCACAAGGCCTGAGCACACAATCGTGTGACCCTTATTTTGTCTTTTTACATATCTTTTTGTAAAAGTTCCGAAATGGTCCTGAATTGGTTTCGAGCCAGTTTAAGAACTTTTGTAACCTCTATTGAGACCTAGATTTGTTGGAAATGCATGTTAAACATAATACTTGATCTATACTTATTGAATTATTGAATATTATTGATAAAAGGTATGTGATTGTTTCTGTTTACTGTTGTAGCATCCTATAGCTCGAGTCTGACTATTGGACCAGTTAAGGGGTGTTACAAGAGAAATTAAATAATAAAGATATGTGTACTTTTCTCTTGATCTTAATACTTGGATATCTCTCTCTTGAGTCTTGAAGTATTCTTAAAGTGTATTTATACAAAGGTACAAGTTTGTGAACATTTATGGCCGTTGGGGATGAAATCTAGACGATGGAAGAATTAATTTTGGGCTTAAAAATTTTCCCTACACATCATGTCTCGAGATCTAGCAAGATGTCTCGAGACAAGGCTAAAAAATAGTCATTGATAGGCCATGTCTCGAGACATATAGGCTTTTTTTTCAAGACAAATAGGCTTTTGTCTCAAGATATGCAAGCTTTTGTCTAAAGACAGTAGCCCCTAAAGTAGAATTTTGCTTCAATGTTTTCTTGTCTCGAGACATATAGTTGTATGTCTTGAGATTGCATACCAAAGTCCCTTAAAAACATTTTAAACACCTTAGAACATTTTGTTATTGATCCAAAAATATTTAGATAAATTAAAACACATTTAAAACATATTTTTTTAGTATTTTACAAGTCTTTGAAAATGTTTGATAAAATTTTCAATCATATTTTCACCAAATGATTTAAGACATATAATACATATAAAATTTATCATAAGTATTGTTATATGGAAAGCTAACAAATTGACTTTTGCTTTATACGTAGTTGGGATGCTTTCTTTTTTTTTTTAAACCTTCTTCCTTCTTACTTAGTATCGGTTAAGTTGTGATAGATTGCCAACGATGTTTTTTCAATGATAAATTGCTAACATTATAATTAACTAATGTCCCTGACAAGAGGCTGAAATTCATTTAGACAAGATATAACTCAATGATGTTCTCTAATTGCAGTTTCATGATTGAAAAACAAATTTCAAACTATTATTATATTTAATAATTATTATTAAATATAGTTGCTTATGCATGCAGAACTTTTACATCTCTTTCGATCTACCCTTCCACCGAAATGTTATTTGCTGAGGATATTAGTTTTACTATTTACTAAGGCGGTTTGTTCAAAGTGAAGTGATTCTAGGTAATTGGTTTTATTGTTTATATGTTTATAATTTTATATTTTTAATTTTATATAATTTTAATTTTATATAATTTTATATTTTTTAAATTTAAAATTTTGCATATGTAATTAATCTGAGAGATTTTGATGAGAACTCTGTCATTATTATAATTTATTTATTTATTTATTTATATGAATTTTGCAGGGCTCAAAATAATGAGTATTGAAGATTATGAAATATTGTTCTGCAATATGTTTATCAAATATAAGTTTTTTTAGTATTGTAACATTACTTAAATTATGTTTCAATTTTTTAATTTATAAATGATTATTATTTTAAATATTATTTACATTGAATAGGTTGTATATTATTTATTATGTATTTATAAAAAATGAGTTTGAATAACATTTGAATTGATCAATAGTCTTTTTTTTCTTTATTATATTACTCAATTTTTTATTTAAAATATTTTTTATTTTGCAGAGTTATCACATTTATAAATAAGAGTTTTAATTTCACTAAAATAATTGGTTTGAAATTTTGTTTGATAAGAAATTTATAATATTTATAAATGAATAAATTCGAAACTTTACATGAATTTTCTTCTAGTATGCAATGATGTAATGCCTCAAAATTTCCATTTTGGTTTTTGTGTAATGTGACACAACTGTGTATTTGCTTCAGTGGTTAAATGTTTTGGGTGCGTGTGTGAGGTCCCAAGTTCAAGCCTTGCATTTGGCAAATTTTGGTATTTTTCTGACTTAAGCCTTATACTTAATCAGTGGGCTTATATTAAATTATTTATAAAACCATATCAAAATGAGTCTGTTGGTTCAAGTGGTAAGGGAATTAGTATACTAGAGGTTTTGGGTTTGAATCCTTGCGCAAGCGTGGGTATTAAGTTTTTGCTCAGTTGACTTGAAGAGTCTCGGTTGAGTTGAGATTTTGAGAAGTGGTTGTTAGTGGGAGAGTAGGGAGTATTTTGAGGGATATGGGGATAAATGTTAGTTAATATTTTATTTTTTATTATTTTTATTTTTATTTTATTTTTATTTTATTTTTCAGACTCTTCCAGCTCTATTGATTTTTCTTTGTCTATTTTTCCTTCTTTCCGGTTTACCAAAATTGTCTCCGTTGTATTCAACGTTCGATTGTGCTCGTTCGGTAAGTAATTGCTTTGCCATTATCTTCTTGTTTCGTGATGAGTTTTCTAATGGGGGTTGTTTGGCCCTTCATTTAGGGGAAAGTCGAGATTCTGTTGGTCCTCCTGCAGCGATTTAAGCATTAAGGGTTCCGTTCCGTCACCAATAAGTATTCGAATACATTGTTGGATGTTGTGAGTTTCTATCATAGTATAGTTTTGTTGGGTTTTCAAAGGTGTTACTGAATTGGGTATTTGCATACGCTATTTTTAGGTTTCAGGAGGCTTCGGAGTGATTTCGCATCAAATCGATAACATGTGTGTACCTGAAAACACAAAAAATGGGGTTCGGCAAAAGTCAAAAACCCCACTATCGATGCCACACGGGCGTGAGGTCGCCCATGTGGTAGGCAATGTGCCATAACACAAGCGTATGATCGACGAAACCAAGTCGTGCACGTAAGACACGGCAGTGTGATGGCTAGGTAAGCCGTGTGCAACACACGGGCTAGACTGATTCAGACCGTGTGGGCCACATGGGCGTGTAGATCCATACGAGTACTCCATAAAGGTGTGTGGGATTCTGGGCCACGACCATAGCCAAATTGGGCCGTATGGGCCACACTGGCGTGTGGGCCCACATGGACATGTGAGCCCATTTAACTAAAATGTGTTCTAAGGTTGCACAGGTCACCCAAGTCGAATGTGTACCTACTATAGTGTTAGTAAGCACTACTTAGACCCTTAAATGCGTGAATTGTATGTATGATGTATGTACTGAGCATGATGATTATATGACTGAACATTAAAATGTATGTATAACTGATATTCATGTATTAACATGTCATATACTGTATGTTGCATTGCATTGGATTGAGATGTTGATATTTGGAGGAAGTGTATTGAAAGGCTCTTCAGCCTATTATCTAGTAGCTCAGCTGCAATTTACTGATTATGTGCCGCATTCGGTACTACTTGGAGTATAGGGATGGGTGGGTGTTCTAAACCCCACATAGAGTGTAGGGATGGACGGAGATAGTGTGTAGAGGCTGGTTGGTTAGAACTCTATTTACTGATTAATGTATATCTAATACTATTACTGTGATGGGCTTAGGCCCTAATGTATATCTGATACTAAAACTAAAATGGGCTAAGATCCGAATTGCTACTAAACTGAAATGGGATTAGGCCCAGACTGCATTTGACTGATGACTGTTGTTTGACTGTATGCATGTCTTCTGTGCGGATTACACACTGATTTACGTAAAATCACCCCTTTCTATTTTAACTGTAGAGGTAATCCCTAGACTTAGATGAATGGGTGCAGTGGAAGACTCAGCGGTGACCACAAGTCTATTGAACGGTTTTAATTTTTCTTATGGTTTTTAATTCCTATTTGTTTCTGGGTATGTTTTTTATGTAATTTGGGACTTTTGGACTGTTTACCATTGTTTTGGGATTTTAACTATTTTCATGGACTTTTAAACTGCAAAAACCAATGAAACTTAGTTTAAATTAGAAACAATGTTTTTCCTAAACGCGAACGATTTTTATTCAAATTTCACGATTTTAAAACCTTCTGCTATAGAAAATGTTTTTAAACGGGTCAAATTAAATGAGAAAATAGTTTTGAATTTGACTAGAGATGAATGAAAGCTAAGAAACGGAAACGGTTTTAACTTGATAAACTCGATTTCAGATATCATTCCATGTGACTTCTCCAAATTCGGCCATAACGTCTAAACTGGGTTTGGGTTGTTACATTTAGTGGTATTAGAGCAGGGTTGCAAAACTCGACTGTGGGTTTTGGGTTTTAAAACTTGGTTTTTAAGAACTAATTTTCAAATGGTTTAAAGTGATTAGACTGAGAATGTGGTACATTGAGTCTCTGGCGCCGATCCTATAAGTATTCTGATAAACTATTATGATATTAGAGATAGACTATTCCAAAAACACTCTAGTTAGTGTATACCAAAACTGTAGTAAAATTGAAACTGATAGAGACTGTGCTTGCAAAAATAAACTCTGAATTTATGATACTTCTTTACATAAAACATTTGTTAATAAATACTGGAACTGTAACTGATTCAAAAAATTCATAATACAGATAAATTCGAATAGACACAAGTGCATGAGGTATCCGTAGACGTGGTACTAGAGGCCGAGGTAGAGGCCATAGAAGGGCTTGAGCTGAGTCCTCTTCTCTGGGCAGCATGCCGAACCTGGACACTAGTGAGACGCTAGTGTCACTTGCTGCTGAGACTTGGTCTCAAGATTACATGGCTGGCGACGATGCATTGTCCCGGGCTATGTTAAGGATACTAAAGAGGGTCGCTAGGCCCAACACTAGATCTGGGGGCTGAGGGTCGGTTACGGAACGACTCCGGTCCAATAGAGCTGAACTTTTTAGGGGTGTCACTGGAGTTGCCCCTAATGTGACTGAGTACTAGATGGAGGCTACTGAGAGGATAACGGATGATTTACAGTGTACCCTTGAGCAGAAATTGAAGGGTGCAGTCTCGTTGCTTCGTGATGAGGCCTATCAGTGGTGGCTGACCGTTAAAGAGAGCACTCAGCCCGATCGTGTATCTTGGAAGTTCTTTAAGATTGCCTTCCAAGGGAGGTATGTGGGAGCAAGTTACATCAATGCTCATAGGCTTGAGTTTCTGAACCTCACTTAGGGAGATCGATCTGTGGTCGAGCATGAGACTGAATTTTTTAGACTAAGCCACTATGCGCGAGGTATGGTGGCGTCTGAATATGAGAGATGCGTCCGTTTTGAGGACAGCATTAGAGATAATCTAAGGGTACTGATAGCTCCGCAGAGGGAGCGAGAGTTCTCCATCCTAGTAGATAAGGCGAAGATTACCGAAGAGGTTAAGCGAGCTGAGCGCCAAAACAGAGATCGGGAGTAAGGTAAGAACAAGATGGACTCGGAGCCCTTGATTGCGGTATAGAGGACTAAAAAAAGGCCAGGATTGATGGGCCGGTTAGAGTTGGGTCCCCTATTGCTCTTACTAGATTTAGTTGTGCGGAGACTATGGAAGATGCCATCAGGCCGAGTGTTAGAGGAGGGCTGGGGTGTGTTTGAAGTGTGAATCATTAGAGCACCGTATTTGAGAGTGTCCGCTGAGGGCCGATCAGATGCAAGCTCCGAGTTCTGGTACTGAGCAGCCACAGAGGGTAGTTCAGCAACCATCAAGAGGCCGTGGTCAAGTAAGAGATGGTAACGACATAGGTTGTGGACAGAGGGCACAGGCAGAAGTGTTGGACAGACTGAGGCAAGGCAACCTGCTCTTGTTTATGCTACTCGTCACCTAGATGACAGAGATGCTCAAGACATCATTACCGGTATGTTCTTAATTTATGATGTACCCTACTTTTCTTTGATAGACATAGGTTCCACACATTCCTATGTAGCTAGCACAGTGTCTGGAAACTTGGGGATTTTGGTTGAGAGTACTTCTAGTGAGGTGACAGTACTGAGTCCACTGGGGCAATCGGTTTGGGTTAGCAAATTGTATAGAGATGTTCTGCTAGAGGTTCAAAGGTCAGCATTTTTAGCTGATCTGATGGAGCTTCCGCTTGGGGAGTTCGATCTGATTCTGGGTATGGACTGGTTGGTCAAGCACCGTGCCAATCTGGATTGTGCGACTAAGAGGGTCGTCTTGAGAACTGAAGAGGATAATGAGGTAGTCGTGATTGGAGAACGTCAGAATTATTTGACTAATGTGATCTCTATACTAGTGGCTGAGAAACTGGTTTGTAAGGGATGTAAGACGTTATTGGCCTATATTAGTGTTTCTATTTTTGGGGACTCTACTATAAAGGACATCCGAACTGTAAGGGATTTTCTGGATGTCTTTTCTGAGGAGCTACTGGGTTTACCTCCGAATAGGAAAGTGGAATTTGGGATTGAGCTTCTTCCTGGTACAGCTCCAATGTCTATCGCCCCCTACCGTATGCCACCAAAGGAGCTTACAGAATTTAAGGCTCAACTGCAGGAACTTTTGGACTGTAGTTTCATCCATCCCAGTATGTCTCCATAGGGAGCACCGGTCCTGTTTGTTAAGAAAAAGGATGGGACCATGTGGATGTGCATAGACTATCGGTAGTTGAACAAGTTGAGTATTAAGAATAAGTATTCACTTTCGAGGATCGATGACTTGTTTGACCAGTTCCAAGGGGCTTCGGTATTCTCTAAGATCGATCTTCATTCAGGGTACCATCAGTTGAGGGTTAAGGATGTGGATGTGCATAAGATGGCATTTAGGACTTGTTATGGACATTATGAGTTCCTAGTTATGCCTTTTGGGTTGACGAATGCACCGGTCGCATTTATGGACCTTATGAACCGAGTATTTTAGCTCTACCTGGATCAGTTCGTCGTAGTTTTGATCGATGACATACTGGTTTATTCTACGACTGAGGACGAGCACCTTAGGGTGGTTCTTCATATTTTGAGGGAAAAGCAGTTCTGTGCTAAATTTAGGAAGTATGAATTTTGGTTACGAGAGGTGACATTTCTGAGACACGTAGTTTCTGCTGAGGGGATCCGAGTTGATCCTCATAACATTGAGGCTGTACTAGATTGGAAACAACCTAAGAATGTGTCAGAGATCCGCAGCTTTCTAGGTTTGGCAGGTTATTATCGTCGGTTTGTTGAGGGATTCTCTCTGATTGCAGCTCCCTTAACTAAGCTTCTGTGTAAAAGTGTCCCTTTCGTCTGGACTAATGCATAATAAGAGAGCTTTGAGAAGCTCAAGATTGTTCTGATTGAGGCTCCTGTTTTGATACATTTTAAACTTAGAAAGGAGTTTGTAGTATACAGCGATGCGTCGCATGTGGGTCTGGGTTGTGTGCTGATGCAGGATGGGAATGTAGTGGCATATGCGTCTCATTAGCTCAAGACACATGAGGTAAACTATCCGACGTATGATTTGGAATTGGCCGCAGTAGTCTTTGCCTTCAAAATTTGGAGGCACTATCTGTACGGTGAGAAGTACATTATCTACACTGATCACAAAAGCCTTAAGTACCTCCTGACTCAAAAGGAGTTGAATCTTAGGCAGCGTAGCTAGATTGAGCTGCTTAAGGACTATGGCTGTACTATTGAGTAGCATCCTAGCAAGGCCAATGTGGTGGCTGATGCGTTAAGTCGTAGGGCAATGACTGATCAGAGATTTGATGATGGAAGTTTACTGGTTGAACTATAGGTTAAACTGACTTGGATAGAATAGATTCGAGATATTCAGTTAGAGGATAAATCGTTGGGTCTTCGGTTCCGTCAAGTTGAGAGTGACAGCACTACGGACTTTGGGCTGAATAACGACGAGGTACTCTATTTCCATGGTCAGATTTGTGTACCAAATGATACTGATCTGAAGCAGTCTATTCTGAGAGAGGTGCATAGCATCCCTTATGCTATGCATCCAGGGGGGAATAAGATGTACCGAGATCTTCGAGAACTGTACTGGTGGCCAGGATTAAAATAAAAGGTTACTAATTTTGTGGCTCGTTGTCTGACATGCTAGCAGGTTAAGGCTGAGCATCAGTTACCTTCGGGTTTGCTACAACCGGTTAAGATTCCACTATGGAAGTGGGCGAGTGTCGATGGACTTCGTTAGTGGGTTGCCCTTGACATCCACTAAGAAAGATTCTGTTTGGGTCATCGTGGATCGACTGACCAAGTCTGCGCTCTTCATTCTAGTTAGGACCGACTATTCTCTTCAGAAGTTGGCGAAATTGTATATCTCGGAGATAGTTAGACTGCATGGGGTTTCGGTGTCGATCATTTCTAATAAGGATCCTTGCTTCATATCTCAATTCTAGAATAAGTTACATAAGGATCTGGGTTCAAGATTGGACTTCAGTACCGTGTTCTATCTTCAGATCGATGGTCAATCTGAGAGCGTGATTCAAATACTGGAGGATATGTCGAGGAGCTGTGTTATCGATTTTTGAGGCAGTTGGGAAGGTTATCTACCACTAGCAGAGTTCGCCTATAATAACAGCTTCCAGTCTAGCATTCAGATGGCACCTTATGAAGCTCTGTATGGATATAAGTGACGCACTCCCTATGTTGGACTGAATTGGGTGACGACCAGTTCTGGGTCCCAAGTTAGTCTCTGAGACTGAGGATAAGATTTGACTGATTAGGGATCATCTAAAGCCGGCTTCTAATAGACAGAAGTCTTATGCCGATCTGAAGAGATGTGAGATTGAGTATTCTGTGGAGGACTTCGTGTTTCTTAAGGTCTCGCCATGGAATAAGGTTTTGAGGTTCAATTTCAAGGGCAAATTGAGCCCTAGATTTACTGGGCCATACCGAATTCTGAAGCTAGTGGGACCGATCGCTTATCAGTTGGAGTTACTTCTAGAGCTAGAACGTATTCATGATGTATTCCATGTCTAGATGTTGAGGCGCTACCACTCTGATCCTACTCATATTGTTCTTGTTGAGGAAATTGAGGTTAGGCTAGATTTAACCTTCGAGGAAGAGCCGATTCAGATTTTGGATCGTGATGTAAAGGTTCTTCAGAGGAAGTCTATTCCATTAGTGAAGGTGCTGTGGCAGAATCATAGCATTGAGGAGGCCACGTGGGAGCCGGAGAATGCGATGCATTAGTAGTATCCTCAAATATTTTGATCAGGTAAATTTCGAGGCAAAAATTTTCTTTTAGGGGGTAGAGTTGTAATGCCCCAAAATTTTTATTTCAACTTATGTGGAAATGTGACACAACTATGTACCTGCTTCAGTGGTTAAGCGTTCTAGGTATGTGTGAGAGGTCCCAAGTTCAAACCTTGCATTTGGTAGATTTTGGTATTTTTCTGACTTAAGCCTTATACTTGATCAGTGGGCTTATATTAAATTATTTGTAAAATCATATCAGAATGAGCCTGCTGGTTCAAGCGGTAAAGGAATTGGTGTACTAGAGGACTTAGGTTCGAATCCCTGTGTAAGCGTGGGTATTAAGCTTTTGCTCAGTTGACTTGGAGAGTCTCGGTTGAGTTGATATTATGAGAAGTGGTTGCTAGTGGGAGAGAGGGGAGTAATTTGAGGGATATGGGGATAAATGTTAGTTATTTTTTTTATTTTTATTTTTATTTTCAAATTCCCAAAAACTCTTCCAACTTTTGACATTCGTTTTCCCTTCTTCTCTGTCGATTTTTCTTTGTCTATTTTTCCTTCTTTTCGGTTTACAAAAATTGTCTCCATTATATTCAACATTTGATTATGTTTGCTCGATAAGTAATTACTTTGCCATTATCTTCTTGTCTCATGGTGAGTTTTCTAATGGGGGTTGTTTGGTCCTTTATTTAGGGGAAAGTCGAGATTTTGTTGGTGCTCCTGCAGTGATTTAAGCGTTAAAGGTTTTGTTCCGTCACCGGTAAGTATTCATATACATTGTTGGATGTTGTGAGTTTCTGTCGTAGTATGGTTCTGTTGAGTTTTCGAAGGTGTTACTAAATTGGGCATTTCCATATGCTATTTTTAGGTTTCATGAGGCTTAGGAGAGATTTCGCATCAAACTGATAATATGTGTGTGCCCAAAAATGCAGGAGGTTTGGTGAAAGCCAAAAACCCCACTGTCGATGCCACATGGGCGTGTGGTCGCCCTTGTGGTAGGTCGTATGCTATAACACGGGTGTATGATCGACGAATCCAGGCCATGCGCGTAAGACACAGCCTTGTAATGGCCAGATAGGCCGTCTACAACACACGAGCTAGACTAATTCGAGCCGTGTGGGATTTCAGGACAGGCTATTTGATCCACACGGCCAAGGCCAAATTGGGTTGTATAGGCCACATGGGCATGTGGGCCCCCATTTAACTAAAATGTGTTCTAAGGTTGCACGAGTCACCCAAGTCGACTGTGAACCTACTATAGGGTCGATAAGCACTACTTAGACCCTTAAATGCATGAACTGTATGTATGATGTATGTACTGAGCATGATGATTATATGACTGAACACTGAAATGTATGTATAACTGATATTCATGTATTAAAATGTCATATAATGTATGTTGCATTGCATTGAGTTGGGATGTTGATATTTGGAGGAAGTGTACTGAAAGGCTCTTAAGCTTATTATCTGCCAGCTCATATGCAATTTACTAATTATGAGCCGCATTCGGTACTACTTGGAGTGTAGGGATAGGTGGGTGTTTTAAACCCCACATGGAGTGTAGGGATAGACGAAGATGGTGTGTAGAGGCTGGTGTTTACTTGTTAATGTATATCTGATACTATTATTGTGATGGGCTTAGGCCCTAATGCATATCTGATACTGAAACTGAAATGGGCTAATGCCCGAACTACTACTGAACTAAAATGGGCTTAGGCCCAGACTGCATTTGACTGATGACTGTTGTTTGAATGTATGCATGTCTTCTGGTTGGATTACACACTAAGTTTACGTAAACTCACCCCTTTCAGTTTTAACTGTACAGGTAATCCCTAGACTTAGACGGATGGGTGCAGCGAAGGACTCGGCGGTGACCACAAGTCTATTGAATGGTTTTAATTTCTCTTATGGTTTTTAATTCCTATTTGTTTTTGGGTATTTTTTATGTAATTTGGGACTTTTTGACTGTTTACCATTGTTTTGGGAATTTAACTGTTTTCATGGACTTTTAAACTACAAAACCCAACAAAACTCGGTTTAAATTAGAAACAACGTTTTTCCTAAACGCAAACAATTTTTCTTCAAATTTCACAGTTTTAAAAGCTTATACTACAGAAAATGTTTTTAAACGGGTCAAACTAAACGAGAAAATAGTTTTGAATTTGACGAGAGATGAATGAAAGCTAAAAAATGGAAACGGTTTTAACTTGATAAACTCAATTTCAAATATCATTCCATGTGACTTCGGCAAATTTGGCCATAACGTCTAGGTCGAGTTTGGGGTGTTACAAATGATATACATGATCTTTGTGGGATTTTATACATGAAACTTCAATTTGATTTAAATTTCACAAATTACTCAAAATTGTATTAAATTAACACCATTTTTCATTAATATATTGCATACAAAAAAATGTATTAATCCAATATGAAAATAAATGTATGTATTCATTTCTTTAAATGTGTATAGTTGAATCAAAATCAAATTTTTATGTATACATACTACAATTCAAGTTTCCTTTTTATAATTGCACCAAATCAAAGTTCATGTACCAAATTGCACATTGAACCGAAGTCTATGTATAAATTTGACATCTATCCCTATTTATAAAAAAATTAAGTTCTATTAAAACAATTTTATTAAATTTGTAACACCCCACACCTGACCTAGAAATTATGACCCAAGTGTGTAGGTGATATTGATAACTTTAAAACTTTAGTCATTTGTTCCCATAACACATCTTATTTTAGAAAATGAAGTGTAACATCCTAAAATTTATGTTCTAATATGTTAGCTTCTTTAACAAGTAATTTGGTATGGTTTAATGGTTAAGTGTTGTTGGAGGTCTTCGGTTTGAGACTTTGTGTGTACAAGTGGGTATTATTTTTGTTAATATCATTAATTATTGCCTATCAAGAGGAAGTTAGATTAGATTGAAGTTGTTTAAATAAATATGTTAGTTGGAGATTATATTTGGGTGATTTATTTTGTTTTATTTTATTTTATTTATTATTTCGCTTAATTCTAGTTTCCAAAAAAAATTTGTTCCACATTCTTTCACTTTTCCTTGCTTCCCTTATTTTACTTTCTTTGTTTTGTTTTGGGGTTTCTTGCTGCCATTCTTTTCCAAATAAAAATTCAAGTTTAATCTTGATCCTAAGTTCTTCAATTTGTCCATACTCCTCTATTCGTGACTCTATTGTCATTCGAATCTATTCTTGTTGTTTCGTTTCAATACGTACTCAGGGTAAGTGAAGATTTTTATTTTGGTTAGTTGACGAGTAAGTTAGGAATTTCTTTATTCGTTGGGATCAAGGGATTATTGATCGTGGTTATTCTTTTTAATGCTCAAGTAGGGGAGGATCAAGAGGCTCGAGATTGCCCTTCTGTGACTTAGCTGCGTTAGAAACTACTAGGGACATTAGGTAAGTTTTTGAATGTTGATGAGTTCAATTTTGGTGTTGGAATTGTGTATTTGTGCGTTATGGTCAAGTAAATGTTTGGTAAATTTGGGGAAATTTGTGACTAATTTTGGGCATCTAATTGTTTATATTAGGTATCTATATCTCGTGGTTGTATTCGTGTCAAAAATTGAACTTGGTGTGTATCGAAAAACACAAAAAAAAATCGGTGAAAGCTGAAAAAGGTTTATTGTCGAAGCCACACGACCATGTGGTAGGTCGTGTGTGACATGCAGTTGTGTGATAAATCGTGTGCTGGACCATGTATGATGCACGATCTAGGCTATTTGGGATGTGTAGGCCATACGAGCGTGCTAGAGGCCATGTACCAAGCTGTGTGGGCCACACGGGTGGGCTACTTGGGTCGTAGGGCCCAAAATTTAATTTGCTTCCTAGGGTCGTACATATCATTCCAATTGACCGTGGGCCTTCCGTAGGGTCAGTATGTAATTAAATGTACGGTAAAACATGAAATCAGGTCATCTGCTAGTATAAATTCTTCTATCTATAAGTATGTTTGAGATATCATATTATAAGTAAACCCAAAAAAAGTTATGTATGTGATTTCTATCTGATATGTCATGCATGTAAAACTGCAGCAAATATGAATTTTGCTCTGAATATATTTGTTTCTGGGATGGGATATGTTATATGGACGAAGTGTTTCTCTGAATGGCGATATCTCACCCATTATATTGGCAGCTAAGCTACAATTATTCTATTAGTGTCTTAATGGCACTAAGTGGTGTGTAGGGTTGGATCGGTGTTCTATACCCCATATGGCTTGCTAAGATGATCGGAGATAGTGTGTAACGGATAAGGCAGGAAAAATATATATGTATTTGTACTGCTCTGTAAAGACTGTTACTGTCAAATCTGTCTTATATAAATTATTTGTTTGTGCTTTCTATTACACACTGAGTTTTGAAAACTCACAATCTGTTTGACTGATATTTTCAAGTGACCCTTAAACTTAGGTGGGTCGATGCTACGGGAGCTCGGTTAGATAACTTTTTGTTCAATTTTGCTATTATTTTTATTCTAATTTTGGGGTTAAAGTTTTTTAACTTTGGACTCTTTGGGACTATTCTGGTTTTTGAACTTATTTTTGTTTCCTGTTTGATATTTGTATAAACGTTTTCTTAAAAAAATGTTGATTTTTCTACAAACCAATCAATTTCGAAACAACAAATTTAGTTTTCCAAAAATATAACGACTTAAGAATTTTCAGTACAAATTAACTGAGTTTAGAAAACGTGAGTGATTATTGTTTCAATTAAGAAGCTAAATTAAAAGTAGCTGCTTTTGAACTGGATATTTTAAGCAACAAGTCTTACGCCATTTTTCAAAACTTTTGAAAACTAAATTTCCACTCGTTTTACGTAACAACTCCAGATCTGGCCATAATGTCTAGGCCGGGTTTGGGGTGTTACATTTAGTGGTATCAAAGTTAGGTTACAAAACTCGGGATATGAAATTTTAGGTTCAAAATTTTGTGAAAACATTTTTCCGATTGAAGTTCATTTTTGCATTAATCTAAAATTCTACGAAATACCGAGTCTCCGGTGCTGATCTTACAAGTACTTCTGAATTAGATAAACTTTAGTTTATAAAAACTTTGAAATGATTAAAGATTGTATTGTGATAATTTGAGACTGAAACATCTCTAAAACTTCTTCTGATAACTTTGAGCATAAAATATATGTTAATAAATACTGAAAATGATGCATAAAATTCATAATGTAGATATTATATATAATGAGTACTCGTGGATCATGTAGACGCAGTATCCGTGGCCACTCGACTAGGGATGACGCATTGTCCCAAGCCATGCTGAGAGATTTGGAAAGGGTCATTGGGCCCTACTCTGGTTTTGGGAGTCATGGCTCAGTAACTAAATGACTCTGGTCCAATGGCACTGAATTATTCAAGGGTGTAATAAGAGTCACCCCATCTGTGACTGAATACTGGTTGGAGGCCACTAAGAGGCTAACGAATAATATTTACTACACCCCCGAGCAAAAGTTGAAAGATATAGTATCTCTACTTCGCAATAAGGCATACAAGTGGTGCTTGACAGTTGAGGAGGGTACTCAACTAGATTAGATTACATGGGATTATTTCAAGAATGCCTTCCAAAGTAAATATGTAAGGGCAAGTTATGTAGATGCTCATAGATGTGAGTTTATGATCCTTACCTGGGGAGATAGAACTATGGTCGAGAATAAGGTAAAATTTCTAAGGTTGAGTAGATATGCTCGTAGGAGGGTATCAATTGATTATGATAAGTGCATTTTCTTCGAAGAATAATTGAGGGATAATCTAAGGGTTCTGATAGCTCCGTAGAAAGAACCGAGTTTTTTTCATCTTGGTGGATAAGATAAGAATTGCTAAAGAGGTTAATAGATTTGAGCGCAAAAATAGAGAGCGTGAGAGAGGTAAAAATAAAAGGGATTCAAAGTCCTCTAGTTCTGCTCAGAGGCCTAAGAAACAGGCCAAATCTGATGGGCCTCCAAGGGTTAAGGCTCTAGTTGCTCTTACTGTGGCTCAGTTGTGTGGAGATTGTGGTAGACGCCATCCGAGCGAACATTGGAAGAGGTTAGGAGCTTATCTATGATGTAGGTTGATGGAGCACTACATCAGGGATTGACCACAATGTTCTGATCAGATACAAGCTTAGCTCCAGGGTTTGTTCAACCTTAGTGGGTAGTTCAGCAGCCACCTAGGGGTCATAGTCCGATTAGGGGTGGTAATGGTATGGGCAAAGGTCACAGAGCACTAGACAGTGGTGTTAATCAGATTGAGGCAAGATAGCCTGCACTGGTATATATGACTAGACATCGTGAGGACAGAGACGCCGTTGATGTTATCACTGGTACGTTATTCATTCATACTACTCATTATAATGCTTTGATAGACATAGGATCAACACATTCTTATTTAGCTAGTTGTATCTCTGTGAACTTAGGGATGTCTATTGAGAGCACTTCTAGAGAGATTATTGTAATTAGTCCATTGGGTCAATCAGTTCATATTAATAGGATATATAGGAATGTACCACTAGAGATATAAGGGGTTGTGTTTCCGGCTAATCTGGTAGAGCTACCATTTGGGGAATTTGATCTGATTCTGGGAATGGATTGGCTCGTAGAGCATCAAGTCAGTTTGGATTATGCTACTAAAAAGGTAATTTTGAGATTTAGGGATGATGTGAAAGTGACTATAACCGGCTGTAGCGACGTAAAATTTTTAGCTTTGGTCGCTAGTTGAGGCGATCATTTGAAAATTTGAAATCCAAGTTTCGGCTTTATTAAAAAAGAAGGGAGTCGCCACCGATCCTTTTTCCTAGGTGTGATCGGACACCTAATAAATCCTCTTTTTAACAACAAAAAAAAATTTCTTTTGGGTAAAAAGGAGGTCGGGTTTAGATCTATGTTAAATTTCAGAGAAAAATAGGGTTCGGGAGTTGGTTACGCACGAGGAAGGTATTAGCACCCCCGTGACGCCCAAAATTGGTATCTTTATTAAACTCGTGTTGTCTTGATTTTCAAAAGTACGAATTCAATTTGACATTTAATTGTGATCCACTTGAAAAATGAGAATTTTTTAGTTTCCGGTTTTTTTTTAGAAGGGTGTTCCATATTTAACATGAGCCGACGTATTTCACCCAACATAGCGATGAAGTTGATGGCTTAATGTTAAATCGGTACATTGCCTTATTTATTGAAATTAGTAAAAAACATGAATAAAAATCTTTAAAATAGTGAACAACCAAATGATGTAAAATGGGCGAGGAACAAAAAAATAAGAGTTAGAAATACATCGAAGCACATAATAAATACGACAATAATATTAAAATAATAACAACGTATGCGATATTAAACATGATAACAATAGTATTAAACAAGAAATAGAAACGAACATATATAAACATATAATAATAAGTAAAGTGATGGAAACATAATATTAATAATACTAATAGTGCTAGATATATATATATATATATTAAAGTATATGTAATGATAGGAGTGAAAAGTGTATACATAGTAATACTAAAATACGTACATAAGGTATACATAAATGATATATAAAATGAACATATACAAGATACATTATAAATACTAATAACAAAAAATATATATGTTAATAATACTACGTAAATATACACATATATTTTAAAATAAATACATAATAATATTAGAATAAAAATAATAATAAGTATAATAATAAATATAAGGATATATGGAAATAATACTATATATAAAAAGTATATATATATACACGTATAATAAAATATACTAATATTAATAATAAATATAATAGGCCAAAATAGATATAATAATATGTACATAATACAGTATAAAAAATATATATACATATATATGATAAAGTATTAAAAAAGTGTATATACACAGATATATATACTAGGGATAATAATAATAGTAAAAACAACCATTAACAATGCTACATAAATAGACATATAGTAGTAGTATATACATAATATAATATTAAAATATTTATATAGTATACACATATTAGAAATAATAATAATGTTAAAGAAACCACTATTAATGAATTTTTCATAAACATACATATGTATTAAGAATAATAATATGATAAGCACGTACACAATATATATACATAATATATAAAAAAATATGCAATGTAAAAATATATATATAAAAATAATACACATAATATAATATTAATATATATATGCGTAATATGGAATAATATATATATTAAAAAAATGCATATGTGACATACAAATACATTAATAAAAACAAAAATTTTAAACAAAAATTAATAATACTATATAATATATATATATATAAGTATTAGGTGAAAATAATATTAATGCTAATAAATATAATAGTAATAAAATATAATAATATACTTAATATTAAAGTTAAAATAAAATAATGAGAAACAGTTGAAAAAAGGATAAAATTGAATTAAAAATGAAGTTTTGGTGCGAATTTAAAAGAAATAAAGGAAAAAGGATTAAAATGCAACGCGCTCGTAACTTAGGAGGACCAAAACAGCAAATATTCCTTTCTATCAAAACGCGGCGTATGTACGGAGACTGAATTGAAAACTGCGAACAATTATGGGGCCAAATTGAAAATTCATAGAAACTTAATTGCGAAGTATCAGAAAAGCAGAAGGGCTAAAAGCGTAATTAGCCATTCCGTTTAAAAACACGCGGATCCTAGGCCGGAGCGGGTCGGATCGGGTCGGGCTATGGCAAAATGACGTCGTTTTGGGGCTAAAGGGCAGCCTCTAAAACGACGTCGTTTTGGGAGGCTATATAAGGCCAAATTTTTTAAAAAAACTTCATTTGCAGCAAACAAAGGGAAAAAAAGGAGAGAGTGGGAAAAGAGAGGCGATTTCTGGTGGGAATTCCGGCCTTGCCCCGGTTGTCGTCCACCGTCATCGTCATCATACGTAGCGTGTACCATCATAGACACGGGGTGGAAAAAAAAAAATTTTTACTTTTTTTTTCTTTTTACTTTTATTATGTAATATATATATATATATAGACTTGTAGTAGATGAAAAACAAAAGAAGAAAGATTCGGTTTTTTTTAAAAAAAGTAAAATCACCTTGTGCTTGAATCTGGTTTTTGTTGTTTAGATCCTTCGATTTTGCTATTTTGTCCTTGCTCTGGAGTCACTGTTTTACTTGTATTTAGAATTCTAATGCTTGTATTGACTGGAAATTTTACTGACCTTTTTACAAGATTTTGATTCGGCTTTTATAGCCTATTTACAAGCTATTTTTCTATTATTTTCTGTCTTTTCTTTTTTTAATGGTTGCAGGTGCAAGTTGCTGGTGGAGGTGACCTTGGGCGGTGCTGCAGAGTTGGTGGAGGTGACCTCTTGCAATATGAGTTGATTTTTTTTATGAACAAAAATTAAAATTACCTCAGCGTGTCCTGTGGCTCAAGTTACCTCTCGCAATATGAGTTGATTTTTTTTTAAAGAAAGAAATTGAAAATACCTCAACGTTTCTTGAGGCTCAACTCACCTCTCGCAATATGAGTTGATTTTTTTGATGAACAGAAATTAAAATTACCTCAGTGTGTCCTGAGGCTCAACTCACCTCTCACAATATGAGTTGATTTTTTTGAAAAACAGAAATTTAAAATACCTCAGCGTCCTGAGGCTCAACTCACCTCTCGTAATATGAGTTGATTTTTTTGATGAACAGAAATTAAAATTACCTCAGCGTCCTGTGGCTCAATTCACCTCTTGCAGTATGAGTTGATTTTTTTTGAAAGACAGAAATTGAAAATATCTCAACGTCTCTTGAGGCTCAACTCACCTCTCGCAATATGAGTTGATTTTTTTGATGAACAGAAATTAAAATTACCTCAACAGAAACTCTGAGGCTCAACTCACCTCTCGCAATATGAGTTGATTTTTTTGAAAGAAAGAAATTGAAAATACCTCAACGTCTCTTGAGGCTCAACTCACCTCTCGCAATATGAGTTGATTTTTTTGATGAACAGAAATTAAAATTACCTCAGCGTGTCCTGAGGCTCAACTCACCTCTCGCAATATAAGTTGATTTTTTTGAAAAATAGAAATTAAAAATACCTCAGCGTCCTGAGGCTCAACTCACCTCTCACAATATGAGTTGATTTTTTTGATGAACAGAAATTAAAATTACCTCAGCGTGTCCTGAGGCTCAACTCACCTCTCGCAATATGAGTTGATTTTTTTGAAAAACAGAAATTAAAAATACCTCAGCATCCTGAGGCTCAACTCACCTCTCGCAATATGAGTTGATTTTGACGAACAGAAATTGAAAAAATAGAAACTGAAAATACCTCAGCATATGAGCCAAGACTCAACTCACCTCTTGCAATATGAGTTGATTTTTTGAAGAACAGAAATTAAAATTACCTCAGCGAGTCTTGAGGCTCAACTCACCTCTCGCAATATGAGTTGATATTTGAAACAGAAATGAAAACATTAGAATACCAAAACCTGTCATCTGGTGGAACTCAGGTGTTTTTTCCTTTGATTCAGTACAGCTATCATCACATCCTCTTGCCCTACTAGAGTACCTGTATATGTCATGCATGATGTTATCATGATATGCACATGTTTGTCTTAAATGCCTTTATGCCTACATGATTATGTTATGCGTCTTAGGTATGTTTGTCGTATGTCCTTTTTCGTCACTTTTTTTTTTGGTGATGATCTGTACTCATTACTTCGGCTCTTAACTTTCTCTTTAGGCCCTGTACCCGTCCTCAAGCTTCACGAACAATCTTCGTTTCTCAGATATCGCTCTTTTGCCCCTGGTCGAGCTTTGTCATTGCTTTGAGACTCTTGTACTTATTGAATTCTTATCCGGGTGATGATTAACATTTCTTTTGTTTAAAGTATGTCATTTCACTATTTATCATGTAAATAAACCACATAATGAAATGCATGAAAATGGCCAGGTGGGGACAAAAGGGGTACCTTACATTTATTTATTTCAAATGTAGCAAACAAAGAAAGTTAACCAATGATAGTAAAAAAAAAAGTGTCATAAAGAGAAAAGGGATCGTATTCAATAGATACAAATGCTCTAGATATTCAACGCATGAACTCTTCCACGTTCCTCAATCAAGAATCTTTCGAGCATGGCTTCTTGCGTAGAAGATTTCAAGCTTTCAGAAATGCTTCAAATATTGTAGTCTCGTTGTTTGACCCACCGTTTGAAACGCCTTGCTCTTTAAGCCCGGGTTTGCTTCATTAGAATGCCCTTTCAGGTTTTCATCCTAATCTTTTGTGTTAATCAAGACGTCCGTTTCGGGTTCTTCACAGCATCTAAATTCACTAGATGAGGTAACTCCTTCCCATCCATCTCAGTGAGAATCAAAGCTCCGCCTGAGAAAGCCTTCTTTACGACGTATGGTCCTTCCCAATTTGGTGTCCATTTTCCTCGTAAGTCTTTTTGTATTGGGAGAATCTTTCTCAGCACGAGTTCTCTTTCGTGGAATTCTCTTGGCCGTACTTTCTTGTCATGGGCCGCGATCATTCTCTTCTAGTACATCTGTCCATGACAAATTGCCTTTAAATGTTTTTCTTCGATGAGGTTTAACTGGTCATATCGAGCTCGAACCCATTCTGCTTCCTCTAATTTCGACTCCATTAAGACTCGTAGAGAAGGGATCTCAACTTCGATCGATAGCACAGCTTCCATTCCATAAACTAGAGAGAAAGGAGTTGCCCCCGTAGATGTCCGTACAGATGTGCGATATGCATACAAAGCAAATGGTAACTTCTCGTGCCAGTCTTTATATGTCTCGGTCATTTTCCCAATAATCTTCTTAATATTCTTGTTGGCCGCTTCAACAGCTCCGTTCATTTTCGGGCGATAGGGTGATGAGTTATGATGCTTTATTTGAAATTGCTCACACACTTCCTTCATCATCTTGTTGTTCAGATTCAAGGCATTATCTGAAATGATTCTTTCAGGCAAACCATATCGACAAATGATTTCCTTTTTCAAAAACCTGCAAACTGTAGTCTTCGTCACATTGGCAAACGAAGTGGCTTCTATCCATTTTGTGAAGTAATCAATAACCACAAAAATGAATCGGTGTCCATTAGAAGCTTTTGGGGAAATTGGCCCTATAACATCCATGCCCCACATAGAAAAAGGCCACAGAGAAGTCATGACATGAAGGGGCGAAGGGGTTACATGAATTTTATCACCGTAAATTTGACATTTGTGGCACTTCTGTGCATAACTAATGCAGTCACTTTCCATCATCAGCCAGTAATAACCGAGTCTCATAATCTTCCTGGCCATAGTGAAACCATTGGCATGTGTCCCACAGATTCCCTCATGGACATCTTCAAGTATTTTTATGGCTTCAACAGCATCCACGCATCTCAAGAGCACCTGATCTTTTCCTCTTTTGTACAGGATGTCCCCATCAAGAACAAATCCCGCTGCCATTCTTCTAATTGTTCTTTTGTCGTTCTCATTTGCTTGTTCGGGATACCTTTGATTCTTGATATATTCTAAGACATCATGGAACCATGGCCATCCATTTGACTCTTTTTTCAATGTTGAAACAATGTGCAGGGACTTCATATATGCTCATTTAAAGAGGCATTATTTCTGTTTCTCTGTTTGCTTTAAACATTGAAGCCAAAGTGGCCAGGGCATCAGCCAATTGGTTTTCTTCTCGTGGGAAGTAATTAAAAGTTACTTCTTTGAATTCTTTAATCAGCCCTGCCACTAGATCACTGTATTTAACCAATTTTGGATCCCTCACTTCTCAATCTCCACGGATTTGGTATATCACCAACGCTGAGTCTCCGTACACCTCTAAGATTTCAACGTTTCGTTTAATAGCTGCACGAAGTCCCATGATACAGGCCTCGTATTCTGCTATGTTATTGGTACAGAAGAAATTCAGCCTGGCAGTGAACGGATAATGGTTCCCTTCTGGTGATACTAAGACTGCTCCAATCCCATGCCCCAATGCGTTCGATGCACCATCAAAGCTCATCTTCCATGACTTCTCTTTTGGTGACTCGCACTCTTTTTTTGTAATGCACATCAAGTCTTCATCCGGGAAATCAAATCTCAATGGCTCATATTCATCCATTGTTCGAGTTGTTAAGAAGTCAGCTATTGCGCTTCCTTTTATGGACTTTTGACTCACATAGACAATGTCGTATTCTGATAGTAGGATCTGCCATCGTGTCATTCTTCCTGAGAGTGCAGGATATTCCATCATGTACTTAATTGGGTCCAACTTCGAAATTAACCATGTTGTATGATACAACATATATTGCCTGAGCCTCCGAACTACCCAAACCAAAGCGCAACAGAATTTTGCAATTGACGAGTACTTTGCCTCATACTCTATGAGCTTTTTGCTGAGATAGTAAATTGTCTTTTCTCTTTTCCCTGACTCATCGTGTTGCCCCAGTACGCAACCCATTGAATTTTCGAACACAGTCAGATACAATATTAACGGTCTTCTTGAAGTTGGTGGTACTAACACCGAGGGACTAGACAGATACTGTTTTATCTTGTCAAAAGCCACCTGGCATTCCTCATTCCATTCTCCCGGGTTATGTTTTCAAAGAAGCCGAAAGATTGGATCACACTGGTTGGTAAGTTGAGCAATGAACAAAGCGATGTAGTTCAACTTCCCTAAAAATCCTCTGACTTCTTTTTGCGTATGCGGAGGTGGTAGTTCTTGAATGGCTTTTATCTTATCTGGACCAACTTCAATGCCTCTCTCGCTGACGATGAAGCCTAGCAATTTTCTCGAGGTTGCCCTAAACGTACATTTTGCCGGATTGAGCTTCAGCTGGAACTTTCTCAGTCTTTCGAACAACTTTTTGAGGTTCACTACATGCTCTTCTTCCCCTCGAGATTTAGCAATCATATCGTCGACGTAGACCTCTATTTCTTTATGCATCATGTCATGGAATAACGTCACCATAGCCCTCTGATATGTTGCCCCAGCATTCTTTAATCCGAACAACATCACCTTGTAGCAAAATGTTCCCCACATGGTTACGAAGGTAGTTTTCTCTATATCCTCAAGAGCCATCTTTATCTGATTATAACCCGAGAATCCATCCATGAATGAAAACAATGAATGTTTGGTTGTGTTATCCACCAATGTATCGATGTGTGGCAAAGGAAAATTATCTTTAGGACTTGCTCGATTCAAATCGTGATAATCCACGCACATTCGTACTTTACTGTCTTTCTTTGGTACCGGGACTATGTTAGCCACCCATTCTGGATATTTGGAGGCTTGTAGGAAGCCAACATCAAATTGCTTCTTGACTTCCTCTTTTATTTTCAACAACATCTCAGGTCTCATCCGTCTTCGCTTTTGTTGAATGGGTTTGCATTCTGGCTTTAATGGGAGCTTATGGACCACTACATCTTCATCCAATCCTACCATGTCCTGATATGACCATGCGAATACATCTTTGTACTTGCGGAGCAAAGTAATCAAATTATGCCTGGTGCCCCCTGAAATAGAGGTCCCAATCTTCACTTCTTGCTTCCTTTCTTCGGTTCCCAAATTTATTGTTTCAATAGATTCTTGATGAGGAAAAATCTATTTATCCTCTTGTTCCACCATTCTTAGCAAGTCAGGAGACGAGACATAGTCTTCAGCATTTTTTTCGGCTTCAAATTCTCCTAAATAAACAGCCTTCTCAAAATCGATTTCAGAACTCGTAAAGGGTTTGTTCATGCCGTTGATATCTGAGCACCTGAAAGTTGAATGGAAAAGGAAACTATAGAGGGGCATCCAAGTATTGGAACCAACAAACGAAATGTTATGGCATGGTATGAGGCAGATGTAAAGATAGGCTATGAAATGAGAAAATGACTATGAAATTAGTGATAATGCGAAAGATAGTGACAAAATGCATCTTCATTGATATTCATTTTAATGATAAAGATCAAATGCAACCTCTTACAAAAGAATTCTATTATATCTAAGGACACAAGAGAGGGTTAACGTTTGAGCATTACTCTGAAGACTTATAAACTACAAGAAGGTCCTCGGCAGTCTAATTGTTCAACATGAAACCTGGGGGACAAGGGCGTATCCTTGGGACGTCTTTAATTGCGCCAGCTCCTTTGTCAATGACATTTATATTGATATTCTGAAAACCCTTTTCTATCATTAACATCGTGCTTTGTGTATTATCCAGCGCCGGGTATATTATTCCCACAGACGTAAATGTTCTTGACAAAGGAGGGAATTCCATGGGCTCCCATTCTGGTTCTCGGCCTAAGGTTCTCGCGATCCTTCTTTCCTGATCTTTCTCCCTCGCTTTCTTCTTTGATGTGCATCCGCTGGAAACCTAAACCGTATCGAGCCTTATGATGCACCGCCTCGAGCCCTGACTATTCCTTGCTGAAATTTTCCCAAACCTTTCCTCGCTCGGGCTCCTCTCCCCACAGTCAGCTTGATACCCATCCTGGTATTTCTCGATAGCTTAGGCACGGGAATTCTGTTTCCCTCGGGAACAAATGTGGCGTTGACAAATTCGAGAGATCGAAAGGAACATTCCACTGCGTCTTTGCTTACTTCAAGGTATGGCGCATCAGCAGAGATAGATGTGACAATCTCTTCTTCGCCCTCAACTGTGACCAAACAGCCATCCATGATAAATTTTATTTTTTGGAGGAGGGATGACAGGACTGCTCCAGCGGAATGGATCCAAGGTCTTCCCAAGAGGCAATTGTATGATGGTGTAATGTCCATGACTTGAAATTCAACATCGTATATATAAGGGCCCACTTCTAGAGGGATCTCAATCTTTCCCATGACTTCACACATTGTCCCATTGAATGCCCTTATCATGGAATGACAGGGCCTTAAATAGGACAGATCTATCAGAATTCTGGAAAGCGTGGCCAAAGGCATGACGTTGAGTGCCGACCCATTATCGATGAGGACGTTCGGTATTATATAGTCCTTGCAGCGAGTCGTAATATGCAGTGCTTTCACTGAGCCTCTACCGTTTGGCGGTATCTCATCATCACTAAAAGAGATGAAATTGTCCGCGTTCAGATTATTCACCCACCTATCAAGCTTCTCAACAGATATGTTGTTTGCTAAGTAAGTTTGATTTAACACCTTCAGCAAAACGTTCCGGTGTGACTCTGAATTTAATAGTAGAGATAAAATTGAGATTCGTGCTAGTTGCTTATTCAATTGCTCCACCACATTGTATTCACTGTGCTTGATAAATTTCAAGAACTCATATGCTTCCTCCTCATCCACAGGCTTTTTAGTTTCTTGCACGGGTGGAGTTTCCTGCTAAATTTCGGCCTCATACATCATTGCCTTTCCTTTTTGTTTCCAGTCACTGTTCTTCTTTATAGGCTCAATCTCTTCAGAATAACACCGCCCACTACGAGTAAAATGGCCTACCTCCCCAACATCTCCAGTTGTGGTTTCAGATTTTTCACCTTCAGGTGTGACGATGTTGATATCGTATTTCCGCGGTACCGCCTTGTCGTCCTTGTAAGGGAAAGGAGATGGTACTTCAATGATCATCTTTGGTTTTACCGGCTCCTTCTTTGCCTCCTAATAAATTATTAACGGACGGTCGGCGCTATACGGGAAACCTGATGATTGATTGTCAGAGGCGCATATTTCTCCTCTATCGGCCTTTTCGCCTTTATAAAAAATCCCAATTTCCTTATTATCCATCATATTTTGCAGTAATCTTCTAAACTCCTCGTAGGACTGAATGTCGTGCCCTTCAATACCATGGAATTCGCCAAAACTTTGACCTTTTGTATTTCTTCCTTTGAATACTCTGTTAAGATGACAGAGCAACCCCTTTTCAACTAGTACCTCCCAGATTTTCTGCAAAGGTGTTCTTATTTCAGAAACCCATCTTCTACTTTGCCGTTTGTCCTCTTCTCCCACTGCGCTCACATTCTCTTCGGTATTTTTTGGGAATGGGTTCCCGGCCGTACCGCCAGTACCATCAAATCGCAGAATGCCCGCATCGATGAGTCCTTGAACTCTCCTTTTGAAGGTAAGGCAGTTTTCCGTAGAGTGTCCCTGGTTTCCAGCGTAGTATACACAACTAGCGTTAGGATCGTACCATTTTGGGTACAGGGGTTTCAAGGGTGCCATATAATGGGGAGATATCAATTGTTTCTCCAAAAGTTTTGGGTACAATTCCCCATACGACACAGGGATAGGAGTAAATTGCGGTCTCTCAAGATTGGGCCTTGCTGGTCTTGGTTCGTTTCTATGTTGGCTTTGAGCGGGTACAGTGTTTTGTGGGAATGCAGTGACTGGTCTTTAGTTGTTCGTGGCATATACAAGGTAGGATGGGTAAGGAGGTGGTGTTTGATAGCAAAGGTTTTGAGGAGGGAAATAGACATTTAGAGATGAGTGATATTGAGGTTGGGGTTGATTTGGGTATGAATTGGGAGTATAACGGCTTCCAGTTCCCACCATGTGGGCTTCTGGCTCTTTCTTCCTTATGGGTACTACCCTTTTTGAACTTTTTGAACTTTCCATCCTCCCACTTTTGATGGCATTCTCAATAAGTTCTCCGGATATTACGATATCCGAAAAATCCTTCGCAGCACTTCCCACCAACTTGTCATAGAATGGTACTTTCAGAGTATTAATGAAAAGGACTATTATCTCAGTCTTAGCCAATGGTGGTTCCACTTGAGCCGAGATATCTCTCCACCTTTGAGCATATTGCCTAAAGGTTTCTGCTGGTTTCTTTTCCATCATTTGTAGAGTCATTCAATCAGGCACCATATTCGATACATGCTTGTACTGTTCACAGAATGCTGACGCCAAGTCCTTCCAGGATCGGATCTTTTCCCTACTAAGCTGGTTGTACCACCGAAGAGCTGATCCTACTAGACTATCCTGAAAACAATGTATGAGTAACTTATCTTCGTTCACATAACCGGTCATTTTCTGGCAAAACATGACAAGATGTGCTTTTGGACATCTTGTCCCATCGTACTTTTCAAAATCAGGCACCTTGAACTTTGGAGGCAGAATTAGGTCGAGTACCAAACTGAGTTCTTTAGCACCTAGTGCAGAGAAGACTTCAGTGCCTTCTATTGCCTTAAGTCTTTCCTCCAAGCTCCTATACTTCTCTTGAGCCTCGTGATCATCCATTTTCAACCTGGCTATTTCTACTGGATCATACAACTCTGGAACAATTGTATTGGCAGGATTAGCTCCAGGATTCGATATAAATATTCCTTGCCCTAAATGAGCACGTGGCACCGGCCGTTGCTCCAGGTCTGTGGGTTCCCCTTGGGTGTGTCCTCTTTGTGTTGCGTGGGCGTGCGGCGGAGTGAATCCTGGAGGATAGAGCGGATCTTGATTGTGATTAACTCTTGACCGTGGTTCCACAACATCAGAGTTCATAGGTCCCTTTTCTTTTACCAGAGCCGACATCATTTCCATCATCCTGGCCATTTGGTCCCTTTGTTCAAGCGATTCTTCTCGAGATCTCACCATCAAATCTCTGGTTTCTTGTTGTGACTTTGCCAACTGTTCCTGTAATTCCCATTGTATTCTTTCCATCCTCTCAATCCTTTCTTTAAATTCAACCTCCATCACTTTAACTTGTCGACGCGTCCTATATGAGTGACATGATTTCAGACTTGTGGTATTTCAACTGCAAATTGTATGTTTTAACCTCAGCGAACGATTATGCGATATGCAATGAATGAATGAATGAATGCATAAATGTCAAATGAATGTTAGTCATGAATGAATATACAAGAATTTAGTGTTGATTTCAAGACGGCCCCTATTTAGGCATTTCATTTATAAAAAGAGTCCATTACAAAATATTTTGCCATTTTCGATTCAGCCATTACACAAACTTCCGAGCTATATCACCATATTTCTTTACTCGTGCTAAGAATTTTGATATGCTTGATCTTTGGCTCGGAGGGAATTGGCAACTGAGAGCTTCGGCTTCATCTGATAGTTGTACCACTTGCATGGCTACCCCACGAATTTCATTGATCAAATAGCTAAGTTGCATTTCTTTTTCTTGGAGGCCCTCTTCGTAAGCATGAATGTCTCTATTATACTGACTATTCTTTTCTTCCAAAGCCTCCAAGAGAGTATCTAGCTGTTGTTGACGATCTTGCAACATATCTTCTAATTCCTATATTCTCTCTTTTAACTTTCGGCATTCGGACCGACTAGTTGTAAGTTCGGCAGACACAGTTTCATATTCGGCGTTCTTCCTCCTTAGCTCTATCATAGCCCGCGCAGCCTTTTCCTCCTCTTTCTTCATTTTTCCTTTCCAAAATTCTATCCCGTCTTTGATGTTGCTTAGTTTTTCTTTCCATTCTGCCGACGACTTGCCTAGCCCACTGTTCTTTATTGTGCCTCTTAACTTTTTATTTTCCAAATGAAGATCTCTTAAGTCATTTCTTACGACTTCAGCTTCTTTTTTCACTTTCTCGGTTCTGGATCTTTTAATCTGAACATCGATCTTCAACTGGTAGTTTTCCTCTTGAAGAGCACTAAGGTCCCGAGACATCTTGGCCTTTTTTTGTTCAAATTCTTGTCTTGCCATTTCTAGCTCAGACGGCATTTCCTCTGAGAAAGGATTCTGAACAGTATAGTTTGTCAACGGGATTTGCTGACTGTTCACCCGTTGCTTTCTCCATATGTCGTAATCTTGGGTAAGGGTATCAGCATATAGAGCCAATTCCATCAGATGAATTTTCTTCCAAGACTTTGCAGTGTCTCGGACCTTTTTCATATAACCTTCACCTGCGAAAGCAAACTCGGACTGTGCTAATCCTCCGGTAATGGGTATCAATTGTCGTGAAGAAAATTGCCTTTGGACCATTAACGGAGCATAACCAACTCCTCCCTATAATCCAAGTAGTGGCACCCAATCTTGGTTTCTCACCTTATATAACAGAACCGAATGGCGAATCCACGGGGCTCTTCAAGTTACGTCTTCAGCACGAAAATTCTGAAAAACTGAAACCCAATGCTGTTCAGTGACCTCCTTTGGCCATTCTTTCTCGAGATAAACTTCTAACGGGGCGAATGTTTTAAAAAACATATGGAGCGGTGTGCGCTTTACTCTCCAGAAGTGGCTCAAAATCCAAACATTGAGTAACTGCGCGCATCCGATAAAACAACCTTCCCCTTTCTTCCTACAGCTGCTTAGTGATCTGAAGGTTTCAGCCAGAATAGTTGGGACAAGGTTGATTCCTTGTTTTAACCTTTCAAAGAAATCCACCACGACAACTTCCATATGTCCAAGAACTTTTGGGAAAATGACCAAACCGTAAATGGCCAAAGAAAACAGATTTACCCTTTTTAACATGTCAGGGTGGTTCAGAACCAAATCTCGCAGGAAAAGCCATGGAATACAGCTGGTTTCAATCTTCTTCTTTATTTGTTTTTGGCCCATGTGCCAGTCATGTCTGTCAATCTCATTAATTTCTTCTTAAAGGTCATCAGCTTGGGCTCTTTCACATATATCTTGTAGAATTGCACATTATCAATATGAAGCAAAGCAGCGTATTCTTCTATAGTTGGGGTCATGTCTTCCTGATTGAAAGTAAAACATTGGTAGGCCGGGTCCCAAAATCTGATCATGGCTCGAATCAAACGCTCGTCTATGTTGACAGTGATCAGGTAGGCTATATCTCCGTACCTTTTAGTGAAGATACCCTTAGTGTCTGAGTTCCACTGATTCCAAATCCGAACCAAGTCTTTAATGGTATTCTGGCGAACATTCACAGTTATGTGATCAGACAGATTGGCAGTACATCCCTCCACTAGACTATCCCCTTTTTCTTTCTGAGTTTTTAGAGACCAGTCCCGAACCACGGCATTTTTCTCGATTACTTGCGTAATTGACTCCTCCATCAGAAACCCGTTTTTTGGAAACCAATCTCTAATCAACACCTTCCTAATCAAGATGCCTACGATGCATGATGAAAAATAAAAATAAAGACAAACAACCTTGGTTAGTAATCACAACAAATATAAACTGAGAAAAACTATGGAAACTTCAACAAATTAAGCTACTCAATTCAATTCTTTTATATAAACAGCGTAAATGTAAAGGAAATGAAAAGCAAGAGGCGTTTCTCCCGTGTACTTATTTTGGTGATTATTAAACAGACGAAGGTTCGACATTGCTCTAATTAGGTGGCTCGTACGGTTCACTATATGCGGTTTCAGTTCTAGACAGGTACTCGAATTGTTCGTACTATCGTCTACTAAGACTAGTACGAAGCCTCGGTCGTAGCCCATCACAGGTTCACGAGTTTAATTAGAGCGATTGCATTTACTTATGCCTGTGCGGAGGGACAAGTTAAATCACGAAAACATAAGTCATATGTAACCCGAAAGTATTCACTAGCCTGTGTGGAGGGACGAGTTAACTCACGAAGGCATAGCGTTTACTTCCACTTAAACGGATGGAGCCCGGGTAGAGAGCTTATGCTATGCAAAATGCAAGTGCACGGTGTGTGGGGAGAAATTCACAAACCTTTCATCTTATTTTAAAACTATGAAACTAAAACTATAAAAACTTAGAGCTAAAAAGCAAAAGATAAACAAGTTAGAGAAATATTTACAACATGAAGCAAATGCATGATTTTATTTTTGAAAATAAACTTTGAGGATCAGGACTAAATATTAATTTGAACAATGAATTTTGAAAATTTTGACAACACGCGTTTAATTCGATTCGACTCTAAAAAATTTAGTCCCCAGTGGAGTCGCCAGCTATAGCGAAGTAAAATTTTTAGCTTTGGTCACTAGTTGAGGCGATCATTTGAAAATTTGAAATCCAAGTTTTGGTTTTATTAAAAAAGAAGGGAGTTGCCACCGATCCTTTTTCCTAGGTGTGATCAGACACCTAATAAATCCTCTTTTTAACAACAAAAAAAATATTTCTTTTGGGTAAAAAGGAGGCCGGGTTTAGATCTACGTTAAAATTCAGAGAAAAATAGGGTTCGGGAGTCGGTTACGCACGAGGAAGGTATTAGCACCCCCGTGACGCCCAAAATTAGTATCTTTATTAAACTCGTGTTGTCTTGATTTTCAAAAGTACGAATTCAATTTGACATTTAATTATGATCCACTTGAAAAATAAGAATTTTTTAGTTTTCGATTTTTTTTAAGAAGGGTGTTCCATCTTTAACACGAGCCGACATATTTCACCCAACATAGCGATGAAGTTGATGGCTTAATGTTAAATCGGTACATTGCCTTATTTATTGAAATTAGTAAAAAACATGAATAAAAATCTTTAAAATAGTGAACAACCAAATGATGCAAAATGGGCGAGGAACAAACAAAAAAGAGTTAGAAATACATCGAAGCACATAATAAATACGATAATAATATTAAAATAATAACAACGTATGCGATATTAAACATGATAACAATAGTATTAAACAAGAAATAGAGACGAACATATATAAAAATATAATAATAATAAGTAAAGTGATGGAAACATAATATTAAGAATACTAATAGTGCTAGATATATATATATATTAAAGTATATGTAATGATAGGAGTGAAAAGTGTATACATAGTAATACTAAAATACGTACATAAGGTATACATAAATGATATATAAAATGAACATATACAAGATACATTATAAATACTAATAACAAAAAATATATATGTTAATAATACTACGTAAATATACACATATATTTTAAAATAAATACATAATAATATTAGAATAAAAAATAATAAGTATAATAATAAATATAAGGATATATGGAAATAATACTATATATAAAAAGTATATATATACACGTATAATAAAATATACTAATATTAATAATAAATATAATAGGCCAAAATAGATATAATAATAATATGTACATAATACAAGATATAATATATATATATATATACATATATATGATAAAGTATTAAAAAAGTGTATACACAAAGATATATATTAGGGATAATAATAATAGTAAAAACAACCATTAACAATGCTACATAAATAGACATATAGTAGTAGTATATACATAATATAATATTAAAATATATATATATAGTATACACATATTAGAAATAATAATAATGTTAAAGAAACCACTATTAATGAATTTTTCATAAACATACATATGTATTAAGAATAATAATATGATAAGCATGTACACAATATATATGCATAATATATATAAAAAAAATACGCAATGTAAAAAATATATATATATAAAAATAATACACATAATATAATATTAATATATATATATATGCGTAATATGGAATAATATATATATTAAAAAAATGCATATGTGACATACAAATACATTAATAAAAATAATAATTTAAAAAATAATAATAATACTATATAATATATATGTATAAGTATTAGGTGAAAATAATATTAATGCTAATAAATATAATAGTAATAAAATATAATAATATACTTAATATTAAAGTTAAAATAAAATAATGAGAAACAGTTGAAAAAAGGATAAAATTGAATTAAAAATGAAGTTTTGGGGCGAATTTAAAAGAAATAAAGGAAAAAGGATTAAAATGCAACGCGCGCGTAACTTAGGAGGACCAAAACAGCAAATATTCCTTCCTATCAAAACGCAGCGTATGTTCGGAGACTGAATTGAAAACTGCGAAAAATTATGGGGCCAAATTAAAAATTCATAGAAACTTAATTGTGAAGTATCAGAAAAGCAGAAGGGCTAAAAGAGCAATTAGCTCTTCCGTTTAAAAACACGCGGATCCTAGGCCGAAGCGGGTCGGATCGGGTCGGGCTATGGCAAAACGACGTCGTTTTGGGGCTAAAGGGCTGCCTCCAAAACAACGTCGTCTTGGGAGGCTATATAAGGCCAAATTTTTTAAAAAAACTTCATTTGCAGCAAACAAAGGGAAAAAAAGAAGAGAGTGGGAAAAGAGAGGCGATTTCCGGTGGGAATTCTGGCCTTGCCCTGGTCATCGTCCACCGTCACCGGCGCCGGCGCCGGCCACCGTACATGGTGGCCAGAAAGGTAAAAAATTTTACTTTTTTTCTTTTTACTTTTATTATGTAATATATATATAGACTTGTAGTAGATGAAAAAAAAAAGAAAGACTCGGTTTATTTTTTTTAAAAGTAAAATCACCTTGCGCTTGAATCTGGTTTTTGTTGTTTAGATCCTTCGATTTTGCTGTTTTGTCCTTGCTTTGGAGTCACTGTTTTACTTGTATTTAGAAATCTAATGCTTGTATTGACTGGAAATTTAGCCGACCTTTTTACAAGATTTTGATTCGACTTTTATAGCCTATTTACAAGCTATTTTTCTATTATTTTCTGTCTTTTCTTTTTTTAATGGTTGCAGGTGCAAGTTGCTGGTGGAGGTGACCTTGGGCGGTGCTGCAGAGTTGGTGGCGCCAGGGGATGGTGCTGGTGGCTAGCGCACAGGAGGTGTCAGGGGCAGATGGCTGCTGAAGTGTTCGGGTTAGGGCTGATTAGCGTTAGGGTGTAATTGGGCTGTTGGGTTAACTTAGATGGATAATTGGGCTGTGGGTATTTAAAATTTAGTTTGGGTTAGTTTTGGGTATTTGGGTTTCTGATGGGTTTGGATGTAAACAGGCCCAAAATTGGCCTACAACACCGGCGAGCATTGAGATTACTTATCTAATGTAATCTCTGTTCTTATGGCCGACAAGTTATTTTGAAAAGGGTGTGAAACATATTTGGATTTTGTGAATGATTTCGCTTCTGTGGGTTCGTCTATTGGAGACATTCGAACGGTTAAGGAATTTTCGAATATCTTTCCTAAAGAGTTGTCAGGTTTGCCTTCGGATAGAGAGGTTGAGTTTGGTATCGAGGTCTACCAGAAATAGTTCCGATGTTCATTACTCTCTGCCGAATGGCACCGAGGGAGCTTATGGAACTAAAGGCATAGCTTCAGGAACTTCTCGATCGAGGATTTCTTCATCCTAGTCTGTCCTCATGGGGGGCACCAGTTCTTTTTATAAAGAAGGATGGTACTATGAGGATGTGTATAGATTACCGTCAATTGAATAAACTGACGGTAAAAAAAATACCCACCTATTCGACCAGTTTTATGGGGCTTTTGTGTTTTCTAAGATAGATTTCTGTTCTGGGTATCATCAGCTTAAGGTTAAGGAGGTCGATATTCATAAGACTGTTTTTAGGACTCGTTATGGGCACTACGAGTTCCTATTTATGCCCTTTGATTTGATGAATGCTCTGGCTGTATTTGTGGATCTTATGAATCGGGTTTTCCAACCGTATTTGGATTAGCCCATTGAAGTCGACAACATTTTGGTATACTCTAAGACTGAGGATGATCATGATGAACATCTTAGAGTAGTTTTTCAGATACTCCGTGAGAAACAGCTCTACGTCAAGTTGAGCAAGTGCAAATTCAAGTTAAGGGAGGTAACTTTTCTAGGTCATGTAATTTTTGTTGAGGGGATCCGAGTTGATCCTAAGAAAATCGAGGTTGTGCTTGAGTGGAAACAGCCTAGGAATGTTTCTGAGGTCCGCAATTTCCTTAGGCTAGTGGGTTATTATCGAAGATTTGTCAAGGGGTTCTCATTTGTCACAGCTCCTCTAACTAAGTTGTTGTGTAAGAATGCCCTATATGCCTGGACTGATAAGCAACAATCGAGCTTTAAGAAGCTCAAAACTGTTTTGACTCGGGCTCTTGTTTTGATGCAACCTGAATCCAGTAGGGATTTTGTGGTTTACAGTGATGCATATCATGTTATTTTGGTTTGTGTTCTGATGCAAGACACTAAGGTAGTGGCTTATGCATCCCAATAGCTAAGTTACACGAAGGCAACTATTCGACGCATGATCTGGAGTTGGCTACGGTTGTCTTCGTTTCAAAAATCTAGAGGCACTATTTATATGGTGATAGGTGTATTATTTACACCGATCATAAGAGTCTCAAGTATCTCCTTACACAGAAGGAGTTGAATCTTAGGCAACATAGATGGGTTGAGTTGCTTAAGGACTATAACTGTACTATTGAGTATCATCTCGGTAAGGCCAATGTGGTGGCTGATGCTTTTAGTCATAGAGTAATGTCTAATTTGAGGGCGATGTTTGCTCGCCTTAACCTGTTTGATGATGGGAGTCTGTTAGTTGAGTTGTAAGTTAATCCGACTTGGATTAAATAGATTCAGGTTAAACAGTTGATGGATGATTCTTTGGTTCTGCATTTCCATCAAGTTGAGGAAGGAAGTACTTTTGATTTTGGGCTAAAATGTGATAGGGTTTTGTGGTTTCAAGGACGGGTTTATGTACCTAATGACTCTGATTTGAGGCAGTCTATTCTGAGGGAAATGCATAGTAGCCCTTATGCTTTGCATCCCTTTGGGAATAAGATATATCGGGATCTCCATGAGTTGTATTGGTGGCCTGGTGTGAAACGAGAGGTGACAGATTTCATATCTCGTTGTCTAGCGTGCCAACAAGTTATGACTATACACCAATTGCCTTCGAGTTTGCTTCAACCCATTAAGATTCCCCTATGGAAATGAGAACAGGTGACTATTGGCTTCATTAGTGAGTTGCGTTTAACACCCACTAAAAAGGATTCTGTGTAGGTCATCGTGGACCGGTTGACCAAGTCTACTTATTTCATTCCTATTAGGACAGACTACTCCTTTTAGAAATTGGCCAAGTTATATGTTTCAGAGATCGTGAGACTTCATGGGATTCTGGTCACGATTTTCTATGATAAAGATCCGAGTTTCAGTTCTCGGTTCGGAGGAAGCTTCATGAGGCTCTGGGTTTGAGATTAAACTTCAGTACTGCATTCTATCATCTGACCGATGGTCAATTTGAGAGGGTGATTCAAATACTAGAGGATATGCTTTGGAGTTGTGTGATCGATTTTCGAGGTAGTTGGGAGGAGTTTCTGTCATTAGCTAAGTTCACCTACAATAGCAGTTCTTAGTCCAGTATTCAAATGGCACCTTACGAGGCTCTGTATGTAGCAGCCCATTTTCGGTGAGATCGAAATAGTAGTTTTAGGACCACAAATTCGAGCCAAAAATAAAAATTTATTTCATTTCATTTTATTTTATTTTATTTTATGGTTGGTATCATGAAAGAAAGGTCACATGAAAATTTTGATACGAAAATTTTACCAATTGTGTGTTTAATTAGGGAAAAGACTAAATTGCATAAAATGCAAAAGTTAGGTTCTAGTAGCTATAGGTATCAAATAGCTATGGAATTCAAAACTTAAGGTCCTTATATGGTAATTAGACCATTGAAGAGTAGTTAGTAGATATTTTAATGACTCATCCATGGGAAAATTAGAAAAGTGTAGGGACTAAATTGGAAATCAATAAAATTAATAGATGATAATTAATTAAAAAAGAAAAAAATCATCTATTTTCATATCATCTTCCCCAATTTAGGAGAGAGGAAGAAAACTTTTCAAGCTTAATAAGATCTAGATAGACCAACCACGGAACTAGATCGAGGAAAGCAAAAGGTTTCGGATTAGTTAAAATTCAAATACGAACCATTTTCAAGGTAAGTTCGTGTAACTTAAATATGTATGTTAATATGATTTAATTGAATTGTATGATTGTGTTGATATGTGTGAGATGATATATACGTAATGAAATAGTCCTAAGTTGTGAAATATGGACAAATTGTCATGTTTCGGTTGAACGTTGAATTTCGACGGATTAAGGTAAATTCTTGAATAAAAATAATATTGCATATGTTGTAAATAGAATTTCGCCCGAACGATTAATTATAATGTAAGCACTCTTGAGCTTATGTTATAGATTGGATTTACCCCGAACGAGTAATCCAAATTACGCTCTCTAGAACATATACTACGGATAGGATTTAGCCTAGACTGGTAACCGTGCCGTAAAATGTGTGGCTCAAGAGTCTGCCTTTCTATTTTGTACCCTAATGGGTACTTTTGCATATGATTATATTAACCGAACATCCATCGAAATTTCAATAGTTCGATATAAAAGACTCTTGAAGTGTGGAAAGGTGAAATTAATGGAAGCTTGTAATGTGATGCGCTCATCTATGTTTACTTGATATTTATATGAGGTTATGTGATTAACTTGTTTGATTAAGTGTTTGTATTTAGGCAAACTCATCCAAAATTTATGGAAAGTATGATTATGTATGCTTGTATTGATAAATATGATTGGTAAGTTTATTTTCTGTTATACGAACTTACTAAGCGTAAAATGCTTACTCCGTTTAATTTTCCCTGTTTTACAGTGCTCAAAGCTCGCAAAGGTTGGAAGTCGGTCGGAGCAATCATCACACTATCCATTATCTCATTTTGGTACAAATAGAAATCTCATTTGGTATAATGGCATGTATAAGCTTACTTGGCCAATGATGGCTTGTAATTGTTGTTTTGTAATCTAGCCATTGGAGTGGCTAGTGATGGTCTAAGTTTGGCTATTTTGAAGTAATATTTTGGTAATCACGTAAGTGCTTATTATGTGTTAGTTTTTGGAATTATGTTAGCATATAAGTTTATGTTAAGAGTAAGTTTATATCCCTTAATGCATGAGATAATACCACATGATTGATGACAAATTTTATGTGAATATGATGTTGGATTGGTGGATATATGCTTGTGAGTTTTGGTGCATGAAAATGGTAAGTTTTTTGTAACAAATAAAGCTAGGAAATGGCTTTATTTTGTCCACATGGGTAGACACACGGCTTATCCCATGGGCATGTGGTCTGGCTGTGTGTCCCCTGCATCTTTAAAATGAGAAACAGAATGCTCAGAATTGGGCACATGGGCAGAGACGTAGGCATGTGTCTCAGCCGTGTGGTTGACACGGACTTGGACACGGGCGTGTTACACGGCCCTGTGAAAACTACACCTAAATTTAAAAAATAAAATTCTCCACACGGCCTAACACACGGGCGTGTAACTTCAATTTCTTCATGCCTTATAAGTCAGAGAGTTACACGGGTTAGGGACACGGGCGTGTGTAGTCACACGGCCTGACCACACAGGTGTGTCCCTAGACCACATGGGCGTGTGAGCCCTGCACCTTGGAAAATTTTTGAAATGTCGTGAAAAATTTTATGAGTTTCCAATTAAGTCCCGACTTGATTCTAATGCTCGTATTGGACCTCGAGGGTCCAATTAAGGGACGTTTTGAATGATCTCGAAAAATGAATAGTAATTTATGTAAATTATTTGTAAAATGCTCTAAATGTTCCGGTAATACTCTGAAACCCTATTCCAACGATGAATACGGGTTGGGGGTGTTACATTGTATAGTCATAAGTGTCGTACTTCGTTGTGTTGGACTGAGTTGGGTGAACGATGGGTTTTGGGTCCTGAGTTGGTTTCTAAGACTGAGGATAGAGTTAGATTGATTCGTGTAACTCTCTAACTTGGGTCACACGGCCAACCACATGCCCGTGTGTTAGATTGTGTGGACAAATTAATTTTCAAAAATTAGGTGCAAGATTCCCACGGCCAAGACACATGCCCGTGTGTTGGGCCGTGTGTTTCACACAATTGAGACACACGCCCGTGTCCCTACCATGTGACCAATCATAAGCATTCTGTTTCTCAATTTTAAAGATACAGGGGACACACAGTCAAACCACACGCCCGTGTGCATGGCTGTGTGTCACACACGGCTAAGACACTTGCCCATGTGTCTACCCGTGTGGACGAAAATAGGTCATTTTCAAGGCCACTTTTCTCACCCAAGTATACCATCAACCTACAACAACACTTAAATACATTTACCAATCAATTCAAAACTTTAAAACTAAACCAAAACCAATCTTATGCATGTCATATTAGCTCATATGTTCAAGTATTTAAAATTACCAATTTCACACTTATGTTCATAGATAAATTTTATCAAGTATACTAATTCAAAATTACTCATCAATAGGTTTATATACTCTCCACCTTATAACCATTTCATCACACACTAAACATGATAAAGTCTTATATAATTACATCAAAATATGCTTAACACTAGCGATTCCAATGGCTAGTTACAACCAAAATATTTAATCATTTGATCTATTTTAGCCTATACATGCCATTATACCAAAAGCAGTTTTGCTATTTATACCAAAGTGAACTGTAGGATAGTGTGATCTTGTTATAGTGTGATCTTCCTCTGACCCGCTCCAACCTTTACGAGCCTCCAAGAACTATAAAACAGAGAAAATAAACAGAGTAAGCATTTAATGCTTAGTAAGTTCGTATAACAAGAATTTAACTTACCAATCATATTTATTTAAAGTAAGCATACAAACATGCATCCAAAATATTGTGGTCAATTGCCTAAACACATGCTTTCATCAAACAAGGTAGTCATGAAATTTACATGGATATCAAGAAAACAGAGATGAGCTCATCATACAACCATTTCCAGGTATTTTAGGGATATTCAAGATATAATTCATTTAATTTGCATATTTTCTCATATTAGGAGCTTTGTCTGTTGAATCATTGAAATATCGATAGATACCCGGGTAGTACACACATGATCTACTTATCAATGATTCGTCAATACATATATGGGGGTGCTCATCAAAGCACATAACTAGGAAGCACACTCTTGAGCCTTGCAACGGGAAGCTCACACAGAGCCATTTCAGGAAGCCCACAAAGAGCCTATCGGGAAGCTTATCTAAGCTATATAATGGGAAGCTCATAAGAGCCTTAATCGGAAAATTCACAAGGAACCATATCGAGAAGCTCACAAAGAGCCATATAATGAGAGCTTCGGATAGCCATATGTCAAGAAGATCAAGCGAGCAATATCGAGAAGCTCACAAAGAGCCAATTTAACAGGAAGCTCATAAAGAGCCTATAATCGGGATGCTCATAAGAGCTAAGGTGCGTCCACAACGAATATAGGATCACAACCTATCGTGATGCTTCGAAGAGCTATAACGGGAAGCTCACAAGAACCTTATAAGAGGAAGCTCGAGAAGGCTAATAACAGGATGCTCTTTCAAGCTGTGGTGTGTCTGCAACACATGCTAGATCACAACCAATCGGGAAACTTGTATCCATCAAATTTCATTTTTTCAAACAAGGCTTATTAATTCTCGAGTTCGTCAGATATATAATTATTTTCATATATATAACAAATTCATAATTCACATCTACAACATTCAATTCAAACATGAAAATATACAAAATTTTCTACAACATTCAATTCAAACATGAAAATATACAAAATTTAGTTACACGAACTTACTTCGATACTTGTTCGTCTCGAGGATCTACTAATCCAACACTTTTTGTTTTCCTCGATCCAAATCAGTACTAGGTCTTTTCGGATCTATATAAATTAATTTAATCTTCAATTTTATTCATTTCATGCTCAATTCAATTCAATTCACATTCTAGGCAAAATTATCATTTTGCCCTTATACTTTTCATACATGACGATTTCATCCCTAGGCTCGAAAAATGAAATTCAAGCAATTTAATCATTATTCTAAGCCTAAGAAATTTTTACATATAACATTTACAGCCCATGTAATTCATAAAATTTAGAAATTTTCTATGAATTTTACATCTTTATAATTTAGTTCCTAAATCACAATTTCATTAAAATTTCCTTTAAGAAAGTTGTTTATCTATCAATAACCTTTCATTTTCTACCATAAATTTCAAAATTTCAGCATATTCATCCAAGGAAAATTTTCAATCCTTTAATATCTGTACAAATTGATCCCCAAAATAGATAGATTAAGTTATTACGATCTCGAAAATATGAAAATTACTAAAAACGGGACAAGATTACTTACCCAATTAGGCTTGCTTGATTTTCTTTCTCTTTCCTAGGGCTTCCGTAGAATTTGGGGAAGAAGATGATAATAATAATATGATATTAAGTTATTATCATCTTTATTTATTTCTGTTTTCAATTTAGTCATTTTCTTTTTCTAAATTTCCATGGATGAATCATCAAAAATATCTACTAACTTCTTTTAATGGTCTAATTACCATATAAGGACCTCAAGTTTTGAATTCCATAGCTATTTGATACTTATAGCTGCTAGAACTCAACTTTTGTATTTTATGCAATTTGGTCCTTTCTATAATTAAACATGTAATAGATAAAATTTTCTTATCAAAATTTTCATACGCCTTTCCTATCATAATGCAGACCATGCAATATTTTTAAAATAAATTTTCTTTCTAACTCGGGTTTGTGGTCTCGAAACCACTGTTCCGATTTCACTGAAAATAGGCTGTTACAATCTTATAACGTTTCTGTTAATGAGATTGAGGTAAGACCGAATTTGACATTTAAGGAGGAGCTAGTTTAGATTCTAGATCGAGACGATAAGGTCTTTAGCAGGAAATCCATTCCCTTGGTTAAGGTTCTGTGGTGGAATCATGGCACTGAGAAAGTCACGTGGGAACCTGTAGACTAGATTCGACAACAATATCTGTATCTATTTGAATCAAGTAAATTCAAGGCCAAAATTTTAAGGCTAAAACTTCTTTTCTTGAGGGAGAATTGTAACGCCCAAAAATTTATGTTCTGATATGTTAGCTTCTTTAACGAGTAATTTGGTATAACAGCTCGATTTTAGCTAAATCAGAACAATGGTTTTGAAACCACAAATCCGAGGTTAAAAAAAATTTTAATATTATTTTTGAGGTTTACAGTATGTGATTATATATGTGTGAAAATTTCGTATGTTAATTTTATCGATTAAGTGGTTAATTTGACTAAATGACTAAATAGCGTAAAATGCAAAAGTAGTATACTATAAGTTAAAAGTGTTTAATTGTCATGGCTTCCAAAAAAAAGGTCCTTATAATGATATTAAACCATTTGATAGTTAATGAATGATAATGGCATGGCACTCGGTGTTATTATTAATGTTCATTAAGGTTAAATTTGGTATTTAGTTATTAAATGATAGATTAATAAAACAAAAATGAAAATTAGGCTTCATTATCTTCTTGTTAGCCAAATTTTAAATGAAGAATAAGAAAAACTAGGGTTCTTCATTCGTCCAAGGAAATTCAAGCAATTAAGGTATGGTTTTGATCGGTTTTTGATGATTTCTACGTTTTTGTGATCGTTGCTTTGAGTTCTAGCTAGCCCATGTCTCAATTTTTGAAAGTGTTGATGATTTTGAAAGCTTCCATTGATGAATTTATGTGCTTTTGGATGTTTGATGATAAATTATGAAAACTTAGTGATAGATTATCAAGTTCTGTGAAGTGATTTTGAGTGAAAATGCATATTAGGGATTAAATTGAGAAAAGTGTAAATGGAGGGGTTAAATTGTGAAATAAATGAAAGTGCAAAAAAGCCTAAATATGTGTTTGTGGATTAAATTGAATAAACATGTGATTGAATAAGTTAATTTTGAATACATCTAGATCAAAAAAAGAGGAATTCGGATCTAGATCAGGGGAAAACTAAAGTTATCGACTAAACGATTCAATTTACTGTAACGCCCTAAAAATCCCAAAATCCAAAAAAACCCGAAATCCAAAAAATCCTGAAATCCTAAAGTTTTTTTATTTTCGATTTTAATGAAAATTGTGTTTAATATTTTTATCCAAGCGATAATTTTAGTAGGTCTTAGCTAAGGTTGAGTTCGAATTAAGGGGTAGAAGAAATTATAATTTAATTATTAAAAGAATCAAGGCTGAGAAGTAGGTGGGCTTTTGAATAAATGAAGAAACAATTAGACACAAAAAGAGCCTGTGGTGGAGTGGCTAAGTAACGCCACATAAGGTGTAGTGAGGTAGCGTTAGTAGCTAGCAAGGGGGTCCAAGGTTCGAATCCTAGCTTAGTATTTTTAGAATTTAATTTTGGGCTTCTAGAAGGATGGAAGTGGCGTGAAGATTGACTCCAAGGGGAGTGTTCAAAAGAAAAAAATTAAGGAAAGGATCAAGGGGTTATCAGGAAGAAAAACGAGGAGATGAGAAGTGAGGAGTAAATGGAGCTGAGTTAGGAACTTGGGATTGAAGAATTCAGCTATAGGGCTATAAATAGGTGCCGAATGGGAGGGTTGAAAAGTTAATGACGAATTTCCCTTCACTTTGTGCCAGAAACCCTTTTCTCTTCAAGATCCAAAAAGCCGAAAACCTTCTATTTTACTTTCTTTTCTTTTTGTTGATTTCTATTCTCCTCTACACAATTGTCTTTGCCGATTTTTTCTATTACTGAATCTTCTAAGGGCCGAATACTTTTTGACTGAATCTAGTGTAAGTGTTGCTCTTCCAATCGGTTTTTCTTTGTTTAGTATCGATTATTGTCCCTCACTCTTTCTAATCAACTTTGGTAGGGAATTAGTATCGGATCTTGGTTTTTAGCTCTCTGTCGAATTGCTCCTTAAAGTGTTGCGATTTTGGTAAGTAATCTTCTCCCATTGGCTAAGGTGGCCGAATGGTCATAGTTATGGTAAGGAGACTTGTATTGGATACGAGTCACCTATTATTCAGGTTTTAATAGTTAAGATTTGTGCAGATCTAGGAAATACGTGATCAAGGAAAAAGCGATTAAGGATTGGGCTCAAGGTAAGGTTAAGGTGAGGTTTCGATTTTTGAGTAAATAAGTATTAAGCATGCCATTAATTGAAAGTTGATATCGATTGTAGGTTTGGGCTAAGGAGATCGCATCACTCTTGCTTACCAGGTGTGTACATACACTGCACACACACTATGAATCGGCAAAAGTCGAAATGTATAAAAGCCGAAATGCCGAAATGCCAAAAAGCTGAAAGTTTGGCTACGGTAGTCTTGCGAGTGCGCAAACACTCGTAAGGGGGAGACCAATAGGTTGCCTGGGGGCCATGGTCGATTCTGTGGACTTGGGTTGTGATTTGGCCATATAGGCCAGAATGGGCTAAATGGGCCCAATGGGCTATTGGGCCCATAATAGGCAAAATTTGATAATTGATTCTATGTGATAGAAAGTTTGTATGTGAGCATAAATATAAATGTGACTGGGCTTAACGGGCCATATAAATGTGATTTGGGCCTAATGGGCCATATACAGGTGATTTGGGCCTAATATGAATATGATTGGGCTTAATGGGCCAGATACAGGTATGTGAAATTGTTTGGGCTTTGTAAAGGGTTTTGGGCCTAGTATATGATATCCACATAAGACTTAATTAATATATTGCGACCGTGGACAAGTCAAAGGGTTAAGGTGTGGCAACGGGTATATGCATGTTTAGGATTGGATCTAGGGAGAGCTTGGTACTTAAGCGGTCTTAATGACCCACCTTCTCTTCTCTGGAATCCTACCTGGTGCATAGTATTCATTCATCTTAGCTCACGGGACTTGTTAATGGGCTAAGATAAGTGAAAATCGTAATTAAGGAAAAATTATCGAAATGCCCCTAAGGGCGAAAATGACTAAAATACCCCTAAGTGTTGAATGTAAGTTTTGTGGATGCGACATGCATACATATGATATTCTGCTTAGGTTGCATATGGGTTGGGAATTATGGAATGGAGGAATTATATGAGGATCGCATGGTTTCTTGACAATCGTGGATCCATTGACGGCTTTGGGTGGGTCCGCAACCGAGCTACCATGGTGTGTGGGTTGGGTGGGTCGATATTTATATCCCCACATGGTGTGACGGGGGACGGAGCCGGTGTGTAGCGGATGGATAATTGGATGGGATTACATTGCATGAATGATGAATGATGAATGATGTTTTTTTAATGCTTGTTTTCTTCGAGGGTTGTACACACTGAGTTTACGAAAACTCACCCCCTCTTTTATTTTATTTTCAGGTGATGCTCAGTAGAAGGTTCGATGTTTGGAAGGACTTTGGGTAGCCAGCTAGCAAGATGATTTGGACTTGGTTTTTTTTTCAAGCATTTAAATTTTCACTTCTTTTTAAGTATGTTCCAGACCAGATTGTAATAAGGTTTTCATTGTGTTATTATTACTTGAATTATTATTATTTTCAATGTAATTACAAGAAGTTGAACATTGGTTTTCTAAATTATTGTATGTTTTCTACGTTTCCGCAATTAAATTTTTAAATGATAAGTTTTCTTAAATCAAATGTTTCAACAAGGTTTTTGCAACTGAAAGGGTGTTTTTTTTAAGTTAATTAAGGCTTCTTTTATTTTAAGAAGGGTTTTCAATGAAAATACGGTTTTCGCTAAAACACTTCAATGTGACACACCAGATTCGGCCATAACGTCTGGGTCGGGTTTGGGGTGTTACATTTACTGTGTTAGTATCCGAGGTAAGTTCGTACGTGATAAACATTGTTACAATTATGTTTTAATGCTTTAATATTGCATAAATTGTACATATGCGACTACGATTGAGTACGACAATAAATCGACTATGTTTGGCACTCAATGTGCATTTCGAGATAGCTTCGGCTATATAAAGCACTTAGTGTACGAATTGGAATAGCTTCAGCTATGTGAGGCACTAAGTGTGCGATACCAAGATAGCTTCGGTCTAATGTGATGGCACTAAGTGTTTGATATCGTTATGGCTTCGGCTAATAATTATTGCACTAAGTATGCGAGTTCATTGAATATTGAAAGACTATTAGGTGGTTTAACATATTGAACAAAGAGGTGAGAATGAAATAAATAAATACGAGAAAGTATAGGTACGTACAAAACCTATGTGGCAGTTGGTACTATGTGTATGAAGTGAGGGATTTGTATTTACATGATAATGGTCATGGACTAGAATTGAATGATGATATTAGACTTACTAAGTGTTTATTAATTGATGGTTTGTATTTTATGAACTGTTGAGTATATTTAGTACGAACTTACTAAGCTATGAAACTTACTGTATGTTATTTGTCTTTGTTTTATAGAGAATCAAAGCTAGCACGGATATCGGGGATCATCGGAAACCATCATCACACTATTGACTACTTATTGGTATTTTTGGATACTTGTAAATATGGTATATGGCATGTATAGGCTAGTGAGTTGATGATATGTTTTGAATTATGATTTAAGCCATGAGGTTTGGCTTACTTTTGGTTGAAAATGTTGGTATGTAATTGGTCATTTAAGTTGGCTTAAGTGATGTGCATAATGCCTTATGTATATTGGCTTCATTTGGTATGATGGCCTTAGTGTTGGTAAAGTTTAATGATGTGTTTTGTGATGTGAAATAGATGATAATATGATGAATTAATGTATATGGAACTTATACAAGTTGTGATGATTTTGGCATAATGATTTGGTATGTTTTGAATGTGGAATTGAGTAGTTAAAATGGTTGATGATAGATGGTATGATATGTATGTGAATTGGTATGTTTTGGGCTGCCTATTAGTGTATGGAAATAGTTCCAAATTGGTTGTTATGTGTGCATGAGTGAAGGGTGGCAAATTGGCTTTGCAAATGGCCTATTTTTGTCCACACGGGCAGAGACATGGGTGTGTGTCTCAGCGTTGTACAACATACGGCTATGTTACACGGCCGTGTGTCCCCTGGGGTACCCTTTCGAATTAAGGCAGTATACCCTACAGTTTTGACATGGCCTAAACACACGGACGTATCTATTGACCGTGTAAGACACACGGGCTGGCATATGGGCGTCTGGCCTCCCTAATTTTCCCACAGTCGTGGCACATAGGCGTGTCTTCAGCCATGTGGTACAATTCAGTATGTATGCCCTATTTTCACATGGCATGCACCATGGGTGTGTCCGGTGGTCGTGTGAGGCACACGGCCTGTTCACACGGGCATGTGACCCTCAAATGTTGGAAAATTTTTCTAGGTTTCCTAAGTTTGCAAATGTTATCGGTTTAGTCCCGAACCACTTTTAAGCATGTTTTAAGGTCTCGTAGAACCTTATAAGGGACATTGTGGATAGATTTTTATTATGAATGTATAAATGTATGTGAATGAGATGTATTGTCCTATAATGCCTCGTAACCCTATTCCAGCGTCAGATATTAGTTAGGGGTGTTACATTTGGTATGGTTTAGTGGTTAAGTGTTGTAGGATGTCTTGGGTTTGAGACATTGTGTGTACAAGTGGGTATTATTTTTGTTAATATCATTAATTGTTGCTTGTCAAGAGGAAGTTGGATGAGACTGAAGTTGTTTAAATAAATCTATTAGTTGGGGATTAGATTTGGGTGGTTTATTTTGTTTTATTTTATTTATAAAGATTTTTATTTTATTTTATTTTATTTTATTTTATTTTATTTTATAATTTTGTTTCTAAAAACAAATTTGTTCCACGTTCTTTTGTTTTTCCCCACTTCCCTTATTTTATTTTCTTTGTTTTGTTTTAGGGTATCTTGCTACCATTATTTTCCAAACAAAAATTCAAGTTTAATCTTGATCCTTTGTTCTTCAACTTGTCCATACTCCTCTGTTCGTGACTTTATTGTCATTCAAATCTATTCTTGTTGTTTTGTTTCGGTACGTACTGGAGGTAAGTGAATATTTTGTTTTTGGTTAGTTGACGAGTAAGTTAAGGATTTTTTTATTCATTGTGATGAAGGGATTATTGATTGTGGTTGTTCTTTTTAATGCTCAAGTAAAGAAGGATCAAGAGGCTCGGGATTGCCTTCTTATGACTTAGTTGCATTAGAAACCGCTGGGGACATTGGGTAAGTTTTCGAATGTTGATGAGTTCAATTTTGGTGTTGGAATTGTGTATTTGTGAGTTGTGGTCGAGTAAGTGTTTAGTAAATTTGGGGACATTTGTGACTCATTTTGGGTGTTTAATTGTTGATATTAGGTATATACTATCTCGTGGTTGCGTTCGCATCAAAATCGAACCAGGTGTGCACCAAATTAAACAAAAAAAACAATCAGCAAAAGCCAAAAAAGTTTACTGTCGATGCCACACGGTCGTCTACTAGGCCGTGTGCCATGTGTAATACACAGTCGTGTGATAGACCATGTTCTGGACCATGTGTGACACAGTTTGGGCTATTTGGGCCATATGAACCACATGAGCATGTGAGAGGCTGTGTGCGCTACACAGGCTTGTGGGCCCAAAATTTATAACTTTTCCTAGGACCGTACACGTCGTTCCGATCGATTGTGGGCCTTCCGTAAGGTCAGAATGTGATTAAATGTACGTTAAAACATGAAATCAAGTCATCTGCTAGTATAAATTCTTCTATCTATAAGTATGTTTGAGATATCATATTATAAGTAAACCCAAAAAATGTTATGTATGTGATTTGTATCTGATATATCATGCATGTAAAATTTTAGCATGTATGATTTCTATTCTGAATATATTTGTTTCTGGGATGGAATATATTATGTGAAGGAAGTATTTCTCTGAGGGGCGGTATATCTCACCCATTATACTGGCAGCTCAACTACAATTATTTTGTAAGTGTCTTAGTTACACTAAGTGGTATGTAGGGTTGGATGAGTGTTTTCTTCCCCATATGGTGTGTTGGGATGGTCGAAGATGGTGTGTAGCGGATGGGGTAGGAGAAACATATCCGTATCTGTACTACTCTGTAAAGACTTTATTACTGTCAAATCTATTTGATATAAATTATTTGTTTGTGCTTCTTATTACACACTGAGTTTTGAAAACTCACATTCTGTTTGACTGATATTTTCAAGTAACCCTCAAACTTAGGCGGGTAGGTGTGACGAGAGCTCGGTTATATAACTTTTTGTTCAATTTTGCTATTATTTTTATTCTAATTTTGGGGTTAAAGTGTTTTCTAACTTTGGACTCTTTGGGACTATTTTGGTTTTTGAACTTATTTTCGTTTTTTGCATGATATTTTTATAAACGTTTTCTTAAAAAAAAGTGTTAATTTTTCTGCAAACCAATCGATTTTGAAATAACAAACTGGGTTTTCCAAAAATATAACAACTTAAGAATTTCTGCTGCAAATTAACTAATTTTAGAAAACGTGAGTGATTATTGTTTCAACTAAGAAGCTAAATTAAAAGTAGTTTCTTTTTAACTGGAGTTTTTAAGTAATAAGTCTTACACCATTTTTCAAAATTTCCGAAAACTAAATTTCAAAATTTTTACGTAACAACTCCAGATTTGGCCATAATGTCTAAGTTTGGTTTGGGGTGTTACACGAAGATTCAAAAAACGAATAGTCAGAAAATAATAATTTTTAGTTAAACCTTTCGTGCATTCTTTGGAAAATCTTATACTCAAAAACACTTATTTTATAATAAAATCCCTTAATCACTTTCTTAGTTTAGTAGCGGAAAATTTTAAGAGTTTTAGTTGTGAAAACCGATTTCTAATTTGGCACTTCGTACGATTTTGCAGCTTTACATTTAAAATATCAGTATCTGACAAAATAAACAAAAACTAAAAAGTAAATTCCAAAAACAGATTTACAATCTAGAAAGAATTAAACATAATTTGTTTAATGGTATTATCTAAAAAATCAATCCAAGCTCCCGAACACCGTCAAATCTTAAGATTGTCAATTATCTGAAATGAAAAACAGGGTTGAGTTATAAAGCTCAGTGTGTAACTAAACTCGAACAGAGAACACAAATAGCACTATAAACATATCAAATTATCGCAAAGAATTTTATCAGACTCGAATGAAAAAATTGTGCATGCAAGGTTATGTCAATGTAATATTTTCAGAAAACGAAATGCAAAATTTTTTTTTCAAAAAACTTCCTACCCAACTCTGCTACACAGCAAATTAGAGTTCCCCAGAACTCGTCCATCCAAAAACACACCAATTAAGTCACCCTGGGTTGCCCGACAATGATAACCCTCCACCTCGAATTGCCTGACAATGGTGGGTCATCAATATGCAGTTAAACTATCTGATTAAATATATGTGGTCAAGCTACTATATTATAGTCAAGTTGCCAGAACAGATATGTGGTTAAACCACCAAATAGTACAGATCATTAAACTGTCAGAATTTCCTCCTTACCTTATTAACCCAACCCCCTGCAATGTGACATGTCATGCAAATACAGAATCAGAATAGTAAGGATGTTGAACATGCATTCGCATTTTAAATAGAAACCAATAAGCATGCGATTTCATGCTTTGCAGAACAGATATATCAGATTCCATTAATTACAAATCACATTATTCAGAAAAGCCACAAAGTAACATGCTACGAGAATTGCACAAAACATAACTTAACTAATCAGAAACGTACCAATGATGATCACTAGTTTACATATCAAAACCTCATTGTAATAAGCAACATAACTCTAGAATTGATGCAATCATATCAGAACTAATAGTTTTCTTTTAACAGACATCATACATAACACTTATTAAACCTACGAAATCACTGACCTCAAAACGTACTTCAAAACATGGCCCTAACTAAAATATGCAAAAAATGCGCCCATACGACCTAATTGGCCTAGCCAATGTGGCCCACACGGTCGTGTGACGTCGACAATCCACTTTTTGGCCTCGCGCCATTCACTGTTTTTGGGTTTTTTGTTACACACCTAGTCAGTTCCCGATACAGATGGCACAGCACACTTCCGAGCTCCTAACCGTCATTTAAAAAATAATTAATTAGCATAAATTACCAACCCAAATCACTAAAAATCCAATCACAAATTCGGCTACAGCCATTAACTTTTAGGCCTTAACCAAAATGTACTAGCCATCAATCAAAGGTTTTGTGCACTCACCTAATAGAATAACGACTCTAAAGTTCTCTAGCACGCCAAAGGATTACGCGTCTCCTGCTTCACAATCTTCTCCTAAATGGATCAGAAAACAATTAAACCATAAACCCACAATCAATCCACCAGCTATGCTTAATAATAATTATAGAAAACAAATAGAGAGTACTTACAAACCAAACACTTAAACCACGTACCACCCACAAAGGGAACCTAACTAGGTCGACGACAATGAACGACTCAAAATCAAAATAGTCGAAACAAAGATAAGCAAGAAAAAGGGAATTTTGCAGTAATTAATTGGAAAGTTTTCAAAAGAACCATAGGGAAATTTTTTTGACAGAAACAAAGGAACTAACGTGAAAAGAAAGTGAGAAAAAGGGAAGGTGGGGAGAAGTGGACAATAATTTTGGGGAGAGATTCCTAACTTATCAGATTTGTTGTTGACTTATTTGTTGACCAGAATTCGAAACTGACCCAAACACCAACAATATGGGCGGCACACTCAAGAAGAAGCAAAAATTATTTTCGTTTGCAGGCACAAGGATTCAAACACAGGACCAAAAGGTAAGCTGAAGCCTTACGACTGAACTAGTAAACTCATTCTATCAACAATTGAGCGAAAATAATATATAACCCTAATATCCAAAGTTAATGATTAGGATAAAAATAACAAAAATTTCAAAGGAAGGGATTTAAACATAGGACCTCTCACACACAAACAAAACACTTAACCACTGAACCAAATCAATTCACTTGATAAAATTTCACAACTTTAATTCAAAAACAGAACATAACCACTTTTGATTTTACTAACTCAATTTCTACTAACCCAATTTTTGGGATGTGACAAAATGAATCTATATAATAATAAATAAAAAAAGTCAAATTTTTATATTTAAATTATTATTTTTTCCTTAGCAAAAAAAAGTAAAAAAAAATATTTTACTTTTTGTTTGAAATATTAAATTTTAATTATTTATATAATCAATTTTATAAATAATATTTTTTTATAATCTAATCTAATATATTTACATTACTTATATATTATCTGCAAAATTAGTGTTCTCAATTTATTGCTTGTTAAGAAAAAAATAAAAAATAAAATTGAATTATGAATAATGTACTTTACAATATATCGTTTTTGTATGTTTTTTATAAATGATTTAATAATGATTAGAAAGTTTTTTATCAGCATTATATTTGAATTATCAAAATATTTTATATATGTTAATTAGTTATTTTTTGAATAATGTTGCTTTGCATTAACTACATTAAGTAAAATTATATTGTATATTAAATATGTTAAAAAAATAGCTTAATTGTGATTTTAATTTTTTTATTATTATAATTTTTAAATTTTTAAATAAATTAATATATATTTTAATTATATTCAACAGTTTAAGGAAGGAAAATAATTTTACACTAATTACAATAATTAAAATTTTAAATTTTAAAAAATTTAAAACGTAAAATTACATGTAAGGATGTGAGCACTTGTCTATTATTCTAGCATTAAAAAATTCATTTCTCGTGTACCTAATGCTTAATTTGCATTGAAAATGACAAAATGTAAAAACATACATATGATAGTTTGGATTTTTCTTGAGTTAGTCCATTGATATTATGGTTATATGATTTGTGTTTGGGGCAGTTAGAAAGAGCCCATAACTTGTACAAGAACTCCCCGCAAATTGGCAGTGTTAAAGCCCACAAATGTCATATCTAACTCAAGAGTTGTTTTATTTTCATACTACCACAAACCTCTTTTCAGCGTTCACTATTGAATTAGCTTAGCACACATACATAAATTATTATATACTTCTGTTAAACTTAACAATCCTTTTGTACATCAAAGCTTAGCTCAGATGATTTTATAGTTAAAGTCACACCACCCATTTTTAGATTCATCTCTATATCGATAAATTTTGTTATATGTATTAAGACAAATTTTTCATTTAAATAGGAGGCTGGTTTTTCTATATGTTCCTTTTAAATAAATACACATAAGAAAATTTATCGGTTAACAATGCATGATGAGTTAAATAGTAAAGAGTTTAATGTATTTTAAGTAAGATTTCAGGTTTGAGTCTTGTAGATGGAGAAAACAATATTAAAACACATTTTCTTTTATTTGTAACCTAATTCCGCGATGAATTGTTGAGACCTAATTTAGTTATCAAATACAAAAAGAATGTCGAACCAGGGAAAATTAATCCGTGGGGTTATTGTAACTGAATTTGTTGTATTAAACTTACTGATCATGTACAAATTATATGCACTTCCATGTTCACAGGAATAGGTAATAACTTCCATGTTTGTCAGAATTGCTTATCGTAAAACAACATGCTATGGGAAACCCTTTCATATTGATAGTTGACTATGCAAATTAACTCATAACAGCTAAATGATTAAAGTCTGTTGGCTAAACTGTTGCTATATGTTAACAGCAAGACAATGACATGCCGCGGCGACTTGGTAATAAAGCCATGTTTTATACTTTTTGCATTTCATAATTTCCATTCACTCAAGATTCTTCAACGATCGTGCCTGCTGATGCAACGTTTTATATTGAATAATAATAATAATAATAATTTATGTTAATTTGCGAGCATTGGTTGTCAATTTTTAGTTTTGTTGAACAAATTATAACATTCAAAATGTGGCCATCCGACACTGTGAATTGTAAGGTTTTGGGACCACCATAGATGCTGTCAAAATCTGCTGAGACACCGGACAGCTATGGTTTTTAAGTAAACATGTTTAGGTTTTAATTAATTGAGGTTATGTCATCAATGATGCGTTAAATTATGCTTTAAAAAATATCACAATAATTAAGCTTAATATAAGTGGTTTGCTTCAGACTTTTTTAGACTCTTGACTGCTACCTCACTGAGAAGCCATACCCCTTAGCTCTGATTTTGTGTCCACTGGGATTAGATTAATCTCCAAAGGTTGCTTCTATAAATATGGTTCTCCTTGTTGCTTTTATATAATTGAATATTCTTCTTTCAATTGGTATCTATACATACATATATATATTGGACCCATCATCTCGTCACCTTAGATCATTATACAAGTAGAGCACTTACGAACACCTAAAAAATAATTATTCGTCAATGTCCCCTTTAGTTAAATGGTGCAACTTCAATCTCCCTCCCTCACAAATGTTAATTCAATATGGTCCCTTTTAGCATCATTGTCAATAAAAAAATTTCATTTTTGACTCTTGATAAGCGAAAATTCGTTACACAAGTACACGTGTTGAATCAAATAATAAAATGATAAGAAGATTATCATTCCCACAAGGACCAAATTCTAAGTTGCTAAGTACCAATTATTCAGTTTTTATCTAATTCGGATCAATAATTAAATTGGGTAAACTACACCCATGGTCACATTTGTTTACCTCAGGTTACATTTTAGTCACTTATGTTTGAAATTTTATGTTTTAGTCACTTACGTTATTGTGTTGTAAAATTTTAGTAATTAAGTCGTTAATTGTCATTATTGGTGTAACAGTAAGCTGACCATGGCATGTTAAATCATCATTTCAAACAAAATATTTAGGTTAAATTATACAATTGGTCCACATTTTTTTTTCATTTTGAGCAATTTAATTTTTTTTTCTTTTATGTTCTTTAGACTTTCCTTTTTTTTCTTTATTTTCCATTCTCTTTTGCTTCTCTCTCTATTTTCCTACCTTCTCTATTTCTTTTAACATATCAGGAAGTCGAATTGGCAATGAAGAAAGAAGCAAGAAGTCGAAAGCCATCATTGCCTATTAATCTTCGTCACTAACCATTAGATCAGCTCGATTTTCTAATATGTGCTCTTCCACCATCGATCATTGTCTAATCTTTAGCTCTTTGTGATTTTTTGGGGCTTATTAATTGTTGTTTACTTGGATTCCTGATTGATTTGAAAGTGAGTTTATTTGGTGAGGGAATGTTATTGTTGGGTTTATAATGAATAAGGTCATGGTAGTGGTAAAGGTGTTAGTGCATGAAATGAAGATGATGGTGGTGGTGGAGGGTTTTGATAGTTAGTAGATGGTATAAGTTTATGGTTTTTGATGGCTTTCGACTTCTTGATACGTTAAAAGAAATGGAGAAGGTAGAAAAACATAGGGAGAAGCAGACGAGAATGGAAGTAAAGAAGAAAAAAGGAAAGTTAAAAAAACATAAAGAAAAAATTAAATTGCTCAAAACGAAAAAATATGGGGACCAATTGTATAATTTAACCTAAAATTTTTGTTTGAAATTATGATTTAACGTGTCACGTCAACTTATTGTTACACCGTTAACAACAATTAATGGCTCAATGACTAAAATGTTACAAAACAATAACATATGTCACTAAAACATAACATATCAAACATAAGTGACTAAAATGTAACCTGAGGTAAACAAAAGTGACTATGGGTGTAGTTTACTCTAATTAAATCTAAATACTAAAATTAAACTAAAGAAATTAACTAGATTTAATTAAACTAAAACTGTGAAACTAAGTTTCTCAATCAACTTTTAAGATCTTGGAACTCTAACTTCACCTGTTCGAGTTAATCAATTATCTCTCGTTCAATTGTTCACCTATGTAATTACTAACCCAGGATTCAATGGCATTAACAAGAAAATTCCAGTATCTAGCTAAGTTAATCCCCCTTCCCTACTAGCTATATTCCTATACTAGGCAAGTTAGGTGAAATCACTACAAACAAACTTATTGGGATGATTAGGGCATCAAGTATATTCCTAACCTAGTTGCAAATTAACTCATTTGTTGGTGCTACTAAAGTTAATCTCAATCTATCTGTTTGGATCTCAACCTTATTTTTTTCTTCAAAGAAAAATCAAGATTATCAAATTAATACAACTCGGTGGCTAGACAAACATATCAAATAAACACAGGACTAAATAAATAATTAACAAGGATTGAAACAATTGAAGAGAGAATAAATTAATTAACTAAGAATAGGATCCATCATCGTTACAAGGAAATAAAGTTTAGTTCATGTTGATTTATGAAAGCATCACAAGAAGAAATTCAAAACAAACTTGCATTGAGAAAAAGTAAAAAGAAATAATCTAAAGAGAAAAATAATTATCAATTTAAAATAATTATCAATTTAGTGTTGAGTGCTCCGGATCTCTTTTTCTTCTCATCTTTGCAAGCTTGAAGTTTTCCTTAGTTGGTGAAAGTTGTTTTTTAGCCTCCAAGTTGATTTCTCCCCCTTTTTTTCTCTTAAATTGTGTCACCCTTTATTTTTAGGGTTTTAATTGTTTAGCTCCACCGAACACATAATTGCAATGGAATGACTGCTTGCTGTTTAAAAATTCTGAATTGAAGATTGTGCTCCACTGCATTGAAATTCGGTGGAGTGGAAGACTTCTCTTCACTACTGTTTACTCTATGCTCCAAGCCTTCCCTTCTTCATCCGAGTTAACTCTAGAAATAATAAAAATCAAATAAAATATAATTAAGCAGAAAAAATTTATAAAATGTAGTAAAACTAACCTAAATGTTAAGATTATCTATTAAAATACTATAAAAACCTATACAAACATAACTCTAAATATGAGAGTTATCAACCCTTCTCAAAAACTTAAAATTCAATTTAATGTATTTTAATACAAAATTTTTAGGTTTAGTTTATCTCATCAATCGTCACACAAATTCTTAATTACCTTGCCCTTGTTTGTATTTAAAAAAAAAAAAAAACACATAGCATATTTACATTAACTTTGAACACAATATCTATACTTACTATTATTCAGTTCTGTTTATAAATTAACTAAATATAAATTCAAATAGAAAAAATCTTACAAATCATTCTAAAAATAACAAAGATTACTATCAAGATGCTTTTATATTTTTATATATTTATATAAAATTAATTTAAACATAAAATAAATCTAAAAAAAAACCGCGATGAGACTTAACTATGGACACCAAAATCCTTAAACTAAAGCTTTAACTTTGACATTTCAACAAAAATTTCATTAATTTTTCGTGTAATTTTTTTATAAATATAATTTTTCGCATATTTTTTATTTAAATCATATATGACCAATAATATAGTTGATTAATTTACATTTATCAAATTATAAAAAACCAAAGTTAAATGTTGATGAGAAATTTAAAAGGACGAAGAATTGGTTTTCATTGGAATAGTTTTTAAGTTTTAACTTGGAGAATAATTATTTTATAAATTGTTCCTACAAATGCTTGCATACCTCCTAAGTGAAAAATAAATGCATAGGAATAGCATTGAAATTTTTTATTTCTTGAGATGTACAATAAAGGTTGCAAATAAACAAATCGAATAAATATATTAGATAATCTATTATTGATAAGCACTTATTCGTACCATTCATACTTAAATCAGCAGTTAAGAAAAATTTTTTATGTATGTCTAAAAATAGACGGGATATTCAAATCCAGCCAAAATTTCTCTGAATTATAATCTAATAATTAAGTGACAGGGTCTGTTGAAGATTCCTCCAATGGAATCATGTGCCGAAGAGAGACTTGAGGTTCTCTTAATCAAGATTTGAAATCAAACTGGAGATTCTTAATCTGTACGTAAGCTCAATTTGAAATTTAATAAACTATTTCTAAAATAATAATCTAAGAAAACCCACCATGAATATTTGCAATTTTTTAAAAACTCAAATCTCAATTTTGGTTAATAATCAAATCAAAGTGTATTCTAGATTCTACTATTTTAATCCTTAATTTCAACTCATTTAAATAAGCGTGACGAACATTGGATTTTGTAAACCAGTATTGTTGTTTTATTTATGTACTTATATATGAAAGAAAAGTTTAAAACATTTTTTTACAAGTGGCACATTTTTTTATATTTTAAATAAATTGATAAAATTAAGCTTCAATGTCACTTTTTTTTAATTAGGCTTTTAATATTTTTTTTTTAAATTAAGGATATAGGTTGTTTTAGAAGAGAGAGAAAGTGAAATAGACATGCTTTCTGCATAAGTAGTAGGAAAGTACAACAAGCTGGACGCATTTTCTTTAAATGATAAAAAAGTAATGGCTTTTTAAACATTGCCACTCTAACAGTAAAAAAAATTAATGGGTCCAACAGTAACCCTGTTTTACTCTATAAATATCTTTCCAAATTTCATTTTTTCATTCACATCATTCTCTCAACTCTCTCAAACTTTTTTTTTCTAAATTTATTGATATTCTCATTTTTAATCATCTTGTATTTTATTCGTTTGAATTAATTTCTCACGAATGGCCTTCTCTCTAATTCGTTTTGATAACAAGCATATTTTTGTCGCCCAAGCAACAATGATAAGAAGAAATTTTAAATTTCGTTATTTTCAATTATGTTAAATTTAATTATTTATTTTTTTGATAATTTGAAATAATTTTTTTATGTTATAAATAGGCAGATAATCGTGTTTTGGAAGGGTTCATACATAATATGGGAAAGCCTCTGATCCCTCAAATTCGTGGCTACTTGCAGAAAGGCTAGATTCTTGCATACGTCTCGCATGCTCGATGGCTACAAATTCAATCCTACGCTAATCAGCGCATTGGTGGAAAAATGGAGGCCCGAAACACACACTTTCCACCTTCCATGTGACGAGTGTATAATCACACTCAAGGACGTAGCGTTACAACTTAGTTTGTTGGTGGATGGGTCAGTCGTCACGGGATCAATAGTCGTTCCTGGTAAAGTGGACCTTTATAAAGCAATGTTGGGAAAGGTCCTGAACAGGTTTGACGGTGCTCGAATATCGGTCAACTGGTTAGAGGATAATTTCGAAGAGCTTCCTAAAGACCCAATGGATGAGATCATAGAACAATATGTAACAGCCCGATTTAGACCCTAATCGGAATGGTGGTTTCGGGGCCACGAATCTGAATTAGAAAAATATTTTAAAATTATTCTATGTGTTTATTATGTGTGAATTAGCATGTGTGAAATTTTCGTGATTTAATTTTGTCATTTGAGTGTCTGATTAAATAAAAGGACTTAATCGCGTAAAATGAAAATTTGGTGGTTATTTGTGAAAGGGCCAAATAGTGGTTGTTCTTTTAATATGGAGGCTTTATGCTGCAATTAAATAATTTACATATGTGTGGACGGCAATAGCCAAGATTTATAATGGTTTTATATTATATTATTGAGGTTATATAAGTAATTTAGTTAAAAAAACATATATTAGTTAAAATAAAGTTATCATATTCATTTTTCTCACTTTTTTCATCAACCAAAACTTGAGAAAAAAATAAAAGAAATAAGCTTTAAGGTATTCGTCACTTTGAAAGCTTGATTCAAGGTGGGTTCTAGCTCAGTTTTTGATAATTTTTACGTTTTTGAGATCGTTGCTTCGAATACTATCCGACCCATGCTAGAATTTCTGATTTTGATGAATATTTTGAGTTATGTCATTGATGAATATTTGTTTTTTGTGATGTTTGATGATGAAATATTGAATATATGTTTTAGATTAACAAGTTTTGTATTGGAATTTTTGATGATTTTGAGTAATTAGGACTAAATTGTAAAAATAATAAATTGAGGGACTAAAGTGTGAAATAAATGAAATATATGGACTAGTATGAGTATAAGGAAGATTCAGCCTAACTATGTTGTTGTGAGATTTTGCATATTTTGTGTTTTATGCAATAGGGACTAAATTGTGAAAAATGTGAAATATCAAGGGTAAAAGTGTAATTTGCCCATTTGTGTGTTTTTGGATGAATTTGGTTGAATATTTGATTTAATAAGTTTAATTTATATTAAACTAGATCAAGAAAAAAGAAAATCGAATTTAGATCGGGGGAAAACTAAAGTTGTCGACTAGCCGATCCGTACCAATTTTTCATTGTCCGAGGTAAGTCTTTAAGCAATTAAACATCATTAATTTTGAATGTAAATTAGTTTAATATGCTGATTTGGAATTCATAGATTTATAATAAGTTAGCCGAATATGTTTAAGCATGGAAATAATGTATTTGAGTTTAATTCGACTAAGTTATAACATTTGAAAGTCCGTACGAACTATATGGAATATCTGGAATTTTTTATATAAGAATTGTTTATGAAACAACTTTATAATAGTGATATTCAGGCTTTGAGCCTAGTAAGCCTTGTACTGGTGAATTAAATCGGGCTTTATGCCTAGCAGGCTTATTACCAGTGTATAAAAATCAAACTTTGAGTTTAGCAGGCCTTGTGCCGGTGTGTGATACTGGCTTAGGCTTAGCGGACTTTATGCCGGTGAATTATTATAAGTTTATGCCAAAAATAATTCATGCTGATGTGGTATTTGAATACGTTAAACGAGCTAAATGGCCAGGTATGAATTAACTTGTTACCTACTTAAAATAAGGTAAGTTAGTAACTTGATTATTTGTTACAAATCATGTGTGATGCAAATGAAGTATATATGTGATTATGGTATGTGTATTCGGTCTTATGAACAAATGATATAAATATTATGGATTTGGTCTTTGAATATGTGTACACAAGACCATGTATATTCGGCCATATGGATAATTCATGTACATGATGTTATATTACAATTTTTGAGCTTGTGTATATAAGTGTATGTACATTTGGTTATATATTGACATCTTGATTTTGAAGGTTGGATGATAATTAATTATTTTGATTATATGAGCATTCAGCTAAGGAGAAATTGGTCTATGAAAGTATATGTTACATATGTATGGAAATAAAAGCTTGAAAATTAAATGTGATTACGTATGCATAAGTTGAATTATTTGATTAAAATTATTTAGTATTGAGATGTTATTATGCATTAATTGTTTAATTTGCTTAAGGCTTACTAAGTTAAGTTAGCTTACTCTATGTGTTTTTGTTTACTCTATTTTATAGATTTTGGATTCAAGTTACGAGCTCGGGGATCGTCAGTCAAGTCTATCACACTATCGATTGCCTTCGATATATTATAAGTTAAATTTTCAGATCTATGGCATGTATAGGCTAGATTACGTTTTGAAATGATGAATTTTTGGAAATGTATGTTTATTAGCCATGCGAAAATGGCTTAACTATTTTGCTTGAATTTAGTTTTGGTTTGGATATGGTTTAAGTTCATTTTGGCCAATATGCTATGTGCTATGAATAATTATAAATATGTTACCTAAGTGTATGTGTTTTAGGTTATGGTTTATAAGTGTGATATGAATTGATAATGGTTGAGTGAACTTGTTTGTGATCTAAGCATGTTTCGAAAGTAATGTGCATTATATATATATGATATGATTTAGTATTTGTATTTATGTAATAAGATGAATTGGCTTGATTTCATGACTATATTATAAGCATGTTGTATTGATTATTTCATTAAGGTATAAGATATGTATATATATATACATATGAATTAATGCATTTGTAAAATGCAAATTATAGTATGTATATATATATGCTTCCATGAGTGATTGCATATTTGTTTAGTAATGGAGTAAAATTGGAATGAAGATGGTATTAAGCATGTGTACATTCGGCAAATGAGATAAGAATTGACCAAATGAATAGTATCTTTTGCTAATTAATATTAAAATGCTTATATATGAATTTGTTAAATAAATATGAGTTTTGTGTATCTATGTTAAGATAGATTATGGAAGTACATAATTGCTCAAGATGTATTTAATTTATTATGTGTATATATTGAAAATGTGTTTATATTTAAAAGCATATTATACTTGACTTGAGATATGAATTGTATTTTGTTTCACAATTTATAAGGTAGGTTTAATAATTAATTGGTCATATGATTTTTGTAATGTGAACATGACTTGTATAAATCAGTGAATGTTTGAAAACTATGTCTTTTGGTAATGCCTCGTAACCCCATTTCAGCGATGGATACGGGTTAGGGATGTTACATAATACGCCCAAGCATTCATCATGAGGTTAATCGAGGGAATTTTAATGCTTGATAAATCTCAAATTTTGGTGCACGTTAAGTGGCTACTACATCTAGTGGTCTTCACCGCATACAAAAAACTAAGTTGGGGTCTGTGTCTTGTGCACGTTATACTAAAAGTTGTGTCGTTGCTTACTCCTGCTATAGTCGTGGGCCTGGTGGCGACTACTATTTCTACGTCCCAGAATGACTGACCCATGCGTGTTCCCGTTGGTGACAAGGTAAGAATTTTAAATTTATTAATAAATATGTAGTTTGTATAGTAAATGTTTCCATTTATTATATTTTTCAACTAAGATATCATCTATATAGGTGAAACCATGGGCCAAGTTACGTGGGATTGCTGGAGGAGCTTGAAGATTTTAGACTATTGTTAGATCAATACACCGAAGCCATGGTGAGTTACTTATTCTTTCTAACCTATATTAATTATGCAATGATTAGTAAAAAATCATACGTAATAGTATTTTCAATTCTGCTTTCAGTTTAAATGGATGTCGTACGACGCCGCCAATATCGTATCTTGCATCCGATCAAAATTTTTTGTAAATCGAGATATGTAGGACACGAAGGTGTCGTTGATAGTGTACGTGACGATGGAAATGCATGAATCAAACTAGGTGTTGCGATAATTTTGGATAGAGGCAACGGATTCTGCCGCCACCATGAGACATGAAGGAGCTGCACAAGTTGGACATGCAGAGGAAGAACAACAAAGATTGGGCAGAGAAGCAGACGGAGTACATCCAGGCTTGGGATCGTAGGATGGAATCCTTACCTGTCCGCGAACCATTTTTCTTAGTGGACACTACAATAGATACCGATTACATGACGCAGTTCAAAGTCGTCGAGAAGTCGTATTTACTTTCGTCAAAGGTGAGGAGTAGGCAAATTCAGCCGAATAGACAACGACATCTACCACAACAACAACGTAGAAGGGGATGCAGTCGTATGACGGGTTTGGCATCAACTCTGGCAAAAGAAGCGTTGCCTATGTCTATGCAATATCCGGGTTAGTTCACTTCACTTATTCCTGTTTATTTCACTAACCCTATTTTTTTAGAAGCACTACACTACGCACTATTGCCACATGTAGGTGGTTCTTCTATTCCTGTAAGTACATATTTCAGGGCACCGACATCCCTCAAATTCTTCACCCCCATGTCGGCGTCAATGCCAACCCAAATGTCTGGCTAGATGTTGGCACATGCACCGCCAGCAATGACGACACTGATACAGACGCCCATACAACAATCGATGCTAGTTTTGATGTCAGGAATAATGTCGGTGTACCTAGGATTTTAGTCACCTTTTTCTTACATGCCAGTAGTGACACAAACACTGCACGCATCATTATTTTATCGGGGTGGCTCATCGATGCAACCATGGGTCGCGGAGCAAATGATACACGATGGGAACCTAGGACGACACAATAGTCAACCACGGAGGACGATGATGGCATTGGCGTAGTTGGAGACGAGGCCTAAGGGCCGTTATTATGTGAGGGTAGAGGCAATGATGGCGTTAAAGAGAAAGTCTATAGGCCCGCGCCTCCGGAGCCCCTTAGAAATCCTCCACGCAACCGTCATCCACTACCTTACGACACACATTCTCCCTGATGAGACGATTAATGTATATATTTTTTTCTAAATAGTGCAATGTAAATATATATATTTAGACTAAATAAATAAATTGAGATTTTTCATTTGAACATCACATTTGTCTTCGTTATTATCTAACGTGAGTTATATGTAAGTTAAAAAGAAATAACAAATTTGCAACACCTGAATAATGGAAGCATTATAATGAATATATTATTTGGAAGAAAATAATGTTATCGACGTTGAGGCCCCAATGTACCCCTGTACAGAGAACATGTTGTCATCGTATGCCTTGGGTTTATACAGTACCTGCATAATATCTATATTGTTCTTTATCCAGGTTGAATTCAGGTGACTTTTGGGGATGCGACACAGGTCCTTATTCGACGACAACTCGTACGACGTACTAGACACTAGTGACCACATACTCTCATCTAGGATAGTTGGGAATTTAGGACTCTACATACTATGAATGCATTAAAGTTGGTAGACGTCATTGATGTAAGGCGTGTACTCAATTCGTACGTTCCCATATGCAGCAATTGCATGTGCGCATGGGAACCAAAGTGCCTCAAATTCCCACAATCGCAAGTCTCTGCTATTAGGTTCATACAATAGGATACCCATGTCATGGTCAGGCCTAGCATGCTTCGTAACTCAAAAATCAAGGTTCCGATGCGAGTGCCACAATACATACATAGTATTTCCCTCGCTGTATTTCTTCGAATCTCTTTCATGACATCATTGCACCAAGTATCATCGTACGCTATCTATCCAGAATACACCATCGCCCTCTTCAGAAATAAGGTGATCAGGCAAAAGTATGTTTCTTTGACAACTGAGGTTATTGCAAAATAGTATGTCTCATTCAGTACGAAATTGATGAACTCGATTAAGTTTGACATCATGTGCCTGTATTGTAGACCCCTATTATATAATTACGTTTACTATTTGAACGGTATATTTGCTAGGTACGTCGTATCGTAAGCGTTGATGGTGCTCAGGTTGTTCAACATTTCATGGAATCGATGTTAGACGAGTTAGTAAACTATCGAGAAATGCCTACTTATTAGTGCAACGAACTAACCCAATATGGTTATTCGATATACAGTGATTAAATAGTTAAGACTACAAACACATGTCAATGACTAGATCTCATTCAGTTTTTGAATGATATTTTTTATGGTAGTTGGATCCCACATGTCGTAAGTAGTACTGATGATGGATATGACCCCTTAGGCTACGATGATGCTTAATCCCAAATAGTATCCTGGTTCCTCTGTCCGATATGACACATATGTCCAACTACGGGCAAACGCGATGGTACAATTAGCCCAAGAACAAATCCCAGTCATCTTCCTCACCAGTATGTTTGTAGGCCACATCTTCTTCTTCATCTGTGACTTTATTGTCACCTTCAAGCAGGAGATTGGACGTACCCTCTCCAATCCACGTCAAAACGAGTAGGTCATCGGTTCTTCTATAACTCATGTTCTCGCCCAAAAATGTACCGATTTAATGTTCAGTGTATGTTGATGACCCCCTCCTCGATTTAACTACTTCTGCCCAATAAATTGACCTAGTGCCGAAGTTGAAATTGAACACACTTATTGAATGCCAAGCCTGAGTGTTAAGATTTAGGTTATACTCAAACCTCGACCAGTACTAAGCACCAAAGTTTAGATACGTGCCGAAGATCGATGAGTGTCTGCCCATAGATGTTTAAAGAATATCGTAGTAGCCACTTTATAATAGGCTAGTGAACCCACTGCACAAATGTGTAGTAAGACTTTCTACTTCAACTTTAGTTCCTGTATTCGCTGCAACGATGGTCGAAGATGGGCCAGATCCATCAGCTTCAGTGAACACAACGTATAACTCCATTACAACATTTTTCGCTTGAATAGTGCGATGATATGACCGTATGGAGATAGATCTCGCTAGTCACATCAAATAGCTCATACTTATAGGGGTCAACGGAGGCAAGAATTTTGCATTGCAACTTTGAAATTTTTCCTTAGGTCGATCCCCCGACTTTCCTCTTGATTTTGGCCTATAGCTCATGCAATTTAATGGTAGGATTGAACGCCAAATCCACGGACTTTGCTCCTACAAACACCACCCCAACCTCGATACTACAGATTTAACCGTTGTAGTAAATAACAAAATTCACTCGTTGACTCATTTCAATATCGATCACGAATTGGATTAACAAAAGAAAAAATATAAGTAGAGGAATGTCCAAAGAAGTACACACAACTCTCACAAGACATCTATTTGATGTTTGATATTTATTTCATGTGTGTCTAAGTTATGAAAAATACTTCTCTTTTATAAGAAGATAATATAGGGAGAAAGGGAATACGTGCTTTGAAATTCATTCATGAATGCATGCATTCGTTGAATTTTGTATGATACAAGTGCACCAAAGTATTCAAAACGCATTTAGAAGTCATAGTTTCAGCACACCTCATAACGGGCTCTCCAGTTATTATGCAAAAGTTACTTCAATGTACAATAGCAGAAGAAAAATGTTAGAGAAAGCTCCTTCAGCTGGGCGTACCTTCTCTAACATTTTTCTTTTGCCAGACATTAAAGGTGTATAACGCTTCCTATTTTTCAACCACTTTAACCATGATTCAAATATATTTTTTGACTCTTGTAGCGCGTTTTCAATGAAAGAAAAATTTTACTTTGCAAACCAACCCTTCCTTACGCCTATAAAAGGGGTCTCACATAGGAAGTTTCATCGTCTCTCAAACATCTTCTCCTCCCCTCTCCATCCCTCTTCCATAAAATATTTTCTTAATGTTTAAGGTATTCTTAAGTTGTTGGTGATGCGATATCGCTTTAAGATACACACATTTCATATGTCCTACCGAGATGAAAACATTACCTTCAAAATATATCCTGAGAAAGTTGGGTTCCGGGGTGATTTTACTTTATGCGTGGAGGACTACGTGGAGGTCTCAATCGATGACAGTTATACAATAATAAATTGGGGTATAACGGGGGAGGTAGTTGGTGGTCATTACGCGGCCACGAGCTCAATCTTTTTGGATATCCAAAAATAATTCCCTACAAATACCATACAAAAGTTTGAGGGCATATTCATACGGTAAAACTCTGAGGCTTCCGTTATAATCAGTGTAATTTTTTCTCTATTTCCAGGCAACCGGTACCTTTAACATTCTTTCTTATTCGAAGGCCGACCCCGTCATGGACATAAAAGGACTCTCAAGCAGGGAGTGACTTTTGCGGTGTAGTAAATGTGATGCTTCTTTTAGGATGACGACAGTCGTAGTTATTAAACAACCCATTAATAACTATAACTGTTGTCATGTCGACTCGAGTTTGACCTTTACTATGCTGAAACATCTGCTCTCCACCTGAGAGCCCTTTTGTGTCCACTTTGGTGTCAGCTTTCGGATAAGAATGAAAGGTCAAAGATATTGACTACTTGGAAATAGAGATAAAAAATTACGTTGATTATACCAAAAGTCCCCAGAGTTTTTCCGTATGATTATGACCTCAATATTATGTGTGGTATATATATAGGGCATTGTTTGTGGGTATCCAAAAAACTTGAACTCCTGACTGCATAACGGCTATCACCTAACCCCTTGGTTATACTCGAACCTGTGACCGCATTACGGGCACCGACTGGGACCTCCACCTAGACTTCAACCCTTGGTAGTATCAAGTATTATTACCCCGAAACTAGATTTCCCCATGATGAGTTTCTAAGGTGGTATTCTCCCGCTATGGCATATGAAATGTATGTGTTCTGAGGCATGTTATCACATCCTCGACCTCTCAAATCTACCTATAAACTTCCGCGATTTCAGTCAAAAACCCTAAACCTTTCAAAAAACCCTAAACCCTAAATCTAAATCCAAAACCCTGACATAAGAAAATTATAAACCCTAACCCTAGGAGAGAGAAAGAGAAAGTGCGCCTAGTTGGATGCCCTTTTCCTTTCTCTCTTCTAAAACCGATCTATTTCCCTAAATAAAAAATGGGCCTAGAGGCCTAATTAAAAAAAATGACACTTTTGGTTAATTTAGCCAAATAAATTAGTTAAATTTTAGTTTTCATGTTTCTAATACGCTTGAATTTGAAAATTAATCTTTATAGTTTTTTTTGTGACTAAAATTAATCTTTATATTTTAACTTCTAACATAATTTGGCATTTGTATTTTTATAATGTTATTATTTAGTCTAAAGATTAGTATTTGATACACTAACATTATATTTTTTTTATTCTACAAACAGCCTTAAAAATTGCCACATGTCTCTTTTTTAAAATATTTTTTTAATATTTTACCATACCTTTATAGGACACTTGTCAACTTTTTGGCCCCACTAGTGGCAAAAATATTATGTTATATGCATGATAGGTTGAATTCAATCCCAAATAACCTTGTTCTCCATCTCCAATTATATATATAAAAAAAACTCTTTTCTAAACCAATCTACAAAACAATATAAAAAATCTGAGTCTCTCTTTAACAATATTTAAGTAAATTACACCATTAGTCATCTAATTATCAATGTATTTTTGTTTAGGTCATTAAATTACAAAAAGTTTCAATTTTGTCACTAACGTTTTCGATTGATTCTTTTTTGGTCACTCTCTATTAAATTGTTAATGAAAACGTGACATTTTTAAAATTAGTATCATGACACATTTAGTCCTCAACACTTACATATTCTATCAATTTGGTCCTAATTCCAAATAATTCAACAAATTTAACCCTTCGTATTTACAAATTCTATCAATTTGATCCTCAAACACATGTTCATGATAAATTGGAATAAACACATCACAAATTTTAATTGGAAAATGTTTCTATCTCAAACTTCAATTGGAATTATAAACATTTTTCAATTAATTTTTTATATGTTTATAATTTCAATTTATGATGAAGATGAGTTGGAGGACCAAATTGATAAAATTTGTAAATATGAAGTGTTAAATTTGTTAAATTCTTTATAATTAAGACCAAATTAATAAAATATGTAAGTGTTGAAGACTAAATATATTATTATATCAATTAAAAAAAGATCACACCATCATTTTTGTTAACAACGTAACAAAAAATGAGCAAAACAAAATTGATCAAAAACATTACAAACAAAATTGAAAGTTTTTGAAATTTATTGAAGAAAATAAAAATACACTAATAATTGAATGGCTAATTGTATAAATTACTTTAATGTTTATGAGTGTCGAAATAAGTGTAATCATCATGCCTAAATAATGGAAATCAAATTCCATAAAAATATATGTTAAATAGAAAAAAAACTTGACACTCGTTAATGTTAAAGTTAAAATTAAAAGTTAAGCCAAAATTCATCTACATTAAAATAATTCTATTGAATTTAGTTTATATATTTTTATTTTTAAGAATTTAATTTATTTATTTTTTATATTTTAAAAAATTCTAAGTTCAATTATTAACATTATTTTTTTTAAAATTGGTTGGTATAGTATTTTGAAATGAAAAAAAAAAAGAATACTCACTTGATAAAAAGATTAAGTTCCTATAAATAAATGACGTTATAATGAATTTAAATTTAGTTAAATAATTTTAACAGTGTTACAATTGAACATAAATTTTAAAATTAAAAAATAGAGTAATTAAATTTCTATAAATAAAAATACATATATTTAATTTTAAATTTACTAAGAATATAATAAAGCATATTTAACCAACATTAAATGTTAAAAAAAAAAAACATGCACACGCATTCAGAGAAGTAATTACAAAACATTTAATTAAAATTATCAAACTTAAAATGAATTAATAATAATAATAATAAGTCGTAATAGTTGTAATAGTCGTGGTCATGGGTTGAACTTAGAGCATGACCCTGGTGATGAGGGCTGAACGACTTTTTTAATCTACGTTAAAAGATTATGTTGAATTAAATTTAATTTAATTTAATTTATAATTAATTTTAATTTTTATATAAAAATAAATATTTCTTTATATTTAAAATAGTAAAAATAATTTAAAAATTTTATACAATTTCTATTTTTAGAGAAGATGATATAAAAATTATTGATTATTTTTTATTTACTTTGAAAAATTAAAAGTTTATAGAAATATTTATGAGAAATAGTTTGAAACTTTATCAAATACGTGGGCAGTGGTGTGTGAATTGGTTAAGGAGATTTTTGTTTCTAGTCCACAGCCTGAGACTGAGACTATATAGAACTGGTTGCTGTACAAATTGCCACCACTCCATTCTCATCTTTATCTCCTTCACACATTCACTTCTTAATTTAGTAAATTCATAATTTTAACATAAATTTTTAGTTTTTATTTCATTACCAAAATTTTATCTTCGCCTAATGAAACTTAATCTTTTACTTATTTCAACTCTCTCTCTCTAAAAAAATACTAATTAAATAGAATAATTTATTTTCTACACGAATAAAGTTTATATCTGAAAGGAATTTTAGAATATTTTCACATGTGTCATTATTTTTTAGATTTTTTTTTTAAATGTGTCAATTTATTCATTAATCTCTTTGAAGATTGAATCATTCACAAATAATTTTCCACCCAATTTAAAATTGTTTTTAATTCATTCTTTTTCCACTCCAAAATGATCAGTTGTTTGATTAAAATAAAATATTGATTGAGATTGGATCTTGGGTTTGATTCTTATACTCTTCTTAGCCTCTCCTTTTATAAAGAAAAAAAAAATCCAAAATGTTTTTCACTATTAACTCGTAATATTTGAATCCCTACAATGTGTCAGATATAAGATTAATGTATTACTAGAATTTGCGATACACATCATATATTTTTATGTATGCTTTATATATATATATATATATATATTAAAAAGAGTGGATTATTGATGAGAAATTATATGGAAGTGAATAATTATAAAAAGTGAATTAATTGTTTAAAAAATAATATTATATAAAATTTTAAATTACAATATTATTATATTTTCAGCGATTAAAATATGAATAAATATAAAAATTTTACATAAATTTTAATCTAATATATAATATTATATATGAACTTTGATTTATTGTCTAAATATTCACAACTAACATTATTTTTGTGAAAATTGTCATTTGAAATTTTACTAAAGTAAAAGATGAATGAGAAAAATTTTAATATTTCACATAATTTTAATTATGTTTTTTTCTAAATAATTCAAATTATTTTCATATAAATTTAAATTAATTTTCTGTTGCTATAATAATGAAAACATGTATTCTTTTTATAAATATATGTGAAAGTAATTTAAATTGATTGATTTCTGTTATAGTTTAATAAAATTTATTTCCAATATTAGTTTAATAATGTCATTTTCTCTTACTGTCCACCATTCCTTTCAAATTGCTCTATTTAATCACCCTCTTAGCCATCCTCAGTGTTTGCATCCCCTGTTTCAGCCATGGATTCCCTCAGTTGCACGGCCTCTGACCTTGTCCCCCTCCTCTCCTCCTCCGCCAATGCAACCGCCCTCGCCTCCTTCCTTTGCACCCGTTTCTCCACCATCTCCAGCCAACTCTCTGACGCCACTCACGCCATTGACAACACTTACCTCCTCTTCTCCGCTTACCTAGTCTTCGCCATGCAACTCGGCTTTGCCATGCTTTGTGCTGGCTCTGTCAGAGCTAAGAACACCATGAACATCATGTTGACTAACGTCCTTGACGCTGCAGCCGGTGCTCTTTCTTATTACCTCTTTGGTTTTGCCTTTGCCTTTGGTGCCCCTTCTAATGGTTTCATTGGACGTCACTTCTTTGGTCTTAAAGCATACCCTTCACCCGACGGTGATTATAGTTTTTTCCTTTATCAATGGGCTTTTGCTATAGCTGCTGCTGGGATCACTAGTGGGTCCATAGCTGAAAGAACCCAATTCGTAGCTTACCTTATTTACTCTTCCTTTTTAACCGGCTTTGTTTACCCTGTTGTTTCACATTGGTTTTGGTCGGGAGATGGGTGGGCCAGCCCGATCCGACCCAATAACCTTTTATTCGATTCGGGTGCGATTGACTTTGCCGGTTCAGGTGTGGTTCACATGGTTGGTGGCATTGCCGGGTTGTGGGGTGCATTAATCGAGGGTCCAAGGATTGGCCGATTCGATCGAGCTGGTCGATCTGTGGCATTACGTGGGCACAGTGCCTCATTAGTAGTGCTTGGGACGTTTCTATTGTGGTTCGGGTGGTACGGGTTCAACCCAGGTTCATTCTTGACCATCATGAAAGGGTATGGTGGTGGTGGAGGTTATTATGGACAATGGAGTGCCGTAGGGAGGACAGCTGTCACGACGACATTGGCCGGGTGCACAGCTGCTCTTACAACCTTGTTTAGCAAGAGACTATTAGTTGGCCATTGGAATGTAATTGATGTCTGCAATGGTTTATTAGGAGGCTTTGCTGCAATTACCTCAGGGTGTTCAGTAGTGGAACCATGGGCTGCAATCATATGTGGCTTTGTAGCAGCATGGGTTCTAATTGGATTCAACATCCTTGCAGCCAAGTTCAAGTACGATGACCCACTAGAAGCAGCCCAATTACATGGAGGATGCGGCGCGTGGGGTTTACTCTTCACCGGTTTGTTCGCGACAAAGGCCTACGTCAACGAGGTGTATCCAGGGCTGTCGGGGAGGCCATATGGGATGTTCATGGGCGGTGGAGGGAAGCTGTTAGGGGCTCAAATCATTCAGATATTGGTCATAACAGGATGGGTGACGGCCACAATGGGGCCACTGTTTTATGTGCTAAAAAAGATGAATTTGTTAAGGATTTCAAGAGAGGATGAAACAGCAGGGATGGACTTGACTAGGCATGGGGGATTTGCTTATGTGTACCATGATGAAGAGGATATTTCAATGAGACCAGCTTTCATGATGACCAAAATTGAACCCAACAATGCAAGTCCTTCAACAGATGGTCAACGATCACCCTCAAATGTATGATCAAAGTTTGCTTTCTCCTTGTAATTCTCAACATCTATATATGTTTAAAAAAGAGATTGTAAAATAATTATTTAACATAGGGAAACTTGGATGGGAAAATGTTTAATTATAGTTGGTATTAGGATTACTTTTTATTTAATTTACATGTCACATTGTAAATATTTACTATTTAGTTCATGAAAGGTATTTATCTATAAACACAATTTACTACAACGCCTTCAACCATAAATAAGGATTAAAAGGTTTTTTCAGTAAAAAAATAAAAGCAATTCTTGAGATTGAAAGTTGACTAGAAAAAAATTATGAGCTCAACTCAATAATGAAAAAAAGCTCACGTGTAATATTATTAATTAATTACAAATAAAAGTAATATCATCCATACAGTAGACAAATGTTAAATTTTCTCAATTAATTATAGTAGATAAAACTCATAAATAAATGAATATAGTTGAAATGTTATAGGAGAGTTTTTTTAAACAATAAATTTATTATAGATTTTAGTTATATTTATTATTTTTTATATAATATTTAAAATTGCTCATAACTTATTTCCAATCAATAAATATAAGAATAATATTAAATTAAAAACTTTTAATCTCAAATTATCAAATGGGATAAAATTACCTAACAAGCCCATATTAGGATTATTACTGAATCCTATTACTGATTCAAAGGTAAATACATCTTTTTGTCTTACAATTTGACCAAAGAAGAAAAAAAGTGACTTTTTAATTCGCAAATCATAAATCAATTTACCTATTAAGGTAATTTTATTTCATGCTATGTGAAGGTAATTCATAAGCTGAAATTAATGGTCTGAGAATTTCGATCCATAGGTTGAAATCAAAAGGCATGTTTAAACTCGAATATACCTCTGGAGAAAAGACTGATTCATGCTCTCTTTTCAGTTTTATGTCAGAAAAATATCTGGTTACGGCAACCTTGGATAACAAAAGGAAGCAAAATTACCGCACAAAACAAAAGCAAAACATAATCACAAGACAGCCTAAGTGAAATGGGCTTTTTTTTACAAAAATAATATAAAAATTTAATTACGAAAATAGGTCAAAAAAATATTTATTAAAAGGAATTGTTTTGAACAGTTTTTATCAGTGTCGACTGATATATTAACGATATCACCTTATTTTTTTCTCCAATCATCAGAAAATCGTAACTTTTCTAATGGGTGACGCTTAACAGTCTAGCGACACCACTTTAATTTTTAAAAAAAAAATTATGTCTTAGATTATGTACTTTTAATGCTTTTATTTTTTTTTTGTTCAACTTTACATGTTAAAATTCAGTTTATTTAAAATTTGACTGAAAGTTTGAATAGGATTAAAATCGTGGCCTCATAACTTCCCTTCTTCTTTTTTTCTTTTTTTTTTCTCTTTTCACATTGAATACTTTTATTTTTTATTTTATTTCTATTTTTCCTCTTTTTCTTCTCAACTGAAAACTCTAGCCACCGTACTCAATAGCCATTGATGCTGTCATTTATGGTTGCCTTTCATGTTGATTTCGACACCAAAAAAAGATTTCCTCCTTCACGTTGACTTCTACGTTCAGATCTCCCAGTAATTTGCTCCAAATCTTCTAAAACAACGACCAAAGCTTCGAACGCTTCTAACTACTCTTTCTTTGATTTCCTTTTCGCATCGTCGGATCGTCACTAGTCGGAGATATGTTATTCCCCACGGTTAAACATGCCACCTCACCGTTCGGATCATTGAACGAAGTCACGAGCTTCCACCCCTAATTTTTTCGGTTTTTTTTTCTTTTCATTTCAGGCCACTTTTTTTTTTTTAAAATATCGCAGTGCCATCTAATAGACCGATGACACCCATTTAATATATATATATATATATATATATATATATATATATTACTTTGAGCAGTGTCACCAGACACATCAGCAGCACCATTAAAAAATAAATTTTTTTTTTTGTTCCTCGGCACACTCCTATTTTCTCAAGTATTTTTCAAAAAATACATATTGGTGCCACCTAACACAATGACAACACTATTTTTTTTTTAAAATGATAATTGCCTGATGATTGGAGGGGAAAGTGGGGTGGTGCGTCCGAGGACTATTGGAAACAAACCATTTTTGTAATTAATTTTTTCCTTGACCTATTTTCATAATTAAATATTTTTTATATTATTTTTGTAAAATAGTTGAAATGATAAAAGGTAAAACCTAAATTCCATATAGAGGTTTGAATTGTTATTTGTATTATTTATTCAAAAATAATACTCGCTGGTTAGAAGAAAGAATAAATTAGTCATCCTATAAAAAATTTCATTTATATCTATTGTTAAGTACTAATGTAGTTGATAGAGAAACCACGTCTAGTATTAGGTACATGTGTCACACGATATGTTGTTGTTTGGTTGCTTTTTGATTTATTTTCTCGTCAACGATATCATCACTTAATAATAAGAATAGATAAAATTTTTAATAGAAAGATCAAATTATTTTTTTATTTAACATATAAAGAATAATTTGCCAATTTTTTAGTGGGACAAAATGCAATCTGACCTTAGTATAAATACTTCTATGATATTTTTACCCAACTTAATTCATTCAATTAATATAATTATTATTTTTTATAATTGAAGATAATTGAATCACTAAGGATTAAACCCAAACTCTCTTACCACATATACAATATATATATATATATATATATATATATATATATATATATATATTTGTGAAGAATAAGCAAAATAACCAAATTACAAACTTTTAAGAACTCCTAAAAGCTTGGTCTTGCTCAATGGTCAAAACCACCAAATCAGGTGGAACTTCAAAAAGCTAAAGGAGTGACTTTCAAGAAAAATTAATTTTTGCCAAATGATCAGTGATTAGATTACACTCCGTAGTAACAAATATTTTTAAAATATAATTTTCAATGATTTTAAAATTTACAATTTACAATATTTCTTTTAGTTTTTGAAGACGGAATTAATTCCATTTCCATATATCCATAGACAACATGGAGAATCAATGCCAAAAATATAAAGTTCTGAATAGCCAAGACCAAGTTTGCGGAATGGCATATGCATATTTACGTTTAAGTTTTGTTCATAAATTAGGGTATTAATTTTGTTTTTGGAATAAATTAAGCCAAAAGAGAGTGTAAATAACTGGTAGCTTGTTCCTTTCTTTTTTGTCTTCAATTCCTTAAAAACTTTTGGAGAAGGGAATAAATGTCTTTGAACTATGTATATATATACATACAAATTAATAAATAAAATTATGGTTATAATGAACTCAATTCCAAATCTTTTTGCCACTTTCCTCTGCTCCAACATATAGTTGATTTAGTGTCTTTATTCTCTCATCTCAATCACTACCTTTCTCCATCCATCCATGGTCCACGTTTGCATGCAAATTAAAAACATTTATATTCATCAATGTGGCGTTACATTGTTCCATACTGCTCCACCTTTTTTAAAAAAAAATTTAAATTATATAATTATATACTTATTCATCTATACTATATTTAAAAATTTGTTGGAGTTGATTTTACTTATAAATCAAGTCTCAACTTAGATATAAAGTTATCAAAAATCCTAAATATTATAATATAGGTCAGTCTAAAATAGTGTTATTTCTATTTTGATTACTTTAATTTTTTTTGTCAATTTAGTCGTTCTAATTAAGATAATTGCTCAAATCGACTACTATCGTTAAAAATTCTGTTAATCCACTAACGGATTGCTGATCTGACATTTTTAACTTTTGACCAAGTTAGGGAGTTCTTTATAATTAGTCCAAAACATTTTTTTTGTTTATTTGCAATATAAGAACCCTAATCCTTGTCACAACTAAACACCCACATTAAGAACCTCTAATCCTCATCACCACCCCATCTCTTTCGCTCCTCACTCCGCCGCCCTTGAACCATAAAATCCTTGCAGCAAAGTATTTCACAACACTGTAATAGAAACTGAAATACTTTCTCTTACTTAGCAACAAATTTTTCCTTTTTTTAAGGGAGTTCGGTTTTTATACTTAGAATATAAATTGGATATGGTATTTTTTTTTGTTAATTTTCATTTCATTTCATTCTTGATAGTACAATGGCTTAATATTATAAGATTTAATCAAACCCGAAACTTGAAAAATGAAATTATGCTTTCGGTTAGTTTTGAAATTTTAATAGTTTCCAATTTTATAAGTAAATTTTAAAAATTATAAGCAGAAATATAAAACACAACTCTGAAACAAAAGGTGCATTGGCATTGATTCAAATAAATTCTCTAAATTATTGCTCAAATTTGAAATTAGTCCCTGAAATTTAAAACATTCTAATTAAGTATTTTTCTACGAGGATCTTCTGGTGCGGGGGTAGTAGGGTGAGTAGTGATAAAGATGGGGGCGGCGGTAGGTATTGGGCGGTGATGAGGATTGATGTTTCCAATGGTGGATGTTTGGCAATGATGAGGATTGGGAGTTCTTATGTTGCAAATAGACAAAAAAAAAAGTTTTGGACTAAATGTAAAGAGATCCTTAGCTTTAGTGAAAAGTACAAAAAAAAGGGTCATGTCAGCAATCCGTTAGTGAATTAACAAAAATTTTAATGGATGTGATCAGTTTGGACAATTATTTTAATTAAAGTAACTAAATTGACCAAGAAAATAGAGTAACTAAAATAGGAATGGCACTGTTTTAGAGTGATCTGCATTATAGTTTATCCACCTTATTTTTTTATTTCAACTTTACCATTTAAACTAAAGCGACATTTAATTATTATGTCAGTTTTTATAAATTTGTTACATAATTTATTACCCACATTGTGTGCAATAATCTAATGAACATAATTTTAATTATAAAATTATTTAGGATAAACATATTTACAATATATACTAAAAGTATAAAAAAAAAGTTAATAGGTCCTATTTGGTAATTGATGATAGCTGATTGCAGTGATTAGTTTGACCAACTAATTCTATTAATTGATTTGATTAATTAATTCTATTAACAGTTTATTTGAAAGTGTTTGGTAAAACTTAGCTAATAGTTGAAAGCTGATATGTGTAAAATGACAAATAAGAGTACGACATATTTTATTGTTAAGTATTTATTTGTTTATAATACTTTATTCTTTATTAGGTGAAATTATAGAAATAAACCACTATTATCAAGGAATTGAAACATCCATTATGAAAATTAATTAGTAAATATTTTTGAAAATTTAAATAAACAAATTTCTTAAGTTCCTTATTTGCAAATATTAACTTTGTGGAAATTGATAAATATTAATAGTGTATCAATATAATTGTAAACTATATTCTTAATGATAATGATATCATGTTCTTAGTATGCAAATTAGTAATAATTATGTCACACTCTGAATAAATTTGTCAAGTAGCATACTTCAATTAATATAAAGTTGCATAAGAATCGTTTTATACAAGTAAATTTAAAATAAATTAAGAGTACATAAATATTCAAGAAATAGATGCATGTGGCAAATGGAGTAATTTTTGAGTAAGATTAGTCAGATATGTCATTCCACTTATGTCATTCTCAATCAATTGTGAAAAAAGTTGTACATCCCAACATTTTTTTGTTTATTTTGGAAGTTTTTACTCAATAAATTTTTGCAAATCTCTATTCACCAAACAGTACAATTAGAGAATTTGACTACTAAATCCTCTATTTGTATCTAAATCAATTAAAAGAAAATTCAAAATTCTATTTACCAAACACTCCGTATAAAATATTATGAGTAAAATAATAGTTTCAAGGTTAGGTAAAGTTGAGGCGTAGCAAGTATTTTACCACAACTATCCTACTTCACAACTGATCCATATTTTATTTAGAAAATATCTCCTCATCCGAAACATCCTATATTGAGCCGAGGTTAGTTATATTAATTTGTATCCTTATAAGATAATGGTAGATTTCATTATGGGTTGGTTTATTGGATTTGACTTTAAGGCCCGTCTAAAAAGTAAGAGTGTTAAGATAAAAATTTAGATTCGAAAAATGAGTTTGAACAAAAAACGAGACTCATTTTCGAAATGGGTTGAGCTTCGAGTATAATTTTTTATTCGAGTCTAGCCCGGCCCAATCCGAATTTATAATACCGGTTTTTAATATTATTTTTAATTTTATACTAATTTACTAATACTAATTTTTTAATATGTTGATTTGTTGATATATAAATATTTTGGTTGGTTAATTACATTTTGCATGATTTTGGTTGGTGCTGTTTTATTGTTATTTCACAGTTGTTTATTATGTTATTTGGTTGCCTTTTTTAATATTATTTGGCTTCTATTTTTAATATTATTTGGATATTGTTGAACTTTTGTTTTATTATTAATTTTGTTACTATTTTAGTTGTAATTATCTTAATATAAACTTTTTTTATTGTATTTTCAATTTGTTTGTTGTTTTAATATTTGTTTTAATGTTTTTAAGTTTATTTGATATATTATAATTTAAAATTTATATATATAATAAAATAATCTAAAAAAATTAATATAAGCCAGGTCGAGTCGAGCTTAACTATTATAATTTGGGCCGGGTTATGGCAAATTTTCATGCCCATTTTTTGGGTTGGCCCAAGCCCAAAAAATGAGCTTGAAATTTTATTAAGACCCAACTCGAATTCAACCGAACCCAACCCATGAACACCTAGTGCTATATAAAATTTAAAAGAATATTTTAAAAGATAATGCTAGTGCCTGCATTTAAAGTTACCATATATGCCCTATATCCATGCCGCCACCGATATCTATTATGATTCCCCTACGAGATTAGTATTACTTAACAAAGAATTTATTCCTAACCCAATAAAATTGATGGTGCCCAATTTTGCTTCATATTTTCCTCTCTTCTTTGGAACATCTAATGGTAATGGCTGGAAATTTGGAAGTAATGCGAGAACTTCAATTCTTAATCTAAACTTGACAAAAGAAAATCATCACTTGAAACTAATATACAAAATAAGATTATTAACACTTTTTATGTAAATGGTGAACCAAATTATAAATTGTGTGTAAAAAGTTTTCGATTTCAAGTTTGATATAAATATCAAATCACTCAAACTTCCAACCCTACTGAAAAAGTTACGAAATTATGGACCACAAAAAGGCCTCTAGTTTGTCACTATTAGCTACACCACGACTTTCAATCATCAACGTGATAGAATTTGTAAGGTTGTAAATAGTTTCACTATCAATATCTTTCTATTTGAGTTTTTCCCTTCCACTAGAAAAAAAAAAATTCCATTGATTGAAGCCTAGGAGATCCCTATGTTACTATAATCTATTACCGGTATTTGTACTTAACATTCATATGTTATGCATATTTGAACATAGATACAAGGATATGATTCATTTAATAGCTTTTAAAATATATGAAAATTTTGATAAAAATTGAATATATTTTTATTAAACATATATTTATATCTTACACTCACATATTATTTGTGATTGTGTATTTATTGCCTTTTCTTTTGTTAACTGAGGTGTGGCTCAAATTGCTGCAATGCAATTTGCAACCGAACTTTCTTTTTCATTGTTCTATCTTTTAGTGTGATTATTAACCTCATCTCTATCACCATAAAAGAAATTGATGATTACTTGACTTTATTTAGAACTGTAAACAAGAAAATAAAAATAATAAAGGAAAGGAGTGATCGAAAATTGCATTAAATTTTATGAACCAGTAATTATTTTGTCAGGTTTATCTTTTTTCAATTCAATTGTTTTTTTCCCTTTTATGGTTGAAAATTTTCATATTTTTGTGGATTGTCAGCTTGGCCAAGTGTGTATGATGAAAGATGGTGTCTCAGCATGTGAGTGAAATATCTAATTTGCTGTTATCTGGGATTTCAAGTTTAACATATCGAAAACGTGAATGAATGTCCAATGATTGGGATTTCAAGTTTAATATATCAATTTCTGTATATAACTTTTCTCCTCAACAATTATATTCATTGTTCGTAATTTCCTGCGGAACCCTTGTCTCAATTTTAGAATGTGTAATGATTGATTATATTGAAATTATTGTAAATTTTTGGGTATTGCTACATAGCAATGCTAATGATCAAATGCTATTTTGAAACAAGAAACTGCATTTTTCAGTCAGATCTAATAACCAAAATAGAATTACAGCCAAGTCTTGTTTCCAGCAACACTTCTCTTTCATTCTTCAAGACCCCACCATCCCCTGCTAGTTCCACCATTTAAAAAAATTCACATCAGCACATGATTCAGCCCCTTGCCTGCAGTGCACTTACAACATGGGCACCTCACTTGGTCTACCAATATGCCAAAATCCACCTCCGATATATCTTTCTGCAAACCTTCCCATTCTTAACACATGGAGCTCAGCATACCCAATCACCACTCAACTTTTTCCTGCCATTGACATCGTTTTGTTCAAAACCAGTTCTCTTCAAATTAGAAATTTCCTTTTGATTCTCACCTCAATAAGATAAAGTGCGGTCTGCATCATTCCATCCGATTTCCCCGGCCTCCTCTTTGAAAAATTTCAATACCATAACCTTAATGTTCCCACAATCCAGATTAATGGTTTCATTCATCACCATTATTTTATTCCTTATGATCAATGTTTTTCCGTTGCTAAAGTCTTTCTTGTACAAGGTGAATGGATCCAGAAAAAAAGTTGTTGGGACTTCAACTACCTTTGGTTTAACATCACTTTGGACAACAAGTTGGAACAATTAAAATACAGTGAATTTTGTTGGCATGTGTAATTTGTTTAATCTTGGTTTGTTTCCTATAAGCAAATTATTTTCACATGGGAGGAGGAGGAGTGGTTGATTTGCAGCAAACTTCATCCTTATATTAAAGTCTTTAACTTAGTCTTACTTGGTACTAAAGTTTATTTAAAATTCGTCTAAGGCTAACATCCGAATTCCAAAGTGTGAGAGCTTGTTTCATAATTTCCAAGCCTATTTGCTATGTATGGTGGCACTCGTGTATTCATGCATTCTTTGGAGAGTAAACATTATTTGTAAGTGAGGTGTTTATGGTTAGTGATTGTTATAATTGGAGCTCTTTGTTGGGCTGCAATTATCCCAAGTTGTAAGGGTGGATTAGGTTGTAGCAAACAAGGTTTTGGATCAATTATTAAATAAAATTATTTACCGAGCAAAGGTTTGTAAAGTAGGATTGTTATTCAAACAATATTAACAAATCGCGTGTGCTATTTTTATTTCTTTACCTCGCTTTCTTATAATTTATTTGTTAACTTGCTTAGTTTCAATATGTGTTGGAACACCAATTGGGATAAACAATTGGAACATTTAGCAAATTGAGAGCATTTTCAATTGGTATTAGAGTAAACTTCATACACACATAAAGGAGACCTTATGTTCGGTTTGCAACCATGAAGTCTATAAAAGAAGGCAATTTCATTTCTCAAGCACTGTTACTTGTTGGCTCATCAATTTATGCATATTGAAAAGCCCGCATGAAGACTTTTATTATGCCTATTGATAAAGTTGTAGGAGATGTTATTTGGTATAATGCAAGGACTTCTACTAAACTTTTATGTTAAACCCAAAAAGGTGATGATCCTATGACTTTAGAGGTCGAGGGTAGGAATGTAACAGCTCGCCTGGCGGAGTCCTCGTATTCGGTTACTATTTGGCAAATAAATGGTAAATGAAGGATGGATTTGAGTAAGTAAATTATTTTCACTAGCTAAGTAGAGTATTCTGAGTGATTCGCCATTTGGCGAACTTCTAGTTTTGGCAAGCTCTAGGGTTTGGCGGGCTCTTTTGTTAAATATCCGCCCACCAAAGATGCTTTGGGCAATCTCGTTAAGTTTGTAGTTGTTTAGATTTGTTGGTTATTTTAGTGCATGATGATTTGGTGAGTAATCTTCCTCAGTAATGTATGAATGGTGTATGTATGGGTAATGGTTGTCCAATGTAATCAGTCTGAGTTTAGTCTGTCTGTGTTATGAAGTAAACACCATCCTTCTTGCCAAACCAGTACCATCTGTTTTTGATATGTGTATCTATTGTGAAGGAAAAGGGGAAATATGTTTGTGAAGCCTCCGATAGGGTAGCTATATTGCAAACCAGACTGACAGATCATGATAAAAACATGCTTTTCTGAATGAAAGTGATATGAGGAGTTAAGGGGGAGTATATATATGAATGAGACTGTATGATTTGCTTCTGGCTCTAAATTTTGGATATGTGGTTGGCATAAGGATGGGTTGTCTAAGTTGTGTTAAGTTGGCATACAATATCTGCCAATGTGTTATGTAAGTTGGCGTATTAAGTCTGTTTGTGTTCTGTGAACGCTAATGGGCGTATTATGATTATCCTGTGTAAACCTATATGAAAGATTTTGTATTATCCCAAGTAATGATGTGTATGAATTCTGTTTATGTTTTGGAACTCACTAATCTCGTATGAACTTACTCTATTATCTTTTCTTTCTCAGGTTTGTTGACTGAAGGAAAGCTTTTTGTTGAAAGAACTACACCAAAGAACTGTTGCTATTGTAAGTTGTTTGTTTTGTCCTGTATCTTGCATGACTTCTTGAGGTGGTGTGTAAATGTACTTTTAAAAATGATTTGTATAACGAACTACTATTTTGACGAAACATTGTTTTTATGAGAACCTTTTCAAATTTCAATGCTTGAATTTGAACTATTATATCCCGCTCAATGAAGTTTATTTATTCGACTTTATTTGCAAATGGTTTGAACATTATTTTGAGCTGCCAATGATGTACATTTAAACTTTTGCAAAATAATAGCTATCATACGTTTTGTGCTTACAACTTTGTAAAAAATTTATAAAGTTTCCACTGTATGATTTGCTTATAAATTATCTGATTTAGGTTGTGACACATCATACTTGGATCAAATTATTGGGTCGGGTTTGGTATGTTACAAAGAAGAAGAAAGATGTAAAAGGAAACCCAAATTTGGTGTAAGATTATATGGCTCTAACATTCTAATAATTTATTTGTTATTAGTGTTTTGTGTTTTGATGACCAAAATAGAATAAGGGAAGAAAGAGCTACAATGTTACAGTTCAAGTTTTTGCTTGTTAGAGATAGACCTGGTGAGAATAGTTCAAGTGTCACCACTACACTTGTCCTTAGCACCTTTTTGGCAACTCACATTTCCTTTAGTTTTAGGTGAATTGTAAGTCGATTGCCTACTCTCATTTTAATATGTCAAACCATGCCTTACTTTTATTCCATATAGTTGACTATTTGTTATTCTACATATAATTTCAGTTGCTGTATTTCCTATTTTTTGTTTTTTTTTTTATTTTTTTTGAGGGGGGTTGAAGTTTGATTGTTTGCTAGTATTATAGAGGTGGAACTTACTAGTTGAGGCTTTTATTCCTTTTTCATTTTCATGGCTTTTTTTTTAAAAGATGGGATATTCATCATTCACTCAATCTATAATCATAGAGGAACTAGGTCTTTCTCTTGCAGAGTTAACATACAATGCTAAGTAAACTAGTCTTGGATGTACGTTTCTCTTACTTATGTTGGTATAATGAAAAGCTAATTTGAGATTTCAAACAACTTTCTATTCTGGTGCAATATTTTTGGTTCATTGTTAAATCTTGGATAAATTCTAAGGGCATTAGTCAATTGAAGGACTATAAATATCCTCGGTCGTAAAGGCGTAAGCTTTTATATGACTACTGAATGAACCAAACTATTTTCACTTACATAACATTTTTATACAACCATGAATCATCACTTATCTAAACCATATCAATCGCCTCTTCCTTGGAGCTAACTCTTACAATTCTGGACTTACAGCGAGTCTTACTTCTTTGGTTTGGTATAAAGATAGTGACAATTTTCCCAAATCCTCCAAAATTAGAGAACAAATCAATTTTCTTATTATCTGAGATGGGAGGTTATTGATGAAGATTTTGATTACATTCTATGACACCATATATCTTGATGTCATTATATAAATTTTCTTCTTTCCTTCTATTGAGATCTATCTTGACATGCTCATAAATGGATGAATCATACTAGTATCATCATTTGATGATAATTATGTACAATTCTACATAATTTTGAACCATTTTATTTAAATAAGTTGTTTAGAATATAAGGGTAGGTTTGTTATCTTTGTGGGTAAGTCACCCTATCTTATATGCATATATAAAGATAATATATTTTTTTTATACGAAGAAGAAATAATAAGGCTTATGCTTGACCATTTTATGAGAGCAAATATAATAAAGTAAAAAATATATGAAAGTGTTTTACTCTTACACTAGAACCTACCCCCAACGTTTCAAGAATAGATGTAACAGTTCGGTTTAGACCCTAATCGGAATGGTGGTTTTGGGACCACAAATCTGAGTCTGAAAAATATTTTAATATTATTTTTCGTGCTTATGATATGTGAATTAGCATGTGTGAAAGTTTCGAAAGAAAATTTAATCGTTTGTGTGCTTAATTTGATAAAAGGACCTAATCGCGTAAAATGTAAAAGTTGCCTGCTATTTGTTAAAGTGCCTATTTGATGTGTCTCTTTAAATGTGAGGTCCTTATGTTGCAATTAGACCATTTAAAGCATGAGTGGGCATTTATGGCCTTAATGATAATGTTTTATAACAAAGGGCAAATTAGTAAATGATGAATTATTATGTAATAAAATAAAGCAAAACCAAATGTTCATCTTATTTTCATCTTTTGACCAAAATTAAAGAAAGAAAAATAGGGTTCTAAGTCTTCAAACATTCGACTCTTGCAAGGCTCAATTGGTATGTGATTTTTGTTCGGTTTTTGATAATTTCTACGTTTTTATAATCGTTGCTTAGTAATCTATCAAGCCTATGTCTCAATTTTTGACTTTGTTGATGATTTTGAGTTATGTCATTGATGAAACTATGAGCTTTATGAAGTTTGATGATAGTATATTAAAGATATGTGTTAGATTACTAAGTTTTGTCTTTGAATTTTAGATGAATTTGAGTAATTTGCACTAAATTTTAAAAATGAGAAATTGAGGGACTAAAATGTTAAATAAATGAAATATGTGGACTTGTATGAGCTATAGGAATATTCGGCCAAGCATATGTCTAGAGAAATTTTGTGTATTTTGTGATTAAGGACTAAAATGTCAAAATATGAAAATATGAGGGCTAATTTGTAAATTACCGTAAATGTGTGTTTGTGGATTGATTTGAATGATTTGGTGAATAAAAGAATTAAATTTGAATGTATTTAGATCAAGAACCAAAGAAAACATTATTAGATCGGGGAAAGTCGAAAGTTGTCAAGTAGCCGATTTCGTCTATTTGAATCCGCACGAGGTAAGTCTATATACAAATAGACATATTTGAATTGATTTATTTATGCTCATATGATATTTAATTGTGTTGGATGAATATGGAAGATGAATATGTAAAATCTGAGAAAGTATCGACACAATTTCGACATTCGAAAAGTCTCGTACGAACCTTAGGAATAGTTAGGATACATATGTCATGACATAGGATCCGATATGTGTTATCGTGTAAGGCCACGTCTGGGACGTTGGCATCGACTTATGTTTTATGTGTAAGACCATGTCTGGGATGTTGGCATCATATTTGATTTCGTGTAAGACCCTGTCTGGGACAGTGTCATCGATATTTGATTACATGTAAGACCACGTCTAGGACGTTGGCATTGTACGAGCTTTTCGAGCTATCCGCGTATCCTTATGATTTCAAACGGTTTAACGGAAATTCTGAGAAACTAAATGATTATGTAAATCTGTATCCGACTCAGGTATGTTTGAAGTTGTATATCATATTTGATGTTGAAAGGTAAGTACATGTATATTTACGATCAAGTGAGTATATGTGACAAAAGTATAAGAAAATATGCATCATGTGCAAATGAATGAAGAATATGTGAAATGTATTTGAGTTATGTGTTTGTGATAGCATATGGTTGAACATTATATGTATATTATGATTGCTTATATGTTTATATTGTTAAGTTTATTTGTATATGGCTTACTAAGCTTTTGAAAGCTTACTCTGTGTGTTTATTATCTTTTTTATAGATATCGAAGCTATCGAGAGCTCGGGGATCGTCAAGGATTGTCACCACACGATCAAACTTTATTTTAGTACCTTTTGAAAATGTATATATTGAAGTATGGCATGTATAGGCTAGAAGTACTTTGATATGTTTTGTGAAGTGTATATTTAGCCATGTGATATGGCTTAATTATGGTTGAACTTACGGTTTGATTATGGTATATGATATGTGATGCAAATGGTGCCTATGTGATGTGCTCTTGAATGACCAAATGAAATGGTCAATTTTGGTAAGCTTTGGTATGTGTTTAATTGAGGAATTGGTAAGTTGAATGAAGTAAATTGAGTTATGAAATATAAGTTTTGGTATGATTTTGACTTATGATTTGGCATGATTTTGGTATGGTTATAAGCATGAATTTGGTTGTTTATGATATGACATAAATGGTGTATGTTTTGGCATTGAAATTGGTTGAAGTTATAGTGCAAATGTGCTTGGTTTGATGCTTGTAGGTTTTACCCAAATTGGGTGGCAAATTGGCTTTTCAAATGACCTATTTTTGTCCACACGGTGTGTGACACACGGTCATGTTGCACGGCCATGTGTCCCCTGGGGTACCCTACGATTTTAAGTTAGTCTCGAGCACGGCCAAGGCACACGAGCGTGTGGCTAGCCGTGTGACCCAAGTCATTTTCGACTACGGCCAAGGCACACGGGCGTGTCTTGTGGTCGTGTGAATAAGTCAGTATGTATGTCCTGATTTGACACAGTCTAGAAACATAGGTGTGTCTATAGCCGTGTGAGGCACACGGGCGTGTGGCCTATACAACTTTGAAAATGTTAAGTTTGGAAAAATTTTGTATGAGCTCGATTTAGTCCCAACCCCTTTTTAATGCATGTTTAAAGTCTCGATGACCTATATAAGGCACTCTATTGTGATGTATGATTATGATTTAAATATGATGTTTATGAATTGTTTGTAAAATGTTTTGATTTGTCTGGTAACGCCTTTAACCTTAGTGCAACAACAGATACGGGTTAGGGGTGTTACAATAGAGCTCATGTCATTACAAATGCTTAGCAAGAAATGCCATAACACCATTATCATGATTCTAACAAGGATAAGTATCACATCGAGTCCAATCTCATTTAATGATTTTAGATTTCCAAACCCATTAACCTTATTTCAGTCACATCTGACCCACTCTACAACCTTAGTTTGATTAATAATAGTGTTATGCCACAATCATAATGCTTTGGTTAAACCTTGTTGCGGAAGGAAAAGTTTTTATGCGACAACATGGAGAGCGTTTGTACTCAAGAGTGGGAAATACGAAGATTCTAAAGGGAAGATATATCAAAAAATTTAATGATGAAGGAAGAAGTGATGTAAAAGTTACCTGGGCAAGTGGCAGAAGTTAAAAGTCCTAAAGTAGGGGTAAGAGGACCTACAAGTGGCTTGTGGACTCCTTAAAGTCCCCTTAATGTTCGTGGGATGAAATTTTGAAGTTAACTAGAGGAATAATTATGAAGGCCTTAGGGAGTCTACGCATTAACACTAAGATGGCAAAAAGAGGACCTTGAGGAGGCTTGCTGTAACACCCCTTACCTGATGTTACACCCGATTTTCACTTATGCCCCGAAATTAAAGGAAAAAAGGGTTATTTGAGTAAAACAATAAAATGGCCGGCTCTGCTGGGAAATTCATAAATCTTAATGGTTGAATTATGAATAGTTGGATTTCGATTTCAGATTAGTTAGACTGGAATAGGTTGGCTCCTTAGTGGGAGATAGAATAATTAGCAATGGATGGCTACAAAGGACTAAGGAAATCACACATGTAACAACCTGTTTTCAGTGGTGTCGAAAATAGTGATTTTGGGACCATGATTCTGATGAGTTAGAATTTTATTATTTATTTAATATTTTTGAGTATTTTTTAAAGTCGTTTTAAAATTTGGTTAAGGACTTGTAATGTTTAATTGGTTAATTAAGTAAAAGGGCTAAATGACAAAAGATGCAAAAGTTAGCCTCTAGTATAAAAAAAATGAATTAGTTAGAGTATGTAAATTAATGGGCTTAGTAGGTAAATATCCCATATCTTTAGTAAGTGGACAATTATGAACATGTTTTGTTAATTGCTAAGTTATAATAATAAGGGTGAATTAGTAAATTGATAATTAATTGATGAAATTAAACAAACTAAGTGAGAAAACCCACTATCATATTCTTCTTTTCTTTTGGTTAGAACCAAAACTCCATAGCTAAATTTGGGAAAGCTTTCAGTCAAGTTGTTGGTGCATGATATGCATTTTTTATCCATTCTTTAGTAATTTTTATGTTTTTGGTATTGTTGAAGTTTAATCTAGTGAATTTAGGGGCTAAATTGTGAAGTTATCAAATATTTAGAAATTTACCACGGTTGAAATTGGAACAACCCCCTACCCGTGTCCGACGCCAGGACAGGATACGAGGCATTACCGAACATATACAAAGTCATTCATGCAAAAATCGGGCCATAAAATTTTCGTCCAAATTGAAACTTTTCAAACACATGTATATCGTCCCTTATACGGGCCTTTAAGGCCTAAAACATACATCGAGGTGGTTCGGGACTAAACCGAGAACTTTCGATAAACTTTGGACAACTTAGCAAATTTCTTGCTTTAGAGAGTCACACGACCATGTGTGTTGAACCGTGTGGTCACAAACGCTCGTGTGGCTTGGGACACGCCCGTGTCCTCAGCCCGTGTAACTCTCTGTTTGTAACATTAGCAAAATAATTTGAACCACACGGCTAGGCCACACGCCCGTGTGCTAGGCCGTGTCATCCACACGATTGAGACACATGGCCGTGTCTTTTCCCGTATGGCTAACACTTAGGCTATTTTCCAAGCCTTCATGTTTCCCATAAACCCTTACAACCTTATACACATCAAACTCACAACTCATGGCATCATTTTAGTGATTAAACACCATTTATTAAGACACATTCAACATTAGCTCGTTATTATACATATGTTCCACCTACTCATGATAAACTAGTCTAGCCACATTATTACACATTCATTTGACCTTGTCATCTCATTAATCACTTATACCATTAAACTATGGTTACTAACTTATACATCAAATGTCCATGTTCAAGGCACTGTCATCTTATTACCATGTTACATTTAATTCATGGTCATGACCACCTCGATTGGTCATAAAACATGCATTCAACACACATGATATATTACCAACCATGCATGGAAAACAAACATATTCATATCATCACATCATATGCATTAAAACGTAACATGATTAGCTAGACTTACAAACCATAATCAAATGGCCATATACAATAGCTCAATATAGGCCAATACATTTAGCCAAATCATAATAACACATGTCATAGAACTACGTCCCTATACACGCCACTCACTTGATATTTCTAACATATGTATCAATAATCCAAAGGTATTGGCTTGATAGTGTGATCCTGCCTCCAACGATCTCCAACACCGAGCCGACCTGGAAACACTAAAAGAAATGGAAAGGAGGGATTAAGCTTTACGCTTAGTAAGCTCGCATGGAAAATAATAAGCAATGTATTAACATGCTATTTTTCAATTCCTCTTTATTTATTCAAAGTCAAGTTAAGCTATTTTCTTGAATCATGGTCACTAAATTATTTATATCCGGAGCTACAAAACTCAAAATTGAGAACTGCTAATTTTTTTCAAAAATAGACTCACATATAGTCTTATCGTAAAATTTTTAGAATTTTTGGTCTAGCCAATAAGTACAGTTTATTCTTTAAAGTTACCCTTGTTTTGCTATCTGATAGTTTAGACCCCTCTACACTAAAAATTAATTATCTCTTCGTAAAAGATTTAGATAATGTTTTAGTTTATTTCTTTCGAAAGTAGACTCATTAAGGATTTTAATTATATAAATTATAACTAATAATTATTTTTTTTACAATTTTTAATGATTTTCCCAAATCAAAACAGAGGATTCCAAAATCATTCTGACTCTGTCTCACAAAAATTCAAATATCTCATAATATGAATGTCTTTTGCTTACGCTATTTCCTTTATACGAAAATAAACTCAATAAGCTTTTATTTCATATCTTATTCAACTTCTAATTCAATTTCCACCTTTTTTTGTGATTTTTCAAAGTCACACAACTGCTGCTGTCCAAAACTAATTTATTACTAAATTTCACTCTTTCATATTTTATTTGTAGTAACTTTCATTGTAACACTTACTCCATTCCATCTTACCGAAAATTCGCTCAACTATCGAGCACATTGCTCATAAATTTCCACAAACATATACCTGTACTTATTCATCACATGGTCATGTTCACATGTATTTTCACTTAGTCGATTTCCTGTTGAACTCATCGGAATAATAACAGATACACGGTTGCCTGCACATTTTACCACCCTTGTAACCGAAGCTATCTGGTACGCATAGTAGCCTGCACTTAGTACTACACATGCGACCTAACCATCTGGTACACGTAGTAGCCTGCACTTAGTACTACACACATGACCTAACCATCTGATACACGTAGTAGCCTACACTTAGTACTACACACGTGATCAAAGTTGTTGGGTACGCATAGTAGCCTACACTTAGTACTGCACACGTGACCTAAAACCATCTTAAACACATAGTAGCCTGCACATAGTACTACACATGTGTTCTCACAAGGGATCATTCGTATCATTTCTATTCCAAAGGTTCAATCGAGAAATTTCTCACTTTTTAGCATTTAAAAAATTCACTCATAGTCTATTTCGATTCGTAATTTACATCAAATGATCATTCTATAGGCAGCCACATCTCATATAATTACAGAATATAATAACATAAAAAGAATCGATATATTATTTACATACAAAATTACCTTCCTTTTCACTCTTTCACAAGTTATCCAACTTAATAAAACATCATGTTATATAAAATTCTCAATATATTCAGCTATTATATAGCAAGTCATCAATGATTGAACCATCAAACATTTCATGTGCTACTAGTCATATATCACTGTTCTTACAAATTTTATATACCATTGTTTCATCACTTTTCAATATATTAAATCATGCCATTCGTGCAATAATAATATAGAATTTTCAATTCAAATATAGCATTGCAATATTATTGACACACGAACTTACCTTGGTACCAAAATAGCAAAAAGGAACCTAACCGTCGATTTTTCGTTTTTCACCTGATCTAGGTCCAATCCTTATTTTCCTTGATCTATAATATCACATTTAGTCCAATTATTAGTCACATTAATTAATGTGATCCAAAAGTCATATTTTGGCAAAATTACATTTTTCCCCTAAACTTTGTCAAAATTACACTTTTGCCCCTAGGCTCGTAAAGTGATTTTTATTCAATTTTCTCACTCTATAGCCGAGCCGAACCATTTTTATAACTATAAAAAACTACAATTCTCATCAAAACACCCTTTTATACCATTTTTTTTACAACTTTTACAAAGTGGTCTTTTTAGACGTTTTCATCGAAAATTGCTTATTAAAAGTCGTTTATTTAACACCCAACACTCATTTTCTACCATTAGACACCAAAATTCATGCATGTCACACATGAGCCAATTTTTAAACATGAACCCTAGCTCAAATTAATGGTAGAAATAGATAGATCTTGTTACGGGGATTGCAAAAATGTAAAAATCATTAAAAACGGGGCTAGAACAGACTTACAATCGAGCTTGGAAGCTTGAAAAACCCTAGCCATGGTTTCTCCATGCAAGTTTCGGCCAAGAGGTTAAAGATGGACAAAAATTGGCTTTTAATTTTGTTTTTAATTCATTTTAATAACTAAATGACCAAAATGACCTTAATGAAAAACTTTGGAAACATACTTAACGATATCCATTTTTGTCCACCAACTTAACCAATGGTCTAATTGCCATATAAGGACCTCCAATTTAAAATTTCATAACAATTAATGAGATGACAAGGTCAAATGAATGTGTAATAATGTGGCTAGACTAGTTTATCATGAGTAGGTGGAACATATGTATAATGACGAGCTAATGTTGAATGTGTCTTAATAAAGGGTGTTTAATAACTAAAATGATGCCATGAGTTGTGAGTTTGATGTGTATAAGGTTGTAAGGGTTTATGGGAAACATGAAGGCTTGGAAAATAGCTTAAGTGTTAGCCACACGGGCAGAGACACATTCATGTGTCGCCGTGTGGAGGACACGAACGTGTGGCCTGGCCGTGTGGTTCAAATTGTTTTGCTAATGTCACAAATAGAGAGTTACACGGGCTAAGGACATGGGCGTGTCCCAAGCCACATGAGCGTGTGTGACCACACGGTTCAACACACATGGGCGTGTGACTCTCCAAAGCAAGAAATTTGCTAAGTTGTCCAAAGTTTATCGAAAGTTCTAGGTTTAGTCCCAAACCACCTCGATGTATGTTTTAGGACTCAAAGGGCTGTATAAGGGACGATATACATATGTTTGAAAAGTTTTAATTTGGAAAAAAAATTTATGGCTCGATTTTTACATGAATGACTATGTATGTGTTGGGTAATGCCTCGTATCCTGTCCTAGCATCGGACACGGGTATGGGATGTTACATTTAGTGGTACCAGAGCTATGGTCTAGTCGGTTCTCGGACTAACCTAGCATATGTATGAGAGTCTAGCTATACATGCCACCGATCTATGATAGTGTGATGTCTCCCAATGCATATGAGAGCCATTTTGTTTAGACAAAGGTACCCTCAAACCGAGCTGTATCCAACCACATTGATTGTGGTAATGGGGTATTTGAGTAAAGTACAGTCATGATGTTGAAACTTGGAAAGTTACAAATGAGATTCATAATATCCTATTACAGATAAAATGTCATTGTCCCGTTTGAATATTAAAATTTGATGGATTGCAATGAATTATTGAAATGAGATAAAGGATTATATGGCATAATGAGCTTACCTATGATTGATTGATAATTCCATGATGTATGTGACTGAATTGCTCGAGTAAATGCATGTGTTTAGATAACTTATCAAAAATATTAATGGGATGAATATTCATGTATATCTGTTTGGATGATTATGATTGGCAAGCTCGTATAGCTTGAGTAAATGTGTTAAATTGCTTGGACTGATTTATATGATTGTAATGATATGTCTAAATGATGGTGTACGAGGTAAAAGTATAGATTGCGATAAAATTATCCATGTTTGTTGGCCCTTGTATGATATCATGTGCATGAGTTGTATGATTAAATGAATAAATAAGTAAAGTTATCCAGAAAACATGGAATGCATGTATAAGTATACTTGTTAAAATGAGATGACTGGAAAGTGGGTGTAAAATCAATATGAAAGTTAGTTACCCGAAATGAATAATATGATTGTGATGATGTTGCTATGATGATGAAAGTTGTGTTGCATGTATATATATATGAGAGTCGAGTCAGAGGCCCTACGACCCTCTTCCCTCTTACCAAAGTGGTGTTTTATAATAGAAATTCCTGAGATTTGTGTTGAATGAGTTCTCGGTGAGAAATCAAAGAGTTTAGTGATAGAATGGTTACAAGCATGATTAGAGATTGAGAATGGGTTGATAAGTATAGACATAAGCTAGAAAGATATCGGATTAACCGAAAGATTGTTTAATTTTCACAACATCGCAGTTAGTGAAAAAGGTTAATTTTGGTAAAATGACCTATCCTGGTATGACGTCGAGAAATGTATTGATTGAAATTCCCTCATGAGCTGATCTCCTTTAGTGAAAAGAATAATATGGAAGTTCTGATGCAAAAAATAGTTAAAGGAATAATGTTTGAATGTGAGATATTTGGGTATGGTAATTACAATGAGCAGATGATGGCTATCTCTCTTAAGACACTCTATGAGTCCATTTATTTCTAGAAATTTGTCGTAGTGGTTGTATATTCTCTGATGAATTTTTTTAATATGGAAATGTTCCCTGATCTTAATGATAGACAAAGGCATTGTCAGTCTGATTGGTACATAATCTACATTATCCTATTTCTTTCTGGTATTCTGTTACCTTCCGTCTGTTGGGAATTGATGAAAAAGGTGCGTATGATGCTATGATTCAGTTTCTTCTAATAGTTGATTTGTTCGATATGTATATGGAAAGATATATTATTCTTATTACATCTATCTTTGGTGGTCAGAATGATATTTTCTTCTGGATTTCTTTTCTCTAAGGAACCATTGAGGTCTTTCATATTTTCTTATGAATTTTGTTCTCAGTCTTTTGATACGGTACGTGATTGGATTTTCTTGTTTTGGATTTTTTTATGTTAGATTTCTATATTCTAGATTTCTCCATTATAGATTTCCTTATCTTGAATTCTTGGTCATCTTTATCTCATAACTCGTCAAACATGGCTTATAGTTAAAGTATGACCTTTAGCTTGTGATATATATATTTAGCTTGTGATATATATATCAAGTATGATTATGCTTCTGATTTGATTATAGTGATCTGGTGATCTTAGTATTTGGATGTCTCTAAATTTCTATATAAGGATTTCACATTAGCAAAGGCTTAAGTGGTAAAATTTTTGTCTTGTGAAATTAATGGCTTAATTCATGATTGGCAAAGCTTGGACAGATGAGAACATTGTTAACCGAAGCCTTTGAACTGGTCTAGTCTGGGTTGAGCAAAGACTTCCTGATTTTCAGTGATGTATTATTGTTTGAATGGTGAAGTGCTTTAAGACAACAAGACAAGTGATAGCTTAAAGTATTTGATGTCATAGAAAGACCTGAGTTTGCTATAGTGTAAATGACTTGGGTATTAAAAGATGATGAGATGGTTATTGTATGATCCTTGTGTAAGAATATTTGAATGTTAATGTGGTTAAAGTCGAGCATCAGGTTCTACCAGAGTTATCTCTGCCAGTATTGATATTAGGATGGAAAATGAGGAAAGATTATCCTCAAGGCCCTATCAGGATCATTCCTGTCTTTGAAAGAGAAAAAATATCATGTAGCTTATTGTTAAATATTTGACAGATATGTAAATTATGCTGGTATGTACTGAATTTTCGCTTATCAGGTTCGAGGAATTTTGTGTCTTTATGACTGTTGGACATCTTGAGATTCTAGTCTCCACTAATCGAATTGAGATCCAGGTTTCATATCATGATTTCTTGGGAAAGCTAGAGGAGGCTTTGAAATGAAAGGTAACTGGGAGTTGAATTGAAAAATAATCGGACTGTGTGGAATTATAAAAAGTGTGAGGCCGAGATGAACTGGCTAGTTTCACTATTCAAATTCGAAAAAGATTCAGGTATGAATGTATATGTAACATGCTAGTATGGATCGAACTTTTGAGTACATGAAATTTTTGATAGAGATTAAGTTTCAGTGAAAGTGTTGTAAAGCGAAAACCACTCATGATTCTTGTATGTGGAATTTAAGAGATAGGTGGTAAAAGTTCAGCTTGAGTGAAAGTCTTTGACACCGATTATAGGATTAAGGAAAATAAGTGAAAAACCAAAACCACTTTTCTGGTAAGATTTTCGAGGACGAAAATTCCTAAAGGGGGAGAAATGTAACATCCCGATTTTGGGCCTAGTCGAAACAGTAGTTTTGGGACCACAAATCCGATGAGAAATAAATTATTTTTATTATATTTTTATGGTCTAAAATTTCATGGAATGATTTTGTGAAAATTTCGTTTGAAAATTTTGACGTTTGGGCACTAAATTTAGTCAAAAGGACTAAATCGTAAAAAGTGCAAAAGTTGAGTTCTACATGCTAGAGGTGTCCAATTGTTATGATATTTTAAATTGGAGGTCCTTATATGAAAATGAGACCATTGGTTAAGTTGGTGGACAAAAATGGACATGGTTAGGCATGTTTCCAAAGTTTTTCATTAAAGACATTTTGGTCATTTGGTTATTAAAATGAATTAAAAACAAAATTAAAAGCCAATTTTTGTCCATCTTCAACCTCTTGGCTGAAACTTACATGGAAAAACCATGTCTAGGGTTTTTTAAGCTTCCAAGCTCGATTGTAAGTCCCTTCTAGCCCATTTTTAATGATTTTTACGTTTTTGCAATCCCTATAACAAGATCTATCTATTTCTACCATTAATTTGAGCTAGGGTTCATGTTTAAAAATTGACCCATTTGTGACATGGATGAATTTTTATGTCTAATGGTATAAAATAAGTGTTGGGTGTTAAATAAACGACTTTTACTAAGCGATTTTTGATGAAAACGTCCGAAAGGACCATTTTGTAAAAGTTGTAAAAATGGTATAAAAGGGTGTTTTTATGAGAATTGTAGTTTTTTATAGTTATAAAAATGGTTTGGCTAGGCCTTTAGAGTGAGAAAATTGAATAAAAATCACTTTACGAGCCTAGGGGTAAAAGTGTAATTTTGACAAAGTTTAGGGGCAAAAATGTAATTTTTCAAAAATATGATTTTTGGATAAAATTAAATAATGTGACTAATAATTGGACTAAATGTGATATTATAGGTCAAGGAAAATGAGGATTGGACCTAGATCAGGTGAAAAACGGAAAATTGATGGTTAGGTTCCTTTTTGCTATTTTGGTGCCGAGGTAAGTTCGTGTGTCAATAATATTGCAATGCTCTATTTGAATTGAAAATTCTATATTATTATTGCATGATTGGCTTGATTTAATATATTGAAAAGTGATGAAAGAATGGTATATAAAATTTGTGAGAACAATGATATATGACTAGTAGCACAGGAAATGTTTGATGGTTCAATCAGTGATGGCTTGCTATATAATAGCTGAATATATTGAGAATTTGATATAACATGATTTTTATTAAGTTGGATGACTTGTAAAAGAGTGAAAAGGAAGGTAATTTTGTATGTAAATAATATATCGATTCTTTTTATGTTATTATATTTTATTATTATATGAGATGTGGCTGCCTATAGAATGATCATTTGATGTAAATTACGAATCGAAATAGACTATAAATGAATTTGGTAAATGTTGAAAAGTGAGGAATTTCCCAGTTAAACCTTCAGAATAGAAATGATACGAATGATCCATTGTGAGAACACAAGTGTAGAACTATGTGCAAGCTACTATGTGTTTATGATGGTTTTAAGTCGCGTGTGTAGTACTAAGTGCAGGCTACTACGTGTACCAGATAGTTAGGTCGCATGTGTAGTACTAAGTGCAGGCTACTATGCGTACCCAACAACTTTGGTCACGTATGTAGTACTAAGTGTAGGCTACTACGTGTATCAGATGGTTAGGTCACGTGTGTAGTACTAAGTGCAGGCTATTACATGTACCAGATAGTTAGGTTGCATGTGTAGTACTAAGTGCAGGCTACTACGTGTACTAGATTATTGGTCGCATGTGTAGTACTAAGTGCAGGCTACTATGCGTACTAGATAGCTTCGGTTACAAGGGTGGTAAAATGTAGAGGCAACCGTGTATCTGTTATTATTCCGATGAGTTCAATGGGAAATCGACTAAGTGAAAATACATGTGAACATGACCATGTGATGAATAAGTACAGGTATATGTTTGTGGAAATTTATGAGCAATGTGCTTGATAGTTGAGCGAATTTTCGGTAAGATGGAATGGAGTAAGTGTTACAATGAAAGTTACTACAAAGAAAACATGAAAGAGTGAAATTTAGTAATAAATCAGTTTTGGACAGCAGCAGTTGTGTGACTTTGAAAAATCACAAAAAAAGAGGAAATTGAATTAGAAGTTGAATAAGATATGAAATAAAATTTTATTGAGTCTATTTTCGTATAAAGGAAACGGTGTAAGCAAAAGAATTTCATATTATGAGATAATTGAATTTTTGTGAGACAGAGTGAGAATGATTTTGGAATCCCCTATTCTGATTTGGGAAAATCATTAAAAATTTGACAAAAATAATTATGGGTTATAATTTATATGATTAAAATCCTTAATGAGTCTATTTTGAAAGAAACAAATAAAAACATTATCCAAATCTTATACGAAGAGATAATTAACTTTTAATGCAGAGGGTTAGAACTTTCGGATAGCAAAACAAGGGTAACTTTAAAGAATAAACTGTACTTATTGGCTAGACCAAAAATTCTAAAAATTTTATGGTAAGAATATATGTGAGTCTAGTTTCTGAGAAAATTACTGGTTCTCAATTTTGAGTTTTGTAGCTCCAGATATAAATAGTTTAGTGACCGTGACTCAAGAAAATAGCTTAACTGGACTTTGAATAAATAAAGAGGAATTGAAAAATAGCATGTTAATACATTGGTTATTATTTTTCATGCGAGCTTACTAAGCGTAAAGCTTATTCCCTCCTTTCCATTTCTTTTAGTGTTTTCAGGTCGGCTCAGGGTTGGATATCGTTGGAGGCAGCATCACACTATCAAGTCAATACCTTTGGATTATTGATACATATGTTAGCAATATCAAGTGAGTGGCATGTATAGGGACCTAGTTCTATGACATGTGTTATTATGATTTGGCTAAATGTATTGGCCTATATCGAGCTATTGCATATGGCCATATTGATTATGGTTTGTAAGTCTAGCTAATCATGTTACGTTTTAATGCATATGATGTGATGATATGAATATGTTTGTTTGTCATGCATGGTTGATAATATGTCATGTTTGTTGAATGCATGTTTTATGACCAATCGAGGTGGTCATGACCATGAATTAAATGTGTAATATGGTAATAAGATGATAGTGCCTTGAACATGGATGTTTGATGTATAAGTTAGTAACCATAGTTTAATGGTATAAGTGATTAATGAGATGACAAGGTCAAATGAATGTGTAATAATGTGGCTAGACTAGTTTATCATGAGTAGGTGGAACATATGTATAATGACGAGCTAATGTTGAATGTGTCTTAATAAAGAGTGTTTAATCACTAAAATGATGCCATGAGTTGTGAGTTTGATGTGTATAAGGTTGTAAGGGTTTATGGGAAACATGAAGGCTTGGAAAATAGCCTAAGTGTTAGCCACATGGGCAGAGACATAGCCATGTGTCTCAGCTGTGTAGAGGACACGGCCTAGCACATAGGTGTGTGGCTTGGCCGTGTGGTTCAAATTGTTTTGCTGATGTCACAAAGAAAGAGTTACACGGGCTGAGGACACGGGTGCGTCCCAAGCCACACGAGCGTGTGTGACCACACGGTTCAACACACATGGGCGTGTGACACTCCAAAGCAAGAAATTTGCTAAGTTGTCCAAAGTTTATCGAAAGTTCTCGATTTAGTCCCGAACCACCTCGATGTATGTTTTAGGCCCCAAAGGCCCGTATAAGGGACGATATACATGTGTTTGAAAAGTTTTAATTTGGACAAAAATTTTATGGCCCAGTTTTTGCATGAATGACTGTGTATGTGTTCGGTAATGCCCCGTATCCTATCCCGACTTCGGGCACGAGTAGGGGGTGTTACAAAAATTGGATTTTTTTGGTGTTAAGTGGTTTTGTTTAAGCTTGTGATGAGTTTGAGTCATTAATTTTATATGTGTTTTTGTTAAATCATAGCAAAGAGGATTAAATTGATAAAAAAAAAACTTTGGCATGAGATTTCATGAAAAATTTCATGGTTAGGTCCTGTAAATATACCCTAGCATATTCGGATGGAAAGAAAATTGGTTAATTTTGTTTAATCTTGGAAGTTATGGTTTTAAAGGTTAAATTGTATAGTAGGTAAAAGTTTTGGGATAAATGTGTAAAATAGTAATGAGGAGTCAAACGCATGGTTTAAAGTATTTTAGGTTGTATATAAGTCATAATTGAATTAAATTGTTATATTTAGATCGAGAAATAAGTCCATCAGTCATTAAATGGGGAAATGAGAAGGTTGTCAAGTAGGTGTTGTCGTATATCGGTGGATGTGGGATCTCGATAAGTTCATAATTCATTAACTTGAACTATTTAAATTTCTACTTGTGAACTTTGATAATTTTATATATACATATGACAATGGTATACATGTAGTTGTTACTTAGAGATATGATGAAATGTATATTAAATCTAATGAACGGTTGTTAAATTGGATAAACGAAGAAAAAATAGTCTTAAGTTAATTGTATGGAAATGTTATATATGGAGCTGTATTGTTGAACTGATTAGATTGAAGTTGGATAATATTGATTAATGTTAAGAGTAAGCTATGAGTTGATGGAAGTAGGATTTTATGACTAAGCATCTTGTGGTACAAGACATGTATAATATTTATCGGTTTCACCGACCAGTGCAGGGCCCACATGTATAATATTTGTCAGTTTCACCAAACAATGCTGAGCAAACATATATAATATTTGTTGGTTTCACTGAACAGTTGATAACTCTTGAAAAGAGTTATATTTCAAACCTCTAAGCTTGATTAAATGCATGTACTTAAGTAGATATATTTGCATTTTTAGGTTATTTTTAGAATATTGCATAATAACCTTGGATTGTGCCTTAAATGTCATTTCATGTTGCTTTTATTGTTGGAAAGAAGGGAATTGTGTTTTATATGCAACAGGTACAGGAAGGATGAAGAAAAGGAAAAAAAAAAGAAGAGAATGAATGAAGTGAAATATTTCCATGGCGAAAGGTTGGATGGATTGCCAACACAAATGCCATGGAAATTCCAGGAAAATGTTGACACAACACTTAGTTCTCGTCACTCTCAGCCAACTGGACGTGTATAAGAGAAATCCTTCTGATAAAGAGGGAGAAAAATGTGTGCTAAGAGAGGGGGGCCTACCTTATAAAAAAGAATATTTTGGAGCACAAGGATACGACACGAGGATTTTGGAGGGGATTTGGAGAGAAATTTTCTCTCCAGAAAAGTTTGTGAAAAATTCCAGAGAAAAAGAAGAGGTTAGTTGCTTAAGAGGAGAGCAAAGACGAGAGGAAAGGGATGAGCAACTAGCCTTGGGTTCTACACGATTCAGTAGCATCGAATTGAAAACTGGAGTGACGAAAGCTTCCTACAGTTCTACCTTCATTCTGTTAAATAATTTCTGTGGTTTTTAAACTATTAATAATGATGTAGAATGTTATTCTGATTTTGGATTTTAAATCCCAACCTATGAGCTAATTTCATTTGGGTTGGAATTACTGGATCTATCTTGATATATTTAATGATCATGGTGATATTTTGAGTAGATCTACTATTTTATTCGGTTTGGATTATTTTAAATATATGCATGCAAGCTCTAGACATAGATGAATGCATGGCATATCCTTAGACTTGATTTAATTTTGGAAAGGTTAAATAAGTTGGATCCTGATCGAATGATACGAGCAAGTACTCAAACGAATACTCATATCACTCTAGACATAGAGTCGTGATTTGTACAGATTGAACATTGTTAGGTATTGCTCTTGAGACTTGTAGACGTACAAAGACTTAGAATGATAGCTTTAATTTTAGCTCTTCAAAGAAGTAGAATGTAGTAGTTATACTTTGAATAGTAATTTGGTCAAGATTTCACCATGATATTATTATGTTATTAAGATATAATCCAAGTAATTCCAACCTTCCCATTTAACAATATCAATCATCTCAGCTTTGTTTCGTAGAATTGCTACAACATTTTATTCATTATTTGATTTTTATATTTCATATATTAGTACTACACTTCAAATCATTATTCTATTTATTTTTCCATAAGCCTAATTAGCATAGTTTATAGTAATAACTCAACCATATTTTTACCTATTCTGATCCCTGTGGAGATGATCTCACTTATCATTTTATTACTTATTCGACGTGTATACTTGCACATTCGTATTTTATATTCACACGCGACACCAGTGTTGGGCACACATATATAATAATTGTCTATTTTATTGACCACTACTGGACACACACATATATAATATTTGTCAATTTTATCGACCAGCGTTGGGCGCAAAACTTTATTACAAAATTATCTATCAAGTGATGGGTGCCAATAACAGGTTATTCAAATGGGAGCAGTGTACCAATCTATTTGAGATGCTTGGTATTTAAATGATGAAACATTGCAACTAGTGAAATTGTTGATTAGCCTATAATTTTATGGAGTTTTACATTGTGTATAAATGTCCAATTTATAGAAGTATAAATTGAATTTACTCAACATACGATTTATTTGTTTGTTTATAGGTTACATAATTATCATTTGACTGTCGACTAAGCATCTAATGGAAATCTTGGTCTCAAACACTGATGAAGTAATTGTTTTGTGTCTTGGTAGGTGATAACTCTTGAAAAGAGTTATATTTCATGTCTTTAGATCTAGCTAATTTCCTGTACTTAGGTACATTTAGTTGTATTTGAGGACATTCCATTAGTATTTTTCTTGTTTTAGCATTACATTAAGAGCTTGGACTGTAATTAAATATTAGTTTTTTTTAATTGCTTATGGAAGAGTTGTGTGTGGTGGTGGATAGACAGGTGCAGGATGAGGAACAAGAAGTAAAGGAGTGAAGGTTTGCCAGGGCAAACGGTTGGACAATTTGTCAACCCAAATACCATGGCAATGCCGGAAAGATGTCTAATCAGCACTTAAAGCGTACTGGTCTTAGGCCAAGTTGAACTTGTATTAAATGTATCTACATGAAAAAGAGGGAAGAAAATCATAGGTTGTTGCATTTACCCTAGGGAAAACCATTATAAAAGCCAAAGAACCCTAAAGGCAGTGAGGAAAACATAGAAAGTAGCAGCTGAGTAGAGACAAGAAGAGGAAGACGAAGGCAATCCCTTTTAGCCACCATAGGACATTGCATCACTAGAGTATGGGCTGGATAAGCGGAAGCTATCTTCCCAAAGTTCTTCCATTCTTTCTTGATTATTCTTTGTGAATTGATTTGATGAAAATGATGTTGAATGCTATTTTGGATTTTAATTTTAATTGCCACCCCATGAGCTAAATCTCATAGGCTTGAGATTACTCGATGAAACTCTTATTTTCTTCAATAACTGACACGTAGATCTGCATTAATAGACTATTTGATTCAATTTTTTTTATTAAATTGCATGTTTGCAACCTCTAGACATAGATAGATGTACATCATGTTCATTAAATTAATCTAATTCTAACAAGGTTATGTTAATGAGATTGAAATAGAATGATATGAGCAAGTGTTTGACCGAATACTTGTAGCAGCCTCTAGATATAGAGCATTGTTCATACGGAAAGAAAAAAAACAGTGCAGGGTACTGTGCTAAAGGCCTATAAACATATATCGCTTAAGGCAAGGTAACTTGAGGTCTTGTTCTCAGAAGAAGCGAACTATTTTAACTATTTTAAACTTTTCTGAGTAGTAGATTGAGTATGGTTTTGTCGAGGATTACTTGATGTAAGGGCAGATTCTTAGTAATCCGAACCTTCCAAATCAACATTGTAGACTCTCTATCCTTTTCCGTAGTATATTTGTTGTAGCATTTTTAGTGGTTTACTTGTTTGTTTGCATATTATTCACATAATTATTCTCTAAATTGCCATTGCGTTCTTACTCTTAGCTTGTCATAGCATTTCCATTATCGCACACATCATTATTCCTTCAAATTACCACTGTATTCTTATCAGTATTTTTTCCATAACATTAATCATACTCATTATAATAACTCGACCATTTTATACCTAATCAATCCCTGTGGAGACGATCTTACTTATCACTTTATTACTTGGTTCGACATGTATACTTGCACAATTCACATATCATTTCACATTGATAACTCTTGAAAAGAGTTATATTACAGGCCTTTAAACTTGATTAATTTTCTGTACTTAAGTGGATATATTTTATTTTTTTTATATTTTTATAACATTACATCATGAAGCTTGGACTATGCTTTCAACGTTACTATATGTCACTTTTGTTGGTGGAAGGAAAGGAATTGTTTGTGTTTGTAGTAGGTGTAGGAAGGAGACAAAGAAATGAATGAGTGAAGTATTGCCATGGAAAAAGGTTGGGTAGATTGTCAGCATAAATGCCATGGACATTCCAGGAAGATGCTAACGTAACACTTAGTCCTAGTCACTCTCAGCCAGCTGGGTGTGTACTAGATAAATCCACCTAAAAAAGAGGGAGAAAAAATGTGTGCTGAGAGAGGGGACCTCCCTCTAAAAGAGGAAAGAGAGAATACACTATAATTGAGGAGTGATTCTTCTTCTCCAAAAAACTCGTGTGAAAAATTAGAGAAATGAAGAGAGGGCAGCAGCTAAAGCACAGAAAGCAGAGGCACAAGGAGGGGGACGAAGTATTCAACGCTGGGTCTTGCACAGTTTTTCAACACTAGAGGTAGGAGCTAATTTGGTGAAAGCTTTCTACAGTTCTTCCTTTATTATCTTGATTAATTTATGTGTATTTTTAACTGTTAAATGAGGTTGTTTAATGATACCTTTATTTTGGATGTTAATGTCCAACCCATGAGCTAATCTCATCGGGTTGGAATTACTTGATGAATCTTTATTTCCATTAATGATCATGTAGTATCGTGACTAGATCTACTGTTTCATTCGATTTATGTTATTTTGAATGCATACATGCAATCTTTAGACATAGATGGATGTATGGTATGTTCACAAACTTGATTTAATTCTGAAAAGGTTAGACTAGTTGGATTGTGATCGAATGATACAAGTGAGTACTTGAAAGAATATTTATCGCACTCTAGACATAAAGTTGCACTCTGTACAGAGTAAGGAAAAAAACATTGGGTACCTTCTTTAAAGCTTGTAGACATACAAAGCCTTAGGAATAGTAGCTTGAAGTCTGACTCTCGAAAGAAGCAGACTACTATAGCTAGAATTTGAACAGTAGACTAGTTATAACTTTTTCATGGTTTTATTGTGTTTTAAGGATGTAATTTGAGTAATTCCAACCTTCCCATTCAACAGTGTTTTTCCTCTTAAATTTGTCTTATTACATCGCCATAACATTTTAAGCTAGTTATTTGTTTGTAATATTGCATACATGATTATCCTTTACAAGTTTGTTATTTTGTTTTTCTTACCATAGCCTGATTCATATAGTTCATAGTGAAAACTCAACCAAATTAATCCTAACTTTTGTATTAGTTTGCAATGCTTGTGTATATGTTGTTGATATATGTTTTATGAGTTTGGTTCTTTTGGGAATTGTATGTTATAAGTCATGTTGATTGGGTTGATATATGATATGATGTGGTAGATAATGTTGATGGTCTTGATGTTTGAATGAATGAAATGTATGGTTTGGTTAAGGTTGAATGCAAATTTAATGATGATTGAATTATGGTGTCAATGAAGGGACATTGGTTAGGCACACAGGTTGTATGTATTTGACATGTTTTGACTTGTTCGAAGGTGTTTTTGGTGGTATTTAAAGGTTGGTTTTAGGCTTCGCTTTGTACCCAAGATAGGGTTGAAAATTGCCTTATTTTAAAAGTAAATTTTGGTGCACACGGCCTCTCACATGATCGTGTGTCACACATAGCCTATCCACACAATCGTGTGTCTTATTGTTTCTAGGTGTAGGTTTCACACGGTCTGGTATATGGCTGTGTGTTCTAAAACAGTTTGCCACATGGCCTGGGACACGGTTGTGTGTGAATGTTTCAAAAGTTACACGGTCTATCACACGGTTAACCACATGGCCATGTCCCCGTGACACACGGCCTGGGCTATGTTACATGGCCATGTGACCCTTGTTTTCAAAAGTTTTCATTTTTTCCAAAATTTTTTGTATTGTTTCAAAATGATCCTCGAACGTTTCCTAACTACTTTTAAGACCTTGTAGGCTTGGTTTAAGGCCCATAAGTTGCATTTTTATTATAAATAAAATGTGTTTTGATCATTGTAATTATATTTTAATAATTGTTCCTATTTAATGTTAAATGTTTCTAATTGTACTGTAATACTCTATAACCCTAATCTGATAACAGAAACGGGTTAAGGGTGTTACAGTGCAAGATTAGGATGTATGTATGTATAAGTGTGTGGGGGAGAAGCGAATTCTCCTCAATCAATTTATAACCTTCTTCTTCCTTGCACTGTTTTCTTTAGTTGTTTCAAAAAAGTGGAGAACTTAGGGGAGCCCTGCATGGAGTTAAAGTCTAGAAGTAGAGAAATTGAGAAGCTGGTAAGCTTCATAACCTTTTGTGATCAAGAATTAGGGAAAGAAGGAGGGCAATGACTCTTAATAGGTTTCTATAAATTGGGTTCTGGGTTTTAAGGTTTAAATGTCTTCAAATTAATTGAGATAAACGGTTGACATGTTTAGATGGCAAGACAAAGGAGGCTCTGGCATTGGGCCAATGCCAAACTAAGCTAACAAGGAATAATTATTTAAGGTGAGTTTCTGTTCTCTACCTTTGGGTGATTGATAAAAAATGTGTTGTGAATGTTCTGAGTTGTTTGACTATGCTGTGATAAGTGATCATGGTAAATGAGAATGTTGTGGATGCATACCCTTGTACAAGTATAATTGTTGAATGTCAAATGAAAATCATATAACATTTTATGTGTTTTGTGATAAGAACTTTGCTTTGTGTGTAATGCATGTATATATTATTTACTGGGTACGGAGGGATATACCATGACGGGGTAGATGGGGCTAGGAATAATAGGCGAAATGGAAGATTTGGCGGATTGTAATGGGTATACAAGAGAGTTTGGGCGGCAACAAGAAAATGATATCAACTGGCTTGCTAAAGTGACACCTTGGCAACGGTCTATCAACATTATGGAGCAACATCTCGATGATGGTTATTGATTGGCTCGTTAGAACAACACTGTGATGACGGTCTATCGAATGTTTGGAGCGACACCGTGACGACGATTATTAGGTTCGTACGAGGCGCAATTTTGGAAGAGGTTGAATAATTCCTCAGAATTAGGAGTCCACCCAGACATGAAACATGGGTTCATAATGTGTAAAATTGTATCTCGGTTATGGAAACATATGGAGTTCGCCAGGACATTAAACATGGGTTCATAATGTGAAAGATCGTAGCTTGGCTATGACAACATATGAGGTCGGGAGACAAGTCAAACCAAGTAAATCGTAAATTATCTTGGTTAAGAAAGTGAGGTTGGGAGATAAGCGAGTATTAACCAATCAATTAATTAGTTATAGGCTGGGAGGTAATAATTGGTTAATCGTAGCTAATCCACCCTAAAACCCTAATTTGAAGTTAATTACAAACCCTAAAATGAGTTAATCTTCCTAATTGGTTTATTGATTTAAGTTGTTTGTTTATTTTTTATTGTTTATTTATTTTAGTTATTTAAATTCTCTTTGTAATCTATTTTATGGTTTATCATAATATACGATTTAATTAATAATATTTAGACTTATTATTGTAAAAAGGTTTTTGTAGGTTTATTCCATCCTCCCTTGGGTATGATCCTCGAAATACTTCCTAGTGTTTCTTTATACTAACTATATTACAATTTGACTCGTGCCCTTACAGACACCGCCAATCTAAATTATTATATATTTTTAGTGTTATATTTTACTATAATGATAACTCGTTTATAGGCAGTCAAGTCCACCAGGACGGTGATCTAGTAAGCTGGCAGGGCACAAAATGGGACATCGATTGATAGCTCATGCGATGGGTAGCGTAATAGGGTAGGCGGGATGGGTTTGAGTACGTGTATAAATGGGCTATTATGAGAATTTTCTAATTTACGGAGATAAGGAAATAGGTAGGAACGTCTACAAAGGCGAACATGCTAATAAGGGAATCCGCCAAACTACGACATTGTGAGAAATTAGTATAAGTTATTTTAACATGTCAGATGCAATGTAGGATATATTGTATTAGAAGTACTTAAACATCCAACTGGTTGAGCCCGCTAGAGATTGAGAAATAAACCTGGGCTATGTTACACGGTTGTGGGACCCCTGTTTTCAAAATTTTTTATTTTTTCAATTTTTTTTTCAAAATGATCCCCGAATATTCCTTAACTACTTTTAAGGCCTCAAAGACTCGGTTTAAAGCCTGTAAGTGCATTTTATTTATAAATAAAATGTGTTTTTGATCATTGTAATTATATTGGAATAATTATTCTTGTTTAATGTTAAATGTTTTTAATTGTACTGTAATACTTTGTAACCCTAATCCTGCGACGGAGACGGGTTAAGAGTGTTACAGTGCAAGATTAGAAGATATATATATATATATATATAAGTGTGTGAGGGAGAAATAAATTCTCCTCAATCAGTTTATAACCTTCTTCTTCCTAGCACTGTCTTCTTCAATTGTTTTGAAGAAGAGGAGAACTTAGGGGAGCCCTACATGGAGCTGAAGTTTAGAAGTAGAGAAATTGAGAAACTAGTAAGCTTTTTTACATTCTTTGCTCGAGAATTAGGGAAAAAAGAAGCGCAAAGACTCTTAATAGGTTTCTGTAAATTGGGTTTTGGGTTTAAAGGTCTTTGAATTAATCGAGATAAATGGTTGACATATTTAGATGCTAGGAAGAAAGAGGCTCTGGCTTTGGGCTAAAGGCAAACTAAGCTGACAAGGTGATTTAAGGTGAGTTTTTATTCTCTACCTTTGGGTGATTGATAAAAATTATGATATGAATGTTCTGAGTTGTCTAACTCTATTGTAATGAGTGATCATGGTAAATGAGTATGTTGTGGATACATACCCTTGTACAAGTATAATTGTTGAATGTCAAATGAAAATCATTACTGTGTGTTTTGTGATAAGTACTTTGCTTTGTGTGCAATGCATGTATATATTATATGCAGGGTAGAGAGGGATGTACCATGATGGGGTAGATGGAGCTAGGAATAATAGGTGAAATGGAGGATTGAGCAGATTGTAATGGGTACACAAGGGAGTTTGGGCGGCACCACAGAAATGACATCGACTGGCTTGCTAGAGTGACACCTTGAAGACACTCTATCGACTTTTTGGAGCAACACCGTGACGACGATAATTGAGTGGTTCATTAGACTGACACTGTGATGATGATTTATCGAATTTTTGGAGCGACACCGTGACGACAATTATTAGGTTTTACGATGAGGCATCTTGAAAGAGGTTGAATAATTCCTCAGAATTTAGAGTCCACCAGGACATGAAACATGGGCTCATAATGAGTAAGATCGTAACTCGGCTATGGCAACATATGGAGTCCCCTAAGACATTAAACATTGGTTCATAATGTGAAAGATCGTAGCTTGACTGTGGTAACAATGAGGTCGGGAGATAAGTCAAAATGAGTAAATCGTAATTTATTTGGTTGAGAAAGTGAGGTCGGGAGATAAGCAAGGATCAACCAATCAATTAATTAGTTAGAGGCCAAAAGGTAATAATTGGTTAATCGATAGCCAATCCATCCTAAAACCCTAATTTGAAGTTAATTACAAACCAGGAAATGAGTTAATCTTCCTGATTGGTTTATTGATTTAAATAATTTATTTTTTGTTGTTTATTTATTTTAGTTATTTAATTTCTCTCCGTAATCTATTTTATCATTTATTATAATATAAGATTTAATTAATACTATTTAGACTTATTATTATAAAAATATTTTCATAGATTTATTCCATCCTCCCTTGGGTACAATCCTTGAAATACTTCCAAGTGTTTCATTATACTAACTATATTACAATTTGACTCATGCCCTTACGGACACTCCCGTTCTAAATTTTAATATATTTTTAGTGTTATATTTTACTATAAACGATAACTTGTTTATAGGTTGTCAAGTCCAACAGGATGATGAACTAGTAAGCTGACAGGGCACAAAAAGAGACATCATTGGATAAATCGCACGATGGGTAGCATTACAGGGTGGACAGGACGCGTTTGAGAACATGGATGAATGGGCTAGTAAGAGAATTTGCTAATTTACATAGATAAGGAAATAGGTAGGAAAGTCTACAAAGGAAGATAGGTTAATAAGGGATTCCGCCAAACTACGACATTGTGAGAAATTGGTATAAGTTATTTTAACACGTCAGATGCAATGTAGGATTTATTGTATTAGAGGTACTTAAGTATCCAATGGGGTGAGCCCACCAGAGGTTGACGAATAAACTAGTATTAGGTAGGACCGTAAGATGAACAAATGGGTACAAATCTCGAGGGTCGGTGAGTAAGGGGTAGTAACAATTGAGTGAGTTTTGCCAAAGGCTATCATTGGTAAGGAGTTTGTCGAGATTTTACTAAAGTTGTGGATCTCTATTGAACCTAATTTGACATAGGGAAATCCTCAGGCAGATATCTGCCATAGAAGTGTTATAGCAAATGTATCGAAAGGGAAAGATCCTGTGGGAAATCCTACGGAGAGCAAGACCGTACAAAAAGTGAATGTTTAGCCAAATGGCATATATGGGGTTTCAAGTGAAGATGTTAGAATTGGGTCTTCCTTAAGGAAGTGTATATGCGAGGGATAAGTCTAAAGAAGAGAATTATTGGGGTAATAATGTGACCATATGTCAAGATTAGTGTAGGAAAAATGAATTAGGGCAAGGACGCACCATTGAGGTGGTGACAACGGCAAGTCCACTGGTAGAAGTCAACAATTTGAATGAATAGAGTATGTAACTATCTTTAAAGAGACAATCCATGAAGAAGGATATGGGGATGTGTGAGGAAATTGTACAAGATCAAATCCTAGAAGAAGTTGTTATTGGAAGAGCACATCCAATTCTAGACCAGGAACTAAGTTTGCCCAACAAATGACTTAATGATTTCATGGCTTGGGATACGCCAACAAGACGATGTAAATTCTTAATGATGCACAGGGAGTTATAAATTTTATGATTATATACATTTCATTCTTAGAGATGTAATACTTATGTTATTGGTTGTACAAAATCTAACTAAGTTTATCTAAACTTACGATTGTATGTAGGATCAAGATTAATGAAGTTGTAGAGGAAGGAACCAAGCTAGACATTGCCAACATTGCGTGAAAATTGCAGAAGTTGTAACATGCATATAAGGAGGCACCCTTAAAGGCAATGTCTTGGGGATCAAGCTAGATATCCCTGTACTAATTCTTCTTTAATAATTTATAAATAACTGACATAATTAATTCAATATAAATTTCGTATGAATGTCATTAGTAGAAGTTAAAATTTTGAATAATATATTATCTCATTATGTGATGAACATAGTTTAGGAATTTGTAGAGATAATAGAGTGGTTGTAACAATTTGGTACCCGTATTTTATTGGTATCAGAGCTTTAGTTTAGTCGTGAGTGTGCAGGAGACTATTAGAAGGCATTTCAGGCTAATATTGGATGTTATGTCTCCGCATGGGAGATTGAATGTCGCAAAATAAGGAGCAAAATAAAACACGAAATAGGGGTGTTTTGATCTGCACAATCAAACATAAAGCTCGAGAACGTTAGCTAAACTAGGGTTAAGGACGACGATTACCTAAAGGCTATAAAGAGGCTTTGTTGGCACACATTATGGACACCATTCCATTAGCTCCGATTCTTTTATTAGGTTTTTTAATATGTTTTCTTATTTCTCCTAGGTTTTCATAGTTTAGTTTATTTGTTTCTTCAAGAGATCTGATTGTAAAACAAAATCAACTTCTATGGATTCGTATTATTCATTAACAATCTAGCTTTCTTAAACTTTCTATTCCGCTTCATTCCCCATGATCAATTCTTCCATTCTTTCCATGTCATTTATTAAAGCCATGAGGAACTAATCCTTCTATGGGGGATTAGTGAGTGGAGGTATGATCTCTTAATTGTTTTGTAGGGTTACTCAATGGATCAATTATTTGAGAAAAAAAAAAACATGAAACAAACCCTAGGCTTGACAACCCTAAGAAGTCATCAAGGTGGAATTAACCTAGAATTGGTATTGCCCATCTGTGAACACCTTTACCCCAAGCCACTTTGGAATGTGAGGTTGGAAGATAAGTAGTTCTTGCTGACTTGTTATGTTGGTCATAGATCGGAAGATCCTGCTAAGGTAGCGACTAGTTGGTTGATGAGAACATGAGACAACAGTTAATTTGGATTGCTGAAGCGAGCTAATCACCCATTCTCAAATTTCATTCACTCTATTTATATTTATCTTTGGAAATTTTAATTTATTTTTTTATGTTATCTTATTTTATTGTTTTACAAACCCTAAACATATTTCTTATTTTAATCTTGTACTATAATTGACCTAAAGTATTAATTAGATTTTTAATTATTTAGGTTAAGATTGATTTAATACACGCCTCCCTTAGGTATGATCATCAGAGTACTCACCTACTTCCTTGTAAAATATATTTACAACTCGACCCATATACTTGCGGATACCGCCTCATAACTCTCTATTACAGTATTCACACTTTGGATGTTAGTACATCCGGAGGCAGTCATTTGTCAAAGAAAAGGGCCTCTTTTTGACTCTACATACCTAAAATCAGTTTTAGCACAAGCCTTTTTGAGGGCCCATCTCGCCCCACACTCCGCTGATAGCATGGAGAGAAAACCTGCAAGCTTGATGAGAGTGGGCCTGTGAATGTCAAAAGAAGGGAAGAAGGATAAACAAACTCCTCCAATTCTTAGGAAAGCTTTCTATGCTGTCTTTGTTAGAAAACAAAAGGATAGAAGGGATATTGGCCCGTGCCAAGATGCTTCTACCAGGAGATGAAGATTTGGGCTCCACCTGAAGGGGGAGTATGATAGAGGGTACCTATGAGGGAAGTATGAGGAACTTGGCGGTGAGTACCGGAATCCACAGGAAGTGGAGCTAAAGTGGTAGCGAGATGGTCCATAACATTAATGGACTTAACATGAGGTTCGATAAGGACTGGAGGAAGGAACAGATGGCGTGTTGTAGAGTTGGATGTTGGGAATGTTGTCATGGGCTCTAGAGGAGTAGGGGATTCACTGACTTCCTATAAACGTGTTATCGTTTATAGTTAAAATATCACACCAAAAATATATTAAATTAAATCAGCTGCGTCTACAACTGTACGAGTCAAATTGTAAACTGTACGAGTCAAATTGTAATATAGTAAAATTTACAACGAAACATTGGTAAGTATTCCGAGGATCGTACCCAAGGGATTGCATATTGGAGAAACTATTATTAAATTAACTATAAAAAATAATTACTAATCTAATCGAGTCACGAATTAGTAGTGTTAGTCCAAATTAACAAAATTTTTAAACTAATTAAATTATTAAACCTAAACTAATCTTACCGAATTTCCTATTCCTAGTGTCAACAATGCGAGCCTCTAGCCTATGATAGATTAAATCCCTAATTAATAAACAGAAGATTAACTAAATCTAAAATTTAGGTTTTAATATGAATTAGCTATTAATTAACTAGTATTACCTCTTAGCTTCTACTAATTAATTAGTTGACAAATACTCTCTTATCTCCCAACCTCACTTTCTCTATCAGGATAAACTACGATTTACTCAGTCAAACATATCTCCTAATCTCATTTAACCTATGAGTACTTCCTAGGGTTGTCAAGCCTAGGGTTTAGGAAGGTGCAATCTATACTAAACAATCCAATTATGAACCCTTATTCTTTTATTAATTAATCAATTCAATAATCGAAACATGCAAGATATAAATAAATCACAAGATTTATTCTAATTTTCATACAAACATTAGTTGATTAGGCTAATGAAATATGAATAAAAGAATAAAATAGAAGTGGGGAGAGAATGCTCATTGATATTATATCGAAATGGATCCAGAGTAATCTTTGCTTGTAATTGTCTTAACATCGGACTAGAAAAGTTTCAACTAAGCAGACATAAGAGAAAAAAAAGCTAAAAATTGTGTTTAATGAATTGACTGATGCCTTAATTTGTGTACAGAAGCCTTGTATTTATAGGCTAAAAGATGTGTACTTTATGCCCAGTATGCCCTTGATACATTGGGTGCAAGTAAGAAATAAAATCTACGAGAATCTGCCAAAATACGGTTGCCGACATCAGCCTTGCTTGTGACCAACGTTTAGGCTATGGCTTAACATAAGGTACGTGTCATGCCATAGACTTCCTATGTCGTGCCATAATTTTTTTTATGGCTTAGAATGCTTTTGTCATGCTATGACTACTTGAGAAGCTTTTGCATCACTCGTCCCAAGTTTCTACGTCAATTAGGCCTACAATTAAGCCTCATGCACACTTAAATACACAAATTAATCCTACCTAAGGCTCGTGTTGGCCTAATAGGTCATCAACTCTAAAAAATATGTTAAAAACACTTATTTTTTTATTAAATTTTAATCTTAACTACTAAATATCAAACACATAAGATTAAATGTTAAATTTCCTAGAAAACAAGATCCTTAAGTGCAGAAATAGACCAAAATAACTACTACATTTAAAGGTAGGTCATGAAAGATAGGTTGCTTGCCATGTCTGTGGTGGGAAAACCTATTGCCATTGCTCTCCCCAGCACTTGAGGACCCCCTTTCGAGTCTCAACCTCTTGCAGCTATTGTGACCATCTCGTATTCTTAAATCCACCGCATCCAAGGTTTGTTGTGCACTCTCAAATAAAGCCTCTACATCCATGACACCGGGCTGAGATAGGGGTGAGGGGGCAAAAAATGAGTAGGACCTATAGTATGACCAACGAGGTTAGCAACATTTTCAACTAAGTCTATTCGATGACTCACCCATAAATCCCGGAGTTGAGGAAAGCCAATGGCAATGAGGAGAATAATAGATGTTGCAGAAGAAATTAGTGGGCTCCCTTCATTTCCCAATGAAAGCCTGGGCTAACTCATTATCAGCCCCAAACAGCCATGCCACTTTAGCAGATCGAACCATCTTGAGGCTCACACCAAAATAAAGGTTTCATGTCTTCCAACCATTCGAGCTCCTCCCTTCAAATCAAAAGTGAAAGTTATTTCTAAAGTAGGGAGCCTTTTTAACTTCAAAGATATTTCTCTGTGTCCAAGGGCTGGGATTGGCAAAAAGTAGAGCCTATTGGAATGGACTACTTTGTGGGAAAATTGAAGCCGCTGGTGAGACTACTTTTAACCATAATGAATTTATTTTGATCTAGACAAAGTTTTGGAGCCCAATCCTTGAGTATGGGCTTGCAATCTTGATGAACATTAAAGTAGACCATCCCAACTGTAGGCCCCTAAGTTAGAACCTTCAATCAATAGAAGCACTAAAAGATGCCAAGCATGGGTGTCTCATTCTGGCTACTGCAGTGTAGGAAGTACGCCATCAGGGTCTACCAGGATAGGTTAGTCAGTTGCCCTGGCACAATCCCATATTTTTCAAGTACAATACAAAAGAAAGGATGTAGTGGAAAATGAAAGCTAGCTAACCACCTATAAATAGGTTATAGTTTATGGTGAAACATAACACCAAAAACATATAAGAATTTAGACTAGCGGTGTTTACAAGTGTACGGGTCAAATTGTAATATGATTAATGCAACGAAACTCTTGGAAGTATTCTAAGGATCGTACCCAAGGGATGATGGAATAAATTTATGAAAACTTTTTTATAATAATAAGTCTAAATAATACTAATTAATTAATATATTACAATAAAATAAAAAATAGATTAATGAGATAAAAATAAGTAACGAAAATAAATAAGAAAAATAAAGAAATGACTTAAATCAATAAACCAATCACTAAGATTAACTCGCTTCAGGGTTTGTAATTAACTTCGAATTAGGGTTTTAAGGTGGATTAGCTACCGATTAACCAATTATTACCTCCCCGCCTCTAATTAACTAATCAATTGGTTGATACTCACTTATCTTTCGACCTCACTTTCTCAACCAGGATATATTATGATTTACTCGGTTTAACTTATCTCCCAACCTCATCTAGCATATGATAACTTTCTAGGGTTATTAATCCTGGTGGTTTAAGAACACATAATCTATACCAAGTAACCTTATCGGGAAAATCTTAAATCCTCTGTTAATCACATCCAGATCCACTCGTTAATCTCCCGTAAGGGATTTAGCCACTCATGTTATTCATAATTTCAACTCCAATTAAAGAAATCATGTGAAGAACACAATTGAATCGGAAGAGAAACAATATTTGAATAATTGTGAATTGGAATCGAATGGAGAACGGAGTAGAAAATCGATTGATTGGAATAATGAAATAGGCGAAGAAAAGATAAACTAAAATACCTTAATAGAATAAATAAACTCTTAGATCAAAATCGGTTCCTAGAGGAAAAACAAATAGCTATGAAAAGCTGAAAGAAAATTAATCTAATCCATCTCATAAACTAATAGGGCTTTTGAGTCTGTCTAGGATGACTTTAATTAAGTAAAACCCTTAATGTCTTATTTATAAAAGTGTTAGAAGACCAAATTAGGTCTTCGACACATCCAAAGTCTTCATATAAAGTTGGTCGCGTCATACAAGGGTTATCGCGTGACACGACATGTGATTTCTACCTTGTGTCATTCATTTCGTGATTTGACATATCGAGAAGCTGGTGCATGACTCATCCCTTGCTTCCACATCAATTAGGCCTATAATCCTTCATCCTACACACTCAATTGAACATATTATAACTACCTAAGGCCCGTGTCGACCTATATGGTCAAAACACTTATAAAATGTGTTAAAAAAACACTTATTTTAATAATATTTAATCCAAAGTGCTAAATATAGAAAACATAATATTAAATACTAATTTGCATAGAAAACAAGCTCCTTAAGTGCGAAAATAATCTAAATTGACTACTACATTTGATGACAGGTCACTGGCTCTAACAAGTACAGTGGAAGAATGAGGCCCTCACTAGAATCACTCATACGCCTCTCCTCAAGGATGATTTCAAAGTGGAATGTGAAGTTTGGAAACAATATACCATTAGTTGCCTAGGAACTTACCATCTCTTCTTGAGTGGTTAACCATCTAGACAGTGATATTCCCACTAAAGTACTAGTTCTTAAGGATTGGGAATCACTATCATCTTCAATTATAGAGATTCTTTAATTGCCCCTCTGTAACACCCCCTTACCCTTATTCGTCACCGGAATAGGATTACGGAGCATTACCAGTCAATACAGTTCAATTACGGTCATTAATTAAAATAATTGTTTACACTTATCATAAATTTAACATATCGTCCCTTTAATGGGCCCTCGAAACCCAATATGAGCAGTAAAATTAATTCGGGACTAAATTAAAATCACTACGAATTTTTCTCAAAATTTCAAAATTTTCCTTATGAATAGTACCTACACACCCGTGGGGATTGCCCATGTGACTCACACGGCCGTATCATTAGATCACACGGCCATGTTACTAGGTCACACGGCTGTGTTGAGAGCCCGTGTACCTTTCTCACTTGAAAGTATTAAGGTGCAATTTTTACATGGCCAGTGCACACACCCATGTGCTAGGCTGTGTGGACTCAAAATGAGTCTTAAACGACAAATTTACCTACCCTGCAATTTAAGATACTAAACATTCCAATAACCATTCATTCAATTACTTTAAATCACATTCAAACATATTTAAAACATGTCAAATTAGATATTTTATGTGTCTATATGATGAATATTTTAAGTATTTCACATACATTATCAAATAGTTCAAATTCTTACCAAATAAGACAATCCCTACCATATACTATTACTAAATCTAAATTTACTTATTTCATCCTTACATTGACAATCCGAAATGACACACATAGACATTTTAGGTACATGCTGTTACTAATAATTAATATACCTCATCACGTTGAGTTCGGGATCGGCCTAGAATGCTGATTCAACGATCTGACTTTAACTTATCCTGCGCACGGAAACAAACCGTACGCTGAGTATGATCTCAGTGGTATTTCTATAATCCAAACACTTAATAATATGAAAATATAACATTCACTTAAAAATCATATAACAATCAGAATTATATAATTGTTAAATTCTTAGATAAATCCTTTATAACTCAATTAATTCTTTCATCTACTAACCCGTATAATTTTCCACAATATGTTCACAATTCACTTGAACAATAATATTATTCACTTATATCTCATTTAGAGTTACATAATTCATGTGTTTCAATCATGTTTTAGTTCACTGTTCTATATCAATAAATAATATTCAACAATTCACATTTCAATCAGTAATTTATTTTATTCCAAGCTCAATATTAGTCAATATTTTTCAATATCATTCAATAACAATCAATTATTCAGTAGCAATCAGTTATTTAGTAACAATCAGTTATTCAGTAACAGTCAGTAATTCAATACCTTTATTCACCCCTATTAATATGACTCGGACATTGACGGATACACGGATCCAACCAACACACCAGTACAGCACTCAGTGCCTTATCGGATTTGCCAAAGTAAACAGTAACAGTACGGTACTCAGTACCTCATCGGATTAAATCGAAGTAAGAGTAGCAGTTCAACACACATGGTGCCTCATCGACTCGAAGTCGAAGTAACAGTACGACACTTATAGTACCTCATCGACTCAAGGTTGAAGTATCCCTGAACACTTCCAATCCTATGGCATGCCAACTATATTCGACATAGCCCGACACTGTTAATAGGGTATTCAATTCACTTTTAGTTTTTCAACCAATACACATTTCAATTAATCACATATATTCTCAATTTAATATAATTCACTTTACTTTTCAATAATAATTACTAATACTTACCTTAATTTCTTACAATAACATATAAACCAAAATATAACAATTAACAATTCAAATTCAAATTATAGAAATACAAACCGTAATTTTCGAGCTAACCTTCGTTGACTTTGCCTTTTCCTTTCTTAGCCAAGGTTTTCCAGAACAATGTTAGCTGTGGAAATTAAAACAATTTTCATAATCATTAATACAATACTAATTTACGTTTAATATTTAAATTTCTTATTCAATTTCTATTCAATTTCTACTTTAATTTCAATTTTAATCTTAACTAAATTCACTTACTTTTCTATCTCAATTCATACTCTATTTCTACTCAATTTTCAACCAAACTTAGACTTAACTATCTAAATTTCATCATAAAACCCTAATTTCAAAATTCTTACAATTTAGTCCCTACTATGCAAAACTAATAACTTCTTTTACAATTTAATCCTTTAATCAATTCTAACTAAAAATTCTATCAATTAAACCCCTAATTCACCATTTTGTTCAATATGAACTATATTTGAAAACCTATAAACTTCCAAAATATTAACTTAATTTCATCAAAACCTTGTGTTAAAACTTCAAAAACATCAAAATTAAGTAAAATGACTTAATTGACTTACCTTTTGAAGCTTAAAGCTTCAAATCCCTAATTTTTCCTTTTTCTTTTCTTTTTCTCCTTTCTTTCTTTCTTTCCCGTTTGCTATTTTGTTCTTTCCTTCTTTGTTTCTTTTGTTTTATGTTATATATATATATATATATTCTTTTATTTTATTAATTAACTTATTATATTATAATATAATAACATTAAATATCTTTTATATAATTAATCATATACATACAAATGTACACCATCAATACCATACAATTGTCATACTTTCAATATATTTACTAATAAAAATCTTCTAATATAATTATTTAATTAGTAATTATCTTTTACTTAATTTTCAAGTAAATAAATAAATACAATACAAATGTATATATTCACATTATTACAAGTGTTACTATCTAATTTGTTCATTACACAAAAATCTTACAATTTAATTATTTTATCTAATAAATATCTTTTACTAAAAAATATCACAAATGTATATATTTCTATTAACACACTTGTATTAAATCACTACCATACATTTGTCTTTATTTAACTTATTTCATAATATAATAATAACTAATATAAATTATAAATTAATTTAAAACCTTCAACATGCAAAATCTAATAAAAATCTTAGATTTTATCTAAGTTTGCCGCCTCATCTATGCTAAATGGCATATTTGTCATTTTGGTCCTTTCTACTTTCTATTAATCTATAATTAAACTTTTACCCCTTATTCAATTTAGTCCTTTTTCCTAATTACCCTTAATTTAAGCTAAATTCATCTAATTAAACTCTAACTAACCATTCAATTAACTTCGTAAATATTTTTAATAAATATTTACGAATTCGTTTTCCAAAAATGGAGACTCAAAAATACACTTTTTCGATAACCGTAAAATTCAGGTCGGTACACCCTCTGACTCCAAGCATCGGCGCTGGTGTCACCCCAAACATAATGATATAGTGTAAGAATAAAGAAAAGAAAAGTGAAGGATTACCTAAAAACTAGGAGGTGCTTACAGACAATGAGTAACTCCAGTAGAGGAAACAAAAAAAGAAGAAAGGAGTAGAAGGAAGAAGATTTAAGGTTCGAAAAGGAACTCAAACGACAAAGAATTGAGGGGAATTAATTTCAGACGAAATGTAATAGCCCGTTTTAAGGTCAAATCGAATCAGTGGTTTCGAGACCATAAATCTGAAGTATAAATATTTATTTTATTATTTCTTTAAGGTCTACAGTATGATTGAATGATTTTGTGAAAATTTCGTTAAGAAATTTAATCGATTGGATGTCCAATTTGACTAATAGGACTAAATTGCAATAGGTGCAAAATATGTTTGATGTCTAAAATTTTACCCATGTTGAATATTTGAATATTTTGATAATGGTAAAAAATGTATGTTTGATGCTAGGTAAACAACATTTACCATGTGATTTTTCATGAAAATTTCAAATAAGAACCTATTTGTAAAAGATGTAAAATGTGTGTGAAAATGTGAATAAATGAAAAACATGGACTGTTATGACCAAGGAATAGGTTCGGCTAGGCTTGGGTGTGATAAAATTGAATGAAAATCATTTTACGAGCCTAGGGACTAAAATATAAAAAGTTAAAAAGTTAGGGGCAAAAATGTAATCTTTGCCATAAGGTTTTTTTGGATTAAATTGAATAACGTGATGATTGAATGAGTTGAATGTGGTATTATAGATCAAGAAAGACGAGGTTTTAACCTAGACCGGGGAAAAATGAAAGTCCTAGACTAAATCGAATTATTAGCCATTATGTATCGAGGTAAGTTCGTATTGTAACGCCCTAAAATCCTAAGTATTTATTTTTGTATGTTCGTGATGCACAATTGCATGTCTGCTTTAGTGGTTAAGAGTCTGAGAAGTCTTGGGTTTAAGCCTTGGCTTGTGAAAAATTTTGTTTTTATATGAATGAACCCTGTCTCTAGTCAGTAGGCTTTTAAATAAATGTAGATATTTTATGTCAGAAAGGGCCTACTGGTCTAAGGGGATACGTGGCATGTTACTAATATAGAGGTCTTGAGTTCGAGTCTTGGCGATGGAGGGGAGTTGTAACGCCCCAATTTTTGGAAATTCTATGAATGACTGGTAAAATTTAAAATTTTGTGTTCTGTCTGCTTGATGAAGGTTTAATTATGATAGGGGGCCTCTAGAAGGCCCAAGCTTAGGTTAAAATCCAGTAATTTTAGGTGATTTTAATCCATAGGGAAAAAGGGGTTTTGGTTAACTGGGCTTTTAAGTATTAACTGGGTAAAAGAGGACACAAGGAAGCCTGTGGTAAGATGGCATGTGACGCTACTTAGGGGCTTTAGAGGTGGCGTGTGGATGACCAAGGAGGGCTAAGGTTCGAGTCACAAGGTAAGCAAATTAATGATATTAATTTTTATGTACAGAAAAGGTAAGCAGTGGAACTGAAGTGAAAGTCTGTCTGGAGAAGATTTAGGAGCTGATAAGGGAGAGGATTTAGGAGCTGATCAGGGAGAGGATTTAGGAGCTGATCAGGGTGAACTGTGTTGGCCGAATGGTGGACTCTTGAGAAGCAAGAGTTGGCCAGCCAAGGGATGCTTAAGGGGGGAAAATTTCGGCTAGGGTTAGTGCTAGTATAAATTCAGCATTAGTGGTAAGTGGTGCCGTTTCCTGACTATTCTCCTCTTCTTTTCTTTTTCTCTTCTCTCCATCCACTTATTCTTTTCTTCTTCTTTTCCCCATAGCCGAATCCTTCAACCACCCTACTCTATACCACCTTCCTTCCATTATTTTTAAGACTATAGCCGATTGCCTTAAATCCCGAAATCCTGAAAACTTGACTCCTTTTGTACCGATTTTTCCCTAGCCAAATCTCTTATTTTTCTCATCATCTTTGGCCGATTCTCTCAACCTCTAAACCCCAGGTTTCCGTCGACAATACCACAAGTAAAAACCCTCATATTTTATCTTTCTCAACACTTTTACAAAAAGCCGAAACTCCCACACTATCCTAGGGACACAGCCAAATACTGAAATCACTGAAGGCTCGACTTTTGTTATCGTTTGAGGGCATAGAACTGCATCAGAATCAAGTAAGAATTAAGGGGGAATGTTGACTGAAAGAATCGGTGGTAAGTCTTTCCAACTTAGTCTATCTTTCATATTTTAAGAAAAGCCGGAATCCCTAAAAGGTTAGGGAGGTTGTCGTTTTTGGACTTGTAGCCCTAAGGGGTTGTGATAATAGTATTATTTTGGTAATAGTGTGATTAAGATGATGTTGATCAAGGGCTTGGACAAGTGGAGCGAACGGATCTGGATCGAGACGCTATTTTCGCCAAAGGTAGGAACGCTAAGGCCTAAGGTGTTGTTGGCCGAATATGGTAAGAAGTTAATGTGTAGTTCGTTTCGGTAGTAAGATTAACGTGGTAGTATTATAATTGTAGGCATTTCGTGCGTCGATCTCGTCAGTGAATCGTCATAAAATAGGTGTGTAACTGACACTCTCTCATAGACTAGATCGGCAAAAGTCGAAAAGTCGAAATGCCGGAAAGTTGGTATTTTGGTAATTTACGAGTGTGCGAATGCTCGTAAGATAGTTGGGTTTGTATGTTTGGTATTCTGAAGGTAATAAACTGCAGTACGTGCGATTTCGTGCATTTTGATAATTTGGGCTTAATGGGCCAAAAATCGGGTTCATGGGCCAACGGGCTCAATTTGGTAAGTATGCGCGGTAAGTATTCTGATAGTACGTAAATGGATAGGATATGCATGAAAACCCTAAAGGTAGCTAAATTACTACAATACTCTTATGTATTGAAAATTACCATGATACCCCTAGGTGTAAATGACCAATATGCCCCTAGGGTTAATTTTGTCTGAAAACCATGTTGATTTAAATCTGTATGATGTATGCCATGAATGAATATTTGTTGCATGGGGACATGGGTTATATTATGAAGGAAGCGTCCTGGTGGCTATGCCACAATTATCTGATCTGGTGGCTTTGTGACATATATCTGTTCTGGTGGTTCTGCCACGATTATCTGTATCTGGTGACTCTGTCACATTATCTGTTCTGGAAGTTATGCTGCATATTTCTGTGGCGTGTAGCGGTTGGGTGGGTCGAGTAGTCTCCCCACATGGTGAAAGGTTGGTATGGGGGTGCGTGTGGTTGGATATGGGTTGGGTTTTACATATACATGAAATATCTGATCTGATCTGTTATGGGCCTATGGGCGTAATTCTGTATTCTGTTCTGGGCTAAGGCCAATCTATTCTATTTCTGTGGTTTGAACTGATATGGGCTATGGTTGGGTTAATTTTACACACTGAGTTTCCCCAAACTCATCCCCTACTTTCATCCATGCAGGTAATCCCCAACCATAGTGGGCTTGGAGCCGCGAGGGATTCGGAGTGGCCACTCGTTCTGCAATATGGATTTCTTCTGGTGATTTGGACTTCAATTTTCTTTACTTTGATGATTTGGGTTTTGTTATGTAATAAGGCCGCTTAGGATTATTTTTTTTTGGGTTTTGATTTATAACTTATCATGATGATCTTAAATTATATTAACTATCAAAATGGGCTAGATCTAGGGTTCGTTTTCCAAAAACATGAACTGATTTCAAAGTAACACGATTACAAACAAGGCTTCTGCTATGATAATGTTTTGCAAATTTAAATATGTTTTTTTTCTAAAATAGACATAATTACAATGGTAACTCAAAAATATTCGCGATGTTAGAGTGTGGCAATAGCGGTGTGCATGTCTAGGATTAGATCCGAAAGAGCTTGGTACTTAAGCAGTTCGATGGACTCACCTCCTCTTTTCTGGTTTCCTACCTGGTGCACAGCTTCCATTCACTTTAAAACCCTTAATGAATTAATCCTTTGAACATCAAGTACGATTTTTTTGAACTTAGAATGGAAAAATGTTTTTAACGTTTTGATGTGGCACGTCGGATCCGATCATAATGTCTGGGCCGGGTTTGGAGTGTTATATTTAGTGGTATCAGAGCCAAGTTGCAACAACTCGACTGTGGAATGGGTTTACAAAAACGAAGATTTCAAAAAAATCAGTTTTAAAATCTGGACTTCTGAAGGTGGCATTCCGAATCTCTGGCCCAAGCCTGTAAGTATCATTCTGAATTTCTCTGAATATTTTTCTGGATTACTTACCTGTACTGAAACTCAGCTAGGATGCTCTAGAATGGATGATACTAATACCCTAGGAAAATTTGATAAGAGACTGAAACTGTAGTTAGACTTCGATTCTGCGAGAACAATCTCTGAAATACTGTCTGATTCATAAAACATCTGTAATAATCACTGAAATACCGGATTAATGCATAAAATTCGTAAAACAGATAATACGATATAAATATAAGAGCCACTCGTGGAAGAGGCCGTGGACGTGGCCGAGGAAGGGCTCGAGCGGTATCTTCGTCTTCGGGACATATGCCGGCGGCAGATGCACCTGTACCATCGGCAACAGAAGTAGATTCACATGATCGTGGTACCGGGGATGACACCGTGTCGTAGGCAATGCTTCGTGTTCTGGAAAGGGTTACCGAGGCAAGTACGGGCAACGGAGTTCGGGGGTCTATTTCGGAACGACTCCGGGCCAACCGAGTGGAGATTTTTAGGGGTGTGTCTGGTATCGCCCCGAATGTCGCAGAATATTGGTTGGAGGCCACAGAACGAATTATGGATGACTTGGATTACTCTGTGGAGCAGAAACTGAAGGGAGCCGTATCGTTGCTACGGAGCGAGGCTTACCAGTGGTGGCTCACCGTGAGAGAAGGAACCCCAGCTGAAAGGGTAACCTGGGAACTGTTTAAGACGGCCTTTAAAGGCAAGTATGTTGGCGCAAGTTATGTGGGCCGCCGCAGGAAGGAATTTTTGAATCGGTGCAAGGAGGTAAGACAGTTCTGTAGCAGTGCAGGCCGAGTTTACGAGGTTGAGCCAGTATGCCATGGGCATAGTTGCTACAAAATATGAGCGAAGTGTGCGCTTCGAGGATGGTCTTAGGGATGACCTGAGGGTGTTGATTGCTCCGCAGAGGAGCGAGACTTTGCGGTCTTGGTGGAGAAGGCAAAGATAGCCAGAGGAGGTTAAGCGGGCTGAAAAGCGAGAATCGGAGAAGGATCGAAACCATTTTCGGAAGGATTCAGACCTCGGGTGGTGCTAATAGGAATGTTAAAAGAGCAAGAGTAGAGAAACCGATTCGAGCGATTAGACCACCAATCTGTGGAGACTGTGGTAAGGTACATTTGGGCGAGTGTAGGAAACGTTCCGGTGCTTGTTTCCGATGCGGATCTATGGAGCATAAAGTTAAGGATCGCCTACGAGAGAGGCGTCGAGCTCGGGTTCTTTGTCGTGATGCAGGGTTGTTCAACCCATGAGAGGTGGACCACAACCACCGAGAGGATGTGGACAAGGTAGGGGTGGAAACGAAAATGGCCGAGGTCGAAGGGCACCTGGCAGGGGTGTCAGAAATGCTGAAGCTCGACAGCCAGCTTTGGTGTATGCAACTCGTCGTCGTGAGGAGGGCGACGCACCTGACGTCGTAATTGGTACGTTCTTGGTTTCTGGCATGCCATATACTGCTTTAGTGGATATTGGATCTACTCATTCTCATGTTGCATGTGCCATATCTGGGTCGTTGGGTATGCACTCTGAGAAGATTGTGAGTGGGGTATCTGTGATAAGTCCTTTGGGTCACTCGGTTAGGATAGACAAACTGTATAGGAATGTACCCTTAGAAACTCAAGGCAAGGTTTTTCCTGGAGATCTGATGGAGTTACCGTTCAGAGAGTTTGACCTCATTCTGGGAATGGACTGACTTGTTAAGCATAGGGCGGCTTTAGATTGTGCTGCTAAGTGAATGGTATTAAGGACCACGAAGGGTGAAGAGGTTATGATGATAAGCGAGCGAAGGGATTATTTTTCTGATGTGGTGTCGGCATTGAGGGCCGAAAAGTGGATTCAAAAAGGTTGTGAGGCCTATTTGGCATTTGTAAGCCAGTCGGAAGAGAAGGGATTGATAGTGGAAAAGCTCAGGACCGTAAAGGAGTTTCAAGATGTTTTTCTAGAGGAGCTTCCAGGATTACCTCCAAACCGAGAAGTGGAGTTTGGAATCGACTTGTTGCCTGGAACGGCGCCAGTGTCTATCGCACCGTATAGGATGGCACCGAAGGAGTTGGTGGAGCTAAAGGCACAAATTCAAGAGTTGTTGGATAGGGGCTTTATTAGGCCAAGCGTGTCTCCATGGGGAGCACCGGTGTTATTCGTGAAGAGGAAGGATGGTACAATGCGGATGTGCATTGATTATCGCCAGTTGAACAAACTGACAATTAAGAATAAGTATCCACTGCCAAGGATTGACGATCTGTTTGACCAGCTTAGGGGGGCTTCTGTATTTTCTAAGATCGACCTTCGATCCGGATATCATCAGTTAAGGGTCAAGGAGACAGATATCCATAAGACGGCATTCAGGACTCGGTATGGTCATTACGAGTTTCTGGTTATGCCATTTGGGCTGACGAATGCTCCTGCAGCATTTATGGATCTGATGAATCGGGTGTTTCAACCATTTCTGGACCAATTCGTAGTCATCTTTATTGACGATATTTTGGTATATTCTAAAACGGAAGCAAAGCATGATGAGCATCTCCGTATAGTGTTACAAGTGTTAAGGGAGAAGGAACTTTATGCAAAGTTCAGCAAGTGTGAATTCTGGTTGAGGGAGGTAACTTTCCTAGGACATGTGGTCTCTGCTGAGGGGATTAAGGTGGATCCTCGAAAAATTGAAGCGGTTTTGGAGTGGAAGCCGCCTAGGTTAGTATCGGAGATACGGAGTTTCCTAGGATTGGCAGGATACTACAGAAGGTTTGTGGAAGGTTTTTTAGTGTTGGCTGCACCTCTGACTAAACTCATAAGGAAAGGGGTACCGTTTGTATGGACTGAGTCCCAACAGGAAGCTTTTGAAAGGTTGAAGAAAGTTTTGACTGAAGCACCTGTGTTAATTCAGCCGGAGTCTGGGAAGGATTTTACTGTGTATAGTGACGCATCACATGTAGGTTTGGGCTGCGTGCTAATGTAGGAGGGTAAGGTGGTTGCATATGCATCACGACAGCTTAAGCCTCACGAGGGGAACTATCCTACACATGATTTGGAATTAGCAGCAGTGGTCTTTGCACTTAAGATTTGGAGACATTACTTGTACGGGGAAAGGTGTATTATATACACAGACAATAAGAGTCTTAAGTATTTGTTGACTCAGAAGGAGCTGAACCTTAGGCAAAGGAGATGGATTGAGTTGCTTAAGGATTATGACTGTTCAATCGAGTATCACCCAGGAAAGGCTAATCTGGTAGCTGATGCTTTGAGTCGTAGAACCGTATCTGATCTGAGAGCAATGTTTGCTCATTTGAGTCCGTATGATGATGGCAGTTTGTTGGCTGAATTGCAAGTAAGGCCAACCTGGGTGGACCAGATTAAGGAAAAGCAGTTGAAAGATGAGTCTTTGGTCGCTCGTTTTCAACAAGTTAAGGAAGGGGAAACTTCTGAGTTTAGTTTAAATGGTGATGGAGTTCTGTGTTTCCGAGGAAGAATTTGTGTTCCGAAGGATTTTGATCGAAGGCAGACAATATTGAAGGAAGCTCATGGGGGACTATGTGCCATGCATCCTGGAGGGAATAAGTTGTATCACGACTTGCGAGAATTGTACTGGTGGCCTGGACTTAAGCGAGAAGTAACGGAGTTTGTAGGAAAATGTCTAACATGCCAACAAGTGAAAGCTGAGCATCAATTACCTTCTGGACTGTTACAGCCGGTGAAGATACCACTTTGGAAGTGGGAGAGGGTAACCATGGACTTTGTGAGTGGGTTGCCGTTGACACCATCGAAGAAAGACTCGGTATGGGTGATCATGGATAGGTTGACCAAATCGGCCCATTTCATACCAGTACGTACCGACTTTTCACTTCAAAAGTTAGCCAAACTGTATGTGGTGGAGATTGTGCGACTTCATGGAGTCCCAGTTTTGATTATCTCTGATCGGGATCCCAGATTCACATCCCGGTTTTGGCAAGAGTTGCATGAGGCGTTAGGGACGCGATTGAAGTTCAGTACGGCTTTCCATCCCTAAACTGATGGTCAGTCGGAAAGGGTCATTCAGATTCTAGAGGACATGTTAAGGGGATGCGTGATTGACTTTCGAGGTAGTTGGGAGGACTACTTAACGTTGGCAGAATTTGCGTACAATAACAGTTATCAGGCGAGTATTCGAATGGCACCGTATGAAGCACTGTATGGTCGAAGGTGTCGTACACCTAGTTGTTGGACGGAGCTAGGGGAGCGACAAGTTCTTGGATCGGAATTGGTGGCTGATATTGAGGCTAAGGTCAGAATAATTAGGGACCGTTTGAAAGAAGCATCTGATAGGCAAAAATCGTATGCAGATTTGAAGCGTAAGGAGATTGAGTACTCAGTAGGGGATATGGTCTTTTTAAAGGTTTCTCCTTGGAAGAAGATATTGAGGTTTGGTAAGAAAGGCAAGTTGAGTCCGCGGTTCATTGGGCCTTATCGGGTTTTGAAGCGAGTAGGCCCAGTGGCTTATTAGTTGGAATTGCCTCCAGAACTAGACAGGATTCACGATATTTTTCACGTCTCCATGTTAAGGCGTTATCGTTCTGATCCTGCTCATGTCCTGCCAGTCACAGAAATCGACGCACAAACTGATTTAACATTCCAGGAAGAGCCGGTGCAAATATTGGATCGAGATGTTAAGGTTCTGAGAAGGAAATTTGTCCCCTTAGTGAAGGTGCTTTGGCGTAATCATGGCAGAGAGGAAGCTACTTGGGAGCCAGAAGAGGCGATCGAGAGCAATACCCTCATCGATTTGGACTGTAAATTTCGAGGACGAAATTTCTTTAAGGATGGTAGAATTGTAACGCCCCAATTTTCGGAGTTCTGTGAATGATTGGTAAAATTTAAAATTTTGTGTTCATGCATTGATGAAGGTTTAATTATGATAGGGGCCTCTAGAAGGCCCAAGCTTAGGTTAAAATCCAGTAATTTTAGGTGATTTTAATCTATAGGGGAAAAAAAAGGTTACAGTTAACTGGCTTTTAAGTATTAATCGGGTAAAAGAGGACACAAGGAAGCCTATGGTAAGATGGCATGTGACGCTACTTAGGGGCTTTAGAGGTGGCGTGTGGATGACCAAGGAGGGCTAAGGTTCGAGTCACAAGGTAAGCAAATTAATGATATTAATTTTTATGTACGTAAAAAGGTAAGTAGTGGGCCCAAGTGAAAGTGCATGCGGAGAAGATTTAGGAGCCGATAAGGGAGAGGATTTAAGAGCTGATCGGGGAGAGGATTTAGGAGCTGATTAGGGTGAACTGTGTTGGCCGAATGGTGGACTCTTGAGGAGCAAGAGTTGGCGGGCCAAGGGATGCTTAAGGGGGGAAAATTTCGGCTAGGGTTAGTGCTAGTATAAATTCGGCATTAGTGGTAAGTGGTGCCGTTTCCTGACTATTCTCCTCTTCTTTTCTTTTCTCTTCTCTTCATCCACTTATTCTTTTCTTCTTCTTTTTTTCCCATAGCCGAATCCTTCAACCACCCTACTCTATACCACCTTCCTTCCATTATTTTTAAGACTATAGCCGATTGCCTCAAATCCCAAATCCTCAAAAACTTGACTCCTTTTGTACCGATTTTTCCTAGCCAAATCTCTTATTTTTCTCATCATCTTTGGCTGATTCTCTCAACCTCTAAACCCAGTGTTTCATGACAATACCACAAGTAAAAACCCTCATATTTTATCTTTCTCAACACTTTTGCAAAAAGCCGAAACTCCCACACTATCCTAGGGACATAGCCAAATACTGAAATCACTGAAGGCTCGACTTTTGTTATCGTTTGAGGGCTTAGAACTGCATCAGAATCAAGTAAGAATTAAGGGGGAATGTTGACTGAAAGAATCAGTGGTAAGTCTTTCCAACTTAGTCTATCTTTCATATTTTAAGAAAAGCCGGAATCCCTAAAAGGTTAGGGAGGTTGTCGTTTTTGGACTTGTAGCCCTAAGGGGTTGTGATAATAGTATTATTTTGGTAATAGTGTGATTAAGAGGCTGTTGATCAAGGGCTTGGACAAGTGGAGCGAACGGATCTGGATCATGACGCTATTTTCGGCAAAGGTAGAAACGCTAAGGCCTAAGGTGTTGTTGGCCGAATATGGTAAGAAGTTAATGTGTAGTTCGTTTCGGTAGTAAGATTAACGTGGTAGTATTATAATTGTATGCAGTTCGTGCGTGGATCTCGTCAACGAATCGTCATAAAACAGGTGTGTAACTGACACCCTCTCATAGACTAGATCGGCAAAAGTCGAAAAGCCGAAATGCCGGAAAGTTGGTATTTTGGTAATTTACGAGTGTGCGAATGCTCGTAAGATAGTTGGGTTTGTATGTTTGGTATTCTGAAGGTAATAAACTACAGTACGTGCGATTTCGTGCATTTTGATAATTTGGGCTTAATGGGCCAAAAATCGGGTTCATGGGCCAACGGGCTCAATTTGGTAAGTATGCGCGGTAAGTATTCTGATAGTACGTAAATGGATAGGATATGCATGAAAACCCTAAAGGTAGCTAAATTACTACAATACCCTTATGTATGGAAAATTACCATGATACCCCTAGGTGTAAATGACCAATATGCCCTTAGGGTTAATTTTGTCTGAAAAGCATGTTGATTTAAATCTGTATGATGTATGCCATGAATGAATATTTGTTGCATGGGGACATGTGTTATATTATGAAGGAAGCGTCCCGGTGGCTATGCCACAATTATCTGATCTGGTGGCTCTGCCATATATCTCTGATACGTGGTTCTCGCCACGATTATTCAGATCTGGTGACTCTGTCACATTATCCGCTCGGAAGTTATGCTGCATATTTACGTGGCGTGTAGCGGTTGGGTGGGTCGAGTAGTCTCCCACATGGTGAAAGGTTGGTATGGGGTGCGTGTGGTTGGATATGGGTTGGGTTTACATATACATGAAATATCCGATCCGATCTCATTATGGGCCTATGGGCGTAATTCAGATTCTCGCGCTGCAGGCTAAGGCCAATCTATTCTATTTACGTGGTTTGAACCGATATGGGCTATGGTTGGGTTAATTTTACACACCGAGTTTCCCCAAACTCATCCCCTACTTTCATCCATGCGGTAATCCCCAACCATAGTGGGCTTGGAGCCGCGAGGGATCTCGGAGTGGCCACTGCTTACGCAATATGGATTTCTTCCGGTGATTTGGACTTCAATTTTCTTTGCTTTGATGATTTGGGTTTTGTTATGTAATAAGGCCGCTTATGATTATTTTTTTTGGGTTTTGATTTATAACTTATCATGATGATCTTAAATTATATTAACTATCAAAATGGGCTAGATCTAGGGTTCGTTTTCCAAAAACATGAACTAATTTCAAAGTAACACGATTACAAACAAGGCTTCTGCTATGATAATGTTTTGCAAATTTAAATATGTTTTTTCTAAAATAGACATAATTACAATGGTAACTCAAAAATATACGCGATGTTAGAGTGTGGCAATGGCGGTGTGCATGTCTAGGATTGGATCCGAGAGAGCTTGGTACTTAAGCAGTCCGATGGACTCACCTCCTCTTTTCCGGTTTCCTACCTGGTGCACAGCTTCCATTCACTTTAAAACCCTTAATGAATTAATCCTTTGAACATCAAGTACGATTTTTTTGAACTTAGAATGGAAAAATGTTTTTAACGTTTTGATGTGGAATGTCAGATCCGGTCATAACGTCTAGGCCGGGTTTGGGGTGTTACAGGAGTGTTTTGTTTTACTACTGGTGCCGTGAAAGTTTTGGGGTTTGACCAAAACACTAAAGTGTTTAAGTGGAATTTGAATTAAGTGGTTGAGGGAGGAGTGGACGGTATGGAGGGATTTGGGGAGGAAAATATGGGATTTCGAATGAGTGGGAGAGTAGTGTCGAATTTGAACTCTGGCTCTAAAAATTTCAGTTGTGGTTGAAAAGTTTGGAGGAGTCAAGTGAGGGGTGTGTTTGAGGTCTTACCGAATTAGGAGTTTCATTTTGTCAAAATCAGTCATAGCTCACTTTTCTGTTTGCTTTTGGTGGCCGAATTGTGCTTGGGCTTCTTGCTAGTATCTTAGTTTTCGGTCCTCTTTTCGAATTGGTTTTTTTTCTTGCAATTCTTTTGTTTACCAATTCCCTATTCTTCCTCTACTCTTCTAACAGGTATGCCTCCCTTTTTGCCTTTGACCGAATACCCTTCTCCTCTCTCTCAATTAGTTCTTGCTTTGGTCGAATACTCTGTTTTTTCCTTCTCTTAATTCATTCGGCTTTTAGCAAATTCCCCTCTCTTTAGTTTAGTTTTTTTATGGCTGAATACCTTCTCTCCTTGTAGCCGAACCTTGCCTTTTCCCCATCCATCTCTTCCTCTCTTTTATTACCGAATCTCTTCCTCTCTTTCTTATCTGTTGTGTTTCCTCTCGATTTTTGAAACTTATCAAGAAGTGAAAATTATTTATTGTTATTGAAGCGAGTGAAACCTCTCTCTCTTCACTCGATCAAAGGTAACCTTGTCCTTAGTTATCACTCGATCAAAGATTATTTATTCTTAGGTGTAGGCCGATTGCTTCATTCCCTTATTTTTGGGTTCTGCGTTTTCTGTAAGTTGGCATGCATTTGATTTAAGCTACTTGTATGAGTATTAATGGTTAATAAGGTTCAGTTGGAATGTAGGTAATCCCTAAGGCCTAGTAATCAGTCTCTTGCAACGGGTTAAGTGTGCAAACCTTATTCGATCGATCAAGGCAAGTGATGATTAACCTTTTGGATAAGTGTTGTTAGAGGGGTTGTTTAATCTTGTCGTTAAGTAACTGATGGGGTATCGTGTTTGAATATAGGTTTGGAGTGCTTGTGACTGTTTGCGCACTTTCGCAACAAGGTGTGTACAATGACAACTCCGGCTATTGAAATCGGTAAAAGCCGAAATGAGTGAATGTCAACACCGCACGGGTGTGTAGGTAGGCCATATGATTAAATATGGGCATATTGTTGACATGGCTGACCATGAGCGATTTCATGGGCTGAGGCTGTATTGGGCCGAACTGGGCCCCACGGACATGTGGCCTCACACGAGTAAACCACACGGATGTATGGAGAATATTGGGCCAAGCTATGTAACCCACATGGCCAAGGCCATTTCTGGGCTGTGTGGGCCACATGAGCGTTTGGGCCCACATAGGCCCATAATATGGGCCTTGGGCCCATTTTCACTGTTGGACTGTTAACGTTGCACAGGTCGCTCGAGACGACTGTGGACCTACTATTGGGTCGGTAAGTGTACCTAGACCCCCTAATTGATAAAATGACTGTTATGCCCCTATGTGATATATGATTGTGTTAAACATGCCATTTGAGACGTATTGAGTACATGTATGATATTATGACATAACATGACATGATGCATGATGTGTTGCATGGATTTGGGTTTTATTATGATTGGAGGAAGTGTACTGTACTGGTAGCTCTGCTATAAATACTGTTTAGTGCCGCAACCGATACTATTTAGAGTGTAAGGATGGGTGGGTTGATTATATCCCCACATGGAGTACAGGGTTGGACAGAGATGGAGTGTAGAGGCTGGATGGGTAGGATATCTTTGTTGTATATCTATATTGTTCCAATCACTGAAATGGGCTTAGGCCCAAACTGATACTGATACTGTAATGGGCTAAGGCCTTAACTGAGACTAAACCATTATTGAATTGGGCTGAGACCTAGACTGAATATATGCACTGTTTGGTTATTTGATATGGGATTACACACTGAGTTTTCATAACTCACCCATCTGTTTATCTGTACAGGTAATCCTCTGTCTTAGGTGGATCGGTGCTGCGAGGGACTCAAAGGTGGCCACACAACCGCACATACTTTCTTATTTGATTTTAAAATATAAGTAATTTTATTTTGTGTATTTTTATTGTAATAAGGCCTCTTTAGATTTTATTTTTAATTTGGGATTTTTCTTTGCTTTGATTTATAACTGCTAGTAATAGGAAAAGACTCGGGATTTCAAAAAGATAAATGTTTTTCAAAATACCACAAATAAGTAATTGGTTTTAAGAGCTTCTGCAAGAAATAACATTTTAAAATATATATATATATATATATATATATAATGACATTTTAATATGATTGACTTTCGACAAACGACTCACATTTGGAAAATAAACGACATGTCTTTAATCACCTTTCAGATCACTCAAAGAGGTTTAATAGAGAATGGGTTTTTAATAGTAACACACTTTATGAAAAACACTTTAATGTGACGTCGCCAGATTCGGCCATAACGCCCAGGTCGGGTTTGGGGTGTTACATTTAGTGGTTTCAGAGCCAAGATGCAAAACTTGGTTGTGGATTTAGGTTTCTTTAAAACTTGAATTTTTTAAAAGAACTGTTTTAAATTATTTGAAGTATTTTGAAAGGTTTTACTGATTGTGTAGTACACTTAGTCTCCGGTGCCGATTCTGTAAGTCTTCTAAAACTAGTGTTTATTTAAACTGAAATACTGAGACTACTTTAGGTAGTAGACTGTACTATAATACTCTAATTAGGGTAAACTAAAAATTGTAGTAAGACTACGATCTACGAAAATGAACTCTGAATTACTAATACTATTTTCCATAAAACATTTGTTAATAAACACTGAAATTGTTAAACTGATGCATAAAACTGTTAATACAAATTAATGCGACTAGACAACAAGCACTAGAGGTACTCGTGGAAGGGGTACAAGGGGCAGCGGCAGAGGTTATGGAGGTGCTTGAGCTGGGTCCTCGTCATCTGGCCACATGCCTAATGTGGAAGCTAGGGAGGCACCGATTTCACCTGAGACTGAGACTGGACTCATGATCGTACGGCTGGGGATGATGTACTGTCTCAAGCTATGTTGTAAATTTTATAGAGGGTCGCTGGGCCCAATTCTTGTGCTGTGGCTCGTGGGTCAGTTACAGAATGACTCTGGTCTAATGGAGCTAAGGTTTTTATGGATATTGCTGGAGTTGCCCTTAGTGTGGCTGAGTATTGGATTGAGGCCATAGAGAGGATCATGGATGATCTTGACTGTACCCCTAAGCAAAAACTAAAGGATGCAGTGTTACTACTAAGAGATGAGGCTTACCAGTGGTGGTTTACGGTTAAAGAGGGCACTCAGCCTGATTGACTGACCTGGGAAATTTTCAAGCTGCTTTTTAGGGAAAGTATGTGGGTGCTAGTTATGTGGATGCCTAGAGGAGAGAGTTTCTGAATCTGACACAGGGGGATAAATCAGTGGCTGAATATTAGGCTAATTTTTACGATTAAGCTGCTATGCGCGAGGGATGGTGGCGACTAAGTACGAGTGGTGTGTTCGTTTCGAGGATGACCTTAGGGATGGTTTACGGGTTCTGATAACTCCACAGAAGGAGTAAGATTTTGCTGCATTAGTTGATAAGGCGAAGATCGCTGAGGAGGTGAAGCGCGCTGAGCGCTAGAACCGTAAGAAGGAGAGAGGTAGGAACAAGAGGGATTCGGGGCCTTCAAGTTCCTTTTTGAGGCCTAAAAAGAAGGCCAGAGTTGATGGGCCGGCCAGAGTTAGGGCCCCTGTTACTACTACTAGATCGTAACCCTGTGCTGATTGTGGGAGACGCCATCAGGGCGAGTGCTGGAAAAGGACTGGGGCATGTTTGAGGTGTGGTTCATTAGAGCACCGTATCAGAGAGTGTCCATGAAGGCCCGAGCATGTGCAAGCTACAGGTTTGGGTACTATACAGCCGCCGAAGGGTGTTCAGTAGCCATTAAGAGGCTGTGGTCAGGCTAGAGGTGGTAATGGTTTGGGCCATGATCAGAGGGCACCAAGCAGAGGTGCTGGTCATACTGAGGCGAGGCAACCAACTTTGGTTTATGTTGCACGTCACCGAGAGGGTGGAGATGCCCCAGATGTTATCACAGGTACGTTCTTTATCTATAATGTACCTTATACTACATTGATTGATATAGGATCTACTCATTCCTATATAGCTTGTATTGTGTCTAAGACTTTGGGTATCATGGTTGAGAGCACTACGAGTGAGGTTACTGTGTTGAGTCCATTGGGGCAATCAGTGAGGGTAAATAAACTATTCAGAAATAAACTGTTTAGAGATGTACCTTTGGAGGTTCAAGGGGTTGTCTTTTTGGCGGATTTGATGAAACTTCCTTTTGGAGAATTTGATTTAATACTGGGAATGGACTGGCTGGTTAAACATCGAGTGAGTTTAGATTACACTACTAAACGGATGGTACTGGGAACTGTGGAGGATGATGTGGTAGTTGTAATTGGGGAGTGTCGGAACTACTTGTCTAATGTGATCTCTACACTGAGGGCGGAAAAGTTGGTGCGTAAGGGATGTGAGGCATTTCTAGCCTACATTAGTGTTTTAGATTCTGGGGTTTCTTCTGTTAAAGATTTCAGAATAGTTAAAGACTTTTCAAATGTTTTTCCTGATGAGCTACTTGGGTTACCTTCAAATCGTGAAGTTGAGTTTGGGATTGAGCTCTTACCTGGTACAACTTTGGTGTCCATCGCCCCTTATAGAATGGCACCGAAGGAGCTTGTGGAGCTTAAAGCTCAGATTCAAAAGTTTTTGGATCGTGGGTTCATCTGCCCTAGTGTGTCTCCGTGAGGAGCACCAGTTTTGTTTGTGAAAAAGAAGGATAGATCCATGCGTATGTGCATCGATTACCGGCAATTGAATAAATTGGCCATTAAGAAGAAGTACCCCCTACTGAGGATAGATGATCTGTTCGACCAGTTTCGAGGAGCTTCGATTTTCTCTAAAATTGATCTCCGGTCTGGGTACCATCAACTGAGAGTTAAAGAGACTGATGTATACAAGACAGCGTTTTGGACTCGTTATGGTCATTATGAGTTCCTAGTGATGCCGTTTGGACTGACGAATGCACCAACGACTTTTATGGATCTGATGAATCGAGTGTTCTAGCCCTATCTGGATCAGTCGTAGTGGTTTTTATTGATGACATCTTGGTGTATTCGAGGACTGAGGATGAACATGATGAACATTTCCCAGTGGTTCTACAGATTCTGAGGGGGAAACAACTATATGCGAAGTTTAGTAAATGTGAGTTCTGGTTACGAAAGGTAACATTTCTGGGCCATGTGGTATCTGCTGAAGGGATTAAGGTTGATCCTTGAAAGATTGAGGCCATTTTGGATTGGAAGCCACCTAAAACTGTATCTGAGATCTATAGTTTTCTGGGACTGGTAGGGTATTATAAACGTTTCGTAGAGGGGTTTTCATTGATTGTAGCACCTTTGACTAAACTATTACATAAGGGTGTGCCGTTTAACTGGACTAATGCACAGCAAGAGAGCTTTGAGAAGCTTAAGAAGGTATTGACTGAGGCCCCTATCTTAATACAGCCAGAATCAGGGAAAAATTTCACTGTCTACATTGATGTATCACATGTTGGTTTGGGATGTGTATTGATGCAAGAGGGTAAGGTGGTAGCATATGCGTCTTGACAGCTTAAGACTCATGAGGCGAATTATCCGACGCACGATTTGGAGTAGGCCGCAGTGGTTTTCGCACTGAAAATTTGGAGGCATTATCTATACGGTGTGAAGTGTATCATTTACACTGATCACAAGAGCCTCAGGTATCTCCTCACTCAGAAGGAGCTAAATCTTAGGCAGCATAGATGGATTGAGCTGCTAAAATATTATGATTGTATGATCGAATACTATCTTGGGAAGGCCAATGTGGTGGCAGACACACTAAGTCATAGAGCTATGACTGATCTGAGGGTGATGCTTGCTCGCCTCAGTTTATTTGATGATGGTAGCTTATTGGCCGAGCTTCAAGTTAAACCCACGTGGATTGAGTAGATTAAGGGTAAACAGTTGGAGGATGTGTCACTGGGTCATCGTTTCCGACAGGTTGAGAGTGGGGATACTATGGACTTTGGACTAATTAGTGAAGGTATGCTCTATTTTCGTGGGAGAATTTGTGTGCCGAAGGATACTGATTTGAGGTAGTCTATACTGCGAGAGGCACATATTAGTCCTTATGCTATGCACCCTGGTGAAAATAAGATGTACCGAGACCTTTGTGAGTTATATTGGTGGCCAAGTCTAAAGCGTGAAGTTACCGACTTCGTAAGTAAATGTCTAACTTGCCAACAGGTTAAGGCTAAACATCAATTACCTTCAGGGTTGCTTTAGCCAGTTAAAACTCCACTTTGGAAGTGGGAGAGAGTGACTTTGGACTTCGTTAGTGGGCTACCCCTAACACCTACTAAGAAGGATCCAGTATGGGTCATCGTGGACCGATTGACCAAATCTGCCTATTTCATACCAGTTCGTACCGATTACTCTTTGCAGAAGCTGGCTAAACTGCATGTGTCTGAGATAGTAAGACTACATGGGGTACCGGTTTCCATAATATCTATTAGGGATCCTCGCTTCAAGTCTCAGTTTTGGAAAAAATTGCATGAAGCACTGGGTACAAGGTTGGACTTCAGTACTGCGTTCCATCCTCAGACAGATGGTCAGTCAGAGAGGGTGGTTCAGATACTGGAGGACATGTTAAGGAGTTGTGTGATTGATTTCTAAGGCAGTTGGGAGGATTAATTACCGCTAACAGAGTTTTCTTATAACAATAGCTATCAGTCTAGCATACAGATGGCACCTTACGGGGCATTATATGGTCATAGGTGTCGTACTCCTTCGTGTTGGATTGAGTTGGGCGAGCGACATGTTATGGGCTCTGAATTAGTTTCTGATACCACAATAAAATTAGACTAATTCGGGATCGACTGAAGGCAGCATATGACAGACAGAAGTCGTATGCCGATCTGAAGCGTAAAGAGATTGAGTATTCTGTGGGAGTCTTCGTTTTTCTGAAGGTCTCACCATGGAAGAAGATACTGAGGTTTGTACGTAAAGGCAAGTTTAACCCTAGGTTTATTGGGCCTTATCACATACTGAAATATGTGGGACCGATTGCCTATTAGTTAGAGTAACTTCTAGAGTTAGACCAGATTCACGATGTGTTTCACGTCTCTATGTTGAGGCACTACCGCTCTGATCCTACGCATGTTATTTCAATTAAGGAGATTAAGGTTAGATCGGATCTGACTTTTGAAGAAGAGCTGGTTCAGATATTAGATCTTGATGTAAAGGTTTTAAGGAGGAAGTCTATCCCACTAGTTAAGGTTCTTTGGCATAATCACATCTCTGAGGAGGCCACGTGGGAACCTGAGGAGGCGATGCAACAACAATACCCTCATCTGTTCTGAACAGGTAAATTTTTGAGGCCGAAATTTTCTTTTAGGGGGATAGAGTTTTAACGCCACAAAAACCTAAGTATGTTTATGATACACAAATTCATCTCTGCTTCAGTGGTTAAGAGTATGAGAAGTCTTGGGTTCAAGCCTTGGCTTGTGCAAAAGTTTTATTTTTATATGAATAAACCCTGTCTCTAGTTAGTAGGCTTTTAAATAAATGTAGGTATTTTATGTCAGAAAGGGCCTGCTGGTCTAAGGGGATAGGTGGCGTGTTACTAATACAAAGGGTCTTGAGTTCGAGTCTTGGCGATAGAGAGGAGTGTTTTATTTTGCTGCTAGTGTCGTGGGAGTGTTGGGGTTTAACAGAAACACTAAAGTGTTTGAGTGGAATTTGAATTAAGTGGTTGAGGGAGGAGTGGATGGTATGAAGGGATTTGGGGAGGAAAATATGGGATTTTGAATGAGTGGGAGAGTAGTGTCTAATTTGAACTCTGGCTCTGAAAATTTCGGTTGTGGTTGGAGAGTTTGTAGGAGTCAAGTGAGGGGTGTGTTTTGAGGTCTTACCGAATTAGGAGTTTCATTTTGTCAAAATCGGTCATAGCTCACTTTTCTGTTTGCTTTTGGTGGCCGAATTGTGCTAGGGCTTTTTACTAGTATATTTAATTTTCGGTCCTCTTTTCGACTTGGTTTTTTTTTACTGCAATTCTTTTGTTTTTCGATTCCCTATTCTTCCTCTACTCTTCTAACAGGTATGCCTCCCTTTTTGCCTTTGACTGAATACTCTTCTCCTCTCTCTCAATCAGTTATTGCTTTGGCTGAATACTCTCTCTTCTCCCTCTCTTAATTCATTCGGCTTTTAAAAAATTCCCCTCTCTTTATTTTAGTTTGTTGTGGTTGAATACCTTCTCTCCTTGTAGCCGAACCTTGACTTTTCCCCATCCATCTCTTCCTCTCTTTTATTGCTGAATCTCTTCCTCTCTTTCTTATCTGTTATGTTTCCTCTCGGTTTCTGAAACTTATTGAGAAGTGAAAGATTATTCATTGTTATTAAAGCGAGTGAAACCTCTCTCTCTTCACTCGAGCGAAGGTAACCTTGTCCTTAGTTATCACGTGTTCGTAGGCCAATTGCTTCATTCCCCTATTTTTGGGTTTTGCATTTTTTGTAAGTTGGTATGCATTTGATTTAAGCTACTTGTATGAGTATTAATGGTTAATAAGGTTCGATTGGAATGCAGGTAGTCCCTAAGGCCTAGTAATCAGTCTCTTACAACGGGTTAAGTGTGCAAACCTTATTCGATCAATCAAGGCAAGTGATGATTAACCTTTTGGATAAGTGTTGTTAGAGGGATTGTTTAATCTTGTCGTTAAGTGATTGATGGGGTATCGTGTTTGAATATAGGTTTGGAGTGCTTGTGGATTGTTTGCGCACTTTCACAACAAGGTGTGTACAACCACAACTCTGGTTATAAAAATTGAAAAAAGCCGAAATGAGTGAGTGTCAACGCTGCACGGGCGTGTAGGTAGGCCATATGATTAAACGTAGGCGTATTGTCGACATGGCTGGCCATGAGCGATTTCATGGACTGAGGCCGTATTAGGCCGAACTGGGCCGTGTTGGCCCCACAGGCATGTGGGCCCCACACTTGTAAACCTCACGGGCGTGTGGAGAATATTTGGACAGGCTGTGTAACCCACATGGCCATGGCCATTTCTGGACTGTATGGGGCCGCACGCCTGCAATATGGGCCTCGGGCCCATTTTTACTGTTGGACTGTTAAGGTTGCACGGGTCACCCGAGACGACTGTGGACCTACTGTTGGGTCAGTAAGTGTATTGTGACCCCCTAATTGATAAAATGACTGTTATGCCCCTATGTGATGTATGATTGTGTTAAGCATGCCATTTTAGACGTATTGAGTACACGTATGATATTATGACATGACATGACATGATGCATGATGTGTTGCATGGGGTTGGGATTTATTATGATTGGAGGAAGTGTATTGTACTAGCAGCTCTGCTGCAAATAAGTGTCGCAACTGATACTATTTGGTGTGTAGGGATGGGTAGGTTGATTATATCCCCACATAGAGTGCAGGGTTGGACGGAGATGGAGTGTAGAGGCTGGCTGGGTAGGATCTCTTGACTGTATATCTGTACTGTTACTGTCACTGAAATGGGCTTAGGCCCAAACTGATATTGATACTGTAATGGGTTAAGGCCCTAACTAAGACTGAACCATTACTGAATTGGGCTTAGGCCCAAATTGAATATGCGCACTCTTTGGTTATTTGATATGGGATTACACACTGATTTCTCATAACCACCCATCTATTTATCTGTACAAATAATCCTTAGTCTTAGGTAGATCGGTGCTGCGAGGGACTCAAAGGTGGTCACACAACTACACATACTTTCTTATTTGATTTTAAAGTATAAGTAATTTTATTTTGGGTATTTTTATTGTAATAAAGCCTCTTTGGATTTTATTTTTAATTTTGGATTTTTCTTTTCTTTGATTACGTGGGTTTTTAAAAAGATAAATGTTTTTCAAAATACCACAAATACGTAATCAGTTTTAAGAGTTTCCATAAGAAATAACATTTTTTTTAAAAAGTATATATATAACGACGTTTTAATATGATTGACTTTTGACAAACGACTCACATTTGGAAAATAATCGACATGACTTTAAATAACCTTTCAGATCACTCAAAGAGGTTTAATAGAGAATGGGCTTTTAACAGTAATACACTTTACAAGAAACACTTTAATGTGACGTCGCCAGATTCAGCCATAACATCCAGGCCGAGTTTGGGGTGTTACATGTATATTAAAAATAAGCTTTAGAATAATTGTATTTAAATGCTTTAATATTGCATGAATTGTATATTTGATTTTGTGAATTAGTATAACTGTACGATCGAGTTTGACAATGAATCGACAAGCAAGAAATCCAGATTGAACCTTAGGAATTGGGTAGGATACAAGTGACATGTCACTAGGGTCATTATGTGTCATGTGATTATGTGATCCGGGTGCTGGTATTTTACGTCCTACCGGTGGCTGAGTATACCGACATATGTTGTAGATACTTGATAGCTTGTGTGAGCAGCACCATGTAGCTACATCTTGACTGGCAGCTTGTGTGAGTAGGCCCGTTGATAGCTCAAGAGCGAGCAACTATGTGATATGAGACTTGGGTAGCTTTGGCTACATATGTGGCACTTAGTGTGCAAATTTCCCGAGTATCTGACATTTTTATTCCGAGTGGTTCACGGGTATGTCAAAGATGAGAATATGTGTAAGTTTATTTCGAGATGGTTTAGGTATGTACGTAAAGTTCATGTTTAATAAATGCTTGAAATGATGAAAATGAGGTAAGTTTGGTGATGGAATGAATTATGATCACGAAACTATGGTAAAGTTACATTTAATCATGTTATACTGTTTGAATTTTATATGTATGATAAGGTTGCTTATTTCTTGCATACGAGCTTACTAAGCTATATAGCTTACTCCATTTATTTTCCATGTTTTTATAGTGTCGCCAAGCTAACTCGGCTCGGAGATCATCTGAGATTCGAATCACACTATCAAACTCTCATTTTGGGTATAGATGATCTTAGTATTTTGGAAGTATGGCATGTATAAGGACTTGGCTATTTTGTTATGTGTGTCATTTGATTTAGCCAAATGAATTGGCTTGTAAATGTCAAAGGCTTGTTATGGAAATTGGCCATGTAAATTGGCTCATCTTGGTTAACATGGTAGTAAGTCTATTGATATGCATGTATGTGATAATGCTTTTAGTGATATGGTTTATAATGGGTTGTTACTTGATGATTGTGGCTTAATGCCTTGTTTTGAACTGGATGGGTTGGTTTATTTATATGCTATATCATCTTGATGAGTGAATACAAGTTGGTATTAGTCTTAGTGGTATTTTGGAAATGTGAAAGTGGTATGTTTGATTTAGACTGTTAAATGAAATGTGCATGTTAGATGATGGTATTACATTGATATGCATTAGCCATGATTGTGGATGTTTGTCTTCCTAAATGTGCCATGGATTTGTGCTATTGAATTGGTATAATGTTTGTGCTAATAAGGGTGGCAAATGGCTTGATAAATAGCCTTTATTTTGTCCATATGGGTAGACACAAGGGTGTGTGTCTAGGCCGTGTGTGACACATGGTCTGCCCCATGGGCATGTGTCTTGGCCGTGTGTCCCATGCACTTTAATTTTGAGAAATAGAATGCTCAGAATTGAGCACACGGGTAGAGACATGGGCGTGTGTCTCAGCCGTGTGGATGACACGGCCTCAAGCACGGGCATGTAAATTCTGCACCTATTTTATGAAAATTTATTTTCCACACGGCCTAGCACACGGGTGTGTCACTTGGCCGTGTGACATCAATTTGTTCATGCATTACAAAACAGAGAGTTACACGGGTTAGGGACACGAGCGTGTGTGACCACACGGACTACCCACATGGGCATGTCCCATATCCACACAGGCATGTGACCCCTGTTTAGTGGAAAAATTTTTTAAGTTTGTAAAAATTTCTAAAGTTCTCGGTTTAGTCCTGGACCACTTCCAAAGCATGTTTTGGGCCTCGTAGGATCGTATTAAGGACTTTATGGTTGAATGCAAATGGTTTTAATTTGGACGCAAATTTATGGCTTAGAATTGTATGATTATTTATGTGGTAAGTCCGGTAATGCCTCGTACTCTATTCTAGTGTCGAATACGGGTAAGGGGTGTTACATAAAAGGATTTCTTCTCCCTTGTCCCTTGATTTAAATAACCAAAACATCCAAGAAAATCCTTGATTTCAAAAAGGTAATAAATTGTTCAGGTGCCCGAACATGATTTTGGCACCTGTTGATTGAAGGAAAGGATTTTTCCTAAACCCCTCGATAATAAAAAAAGCAAGAAGATTCGCCAAAGTGAGCTTCTAGTCGAGTACCCATTGAATTAGTATACACTTGTATAGAATCAGTTAAATAGATTTTGTTCTAGAAACGTCTGGCACCAAAAGTATATAACACCTTATACCGGCCCTATCGTTGAGCCCGAGTAATAGGACACCACACCACCTTCACAACATCACATACTACAGAACGGCTCATTAGTATGCAAACATCAACAAAATTTGAACATTCATAGAGAATCCAAGTGAAAAATACCCTAGGCAAGGATAAAATTCATTAAACATACATTAAACGATTATATCATGAAATAGAAGCATGCTTAAGGACTATTTAACAAAAATTACCAGAAGGTTACGTAGGTATCGATACTTGATCAATGGTATCAATATTTCTCATAGACAGTATCGATATCGCTTAGAAACTCGGTACCAAATCAACATTTTGTTTTTCTGCAAAAACTCAGACCAGCAAACTATCAATACTCTATCGAAAAGTATAAATAATTTTACCCCAAGTATCGATACTCAAGACATAGCATCGATATCAAATTGAGTACTGCCTTCCTGCACATTCGAAATATCCTGGAGGTATCGATACGAAATACCCGATTATCCAGATCTCTGCATAGAACAACAGTAATATCCCAAAATTGAACATTTAACACAATCATACACTTACTAATCATCATGCATTTATATTCTAAAAATTCAGCATAAAAAATGTCAAAATTTGTTGTTTTATGCATCATCAATAATTTAAACCAAACAACCTAATAAAACTAGAAAAAATATCCACAATTTCCATGAGATATAATAACGAGCAATCATTGAAAACAGCATGGCAATAATAATCAAAATTCTACCACATTGCCTTAGTCCAAAATTCAAATAATGATAATAATAACACCTACTTAAATATTAGCCTAGCTTGGATCACTCCCTTGGAAACTTTCTGCACCGCTCACACCACAATGGTAACAATCTACAAATGTTTAAAAATAAGTGGGTAAGCTTAAGCAAGCTTAGTGAATGATTAGAATATCCACCAAATAGACATGCATTCATACGTTATCCAAAAACGATCCAAGCTCAACTACATATGCACTATGTTAAGAGAACATATTAACATATTCAGTTATTACCAAACAACACATTTAGCTTATTTTTACACATGTTCATGCATACATCACATATCATAATATCACATTTTATGAAATCATATTTAATGATAGTTTGGTACTTGAGGCTATGAGACATGAATGTGAGCTCTACCACCACTCATCGGATACACGAATCTCCAACACACCAAATGATCCATAGAGTTAAATATATCCCAAAAGCTTAGCATATAGCCAGCACTCTCCAACACACCAAACATGTCCAAGTGAATGGAGCTTAGCTCATATTCCCTTATCTCTCCAAAACTGTCACGGGCCTTAATGCCCCAAGAACACAACATATAGGTGAGTACTCACAATCCTATGGCATGCTAACTATATCCAATGGTATCATAAAGCCACAAGGCAAAGTATCCACAATAAACCATATAATTACTTACCGTTTTCTACACTTTTTCACTGCATTTGCACATTATAAGCATAACATAATCATTTTCATTCAGCATGTACAACATGCTCACAATTAACACTTTCATAACAACCATCACAAGTTTATCTCAAATACCACAGTATAACATCGTAATTCACAATACCACAACACATAATCACATGTTTCACAAATTAAACAGGGGTATGAAAAAACTTACACTCAGAACTTAGAGTAAGGAATTAGCCTACTCTTAAGTTCCCAATTAACATTATGACATGCGTCTACTAGTAGCGATTCCAAACACTCACCCATCGCACTTTCGCCTTGTCCCCAAAAGTTTAAACTAGCTATTCGTAGCCTTTCACTTTACTCTTAGAGGATCCTAACAACTTACAAGCTTCACCATAATAATTCACACAATACACACACTTATCATTCAGCCAAGGACTCACCAAAATCAACTAAAAACACAAGCCTAAGCCAAATTCTCATGAAACTAAAATTTTGACAAACTTAGTTGAATCATAAAAATCTCAACACCTACTCATTCTTAATACATGAAACTGATTCTAATCAGCTAATTAAACATTAAGAACAATGCTCAACCTTCAAACTACTCAAAACTATATAGGTTCATGGTTTTGAAATTTTTGACATACTATGGCAATTTTTACAAAAATTCAATAAAACGTTAGAATTCTTTAACAAAACTTTAAGGAATGTTTAGAAACCTTCTAATCACATCAAAACTAATTGAAAAAAAACTTTGAAACCTCAATTTTATTCAAAATCTTGAAATTCACCATTAACGACCCAATTTTTGGCATTTATTCATAATATTTGATTCAATATCTAAAAAATCAATTTTAAAGGCTAGATAACATTAAAAACTAATAAGAAATTGAACCATTACCTTAGTTGAAGAAGAAATGATTGTTTTATTGGAAATTTGAAAAACCCAAAAGTTTGATAAATGATGAAATCCATGGTGTTTTTTTATAGTTTTTATGGAATTCTATGGAGGCTTAATGTTATTATAATCAAAGAAATCAAAGGAATGGAGTTTGAGAATCAAATTTTGATGTCTAAGGCTTGGGAATGTAAAGAGACAACAACACAAGAGAATGGGAGAAAACTATCGTGAATAATTTGTAGGTGGGGGGAAATATTAGGTTGATTTTAAAGTTTTGGGCTATTTGCCCTTTTAGTACTCCTAGTTTTAACCCTATTTTAAAATTGACTCTTATTTCAAAATTAAAGATCTTTTAAACATCATTTTCAAAAATTGATTTGATTTTCAAAATTAAAAACAATAGACGAAGACATATTTGATTTACCATGCTTCGAAATTAGCGCTAAAATCCCTAAAATACCCTTAAAACTACTAGGCCCAATTTTAGGGTGTGATAGAGTAAGTCAGAGGCTCTACTAGGAATAATAGTAAGGTTATCCTTAAACTTGTTACTCACTACATATGGAGTATGGACGGACCTACTATTCAAGCGGGATGAGTTTAAGGAAAAGTTGAGATATTAAAGGATGCAAAAGCAATAAGGATTTCTGCTAGTGCCCTCCTTGGGGTTATAGAATGAGTTTCCCAATAAGGAAATAATTTCCTGGAGTCCACTTATAGAGCTAATCACAAAAAGAAATTTTGAGGATGAAATTTTCTTTAACGATAAGGGAGTTGTCACACACGATTTTCACTTATGACCCAAAATTAAAGGAAATGAGAGTTATTTGAGTAAAATGATAAAATGATAGGCTATGTTAGGAAATTCAAAAATCTTAGCGGTTGAATTATGAATAGTTGGATTTCAATTTCAGTTTAGTTAGATTGGAACAGGCTGACTCCTTAGTGGGAGATAAAATAATTAGCAGTGGATGGCTACAAAAGATTAAGGAAACCAAGCAAGATTAGGATATATATATATATATATATATATGTGTGTAAGTGTGTGGGGGAGAAAGGAATTCTCCTCAATTAGTTTATAACCTTCTTTTTTGTCCTTGCACTATCTTTTTTGGTTGTTTCGAAGAAGAGAAGAACTTAGGAGAGCTCTGCGTGGAGCGGAATTTGTAATAGTTGAAGTCTAGAAGTAGAAAAATTCAGAAAATGGTAAGCTTCTTAACCTTCTGTGCTCGAGAATCAGGGAAAGGAGGGCAAGGACTCCTAATAGGTTTCTATAAATTTAGTTTTGGGTTTTAAGGTTTTAATGACTTTGAATTAACCGAGATAAATGATTAACATGTTTAACTACAGGACAAAGGAGGCTCTGGAGTTGGGACAAGCTAAGCTGACAAGCAAGACGGACTTATGGTGAGTTTTTATTCTCTATATTTGGGTGTTATAAAAAATGTGTTGTGAACGTTCTGAGTTGTCTGACTCTCCTGCTATAAGCGATCATGGTAAATGAGTATGTTGTTGATGCATACCCTTGTACAAGTATAATTACTAAATGTTAAATGAAAATCATATGGCGATTAAACAATTGGCGTACTGTGTGTTTTGTGATAAGTACTTTGCTTTGTGTCTAATGTATGGATAAATTATATGCGGGGTACGAAGGGATGTATTATGACAGTGTAGATGAAGTCAATAATAATAGGTGAAATAGAGGATTGGGTGGACTACAATGGGTATACAAGGGAGTTTGGGTGGCATCGCAAAAATGGTATCGACTACCTCGCTAGAGTGACACCGTAATGATGATCTATCGACTCTATGGAGCGAGACCGCAATGGCGGTTATTAAGTCCTATGCGGTGACACCTTGAAAGAGGTTTAATGATTCCTCGAAACTAAGAGTTTGTTAGGACATTAAACATGGGTTCATAATTTGTAAGACCATAGCTAGCTTATGGCAACATATAGAGTCCACTAGGACATTAAACTTAGGTTCATAATATGTAAGACCTTAGCTCAACAATGACAACATATGGAGTCAGATTAAACATGGGTTCATAATGTGTAAGGCCGTAGCTCAACTATGGCAACATATAGAATCCGCCAAGATATTAAGCATGAGTTCATAATGTGTAAGACTGTAGCTCGGCTATAACAACATATAGAGTCCACTAGGACATTAAATATGGGATCATATTTTGTAATACCATAGCTCGACTATAGCAGTATGTGAAGTTCACCAAGATGGTGGACCAGTAAGCTAATAGGTCATAAAAAGTGGACATTGTTGCGTAACTCGGGCTGTGGGTAGCATAAATGGATGGATGGGACGCGTTTGAGAACACAGATAAACGAGCTAGTAAGAGAATCTGATAATTTACGGAGATAAGAAAACATGTAAGAATATCTAGAAAGGCAGACGTGCTAACAAAGGAATCTGCCAAACTACGACATTGTGAGAAATTGGTATAAACTTTTTTTAATGCGGCAGACATAATGTAGGAAATATTATATTAGAGGTAGTTAAGTACCCGACGGGGTAAGCCCACCAAATATTGATGAATAAACTTGTATCAAATAGGACCATGAGATGATCAGATGGGTCCAAACCCCGAAGGCTGGCGAGTGATGGGTAGCAAGGATTGGGTGAATTCTGCCAAAGGCTATCCTTGGCAAGGAATCCGTCGGGATTTTACTAAAGTTGTGGATGTCTATTGAACTTAATTTAACATAGAGAAATCATCAAAGGCTATCTACCATTGAAAATGTTATAGCAAATGTATCGAAAGGGAAAGATCCTATAGGAAATCCTACGAATAGCAAGATCGCACAAAAAAGGAGTGTATAGCCAAATGACATATATGGGGCTGCAAGTGAATATCTTACAATTGGGTATTCCTTAAGGAAATGAATATGTGAGGGATAAGTCAGAAGAAAATAATTATGGGGGTAATAATGTAACCATATGTCAAAATCAGAGAAGGACAAATGAATTATGACAATGGCGCACTATTGAGGCGATGACAACAACAAGTCTGTTTGTAGAAATCAACAATCTAAATGAATAGAGTATGTGACTATCTTTAAAGAGACAATCCGTGAATGGGCATATGGAGATCTGTGAATAAGCTGTAAAGGATCAAATCCCAGAAGAAGTTGTTATTGTTAGAGCACATCTAAGTCTAGATCAGGAACTAAGTCCACCCAACGAACGGCTTGGAGATTTCATGGCTTGGGATATGCCAGCAAGATGAAAAAAATTCTTACAGATGCACAAGGAGTTATAAATTTCATAATTATATACATTTAATTCTTAGATATGTAATACTTATGTTATTGGTTGTACAAAATCTCACTAAGTTCATTTGAACTTACGATTGTATTACCTTGGATGTAAGATCAATATTAACAAAGTCATAAAGGAAGGGACCAATCTAGACATTGCCAGCACTGCACAAAGGTTGCAGTAGTTGTAACATGTATATAGGGGGCACCCCTAGAGGCCACGCCTTGGAGGATCAAGCTAGATATCCCTGTATTAATTTTTCTTTAATAATTTGTAAATAAATGATAGAGTTCATACGATATAAATTTCATATGAATGTCATTACTAGAAGTTAAAGTTTTTAATCATATATTGTCTCATTATGTGAACAACATAGTTTAGGAAATTTTAGATATAATTAGGTGGTTGTAACAATTTGGTACCCAGACTTGGCGGTCAGGTCGGGTAGAGGGTGTTACACCCGACCCGATTGAAGGTTCGAGTTACGGAATGCTACAGTCGTCGTTGGAGCCACTACCGTTAAAAAAACATTGTAATTAAATCAATTAATCATTTGAATATTCCATACATGCATTCATTATATGCTAAACAAAATTTTCTGAGATTCAATTGAACTTACAAAAGCTCAATTACTTATTCAAACATGAAATAGGACTATAACAACCCGTTTTCAATGGTGTCAGAAATAGTGGTTTTGGGACCACAATTTTGACAAGAGAGTCAATAAATATTATTAATTTAATATTTACGAGTATTTATTAATGTCGTATTAAGTTTTGATTATGAAATTTTAATGTTAATTAAGTAAAAAGGACTAAATCACAAAAGCTGCAAAACTAGGTTTCTATTAGTTAGATATAATAAATGGTTATAGTGATGTGAATTATTGGACCTAGTTGGTAATTACACCATATAATTAGGAAGTGGACAATTATGGAAAAGCTTTGGTTGAATTTTAAGTTAATGTTATAAGGGTAAAATAGTAAATTATTAAATAAAATAACATAAACAAAAAAAAAACAAGGTGATCATCTTCTTCATTTTTCACCTTCTTTGACCAAATACACCATAAAAGGAGAATCTTGAAGGTTCGACTAGGGTTCTTCAATGCATGTGTGAGTTTTTTAGGTCCATTTTTTTATGATTTTCATGTTTTTGTAATCGTTTTAGCTTAATCTAGCTAACATGGGGGTCAATTCTTAAAATTATTAAAAATTTATTAGTTTACCATGAATGAATTGGAAGTGTTTGTGAATTTAGGTAACATATTGTTAAGGTTGGTTGTTAAATATAGGTATTTTGTAAAGTGATTTTTGATGATTTTGATGTTTAGGGACCCATTTGTGAAAATAGTAAAATTTGATGAAAATAGTGTGAATTGATGAAAAACATAGGCTGTAAGGGACCTCAAGGAAAATCGACTAGCATAGTTTTTCTTTAAAAATGGTAAATTGCAAGTTTCAAGTTTAGGGACTAAATTACATAAAGGTTAAAACATTAGGGTAAAGTGGTAAATTCACTTTAATAAGGGTTGTAGGTTTGATTTAATTATTTTAAGCTATTTTAATGATTTAATTGAATAAATATTATTATCTAGATCAAGAAACGCAACAATTGGATTTGAATAAAGGAAAAGCGAAAGTACCAGAATAGTTGTCGACTTTGTATTTCCAACCATTTTAGTTGAGGTAAGTTTGTATAAGGATTAAATTCATTAATTGATGTTTTGAATGTATTTTAATAAATATTATGCTATATATAGTTTAGATTGATAGTTGTTCGATATTTTGGCATTATGGATTAAATCATGATGTTAATTAAATTGAATGTTATATTTGAAAAATGTACATTTCATAGAATTGTGTTTGAAATGGTATAATACAATGAAATTAAAGGATTTGGTTATGAACAATGGTCCCATTTGAACCTCGTGAATACTTAGGATACAAATGACATGTCATTAGGGGTTATTATAGTTTCGTGTGCTAGTCTTAAATGACCTATTGATGGCTGAGATCCTGCATTTGTTGCAGATTCTTCATAGCTCGTGTAAGTACCATCGTGTAGTTTAATAGCCCGACCCATAGCTCGTGTGAGCATATACGATTATATGTTACAATCATAGTTCATGCGAGCATTTCACGAGTATCCGATGATATTCCATTTGGTTCAATGGGTGAATAAAGTTTAAAACAAATATTGTAACAGTCCATTTTTAGTGGTGTCAGGAATGGTGGGTTCGAGACCCCGAATCCAATCAGTGAGTCAGTATTTTATTATTTATTTATTATTTATAGTATTATTGTAAGGTCATATTAAATTTTTGTTAGAAAATTGTATCGTTTAGATAGTTAATTTAGTAAAAAGAATTAAATTCTAAAGGTTACAAACTTTTATAGCTATTTGTTAAAGGTGTCAAATGATTAAAGAAATTAAGTTGATAGACTTAGGTGGTAAATAAACCATATTAGCTTGTAGTGGATAGTGGTGGCATTGTTTTAATGATGTTTTTAAGTTAAATGAAAAGGGTAATATAGTAATTAGATAAATAAGTAAAATAAACAAAGCATGAATTGGTCATCTTATTCATTTAGGAAAACCAAAAACCAAAACCCCATAATTAGGAAAACAAAGCTTTGGCCAAGGTTGTTTTCTTTTGCATTGTATTTTTTTAGGCCATTTTCAATAATTTTATGTTTTGACATCATTGTAGCTTAATCTAGCTAACACGGGGACTAATTTGTAAAACCATTAGATGTTTAGAATTTTACCATGAATGAATTTAAAATGCTAATGAATTTTTATGATAGTTTATTAAGCTTAGTAGTTAGTTAGAACTATTTTGTAAATGATTTTTAGTAATATTAAAATTTAGGGATTTAAATGTGTAAATTGTAAAATATCATGAGATTCTTGTGATAAAATGATAAAAGTGGATTGTTTAGGGACCATATTGAATTCGGCACAAGGGTTCTTGGGCTAGTTTGTGTCAATTGTAAGAATTTGGATTTTAGCGATTTAATTAAATAAAAGGTAAAAGTTTAGGGTAAATGTGTAAAATAACATTAAAGGGCTAGTTACATGAATTTAATTATTTTAGGATGTTTGAATTTGGTTAATTGAATTAAATATTATATTTAGACTGAGAAACAAGTCCATCAGGTGTTAAACAGGGAAAGAGAAGGTTGTCGAGTAGGCATCGTCACATATCATTAGCTATCGGATCTCTATAAGTTTGTATTATTATTTCTATGTTTATAATGATTTTTACTTATTAGAAAATTTTTTTATAATTAGATTTAATGTTATTATTAGCTATTGATTGATTAGAAAATAAATAGAAAATGAATATAGTAGGTACGGAATGTACCTTATTTAGCAAGCCTTGAGCTAGTGTTTGTTTAGCAGGCTTTGAGCCGATGTTTATTGAACAGGCTTTGAGCCAGTGATTATTTAGCAAGCCTTGAGCTAGCGCTTATCTATCAGGCATTGAGTCGATGATAATTTAGCAAGCTTTGAGCCGGTGATTATTTAGCAAGTACTATGTACCAATGATATAGACCGTAATAATGGCTTGAGATCCTACATGTGTTGCGGATAATCTGTAACACCCCTAACCTGTATCCTTCGTTGGAGTAGGGTTACGAGGTATTACCGATCAGTACACATCATTTAACATACATAACTCATACATTTATGGAATCATACTCAAATACTAATTAATCACAAACACATTGTCCCTTATAAAGGCCCACAGAGCCATAAACATGCTTTAGAAGTGATTTGGGACTAAACCGATAACATATGAAAATTTTGGAAACATAGAAAAATTTCAACCATATAGGGGTCACATGCCTGTGTGAACAGGCACACAACTCCAAACACGTCCGTGTCTCAGGCCGTGTGGAAATAGGGCATACACACTGACTTGTACTACACGGCCGAGGACACGCCCATGTGCCAGGCCATGTGAAAACTGGAAGGTATACTGACTTGGCCACACGGCCGATCACACGCCCATTTGTATAGGGCATGTAACTCACTAACTTGATTTCTAAGCATCATCAAGGGACACACGGTTGTATACCATGACCGTGTGTCGCACACGGCTGAGACACACGCCTGTGTCTCTGCCCGTGTGGACAAAAATAGGCCATTTGCAAGGCCAATTTGCCACCCCAACTTCAATGTACCTACACAAGGCAAAATGTACAGTTTCTATACACAAAGGGCAACCAAAATCAGTCCCAATTCATGTACAATTCATTCTGTACAAATATAACCATTTCACTTGCTCAAATATGTACCAAAACAAACCATCTCACAAGGCATTTTAAACATCTTACAAAAGTCATTAACAACCATTTCTAATAGCCAAACACATATAAATATTAACATCATTTACAAGCCAAATCTCACGGCTATAATCACAACCAAAATACCACATCTAGCCTATACATACCATATACCATAAATGTATAATTCAAAAATACCAACTTAGATGTTTGATAGTGCGTGATGTTCCTGATGACTCTCGAATCCAAGCTAGCCTTGATTCACTATAAAACATAGAAAAATAATACGAAGTAAGCTTCATAGCATAGTAAGCTCATATGTGAATAACTTAATTCATCGAATAAATTTAAATCAACCAATTACACATGACAAAACAATATACACATTAACTACAAACCTTTCCCATGTCTCAAAACATGATCAAATACAAACTCATCGAACTTTCACTATTTAATACTCGAATAGGTGTTGCACATACCTGTATCGCCTCATACTAACCTCTTTCTCAACCAAATCATTTGTTTACCTGTTGAACCATTTGGAATAGGAATCGGATACTCAGGGATCTCGTACGATAAGTACCTATACCATGGCACGTATCCAAATCAAGGTAACTTATCCAAAGAACTATTATCATGGCCCGAAGCCAAATCATCTGATATGCATGGCCTGAAGCCAAATCAGTAAAATACATACCCAAAGTGCTAATATCATGGCCCGAAGCCAACTCAACGTATCACTTACTGACGTTTCAATAGTATCCAAAACTATTCTGAAGATTCAACTGGGCTTTCACACTTTTCGTTTCTATCATCGAATGCATCCGTAGAGTCATTTTCACAATTCATACATTATCCATAATTCCATTTTAACGATTTATCAATACTAAAGCATTTTAACATACATTTATAATGTAATCATCACATACGAACTTGCCTCGTATTCAGAATTGACAGATCAGGTTGACTACTCGATAACCTTTTTTTTCCCTGATCTAAACCAGAATCCTTTCTTTCTTGATCTATATGAATTCAAAATTAACTTATTTATTCATCTACTCATTCAATTAATCCAAAAATACACATTTGGATATTTTTACATGTTAGCCCCTAAACTTTCACATTTAATCAATTTAGTCTCTATTTCATAAATACACAAAATTCAAACAATTCAACAAGACCCATGCTTGGCCGAATAATATATAGGTCCCTAATAGCCAAAAAATTTCATTTGTTTCACATTTCAACCACACAATTTGCACATTTCACAATTTAATCCCTATTATGCATTTTCATAAAAAAAACACTTAACAAAACATGTAAAACTATCATCAAGCTTTCATATTTCAACATTAAACATCAAAGAACACATAGATTGAACAATGGAAATTCTCAAAATTTTTAACAGTTTCGAAATTAAAGGTACGAGCTAGCTAGAATACGAAGCATCGATCTCAAAAATGTAAAAATCATCAAAAACCGAGCTCAAAATACTTACCAATTAAGCAATGAAGATGCCGAACCCTAATATGCATAAAAATGGTGTTTTTCACCTTGGAATTTCGGAAATGGCAAAAAGGATGAACAAATATCATGTTTTGTTATACTTTTATTAACTTAATTACATAATTACTTATTTACCCTTAATGAATAAACATAAAAATTTATAATGCATGTCCATTAATTTCCATTAATACTACCAATGGTCTAATATCATCATAAGGACTTTTAATTTAATTAATCATAGCAATTAAACACCTTTAACAAGTAGAATGCAACTTTTGCATTTTATGTGATTTAATCTTTTTTATTAAATTAACAAGCCAATCGATAAAATTAGCTCACGAAATTTTTACACATATCAAAAAACATGCTGTAAAATCGAAAATAATATTAAAATAATTTTCTGACATCGGATTTGTGGTTCTGAAACCACTGTTTTGGTTTAGCTAAAACCGGGCTGTTACATACTCTAAAGCTTGTATGAGCAGCATCATGAGTTGGTTAAAGTTCTAAATTTAACTCGAATAAATAATATTCTTTTAACTATCTAAGATGAGATATTAAAACTATGATTTGATTTATATTCGTTTATTATGTGGTATCTTAATGATATAAATTATCTAGGTTTAAATGTTTCGAAAAGTTGAAACAATGGTATATTAGTAAGATTTGTTAATTACATGCTTTGTATGTTTTATAATTAAGTAAAAGTTTGTAAATTTCTTGGTATTTTGATTATAAATGGTTTTATGTGTAAGATGATATATGTTTTGATGAACGTGACCTTTTGTTAATGTATGTTAATAGTTAATTTTTGTAATGATACTTAGGTTGGCATATGATGTCAAGCTTTGTTGTTAATGTTATTGGTTTATGATACCTAAATGGATAAAATGAATGGTCTGAGAACTTTGTATGCAAACTAAATTGGTATGAAATATGATTTTGGGTTTGGTAATTGAATTGTGGTGTCATTAAGGGCACATTGGTTTGAAACTTAGGTTTTATGTTTCGCTGTGTTTTGAACTTGTTCAAATGCATAAAATGTTAGTTTTTAGGTTTGGTTTGTTACCTAAGTAATATGTGAAAGTTGCTTTGATTTTTAAGTCATTTTTAGGCACATATAGCCTGGGACATGGGATATCTCACGATCGTGTGTCACACACGACTGTGTGTCTTGTTATCTTCCATTGCACGGGCACGGTTAGTTACACAGTTTGAGCACATAGATGTGTGGGGTAGCCACACAGTCATGTTTGAGGACACATAGGCTAACCTTTTTCACACGGCCTGGCCACACAACCGTGTGACCCCTGTTTTCACTTTTCACTTAAAATTTTGTAGAAGTTTCAGTTTAATCTAGATTTGATCCCTTTTTGTTTTAAAATTTTCTACAAGATCTATTTAGGTCTCAAATTGTTTAAAGAGCATGGAAATGATTGGTGATGAATTATTTTGATTATGTTTGATTTAATATTATGAATTGTGTTAAAGTTTTATAGTTGTAATATCTTATAAATCAGGACGGTGACCAGACCGAGTATAGAGTGTTACAAAATATGCATGTATATGACATGAATTATAATCTTGAAAGGTAAAATGGAAAATGTTGATATAAGTACTTAAATTGAAAAAGATGTTTATAAGTTCTTGATGAATGAAATATGTATTTGAAATGGTTATTATAAGAAATGTCATGCTTTGGTTGAAATCTTATGTTCTTTGATACACCTACTAACCTTGAAAGTGGTGTATATAGGAAAGTAAATTATGCTCATGATCTAATGAAATTATGCTTGAATGGCTTAAACATATTATGTTTGGTAAGTTTAAGTTTCTATTATACGAGATTACTAAGCACTAGTTGCTTATGTAGTAGTTTTCTTTGTTTTGTAGATCATTGGAAAGCTCGATCGGTTGGAATCTCGTCAGGTTACAATTACACTATCCATCCATCATTTTGGTAATTTTTTTGTTGTTTTGGTTAATGGTTATAAATGGCATGTAATAGGTATTTTATGCTATTTGGTCAATTTGATGTGGATTGAGAGCACTTTTCCACATGTTTTGGTGCTTGGCTTGTAAATGTATATGTATATATACGTTTTGGTCACTTGTGAATACCTTGTGAATGTAAATGGCTTATGGTCTATTGAAGTGAGAATGAATTGGTTAAATGGTGTGTGTGATGAATGTTTAAAGTATGGATTTATGGTATGGAATTGAATTGTTTTGGTAAGTGAATTATGGTGCCAATGAATGGCATATTGGTTAAGCTTATAGGATGATTGATTTAGCATGTTTTGGAGTGTGTTAAAATGTGTTTTAGTCATATGAATGTGTGTGGAAATGGTTTGGTTTGGTGCTCGAGTAATTTTGTTTGAATTGGCTTGCATTAGGGGTTATTTAGGGAGCACACGGCCTGGGACACGGGTTGTCACATAGCTGTGTGCCACACACAGCCGCACCACACAGCTGTGTGTCTATTAAATTCTAAGTGGAGGATGAACCACACGGGCACAAAGAGTTACATGGCATGGCAACATGGCCGTGTGACCCTATTTCGAATACACACATGGCAGACACACAGGCTGGGACACGACCATGTGTCCCATACTTCAAATTGTACATAGTTGGCCACACAACCATGTCTTCAAGCCACACGGCCGTGTGACCCCTGTTTCTCAAAATTTTTTATTTTGTTTCAAAATGGTCCCTGAATGTTCCTAGACTATTTTTAGGGCCCCATAGGCTCGATTTAAGGTCTGTAAGTGTATTTTATGCTATAAATGAAATATTTAAATGAATGTTAGAATTTAAATTGAATAATTGTTTTTGTTTGAAGTTAAATGTTTCGAATTGTACTATGAAACTCCACAACTCTATCCAGCAACAGAGATGGGTTAGAGGTGTTACAAGGACCAATTTTCAAAGATTTTAAAGTTTACAGAATAGGTATCGATTCCCCATTAAGGTATTGATACCAATTTTGTCTCGATGTTTCAAAAAATTAATTTAAATCAAACGGTATCAATACCAGACTTTAGGTATCGATACTTTCTTCTAGGTATTGATACTTTCCTTTAGTATCGGTACTATTTTAAGGTTCAATGTTTGAAAATTTTAAAGAAAAACCACTTTAGTACCGATACCCTTGTTAAGGTGTCAGAACCTCAGTGCCAGAAGTGTCAAAACTTGCATTTTGATACTTATTTCATGCCCAAACCAGCTCAAACTTAAATGTTGCCTATAAACACACCTGAAATCTGCCTAAGAACTAGCCAAATTCATACTAACTCAAGCATATAACCATTTATAACTCATCTAATTCAAAAATGTTGGCATCCTATTTATCATACCATCATATACAAACTTAAATTTCTAATTCATACCATTTTACCTTTCAAACTCTTTACGTTAACCTTACCATTCCATATTCAAATTTTCCACTCATTCACATACGAAAGTACATGTCATTTATCCAAATCAAATTATTGACTCCAATAATCCACAATTGACATCAATTCACTTCAAACCTACTTGTAACATTTCAAGTTAAACAACCATATATGTAGTCAAAGTGTTCTATCATTTCTTCAAGCCAATTCACATCTAAAATGGCAATTTAATATGCCAAACCATATCACCAAACAAACACATATACATATAGGCAATAACTTTATCAAAGATCAATCATTAACCATGATTCAAACCAAACTATCATTTCCAAATAAACTCATATTTATAATACCTATGTACATGCCACATAACTGACTTAAAACGATCAAAAGACTACCGAGTCAAAGCTAGATAGTGTGGTCTTCAAGTTGATTCGATCGTCATGTTTTGCAAACCGATAATTTACAAGGAAATTGAAGACAAAGGGTAAGCATTTTGAATGTCTAGTATGTTCATATGAAGTTTACTTAACTTACCTTGACATTACAATAATTTAGAAATTGAAATACATGAGTACAAACATAGAAATCCTTTGACATCTTGCACTTTCACGAACTTTCAAAAAATACATCGAATAGATTAGTTCGATCACATGTCATAAGCTTAAAACACATTCATATAGTGAAATAACATTTTGTCATATAACATATACCAACTAAATCATATTCAACTTGTAACATATATATAATTTTGTTCATATACATATTCATTCTAACCATTTCATTTTTATTTAGTATCATTTCTGTTTCTGTTAAATATGACTCCTATTTTCAATCAAATTTGAAAAATAATCTTTTAGTTAAACTCTGTTTACTTGTTTCAATCAAAGACTAATTAGTTTAGATTATTTTATTATTATTTGACCTATGAATTTAGACTATAAATAGACTCTTTTACAAACTTAGAAATATACACCCATTAAATATTAGAACTCATAATACATTTAGAGAATTTTGTGTTTACGTTTTGAAGGTTTTTTATTTTCGGGTTTTCAGGGTTTGGTTTTTTATCTCCATCTTTTGTACTATTTGTTCTTTTGCCATTATAGTAAAATTATCTTTACCCATGGTTTTTTTTTATCCTCTTTGGAGGGGTTTTTCCATGTTAAATTTGTGTGTTCAATTTCTCAATTTATTCCACTATTTTTTTACTTGTTGCTTAATCGGGTCGTTCCTAACAAGTGGTATCATAGCTAGTTCAATTTTCATAGATCAGCCCATTCAGATATGACAACAACAAGGTTTGAAATTGAGAAGTTTGATGGTGAGACAAATTTCAATCTGTGGCAAGTTCGGATAATGGCAATTCTAGTTCAAACCGGCTTGAAAAAGGTTGTTACCGAGAAAAATCCTAAGAATCTAAATCAAACAGAATGGGAAGAGTTTGATGAAAAGGTCTTGTTTGCAATCCATTTATGCCTCGCGAATATAGTATTGCAGGAGGTATTGATGGAGAAAACCTCATCCGCTTTGTGGAAGAGGTTAGAAACTCTTTATGCGACTAAGTCTCGGGTTAATCGTTTAGTGTTGAAACAACGTCTATTTACATTTCGCATGAACGAAAGTGAGCTTCTTAGAGATCACATCAATCAATTCATTACTCTTTTAAATGATTTAAAGAATGTTGAGGGTCATATTGACGATGAAGATCAGGCTATGCTATTATTGTGCTCTTTACCCCCTTCATACAAGTCTTTCTGGGAGACCCTGATTTATGACAGAGGCAAACTCTCGTTCGAAGATGTGAAGGGTCATTTGTTGAGTAGAGACAAACTCGACAATGAATTTGGTTTGGATAGCAAGAAAGATAAGCAAGTTTTCATTTTGGTAGCATCAAAGAAACGAGACAAAAGGTGTCGCTATTGTAAAAATTTAGGTCATACCAAAGCAAATTGTTGTAAACTGTGAAATAAAAAAGCTGCTAAGAATAACGAGGAAGATGTAGCTGGTGCTAATTTGGCCGATGAAAGCGGTGATGATTTCTTATTAGTGTCAATAAGCGATAACTCCAAGCTCACGTCCGAGTGGATCCTAAATTCAAGATGTTCTTTTCACATGTGTCCCAATAAAGAATGGTTCTCCACATACCATTTGGTTGAAGGTGGAGTTATGCGTATGAGAAATGATTCATCTAGTAAGTTAATTGGTATTGATACTGTTAAAATTAGGATACACGATGGGACGATTAGGACACTCTTAGATGTCAGGTATGTACCTAATTTAGGAAAGAATCTCATCTCATTGAGTATTTTAGACTTGAAAGGATGCAGAATCAACATCGAGTAGAACGGCATTAAAGTATCTCGTGGAGCTATCATTTTTTTAAAAGGTAAAAGAACTGGCAGTCTTTATATTTTGGAAGGTTCTACGGTGACCGGTGAAATCGGACGTCCCTCATCCGTTACGAAGTTGAAGTCAACTCGTTTGGAGCAGAGGCAACTTGGTCATAGGAGGGAAAAAGGTATGACCATTTCATTGAAGAGAGGTTCTATTTTGGATGTAGGTTTTGAAAAGTTAGGGCACTGTGTTCGTGAAAATCAGACCTGGGTTAGTTTTGATTTGGCAGTGTACAAGTCGAAGGCTAGAAGTCTTCCAGTTTCTAGGTACAAATTTGACTCAGTTAATTCCCTGCATAGTTCAAGATAGGCTCGTGGCGAGCTTTGGCAAAGATGGCATTATGGAAATATGAGTCAAGGTGGAGATTTGTTAAATATGACTCCTATTTTTAGTCAAATTTGAGAAATAATCTTTTAGTTAAACTCTGTTTACTTGTTTCAATCAAACACTGATTAGTTTAAATTATTTTTTTATTATTTGACCTATGAATTTAGCCTATAAATAGGCTCTTTTACAACTTTAGAAATATACACCCATTAAATATTAGAACACATAATACATTTAGAGAATTTTGTGTTTACGTTTTGAGGGTTCTTTGTTTTCGGGTTTTCGGGGTTTAGTTTTTATCTCCATCTTTTGTACTATTCGTTCTTTTTCCATTATAGTAAAATTATCTTTACCCGTGGTTTTTTTATCCTCTTTAGAGGGATTTTTCCACATTAAATTTTTGTGTTCAATTTCTTAATTTATTCTGCTATTTTTTTACTTGTTGCTGAATCGGGTCGTTCCTAACAGTTTCTATTTTTCGCTTAGAGAAATAAAGTAAGTTGAACTAGGTATACGAGACTGATTTGCTCACATAAGTTGACATATTCGAGCTGCTAACACTAGCTTCAAACCAAGGTTCGATGCTGCTAACACTAGCTTCAAAGAATCCTCAACATATATTGGATCTCAACTCGTCGTATTAATCCCTGATCACAACACCTATTTGTTCATAAAGCTGTCATATTTGAGCTACTAACACTAGCTTCAAATTAGGGTTGCTAACACTAGTTTAGTTCGATGCTGCTTGGACTAGCTTCAGAGAATCAGCAACATATGTTGGACCTCAAGCCATCGAATTAATCCCTGATCACAACACCCGTTTTCCTTTTTGGAACCCTAATGGCATGTCATTCGTATCCTGATCGTTTACTAAGTTCACACGAGTTGAATTACGATATTCAATTCATTTCAATCCCTGTAATGCCATCATATTCATCTCATCTATCCATATATACATTTTAATACCATTCAGTGCATCATATCTATTTGAGATAACAATATCATTCATTCTTTACGATTTAGTCCTTTAGATACCAAAATCTTTAAGATTTCATAACAATTCAAACTAATAAGTAAAATAATATAATACAAACATATCATAAATTAAATAAGTCCCATATGAGCTTACCTGGAAAAAAGTAGCAACAAACGAAATGTTGAGGACTAATCCACAATTTTACCTTTTCCTTAATTATTCTCTGATTGATTCAAATCCCTATCTAAACGATAATTAATTTCAATTTATCAATCTCAATTACCTTATAACAGCCAATTATAATAATGTATCAATTCAATTTCATTTTTTAGATATTCCCTGAAGTTTATCATTTTATTCAATTTAGTCGATAGAACTAAAATTATCATATCTTTCAAATTTGAGCTTTGATTTCGAAATCATTCTCAATTAAATCCTTATAAGACCCTATAATGTCAATAATTACATAAATTTCATACCAATTTCAAAATATTTATACTTTAGTCCCTATGTACAAAAACTAACAATTAAACTTTACAAATTAGTCTTTTTTTCATATTTAAGCTTAAAATATAACAAATTAACACCAATTTCATTAAGAATTCATCAATGATATCGTTTATAAACTTCAACAATTTCAGAAATTAACACACATTAATTAAATCAAGCTCCCGAAACTTCAAAAATATAAAAATTTTACAAGAAAATGATTAATTTAAACTTACCAATTATAAGACGAAAGTTTTAATTCCCTAAACCTTTTCTTTTTCTTTTGCTACGGTTTGTGAAGATGATGAATAGGGAAATGTTTTATTTTTCTTTTATTTTTAACTTATGTACTATACTCAATTTAATAAATAATAAATAATATTGATTAATTAAATCTTTAAGCATAATTAACCATGTTTGTAGGTGCTAGTTAATACCCACCACCGTTTTTCCCATTAAAAGGGGCTAATTTTTCCTTTGATCCTTTGTTTATTTAAAAATTTATGGCAAATAATTTTACTACTTTTATAATTTAGTCCTTATACTTTAATAAGTCACTAATTCGGAAAAGTTACCTATCCAAAATTCAAGTCACCTATACAATAATATTTAATAAAAATATTTACGGGCTCGACTTACGAAAATGAGGTTTCAATACCTCATTTTTCGACACTATTGACTTTAGGATCGTTACACTTGTACCTTAATTAGCTATCTATTCAATAAAATTACTAGACAGAAATTTAATATATTGCTATAATAGACCCGAAAATATTAATTATTAATATTTACGGACTTGATCATCAAAAACAGAGTTCCAAAACCACCGTTTTCGATAAAATTGAAAAATGGATTGTTACACTTACAGACTGCTTGAAAGGGAGGATTATTGGTAACTCGAGGTATCTAATGAAGGTGTGTTTAAGAAGTGTGAGAGAGACGGGTGGAGATGTGCTAATATGGCCTCCTATTGGTTTTATGAGGTTGGAAACTTTGGAGTTAGTGGAAAGCGAATCGTGGAGATCATAAGGGGTCGACATATTGGGCACTATGGGTGAGCGTCCAATTGAATAAGCTAAATTGACTGAAAATTTTGTGAGTTAATCGAGTTGACGAGTCCTATTTTATCATTGTAATTCGATTTGAAATTTTTTCGAAGTGAGTTAAGTGAAATGAAATTCAAGTTGAGTCAAATTAAATTAAATAAAATTATTCGAGTTAAATTAAAAATTAAACATGTCAAATTAAAATCTTGTTACAGTATAACCAATTACATATTAGAGCATATAAATTTGAAATCATCTATATTTGAAAACATTTTCAAAACAAAATAATAAAAAAATACTTTAGTATGATAAACTTGAATCATTAGTTAACTTATTTAGTACCTAAAAATATTGTTTTAGAAAATTTTTAAAATTTTAACTTTCTTTCTATATTTTTTAGAATTTTTAAAAAAATATAAATTTTGAAATTTTTATAAATATTTTAAATTTAAAAAATTATTTTGAATTTTTGAAAATTATTTTGATTTTTTTTTGTAATTTTTGTTGAGAGAGACCAATTTGTTCATTTGTAAAATTGACAGGGACCAAAAGTATATTTACACCAATTTGTTATTTGAATTTTAAAATTCAACTTAACTCGAACTCAAAACTTAAATTTTTTATTTAAATTTACTCTAATAACTCGAATAACTTAATTTGATTAACTCAAAATTTAATTATTTTTTATTTTTTTAAATCAAATCGAATTTTACTTATCCCTATTAAGTACTGAATGAGTGAACACTAAAGTGGCTTGTGGACTCTTGAAGGATGAATGTGCCTAAACACCTTGGCCATGGGTTTCAAGGCGAGGGAAAACCTTAGGTGATGAAGGAGGCTTATGATACCTAAGCCCAGTGTTAGGCGGTAGAGGGCCTTGGGATAACTTGTAAAAAAACCAAAACAAAACCGATAAATAATTTATCCTATGAAACCTTTAATCAAAAAATGCTAACAATTGGACCAAGTCCCTACGAAACCCCTAAAAGACATACGCCTAGAAGCATAGCTAGTCAAGCCACTTGAAAGCAACAAACTCTGCAAATAAACAAGTGAAAAATCACCTAGCTCTCCAATAATTTGCTACATGCAAAGTAAAAAAGAAAACTGTAGCTTAATCTATAAAATTGAATTCTGTTTAATTTGACTAACCAAGTCGAAATATAAACTCCTAAGAAAATAATATAAAATTTAACAATGACAATTTAATCTATAGTTGAACTATATTTAATAAAAAAATTAATTAATTAAAAGCTCTTAATTTAATTAAATATTGAATTTTACTAGTCTTATGTAATCAAAACTCTAACCAAAACACTACTATTCCTATTAAGCCAGCTCAGCACAAAAAATACTCAAATTCCATTAAAAAATGCGTCACTAGTTGGCTTGGCTAATGTTCCAGAGCCTCCTAAATTGGTACTAGAAAATAAATCATACTGATTTGAGTTGACAGATTGAAATAAACTTCTAACTTGTGACTGTGAGATTAACCAAAAGAATAATAAAGTTAGTACAAGCAACGAAATAAATTATTCACTTATATGACCAAAAGTATTAAGCACCAAGGGAGAAATACTATAATAAAGTGTAAAATATAAAAATAATCATTCAGTTATGTCTTTTGTTTTATTTTGGTCACTTATTATTACTTTTTCTTTCAGTCGCTCAACTTTTTAAAATTAAATATTTTATTCACTTTCCGTTAGTTATTGATAAATGAGTGACAGAAAGTTGATATAAGCCTTTTTTATTGGCCTAATAATAAATTTAGCTTTCAAATGTCTACACATTTTATCAATTTGACCTTAAATCTAAAAAAAAAAAAACCTAACCCTCAATGTTCACATTTTTTTTCATTTTAGTTCTAATTCTAAATATTTCAATAAATCTAACTCTCAATCTTTACAAAAAAAATTTCAATTTAATTGTAGTTCTAAAAGCTTTAAAAAGGAAAATATTTAAAAATTATTTTTGCATAGAAAATTTAAAAATGATTTAAAATTTTAAAAATTATAAATAAATTATAGATAAAAAACCAAAACATATGTATTAAATTTTTAAAAAAAATACCAAAAAAAGAAATATATATCAAATCATTCAAAAAGAAAGGAATACGAAATAGATTAATGAATATTATAAAGAGATGAAGTTGGACATCCCCATGGGACATGGAATCACGAAGTTATCTCCCTTGGTTCAATTGAGCTCGTATTTTCAATTCCTACTATATTTTCTGGGACTTCAGTCGTTTGACTGGCATACTTGGACTACCCAAGTTTGAAAATTATTGATAACATGTCCAAGTCAAAAAATCAAGACAAAAAAAAAAAATTCAGGGTTTTTCATTTCAGTTTTCGTTTAGTGAAAGATTTCACATGAAATTATTTTTTCTACTCAAAGATTAGGTCTTTGTATATTTTTAAAATAAGAAAAAAATTCAAAATAATTGTTTTGTAACAGTTTAAAGAATTGTTAACTTTTTAAAGGAATTTAATTAAATAATATGATATTAATCTAAAGTATGATACTTAGTTGGATTTAAGCCAACTAATTTTTTTACCATATTCATGAAGGTGGCATTAGTTTAAAATGAGCATAATACGAATGGTGTTAAATACTTTTCTTATTAGCGGATTTTGGAGGTACGTTAAGGAATAATAAAAAAAAGAGGTTTTAAAAATATTTTTTTATTTTTTGAAATTTTTAGAATTAGAATTAAATTAAAAAATTTTGTAAACATTGAGAGCTAAATTTGATGAATGTTTTAGATTTAAGATCAACTTGATAGAATGCGAAAATATTGGAAGGCTAAATTAGATATTAGGCCAATAAAAAAAGGCTAATGTCAGCTTTCTGTAACTCATCTAACGACAACTAACGGGAGAAACATTATGTAACACCCCGAATTTAGGCCTAGAAATATTAGGCCTTGAGTATGGGCTCATAAGGAGGTGGTATATAAGTATCTAATTGTGCAAGAAAATGATACAATTAAATGTCTACTTTGGTGGTTAATGGCCCTGAGAAGTGTTGGAGAAATCTTGGGTTCAAACCTAGGCTTTAGCAAAAATTTTGGTATTAAATGAATAAAACCCTGGATGCTTGGATGATGGCCTTTTAAATTATTGTGTTAAATAAATGATATAAGGAAGCATGTGGGCTAGTGGTTGTGGCGTCATTAAGGTTGCAAGGGAGCTTGGGTTCAAGTCTTAGCTCTTATAATTCATTTTGGTTTTTCTCTTAAGTGAATCTAGACGCTGGCACATATGTCTTAAAGTTAATTATAGACGTTTTTATCACAAAAAGAGCCTGTGGTGAAGTGGCAAGGTGGCGTGTTGTGTAACTGTGAGGTTTGAGGTTTAAGTCTTGGGATACGCAGTGGAGTATTTATTTTGCTATTTGAGTTGTTAGGTAGGAAGTAGTTGGGCCACATAGCAGTAACTAATTTTGGGCTAAATGGGCCACACGAGCATGTGGGCCCACTTGGGCTGAGTAATGGGCTTTAGGCCTATTTGCACTGTTAGGTCTGTTTAGGTTATTTAAGTCGCTCGAGGCAACGGTGGACCTTCTGTTAGGTCGTTAAGACCCCCGATTTGTAAAATTACCGAAATACCCCTAGTTTGTAAAATTACCGAAATACCCTTAATTTGTAAAATTACCGAAATACCCACGGTTTGTAAAATTATCGAAATACCCCCGGTTTGTAAAATTATCGAAATACCCCCGATTTGTAAAATTACTAATATACCCTCGATTTGTAAAATTATCGAAATGCCTCCAGTTTGTAAAATTACTGAAATACCCTCGATTTGTAAAATTACCGAAATACCCCAGTTTGTAAAATTACCAAAATACCCCAGTTTGTAAAATTACCAAAATACACTCAATTTGTAAAATTACCAAAATACCCTGATTTGTAAAATTACCGAAATACCCCCGATGTGTAAAATTACTGAAATACCCCTATAAGGTAAAATGATTGTTTTACCCTTGTGCATAAATGACTGACTTGGACTATGAATTTGCCTAATTGACTGTGATTGTATGATTGTGTTTTAACTGACTTGACTGTGGTTGTAAAGCTGATATGTTTTTAATATATGTTTAAATGATTGTTACTGAGCATGGCCATTTTACATACACATGTGATGATTGAGCATGACATACACGACATATTGCAGAGGGTTGGAATTGTGAAATGGAGGAAGAAATTGAGAATCGCATGGTTGCTTAACGACCGTGGATCCACCGATTGAGGATCGCATGGTTGCTTAACGATCGTGGATCCACTAATTAAGGATCGCATGGTTGCTTGACGACCGTGGATCCACCGGTGGCTTTTAAGCCCAATATATGATTATTGACAACTCTGTGTCGATCATCTTTACCCGAGGATGTGTGCTGACTGTATTACCGTTGCTGATGGCTATGTGCCTAATATGAAACAACTGCCAATGACTTAAAGCCAATTATTCTGATTGTGGCTTTGTGCCAACCTAAAAATGGCTCTGTGCCATCTTGACTATGGCTTTGTGCCAAACGTATTTACCTGTGGCTATGTGCCTAACATACTTATTGATGACTCTGTGTGAATCATATTTACCCAAGGCTGTGTGTCGATTATATTACCGTCATTGATGGTTATGTGCCAAACATAATATAGTTACTGATGGCTTTGTGCCAATTATAATACCGCTACTGAAGGCTTTTTAAGCCCAATATATGATTAGCAGCTTTGCTGTAATGAAGGTAGTACCGCAACGAGCTACCATTGATGTGTATCGGATGGGTGGGTCGATATTTATATCCCTACATGATGTGTCCTGGGGGACGGAGTTGATGTGTAACTGTTGGATTATTGGGATGGGATAGCATGCATCCATTCATTCACACATTCTATTTTGTTATTGGTTTGGGCTAGGCCCAATTGATTCTGTTATGGGCTGTGACCCAAATGACATTGTAATAGGCTTTGGCCCACGTATGCTTTGAACTGACTGCATCATATCATTGTAGATAAGCTTTTTGTTTTTATTTCTCGATATCGATCATACTCTAGTAAGGGGATTACACACTGAGTTTTCGTAAACTCACCCCGTTTATTAATCATGCAGGCAATTCCTAGCGTTATATGGATCGGTGTCGTAGAGGGACTCGGAGACGACCACACAACTGCACATGTTTTTCTATTTCGTTTATTTAGTTAAGCACTTTGGTTTTGATTTGGGTTGTAATAAGGCCTCTTTATTTCCTTAACCTTTTATTTGGAAAGTTTATTTAGTATGTCTAATATCTGTTAGAAGTAGGACACGGTTTTCCAAAATAACAATTGTTTTCAAAACACTACATTTTCACGACTTAACTTTTAAACATCACATTTTAATAAATCGGTTACTTTTAGAATTAGCTTTCGAAAAGTAAAAAGGAGTTTTGGAAATAAAATTAAGAAGTTTTCAATGTACTACATTTTAAATAAGAAGAGTTTCTAATGAAAACATGGTTTTCGAAAAACACTTTAATGTGACACGCCAGATTCGGATCTAACTTCTGGGTCGGATTTGGGATGTTACATTTAGTGGTATCAAAGCTGAGTTACAAAACTCAACTGTGAAATGGGTTTTAAAATTGGATTTCTAAAAGAATTGTTTCAAAAAGGTTCAAAAAGATTTGAAGTATTTTAAATGTTTTTCTGAATATTTTTCTGAAAGTGTGGTTATCGAGTCTCCGGCGCCGAATCCGTAAGTTTTCTATTAGACTGTACTTAAAGTTAGATGTTTTATTTATTCAGTGTATGTTCTAGAAATTAGATTTTGTTTAAGTTAGCAACAGTACTGTGATGGATTCCTAAGGCAAGCAAGGTCGCGAGGAGTTGTCCGTCTCTCTGGAACATGAGATGGTTCAGGAAATTGTAGTCAAGGTAAGTCCGCCAACTTCAGGTAACAATAACCCAGAGCTTGATACGGAGGCACTGACTCGGTTGGTAAGGGAAGTGCTAGAAGAAGTGTTTGAGGCAAGAGTTAAGGCGTGTGGTGAAACACATCAGGCTAGGTGCTTTTAGCGTAGCAAGAAGAGGGATCACAGTCCTCTGAAGCAGGAGCCCCGTTCTGTGAAATGTGTTAAGATGCATCCAACCTTTTCGGCTTGCGAGCATTGCAAAAGGCGCCATTCGGGCGAATGTTGGAGGAAGTCAAGAGCGTGTCTCAAATGCTGGTCTAAAGAGCATCGGGTTCGAGATTGCACAGTTCCTTTTAAGTCAAGTGTGTTTTATTTGGATGTGATGTTTGAATATAGAAATTGTATGCATGTGTGGTAAATATCTGTTTGCTTCTGTGGTTAGATGCTTGGTTAGGTGTGAGAGGTTTTGAGATTAAGTTAAAAGTGTATTAGTTTAGTTTGGAACTAGAGTGCACAGTGGGAGCGTAGTGGTGTAGGTTGAACTAAGCGCTTGTTCAGATAGTTGGAAATTTTGAGGACGAAATTTCTTTAAGGGGAGTAAAATTGTAACACCCCGAATTTGGGCCTAAAAATATTGGGCCTTGAGTATGGATCCGTAAGGAGGTGGTATATAAGTATTTAATTGTGCAAGGAAATGACACAATTAAATGTCTATTTTGGTGGTTAATGGCCTTGAGAAGTGTTGGAGAAATCTTGGGTTCAAACCTGGGCTTTAGCAAAAATTTTGGTATTAAGTGAATAAAACCCTGGATGCTTAGATGATGGCCTTTTAAATTATTGTGTTAAATAAATGACACAAGGAAGCATGTGGGCTAGTGGTTGTGGCGTCATTAAGGTTGCAAGGGAGCTTGGGTTCAAGTCTTGGCTCTTACAATTCATTTTGGTTTTTCTCTTAAGTGAATCTAGATGCTGGCACATATGTCTTAAAGTTAATTATGGACGTTTTTATCACAGAAAGAGCCTGTGGTGGAGTGGCAAGGTGGCGTGTTGTGTAACTGTGAGGTCTGAGGTTCAAGTCTTGGGATACGCAGTGGAGTATTTATTTTGCTATTTAAGCTGTGTAGGAGGTGGAGTTGGACTGGAACTCTGTGGTTGAAGTGGTCATAAGAATGAGGAATTTTTCCTCATGGTTGAAAGCATACCCTCATCGGGAAGCTAACATGAGAATTGGTGAGAAGCTGGCTTCAAATAGAGCGAACCAGATGAGTTAGGGAGGAAGACTCAATGCAGGATGTGCCAAGGTTGGTGATCGTGGACTTCGGCGCGTTCTAATAAACAGATGTGTATTCACGCCCTTCTTTGTTAGAAGTCGGCAAAAGTCGAAAAGCTGAAACATTGGCATTTGAGGCCTCACGAGCGTGCGATCGCTCGTGTGGTAAACCGATCCCACAAACCATGGGTGATAGAATATAGAGGCTGCCACGAGCGTTCTCGTGTGCTGAGGCTATTCTAGGCCTCGATGGACCCAATAGGCCCGCGGGCCCGCTTGTGTAAATCAATTGTTTGGTGGGAAGTAGTTGGGCCACATAGCTGTAACTAAATTTGGGCTAAATGGGTCACACAAAGGTATGGGCCCACCTGGGATAAGTAATGGGCCTTAGGCCCATTTGCACCGTTAGGTTTGTTTAGGTTACTTAAGTCGCTCGAGGCGACTGTGGACCTTCTTTTGGGTCGTTAAGACCCCCGATTTGTAAAATTACTAAAATACCCCCAATTTGTAAAATTATCAAAATACCCCCGATTTGTAAAATTATCGAAATACCCTCAATTTGTAAAATTATCGAAATACCCCCGATTTGTAAAATTACCGAATACCCTCGATTTGTAAAATTATCGAAATACCCCTGATTTGTAAAATTACTAAAATATCCTTAATTTATAAAATTATCAAAATACCCTCGATTTGTAAAATTACCAAAATACCCTCGATTTGTAAAATTATCAAATACCCTCGATTTATAAAATTACCGAAATACCTTCAGTTTATAAAATTACCGAAATACCCCTAGTTTGTAAAATTATTGAAATACCCTCAATTTGTAAATTTACCAAAATACCCCAATTTGTAAAATTATCGAAGTACCCCCAATGTGTAAAATTACTGAAATACCCCTATAGGGTAAAATGACTGCTTTGCCCTTGTGGGTAAATGATTGACTTGAACTATGAACTTGACTGATTGACTGTGATTGTATGATTGTGTTTTAACTGACTTGACTGTGGTTGTAAAACTGATATGTTTTTAATATATGTTTAAATGATTATTACTGAGCATGGCTATTTTGCATACACGTGTGATGCTGAGCATGGCCATTTTGCATACACGTGTGATGATTGAGCATGACATACACGACATATTGCATGGGGTTTGAATTGTGAAACGAAGGAAGAAATTGAGGATCACATGGTTGCTTGACGATCGTGGATCCACCAATTGAGGATCGCATGGTTGCTTGACGATCGTGGATCCACTGATTAAGGATCGCATGGTTGCTCGACGACCGTGGATCCACCAGTGGCTTTTAAGCCCAATATATGATTATTGACGACTCTGTGTCGATCATATTTACCCGAGGTCAGATCTTGATCAGATATCGCTCTTGATGGCTATGTGCCTAACATGAAACAGCTACCAATGGCTTAAAGCCAATTATTCTGATTGTGGCTTTGTGCCAACCTAAAAATGGCTCTGTGCCTATATGCCAAACGTATTTACCTGTGGCTATGTGCCTAACATACTTATGGATGACTCTGTGTGGATCATATTTACCCAAAGCTGTGTGCCGATTATATTATTGTCGCTGATGGCTATGTGCCAAACATAATACAGTTATCGATGGCTTTGTGCCAATTATAATACCGCTACTGAAGGCTTTTTAAGCCAAATATATGATTAGCAGCTTTGCTGTAATAAAGGTAGTACCGCATCCAGGCTACCATTGATGTGTATCGGATGGGTGGGTCGATATTTATATCCCCACATGATGTGTCCCGGGGGACGGAGTTGATGTGTAACGGTTGGATTATTGGGATGGGATAGCATGCATCCATTCATTCACACATTCTGTTCTATTATTGGTTTGGGCTGGGCCCAATTGATTCTGTTATGGACTGTGACCCAAATGACATTGTAATAGGCTTTGGCCCACGTATGCTTTGAACTGGACTGTACTATTACTGTTAACGGGCTCTAGCCAAGACTATTTCTGTTTTTATTTCTGTATACTGACTGTTACTCTAGTAAGGGGATTACACACTAAGTTTTTGTAAACTCATCCCGTTTATTAACCGCCCAGGTAATCCCCAGCGTTAGATGGATCGGTGTCGCAAAGGGACTCGGAGACGACCACACAACTGCACATGTTTTTCTATTTCATTTATTTAGTTAATCACTTTGGTTTTGATTTGGATTGTAATAAGGCCTCTTTATTTCCTTAACCTTTTATTTGGAAAGTTTATTTAGTATGTCTAATATCTGTTAGAAGTAGGACACGGTTTTCCAAAACAACAACTGTTTTCAAAACACTACGTTTTCGCGACGTAACTTTTAAACGTCACGTTTTCATAAATCGGTTACTTTTAGAATTAGCTTCCGCAAGGTAAAAAGGAGTTTTAGAAATAAAATTAAGAAGTTTTCAATGTGCTACGTTTTAAATAAGAATGGTTTCTAATGAAAACGTGGTTTTCGAAAAACACTTTAATGTGACACTCCAGATTCGGGTCTAACTTCTGGGCTGGGTTTGGGGTGTTACATATATAAATATTTGATTTCAAAAAGTTGAGTGACTAAATCAAAAAAAAAATTAATAGTTCGGTGGTCAAAATAGAACCAAAGTCATAGTTAGGTGACTATTTTTGTAGTTTACCCTAGAATCTAGCCCAATACTTAATAATAAAAATTAATTTTTTTAAATGCTACATAAAAATTGTAACACCCTAAAATCTGGCCTAGAAGTTTAGACCGGATCCGGGAGGTTACATTGATCACCGAAGTAATCATAGGAAAATTTTGGTTCAACAAGTGAGAAAACATGTAGAATTTTTATTATGTAAATATTTTCAGTTATCAAATCACAATATTCAAACACAAAGTAGTTAAATCCAAATAACATCTACTTGAATTTAACACAAAATTCTATACCACAGTATTGAAAGCAAAACTTATAGTCCAAAATCATTTAAATAAAGCTCAAATTTATAGAAACTACTTTATTAACCAGATTTAAGAAACATGACGCTTTCGAGACCCCCACATACTGATGTGTCGTTGAGAGCACCAAAAATATCCTATTCCCTATAAAATAATGAAAAATAAATAGTAAAGGGGAAGTAGGGTCGAATCCTCAGGGACCGGATTATACGAATGCTTGTCTCTCGAAATCCTGGGCAGAATCGTGCCCAAGAAAACCTGCGTTCCTGGAAAAAAATAAAAAAAACAGAATTTAAGAATTGATTTTGGAAGCGAAAATAAAATAAAAACAAAATTTAAAGTTTACTGAAATTATGATTACGAAAATAATAAAAATAATAAAGAGAGTTTTAAGAGAAAAGAAATTCTTATGGGAAAGTTCCAGCCTCCGGTTGTCTCATTCCGCCTTGGGCTCAATCATTGGCTTTTGGATGATCCTTCTCGACTCAAGTAAGCGATTATAGTGGAAGAGGACGCCTCGACCACCAGCTCTCTCTAAAGATTAGACTTACGATTTTTAGGAACCCGACTCTCCAGCCGCAATCTATGCTAGATCAACGCTTCTCAATGGCGAATCCCACGCCATTGTGTCTCTTTGGCTCGCCAACCTCTGACGCAGTAAGTTAACGAACCGACTATGCAGTCCTTCCAAAACATACAAAGCGGCCGCCTTTGCATATGCTGAAAAGCTTACTTCTTAAGGGCCATGGACGGAAGCGTCAGCCCGTAGTGCGGAGAAACGATGAATACTTGGCGAGAAGGCTAAGTACGGATTCTAGGCTCAAGAACCCTTTTTGGGGAAATATTGACAACTTTTGGCTAGAAGGGTTTTAGTGGCTCATGATAATGGTGAGAAAGTAAATAAAATTATGGAAAAAGAAATTTTATTGAAAGGAAAAAATATGGAAAGAACAAAAGACTTTTGGGGGAGAGTGTTTACTGAAAAAAGATGCTCCCAAATAGAGTCACTTCACCCCCTATTTATAGTGCTAGGGAGATAGTCTAATTGAACTTAAATTCTAAAAAGATAAATACATTTAATTAAAGATAAACAAATATAATTAAAATAAAATCCTAAATCCTAATAATTATCTTAATATTAATTATCCTAATAGAATAAAATAAAATAGAGTCTTCCAAAATAAAATCTCTTCTATTTGCTTTTAAGTCCTTGTGCCTTCCATGTTCGCACTTTTGGCACCATATTTGTCCCACGTTGCATATTGGCCCATTTAATCTCCAAATTGATGCTTTTTCCTTGAATTTACTTTTCGCCTCAATTTAGTCCCTAAAAGATAAAAAGACATAAATAGCTCAAATTAGTAGGCTCAAGCTCAAAATAAACACATGATTAATATATAAAAACACGTCATTTTAGAGTATTATCAAATTCCCCCTACTTAGCCCATGCTTGCCCTCAAGTATGGTTCCTATCGACTGTGAAAGCTAGATTCTGCCATAAAAGAAATACCACTCCAAAGTTTCATAAAAATTAGTTAAAAACGCATATGAAAAATAAAGAGACCTCTAAACTTGCTTTAAGTAAAACAGAAAAAGTATTCCAATTAATTCACACAAAAATTAAGATCGACTTGAGTTATGCCATTTAGGTAAATTACCAAACTTACTAAGACACCTTAATTATTTCCTCCTTTAGTCCCCGAAGTGCAACTTTATTAGTACCTACTTTTTTCTTTTTCTTTTTTTTTCCTTTTTTTTTGATTTTTTGATTTTTTTTAAATTTTATTATTATTATTTATTTACTTAGGAATATATTAAACCTTTTGACGCGAAGAGAGATGACAACCCAAGCACCCCACCCCGGTTACTCAGCCTAACATACTCCTAAAATTATTTATTTTCGGTTAGCGGAGTTTTACTTGTCATGTCACACAACCTTTTGACGCGAAGTAGAATGACAACCCAAGCACCCTACCCCGGTTACTCAGTCAGTCACGATTTGAGTCATACTCATAACCATGGAAACATTTATTAAAAATTAAACGATATTTAAAATTCTTGAGAACTCAGGAAAGAAAAAATTTAAGTGTCAAAAATAAGTTTCAATAATCACCTAATAGCCATGAACATTAATTAAGCATGCAATCATTTTAAGTGTTCACTTTATATTAAACTTGATCAATTTTACGAAAAGCAAGATAGAATTAACCCTATTAATCACAATTATTTTTAGCCTAATAAAAATAAAACAGTGGAGATGGCATCAATTATGGGAAAAATCATAACTTCCTTAGAAGGTAAGAATCATGCTTGTAGGTCAAACAGTAGGCAATTCCTGGTAAAATCTTGGGCATGAAAAGCAGCAGGATATTCTTAAAATAAATAGGCAGAAACAAGCACAAAACAACAGCAACAACAATATGACAACAAAAATAACAGATAATAACAGTAACAACGAAGAATGCCTCCCCCCACTTAAAACACATAGTCCTCGATGTGAAAGTAAAAGGAAAACAAATAGGTGGAGAGAAAAAAAAAGTTTAGAAAAACTCCCCATGTAGTTAACGTCGGTTGGCGCACACGGTGGAGAAGAAGATGGCGAAGCGACAAGAGAGGTGGAGACGGGTGGGTGACATGTGCAACAATGGTTCGGCCGGGTTCTCACCATGGTGGCTGAGAAATCGGCAGTGGGGTGTGGTGGAGGAGAAAGGATTCGCGCGGTTATGGAGAAATTTGGGGAAAAAATGTAAGGTTTGGGGTTTTATTTGCTGAAAAGGGTGTTTGGCTGCAGGTTTTGGGGACTCTAAGGCTGAAATAAGACTGCTTGGTCAGCAGATTTGACATTCTGGGTTGGAATAAAACTGCTTTGGTACCATGGATAGGGTTGTTTTGGTGCACACTTTCTGCTGTCTTTTTTTTCTTCGTATTTTCGCTCCATTTCACCTAGATAGAAGAAGAGAAATTTATTAATATTTAACTAAAATAAAATAAAATAACAAATAATAAATAATAAAAGAAAAGAAAGGAAAATAATAAATAAAAATAAAAATAAAAATAAAAATAAAAATAAAAATAAAAATAAAAATAAAAATAAAGATTGGGTTGCCTCCCAACAAGCGCTTGTTTAACGTCGCTAGCTTGACGCTTCAACTAGAATTGGAATTGTTCCAAATAAATTCTTTCACTTGTATAGGTTTGGAAATTCTCCTTTTTTATCACATCCACCATATTTCGGTTTAATCGTCCTTTCGCTTCTTTCCTTAGTTTCATACTTTCCTCCAAGGGGTTGATCCCTTTTAAGTAAGCAATGGTCTCATCATTCTCCAAAAATGTGAATTTGAAACGCTCGAGAAGTGGTTTTAATTTTGGATCTGGTGCCTGCACAAATGTAAGGTAGAAGTTTAGTATCCATAGGAGCCAATAATTTATTAACAGAGTCAAAATCATCAAACGTCATTTTAGGTTTATCTTCATAAGATGACTCAAAAGTTTTTTCTACTGATGAGTCAATTATGTCGACACGGTTTACGTCCAAGACTTCACTTGGGTGACTAATAGTGCCATAAACGTTAAACTTCACAATCTCCCCGTCAAACTCCATCGTGAGGGTTCCGCTTCGTACATCAATCTTAGTATTCGCGAGACTAAGGAAAGGTCGCCCCAACAAGATGTCTCGAAGACCTGAGAGCGTTATCCTCCTCCATTTTTATCACATAAAAATCTGCAGGAAGATAAGCCCATTGACTTTGACTAATACATCCTCGAGGACTCCTTCGGGATGCACAGTAGACCTGTCTGCCAATTGAATAATAACACCTGTCTTTGTCAAAAAACCTGCGTTAAGTGATTCATAAATAGAATAAGGCATTACATTTATGGAGGCCCCTAGATCACACATAGCCTTCTTAATTCCCAAATGGCCAATTTTGCATGGAATAGCGAACATACCCCTATCTTTGCATTTAACCGGCATTTTCCGCTGTAGAATTGCGAAAACATTCTCACCAACACTTACCTTTTCATTACCTGTTAGTTTTCGTTTGTTGGTGCAAAGTTCTTTGAGGAACTTGGCATACCGCGGAATTTGTCTAATGGCATCTAACAGTGGTAAGTTGATCTCAACATTCCTGAATGTTTCGAGGATCTCCTTGTCTTCCTTACTTTTTCGACACTGATTTAATCGTCCTGGGAATGGAGGTTGTATTTTCGGCAATGGAGGTTTCGCTCGGATCTGCTCGTCGTTTCCTAGAGTCTCCTGGACGATTTCTTGACCAAGATTCTTGCCAGGAACTGGTTCCAAGACCTTTCCGCTTCGTAACATTACTGCATTCGCATTCTGCCTCGGGTTTGGTTCTGTTTGTGATGGCAGTTTCCCTTGAGAGTTTAATTTCTCAATTGATGTGGTCAACTCCCTTATGGATGCTTCGATTTTCTGCTGAAAACCCTTAATTTCTCTTTGGAAATTGAGAGTTTGCTGTTGAAAATCAAGGACATTAGTTGCTATTTTATTGACCAAAGTTTCTAGAGAATTACCTGAATCTTGTAGCTGTTGTGGGACTCGATTTTGGTATGGCTGGTTATATTGTGGATTAGCCCCATAACTAAAATTAGGGTGGTCCCTCCATCCTGGGTTGTAGGTATTGGCATAAGGGTCGTATCGTCTTTTTGGTGGCCCAGGAAAATTTCCCACAACATCTAAATGGGCCATAGAATCTTCACACAGACTAGGGCACGCATCAGTCGTATGTTCAGGTGTAGCACATATTCCACATACTCGGGCTGGTTTCGATTTTTCTGTAACAAGGGAATTCACAATATTAGTAAGTCTATCAAGTCTATCTTCAATGGTAGAATTACTTAGCTGGTGAACCCTTCTAGGGGGTTCAGGATTGGCTCGAAATTGCTGGGAATTCGTAGCCATTGTGGAGATTAAGTCTCTTGCTTGTTGTGGAGTCATGTTGACTAACGCTCCTCCACTCGCAGCATCTACCATATTCATCTCCATGGGTTTCAAGCCTTCATAAAAGTACTGGAGCAAAGACTGTTCCGTTATACCATGTTGTGGGCAACTTGCACACAACTTCTTAAATCGCTCCCAATAGTCGTATAGAGTCTCTGCGTCTTTTTGCCTTATGCCCACGATTTCTCTTCTCAACTCAGCCACTCGTGATGCAGGGAAAAACCTGTTAAGAAATAAACGAGATAAATCAGCCCAAGTTGTAATGGATCCAGGAGGTAAATAAAATAACCATTCCCTGGCTGAATCTGCTAGGGAAAAAGGGAAAGCGCGCAATTTAATTTGATCCTCAGTTACCTCCTGAGGTTTCATACTCAAACAAACCATATGAAATTCTTTTAAATGCTTGTGGGGGTTTTCATTTTGTAACCCACGAAAAGTTGGCAGTAGCTGAATCAAGCCTGACTTTAATTCAAAATCAGAATCCATGGTAGGATATCCGATGCATAGTGGCGGTTGTTCTGCCAGCGCTTCGGCCAGTTGCCGAATTGTCTGAGCCATAGGTTGAGGTGCTAAATTAGGATTTCCGTCAACCCTAGTGTTCAGAACTTCTTCAGGGGAATCGACTTCTTCTTCTTTACTTTCTAACGTTTGAGTAGGGTTTTCGTTAACCCTAGACTCTACTTCATCGTCGATTCTAATTTCTGGCGGTGGATTGCTTTGAGTTCCAACCACCGCTGACTGCTTTTTCATTAGTTTTGTTTCTTTTCTATTAGCCTTTGCAGTTTTTTCGATTTCTGAGTCGAACGCAAGAGTGCCTGGAGCAGATCTGGTCATAGAAAACAAAGAAAAACAAGATTAGTATGTTGCCGATCCCCGGCAACGGCGCCAAAATTTGATGTGTCATTGAGAGCACCAAAAATATCCTATTCCCTATAAAATAATGAAAAATAAATAGTAAAGGGGAAGTAGGGTCGAATCCTCAGGGACCGGATTATACGAATGCTTGTCTCTCGAAATCCTGGGCAGAATCGTGCCCAAGAAAACCTGCGTTCCTGGAAAAAAATAAAAAAAACAGAATTTAAGAATTGATTTTGGAAGCGAAAATAAAATAAAAACAAAATTTAAAGTTTACTGAAATTATGATTACGAAAATAATAAAAATAATAAAGAGAGTTTTAAGAGAAAAGAAATTCTTATGGGAAAGTTCCAGCCTCCGGTTGTCTCATTCCGCCTTGGGCTCAATCATTGGCTTTTGGATGATCCTTCTCGACTCAAGTAAGCCGATTATAGTGGAAGAGGACGCCTCGACCACCAGCTCCAAAGATTAGACTTACGATTTTTAGGAACCCGACTCTAGCCAGATAATCTATGCTAGATCAACGCTTCTCAATGGCGAATCCCACGCCATTGTGTCTCTTTGGCTCGCCAACCTCGACGCAGATAAGTTAACGAACCGACTATGCAGTCCTTCCAAAACATACAAAGCGGCCGCCTTTGCATATGCTGAAAAGCTTACTTCTTAAGGGCCATGGACGGAAGCGTCAGCCCGTAGTGCGGAGAAACGATGAATACTTGGCGAGAAGGCTAAGTACGGATTCTAGGCTCAAGAACCCTTTTTGGGGAAATATTGACAACTTTTGGCTAGAAGGGTTTTAGTGGCTCATGATAATGGTGAGAAAGTAAATAAAATTATGGAAAAAGAAATTTTATTGAAAGGAAAAAATATGGAAAGAACAAAAGACTTTTGGGGGGAGAGTGTTTACAGAAAAGATGCTCCCAATTAGAGTCACTTCACCCCCTATTTATAGTGCTAGGGAGATAGTCTAATTGAACTTAAATTCTAAAAAGATAAATACATTTAATTAAATATAAACAAAGATAATTAAAATAAAATCCTAAATCCTAATAATTATCTTAATATTAATTATCCTAATAGAATAAAATAAAATAGAGTCTTCCAAAATAAAATCTCTTCTATTTACTTTTAAGTCCTTGTGCCTTCCATGTTCGCACTTTTGGCACCATATTTGTCCCACGTTGCATATTGGCCCATTTAATCTCCAAATTGACGCTTTTTCCCTTGAATTTACTTTTCGCCTCCAATTTAGTCCCTAAAAGATAAAAAGACATAAATAGCTCAAATTAGTAGGCTCAAGCTCAAAATAAACACATGATTAATATATAAAAACACGTCATTTTAGAGTATTATCACATACCTAGTCCAGCATCAGAATTTGAAATGTACCTGAAAGGGGAAACACTAAAGGGGATGAGCTACACGAACTCAGTGTGAGTTCAAAACGATTAACAATAAATTTCCAGAAGAGAACCCCAGATGGCGGTCCAATAACAAAACATACTTACAGAGATATGCAGAAACAAAAACCAAACACGGAACCAACGTCCTAACATACGTGATAGTCAAAGCACACCAAATACACACAGAATACTCAACGCAAGTGTTGTTCAATCAGACAGGATACGGTCAAATAATCTTACACCTATAACACCCAAACAAATGCATATGAATGCAGTCAAGTACTAAAACCCACCCATCCAGCCAACACATCTCTCCGTCCCCCGATCACACCCCAAAAGAGTTGTTTAAGCTCATCCAACCAAACACACCAAATAGGACCTCGAAAGGCCCATTCAACCTTACATACCATGAATGTGGACTAAGCCACTCAGATAATAATACGTAGCATGGCTAGCATATATGCAGTACAATGCAAAGCGGTAATCTGTTGTACAGACATGTTGCAATTTAAACTGCAAGGTCAAATAATAGTACGCAACAAAGCTGATGTACATGCGGTATAGTGCGGTAAACCACTCTACGAATAAGTGGCAGTAAAACTGCCAGATCAAATTAGAATCCATCTTCCTTCTCTTCACAACCAACCCAAAAATTTATGTTATGCAAGTGTATGTATGCATATAATCTCACAAAAACAATGAACACATCAACAGTCAATTAGACAGAATAGATATGTACACACACAGCTAACCGGGTTCAAAATCAGACATCTTACATACAATAGTTACAAATAACACATAAGCAGAACACATAACCATAGATACAAAGACTTAATTACCCTCTCTAAAGCCTAGCCAAGAGTCGAAACACATACAAATACGTTTTCAGATCAAAACATACACATAACCAAAATAAGTGACTTAGTGCCACACGGCCGTGTGGAAATGCCTAGGCTGTGTCGGGGTCAAAACGCCTGTGTGGAGAGAAGCACATGGCCGTGTGAGCTAGGGACATGGTCATGTGAACAGACCGTGTAACTCTCTATCCAATCATGTTAAAATAAATTACAGGACAGACACGGCCGTATGAGTGTCTCACACGCATGTGTGCCCACTAGACACGACCGTGTGTCCAAAACACACGTCTGTATGGAAACCATAAATTCTTAAATTAGCCACACAACCGTGTGGCACCAAATCACTAAATCCCTAATTCCTAAATACACATGCCCGTGTGCCCAAGGGACAAGACCATGTGGAAATCAACTAAAAACCCTAACTCCTAAATACGCACGGCCATGTGATTGCTCTTATGGGGGAACACGCCCGTGTGGCCACCTGTGTGGTCACGAAACCACCCTAGAATAGCCCCTAAAAACGTGCTTTCACCCACAAAGCACTCCCTCGCCTTGATAATATTGAGATTATACCAAATCAGACAAGCTCCAAGCATAAAAACAACGGTACAACATCATAACTAACCGATTTGTGAACACACACAATAAATGCCAACTTTTATAGAGTCGAATCGAGAATTCACAAATAAATTAGAAAAGATACAGAACCCACACTTGATTTGCTATCAATGACATCCAGACATCAACTTGACGACAAGGAAGCGAAGCTCTCCAAAATCTACAAGCAAAACCGTTTTTGAAAATTAAAAGAAAAATAAAGAAGAACCAAAAAGAGAAAGAAACAAAGATTGGGGGAAAAGGAGAACGTCCAGAAAAATAATAATAAAAAAAATTAAAAATAAATAGTTATCTCTTTTAACTTAAAACATAATTGCTACTTAACAAAACAAAACGACAATAAACAAAAATATTTCTCCAAAACACACACACAAAGACTCGAATCCAAAACCTTGAGGTACACTAACACTCAATTAACAACCAGACCAGTAGGCTTATTCTGTCACTTAAATGCGCAACTAAACACAATAGCACACCATTCTCTCTAACCCTAATCACCAACTCAAAACTTCTAACCCCAAAATTCGGTGTGTTACAACTCACCCCCTTATAGAAATTTTGTTCCCGAAATTTCCAACTATTAGAATAGTGGTGTAACACAAGCTACACCACTACACTCCTGTTGAGCACTCTAGCCCCGAAACACTACCACACTAGACTTGAACTCAAGATCTAATTCACACATCGAAAACACTTAACCACTGAAACAAATACTCATTTATCTATCACACATAGTTACTATGCTCTAATCAAAATGTCAAAACACTCACAACCATACCTGACTCAAAGTCGTCGAGGACACTCTCAGACTTGATGTTCTATGGACCCATATTGAAAACATGCTTCTGCCTTTTTCCAACAACTGCCCAGATGATGCTTCTTACAGTGCTCACAAAACAGAGCTCTCACACCACTATCGGTACCCTCCGCAAAACCTTTATTGCCACTCAAATGCATTCTAACTCACTTTGCAGACTAAGGGTCCATCCTTGAAAGACTACGATCTCTCTCCTTCTCACAATCTACGTACCTGGCTTGAAGCATTTCTCTAGTCCTCTCTATCCTAGCCTCAAACACTTTCTTTAACAATTACCCCACTACCCGAGTCAATACCTCAGTACCAAGCTCTGGGTTTTCACTATCCGAAATTGGCAGAATCGTACTGACCCCCGACTCTTGAACAGACACTTGTCCTGGAGAAGTAGACGACCCATCGCGGTCTTGCTTACCTTCAAAATCCATATCGATATTGTACCTGAGCTTAAAGAATGAACAATTTCCAAAATCAAACATAAGCATAAATGTATAACAATTTTACAAGACTTATCTTAAAATTTCATAAGTTACGCACAGACCGACATCAGAGTCTAGGGCATCCCATTTTTGCAAAAAGTTTTCTTTTCCAAACATAAGTCATTTCAAAACAATATGGTATAGTTTCTCGAAAAAAAATTTTAGAAAACACACGCGCATACGGTTAAAAAAAACACAGGCTGAATTTTTATAAATCTGGCTCTGATACCACTAAATGTAACGCCCTAAAATTTGGTCTAGAAGTTTAGACCGAATCCCGAAGGTTACATTGATCATCGAAGTGATCGTAGGAAAATTTTAGTTCAACAAGTGAGAAAACAGACAGAATTTTGATTACGTAAAATTTTTTAGTTATCAATTCCTAATATTCAAACACAAAGTAGTTCAATCCAAATAACGTCTACAAATTCCATACCATAGTATTGAAAGCAAAACTTACAGTCCAAAATCATTTAAACAAAACTCAAATTTACAAAAACCACTTTATTAACCATATTTAAGAAACATGACGCTTCCAAGACCCCTACATACCTAGTCCAGCGTCAGAATTCGGAATGTACCTGAAAAAGGAAACACTAAAAGGGGTGAGCTACAGGAGCTCAGTGTGAATTCAAAACAATTAATAACAGATTTCCAAAAGAGAACCCCAGATGGCAGTTCAATAGCAAAATATATTTACACAGATATGTAGAAACAGAAACCAAACACGGAACCACGTGACAGTCAAAGCACACCAAATACACACAGAATACTCAACGTAAGTGTTGTTTAGTCAGACAGGATACGGTCAAATAATCTTACACCCAGAACACCCAAACAGATGCATATGAATGCAGTCAAATACTAAATGTAACAGCCCGACTTTAGCTAAATCAGAATAGTGATTTTGGAACCACAAATTCGAGGTTGTAAAATTATTTTAATATTATTTTTGATGTTTATGGCATGAAATTAGATATGTGTGAAAGTTTCATGTGTTAATTTTATCGTTTAAGTGGTTAATTTGAGAAAAGGATTTAATCGCATAAAATGCAAAAGTAGCATGCTATAGTTAAAAGTGCCTAGTTGCTATGATTTATTAATTGTGAAGCCCTTATGATGCTATTAAACCATTTCAATAATGGATGGACAATTATGCCTATAGTTAGTGGAATTTTAATGTTTATTCATTAAGGATAAATACGTCATTTTGTAAATAAGTTAAATTAAATAAAACAAAGTTAAAAATTAAGCCTCATTTCATCTTTTATAGTCAAATAAAGCAAAGAAGAAAGCTAAATTAGGGCTTTGATATTCAAATGTATAGCTTGATTGAGGTATGTTTTGAGCTCGATTTTTGATGATTTCTATGTTTTCGTGATCGTTGCTTTGAGTACTATCTAGCCCCGTGTCTTAATTTTCAAAAATGTTAAAGATTTTGAGAGTTTCCATTGATGAATTTATGAGCTTTGTGACGGTTGATGATGAATTATGGAAGTTAGATGATAGATTTTCATGTTATGTTAAGTGATAAAAATGCATATTAGGGATTAAATTGAGAAAATATGAAATGTTGTTGTTAAAAGTGTGAAATAAATGAAAATATGGGCTGCTAGGGACCTATAGAGAATTCGGCTAAACATCGCTCTTATTAAATTTTGTGTAATTTGTGTTTTTGTGAAATAGGAACTAAATTGAATAAATGTAAAACTTTAGGGATAAAGTGTAAAAATGCCCAAATATGTGTTTGTGGACTAAATTGAATATGTTGATGACTAAAAGAGTTAATTTTGAATGTACATAGATCAAGAACGAAAGAAATCAAATTTAAATTGAGGGAAATTGAAAGTTATTGAATAGTCAATCCGGTCCCTCTATTCCGACTACGAGGTAAGTTCATATGCAAATAAATGCCTTTAAATTGAATTATATGTGTTTATTTTTCATTGAAATGTTATAAATGTTGAACAGGAAATTACGAGCAAGAATCAACAAAGTTACGATATCTAAAAGTCCTATACGAACCTTAGGAATAGTATAGGATACGAATGTCATGACATTAGGTTATCGAGATGTGATTACATGTAAGACCATGTTTGGGACATTGGCATTGTATTGTGATTACGTGTAAGACCATGTTTGGGACATTGGCATCATTAATCGATTTCGTGTAAGACTCTGTCCAAGACAGTGGCATCGATATGTGATAACATGTAAGACCATATTTGAGATATGGCATTGTACGAGCTTATGTGATTTCTGAGTATCCATAACGATTCCAAATGGTTCAAGGGGAAAAGTCAAGTCGAGAAAGAATATGTGAAAGAGGTAAATGACTCAGGTACGTACGAAATTCATATGAGTATTGAAAAAGAAGAAGTATTTGATGAACTCAATTAAGATATTGAATATATGTTCAATGAGAAAGGTTTGTGAATTTGAATGTGATTAGCTATATTTAGCATATATGAATTGATATGCAAATGTTCATGTGATGACTTTATTTGTATATGGTTTACTAAGCTTTTAAAGCTTACTTTGTGTGTTTTTTCCCTATTTTATAGATATTCAAAGCTAGCTCAGACTCGGGGATCGTCGGGAAACATCATCACACTATCAATCATCCCGTTGGTACTTTTGGAAGCTTTGTATATATGGTATATGGCATGTATAGGCTAGCGTCATCTTGGTATGTTTTGAGTTATGATATTAGCCATGGGATTTGGCTTGTAAATGTTGGTGTGTATGGCCATATAAGTTGGCTTGAATTATATGTTTGATAAGTGATATATGTGATGTATATAATGCCTTATATGTTGGCCTGTTTTGGTATGTTTGCAATAGTTGTTGATATAGCTAAATGGATGTTCATTTGGTTAATTATTAGATGATGTATTAATGCTTGAAAGATTTGCATATTGTGATTTGATTTTGGAATGATAATATGGTGCAATTTGTGTCATGATATAGATGATAATTTGATGAGGAAATGTATTTAGAACTTAAGTAAGTCTTGATGATTTTGGCATATTAATTTTGTATGTTTTTGAATATGGAATTGAGTAATTGAAATAGTTGTGGATAGATGGCATGATATGTGAATGGAATAGCATGTTTTGGTTGCTAAAATATGTATTGAAGTGGTGCTTTATGGGTTGTTTTGTGTGCATAAAAGAAGGGTGGCAAATTGGTTTTACAAATGGCCTATTTTAGTCCATACAAGCAGAGACACGAGCATGTGTCTCAGCTGTGTGTGACATACAGTCATGCTACACGTCCGTGTGTCCCCTGGGGTAACCCGTTGAATCAAAGTCAGTATACCCTACAGGTTTGGCATGGCCTAGACACACGGGCGTGTCTACTGGTCGTGTGTGGCAGACGGACTGGCACATGGGCGTGTGGTCAACTGTGTAACCCAAGTCAGTAACCCCTCCAGTTTTCCCACGGCCATGACATACGGGCGTGCCCTCAGCTGTGTGGTCTAAGTCAATATGTATGCCCTGTTTTTACACGGCCTATTTTTTCAAAGTAGTTCAATCCAAATAACATCTACTTAAATTTAACACAAAATTCCATACCACAGTATTGAAAGCAGAACTTACAGTCCGAAATCATTTAAATAAAACTCAAATTTATAGAAACCACTTTATTAACCAGATTTAAGAAACGTGACGCTTTCGACAACCCCACATACCTTTTCAGCATCAAAATTCGAAATGTACCTTAAAAGGAAACACTAAAGGGGATGAGCTACACGAGCTCAGTGTGAGTTCAAAATGATTAACAACAGATTTCCAGAAGAGAACCCCAGATGGCAGTCTAGTAGCAAAATATACTTACAGGGATATGCAGAAACAAAAACCAAACACGGAACCAACGTCCTAACACACGTGATAGTCAAAGCACACCAAATACACACAGAATACTCAACGCAAGTGTTGTTCAGTCAGACAGGATACGGTCAAAGAATATTACACCCAGAACACCCAAACAGATGCATATGAATGAAGTCAAGTACTAAAACCCACCCATCTAGCCAACTCACCTTTTCGTCCCCCAATCACACCCCAAAAGAGTTGTTTAAGCTCATCCAACCAAACACACTAAATAGGACATCGAAAGGCCGATCCAACCTTACACACCAAGAATGTGGATTAAGCCACTCAGATAATAATACGCAGCATGGCTAGCATATATGCAGTACAATGCAATGTGGTAATCCGTTGTACAGACATGTCGCAATTCAAACTGCCAGATCAGATAATAGTATGCAGCAAAGCTGACGTACATGCGGTATAGTACGGTAAACCGCTGTACAAATAAGTTGCAGTAAAACTACCAGATCATATCAGAATCCATCTTCCTTCTCTTCACAACCAACCCAAAAAATTACTTTATTGAAGTGTATGTATGCATATAATCTCACAAAAACAATGAACACATCAACAGTCAATTAGACAGAATAGATATGCATACACACCCAGCTAACCAGGTTCAGAATCAGACATCTCACACACAACAGTCACAAATACCACATAAGCAGAACACATAGCCACAAATATAGAGACTTAATTACCCTTTCTAAAGCCGAGCCAAGAGTCGAAACACATACAAAAACGTTTTTAGATCAAAACATACACAGAACCAAAATAAGTGACTTAGTGCCACACACTCGTGTACTATGGCCGTGTGGGGGTCAAAATGCCCGTGTGGAGAGAGGCACATGACCGTGTGAGCCAGGGACATGGCTATGTGAATAGGCCATGTAACTCTTTATCTATTTGTGCTAAAATAGAGTACAGGATAGACACGGCCATGTGAGGGTCTCACATGCCCGTGTACCCACTAGACACGATCGTGTGTCCAAAACACACACCCGTGTAGAAACCCTAAACCCCAAATTTGCCACACGATCTTTTGGCACCAATTCACTAAATCCCTAATTCCCAAATACATACACCAGTGTGCCCATGGGACACAGTCGTGTAAAAATCGACTAAAATCCCCAAATCAGCCACACAGCTGTGTGGCACTAAATTTTGCCCGAAAACCCAAATTCCTAAATGAGCACGGCCGTGTAAACTGCCCGTGTGGGGGCACACGCCCGTGTGGTCATGAAACCACCCTAGAAAAGCCATAAAAATGTGCTTTCACCCTTGAAGCACTCCCCTACCCTCGATAACATCAAGATTATACCAAATCAGACAAGCTCCAAGCATAAAAACAGCGGTACAACATCATAAATAACCAATTTGTGAAGGCAGACAATAAATGTTGAATTTTACAGAGTCAAATCTGGAATTCGCAACTAAATTAGAAAAGATACAGAATCCACACTTGATTTGTGATCAATTACGTCTAGACACCAACTCGACGACGAGGAAACGAAGCTCTCCAAAATCTACAAGCAAAACCATTTTCAAAAATTAAAATAAATATAAAGAAGAACCAAAAAAAAAAAGAAACAAAGAATTGGGGAAAAGGAGAACGTCTAAAAAAATAATACTACAATAAATAAAATTAAAAATAAATAGGTATCCCTTTTAACTTAAAACACAACTGCTACTGAACAAAACAAAACGAAAATAAACAAAAATATTTCTCCAAAACACACACACAAAGACTTGAACCTAGAACTTTGAACACTGACACTCACTCAACTACCAGACCAACAGGCCCATTTTGTCACTTAAACGTGCAACTAAACACAATAGTACACCCTTTTCCCTGACCCTAACCACCAACTCAAAACTTCTAACCCTAAAATTTGAGGTGTTACAAAAATTTTAATGTATCTATTTATACTGCTAAAGTTAGTTTAAATTGATAAACATGTATAAGGACACTAATTATTCTAAAATAATAAGGGTATTTATAACAAATAAAAAAATAAGTTTATAATGACCCTATTTTTGTTAGTGTCAGAAAGGTCAATTTCAGGATTGAATTTATTAAACCGACCCGTCCAAAAATTTAATTGAGACAACAAAAATTGAATCTAAAAATATGAAACAAGGGAAGCATTCTCAAGACATGGTTTCATTGTCTCGAGACACACTGTTCAATTTTGATAGTTTAAGTTTGCATTCGAATCTTGACTACATATTTGACCTCGTATAACTTTGAAATACTTTAAATGGGACCATTGAACTTTTATTATGTATGTTTATATGTATAATTAGAAATGTATGAGATTTGTTATGGTTATATGCTAAATTCTCTTAATTATGAATGAATTTAGTCTGAGTTGCTTAGGCAATGAATACGGCGTCTCGCGTTCGGACTCGATGATTGGTTCAACTATGAGGTGCCTCATTTACTAATATTACAGCTACAACTGTAGCCAATTCTCAGAATAAACCAAGCCTCATATTGAGTGTGAAAGTACATGCTATAGAAGTGTTGAGTCTGAATTGAGATTTGGGTCCCGAGTCTGTTTGCTAAATTGTTTATATAGATTGAAATTTTGATATAAGTATTGTAACACCCATAACCCATTTCCATCGCTGGATTAGGGTTACAAAGTATTACCAAACAATTCAGGATCATCAATAACAGATATCATCAAGTTACCGAATTAATTAATGAAATTTCATAAATAATTCAGATCGGAGTAAAACCTACACTTATGGGCCTTAAATTGAGCCTACAAGGCCTTTAAAATAGTTTAGGAACAATTAGAGACCAATTCGAGACAAAACATAAGATTTGGGACAAAAGTGAAAATTTTCAAATTAGGGGTCACATGGCTGTGTGTCCAGGCCGTGCGACAGAGCCCAGATCGTGTGGCTCTAGACATGGCTATGTGGCTATCCTATACGCCCGTGTACTACATTGCACACCTATATGCTTAGGCCGTGGAGCTCACTAACTTGGCTCATGCGCCCATGTCCTAGCCCTTGTGTCTACCCATGTAACTTATTGACTTGGGCCATATGGCCATGTCATAGGTCGTGTGCCAACCCGTGTGAACCTTGCACCTAACATGTTCGGGGCGCACAGCAGTGTGACAACCCATGTCCCAGACCATGTGTGCCCAAAAATTTTCTAGAACATGTTCATTTCACATCCAAATGTTTAGGTATCAAATTATGCACTTACGCACATGTTCACAAAATTCTGGAATGCATTTTAAACCACTCAAATCAAGTTAATCAACCATCCTATGTGCCTAACCAATGTGCCACCATTGACACCACATTTTAAACACATAACAAAGTATTATCAAGCTAAATTTTCAAGTCATCCATGCATACCACATAAAATAACGAAACTTTCCAATTCATGCTTGATTAGCGTCAACCATTCATGCATTCACTAGAATTAAGCATACATGCCTCAAATAGCTACTTGACATAAGAAAAATACAAGTACATAAAGCTACTACATATGTGCTTAAGACTATCACAAAACATCCACCATTAGCTTATTACATGCCATATAAGCCAAGGTTATAATCAAAGTCTACCAAAAGATTCTCGGATAGTGTGATTCTTTGAGTTGATCCGATCTCCTAATTTCCAAAAAAATGTAATCTACAAAGAAAAAGACAAAGACACGAGTAAGCTTACATAAAGCTTAGTACGTTTTTTGATTAAACAATAAATGTAACACCTCTAACCCGCATCCATCGCCAAAATAGGGTTACAGAGCATTACTGAAAGTTTACAACTCAAAACTATGAAATATTCAAAACATTTTAAAACTTAATGTCATTCATAGCAAAACCAATCAATCTCATACATATTGTCCCTTATACGAGCCCTCGAGACTCTAAAAAACACATTGGAAATAAATCGAAACTAAATCAGAAACATATAGAATTTTTAGGAAAAAAGGTGAAAATTTTCATACTGCAGGGGTCACATGGCCATGTGGCCAAACCATGTGACTCACATAGCTGAGACACACGCTCATGCTCAAGCCATGTGGGAATTCGAAGTTGGGACACACAATCGTGTCCCAGCTCGTGTCTATGCCTGTGTAACTCACTGACTTAGGTAACACGGACAAGCCACACGCTCATGTGCTAGGTCGTGTAACCCTCGAAATGGCCTTACACACCCGTGTGCCAGGCTATGTGCTAGGCCGTGTAGCTATCTGACTTGGAACCCTTTGTAAGCTACAGGGGGCACATGGCTGTGTCGCATGGTCATGTGTCACACACGGCTGAGACACACTCCCCTTGTCTTTGGCCGTATGGACAAAAAATAGGTCATTTCCATGCCATTTTTCTCACCCAAAGCATGCACACACCTACAACTCTTTTTCACATATAATCAAGCATTCAAGGTGTACCTAAACCATACATAAACAAGCTAAAAAAATATGATACATGTTCATTCAACCAATAAGCCCAAAAGGTACCTCAATCACAACAATCAAACATGTGTTACACATTTGCATAGTTTAACCAAAAATCAACCAACTTGTAACTAAGTTTATGCCAAAACTTACCACTTTGTTCACATATAAAAATTACACTCATTATACCAATTTGGCCAATCAGTATCTATCAACTAAACATTAGCAAAATTAGCCATATATGTCAACTACATCCAATATACCAAAATGACCACATTCAAGCATACCGAAAAGCAACTCATAGCATACATTTTAATTAGCAATCCAACTTCCATCATTTAAGCACCATAAAGACCATAATATCAACCATTATAAAGCCATTTATACATGCCAACATAATAGCTATTCCATCATCTGAAAGACCATAATTACAAGCCAAACCTAATGGTTATATCATCAAACAAAAACACCTATACATGCCATTATAACCATGACTTATAAACATCAAAATCTACCAATTTAGCCAATGGATAGTGTGATAGATCTCTGACAAGCTTCCAACCCGAATAAGTATCTGATTCACTATAAAACATGGAAAGTAACACAAAGTAAGCATGAATGCTTAGTAAGTTCGTATAACATAGAACTTAACTTACCATTTCATTACATAACATTAAAACTTAGCATGGCATATTCCAACCAATAGCTTGGCCAAAGCCTAAGCATCAACACAAACATGTTAGCATACTTGATATAAAACATAGGCAATTTAACAATGGATGGCTACTACACTTAATCATGTATCATATGAATATATCACCAATTCAATGAAATTCATATATGTACATGCCTTAGTTCATATCGATATCTTACTATTTCCTTTCAAAATCATACCTGTTGAACCGTTCAGAATACCATTGGATACCCGGGATAGCTCACACGAAGTGTGCTAACACATATAACCATAATCTGTCAATTCCTCTACATATATGCTCACACGAGCTGTAACAATGGGCTTGCTCACATGATCTGTGGAGTATCCGCAACACATCCCAGATCTCAGCCATCGGTAGGACATTCAAGACCAGCACCTATAACATGTAAACCCTAATGACATGTCATTTGTATCCTACGAATTCTGAAGGTTCAAACGGGACTCGGTAGTCGACGTAACATCGTTGGATATGTGACAGATATATACATAGCAGTCCATAATACATAGGTATTTCAAATAAAGGCATATAAATATAATGTAATTACACAAACCTACCTCGACGATAAAATGTAGATACGAAGTCGATTAATCTGAAACTTTATCTTTGCCCTAATCTAAAGCCGTACGAGGTTTATCTTGATCTAAATGAATAAATTTAATTCAAGTCAATAATTATTTTATTCACTTCAATTCAAAATCATATTTTAGCAAAATTATGCTTTGCCGTGTAATTTTGATTTCATTATAATTTAGTCCCAAAACTCATAAAAGGAAAATTCATGCAATTTCACCATTAACCCATGCTAGCCAAATTTCATATAGGTCCCTAGCAACTCATACATTTCATTATTTTAACAATTTCACCATGAATACTTTTTATTTTTCAATTTAATCCCTAATTGACATTTACAATAAAATTCACTTTACAAAAGTTGTTTATCAAGCCACAAACATTCATTTTCTTCCATTAATCATCAAAAACCACATATATGCATTAATGATAAAACCCTAACCTTTTAACAGTTTTGCAAATTAGCCTCTGGGCTAGCTAGATTAAGCTACAACGACACAAAAAAATATAGAAATCATTAAAAACGGGAAGAAAAATCTTACCATGCAAGCTAGAAGAAATGAACGAATGTTAAAGCTTCTCCAATGGATATCTTAAAACTAAATTTTGGTTGAAGATGAACAAAGAAAGATGGTGACTTTGTTTTATTAATTTTTATCATTATTTACCAAATTACCTTTATAACCTTTTAAAACATTAAAAATTTCATTAATACCAAGCCATATACATCCACTAACCTCATTAATGGTCTAGTTACCACATACTGACTCTTACATTAAAGTTCTATAGCCATTTGATACCTTTAGCTACTAGAACTCTCCTTTTACACCTTTTACAATTTAGTCCTTTTTTATCGAATTAAGCATACAAACGGTAAAATTTCTTAACAAATTTTTTATACGATATTACTAACATGCTGTAGACATTAAAATGATAATAAAATAAATATTTTCAAGTCAAATTTGTGGTCTCAAAACTACTATTCTGATTTCACTGAAAACGGGCTATTACAATAAAGTTTATCAAATTAAAATAATAATTCAAATAATAAGGTTACTAATAGAGTTCCTGTCAATCACAGATCACAACAGGTGAGTAATACTCAAACAATAGTACAAATCAATTTCTCACATTTTAATAACATTTAGTGATCAATAAAAAATTATTCGATGAACGATATATGGATACGAGTGCAGGTTAACAATCTAAAACACACTAGACGCTCATACGAGCCCAACCAATGGATAACACACCTCGGCGCTAAGTGTCTAGCCTGTAGGTTAACATTCACCTTCATAACACACTAGAAAAATACTGTAATATAACACGATAGTCCGCAACATATGCAGGACCTCGGTATATTCAGTGAACAAAGGATAGACAAAAATCATCATCACATCTCATACCAATCCTGTACCGCATGCAAAACAACCTATTTGCATGCCAATCGTACTCTATACTACGTTTATCAACTCAAAATATTCCAATCAATGATCGATACCATAGCAATTTATTATTTTCCATTACCAAATACATGCATCAATGTTATCCATCATTCTATAATTAAGTTCATATAATATATATTTAAAATGTATTAAAATCGAACCGAACGAACTTACCAAACTAAACTGCAGCGATGAAAAAGGTATAGAGACTATTTAGCAACTTCTCTATGCCTCGATTTTCAACCTATTCTTGATCAAGTCATGGAGCCCTAGCTTGGCCAAAAGCTTTTCTACCTCTTCTATGGCCATTTTGTCTTCACCACAAGAAAAAAAAAGGAAAGAAGATGATGATGTTATCCTTTTAATCTTTTAATTTAATTTACCATTTAACTATTTATAAACTTAACTTTTCAATTATAACTTATAAAATCATTCAAACATGTCTATATTTTTCCAAAAAATAAGATTATGGTATAATTACCATCTAAGAAGGTTTAATTGCACAATTGGTCCTTAAATTATTTCAATTTTTTATCTAAACAAGGTTAATTTCAATTTAACCCTAAACTAATTAAGACTAAATGATCAAATAGCCCAAAAGCTAGTGGATTAATCATATCCACCACCACTTGGACTTTTTGACCATGGCTTAATCACCATTTTGGTCCCTTTACTAATTTAAATCTATAGCGATTAATTTTTACCTCTTTTACAATTTAATCCTTTTACATTAATCAAGCAACCAATCATCAAAATTACCAAACCAAACCTCAATTCACCTATAATACGACTCTATATACATTTCATAAAAATATTTAGGGTCTTAAATTATGAAAACAGGTCCTAATACCTCATTTTTAGAAACTACTAGACTTTTGGACTTAACTACTTATACTAACCATTAATTCAATTAATTAAAATTCATCAAATTAAAATTCAATATAAAAGTTATTATTGGCTTATATAATTTAAATATTAATTTTATTAAATTACTCATCGAATTTGTGGTCCCGAAACTACTATTTTCGATACCACTAAAAAATGAGCTCGTACAAGTATTATGAGGATTAATCCCTTATGGACGATATATGATTGTTGATTAGTTCCTTATGGATTAGATATTATTCATGATTAAGTGTTATAGCTTGTGAATACATTGGTATTAAGTGTTACTTTGATAATGTTATATGCTTGTTAGATAAATATATGTTTGATGAGAGTGGATTCGGATGTTGAAAGTATAACGGATATGCAAAATTATGTGTAACAGCCCGGTTTAGACCCTAGTCGAAACAGTAGTTTTGGGACCACAAATCTGAGTCATAAAAATATTTTAATATTATTTTCATGCTAGTAATATGTGAATTCGTATCTGTGAAAGTTTCGTGTGAAAATTTTGTCGTTTGTGTGCCGATTTGTAAAAAAAAGGACTTAATCGTGTAAAGTGAAAAAGTGGCAATTTAATTGTTAAAGCACTAAATTGTTATGGTTTATTAATTGCTAAGCCCTTAAAATGGAATTATGCCACTATTGTGGTCGATGGAAGGTAATGGGCATAATTTATAATGATTTCATATTAAATTACAAAGGTTAATTTTGTAATTGGTTTAATAATTAGTAATAAATAAAACAATTCATAAATTGGCCATGCATTATCATCTTTTTGGTCGAATGTTGGAAGAAATAAAGCCATGGATGAAGCTTTGTTATTCAGCCATGATTTAAGCTTGATTCAAGGTTAGTTTTTGTTCGATTTTTGATAATTTCTACGTTTTTGTAATCGTTGCTTTGTAATCTATCAAACCCATGCCTCAATTTCTGAAATTGTTGATGATTTTGAGTTGAGTCATTGATGAAACTATGAGTTTTATGAAGTTTGATGATAGTATATGGAAGTTTGATGTTGGGTTAGCATATTTTGTCTTTGAATTTTTAATGAATTTGAGTAATTTGGGCTAATTTGTGAAAATGAGAAATTTAGGGACTAAAATGTGAAATAAATGAAATATGTGGACTTTTATGAACACTATGAATATTCGGCCTAACATGTGTAAAAGAGAATTTTGAATATTTTGTATTTTGTGAAGTAATGACTAAATTGTGAAAAATGTGAAATGTTAGGGGAAAAGTGTAATTAGCCCATTTATATGTTTTTAGATGAATTTGATTGAATATATGATTAAATAAGTTGAATTTGTATTGACTTAGATGAAGAAATGATAAAATCATATTTGGATCAGGGAAAGTAAAAAATTATTGAATAGTCGTTCCGGTCCGTTTGTGTTAGTACGAGGTAAGTTCATAAGTAAATAAATGTTGTTAAATTGAAATGTATGTGCATTATATGTGCTGAATTGAGTTGTAAAGAAATATATATGTGACTATGGTTTAAGCACGATAATAAATCGACTATGTTTCACACTAAGTATGCATTTCAAAATAGCTTCGGCTGTAAATAGCACTAAGTGTGTGGATTTGTAATAACTTCGGCTATTTGACGTAGTAAGTGTGCGATACTGAGATAGCTTTGGTTTATTGAGATGGCACTAAGTGTGCGAGATCATTATAGTTTCGGCTAATCACTGATGCACTAAGTGTGTGAATTATTAGAGTATTGAAAGGCTTCCGAATGAATTAATACATTGATCAAAGAGGTGAGAATGAAATGAATAAATATAGGAAAGTACAGGTATGTACAATACCTATGTGGTAGATGATACTATGTGTATGAAGTTTGACGAATTTTTATATACATGATAAATGGTTAAGAATATGTGTTATGTACGCTCATTATATGAAACTGTGGTCCTATGTTTCAGACATGAAATATATGAAATATGAACATGGCTTTGATGTATGATTTCTTGGTTTGAAAACTTGAACAGTTAATGAAATTAAAATGGTTGAGTTGGCTATATGGTTCATAAATGGAAATTTGGTTTATGTGAATAAGGGAATTATGGATGTTCGAGTTTAGAAGTGTTTATAAAGAAGTTGATATAATCTTATGTATGATTTGTAATAAATGAACATAGTTTGATTGGTGATGTAATGAATATGTGCAAGCTTGATTTATATGATTGAGCCAATAGTTGTTATTCGAATTTGAAAGCATGATTATATGTTCATTAATATATAAGATAAGTGGGGTTGCTTAATATGAACATATGAATTTACGAGTATGATGAATATAAATGTGGTTGAGATTTAATAAATTCAGCCTAATTAAAATGAATTATAAATATCATTGAGATGATTTATTTGCTTATGGCTTACTAAGCTTTCTAAGCTTACTCTGTGTGTTTTTCCTATGTTTATAGAGTTTCGGAGACTTGCTCAGGTTGAGAGTTGAAGGAGATATCATCACACTATTCGATTATCGTTTCGGTAAATAAAAGCTTTGAGTTTTGGTTAAGTGGCATGTATAGGCTAGTTTCATTATGGTTCATTTTGATTTGTATATATGTAGCCATGTGAAAATGGCTTGCTAAAGATGTTAATGTTTGTGTATATTCGAGCATGGTATGAGTTCATTTTGGGAAGTATGTTTCATGGTATGTATGTATGGTATAATCTTGGTATGAGATTGATATGGTAATTTGAGATGTTGATCATGTATGAGTAAATGAATTTGGCATATGATTTTGGTATGTTTTGGTATAGAAAGTGAACATGAAATTGATTGATGATATTATGGATTGATTGATACATGTTTGGAGTTGAATTTGGCTAAAAATTGCATTTATGATGCTTGATTTTGTACTTGTAAGGAGAACCCAATGGTTGGCAATTTGGCTTTTCAAATGGCCTATTTTTGTCCACACGGGCAGAGACACGGGCGTGTGTCTCAGCCGTGTGCGATGCACGGTCATGTTGCACGGCCGTGTGTCCCCTGGGTAGTCTTAAAATTTAAAGTTAGTCTTGAGCATAGGCTTGACACACAGGCGTGTGGTCAGCCGTGTGACTTAAGTCAGTTTTGACCACGGCCAAGGCACACGGGCGTGTCTTATAGCCATGTGTATAAGTCAATATGTATGCCCTGTTCCGCCACGGCCTAGGCACACGGGCGTATCTAATGCCATGTAAGGCACACGGTCTATTCACACGGGTGTGTGACCTTGGTAACTTAGAAAAATTGTTAAGTTTTAGAAAAATTTTGTATGTGTTCGATTTAGTCTCAACCTCTTCTTAATGCATGTTTATGGTCTCATTAACCTAAGAAGGGACTTAATGTTGATGTTTGACTATGATATGATGGTGCATGACTTTTGATTATGAAATGATTGCGAAATGTTTCGATATGTTTGGTAATGCCTCTTAACCCTAATCTGGCGATGTATACGGGTTAGGGGTGTTACATTATGGCTATGAAATAATATCTAATAGACAATTACATGAGGTAATAGTTTTGTTTGGTGAGGACGAGCATGGAAGAGCAAGTAAGTATAAAGAGTTAAGATACTTTGAATTGATAATTGATCTCATATAAAATATAATAAGCTTAAGTGATTTTGATGACACAATTTTGTTAATATAATTATTGTAACACCCTATACCCGGCTTGGTCACCAAGCTCGAATATTAGGATGTCACATCATCGTTTCATATCATACTCATAGTAAACTGTCACATTATTATGAAACCATCCTCTTTATTAGTGATCTTATAAATTTTTAGTCAAACATATATCAATCATCATTAGAACATACCAAACATACTTTAAATAAACTTATAGTAATAATTAAACATGCATTAGGATCACTTAGCAAAATTTCCAAGACAATCACATAGGTACCGATACTAGAACATGGGTATCGATATTTTCCTTGCACGATATCAATACCGTATGGAAAATCGGTACCAAATCATCATTATGATAGGGTATCAATACCAATTTACGATTCTTACTTTTTGCATATTTCAAAATCACAAAGGTATCATTTTTACAATACGAATATCAATACCTCTGCTTCAGACTAGAAAAATATAGCATTTTTAAGCATATAAGTCATTCCAACTTGCACCAATTCATCATGCTATATCATCATCAAATAAACATCAAAACAACCATAGTAATAGTCTCAAACATCGAAATAAATTCAAATGATAATCGACATAATATGATTCAATTCTCAAAATCCTAAGCGCAATTAAGTTATAAAACTTCCAAAACATCATGAAAAATACCAATAAAAGTTTACCACAATGCCTTTTTCCCAAAACATAAACAAATAACAATAACACCTACGAAATCACGGAAATGGACTTGCTTGGATTACCCCTCGGAATCACACCACTCAGACCAGCACTTAACTATTCTACAAGGGTTTAAAAAGAGTGGGTGAGCTTAAATAGCTTAGTGAATGCCAAGAACAGCTACCATGCAAATAATTCATAATGTATTAACGAAACAACCATATAGCACAACCTCAGAAGTTCCAACTCTAGTGTCATATTATACTCACTCATGCATTATTTACAAGTTCATTTACATGGTAACCACATTCACTTTTAAGCATATATTACATTACACATATAATCGCATAACATTCAAGTATATACCACAATACACATATAACCACATAACATTCAAGCATATATCACAACACTCATATAATCATATAACATTCAAGCATATATCACAATACATAAAAAAAACATGTTTATAGATAAATTGGCACTGGAGCTATGAAACATAAAAGTGGGCACTATCACCACTCATCGGATACATGAATCTCCAACTCACCATATAGACTCATTGAGTCAAACATGTCCCCAAAGTGAAGCATAAAGCTAACACACTCCTTATTTCCCCTCACATAGACTTATTGAGTCAATCATGTCCCAAAAGTGAAACATAAAGCTAACACTCTCCTTATTTCCCCTCACATGTCCCGTTGAATGGAGCTTAGCTCATATTCCCTTATCCTTCCAACATGTCCCAGGGCCTCAACGCCCAAAATTGTTGTACATATAAGTGAGTACTCATAAGCCTATGGTATCCCAACTATATCCAACGGTTTCAAGATCACAAGGCCAAAATATCCAAAATCAAACACATATCACTTATCAGTTATTGGTGCACTATCACTGTACATTTTCATTTTTGGTAAAACACCGTCACTAACATTTAACGTAAACATAACATGTACACATTTACACTTTCACAAGAGTTACCATAACCACATATCACATGTTATAGCATCTTATCTCAATTCACATATTCACAAACACATAAGCACATAGTTCACAAGATAACATAGGTATGAGAAAGTTTACACTCGGAATTTAGAGTAGATATTTAGGTTACTACTAAATTCCAAAATAACACATTAAATCATGTCCACAAGCAATTATTCTATACTTTAACCAATTACGCTTTCGTCGAAAAAGTTGAAAGCTCAAACTAGCTTTTCCTTGCCTTTATCTCTACTCTTAGAAGGTCCTATCAATTCCAACGCTTCAACAAAGTAAATCACATAACGACACAATCAAAATTTAGCCAAAGACTCACATCAAGCAATCCAAAACACAAGCCTGAGCTAGGTACTCTTTTGACCGAAACTTTCGACATAAAAAACTTAAAATTCGAATATCTTAGTCTAAACTTAATCTTTTTGTCTAAAATTGATTCTATTCATCTAATTATTCACCTATGACTAATTCTCAACCTTTAAACTACACAAAACTACCCAATTCATGGTGTCAAAATTTTTGACATGTTTTATGGCTATTTTCATGAAAGCTCATTAAAACCTTAGAAATCCTTAACAAAACTTTAAATTAGGTTTAGAAACCTTCTATTCATGTTTTAAAAAAGTTCAAAAATGCTTTGAAACCATGTTTTTATCCAAAATCCTGACCCAATTTTCAGCTTTTATTTAAAACATATGATTTAACGGCTGAAAACTCAATTTAAAGGATCAAATAATATCAAAACCTAATAAGGAATCGAATCGTTACCCTAGTTGACAAAAATCCAAGTGTTTGATCAAAAACTTGAAAATCCCAAATAGTTCAACAATGGAGAAATCTATGGTGTTTTGGGTATTCCTCTTGGATTTTTATGGAGGTTTAAAGCTTGGATGTTGATAGGAATCAAAAGATTAGAGTTTGGAAATAAAAAATTGAATGGGAGATCAAGGGAGAAAAAGGGACGACACATGAATTTTAAAATTTGGTTAAATTACTTCATAAACACAGAATTTTGCCCCTTTTACAGATCAGTCCTTAACTAAAAATTAAAGGTTTCTAAAATACTTTTTCAAAAATTGATTTGAATTTCTAAAAATAATATTTGAAAACATTATCAATATACCATGTCACAAAATTTCGAACACTCTAAGGCTAAAATTCCTAAATCACCACTAAAACTCCTAGGCTCTATTTTAGGGTGTTACAATTATGCCACTTCAGTAATAATTGTTGAAAAAGGTATGTGTTCATGTTTGATAGTGTAACACCCCTAACCCATATCCATCGCCGAAACATGGCTATGGAGCATTATCGAAATAAACAGATCAAATACAGACATTTCATATTATTTAACATTCATGTCAGATATTATTCATGAAGTCCCTTATATGAGCTCTCGAGGCCCAAAACATACATTAGAAACAAGTCAGGACTACACCGGGTACAGGGTACACACGCTTGTGTGGTCAAGTCATGTGGCTCACACGGCTAAGTGACACGTTCGTGTCTCAGGCCGTGTGGGCATTCAAAATAGGGCACACGGTTGTGTCCCAGCCCGTCTCTGTACCTGCGTAACTCTCTGACTTGGGTCACATGGCCAAGTCACACGCCAGTGTGCTAGGCCGTGTGAACAGAATAATTTTCATTAAATAGGTGTAGGGGTCACATGACCAATTTACACGCCCGTGTGCCAGGCAGTGTGATCAATTCTAAACATTCTGTTTTGAAATTTTAAAGATGCAGGGGACGCACCGGCCAGATCACATGCCCATGTGCTAGGCCGTGTGTCACACACGGCTGAGACACATGCTCGTGTCTCTGCCCATGTGGACCAAAATAAGCCATTTCCAAGGCCACATTTCTCACCCAATTTTTCCTCCACCTATATTAGCACTTTAACATATTTACAAACCAATACAAGATATTCAAATCAAGCAAATATCAAGTCTTAAACTTAGCATTTTATCACACAATCAAGTATATAAACTTACCTTGTTGGCCAATTTATCATATGTATATTCAATTTATATTTCATTTCCATTAATTCACTCACACATATATCTATTTGATGAGGCCACATACACATACATATATATATTAAATTGTGCCAACACAAGCCATTCCAATGGCTAATCACAATAAAACATTTACATGCTAACATTGGCCAAGTTAACCTATACATGCCATTATAACCAAAGTTGATTTACTAAATATACCGAGATGGGCCGATGGATAGGGTGATGATATCTCCACCAAGCTTCCAACCCAACGAGCTTCTGAATTACTATAGAACAGAGGAAAATAAAGCAGAGTAAGCATTTAATGCTTAGTAAGTTCGTATAACAGGAAATTAACTTACCATTTAATTCACATTTAAAGCAAGTAAATAAACATGCTCAAGCCAATTTGTCCATTTGCCTAAACACATATCCTCATCAAGCATGTTAGTCATGTAATTCACATCACATAAATACCAAGAAACATGAATGAGCTCATCCATATTCAATTTCCACATACATGTATTTATCACTTCAAGTGTCCATGAACATGTACATATCATATCTTTGTATTTCAAGTATTTCTCATAGTAATTCATTTTAAATTCATATCATCTCACATCGGAACTTTACCCATTGAATCATTTAAAATATCGATAAATACAAGGGTAGTACACATGAAGTGTACGAATATGAAATCTGCTAATTCATATTTGAGGGTTCTCATTAGAGCACATAATCGGGAAGCCCTCTCTCAAGCCATTTAATTGGAAGCTCATGTAAGCCATGTAAAGGGACGGGTTGTATAATGGGAAGCTCATAAGATCCGTATTTAGGAAGCTCATGTGAGCTAATAACTGGTAGCTCCGAAGAGCCATTATTCAGTAAGCTCTGGATAGCCATATATCGGGAAGCTCAAGCGAGCCATATCGGGAAGCTCTGGAGAGCCATTAATCAGGAAGCTCACAAAGAGCCTTTAATTAGCAAAATCATTAAGAGACATATAACAGGACGCTCATAAGAGTTGTGGTGTGTCTACAACACATGCAGAATCACAACCAATCGGGATGCTCCGAAGAGCTATTAATGGGAAGCTCGTAAGAACTATATAACGGGAAGCTCAAAAGGGCTATTAACGGGATGCTCTTTTGAGCTAAGGTGTGTTTGCAACATATGCAGGACCACAACCAATTCAGGAACCTTGTATTAATCAAATTTCATTTATTCAATCGGGACTTAATACTTGTCGGACATTATTGGATATGTGATCAATTTTCATACATGTAAATTATACAATACACATACATAACATTCACTTTAAATATATAAATATACACAATTTAGTTACACAAACTTACCTCGACAAGTGTTCGTGTATGCAAAATATACTAATCCGACACTTTTTCTTTTCCTCGATCTAACTCCGTATTTGTTATATCCGGATCTATATGAATGACTTTATTATTAATTTAATACAATTCGTACTCAATTCAATCCAATTCACATCTTAGGCAAAAGTACCATTTTGCCCCTATACTTTTATTTAATTCTGATTTCGTCCCTAGGCTCGAAAAATGAAATTCATGCAATTTAATCCTTATTCCAAGCCTAGCTGGTTTTTACGATAACATTAGCAGCCCATTTATTTCATAAAAAATAGAATTTTTTTCATGGATTTTACATCTTTTCAATTTAATCCCTAAGTCATAATTTTATCAAAATTTCCTTTACAAAAGTTGTTTATCTATCAACAACGTTTCATTCTCTACCATAAACTTCAAAATTTCAGCATACTTATCCATGGAAAATTTTTAATACTTTGATAACTTTGCAAATTAATCCCCGAGATAGTTAGATTAAGTTATTACGATATTGGAAATATACAAATTACTAAAAATGGGACAAGAATGCTTACCTAATTAGGCCAAATAAGTTTCTCTTTCTTCAATTCTCCATGGCTAGGGTTTCCATCTTTTTAATTTGGGAAAGATGATGAAATAAGATGATATTAGATTTTTATCATCTTTAATTATTTCTATTTCCAATTTAGTCATTTTTTTAATTTAATTTTTCATGGATGAATCATCATACTTATCTACTAACTCCTCTTAATGGTCTATTTACCATATAAGGACCTCAAATTTTGAATTCCATAGCTATTTGATATTTATAGCTACTAGAACTCAACTTTTACATTTTATACAATTTGGTCCTTTCTATTAAATTAAACATGTAATCAATAAAATTTCTTTACAAATTTTTAATACGATATTCCTATCATAATGCAGATCATGAAATAATATTAAAATAATTTTTCTTCCGGACTTAGATTTGTGGTCCCGAAACCACTCTTTCGATTTCACTGAAAACAGACTGTTATAGATAGAATTATGAACATAGAGGGGAAGTGACTAAATAAGTGTATAAAGATCTTATTGTGGTACTTAGGTGGATTATATTTGATAACTTGAAATGAACTTTGCTGAGTTATGTTATACTGTTTAATTGATGAAGGAAATCCAGATAAATACCTTGATACATGAAAGAGTAGAACGATCTTGAAGTTCAATATAGGGAATATGCTTTTAAGTAGATAATATATAGAAACACGAACCTAGTGTTATGACTTAGTCACTTCCAAGACTTGAGTAAGTAATAGTAGAAATTCACGTAAGATTTTATTCAGAATTTGAACTTGAAGGTTCAATGATGTGTTAACTGAAATACCATTTGTATGTATGTGCATATTTGAAAATGTCCTATATGTTTTGGAAATCCTGAATGAATGAAAGAATAGTAATGCTTCAAGTATTCTTTGTGATATCATACTGACCGTGTCTTAGTCCATGTGGAAATAGGGCATACATACTAACTTGTATCACACGGCCGAGGACACGCCTGTGTGCCAGGCCGTGAGAAAACTGGAGAGTATACTGACTTGGTCACACAGCCAACCACAAGCCCGTGTGTCTAGCCCGTGTGCCCTTCGAAGTGGCCACACACGCCCGTGTGCTAGGTCATGCCAAACCTGCAGGGTATACTGACTTATGCAACACGGCCAAGTCACACACGCCCGTGTATGAGGCCGTGTGGGGCATACTGACTTCAATTTAATTTCAACATCAAGGACACATGGTCGTGTAACATGACAGTGCGTCACACACGGCTGAGACACACGCCCGTGTCCCTGGCCGTGTGCACAAGAATAGGCTATTTGCAAAGCCATTTTGCCACCCTATTTTTATAAGCATACACAAATATAAATGACAACATTTCATAACCCAATTGGCAACCATTCCATAACATTTCATACATATAATATACCAATTCAATTTAGTACTAAATCACCTAATTAATATCATGCATTATCCATTCATATGCCAACTACATATCAAAACATCATTTGCACATTTTCATTTCATCTATTTCTTGCCAAAACATATATCATAATTGAACACTTATACACAACCAAAACATTATACCAAAATAAGCCAAATCACATAGCTTAACTTATATACAAAAAGTACCAACTCCATAATCTCAAGTAACCATAATTATCACCATTAAAACTAGCCTATACATGCCATATTTACAATTATCCATAAGTTCAAAAGTACCAATCGGCAATTGGATAGTGTGATGTGAAACTCCGACTTGTCCAAAATGAGCGAGCTAACGAACCTCTATAAAACATAGAAAAAGAAACAGAGTAGGCTTTATAGCTTAGTAAGTTCGTATAATTTTAGAATTAAACTTACCATTTATGCATATTAAGGCAATAAATAAGATATACTCAATTCAATTTCCAAATGCCTAAACAAAAATATTCATCAACAAGTTAGCCATAATGTACATGTAACCATCCATTATATCAATTCAATACTCAATACATTGCATTATACCAAAATCATATATCATATACAACATTGGTAACATTTCTTTCTCCATCATTTAAATAACAGTTCATTTGCAAACAATAGCTTACCATATAAACAGTATTTATGCCCGTTGAACCCATTAGGGCTTCAAAGGATACTCGGGTGATATACATCAGTAATCCGTTAATTCATTATCATTTCCAATCTTTTGAGCCATGATCGATAAGCTCCTACTGAGCTGATGGACAATAAGCTCAATTGAGCTGAAACGGTAAGCTCTGATGAGCTGAAACAGTAAGCTCTGACGAGTTGAAACATCGATAAGCTCATACAAGCTGTGGTGAGTCCGCAACAAATGAGGAGCTCAACCAAATCGGTAACCCTAGTCACATGTCACTCGTATCCTATGAATTCATACGGTTCAAACGGGGCTCGATAACCATCAGTTCATATCAATTAGGCACTCATAATACAATTATATCAATTTCTTAATTATATACATACATTTCAAATAAATACAAGTATTTAAAAGTTCAATTCTAATTATATGAACTTACCTCAAGTTGCTCGAATGGAAACTATCGACTACTCGTCTACTTTTCCTTTTCCCTAATCTAAACTCGATCTCGGCTTATCTTGATCTATATATTATCAAATTCAATACGTTCAGTATTCAATCTATTCAATTTAGCCCATAATTCATATTTTGGCAATTTACACATTTTCCCTTATACTTTTCGCATATTTACAATTTAGTCCTTATCACATAAAATTGCAAATTCATACAATTTAGTACCAACCCATGCCTAGCCAAATTTCATAGGGACTCCTAGCAGCCCATATCTTTCACTATTTCACACTTTTAACAACCAAATTTTACATTTTCACAATTTAATCCTTATTTTGCATTTTTGTCAAAAATTGCTTTACAAAACTAGCTTAACTATCAACAATTATTCAAAATCCATCATCAACCATCAATTTACTCAAGCATTCAACAATCAAAACATGATAAATCTTTAATATTTTCAAAATATAAGGTACGGGCTAGCTAGAATACGAAGCAATGATCTCAAAAACGTAAAAATCATTAAAAACCAAGCAAAAATGGACTTACATGCTTAAAGATTGATGGTCGAACCTTTAAAACTCCTTTAATGGTCTTTTTGTTTCCTAAATTAGACTAGATGAAGAAGAAACAAAGTGATATTTTGTTTTTCTATAATTTAATTAACCATTTAATACCAAATTACAATAATAACCTTAATTAAAAACCCCCAAATATCATGATATTATGCCCATTAATGTCCATTCAATTTAATTATGGTCTAATTACAACATAAGGACTTCTAATTTAATGATTCATAGCTACTTAATACCTTCAACTAATAGAACATGCATTTTACACTTTACGCGATTTAGTCCTTTTTACCGAATTAAGCATTCAAATAGTAAAATTTATTTACAAAACTTTTACATAATAATTCTATCATGCTGTAAAATTTAATAAAATAATAAAATAAATATTTTGACCTCAGATTTATGGTCTCGAAACCACTGCTCTGATTTGACTCAAAAATAAGCTGTTACAACTCTCCCCCCTTAGGGATTTTCGTTCTCGAAAATCTTACCAGTAAATAGGTTAGGGTGCTATTTTCTCATAGCTTCCTTAGGTTCCCACGTAGCTTCCTGGATCCTGTGCTTATGCCAAAGAACCTTTACTAAGGCTATGCGCTTATTTCTCAATTCTTTCATTTCACGAGCTAAAATCCTTATCAGTTCTTCATTATACGTCAAATCAGTCTGTATCTCAACATCTACTAGAGAAATCACATGTGACAAATCGGATTTGTATCGACGTAGCATAGAAATGTAAAAAAAATTATTAATCTTTTCAAGTTCCGATGGTAAAGCTAGTTGATATACTACTAGTCCTATCCGTTGAATAATTTCATACGGTCCGATAAAATGCAGACTTAACTTTCCTTTACGGCTAAATCAAAGAACCTTTTTCCACGGTGACACCTTTAGAAACACTCAGTCCTCGACTTGAAACTCAATTTCTTTACGTTTCAAATCTACGTAGGATTTCTGTCGATCAGAAGCTGGTTTTAAACTGTCACGAATTGTTTTCACTCTTTCTTCAGTTTCTCTGATCAATTCAACCCCGTGAATCTTTTTCTCACTCAATTTAGTCCAGTATAGCAGAGTTCGACATTTACGACCATACAAAGCTTCATACAGTGCCATCATTATACTCGTTTGGAAACTGTTGTTATACGCAAATTCAATCAACTATAAGTATTTTTCCCAACTGCCCTCAAACTCTAGAATACAACATCTCAACATGTCTTCGAGAATCTAAATAACTCTCTCAGTCTAACCGTTAGTCTGAGGATGAAAAGCAGTACTAAAATTCAATTTCATACCTAGAGTTTCTTGCAATTTCTTCCAAAATCGCGACGTAAATCTCAGATCTCTATTAGAAATAATAGATAGCGGCACTTCGTGTAACTGAACAATCTCAGAAATGTACAATTCAGCTAATCTGTCAAGTGAGTAATCTGTACGTACCGATATGAAATGAGTAGAGTTCGTTAGTCGATCAACTACAACCCAAAAACTATTTTTTTTAAGTTAGGGGCAATCCCGACACAAAATCCATTGTAATTCTATGTCATTTCCACTCAGGAATCATTATAGGTTGTAGTAAACCCGATGGTACTTGATGTTCGGCTTTAACTTGCTGACAAATCAAACATTTAGAAACAAACTCTGAGATATCTCGTTTCATGCCTTGCCACCAATAAAACTGTTTCAAATTGTTATACATTTTGGTACTTCCCGGATGAACAGATAAGCAGCTATGGTGTGCTTCGTGCGAAATCTTCTGAATGAGTTCTGAATTTCTCCGTATGCAAATTTTATTCTGAAACCTTAAACAATCATCGATTCCAATTTGAAACTCTGAATTAGGGATATTCTCACATTGAATTCGTTTAGCTTGCAATTAGCGGTCAACTTTCTGAGCTTCACAGATTTGTTGAAGAAATACCAGTTTAGCTTTTAATTCAACTAAAACAGACCCATCATCACAAATCATCAATTGAGTGTTCATTGCTCGTAATGCAAATAAAGATTTTTAGCTCAGGGCATCAGCAACAACATTATCTTTTCCCTGGTGATAATCAATCACAAAGTCATAATCTTTTAATAACTCAAGCCATCTTCGTTGTCACAAGTTCAAATCTTTCTGTGACATCAGATATTTTAAGCTTTTTTTATCCGTATAAATGTGGCATTTCTCATCGTATAAATAGTGTCGCCAAATTTTCAATGCAAACACAATTGCAGCCAACTCTAAGTTATGTGTCAGAAAGTTCTTTTCATATGGTTTCAATTGTCGAGAAGCATAAGCTATAACCTTTTCTTCTTGCATCAAAACACATCCTAGACTGTTTAAAGACGCGTCGCTATAAATCATGATGGTTGTAAAACTAACTAAAAATTTGACTTAAGGCAAGCGCACCTATCAAACAATAGTATAGTTATGGTGAAACCGAAAATATCGTATCCACGAGGACTAAAAGTACTAGTAATTACTGTCTTTTTATTATCTAGCCTAAGAATTAAAAGAGTGTTTTTAAACTAAAACTAATTATCCAATTATCTAGGATTACGACAGAGATGGAAGTTTGAAAAATACTTTAGAAAAACCAATGGAGAAGACAATACCCAAGAAAGAATCCACCTAGACTTCACTTATTACCTTTGACTTAGATGATTTATTCACTTGACTTATTCCGTAGGAATCCCTAATTTATGTTAATATCCCTTTCGAGACTAGAAACAACTGACTCTAGGTTGATTAATTGAAATCTCTTTCTAATTAAAACTCCTATTGTCGCATTAACTCGATCTATAGAGTCCCTTATTAGATTTGACTCTAATCCGACAGATTTAGGTCATCCTATCTCTAGGATTGTATGCAACTCCGTTTAATTATGAATGATCTAATCTTAAACAGGGACTTTTCCTCCACTGAATAAGCACATCAAAAACCTGAATTAATATCCTGGAATATTAAAACAAGGGTTAAACTCAAAATTAAGAATAAGAACAAGTATTTATCATATAAATTAAAGAGTAATAAGATTCATCCTAGGTTTCATCTCCCTTAGGTATTTAGGGAGTTTAGTTCATAATAATAATGGGAAACATCTCAAAGTTTAGAAAACAACAAAACATAAAGAAACCCAAAGAACTTCTAGGAAATTGGATGGAAATCTTTAGTCTTGATGTAGATCCTCTCTCTAAGCTGATTCCGATGGCTATCCTTCAGTATATTCTACCTCCAACTCTTCGTGTCCCCTCTAATCCTCTTCTAGGGTGTTTATATAGGCTTTAGAATGCTTCAAAACACTCAAAAGTGCCTTTTTCTGAGTAGAACTAAACTTGGGCTCGACAGAGACACGACCGTGTGACACGCCCATGTAAAGGTGCTCAGGCCGTGTGTAATTCTGAGTTGGTTCTTAGTCAACACGACCATGACATACGGGCGTGTGGTCCTCTTGCATGTCATACACGGGCGTGTGGATAACCCGTGTGGAAGTGCCTAGGCCGTGTGAGACACTGATTTAGGCTCAATTTGTCTGTTTTTGGCCAGTTTCTCTCTCTTTTTGCTACCCTAAGCTCTCTTGAGTATAAAACATGAAATTAAAGGATTAGGAACATCATATTCACTAAAACCAAGGAAAAATCATCTATAAATATACCAAGCTTGGGGTAAAAATATGTATAAATTACGGTTTATCAAATCACAAACTCTTTCCCCGATTCAGGTTGAACCAAAACTGGTGCTTCAGTTAATAGTACTTTCAACTGTTCAAAACTCTGCTAACATTTTTCCGACCATTCAAACTTTACATTTTTTTGAAGTAGTCAAGTCATCGGTGTCGCAATCATTGAGAATCCTTTCACAAATCTTCGGTAATAGCCCGCTAATCCCAGAAAATTATGGACTTTAGATACGTTTCTCGGAGGTTTCCAATCAATAATAGCATAAATCTTACTCGGGTCAACTCTACTACCTTCGGCCGAAATAATATGCCCCAGAAATCCAACCTCTCTAAGCCAAAACTCACATTTGTTGTACTTTTCAAATAATTGCTTATCATGTAGAGTTTGTAACACAACTCTCAAGTGCTCGATATGTTCAGATTCATCTCGCAAATAGATCAGAATATCGTCAATGAATACAACAACAAATCTATCTAAATACAGACTAAATATTTGATTCATAAAGTCCATAAATATGGAAGGAGCATTAGTTAAACCAAAAGGCATGACCAGAAATTCATAGTGTCTAAACCTTGTTCTGAACGCAGTTTTCGGTACATTTGACTCTTTAACTCGCAACTGATAATAATCTGATCTCAAATCAATCTTTGAAAATACTATAGCCCCTTTCAATTGATCAAATAAATCATCAATCCATGGTAGAGGGTATTTATTCTTTATAGTTACTTTATTCAGCTGTCTATAATCGATACACATTCTCATCGTGCCATCTTTCTTTTTCACGAATAATACTGGTGCACCCCAAGGAGAATAACTTGGTTGTACAAAACCTCTTTCTATTAATTCCTGGAACTGAGCTTTTGTTGGAGCCATTCTGTATGGAGCTATCGATATCGGCGTTGTTCCCGGTACTAATTCAATATCAAATTCAACTTCTCTGATTGGTGGCAAACCCGGTAATTTTTCTAGAAATACATCCAAAAACTCACAAACATGTACAGATTCAATATGTGATTCAGATACCTTTGTATCTAATATGTATGCAAGATATGCATCACAACCCTTTTTCATACATTTCTGAGCTAACATAAACGATATCACAGTAGGTAACTCACTCGAACAATCAGACTCAATCCGAAAAATTTCACCACTTTATCATTTCAATTCTATAGTCTTTTGTCTATAATTCACAACCGCATCATGCATAGTCAGCCAATCCATACCCAGAATCACATCAAACTCATCGAACGGTAGAAGCATCAAGTCAGCCTGAAAACATTAACATCGAGTCATCAGAAGATAATTCTTACAAATTTTATCAACTAAAATAGACTTGCCTAATGGGTTCGATACTTTAATTACAAATTCTGTAGACTCAACATGTAAACTCTTTTTAAATACTAAATTCATACAGATATATGAATGGGTTGATCCAGGATCTATCAACGCAACTATATCAGTATCAAAAAGAGAAAAAGGACTGGTAATAACATCTAGCAATGATGCCTCCTTCCGTGCACGAATAGAATAAGCTCTGACAGGTGCTCGTGCCTCGGATCTTACTATCAAATCTCTCATAGCACATCGGTTACCACTCATATTTCCAGTGTTTCAGGGTGGTCTCCAACTGGTAGCTGTGTTACTTACTTTCACCAATTGTTCTCTTTCAACTATAAACTTTTCTAGACCATCCCAGAGATAATAATCAAGAGATCCACATTTAAAACAAGCTCCGCTCACTAATCTACATTCACCATAATGTCACTTATTGCGGTGTTTACATTCAGGTCCAACATTTCTAACATTTCCCACACTAGTAACGGATGTCGTTTGAGGTTTAGAGCTGAAATGTCTCGCATCTTTGTCTTTAATTAAAATTCCTGTAGAAGCCATAGAACGAGGATGATATTCTCTAGATTTCTTTGATGCTGACTGATGTGATTTGCCCACAAATCTCTTTCTAGAATCCCTAGCCTCAGAATCGGCTTTTCTTTTCTCTTTGCAAAGCTCTTCGATTTCACAAGCTCTGTCAAATAGAACAACAAACTCTTTCAGCTCAGGAATTCCAACTAACAATCTTATTTCTTCATTCAATCTATCCTCGAATCTTTTACACATTATAGCTTCAGAAGAAACACATTCATGAGTATATTTGCTGAGTCATACAAACTCTCTTTCATATTCAGTTATCGACATACGACCCTATTTTAATTCAAGAAATTCTTTTCTTTTCTGATCAATAAACCTTTGGTTGATGTATTTCTTTCTAAATTCAACTGGAAAGAAATCCCAAGTAACTCTTTCTTGCAGAACTACGGATATCAAGGTATTCCACCACTGATACGCAGGACCTCTTAACAGTGATACAACACATTTCAAACATTCTTCAGGTGTGCATGACAATTTATCAAATACCCGAATCGTGTTCTCAAGCCAAAACTCGGCTCTTTCAGGGTCATCATTAATAGTGGCTTTGAATTCCTCAACCCCTTGTTTCTGTATCTTATCAACAAGTGGCTTATTCAATCGTAAGGGATTCAGACCTTGAGGAACTACAAGGATCGGTTAGGGAATAGGTGGGGGTGAAGGTTGCTGAATAGCCGGGTTCGTATGAATGTGTTATGTGAACCACTCATTCAATATCTGAAAGAAGGCTTCTTTAGCCTCACCCCCATGACTACTCGTCACGGGTCTAGATCCAGAAGGCGATGTCCCTTGAGCGGGAGTTGGCACATTACTTTCTACATCATCCGCTACAGTTCATTTGGGATCCATTATTATATAAAAAACACATTTGAAAATGTCAAGAGTCATCACACTATCACAGTTTTATATATGGCATGTATAGTTAGACTCACATATGCTACGTTAGTCCTAGAATCGACTAAACCGTAGCTTTGATACTAACAAATGCAACACCCCTAACCCGTATCCATCGTCAAAGTAGGGTTACGAGGTATTACCGATCAATACACATCATTTAATAATCATATCTCATACATTCATACATTCATATATAAATATCATTCAATACAATCATATTGTCCCTTTTAAGGGCCTACAAGGCCTTAAACATGCATTAGAAATGATTCGGTACTAAACCGATAATATATGAAAATTTTGGAAACTTAGAAAAATTTCAAGTGTCACACGCTGGTGTAAACAGGCCGTGTGTCTCACACGGGTAAAAGACACGCCCGTGTCTTAGACCGTGTAGAAACAGGGCATACATACTGACTTGTCTCACACTGCCGATGACATGCTCGTGTGTCAGGTCGTGTGAAAACTGGAGAGTATACTAACTTGGGTCACATGACCAACCACACGCACATGTGTCTAGCCCGTGTGCCCTTCGAGGTGGCCATACACTCTCGTATGCTAGGCCATGCCAAACCTGTAAGGTATAGTGACTTATGCAACACGGCCAAGTCACACACCCGTGTACTAAGTCGTGTGCCATTAAGGGGGGATACTAACTTGTCCCACACAGTCAGTCACACGCCCATGTATGAGACCATGTGGAGTATACTGACTTCAATTTAATTTCAACATCAAGGACACACGGTCGTGTAACATGATCGTGTGTTACGTACGGCTAAGACACACGCCCGTGTCCCTACCCTGTGGAAAAAAATAGGCTATTTGCAAAACCATTTTGCCACCCTATTTTCATAAGCATACACAAATATAAATGACAACATTTCATAACCCAATTGGCAACCATTTCATAAAATTTCATACATATAATATATCAATTCAATTTAGTACTCAATCACCTAATTAATATCTTGCATTATCCATTCATATGTCAACTACATATCAAAACATCATTTGCACATTTTCATTTCATCTATTTCTTGCCAAAACATATATCATAATTGAACACTTATACACAACCAAAACATTATACCAAAATAAGCCAAATTACATGGCTTAACTTATATACAAAAAGTACCAAATCCATGATCTCAAGTAACCATAATTATCACCATTAAAACTAGCCTATACATGCCATATTTACAATTATCCACAAGTTCAAAAGTACCAATAGGCAATTGGATAGTGTGATGTGAAACTCCGACTTGTCTGAAACGAGCGAGCTAACGAACCTCTATAAAACATAAAAAAAAAAAAAAACAGAGTAAGCTTTATAGCTTAGTAAGCCCGTATAATTTTAGAATTCAACTTACCATTTATGCATATTAAGGTAATAAATAAGATATACTCAATTCAATTTCCAAATTCCTAAACACAAACATTCATCAACAAATTCATTAACAAGTTAGCCATAATGTACATGTAACCATCCATTATATCAATTCAATACTCAAAACATTGCATTATACCAAAAATCATATATCATATACAATATTGGTAACATTTCTTTCTCCATCATTTAAACAATAGTTCATTTACAAACAATAGCTCATCCATATAAACAGTATTTATGCCCGTTGAACCTACTAGGACATTGAAGGATACTCGGGTGATATAGATCAGTAATCCGTCAATTCATTATCATTTTCGATCTTTCGAGCCATGATCGGTAAGCTCCTCCTAAGCTAATGGATAGTAAGCTCTATTGAGCTAAAATAGTAAGCTCTGATGAGCTGAAACATCGGTAAGCTCATACGAGCTATGGTGAGTTCGCAACAAATGCAAGAGCGCAACCAAATCGGTAACCCTAGTCACATGTCACTCATATCCTACAAATTCATACAATTCAAACGGGGCTCAATAACCATCAGTCTATATCAATTAGGCACTCATAATACAATTATATCAATTTCTCAAATATATACATACATTTCAAATAAATACAAGTATTTAAAAGTTTGATTCTAATTATATGAACTTACCTCAAGTTGCTCGGATGGAAACTATCGATTACTCGTCTAGTTTTCCTTTTGCCCGATCTAAACTCGATCTCGGCTTATCTTGATCTATATATTATCAAATTCAATACGTTCAGTATTCAATCTATTCAATTTATCCCATAATTCATATTTTGGTAATTTAAACGTTTGCCCCTATACTTTTCAAATTTTTACAATTTAGTCCTTATCACATAAAATTACAAATTCATGCAATTTAGTACCAACCCATGCCTATCCGAATTCATAGAGACTCCTAGTAGCCCATATCTTTCATTATTTCACACTTTTAACCACCACATTTTACTTTTTCACAATTTAATCCCTATTTTGCATTTTTGTCAAAAATTACTTTACAAAACTAGTTTAACTATCAATAATTATTCAAAATCCATCATAAACCATCAATTTACTCAAGCATTCAATAGTGGCAACATGATAAATCTTTAACAGTTTCAAAATCTAAGGTACAAGCTAGCTAGAATACGAAGCAACAATCTCAAAAACTTAAAAATCATTAAAAACAGAGCAAAAGTGGACTTACATGCTTAAAGATTTGTGGCCGAACCTTTAAAACTCCTTTAATGGTGTTTTTTTTTTCCTAAATTTGGCTAGATGAAGAAGAAACAAAGTGATATTTTGTTTTTCTATAATTTAATTAACCATTTAATACCAAATTACATTAATAACCTTAATTAAAAACCACCAAATATCATGATATTATGCCCATTAATGTCCATTAAATTTAATTATGGACTAATTACAACATAAGTACTTCTACTTTAATGATTCATAGCTATTTAATACCTCTAACTAATAGAACATGCATTTTACACTTTACGCGATTTAGTCCTTTTTACCGAATTAAGCATTCAAACAATAAAATTTATTTACTAAACTTTTACGTAATAATTATATTATGTTGTATACTTTAATAAAATAATAAAATAAATATTTTAACCTCGAATTTGTGGTCCCAAAACTACTGTTCCGATTTGACTTAAAAATAGGCTGTTACGGATTTTGTGTATATACACTTCGAGATTCAACTGGGGATCAGAATTTTGAGCTTGAAAAGTATGATTGAAAGTTGTATATTAATTATTTTTGAATCATTAAAAGCCTTGGTTATATACAAAATATGAATTCTTAGTGTGTATGTTGCAAAAAAAATTATGAATGATGAAATGTATCAATAAGAATAGGGTAATGTGTTACCTTAAGGTTAAGCTGGCTGCAGGGTCATGGATGTTTAAAGGAGATGAACTCATATCACTAATGGTTACTCGAGGCTCCATTGGCACTGCAAATTTAGAAAGACCTAAGAGGAAAGACCAAGAGACGTCACTCCAGTCCAAACCAGATAAGGATCTGGGAATTCTTCTAAAACATTCATTAAGTCTGACACCTTCAGAAATTTAACCCTATCCATGAAAAGGATTGTAGAGACAAATGTGAAAGGATATGTAAGCAATCTAGTTGCAGTTATGGCAAATTCTAAGAATAATTTTGATCATAAAAGGGAAAGTATAAGAATTTAGGCAAGGATTAGATAATGGCTAAGAACTAGAAAACACGAGTCAATAATGGTAAAAGGTAGTGATTTCTTAATAAGAACACTATAAATGCTATGCCGTAAGATCCATGATAACTTTGGGCGAGTATGTATAGAACTTAATGAATGCTACCAATAGGAAAATTTAGTCTTGTACCTTTGAAAAAAGGTCATAAGTATAAACTAAAAATGATATTCAAAGAAATATAGGTATGGATTACATAATTTATTTGGAAGAAGTATGTAAACTTGTAATTTTTTCAAACAGATTGGTTAATAAAATCATTCATGAATTACATTAATATCCTTTGTATAATGTCCTCATATAGTTTTTGCATGCACAATAAGATAAAAGCAAATATTGGCTCACTGGTTATCTAATGTTTAAACTAATACTAAGTGGTATTACGTGGTCGGATTGTAATACGGAAAGACAACTTATATTAGTAAACAAACCATGTCCTTAGTCTAATAAAAAATGAGCAAACCTATTGAAAGACTTATATGTCATCTATCAACTCTAATTGGGGAGATGTCTTATCTTAGGCATCGGAATGGATGATTTTCAGAAAATAGAGACATAGATATGACTGACTGGACTGACTGTATATCGGACTAGACCTGAAAAAAGTAGATCATGAATTTTTTTATGGATTTATTCACTTGTGACGCTCAAATTATGGTATACCTTAATCCTGAGTGGATGGCAGGCTATGTATGCATAACTCGTATACTTTAATGCAAGTAAAAGCCTAAGTTCAAATAGATAAGGAACCAAAAGTTGGTGTATTGGGTATACGACTTCTACAGTGTGTAGTATCATTCACAACAGTGGAATTCATAGCTCGAGATATGGGTAAATGATATCCTCTTATTGACATTACATGATTGATCAAAAGTAAATATGACCACGGGTCGTTCGGTTTTATGATAAATAACTTGATTACTATTTGATAGTAATTGACTTTTCATGAAGGAAGATGTAATTGTTATCATGAGATAAAACAGGATCATATTGGGAGAACAAATTTATCTCAAAAAGATTAAGGATATCCTATGAGGGTAACACACTTATGGCAAGGCCATTGAATGAGCACTGATCGAGTTGCTTTCGTAATGGTATGTCATTAAGGAGAGCTTAGTCACAATACTCCAATGAAATGACTTCGTGACTAAATGAGTTTATAATTAATAGGCGAAAAGCTGAAACTTAATTATAAATCATTTGAAACCAAAAATGAATTGCATGTTGAATTAGAGGAACAAAAATGAATGGAAAGGGTAAAGTTAGAGAAATGAGAAACATTTGGAAATGAGTGCGGTTTTTTTCTAAATGAATATGAAAATGACCTAAAAATGAATTTATAATTTTTCAAATAATTGAAGTTCGAAAATGGAAATAAATTTATTGGTCTTGGTGAATCTATTGAATGTAGAAATATTAAATATATTTTCTCATAGATTCTTTTATGAAAAAGTCGTCATGATTTTAACGAAATTAGAATTGGGTTGAGAAATTTATTTAAGATGTTTATTTTGGGAAATAGAAAAACAAATACCGGGTTGGGTCGAATTATAAAGTATTGGGTTAAAAGTCCATGAAACACTTCTAATTGGACCTGATATGGGAGAGGCCCAAAATCCCCTCATGTTTAAAATAAGGGACGACAAACCCTAGTTTGTTTAACTAGGATTACCGCCCTACCTATTGAAATAAACTTTTACAATTCAATAAGGTTTTACCTCTTCCCCTATAAATAGATAGAACTGATAGGGCTAAAAACAAGACTTTAAGATATTGTTTTTCTACCCAAAAATAGTGAGAATTTATTCTCTAAAGTTTTAATTCTACTTTTCGGAATAACAATCAAGTTGGTTTCTATTGAGATAAGTTTTGCTTTCACATTGAAAGTAAAAAAAAAAAAAACTATTTTCGGTTCTATGTTTGATTCGAATCATTCAAGCCCACACTCAAAACAGCTTGTGGTACAAGAATAGTGGAAAGGACCATTCGATTGAAAGTTGGGAATGACAAGGACCCGTCTAGCCAAAACTCAAGTATGATTTCAATAAAGGGTTTTTAAAATTTTAATTTTCCGCTGTGTAAGAAAATAATTTTTAAACCAGATTTTTTTCAACAGATAATGCATACCCCAAGTCACAAATTTTATTATGTGCTCAACATAGATAAATGAAGATATATACAAGTATACATTTATACATAGTTTTGGCCTAATCAAGTAAGATAAAGCCACCGACTTGAAAATCTTCATAATATGGTAAGCAATTGAGATTTGAACACTATAGACACTCAATTTTGCCCGGGCCCAGAAATAAGTCCAAAAACAAAAATAATAAACCCAAAAAAAACGAAGTCCAAGTTCAGTCCAGAATTACAAATATAATTTGGCCCGATCGGAATGACCCATTACTTGAAAAGATTTAAGGTCCATCTACAAGCTTGACTCATATGGAAATATAATCTTCAATGATATGCAATCTTAGATATGATTGCAATCTTAGATATGATACAATCTTAGATATGATTGCAATCTTAGATATGATATGCAATCTTAGATATGATACAATCTTAGATATGATACAATCTTAGATATGATTGCAATCTTAGATATGATATGCAATCTTAGAAGATATGATTTTGTAATCTTAGAGACTTAATTTGTAGATACCTTTTAATCTTAATCGTTGATGTAATTGATCTGTACCGTTAGATTTGAGGAGGTTCAACTATAAATAGAGGCCTCTCCCTTCATTGTAAACAGACTGGAGTTTTGGGAAACAATAAAATTTTCGAGAGCTTTCACTCAAATTTCTCTCCCTCTTATGTTCTTATTTTCTACAATTTGTTCTTATTTTATTCTTTGTTCATCTTCGTTTTTCAACCCTTTTTATTTTGATTTAATCCATGTTTCCTTGATTTTTTTATATATTTTAATTTTTTTAATAATTTTAGTATCATATCAAACTATTTCATTTTTTAATAATTTTTTTTATTACTCTTAGTAAATTATTTTTTAAATTTTACTCAAATCATTATTTTAAAAAAATATATTTCATTTAATTGTCATATTTTATCCAAAAGTTTTTCTAAAATGAGGCAATATTTTTCGTATTTAGGAATTCGGGAAATAGTGCCCTAACATCTTGGGTTCATTTTCCGTTTGTCTAAATGTCTAAAGTATCCTTCTCGAATAAATTTTGTAAATCACGAGATGATTTCGATTATGAGAGTTAAAGAATATCGTGTCCTATCATGCTGGATGTGATGTTTGTATTCTTTCGGAGCTACAGAATCTCGATTTTTCAACTTAAATAATTCTGGTTTTAAAAAGGGGATCGTCGTACGTAACCGACTCCCGAACCTATTTTCTTAATTTTCGTAGACCAAAACATTTTATAAGGTGATCCAATCACACCTAAAAAAGGTTGGTGGCGACTCCCGTTTTCATTTTTCAAAAGTCGATCCTCGTTTTTGAACACTCCTTTAAAAATGGTTTAATGACTTGGTGACTCCACTCGGGATGTATAAGAGAGTCAAGTTTAAAATTGATTATTTTCTGTCTTTTAATGTCGAAAATTTGGAAAAATTTTAAAATACGCTATTTTTACATGTGTTTGTTGCATATGTTTGTTATTGTTTACGCACGCATTGCATTTGCTCGACCGTTGTGGTCACACCCTTAAATGGGAGTGAGAAGCTATGCTTTCGTGAGGTTTTCACCTCCGCATGGGCTAGTGGATTGCTTCGGATACATCCGTACCTATGTCTTCGTGAGATTTTCATCTCCGTATGGTCATAGGAAATGTGTCCCCACAGACCGAACTTGGTCCATATGAGCCTATAATTGGTGAGGATCAAGAAATCTGCTGGTTCAGGTACCATTGCTTTAGAACCGAACTACATATAGTGAACTTTAAGTGCTTGCCCCTGGTAGTATGATGATGACCTTTAGTGCCTACCTTTATAAGTTCTTATTTATTATTTTTTTATATATGTGACACTTGACTTGTTTCTCTTATTTTGCTATCATTGCATGTCATTTATCATTAAAAGGTGTCGATTCAAGGTTCGATTTACGAGTTAGAAAGTTTTTAATGGGGAGCGAATATCTTAATAAAGTGGAGGACAACTCTTTCGTTTGTGCTTGGTCAGAGAAAACCCAGATAGAAAAAGAAAATAGTGTCACCGAAGGATACACATCAGAATTATGGGACTACACTCTCATTAGTGTGATGCGAAATAACCTCCAAGAGTTAAAGAAAATATGGAATTAATGGCGTAACAAAGCCAAGCAGTTATTCTACAACAGTTATGGGGAATTGCAGTATTTGCTTAACATGAAGATAGATGAACAATTCAAGGTGAGTGTGGGGAGTATTGATGGACACTTCTACCATTACAGATGAAGATAGCCACCTCGTGGATGGTAAGGGTATAAGACCTACAAAATTGAATTGGATGGAAAGAATTTTGCTTGTGATGGTAGAAAGGCTCACTTACTATAGGACCGCTACCAAACAACAAGCTGGAATTTACTGTAGTACTTTAAGATGTTGTACCTATCAGAAATAATGGAAATGCAAGCCCTAATGGTCGGGATAGCCCAAATGATCATGAAAGAAAGAGATTAAAGAAGATCGTATCGTTTAAAGACCTTTAAAGTGGAGATTAGCTATGCTACGAAGATACCCATGCAAGCAATACAAAATGTTCTGTGGGGGCAGAAATTTGAAGACTCTCAAGAAGCACTGAGGATGTTTGATATCATTTTAAGGCAGTATGCTGCGAAGCTGGAATGCCTACTTGTTCGCCAATCTTTCTTTCAAGGTAATCAGAGCAACTTCACAGGCATTGGAGGAGGTGTCTTTGGTCAGAGCTTACTTCATAGGTGAAGCCGTAATTCAAATTCAAGAGAAAGCTGATCATTACAGATACTTTGGTAGAAAGGGCGAGCACGTTGAGACCAATATGAGCTACAGTCAGATCATGGTCGAAAGTTAGCTTTGTTATTAGATAGAGTTAAGACTCTAGGCCTACGAGTGAAAGCGTATTTGTAATCCGTTTTATAAAAAGACTTTTGTTCCTTAAATAACGTTTTCTAAAATGAAACTGAATCGAGATTGATACCTTTTTGCGTTCATATATTTGCATTACATTACATCAAAGAAAAGAAGGTATTGATTCGAAATTCGATTCCTAAATAGAATAGTTTGTCATAAGGAAATGAATTTCTTGATAAAGTGGATTATAGTGCAGTCGTTTGAATATAGTCCAAGTAAACACGATGAGAGAAAGCTGGTAGTTCATGGAGGAATACATGATGTAATTGCCAGATATTCAAGCCAACAAAGGCATGACGAGAGAAAGCTGGTAGTTCACGGAGGAATACATGATGTAATTGCCAGAGATTCAAGCCAACAAAGGCATGACGAGAGAAAGCTGGAAGTCCACGAAGGAATACGTTACTTGATTTAACTACCAACGAAGATTATCCAAGAGCCGGCACTTTTTGATGAGTATCATGGAGATAAGCGAGTAAGAGATTGAGGTTCAAATTAAGCAGCAAGGAGCTAGCAAAAGCATCTTTTGGAGAATTTACAGGATTCGACCATGAAGAAAAGATCAGCGTTTACTTGGACTATGAAGGGCAAGACCGCATATGTAATTTATTTTCATGTAAAGAAATCTGTTTTCTAGAAAAGTTATTCTAATGGAATTGAATTCAAGATCAACATCTCATTTTCTTTTGCATTTGTATTGCATCACATCACATGCATTTAAATCCATAAAAATACCCTAATTAGTTAAGGTTAAATAGAGAAAGAAAGAGAGAAGAGGGTCACAGTTGAGTGAAAAGAAAGACGCCTCCCTTACATATCCTAGACTTTTGTATCGGGAGGATAGCTTACCTGGAGATGGGGTGTTTGGAAATGAAAATCATCCCATCAATGTCATACATGAGGAAGGGACTAAACAAAGAAACCTTGAGGGCATTCACCCTTACGAACCGGAAAGTTCTTTTTAACACAATTGGATCAGCAGAAAGAACTTCCTGTAATCTTTAGGAATTTTACTGGAGTAATATTCAAAACACTCTTGTTGCTCTAAAGCCTAGGAGTAATGAGATTTCTTTTGAGAAGTAGGCTCATGTTCGGACATCATTGTTTCAATAAAACATATCTTTCATGATCAATGCGAGCAAATATTCTTTCATTCTTTTACCGATAAATATTCTTTTGACCTTTAAAATTCTTTCTAAATTACATTCATAACATGTAAATAGTCATGCTTGAATTCATTTATTCCTTGTATATTCTTTTGTGCCTATCATGGGTCCCTAAATATCAATGACATGGGTAATGATACTACAGATTCAGAGTTCCTTTTTTAGCGTGACATGTGTTTAAAGGAATCTTAGTACTTTGAAGATGACAGAGATTGTAATCTATCTTTTGATTTGTTGGAAATAGTAAAGCAAGAAGAGCAGCAAATTTTACCCCATAAAGAGGTGGTAGAGAATTTAGCCTTAGATGAAGGAAAGGTTGAGAAATTGGAACGTGCATAACCAGAGAGACAAAACAAGACCTTGTTGGGACTATTATGGGAATTCATAGATGTCCATAGGAACGTCGGAAGAACACATGCAAGAGGATTCATAATGACCAGGATAAACAAGAGCCTTGGGCATTGTTGGTTTACAATGGAAGGGGATCACATCAGTTATATCATAAATGCCGAATTTAATGAGCCAAGACTTATAGGGCATGTATGTTATGGGCCCGTCAAAAGTTTCAAGTTGACAATGGTTCATCTTTGTGGTTGTTGACTGCTCCGTTAAGAGGGTAGAGATAGCTTCATATGCCAATATTACAAAGTCAATAGTCATCGAATTTCAAAAAAAAACAAACATCATATCCAACTGCACAATGCCAAAAGTTTGCAATCTTTTCAAAGATAAGGCGTCATACCACAGTACAACAAAGGTTGCCAAAAGAAAAGAAAAAGAAGAAAAAAACAAATTACAGAAGATGACCGAGACTAGTAAAAATTGGCATAAGAAACTACCGCCTACTCTCTATGCTTACGCTGGGGCAAACACCTTCAATTCTAGTTGTTTCAAAGGTTCCAACCATCATCCTTGGAATGGGTGCATTGTTTGGCTTTCCTGAGCAGTTTGATGTGTCGTCAATAGCTGCGATGGTTAGCTCCAGGCGGTGGCCATTGATTTCCAGCTATGGGGCATCAGGCCGTACACAGTCTCTGAAGCTTAAATGATAGATTCTTTCTTCAAAATTAGTTTCTGACAAAGTGGATGACGGTATCATGAAAGAAGCTTTCTTAGACTTCTATACAAGTTCAGGAAAGAGGAAACCTGATCAAATCATTATTTTAAGGGATAGGGTTAGCGAGTCTCAATTCAATCAAGTTTTGATCAAGTTATTGAGGCTTGCAAGTTCCTTGACGAGAAGTGGAACCCTAAAGATTGTGGTTATTGTTGTACGAAAAACCATCATACCAAGTTTTTTTTCAGCAGGGATCTCCTGACAATGTGCTACACGGTACCGTCATTGACAATAAAGTATGCCATCCAAAAGAACAATGATTTTTACCTTGGTACCCATGTTGGAATGATTGGAATCATGAGGCAGACCCACTATCATGTTCTCTTAGACCAGCCGGGTTTTCTACCATGATCCGCAAGAGTTTGTTCATTCTCTATCCTATATGTATCAAAGGAGCACCACAACCATATTTGTTGTGGCTCCTATTTGCTATGCTCATTTGGCGCCTTCACGGTTGGGGCAAATCTATGAAGATTAGGGATGCTTCAGAAACATCATCGAGTCATGGTGGGATGTATACTCCGGGAGTAATCTCTGTACCTCAGCTTTCCAGGTTGAAGGATAAAGTCAGCAACTTCATTCTTGTCTGCTGAGAATAATTGAACCATCTTTTGTAGGGTTTGACAAACAACAACCAGGATCACTCTTCAAGGCAATCCCTTTCTCATTGGTTTATGAATCAAGATTTTTCCTCCAAGCTTTGATGGAGTCAAGAATTGAATACCTCTAGTAAACTTAACTTGAAAGTATTTATCCTAAGCAAATGTACCAAGAATGGATGACACAGACTTATGAAAAAGAAGGTTCGTCCAAAAGAATTTCATAAAGCAAACCTTATGCTAAAAAAGATCCTTCCCATGCAAAAAGGATGCCGAATTGGGAAGGGCTATGTGTTGCGAAGAAGGCTTTCTCTAGAGGTGCACTGATTTTGACAAGAAATGGATAGGAAGAATTTATTTGGTCCAATGAATTTGGACTCGGTCAAGGAGTACTTAAATGCGAAGAAGGAGAAGGGAAGCCAAGGTGAAAACCATAAAAGGCACTTTGGGACTTCTATTTCAAAAAAAAAGAAAAAAAAAAAAAAAAAAAAAAGAAAAGAAAAAGAAAAAGGAAAAAGAAAATGGAGAGGCAAGGTGAAAACCCATGAAGGCGCCTTGAGACCAAAAGGGTTTTGAGTTGAAAACCCGAAAGGGCACTCAAATTTGGAAAGTCATGCAGTGACCTTGCTATACCGAATTCAACTAGAAGTGAAGTATGTTACATATCGAGGCATCAACAAACTACTTTGGATCTTTTAAACACATGTTGAACTCAAGAAAGTCTTCATGGAGCTGGCGTATAAACGCTTAAGCGGCGATATCTAGGGCATCTAACTTTTGTCCTGTTTACTATCTTTAGATTCTCTTTCTTCTCAAAGATAGGCTTTCAGATTAATTTTTTTTTTTGACAAATTCGTTCCAATCTAATTATTCTCAAGATTAAACTCATCTTCCATTATTATTAAAGTATGTTGCATTAAAATAATGATGGATGAACTAAATAATTTTCACAAATGAAGTTTTGCTCATTACTCTGGAAATTTCTAGATAATACAAGAAACTAAAACAGAATAATTGTTCGAAGAATTCACGTAAGTGAGGTTCGAAAGAACTCGAGGAAATTCTTTCTTTAATCCAAAATGATGATGGGACAAATCAAACGATTCGATCCTAAGAGAGGATCATTTTACAGACATTTTTGGTGGGTCATAGCATTTCAAGAATGGTACAAACCCACAGGCTGAGTAAGAATGATATTTCGAGAGAAATAAGGATAAAATTCGACGAAAGAATGAATGGTGACGTTTGGAATAGGGGTCATGTTCATAAACATTTTGCATTATAACAGGTTTAATTAGGAGCATTTGATTCACTTCGATCATAGCATCCTAATCATTAGGCATGAACTCATACACATTATACAGGTTATGTCCTTCAAGGGACAATGAAGATTGATGCGCCTTAACCCCCTAAGCAGTAGGGTAACAGGCTAAGACATAACTAATTTGGTTTTCACGTGCTTACGATGAAGCAATTCTAAGATGATTTGGTATCTCTGTATTGTCAGAGAACAAATCGAAGTTTGGCGTCTCCATATTCGACGGAGAGCAGACACATAGCAGATGTGTCCTTCAGATGTTTATACTGAAACAAGATCCAAGATGGTTTGGCATCCTTGTGCTTACAAGGAACAAATCGAAGACATAGCTGATTTGGCTTTCACGTGCTTACGATGAAGCAAATCTAAGATGATTTGGCATCTCTGTATTGTCAGAGAACAAATCGAAGTCTGGCATCTCCATTTCGACGGAGAGCAGATACATAGCAGATCTGACCTTCAGGTGTTCATGCTGAAGCAGATCCAAGATGATTTGGCATCTCTTTATTGTCAGAGAACAAATCGAAGAAACAGATTTGGCATCTCCATATTCGACGGAGAGCAGATCGAAGACATAGCGGATCTGACATTTGGATCACATCGAAGCAAATCCAAGATGATTTGGCATTCTTGTGTTTACAAGGAGCAAATCGAAGACATAGCAGATCTGACCTTCAGGTGTTAACGCTGAAGTAGATCCAAGATGATTTGGCATCTTTGTATTGTCAGAGATCAAATTGAAGAAACAGATTTGGCATCTCCATATTTGACGGAGAGCAGAAGACATAGCAGATCTGACCTTTGGATGTTTTCACATCGAAGCAGATCCAAGATGATTTGGCATTCTTGTGTTTACAAGGAGTAAATCGAAGACATAGTAGATCTGACCTTCAGGTGTTTACACTGAAGCAGATCCAAGATGATTTGGCATCTCTATATTGTCAGAGAACAAATTGAAGAAACAGATTTGGCATCTCCATATTCGACGGAGAGAAAATCGAAGACATAGTAGATCTAACCTTCGGATGTTTTCGCATCGAAGCAGATCCAAGAAGATTTGGCATCCCTGTGTTTATAGGGAACATATCGAAGACATAGCAGATCTGACATTCCTATGCTTACAGCGAAGCAGATCAAAGATTTTAACATGGCATCCCTGTGTTTATAGGGAACAAGTTGAAGATAGCAGATATCGCCTTCCTGAGTTGCAGTGAAGCAGAATGAAGTCGTCAAGAGGCCATTTAAAGAAGATCAAGGATCAAGAACTCAAGACTCGGAGAGCCCAGGCAAAATTGGTCCTTTTATAGTCTTTGCTCTATCCCTGTTACACAGCAATGAACAAAGAGGGGCAAACAGAGACACTCAATTTTGCCCGGCCTGAAATAAGTCCAAAACAAAAATAATAAACCCAAAAAAACGAAGTCCAAGTTCAGTCCAGAATTACAAATATAATTTGGCCCGATCGGAATGACCCATTACTTGAAAAGATTTAAGGTCCATCTACAAGCTTGACTCATATGGAAATATAATCTTCAATGATATGCAATCTTAGATATGATTGCAATCTTAGATATGATACAATCTTAGATATGATTGCAATCTTAGATATGATATGCAATATTAGATATGATACAATCTTAGATATGATTGCAATCTTAGATATGATATGCAATATTAGAAGATATGATTTTGTAATCTTAGAGATTTAATTTGTAGATACCTTTTAATCTTAACCGTTGATGTAATTGATCTGTACCGTTGGATTTGAGGAGGTTCAACTATAAATAGAGGCATCTCCCTTCATTGTAAACAGACTGGAGTTTTGGGAAACAATAAAATTTTCGAGAGCTTTCACTCAAATTTCTCTCCCTCTTACGTTCTTATTTTCTACAATTTATTCTTATCTTATTCTTTGTTCATCTTCGTTTTTCAACCCTTTTTATTTTGATTTAATCCATGTTTCCTTGATTTTTTTTATATATTTTAATTTTTTTAATAATTTTAGTATCATATCAAACTATTTCATTTTTTAATAATTTTTTTTATTACTCTTAGTAAATTATTTTTTAAATTTTACTCAAATCATTATTTTAAAAAAAATATATTTCATTTAATTGTCATATTTTATCCAAAAATTTTTCTAAAATGAGGCAATGTTTTTCGTATTTAGGAATTTGGGAAATAGTGCCCTAACATGCTGGGTTGCGATTTCCCGTTTGTCTAAATGTCTAAATTATCCTTCTGAATAAATTTTGTAAATCACGAGATGATTTCAGTTATGAGAGTTTAAGAATATCGTGTCCTATCATGCTTTGGATGTGATGTTTGTATTCTTTGAGAGCTAAGGAATCTCGATTTTTCAACTTAAATAATTCCGGTTTTAAAAAGGGGATCCTATTTTTAAATCCTTTCAAATTTTTGACATTAAGACAGAAAACTATTCAATTTGGTACCAATTTTGGGCTTGAGAGGGTGCTAATCCTTCATCGTACGTAACCGAATCCCGAACCTATTTTCTTAATTTTCGTAGACCAAAACGTTTTATAAGGTGATCCAATCACACCTAAAAAAGGTTGGTGGCGACTCCCGTTTTCGTTTTTCAAAAGTCGATCCCCGTTTTTTGAACACTCCTTTAAAAAATGGTTTCGACAAACACTATTAATAGCGTAATGTGGGATGAAATGTAAGATATGAGGTATCACCAAATGTCTATGAATGGAACAGAGAAGAGGATTGGGGTAACTTCTGATAAATGGTCGACTAACTACAAAAGAGACGAGTATGACATCCACTAGTGGTCAAAAGAGATGACTTAAATAGAGTATGAGCTTATTTAGGTAGGCCAAGTGAATAACTGCGAGAGTAATATGATTAAATGGGAAGTAATAAAGGTAAGCAGAGTTAACCGTGATATTTAATGCTAAGGAAACTTGATAAGGAAATTAAGTGGAGTAAGTAGAGGTAGGTATGAGTATAAATATAGTAGTGACTAAGTAAAAGAAATAAGACCAAAGAATAACCCTTTCAAGAGAGATAATAGGAGACGTAAGAAAAATCTACAGAGGAGTAAGTGTATTACTGTGAGAAACTTGTGAAATTTACGTGGGGACTAATATGATGTTCGACATAACCTTAGTGGTAGTGGTAATATTGAATATGTGGAATTATGGGAGTGGCGTAATAAGCTTGGAAGCCCTATAGTGTCGAATCAAATACTGACTGTTGAGGCCCAATTTTGGCCCAACTTAAACAAAAAATTAATACCCAACTAACCCTAAATACCCCAAGCCCAAGACTAACAGCCCAAATACATTTTAAAAAAAGAAAAAGAAAAAAGAAAGAAACCTAAACCTAAAAAAACCCTAGCCGCCGCCCTAGCCTTGTCAGCCACCTGCTCCACCGCTTGTCAGCCACCTGCCACCGCCACTTGCACCTGCAGAACAGAGGAGAAAAGACAATAAGTAATAAAAAAAAGAAGAAGGAAAATGTAATGGCTATTTAAAAGCCAAAGCAAGAAGCCATTTTTTCCGGACATTTTTTATCAATGAAAACAAGAGATTTGAACACAAAATAGCATAGATCTAATAAAAAAGAAAAGAAAAATACTGAGGGGAAGCGAGCGGAGGCCGAAATCGGAAGGTTTTTTTTTTCGTTCTTAACTGCTTTTTTTTTTTTTTCTTTTTTCGTTTCTCACATGTATATATACATATGTATTTAAATAAAAATATATAAAAAAAAATTTAAAAAAGGAGGTTTTACCTTTTAAGCCACCACACGGTGTGTGGCAGCATGGACAGCGCAAGCGGCGACTGCGCGACCGGACGTTGACCGGTCCGGTGACCGAATCGCTCCCCCTCTTCTCTCCTTCTCTTTTTCCTCTCCCTTTTTTTTTTTTTTTCTCAAATGCACAAATGATTTTTTTTAAAAATGGCCCTTTATAGCCTTCCAAAACGACGTCGTTTTGGGTCGCTGCCCCAACCCCAAAACGACGTCGTTTTGGCCCCTAACCCGCGACCCGACCCGCTCCAACTTCAGGATTCGTGTGTTTTCATTGGAGGGGCTATTTGCGCATTTAGCCCCTCCGCTTTTTTATTACTTTGCAATTAAGTCATTTTTTATTTTTAATTTGGCCCCAAAATTTGTCGCGATTTTCAATTTAATCCTAGCTAATGCTGTGCGTTTTAGAAAGGGGGTTATTGCACTTTAGGCCCTCCGTTGTTTCACGCGCGTTTAAATAAGCCCTTTTCTTCTTCTTTTTTATTTTAAATTTGCCCCAAAACTTAATTTTTAATTCGAATTTAATCCTTTTTTAAATTTAAGTTGATTCTTATATTATCTTTACTATTTTAATTTTTAATATTAGTTCCAATAATATTATATATATACTTTTAAATACACTCTTTTATTTTCTATTATTATAAATATTATCATTTTATTTTCCTTACATTATTATATTGTATCATCCTTTTTTTTATTTATTTATTTATTTATTATCATATCATTATTATTTTTCATGTACACATTATTTATATTATTTTTATGATTATTATTGTATTTATTTTTACTACTATTATTACATTATTAGTATTAGTGTTATAATTACTATTAGTACACTTATATGTATATATATTGATATGTAAAGTTATCAAAGGTTATTTTAATATTATCATCATCTTAATATTAATATGTATTTATTTTTAACATATATATGTATATATTTATGGAGTATTATTAATAATTGTTTTGTAACATTATTATTATTATTTCTAATGTGTATGTATTATATATATTTTAATACTATACTATGTATATATTTTATATATATATTTATTATATTTTTATGTATATATTTTTAACATCACATTATTCATATATTTTTATATTATGTATATATTTTTGTCTATATTGTATACATACTTTTAATACTCAATACTATTATCATAAATATTCTTGATATATGTATGTATATATATATTTTTTTTCTTTATTCATATATTATTATCATTATTTTCCACTTTTATTATGCTATTTTTATTTTTGTACATACTTCTAATATCATTATTATATATATATATATATGTATATTTTATGTAATATTTGTGTTTCAATATTATTGTTTCTAGTATGTGTATATTATGTATATATTTTTAATGCTACGTATACATTTTTATTTCTATTATTACTTATATATTTTAATACATATATGTATATATTTATATACCGTTATCATTAGTTATTTTTTATTATTACTGTTTTCAAATAAATATTGTATATATAATTTTAATCTAGTATTATAGGTTGTACATATATATGTTCCCTACTATTTCATATTTACATTATTATTATCATGTTTAATACCATGTGTTATTATCGTTTCATACTATTATTATTTATATTATTATTATTATCGTTTTCGTTATCATTGTCATTTTTATTTTGCCGTGTTTTATTTATTTTTATGTGTTCGATCATTTCATTTTCCTCATGTATTTGTTTATATTTGCATATTACTAGCCTTGCTATTACTTCGTCTTTTATAATTGCTCATATTATCGTTTTTGACACTGTCGCACCTATTATCATGTTATTATTCGTATTAATATTATAATTTGCTTTTATGTTTTACTATAAATCACGTTATTTTTCTTACTCAATATATTAAAAAATTCTTTCATAAAAGTAATATTCCGTATTAGGTAATTCGAGATACTCGTGCCCTAACTTACTGGGTTTCGATTTTTCTCATTTAACCTAAATAACGGAATATTCCTTTTAATCACAATGTGAGTTAAAAAAAAGTGCTTATTTTCGGAGATACGAGGTGTGGTGCCCTAACTTATCGGGTATGACATTTTGTTACCTCGAAATAAGATTTTTCGTAAATAAAGGCAATATTCGGTGTTCAGAAATTTGAGGAAACGTACCCTAACTTACTGGATTTCGATTTTCCTCGTTCACTCTAACTAACCGAATATCCCTTTAAAAGAAGTTGAAATACGTTCCAAGTTCGAGATGTCACTGGGCATGATATTTTATTACTTCGAGATGAGAGAGTCCTTAACATCCGCTTAATTTATTCAATCATTTTTAAATTAGCATTAATACAAAGATGGATCGTATTTTAAATTCTTTCAAATTTTCAAATTCTCGACACTAAGACACTAATTAACCAACTAGGTACCAATTTTGGGCGTATCGAGGGTGCTAATCCTTCCTCGTGCGTAACTGACTCCCGAACTCGTTTTCTGATTTTCGTAGACCAAAAATTATCGTTTTAGTAAATCTTAACTTTTATTAAAATGATTTATTTAAGGTGATTCGATCACACCTTATCAAAAAAGGATTGGTGGCGACTCCCCCTATTCATTTTCATTGTCAAAATCCAAGTCGATACCCGTTTTTCCAAAAAAGGGTTATGACAGCTTGGCGACTCCACTGGGGACCGAATAAGAGAGTCAAGCCACAAGTTGATTAACTTTTGTCTTTTTGTCGAAAATTGAAATTTTGATTTTGATATACGATCCGTTCTTTGCATTTCGCCCGTTTTTCTTGCGGTTTTCATCATTTTATTCCTATTCTCTTTAATTGTTTTGAGTTTTTATGCATATATCCTCACACATTGCATTGCATGACCGTTGTGGTCACACCCTTTAAGTGGGAGTGAGAAACTATTCCTTTGTGAGGTTTTCACCTCCGTGCAGGATAGTGGATCGCTTTCGGGATACATCCGTACCTATGTCTTCGTGAGATTTTCATCTCCGTGCAGCCATAGGGAAATGTATTCCTCAGGCGAACTTGTGCAGTATGAGCCTATAATGGGTGAAGATCGAGGAATCTGCTGGTTCAGGTACCCTTACTCTAGAACCAAGCCCCATGTAGCGAGCCTTAAGAACCTACCCTAGGTAGAGCCACTCCGAAACCCTAGTGGTTACCTGGGCAAATGCTATATTTATTATTCCTTGTTTGCTTTGAATTGTGTACTGACTTGCTTTGTTTTGCTTTGTTTGTATTTGCATGGCATTTTCATCATAAAAGGCGTTGATTCGCATTCGGTTCCTAAATAGATAGCTTATCATGGAAAAAGGGTTTTTTGATAAAGTAGAAGACAACGCGGCTTTTCGGATATGGGCTGAGACAACACAACAAGAGAAAGGTGACAGTCTTACCAAAGAATACATGTTAGAGTTGTGGGATTTTACTCGAATCAGCGTAACTCAGAATAATCTCCAAGAGATGAAAGAAATTTGGGGCCAATAGGATGACGAGGTCAAATAGTTATTCTACAGTCATTACGGGGATTTACCTTATCTGCTCGATGTCAAGGTAGATGAACACATGTTTCGAGCCCTCGCCCAATATTGGAATTCTGCTTACAGTTGCTTCACTTTCGGGAGGGTAGATCTGGTCTCTACTGTAGAAGAGTACACGGCCTTGCTCCATTGCCCGAAGATTCAGGTTGACCGAATCTATTCCAGACCTGCCAACGTCCCAGCATTTTCAAAAAAGCTGATGAGCATCACAAGGATGAGCGAACAGTGGGTTACAACCCGGATCAAACAGAAAGGAGATTGTAAATGCATTCCTTGGAAGAATTTGAGAGATCTAATCTTGGCGCACCCCGATGTGAAGAAGAGGTTAGATGTCTTCGCCCTGAGCATTTATGGACTAGTTATCTTCCCTAAAGCTTTGGGACATATAGACGAGGCGGTTTCCGATCTTTTTGACAGGCTTGGTAAAGGAACCACACCGATACTCGCAATCTTGGCTGAAACTTTCATATCATTGAATGCTTGTCGAAGAGCGGGTGAAGGGAGATTTATAGGATGTGCACAGCTCTTGCTATCGTGGTTCCACAGTCATTTTTGGAAAGTGGAAAAGGTCTCGTATCGTGTCTTCTCTGGAAATTACTCTCCACTGAAAGAGTTAGTAGCTACGCCGAGGAGAGATGATATCACAGAAGAAAATTGGATGGCGATTCTTCAAAGTTTACAAGAGGAAGACGTTGAATGGAGGGCCCCATGGATGGTTCCCGATGAAATATTATACTGATGCGGAGATTTTGATTGGGTTCCCTTGTTAGGAGTATGGGGAGCCGTCGGATATGCCCCTTTGCTTACATTAAGGCAATACAGGTCTAGACAGTTTACGCCACCAACATACGGGTTAGCTCAGTGCGAGTTCGTATTTACGGGGAACAATTACAAAAAGAAAGTTCGCGAGATATCAAATGCCTGAAACCAGACTCGTAGAATGAAAAAGTTTGCTGCCAATCCTATGACTACCCCCGAATACGACCGGTGGTGGAATCAGAGGATTAACGACAACATCCTTACGTTAGATTATGAGAACCCTCGGTCGATGGAAGAACACTTGAGAGTAATCCCATCTGAGCTAGAAATCATCAGGCAGGATTTTGGGAGAAAGAGTCTAGAACTAGAAAAGAAGATCAAGCAATTGGAGGAAGAAAAAATGCAATTGGGATTAGATGTCGATGTCCAGAAACTAGAAGCCGAAAGACTCAGAAAAGGAAAAAACAAGGCTGAAGAGGATTTAGACAGTTTGAAGACGGATTACAAGAAGCTGCGTAGGTCAATGAAAATCGCTGGGTTAGGAAAAACATCTGAACAGTGGCGACAAGAAGTCAAAGAAGAGAAAAGCAAAGCCAACCAGTGGGAAGAAAAGTTCCGGGATGTTCAAACTCGAGAAGGTGCTCTGAAAAGAAGTTTGGTAGAAAGCCAGAATGAGAAGGAGGGGTTAAAGATTCGGGTATCAGAGTTAGAGAGGTCCTTGTATCAGTATCGTGTGCGTAACTCTGTGGTCGAGTTGAAAGCCAGTCAGAATAGAATTGAAGAATTAAAAGAGAATATAGAAGAACTCAAAACAGCGCTGCAAAATCGTGAACTTCAGATTGAACTCCTTGAGGTGGATAACGAGCGATGTAAGGCTCAGCTTCATCAATCCCAAGATCAGGTCTGGAACAAAGACTACGTCATGGGCGAAGCTTTGACTCAAGTGCGAGAAGTGGCTGATCACTTGCAAACACTAGCGCATGAAGCCGATGTCTTTGAGTCTAAAATACAAGTCAGAATCAGACCGAGGCCGAGAGCTAGCTTGGCTTCTTAGGCAGGACAAGGCCCTAAGTATCAGGGCCAAGCCATATATGTAATCTATTTTATGTAAAGAAACTTGTTTTCTAGAAAAGTTACTCTAATGAAATCGGATTGGAATCAACGCTCTTTGCATTTATCATATTCATTGCATTCATGCATCAGCATTGCATCATATGCACTAAAACTCACACAAAACCCTAAAAATCATGGCAGTTACCTTGGAACATCGTTACGGTACAAGAGGAAAAACAAGAGCAATGGACCAAAGATTAGAGAGATTGGAACAAATGCAAAAAGAGATGCAGGACCAACTACAAACACGTATGCAAGAAGAGCTTGCCAAAATCCAGCAAGATATGAGGGACCAGATGCTGGAATCCCAGAAAAGTATGATGGATCAATTAACGCGTCTATTGGCTGGGGGATTAGAAAAAGGGAAGAGCCCTTTGATCAATGCGGGAGATGATATTGAAGATCCTACTTACCCTCCGGGCTTTGCCCCAGCGGACGTGCAGACACAACCTGATGTGTACCCAAGAAGGCCTTTGGTCACAATTAGGCCTCAACCATTTCAGGCCGGTGTCTCAGTACCGATGAATTATCAGGCTGGATCGGGCTCCAATCCAGGGGAAAACCCGACCAACCCTGTGGTCCTCAATCTCGATGAAGTAATAGAAGTAGAAAAAACGAGGGTGGAACTCCCGAAAGAGCTTGAAGAAAGATGTAGATGGTTAAAAGAAAAATTTAAAGAAATGGAAAACACCGACTATCGCGGTGGAATCGATGCTAAGGAATTAAGTTTGGTTCCGGACCTGGTACTCCCTCCCAAGTTCAAAACTCCAGAATTTGAGAAGTACAACGGGACTAGCTGTCCCAAAGCCCACATCACTATGTTCTGCAGACGAATGGCAGGTCATGTTAATAATGATCAACTATTAATTCACTGTTTTCAGGAAAGTCTGGTTGGGGCCGCTTCTAGATGGTACAACCAACTGACTCGCGCTCAGATCGGTTCATGGAAAGATTTAGCACAAGCTTTCATGAAGCAGTATGGTCATGTGGCGGATATAGCCCCTGACAGAATCACTTTACAAAACATGGAGAAAAAGCATAACGAAAGCTTTAGACAGTATGCCCAGCGATGGAGAGAGGTGGCCACCCAAGTCCAACCCCCCTGTTGGAAAAGGAAACCACTGTGCTCTTCATCAACACCCTGAATGCGCCTTTTATTAACCACATGCTGGGTAGCGCAACCAAAAGCTTTTCAGACATAGTAATGTCTGGAGAAATGATAGAAAATGTGATAAGATGTGGGAAAATAGAGGCGGGAGAAAGCACCAAAAGGTCAGCACCGAAAAAGAAAGAGCACGAGGTGAATAATGTGAGCTCATATTCGAAATCAATCACCGTAAGCCAACCGAGGTCAACAACCCCTGGTCAGTAAGGCTCACCCCGACAAGAGCCTAATACAAGGCAAAATAGGGAGAAACTTCAATTTACGCCCATTCCGATGACGTACAAGGAGTTATACCAAAGTTTATTCGACGCACATGTCGTGTCTCCCTTCTATCTAAAACCAATGCAACCTCCATACCCCAAATGGTACGATGCAAATGCCCAATGCGAATACCATGCGGGAGCCACAGGACACTCGATAGAAAATTGCACCACTTTCAAGAAATTGGTTGAAAGACTCATCAACATGGGCATCGTGAAATTTGATGATACATCCAGTGCGGAGAATCCATTACCCAACCATGGGGACAAAGGGGTAAATGCGGTAATCGCAGGTTCGGGGAAAGAAATTAATATGAATATTACAGAAGTGAGAACCCCGTTGAAAGAAGTATGGAAGAAACTGGTAGAAAGAGGGTTGATAGCACAGAATTCAAGGGTCAGACCTCGAGAAGCAAAGAATTATTGTGAATTCCATGACCTAGAGGATCACGAGCTTCAGAAATGCAGCGAATTCAGGACTTTGTTACAAGGATTGATAGATAATAAGGAGCTGGAATTCTTCGAATGTTGGGAGCCTAGAAGAAACAGATGCGTGTGCCTCCGAAGAAGGTTCGTCGAAGTATGTTTATAAAGTCAACCACCCAGTGGTTATCATATCGCGTCCAAGAGTGAATGAAACTGGGGCACAAATTGCGCCCAAGGTTATAATCCAGAAGCCCGTTGCTTTCCCTTACAAAGATAGCAAAAGGGTACCGTGGAACTATAATTGCAATGTGACAATCCCAGAAGAGGAAATTCCAATTAATGCATCTGAGGAAAGCCAAGACGAGGGTTTTTATACACGCAGCAGAAGGCGTTATACCCCAAATACAAAAGGCGAGCAGGTTAAAGGAAAGTCAGTGGCAATTGAGCAAAATAAAGAGAGGTCAGCGGGACCTGAACCAACTGCTAATGAATCAGTGACTGAAAAAGAAGTAAAAGAATTCTTAAAATTTCTAAAGCACAGCGAATATAGCGTCGTGGAACAGCTGCACAAGCAGCCAGCTCGTATATCGGTACTGGCCTTACTCTTAAGCTCAGAAACCCATCGCAGCGCATTGATGAAGGTGTTGAATGAAACTTATGTTGCTAACGATATATCTATAAACAAACTGGACCACTTAGTCAACAATATAAGCACCGACAACTTCATATTCTTCAATGACGATGAAGTACCACCAGGAGGCCGAGGATCGACTAAAGCTTTGCATATCACGACTCGCTGTAAAGGGTACACATTACCAGGCGTATTGATTGACAATGGGTCTGCACTAAATGTCCAACCTCTATCTACGCTAAATAGGTTGCCAGTAGATAGTTCCCATATGAAGACATGCCAAAACATAGTGGGAGCATTTGATGGTATGGAAAGGAAGGTAATGGGGAGAATTGAAATACCCCTCTTAATCGGGCCGAGCACGCACGAGGTAGATTTCCTAGTCATAGACATTAAGCCTTCGTATAATTGCCTATTGGGGAGGCCATGGATTCACTCAGCAGGGGCAGTGCCGTCATCGTTGCATCAAAAGCTCAAATTTATAACGAAAGGTCGATTGGTGACCATAAACGCAGAGAAAGATATCATTGCATCCGTTACCAGCGACGCGCCATATGTGGGGACAGATGATGAAGCAGTTGAATGTTCTTTTTGGTCTTTAGAATTCGTGAACGCGACATTCATTACCGAAGGAAACGAGATTCCGAGGCCCAGGTTATCTGAGACCACAAGAATGGGGCTACGGCTAACTGTTGGAAAAGGAGCCCTACCCGGAAGAGGACTCGGGAAATACCTCCAGGGAGTGACTAATGCACTAATGATAAAGGACAAACAAGATCATTTTGGGTTAGGATTCAGGCCAGACATGAAATAAAGAAAGAAGGAGCTGGAGAAGAAGCAAGAGAGAAGGAGAGCGCGATTGAGCGAGGGAGAAATCAAATGGGAGCCCATGATCTTCCCCCATATTTCGAAGACTTTTGTGTCTGGAGGAGTCATTCACTCTGAGAGGGGCACGTCGAGAAAGGAAATCGTGGAAGGAATGATGGAAAATTTGGGTATCAATGCCACATATGAAGAAGGAACTGGGATAGAGAATCTGTCGGGCATTCGCCCTCATGAGCCGGGAAGTGTTCTGAATAATTGGATCATGGAAAGAGATTCTGTAGTCTTTAGAACTAACACAGAGTAATATTCAAAACACACTTGTTACTCTAGGCTTAGGAGTAATAAGAGTCCTTTTTTGTGAAAATAGGCCTATGTTCAAAATCGTTATTTCAATGAAATGCATCCTTTTGTCTTATTCCCAAATATTTTTTTATTTTTTCATTCATGATCATACCATACATATCACTGTTCTTAGATTCTTTTGTTCTTTGCATCCTCCTTGCACCTCCAACAGGCCTCCAGATATCAACGATGTGAGCGACATTGCTACTAACTCAGAGTCTCCTTTTGAACGAGATATGTGTCTAGAGGGATCTCAGGACTTCGAGGATGATAGAGACTGTGACTTATTCCCTGATTTGTTAAGAATGGTAGAACAAGAGGAGAAACAGATTCTACCCCATGAAGAGACAGTAGAAGTCGTGAACTTGGGAGATGACCAAGAAAAGAAAGAAGTAAAGATTAGAGCTTGCATTACCACAGAGACAAAACGGGACCTTATTGAGTTAATCCAAGAGTTCAAGGATGTCTTCGCATGGTCGTATCAAGACATGCACAGGCTAAAATCTCGACATCGTGGTACACAAGCTCCCCATCAAAGAAGAATGCAAGCCAGTTCAACAAAAGCTTCGAAGAATGCGGCCCGATGTTTTGTTGAAAATAAAAGAGGAGGTCAAGAAGCAATTTGATGCTGGGTTCTTACAAGTAGTCAAGTACTCGGAATGGGTAGCTAATCCCGTCCCTAAAAAAGATGGAAAGGTACGGATGTGCATGGACTACAGGGACCTGAACAAAGGCAGCCCGAAGGATAATTTCCCGTTGCCTCATATCGACACCTTAGTGGACAATACGGCAGGTTACTCACTTTTCTCCTTCATGGATGGTTTTTCAGGGTACAATCAGATAAAGATGCATCCTGAGGACATGAATAAGACCACATTCGTAACCATGTGGGGAACATTTTGCTATAAGGTAATGCCGTTCGGACTGAAAAATGCGGGAGCAACGTATCAAAGGGCCATGGTGACCTTGTTTCATGATATGATGGACAAAGAAATTGAAGTCTATGTCGACGACATGATTGCCAAATCTCGGACAGAAGAAGAACATGTGCTAGTCTTGAGGAAGTTATTTTTGAGGTTGAGGAAATTTCAGCTGAAACTCAATCCAGCGAAGTGTACCTTCTGGCCAGTCGGGAAAAAACTGCTAGGATTCGTGGTCAGCGAAAAAGGGATTGAGATTGACCCAGATAAAGTCAAAGCCATACAAGAGCTGCCTCCACCACATACTCAAAAGGAAGTTCGAGGATTCCTAGGAAGATTAAATTACATCGCTCGGTTTATTTCACAACTAACCGAGAAATGTGACCCCATATTCCGTCTCCTTAAGAAACACAACTCGGGTGCTTGGGACGAAGAGTGCCAGAAGACTTTCGACAAGGTTAAGCAATATTTGTCTAATGCCCCAGTATTGACACCACCTAGTCCAGACAAACCCTTGATACTGTATTTAACAGTGTTTGAAAATTCTATGGGATGCGTGCTTGGCCAGCACGACGAGTCAGGAAGGAAAGAAAGAGTGATATATTACCTCAGTAAGAAATTCACTGAGTGTGAAACAAGATACTCACCAATTGAAAAGTTGTGTTGTGCCCTAATCTGGACAACCCGAAGATTGAGACAATACATGTTATATCACACAACTTGGCTAATCTCCAAAATAGACCCTCTAAAGTATTTGATGGGGTCAACTACTTTGAATGGGAGAATGGCCCGATGGCAAATTCTACTTTCTGAATTCGATATAGTCTACGTTAACCAGAAAGCTATAAAAGGAAGTGCGATAGCAGATTTTCTAGCTAGTAGAGCCCTAGAGGACTATGAGCCCCTGAACTTTGACTTTCCAAATGAAGATCTAATGTACATAGCGACCACTGAAGAAGACCCTCATGAAAGTCATCCTTGGAAGCTAAACTTTGACGGAGCATCAAATGCTGTGGGCAACGGAATCGGAGCAGTCTTGGTATCCCCGAACGGAGATCATTATCCCTTTACTAGTAAATTGGATTTTGACTGCACGAACAATATGGCAGAATACGAAGCACGCATCATGGGAATTCGTGCGGCCATAGAGCGTAAAATCAAGGTGTTAGAGGTATACGGAGATTCTGCCCTAGTGATATATCAACTCAAAGGTGAATGGGAGACGAGAGACCCCAAGCTGGTCAATTACCGAAAGCTGATCCTTGATTTAATTAAAGAGTTTGATGACATTGTCTTCTGCTACCTCCCGCAAGAAGAAAATCAGATGGCTGACGCCTTGGCAACTTTAGCCTCTATGATCAGGGTGAGTAGGCAAGAGGATGTGAAATCAATCCAAATGAGCATTTACGAGGCTCCAGCTCATTGTTACAACCTCGAAGAAGAAGAAGGAAATGATGACCACCCTTGGTACCATGATATCTTGCGATATGTGAAGAATCGCGAGTACCCCGACTAGGCTACTGAGAATGATAAAAGAACGTTGAGAAGACTAGCCAATGACTACGTCTTGGATGGAGAGATCCTATACAGAAGAAGAAAGGATCAAGTATTGTTAAGATGTGTGGACGCTATTGAGGTCAAGAAAATCTTGGAAGAAGTCCACGAAGGCGTCTGTGGGACACACGGTAATGGCTTTACAATGGCCAGGCAAATTATGAGGTGTGGTTACTATTGGTCCACCATGGAAGGAGACTGCATCAACTACGCCAAAAGATGTCATAAATGCCAGATCTATGGAGACAAGATTAATGTGCCTCATTCACCCCTGCATGTCATGACTTCACCATGGCCTTTCTCGATGTGGGGCATGGATGTGATTGGACCAATTTCGCCAAAAGCTTCAAATGGGCATCGGTTCATCTTCGTGGTTATTGACTATTTTACCAAGTGGGTAGAAGCTGCCTCATATGCCAATGTTACTAAATCGGCAGTTAGCAAGTTCCTAAAAAAGGAAATCATTTGTCGGTATGGGATGCCAGAAAGGATCATATCGGACAACGCAGTGAATTTGAACAACAGCACAATAGCGGATGTCTGCAACCAATTCAAGATCAGACACCACAACTCGTCACCATACTGTCCGAAGATGAATGGTGCGGTCGAGGCAGCTAACAAAAACATTAAGAAGATTGTAGGGAAAATGACTGAGACTTATAAGGACTGGCATGAAAAGCTACCATTCGCCCTCTATGCTTACCGAACGTCCGTCAGGACCTCCACCGGGGCCACACCTTTCTCATTGGTTTATGGAATGGAGGCAGTTTTACCTATCGAGGTTGAGATTCCTTCTCTCAGAGTTTTGTCAGAAGTAAAGTTGGATGAAGCAGAGTGGATCCAGTCACGATACGATCAGTTGAATCTGATTGAAGAGAAAAGGCTAAGGGCTATCCGTCATGGTCAGATGTACCAAAAGCGGATGATGCGAGCTTACAACAAAAAGGTTCGTCCAAGAGAGTTCCACGAAGGGGACCTAGTATTGAAAAAGATCCTGCCCATACAAAAGGATTTCAGGGGAAAATGGATGCCTAATTGGGAAGGACCTTATGTGGTAAAGAAGGCATTTTCTGGAGGAGCATTGATATTGGCCGAAATGGATGGCAAAACTTTACCCAATCCTGTGAATTCAGATTCGGTTAAGAAATACTTCGCCTAAAAAAAAGAAGAAGAAGAAAAAGAAGAAGAAAATGGAGAGGCCAAGGTGAAAACCCGCAAAGGGCATCTTAAGACCAAAAGAGATTTGAGTTGAAAACCCGAAAAGGGCGGCTCAAATTCGGACAAAGTGGGGCATACAAAGAGTCTTGCTATGCCGAATGCTGATGAAGGAGTATGCTACATCTCGGGGCATCTACAAGGGTACTCTAGATCCCCTAAACACACATCGAGCAAAAAGGGAGTCCTCAAGAAGTTCGTACATAGAAGCTCATGCTGCGATATCTAGGGCACCTATTTTCTTTCTATCCATTTTGTATTCCAGCAACATTTGTTGTTTGAGATTGATCCATTCCCAAGTTTTATTTCTGACAAATTTTATCCCTGTCATTGTTGTGATCTTTTTCAAGTATCTTGCACTGAAATGATGATTAATGGATTAAAGTCATTTTTGCAAAAAGAGTTCTGCATATTACTCTAAAAGTCTCTAAATAGTACAGGAACCTGAAACAGGACTATTATTTAGAACTAACCAAAGATTGCAAACATTTGAGAAGAAAGAGTTTAAATGGGGACTACCTCTTCGGGTTTTCTATTCAAAATTTGAGCTGAACAAGAAGACAGGGTACCATTTCAGTGAAAGAACCTTGATGAACAAAGAGCAATGACAACCTGAACATTAAAAGGATTCACGCTCACAACATGTTGCACCCATACATTCATAGATCATTCATAATGCGTCTAAATTAGGAGCATTTGATTCATTTCAATCATAGCATCCTAATTATTTGACATAAATATAGATACATAAAACAGGTTCTACAGATCATGTTCTTCAGAAGACAGTACATTGGAATCGGCGAATTCACAAACCTTAACACCCTAAGAAGTAGGGTAACGGGCTGAATTCACAGGGTCTTAAACCCCTAAGCAGTAGGGTAACAGACCAAATTGCAGATCTTATCTCCCTAAACAGTAGTGGAGCAGATCGAAGACGAAGGGCCCTAACCCCCTAAGCAGTAGGGTAACAGGCCAAATTTACAGATCTTGTCTCCCTAAGCAGTAGTGGAGCAAATCGAAGACGAAGGGCCCTAACCCCCTAAGCAGTAGGGTAACAGGCCAAATTTACAAATCTTGTCTCCCTAAGCAGTAGTGGAGCAAATCAAAGACGAAGGGCCTTAACCCCCTAAGCAGTAGGGTAACAGGCTAAATTTACAGATCTTGTCTCCCTAAGTAGTAGGGAAACAAATCAAAAGCGATGAGCCTAAACCCCTAAGTAGTAGGGTAACAGGCTAATGATTTACAGAACAGGCTGAATTTACAAATCTTCCCCCTGAAATGGCACTGGAAAGGCTCGAAGTCACTAGTCTTGTCTCCTTGAAGTTTTAGCGAAGTAGATTGAAGTCACTGGCCCTATCTCCCTGAAGTTACAGTGAAGAGGATCGAAGCAACAAGACGCAGTGGAGCAAACTGAAGAAAGCAAATCTTATTTCCCTGAAGTTGCAGTGAAACAGATTGAAGTTATGAATAAACATATCTTATCTCTCTGAAGTGGCAATAGAGCAGATCAAAACAAACCTTATCTCACTAAGTCGCAGTGGAGCGGTGGAGCGGATTGAAGCAACAAGATGCAGTGGACTAGAACGAAACTACAAGAAGAGCGCCAAAGAAGTGAAGACTCGAGATCGGGCAAAATTGGTCTTTTGAAAATCTTTGCTCTGTTCTCGTTACACGACAACGAGCAAAGAGGGGTAGCTGTTGAGGCCCAATTTTGGCCCAACTTAAACAAAAAATTAATACCCAACTAACCCTAAATACCCCAAGCCCAAGACTAACAGCCCAAATACATTTAAAAAAAAAAGAAAAAAGAAAGAAACCTAAACCTAAAAAAACCCTAGCCGCCGCCCTAGCCTTGTCAGCCACTTGCTCCATCGCTTGTCACCACACCACCACCGCCACTTGCACTGCAGAGAGGAGAAAAGACAATAAGTAATAAAAAAAAGAAGAAGGAAAATGTAATGGCTATTTAAAAGCCAAAGCAAGAAGCCATTTTTTTCGGACATTTTTTATCAATGAAAACAAGAGATTTGAACACAAAATAGCATAGATCTAATAAAAAAGAAAAGAAAAATACCGAGGGGAAGCGAACGGAGGCCGAAATCGGAAGGTTTTTTTTTCGTTCTTAATCTGTTTCTTTTTCTTTTTTTTCTTTTTTCGTTTCTCACATGTATATATACATATGTATTTAAATAAAAATATATAAAAAAATAAAAAAAAGGAGGTTTTTACCTTTTCCGGCGGCGCACGGCGGTACGGCGACCGGACGTTGACCGGTCCGGTGATCGGGAATCGCTCCCCCCTCTTCTCTCCTTCTCTTTTTTCCTCTCCCTTTTTTTTTCTTTCTCAGCTGCACAAATGATTTTTTTGTTAAAAATGGCCCTTTTATAGCCTTCCAAAACGACGTCGTTTTGGGGGCTGCTTTTTAGCCCCAAAACGACGTCATTTTGGCCCTTAACCCGCGACCCGACCCGCTCCAACTTCAGGATCCGCGTGTTTTCATTGGAGGGGCTATTTGCGCATTTAGCCCCTCCGCTTTTTTATTACTTTGCAATTAAGTCATTTTTTATTTTTAATTTGGCCCCAAAATTTGTCGCGATTTTCAATTTAATCCTAGCTAATGCTGTGCATTTTAGAAAGGGGGTTATTGCATTTTAGGCCCTCCGTTGTTTCACGCGCGTTTAAATAAGCCCTTTTCTTCTTCTTTTTTATTTTAAATTTGCCCCAAAACTTAGTTTTTAATTCGAATTTAATCCTTTTTTAAATTTAAGTTGATTCTTATATTATCTTTACTATTTTAATTTTTAATATTAGTACCAATAATATTATATATATACTTTTAAATACACTCTTTTATTTTCTATTATTATAAATGTTATCATTTTATTTTCCTTACATTATTATATTGTATCGTCCCTTTTTTTTATTTATTTATTTATTATCATATCATTATTATTTTTCATGTACACATTATTTATATTATTTTTATGATTATTATTGTATTTATTTTTACTACTATTATTACATTATTAGTATTAGTGTTATAATTACTATTAGTACACTTATATGTATATATATTGATATGTAAAGTTATCAAAGGTTATTTTAATATTATCATCATCTTAATATTAATATGTATTTATTTTTAACATATATATGTATATATTTATGGAGTATTATTAATAATTGTTTTGTAACATTATTATTATTTCTAATGTGTATGTATTATATATATTTTAATACTATACTATGTATATATTTTATATATATTTTTATTATATTTTTATGTATATATTTTTAACATCACATTATTCATATATTTTTTATCTTATGTATATATTTTTGTCTATATTGTATACATACTTTTAATACTCAATACTATTATCATAAATATGTTCTTGATATATGTATGTATATATATATGTTTTTTTCTTTATTCATATATTATTATCATTATTTTCCACTTTTATTATGCTATTTTTATTTTTATACATACTTCTAATATCATTATTATATATATATATATATATATATTTATATTTTATGTAATATTTGTGTTTCAATATTATTGTTTCTAGTATGTGTATATTATGTATATATTTTTAATGCTACGTATACATTTTTATTTCTATTATTACTTATATATTTTAATACATATATGTATATATTTATATACCGTTATCATTAGTTATTTTTATTATTCTTTTTTTCAAATAAATATTGTATATATAATTTTAATCTAGTATTATAAGTTGTACATATATATGTTCCCTACTATTTCATATTTACATTATTATTATCATGTTTAATACCATGTGTTATTATCGTTTCATACTATTATTATTTATATTATTATTATTATCGTTTTTAGTTATCATTGTCATTTTTATTTTGCCGTGTTTTATTTATTTTTATGTGTTCGATCATTTCATTTTCCTCATGTATTTGTTTATATTTGCATATTACTAGCCTTGCTATTATTTCGTCTTTTATAATTGCTCATATTATCGTTTTTGACACTGTCGCACCTATTATCATGTTATTATTCGTATTAATATTATAATTTGCTTTTATGTTTTACTATAAATCACGTTATTTTTCTTACTCAATATATTAAAAAATTCTTTCATAAAAGTAATATTCCGTATTAGGTAATTCGAGATACTCGTGCCCTAACTTACTGGGTTTCGATTTTTCTCATTTAACCTAAATAACGGAATATTCCTTTTAATCACAATGTGAGTTAAAAAAAAGTGCTTACTTTCGGAGATACGAGGTGTGGTGCCCTAACTTACCGGGTATGACATTTTGTTACCTCGAAATAAGATTTTTCGCAAATAAAGGCAATATTCGGTGTTCAGAAATTTGAGGAAACGTACCTAACTTACTCTGGATTTCGATTTTCCTCGTTCACTCTAACTAACCGAATATCCCTTTAAAAGAAGTTGAAATACGTTAATTTTTAATAAAAGGCAAGCTCAGTCTCAAAGTTCGAGATGTCGTGTCCTAACTTACTGGGCATGATATTTTATTACTTCGAGATGAGAGAGTCCTTAACATCCGCTTAATTTATTCAATCATTTTTAAATTAGCATTAATATAAAGATGGATCGTATTTTAAATTCTTTCAAATTTTCAAATTTTCGACACTAAGACACTAATTAACCAACTAGGTACCAATTTTGGGCGTATCGAGGGTGCTAATCCTTCCTCGTATGCGAATCGACTCCCGAACTCGTTTTCTGATTTTCGTAGACCAAAAATTATCGTTTTAGTAAATCTTAACTTTTATTAAAATGATTAATTTAAGGTGATCCGATCACACCTTATCAAAAAAGGATTGGTGGCGACTCCCCCTATTCATTTTCATTGTCAAAATCCAAGTCGATATCCGTTTTTCTAAAAAAGGGTTATGACACTGACTAGTGGCGCTAAAGTTGATGTCAAACTAAATGCGACCTTAGGGACTATAAGAAGGACTGAATAAGAATAAGAAATCTTGGGAATTTTACTTAATTAAAAAGAATTGATGAATAGCCACGTATCAGTAGTAAGTGTATAATAAAAAGAAGTCTTAGCATCGAGGAAACTAATTGGGAGCCGAAAGGAACAAACTTTGTATGATACTCACATTTAATTTCCAATAAATATCAGAGACGAAATCTTTTAAAGGAATATTTTCTTTAGTTTCAAGATCGAATTTATTAAATTAATTTGTCTAAAAATTTAATCAAGACAATAAACACTGAAGCTAAAAATATGAAATAAGGAAAGCATTCTCGAGACATGGTTTAACTATCTCAAGACAAATTGTTCAATTTTGATAATTTGAGTTTGTATCCGAATCCTGACTCCATATTTAGCCTCGTATAACCTTGAAATGCTAAAAGTAGGACCATGGAACTTTTATTATGTATGTTCATATATATAATTTGAAATGTATGAGATTTATTGTGGTTATATGCTAAAATCTATTAATTATGAATAAATTTATTTTGAGTTGCTTTGGAAACAAATGTGGTGTCTCGTGTTCGGACTTGACGATTGGGTCGGGTGTGAGGGTGTCACAAAGCCACTAATTAAGTACTACTAATAAATTGCTATAAAAATCATTTATAGTTTTTGCATAAATTTATATAGTTACTAAATACTGTTTATTCAACATTATGATAAAATTAAGAAATCAATATATTATTATGGTTTTATTTTAAAAAATTATGTCAATTTAGTAATATAATAAACACTAAGAGGGTGTTTGGTTCAAGTAATGTAATATTACCTTTTGTAATAGGATTATAGAAATGTAATATTACAGTAATATTACAGACGGTATATTACATTACCTTATTTGGTTCATTTTGTTGGAATGTGATATTCGAGTGTTTGGTTGATGGAATATAAGATTACTTAGAAGCATATTTTACTAAATTGTCCTTATTATAGAATTTTTGGGTAAAGTACATAAATGGTCACTAAACTATTGACTTCATTCTATTTTGTTCACTCAACTATTAATGATAATACTCTAGAATGACATATTTTTATGTATTAATTACATATTTATTTTGAGTATGATCCTACTAATTTGAGTTATTTACGGTTTTTTATCTTGTAGGGACTAAATTGAAGGCAAAAGAAAATTTGGGGGCAAAAAACGTGAATTTAAAGATAAAATGGGCCAACATGCGAAGTAGGAAAGAAGTGGTGCCGAAAATGCAAAGTATGAGAGACTTGAGGACAAAAGTGTAAAGAAGAGATTTTATAAACACAAGACTCTATTTAAATTTTAATTATATTAGGATAATTATTAAAGATTATTATTTAGTTTTAGTTTTAGTTTTAGTTTTAGTTTTTATCTTTATTTATCTTTAATTATCTTTAGTTATTTGTATTTATCTTTTAGAATTTAGTTAGGAATAGACTAGGTTCCCTAGTATAAATTGTGGATGGAGTCACACAAATTAGACACATCTTTTTCTGTAAACACAGCATCTCCCAAAAAGCTTAACCTTTGCTCCTTTCATATTATTCAATAAAAATTCCATTTTAATTACATTTATTTCTTTTTCCTTAAAAAGCACGAGCCACTAAATTTATCTAGCCAAAGGTTGTCAAAATTTCCCAAAAAGGGTTCATGAGGCTTAGAATCCGCGCTTAGCTTTCTCAACTAGTATTCATTATTTCTCCACATTACGGGGCTAACACTTCCATCCATGTCCCTTCAAAGGTGATTTTTTCAACTTGTGTAAAGAACAGTCGCTTTGTATGTTTTGGGAAGGTTGCACAATCGGTTCGCTAGCTTACTGCGTTAGTAGTTGTCGAGCCCAAGAGACAAAATGGCATGGCATTGTATTCGCCATTGAGAAGTGATGATCTAGTGTAAGACGGTCCTACAAAAGCGACAGTTGGCTAGAGTCAGGTTCCTCTAAAATCGTAAGTCTAAAATCTAAGTGGAGTTGGTGGTCATAGGCGTCCTCTTCTACTATAACTGGCTTATTCTGTTCGAGAAGGATCACCTAAAAGCCTAGTATTGAACCCAAGGTGAATCGAGACAATCAGAGGCTGGAATCTCTTCATAAAAAAAAACTTTTTTTCCTCAACTTTGTTTTTCTCTACAATTTTAATTTTAATTTTCGCAATTTCAATTCAATCAAACTTTTAATTCTATTTTTTATTTTTTTTCCAGGTACGCAGGTTTTCTTGGGCACGACTCTGTCTGGGATCTCGAGGAATAGGAACTTGTGTAAATCCAGTCCCTGAGGATTTGACCCTACTTCTCCTATACTATTTTTTTAATTATTTTATAGGGATGGGATATTTTTGGTACTCTCAACGACCGCATCAATTAATTTCTTCAATTTAGTCACTAAGCTTTTCAAAATCAAATATTTTGGTCACTCACTTGTTAGTTTTTGTTAGATGAGAGACAAAAAAAACTAATGTCGCCTTTTTTTATAAGTCTAATAACAAATTTAGCCCTCTAATGGTTAAAAAATTTGTCATTTTAGTTCAAATTCTAAAAAAATCAATAAATTTATAGCTCAATATTTACAAAATTTGTCAACTTAATTCTAAATCTAAAATTTTCATAAAAATATTTTTTTTAAATCATTTTTAACCCTTTATCTCACCCCTTGAAGCATTATGTTGCTTTTACCAACCGGTTAAGCGAAAAGATTTGTTGGGTTGTCCTATTATTTGGATGATGGTGGATGGAATATTGCTGATGAAGAACAGATGTAGTGTTTTTCTTTCACTTGTTTGGGCTTTTTATACATGTTATTATGTTCTCATATATTTATCTCAAAAATCAGAGTATAAGTTCCTCTAAATTTGCTGCTTCTTCTTCTTCTATTTTTATATTGGTTAACTTAAGCTATAAGTACTTTGTAAAATATGGTTGTTTTGGGATTACGTCTGAAAATATGTTTTTTTTTTTTTTTAGAATTACGTCAACATTCATTATAGTAAAAATTTACCAAAATAAAATGTGTTATGAATTGTTTATTAAAATAATACAAAATGAATAATAACTTTTTCTTTCGACACTAAATCACCACTTATAATAATTGTTGAAAATTTTGAAACTGACAATTTGGTGCCAGAGGAATTACTCACTTCCTTGTCTACCAAACCTATGTGGAGGTAGTTTCCATATTTAGGTGTTGGCAATTTATTAAACCTTATATTTGGGCTATGCTTATTACTTGGTGAATATCGGACCTGTTATGGAATATCATGTTGCCAGGGAATACGTATATTGGAAATTGATTTGGAACAAGATTCCTCAAAGGAATCCATTAAATTATGGACTTTAAATTGGATTGTGGTTCTGATGTTGAGCTGCCAAGAGTTCATATTTATCATGTATGTTACTATTATATTTTATTACTATCGATGAAATTACTATTTTATTGGGATTGTATTAGATCTTCTATTGTAAGAAAGTCTCTAAATTATGTCTATATATTTGAGAGCCTTCCATAGGAAAATGGATTGATTATTAGACACATAATTTGTTCTTGAGAGAATACTTTTGTAGGAGGGTTGTTTTTAAAGCAAAACTTGCTAGTGTGGTTTTACTTGTTGTGATCACAAGGAATGTTTATAGTGGTGAGAGTATTGTATATTCAAAGTGCAAGGGCGAGGGAAATAATCATGGTATGTGCGATTGAATAGGTTCACTTTGTAATTGTTGAAGAAAGTGCATATTTTTCACTAAGCTAGGCCCTGTAGATGTAGGGAAACCAAAAAACGTAATAATCCTATTGTGTTTTTTGTGTTTTCTATTTTCTCATTTGGTGTTTGAAGAAGTGTCCACCAACTTAGGCATCAATTTCTTTGTGCTCTTAGCAATGCCTTTTTTTTTATTAAGAATAACGATTTCAACTCTTTTTTCTTCTTCTCAATTTTGGCATGTGACGACTAAGGTCAAATAAGAATTAAAAAAATATTTTTTTAAAAGAAATTGTTGAATGTTTTATATTTAGATTCAAATTAATAGAATGTGTACATTGGAGGATAAAATTTATTATTACATGGATAAAAAAAAACCCACATCAGCTTCTCGTCAATTATCTAACGTCAACTAACAAGAGAATGGCCAAAATATTTGATTTCGAAAATTTTAGTGACTAAATCAAAAAAATTAATAGTTCAGTAACGAAAATAGAAAGAATGCAATAGTTTAAGGATCATTTTTGTGGTTTACCCAATAAATCGAAAAAAAAACCACAAGAGCTTTCCAACACTCTTTTAATATTTTTTAGTTTTAATTTTCATAAAATTATGAAAAATTAATACAATTATTACTTTTTTATTACAATATATATAATGTTAAAATAAATTTAAAAATCATAATTATAACAATTCATGAAAAATAATTGCATTACCAACCATAATTATAATTATAATCATAATCATAATTAATATACTTATAAATAAATTATTAGAATAAATATAATAATTATAACTTGAAAGTATGACATATGTTGTTTCATTGTTTAGAGACATTTTTGTTTTTAATTAGTCTTAAATTTTATTTGAAAAAAAGTCTAAATTAACTATAATAATAATAATAATAAACAAAGTGTAAATTAGTCCAAAATATAATATTACGCCCGTAATCTAGGATAATCTAAGGAATGGGCTGTAATGAAATTACACCTTATTATGACATCTTAATACTATTTGAGAATGTAAAATTACATAATGACCGAAATGTTTAGAATCCAAATTGGGGGGTCTTTGGTTTGTTGAATGTAATATTACAGGCCAAAACGTTACATTCCGGAATGAGATTATGGTGTTTGGATTTCAACATTTCGGTCATTATGTAATTTCACGTTATGACCATCCCATAATATAGAAATTAATCTCATTACGACTTATTTTTTAAGTAATATTAGATTATAGGCGTAATCTTAAATTTTGAACCAATTTACCCCTTGTTTTTTTATTATTTTAACCAATTTAAATTTTTTCTTAAATAAAATTTAAGATTAATTTAAAACAAAAAAATAATAGTAAGTCAATAAATATCATACATTACAATTATAATCATTATATTTTATTTAATAATTTATTTATTAATATATTAATTATGGTTATAACTATGATAATGGTTGGTGTTCAATCACTTTTCATAAATTATTATAATTATAATTTATAAATCATTTCAATACAATATATTTGCTTATTAATATGTAAATTGTAATAAAAAGTAAGAATTGTAATAATTTATCATAATTTTATGAAAATTGATATTAAAAAAATATTAAAGGAAAAAACTTGTTTAAAAATCAAATTCTATAAGAAGGTAATTAAGTAAAATATGCTTTTAGATAATCTCACATTTTACCTATAATATTACATTTTCGTAATCTTATAATCTAACCTTCCACAAAAGCATCCATAATGTAATCTTATTTTGAAATTTTCCATTATGAGTCATAATACAAGATTTGGCTAACCCAACGCATCCTAAAACATAATTTTGTCAGTTCAAACAAATTATGGTTATATATATATATATAGATTGTAGATAAAAATCTCGTAGGCAATAATAATTAATGTTAAATTATATTTTTAGTCCTTATATTATGTATAAATTGTAGATTTAGTCACAATACTTTAATTTTTTTCATTTTTAGTACATATACTTATTACAATTTAAGATTTTAGTCCTAACCAAACAGTAACTATTAAATTCATTAAGTACTGCTATTTCTAAAATATTATGTGACAAACATATTATCACATGTATAATATTATATCAACTTGTTATTTTTACATATTATCTACAAAAATGCCAACTAAGGATTTAGGTTATTTTTTGCATTAATACTAAAATTTGAAAGTTCCAAAGTATAAAAATTAAGAATGATCTAATTGGAGAATATAGACAAAATATAAACTTTACACATAGTAATAGTATAAGACTAATATTAGAACTTAACCAAATAGGTTTAACTGCTACATTGAGAGTTGAGACTAAGATTGAAACTTTAAAATTTGTAAAGTACATTAACTAAAATTGACCAATTTAAAAATATATATATAGGATTAAAATTGATCAAATTAAGGTACATGGACTAAATCTACAATATACACATTGTGCAGGGACTACTATCAGAATTTGACCAATAATTAAAAACCTATAAAAATAAATAAATGAATGAATTTATCCAAACCGATGGGAACTCAGCTTCACCTATTCCTTGAGCTTCCAACACCACCTCTCACTTCATCGCCTCCTCTCAGACTCAACAAATCCTTAGTAATTACTAACAACATCCTACGCTGCAATTCCACTGGCTTTCACCGCACAAATGGACGGTTCAGATTCGATCCTCCAAATCCCGACGACGATGACGATGAGTTCGAGTTCACCAGCGCCGCGAAGCAGAGGAACTTGTGGTCTGATTATGATGATTACGATGATGTCTGGGAATTCGACGAGGATGATGAGTTCTGGGTTTTCAAGGTAATCAAAAGGTATTTATTTTTTGTAATCAAGCTTTTCTGGGTTGCTTATAAAATTGTTTGAATTTTGGTTGAAGATTCACATTACTAGTAAAAATAAATTTATCGCGTCAATACTTTGTTGTTGGGAGAATGATTTGAATTTCGGAAACATTTGATTTAGAGAGAAATGTGGGTTTAGCTTTGAGGAAAGCATGATTCTTGTTTAGGCGATGGTGGAGTTGCTTTGCCATACATTCAATTTGATGCATCTGATGATTCTACAATAATTAGAAGTTATCTTACAATAGAGCTGCCAGGATAGGGTTTTTCTCAGTTGCTAAGGATTTTTCTTTTGAGGATATGAGGATATTCTTGCATTGTGTATCAGTGTTTATTTCTGTGGCATATGGTAAGAGTATGATGGTGGTAAGGTATTGTTATCTATGGGTACTGTTGTGCTGAAGAGCGATGCACTTGCAAGGTTTTGTCCCTGGCTCTAAGGAGAGCTTATGACACCTCTTGAAGTCGTTGAAGAATGAGACTATAGTCTTTGAAAAGTGAGCACATGGCGTGATTCGAACCCATGACCTCTAGCACATAGAGGATTCATGGGCATGGAACCCATTCTTCAACTACTTCAACATGCATTTAGGCTCTCTTTAGAGCTTGAGGACAAGGCCTTGAGGGCAGCACGATTCTCTGACTGCATTCATGCAATGGATGTAGGTGATATGAAGAAAAAGCTTACTGTCTTTTAAATGGTGTTTTCTGTGAGTTTATGCTACACAAAGTTCTTTCTTTGCATCATTGCTAGTATCATATTGCAAACAATGGTCATCTAGAAGTGAATTTTAGGGCTGTTTATTATAATCAGTTAAGCTATAAGCATAAAAAAGAATCTCTGCTGTTTTTGTTCCTTAGGGAAAAAGAAGTATTTGAGGCATATTTACAAAGAACAATGGAAACTATAATGAGAAATCCCTTAATTTCTAATGTATTTGAAGTAGTTAAAATCTTCAAATTAGTTTTAACAGGCATAGTATTCAATTCATTGTAAAGTAGCTTGTTTTGTTTGTTTACATATCACATTTTCTTGATGATATGATATGATGTGGATTTCGGGTTTACTTCTTTCAGATGACTATATTAAGATACTTACCTTAAGATTGTTACCTACAGATATTTAGAGCTTTTGGCTGGATGCTACCAGCCATTGCCATATCGTTGTTGCTTGGAACTGGCCCAAATGCTTTTATCATGGCATTAGCAGTTCCACTAGGGCAGTTAGCACTTTCACTTGTGTTCGATAAAGTTTCTGGAAGGACAAGTGAGAGTTGGAAATCTGCACCCAGACGCAAGACCAAGAAGAAACAATTTACAAGAGCTGCTGCTAATAACACAAGAATGAACAAGGGAAAACAAGAACCGAATAAGACTGGTGGAGAGAAGGAAAGTTACAGCTCATGGTTGAATACGGATGGTGGTTTACAAGATAAGGGTGGTCAGAGAGTCCCAAAGTATGGCGGATGGGATCAACTGGATGATCAAGTAGAGACCCAAAAAAGGGCAACAAGTCGGAAGGGAAATGGAGCACCGAAGCAACGAAAGGAGGATAAATTTAGCAGGGTAGGGAGAGACAGAATCAGAGACACACCATTGCTGCTGAGGTTGTTGATTGCCGTTTTTCCGTTCTTGGGATCTTGGACTAGGTTCCTGTTTTGATTTTTCTACTACCAGAAAATACATGGTCGTCATTGACAGAAAGAAAAATGAACTTATACTGCTGCTGCTTAGGCACTGTCCATACTGGACATGAGAAGAAGCCAGTGCAAGGTGATGCTACCAACCAAGTGCCAGTTTCGTGCTGAAAGTAAGTTGGGAAAGAAAAAGGCAAATTAGCCGTAAGCTTGTTTATACCTTATAAACTGCATACCAATTGGATAAATTGAGTTGGGATAGCAGGTATTGAGATGTTATCATTGGTGATGTTGTATCAGTGAATGGATTGTGTGATCTTTGCCTAACCCTATACCACTGCCATTTTTATTTTTTATTTGGTAAGTCCTTGGTCACCTGTTCGTATGTGATGAAATCTGAAGTAAAATAATTATACAATTGAAATTTATATACACCTGCATTAATGTACATAAACATCGAGGAACTTTGTTCAAAGTACGTCAATATTCAGTGGACTAACATCAAAAGCGAGAGCTACAGACATCATAATATGGATTAAAAAATTGTTAAGTACAACTTCAAAAGCTAGCAATTCTTTTTAAAAATCACGCAATGTTTAATCTTTCAAAGGTTTATCTTCTTTTAACTTATAAATTGATATTCAATTTTGATATTTAATTTATTTATTACGATTGACATCTAAATTATTTTTTTCCCTAAATTATTAATGTATAATAGGCCAACCTACCATTATTTTGGTGATGCACTGGCATTGTCCCTCCTAACGTACACCCAAACCAACTTACCTGTAACATAAAGCACAGAGGTAAATTCATGAGAACTTGGTGAGATAAACACCCATTTACTTGAATTATTCTTGTATTTCGCATCTGGTAATTCAATTAGCCATCCCGTTGTTCATTGTTTCTTTACTTGTCTCTAATGAATACCTTCTCAGAATGTCATTCTTCGTATCATAGATGTCACCCTTGACTTTGAAATCATGCCTTACTTTCCGCATCTTTAATTCAATACTCATATTCTTCACTTTGCACTTTTGTGATTCCTTAACCATACTCATTCCAGATGCCAATACAGACAAAATATTGTTATTTTTACATATATACGCTAAGCCATCATTTCTTCGAAATCTATGAATAGTTTAGTACATAGACGGAGGATACATTCTTTAATTATATGATTTGATTCTTTCTAGAGAATACCCTTTTTCTTCTAATAATTATAGACATATAACCTTCTTCAATTTGCTAAACATAGCCATTACCCAAATTTATTCTTCAAGTCTAATTATCCTATACTTCGAATTCGCCACATGCTCTAGCACATTCCAGTTTTTCTATTTTTATCTTAATACCATGCAGGATTCGCCCCAACAACTCATGTGTAGCTCACCATAAAGAAAACTCATTAGATTATCTTATCGAAAGTGTAACATGATACGCCATAAGAGCTTTTCCCTTAGAGTTCGTTATACCTATCGTTCCTTTAGAGTTCGCCATTCATACTATCCCTTCAATGTTCGCCACACATACTATCTCTTCAAAATTCGTCAAGATTACCATTTCTTCTTTTTTTTCAGGGTCTTCCATAGAGGCGTTTCCTTCAGATGGTTCCACAAGGGCCATTCTTTTGTGTGCGACATGAAGGCATTCCTTTTATCATTTGCCACATGGGTTTTCCTTTTCTTAGATCGCCTCAAAGGCTTCCATTTAATAGATTTCCATAAAAGTTTTCATTTTCTAAATTGCCACAAAGGTTCCATTTTTTTGGCGTATTGACGATAGGGATTCGTATAGACTCACATTCCATGAGGTTTTCCCCTTACCTTCTTGGGTCACACAGAAAACCCCATTAGGTAATAACCTACCTTTAGTTCATTCCATATGATGTCATAGCCCACCATCTATAGACTTACACAATATGGTCTTTCCATATGATGCCATAACCCAGCTATAGTCTTACACGATATGGTGTCATGGCCACGACCATGGGCTTTTCTTTTTAAAGAACATGTTTAAAGTCCCAATGGAACCCTTTTGACACCCATTTGACACCCATGAACAGTAGTTTGATCTCTAGATCCCAAACATCCAATACGAAAACCTAGCAATCACTACTTTTAAGACATAGGAAAACTGTTAAAACTCATTCATATAACTTTTATCATTATTTGAAACCAGGATAACCTCCATGCAACATATTATTTCCTTATCTTGCTATTTACGCACATAAAATAGACTTACTCTTTCAAAAGTCAACATGCAAGTCCATAATACTTATACAGGATATTAAACAACCTTCTACATGAACTCCGATCCTTAGTTTCAATTTAGCAAGAAAGATCCTCTGTTAGCTTCAAAGTAAATTAGTAATGGTGTTTTCAAATAGAAGGAAAAAGATAAGTCCCCATTTTTTTATAAAGCTCACATCAATAAATATATAACCCATATTCTCATAGTGGGACTTGACACGTGTAATGAACTTTCAAAACTGCCCTATTAATAGCTTACAACTGTAGAGAAACATATACAAGGATCCAAAATCTTTATGTATCCTTAAGTTATCCCTTCGTTCAATCCTAACCAATTCGTTAGAATGTAGCTTGCATAGTAACTAGACCACCTTGGCGTACCTTACCTTTGGTAATACCCTCATTACTCAAGAATCCTTGATACACCTACCAATCCCTTCTTCTATACATATCCGCACATTCCGATAACAATCCTTACCTTATACTCTATCATTAACTATGCATTCGAGTTATCCACCAAAAGCATCGATCGAGTGAATAGGATCCCTCCACACAGATTATTCCCGTTTACACGCCAACTCAAGACTCGCTAAAACTGGGTGTTACACGGCTTGATTGGATTCAGTCGACACGGTTTATCTATATAAGAAAATAAAGTCAATTTGGATCATAAGGTATTACACTATCACAAGTTATTGTGGAATGTATTTCTAGACACGTTACATTTTAGTCATAAAATTGACTAAACTGTAGCTATGATACCACTAAATGTAACACCTCTTACCCGACTTGATTGTCAGGTCCGAACTACATCATGCTACATTTGTTGTCAGAGAAACTACAATCAAATTATAGTAAAATATTCGCATGCATAAATAATTAAATGCAAAACAGATTCATTTATGATAAAAAAATAAAACTGAGTCTTAATCGAGCTTATGAAAGTGCTTTTTGTTGACCCGAGCATGAAAAAAGACTAAATTGCAAAGTTTCAAAGTTTTAGGTCCAATGTCGTGACATCATCTCCTCCACATCGTGACGTCACAAAATAGTTTGTCACATCATGACCTTAGGCCACTTGATGCATCAACGTGACTCACTATCCTTTGACGTTGCGGCGAGAAAGATTTCTCATCGAGACATGAACTCTTTTTTTGATAAAAATGAACCATTTGGTACCTATTTCATGCTTTCCAAATAAACTCATTAATTTTCACACAAATTACTAACTTTACCTCAATCAAAACACTTCAAGTGCATATCAATTAACTCCAAATAACCACATTTAACTTCTTACAACTTTTATCACCCAGTCAACCATTAAACATATCATTCCATTGCCATGACATACATATTATTCAAAGTATCCATGTAACATCTCGATTTTGGGCCTAGTCGGAACAGTGGTTTTGGAACCACAAATCCGAAGTCAGAGAAATTGATATTATTTTGTGTTATAGCATGATTTTATAGTTATTTGAAAAGTTTGGTGAATTAATTTTAGCAGTTGCATACTTAATTTCGAAAAAGGGATTAAATCGCATAAAGAGTGAAAATTATGTTCTACTAGTCAAAAGTGTTATGTAGCTAAATAAATTAGATGTGGAGGTCCTTATTGATTAAATAGACCGCTAATAATGAGTGGTGGACGTACATGGAGACAAAAAAATTAAAATGGTCAAAGTTGGTGGCTTTAGGTGACTTAATAGGTAGAATAATAGTAAAATAAAAAGAAAAGCTATCGTCTTTTTACTTCTCTTTCTTCTCCACCGATTCTTACCCAAGGAAATGGCCATGGAAGCTTGAAATTTTCAGCAACTTCTAACCCTCACAAGTAAGTGATTTTGATAGTCATTTTTTATGATTTTTGTATTTTTGGAACCATTGTAGCTTAATCTAGCTAATGAGGGGACTATTTTGCAAAATGGTTGAAAGTATAGGGTTTTTCCATGAGAATATTCATGTTTTTTGCTGCATTTTTATGGAGGAAAATGAATATTGGTTGTTAAATAAATAACTTTTGTTAAATGATTTTTATGAAAACACCTAAAATGGGCCATTTTGTAAAAGTTGTAAAATAAGTGGTAAATGTGTGAAATAATGGAAAATGTGAGCTTCCCTAAGCATGAAAAAGGTTTAGATATGCATGGGTAGTAAATAAATTGAACACATTTCATTTTACGAGCTTAGGGGCAAAAGTGTAAATATGACAAAGTATAGGGGTAAAAATATAATTTTACCAAAAATGTGAAATTGGGTTAATTTGAGTATCATGATGAATAAATAAATTAAATGTGTTTTTATAGATTAAGGAAGATGAAATTCAGAATTCGATCGGGGGAAAAGTAAGATAATTGAGTAATTGACTTATTTCGTCGTTTCATACCGAGGTAAGTTCGAATGTTAATAAGCATTAAATTTGATATGTTTAAATGCTTAGTCGATATCATGTATTATTTCGTATGTTATTATTGGATCATGAATAATATAAAAATACGAGATCGTCTGATCAAATTAAGAGAAATGCAGGGTTGAGTATGATCGAATTACGACATGTTATGAATTGTCGGTAAAGACCATGGTTAGACCATGGCAATATGTGTAACCATGTAAGACCATAAATGGGATATGGCATTGGCATGTGATCCCGTATAAGACCATGTATGGGACATGGCATCGACATTGTTATGTGAGCCAGTGTAAGACCATGTCTGGGACATGGCATCGGCATCGTTATGTGAGCCAGTGTAAGACCATGTCTGGGACATGGCATCGACATCGTCATGTGAGCCAGTGTAAGACCATGTCTAGGACATGACATCGACATTGTTATGTGAGCTAGTGTAAGACCATGTCTGGAATATGGCATCGACATCGTTATGTGAGCCAGTGTAAGACCATATCTGGGACATGGCATCGGCATTATTATGTTAGCTAGTGTAAGACCATGTCTGGGACATGGCATTGACATGAGGTATCGTGTAAGACCATAGCTAGGCTATTGGCATCGATATGAGATTTCCATGTAAGACCATGTCTGGGACATGGCATTGGTACGATACATCATGTACGAGTTTTCCCGAGTATCCTTGGTATCCCAAAAGGTTCAACGGGTAAATCCAAAAATTTTGTCAAAAAAATGACAAGGTGATCATGTTGAAAGGGTACATGTATGTACGCAAAATTCATGAGTAATGAATTCGATGTATATGGGACATTTGGTAAGAATGTAAATGAGTAAGTCTTACCTATGAAAATGATCTTGTGATGACCTTGTGATTATAAGTCTATACTTATGATGTATAAATAGGTGGTAAATTTGATTGATAATCATGTGTGAGGCTTTTAGGCCAAATTAAATTGAGACATGATAAGTTTAAGTTTTGTTGTTGATGTATAGGTTAAATTGGCCAATGAATGGCATGTAAATATTTGATAATGACTAGCTATTGGAATGGCTAGTTAAGGATATGATTTGGTGTTATGTATGATTAAATGGATGTTAATACAAAGAAATCATGAAAGAGTAAAGTTAGCAGTAAAACAGTTCTGGACAAGAACAATTGTATAAATTTGAAAAATCACCAAAAATTGTGGAAATTGAATTAGAGGTTGAATAAGGTAGGAAATTAAATCTTATTGAGTCTAGTTTCATATAGAAGAAACAACGTGAGAAAAAGAATTTCATATTATGAGATGTTTGAATTTTTGTGGGACAGGGTCAGGATGAATTTGGAATCCCCTATTTTGACTTTGGAAAATCATTAAAAATAGTATAAAAATAATTACGAGTTATAATTTATATTTTTTTAATTCTTAATGAATCTATTTTCAAGAGAATCAAACTAGAACATCATCCTAGTCCTGTACGAGGAGATAATTAAATTTTAGTGAAGAAGGATCAAAACTGTTGGACAGCAAAATAGGGACGACTTTAAAGAATAAACTGTACTTAATGGCTAAACCAAAAATTCTGAAAATTTTATGGTAATGAGATATGTGAGTCTAGTTTCAGGAAAAATTAGCATTCCATAGCTTAAGATATAAATAATTTATTGAATATAACTCGTGTAAACAGCTTGATATGAACATAAGTGAATAGTGGAACTTTGTGCAATTATGATTGCATTATCTTGAGAACATATTATGAGGATTGTTAAAAGCATGTTAATAAATTGTTTATTATTTACATACCTACTTGCTAAGCTATATGTTTACTCTCCCTTCCTTTCCTTTTTCCTATAGTGTCACAGATGCTAGCTCGAGTTGGAGGTCGTCGGAGATCCTATCACACTAACAAGCTATTGATGGGTATCAATGATTTTCTAGCATTTTAAGTGCATGGCACGTATAGGGATTTGGTTATTGTGTACATGATATTATGAGTTGGCCTAGAATATTGGCCTATGCTAATTGAAGGTCATTGTTGTATAAGGCCATTTAGTGTGGCCAATGTTTGCTATGTTATAAGTCTATGATGAAACATTACATGGATGTGCATGCTTGTTTGGGTTGGATGAGTGAATGTGTGAAAATTATGTGTGGCAAATACTAAAATGTGAATGGTTGAGTAAGTTACATGTTATAATTAGTTAAGTGTGTGTGTGGTTGTGCATGTTGAATGTGATTTATAAATAGTGTGTGAATGCCATGGTGTGGTTATTGGGATGCCTAAAAATGCCATGTTGTGTGTTGATAAACTTAGTATGGGTGTGCAAATGTTTTTGGATGGAAAAAGTCTTGGCAAATAACCTAACTATCATCCACACGAGTGGCCACACGGCCTAGCACAAGGGCGTGTGACATGGCCGTGTGACCCTAAATGGGTGATGACATTATAAATAGAGAGTTACACGGGTGGAGGACACGGGCGTGTCCTGAGCCACACGGGCGTGTGTGACCACATGGCCTGCCCACACGGGCGTGTGACTCTCCAAAATATGAAATTTTTCTTAGTGTCTCAAAAGTTTCAAAATTTCTCAGTTTAGTCCCTAACCACCTCCAATGTATGAGGTGTTACAATCCAACTACCAAGCATTTACCTATAGCAAACTATCTTGATTCATGCCATTTCAAGTCCTATACATTTTTCAAATATGTCAACCATAATATGTCATTTCAATTAGGTATCAACCGTTGTCAAATTATGCATTTCAAACCATATATCAAAACCACATCTAAAACATATATACCAAGTTCATTACCATATTCATACCATAAATACTTATATACATCAAAACACTTATAAACATGCCAAAACCCTAGGGTTCAAAACAATTAAATATATATAGATTCAGCGAAAGGATAGTGTGAGCTTCGAGTTGATCCTGCTTGATGCATTCTCCAAGGTAACGATCTACAAGGAAAAGGGAAAACAAATAGGGTAAACATATACGATGCTTAGTAAGTTCATATGCATTAAATAGAACTTACCTTATCTTAATATCAAATATAATAAGTTATTAAGCTTGGTATAGTTGGTTAGACATGACCACATATCAATAATGTGAGTCTTAACTTGTAAATAAAACTTATAATACCACAATCACATATCATGCCGATCCATGTCATTTTGATTAACTAGATCAAAACATATTCAATCATGGAATGAAACAATTGCACACATGATAATGTCATTTCTTCAATACCGTGTTCAAGTTCAAATTCAAAATTTCATAAGTGAATATCAAGATCATTGTCTCATTTCAATTTCTAAATTCATGTATTCTTTTTCGCCTAAAGAACCCTAGTAAAGGGGTTCGAATACACAGGTACCTCAGTTACTCCAATTGCTCATCTGAACTAAGTATACTTGTGTCAGGTTACCAGTCTAGGCTAAAAATTTATAACAACATATCTAGTTTCTTGTCCAAGCTGAATATATACATGTCAGGTTACCCGTCTAGACTAAACCTTTAAAATGACATCAGGTTATCAGTCTAGGCTAAACCTATATCACATGTATCTTCAAGTCCACAAGAAATTTTGGATCTAGTTAACATATGTAGCAAATCCCATAAAGTGTCTACAAAACCCTATTGACATGTCAATCATAATCTACCACTTATTAAGTTCAAACGAGCATCTATTACATAATTGAATAGTTCTTTACAATTTAGTCCAAATCTCAACTTTCATAACAAATTACCACCAACTAATTCACAACCACATATACATATACAAATCAAACACTTTATTATTAAACACACAAATACCATATGAACTTACTTGGTCAAAACAACAAGCATATTGAATCCTCAAGTACTATTCAACAATTTTGGTTTTTCCTTGATTATCTTCAGTTTGATTAAATTCTTGATCTAAAAAAATATTTTAGACAATTAATCAATACTGAACATTTTTATATCAATCCATGCTATGCATGAACCTATTTAATTCTATTTTTTTTATTGCCCTTTAAGTTTTACATTTTATCTAATTTAGTCCTTGAAACTGAAAGAACAATTTCTTTCAAATTTGAGTTTCAATTTCAAAACCAATCTCAATCACATCCCTTAGGGACCCTCTACTATCTATTATTACAAAAATTTCACATCAATTTCATAATTTATTCACTTTGTTCTTTTTGAAAAAAAAAACTAACAATTAAACTTTACAGTCTAGTCTTTTTTTTTACATATAAGCTTAAAATCTATCAATTTAACACCAATTTCTTCAAGAAATAAATAATGGAAACTTTTAAAAACTTTAACAATTTTACAAATTGGTACATGAGCTAGTTAAATCAAGCTCTCATGACCTCAAAAACATAAAAATTACAAGATATTGAACTTACAAATAGATGATCGAAAGTTTGAGCTTCAAAAATGGCTTCCCCTTAGATTTTTCAATGTTTGGCTAGTTGAAGTAGTGAGAAAGATGACAATTTTCCACTATTATAATCTTTTAGACTATGTTTAAAACTTAATTAACATTAATTAATTAATAAATTAATTAATTAATTAAATCTTATTTAATTAATCCTTAATCACAATTAACCAGACTTAGTGGAAAAAAATAATCCTCTACTAATTGGTCAAATAAAATGGTTTATTTACAATTTTGAATATTTAGCTATTTAAAAATCTATAGCGATAAGACTTTTACAATTTATCCCTATACCTTAATTAAGCAATTAATAGACAAAATTGAAGGACCAAACATTAATAAACTTTTATACTAACCCCGTAAATGCTCATATTTAATACTTACGGGCCCAGCTTACGAAAATAGGGTTCTGAAGCGGTGAATTGCACTGCATCTATTAGTGCGCGTTAGAGGTGGTTTGTCATTGGCGGTAAGTTGATTCCGTGTTGGTTCTTGTTGACGATTTCATTAATCAATCTTCTAAATCGGTGTTGGGTATTCTATCTTTAGGTTTTTGAAGGCTCGAGATTGTTTTTGCATCAAAAACAGTACCAGGTGAGTACTCTTAATGCAAAAAACTGAGTTTCGGCAAAAACCGAAAGTGCTGTTTGTCGACGCCATACGGGCGTGTTCCTGGCCTTGTGCGAGAGATGGCCATGTTTTAACGAAGGCACGGTCATGCATAGGACACGGCTATGTGAAGGTGTGAGCGTGGCCATATGGGCCATACGAGCTAGGCCAAGTTGGGTGTATGGCCCCACACAGGCATGCCATATGGGCATGTGGGTTTTGGGTCAAGTCGTGTAGGCCACACGGGCAAGGCCAATCTGGGCGTTGGGGTAGGAATCGTATATGTGGAGGAAGTGACACCTTTCACCTATATTTTGGCAGCTTGACTGCATATTATCTGATATGTGTCCTATTGACACTATATGGTGTGTAGGGATGGGTGGATGTTTTTAACCCCACATGGTGTGGTAGATGGTCGGAGTTGGTGTGTAGAGGATCGAGGTAGGATTCTGTATATCTATTCTGCATATCTTATTATGTTATTTGTATCTGTAAAGGACTTAAGCCAAATCTGAATCTGACTATATATGTGATTTCTGTATGTATAGCATGTCTACTTATGTTGGGTTACACATTGAGTTTACGAAAACTCACATCTGTTTGTCTATTCTGTTCAGGTAATCCACAAACTTAGGCGGATCAGTGCAGCGAAGTCTCGCAGTGACCACTAAACTAAGAACTAACTTTAAATAAAGGTATTATTTAATTAAGGATTATTTCTGGGAATTTTGTAATTAATGAACTCTTCGAACTGTTTGGTTTTAATTTGGATTTGGGTTTTCAATTTAACATTTTACGTGAGACGGTTAGATAAAAACATGGTTTTTTTCTAAAACAAAGGTTTTCCAAAAATACGAACGAGATTTTTCAAATATAACAATTTCTATGACTTCTGCTGTAAATCTTGTTTTGGTAAATGAATTAATTAAATAATGCTTTCAGTAATAGTTATAAACAAATATAGGTTACAAAACTTTAATGATTTATCGAAACAACTCCATTTTCAAACCTTTCTTTGTGACATCTCCGAATTCAGCCATAGCATCTAGGCCGGGTTTGGGGTGTTACACATTGGTTTGGCTCATCTCAAAACTTTCTTAATGCCTCGACTAATTCCTAACTAGTCTTTTTATTGGGTTGTTACGTCCCTCAAAACATTTGCCTCGACTTATGTCTCTGCCATCGCCTAGCTTTAATCATTTCTCTCTTTTGTACATCTCATTTGCAAGAGCCCACTACTCTTAGTTTCCCCCATTGTGACTTTTCGTGATTAGGATCCCTTTGATCTACACACATAGGCTTAGGCACGGCTACATTGAACACTAAGTTTGTAACACCCCTAACCTGTCTCTGTCGTCAGATTAACGTTACGAAGTCTTATGAGACATAGAATCAAATGATAGCATAAAACCATTCAATTATTAAATTAAATACTAAATATTCAAAACCAATAATATTTCATAGTATAAATACTATTACCAGCCTTATATCAAGCTTACAAAGCCTAAAAATCAATTTGGGAACAAATCAGGGACTTATTTGAAACAAAATAGGAAAATGTTGAAAAACTTGAAAATAGGGGTTACATGGCCATGTGACATAGTTTGTGCAGGCCGTATGGCTTAGGGACATGGTTGTGTGGCGAAACTGTGTACTGTTCGAAAATAAGGTCATACAGTTGTGTCGCAGACCGTGTGCCCGCGCATCTGCAAATCGAAATAGAGTCACATGACCGTATCGCAGACCGTGTGAGATTCGAAATAAGGTCACACGATTGTGTAACAACCTGTGATCATGTGGGTCAAACCTGCACCAAAATTTAATTGTCCACATGGCTGTGTAGTGTGACTGTGTGTGGCACATGGCTGTGTGACAGCCCGTGTACACCTAAAATAGCTTCCAAAACAAGGCAAAACCATACTAATTCCTTAGATTCAAAGCTGAACCGAAATCAACCATTAACATGCCTTCAAAACACATTCAAAAAAGCTTAAAACATACCAAAACATTCAACCTAAGTGCCTAAAGAATATGCCCTTATTAGCACCACATTTTGTATACCAAACAAAAATCACATTCGAGGATCAAAACTCTTAACATGTATACATATCAAATATGTCATTTCATCCATTCCATTCACATGATATTTACCATATTTCAAGAAGCAATGGCCACACAACTAAAGGACCTTATAAGAGAACATATACAGTTCAAAACAAAGATATATACACAAGTATGCTTAAACAAATTCAAACAACATCATTATAGAGAAATGACCCAAAAACTCCTAGTACATGTCATTTATAACCAACTCAAAAATGACCAAAACTTCTATCGAGATAAAGGGTGGATAGTGTGTGCTCCGACCTGATACCTGTAACACCCCTAACCCGTATCCGTCACCAAATTAGGGTTACAAAGCATTACCAGGCAAGAACACAATTTTAAACGATCACATACACGTACTTGAATTTCAATAGTCAATTTAATCTCTATTACCACATAGATGATTATACTTTTAATTTAAACTCATAATACATATAGATAAACAAACTTCATTACACTTTAGTCCCATACTATAACCAAACACAAATGGATTACACGAAATGTACTACTTATAATCGTTAGATAAAGATCATATCATTTTCGGTATTCATTTAATATTAAGTTAAACATTTATACATCACATAAAACACATATAATTTTCATAATAGTAATTGACAAAAATTACTATTCATTTGGTTAATTTTCATCTTATTAATGAATATGCACATACTTATCATCATTTTTCCTTCCAACTTTATTACATTACAAAAAAATATACAACCACACATGGAAACATGCAAAAACATTTTATAATTTGCATTTTCTAAACACATCATTCATATATATATATATATATATATATATAAGAAATATCTAAATCATTGAACAACCATATTCTTTAACTCATTCCAACATATAACTAAAATATTTATCAATTAAATAAAATTATATCTATCGTTACAAGACATTAATCACTTATAGACATATTTAAAACATAAATATTAAATACTATGTATCAAACAAATCAAATCAAATTATCATATGCATGGGTATTTATATAAGCTGTGATATCCCGAATTAGGGCCTAATCGGAATAGTGGTTTCGAGACCACAAATATGAGAGAGAAATAATTATTTTATGATTATTTTGAGGTCTATGATATGATTGCATTATTGTGTGAAAATTTCGTGAAGAAATTCTATGCATAAAGTGATTAATTTGAAATTAGGGACTAAATTGAATAAGTTGCAAAACTTGCATTCTAGAAGTTTTTAGTATGAAATTGCTTTGGAATATTAATTAGGAGGTCTTAAATAGAAATTTTACCAATTTATAAGTTTAGGATAAAAATTGGACATGGATGGAAATTTTGAAAGTTTAGTAATGAAGGGTATTTTAGTCATTTGGTAATTAAAAGATTAAAAAAATGAAAAAGATGAAAAAATATGTCCATCTTCTTCATTAGGATGAAATTTAAAGGGTTATCCATAGCTAGGGTTTGTTTCAAGCTTCCAAGCTCCATAGTAAGTGATTCCAAGCCCCGTTTTTAATGTTCTTTACGTTTTTGGAGTCCCGGTAACTTGATTTAGCTTATTCTAGCAATAATTTAACCTAGGGTTTATATTTGGAAAAATACTCATAGGTGAAATATGTTTATTTTGATGTTTTATGGTAGAATATGAAGCTTGAAATTGTGTTAAAAAACTTTTGCTAAGCGATTTTACGTGAAAATGAGTAAAACGACAAAATCGGTAAAAATACCTAATATTCATAAGTACATGTCAGAGTATGAATTTGATGTTGCTATAGAAGGGAAAAATGATCAGCATGTCATAAAACATAATAAAATAGGATGAGGTTTAATTTACGAGCCTTGGGGCAAAAGTGTAAATATGTGAAAGTTTAGGGGCAAAATGGTAATTTTTCCAAAGTTCGTACTAAGGGCTGTTTTAATAAATGTGAGTATTAAATAAGCTAAATTTTTTATTATAGATCAAGAGAAACGAGATTCAAGTCGTGATCGAGGGAAAAATAAAGTTTCCGAAGAATAGGCTTGATTTCTGACATATTGTACCGAGGTAAATTCATATGTAAATATTGTAATATAACCGTTATTTTAAATCATTTAATGCTATTTATACGATATTATGATTGTTATTATGCGATTCTATGCTTTGTGGTAATTGTTGGACAACATGCAAAAATTTTATGAATTATGTGAAAAATATGAAAGACTACCGAAGTATCGTCATTGGTATTCCAAGGAGAATGGTAAAGGAGTACGAACGAGGAAAGTCCCGTTGAACCTTAGGAATAGATTAGGATACTTGGGCATCCGAGCTCGTTGAGTCGAGTCCGAGTTCACTTGTGGATGCAAATGTCCCTACTCGTTGAGTTGAGTCCGAGTTCGTGAGATGTAACTAGGCATCCGAGCTCGTTGAGTTGAGTCTGAGTTCACTTATGGGTGCGAACATTCGAGCTCGTTGAGTTGAGTCTGAGTTCGTTTATGGGCGGGTTACATGGTAGCTTGACTACATAAATTTCACAAGCTATTGAGCTTGTTTAGCTATGAGTATAGCACTTAAGTGCACACTATCGGCGTATCCGAAATTATATTCCGATGTGTTCAACGGGAGAATCCTAAGAGAATAGGGAGAGTACTTAAAACGAAAGTGATTGACGATGAATGTGTTGAAGAAGTGTGTAGCGACGTAAAAATTTGCTTTCAGTCGCTAATTGTGAAGATTTATTGAAAACTTGAAAACTGAAGTTTGATTTCAAAATAAAGAGAGGAGTCGCCACCGATCCTTTTTTATAGGTGTGATCGGACACCTAAGAAGTTTATTTTTAAAACAAAAGAAGGTCGAGTTTAGGTCTACGTTAAAATCAGAGTAAAATAGGGTCCGGGAGTCGGTTACGCGCGAGGAAGGTATTAGCACCCTCGCGACACCCAAAATTGGTATCTTGTTAAACATGCGTTGTCTTAGTTTTAAAAAAATACGAGTTCAACGTAAGATTTAACCGTGATCCGATTGAAAAGACAAGAAATTTTAGTTTTCGGTTTCTGAGAAGGATATACCGTTTTAACACATGCCGACAAATTTCATCCAACATAGCGATGAAACTTACGGCCTAATGTTAAATCGATACATTGCCTCACTTATTAAAAAACAAGAATAAGATTTTTGAAATAATGCAAAGCGAATTGATATGAAATATAAATAGAAATAAAAATAAATAAAAGAGCCAGAAATACATTGAAGCAGATAATGAATATGATAGTAATATAAAACAATAACAATACATACAAGATTAAATGTAATAATAGTATTAAATACGAGGAAACAATGAATATATATATAAAAAATGATATTAAGAGTATGTGCGTAATATATTTTTGTACACACGTATATATAAGTAGTAATAATGTTAGAAATATACTATAATAATATTTGAAGTATATACCTAAGTTAGTAAAAAATGTAACTAGTAATGTTAAAACATATACATAATATATACATATATATATAAAATAAATATTGAAAAATGTATGTACATGACATATATGAAGAATGTATACATAATAATAATATTAAAATAAAATAATAAGTGATAATAGTAAAAGTAATAGGTATAATAATAAATATAATGATGTATGAAAATAATACTATTATATATAGAATGTGTATACAAGAACAACGAAATATATGTACTAATATTAGTTATAAATATAGTAGGAATAAAATAAATGTGATAATAATATATACACAATATGGTATTAAAAATGTACATGTACATATACTAGTATTTAAGAATATATACATAAGATAATGTGGAAATATGTACATGGAATAGTATATAAAAGATATAACTAATAATATTGAAAGTATATACATATACATAATATATAACAATGAACATATACCATATATATTAGAAATACTAATAACATAAATAAAATATTAATAACACTACATAAATATGTACATAGGACAATATAAAATATATACATGGAAATATATAAGAAATATATAACTAGTAACATTAAAAATATATGTACATAATAAATATAATATATACAACATATATACCTACATTAGAAATAATAATAGTATATAAAAAAAAAAATCTGTTCACATGCTACATAAGTATGTATATATATATATATATATGAAAAATAATGGTGTTAGGAATATACAATATACATAAAATAGTATAAAGGACGTATAACTAATAGTGTTAAAATATATACATAATAATATATATAAAACACAATATTGAAAATATATATATAATACATAGATTAGGAATGAAAGTAACAACAAAAACTAGAAATATATATGAAAGTATATATATATACATGAGTATCAACTGAAACTAAAATGGTGCTAATAATAATATAAATATACTAATAATGATAATAATAATAATAATAGTAATAATATAAAAGAAAGTATGATATAATAATATGGTAAGGAAAATAAAATGTAATAGATTAAATATAATAAATATAATAGTAAATATAATAATGTAAAAAAGATACCATACATAAAGAGGATATATATATAATAAAAATATACACTAATATTTAAATAATAATAGTAAATATAATAATAATAGTAATATTAAATATAGTATAATATATACATAACAAAAATAATAATAAATAACAATAATATAATAATAATATGGCAAAATTAACATTACAAATATTATTTAAGAACAAAAACAAAAAGAGGACGAAATTGAGACCAAAACAGAATTCTTGGGGTAAAATTAGAAATAAAATGGGAAATCGGGGCTGAATTGTAACGCGCGTGTGACTTAGGGGGACCAAAAGGGCAATTTGTCCCACCCTCTAAAACGCACCGTATTGAACGGGACTAAATTGTAAGGCGAGTCGAATTTCAGGGCCAAATTAAAAGCATGAAAGACTTAATTGCAAAACGTTTAAAAAGCGGAGGGGTTAAATGCGCAAATAACCCCTCCCTTAAAAAACACGCGGATCCTGCTTGGAGCGGGTCGGGTCGACCCGACCCGGGGCCAAAACGACGTCGTTTTATTGTTTAAACTGGGGGGACCAAAACGCACTGTTTTGGTCCCTATATAAGACAAAAAAAAATTAAAAATTCATTTGAGACGGGGAAAGAAAAAAAAAGGAAAGAAGAGGGAGAGAGGAGGGAAAGATCTGGCCAGGGTGGGCCGGTCACCGGCCGATCTTCGGCCGCCGTCCATCGCCGGCGCCGACCACCGCGAAAAGGTAAAAGATTTCTTTTTTTTTGTATATATTTTTTTATTTTATGTTATATATTTATGTATATATATGTATAAATGGAATAGGTTCGGCTCTATAAAAAAAACGAAAAAAAAAACCGAAAACGATAGTCACCTTAGGTCTTTTGCCTTTTTGATTTCTCAATCCCTGATATCTTTTGTTTTATTTGGTAAGGTCCTTGTGTTTAGATACTGATGAAGGTGGTATGTTTTTGCTCAAAAAAAGATTGGATGTATTTCTTATTTTCTTTGAACTGCCGAGAGAGCCCAATTTTTTTTTTAACCTGGCATTTTATAGCCTTTTACAATATCCTAATCTACTGTTTGCGTGTTTGATTGATTGTGCAGGTCGGTTGATGGCCGGTGGAGGTGACTGTGGGGCAGGTGGCACCAGGGGATAGGGCTGCAGTGAACAGGTGGTGGCAGAGGCAAGTGGCTGCTGAAGTTAGGTTTAGGGTTTTTTCTTTGATTTGGGCTTATGGCTGGTAGTTGGGCCATTCGTGTTTTGATGTAAATTGGGCTTTGGGTAGTTAAGATTTTGGGTTATTGGTTGGGTCTTGGGTCTGAAATGGGATTTGGGTGTGGGTTTTGGTTTATTGGGTAGGTTTAGTTTTGGGTTTTAATTTGTAAGTGGGTTTTGGTTTATTGTCAATGATTAACAATGTGCTTCGTGTATTGTCTTGTTCGGGGTACATCGTTCCTGCAGACGTAAATGTTTTTGACAAAGAAGGGTATGCTATGGTCTCCCATTCTATTTTTCGGCCTAAGGTTCTTGCGATCCTTCTTTCCTGATCTTTCTTCTATTGTCTCTTTCTTTGACGTATGTCCGGCTGAAAACCTAAACCGTATCTGGCCTTGTGGTGCACTGGCTTCAGAGCCCTGACTATTCCTTGCAGAGATCTCCCTAAACCTTTTTTTGCTCGAGCCCCCTTCCTACAGTCAACTTGACACCCATTTTGGTATTTCTTGATAGTTTTGGTGCAGGAATTCTGTTTCCCTCGGTGATGAAGGTGGCATTGACAAATTCAAGAGATCGAAAGGAACATTCCACAGCATCTTTATTCACTTTAATGTATGGTGCGTCGGTAGAAATAGATGCTACAATGTCTTCTTCTCCCTCGACAGTGACCAAACAGCCATTCATGATAAATTTCACCTTTTGATGGAGAGATGATGGGACTACTCCAGCGGAATGGATCCAAGGCCTTCCTAAGAGGCAATTGTATGATGGTGTAATGTCCATAACTTGAAATTTAAAATCGTATATATAAGGGCCCACTTCCAGAGGTATCTCAATCTTTCCCATGACCTCACGCCTCGTCCCATCGAATGCCCTTACCATGGAATGACAGGGCCTTAAATAGGACAGATCGATCGAAATTCTAGAAAGCGTGGCCAAAGGCATGACGTTGAGTGCCGACCCATTATCGATGAGCACGTTTGGTATTATGTAGCCCTTGCAGCGAGTCGTAATATGCAGTGCTTTCACTGAGCCTCTACCGTTTGGCGGTATCTCATCATCACTAAAAGAGATGAAATTGTCCGCATTCAGATTATTTACCCACCTATCAAGCTTCTCAACAGATATGTTGTTTGCTACGTAAGCTTGACTAAGCACCTTCAGCAAAGCGTTCCGGTGTGGCTCTGAGTTTAGCAGTAGAGATAAAACTGAGATTCGTGCTGGCTGCTTATTTAACTGTTCCACCATATTGTATTCACTATGCTTGATAAATTTCAAGAACTCCTGTGCTTCCTCCTCATCCACAGGCTTTTTAGTTTCTTGTACGGGTGGAGTTTCCTACTCGACTTCGGTCTCATACATCACTGCCTTTCTTTTTTGCTTCAAGTCACTGTTTTTCTTTGCTGGTTCGACTTCTTTAGAATAGCACCGCCCACTTCGGGTAAAATGACCTACCTCCCTGACATCTCTAGTTATGGCTTCGGACTTTCCACCTTCCGGTGTGACGATATTGACGTCGTACTTCCAAGGTACCGCTTTATCGTCCTTGTAGGGGAAAAGAGATGGTACTTCGATTATCACTTTTGGTTTCACCGGCTCCTTCTTCGCATCGTAATAAATTATTAACGATCGGTCGGCACTATACAGGAAACCTGACGATTGATTGTCGGAGGCGCATATTTCTCTTCTATCTGCCTCTTCGCCTTTATAAAAGATCTCGATCTCCTTATTATCCATCATATTTTGCAGCAATCTCCTAAACTCTTCGCAGGACTGAACGTTGTGCCCTTCAATACTATGAAATTCGCAAAAACTTTGACTTTTGTAATTTTTCCTTCGAACACTCTATTAGGACGACAGAGCAAACTCTTTTCAATTAGTACCTCCCAGATTTTCTGCAGAGGTGCTCTTATTTCAGAAACCCATCTTCTACTTTGTCGTTTGTCCTCCTCTCCCACTGTACTCACATTCCCTTCGATGTGGTTTGGGAATGGGTTCCCGGCCGTACTGTCAGTACCATCAAATCGCAGAATGCCCGAATCGATGAGTCCTTGAACTCTCTTTTTGAAGGCAAGGCAGTTTTTCGTAGAGTGCCCCTGGTTCTCGGCATGGTATGCACAACTAGCATTTGGATCGTACCATTTCGGGTATGGGGGTTTCAGGGGTGCCATGTAATGAGGAGAAATCAACTGTTTCTCCAAAAGTTTTGGGTATAATTCCCCATACGACACAGGGATGGGAGTAAATTATGGTCTCTCGGGGTTAGGCCTTGCTGGTCTTGATTCATTTCTAGGCTGGCTTTGAGCGAGTACAGTGTTTTGTGGAAATATGGTGAAGGGTCTTTGGTTGTTCGTGGCGTATACGGGGTACGAAGAAGGTGGTGCTTGGTAGTACGGGGTTTGAGGGGGGATAATAGAAATTTAGAGGTGGATAATTTCGAGGACGGGGTTGGTTTGGATATGGATTAGGGGTATAACGGCTTCCCATTCCCACCATATGGGCTTCTGGTTCTTTCTTCTTCATGGGTGCTGTCCTTCTTGAACTTTCTGAACCTTCCATCCTCCCACTTTTGATGGCACCCTCAATAAGTTCTCCGGATATTACGATATCTGAAAAATCCTTCGTAGCACTTTCCACTAGTTTGTCATAAAATGGCGCCTTTAAGGTGTTGATAAAGAGAGCAGTTATCTCCGTTTTTGTTAGTGGGGGTTCCACTTGGGCCGAGACGTCCCTCCATCTCTGCGCATACTGTCTAAAAGTCTCTGACGGCTTTTTCTCCATCATTTGCAAGGTCATTCGGTCTGGCACCATATCCGATACATGCTTGTACTGCTCACAGAACGCTGATGCCAAGTCCTTCTAGGATCGGATCTTTTCCCTACTAAGCTGGTTGTACCATCGAAGAGCCGATTCTACTAGACTATCTTGAAAACAATGTATGAGTAGTTTGTCTTCATTCACATAGCCGGTCATCTTCCGGCAAAACATGATGAGATGTGCTTTTGGGCATCTTGTCCCATCGTACTTTTCAAAATCCGGTACCTTAAACTTTGGCGGCAGAATTAGATCGGGTACCAAACTGAGTTCTTTAGCACCTAGTGCAGAGAAGACTTCAGTGCCTTCTATTGCTTTAAGTCTTTCCTCCAAGCTCTTATACTTCTCTTGAGCCTCGTGATCATCCGTTCTCAACCTGGCTATTTCCGCTAGATCATCCAAATCTGGAACGATTGGGTTGGCAGGATTAGCCCCAAGATTTGATATGAATATTCCTTGCCCTAAATGAGCAGGTGGCATCGGCCGTTGCTCTGGGTCTGTGGGTTCCCTTTGGGTGTACCCTCTTTGTGTTGCGTGGGCGTGTGACGGAGTGAATTCTGGGGGATAGAGCGGATCTTGATTGTGATTAACTCTTGACCGAGGTTCCTCGATATCAGGGCTCTGCATGGGTCCTTTTCCTTTAACTAAAGCTGACATCATCTCCATCATCTTGTTCATTTGATCTTTCTGTTGGAGCGATTCTTCTCGTGATCTCACCATTAAGTCTCTCGTCTCTTACTGTGACCTAGCCAACTACTCTTGTAATTCCTTTTAGATTCTTTCCATTCTTTCAATCCTTTCATTGAATTCAGCCTCTATTGTTCTAGCTTATCGACGCGTTCTATACAAGTGGCGTGGTTCCAGATTTGAAGTATTGCAACTGCGAATTATATGATCCTAACCTTAACGAACGATTATGGAATATGCAATGAATGAATGAAGGAATGAGATGAATGCATGACAAATAAATGTTGAATAAATGACGAATGAATGTTAGTTATGAATAAATATGCAAGAATTTGGTGTTGATTTCAAGATAGCACCTATTTAGGCATTTCATTCATCAAAAGAGTTTATTACAAAAACATTTCGTCATTTTGATTTGGCTATTACACGAACTTTCTAGCTATATCGCTATATTTCTTTACTCGCTCTAAGAATTTCGATATGCTCGATCGTTGACTCGGCGGGAATTGGCAGCTGAGATCCTCTGCTTCATCTGATAGTTGTACCATATGTATGGCCGCTTCACGGATTTTGTTGATCAAGAAGCCAAGTTGTGTTTCTCTTTCTTGGAGGTCCATCTTATAAGCATGAATGTCTCTATCATATTGATCATTCTTTTCTTCCAAGGCTTTTAAGAGACTATCCAATTGTTACTGACGATTTTGCAGCATATCTTCCAAAGCCCGTATCCTCTCTTTTAGTTCTTGAAATTTAGATCGACTAGTCATTACCTCGGCAGACACAACTTCATATTCTGCGTTCTTCTTCCTTAGCTCCATCATAGCCTGTGCAGCCTTTTCCTCTTTCTTTTTCGCTTTTCCTTTCCAAAACTCCATCCCCCTTTTGATGTTGCTTATCTCCTCTTTCCATTCCGATGATGATTTGCCCAACCCACTATTCTTGATAGTGACTCTCAATTTCTTGTTTTCCAGATGAAGGTCCCTTAAATCATTTCTTACAATTTCCACTTCTTTTTGCACTTTCTCGGTTTTGGACCTTTCAATCTGAACATCGATCTTTAACTGGTAATTTTCCTCTTGCAGAGCACTGAGATCCCTTGAAATCTTGGTTTTTTCGCGTTCAAACTCTTGCCTTGCCATTTCTAACTAGGACGGCAATTCCTTTAGGAAGGGATTCTGAAAGGCGCAACTCATTGACGAAACTTGCTGACTATTTATCCGCCGTATCCTCCATACGTCATAATCTTGAGTGAGAGTATCGGCGTACAGGGCCAACTCCATCAAATGAACTTCCTTCCAAGATTTTGCAGTACCTCGGACCCTCTTCATATATCCCTCGCCCGCAAAAGCAAACTCGGACTGTGCTAACCCTCCGGTGGTGAGTATGAATTGTCGCGAAGAAAATTGTCTTTGGACTAATAGCGGGGCATATCCAACTCCTCCCCATAAGCCAAGTAGTGGCACCCAGTCTTGATCTTCGACCTTGTACAGCAGAACCGAAGGGCGTATCCACGGTGCCCTCCATGTTATGTCCTCGGCACGAAGGTTCTGAAAAACTGAGACCCAATGTTGCTCGGTGACTTTCTTGGGCCATTCTTTCTTGAGATAGGCTTCCAATGGGCGAATGTTTTTGAAAACGTGTGTTACGGAGTGTGCTCTACCTTCCAGAAGTGGCTCAAAATTCAAACATTGAGCAACTGCGCGCATTCAATAAATCGTCCTTCCCCTTTTCTTCGACAACTACTCAGGGATCTGAAGGTCTCAGCTAGGATAGTCGGGACAGGGTTGATTCCTTGTTTTAATATTTCAAAGAAATCAACTACCGCAACTTCAAGATGTCCGAGAACTTTCGGGAAGATGATCAAACCGTAGATGGCCAAAGTGAATAGATTCACCCTTTTCATCATATCAGGATGGTTCAGAACCAAATCTCGTAGGGAAGACCATGGAATGCAAATGGTTTCATTCTTCTTCTTTATCTACTTTTCGGCCCACGCGTCAGTCATGTCAGTCAATCTCACTAGCTTTTTCTTGAAGGTCATTGGCTTAAGCTCTTTCACATATATCTTATAGGGCTGTGCATTATCAATACGGAGCAAAGCAGCATACTCTTCTATAGTCGGGGTCATGTCTTCCTGATTGAAAGTAAAACATTGGTAGGCTGGATCCCAAAATCTGATCATGGCTTGAATCAAACGCTCATCTATGTTGATAGTGATCAAGTGGGCTATATCTCCGTACTTCTCAGTGAATATACCCTTAATGTCCGAGTCCCACTGATTCCAAATCCGAACCAAGTCTTCAAGGTTATTTTGGCGAACGTTCACAGTTAAGTGCTCGGGCAGATGGGCAATTTTTGGCGAACGTTCACAGTTAAGTGCTCGGGCAGATGGGCAATACATCCCTCCACTAGACTATCCCCTTTTTCTTTTTGAGTTCTTAGAGACCAGTCCCGAACCATGGCATTCTTCTCAACTGTTTGTATAATTGACTCTTCCATTTAGAAACCCGTTTCTTTTGGCAACCAATCTCTAGTCAACACCTTCCTAATATGATGCCTATAATGCATGATGAAAAACAATAAGGCAAAGACAAACAACCTTGATTAGTAATTAAATACAGGCAGAAAAACATGGAAAATTCAACAATTCGAACTAGTTTATTAAACAGACCCAATCCCCTTTGTATAGAAAGTGAAAATGCAAAAGGTAAGAGGCGTTCCTCCCGTGCACTTATTTTGGTGACTATTAACAGACAGAGGTTCGGCATGGCTCTAATTAGGTGGCTCGTACGGTTCACTATATGTGGTTTTGATTCTAGACAGGTACTCGAATTTTTCGTAATATTGTCTACTAAGACTAGTACGAAGCCTCGGTCGTAGCCCATCACAAGCTCACGAGTTCAATTCGAGGGATTACATTTACTTATGCCTATGCGGAGGGACAAGTTAACTCACGAAAGCATAAGTCATATGTAACCCGAAAGTATTCACTAGCATGTACGAAGGGACGAGTTAACTCACGAAGGCGTAGCGTTTACTTTCACTTAAACGGACGGAGCCCGGGTAGAGAGCTCATGTTATGCAAAATGCAAGTGCACGGTGTGTGGGGAGAAACTCACAAACCTTTACGTTCATTTAAAAACTAAACCAAAACTAAAACCATAAAAATTTAAAGCTGAAAAATAGAACAGACGAAATGAGTTAGAAAAACATTTACAACATAATGCGAATGCATGACATTTTGAAAACACAATTTGAAGATCATGGCTAAATATTAATTTGAACAAGGAACTTGAAAATTTTGACAACGCGAGTTTAATTCCAGACATGACTCTCGAAAAGCGTCCCCAGTGGAGTCGCCAGCTGTAGCGACGTAAAAATTTGCTTTCGGTCGCTGATTGTGACGATTTATTGAAAACTTGAAAATTGAAGTTTGATTTTAAAATAAAGAGAGGAGTCGCCACTGATCCTTTTTTATAGGTGTGATCGGACACCTAATAAGTTTATTTTTAAAACAAAAGAAGGTCGAGTTTAGGTCTACGTTAAAATCAGAGTAAAATAGGGTCCGGGAGTCGGTTACGTGCGAGGAAGGTATTAGCACCCTCGCGACGCCCAAAATTGGTATCTTGTTAAACATGCGTTGTCTTAGTTTTCAAAAAATACGAGTTCAACGTAAGATTTAATCGTGATCCGATTGAAAAGACAAGAAATTTTAGTTTTCGGTTTCTGAGAAGGATATACCGTTTTAACACATGCCGACAAATTCCATCCAACATAGTGATGAAACTTACGGCCTAATGTTAAATCGATACATTGCCTCACTTATTAAAAAACAAGAATAAGATTTTTGAAATAATGCAAAGCGAATTGATATGAAATATAAATAGAAATAAAAATAAATAAAAGAGCCAGAAATACATTGAAGCAGATAATGAATATGATAGTAATATAAAACAATAACAATACATACAAGATTAAATGTAATAATAGTACTAAATACGAGGAAACAATGAATATATATATAAAAATGATATTAAGAGTATGTAAAGTATATATTTTTGTACACACGTATATATAAGTAGTAATAATGTTAGAAATATACTATAATAATATTTGAAGTATATACCTAAGTTAGTAAAAATGTAACTAGTAATGTTAAAACATATACATAATATATACATATATATATAAAATAAATATTGAAAAATGTATGTACATGACATATATGAAGAATGTATACATAATAATAATATTAAAATAAAATAATAAGTGATAATAGTAAAAGTAATAGGTATAATAATAAATATAATGATGTATGAAAATAATACTACTATATATAGAATGTGTATACAAGAACAATGAAATATATGTACTAATATTAGTTATAAATACAAAGAGGAATAAAATAAATGTGATAATAATATATACACAATATGGTATTAAAAATGTACATGTACATATACTAGTATTTAAGAATATATACATAAGATAATGTGGAAATATGTACATGGAATAGTATATAAAATATATAACTAATAATATTGAAAGTATATACATATACATAATATATAACAATGAACATATACCATATATATTAGAAATACTAATAACATAAATAAAATATTAATAACACTACATAAATATGTACATAGGACAATATAAAATATATACATGGAAATATGTAAGAAATATATAACTAGTAACATTAAAAATATATGTACATAATAAATATAATATATACAACATATATACTTATATTAGAAATAATAATAGTATATAAAAAAAACTGTTCACATGCTACATAAGTATGTATATATATATATATATATGAAAAATAATGGTGTTAGGAATATACAATATACATAAAATAGTATAAAGGACGTATAACTAATAGTGTTAAAATATATACATAATAATATATATAAAACACAATATTGAAAAAAAAATATATATATATATATAATACATAGATTAGGAATGAAAGTAACAACAAAAAAACCTAGAAATATATATGAAAGTATATATATATACATGAGTATCAACTGAAACTAAAATGGTGCTAATAATAATATAAATATACTAATAATGATAATAATAATAATAATAGTAATAATATAAAAGAAAGTATGATATAATAATATGGTAAGGAAAATAAAATATAATAGATTAAATATAATAAATATAATAGTAAATATAATAATGTAAAAAAGATACCATACATAAAGAGGATATATATATAATAAAAATATATACTAATATTTAAATAATAATAGTAAATATAATAATAATAGTAATATTAAATATAGTATAATATATACATAACAAAAATAATAATAAATAACAATAATATAATAATAATATGGCAAAGTTAACATTACAAATATTATTTAAGAACAAAAACAAAAAGAGGACGAAATTGATACCAGAACAAAATTCTTGGGGCAAAATTAGAAATAAAATGGGAAATCGGGGCCGAATTGTAACGTGCGTGTGACTTAGGGGGACCAAAAGGGCAATTTGTCCCACCCTCTAAAATGCACCGTATTGAATGGGACTAAATTGTAAGGCGAGTCGAATTTCAGGGCCAAATTAAAAGCATGAAAGACTTAATTGCAAAACGTTTAAAAAGCGGAGGGGTTAAATGCGCAAATAACCCCTCCCTTAAAAAACACGCGGATCCTGCTTGGAGCGGGTCGGGTCGACCTGACCCGGGGCCAAAACGACGTCGTTTTATTGTTTAAACTGGGGGACCAAAACGCACCGTTTTGGTCCCTATATAAGACAAAAAAATTTTAAAATTCATTTGAGACGGGGAAAGAAAAAAAAAGGAAAGAAGAGGGAGAGAGGGGGGGAAAGATCCGGCCAGGGTGGGCCGGTCACCTGCCGATCGTCGTGAAACCAAATGTCATGCGCCAAGCATCGCGAAAAGGTAAAAAATTTCTTCTTTTTTTTATTTTTTGTATATATTTTTTATTTTATGTTATATATTTATGTATATATATGTATAAATGGAATAGGTTCGGCTATATAAATAAAAACGAAAAAAAAAACGAAAACGATAGTCACCTTAGGTCTTTTGCCTTTTTGATTTCTCAATCCCTGATATCTTTTGTTTTATTTGGTGAGGTCCTTGTGTTTAGATACTGATGAAGGTGGTATGTTTTTGCTCAAAAAAAGATTGGATGTATTTCTTATTTTCTTTGAACTGCCGAGAGAGCCCAAAAATTTTTTTTAACCTGGCATTTTATAGCCTTTTACAATATCCTAATCTACTGTTTGCGTGTTTGATTGATTGTGCAGGTCGGTTGATGGCCGGTGGAGGTGACTGTGGGGCAGGTGGCGCCAGGGGATGGGGCTGCAGTGAGCAGGTGGTGGCAGAGGCAAGTGGCTGATGAAGTTAGGTTTAGGGTTTTTTCTTTGATTTGGGCTTATGGCTGGTAGTTGGGCCATTCGGTTTTTGATGTAAATTGGGCTTTGGGTAGTTAAGATTTTGGGTTATTGGTTGGGTCTTGGGTCTGAAATGGGATTTGGGTGTGGGTTTTGGTTATTGGGTAGGTTTAGTTTTGGGTTTTAATTTGTAAGTGGGTTTGGGGTGGTGGGCAAATTTTGGGCTTCTACAAAGTGAAAATGGACAGGTATGAGTTTAATCCTTGGTTGAGAATTTGGTAAGACAAAATTGTGGTAAGATAGTAAGGATTCTTATGACATGAGTGTCTTAATGATGTTTATGTTGGATTGCATGATCATGTTACTTGTTATTTGCATGTGAACTTACTAAGCATTTATGCTTACTCCCTCCTTTTCATTCATTGTAGTTTTGACAAGCCTGCTTGAGAATCGGGATAGGTCGAAGGCTCGCTCACACTATCCAAAGACCTAAATTGGAAAAATGGCTTGTATATTTTGAGTGTGGCATGTATAGCACTATACTCACTTTGTGTAAATAATCTTATGATATGGTTATGGTTTGGTAAGAAAAGGTTTGGAAATGATTAGCCATTAGAATGGCCAATCTAGATCATATTTGATGTCATGTATGTTTAATGTGTTACTTAGTCCATGAAAATCCTTGGAAAGGTAAAATTGGCCACAAAACAGAATCAGTCAGCAGCAGTGACGTGAATTTGAAAAATCACTAAAAATAGTAGAAATGGAATTTAATGATAAATAAATTTGGAATCGAATCTTGATGAGTCTATTTTTATATGGAAGAAACAAAACAGGTAAATGAGTTATATTTTATGAGAGATTTATGTTTTGGTGAAACAGGGTCAGAGCGATTTCTGAATCCCCTATTATGACTTTAAAATTTCACCATAAATTGTACAAAGACAATTAGGAGTTTTACCTTACATGTATGAAATACTTATTGAGTCTAGTTTTATGAGAAATAAATGGTATAGTTATTGAAACTCTGTACAGGGAGATATCTAATTCGTAATACACATGGGTCAGGGTAGTCGAACCCTGAAATAGGGGAGACTTTAACTAATAAATTGTACTAATTGGCCCAGCCAAAAATTATAGAAAAAATTAGTAAGTAGTTATATGAGTCTAGTTTCAGGAAAAATTTACGGAATTAAATTTTGAGTTTTTTAACTTAATATATGATTTTTTTAGCGACTGTGATGCAGATGGACAGTTTACTATGAGAATTGTTTGAACTTGTTTAAATACTAAAATAAGTTTAGTAATGTCTCATACTCGACTCCGACGATGGTCTCGGGTAATGGGGCATTACATAAGCAATATCAAATCATAATTTAAACCTAACCATCTTATTCAATTCCATCCTATGTTCGAATGTACTAATACATTATTGAAATAAAATTCATATCAATTCATATATGTTTACCTAAGTTAAAACCTTAGCCGAAACAATTAATTATTATATGAAATTGTATACATACAATGATCATTACATCAACCATTTTAAAATATACCAATATCATCAAGCCATTTTCAAACATATAACATTTATCATATAGACCATTCATGTATAATAAATAACATCATAACCAAAAGTGAGCTCAAACCATAACCAAAGTATGATTGAAATTATCATGGAGATTAAGCCATTTTCGCATGCCTCAATTTATAAATATTCAAGGTCGAACAAAATACATATTAGCCTATACATGCCATAAGTTTGAAAATAGACTTTTAAAAGTGCCGAAGGTTGACGATAGTGTGGATGACTTCGATGACGATCCCCGAGCTTGTAACTTACAACCCAAAATCTATAAAACAGAGTAACAAAAATACACAGAGTAAGCTAACTTAGCTTAGTAAGCCTTAAGCAAATTAAACAACTCAAATGGATAATCAAAACATTTCAAACAAGTCGAATTGTATCATTAATGTTATACTTTAACACAAATAAGTTACCTTGGCCGAATGCTAATATTTCTTGTTTAGCATAATATTATTCAACTTTTTATTCCCAAAATAACACTATCTCAATTATGCTTACATTCAAACATATATACTCATTAATTAAACTCAACTTTATAAACCAACATCATTCATTTGGCCGATTATAGAAAATCAAATATAATATCACATATATACACACCTATTTGGCCGAGTAATCAAGATCCAATATATCATCTCATAATTATTTACTTGTATGGCCAAATACACATAGTTCATTATATCATCACATATGGCCGAATATACAAGTACAATATATCATCATATATGACCGAATATACAAGTTCAATAAAACATCACATGTAGTTGAACATTCAAGTTTAATATAACATCACATGTGGCCAAATATACAAAATTCAATACATCATCACATATGTACATACCTATGTGGTCGAATATACAAGGTCATTTAGATCAACTTACTTGCTCAATTTCCACATCAATGTGAAGTCTTATAGACATAGACTTGAAAATAAATCACCGGTAGTAAACTTGCTAGGCATAAGCTTGAATCACACACCGGCACAAGGCCTGCTGGACCCAAGGTCTAACATTTATTCACTAGCAATAAGCCTGCTAGGCACAAAGCCTGATCAAATTCACCAGCACAAGGCTTTCTAGGCTCAAAGCCCGAATATCGCTATTATAAAGTCATTCCATAAACAGTATATACAAACTTTCAGAGGTTTTAACTCAGTCGAACAAAACTCAACCACATTAATTCAATGTTAAACCACATTCGACTACCCTACTATACAACTATAAAATTTGAATCATCATAGTAAACCATTTTATATTCGAAATAAATGATGTTTAATTGCTTAAAGACTTACCTCGGATATCGACGGACGTTATAAATCGGCTATTCAACTATTTTTGCTTTTTCCCGATCCAAGTCTGATTTCTTTTGTTCTTGATCTATATAATTTCAAATTAACTTCATTTAAACACAATTTCATTCAATTTAATCCAACAACACATAAATGGGAAAAATTACCATTTTACCCCTAATATTTCATACTTTTACAAATTAGTCCTAATTGCACAAAACACAAAATACACAAAATCTCACCACATCATAGTTAGGACAAATCTTTCTTATGCTCATACTAATCCATATATTTCATTTATTTTGCATTTTAGCCCTTAAATTTATTATTTTTTCAATTTACTCCTAATAATTCAAAATCATCAAAAACTCCAATACAAAACATATTAATCCAAAACATATCTTTCATAACTTATCATCAAACATCACAAAACACCAATATTCATCAATGTCCTAACTCAAAATATTCACCAAAATCAAAAATTCAAGCATGGGTCGGGTAATACTCGAAGCAACGATCTCAAAAACGTAAAAATTATCAAAAAAGGAGCAAAGTCCATACCTTAATCAAGCTTCAAAGTTGCTGAATACCTAAGCTTTCTTCCTTTCTTTTCTTTTTTTAAGGTTTTGGTCACCAAGTATGAACAAATGCATGGTTTATTTTTTTATGTTATAATATATCATATATACCATTTATTACTTTACATTTTTAACCTTAAAAATTTAATTATAAAACCATATAAAACATGTCTTCAATCATCCATTCATATAGCCAATGGCCTAATTACAACATAAGTACTCCATATTAAAAAACCACTAACACTACAATCCTTATGCTTTAAACTATTAAGTTTTCATTTTACGCGATTAAGCCCTTTTATTTAATTAAGCACACAAATAATCAAATTTTCATACGAAACTTTCGCAAATGCAAATTCACATATAATAAGCACGAAAAATAATATTTAAATATTTTTCTGACTCGGATTCTTGGTCTCAAAACCACCGTTCCGATTAGGGTCTAAATCAGACTGTTACAATACCAACCGGTCGAGACTTCCAATGATCTACAAAAAAAAAAAAAGCAACTAACATAAGCAACTAGTGCTAAGTAAATTCATTTAAATCATAAACATAAACTTACCAAATAAATTTTAGCTAACAATTCACGTATAAAATTTATTCAATAGCTATTGAATTCATACAATTCCTATACACACCACAATCTCACAATTTAATGAGTTCGTATACATATAAAACTTGTAATCACCATATCATTTAACATTATCAATAACCTATGAAATTCAAAACATCCATATCATATGGACATTACATAAAGCATTTATCATTCGATACATATGTAACACCCCTAACCCGTATCTGTCGCCGGAATGGGGTTACAGAATATTAACAATCAAAACATAGATTCAAACAACCATATGCATAAACTTGTACCAACTTATAAACTAATCAATCTTAACATAAAAAGTCAATTTATTAATTAATATTACCTAACCAAAAGTAATATGGATACAACTTTTTTTTTAAATATACAAATTATACAATCATATCTCAAATGAAAGAACAAGTCTCAGGTAAATAAAATTTACAAGTCAAGTACATCGATTCATTCCAATATAATCATGTCAAGATCGACTTTTCAATATGATATTTATTATGTCAAATTATACTATAATAAAAAGACATACATGCTGACTAGTTATTATTTGCTTACTAATGTTACAAGTTATCATTCAATTTGCCATTCTTCATTTCATTTAGCCGAATGTATATGCATTATCCATCATGCTTATCAATCATTTATTTCTAAACTTATTCGCCCATCTTAAGAATCGATACTTATTTAATATACATATTTAAACATATGCCGAATATATTTCTCCTCTATTCATGAATAACCGAACACATCATTAGACATTAACAAGTTTATGTTTATAAGCACATATACCTTAAGACAAATTATATATCAAGTCAATTCCACATGCATGATTGTTTATGTATTTAATTGCCAAATCATAAGCTGATCAAAACCATTTCAAATGAATTAGTTTATAACAAACAAATCAATACGGTCACTACTCGAACATTTTAAGCTATGGTTCATTTATTGCTAATCATGACTCTATTTAATAGCAAAATCATAGTATCAACTTAAGCATACAATCTTAAATCCCATGCACCTACATATCAAACAAACTATCCTATACATACATTTATGGCAGTAACAAATCACAACTCAAACTTAGCCATCATATTCAATTTCCATTTTATGACCGAATATATCAAGTTCATATAGGTTTCACCTATGCAGTACATTGACCGAGCCATTTAATCATACTTATGACCAATTCTACCTTGCTCCATACAAGGTTATAACCTACCTTAACATATGGTCATGTAACGCATTTCACAATTGTTCATAGCACACGCACCTAGATTAAAAAAGTATTGAACCGTAATTGAACCGAAACCAAAATCAATAAAAATAATTAAGCCATTTTCGCATGGCTAATATACAATCATTTTAGGAATAACTAGCTTCAAAATAGCCTATACATGCCATAATTCAAGTTTAGTTTAAAGATACCAAAATAGTAGATAGTGTAATGAACTTGGCTGAAGATCCCCGAACTTGTAGCTTTACTTCAAAATCTATAAAACAGAGTAACGCAATACACAAAGTAAGCTACCATAGCTTAGTAAGTCATAAGTAGTAAACAATTCAATAACATATTAAATTTTTATCAACTAAACGAAATGCATTAGCATTATTCACTACCTAAGCCGAAGACATATATAATCACATAATACACAATAATTCAACTTCCATTTCCAAGCCCAATAGCCATAATAACCATACATTTATTTACTCTTTTATGCAACTCAAGAATTATCACAAGTCATCCCATGTATAGTTTATACCTAAGTAGTCGAATTTTCAAAGTATACATATACACATATTAAATGACATTTCAATACCACACAAATTATTCATCACAAGCCGAATACACTTATCCAAATACACATGGATCCCTTATTTGCATTATATATGATTTATAGCATAGAACTATAACACTTTCTTACCTTGTCTTAAGTAAGTATCAAGTTAACTCATACCTGACCATTTAGCTCACATTATACAACCCGCACGCGGTTTACCTTTGCCCAATGAACCATTCAGAATTGGATAGGACACTCGGATAATCTCATAAATCGTACAATACCAACGTCCCAGACGTGGTCTTACATGTAACCACATATCGATGCCACTGTCCCAGACAGGGTCTTACTCGTAAACACAAATCAAAATCACAAATCGATGCCATGGACTTACTCGCACACATATATCGGAATCCTATGTCATGACATATGTATCCTAGCTATTCCAAAGGTTCATACAGGGCTTTCGGACGTCGTAACTCAGTTGAATCGAGCTCCGAAGTGTAGTAGCCACATTTATTCATATTCGGCCAAAATATACATAATTTCTAACATTTCATAACAGCATGTAAACATAACATTTAATTGCCAATAAACACGTCTATTTGCTTATAAACTTACCTCGGACGTCGTAAAATAGAATCGGGCTGCTAGTCGACAACTTTTGTTTTTCCCTGATCCAAGTCTGATTTCTTTGGTTCTTGATCTAAACAAGTTCAAGTTAAGCTCATTTAAAGATATTTTCATTAAATTTAGTCCAAAAACACATAAATAGGAAAATTATCATTTTACCCCTAACATTTACAATTTTTACAATTTAGTCCCTATTGCACAAAACACAAAATACACCAAATTTCTCCACACCCAAGCTAGGTCGAATATTACCCATGTCTATACAAGCCCATATAATTCATTAATTTCACATTTTAATCCCTCAAATTATTATTTTTGCAATTAAGTCCTAATTACTCAAAATCATCAAAAATTCCAATACAAAATATGTTAATCTAAAACATATCTTTCATTTTTCATCATCAAACAACAAAAATCACAAGCTATCAACAATGGCAGAACTCAAAATATTCATCAAAATAAAAAATTAAAGCTTGGGTTTTGGAGATTACTAAGCAACGATCTCAAAAATGTAGAAATTATCAAAAATCGACAAAGAAACGAACGTTAAATTTAGCTTGCAAGATGGCCGAACCCTAGTTCTTTTTCTTTTTCTTTCTTATTTATGGTTTCGGTGGATGTTAATATATGAACATAACTTAATATATTTTTATGTTATATGTTATATAATAACTTAACATTATTTTACCTTAGTTTAAAACATTTTATTTTCACTTATAATTGTCCATTACCGTCCACCCATTTTAATAATGGCCTATTTACAACTTAAAGTCTCCCATTCAATAAGCCAACATCAATTTGACGCTTGTACTTAAAACCATCAAATTTTGAATTTACACGATTAAGTCATTTTATTTAATCGGACACCTAAACCACAAAATTAAATCACGAAAATTTCACAGGTATAAATGCACACAAGATAAACATAGAAAATAATTTTTAGATATTTTTCTGACTCAGATTCATGGTCTTGAAACCACCGTTTCGATTAGGGTCTTAATCGGGCTGTTACAACATATTACCTAATAAACAATTGTTCATGATGCCATAGCTTCTTTTAGCCATAGTCTTATCTATTTCTAACAAGATGTCATAGTGTCTTTTAACTATGGTCTTATTCATTTTCGGTATAGTGTCATAGTGTCTTTCAACTATGGTCTTATTTATTTTTGGTATAGTGCCATAGTGTCTTTCAAATATGGTCTTATTTATTTTCGGTATAATGCCATAGTGTCTTTTAACTATGGTCTTAATCATTTTTCAAGCCAATTAACTCGATCCCCACATACATAAATAGATATTAAATTACCAAAATAACAACTAATTAATTTAACTAAATTACAAACTTATATCGACAAAAATGACTGCAGAAACAAGGTCAACGACTATTCTATTACTTTAGCTTTTATGCGATCCAAGTCCGGTTGATTTGTTTCTTGATCATGCAAGTGAAATTATCTTAGATGAAAGCTTTCTCCCCCTTAACCATGGAGTTTCGATTCTTCCAAGGAAAAAATAAGGAAGATGGTTTGTTTCTGTTAGAATTAAATGACCCGAATCCTTATTTAAATAAAATACAATGGTAAAATAAAATAAAAGAAGAATCCATATAGAATTACACTTCTTTTATTTTATTTTAGAATAAGGTTTTTAAACCTTATTAAATTCTATCTATTTGATATTGATTAGAATAAGGTGTTTCAGTCTTACTAGAATATGGCTTTACAAGCCTATAAATAGACATAGTCTATTCCTCTTATAATTAATTTGAATTCGATATAGTGAATTTTCTTCTCCTCTGCCCGTGGTTGTTTCCCGAAAGGGTTTCCACGTAAAAAAATTTGTGTGTTCTTTATTTTTATTTTTTATTTTATTTTATTTTATTTTCACAAATTGGTATCTGAGCTTCCGGGTTGTTCATCTCGATCACGGTAATGGCATCTTTGAAGTATGAAATTCTGCTGTTGGATCACAACACTAGATTTGTGTTGTGGCAGATTAAGATGCAAAAAGTTCTTGCGTAGATGGATCTGGAGGATCCTTGCTAAGGATAGATAAGATGCCTTCGACTTTAACAGATGAATAGAAGAAGCGCAAGGATTGGAAGACGTTAACACAATTACATCTGCATTTGTCCAACAAAATTTTGTAGGATGTGATGAAAGAGAAGACCGCCGCTACATTATGGAAGAGGCTAGAACAAATATGTATGTTGAAAACTCTAATATGAAGCAGCATCTTTATGCTCATCGTTTAGAGGAAGGTGCGTCTGTACACGAACACTTAATAGTGTTTAAAGAAATTCTCTCAAACTTGGAGGCCATGGAGGTTCAGTATGATAAGGAAGATCTAGGGTTGATTCTACTTTGGTCATTGCCCCCGTCTTATTCAACCTTTAGAGACACGATTTTATATAGTCACGAGTCTCTCATAGTTGATGAGGTTTATGATTCTTTGACCTCGTATGATAAGATGAAGCATCTTGTGGTTAAACCTGACTCTCAGGGAGAGAGTCTCATTGCTCATGGGAGACAAGATCAGAATGCTGATAATGATCGTGGAAGGACATGGGAATGGAATCCTCACGGTAAATCTAAGGGTAGATCGAAGTCTTCAAACAGAGGTAAAACTTGTAATTTCTGCAAGAAGAAAGGACACATTAAATCTAAGTACTATAAGCTACAGAACAAGATTAAAAGGGAGGCTACGAATCAAAAGAGAAAACAACCAGAAAATTTCGGTGAAGCTGATGTTGTAGAAGACTACAGCGATGGTGAATTTCTAGTCGCTTCTGTTAATGATTCTAAAGTAAGCGAAGAGCAAAAGATTGATTCAGGCTGCACCTTCCACATAAGTCCCAATCGGGATTGGTTTACAACTTACAAAACAGTGTCTGAAGGTGTTGTTTTGATGGGAAATAATGCTTCGTGTAAAATCACAGGTGTTGAAACAATTAAAGTTAAGATGTTTGATGGAGTTGTCAGAACACTTAGTGGCATACGACATGTTCCAGAATTGAAGAGAAATTTAATTTCGTTGAGTACTCTTGATTTAAAAGGGTACAAATACACAGCTGAAAGTGGGGTTTTAAAGATTTCCAAAGGTTCCCTTGTTGTGATGAAAGGGCAAAGAAAAACTACCAAGTTATATGTTTTACAAGGTTCTACTGTTACTAGTGATGCAGCTGTCGCTTCCTCTTCCTTGTCAGATGATGATATTACTAAACTTTGGCATATGCGCCTAGGGCATATGAGTGAGAATGGCATGGTAGAATTGAGCAGAAGAGGACTTCTTGATGGGCAATGAATTTGCAAACTAAATTTCTATGAGCACTGTGTTTTTGGAAAGAAAAAGAGAGTTCGATTCACCAGAGGAATCCATAACACTAAGGGAACGTTGGAGTATATTCATTCTGATCTGTGGGGGCCATTCAGAGTGAATTCGAGAGGATGAGCTAATTATATGCTAACCTTTATTGATGATTTTTCTAGAAAAGTTTGGGCATTCTTCCTGAAGCAGAAAAGTAATGTGTTTTCCGCATTTAAGTCTTGGAAAATTATGATTGAAAAACAGACGGGAAAACAAATAAAATACCTCCATACAGACAATGGCTTAGAGTTCTATTCTGATGAGTTTAATAGATTGTGCAAGTCGGAAGGGATCGTGAGACACTTGACAGTTTGTCATACTCCACAGCAAAATGGCGTTGCAGAACGAATGAACAGAACGATCATGGAGAAGGTTCGATGTATGTTGTCAAATGCCAACTTACCGAAGTCGTTTTGGGCAGAAGCAGTCTCACTGCATGTTTTTTGATCAACCGATCTCTATCCGTTGCCATTGAGAAAAAGACTCCACAAGAGGTATGGTCTGGTAATCCTGTTAATTATTCTGATTTAAAGTTCTTTGGGTGTCCTACGTATGATCATGTCGATAATGAAAAATTGGAACCGAGATCCATTAAATGCGTTTTTCTTAGTTATAAAACTGGTGTAAAAGGGTATAAGTTATGATGTCCTGAAAATAGAAAAGTTATGATTAGCAGAGATGTTGTTTTTGATGAAACTGCTATGCTACCTAACTTATCTCTTAAAGAATCTTCCAATAAAGAAAATCAAAAGCAGGTGGAGCATCAGATTAATACAGAGTCGACTTTTTAAGCCAGTACAAAAATTGAAAATAGAGTTGCTTCTTCACCGTAATACTTTATCGCCAAAAACAGAACTAGAGAAAAATTAAACCTCCAAAGAAGTATGCCGAGGCTGATCTAGTTTCTTATGCTTTAAATGTAGCTGAAGATATAGATACAAACCGAGAGCCATCTAATTATTCTGAGGCAATTAGCTGTGAAGACTCAGAAAAGTGGATGTTTGCTATGCAAGAGGAGATTGAATCACTTCACAGAAACAAAACATGGGATCTTGTGAAACTTCCTAATGGTAAAATGACTGTTCATTGTAAATGTGTATTTAAAAAGAAAGAAGAGACTCCAGGAGTTGAAGAACCCAGATATAAAGCAAGGCTTGTTGCAAAGGGTTACAGTCAAATTCCAGAAGTAGACTTCATAGATGTGTTCTCCCCAGTTGTGAAGCATAGTTCGATTCGAGCTTTTCTTGGTATTGTGGCCATGCATGATTTGGAGCTTGAACAGTTAGATGTAAAAACTGCATTTTTGCATAAAGAACTTGAGGAGGACATTTACATGCAACAACCAGAAGGTTTTACAGTCTCAGAAAAAGAGGACTATGTTTGCTTGATGAAAAAGTCCCTTTACTGTTTGAAACAGTCACCAAGATAGTGGTACAAGAGGTTTGAATCCTTTATGACTTCTCATGATTTCAAAAGAAGTAGTTTTGACAGTTATGTTTACTTTAAGAAAAATAGTTATGGTTCTTTTGTGTATCTACTTCTTTATGTTGATGACATGTTGATAGCAACAAAAGATAAATGAGAGATAAGAAAGGTCAAAGCCCAACTAAATGAAGAATTTGATATGAAAGATTTGGGACAGGCAAAGAGGATACTTGGTATGAAGATTCTCAGAGATAGAAAAGCAAGTAAATTGTACCTAAGTCAAAAGGGGTACATTGAGAAAGTTCTTTGTAGGTTCAATATGTAGAGTGCTAAGCCTGTTAGTTCTCTTTTAGCAGCCCATTTCAGACTTTCATCGGCTTTGTCTCCATAATCAGATAATGAGATTGAGTACATGTCACATGTTTCATACTCTAGTGCAGTGGGATCTCTCATGATGCTATGGTTTGTTCACATCCAGATTTATCATATGCAGTCAGTGCAGTTATCAGATACATGGCGAATCCCGGTAAAGAACACTGAAAAGCAGTTCAGTGGATTTTAAGATACTTACGAGGTACTACTGATGTCTGCTTACAGTTTGGAAGAAATAGAGATAGATTCATTGGGTATGTTGATGCTGATTTTGCTGGAGACCTTGATAGAAGAAGATCTCTCATAGGTTATGTCTTTACAATCGGAGGTTGTGCAATCAATTGGAAAGCCACTTTGCAAACTACAGTCGCTTTGTCTACCACTGAAGCTGAGTACATGGCGATTACTAAGGCTTGTAAAGAAGCTATTTGGTTAAAGGGACTCTTTAGTGAATTCAATGAAGACCTTCAAATCAGTACAGTATTTTGTGACAGTCAGAGTGCAATCTTCCTTACAAAAGATCAAATGTTTCATGAGATAACAAAACACATTGATGCTCGGTATCATTTTGTTCATGATATTATTACTCGTGGTGATATTGTTGTGAGCAAAATTAGTACTCATGAAAATCCTGCAAATATGATGACTAAGTCACATCCTATAACCAAGTTTGAGCATTGCTTAGACTTGGTTGGTGTTCATTGTTGAAGTTAAACCCTTAAGGGGTTTTATGGAAGAGGTGGAGAACTTGTTCGTTGAGAGTTCGCGATAAAGAACTTGTTCATTGAGAATTCGTGTCAAGGTGGATATTTTTAGAATTAAATGACCCGAATCCTTATTTAAATAAAATACAGTGGTAAAATAAAATAAAAGAAGAATCCATATGGAATTACACTTCTTTTATTTTATTTTAGAATAAGGTTTTTAAACCTTATTAAATTCTATCTATTTGATATTGATTAGAATAAGGTGTTTTAGTCTTACTAGAATATGGCTTTATAAGCCTATAAATAGACATAGTCTATTCCTCTTGTAATTAATTTGAATTCTACATAGTGAATTTTCTTCTCCTCTACCCGTGGTTTTTTCTCGAAAGGGTTTCCATGTAAAAAAATTTGTGTGTTCTTTATTTTTATTTTTACTTTATTTTTCACAGTTTCATTTTTTATTTTGTTTAAAGTTTAATTACTTATCAATTTACATCTTTGTCATTTAAATTTTAATTAAATTTCATGTTATTAGACATCAAAATCATCTAATAATAAAGAAATAGGTAGATTTACCATCTAAGGCCCTCAAGTAAAATTTCTAAAGCCATTTGACACCTTTAATCAATAAAAGCTAACTTTTTCAATTTTCACGATTTATTCCTTTTTACATAATTAACTATCTAAACGTTAAAATTTCGTAACCAAATGTTAATACGGCCTTATAGTAACCTTATAAAAAATTAATAATTAATAAAACATTGACACACTAGTCAGAATTGTGGTCCTGAAACCATTATTTCTGACACCACTAAAAATGGGCTATTACAAGGTTAACCGTAAGTATAGCCACCAACTCCAATTTGTAAGGCCCTCGGCTTACCTACTTTAGAACTTTAAAATGGCACATGTTTCTTTGCCAAGCCAATGGTAAGTCATAATGTAAAACACTAGATAAGTGTTTAAGATGTACCTCATTCATAGCATTTACTAGATAGGCCCAATACAGAACCCACCTCTATCATAAGTGGTAGACCTATTGATAACTCAATATGCTTCATATCGGTTTATCATATCTCTAACATTTCTTAGGGGGTCTCCTTAGCACCATGATTTACAAAGCCACTATTCTTACCACAATGAACATCTTCAGCTTACCTTTCATGTCTCTACTCACCAACACAATGTATTATTGTTGTTGTTGAGTATCAAAAATACATATACAATCAAAAAAAGTAACCAAAAGAGCATTAATCTTATTAAGGATATTCAAGCCAAGAAAAAATTCGTAATCATCCAAGTGAATTACCTCAAAGTCTTTATTGTCTTTCTATTGACCGGTTTATAGCTCAACTCCTTGTACTATTCCCATAATTGGGACCTCTTTGAAATTTATAGTCTTGATATTTTTAGTCGATTTGCTAACTAAAATACCAAGTTTACCCATGACTTTCTTCGATATGACAAGTCCGATGCCCCCGTATAAACAAGAGCATTCCTTTTTTAGCCTCTGATGTTGATGTCTACAAACATCAATCCTTTCTACTTGTGATCCTTCTTTGCTTTTGTAGAACTAAGTATTATTGATCCAAGCTTTAAAGTCTCACTCTTTGGCTCCATTATATCTTCTCTACTAATCGTGGATATATTGGATCACTCTAGATAGTCTCGTATCCTATGCAGACCATTATATAAGAAGTACATCACCGACTTCTTTTCATTCTCATTGACCCTCTTGGCTTCGATAGAACTCATGATCGAACTAAGCTTCAATGGTACTTTTTTTGGATCATCATCCCTTTTTCTGGAAAAAAAACACGAATCATTTTAGATAGTCCCTTACCATATGCGGGTCATCACAAAGGAAGCATTTCACTAGCCCATTTAGTTTGTTGTTAGGCTTTCACTTCCCATTATGCGGTTTCCCATTGCCATTATTGTCGTTGTTATTCCCAATCTGTCCTTCTTCATCTCCCCCACCCTTACTCTTCTTTTTGGGCTTGGAAGGCTCAAACTTGTCTTTTCTCGGAACAAGCTCAATTAAGGACTCTGGCACAATCATATATTTGGACAGTTTTTAGACCCCTCAATACTCTAATTCTTGTTTAACCCATGGTTTCAACCCATTCATAAAGAATAAGAATGCCTTATTTTCACTTAAATCAGTCCTTCACATACTCTCTAATTGTGCCTTATTGCGAGAACCGACACAACTTAGCCTAGGCTTCTTTCTTGGCATATTGTGGATAAAACTGATTTTTGAACTCTCTTTAGAACTCCTCCCAAGTCTCAATTTTGGTCCCATCTTACTTTTCATCTGTGGCCTTACGACACCACCATAAAAGAGCGGCATCAATAAAATACATGAAACCAATGTTTACCTTAACATCATCATCATTGATGCCTGTAACACGGAAGTATTGCTTCATTTCCCATAAGAAGTAGTCCACTTCTCTCGCGAACCTTGCCCCCTTAAACTTCTATCATTTTGGGACATCAATCTTATGACTTTGTGTCACACCCAACACTACTTTACCCACAATAGCTTTGCACTCAATGAGATCTCCCTCAAGCTCCTTAATTTTCATGTTCAAAGTCATCACCGTGGCTTTGTTTTCTTCCTTTATAGCTATCATTCCAGCTTCAAGAGCATCATTTTTTTCTATTAGCTTACCCACATCAATATTTAGGAGTGCCTGCAACACGTCCATATTGGAACTAAAAGCCTTCGCCACATATTCTTTAATAGCCTCGAGTGTTTCCTTCACTCCATGCATTCCTCGAGATAGACTACACAACTTTCCAAAGGCGACAACATATCCCTTGATATGTTATTTTTCCTCCCCCTCCTAGTAAGGGTCTCCATAATAAAATTGAATAAAGTGGAAAAGTATATGGATTAAAGAGAGAATTTTTCCATTTTATGGAGGAAGAACCTAAATGTAAATTTTCCATTTTTAATTGATATTTAGGTACATAATGATGGGATTAAAATCCCAGAGCTGATGAGGTGGAAAGTTTAGTGGAAATTTATGGAAATTAAGTTTGAAATTTGTTGAAATTTGATTGAAAATGGAAAATAAAAGCACGAAATTGAAATAAAAGGAAGAGTGTAGAATTTTCTACACTCTTTGGGAGTGAAATGGTAGCAAGCATCAACTGAAGAAAAGCAATAAGTAAAAGGGGGAAAAAAAGAATGAAAAAGAAAGAAATTTTCCATGAATTTTGATTTAGTTCTACTGTAAAACCATAGTCTAATTTCATACCCTAGAGTGTTATGAGATCATTTTCTACCATGGAAATCAATTAGGTGAAGGAAAAGGTGAAGGAAAGCATAGGAAAAGTGAAGAAATAGGTAAGTACTTAATTGAATTCAAGCTTGTTTATTTTATTTTGAATGTTTGAGTATTTAAAATTTTAATATAAAAAATAAGATATGATTATGAATTTGATTTTATTAGTGAATATGTAAATAAAGGTATGCTAGTAATGTAAGAAATGATAAAGTGATAATTTAGTGATTTGTGAATTTCATGAAATTAAGGGTTAAATTACAAATAGTGAAAATTTATTTATTTGTTATAAATTGATAAGTGAATAGATGTAGTATAGTGAAATTACTATAGAGAGGACTAATAAAATGTATAAAAGATGTTATGTGAAATATATTGTGATTAAAGACTTTAATGAAGTGTTATGTAATGTAAAGTGATATAATAATTATTGAATTTTCATGAATTTAAGGACTAAATTATTAAATGTTCAAAAGTTATTGTGTGTGCTTACTAAGCTATTCACATAGCTTAATGCGTCTGTTTTAGAACGTGTAGGTAAAAGATAAAGGTAGAGATGAATACAAGATTGCAACATCAATTTGGATCACGTCACTCCAAAAGCTCCAAGGACAAGTTTTGGTATATAAATTTTGGACTTTAGTATGAAATGTACTTAAGTTTAAATATGGTATTTGTATACAAGTACTAGTGAAAATACTTGATAAATTTTTAAATATTATATTAGCTTAGTGACTTGGTTAAATTAGTAACTCAGTGACTAAATGTGACACCTATTGCTTGGGCTATTAGTTTAACACGAGTGGTGAGCGTTACAATTAAAGCATGCTAACATTCCATAACATAAATAAAATAAAATCCATTTAACATAAATATAAAAAGTCACCTAGTGCATCATTATACATGCATTTGGAAAAGAACTACACACTAAATGATTTGATGATGTTTGATTGTATTTATATCTATTAAATTGATGATATTATTTTGTTGTAAAGTTTAGGTATACATAATGTGTCATTTGGTATAGTTTGGACTCTTAAAAATGTGCATTTAGGACCAATTTATCATTGAGTCTCGAGACAACATGAACATGTCTCGAGAGCATAAGAACAAAATTTACCTTATTTTTCGACCTACATGCTTAGTGTCTCGAAACTTGGCCAACTAGTCTTGAGACAATCTTATTTAAGTCTTAAGACAAATAGCCTTTGCCTTGAGACAAGTAAACTTTGAAGCTAAATTAGTTTTGCTCTGCTCCAAGTCTCGAGATATCCAAACATCAAAACTAAAAAACAAGGGAGGTTGGTCTCGAGACCTTGTCTCAAGACTTATGAGACCATGTCTCGGGACACAATTCTTAATGTCTCGAGACAATCTAACTTCAAAGTCAAAAATACCTAAAATAGATTGAAGTCTATCTTGAGACAAGAAGCTCCCTGTCTCGAGACACATCATTAAAAATTGATAATGGAGTTTGGATTCGAGTCCCAACTCTTAAATTTACTTTGTATCACATCGTAATTCGATGAATTAAATTATTATAAATCTATAAAATTAAGATTGTGATTGAAATGAATGATTGTTTTGATATGAATGATGTTTATATTTTAAATGATATGATAAGATTAGTAAGTTAGCCTGAGTTGCTTCGGCAACATAATATGACATCACGCACTTGAATCCAACGATTGAGTCGGGTATGAGGTGTTGCACCTTCCTCCCTTAGCCAACAACTAGTAGAAGCCATTGTACACTAGATAATTTCCTTAAGTAAAATACCTCATTCCATAACTAGCATCTTATTTTTATGATTAATTTTAATCATATAGAAACTTTCATCATGGCCAAGTTGTCCACACAAAAAACAATAAAGCGTAGGATGTTCATATTGGAAATGAGCATAAAGCTAAAATTTTTGTGTCCACACAAAAAACAATAAAGCGTAAGATGTTCATATTGGAAATGAGCATAAAGCTAAAATTTTTGCGAAACAACATTTTTCCATTTTTCAATGAACTACGACCATCTACTCTTAAATGACTACGCATGAAACTTTGAATTCCACGAGAAATAGACTTTTCATTAAAATCAATAAACTTTCCAATGAAATTCCTTATTGTCTTGCCATGACTTGAGACATTAAGCCAAGGGGAAGAACATGAACCTTAAGCCCAAAATCTACAAAATATAGTGGAACTTGCAAATGATCCTCGCCATCTCCAATCTATAGGTTACTAGGAGGTGGTTATTGAACGTCCATGAACCCCCATTTACCACCCTAACAATATCCACCTCATAATAAATTGGAAGAGAAAATGCTTCTCACCCAAATCTGTTATAAAAACACCTAATGGATGCCAAATATTTGTCAATGTAGTGAGTATTGAATGAAAAACACTCACAGTGAAAAAGCATCCAAAGAAACAAAACTCATAACTGGAAACCAATTCATCTTCCTCCAAATTAAGTTGCCAGGTCTCTTCTTCACCACCGTTAGTAGTAAGACCAGCAATTTTGCTTTCCATAAAGAAACCAAAAAGGAAAACAAAATCCTAATCAAACCGGAGTAAATAAATGAAAAATAATATTTTTCAATAGAACATGCTACAAGAGCAGACTATATTATGTATTATGACACATCAAATACAAATATTTAATATATATATATATATAAAAGGCAAAATAATAATCTTTATCAAAATGCTAATCACAACTAAGATCCATATTGAAAATCAAATGCAAAAGCTTGGGGGTTTTATCTAGTAGGTAAACAATAAAAAAGAATACTAAATATGGTACAGACAGATAAAATTATAGATATGTAGTATAAATGTCCATAATAAAATAAAGAAACAATTTCCTTTTTCACATCAAAACAAATAGATAAAATAAAACACATTCCCTCCCTTTTCACACACTCTCCGCTCCTTCCCTCCGCCATTACTACCAAAAGCAACTGCCATCGCCACTCTTCTCTTTCCTTGATGCGCTTACTCTTTTCTTCATCTCCCTACCGGATCCCAACTCTCTTCCGACTCGCCCGATCCCACCGCCCAGTCTGCTCATCGCCACCTCCACCTACTTGGAGATCGTCAAATCCAATGGCGATCCTTCCAAAGTCCTCGGCTGCTGCTGTTATCCCCTCAGAGGAGCGTCTAGCGACAAGGTTCTGGATCAAGTATCGTAGGGAATCCGTGCTTTCTCTTTACTCGCCTTTTGCTCTTTGTTTGGCTTCTGGGTCTCTCAAGATCGACACTTTTCGTCATTATATTGCCCAAGATGTACACTTTCTCAAAGCCTTTGCTCATGCGTGAGTCCTTTTTTTTTCGCTTTGTTTTTATTTAACCTTTTTGATGGATTTTTCAGTCTGGGTTTTATTTGTTTTGGCGAATGTGTTTTTGGGTTTATATGCTTTTTTTTTTCTCTTTTTTGTTTGATTTATTTGCTTATTTTGTATTATTGTATAGTTGCTTATATAAGAAGATGGAAGGGAATTGAAATCACAATCTTAGATTTTGTTTATGGAGATTGATTTTTGCCCGTGTTTAGATGCATCGAATTGAAAATTGACGAAAATTGAAGAATAGGCATAACCATTTTATCCTTTGGTATTGTCCAATTGGTGCATGCTTCTGCATCCTTGCTGGTATTCTGTTTAAAGGAAATGATCATGGTTTTTGCTTCGACTTGTTGGGCTGCGAAAAGTGAGAATTTGAGATCGAGATCATCCTTTTTTTGCAACTCTGTTGATGTCTGAGAGTTAAATTTCTATAATGAGATTGTTATAGCTAACTTCAACCCGCTTCCTAGTTTTGGTTGCTGAGAAAGTGTAGGAGAAGAAGATGAATGAAACTTCAATTTCTAATTACCACTTGGTTGCTTAAGTAATTATTCCGATGTTTATTTTCTTTTCTTTGTGTCAACTTTCTTAGCAACCAATTGGTGGGTTATATGGTTATTATTTGGGGAAAAAGTAATTACATGGCTTGAGGTGAGTTTCAGTTTCCAGAATTTAAATTGACATGTAGTGGTAAGTTAAAAGAATATCTTTGTTCTCTTAGCTAGTTTTAGTTAGAACTGCCTTGTGTTGTTTTTATGTAGGTCCGTAATTGATTTCTTGTTTTTTCTGATCTGGGTTGTAGATATGAATTGGCAGAAGACTGTGCTGATGATGATGATGCTAAGTTAGCGATCTCAGAGTTAAGGAAGGGTATCTTAGAGGAGCTAAAAATGCATAATTCTTTTGTACAGGTATGGTAAAAGGATTCTTCTTTTCCATTGCTTAGTACATGCTCAATTATTGGAAAGTGAAGATAAAAAATGGAAATTTAATCTCATCCTTTGCCATTGCTTAGAGATTTTAGAAAACATCTGATCACCAAGTATTTGAAATATTGGTGTCTAGGAGATGCCAACATAGGTCCAACTGGCATATGATATCATCTCCAATAGAACTTTATGCATGAGTTTTTGTACATTGCTTGGAAGTCTTTTTCCTTTTGATTCTTTCTTTCTGACGATATAGATGGCTAGCGTGTGAAATGTGCAGTTTTCTACATGGATAACAATTTCCAATTGGATGAGGGTTGGACTTTGATATTATAATTCCAGTAATCCATCAGTCAGAGAAATCTTATAAAGAGACTTGAGGAATTAATCATACTTTTTAATTGAATAATTACTATCTGCTTTGTTAGCTCTCTAAGATGGGTCACTTATTGGTCTGAATTACTATCTTATAACAAATTGTAAGGCTTCTTAGCTCTCTAAGATAGGTTACTTAATAATCTGAGTGTCTCTTTAGTTCTTGTCTTGTTAAGGGTATCTTATTGGTCTGAATGCTGGAGTTCTGCAGGAATGGGGTTCTGACTGTGTCAACGAGAGCCCTGTCAATTCTGCAACTCTGAAGTATACAGAATTCTTGCTGGCAACAGCTTCTGGGAAGGTTGAAGGACTAAAAGCTCCAGGAAAACTCGCCACTCCATTTGAGAAAACAAAAATTGCAGCTTACACTCTAGGTGCCATGACGCCTTGCATGAGGCTGTATGCCTTCTTGGGCAAGGAGTTCCAGAGACTTCTAGAACCCAATGAGCACAACCACCCATACAAAAAGTGGATTGAGAATTATTCTTCTGAAAGTTTTCAGGTATGGTATTGATTGCATTCCTTGTTTTTAGTGGTCAACTTGATTGTAGGCTCAGAGCTCAAATCTTTAAATAAATTGCCCTTCAAATCCCACAGCTCAACTATTGATTCTTTGAATTTAGGCATCAGCTGTGCAAACCGAAGACTTGCTGGATAAACTTAGTGTCCCTTTGACTGGCGAGGAACTAAACATCATTGAGAAACTTTACCACCAAGCAATGAAACTTGAAATAGAGTTCTTCTATAGTCAACCTCTTACTCAGCCTACTATTGCTCCTCTGACTAAGCAGCATGACCCTGAACAAGATCATCTTATGATATTTTCTGATTTTGATCTTACTTGCACAGTTGTTGATTCATCTGCCATTTTGGCAGAGATAGCAATAGTAACAGCCCCAAAGTCTGATCAGAACCAACCGGCAAGTCAAATTGCTAGGATGTCATCTGCTGAGTTGAGGAACACCTGGGGTCTACTCTCCACACAATACACAGAAGAGTATGAACAATGCATAGAAAGCATTTTGCCTTCTGAGAAAGGTACAACTCTTAACTATGTGTAATCTTCAAAAAAAGTGTCTGGATAACATTGAAATTAGTTTCTTTATATTGATTTTATACTTCCTATGGTTTTACAGTGGAGTTCAACTATGAAACTTTGCATAAAGCACTTGAGCAACTCTCAGACTTTGAGAAAAGGGCAAATTCTAGGGTGATTGAGTCAGGGGTACTTAAGGGTCTAAGCCTTGAAGACATTAAACGAGCCGGTCAAAGGCTGATTCTTCAAGATGGTTGCATTAGCTTCTTTCAGAAAATCACAAAGAATAAAAGTCTTAATGCCAATATCCATGTTCTTTCTTATTGTTGGTGCGGTGATCTCATCCGGACAGCTTTTTCTTCAGGTAGGTTTGTTCTCTCTCAATAGCTCTCTTTCTAAGTGTGATGTGATTCAACTATTTAATGTCTCTTGAAAACTGAATGTCTGAATTTATCCCTTGACCATTAATACTGAGAAATTTTGTTGAGACAGGAGGCGTGGATGTTTTGAACATACACGCAAATGAATTCAATTATGAAGAATCAATATCCACAGGCGAAATTGTTTGGAAAGTACAGTCCCCTATCGACAAGATTCAAGCTTTCAATGATATCTTACAAGATTGTAGCAATGAGAGAAAGAAGTTGAGTGTTTACATAGGAGACTCAGTAGGGGATCTGCTGTGTCTGGTGAAGGCAGATATAGGGATTGTGATAGGATCAAGTTCAAGCCTAAGGAAAGTTGGGAGTCAATATGGTGTTTCATTTGTGCCATTGTTCCCAGGCTTGGTTAAGAAACAGAAGGAATTTGGTGAAGGAAGAAGCCCTAGTATTTGGAAGGGGCAATCTGGAATTCTTTACACTGCTTCTAGTTGGGATGATATTCACGCCTTCATTTTGGGGTGGTAGAATTTATTATTTTATTCTTATTATTATCATCTTGTTATTAGTTTAGGACAAGTGAAGCAATTATTTTCTTTTCTTTTATACAAGTGACTGATTTACAATCAGAGCAAGGTGCAGCAATCCAAAATGAAAACCTGTTTGATGGTATTGGGCAGCTGCTCTTGGAATCCTTAAAAAATGACAATATTATGTAATTATTTTTTAGGTATATTTTAAAAAATTAATTACAAAAATGAAACGTGAAGGTTTTTTATTCTCGTCAAAAATATTATTGTTAGTCAACGTATCAAAATAATTTTTTTATTGCAAGTAGTATCTCATTTTAACTTCGATTAGTGTATTATTTTCATAGAAAAAGCATCAAATGACCATATATTACGTTTGTAGGTTTAGTATGCAGTGTATAACATTTGTGGGTATTGTATACATTGTACGGTATATAATTAAAATTTTAAACATGTTGTCGATTGAGTTTTAATTCGATTATTAGTACAAAAAGACATGAATTTTAATGTACTAAAACGCATTATTGTACCTATAATGAAATTAATGTTTACTAAATATTTAAACACATTTAATAAGAGCATTATCTTTTATCTTTTGAATGAAAATGATACTTGAAAATCCAAATATTGGGTTGGAAAAAAAGAACATAAAATTTTAATTAGTGTTACCATCAATGTTATTTAAAAGAATTATGATACAGTACCATGTTCAACCTAAGTGATTCATGCATCTATTTAAATAATAATTATGAATTTCATTGCTTACAAAAATAAAAATGTGTCTCTATTTTAATTTATTAAAATTTTATCTACATATTTTATAAAAATAAAAAAGTTAGTCTAATTAAATAATACTGTTAAACACTATCGTTAATTCATTGACTTGAAAATTAATAGCGCAACACTTTATACACTCGGAATTAGTAAAGGAATGTATCTCAAAATTATACATAAACTTTGATTCAATGTGCAATTTGATACATAAACTTTGATTTGGTGCAATTATATACACAAAAATTTATTAGTGGTTCAAATATATACATGAAACTTTAATTTCGAATTCAATCATACACATTTAAAGAAATAAATACATCAATTTATTTATATATTGGATAAATATAATTATCTCTGTATGCAATATATAAATATAAAATGACTCTATATCAATAATTGTGTTAATAATTTGTATAAATTTGAAATTTATCTCATTTGCAAATAAGTAATTTAACTATTTATATGCAACAAGTTAGTTGTTAAGTATGACTCCTATTTCAATCAAATTTGAGAAATAATTTTCCAGTTAAACTTTGTTTATTTGTTTCAATCAAACTCTGATTAGTCTAAATTATTTTATTATTTAACCTATGAATTTAGCCTATAAATAGGCTCTTTTACATCCTTAGAAAAAATACTCATTAGAGATTAAAACTCATAACACTTTTGGAGAATTTTTGTGTTTATATTTTGAGGGTTCTTTGTTCTTCGGGTTTTGGGGTATAGTTTTTATCTCCATCTTTGTACTCTTCGATATTTTTCCATTATAGTAAAATTATCTTTGCCTATGGTTTTTTATCCTCTTTGGAGGGTGTTTTCCACGTTAATTTTGTGTGTTCAATTTCTTCCGTTATTTTTATTTATTCATTACTTAATCGAATTTATCCCAACAAGTGGTATCAGAGCTAGTTCAATTTTTGTAGATCAGTCTGTTCAGAGATGTCAGCAATAAGGTTTGAAATTGAGAAATTCGATGGTGTCACAATTTTCAATCTGTAGCAAGTTCGGATGATGACAATTCTATTTCAAACCGACTTAAAAAATGTTGTTATCGGGAAAAAACCTGAGAATCCAAATCAAACAAAATGGGAAGAGCTTGATGAAAAGGTCTTATCCGCAATCTAGTTATGCCTCACGTATACGGTATGGCATGAGGTATTGATAGAGAAGACCTCATCCGCCTTGTGGAAAAGGTTAGAAACTCTTTATGCGGCTAAGTCTCTAGCTAACCGTCTAGTGTTGAAACAACGTCTATTTACATTTCACATGAACGAATGTGAGCTTCTTAGAGATCACATCGGTCAATTCATTACTTTTTAAAATGATTTAAAGAACATTGAAGTTCAGATTGACAATGAAGATCAACCTATGCTATTATTGTGCTATTTACCCCCTTCATACAAATCTTTCAGAGAGACCCTGATTTATGGCATAGATATACTCTCATTCGAAGATGTAAAGGGTCATTTGTTGAGTAGAGACAAACTTGACAATTAGTTTGGTTCGGATAACAAGGCAGATAGGCAAGCTTCCATTTTGGTAGCATAAAAGAAGTGAGACAAAAGGTGTTGCTATTGTAAAAAGTTAAGTCACATCAAAGTAGATTGTTATAAACTGCGAATCAAAGAGTTGCTGAGAGTAACGAGGAAGATGTAGCTGGTGCTAATTTGACAGATGAAAGCGGTGATGATTTCTTGTTAGTATCAACGAGCGATAACTCCAAGCTTACATCCAAGTGGATCCTAGATTTAGGATGTTCTTTCCACATGTGTCCCAATAAAGAATGGTTCTTCACATACAGTTCGGTTAAAGGTGGAGTTGTGCACATGGGAAACGATTCATCTAGTAGGGTAATTGGTATTGGTACTATTAAAATTAGGATGCACGATGAAACAATTAAGACAGTTTCAGATGTCAGGTATGTACCTGATTTACAAAAGAATCTCATCTCCTTGAGCATTTTAGACTTGGAAGGATGCATAATCAACAACAAGTCGAGTGGCATTAAGGTATCTCTTGTAGCTTTCGTTTTGTTAAAAGGTAAAAGGACTAGCAATCTTTATGTTTTGGAAGGTTCTATAGTGACCGGTAAAATTGGACGTCCCTCGTCTGTTACGGAGTCGAAGTCAACTCATTTGGAGCGGAGGCAACTTGGTCATAGGAGGGAAAAATATATGACTGTTTCATTGAAGAGAGGTTCTCTTTCGGATGCAGGCTTTGAAAAGCTAGGGCATTGTGCTCAGACTCATGTTAGTTTTGATTTGGCAGTGTACAAGTCAAGGGCTAGAATTTTTCCAGTTTCTAAGCACAGATTTGACTCAGTTAATTCCCTGCATAGTTCAATATAGACTCGTGGTGGGCTTTGGCAAAAATGACATTGTGGAAATATGAGTCAGGGTGGAAATTTATTAAGTATGACTCCTATTTCAGTCAAATTTGAGAAATAATCTTCCAATTAAATTATGTTTATTTGTTTCAATCAAACTCTGATTAGATTAGATTATTTTATTATTATTTAACCTATGAATTTAGCCTATAAATAGGCTCTTTTACATCCTTAAAAAAACCTCGTTAAAGATTAGAACTCATAACACTTTTGGAGAATTTTTGTGTTTACGTTTTGAGGGTTCTTTGTTCTTCGGGTTTCGAGATTTAGTTTTTATCTCCATCTTTATACTCTTCAGTCTTTTGCCATTATAGTAAAATTATATTTGCCCGTGGTTTTTTATCCTCTTTGGAGGGGTTTTTCCACGTTAAATTTATGTGTTCAATTTCTCAATTTCTTTCTTTATTTTTACTTGATCGTTGCTTAATCGGATAGATCTCCAACATTAGTAAAAATTAAAACTTCTAAGTTTATGAGTTTACGAATAGCTAGAGTAACTTCTTAATGTTAGTAAAGTATAATGATAAAATTATGACAAATTATACTAGAACTAATTTCTCAATTTTATAAAGTAGAAGGATGAAATTCATAATTAAATATTTAAAAGAGGTAAAATCTAATTATTTTTTAAGTAAACTACATTACTAATCACCCAAATATTAATGTGTTTCTGTTTTGGTTATTGAACTCCAAAAATTTTCAAGTTCGTCACTAGCGGTATTAACAATGAATATTTTGCAATGATGCTTGAACCGGACCGACTGATTGGATCAATCCAAATAATGACTTTGAACTGGTTAGATTGGAAACCGGTACGGACTGGTTGAATCGGCAGTTAAGCTGGATTGTTTTTAATTTTCTTTTTGAATTTTCAATGATATTTTAATCAAATTGGTTAGACCATTCAAGAACCAATAATCTGTTAAATCATTAACGAAAGGTTGACATGGTTCTTTAATTGGTATAATCCAAATTTAACCCTCAAAGTTTGCATATTTTATTAATTTGATCTCAGTTCTAAAAATTTTAACCCTAAATATGTACACATTCGTTGAATTTAGTCATGACCCAAACTATTCAAAATCACTTAAAACATTCAAAAATAGAAAGAAATTAAAAATGATAAATATTCAATAATAAATAAAAATTCAAAATTTATTCTTCAAAGTTTCAGACTTTCTTTCAACAATTTCTATGACCCACTGAAGGTCCAAATATAAAAGAAGCATCTCTCTTTTCCCTCTCTAATTCTTGCTTGAGCTAGCTTTCCTCTTCTGTTTTAGGAAACATAAGCCCTTCAAGCAATAAAAACAATATATAATATTCGAAGGCTCAATAATGGACGAGTAAAAACATTCCCTTTTTTTTCACTAGAAAGTTTCATTTTTATTTCAAAATCTTTCACTTTCAAAAAGTAAATCCATTTGACTTCCACATCAACTTCTTATTTAACCACATCAAGCATTTATATAGAAACATCCAAATGACCACCCTTTTGAAGGGCCTCAAACTGATTTTTCCTAAAGTCATCCAATAGTTTCGACTTAGCCACGCAGAGCTTGCTGGTAGGCAAGGACCATGTTGTGAAAAGTCCCTAACAAATCTATGCTCCACCAGAATTTACTTCTCTTGATTCATCCCAAGCTTACTCGATTTCCTTAACAACAAATGTTCAATCCTCAAGCCTTACCTCTTTCTCAAACTAAGTAGTCCTGTTAGAATAGAAAACAAAGAATTGTTTTTCAATCTAAGAACCACTTTACAAAATGGAATACTATGGCTATTTAACACAGCCATGTACTCATACCAGAAATACTAGAAACAACTACTTAGCCTAATAACTAAGCAACTTCTTTAACAAACTATAACAATAACAACAGTAACAATTGGTTTTAATACTCATAACATTCCCCATGCTTGGTGACTTTTTTTCTCCCTGTAACTTTATGACTTCTGGTAAGGACTTTAAGCTGACTTCTATACTTTATGAACAACCTTACGGATAATGGTTTAGTAAAGATATCTACAATATGATCTTGACTAGAAACTTGACCAACCTGGAGTGAACCAGCTACAACTCTCTCCCTAACAAAGAATAGATCCAACATGACATGCTTGAATTTGGAATGCAAAACAAAATTCCCTACAATTGTAATAGTTGTTGAACTATCACACCATACCAAAGCTTTGCTCTTAACTGGTACATATAATTCAAAAAACAAATACTAGAGCCAAATCATTTCTGTTGTGACATGTGCGAGGCTTCTATACTCAGCCTCAACTGTGGACCACGATACTACTTGTTGTTTTCTTGAACTCCAGGAAACTGGATTCCCTCCAGAAACACACAATACCCTGACATGAATCTTCAATCATCAACATATGAACCCCAATTTGCATATGAATATCCTTTAAGAAAAAACTTCAAAGCTCGAGTGAAACACAACCCATGATCCAAGGTATCCTGCAAATAACACAAGATCCTCTTAACAGCTTTAAAATAGAAATCCAGCAGTTTGTGCATAAACTGACACGCTTTATTTGCAGAGAAGGCAATGTCTAGCCTCATGATCACAATATTGTAAAGTGCCCACTATACTCCTGTATAGAGTTTCATATTCAACAAGACTTCTTACTTGAGTTGACAAATTGCATATAGTCACCGTTGGCATAAGAGATCCTTTCGACTTATCCATGGATGCCCTTCGAAGTAGATCAAGTGTAACACCCCTTAACCCCAAACTGTCCCCGAAATAGGGTTACGGAGTATTACCGGACCTATCAGACATTTACAATTAATATACACATAAATACCAACACAACCAGATACACTCATAATTTGCCAAATTTAAACATTTACATATTATTTAATGTTTAAATTTATTCAAATATCAAATATCATCAAATAAATCAATTTCATACATGTATTGTTTCGTCCCTTCTATCATCAAATAAATCAATTTCATACATGTATTCTCTGTTTCGTCCCTTCTATTCTTTTATTCAAATATCATCGAAATTTATCTGAAAGAGGTGGGGGTACAAAAATCTCACTGTTTCTCTCGGTTCCCGTATTGTTTCCTCAATGTTAAGGCTTCACTTACTCAAGCGAGTATCTCAACAAGTTTTTTTTTCTCCATACGATAAATCATATCAAATCTCATTATCCTTGTTCGAGATAACATGTAAGAGATCTGATTTGCATCATCTGAACATCATATCCTGAAAAATCCCATAAATTTTTCGTGACTTTAGAGGCTAAACCATCTAATATATTTCCAGTCCGATCTTTCACAAATTCACGTAGCCCAACAGTACGAGAATTCAATATCCCTATGTTTCAAATTCACATATGATTTTTGTCTGTCAAACTGTTTCAGTCTATCTCGAATCACTTTCATTCAATTTTCATATAGAATTTCCGACAATCAAATACTGTTTTTAAACTATCTCGAATTATTTTCATTTTTCTTTACTTTCACGAATCAACCAGCTCCGCATATTCTTTTCTCACAGTATTCAATCAGATCTCATGCAGTTTTATATTCATAATCATTCAGAACTTTATACAGTGCCGAAAACTGTTATCATGTACCCAGAACTTCTTGTACTTGTTCTATAATCAGAGTATAAACCACGTATCTCAATAAAAAATAATAGAAACCACCATACCATGTAATCTGATAATATCAGAAACCTATATTTTAGACAATTATTAAGTAGGAAATGTATTCATACCTGAATAGAATATGCAGACTTTGCCATACCTTCAACGATTATTCAAATATCGTCTTTCTTTTTCGAAGATCGAGATAATTCCAATTCAAACCCATAAAAATTATATCCCATTTCCATTCTAATATCCTTTCTAGCTGTAACAGTTCTGAAGGTATCTGTATCTAATATAAACATTTATATACAATTTCAAAGTATTGCTTTTCTTTCCCAGTCTTCAACACATCTGCCTCAAATCACTGTACATCTTATTTCTTCCAGAATGCATAGACATAGTATTGCTATAAATTTCATACAAATTCTTCTGTCTAAGCTCTGAATTCTTCAATACAACTTCTATTTCTAAATAGCAGACAATCATCAAATTCAATCTGAAATTTTCAATCAAAATCATTTGTTCACTATACCCATTTAACCAGTAACTCATTATCACATTTTTGAACTTTGCAGACCTGCTGTAGAGAAGTAAGTTTAACCTTTATTTCAACTAGAATTGAGCGATCATTAGATAATGACAATCGAGTGTTCATAGCTCATAACACAAAGCAAAACTTTCAATTCTGAGTATTCATAACTCCATTTGCTTTTCCTAGATGATATTCAATTATCAGATCATGATCCTTTAGTGCAAAGACAATAGCTACCACTTCCGAATCATGTATCAAATAATTATTCACATATAATTCTAACTTTCTAAAACATAATTCATTAGCTTTCTTTCTTGCATCAAAACACTGTTATCTCTGCAAATCACAAGTTCCTTCACTGGATTTCAGACTAAACCAAAACTAATGCTTCAGTTAACTGAGCTTTCAACTAATCAGAACCTTGCTAACGTCTATCAGATCATTCCAATTCCACATCTACCACAACCTACTAGCCTACGTCATTCAGGTAAAGGCATTACTTCCCAAGTTTGATTAGTGATCAAGGCATTATATTCCTTCTATGCAGTCTCTGTCCAAGCAGCACTCTTGAAAGATTCTTCAATCGACATTGGTTCCTTCTCAGTCAAAATGATGAGAACACTTAAGGCTTGAATATTCCAATATTCGATCAAGTTTGTATGGGATACAAATTGAAAAAGGTATGTAAAGGTGAGACCTGGAGCACCCCTAACCCTTTACCATAGTCGAATTTGGGTTACAGAGTATTACGAAGAATTTTCCATCAATTATCCTTAATTACAAATCTTTATTCCAATATAAATATCAATAAACAAATCACATTCAATTTAAGCCAAACATGCATCTATGGGCCTTGAATCGAACTTACGAAGCCCTAAAAATAATTTGGAATTATTCTAATGTCAATTTGAAACAAACTGAAAAAGTTATGAAGAAATTGAAAATTTTGGAAACAAGGGTCACAAGGCCATGTGGCTAGGCTGTGTGGTAAAAAACATGGCTGTGTGTCTAACACACACACCCTTTTGTCTAATCCACATGTCCGTATTCTCAACCCGTGTAACTCACTGACTAGGGCCACACGGCCGTGTCCCAGCTTGTGTGTCCGCCCGTGTGTGTATTCGAAATAGGGTCGTACAGTAGTGTCTCAAACCATGTAACTCATAGTTTTGAAACACACGACCGTGTTGCAGGTCGTGTGTCGGACTGTGTGAAACCTGTACCTAAAACTTAAAAGACACACGGCCATGCAAATAGACCGTATGTGACACACGGCTGTGTGACAGCCCGTGCCTCTGGCCATGTATACCAAAATGTACCTTAAAAGTCAAGTTTACCAAAAATGTTTTCTTGTGCCTCAAGCATACCATTAGCCAATCCTTAGACCTATTCAATAGTTATTTAAACAAAACCTAAACAAGCCAAAGTCACACATACACAACCTATTTCCATCAACCAACCAATGTACCCTCATTGGTACTACATGTAATTATTCAATCAAACCCAAACACCAACAAATTCCATATATCAATTATTGCTAATTATATATGTATATAACACATCATATTTCTATATATGAATACCAAATTATCAAACACACCATACCAACATGAAAATGACCATTTCCAACTTACTAGTTCAACTACATACTATATCATAATACCACAAGACCTTTTAGTTACATGCCACTTTTAACAAACTCAAAATGCACAAAATAACTACCAAGTATGGATGATAGTATGTGAAATCTCGAACTGATCCAACCGACAAAATTCCAAAAGACCTATAAAAATGAAATTAACCAAATAAGCTTAACATAGCTTAGTAAGTTCGGGTATTTAACCTAATTACTTCACAGCTCAATTCAAAGTTTTATAAAACATCAATAAACTAAACAACTTGATTCACCGACACAAAGTCTGCTAGGCGCTAAGCTCGATAAGTTCACCGGCGAAAAGCCTGCTAGGCACAAAGCTCGATAATCACACTGACATTTAGCCTACTAAGCACTAAGCTTGATAGATTCACCGGCACAAAGCCTGCTAGGCACAAAGCCTGATAAGTTCACCGACACAAAGCCTGCTAAGCACTGATAAATTCACTGGCACAAAGCCCAATAACTACACCGGCACAAAACCTACTAAGCACTAAGTTTTATAAATTCACCGACATGAAGCCTGTTAAGCACTAAGCTTGATAAATTCATCGGCATGAAGCCTGCTAGGCACAAAGCCCGATAATTTCATCACATACCAAATACTCAGTGAAATTCTTCACAATCAATATACAATAATACAACATCAAAATTAAAAGAATTAACCATAATTTACATAATATGAACTTACCTCGATTCCTATGATTTCAAAAACAAAGTTGAAGATTAGTCTAAGACTTTAGCTTTTCGCTGATTTATGTCTTGTTGTTGCTTGTCTTGATCTAAATGATAAATTAACTTAATTAAATGTTTCCAACAACTTCAAATGTTAGATTAAAACCTATAATCCATGTTTAATATAATTTTTCAACATCACTCCCAAATATTTCAGGTTTTAAACAATTTAGTTCTAAATTTCGAAATTAACAAAGATATGATTTTTACTCTCTAGACATACTAACCGAACTTCCTATGCACCCATAACAGCCCATTTAAATAATCAATTCACAATGTTACCATGAAAATTTACTATTTCATAAATAAGTCTCTAAATCACATAATTACTAAATAATACTTGACAAAACTTGTATATTTAACAACTCAACTTAATAATATATTATCTAAATTCAAAACACATTCAAACCCTAACATGGCAAGTTCATAAACTTTTAACAACTTAACAAATTAATCCTTGGGCTAAGTAAACTAAGTTGAAATGAACTCAAAAGTGTAAAAATCATCCAAAATAAAGTTCAAATACATACCATGCACTCAATTTTTTGCTTAATTGAAACTCCATCTTCTTACAACAATGGCATTTCGGTTCAATAAAGAAAATAAGGAAGATGACACATTTTGTTTTTCTAATTTTTTTTATTTAACTATTACTTTAATTCTTACAAAAATAACCTTTGAAAACAATTATAAATACATTAAAATCTATCCATAAACCTTCACTAGCATGTCACATGATATAATTACTACTAAAGTTCCTTAGTTTACCTTTTAAAAGCTAATTGGCCCATTTAACAAAGAGAAACAAACTTTTACTCTTTTTTCAATTTAATCCTTTTCAGTTAATTAACCATTTAAACTTCACAATTTCTAAATGAAAAGTTAATACAACTTTAATGTAACCATATAGACATTAAATAAACATTAAAATATTGGCTCACTCATTGGAATCGTGGTCCCGAAACCACTGTTTCCGACACCACTGAAAATGGGCTGTTACAAAACCAACCTTTTAAAACTTTCAAGTGGAGTAGGATCAGTATTATTAATACAGGCCACTTATGATGGTCCTATAATTTGACCGTCAGTAGAAGATCTAGACACAACATCCCTTGCTGAAGAATGGCTTACTACAGAAGAAACCCGTGGTGGACTTGCCAAAGAAAAGACCTTAGCTGAAATTGATGAGGGATTTGGGTCACGTTCACGATACCTAGGCATAGTAGCCACAACCACAGGCGCATACGATTGCTAATGCGATGCATTATGGAGCCCAATCGAGACTGTGATGAATAACCCCAACTAAAAGGAAAATTGTACAAATCAAATACAACATGTCGAAAAACAAATACTCGACCTTCTTCAACAAGACACTTGTAGCCTTTTTTATTTGCACCACACCAAGAAAAACACACTACTTCGATCGAAATTGAAGTTTATGTCGATTGAAAGGCCTCAAATAAGGGAAACAAGCACACCCAAACACTTTAAGCTATGAATAAATAGATTTTGCTCTGTAAAGCTTCTCATAAGGAGTACATCCTTCCAAAACAGTAATAGGCATGTGAGCTTCTCACAAGTTAGAAAGTTTGTCATAAGGAAATTCCAAAACAGATTTGGCTCTGTAAAGCTTCTCATAAGGAGTTACCTATTTTGGAAGGAAAAGTTCATAAGGAGTACATCCTCATGTGAGCTTCTCATAACCTGTGAATAAACAGATTTGGCTTTGTAAAGCTTCTCACAAGTTACCTATTTACCAGATGAGCAACATGAGAAAAGGCATGTAACCAAAATTCCAAAGGCATAAACATCTAAGCTAAGAGAGTGAGTCTCATGTCAACAACATGCCTATGCTTCCTTTCAGCTACTCTATTCTGCTCAGAAGTATGTGGGCATGTGACCCTGTGCTGAACACCAAATTGGAGAGCTCTTTTGAGAGAGAACGATACTCACTTCCCCAGTCACTTTGAAGCGTTTTGATAGAATATCCAAACTGAACCTGAACAAACTTCTGGAAATGAAGAAAACAACTTAAAACTTAAGATTTATTCTTGAGAAAATACAACCAGGTATATCAGCTGTACATGTCAATAAAAGGAACATAATGGAGAAAACCATCTGATCGTGCGTGTGTTGGTCCCCAAACATCCTATACAACTAATTCAAAAGGTAAAGTATACACTGTTTTGGAAGAACCAAAAGGTAACTTGTGAGCTTTTCCTAGTTGACAAGCTGAAAATGTAACACCTCAAACTTGTATCCATCGCCGGAGTAGGGTTACGGAATATTACCAACCAATCAAAGCATTTAACAACCAATTCATAAGTAATTATAAGCATATTCTAATTCAATCATTAAAATGTGAATTGTCCCTAATCGAGCTTTAAAGTTCCTTTAAAAACATTTTGGGACTAATAGAAATCATTTGAAAAGTTAAAAAACTCGCAATTTTTTTTTGAATTAAATACCAGCTAACTGAATCTATACATCACCTAGGCAGTTCCTTAATCACCAAAATTTACAGTTTTAACCATGCTATTTTAATTTTATAACACCCAACTTCTTAAAGATAAATACTAGCAAAATCATTACACAAAAACTATTTTTATCCACCTCCTTATCCAAATTCCCAGCTAATCGTACATATACAACTCTCAAATAGCCCCCCTCCCCCAAACCTTGGCAATTTATTAATTAACACCATGTTATTCTAGATTTAAAATATCTAACTCACTGGGGATTAATACAAACAACAATTACTACATAAAATAGCTAAATTACTCAAAAAAAATTAGTCATTCATCTACATTTTTCTAGCACAACGAAACACCTCAAAAACCAGTCCCTAAATTTATTATAATTTAACAATATAATCCCTTTATTAGTTGGGCCTAACATCAATGGTTCCAAAAATACAAAATTTACCAAAAATGAAGACTAAAAAAAATTTTTTTACATGCATTCAAAGTTAATAACAAAATAGCAAAGCTTTCTCCAAAGCTTTCCATGGTTTTCGGCAACAACAAGAAAGAAGAAAAGCAACAGAATTTCACCCCCTTTATCTCCTTTTCACCTACTATATCTTTTATCTCTTATTATTATATTCTTTAACTTTATTTCTTTTCTAATATGTTATATTTATATAATACTAATAAAATAGATTAAACCATCTACTATCCATAACTCATCAAATTAATGGACTAATTTTTAAATAGTCCCTTATTCTAATCCCACTTTGAAATTTAATACTAATTACTAATTTATCACCTATTTAAGTTAATCATTGTACTCAATTAAACCCTAATAATTAAAATTATCAAATTGTCCTTCTACTCGTTTCTAAAATGACTCTATAAATATTTATCTCAATTTCATATACCATTCAATTCAATACATTTAGCTACTTATTTAAACTTTTACACATTTGCCCAAAAACATTTACATCCTATACAATTTAATCCATCATCTCAACCAAGTTAATTCCACAATTAACATATAACCCACTATTAACGATTACTTAACCCTTAATATACAACCTGTATATATATATCTTTAATTTATAATAAAATCCTTCTCATTTATAATTTACTCAATTAAATTCTTAATTTTTAAATGTAGTAAAATTTTACTCTATAAAATAACACAAATTCAACATCAAGCACCCAAACAAAACTCTTTCAAATAAAAGAATTCAAAATATCTCAATGACATAATTTTTTTTATACATTGATAATTTCACATAAATAAAAAATTTAACCCCCATACTTTCAAAATTTTCCATAATAATCCTCAATGTACAATTTCATGAATTGACTTTACAAATCATCTCACTTCACTTCCAGTTTTAAAAATCTACCAAAATAATATTAAGAACTTAGATTTTCTACCATAGTAATTTCTATTAACTACAATCATTCCACAAATTTCAACATGGGTATGCTAGTTCATAATCCTAAGGTCCCAAAAATATAAATTATAAGCAAAAAGGATCAAAACATACCAACTAATTTGAGCTTCAAACTAAAACAATGGCCGAATATGTTTTCTTCTTTCCCCCAAATCGACATGCATTGAAAATGAAGCTTAAAACTCATTCCCTCTCTCCATTAAGCTATTTGTTTCTTTTTATTTTATTTTATTTTATAAACAAAATAATAAATATTATATAACTACCATACTATTCATGATGATGCTCATACATTTCCACTATCATTATTTATCAAATTGGTCTATTTATTTAATGAGTCCTTCAATATAGATTCACCTTATAATTTAGTATTAATTCTTACTTTTATCACTTATTTGATTTAGTCCCTTTTATTTTAATTAAACACTCTTTCTTCAAAATTACATAACCAAAAATTTAATTCACTTCTAATATAACTCTGCAAATATTTTTATTAAATATTTACGAGTCTGATTTAGGGAAACGATGTCTCGATATCTCAATTTCTAAAAATATCGACTTTAGAACTGATACACTTGTATCTTTTCTAACATTCCAATAATTAAAATTATTAGACCAACTTCAATATAATACTGTAATATCCTCACAAATATTAATAACTAATATTCACTGATCCTATCATAAGAAACAGTATTCTGAAACCACCGTTTCTGAATTCATTGACTTTTGGGTCGTTACGTGACTTTTGGGTCGTTACGGAACACACATGAGGCAATTTGTTATTACTAAAAATAACATTACAATCACGTAAAACACGACCAAGAGTGCTATTGCAAGGATGATCAAGTCGTTTAAGCCACGATTCAGTAGAAGTTCCTTGCTGATCATTGCAAACAAGTTTTGATGCTGACCCTCATGTGCTAATAGCTACACCAGCAGCTTAGTTGGAAGTTGTACAAGAAACATCAAATCTGTAGAGTCCATCATGCATGTGGCCCACTAGCAGTGTTTTCCCTGTCTGAATATCCTTTACAAAATAAAGAAATGGATGAAACTTAAAATAAACCCCATGGTCTTTTGCAAACTATCCTACTAATAGCAAATTTTTACAAACAGTTGGTACATGAAGCATATTCCTGAGTTGCAAAATCCTAGTACCAGCCACTAGAGCAGAAGGCCCTATGGTAGCTATAGATACTATTTCACCATTTTCCATAGACACCTTACTTGTACCTGCATAGGTTGATGTATTCGTGAGAGTAGCCATGTGATAAGTAATGTGATTAGTTGCTTCTGAATCAAGATACCAGGTTTGATCTACATTGGTAGAAGACGAGCCTCGAAGATTGCTTTGAATTGACTGAAATGGAGTTTGTGAAGATGAAACATTTGATCCATAACAATCGGGCATGGTGGAACAATGAGGTAGGTGCTTGAGTAGCACATCTTTATCCATTAAAGTGATGATAATTGACTAACATCGAAGAACCTTGATCAACGCAAAAAAAATTCTCATCAAATTTGTAATAGCAATTTTGAACCACATGACTAACTTTGCCACACAATTGACATTGTGGCCAAGAACAAGACCAACTACAACCAGTACCGCGAGTTTTGACACGAGACCAACCTCTCCCATGCCTTCTATGTCTATGCTTGAACTCTTGAGGATAACTCCTGGAATCTTCAATTTGTTTTGTTCAAATTGCACCATCTTGTTTCATGTGAGATGCCAAATTTGCCTGCATAGGGACTTTAGCACTGTCTTACTTCACAACAAGAAGCATCTCAGTCAGCAAATCAAGTGACACCGAAGTTGCTGAAACAAACACACGAATAGGTTCATACTAGAAATAACAAAAACAACTACTTAGCTTAACAACTAAGAAAGTTCTTTAACCAAATATAACAATAACAATAGTAACCATTGGTTTTAATACTCATAACAAGTTCGGGCAGTCTAGTCTGGTCCAGGGCATTGAGGGGAAAAAGGTTTTGAAACACCTCGAGGAAAGCAACCTCATTCCTTTGATGATAAAGAATAAGGAAGCCTATCAAAATCCACCGAAGATCCAAAAAGCTACCCAGGTGCCACCCCATAATAGTTCAAGACCTCACAAATAAATTCGAGGGGTGGCAGATGAAAACTAGCTTCTAAAGTGTAAAGTGGCAAGACTCGGCTTCCCACCACCGTACTCTAGTCCACTCATGGTGCTTAACTCGTTCTCCCCACTCTAAACTCAAACTCATAGTTGTTCATTTGTAACCTTCTACATAAGAACAATTTTCACATCTCGTTAACCTCAATGGTGTGATACAGAGCTAAAACTTTAGTTTAGAAAATCGCACGGCCTTAGGCGATTTCTTGGGTTCAAATCCGCCTAAGTTAGCCTAATTCTTGAAAAATAATTTCTAATACACCGAAGCAAAGAGGAAGCAAACTAAAAAAACGACACGAACGAACAAAAAAGCCACAAGAAAAATAGCGCACATCAAGTATTTGAGTAAATGCTTTCAAAAGTATTATATTACTTTGAAGATTTACAACTGAATGATTACAAATGAAGGGGAATGTCTCTATTTATAGTTGTGCTCCCCCAGACCTATGGTACAGATTGAATTACATCAGCGGTTGAGATTTGTGCCTATCTACAAAATGAGAGTCCTAAGAGATTTAAACTCTATACAACTTTCTCCTTTAGGATTTACAATAATTACTTTGATAACTCTAGTTTTACTGGAATGTTTCACTGAACCGCCAAGGCTTCAAGTAGATGAGATTCTCCATGTGTTCCACGAATCGAGCTAGTTCAAATGGGTCAAATGAGCCCCATTTCATCTTTTGAATTTCATGAGACGTTCCGTGCATATTCATCAGGGCTTTAATCTGCAACTTGTGACAAGTGCACTGAGTTAGGCCACCAACATAGGGAACCTTCATTAACCTATTACTACTACCCTTCTTTTTACCCCTTCACCATTTTACTACAATAAGAAAAGGGATCACTATAAATTGATAACTTACTAAAGAATCTCCATAGAGTTAACTCGAATAACTCCAAAAAAATACGAGCCCAAACGAAGAGGAAGGGAAAAAATTGAAAAAATTAAAAAGTTTTTTAAAAAGAAAAGATTCTAAAAACTTAGCAAATTTTCTTAGATGGATAGAAGAAAACTAACAAAAAAATTTGAGCACTTTAATAAGCCTGAACACTCTAAAGAAGTTTCTAGCAAACATTTTTGCTCTAGCCAATGAAAACTAAACACTTGGCACCCTCTAGCAAAGAAACGACAAAAAATAGTTAGCAATATCTACTAGGATGTGCTGTAATGCACAATCATAGATACAAGTGTATATACTGTGCAACACACACCTCGTGTATGTCTCACACGCAAGCATTTGATGATTCAAATTTTTAAAAAATTAAATACAATACAATAATCAATATTAGACGCTTTGAATTAAAAGACACGTGGTAACGTCTCAAGGATGGTTGTTGTATAACCTTCGTTTCGACTAGGGGAAATTATTATAACCATACTCTTTGAAGATACTCCTTAGAGTACCCATTAGGCACTCACTCCTTAGAGAGGTCATCATGCACAACTCCTCGACCACACAATCACGTGGGTCTCAGGTATTAACTGCTACTCTTAACATCAACTATTGTGTCCCATCTGAAGTGATTGATAATGTGTCTAATTGCCACTTTACCTAGACCTATGGTTGCAGATGTTAAAATCGAAAGAATCAAACTGAAAGAATTTGATATAAAACTTAAAATCATAAACCAAAATCTGTCATGTCAAATCATCAAGAATAAATCAAGAACAAGACTAAATGTGAAAGCGTACCTAAATCCATTAATATCTTGAAATCTTTGAGACTTGCGGTTTCGATATTCTAAATTAACACACAAGTAATTTAAAGAAGGTAACTCTATCTTTCCTAAAGATGAGATGTCAGAAAAGTTACGCATGTGTAATTCTGATGACCCCTTCATGATAAATCCTATTATGATTATGCCATACTACCCAAAAAATAATCCCCTACACTTTGCATGTGCCTAAATTTTTATTCACAAATTCCTAGGCTAACCATAATTTCCAACTATTTGTTCTGTTGGAGGATGAAAATGGCACCTCCAGCTCCTGCAGGATTTGATTAGAAACTAGGCACTCTCTGAACACGTGTTCGACCGACTCCTCAGCCTGAAGATTTCCAAGAGTAGGCAAAAAATTATTAGCAATATCCTAGCATGTAATTTTGACTTTGGTAGCAACATCTAGGCTCCAAAGCTTTTTGTAAAAAAGGCTTCAGCATTGAATTTTGATTTGTTGCATCATTTGTTGTTGTATCATCGTTTTGTAACATGAGCCACTTGTAGCCACTCTTGGCTGAATAAACCCTAGTATTATCCCTTCGCCACACAAGCTCATCCATTCGAGCAAACTGAGAAAGTGGAATTGACACAATTCTATTAGCCTGCTCATTATCAAAGAGCATTTTTAGCACATCCATTTTCTAGGTAGTCAAATTTGCCTCGATCAAGTCTACCACTTATGTATAATTAATATTGATATCTTAACCCCTCATCCTTCCCTGCCTAGGTCCTGGCAACCATGAATTATTTCAAATATTTATCATTTTGCCACTACCCACTCTTCACCCACAGCCATCCTCTAACAACTTTCAAGCACCCCAAATGCTCCTCGAGGTATATGAAGGGTAAGACCCCAATATTGAACTCATAAAGTCACCTGTCTGATAATACTTAGCTCTCATAACATGAGCAAACAAGCTATCTGGCTTCGTTAATAATCTCTAGGCCTGTTTTGCTAATAATGATATATTAAATTTGCCTAAATCATGAAATCCAAGGCCACCATCACTTTTCAACATACATAATAGTTTCAATTGGCACCAATGTATCTCCCTCGTTGTTCTACTATTTTACCACCAGAATTTGCTCATAATGCCCTCTAATTCCCGGCACAAAGTAATCAGTAATAGAAAACACCACATAGCATATATTGGAATCGCTTGCAAAATTGATTTAATAAATACATCATTTCCTCTTGTCGAAAGAAGCCTCACATTCCAACTCTCTATGCGCCTAAGAAACCTCTCTTTAAAAGTAACGAACACTTCCTTCAAAAACAAATCTTATAAAACTAAACTTAATACTTAAAACTTAAGCAAATCTTTAAAATAATATTCAAAATATTTAAAACCAAACTTAAAAAATTTAAACCATATTTTTAATACTTAATTAAGTACCTGTAAAAATGTTTAAAATAATATTCAAAATCAAATTTTATAAAACCAAACTTAAAATTGAATACGTATTATAATTTATATGAGTTTACATTAAAATACTCAAAAATTAAATATATATCCATATCAAAAACATAATTTTGATGAATGTCCATCAAATTAATTTGACAAAAATATATAATTGAATCCATAAAAAAAAAAAATCGAAAACCTTAGAATCAATACACACAAAACTTAAAACCATAAATTTTTATAAATTCAATAATATCCATTTCACGCATTATACCCTCAGAATCATTTATATGAATATCAAAACCGATAAAAAAAATTATATATAGATTGAAAGCTTAATAATCAACAATTACTTGTATATAAAATTCGGCACAGATATGATTACACCAAAACTGTTGAAATGAAAATCTACAGCACCATTATCGGTTTTTAATTAAATAGTTTTAAAGGATAGATGGAAGGCTTCAAAACACAACATACTATTTTGATACTTCCTTGAAAACTTGACTTTTGATTTTAAATTTAAACAATAATCCAGGAGTTCCATAATTAGACGCAGAGTTAGTGAGTCCATACTGAGCTGCTTTGAAGTGATTATTCATCTTCAAATGTGAAACCAACTTCAAACATTCTTTTTGAAATATATCACTAAAGTTGGTTGTTATAAGAGAAGGTAACATCGTTATTCGTTAGCACCGAAGATCATTTATTATTATTATTAAACATGAGGATCATGTCAAACATCATACATAAATCAATCAGCAGTAGAAGATTGACTAACCTGAATAAAACACTACAATAATCCCACAACTTAATTGACATGGGGCCATGGGAAAGCACCACTAGAACTCCCCACTAGCATGCAGGCACAATATTAACTACTGAAACAAATAGAACAAGCCTACTTCTTTGACAACAAAGAGTAAATATGATATAAATGACAAAAAGGATAGGCAATAAACAGCTTGGGCACTTGAAACAAATTCAGAAGTGAAGAGCCCAACCTAAATAAAGGTCCTGATCACACACCTCAAACTTGACTTATATGCTTAAAAAACCATATGTTCAAGAACAAAGAAATAACTTGACCTGCCATCAAACTAAAGGATTATCCCCTTTCCAATTACATTACAGAGGTCCAATAGTTCAGCTGCATAAAGGTTGTAATCCAGATTCATTTTAGCAGAACAAAAATATGACTTCTTTCAGTTTATTAACACAGTTCATAGAAGCCAAATCCTCAAAACACTGAATAAAGCCTGGCCAGACTATATGCAAGGGCACACATCGGTTTTCAAGCCGATAAACTGAATCCATATATTGAATATAATGAATCAATCGTGCGTATTTATTTTAATAATCAATCAAAACCCTAGAATTTTCAAACATAAATTCAAAAGATTTAATATGTATTTCATCAAAAATACTAAATCCATAAAATTCGAGGAATGAATTAACTCAAAATTAATAAAAATAATTTATTCTCAATAATTCGACATAACGAGGTTCAGATGTCACTTGTTAGAATCGAAAGAATTTTATATAGAACTTAAAATTATAAATCAGGATCTGTCATATTAAATCATCAATAATAAATCAAGAACAAAACTAAATACAAAAGCGGACCTGAATCCATAACCTTAATATATAACTTTTGCATATAAACATTAATTTCTAATCAGCACATCATCGATTAAAAATTAGTTATAAGAATTCTTATACATATTTTATTTATTAATTGAAGTTTAATAAACTTTAATCAAATTAGACCACTTATAATTTAAATTAATATTTTATAATAATAAATAATATGTATTTATGCTTATTATATAAATGTAATGTCCCATTTACCTTTGATCCACCAATAGAAACAAGCCACATGGCACCTCTAGATCAGAATCAAGGGTATAAAACCCTTTCCCCCGATCAAAAGAGGATCTTCTTCTCTCTTCTTTTTCTGTAGATATATTTCAATATATTCCCCTGTGTCTCCTCAATACACTCCGACGGCAACCAACAACAGCTCTCCACCTTACAGTAAGCAAGGTAAATCCCCCATCACCGTCATATACTTCGCTTTGTATAGCTATATCAACAGTACCGTTTACGCTTTCTTGCATTAATTAAATGAAAGAAAATGAGGTCTATATTTATAGACTTTAGGAAACAGCAATGTAAATTAAATCGTGGGTTTCTTTCATGTGGGTATCTTTTGGAAATGTTGGCTGGATTTCAAAATTCCTGTATTATTATTCTATACGTTTATTCTGAACTATGATTAGTTTATTGATGTTTCAATGCTTTTGATTGGGATAAGTTTATCACTGATGAAATTTTAGTTTCAGTTTGTGGATGGACAAAATTTGGGCTTTAGTATGAATTTCTGAAATTGGGAAGATCCCTAAGCTACAAAGTACTTTTTTCTGTTTTGGTTTGTAGTTTCTGATTTAGACTACTAAACCAACAATTCATGATAAAATAAGTAAACATCAAGGTTAATTTTTTTTAAAATTAAGATTAAATTGATAAAAATATGTAAATATTAAGGGTAAAATTTGTCATTATACCAATTAATAAAAGATCATGTAATTCTTCCGGAATGATCAAAATATTTAATTTTCAATAATGTTGGTGACAAAATTTTTAAAAAAAATTAGAGTTCAATAACAAAAAAATATATATACTAATACTTGAATGGACTAAAGATGTAATTTACCTAAATTTCAAATGAAGATATTATTGAATTATATTTTTAATAAAGGATAAATCTTATAAAATCCTTCAACTAAAGGATATTACGCACCCTCAAACTAATGACCTAGTAATATATACATAAATATATATACATATATATGACTGTGGGGACAATTGACAAATAACAATAATTTATATAACAAATTTACCCAAATATAATATGAAAGATAAAAAAATTATATAATAACTTTTTAATTTATATATATATAGTAAATTTTATTAAAAATAATACTTTTGATTTAAACATTTATAAACTTATTGTTAATCGTAATTACTTTAAATGATAATGCTATTTTACATTAAAAAAGTATTATTGCATTTTAAATCATTGATATTTATAATTATGAAACTTATAATAAATTACGTTAAAAATTTATAAATAATTCTTATTTTGTTAATAAATAAAAGGAAATATTCATAGGCTGTTGTAGATTTTTTTTTTTTTTTTTGTGTGAGTTTAGGTTGTGACAGATATGTTATAGTGTGCAATAAAAAAAAGTAAAAAATTAAATATATAATTAAATGTGATATTTTTCATACCCTTAATCGACTTGTGGGTCTAAAAAACTCTATAGGTAAAATAGTTATCCTTAATATGATACATTTAAAAGTTTTTATAAGATATTAATAATATAAGTAAATTTAATAAAAAAAATGTAAATAAAATATTATTTTTAATTTAAGGGTAAAATTGTTAATTTCAATTTATTCATTACCTATTCTACAATATTATTTTATCCAACCAAACAATATAATACCTATTACACTAGTTTTCTTTACCCGTGCGATGCAAAAGTTAATTGTATGTATTAATTAAATTACATTTAATTATCTATTAAAATTTTCATAAAATTTTTAAGGTTTCATTAATAATACAGTTACGGAATTAAAACATAATAATATATAAGTTTAATTTTTTAAAACACGATAATTGATATTAGATTGAATCAAAATAAACAATATTTTGAAATTATTTTTTATATATTGTGTGAATTTTTTTAAATAAACATGATAATTGTGTGAAATTCTATTTTTGTTATATATTTTCTAACTTAATCTTAATTATTAATTAGTTAATCTAGATTGTTAATTAAATTTAAATATCGTGACCACCATATAATTTATTGTAACATTATTTATATTTTTAAATATCTATTTCAATGTTAATAGTGTATTTAATTTGTCAAAATAATGATAAACTTTAAATTTTATAATGATTTATTATGTAAAATTACAAATTCAATTATTAAATATAAACAAATTGGAAGGAATTATTATGAAAGTATAACTTGATGAACATAATTAAAAATTATATAAAAAGATTGAGGGGTTTATGTTGTAATTTTACCCTCTACAATACTTTCTTTCTTTCATTCCATTTAATCCAACTAAACTATTGTTATGCCTATTCTATTCTATTACAATTATATTACATTCTCACATGATAGCAATCTATTACAATTTTATTTTATTTCTCTAAATTAGGCAGTTTTTATTTTGTGAAATAAAATCACTTGTTTTATATTGGATTCATGAAAAGTTTTTATAAATATTTAGCTTAATTTTATATTGCATCTCAATTTATATAATTTGTCATAATGAATTTATTTACAAATTAAATGCTAAAATATTAAATACTGAATTTTTGTATAGAATTATTAAAAGTTATTTATTTAATATTTTTAATAACATTTAGAAAATAAATAATTTAACGATTTCGGGAAAATGATATGTAGAATTACGAAAAAGTAAGAGTTAATGAAATTTATTTGATCTATTTATTATTATTTTCATAATTTTATGATAATATTACCTTTAACTATATTATAGCTTGATTTATCTGATACTAATATTAAATATTAATTTATATGACTTTTTTCAAAAAAAAATTGATTTCACAAATCAAAAATTTTTCTTTTTAGCTCCACCCATACAAGAATCCACAGCCTCATACTAAGAGTAATGTAAAATGATTAGAATATTTTCTAAAATATTAAAACTTCGATTCTTTTTATAGAGAAGAAATAAGTAAAATGGCTAGATATAATGAAAACATCTAATCAATTTTAAAATAAATAAATAAGGCCATTTAACCCTAAACTTAGTAATTTTTCTTAAATTGGCTCCTAAAATTTTGTCATATCACATTGATCTTTAAGGTTGGCATTTGTTACACAAATAGATTCCTATAGTTAACATTGTTAGTTTTTTAAAACTTAATATATAGGTTGATCCTTAAATTTGACAACTTTTCTCACATTGTCCCTTAATTTTTTTTTTATTTTTTTTAATCATATTGGTCCCTAAGGTTGGCATCCGTTACATACATTGGTCCCTACACCAGGGGCGAAGCCAGAACAAATTTTTAGGGGGCGAGTAAAAATTTAATTTTTTATAGTCTATATCTTTATAAATTTTAAAGGATTAAATCGAATTTCTATAATTTTAAGAGAGCTAAAGTATAATTTTACCTTTACTAATTTAAAATTTTTAAAAAATATCAAGGACCTAAAAAGAAATTTTTTATTTTAGGGGGGCCAAGGCCACTGCCGGCACCATCCGCCTCTGCCCTACACTAACACAATTTTATTTTTGAATAATTTCCTTATGTGGACAAGTATAGGGGCAACACGTGAAGAAATAAGAAGATGACATGTGGATTCATCTTTAATCATTCTTAAAAAATTAAAATAAAACCTTAAAATTTTGAAAAAAAATAATCAAAAAAATTTTAAAATTTAAGAATATTATAAATTATAAAAATTAAATAAATTGAATATATAAAAAATAAAAAATAAAGTTAAAATTTAACATTTAAAAGCTTACTCTATAAATATTCAACTTTTAAAAACATAAAAAAAATATATTTTTAAAATCTAAAAATATATAACAAAAAAATAATAATCATTTTTTTAGAAATTTACAAAAAATGAAAAAATACAAAAATAAAAATGAAAAATTGGTCGAGTGTTGACCGAAGTTAACTAGGCTTGACCAACATTGACCGACGTTGACAGTGAATTGACCAATGTCAACCAATCATAATTTTTTAATTTTATATTTTTAAAATTTCTTGCAATTTACTAAAAATTTAACCAAATTTATTTATTTTTTATTTTTAAACATATTTAATTTTGTTTTGGATTTTTTGAAATTTTATCTAAATTTTTTATTTTTATTTTAAATATATATTCTCTTTTTTATTTTCATTTTATATATTCCTTTTATTTTTATTTTAAATTTATATATATATTCTTTTTTTGAAGTTTTATAATCTATATATTTCTTATATTTTTTTAACAAAATTTAACTTTTTTCATAATTTTAAGGTTTTTTAAATTTTTTTAAGAATGGTTAAAAATGAATTTAGCCCCCTTATTTCTCAATGTGTTAGCCCAATGCTTGTCCACGTCAACAAATTCTTAAAAAAAAAAAAACAGAGTTAGTGGAGCGATCAATCTATGTAACATATGCCAACTTTAGGAACCAATATGATCCAAAACAATTTTAGCGGCCAATGCGAGAAAATTTGTTAAATCTAGAGGTTAACCTATATATTAAGCCGTAAATTAATAAACATGAGAAAACAATGTGTCGCGAAACCAATGGTGTATTTTCTTAATATGTCACACTTAAACTATCATTATGTGTTGGGTAAACTACAATAATCATCACCTAACTATTAGTATTTTTTTTTTGTCACTCAATTATGAAAAGTTACAAAATGGTCACTTAACTATTAGTAAATTTATTTTTTGGTCACCCAACTACGAAAAATTACAAAATTGCCACCCAACTATTCAATTTTATCTTTTTTGTCACAAGAGGGGTAATGGTGACAGCTTTTAAAATGGACATAATAGCAATTTTAAGCCTCAAAATTTATATATTGTGACAATTTAGTCTTGATTCTAATAAAATCTAACCATAAATATTTACATATTATGCAGCTTGTCTTTTTTGCAATTTTGTTTTTCATTGTAACTCTTTCACCTAAAAAGGTAAAAAAAGTTATCAACTAAATTTGATTGAAAATATACAAAAAATAGAAACACCTAAAAATCAAAGATAATAACTTTCATCTTTTCTCATTCTTTTAAAATTAGCCTTCAGTGTCACAAAGAAAGCAAAATTACAAAAAGATGCCAAATTACACAATATGTAAATGTTGAGGGTTTAATTTTTTTAGAGTCAAGACAAAATTGATATAATTTATAAATTTTGAGGGTTATTGTTACTAATGTGTCAATTTTGAAAGTTGCAACCTTTAGCCAACTAATGATAAAAAAAAAAAAAGACAAAATTAAATAATTAAGTAATCATTTTGTAACTTTTCATAGTTAAGTGATAAAAAAAATATTAATAATTGAGTGATTGCTAATATAATTTATCCTAAAACAAAAATACATCTTAGAATAATAATTGAGGCCATGAAAAATGCTTTTCTATAAAAATATACTCCTTTTCTTATTTAAAACCTTATGGATTTTGTAAATTATAATTGTTTAGCTGTGTTGAAAAGGTTTGTGTTATAAAATAATAACAAACATATAAATAAAAATTAGGTTTGAAGACAAATCTTGCTTGGTGGAAACCTTGATCCAACTTGTACGAGAATAATTATTTTATTTTATAATTAATAAATGATTGAGTGGTTTAATTATAATGTTTTGTTCATCCATCTATACTATAATAAAATGATAACAAAATATAAAGAGGGGTATTTAAGTATTTTAATTTTAATAAATAAAAAATTTATTTTATAATATTGTTAAATTTTTACTTACCATTTTTTTTAAATTACTTGATGTATTGTAGGTTTTTAAATTCCACAAGTAATTTAAGGGTTTGACAAATGTATTATAAGATGTAATAAAAAAATTAATTACATAAATAAATGTGACACTTACTACATTTTCAATCTGTTTATGAATTTTAAAAAAGTTGACAGATGATGTATCAAAATTTATCTATATATTATTTTATCAATAATTAAAATTTTATTTATTTTTAACTCACATTAATAAATAAAATCTCCTTTTTATATTAAAAAACAGACATAATAATCTTTGAGTTGAGCTTATGAAAAAGAAGAAGAAATGATTATGAATATAGGTTTAGTTATCATTATTTGCACTAACTATATATTATATTGTTTTTTAATGGAGTTTGGTGGTTTGGTTAACAAGCTAATTGGTAATTACTTGTCTAATAATAATTGGGTGATATTAAAAAAATAAAGTTTGAATCACCTTTTAATTGCTTTTTGTCAATCATATCCTTTGCTCCTTTTAAATATATTGCTAAATTAAAAAATAAAGTTGAATTATGTATGAATATACATCTATCTATTTGCAGCCTTGTTGGTAACATCCTCACATTTTAATCTTAAACTTTCCTCCTCTTTTTTTTTTTTTAAATGGCCTTATTAGCAAATTACAACATCCCTCCATTTTTTTGGAATGAATGGACCCTACAATTAGCTGGTTCACCATAGATTCCCACTTAAAACAGAGTCTCTTTAATTTATTTAATTTAAGCAGTTTTGTTTTTAATATAACAACCCATTTATACAAACATGTGAAGTAGGCCCTCACATGTAAGTGGACCATTTCTCTTCCTTTTTCATCTCAAATATTTTATTCCTTTTTAACTATTGTTTCATCCGTCCAACATACCAAGAACTATGAAAATTAATACTATTCTTCCCTCCTCAATTATATATATATATATATATCATGTACGATGAATGTATAGATTTATATATGAATAAGAAATCATACCATACATTAAAAAAAATGTGATTACATGTATTTGTTATTATATTTTTATAATTAAGGTATAAAGGTTGTGTGAAATTTTAATTTTAATGTCTCATAATACAATACTTTTGTCACTAATTTATTAAGAGGTTGCTAGCATTAGTATTTTTTCTTTTGGAAAAAAAAAATTTAAAATTTTATGTTTTAATGTTAATGTGTTGTTATCATAAAATACATTAATTATAGATATTTATAAAATCTCGAGTTAAATTTTTAGACAAGTTATTCCCATATACCTTTATCAATATATATATATATATAAATAAATTATATATACATATTAGTCTATGTTTGGCTCTCGAGTATCTCATCCTATTCTCTACCTAGCTTTTGATATCTTCTTTTTCATTTTGGGGTCTTTTAGGGTTTCAATTGGTACATGTTGGATGAAGGAGAGGGAGATGATGAGCATGGAATTACTTGCGGAATTGAGGGAAGATTTCAAGGCCAAGTCTTCAACGGTAATATCATTGCACAGTCCAAGAATGGTTATGCATACGAGCCATGGGCTTAAATAATTGGAGCAAATATGAAGACGATGATCTTGGCTTCGAGGATATATTAACCTCTAGGCAAGTCTAATGCTTGGCTTATCCTCCTCTCTCTGGGTTCTTTTTTTTTTTTGGTTGTTGTTGATCGTGTTTGGTTGCTGAGAAAATGGAGGATATCATATGAATAAGATTTGGAATCTTGACTTCATCTAAGATTTCCACGACTTTTCTTCTTTGAAACACTATTGTCTTTTTAGCAACCGAAGAGGTTTTTAATTTCTCTCTTCACTTTATATGATCTTTATGACTTGTGAATGACATAGTTTGTTGTTCATCATTTATACATTCATAACCCCTCCCTCACTGGTTTTAATCTTTATATAGATATAATAATTAATTCCATGGTAGAATTTAGACGTATATCAGTGCAGAAAAATAATGTAATCTATCAAGTTATGAAACATGCTTGTTCAAGAATGAATTGCATGCAACCTGAACTTGTTTTGTGTTCTACCACTGCTTGAATTACTTGTTTTATTTCAATCTTTCATTTTCATCTATATTTATGTCCAATAGGCATTCTGTTATTAACATACAGGATATATCTTTCTGATACATGAATAAATAAATAAATAGAAATTGAATATCTGACAAAATGCCTATATCCAGATATATATTACAATGGAAAGCCAGCTGCCCATACATATATATAAACCCTAAGGTAGAAAGAGGAGAGATAATTTTGGGAAATCTTGGTCGTGAAGTAAAGGTTATAGTTAAAAAAATTTAAGGTTGTCTGTAATTGATTGAGCAAAAACATGATATATATATATATATATATATATGTATGTGTGACCTTTGATAATAACATCCTTAGGGACATCCACCCAACATAGAAGCTACAAATATGTAAAATTGACATATTAACATTACTATATATATTATTCGATTAAATATATCACATTTGATTAATGTAAATGTAAGCTTAGTTGCTAAGTACATATTTTCATTTTCTTTTTAATGTTTTTTAAGCAGTTTTATATCAATCTAAAATGATCAAATCAAAACATAAGATACCAATGTACGATTATGGAATCTTTTTTTTCAATTAATTAGAGTAACAGGCAGATTTTGTAGCTTTCTTTAAAAAAAAAAATGGAAAAAAGAGTTGTCAAATTCAATCAGCTTTTTAACTTCAGGATAAGGATGATGAATGATGATTGATATAAATTCCATTTTATCATTATTAAAGTTTTAGCCGCCCTCCAGGTGTCTTTACCACACAGATCCATAGCAAAAAAGTTGGAAAAATAAATTATTAATCGTGTTGGCTAATGACTCATCACAGAAATTGGGAAAGGATTGTTTACTATTCAGGAAGATATCCTTCTTCCCAGGTCTTTACTTCACAGATTGACCATTGCTTTTATTCTGCTTTTTGTCAAACAGGGCCACCGATTAGGTAGTTGGGTATACCAATGTTTTAAAAATGGATAGGAAATCGAATCCCTCAAACTACTTATTTTCAATTTAATTAATTTAATCCTCAGCTTAAACATAATTAATTAAAATTTTATAAATCGGTTTAATTATAATTTTTATTGGTTTCAAGCGATTTACATAGAAATTAATTCAATTTTTTTATTTAAATTAATATACCAATCGATTCTCAATCTAATTATTCAATCTAAATCAATTCTCAATATTATTTATACTCGACTCAATTGTTACTAACGTCCCCTCCTAACCTCTCTCATATATATATTTTTTTAATAATCTCCTAACGAGCTCTCACATATCTTTTTTCTTTTCTAATAATGTTGTGTCACATGACACTTTTCAATGAGAAAGAAAACAAAAATACTAGAATATAATGTTATTACATTATCTATACTATTTGTTATATCTTTATGCTACAACATCCCTTGTGCCTTAAGAATGAAACCTATACCCTTATAGCTACTAACGGAACCATTGTCGGAACACTTTCAAGAACAACCTGTTGGACAAAATATGTTAGTGAACAAATATAAATATAAATATTTATATTAAATACAAGTTCCGAAAAAATAATATAAATAAATAATTATATTTATGTAAAACATCAGATTTAAAACAAAATAAATTAAATAAATATTTATATTTATTTAAAACTTCATATTTGAAAATAATTAAATAAACAAGAATTTTGAAAAACCAAAAATAGAATAAGAGAATCGAGTTTTACTAGATGTTGAGGCTTATTTTCACAGTTTTCTTAAGACAGATTCGGCTGCTCCTATGGTACTTGGAGAAACGTTAGTCGAATATCTCCTAGGATACAACAACAAAATGATCGCGGTAGTAGTACCTTTGTAGTGATCAACGAACAAACCTTACCTTCTTCTATCACTGGAACGCTTGAAAATTCGGAGAGGAAAAAGAAAAAAAATTGATAGTGAAATAAATTCATTGTGCCTGTAAAGAATTCTACAGTATTCTTTAAGCTTTTATAGACATTCAATATGGAGGAATTTTAGAAATTTCCATAAATAAAGATACAATTCTGCATTAAAGGAGCCTTTAAATCAATTTGAATAAAATCAAATCAATTTGATTAGAATCAAATCAAATAGAGATATTTGTCTTTTTAAAACAGATTTTGTATAATATCTGTTGAGAAAAAAAATTACATATTGGACTAAAATATCCACAGGCCTAGAAGGGCCCAACCGATTTGGATTTTTCGCGTGCGAGTGCGCCCACTACCCCGGTGGATTTGGATTCACACCCCCCTGCGCACGAAGGAGAGCATTAGTTTAATCATTCAATAATCACCAAGTTGGTTTACATATATATACAAGTTCCACACTTGATTCCCAATCAATGTGAGACTAATGCTTTTCATTTTCCTCAACATAATTCACAAGTAGCTTACTTTGAGCATCAATTTCTCATTCATCACTCAACTATTTAGAGCATATGATATATCGTTGTAAAGGTCTCATGGAGTGGAATATAAAACCATAATTTTATGATTCAACTCTCCACCTTTACTAATCGAGAATATGCCTCAAAGTTTCCAAAAATTTTATTTTTTTCCAATTCAACCATCACATTAAATCTTATCTCATTTAATGATCCCAATTATCTAAGCTCATCAACCTCCAAGAAGGTTGTATCCAACCCACACCTTAAACCAAGCCTAAAAGAAAGTCATCATGAGATGGGAGCCCACTCCAAACTCATCTCTATCTATAAATACCACCTTTTCCAAAACCGAAGGACAAGCACGAAATACTAAAACTCAACTCTAATATTGCTTCAACCTTTTCCAACCACCCAACCCAACCAAGCGACTCTTAGCACCATTCACAGTGTGAATTGCCCTCAACCAAGCAACTCTCCACACCTCATACGGTGTGAACCACCTTTATTGTAATAAAAAAATAGTAAGTGTAACCTTAGTGTTATAACAATTGGTACTGTATGTGGGAAACACTAAACAATAATCTATGGCTCAACTAGCTCAAAGCATGCCAAGAACACTAGTTGACGAGGCTAACTACAAGCAAGAAGATTAGTACTACTAGGACTGATATTATGACTAGCATGGATATAAATGTGATCAATACGAAAAAAGAGGAGTATTACAAGCAATATCCTTGGACATAGTATCAGGGTTATCCAAGTTATAACTAACACAACCAACTAAATGGCCAAAAAAACAACCATTAGGAATATTAGTGAGAACTACCATCTTGGTACTATCAAAAGTATCTTAATCAACCAAATCTCGCGGGAGGCAAACCGTCAACCACAACACCAAGAGGTTAATAACTTGACAAAACAACACTTCGATGGCACATCAAGATAAAAAGCTTCAAGAATAACTTAGGCTTTTGCTAGAGAAATACAATCAGCAATAGATCATACAACAAAATAAACAAATTATTTGCGAGCTCAAGGCAAAAATAGGCTATTAAAAAATGGTAAATATGACACCAAGGCATGAAGAAATGGCATTATTAGCAAATGGGCGAAGAGAGCACCTCACAAGAAGGGTGAAGGGGCTTAGGGCGTGGCCTAATAGGGGTAGATACGATGCTAATGAGTTCCTTGCTTGAGCAATAGATGGAATCTCTGAGAAGAGAATTGGATCTCTTAATGGTATTAACGAAGCCTGAAGAGATTTCATCCTCTCAATACGCCTACAATCTTTTGATCATGTAGGTTGCAGCGAAGTTAATCCCAGATTCCTTTAAGCTTCCAAAGAAAACTTATTATAGAACAGAAGACATGATAGACCACTTATATCAATATAGTAGTTACATGAGGATTATGAGAGTCTCTTAGACCTTTAAATGCAAGTTGTTCTCTATAACATTGCAAAACCACACTAGGAGTTGGTACCTAGCACTTCTAGCTAGTTCTATTAACAACTTTAATAAGCTAGCTCGATAGTTTGAAAGTCACCGCTCTACCAATATTACCATAAAAAAAGAACTTGATCATGTTCTTCAACACCAAATAGGAAGAAAGTAAAATCTTATGAGAATACATCCAACGATTCAATGTTGCCAATAAGGGAATTAAAGGGCCTGACAAATTATTCGGTGATTTAAGCATTTTTAGTCAAAGTGACCCACAAGCATTTGAAGTATGTGCCAACAAAGCACTAGCCTAATAAATTATACTATTTATACAAGAAAACGTACCACTATGTTGATACTAAAGAATAAAACACTTCTAGCTTTGTGTTTGCAAGCCTTGGTTGAGATAAACTAATAAATAATGACAAGAAGGACCGAGACACATAGGAAGAATTACCCGAAAGGTTATGAAAGAACCCTTATCTAGGGGTCAGTATGAAGAAGCAACTGTTCTCTACGTATTTCTAGATCAGAAAACAACCATTAAGGCAAAGAGATGAATTTTGAAGAATGGCTAGGCTTTTTTATCCACTATTTTAAGGGAAGATGCCTTTGAACATGTCATGCACACATATTTTGAACCAAGTCGCCAAAGGAGGTGTGTTGAGGGCCCCAACACCCATGAAACCTTCACCCACTTGATGGAGATCAAGAGAAAGATGTAAATACTATGAATAAGTGGGACACAACGTAGAGGAATGTGTGGATTTGATTAATGTTATTGAAAGAGCCATGAGGCGGTATTAGAAAGAATATCAAGGCAAAGATAGACAAGTGATAAAGAACCAATTTAGAGAACTATTAACGTAACAATAGGTGTGAAGGAAAAATGGGGTACCTCAAATTGACGAAAGAAAGCTCATTTGAAGAGTATCACACCGATTGAAGTGTCCTAAGAAAGATTAAGAGATGGAGATAGGCAAAAAATAAGTTTTAATGAAACCAATGAAAGGATTGTCATTGACAATGATAGCAATGATCCCTCGGTAATAATAGCCACCATTTTTAACCATAAAGTTAAGAGAATCTTGATGGACAATGGAAGCACTACTAAGGTGTTGCATAAAACATTTTCAAATAGATAGAAATTAATGAATAACAACTAAAAAGAGTTTTTCCTATTTATGGGTTCTCAATAAGCTAATTAAAGTGAAAGGATCAGTCATGTTTTCAATAATCTTAAGAGAATATGAATAAGATGTTACAGAAATGATGAAAACCTAAGTGGTTGATTAACCTTCTACATACAAAACCATCTTTGGACATCCACTGATGAAGAAGTTTAAAGTAACCTTGGCAATCTTCTACATAAAAGTGAAATTCCCTATTCTAAAAGGAACTTGGATAATACAATCAGATCAACGAGCAATGTGATAATGTCACATGGTATTATTACAAATGACTCAACCCCAACCAATCAAAATGGATGAAGGGGTATTTGATGTTTGCATGGAAAGATATATATATATATATATATAATGTTATGGGTACACATAATTAATAGGGAGGTAACAGGCCTAAAAAGCTTGAATGTCCATGGAGAAATTAGCCAGTTCAACACAAAGCTAACAAGGGAAATTGAAAGCATCTATCTCTAATCAGGGAAGGAAGACAAGGTACTATAGATTTCTACCACCATTCCAAGGTAACACAAGGTATAATAATAATAATAAACATTAAGACATGTATATGTCTTTTCTTAGATCAGGGTAGATATCCAAGAAGTAGATCCCAGTATAATGGAGAAATCGCTAAAGGTTGACCAACACTAAGGTCATACACTAGAGAACTAGGAAGTTTACTCTTGATAAGATTGTAATAGTGAAAGAAAAAGTGTAGGGGCTACTTGCAACCAACTTTATTAGAGAAATCACATACCCAAAATGGTCGTTGTTAGCCTTGATTTTTTAATTATTTTAATATAACAAAATAAAATAATAAAATCTCAAATTTGAAATCAATTGATAATCTCATAAAATTATTTTCAAATGTTTACAAATTCATAAGATGGTGTTAATTATAAAATGCCTTTAAAAAATCTCAATTCAAAACTATTTTTACCAAATTGGGATACTTCTACTGGTATAAGTGAACAATTGTATCATAGAAGCAAGTTAAAAAAAAAAAACCTAAGTATTCCTTCAAAATTTTACGACTTTGGGGCCTTTCTTCCAAAATTTGTGTTATTGTACTGATACTTGGGGACACTTCTACTAATACAAGTAAGCTAGTGAGCATTTTTTGTTTCCCCTACACCTTTTACCAATACAAACATCTGCACAAGTCATAAACCTTGAAACCCTCAAACTTTTACCGATACAAATACTTTTCTATCAGTACACTAGGCTTCAATAGTCACATTTTCAAAGAATTTTACAAGTCCACTTTTACCTATACAATTTGCATGCATTATACAATTGATGCTCGAATTTATTGCTACAATGGCTCTAATTTACTCCCAATGTTTCCAAACAACTCCAAGGTTGTTAAAAAGCATAAATATAAGCTAATAACTTTATATTGAATATAAGAAACAAGTTTGTAAAGTCAATTGTACAAAAATCCAATCGTTTCATTGATATTCTCTTTGTTTTTCACAACATACTTAGGTAATGATCTCTTTCATTCTTTCAAGTGTTGTATTGTCATTAAGTGAGCTTGATCATTGTAATATCTTCCTTGGAGAGGTATCATTAATCCTTTAGCTTCCTTATTTGTTTCATGTTCGATCCGTAATGAGACAATATTATCTCTAAGATCTTTTGTTTCCTTGAATCCTTGTAGAAAAACACACACATGGTTAGTGGCTCTTGAATCAATGACCCAGTAGTCTATTGAATCTTCCACTAAACAAATTTCTTTCATAAAGAGTTTCATACATTTACCCTTGGTGGCTAAGTAATCCTTTTGCTCTTTGTAGTTGGCCTTAAAGTTCCCTTTTCTTATTATAGAAGAAACATTTAGACTTAGATAAGTTTTTAGGCTTTTTAGTTCTTTTCTTTTCCACTTTATATGGCCTAGAAGACTTTGTCTTGTTTCTCTTAGCATGCTTTTATTTCCCTTTACAGGAAGAAGCAATTGCTAAGTAAGATTTTACTTTTTAGACCGGTTGAGCTCCATTTAACATTAACTCATAGGATTGTAATTCAATCATGAGTTGTGTAAGTGTCCGTTTCTTATTTCTATGGTTATGTGGGCCTGAAGCTTGCAAAGTCCTTGGATAGAGCTTTTGAACACCATTTCAATTTGTGTGTTTTGGTCTAAATTAGCCTCTTTATTCGTGGTCTCGAAAAAGTAACCCATAAAAGTAATCATATGGTTTTTGACCAAACTACCAAGCTTCAGTTGGGCATTCATCAAACTAGTTATAGTTGACTGTCAAGCCAAGGCAACTTGGCCTCTAAACATGTCCTCTAGTTTGTCTAACATCGCTTTGGTAGAATCATAGCTCTTCAGTTTCTTATAAAAAGTATTGTTCACACTTACCAACATATAACAATGAACTATCTCATCAGATTCTTTTTGTAATGCCCTAACCTGACCAGATTCATCAGGTTCAGATTTCGGGTGTTACTAAATGATACAGACATTTAACAAAAGCAGTTTGCTATTTCCCATATATTTAAAAACCTGTTATGTGAAGTTCCAAAAGAAAAAATTAACATTTGGAAATTTAAAATAAAAATAAATAACTTATTACATCAGACTTGATACAGATCTTTACAAGTTAGAAACTATTTTAAGACAGACTAAAAAGGTGTATTCAAGATTGCGCCACAAATCCATTGTATACATAATAGCCAACTCCGCCACCAACTTGGCGTACTCCTAGCATTGTCCCTCTAGGTGAAGCCTCTCCTCAACATACATGAAAAGTAATAATAAACCCTGCAAGTACAATTGTACTTAGTGAACTCACTATAACCATACATGTATGAATATTTTGTAATCTTTTATGAATGGCTAAGAGTCAACCATATTCTGCACCATTTACTTTGACTAATACCATAATAGTGTTATCATTCCCTTATACGCCAGTTGTCATACCCTTATCATACTTAACCTTCCATATCTTGTTAACTGAGGAATCCTTCCAATCATGTCATAAATCTCTTAACCCATAATACTTACTTAACAGAACATATCCATAGAAACCACATCCAACAATTCATACATTAACCCATACTCTTCTCTCAAACAATTGTTCACTGATATTATCTTGGATGGATACATATATATATATGGTGGATACTTACATAGAATTTCATACTATTGGTCCACACTCAGACGTACCCTGATCCAGTTCTGTACGTACATCCATACTGATAATTCACTGTGTATAACATTCAGTTGAGCTCCATATCATGCTATATCAGAATTTCGTAATTCAAAATAGCATTTACTCATATTCAAAATAATTTTAAAAGAAGATGCAATACCTTTTACTTTCTATATTTATATTTCATTAAGACGATACTCTTCTCAACATACATATATATTTCTTTTTCACGGAACCCTTACGACTTTATTCAACTCTTATTCCAGAGCATATCAATACCTTGTCTTGGTCGTATTTATTATAGAACTATTATAATTTACTCATATCTTACCATAGAGACAGACATTTAGATTCATAGCTTACCAGATATTCCTGACAGTTTAAACTACATAGACTTAGTAGAACACACCATACAGACAATCATATAGAGTACGCCACTAATGTGATCTATTCAAAATTTTCCACAAAGGCATTCCTTTTAGAGTTCGCCACCAAGGCTATTCTTTCAAGGTTCTCCACTAAGGTTATTCTTTCGGAGTTCGCTACAAAGGCTATTCTTAGCTATCATGTTTACGATATAGATTTTTCTAAACTCACATCACGTGAGGTTTACCCATCATCGTCTTGGGACACGCAGATAACCCTATTAGGCAATCACCATTCCTTAGTTTTTTTTCAGAGGGTGTCATGGCCATAGACTTTTCCTTTAGAGTTTATATCAGAATTCGTATTTTCAGCCCCAATAAACTCCATCAGAGACCACTGCGGTGAACAGACATAGACTCTCTTGATAAACCCTTCATGCATTGACACAATCTAAATCCAACATTTTACTTCACTAACTTACACCCAGTCAGAACACACATATCTCATAGCATACATTTCAGACATATATATACACTTAGTCATACTTCAATGTTTTAATACTCATATACCAATCATCAAATTTTATACTTTTCATGACTTCAGATCTAGAGTTCAATCAATTTCCTCACAATATGAACAATATACATGCAATAGTCAGCATAGAACTTACCTAATTCTCACTAATGGTAGTTCAAAACTCTATATCCGGATATCAATCTCGAACCAACAGTAACCATTGTTTTCAGAACATAAGAACATCATTAAGACTCATTCGTATACAATTTACCATTGATTTGAGCATTGACAACTCCCATACAAAGCCTTATCCTTACATATTACTATTCATACACCTTTTATAGAATTACTTTTTTAGAATTTAACATGCAGAATAGTAATACTTATCTAAGTATGGAATAGCCACTGATCATGACATAACCTTAGCTTCTAGATTATGGATAAAGAGATACATCCAGACTTAAGGAAGGTATCTATAAATTCCACTTAAGGAAGAGAAAGAAAAAAGAAGAATAACCCATTTCATAACACACTTTCACATATAAATATGACTTATCTTGCTTAGTGGAATCTAATAAGTGTCATATGTATCAGAACTTGCTTTTTTAATGGCCTACAATTTCTGAGAAAAATATAAATAAAAACTATACAGTTGGTTTCTAACCAGATTACTTAAAGTCTAACTAGCATAGTATTCCACACAAACTAAGCGTACTATACCTTTGACGAATATTCATCCCGTATTTCCCTTTTATCCCTTGACATGAACGTCTCCTTAATATAGCAGAATCTCATGAAATCAAATTCTTACTAACTCAAGTGGTTGTTACTATACGCCCACACGTATGTGCCAAAATGATCATTTGGACAGATAACACCACACCAGACAAACTATTTACTGTTATATGCCAAAAACTTTAGATCCGCCAGTATTGGGGTGTTACACTTTTCAACGATTTCTAACCTCAGCTTGGTTGGCCAAAAGACATTTATTATCAAGAATCGTCATGATTTTCTCACATCTTAGGACATTCATAAGGTTCATTTTCTATTTCTTATAGTTATTTTCGTTCAATTTGTTCTCAGTAAAGATATTCAATGAGGGAGTTATAGCCATTTTCGAACTAAAATTAAAAAAAATCAATTCATTAATATCTTTGTATTAAGGAAATATTTGAAAAGCTTTTGCAACATATAATATGCATTAAGATGATGCATACATCTTACATTAAACCCTGAAAAACATTTATAAGTCATTACAACAATAATTCCTACACGCATTGAATTAAGTCACCTTGGGGAAATCTTAATAAACTAGTAAGAACATGCATTTCCATCCAACTAATACATGAACCTAATTTCTTAGGTATTCACACATACTAATAATCATTTAATGCTTGACCATTATTCTCACACTATCACATTTGGTGTTGCCATTTTCAAAGAGGTCTCCAATAGTTGGAGTAGCATAAGGGGTAAGGTTAAACACCTTAGAATCTAGAGTCTCTTTATTCCAATTATCTTACACCTCACTAGTAAGGTTTTTTATATTAACAAAATTTGGTAAAAACTTAATGGTTGTTAAGCGAATGCTTGAAAAGTTAAAGGGTCTATACAACATTTGAACATAAGCTAACATTACAGCCTAGACTTGGACAATGTTCAAGGTAACTCTTTACAGTTTTTCTTCCAAATAGTGTCCAAGGCCGAGCAATGGTTTTTTTTAATTGGTGATATTTTCCTCTTTCACCTTTTTTAATGACACTTAGCTCAATATGGAAACTATCCAATTCCCTCATTGATAGATCTACTACTTTTTTCAACTCATCAATCTTTTGAAAAGAAATTATAGCTTGTTCCTTTAGCCATGTTATTTCTTATCCATCCATTTTTTTCCTACAAAGAACTTCAACCTCCTCCTTAGAAGTGGCTAGCCTCACCTTTAGCCCTCACACAACTCTTTTATCAACAACTAACTCTTTTTTTTTAAAACTTTTCGTCTAAACCATAAACACTACCAACTCAATGCTTGATTATAGCCTTATTTTTCTTTTCAAAGTTGTATTAACCACAAGGAATTTGTTTTTCATCGCAATCATCATTAGCAAGGCCTCAAGTAATAAAGAGACTCCACATTGAGTCAAAGTTTGGATTGGTTGGAGAATGAAATGCCATGTCACATCCCAAAAACTGGGTTAGTAGAAATTGGGTTAATGAATTGAGAGTGGCCATGCCCGAATTCTTTTTAGTGATTGAGTAGTGGTGGAGCTGTCATTATGACCTATGTTCGAATCTCTTCCCTTACATTATTTTCTATGTGGTGTAACTTTGCCTCAAACCTTAGCAAAGGTCACACCATGTTTTTAAAATAAATGTTGTAGGAATTATAACAATGAAGTGAGATGGTTTAGTGGTTAAGTGCTTAGATAATTTTCTAAAAGTCCTATGTTCAATTCCCCACATTCTCATGTTTTTTATTCAATTTTTGGCTCATAAAAAATTGGTCAAAGCTTTTATAACCGTCCACTCCTACTTACCATGCAAAGAAAGATTCTTTCCTACTTTAGCTAGTAAACATTTTCTCAATATCCCCCTTTTCACTCCCATGATCCCCTTTTTGTTCTTTTGTCCCCTCAACATACATATTTTTCCACCATTACATTGTGTGACATACATTGAACTTGGACAAGGTGAATGCTAACCTTTTGTTGTTCATCTTTTATTTTTCTATTTATTTTTGCCATCCATTTTTTTCTCTTCCCTATTTTCCACCTTTTTTTCTTTTGTTTTAGCCATCAACCACCATTTGTATTATTTTTCCTCCTCTCCTCCATCACCCATTTGCCTTAAATCACCATCATTACCATCGAACCTCCATCTTGCCACTACTCCTCTCCTCTATTTTCACCATCGCCGCCCTTAGCACTACCCTTATCCACCGTGTCAACCACTACGAGCCACCACACATCTTCACCCTCTTTTATTATTTTTTTTTATTTTCTCCTCTCTTCTCTATTAAGAGAGTGATCGAAACCATAACCGCTTTTCTTTCTCCCTTGTCGAACCTCCGCCTCTAATGCCAAACTGCCACCGTCGTTGCTACCGTAGCACCACCACTGACAGTGGAGGTTCTTTATCTATTCTTCTTTATTTCAATTATTCATTATTCTTTTTAGTAGTCAAGAAACTTCTACACTAATTTTTTTTTTAATTCTTAATCCTAAACTTTATTTTCTTATATTTATTTTCAAATAATCCTTCTTTTTAGATCATTCTTTCCTCTTCAATTCGTGATCAATATGATCCATCGATCCTTCCATTCCAATCGTGATAGTGTAAGTGTAAGGGTGGTGTTGAAATATTTTTCTCATCTCTATTTCTTCCATTGGCCAAATACTTTTTGAGGGCCTTAGTGATTTATTCTCTCAAATATTAACATATCATATGTCTTGTTTATTGAAGGGCCGATCGGCACCAACTCGAGAGATCATTAAAGTAAGAACCGAAATCACTAATCCAAGTGATTACTTTTCTAAGGGTAAGTGTTATTAGGAAAATTGATACCAACTAATGTATCAACCTTATTAACAGTTGTTATTAACATAAGATCATCATTTGTTGATTGAATAGGTAATCTAATTGTTAAATCCAAGTGTGGGCGTTCTTAGAGAGTTATTGCACACCGGATCTACGATCAGGTGTGGGTTTTAACACTAAACTAAATTAAGTCTTTGTTTTATATTGATAAAAATGTTGTTATTTAAATAATGTTATTGATAAGGATACTTTATGTATCCATAAAGAGAGATAAACCATCGATATAGATTTTGTCAAGTAAGTAATTTCCCCAAACCGTATATATTTTGAAAAGCATGTTGTGTGATATTGATGCTTATTATTGATTTGAAAAATATGTACATCTTATTCTCATGTTATGTGATTATATGGTATACGTAATTTTAGCATGAAAATAAATTGTGAAATTTTGGTACAACGTGTACATATGATATTTGCATGTTAAACATGCGTATATAATTTGAGTGATTTTGGCCATATCACATGCATGAGGTAAGATATGTGAAAGGTGGAAGTATGTGACAGTTTATTTGCATTAATGTGACACTGTTTACGATTTTGATTATGTGGTAGTATATCTGCTATTTTGGAGGCTTGTCCACGATATTGATTATTGGCAGTTTATTCGCAATTTTGGTGACACTGTTCACAATCTGGTGTGTTGGATGGCTGAGTTCTAGGAAAAACTCGATTATGGTGTGTAGCGGAGATGGGTTGGACCGTTTTCACAAAATCTGCATTGTTTTACAAAATGTGCATTGACATGGTCACGCATAGTATAAGTGTGAAATATTGAGTTATATGAAACTGATACGATTACTATGATTATATAATGTATATGTTTATATGTATGTGGTTGTGTTTATGTTAATCTCACACTGAGCTTTATAGCTCACCCCCTTTAGTTTTCTGATTTTACAAATAACCCCGAGGTTAGGATTCGACGACGGCATTTGAAGGAGTTTCTCGAAAGTCTTTTTAAATTAAAGTAATTAAATTTTATTTTGATATTTTGGGTTTGTAATAAGTTTGTGTATGGACTGTGGCATGGGACTTTACTTTGGGGATTTTTCATTCTGATTTGCATAAATTGCTTTCATGATATTAAGTTTTAAAAACTGCATAAATTAGTATTTGATGAGATTTTCCTTGAAACTTGATTTTTAAAATAGGATCTGTCAATAACATATTTTTTCGCTGCATTTCAGAAAAATGAGTTTTTAATAAAATTAGACTTAGTTTTAGAAATTACTAATATTTACAAATGAGTTTTCTAAAGACATTTGATTTATGAAGTTAATATGTTTTTATTTCCGAAATAATGACGAATAACCAAGTTCTCCAATTTCGAATAAAAAGACAAATGATTTAGAAGTATGATTGAAAATTCGATTAATATGTTTTTATTTCCGAAATAATGACGAATAACCAAGTTCTCCAATTTCGAATAAAAAGACAAATGATTTAGAAGTATGATTGAAAATTCGAAATCTTTTTGAGTAAATGATTAAATGTTTACAATTGAGATATTATTTATTTCGATTCTTGAAATTTGCACGGTTTTTATGAAATTAAAATAAACGATTTATTTCATTTGTTTTGAATTGATAAGCCAATAGTTTTAAAATATTTTTTTAAAAATTCTAAAAGTTTATTTTGGCCATTTTCGTGGACAAATAGTTTCTGAAATGAGATTGAAATTAAAGTTGAACATTCGGTTTTACTAGTTTTGAACGAATTGCGCAAATGGTTTTAAAAAAATATGTTTGAAATCAAGAAAGTTTTTTTGGGTCATTCCGGTGGCCAATGTAGCTTTCTGAATTCGACCATAACGACTAGGTCGAGTTTGGGGTGTTACACCATTTAATCAATTTTCACATTGATCTTTATCGAGAGTTATTGTGCTTGAGGAATCTAAAGGAAAACCATCAGTAGATACGGACCTTCATCAAGAAAAGGGTTCTTCAAAATCTTGCTTACTCAATTACTTCTTCTTCTAGCTTTAAGAACCCGCAGCCATGGTCGTGATCTACATCGCACCCTCACTTTTACCTAACTTAGAGGTATTGGCAATGAGTAAAGACACAACAAGATGAGAAGTTTGGTCAATTGGCATAATGATGACGCCAGAAATAGGGATAGCCATAAACGTATCAGTAGTGGTATGCATTGCCTCGCCAAGCACAGTGACATCCATAGCCAACATCATAACTGGTGAAGATGATAAAAGAGGAGAAGGGTTAGTAGTTGGGGTAGGCATGACCTAACAAATATAGAAGAATTAAGGGCATTAGCAACCCTCTTCCTAATCTAGTTTTACTAAGCTTCTTGCTAATTGATAATGCATAGTGTTGTTCCTATAAAGCATCACATAAGGAATAAATACGCAAGGAATAAAACCAACTCCACATTGTATGTATCCAGAAACCCAAACCCTAGGGTTCTCATTAAGTTGCCAATAATTGAAGTGCCCATACCACCTTTGGGTGTAGCAAGACTTAACTTCAGCCTTGTATGTTATTTATCTCTTTGCAGATAACATCCTCTTCATTAGAAGGAATAACCTCTCCAAGATGGTGGGTTTGGGTTTAGCAAGCCCTTTCGGAAACGATGATCACTAAAAGAGCTGTGCTTACCACCCTTTCCTCTTTTAGCACCCATGAGGCAACGAGCTTCGCCACTTTTTGTTAGACGGAGATTTTGGGGAACGAGAGGAAACACATGTATTTTCCCTTTGCCTTTTGGATGTCCTCCATTATCTCGACTAGCATGCACCTCATATTGTTAAAAGACCCTACAAGCTAAACCTCATCTTGTGTGGGCCAAGCCTTTATTGTTTGTGCCCTAAAGTTTTTAGCATCAGTAGGGACAACCCTATTTAAAGTCTTTCTTTCTAAGAAATGAACCCAAATAGGGTCAAGCTTTAATAACTTTTTTACCAAAAAGCAAGAACATGGCTTATAAGGATTAGATTAGGCTTTGACGCAATCCTCTTTATGGTTGGGCCTTCAATCAAGATTTAAAAAATTAGAATCTTGCTACACAATAGGAAATGGGAAGACATTCTAATAATCTTTCACAAAGATATACTAGCCTTTTTCCTGGTGTCAGTTACTTGACTTGTCAACAATAGGTGTGTTGACATGTTTTTGTTGTTGAAAGAAGTAAAGCCCTTGTTAACCTTGCTTATGAAGAAATTGTACAAAATAAAAAATTTGAAACCTATAAGGTATGGCTCCTCTCCTCTAATTCAACAATCTAGGGAAAGCCCCACCAATTGGAACCAAGATCTTTGATTTAGTATTAGTGGTGTGTTAGATTCAATATAAAAAAGGAAGAGTATAAAAATGAGTTGGCACCTATCAAATCACAAGTGCACGATTGTCATCAAAGTAATAAAATGAAATGAAAACTTTCTAAGGGTATATCGAGGATTGTGTCCTAAGGGATTTATCGTATAAACTTAAGAAATAGAGGTTGGGAGGTATAAAAAGGTTAAATACTAACTAAGATAACTTATGGTTACTAATAGAATTACAGAAATATTACTAATGCGACTAATGAGTTAAATTTGTAATAACTAAGGACTAAACTAAAAGGTAAATTAATGATTTAACAGTTAAATACCAAGTTAGATGCAGAATGAGCAAATAGTGACTAATAACATTACTAACATGCTTACATGGATTTAATAATTACTCTTTACTTAACATGCAAATGTGCTACCTCTATATTCCAAATCTATATCTTGAGATGCATCAAGTGGAATGATCACCTCTAACACTTAACTTTCACAAATATTAGGCTAACAAACACCTCATATCTCCAATTTAGTGCTCAGTGTACTAAAAGAATTGTTCTTGTAAAGGTTAGCTCTCACAAATCTTCCCTAAACAACTTCCTACTTAGGGTGTCACTCCTAAGCCTTTTAAGTCCATCCATTTAATTGCATGCATCATAAACAAAGCAAGATAAACCTACTTCACATATTTTGCCACACTATTAGTCATGTAAAAGTTTAGCTATCCATGGAATTCAAACAATCAATGGCAATAATATCAAGAATCATCATCATTTGTGCAATAAAAATGAAGGATTAGTTTTAGAGATGCTTAGTGATAGATGATAGCCCAATATTGAAGAATCCAAGTGTAGAATCCAAGCTTCTTCTTGAAGTTCCAACTTTGTGTACTTCATTTCAAGAAAAGGACCAAAATAAAAGAAAAAATTACTGAATTAAACTATGTCAAGGTCTTACAAAATGTATTAAAAAGGAAACTACATGAAACTCTTAAAATAAAAAGGAAAATACTAGAAAGTAAAAGGAAAACCTAAAACAAAAACAAAGGAAAACTAAAACCTATCCTAGATTCAATTTTCAGTTTCCTCTCCTACCCAGTAACTAAAATTGGAATTTTTTTTATATCAAGGAATCCATGCAAGACAAAAGATAGCTTTGCCCTTAATGAATGTGTAAAAAATAAGAAAGGGTTGCAACCTTGCTTGCATCGTGTCATGACCCTACCTCAATTTCGTTTAGGGTACCCTTGTAACTATCCTAGATATAGCTTAGCGTCATGACCTTCAATGATGAATGTTGTGACTCTTAAGTAATGAATCATTTTCTATGTTAACTAGCCTTAAGCATCGCGACTCCACATTCATGAAACATCGTAACTTCCACATAAATGATTGGGCTCCATTTTTTATGGCCTTCGATGTTATAACCTAGCTTGAGATAACATTGCGACTAAAGTCTACTTCAACCTTGTATTGTAACATAGGACTTAAGGCTGCAACCTTGCTCAGGTTCATGCCATGACCACATTGTTGTTTCAACTCTCTTTATAGAATTTGGCCTTTTCCACCTTTTCTATGAAGACAGACATTATAAGATTTATTCAAACACTAAAGTAGTATGAAAATATAAGGAAAACAAAGAATTTCTAAACTAGCATTCATAATCCTATAATACTAAAAAGACTCCTAAAATTGAAGGCTTTTACTAAAAAAAGTCAAGAATAAGAATAGAAAGAATGCCAAAGTATACACTAATTATCTACTCATGAATCCTCCTAATAATTGATTTGGTCCCATGCTGCATGATTGCAAAACCTCCCCAAACCAAAGGTAAATAAGGAGGTGAAAACCTAATTCAAAGATATACAATAGTAGGAGTGTACCCATTTGGTTGCATGTTATGTCGCTTAGTTGGTGCTCACCCTCTCTAATGGAGAACTTACACCAATTAAGGGATCCTCAAGCCTACTCAAGTGAAGAACTTGGCATATGTCCTCCACCGTGGTGGTATAGAAGACATGGTCACTTATGGTAGGGATGTCATTCCCTTGTACTTTTCTTTCCCCTTTCCCAAGTTTTAGAAAAGGACCCCCGTGGATACAATGCAAACAGAAAACAAAAGGAAAAGGCAAATAAAGAAAACCAAATTTCTAAAAGAAAACGAAGGAAAAACTTACCCAAAGCAAAAAGAATTCCTGATGGTTTTTGAAAAATAAAGAGCAAAAAAAATATACCAACATTAGAGGAAAAACTCAATAAGCATGAAAGTGCAAACCATAAAACTTCAAATATTATAGTCATAAATAAGGAAATGATAGGATGTTGAAATGACAAAAGGAAAGTAACTCTTGGAACCAGTGTAATTATTAGTCAGTTAAATGACACCATGTCAAAAATAAGCAATTATGCCCATTAAAGGCGTAATTTCGAAAGAACCACACAAGTAATCATTGTGTCCCGACATTGGTATTTTAAACAACAACAGTCCCTGCCATTTCCAACAAGACATTGTCCATGCACCATATTATGATAGTTTCAAAGTAACCTGCTTTATATGTTCCTCCTTAATTGAGGGAAATTATTATACCCTTACGCCAGAACAACCTTTACACCTTAGGAATAAAGCTTATGCCATTATAGCTACTTAGGGATGTATCGGTAAAACACCATCAATGACAACCATCACAACAGCTCTCATCTCATTTAATGATCTCAACTCCCCAAGCTCACCAACCCCTAGGAAAGTTACATTCAACCTACTCCCTAAGCTCACCAACTGTCAAGAAGGTCATTTCTAATCTACACCCTAAACCTAGCCTAGGGTTGGACTCTATTTAGAAGTCATTATGAGATGAGGGCCCACTCTATTTTATTCTCCATCTATAAATACCTCATCCTCTAAAAAGAATGACAGATAAGCACAAAGTATTGAAACTTTGCTCTAATATTGTCTCAACCTTCTCCAACCATCTAACTAAACTGCTCTTTGCACTACTCATGATGTAATCATCTTCAACAAAATTACTCTCTGCACCATATACAATGTGGATTGCCTTCATTTATAATGCCTAAAACCTTATATAACTTCGATTTTATAACACGACTAATAGATATTTAATTTAAAATTTTATTATTATTTAAAAATAATTCACTTAATAAATTACGTTTTTAAATAAAAAAGTAATTCGTCAACTTGCTTTTGCTACAAAATTAAACTTTTTCTCCCTCAAACAATTTGGTGGATTAATTCATCAAATTTGAAGAATATTCAGCATCTCTCCTAAAGATGGTTACAAGTTGGGATTTGGATTGACTACCTTTTCAATAGCACGCTATAACCTTATATATATGAAGCTTTCTAATAAGTTTAATCCCCAATTATGGATAGTACTATATTGTTTGAAAGTGGACAGTGGCAATAATTAATGATCTGAAACATCCTTTATGGAATATTTGCTTCTTAATTCTTTGGTGGATTGTCTGGTTGTCATAAATGTTCTTTAGTACATAACTGAAAGCAATATTACAGCCTTACTTTAATGGAGCTTTGTAACCTTTAAATTTTAATTTCACTTTTGTCAAAAAGTGCTTTTGTTCGGTACATTAGACAATGCATGAGGTGGGATTTTTTTATTTGTTTATTTATAATCAAGTTATGCAGCAGGGCAGGTGGAATATCTTAAGCAAACTATGCTGGCTTCCAGAAAAAAAATAACAATAATACTCAGCTTTGTAAAAAGCTTTTTGTATAAATTTTATAGGATAAATTAAAAATAAAATTTTCGTTTTAGTTATTTAATTAAAAAAATTACAATTTAATCATTGAATTATTTGAAAGCTTTCATTTAAGTTACTAAACTATTCAAAAGTTTTTATTGAAATCACTTGTCTGTTAAGTTTTTTCTAAGAAAAAGTTCAATTTGCGAGATCCAAGCGACGATTCGACGATCAATACGATGGATCAATACTCATCAACGAGTAAAGGTCATACATTAGATCCAAACCGGTCTAACGGCCAATATCAGAGATCAGAGAAAAAAGTTATTTAAATTTTAGTTCGCAGGTTCATGATATCTAAAGCTATTTCATGAAAAAAAATTTGAACTATAGAATAGAAGGGGGAAAAGAGCTTTCAATTGGTGTAGACAATATAAACAAAGAAAGCAATATAGCATCGATTTTAACAGCCCAACAACTTAAATGAAAACTTTTGAATAGTTTAATGGTTAAATTGTAGCTTTCTTTTAATTAAGTAACCAAAACAAAAATTTAGCATAGTTTAGTAACTAATGATGCAATTTATCCAATTTTATATTTGATATTAATAAGTTTAATCTTTGCTTTGTGTCAACTAAATTTTAATTGGTTGGCATCAACATTATAAGAAAAGGAGGATTTGATCATGCTGAGATATTTTATCCTGTATTTAAGAGTTAGAGAAAGTTATACCAATAAGTAATTCTAAAGATTGTATAAAAAAAAATATTATCCAAAAATATATTTGTAAGTTGATGAGAATCACTATATTTGTATTCCATATCATCAAAATTTAAGGTTGTTATTCGTTAATGGAATCCAAATTTAGGTTAATGGAATCATTGGTGAAGCAGCAAAAAATTTTGCATTAAAATCTTCAATTTCTCGAATAATCTTTATCCCGTATCCTTATAGAAAAATTCCCTTGGCAGAGTTCCAAAATATATGGCATACCTACTGGAAATTAATTTCCATGGTTTCAAATGATTGTACCATTAACCAATTTGTCAAATATAAGGTTTGAACTTTACCTTTGCACTAGCATCCATCTTCATGATATTTTGGACCGTCAAACTGTTTCCATTCTTTATTTGCTGACTTTGGCAAAACATTGGAAACTTAATCCAATTGTTTTCGATCCATGATTCAAAGATGACAAGAAATGACATCTTCCTTGAAAGATCAATGATGCATGAGTTGAGTAAGGGCAGGAAAGGAATACTTAATTTCAAATGTGTGTGAAAGTACTGAACCGAAAGAACGATGTTACAATAAAATAAGAAACAAACACCTAATATAGAAAATTTGTTTTTATAATTTGACAATTTTCTGCAATATTCTACAAATTAATTGTTGTGATTGTATGTTAAATAAACTGCAAGATTAAAAGGAAAAATGCAGTGCTGGTAAGTACCATGAACAATTTTGAAGCCTTCTATCAACATAAGAAACATTCCCTTGATTGCGTGGTGTCCCGGTCTTCACAACCTTTCAAGAATGACCTAATTGCGAGATCCTCCGAAGCATATGTCATAAAAGATGCTAATATAATCCCTCCGACTACCATTAGACCCAACCTGGTATGAAAATGTCATGGACCATGAAAATTAATTAGACTGATTTGAGAACATTTTAAAGCATTTCAAACATTTGATTCAACGGTTTAACACCCAAAACCATGACGACAAGTACACACGAAGAAACAAAGGCAGCAACCTGCAACTTATTCTTTTCCCTTATCCTTTTTCAGATTTGAACAAACTGTCCTTTAAAAATGTTCGGAGAAAACAAGGATATACCACTAGAAATTACCTCAAGAACAGAGCGGTGATCCTGAAAATACATGGCAAGGATGGGGCCACAATAGCCACAAAGGCCATCCCTAACCCGTAGTACCAAGAAACAATATCACAAGAGGATGCCTGTCGATGATCTGAAAAGGAACATACAAGTCTTGTAAACCAACAGTATTAGACGAATATGAAAAGAGAACTCACATTGTATTTTATCATGACTATGTACAATATTTTATGTATTTGTTCCAAGTAAATAAACCTTTTTTAGAATCCGAATTAAACAAATCTGTATCAGCAGAAACTGGGGTCAGTTGCGTCACTATTCTCCTTCCCCGCTGATAAATCAAATGAAGAAAAGCTCCAAACAAAAGAAAGAAGATTGTAAACGTCCACTCATACATCAAGAACAAACCAGTCCATGGCATCACTTGTCAAGGCACAATTGCGATAGAAATTCCAAGGGACACCACAACAGCCATAAAACATACAAAAACAGAAATGCCACCCAGGTAAACAGGCACCTTGGTCTGTGAACCATTATGAAACAGGATAACGTTACATCAAAAAAAAGAAGAGAAGAAATAACAATTCACAGCATATTTCCATGGACTGATTATGAACCAGAAAGAATTCAACTTAAAAGATGAAGGAACCTAACTGGATTATTAACATTAATGTTAGATGATGAAGATACACCACCGTAAGCAACTGTTCCATTTGATCTAATTATGAAGTAAAGGTGTCTGATGTGATTGCATAATGAAGTTCTGAAAAGAAAGCCCCCTGTCTGCACCAAAAAACTAATATGGTTTGGGAACAGGACAGCACTCATCTATGCATTGATTTAGAAAAAGTAAAATAATTTGTATCCACTAACCTGAAGAAAAGAACGATGGTAACAAAAGACTAGAACACAGAAAGGTAACAGGAAAAGGAATTTGACCAAAAGCTCATCATTCGGATTTTTGCCTCCTCCAGTACCAGGGAGGGTTTCTTCGAGTCGTTCCCTAACATTCTACAGAATTAGCAAATAAATCACATTTGGCACTTGTCCTAACATTCAGAGCTTTTAATATAAATTTGCCAATGAGTCAATATACCTGCCAGACATCAACCGGTTTTAATAGCCAGGATGTCCACCAATCCCATGGTTTAAGTGGCCCAAGTGTATAGTGAATAACACGAAGTTCACTCTCATCTACCATCCACTGAGAAAGAAGACATCAAGAAATCAGGATACTAATCAGAAAATAAGAACTTAGTTTCTGTTTTCTGTTTTTGCATAAAGTCTCATCACTTTATAGTGAAAAAGAAGTCCTGAAAATCAAAGAAAAGAATTGAAACTAATCCTTGTGATCTAAAAACAAGAGAAAGCCACAAAAGTCTGTCATCATAATGTATGTAACAGTACCTTGTTGGCAAGCATGTAAAGCCCAACATCTGCATTGTATAGACTAGAGAGTCGCTCCATCTCAGGAACAGATCGGACTTTCAACGCCTCCTGAGGTATATTAGGGTCAAAAACATGGGCATTTGGGAAATCAGAGTAATAAGAATTCAGAAATCCCTGATCTCCTCCAGTATAAGATGGCAAAGTATTCACTTTGCTCATCATGTCATTGAAAACAGCCTCAGATGGTTCAACTACCATGACTCCTGAATTTAGCCTCTCAGAATGCTTCAAATTTGCACAGAATTTCTCACATTTAAAAAGATCTTCAATGCTTTTGACTACTATAGTATCTGCATCAAGATATACAACTGTACAAGCAAACTTCAACAGTGAAACACTGCAACTCACCAGAAGAAACATAAACATAAAAGGAATAATGGACTAAATCACAACTAGAATAGCTAACAATAGAAGAGATGCAAGAAAACCAATAGAAGAAACTTACAGAAAACATATTTCTTGTTCTAGATTTTACTCTTTAAGAAAGAGAACTTTTCAGGATACGGGTGTTCTTTTATGCAATACATGGGTTAGCAAATGACAAGCTGCCACCAAATTTAGGTGCAAACTTTTAAATACATTCACTTAAAATTTTCCAACCTTATTGGTGTTACTTTGGAGGATGATGCGATCCCGGCCGCATCATGTTCTGAAACAATTCGATGACATCAAATATAAGCTCATTACTTAGATGGTCATAGGAGGTGCATAGGACTTCTGTACATTTAAATTTGCTCATTACTTAGATGGTCTCATGTTATTCACATCGCATTGAATTTATGCTCTGCAGTACATCAAATATAAGCTAAAACTCTATCCATCCATTGTCCTCTCTACCAACGAAAATGAACCATAAACAAAACTCCAGAAATTTTTTTTTTTTACCTTTTTTGTAGTTAGTCATATTAGAAATTTTCAATTTGGTATAAACACCCCAAAACCTCTTCGGCCGAACTTGATTTGGATTCACCAATAAACTAATATTCTCCACTATCCAACCATCAGCCTGCTCAATTAAGCACCATTGCAAAATGAAAAATGAAGTTAAAACAAATGTTAAAAATTCAAACTTCATTTTATTATGCCAAAAGAGCAATGCCAAAACTTTTTATAAATTTTGTCAGTGAACTAGCAGAGCATTAACTGTAAAGCTAATAATTACAGAGCATCAATGCAAATCATTTTTGTGGTTTTTTCAAAAAATTATAAAGTAACCGACTGTGAGGATCGTAATTTTCTATGAAAATATGGAAATAACTATAAAAGTAAAGGGATCGCCAAATTGTAACCTCGAGAAGCGTCTTGGCATAATCGGAGACGCCGTCGGAGACCAAAACAACCATGTCTTTAGTTGATCCAGTGTCCCTTATCGATTTTCCCAAAACCCTAACTCCCAAAAGGAACTCATCTCCATAAAGCAGCGTCACGTAAGCTTGTTTCGATGAATATTGAGCTTTAGCCCCCAATGCCAACTTGGATTGGATCGTAACCAGAAGAACTAGAAACAGGATCCAGAGTTTTGGGAATTTCATAGTATTTATTTGCTCGAAAAAAAGATCCAGATTCTCTCGAGAAACAACAAAAAATTCGGTTTCTTTTCACTTGTGTTGGATCGAAGGAAGCTCTAAAAGTTTATAAATGCAGTGGCGGTTTGGTGGAGCAGAAGCTTCTTCCGTTCTGTATTTTTTTTTTTCTCTCATTTTAGTTGTCAAACATTGGAAATATTTTAAGAAGGGATAATATACCATTTGGTACCTAATTTTCTCTTTAATATTTAATTTGGTACTTAAATATTTTTGTCCAATTTGGTACCGTAGGCTAAGACTGATTTCAATGATCTATTTGGTATCCGAGATTGTTCAATTTGATGCTTCAATTTTTTTTTTATCTCATTTAAGCATATGAGTTTTAGTTTAATGTTATATTTGCTACTCTAGCTTTTCTTATGTCCCAAAGTAAACATTAAAACGAAAAAGATACCAAATAATATTTTAGTCCTTTATCAAAAAAGGTTAAATTAAAGCTTTGACTAAATTGTAAAATCACTTGCAAATCCATCCCTTTTATGTCATTTTATATTTTAAGCAAATTATAGCAAAATGTACAAGATTGCATATGAACCTAAAGTATTATATTTAATAACTTATCATTTCATTTCAATTAAAATCCTCATTTGTTTATTATTTTAATTTTTTATAATATATTTGTTATATAAAATTTTTGTCATAATTTAGTACTAGTAAAAATTAAATAAAAATATTCGTTAATTATGTTTTCTTAATTAAAAAATTATTCCCATGTGTTAAGGGTAGGAATCAACAAGGGAGGATCATGATGGTTTCTAATGGTTTACCTAGCTAAATGTGATGTGGAGAGTCGTTGTGGACAGTGGTCAGAAGGGTAGATGGATAAAAAGGACGTAAAGTCGAGAATAAATGAGAGAGAGAGAGATTCGGTCCTCAAATTCGGGAGTCATTGTTGGTTATATAAGGTGGGTTGTAATCCTGAGGAGCCACGTGCCTTAGTATTATTGGTGACCGGGGTGTGATTATAGTAGTTGGTCAACCATGCTAGGTTTGGGCCTAGGTGTGGCTGTTAGGGTGGCAATTGGACAAGCTGTCAATCGTGTTAGAAGAATTAGTGTTTGGCGATTGGTGTCATAAATGATGATTTTTTGGGGTCCACACATGGTTTATGTGCAAGTATGCCTAGATCGAGGGGTTCTCATATCGTGGTAGAGTAAGGTGTTAGGTGAGGAGTTCGCACATTCAGTGCTTCGAAAGGTGGAAAATGATGAGTTTTCCTGATGAGTAGGTTTTCTTCTTGAGGAGTGGCATTCTGGGTATATTCTCTAGGGTGTTGACCCTGATCCTTGAGGAGTTGTGCGCGAAGGGTTAGGGGTATAACAATTACCCTTTAGCCTAGAGGGATGTTATAAAAACCTCCCTCTAGATATTGCTATGTGTCAGCTAAGTTCGAAGTGTTCGTTAGGATTTTTGAATTTGATTTGTCTTGGCTTTGGAGTATGTAACATACGTTTGGTTTGCATTGTTTCTCCTTTCTATTTGTACATACACTTGCATTGATTGCCATGGGATACCGTTCATTCTCAAGAAATGGCAAAGTTTGTTTCTCTTATGATATGTCATCTCGCTGGATACGTGTGTCGAAACCATTTTTTGAAAACAGGTATCGATCTTGTTTGAAAGCGAAGATTAAAACGGGAGTCGCCACCAATCTTTATTAGGTGTGATCGGATTATCTTTGTTTTAATAAAACAATTTTTAGTTTACTAAAACGGCGTTTTGGTATGCGAAACTCAAGAGAACGAGTTCGGGAGTCGGTTACGTGCGAGGAAGGATTAGCACCCTCGACACGCCCAAAAATTGGTACCGAATTGGTTAATTAGTGTCTTAATGTCGAAAGTTGAAAACAGGGAATGGATTTGAAATACGATCCTTTTTATTAACGTTAATTTTAAAATGCTTGAATTAAGTCAAAACGATTGCTAAAGATTTTTTTGTCTCGAGATATCGAGGTATTACATCCCGTAAGTTAGGACACAACACCATGAACCCCCAAGCGTAAGTTTATCTTTAATTTTAATTGGAGTTTCGTGTACTTTAAAAATCAATAGGATATTTTGCTATTTAGAATCGACGAGAGAACCGAAACTCCGTAAGTTAGGGCACAATTCTTCGATGTTCCAAAACGCGAAACATTGCCTTATTTTGAAAATTTTCATTTTTTGAAATATAGCAAGTATAGTGTTTAACGATATGCGTTAGTTTGTTTGGAGTAAAATAAAATGATTCATATTGGATAAACGTGTTGAAGCTTAATACACAATATGATGACGTGGAATAAGAGTGTAGTAATGTGCATGGAATAATAATGCATGGGTACAATATTATGCAAGTGAATAACAATGATGTGAAAATACGAGTGAACAAGTTATAAAACACACCACGGCAATAAACACATGGCATACATTATTTAAGTGTTAACATTAACAATAAGGAAGTGAAATAAATAATATAAGACAACTTAAAATAGATGATTCTAAACGAACAATACAAAAAAACAAATTTAAAATAGATTACAAAAGCAATTCTAAGTAGATAATAATTTTTTTAAAAGAAAAAAAGAAAAAATAAATATATAAATAAATAAAAGGATATAAAAAAATTTAAAGGGAATAGGATAATACAACCCAAAATAACTAATACACAAAATAATTTAGAAATACAACTTAAAATGAACAATTTAAAAGAAAACATAGTATGTGGATAAATATTATATGGAAAAATAAATTTTTTAAACAACATATAATATATAAAAAGTATATAGAATAATTTGGTATAAGTAATATCTATATAAATATATGAAACCTTAAAGTAAATAATGATAAAAGGTTTGTGATAAATGATAAAAGAATTTAAAATCATTCACATATAAAATGGTATAACAAAATAACATATAAAGACTTAAAACAGATAATATATAAAATAGTTTAACAAGAATATCGTATAAAAATATTTAGAATAAATAATATGAAAAGAGAAATTTGAAATAAATAATGTCTAAAAAAGTTTGAATAGAAAAATATATGTATACAAATAATCCGAAATAAATGATACATGAGAGTTCAAAGTATATAAATAATTTCATAATAAATAATATATAATAATTGGAAGTATGTAAAATAGGAATCTAAAGTGAATAATAATAACAGATCTAAAGATAAATAAAAAAAGAAATAAATAAATCAATTAAACCGACCAAGGATTAAGTTGAAATAGAATTAAAATTTAGGGAATGAACTATAAATAATAGAAAACAGGCTGTTGAGGACCTAAATGAAATGCGCTGAAACAATGAGGGATTGCTTGGGAAATATTCCCAGACCTCATGCGCTGCGTTTCAAGGTGGGCCATATTGAAACAAAAACAAAATCATGCGATCAAAATTAAAAAAAACAAAAGAAGCAGACAAGGGCCACATTGCAAGGCCTCACGAGAGCGGAGGGACCTCGCGCATAAATTTCTCAATAATGGGAAACACGCGGATCCCCCCTGGGTACGGGTCGGGTCGCGCGTGGGTGGTCTAAAACGGTGCCGTTTCTGTGGCCATTTAAGCCAATCTTTTTTTTTTTTCATTTCAGCTTCCATTAAAAAAAAAAAAAGAAAACAGAGGGCCTTTGCCCTCTCTCCCTCTCCTTTTTCTTCTCCTAACCTCCCCCATGGCCGACCATGGGTTCATCGGAGGGTGCCCCCACACCCACGAACGGCGGTTGATACCGCGCAAGGCGGGCTCTTTTGGCTCCCTTTTGGATGGGTTCGAAGACCGAACCTCGCAACTGGTGGCAACGCAAGAAAAGGGAGGGACTCTTCGGTTCTCTACCCTCCACCACGACCAACTGTTGAACTCCTAGGGTTCGATGGCCTCCGAATCGGCCAAGGAACTCCGGAGCCCCCCCTAAACAAAGAATCGGAGGTAAGTTTTGTTATTTCCTTTGTTCTTGTTTTGTAATCGGAGAAATCAAAAAGAAAAAAAATGCAGAGAAAATCGGAAACTAAAATACCAACAAAATATTCACCTTTTGAAAGTTTTATTTTTTGATTAATCTTCTTTTGCAAAGTGTTCGTAAAAAAAAAACTACCAAGGGATGTTTCAGTTTTTATAACCGAATTACATAGGTCCATTTTTTTGTTTTTTTCCGTTTTGTTTTCTGCTACCATTTTTTTTTTGCTTGTTGTTTGTTTGTCTATTGCTTACTTGTTCTTCTTATCTTGCAGGTGTCAGACACGTGGAAGAGGCACTGGTCAGGGGCGTGGTGGTTGGCGGTGTGCGTGGTGGCCATTGGTGAGGAGCGGCGGATGACAAGATGGGGGCTAAGGTTTGTTGCTGAAAACTTTTAAGCAAATGGGATATTAGGGTTAGTTTGGTTAGTGGGCTGATGGGGGGTTTTAAATTTTTGGGCTTGGGTAGTTTAGGCCTGGATTATTATGTAACTGGACATTGGACCTTTTTTATTATTTTGGGTTTTATTATTTTATGGACGTAGGCCAAAATTGGCTATTACAGCTGCCCCTCTTTGCTCATTGTCGTGTAACGAGAATGGAGCAAAGACTTTAAAAGAGCCAATTTTGCCTAGTTTCGTCGGATCTTGACTTCTCCTATTCTTCGAGTAGCCTCATTCCAATCCTCTGTATCTTCAGGGGTATAGGAACTGCTACTTTGATCTACTCCACTGTAACTTCGGGGAGATGAGGTTTGTGACTTCAATCTGCTGCACTGCGACTTCGGGGAGATGAGATTTGTCATGGTAACTTGATCCGACCTACTGCAACTTCAGAGGTATAGGATCTATAGCCTTAATCTGCTCTACTACAACTTCAGAGAGATTAGGTTTGTTTTGATCTGCTCTACTACAACTTCAGAGAGATAAGATCTGTTTATCCATAGCTCCAGTCTGTTCCACTGCAACTTCAGGGAGACAAGATTCGCTGTATTTGATCTGCTCCACTACAACTTTGGAGAGACAAGATCTGCAGTCTTTAGCCTACTCCACTACTGCTTAGGGAGATAGGGTGGTGGCTTAAATCTGCTTCACTGCAACTTCAGGAAGACAAGATCTGTAATTTTCAGCCTATTACCCTACTGCTTAAGGGGTTAAGGCTTGGTGGCTTGAATCTGCTTAACCGCAACTTCAGAAAGGCGAGATTCGTCGTCTTTGATCTGCTCCACTACAACTTCAGGGAGGCAAGATCTGTAATTTTCAGCCTATTACCCTACTGCTTAGGGGGTTAAGGCTTGGTGGCTTGAATCTGCTTCATTGCAACTTCAGGAAGGCAAGATTCCCCATCTTCGATCTGTTCCACTGCAACTTCAGGGAGACAAGATCTGCAACATCACCGATATTGCTACACCATCCTCTAGGGACATGATTGTAGAACCGGTTTCATGTACCTATGCTTATGCCAAATGATTAAGATACTATGATCGAAATGAATCAAATGCTCCTAACTAGATGTGATGCTTATGTCTAATAATTAGGATGCTATGATTGAAGTTAATCAAATGCCCCTAACTAGACGTGTTGCTTATGTCAAATAATTGGGATGCTATGATCGAAGTGAATCAAATGCTCCTAACTAGATGTGTTATGCAAAGAATGTCATTTTTTATGCTTAATTTGATATTACTCGGTGTTCAATGAGGTTTTATCGTTGATGTACTACTCTTCCTTTTCCTTCGACTGGTATCTCTGGCAGAAAACCCGAAGAATAACCACAATTTGGGCTATTCTTTCCCCAACGCTTCCAATCCTTGAATTTAGGTAATTCAAACTAATTAGTCCCGTTTCAGGTCCTTGTATTTTTAGAAGCATTTCAGAGTAATATGCAGAACTCTTTTGTGAATATCATTAGTCTATTAATCATCATTTCAATGAAAAACGCTTGAAAAAGGTTATCGCATTAGACAAAATGGGATTTTATTGAGAGCAAAGCTCAAAATGAATAGGGTAAACAAGATAGCGAATTTGCCAAGATACAAAATGAAAACTAACAAATTAATCAAGATAGCACATTTTGCCGAAAAATACAAAATAAATGAGATAAGAATAAGTGCTCCAGATATCGTAATATGAGTTTCGTTGCACGAACTTCTCAAGGATCCTTTGAACTCAGTATGTGATTGGAAGACCAATAGTACTTTGTTGATGCCCCAATATGTAGCATCCCTCCTTCTTGTTAGTTCAGAGAAGACAAAACTATTGCATGCCCCATCTTCGATCAAAATTTGAATTGCCCGTTCCTGAGTTTTCAATTCAAACTCCTTTGGTCTCAAAGCGCCCTTTTACGGGTTTTCACCTTGGCCTCTCCGTTTTTTTTAGGTAAAGTACCTCTTGACCGAATCCGAATTTACAAGATTTGGCAGACTTTTACCATTCATCTCATTTAAAATCAGAGCTCCTCCAAAAAAAGCCTTCTTTACCACATAAGGTCCCTCCCAATTTGGCATCTATTTCCCTCTGAAGTCCTTTTGTATGGGGAGGATATTTTTCAATACGAGGTCTCCTTCATGAAATTCTCTAGGGCGAACCTTCTTATTATAAGCCCGCATCATTCTCTTTTGATACATTTGACCATGACGGATAGCCTTTAGCCTCTTTTCTTCAATCAAGTTCAACTGGTCGTATCGAGACTGGATCCATTCTGCTTCATCTAATTTTAGTTCTGAAAGAATGCGTAGAGAGGGAATCTCGACCTCAATAGGCAGAACCGCCTCCATTCCATAAACTAAAGAAAAAGGTGTTGCCCCAGTAGAGGTTCTGACTGACGTCCGGTAAGCATAAAGGGCAAATGGTAATTTCTCGTGCCAATCTTTATAGGTCTCAGTCATTTTTCCTATGATCTTCTTAATGTTCTTATTGGCTGCTTCCACTGCGCCATTCATCTTTGGATGATACGGTGATGAGTTATGATGTTTGATCTTGAATTGGCTACAGACTTCTGCTGTAACACCCCTTACCCGTATTCATCACTGAAATAGGGTACGAGGCATTACCAGAGTTTACCAAATTAATTTTTCGTTAATACAAGTTAAATACTATTCATTTACTAAAACGTATCATGACGTCCTTTAGATGGGTCTCCAAAGCCCAAAACATACTTCGAGACCAAACCAGAATTAAATTGAAACCATAGAAAATTTTTCGCAAAATCCAAAAAAAAAATTTTGTTCAATATAACCCCTTTATAAATATCTAACATTCCCTGCAAATTTTAAAACCAAGACTAATCCAACCAACCAATTCATTTTAATCAATTTGATACCAAATTATACTTCTACTATAATCATACTATTTAACATATTTATCATTTTTTTTTACTTTAATGTATATTCATTAAACAAGTCTTAGCATTTATATAATCATCAAACCTTATACATGCCATATAAATCAAAAAGAAAATTTACAAAAGCTACCGGAGATAATCTGGATAGTGTGATCCTCTGTGTTGATCCGATCCTCCGTATACTTCCACGTCAATCTACAAGAGACATTGAATACACTCAAGTAAGCTTATAGAAGCTTAGTAAGTTCATAGGCATAAAACATAAATCTTACCAAATATTTATACACTTATACAATATACACAATTATTAAGTTCACCTGTCAACCACAGTCATTGGTGAGTTCCCTTGTATAAACTTACTACCACTTATCCATTTCCTTTAATTCTTTTGGGCTCATTTGTCACATATCATTCTTTAACCAAATTAGGGAACGGTTACGGAAAATTGAGTACTTCACTTTCACTTTGCCATAGTATAACTATGGTCTTGCGTATGATCACTTATCACTTTTTGAAGTCATAGTCCTTCCACGGTCTTACACTGATCACATTTATCACTTATCACTGATCAGATAAGTGTAGCTAAAACTATCACTTAACACTTATCACTTGTCACCGATCAGATAAGTGTAGCTAAAACTATCACTTATCACTTATTACTTGTCACCGATTAGATAAGTGTAGCTAAAGCTACCACTTATCACTGATCAGAAGTACTCAAATCCGACGTTCCGCTCAATTTGATCATTTATTCGATTTTCGGGTTGTTATTTTATTCTCTATTCATCAATAAATATATTTCATCATACATTATATAATTAATAAAATTAACATATAATCATTAAACTTCAACCATATGAACTTACCTGGGTCGATTTGCAAAATTTGTGAAAGTTCAGGGACTAATCAGCTACTTTTTCTTTTCTTCGACTTGTTTCGGGTTCTCGATCTATCATTGTAAAATCATTCACTTATCAGTATTGACTTCATCATCAACCCGCTTATAAGTAATATTATCTATAATTTCATTATTTACTTATGTATATTCCAATGTTGTCCATCCGTGTCATAGTCACTAAATTGTTTTTATCTTTAGCTACAGAACTCCAAATTAAGATCCGCTAATTTTTCCTGAAACTAGACTCACATATCTTCTTACCATAAAAATTTTATAATTTTTGGTTGGGCCAATTAATACAGTTTATTCATTGAAGTCTCCCCTGTTCTGCTATTTGACAGTTCCGACCCTTCTTCACTAAAAACTAATTATCTTCTCGTACAGGATTCAAATGATTTTTCTGTTTATTTCTATTGAAAATAGACTCATTCAGAATTATAAACATATAAATTTAAGCCCATAATTATTTTTATTCAATTTTTTATGATTTTTCAAAGTCAGAATAGGGGAACCCGAATTCATTCTGACATTGTCTTACAAAATCTATTATATCTCATGATTTACAATTCCATTGCTTACACCGTTTCTTCTATAAGAAACTAGACTCAATAAGATTTAATTTCATATTTTATTAATTCCATAATTCGATTTATACAATTTTTGGTGATTTTTCAAAGTTAGACTGCTGCTGCTGTCCAAAACTGTTTTAGTGCAAATGTTGATTTCGATTTTTGCCCCAAATTTCACAGTTCATACAATTCAATCCTTGCTCAATTAACCCCTCAATGAAGATAATTTTTCCCAATTAATGCTTTATCTAGAAATTATAAGTTATTTCACAATTATTTAAATTCAGAATTTTCACATAAAACCCTAACTTCAAACTCTTTCACCATTAGGTCCCAAACATTCACTTTCTATTCAATTCTTTCAATAAAATCAGCATATAAACAATTTAAAACTCTAATTACATGCTAAATCATCATATAATTCCATCACATATTCATAGCAACTTCCAATTTCTTTCATAAAATCAAAAACTAATGAATTCAACTAGTGGACCTAGTTGTAAAAGTCATAAAAATACAAAAATTTCAAGAAATAATCAAGAATTGAACTTACTTGCAGTAAAAATATGAAAAACCAGCTTAAGGAAACCCTTCTATGGTGTTTTTCCTGATGAGAATGCAGAAAAATAAAGAGAAATCTAGATAATTCCACTTTAGTCCTAGCTTTATTAAGTAAATTTTGCAATATTCCAATTTTGCCCTTAATTCATCAATTTTCCTGCTGATTTCATGCCCCTTGCCGTCCAGCCCAAAACATTTTGGGTTTATTTTCCTTTTAAACCCTCTTTCTTTTATCATTTAAGCCATTTAATCATTTCCCATAATTTTACATCTGTTATAATTTAGTCCTTTTTATTCAATTAACTATCGGAACTTTAAAATTTCTTGACGAAACTTTAATAATAACTTATTAACACTCCATAAATATTTATAAAAATATTTATGGCTCGGTTTAAAATTTTTAAAGTCTCGATACCTCGTTTCTGATTCTAATTATTTTAATATTTATTTCTAGTACACTATTCGCTAATTCAAAAAAAATTTCTAACTTCACATTTAACTTATATTCACTAAATTAATAATATTTTCTACTCATTTGTCGGATTTAGTGATCTCGAATCACTGTTCTGACACCATTGAAAATTTAGGCTATTACATCCGCTATCGTGCTGTTGTTCAAATTCAACGCATTGTCTGATACGATCCTTTCAGGCATCCTATATCGACATATGATTTCTTTCTTTAAGAACTTACTGACTGCTGACTTTGTGATGTTAGCGTAAGAGGTGGCCTCTACCCATTTGGTGAAGTAATCTATGACTACAAAGATGAATCGATGTCCATTAGATGCCTTTGGTGAGATCGGTCCAATGACATCCATGCCCCACATGGAGAAAGGCCATGGAGAAGTCATGACATGTAGGGGTGAAGGAGGTACATGAACTTTATCTCCATAAATTTGGCATTTATGGCACTTCTTGGCATAGTTGATGCAATCTCCTTCCATAGTGGACCAATAATATCTGAATCTCATGATCTGTCTGGCCATGGTGAAACCATTAGCATGTGTTCCACAGACACCCTCATGAACTTCTTCCAATATTTGCTTAGCCTCGACAGCATCTACACATCTTAGGAGTACCTGATCCTTCCTTCTTTTGTATAGGATCTCTCCATCCAAGACATAGTCATTGGCCAGCCTTCTTAATGTCCTTTTATCATTCTCAGTCGCTTGGTCTGGGTATTCACGACTCCTCACATATCGTAAAATATCCTGATACCAAAGATGATCATCTTTCTCGTCTTCTTCCTCGATGTTGCAGCAATGAGTTGGAGCCTCATAAATACTCATTTGAATAGGCTTCATATTCTCTTGTTTATTCACTTTGATCATAGAAGCTAAGGTTGCCAAGGCATCAGCCATCTGATTTTCATCTCGCAGAAGGTACCAGAAAGTGACATCGTCAAACTCCTCAATTAACTCAAGAACCAACCTTCGGTAATTGATCAACTTGGGATCTCTTGTCTCCCATTCTCCCTTAAGCTGATAGATCACTAATGCAGAATCCCCATATACCTCTAATACTTTAATTTTACGTTCTATGGCTGCACGGATGCCCATGATACATGCTTCGTATTCGGCCATATTTTTTGTGCAATCAAAATCCAATTTACTGGTGAAAGGATAATGATCTCCGTTTGGAGATACCAAAACTGTCTCGATTCCGTTACCTACAGCGTTTGAAGCTCCGTCAAAATTCAGCTTCCACGGATGGCCCTCTTAAGAGTCTTCTTCCATGGTCGCGACGTACATTAGATTCTCATTCGGGAAATCAAAGCTCAACGGCTCATAATCTTCTAGAGCTCTACTGGCTAGAAAATCTGCTATTGCACTCCCTTTTACGGCCTTTTGGTTTACGTAGACTATGTTAAACTCAGAAAGCAAAATTTGCCAACGAGCCATTCTTCCGTTCAGAGCATTTGACTCCATCATGTACTTCAAAGGGTCTAGTTTTGAGATGAGCCAAGTTGTGTGGTACAACATGTATTGTCTCAGTCTTCGGGTTATCCAAATCAAAGCACAACACAACTTCTCGATCGACGAATACCTTGTCTCACATTCGGTGAATTTCTTGCTCAGATAGTATATCGCTTTTTCTTTTCTTTCTGACTCATCATGTTGACCTAGTACGCATCCCATGGAGTTCTCAAACACTGCCAAGTATAGTATCAGTGGTTTATCCGGGCAAGGTGGCATCAATACTTGCGCATTGGACAAATAATGTTTGACCTTATCGAAAGTTTTCTGGCACTCCTCATCCCAAACACCTGGATTATGCTTTCTAAGGAGACGGAATATTGGGTCACATTTCTCCGTTAGTTATGAAATAAACCGAGCGATGTAATTTAATCTTCCTAAGAAACCTTGAACTTCTTTTTGAGTGCACGGTGGGGGTAATTCTTGTATGGCCTTGACTTTATCTGGGTCAATCTCAATTCCCCTCTCACTGGCTACAAATCCTAATAATTTTCCTGACCTGGCCCCGAAGGTACACTTTGCAGGATTGAGTTTTAGTTGGAACTTTCTTAACCTTAAAAATAGTTTCCTCAGGGCTTGCACATGCTTATTCTCTGTTTTGGATTTTGCAATCATGTCGTCAACGTAGACCTCGATCTCCTTGTGCATCATATCATGAAACAAAGTTACCATGGCTCTCTGATATGTTGCTCCTGCGTTTTTCAGTCCGAATGGCATCACCTTATAACAAAACGTTCCCCACATGCTTACAAACGTCATCTTTTCCATGTCTTCAAGATGCATCTTTATCTGGTTATACCCCGAGAAGCCGTCCATAAAGGAGAAAAGTGAGTAACCTGCCGTGTTATCCACTAACGTATTAATGTAAGGTAATGGGAAATTGTCTTTTGGGCTGGCTTTGTTCAAATCCCGATAGTCCACGCACATTCGTACCTTCCCATCTTTCTTAGGAACCGGGACTACATTGGCTACCCATTCTGAATACTTGACCACTTGTAAGAAACTGGCATCGAATTACTTCTTGACCTCTTCTTTTATCTTCAACAAAACATCGGGTCTCATCCTCTAGAGTTTCTGTTGAACTGGCTTGCATTCTTCCTTTATGGGGAGTCGATGTACCACGATATCAGTATTTAATCCGGGCATATCTTGATATGACCATGCGAAGACATCCTTGAACTCTCGGAGTAACTCAATGAGGTCTTGCTTTGTTTCTGCAGAGATACTAGCTCTGATCTTCACCTATTTTCCTTCTCCTAAGTTAACAATTTCCACCGACTCTTCGTGAGGTAGGATTTGTTTCTCCTCTTGATTTACCATCCTTAACAAATCAGGAGATAGGTTACAATTTCGGTCATCTTCAAAATCCTCAGTGTCCTCCATACACAAGTCTTGCTCGAAAGGAGTCTCTGAGTCAGTGGGAATGTTGCTCATATCATTGATATTTGGAGACCTGTTATGGATGAAGAAAGAAATCCAAAGAACAAAAGAATCTAAGAATATTTTATTTGTGTGGTATGATTATGAATGAAGTAGAAAGAATAAAAGAATATTTGCTCAAGATGATACGCAAGAATGCATTTTTTATTAAAATAACGATGTTTGGACATATGTCTATTTCGTAAAAGGATTCTTATTGCCCCTAGGCTTAGAGCAGTAAGCTTGTTTTGAACATTACTCTGAGTTAATTCTAAAAGTTACAGGGATCTCCTCCGCGGTCCAATTGTTCAAAACATTTCCAGGAATGTAAGGGCAAATTCCAGATAAATCCCCTTCTTCGACTTTTTCTTCAGATATGGCATTAATACTCCAACTTCCCAACATTTCTTCAACCATTTTATTTCTTTTCATCTTCTGTTCGGGGTAAATAGTTCCTCCTGACACAAATATTTTGGATAAGTGAGGAAAGGTCATTGGTTCCCACTTGACCTCCTCACCGCGCAGATGTGCTCTTCTTCGCTCTTGCTTTTTCTCCAGCTCGTTTTTCTTTTGCTTCGTGTCTGGTTTAAATCCTAAGCCAAAGTGTTCTCGTTTTTCCCTTAGCACTGGTACCTCGATCCTTCCTTAGAGGCATCTTCCGAGTCCTCTTCCTGGTAGGGCTCCTTTGCCGACCGTCAATCACAAGCCCATCCTCGTAGTTTTGGATATTTTGGGCATTGGGATCTTGTTCCCTTCGACAATGAATGTAGCATTGACGAATTCTAGCGATCGAAAGAAACATTCTATCGCCTCATCGTCCGTACCCACGTATGGTGCGTCACTGGTAACGGATGCATTGATGTCTTCCTCTGCGTTTATCGTTACCAACCTACCCTCAGTTACTAACTTCAACTTTTGGTGTAGGGACGACGGTACTGCCCCCGCCAAGTGAATCCATGGTCTCCCCAACAGGCAATTGTATGACGGCTTGATGTCCATTACCAAGAAGTCCACCTCATACGTATTCGGGCCAATCAAGAGAGGTATCTCGATTCTTCCCATAACTTTTCTTTCCGTACCATCGAACACTTTCACAATGTTTTGATATGTCTTCATGTGAGAGTTATCCACTGGTAACCTATTTAACGTGGACAAGGGCATGACATTCAACGCTGATCCATTATCAATCAATACCCCTGGCAATGTGTATCCCTTGCAGCGAGTGGTAATGTGCAGGGCCTTTGTAGATCCCATGCCTCCCGTTGGTATTTCATCATCATTAAAGAAAATAAAATTATCCGCGCTGATGTTATTAACCAGACGGTCGAGCTTGTTGACAGAGATATCGTCCGCCACGTATGTTTCATTTAACACTTTCATTAATGACTGCGGTGTGTCTCTGAGCTTAAGAGCAAGGCTAGTACCGATATGCGAGCTGGTTGTTTGTGCAACTGTTCCACCATGATGTACTCGCTGTGCTTCAGGAATTTTAAGAATTCTTCAGCCTCTTTTTCCGTTACAGGCTTATTGATAGGTGATTCAAGTCTGGTTGTCTTTTTTTTTTTATTCAATAACCACGAATTTTCTTTTAGCTGATTTTGCCTTTGTGTTCGGGGTATAACGCCTTCTACTGCGTGTATAAAAACCCTTGTCTTGACCTTTCTCTGAAGTGCCAGTTGAATTTTCCTCTCTCGGGATTGTTACGTTGCAATCATAATTCCAAGGAACCCTTTTGCTATCTTTATAAGGGAAAGCAACGGGCTTTTGGATTATGACCTTTGGTGCAATTGGTACTCCGACTTTGCTGATTCTTGGTCGTGATATGATCACGACCGGGCGACTGACCCCATGGACTTTGTCGGTTGACCCTTGCTCTGACGTGCACACATCTTCTCCCTATGGGCCCTCGGTATATTCAAAAAATTCAATCTCCTTATTTTCTATCAGTTCTTGTACCAGCATCCTGGATTTATTGCAATCTTGGATCTCATGACCCTCTTCGTTGTGAAATTCGCAGTAGTGCTTTGCCCCTTCGGGCTTCTTCCCTAAATCTTGAGTGATTAGACCTTGTTCTATCATCCTTTTCCAAACCCATCTTAACGAGGTCTTCACCTCTGTTACGTCTATCTTAGTTCTCCTCCCTTCATTTTTAACTATCGCGTTTACCCCATTATCTAAATGACTGGGTAACGGATTTCCCGCCACATTTGGTCCTGTGGGATCATCGAACTTCACAATGCCCATCTTTATGAACCTTTCGACTAATTTCTTGAAGGCCGTGCAGTTTTCAATTGTGTACCCCGCAATTCCTGCATGGTATTCGCACTGAGCGTTTGTGTCATACCACTTAGGGAATGGAGGTTATATGGGTTTCTAGTAAAATGGAGACACCACATGCACATCGAACAGATTCTGGTAAAGCTCCCTATACGTCTTTGGTATTGGCGTAAACTGGACTCTTTTCGTGTTAGGTCTTGAGTTAGAATCTTGTCTGGTGGAGCCCTGATGGCTAGCAGTCACTGCCCTTGGCTGGCTCACTGTGACTGGCTTGGAATAACTTTTATTGTATGCGCTCGCGTTGTTCACCTCATTTTATCTCCTTCTCGGAGCTAATCTCTTAGCACTCTCTCCTGCTTCAATTTTCCCACATCTTACAGCGTTTTCTATCATTTCCCCAGACATCACTATGTCCGAGAAGCTCTTAGTAGCGCTTCCTAACATATGGTTAATGAATGGGGCCTTCAGGGTATTGATAAAAAGCATGGTTGTTTTCTTCTCCAAGAGAGGTGGTTGGACCTGCATTGCCATCTTCCTACATCGTTGGGCATACTGTCTGAAGCTCTCACTTGGCTTCTTTTCCATGTTTTGTAGAGTAATTCTATCGGGTGCTATGTCTGTCATGTGACCATATTGTTTCATGAAAGCTTGAGCCAAGTCCTTCCATGAACCAATTTGGGCGCGGCTAAGCTGCTTGTACCACTTGGCCGCAGATCCAATCAAACTGTCTTGGAAACAGTGGATCAACAGCTGATCATTGTTGACATACCCTGTCATCCTTCGACAGAACATCGTAATATGAGCTTCAGGGCAGCTCGTTCCATTATACTTTTCGAACTCTGGGGTTTTAAATTTTGGTGGGAGCACCAGATCTGGGACCAAGCTTAAGTCCTTAGTGTTGATCTCACCACGGTAATCAGCAGTCTCCATTGCTTTAAACTTTTCTTCAAGCCATTTACACCGATCATCGAGTTGTTTCGCCAGGTCTACCTTTCCTTTCTCTATTTCTGCCATGTCATCAAGTCCGGGATAAATGGATTAGCTGGATTATCTCCAGGCTTAGAGCTTGATCCTATAGGAATATTCATTGGTGTCGAGGCATTGGCCTGATATTGCTGGGGTCTGATAGTGACAGGTACCGTTAGTGGGTGTTCCTCCGATTGTGGTTGAGTGTTTACCGGAGCAAAGTCTGGAGGGTAGATAGGGTTTTCATTATCGTTCCCCATAGTGCTCTTCCCCTTTTCGCGTTCTCTAGCCAGCAACTGCGCCAACTGGCCTATCAAATTATTTTGGGATTCTTCTATTTTTTCCTTCATATCCTGTTGTATTTTGGCCAGTTGTTCTTGCATCTGCGCTTGCAATTGCTTTTGCATTTCCCTTTGCATTTGTTCTATCCTTTCTAATCCCTGATCCATTACTTTGGTTTTACGACGGGTATAGTAGCTGTGTTCGGTTGGTTGATTCTCGTTGGTTTCCAGATTAACTGAAATAATTTTGTTTAATCAGGGTCTTTTCATGAAATTTAATGCACATGATGAAATGTAATGCAAATGAATGAATGCAAAAAGAGGCGTTGATTCTAATTCAATTTCATTAGAAGAATTTCACTAGAAGAAAAATTTCTTTACATAAAACGGGCGATTACATATACGACTTTGCCCTAATGCCCAAAGCCTTAACTTTCCTAAGAAGCCAAGCTAAGTTTCGGCTTCGATCTGATTCTGACTCGTACTTTAAGCTCAACACATCAGCTTGGACTGCCAAGGTTTGCAAGTGATCGGCTACCTCCTGAACCTGAGCCACAGTTTCACCCATGACATAGTCTGGTTTTGAGAGTGGTGAAGTTGTTCCCTATAATGGTAATTGTTTGTCTCAAGAAGTTCCACTCAAATTTTACTATCTCGTAGTGCAGTCTCGAGTTCCTCTACTTTCCTTTTTAACTCTTCGATCCTGCTCAGACTAGCCTTCAGCTCAATTACGAAATTACGGCTACGATGTTGATGAAGTGATCTTTCCAATTCAGCCATCCGAGCTCGTAACTTCTCCTTTTCATTTTGGCTTTCTAACAAACTCTTTTTCAGAGTGTCCTCTCGTACTCGGGTATCTTGAACCCTTTTCTCCCAATGGTCGGCTCTAGTCTTTTCCTCTTTGATCTCTTGACGCCATTGCTCTGACGTTTTACCTAAATCGGCAGTTCTTATCGACATACGCAGCTTCTTGTAATCGATTTTCAGACTATCCAAATCTTCCTCGGCCTTGTTCTTCCCTTTCCTTAACTTTTCAGCCTCTAGCTTGTGGATATCAATGTCTAATCCCAACTTCATTTTCTTTTCTTCTAACTGCTATATCTTCTTCCCCAACTCCGAGTTCCTTTTCTCAAAGTCTTGCTTAATGATCTCTAACTTGGATAGGATGACTCGTAAATGCTCCTCTATCGGTTGAGTATTCTCTTGATTCGGCCTAGGGATGTTGTCGTTGACTCTCCTATCCCACCACCATTCATACTTAGGGGTCGTCATCGGACCTGTGGTGAATCCTTTCGTCCTTCGAGTTTGGTTCCAAGCATCTGATATTTCACGAACCCTCCTCTTATAATTGTTGTCTTTATAGGAGAACTCGCATTGGGCTAACCCTTATGTCGCTGGTATAAACTGCCTTGATCGGTACTGTCTTAACACCAGTAGTGGAGAGTATCCAACGGCTCCCCATATTCCAGCCAGAGGGACCCAGTCAAAATCACCGCACCGATATAAGATCTCATCGGGGATCAACCATGGAGCCCTCCATTCAATATCTTCGACTCGCAAACTCTGGAGAATAGTTATCCATTTCTCCTCTGAGATGTCATCTCGCGTTGATGTGGCCACTAATTCTCTTAATAGGGAATAATCCTTAGAGAAAACCCAATAGGAGAACTTCTCCACCTTCCAAAAATGGCTATGGAACCAAGCTCAAAGAAGCTGTGCACAACCAATAAATCTTACCTCGCCCGCTCTCCGGCATGCATTTAAGGATCTGAAGGTTTCTGCTAGGATTTTCGGGACGGGTGTGGTACCTTTGTCGAGTCGATCGAATAAATCTGAGACGGCTTCATCTATGTGTCCTAGCGCCTTAGGAAAGATGATCAAACCGTAGAGGCTAAAGGCAAAAATATCAACACTTTTCTTCGAATCCGGGTGTGCAAGGATCAAGTCCCTCAAATTCCTCCAAGGAATACACTTACTATTCCCTTTTTGCTTGATGCGGGCTGCAACCCATTACTCGCTCATCCCCGTGATATTCATCAACTTCTTCAAAAAGGGAGGGACGTGGGCAATTAAGTAACGCCATGTATTCCTCCACAGTAGGTACTAAATCGACTCCTCCGAAGGTGAAGCAACTGTAAGCAGGGTTCCAAAACTGCGCAAGGGCTCGGAACAAGTACTTATCCACCTTTACATCGAGCAAATAGGGTAGGTCGTCGTAGTTACAGTAAAAGAGTTGCTTGACCTTGCTATTCCAACTATTCCATATATCCGTTAATTCTTGCAGGTCGTTCTGAGTCACACTAATACGAGTGAAATCCCACAACTCTGATTCATATCCCTCGATCAAACTATCTCCTTTCTCTTGTTGCGTTCTCTCGGGCCACACTCGGACGGCTGCATTATCCTCCACTCTATCAAGAAATCCTTTTTCCATATTAAAACTCTCTTATCTAGTAACCGAACGTGAATCAACACCCTTTTATGATGAGATGCCATGCGAAAACAACAAAACACAACAAGTCAGTATTACATACAAAGAATAGAATTCAAAGCAAATAAGAAATAATTAAGCACCTAATTGGGTAACCACTAGGGTTTGGTGTAGTTCTACCTAGGGTAAGCTCTTAGGGCTCATTACATGTAGTTTGGTTCTAAAGTAAAGGTACCTGAACCAGCAGATTCCTCGATCCTCACCCATTATAGGCTCATACGGACCAAGTTAAATTTAGGGGAATACATTTCCCTACAGCTATAAAGAGATGAAAACCTCACGAAGAAGCAGGTACGGATGTATCCCGAAAGCGATCCACTATCCTATACGGAGGTGAAGACCTCACGAAGGAGTAGTTTCTCACTTCCACTTAAGAGGGTAAAATTGACCAATAATGTGATGCGATATGCAAAGATACATCAAAGAATTAAACCACTTAAAGTAAGCATATTATGAAGAAAGCCACGAAAATAACAGACAACGTGCAATGCAGTAAATTTAAAACTTATTTTCAATTTTTGACAAAAGACAAAAATTAATCAATTTGAGGCTTGACTTTCGAGTTCCCCAGTGGAGTCGCCAAGCTGTCGAAACCATTTTTTGAAAACGGGTATCGATCTTGTTTGAAAGCGAAGATTAAAACGGGAGTCGCCATTGATCTTTATTAGGTGTGATCGGATCACCTTTGTTTCAATAAAACAATTTTTAGTTTACTAAAACGGTGTTTTGGTCTGCGAAACTCAAGAGAACGAGTTCGGGAGTCGGCTACGTGCGAGGAAGGATTAGCACCCTCGACACGCCCAAAAATTGGTACCGAATTGGTTAATTAGTGTCTTAATGTCGAAAGTTGAAAACAGGGAATGGATTTGAAATACGATCCTTTTTATTAACGTTAATTTTAAAATGCTTGAATTAAGTCAAAACGATTGCTAAAGATTTTTTTGTCTCGAGATATCGAGGTATTACATCCCGTAAGTTAGGACACAACACCATGAACCCCCAAGCGTAAGTTTATCTTTAATTTTAATTGGAATTTCGTGTACTTTAAAAATCAATAGGATATTTTGCTATTTAGAATCGACGAGAGAACCGAAACTCCGTAAGTTAGGGCACAATTCTTCGATGTTCCAAAACGCGAAACATTGCCTTATTTTGAAAATTTTCATTTTTTGAAATATAGCAAGTATAGTGTTTAACGATATGCGTTAGTTTGTTTGGAGTAAAATAAAATGATTCATATTGGATAAACGTGTTGAAGCTTAATACACAATATGATGACGTGGAATAAGAGTGTAGTAATGTGCATGGAATAATAATGCATGGGTACAATATTATGCAAGTGAATAACAATGATGTGAAAATACGAGTGAACAAGTTATAAAACACACCACGGCAATAAACACATGGCATACATTATTTAAGTGTTAACATTAACAATAAGGAAGTGAAATAAATAATATAAGACAACTTAAAATAGATGATTCTAAACGAACAATACAAAAAAACAAATTTAAAATAGATTACAAAAGCAATTCTAAGTAGATAATAATTTTTTTAAAAGAAAAAAAGAAACAATAAATAAATAAATAAATAAAAGGATATAAAAAAATTTAAAGGGAATAGGATAATACAACCCAAAATAACTAATACACAAAATAATTTAGAAATACAACTTAAAATGAACAATTTAAAAGATAACATAGTATGTGGATAAATATTATATGGAAAAACAAATTTTTTAAACAACATATAATATATAAAAAGTATATAGAATAATTTGGTATAAGTAATATCTATATATATATATATATATATATGAAACTTTAAAGTAAATAATGATAAAAGGTTTGTGATAAATGATAAAAGAATTTAAAATCATTCACATATAAAATGGTATTACAAAATAACATATAAAGACTTAAAACAGATAATATATAAAATAGTTTAACAAGAATAACGTATAAAAATATTTAGAATAAATAATATGAAAAGAGAAATTTGAAATAAATAATGTCTAAAAAAGTTTGAATAGAAAAATATATGTATACAAATAATTCGAAATAAATGATACATGAGAGTTCAAAGTATATAAATAATTTCATAATAAATAATATATAATAATTGGAAGTATGTAAAATAGGAATCTAAAGTGAATAATAATAACAGATCTAAAGAAAAATACAAAAAGAAATAAATAAATTAATTAAAGCGATCAAGGATTAAGTTGAAATAGAATTAAAATTTAGGGAATGAACTATAAATAATAGAAAACAAGCTGTCGAGGACCTAAATGAAACGCGCTGAAACAATGAGGGATTGCTTGGGAAATATTCCCAGACCTCATGCGCTGCATTTCGAGGTGGGCCATATTGAAACAAAAACAAAATCATGCGATCAAAATTAAAAAAAAAAAAACAAAAGAAGCAGACAAGGGCCACATTGCAAGGCCTCACGAGAGCGGAGGGACCTCGCGCATAAATTTCCCAATAATGGGAAACACGCGGATTCCCCTGGGTACGGGTCGGGTCGCGCGTGGGTGGTCTAAAACGGTGTCGTTTCTGTGGCCATTTAAGCCAATCTTTTTTTTCATTTCAGCTTCCATTTAAAAAAAAAAGAAAACAGAGGGCCTTTGCCCTCTCTCCCTCTCCTTTTTCTTCTCCTAACCTCCTCCATGGCCGACCATGGGTTCGTCGGAGGGTGCCCCCACGCCCACGAACGGCGGTTGGTACCGCGCAAGGCGGGCTCTTTCGGCTCCCTTTTGGATGGGTTCGGAGACCGAACCTCGCAACCAGCGGCAACACAAGAAAAGGGAGGGACTCTTCGGTTCTCTACCCTCCACCACGACCAACTATCGAACTCCTAGGGTTCGATGGCCTCTGAATCGGCCAAGGAACGCCGGAGCCCCTCCCCAAACAAAGAATCGGAGGTAAGTTTTCTTATTTCCTTTGTTCTTGTTTTGTAATCAAAGAAATCAAAAAGAAAAAAATGCAGAGAAAATCGGAAACTGAAATACCAACAAAACATTCACCTTTTGAAAGTTTTATTTTTTGATTAATCTTCTTTTGAAAAGTGTTCGTAAAAAAAAACTACCAAGGGATGTTTCGGTTTTTATAACCGAATTACATAGGTCTATTTTTTTTTCCGTTTTGTTTTCTGCTACCATTTGTTTTTTTTTTTGCTTGTTGTTTGTTTTTCTGTTGCTTGCGTGTTCTTCTTATCTTGCAGGTGTCAGACACATGGAAGAGGCACTGGTCAAGGGCGTGGTGGTTGGCGGTGTGCGTGGTGGCCATTGGTGAGGAGCGGGGGCTGGCAAGATGGGGGCTAGGGTTTGCTGCTGAAAACTTTTAAGCAAATGGGCTATTAGCGTTAGTTTGGTTAGTGGGCTGATGGGGGTTTTAAATTTTTGGGCTTGGGTAGTTTAGGCCTGGGATTTTTATGTAACTGGACATTGGACCTTTTTTATTATTTTGGGTTTTATTATTTTATGGACCTAGGCCAGAATTGGCTATTACAACGTGTATATTGTTTGTTGACTGTACTTCGTCGCTTGTTTTAAAAGCTTCCTTAGTTGAAAACACCGCTATTATTTTTTTTTATTTTTTTTTACCCTAAGGATGTTTTATTATAGTTGTAGTGTTTTCAGAGTCAAATTTCTTGCTTCTTGCTTCTTTCTTTCTTTCTTTTGAGTCGTAGTTCTCTGTTTTTCTAGTGTTGGTTAAACTTCAAGTTTTTGTAAGTTTCTTTTATGGATCTTGTTTTTTCTTGTTGGTAGAGTGAGAATGGTGAGGAGTAACCTATTAGGAAATGTTCCCATATTGTAGTAAGCATGTAATTGTTTTCTATTTATTTGAATGATGAATAAATAAATAAGTAAAGTTAATTTCACATTTCACTGTTATGTTTTTCGTGTTTTTGTCTTTCATGTTTTGTATGCATAGTGAAATTGTTACAAGAAAATATTAGTTCATTGATTGTCTAAGTTTAAACTGATGATAAGTGGCACTGTAAGAACTTTTACATTTTGAGAAAGGTAACTTACTTCAGTAGATAATCTAAACAAGTCTGTAATCCCGTAAAAGAATCAAAGTGAGTATTTGATTCAAATATTTAGAATGATTATTATGTCATCTACAATTCCAATTGGGGAGATGACTAGTCTTGGCTATCGGAGTAGTTAACTCCACAAGTAGAGACATAGATGTATTCATTGGAAGAATGACATCTATTTATGAACTAATTCACTTATGACGTTCATGGTGTGATTTACTTAAATTTTGAGTTAGCCACTGACCATGCGTATGTAACTCATGTACTTTGATATAAGTGGAGGCTTATGCTCTAAAGATGATCGAGCCTATAACCGGTATGTTGAGTACAAGACTTGCGTATGACATGACTTTACTAGAAATAATGGAATTCATAGATCAATTAAAGAGTTAACGATATCTTCTCATTAGCATTCTGTGGATTGATAAATATGGAACATGGTCACGGGTTGCTTGTTCTCGAATGAGCAATTTATCACATTCATTTGTTGACAGTGATCATATTAACCATTAAGAATACACAATGATAACAATGAGATAAATAGGATTGTATTGAGTGAATGGATTTAACTCAAAGGAATTAAGAATATCATATGAGGGTAACACACACATGACGAAGTCATTAGACAAAGTAGTTGGATGAATTGCTTTCGTAAAGAGTATACAATAAGGAGTTTTCAATCATGGTACTTCTTGTGGACTGACTCTATGATTAAGTAAATTGTGAATTATCAGAATGATGCTTCTGGACATAATTGCAATTATTAGAACCTAATTTTATATGTCTGATTGGTCCATCCGCTAGCTCAACAAAAGCTCGATCAGATATCATTTGACTTATAAGAAAATTCTACGACTTTTGAAATAATTTAATTGAGTCAATTTATTTGATATGGAATTAAATTAGATAGTCATGAGAATTGTTCAACTAAAGAATTTTCTTGAAAAAATAATTTGGAAAATCTTAGTGTGATTTTTGGGAAAATTAATTTTGATCAAGTAAAATTAAATTAATCAAATTAATTAAAATTAACATGATATTTTTGGAAATTAATTTTCAAGTCAAACAATTGACCCAATGGGTAATTGAACTTAAAAATATGACCTAGGATCAAAAATTGGGTTCGGGAACCCAAAACTAAGACTGAGATCGAGACCTAAAACAGGTCGAATCGAGCTTGATATGTGAAACCAGGTCGACGGTCCAACCAGTGGCTAGACCAGACTGATCGGGCTATCACTGGCCTAGACTAAATTGGTAACAGCCAAACCGACTTGGGGTGTCGTAAGGGTGTCGCGCCTACACCACTAGGCACTGTGGTACCGGCAGCTGCGACGGTGGCATTCCAGTGGCCAATAAATGGTCAATGGTGGTAGTTCTTCAACGGTTGAGTAGTGAAAGAATTACACTCCTACTGGGATTCTACTAGATAATTTAATTTCAGATTAACTATTTCAAAAATAATATTATTTTAATAAATTTAATATTAAATTTAATTTAATACTTATTTTAATAGTATTTTATTAATAAATTTAATTTAATATTAAAGTGATTATATTAATATTTAATTTAATTTAATTTAATATTTATCTTGTAGATAAATATTCTATTAATTTAATAGATTTAATATTAAATTTAATCTAATATTTATTTTGATAAGTATAATATTAATTTAATATCACAATGATTAAGTTTAATCATAGTTGAACTCTCTAAACTCTCCTTAGATAAAGAGAATCATGGATCATTATTTTTCACACACTTGAATTCAAGAGAAAAGTTGTAAAGAGAAAATTCTCTAAAAAAATTATTTCAGAAAAGTTCTAAAGATATTCTTCTTATTTACAGCCACTGGTAATTTTGTGGAAAATTTTTTGATTCGAAGCAAGCCCACACTCGGCAGATGTGAGCTTGAGGATAGCGGAAAAGACTACTCGGTCGAAGCGTTCATCATAGATTGTTGTCTGTTTTAGAAGTTGTTCAACACAATCTTCTTAGATTGTTAGGAATCGTCTTCAAGCTTCAACTTGCCAAGAGATCTTTCTTGGAGGGGAGATTAAAATCGATTGAAGAGAGTTGTTGGATCTCTTGTTCCAAAGGCTTCTTATGGCATCTATGCAATCATCCATACTCCATCTTCCATCTTTAATTTCATCCACCCATCATCTTTTTCATCTCTTCTTTAGTTTTACTTCTTGTTTATTCTATTTATTTACTTTCTTGAATCTAATCACTTCAACTTCTTATTTTTCAGGTTTAAGAATCTGAAAATCCATTTGGTATTAATACTACAATTTTCCATTCAAGTCGATTTAGCGTCTTAAGTCAAATTTGCAAATTGAAAGCTTTTCGATCCTAATTCGTTGCTTATATCAGTACGGAAGATGGATTCTTAACTATAATCTATTTGTGGGAATCTGTTCTTGTGATATCCCGAATTAGGACCCAATCGAAATAGTGGTTTCGGGACCACAAATTCGAGATAGAAATAATTATTTTATAATTATTTTTAGATCTATGATATGATTGCATGATTGTGTGAAAATTTCGTGAAGAAATTCTAAGCATAAAGTGCTTAATTTGAAATTAGGGACTAAATTGAATAAGTTGCAAAACTTGCATTCTAGAAGATTTTAGTATGAAATTGCTTTGGAATATTAATTAGGAGGTCTTAAATAGCAATTTACCAATTTCTAAAATTTTGGACAAAAATGGGCTTCTACATGAAAAATTACAAAGAAAGACATTAAGGACATTTTTGTCATTTGGTAAATATAGTCATTAAAAAGGGAAAAATAACACAAAAATGGACTCATCTTCTCCATAAGGGCTGCCGAATTTTGCTTGTCACCATAGCTAGGGTTTCCAACATTTTTAAGCCTTGATTGTAAGTGATTTTCATACCCGTTTTTAATGCTCTTTTCGATTTTAAAACCTAGAAAGCATGTTCTATCATTTTCTAGCAATATTTTGAGCTAAGATGCATGTATGAAAATTTACCCATGTGTGACATAATTGTATTTTGATGAATAATGAAGGAATATGATGGTTTGATGTGTGTTTAACAAGTTTTACTTAGTAGTTTTATGTGAAAACACCTAAAAGGGACTTAATTGTAAAAAGGGGTAAAATTGATGGTAAAAATCTAATTTTTGGTGTAAAATATGGGCTGTTATGGACACTAGGAAATTCGGCTATGCCTAGATGTCATGGATAATGCATGTAACTCATTGTGCAAACTTAAGGACTCAATTGTAAATAATTGAAAAGCTAGGGGTAAAATGGTAATTTTATCCAAGCCCGTATTAGGGACTGTTTTGATGAATGTGTATATTGAATAAATTAATTTGGTATTTTAGATCAAGAGAAACGAGATTCGAGTCGTGATCGAGGGAAAAATAAAGTTTTCTAGGAATAGGCTCGATTTCTAACATTTTGTACCGAGGTAAGTTCATGTGTAAATGTGGTAACATAATTGTCATTTTAAGTAATTTAATGATATTTATATGATATGATGATTATTATTATGAAATATTATGCTTTGTGGTTATTATTGAGTAATATGCAAATTACGTAAGCTACTTGATAAATATGAAATACTACCAAGTACCGGTTTCGACATTCCGTGGAAGACGGCAAAGATGTGTGATCGAGGAAAATCCCGTTTGAACTTTGGAAATAGATTAGAATACAAGTGACATGTCACTAGGATATTTAAGTTCCAAACTCGTTGAGTTGAGTCTGAGTTCACTTATGGATGCGAATGCCCGAGCTTGTTGAGTTGATTCTGAGTTCGCTTATGGGCGGGTTACATGGTAGCTTGGCTACATAATTTCCGTAGGCTATTGAGTTTGTCTAGCTGGGGGTATGGCACTTATGTGCATGCAATCCGTGTATTCGAATTATATTCCGATGTGTTCAACGGGTGAATCTTAAGTGAATAAGGAGAATACCTAAAACGAAGGTGACATGTTGGTAAGTGTGATGAATGAGAAAATTTGACAGGTATGTGCTTAAATCCTCGGGTTGAGAACTTGGTATGATGAAATCGTGATAAGATAGTAAATGCAAATATAACTTGAATGTCTTGGTGATATTTATGCAAATGATGTTTTATGTTAGATTGCATGATTATGTTACTTGCTATTTGCATGTGAACTTACTAAGCATTTATGCTTACTCCCTTCTTTCCATTCTTTGTAGTTTTGACAAGCCAGCTCGAAAACCGGGAACGGTCGGAGGCTCGTTCACACTATCCGTGGATCATTTTGGTATAGTGACTTGTATATTTTAAGTATGACATGTATAGCATTATAATCATTTTGTGTATATAATCTTATGATATGGATATTGAGTGGTAAGGAAATGTTTGGTAATGATTAGCCATTGGAATGGCTAATCAAAAATCATATTTGGTGTTATGTATGCTTAATGTGCTATCTAATCCATGGAAATTCATAAAAAAATGTAAAATTTTCTATAAAACAGTATCATACAGCAACAATAATGTAAGTTTGAAAAATCACTAAAAATAATAGAGACAGAATTAGATGGTGAGTAAAATATGAATTGAAGCTTATTAAGTCTATTTTCATATGGAAGAATCAAAATAGGTAAATGAGTTGTATTTCATGAGATATTTGGGTTTTGGTGGAACAGGGTCAGAGCAATTTCTGAATCCCCTGTTCTGACTTTAGAAATTCACTAAAAATTATAAAAAAAAAATAATTAGGAGTCATACTTTATATGTACAGATTTCTTATTGAGTCTAATTTTAACAAAAATAAACAACATAGTCATCTGAATTCTGTATAGAGATAAAAGTGATTCGTAGTGAATAGAGGTCAGAGCAGTTAAACACTGAAACAAGGAAAACTTTAACTAATAAACTGTACTAATTGGCCTAACCAAAAATTCTGGAAAAAAATTAGTAAATAGATATATGAGTCTAGTTTCAGGGAAAATTTACGGATTTGTATTTCGAGTTTTGTAACTCGAGATTTGAATTTTTTAGTGACTGTGACGCAGATAGGCAGTTTATTACCAAAGGTGAAATAAATTGTTTGAAATTGTTTAAGTGATAATTTAAGTCTGTTAACGTCTCGTGCTCGACTCCGGCGACGGTCTCCGGTAAAGGGGTGTTACAATTCTATCTTTAGATGCTATATTATGGGATATTTAGGATGACTTGATGATTGCACTTGATAGAGGATCTAACAAATTGATTATTTTATCAGACAATCAAGAGGCGGTACAAGCTATACAAGGCAGTTCTACAAAAGCGTCGAATTCTGTTTTGGTTAGAAGAATCCAATTGTTATTGGCTAAAATGATGTATTGGTCGGTTCATCATGTTTCTAAAGAATACAACAAGAAGGTCGATAGTCGAGCTAAAATGACGGTTGGTAATAATGATGGCCTTCATCTATTTGAAACACCTCTAAGGTGGCTTGGGCATAACTCTAAGTAGTTTCTTGTAATATTTTTTATTCACAAAAAAAATAAAAATAAATTAGAGTGATCAAAACAAGAATGAAGTAATTTTAGAGTGACTATCTAGGTAGTTTAATTACCTAATTATTCTTCCATATTTTTTTTAAACTTTTTTATAGACTAAATTTAGATATTTTTTGAGGGAAGATTATTTTTTATTAATAATCAATAAAATTGTGATATGTGTAAAAATAAAATGGAGAGACAAATTTTTTTTTCATGTTCATCCAAATAAACCACATTTGCCCTATCAATCTCTTTCAACCAGACATGCAAGTGATTTAAAAATTAAAAATATTTATTATTTCAAGCCAAGCAATTCAAAAATTAGTAATATTATATTTTAATTCATATAATAGAATTGTGTTAACCAACGAGATTAATAAGGAAAGGAAGTGGTGGATTGTATTAGTAGGATGGAGAGCCACTGTAAAGGTGGTTGAGTCTTTGGTGGGAGAGTTTAGGAGAAAGAAGTTTTTGATATGGAAAGGCGACTTAAAACTTCTTTAGCTATTATTGTGGACTTTTATGTTAGAAGATAAGGTTATTTACGTGTTTAAAAGTTGTTAATAGTGAAATTATATCTGGTTTTGTTTTGCAGCGATTAAAATGATAAAAAATTTTAATAGTAAACGTTATTAAAAAATAGACTTAAATTTTTAAATTCAAAAAGTATAGAATCTAAATAACTGAGAATAAAAATATAAAAATTAAATTCTAAATATATTAAATGTAGAATAATTTTAACCTTTAATTTTTTATTCTATAAATTACTATAAAAAAAATAATTAACTGAACACATCATGTTGGCGAAATCATACCACAATCTAAAAGTGGCAGGAAGCACAGAATTTCTTACAGATTTTTGAACAACTACACTAATTATTTGTTTTCTTCTTCCCCTTAAGAACCGTAAATACCTAGTCTACTTTTTAGCATCAAGATCACCTCTCTCAGTTGACATTATCCCTACAAAAAAAATGCGTCAAACTCACTACCATTCACCATATAGTATGACTATTGAGTAATGGAATAGTAATTGCCATTTCATGGAGAACTTGATGAAGCAAAATCTTCAAAGTTTTTACCTAGTTTCTTGGTTGTTTTCAATCACTTGTACTCTTCCTACTTCCTGCAAAAAAAAAAAAAAAAAAAAAAAAAAAAATGGCCGTCCCGGATTATTTTAAAATAAATATAACACTTTTTGCTACTTTGAAGAAGAAAATGTTATTTGAGAACATGAATGAGTGTGGAGAAATAGAAGAGTTGTTCTACACTTCATCATATTGAATATTAGTTACAGCTACAATAACTTTTATGCTAGAGCAAACCAAAAATTTTTGTTTTGATATACTATAGAAGTGAGATATTCTATTGAATATTTCTCATCTTAATTTTGATTTTTACTTTTTTGTCATATTACTTACAAGTACAATGATACTCTCATTGTAATTCATAGAGTGAAAAATAACTAATCATAAGAGAAGAATGAGCTTTCCTCACCGGATCAAGAACATAATTTAGCCACCAAAGGTATTGCATCTTCATCCAGTTCATCTTCTCCTGCATCTTCTCCTTCACCTTTATCCTCATAAAGCGAGCACAATCGAAGTCCAACCACTCCTTGTAATCGAACAATTCTACAAGCAAGGTGGATGGTGGGTTTAAAGCTTTAAATACCTCCTTTCTTTATATTCGGTGAGCAGATCCATATATCAGTCCTCTTGAGATTTATTTTCTTGTGAAGCTTGGCTCTATTAGCTTTATCCCAATTTAGTGCATCTCCTATCAACTCAACACAAAGGTTTCCACTCAGGAGGTCTAAATTTTCTAGATCCCCAATACTGAATTCATCACCATCACTTTGATCTACTCTCATTTTGATACCACTTAATCTCGTGAGAGAGGTTAAATGACGTATCCCTTTAGGGTAGCAACTCAGACAAGGACATTCGTTAATACAAAGATGCCTCAAGTTAATCAGTTTCCCCATTCCAACTGCCAGTTTCTTAAGATCCAAGCAACCTCGAAGATTCAAAGATTGTAAATTAATCAACTCACAAACTGATTCAGGTAATATTTTTAACCCCGAGCAAGATATCAAGCTAAGGTACCTCAAGTGAATCAAAATTTTCATGCCACCAGCAATTTGTTCAGGGCGTAGATGAAGCGAATCAAACTCCAAGAACCTTAGAAGCTTGGATCGGCTAAGCAAATCTTGTAAGGCATCACCGGATGTTTCATCATCGGAGACTACTACAAGGCTTCGCAATTTCTCTATGCGACAAATGGACAAAGGAGAAGAGTCCCAACTTTGAATTACCAACCTCAAATGGCGAACTCTTTTGGACGATATGTCCAATGTAGAATTCCTAGGCACCTCTTCTGTCACAAATCTATGTTCAGTCAAAAACTGAACAAATTTATGTACCATATCATGCATCTTACAAGAAATTATGCTGCCAGAAGTATCTCTTTCAAAATCGTGGAAAAAAGAACGTGTGGCTAAGTACTTAAAGTAATCTTCCCCTATCAATTCTCTTCTTCTGTTGTCATCAGAGTTCAGATAACCTTGTGCCATCCAACATTGGATCAATTCATCTTTATAAATTGTATTGCTATTAGGAAAGATTGCACAATATGATAAACATTGCCTTATGGGTGAGGGCAAATCATAATAACTCAATAATAGAGGTGGAAAAATTTCATGTGCAAAACTTGATTTCCATATCACATTATTTAAAACATTTTGCCACTCTTCTCTTCCTCGTTTATCTTGTAGTAAACCTCCCAAAGTTTTTGCTGCAAGCGGTAAACCTTGACACTTGTTTACAATCTCCCTTCCAATGTCTTCCAAAATTTCACGGCTCGCTTGGCTCCTTCCGGTAAATGCTTTTTGAGAAAGTATCAACCAACACATTTCCTCAGATAAAAGTTGTAGAGGAACAACATGAGGCGACTCCATTTTCCTAGCCACTGATTCCTTATGAGTAGTCACTAAAATACAACTCCCAGGCATGCCGGATTTAAAAGCCGCTTTTAGTTGTTCCCAATCTTGATCACGATCCGTCCACACATCATCAAAAACAAAGAGGAATTTCTCCCTTATAAGCTTTTCGCTTATTTTACTTAAAATACTTTGCAATGTTGGATTTGGGAGGGATATTAGTGAATCATGGCCAAGATGATCCAGAATTGCCATTGCAATTTGGGTTTGATCAAAGGGATCCGACGCACAAACCCAGATTGTTTTGCTGAAATGAGTCTGAATTCTATGATCCTTATAAATCAATTGGGCTAGAGCGGTTTTCCCTCTCCCTCCCATCCCTATTAAAGTGATAGTGGGAACATTTCTACACTTGTCTTCACATAGCAAAATGCTGATTATCTCTTCTTTCATTGCATCTCGACCAATTAACTCTGAAACAACCACAAAAGAAGTAGTTTCTGCACGTTTGGGTTGCTTGATTTCTCTTTGTATCAACTCAAACTTTACTTTGTCTTTAACAATCTCATCTACTTTTTCATTGATTTCCTTTATTTTGGTAGCAATATTATAACGCCTGACAACTTGAGAACCGGAAGAAAAGCATGAAATGAAGGGGCATACCTTCCACTTACGAACAGAAGCAGAGCCAGAAGGATCTGTTTGCAACTGCTGAACTGCAGTTTCCTACTCATCTAATACATCTTCCATGTCATAAGAAACATCTCTGAGCTTGTCTAACCAAAGTTTAACCCGTTCGTCCACGGATTCTTTCTCCTCTGCATCTTCAAGCTCCAACTGGAGTGCTTTAAAATTGGTTTCAAGCCTTTCCACCTCTTTCTCAGCACCTTGCACCAGACTCCCGGCTTCGATTGCTTTATTAATGGTGATTGCAGTCATCTGCTCCAAGATTGCCGAAACAATCGCTTCCGCCATATCTTCAAACACAGAATTTACACTACACCAATCAAAGATCGATATATATAGGAAGTACAAAGTAGAGAGTTGCAGTCGACGTTAAGTGGGTAAATAAAACACTGCGTAGAATTGATTTTGAGGTATGGATACTGCAAAAACGGTGAATTTATGAATAGTTAGATAAATATCAAATAAATCTGTTAATAGGAGAAGTACACAACATAGCTTTTACACCTTATCCATTCACTATAAATTTGGCTTTGAAAACACACCACTAATTTCTTCAACGCCAACCACCATGTCCCCATAACATTAATAAAAATTGACTAGTTACTTCAGTCGCTGCAACGCTACCATCCAACATTTCTTCTTCTTTGTTGCTGCTGCTTCTGGTATCCGAATTTCAATTACCTGTTTTGTAGAATATTTTTATTTTATATGTTGTAATTTTACTTTATATTATGAAATCGAAGTTAAATAATTCTTTTTTAATAAAAATAGAGACAATACAATTACTTTCAAATGCGTCACAACTTCTCAAGTACTATTGTTTTTGTTTATTCCGTTAAATTCCGAGACACATTTTTAGAAGATTAGGCACTTAATTTGTCTAATTTAGAATATGTTCTTAGGTTATATAAACAAATATATGAGTATATAATTAATACGTGTAATGAAATTCAAAAATCTTATATTAAGTCTAAAACATATTAATCTGGGAGAGTGTTCAATTGAATTGAATCGAACGGAAATTTTTTAACAAATCATATTTTATCGTCTTAACTCGATTTGAAATTTTCTTAAATTGAGTAGAGTAGGATAGAATTCAAATAAAATCGAATTGAATATATTTGTTCTAGTAAAATTAAAAAAATGAGTTTGGGTCATTGTAGTCAATGTCACCCACAGTAATTAAATTTGTTATTAACTTTAATTCTCTCATAATTTATTTATTAATTTTTTATATACGGATTTATTTCTTTACTTGCTTAGTTGTTTCAATTATCTTCTAATTCTTATCACCATATATTTTTAAATTAAAAATTATTTTAAAGATAAAATATAAAATTGATACAAACAGAAAATTTTAACATGAATATTTTATAGCATTATTAATAATTCAATTTTAACATAAATTGATAAAGGTTCAGCACGATTAAACAATACAATAATATAGTACAAAATGTGAAATTTAATTCAACAATATAAATAGTAGACATAAATTTGAAGAAGAAAAAATTTAAGGTTTGAGGAAAAGCAAAAGGAAAAAAATTGGGAGATTGAAAGAAGTAAAAATTTTGGGGAGAACATAAAAATAAAAAAGTTTTGAAGGTTTGGAAGGAAGTAAATTTTTTTAAGAAATAGTAAAAGGAAAAAAGTTTTGGGCGTTTGGAGAAGTTGTGGTGCAATTATTTCTTTTAACTTAAAACAAGTTGGCATTCCAAATTGCAAATGATGACAAAATTTAAAGTTAAAATCCAAGCAACTTCTTCCCAATCTTATAAGCAGCATAAGCATCAGTTGCTACACATTCAATCTGGTTCTGTTCTGTATCATAAAACCCGATCGAGCTTAAAGCTAAAGACCTTGACTTGAATTGAAACTCCAGCACCTCAGTTGCCAATCTTCTCACGCCTACTCCACGAAGACGTGTGTTAGAATTAAGTGACCCAAATTCTTATAGAATATGATGGAAAATAAAATAAAAGTAAAATCCATATAGAACTAGACTTCTTTTATTTTATTTTAGAATAAGGTTTTTTAAACCTTATTAAACTTCATCTATTTTATATTGATTAGGATAGGGTGTTTCAATCCTACTAGAATATGGCTTTACAAGCCTATAAATAGACATAGTCTATTCCTCTTGTATTGATACAAATTTTTCGACATAGTGAATTTTCTTCTCCTCTCTCTCGTGGTGGTTTTTTCCAAAGGGTTTCCACGTAAAATTTGTGTGTTCTTTATTTTATTTATTTTTATTCTATTTTTTTCACAAATTGGTATCCGAGCTTCCGGGTTATTCATCTCGATCACGGTAATGGCGTCTTTGAAATATGAAATTCACTGTTGGATCGCAACACTAGATTTGCGTTGTGGCAAATTAAGATGCAAGCAGCTTCTTGCACGATGGATCTCGAGGATGCCCCGCTAGGATAGATAAGATGCCTTCGACATTAACGTATGAAGAAGAAAAAGCGTAAGGATCGAAAGGCATTAACACAATTACATCCGCATTTGTCCAACGAAATTTTGCAAGATGTGATGAAAGAGAAAATCGCCACGCATTATGGAAGAGGCTAGAACAAATATGTATGTCGAAAACTCTAACAAGCAAGTTGCATATGAAGCGGCGTCTTTTTATGCTCATCGCTTGGAGGAAGGTGCGTCAGACACCTAACACTTAACAAAGTGTTTAAAGAAATTCTCTCAAACTTGGAAGCCATGGAGGTTCAAAGATGATAAGGAAGATCTAGGGTTGATTCTACTTTGTTCGTTGCCCTCTGCCTTATTCAACCTTTAGAGACACGATTTTATATAGCCGTGAGTCTCTAACAGCTTGATGAGGTTTATGATTCTTTAACCTCGTATGATAAGATGAAGCATCTTGTGGTTAAACCCGACTCTCGTGGAGAGGGTCTCATTGTTCGTGGGAGACAAGATCTAATGCCGATGATGATCGTGGTAGGACACAGAACGGAATCCTCGTGGTAAATCTAAGGGTAGATCAAGTCTTCAAACAGAGGTAAAACTTGTAATCGCTGCAAGAAGAAAGGGCACATTAAATCTGAAAGTGCTATAAGCTACAAAATAAGATTAAAAGGGAGGCTGCGAATCAAAGGGAAAACAACCGTAAAATTCCGGTGAAGCCGATGTTGTAGAAGACTACAACGATGGTGAACTTCTAGTCGCTCACAATGATTCTAAAGTAAGCGAGAGTGGATACTTGATTCAGCTGCACATTCCATATGAGTCCCAATCGGGATTGGTTTACAACTTACGTAAACAAAGGTCTGAAGGTGTTGTTTTGATGGGAAATAATACTCCGTAAAATCGCAGTGTTGGAACAATTAAAGTTAAGATGTTTGATGGAGTTGTCAGAACACTTAGTGACGTACGGCATGTTCCAGAATTGAAAAGAAATTTAATTTCGTTGAGTACTCTTGATTCAAAAGGGTACAGATATACAGCTGAAAGTGGGGTTTTAAAGATTTCCAAAGGGTCCCTTGTTGTGATGAAAGGACAGAGAAAGATTGCCAAGTTATATGTTTTGCAGGGTTCTATCATTCGTGATGCAAATATCGCTTCCTCGTCCTTGTCGATGATGATATTACTAAACTTTGGCATATGCGCCTAGGGCATATGAGTGAGAATGGCATGGCAAAATTGAGCAAAAGAGGACTTCTTAATGGGCAAGGAATTTGCAAACTGAATTTCTGTGAGCACTGTGTTTTTGGAAAACAAAAGAGAGTTCGATTCACTAGAGGAATCCATAACACGAAGGGAACATTGGAGTATATACATTCGACTGTGGGGCCATCTAGAGTGCCTTCCAGAGGTGGAGCTAATTATATGCTAACCTTTATTGATGATTTTTCCGTAAAAGTTTGGGCGTTCTTCCCGGCGCGTAAATGTGATGTGTTTTCCGCATTTAAGTCTTGGAAAATTATGATTGAAAAAACAGAGACGAAAAAACAGATAAAATACCTCCGCATGCACAATGGCTTAGAGTTCTGCTCGATGAGTTTAATAGATTGTGCAAGTCGGAAGGAATCATAAGACACCGACGATTCGTCATACTCCACAACAAAACGGCGTTGCGAACGAATGAACGAACGATCATGGAGAAGGTTCGATGTATGTTGTCAAATGCCAACTTACCAAGTCATTTTGGGCGTATAAAGCGTCTCATCGCATGTTTTTTGATCAACCGATCTCCATCCGCTGCCATTGAGAAAAAGACTCCACAAGAGGTATGGTCCGTAATCCTCGCTAATTATTCTCGATTTAAAGATCTTTGGGTGTCCTGCATATGCTCATGTTGATAATGGAAAATTGGAACCGAGATCCATTAAATGTGTTTTTCTTGGTTATAAAGTCGGTGTGTAAAAGGGTATAAGTTATGGTGTCCTGAAAATAGAAAAGTTGTGATTAGTAGAGATGTTGTTTTTGATGAAACCGCTATGCTACCTAACTTATCTCTTAAAGACTCTTCCAATAAAGAAAATCAAAAACAAGTAGAGCATCGACACAATACAGAGTCAACTCCTCAAGCCAAGACAAAAATTGAGAATAGAGTTGCTTCTTCACCACAATACTCTATCGCCAAAAACAGAACTAGAAGAGAAATTAAACCTCCAAAGAAATATGCCGAGGTCGATCTAGTTGCTTATGCTTTGAATGTGGCTGAAGATATAGATGCGAATCAAGAGCCATCTAATTATTCTCGAGGCGCTTACTCGTGAAGGCTCGAGAAAAGTGGATGTTTGCTATGCAAGAAGAGATGGAATCACTCCACAAAAACAGAACATGGGACCTTGTGAAACTTCCTAAAGGTAAAAAGGTCATTCGTTTGTAAATGGGTATTTAAAAAGAAAGAAGGGACTCCAGGAGTTGAAGAACCCAGATATAAAGCAAGGCTTGTTGCAAAGGGTTACAGTCAAATTCCAGGAGTGGACTTCACAGATGTGTTCTCCCAGCTTGTTAAGCATAGTTCGATTCGAGCTTTGCTTGGTATTGTGGCCATGCATGATTTGGAGCTTGAGCAGTTAGATGTAAAAACTGCATTTTTGCATGGAGAGCTTGATGAGGATATTTACATGCAACAACCAGAAGGTTTTATATGTTTGCTTGCTGAAAAAGTCCCTTTACGGTTTGAAACAGTCACCAAGACAAAGGTACACAAGAGGTTTGATTCCTTTATGACTTCTCATGATTTCAAAAGAAGTAGTTTTGACATTGTGTTTACTTTAAGAAAAATAGTGATGGTTCTTTTGTGTATCTACTTCTTTATGTTGATGACATGTTGATAGCAAAGAAAAGATAAAGAAGAGATAAGAAAGGTCAAAGCCCAACTAAGTAAAGAATTTGAGATGAAAGATTTAGGACCAAAGAAAGAAGATACTTGGTATGGAGATTCTCGAGATAGAAAATCAAGTAAATTGTACCTAAGTCGGAAGGGTACATTGAGAAAGTTATTTGCGGTGTTCAATATGCAGAGTGCTAAGCTCATTAGTACTCCTTTAGCAATTTATTTCGGACTTTCATCGATTTTGTCTCCACAATCGATGATGAGATTGAGTACATGTCACATGTTCCATACTCTAGTGCAAAGGGGATCTCTCATGTATGCTATGGTTTGTTCACGCCCGATTTATCATATGCAATCGGTGTAGTTAGCAGATACATGGCAAATCCCAGTAAAGAACATTGGAAAGCGATTCGATGGATTTTAAGATACTTACGAGGCACTACCGATGTTTGCTTACGCTTTGGAAGAACTAAAGATGGAGTCATAGGGTATGTTGATGCTGATTTTGCTGAGACCTTGATAGAAGAAGATCTCTCACAAAGTTACGCTTTTACAATCGGAGGTTGTGCAATTAGTTGGAAAGCCATTTTGCAAACTACAGTCGCTTTGTCTACCACTCAAGCTGAGTACATGGCGATTACCGAGGCTTGCAAAGAAGCTATTTGGTTGAAGGGACTATTTAGTGAACTCAATGAAGGCCTTCAAATCAAAGCACAGATTTTTGTGACAGTCAGAGTGCTATATTTCTTACAAAAGATCAAATGTTTCATGAGAGAACAAAACACATTGATGTTCGGTATCATTTTGTTCGTGATATTATTGCTCGTGGTGATATTGTTGTGAGCAAAATTAGTACTCATGAAAATCCTGCAGATATGATGACTAAGTCACTTCCTAAAACCAAGTTTGAGCATTGCTTAGACTTGGTTGGTGTTCATTGTTGAGTTAAACCCTTAAGGGGTTTTATGGAAGAGGTGGAGAACTTGTTTATTGAAAGTTCGCAATGAAGAACTTGTTCATTGAGAATTTGTGTCAAGGTGGAGATTGTTAGAATTAAGTGACCCAAATTCTTATAGAATATGATGGAAAATAAAATAAAAGTAAAATCCATATAGAACTAGACTTCTTTTATTTTATTTTAGAATAAGGTTTTTTAAACCTTATTAAACTTCATCTATTTTATAATGATTAGGATAGGGTGTTTCAATCCTACTAGAATATGGCTTTACAAGCCTATAAATAGACATAGTCTATTCCTCTTGTATTGATACAAATTTTTCGACATAGTGAATTTTCTTCTCCTCTGCCCGTGGTTTTTTTCCCGAAAGGGTTTCCACGTAAAATTTGTGTGTTCTTTATTTTATTTATTTTTATTCTATTTTTTTTTCACAACGTGGTTGGTGAGGTACATCCGCAACCAATTCACCAACATCCACTGCGTTACTAATTTACAAAGGAGTTAGTATTCTTCTAAACTTTTTGACATTCTTTTTCATATGAACACCACCAACTGTTATGTCCTTGTTGCTAAGCACGTGTTTAATGCACTTTGAATAGGTATCAATTACACAACCAATCCGAGTATAGGTTGCTAGTAACGCGTCATTTGGAGCACCCAGGTTATGTCCAATCCAACAACCATGTCATCATGCTTTATCATATGTTTCAAAATGATAGAAACGCAACTGTTCATTCTTCTCACATCTCTATGGCTAAGCACCTCAGTCACCAACGCAGTACTATTCATCATTACAAACACTACACCAAAACAGACTTTTAGCGGCGTTTTTAGCGGCGCTTGAAACGAAAACGCCGAAAAAAATCGAATAGAAGGAATTTTAGCCGCGTTTTTTAGATCGAGCTTTAGCGGCATTTTGGTGAAACGCTGCTAAAAAGTTAAGCAAAACGACACCGTTTTATATGAGCTTCATTGGCAATAGCGGCGTTTTCCCAAAAACGCCGCAATAGATCAAATTTTAGCGGCATTTTTTCAAAAACGCCGCTAAAGGTGGACCTATAGCGGCGTTTTTAAAAAAAAATGCCGCTAAAATGTTAAGTAAAATGACATCGTTTTTTATGAGCTTCAATGACATTAGCGGCGCTGTCCTAAAAACGCCGCAATAGCTCGCACTTTAGCGGCATTTTTGTAAAAAACGCCGCTATAGGTCTCCCCATTAGCGGCGTTTTTGGAAAACGCCGCTAATAGGTTAATCAAAACGACGTCGTTTTAAATTAGCTTCAATGGCATTAGCGGCGCTTTACTAAAAACGCTGCAATACATCAATCTTTAACGTCGTTTTTTTAAAAACGCCGCTAAAACATTAAGCAGATCCACGTCGTTTTGTTTGAACTTCAATGGCATTAGCGGCATTTCTCGAAAAACGCCGCTAGAGTTTATGGGCAGACACATTTTCTTTCTTTAATTAAACAAAGTAAAAGACAACAACATCATTACATTTTTTAGTTCTTTATTACTTAATATTAGGTGTTTATGGGTGCTAAATATAATATTTGTTTAAATATAATATCATATATTTTATATTTGTTTGAATTTATTTTTAGTAGGGTTTAAAATATAGGTTTAACATTTTGTTAAAGCCCACTAATACTTGCAAATGATTAACCTAAGTCTATTTTAAGTCCAATCATATTATATTTTTAATTTTTGTAATAATTATGTCATTTTAATTTAATATTTTCATTTATTTAATTTTTTTATATAGTTATCTTAATATTATTTTAATGTTTATATTAGACTACTATTATACATTTAGTATAAATTTATTTTTTTATAAATTATAAAATTACATAGTATATATATAAAATATTATGAAGTTGAAAACGGATTAGACCAAACTCAGGTATTAAATGTTTCAGTCTAACTTATTTTTTTAATGAATTTAAAATTTTCTATTTAAACTGATTTTTAAATTTAATATTTTTATAAGTTTAGGGGTTATGGGTTCAAGGGTTATGATTTAAGGTTGATGATTTATGTTTTATGATTTAGGGTTTGAGGTTTATAATTTAGAAGGTTAGGGGTTTAGGGTTTAAGGGTTAGTGGTTAGTGGTTAGGATTAAGGGATATATATGGGTTTAAGGTTTATGGGTTAGGTGTTAGAGGTTTATATGGGTTAAGAGGATAGAGGATAGGGGTTTAGTGTTTTAAAGTTTATTATTTGGGGTTTAGTGTTTAGTGTCTAAGATCTTAGTGTTTAGCGATATTAAGGTTTAAGGGTTATTTGGATAGGGGTTAGGAGTTTAGGGGTTAAGGGTCAATGGTTTATGAATTATGTTTTTTGGTTTAGGGTTTAAGGGATAGAGGTTGGGGTTAGGGGTTATGGTTTATGATTTATATTTTAGGGGTTAATTAGGGTTTAGGGTCTAGTGTTTCAGGTTTAGGGTTTGGGGTTTAAGATTTATGGTTTATGGTATAGGGTCAGGGTCTTAGCATTGTTCAAGGATTTAGAGGTTATGCTATCAGGGTTTAAGGTTAGGGTTTAAGCTGGTAAGGAATAAGATTTTATTTTCAGCGTTTTAGGGTGTCAGGGTTTAGGGTTTATGGTTTAAAGTTTAGGGTTATTGTTAGTGTTTAGGGTTTAGGGTTTAGGAGTATACATGTTTAATATTTAAGGGTTATACTGGGTTAGGGAGATTTTGGGTTTTAGGGTTTAGAGTTTGTAGATTGGGTTTTGTGGTTTATGGTTTGGGGCTTAGGGTTTGGTGTTTGGGATTTGAGGTTTGGGATTTAGAGTTTGGAGTTTGGGGTTTAGGGTTTAGGGTTTAATTTTGGAATTAAAAACTTAAAAAGTTAAAATTTAATATTTTAGTTACAAAGTTAAATAAAAAAATTTTAAAAAATGATAATCTCAGCAGGAAATTTTGAAATAAAAAAGCATAGAAAAATATATGTTAAAAATGAAAAAAATATTAAAATTGTGCATTAGTGGCGTTTTTTCAAAAACGCCACAAAAATGAGCTATAGTGGCGTTTGTAATAAAAAACGCCACTAAAAGTTGACCTATACCGGCGTTTTAAATAAAAACGCCACAAATATTTGAGTTTTAATAGGTTAAACGGCGTCGTTTTTTTTTTTCATACTCTTTATCCCCAAGGTAAGCCCCGATACTTAGCATTTTTTCCTAAAACAAAGTTTCCCCTATACCCTCAGTTTCCCCAAATCAAACCCTAAGTTGCTTTCCTCCATATTTCACCGATTCAAGGCCTGAGCTTGGTGTTTCTTCTCAATCAATCTTCCTTTCTTTTTTTAACTCTCTTTCTCTCTCAAATCCTCGATTCCACTTCACTCTCTAGATCTTCCCAAGTATTATTCAAACCTTTCTTACGTTTTTTTTCTATTATTCTTTAAATTTATCATCTTTTCAGTTTGCACTTCTTTGCATGATCATTTTGCAAGTTGTCATTCTAATGTCATGCTTGGCTTCTGTTTAGGTGGAAAAGACAACATTGTGAAACTTTGGGATGCTAAGACAGGAGAGAGCTTTGCTCGCTGTGAGTAAATATCTTGGTGAAACTCATAGAAATGCTAACGATTTTAATTATTTTGAGAAGTAATGCAAGTCTTTTGCAGTCATGACCATAAAAATACAAAGACTTTGTGTCGCTTGGAACCGTAATGGGAATTGGGTGTTGACTGCTGCAAAGGATCAAACCATTAAGGTCACTATCCTTTTTCTCCCTGCATTATTTAATTGATGGGAGTCTATATATATATATGGATTATTAAGGTCACTATCAAACACTTAGCATTATAATTAGTATAGACAAGTAAAATTTTAAGCTAATTGAGGTTTTAGCCTATCATTTTAATGAGTAATGGTACAATTTATCCAAAAATTAATTTATCATTTTTAAAAATACTAGTAGAAGATATTGTTGAGAATATTTTTGTGCTAAAAAATGTTCAAAGGACATTCTATTGGCAAAGTCAATTTTTTTTCTTCTTTCCTTTGCTTACTTAGTAAATATTGTTTGTTAGCTCAAAAATACCATGTCTCCTTATGAAATATTGTTTGTTAGTTCAAAACTACAAGGATATGAATTAAAAATTTAAAATTCATTTCTAAAAGAAGAAAAAGAAATTTTTGACATATTTTTACAACTTTATCTGCAATTTATTATTAACTTTACTTATTAAAAGATTTCTGTTCACCCCTTTTTTTTTTTTTAATGTACAATCTTTATAATTCTTATCTATTCAAGACACCATTTTTTATTGAAAATTGTTTTTATTGTTAGTGAGTCATTAATATAAATACATATACTTGTATGGTGGTAGTTTTAGTATTATATATATTTAATATGCAATTTGGTTAAGATGTTCATTCATGGCAAAACTTTAGCCATAGATTTTCAATATGTTGTAGTCTTGTAATGGAAGTAATCTTCCTGTCTTTGAATTAATGTACAAATTCCACCAGCTTTGAATTCTTAAATCTTAACCAAACACACACTTCACCATAAAATATATAAAAGCTAATTTCACAAAGCTTTCAATTGATTTGGTTATTAAAACATCAATTCTACTTAATTAAATCGTAAATAATTGATAAATTTTATATCAATTCAGGAAACCCTTTTTGTTAAGAAAAAGAAGAAGCTAAAATCCTAATGCTGGTTGCTCATTTCGTATAGGGCTGCATGAACCGACATGGCGAGGCTTCTTTGGTTTACTTAAAACTTTCATCAAGCACACACCTACTTACTTGGGTGTAAGAAACAATTAGCTTAAAATATTTTCACTCATTTTCTTGGATCGATGAGTATAGCCCTTCAAAGCTTCCTATAAATGCAAAAAATCAAGTAGCAGTCATTGATTAAAGCCAAAGGTTTCTTTTTTACAGAAGAACAATGATGGGTTCGAGAATCAAAATCTCAGCTCTGGGTGTTATTATGCTTCTGCTGTTGATTGCCCCAACTTCCAACGCTGCCATTTCGTACAGTGTTGTGATAAAGGACCTGAGGCTAAAACCTCAATTAGCTTAAAATTTTACTTGTCTATACTAATTATAATGCTAAGTGTTTGATTGAGTTATACTATCCCTTTTATAAAGTAATAAAATATTATTTCGAGTGTATTTTATTTTATTTATATTTTTATATAAAATTTAAAAATGGATTTAAACCTAAAATAATATGATTTTAAACATTTTATCTTTACTATTTTAACTAAAATTTTATTAGTTTTACATTAATATTTTATAGATATATTTATTACATAATTTGTTTTGCATGTGATGAATCTAATTTAACATAGTTTAATGTTCAACCAAATCACTAGTTATTCCCACTATGGCTAGTGATGTAGTTAATTGTAGTACATGAGAAATATAGGCCGGCCAGCCTCTTAATCTCCCTATGTTTCCTATTCATTATATTTGCTTGAACTGAAATATATTTGGTGCTACTCTTATTATCTTACATCTTTTGTAGGTACTATCGAGCACCTAAATTAATATTTGGTGCAACAAAATACACCACACCATTAACATCTGCTTCTAGGTACATGTTTTTTGCAAAATTACTTAACTTATTTCTATGCATTTTTGCTTTAACTTACTTAAGAAATACAACTTTTTTTACTCCAGTCTCTGTTTGCTGGTGAGAGTGGAGTAGACCAGGTTGTTGAAAAACTACTTTGTCAGGTGAAAGGGGAACCAAACATATCTTACATCAGTTCTAGGTACTATCGAGCACGTGTTTCATTGCATACTTTTTTTGCTTATTTATATGCATTTTCACTTTCAATTACTTAACAAATACTATTTTTCCGATCATGACACTCTGCTTTCCTAGTGAGAGTGGAGTAGACCAGCTTGTTGAAATTATTAAGGTACGTTTTAGTTCAAAATTCGCATAAATAATTGTTTCATCATGATGATTTTGAAAAAAATCATTTTACTTAGATATATGATTTGGTATGAAGTAATGATAAGTATGGTTTATAATTAGCTCATCTTGGTAAGATTGTTAATTGGTATGATATGCATTTGTGGTTGTTATAATTTGGCTCAAGTGAATTAAGTATGGTTGTTGGATGTGTTTTGGGTATGGTTTATTATTGAATTTCATTTTGACTGGGAAACGGCAGTGATGAGCTGTTATATTTGGTTGATGATAGATAAATGAATACATATGTACTTATGTCATGAATTTTGGTGATTTGGGATGTAAAGGTCAAATTGTTATATATATATATATGTTATTGTATGTTCGGCTATGATATTTGACTATTTATGTTTGGTTTACGATGGCAAGAATGAATATGTTTTAACTGTTATATTGAAGTCATGTTAAATGACCGAATATATATAAATTGATTTACTTGTGTATATGAAATTTCAGCATGATTTATAGCATATGAAATTGACATGTTTTGATTTGGGTAAATAACATGAAAAATGATTAATGTTAGTCAAGTGAGCAATGTATGAATTGGTTATGTTGCAAGTGAAATTTGGTTATTTAGATATGCTTGTATGTGTTTGTACAATTTTGCTTACTTAACCATGAGGTATAGTTCAACTTACAGTAATATGCGCATGTGGGATATCCTTTATGGGATAGAAAAACAAGCACACCCTTTATTTCATAACATTAATCAAATGTATGAATTGCAGCCCTTTAAATGTATGAATTGCAGCCCTTTAATAAACTTGAACCAAACCTGATTCTTGTAGCTTATTTATTATTTGAAGTATGAATAAGTTTTTATATTTGGTTCAACTTAATTATTATTTGATTCAACTTAAGTATGAATAAGTATGAATTAATTTTATTATCATGTAGCTTGCTTGTCCATTAAAATTACAACAATAGCTGACCTTCTCTCCAACCTTATTTTAAAAATTTTAAAGATTCAAAGTATATAGGCTGGAAACCTGACCGGTTGCCTTATATCGAGCTGTAAGATATAATGGATCCTCCCTAGGTGTAACAACGCCACGTATGATGAATCTTAAAAAATTCAAAAAGACTTGAAAAAAGTTCTATCGAGATCTTTTACTATTGAATATTTATATAACCTTAATTTATTTCCAATTTACTTATAAAAATTAAACTACGATTCTTTTTTGATATTATTATATTCAAATTACTATTTTTTTATATTAATAATGTTTGATATTAATATTTAATATTTTTAAATGTCTTTAAAAGTTATAACTAATTTTTATCAAAATAGTATTAATATTGATCATTACTTAAATAAATTACATAACTTACATAACTCATATAACTTACATAATTTACATAACAACTTACATAACTCACATAACTTACATAATTTACATAACAACTTACATAACTCACATAACTTACATAATTTACATAACTCACATAACGTACATAACAACTTACATAACTTAACTAATACATGTAGTTTAATCTAATAATTTCCTTAAAAGCATATAGTTTAAAGTTCAAATTTCATAACTTACATAATCTACATAACTTACATAAAACATAAAAATATATCATATCAAGACATACATAATAAACAACTTACAGTGTAACTTATTGCCAACTTTAGACTTCAACAACTACGAAAATGGATAGGACTTGGATGAATTTCTCAAGGGCAAGCAACGAGTATCAAAATGGAGTGCAATCTTTTTAGATTTTGTATTTCACAATTCAAGCCAAGAGAATATGATTCTTTGCCCGTGTAAGAAGTGTGGCAATATCTATTGGCATTATCGTGAAGTTGTCTACGAACATCTAATTGTTGATGGCTTCATTCGGGGGTATAAAAAATGGATTTTCCATGGAGAGTGTACACCTAGTGGAGCCTCTTCGACGATTAATCTGGGTTATCCTTATAGTGGTTACCACAAGATGTTGTTAGAAGATGACATGGAAGGTATGATGCGGGATGCATTTAATATGTGGAGTGAAAGTTTCCAATCATTTCCACCAAACTATGTTGCATCCGATGATTATAATATCGGTGGGAATACTTTTATGGAAACAAGAAGAAGTGTACCGGATGAACAACCGAATGAAGAAGCGGCGAAGTTCTACACTTTACTTGGTGAAATGAATGAAGAACTTTATGAGGGATCAAAATTTTCGAAAATATCATTCTGTATTCGCCTTTTCCACTTAAAATGTTTGGGAGGGTGGACCGTAAACTCTTTGACAATGCTGTTAGAGCTTTTGAAAGAAATATTCCCGTTTGCAAAACTCCCTCAATCATGTAAAGACATGAAGAAAGTGATAAAAGATTTGGGCCTTGGGTACAACAAAATTCATAGTTGCCCAAATGATTGCATGTTGTATTGGGGTGATCGGAGAAATCAATAGTCTTGTCATGTTTGCGGGAAATCTCGTTGGATGAATAGAGATGCAAAAGATGTTAATGAGGATGAATATGGGCCACAGTCAATAAAGAAGTCGAACAAGATTTTACGTTATTTCCCGCTAATCCCAAGGCTTCAAAGGCTATTCATGTCGTCAAAGACAGCCGAGTTTATGACGTAGCATCATGATCAACGAACAGATAATGGATTATTAAGGCATCCTGCAGATTCTTTAGCATGGAAATCATTTGACAATAAATTTCCAAGCTTTACAATTGATCCTCGGAGTGTAGGGCTCGGGTTAGCATCTGACGGATTTAATCCTTTTAAAATCATGAGCATCTCGTACAGTACTTGGCCTGTGGTCCTTGTTCCTTATAATTTGCCTCCATGGCTCTGCATGAAGCAATCTTCTTTGATATTATCTATGATTATCCCCGGAGAGAAAGGCCCCGGAAATGATATTAACATATATCTGTAGCCACTTATTGAAGAGTTAAAACAATTATGGGCGGGTGTTGAGACGTATGATGTATTGAGAAAGGAGAACTTTTACCTACGTGCTGCTTTGCTGTGGGCAATTAATGATTTCCCGGCATATGCGAATTTATCTGGTTGGAGTACCAGAGGACGTTATGCTTGTCCTTGTTGTGCTGCTCAAACGTGTTCACAGTGGTTATATTATGGGAAGAAGTTCTGCTATATGAGGCATCATCGGTGGTTAGATGAAAACCATAGCTATAGATTTTAGAGGGTTTATTTGACTGATGCATCAAGAGTTGAAAAAGCTCCTGAAAGCGGACCATTGGATCTCAAATCTTATTCATGTTAAAAGATATGGATTTCAGTTATGGGAAGCTGAATCAACCAGCTAACAGGCAAACAAATAGACGATTGAGGGATGAATCTGATGATGAATCTGACGAGGAGGATGACCCTAATGAGGCGGACTTGTGGAAGAAAAGAAGTATTTTTTTTGAGTTGCCTTATTGGGAGCATCACATATTACGCCACAATCTTGATGTGATGCATATTGAGAAGAATGTCTGCGAGAACATCATCCAGACAATTTTGAACGTCGATGGTAAATTAAAAGATAATCTTCAGAGTCGATTTGATTTAGTTCACATGGGAATTAGGCGTGATCTTCATCCCCAAGTACGTCCTAATGGAAAATATTGGTTGCCGCCTACAATTTTTGCAATGTCAAAAGAAGAGAAAGAAATGTTCTGCACGATGTTGAAGGATATAAAGGTTCCGGATGCATATGCATCAAATATATCTCGATGTGTTAGTCTTAAAGATCGAAGACTATATTTATTAAAATCACATGAATATCACGTCTTGATGCAAGATCTACTTCTAGTTGCTTTACGGTGCTGTATGTCAAAGAAGGTAACGTCCTCTATAATTGAACTGTCCAATATAATGAAAGCAATTTGTGGCAAAGTTCTGAATGTTGAAGAACTTGAAAAAGTACAAGATCGAGTCGCTTTGACATTATGCAATTTGGAAAAGATCTTTCCACCTTTCTTCTTCACTATTATGGTGCACCTTGTCATTCATCTCCCTCGTGAAGCAATAATTGGTGGGTCAGTTTTCTATCTTTGGATGTATCCAATTGAAAGGTGCTAATTTATTTCAAAGGCATTCACCTTTATACCTATAGTTACCAGTTTTGATAATGTTGTATATGGTGTTTAGGTTCCTAAGCAAATTGAAGTCTTATTGCTGTAACAAGCGTTATCCGGAAGGACCAATTGTCAAGAAGGCTACTGGCGCGAGGAGTGTATGACATTCTGTTCTAGATATTTAGAAGATGTTGAAACAAGATTGAATAGACCAAGTAGAAATGCCAGACTCAATGATCCTAGCTTGGCCAAAACTTATTTATTTCAAAGTTATGGAGAACCAATTGGCAAAGTTGAAATTGCAGAATTAGATGACCGATCTTGGATACAAGCACATAGATATGTTCTTTTCCACCACGATGCACTTGAACAATTACCAAAGTAAGTTCTAGAATATGATAAATATTCATCTTTTTTTTATTTGTTTATTTTTTAACGAATTAAACATGTTTTTAACATAGTGAGTACAAACAAGTCTTAAGATCTCGTTCACGCTCACGAAGATTACAACATCGCGAGACTAATAGGTTATTCGCAGAATCTTTTCATGAATGGTTAAGCCAAACGGTATACAACTCAACATTTTATTGACAAATAATAATGTTTTCTCATAACATTTACAATTACTCAATTTACTTTTGATTCAATAGGTTTGGAGTGGGAATATCGTTAATGACGAAGTTAAATGGCTTTCCCAAGGTCCAAATCGAGTAGTAAAAAGATATAGTGGCTTCATCATGAATGGATTCAGATTTCATACCAAATATCGCGAGAGATTGAGGAGAACTCAAAATTGTGGAGTAGTTGTTAATTCTTTAATTACAAGTTACGCTAGTGCTAGGGACAGTAATCCTGTCGAGGGAAATGTGGAGTATTACAGGCTTCTAACCGACATTATTGAGTTGTATTACTATGGAAAATGGAAAGTTGTCTTATTTCGATGTGATTGGGCTGATGCTAATACTGCTCGCGGAATTAAAAATGGTCAGTTTGGTTTTACAATGGTGAATTTCTCTCGATTAATTCACACTGGAGAACATTTGATAGACGATCCGTATGTATTTTCTTCTCAAGTTAAACAAGTTTTTTACTCGAAATATCCAATTGATGAGGGTTGGTACGTTGTACTCCGAAACACCCCTAGAGACTTGTTTGACATGGGGAATGGAAGTAGAGATGACATCGTTGAAAGATCAGAAACTTTGCCTTTTCCAGAAAAAAACTTAAATGAAAATATCCCTAGTACTAGTACACAATTCCAATGGGTTCGTCAGGATGTGGACGAAGATATTTACGATTTATGATGTAGTAAGATTTTATGATTTTTTTTTATATGTAATGTTATAATTTTAACATTGGTCATGTTATATAATTTAACTATTTTATATTTACTATTGTTGTTATTTCTTACTAAAATTTTAACTATTTTATGTGTTGCAGGAAAAATGCCTAGAAGAAGATTAAGAGATCTTAGTATTGTACAGAATACTACAAATTCGGAAGAAGTAAGTACTGAACAGCAAACAGTTGTTGGATCTTCAAGCGTGCCGGAGACACTTGACGAGTCTGTGGAATTTCAAAGTAATGTTAAGTTTATTTTACAAATTGTATTAAATTTTATTACTGATTTATTTTTAAATTTCAATATAGTAATATTATATTATTTTTCAGCTGAAAATGGTGGGACGCGTAGAGGTCGAGGACGTACGCTCCTAACAGATTTATATAACTTAAATTCTGTCGAGCGTGTCAAAGTAACTAGAAACAGCCATGGTCAGCCTGTTGGACAAGAAGCTCGACTTTTAGCAAAGCTATTTGGGCATTATAGCACGAAATGCCAATATGTTGCCCGTCAACTACGAATCATGGCATAACATGCCTGATAGCAATAAAAATCAAGCTCTTTCTAATATTAAGGTAACAAAACGTTAATGTAATTTATAATACTTTGGTTTAAGTTTCATTTATATTTAATTCCTAAACTTGTGTTCTTTAGGAGAGGTTTGCTTTAGAGGTCTCTGATGCCTATATCAAGAAGGCATTAGGTAAAAAATGGAGAGACCATAAAAGCAGTTTGAAAAAAGAATATTTTAAAAAACCCATAAGCCTCGAAGAAAAATTGCAAAATGTCCCACCGGGAATGCTGAGGTACCAATGGGAAGATGCGGTTCGATTTTGGAATTCGAAGAAAGGAGAGGTATTATGTACTTGCAAACTCTTATAAATTTTTTGGTTTATAGTATTTACTATATACGTAATAATAATTTCATTCTGTAAGACCGTGAGCGAGTTGGAACAAGCAGCAGGTAAAAACAAAAATTTACGCACACGGCAGGGTCGAGAAGTTTTGCTTGTGTAGCTCAGGCCGCGGTACTATGGATTTATTAATTCTATCAAGTATTAATAACTTTTTACTATTAAATAATATTTTTACTACTATATTGTAGGAAGCCTCGTCTGGTCAAAAAGTTGGACGCCTTCAGCTTTTTGACATTACGCACAGGAAAAAAGATGGAACTCCGATGACATCGAGAGGTCACAGAAATTATGGTATATTTACTTAATAAAATTTGATTCATTATAAATATTTATAATATTTAATTATAATGTTTTAATTCTTCGTTTTTATTAGTTTAATTTTAAAAAATGTTATGTTGTATTCCTTTTTATTGTATATTTCGTTCCTAACTCTTTGACTGATTTATTAGGAGAAACTAAAAGATAAGAAGGCAGAGTATGAAGCGATCATTTCGATCGATAGTTCTGTTAATTTTGAAGATATTGATAACAGAATTATTAATGAAGTTTTGGGTCCTGAAAGGTATGGTCGGGTTAGATTTCAAGGATCTGGTGTTAACCCGACCCAATATTTTGGATCCACCTTGCACCAATACATGCCTTCCGGGAGTCAAATTCAAGCAGAAGTTCAGAGGCTAAAAGATCAGATAGTTCAGATACAAGCTAGCACATATGAGCAGATTTCTCAACTTAGAGCGGAGGCAAGAAATGAAGGCGGCGAGGCAAAGAGCGAGGAAGGCGAGAGCGAATGAAAATACAATGAACTCCAACTACACACTTTCATCTATGATGACTATGTTCCAGCAATTTCAAAATCCGCCATCTTAGACATTTGTTTTCTTGTAACTTTTAACATTATTGTAAGAATATTTTGAATGTTCATTTACAATTTATATAATATATTTCTCATATAATTTTGTATTATTTAAATTTGCGGGTTTTGGTTGGATTTCATAGTATATTTGCTGTTTTTGGTTGAATTTCTTGCAGAAGGGTTGGATACTGGTGCAAAATACATATTGCAAAACTGGGCAAATTAGCGCCTTTTTAAAAAAAAGCACCGCTATAAGTCCTGGTCTTTAGCAGCGTTTTTTATATAAGCGCCGCTAAAAGTCCTGGTCTTTAGCGGCATTTTTTATATAAGCGCTGCTAAAAGTCCTGGTCTTTAGCGGCATTTTTTTCAACAAAACGCCACTAATTTTAGCGGCGTTACATATAGGTTTTAGCGGCGCTTAAAAACACCGCTAAAGGCAAAAAAAACGCCGCTAAAAGTCTATTTTCCTGTAGTGAAACTCAGCTCCCTTAAGTTGTTTTACTGAACCCATTCTTGATCTGAAAGATAAAGAGAGAATTTGGCTTTTCACAGGACGCATACAATGGCTGAGGCATCAATGTCCTCACCTATTTATAACAGGGGGTATCGAAAACAAATCTCCTCTTGAAACTCTCATTTTAAGTTCATTAGATCTTTGGCAGTGTTTGAAACTTGAATTTTGATGTGGAACATGATTATTTGTTGGAGGAAGCTGAAAGGATATTGAGTTTCTTAACCAATTATACAAGGAGCTAGAAGTAACCATTGGGATTCTTTCGAGGGATAAATCAACAGTCTGTTTTTGAGACTAACACCTACATTAATTTACACCACTTCATATTAATCTCCAAGTAGCGAAGTGTTTGGAAATTGGAAAGTCCTTATTGAGATATTTAAGATGATTGGTGAAACATTATTATCCAAACTTCATTAAAATAGCAAATTGCTATTTGCATGTCGTTAATGCAAGTTTTCTCAACTAAGTTCCTACTTAAACATGAGTATTGGATAATGTGTCACCCCAAACCCGACCGGAACAGATCTGCCCGAATTCGAAGCATTATATTAGCCATCTAAGTGACTCTCTGACTAACGATCACCCAAGACACACCCCAACCTTATAACACCTTAATCTTATCTAATAAATAGTTATTTATTAATGCGGAAGCAAACTATGAGCCAAATTTAAACTTTTTTCTAGATAATTTAACCTAAGGGCATTTTCATCATTTTACCACCTATGATAAAACTGACCCGATTTTAGATCTAAGTGTTTATCGACCTTCTTTTAGTCAAATTATGCAAGCCTAAGAATTTTAGCTTAATTTGAGTTTATTTACTATTTCTAATTCAAGTTTTATTATTAGGAACTAAATTTTAACAAATACAAACTATCAGGACCTCTTTCGAATTACAAATTAAGTGTGTTTCTATTGAATTTTACCCATTATAAGACTAATCCTAAAAATTTACCAAGTTTCCTTATTATCTAAGACTCTAATTAGACTAATCAATTTTTAGGACTAAATTGTAACTTAAACAAATTAGAATACCAATTTAAAAAGACAGAAATTCAAACCCTCAAAACCCACACGGTCGTGTCCCCTAAACTATGTGTCATTAATCGACCGTGTTTGCATCGTGAAAAACTTGTAGGCTGATTGCACACACTCGTGTAGAAATCCTACACGTTCATTTGTGATAGCTCTAGTCTCTCCACACGCTCGTGTCATTTAACCACACGCCCGTGTGCAACCCCTCATATGCCCGTATGGATAGGCGCACGCCCGTGTAAAAACCACTGCACCTATTTTTGCGAAAAACTCATTTTAAAACCCGATTTTGCATATTTTGATAGCCAATTAAACCTGATTTAACTACGATTAATTAACATACATATACATACCCCTTCAATTGAATTTATTGACATCAATGAAGCCTCTATTATATAGAATTAGGCAATCAATTTCATGCATCACAAATCACCGAATAATCAATCAAGTGGCGTACCTTAGTCGTTAATAAACCACTCCATGGAAGCTTCATTTAAATAATCATTAGTATAAATTTCATTCCTCACACACCATGTTATCAATCACCGTGTTATCAAGCAACAATACACCATAAATCATTAAATAATTAAACTCAAACATGCCTCAAAATCATTATAAAATCATCCAAAATAAAATGTCGAATGTCCAAAGTCCAATTACAACCAAAATTAAACTATTTCTCGGGAGTTCCACAATGCCTGATTATAGTCTCTAACACGTGTAATAAAGTCTCTACCATGCCTAAATCTCTTAGAACTCTCATGCTCGGCTCCTCAGCTCCTCAGCTCCTCAAGCCTGATGATTATTTGCGTGAGCTGTGAGGGTGTGAGCTTTAAAAAGCTCAATGGATGCTAATAAAAACAACTAGTAAATCAACATCCAAATCATGCTTAGTTCACATCCAACCAATCACCAATTATCAGCCATAATAATAAAACATGTCAATTTAATTTCCATATGCATTATCAATATCAAGAATCAATTATTCACGGCTTACAATCATTGAATGATTTAACAATAATTACACATAAATGTATTGGCATACACTTCTCATAACTTAATCAGGTGATCATACATCGGATAAACGAATCTCCAAACTCCCACAAATAACAAATACTGTCCACCAAGTTGAGCAGGTCGAAGCACACGCTTCCTTATAGCGCCTCAAATAACCAAATGAGTGGAGACTCATGCTCCACACTCCCTTATCTACTCCAAACATATCAATCCACCTAGAGCCAAATGCTCACAATGTCACAAATAAAGGTGAGTACTTACAAATCCTATGGCATGCCAACTATATCCAATGAATCCACCATGCATGTTGCCAATATATTCAGTCAAACATAGCATATAAATTAGTCATTATTGTGCTCAATTTAATGTGACAAAATGCTTATGAGTAACACTTAACATAGCCATTTAACATCCAATTAAATCAAGCATTTCATTTGCCATTTTCCAATATTCAATTACCAATTGTAACACCAACATATCATGATAAAAAAACCTCCAATAAACATGCTTTAATCATCCGTATAATTAACCTAATTAAATAGCACAACACCACCCAAAAACTTACTTACCATTATTCAATAAAAATTCAATTTTTGCACATTTAATATCAATCTTGCAATAATTAGTCATTCAACCAAAATTAATCAATTGAAGTAATCAATTAAGCTATTAATTAAACATAAATAAGGGCCAATTTTCCAAATCATCCTTAGAAACACTCACCACACAATTTATCCTACCACAAACAAATGATCAACCAAGCAAATCCAAGTTTCAATTCCGGTTATCTTAGTCCTCTTCAAGATTTTGAGCTTCAACAGAGATAAAGTAGACATTACCACATTTCCAATGCTATAATAAATAGGAAATTTAATTAACTATACTAATCGAAATCCTCTCACAAAGATACCTTAGTGGATTTGTAACATCAAGTCGAAAACTCGATTCCTCACAAAATCGATCTCTCCAGCCCTCCTAAACACTTTCAATCATCAATACTAGACCAAATACTCTATACTAAGCATAAATTTCATCTTTAAATCAATTTCACAAAACTCCGAAAAATTGGTTCATGAAGACGATGAAATTCAGATTTTTTTAAATTACCTCATAAATTATGTTTAATCTTCATAAATAAGATCAAAAACCTTTTAATAGATCCATTTTGATTTGGAACATCCATTGATTTGTGAATTTCCTCTCAAAATTCAAGATCCACCATTCAAGAACCATATGTTTTTGGAAGAAAATGGCATTAATAAAAATCCTTTAATTGCCTCTCAAATCATGTAAAAATGCTTCTAATCATCATTAAAACAAGTTTTAGAATTGAATATTACCTTTAATTCGCTCTAAATTCGTTGATTGAAAGTCTTGATTCAAGAAACTTGAGAAATTTCATAAAAATTTTTGCTACTTTTGAGAATAATTTCGAGTGAATTGAGAAAGTATTTTGACAAGGAAACTAGTTGATCTATTCTCTGATCTACTGACAAGGAAAATAAATCTTAAAGCTCTCTAATCTAATGTAAAATGTATGAAAAGTGGGCTAGATATATCAATTTTAAAATTGAAACCACCCACCAGAAATTTAAAAATTGGGTAATTTGCCTAATGGCCACTCCCACATTTCCCTTACTTTACCATTTAATCCTTTCCCCCCAAAATTCAGAACTTTAAGGTTTATTTGTCATATAAATGCTCTAAAATTTCCCTTATTTTACAATTAAATTCTATTTAATTAATATTTAAATTTTACTCAAATTACACCCAATAAAAATTATTTTAAAATTCTTTTTCAACCAAAATTGATTATTTTCACTAATAATTATTTAAAATATTTAAAATTAATTTTTCAAAAATATTTTTTTTAATTTTCTAGATTATTGTTTTAATTGATTTTATTAGATGAAATTAACCTCCTAAATTAAATTAAAAATTACTAGAAACCCTATAAATTCCTAGTTTCACACTCGGAACCCAAAAAAATACCCGAAACTACTAGACCCGATTTAGGGATATTACAGATACTATTGTGTCAGGCTACTATGATACTTGTATGAGTTTAGCTATTGAACACATTCTTGAAATGAAATAGAAAAAGGGTATTTATATTTTCACTTGACAGACACAGGCAATGTCATCACCTATTTATATGTAGTTTCTAGAACTTGGGGTATTTGAAACTGTTGGTGTTTTAAGCCAAGAAGAACATAGAACAAAAATAGAAAAGTGCAGCAAAGAAGCATGAAAAATATCAGCTACTTCATTCAATTACAAAAGCAATGCATTTTAGTGATAAAACACTACCAAATAGACAACCACTCCCACTAATGACATAAAAACAAGAAAAACTTAACTTGCACTCAACGTAATTACTTCAATCAACACCTAATTACATACAAAAATGAACAACTAAGTTCACTTTCTATAGAATAACATAACAAGAGAACTAAACAAAAACTGAACCAAGTTAGCATGTTATCGAGCAGACTTAGCATGCAAAAAAAAAGTAATAGCTGCATGGTTGGCCAGCTTTCAACACTCCTCATTGGCCTCCATATTGTAAATACCAATATCATTCCTTAATTTTTCAAACATGGTAGTCCTAAAATGCTTTGTTACAATGTTTGCAAGCAGATCTTCAGAACTACAATGAATCAATTTTATCTCTTTTGATTGCTCCACTTCCCTTACAAAGTGATATTTGATCTTAAAGTGTTTTGTTTTGTCTTTAAACACTAGATTCTTTGCAATTGCAACAGCAGATTGATTATCATTTTAATCTATGTTGTTTCCTCTTGGTTCAAGTTCAAATCAATATAAAGTTACCTTAACTAAATGACATGGTTGACAGTTGCAGCAACTACAACATACTCTATTTTAGCTATTGATTGATCCACCGATTGCTACTTCTTTAAGCTCCAACAGAGAACACTTGAGCTTAAAGTGAAAAAACAACCTGAGGTGTTTTTCATATCTTCAATTGATCATACCCAATCACTATCTGTGTAACCAATTAGCTTAACTTCATCAATTTTCATGAATTTGACCCCAAAGTTGAGTGTTCCTTTCACATACCTCAAAACTCTCTTAGTTGTTTTGTAATGAGTCACATTGCTGCAATGCATGAACCTTGACAAAAGACTTACATCAAACATAATATTAGGTTTGGATGTTGTCAAATATAGCATGCATCCAACTAAGCTCCTATAGCTTGTTTCATTCACCCTTTCAAAGTCTCCCTTATTGGTGAGCTTCTCTCCTTGAGCAATGGAAGTGCTTGTTGGTTTACAATTCTCCATACAGTATCTGTTCAGAATCTTCAAGCAAAAGTCATTTGACTCATGAAAATTGTTTGATCAATCTGCAACACTTCTATGCCAAGGATATATGTCATCTTCCCCAAGTCTGACATCTCAAATACTTGTTGCATCTTTTTTTTTAAACTCGACAACTAGCACAGTGTTTTTGTCAATCACTAGTAGATCATTAACATATAATACACTACCATCAATTTTTCTTTCTCAACTTTCTTCATATTCAAGGTTGGTTCACTTGTGCTTCTTTCAAATCCCAATCATGCTAAATGATTTTCAATTCTTTCATACCAGGCTCTTGGAGCCTATTTCAAGCCATATAAGGCCTTCTTCAATCTGTAAACTTTAGTCTCAGTTTCGGCTACAACAAAGCCTTGAGGCTGATCAACATAAATTTCCTCCTTTAGAAAGTAATTAAGAAAGTTGACTTTACATATAGTTGATGTATCTTTCATCCTTTTTGAGTTACAAAAGTTAGCAACAACCTAATTTTGTCTAACCTTGCCACAGGTGCAAAAGGTTTCACCACAGTCTATACCATACTGCTGACTAAAGCCCTTTGCAATCAGCCTAACCTTCAATTTGTTAACTGAACCATCAGGATTCATTTTAGTTTTGAATACCCATTTGACCCCAATGATCTTCTTGTGAACTGGTCTATCTACAAGTTCTCATGCCTAATTCTTGTTGATCATGTTGATTTCATCCTTCATGGCTTCCCTCTAATTAGTTTCTTGTGTTGTTTTTTTAAAGTTAACTGGCTCCAATATTGTTAAGTTACATCTTTGTTAAACTTCAATAATAGGCTTGGTACCACTAACTGGAAAGTGATCAAACCCTTCATTAACTTGTGATTCATCTTCCTCAAATTGCAAGTCCAATTCAAGCTCACTTTGCTTGAGCATTTCTTCTTCAATTGCATCTCATCTCCATGTTCTACTTTCATTAAACTTCATTTCTCTACTTATAATGACCTTGCTTGTAAAATGATCAAAGACCCTATAACCTTTTCTATTGTTGTTGTATCCAACAAATATATCTGACTTTGATCTTCTTTCTAGTTTTCTCTTCTTCACTAATGGTATGCGAGCAAAAGAGATACAACAAAATATTTTCAAATGAAATACAAAAGGTTTGTGTCTAAACCAAGCTTCAAATGGAGTCTTCCCTTCACTATCTCAACTTCTTTCATCTTTAAATTTTCAAAATCTCTCTTAAGATTTATGAGTTGTTCCTGCCTTGTCTTGCCTAAGCCTTGAAACTCTTCCTTCAGTCTATCCTAAGCTCGTTTGGGAGTCTCATAGGTCATGATTCTGGTAAAGATTACATTTAAAACACTATTTTGGAGGCATGACATTACTTTATGCTTTTTGGCACACTCCTCATTATGCTGCCTTAATTGAGTTAATGTGTCACGAAACCAACTAAAAATTTGACTAAGGCAAGTACACCTATCAATTAATAGTATAGGTACGGTGAGCATAGATATCGTTCCCACAAAGACTAAAAGCACTAATGATTACCATCTTTCTATTATTGAACCGATAAATTTGAGTAATTGATTAAAAATAAAATTAACTAATTTCATTAACTAATGAACATGACAAAGAACAAAACAAGCAAATAAAGAATTAACAACCAAAAAGCGAAACAATACCCAAGAAAGAATTCACCTAGATTTCATTTGTCATTATCAATCTAAATTATGCAATTTCTTTACTTAGTATCTTGATCCATAGAAATCCCTAAATTATGCTAATATCTCTTTCGAGAGTAAGAGCAACTAACTCTAAGTTGATTAATTGAAATTTCTTTCTAATTAACACCTCTATTATTGCATTAACTTGATCTATGGATTCCCTGTTAGATTTGACTCTAATCTAATAGATTTAAGTTGTCCTATTTCTAGGATTGCATGCAACTCCAGTCAATTACACAAGATCTACTCTTAAACAGGGTCTATTCCTCCTCCGATTTAAACATGTCAAACATGGATCAATAATTTAGAAATACCAAACCAAGAATTAAGCACACATAATTGAGAATAAGATCTAAGGATTTATTGCATAAAATAAAATTCAAACAACAGAATCCATCATAGGGTTCATCTCCCCTAGGTATTTAGAATTTTAGTTCATGCTTGAAAATAAAAACATTTAAGACACAATATAACCGAAAGAAATAAAGAAACTTATGATAACCTCTTGAGAAATCAACTGGGAATCTTTAATCTTGACGGAAACCTGATTCAGAATCGACTTCAATGGTGTTTTTCGAGTTATTTCTTGAATATTCTATGACGACTCCCTCTTATCTTTTTGTATTTGTCATTTATACATCTTAGAATTCCCAAAAAACCTAAAAATGTGTTTCCCCACAATTCAAAGTGCCAATTTTCTAAATTGACATGGCTTGCCACTTAGTTATGTGGCAGCTTGTGTGGCTCCTGCAGCTTATTCTAACTTTTCGGGTTTTGCTCATTTTTCGTTCCTTTTGCTCCCAAATGATCTCCTAAGTATAAAAATATGAATTTAAAAGATTAGAAGTATAAAATTCACCATTAACATCGAATAATCACCCAAAAACGAATTAAGAATGAAATGAAAACATGTTACTCTTAGCACGTATCATGAGCAATAATTGGATTTGCACAACTTCCCACAAATCAAAAGCTTGAAGATAAGTCTTCATCTTGACTACCTAAATGTGGTAGTTCTCACCAGTAAAGACAAGAGGTGGATGTGGTGAAAAGCTTGTTGAAGACATACAAGTAACAACAAAATAGAAACAAGATAGAATGTATCTTTCTTAGCAAAAAACTCAAAAATAAAAACGATGACCCTCAAAGATGGTAGGCTCTAGGTACCAATTATTGGTGTTTTAAGCCAAGAAGAACAAAGAATAAAGAACAAAAATAGAAAAGTGCAGCAAAAAAGCATGAAAAGTATTAGCTACTTCATTCAATTAGAAAAGTAATTCATTTTAGTGATAAAACACTATCAAATACACAACTACTCCTACTAATAACATGAAAACAAGAAAAACTTAACTTACACTTGTGCTGATTATGTTAATCATCACCTATTTACATAAAAAAAATTAACAACTAAGTTCATTTTCAACAAAATAACATAACAAGGAAACTAAACAAAATCTGAACCAAGTCAACATGTTATCGAGGAGACTTAGCATGCAACAAAAAAGTAACAGCTACATGGTTGGCCAGCTTTTGACAAAAACATTTCTTTTCTCGAAACTATCATTGTAATCGATTACACACTATTAAGAAGATTGGTAGGTGCAAGTTAATTAAACCATTGGTAGGTGCAAGTCAAAACATATCGTTTTGAAACTCTCTCATGGAGTTGGAGTGGTTTTCATCTTCATTAATACAATAGTTACTAGAAGATAAGCATTAAATAACATTGTATCATAACATATGAAATCCATAAACTATTAGCCACGAAATTAAATGGGCTAATGACTAATGACGCATTATCAGAAACTCAAGCTCCCAAGAACTTCTTAGCAATCTTGAGAAGGGAAATTCAATTTATGTTTGGAAATTGAAAGTCTATTGACCTGATTTGTCAACTATTAATATCCCATTCCTATTGGAAGTGGATTATGGAAATTTGTTATTTTGTGGGCCATTAACGCAATTCTTCTTCAACTAAGGCTCTGTTTATTTCAGGTAAAAGTTTTTATGGAAAATATTTTCAAATTTTCCGATGTTTGTTTCATATAAAATAGGATAGTCAACGTAAAAGGCTTTCCAGCCAATGTAAAATTACCTCCTTATTCTCATAAAATATTTTACCAAATTTTTTTCTATAGGACATTTTTCAAACTGATAAGACTCTGTTCACTATAACACCCCCATACCCGACCCGAGTATCAGGTCAAAACATTGAGATGTTACATTCTCTACTAAATTCACTTATCAAATATTTTCTTATAAACTTTCATAACTTTTCAATTTAGTCCCTTTTTGTCATAAAAGTTCAATATTTACTAATTAATTATATTAAATCAATTTTCTTTCTTGTTACACTTTAATCATATAATTTATCTCAAAATTTGTTTCACATATCAAATTTCTATGCATTTCACTTCTATTATTTCATCCACATATTTTCTCAAGTTTAACAATTTAGTCCTTGTCATAATAAAAAAATTATGTTTTTCCACAATTTCACTTTTACAATACTTTATGCATATTTCATCATCTCATAGCACATTCATTAAACTTTTATCATAATTTTCTTATTCATATATTAAATTGTTTCACACTTAAATTTTTTTACAGTTTTCAATTTAGTCCCTATTGCCATGTAATTTATTTTTCATCATATAAGCACTTTAATCAAATAACTCCTTATAATAACTTATTTCACATAACAAATTTTCATGCATATCACTTCCCTTATTTCAATTATAAATTTCACAAAGTTTACAATTTAATCATTAACATCATGAAGACTCATTATTTATTATAATTTCATCTTAACATCACTTTGTAATCAATTCACTACTTCATTTAAACTCTTTATCATAAATCTCAAATGTATGTTTGTTTCATTGAAAACAACTTTTATGAAATATTTTCAGGAAATCTGTCAAACAACAGAAAATATTTTACACAGATTCATCCAAACACCAAAAAATATTAGTTTTTACAAATAAGTAAGTCATTTTTCAGAAATCATTTTCCAAAAGCCATTTTCAATAATACAAACGGAGCCTAAGTTCATAATAAAAATTCTTCTATTAATCGGTGTGCTCTAATTGAGTTAATTTGAATTTCTATAATTTTAAATTTTTCGTTTAAGTTACTGAACTATTCAAAAGTCTTTACTTAAGTCATTGAGCTGTTAAGTTTTTTTTTTTTAAGTTCCATCAGTGCTCCAAGTGATGATTTGATGATTGGTACGGTGGATCATTACCCATCGACAAGTAAAAGAACATACCTTAGATCCAAGTCAATCTGACGGTCAAAGTTGTTTCATGAAAAAAATGAATTATAAAAAGGAAGGGGAAAAAGAGCTTTTAATTAGTGCAAACAGTGCAAACTAGAAAAATTTGTATAGCATCGGTTTTAACTAGGGTGAGCAAAATTCAATTCGACTCGAAAAAATCAAAAAAAATTCAAATTTCGAGTTAAACAAATCAAGTTATTCAAGTTATTCGAGTCAACTCGAATTTTTTTCAAATTTCGAGTTCAAATAGAGTTGAGTTTTCGAATTCGAATAACTCGAATAATTCGAATAATTCGAATAATTCGAATATCAAACTATAATATTTTACATTTTTACTCCAAACTCCCAAACCTTTTTATTTTTCCCTCAAAACTTTTACTCCTTCCCACTTTCCCCCCGAACTTTTACTCCCCTCCTATCTCAACCCCCTATCTACCCAAAATCCATTTCCCACCAAAATTTTACTCTCCCATTTACTTTTCCTCAAAATTTTACTCCCAAAAACCCTCAAAACTTTTTAATTTTCCCCTAAATTTTTACTCCCTTCCACTTTCCCCTTAAAACTTTTACTTCCTTCCTATCCCACCCCCCGTCTACCCCAAACCCATCCCCCTATTTTTTTTAATATTTTCCCTCTAAAATTTTACTCCCCTATTTACTTTTCCTCAAACTTTTACTTTCCAAAACTTTTTACTTTCCCCTTAAACTTTTACTTCTCACTCTTTACTCCCAAATAAAAAATCAAAATTATCCAAAAAAAAAATTCCCTAAACATAAATAGTAATAATTTTATTTATATCTACTATTTATATTATTAAATTAAATTTCATATTTTATATTATTTATATTATTGAATTGTTTAGTCATATTGAATATTTAAATTAAAATTGAATTATTAATGATGCCATAAAATATTCGTATTAAAATTTTATATTGATATCAATTTCACATTTTATCTTTAAAATAACTTTTATTAAAAAATCACATTTTTACATTTAATATATTTTTTAATTCCAAAATACATAGTGACAAGAATATGAAGATAATTGAAACAACTAAGCAAGTAAAGAAGCTAACCCATATATAAAAGATTAATAAATAAATTATGATGTGATGAAAGTTAATAAAAAATTTAATTACGGTGGATAAATTTTATTACGATGGGTGACATTGGTTACAAGGACCCAAAATTATTTTTTAAAATTTAACTCGAACAAATATATTCGATTCGATTCGATTCGAATTCTATTTCACTCGACTCGATTCGAGAAAATTTTAAATCAAATTAGGATGATAAAAAATGATTCGTCAACTCGATTAACTCGAAATGCTTTCATTCGATTCGATTCGATCGAACGCTCACCCCTAATTTTAACAACCCAATGACTTAAATGAAAACTTTTGAATAGTTTAGTGACCAAATTATAACTTTTTTTTAGTTAAGTGACTAAAATGAAAACTCACCCATAGTTTAGTGACTAATGGTGTAGTTTACCCTTTTGAAATTTATGTCTCAACCTAAATGGTAGTACTTAAATCCGTTAAAGTTAAATTGTATAATTAATCTCGTACTATGTGTAAGTTGTGAATTTAGTTCTTATTTTTTAATATGATCATTTTTAGTTTCTTATACTTTTCAAAATTTGAAATTTTAATTATAACTGAAATAGTAGCCGTTAAATTCACGAACTAAAATGACATGATTTTTTTCTAAATGTTTTGTGGAAAAAACAAGAAGACGTGATATTACAAATGTGATAATATATTTATTGTATGAAAATTTGAAAATAACATAATTTAATTTAATGAATTTAACAATTATCTTTTAAATTAAGACTAAAATTTCAAATTTACAAAATATAAAAATTAAAATTAACCAAATTAGAAGATAAAGATTTAATTTACAACTTATTCATAATATAGGGGTTAATAGAAGAATTTAACTTTAAAATATAAGTTATGGGATAATATTATGTCAAACAACTATGGGATTTTTCCTTTACATGTTGTACATACCAAATTTGGCCCGGGCCAAAACAATAACCCAAATAACCCACCTAAATTAAACCCAAAACCCAATTACAAAATAAAATCCCAGCCTAAATAAACTAAACCTAAAAACCCATCAGCTCTAACCCAAGCAAAGTTAACCCAAACCCTCACAGTCCCAAGTTATTGACCCAACTAGCCTGACTTAGGGTTTCAAAAAAACTGAAACCCTAACCTACCCTCAGCGCCGCCAACGTCCCATCGCCCATGCCAGCTTCTGCTCCACCATTCAACCACCACCTGCAAAACAAAAAGAAAACGCAACAACAGCGCAAAAATAGGAAATAGACAGTGTATGAACAGTGTAACAAAATCGGCTATAAAGCCAAATAGAAACCATTGTAAAAGAGGGGATCTTTTTGGCCATTTTGCATCAATACAAAAAATGATTTAAACACAAACATAAGCAGTGATCCGAGGGAAATCAAAAAACACCAGGATAACACCAAATCGGGCAACCAAGACACCAAAATCACAACCGAAAACATAAGGTGATTTTAAGTTTATTCTTGTTTTATTTTCGGGTCCATTTTCTCACATATACATATATTAAAAACATATTAAAAAAAGCATAAAAAATAATTATAAAAGGTACCTTTTCGATTTTTCGGCCACCGTGGGCGGTGGCCGGCGACCGGCGGCAACATACAGCGACTTGCTCGCCGGACTTTGACTCCGATCAGAGGGCAAGAGAGAGAGAGTGAGAGAGCAGCTGAGTTTTTTTTTAAGAAGGATAGCAGAAATGAATTTTTCTCAAAAAAATTTGGCTTTTATAGCCTTTTAAAACGGCACCGTTTCAGGGTGTCCTGAAGAGCCCCAAAACGACGTCGTTTTGGGGCTGAACCGACCCGATCCGACCCACCCACTGAGGATCCGCGTGTTTTTATTGGAGGGGCTATTTGCGCATTTAGCCCTTCCGCTTTTTTCCTATTATGCAATTAAGTTTTTAGTTGTTTTAAATTTGGCCCTATAATTTGTTATGCTTTGTAATTCGGTCTCTCTGTTGTTGTGCGTTTTAGGCCGAATGGATTTATTGCATCATTGGCCCCTGCACTATTTTTCGCGCATGCAATTTAACCCCTTTCCTTTATTTCTTTTTAAATTGGCCCCAAAATTTCATTTTTGTTTTGAATTTAGTCCTTTTTCCAGATTTAATTTGGTTTCTATATTATTTACCATTTTTTATTTTTAATATTATTTATTATTATATTTACTATTATTATTATTAGTAGTAGTATATTTTTACTATTATTGGTATTTTTTTTAGTTTCAATTAATACTTATATATGTATATGTATATTTGTATATATTTATAGTTTTTTTAATAATATTATTATATGTATATATTTATGTAGTATTATTAATAGTCGTTTTTTTTTTATTTCTAATATGTATACATTGTGTAAATATTTTAATACTATATTATGTGTATATTTTTTATATATGTTATGTACATATATTTTCTAATATTATATTTTTATATATTATTATGTATATATTCTAATATCATCGATTATATATTTTTCATACTATCTTATGTATATATTTCTAATACTATATATTATATATTTCTAATACCATTATTATTTTTATATGTATATATGTACGTATTTATGTATTGTATTATAGTTTTTGTTTTTTTGTATCATTATTGTCGCTAATATATATATCATGAATATATGATTTTTTCCTTATATATATTATGTATATATCTTTAATATTATATTATTTATATTTTTTCTTACATATTATCTTACGTGTATATTTTTAATAACTATATTATGTATATACTATTACTATATATCTATTTATGTTGCATTATTAATGGTTGTTTTTACTATTATTATTCTTAAGATATATATTATGTATACATTTTCTAAATACTATATTATATATATATTTTTAATACCATATTATGTACATATTATTGTTATATCTATTTTTACCCTATTACATTTATTATTAAAATTAATATATACTTTATTATATGTGTATATATATACTTTTATACATAGTATTATTTTTATATATTATTATATTTATTATTATACTTATCATTTTCACTATTGTTACTTATTATTTTATTTTAATATTATTATGTATTATTTGGTATACATATATCTTTTTGTACATATTGTTACTTTTTTATTATACGTATATTATTTTATTATGGTATTAATATATTTTTACTTTTTCTTTTATTGTAAACATTATTTATTATCACTTAATATCCTAATATTATATTATAATACTTTTTATTAATCATCTCATTATTTTGCATCGTTTATTTACTTATGAATTTTTGTTACAATAACATTGTCATTTTTGCATCATTGTTTTAGAAACATTTTTATTTTAATAAGTAAGGCAATACACCGATTTTAACATTAAGTCTGTGATTTCATCGCTATGTTGGGTGAATCACGTTGACTCGTGTTAAAAAACGGGACATCAATCAAAAAACCAAAAACTTGAAATTTCTCGTGTTCTGGTCGGATCATGATTAAATGTTACATTGAACTCGCATTTTTGAAAATTAAGACAGCACATGTTTAACGAGATACCAATTTTGGGCGTCGCGAGGGTGCTAATACCTTCCTCGCGCGTAACCGACTCCCGAACCCTATTTTTTCTTTGTCTTTTGACGTAGACCTAAACTCGGCCTTCTTTTTGTTTAAAAATAAATTTTCTTTTAAAAAAAAAGAGGATTTATTAGGTGTCCAATCACACCTAGGAAAAAGGATCGGTGGCGACTCCTTTTTTAATAAAATCGAAAGTCGGTTTTTAAATTTTCAATAAATCGCCTCAATTAGCGACCGAAAGCAAAAAAAAATTTACGTCGCTACACATGTTATTCAAGATTTAATATATTTTTTTTATATTTAAAATTCAAAAATAAAATAGAATACTAAAGTTTATTTAGTAATTTTTTTTCATATTGTACTTTTACATATATTATTATTCTTTTTATATCTTAATGTATCTACTAAAGCGAATCTAATAATTAATCTTCCGCATTTTGTAAGACTATTAAGGGGTAGATACTAGCCACAAGTTTTAAAACTGCTCTATACCCAAGACGAGGATTGAACCATCGATCATTGGTTAAGATAGAAGAGACCATTATCATTAAACCTAACTCCCATGATTATACTGATATATTTTAATGTTAAGTGAATAAAATATTTTTATTTCATGTAATTAATATTATTATACTTAATTAAAATATATTAACTATTTTGATAATTAAAACATTACAACAATAAACAAACTTCAAACTAAATTAAATTTTGAATTGAAATAATAATGAAAATTTTAAAAAAGAATTTTGTGATTTCCTAACAACAAATTAAATACATTTTTTTAGGCCATTTTACTCAAAAAGACCCTTTAAAAAATATAATTACGAAAATTGGCCGTTTATTAGGTTATTTATTGGATTAGGCCATTTTTTACGAAAACGCGTCCATGTCAGCGCGCGTCCTTGGGGGCGTGCTTTGCTGACAAGGACACGCGCTTTGCTAACATGGACAAAACGCTCCCCCATAGAAGCATTTTAGCCCGAGTATAAATTTTCAAAAAAAATTATTTTTTAAATATTATAAAAATAAACTAATTTTTTTGAAAATTTACAAGCATAACCTTAAAAAAGGCTCAAAGTGATAACACTACTTTTTTTAAAGTGTTACCAATTAATATGAAAACAAAACTTAAAAAGCAAATCTTTATATAGACTCAAAGTCTCATTTCCCTTTTTTTTAAGCAATGTGGGATATGAGATATGTGTATATATAGACTCATGAATAGGTTTGCAGCTTGTTCCTAAACAATGTGGGATTCCTTCATCTTTTAACTAACAACATGAGATTAAAAGCTACACTATATTTTATATTTTTTTACTTAGAGCTGAAATTTTTTTACAAAAAGTTAACATTTGTTACATTATAAATAAAAATTTTAAACTCTATAAGTAAAAAAAATTATCAAATATAAAATGAGTATGGTAAAATATTAAAAATAAATATTTAAAAAATTACTAATAGTTGAGTGATCATTTTGTAAGTTTTTATAATTCGATAGCTAAAAAATCATAGTTAAGTGACTACTAATGTAATTTAATCCAGATATAAAAATATGAAAAATAATTATTATATTTTATGTATACTATATATTTCTATAAAAAAAAAAAACTTTTTTAACATAATTATATACTATGTTTAAAAAAATTATCTATCTAGTCAAAATACATCTAAAATAAATTTATCAGCATTCATTAGATGATGAAAATTAAATTAAAATTAGAATTAAAAAAATTAATTAGTATAGGAAAATATTAAAAATAAGTAAATATTTAAAAAAGATATATCAATTTTTTAAAATTACAAAAAAATACTATTTGAGTGTCAAATACTCACCATTTATTTATTAGTCAAACATTCATAATATAAAATAAAAAATAAAGTTAAAAAATTAAAAGTATAACTTCTAAATTTAAATAATGGAAAATTATTTTAAAAATTAGAATTGCATTGATATTAACTTCAAAATTTTAAAGTTGAATAGAAGATTATTGCATGTACAAGTTCCATATGTGCAATTTGTTCTCTTTTTTTAATAGTTCTTTTGTATATGTTAATAATTCTAAAATGCAACAAGATTAAATATCTCAAAAGATAATTTATAATATGAGAAAATGTTAAAAAAATATAAAAAAATAGAAATTATTTTGTAAAAAAAATTATAAAATATAGTGTAGCATTTAGTCTCATGTTGTTAGTTAAAAGAGGAAGGAATCTCACATTGTTTAGGAACAAGCTGCAAAGTTATTCATGAGTCTATATATACACATATCTCATATCTCACATTGCTTAAGAAAATAAGGGAAATGAGATTTTGAGTCTATATAAAGATTTGCTTTATAAGTTTTATTTTCATATTAATTGGTAAAACTTTAAAAAAAGCTCAAAGTGATAACACTATTTTTTATAAGGTTTATTCTTATAAATTTGCAAAAAAAAATGGTCTATTTTTATAATATTTAAAAAATAACCTTTTTTGAAAATTTAAACTTGGACTAAAACGTGTCCCTAGAGGAGCGTTTTTGCCATATCTGCAAAGCATGTCCACGAGGGTGTGATTTTTGTTGACATGGCAAAAATGTTCCTCCAGAGAAGTGCTTTGTTGGCATATCCCTTGAAATTGTGCTTATGTGGACACGTTTTTGTGGAAAACGGCCTAATCCGATAAATAATCCAATAAACGGCCTATTTTTATAATTATATTTTTTAAAGAGTCTTTTTGGGTAAAACGGTTTTTTTTTATTATATATATAGTAAATTTGAGTTTGAAATATTGAGGGTAGAGAAACTCAACATTAAACAATTTAAAATTAGAATGGAGGTGTAATTTAATAGTAAAAAATAAAGATATGATGTGTATTCATTATTGCAAACCAAGAACATAGAATGTCTTAACAAATGTCACTTTATTATAACTTCCCTTCGATTGGGCGGGAGACAATTGTTATAAGTACTTCATTAATATAGATAGACTTCACCACTCTTATATTCTTATGACACAACTTCATCAATCAACACCTTAATAAGAGCAACACTTTACTAAAATTAAACTTTGTTATATATGTAAAAATAAAATGGAGAGAATTTTCTTTTTCTTGTTCATCCAAATAAGTGACCTTTGTCATGTCAATCTCCGTCGACTAAAAATGCAAAGTGATTTAAAATTTAAAAATATTATTACTTCAGGCCATGTAGTTTAAACATTAAAAATATTACTTTAATTAATATAATAGAATATTGCTATCAAGTGGGATTAACAAGGAGAAGTGGTGGATTGTATGGTGGTTGGTCTCTGAGTGGGGTGGAAAACCACTAGAAAGGGGAGTTGATCTTTGGTGGGAAAGTTTAGGAGGAAGATGTTTCCGATATGGAAAAGGAACTTAATCTTCTTCAACTATTGTTGTGGGCTTTTATACTGGAAGACATGGTTACATATGTATTTAGAGATGGTTGGTAGTAAGATTATATCCGGTTCCCTTACAATGACAGTGAATATAATGTTTTTCTTTTTTTAGTTACATAAATATAAGTAAATATTTTTGCACCGATAAATTTAATTGAAAATAAATGTAACAATAAATGAACTTAAATTTTTAAATTCAAAAAGTAGAGAGAGATTAAATTTCAAATATATGAAATGTACAAAAATTTAAGCATATGGTAACAAATAATATTTTACTCTATATTTTACTAAAAAATAAATAATTAACCCAAGTTGGTGAATCCATACTCGCACAATCTAAAAGTGGCAGGAAGCACACAAAAGTCTTACAGATTTTCACATTATTTGTTTCCTTCCTCCCCTATAGAACTGTAAATACCTAGAATTGAACATATCTTTCTTCATGTCTACTTTTTAGCATCAAGGTCACCTCTCTCGGTTGACAATTTGGTCAAACTCACTATCATGGACCACATAGTATGACTATTGAGTAATGGAAAAGTAATTGCCATTTCACGGTGAACTTGATGAAGCAAAATCTTCGAAGTTTTTACCTGGTTTCTTGGTTCTTTTCAATCACTTGTACTCTTCCTACTTCCTGCAAAAAAAAAAAAAAAATGGCCGTCTCGGATTATAAATTAAAATAAATATAAGACTTTTTGCTACTTTGAAGAAGAATGTGTTTTTTGAGATCATGAATGAGTGTGGAGAAATAGAAGAATTGTTTTACCGTTCATCATATTGAATATTAATTCCAGCTACAATAAGTTATTACAGTAGAGCAAACCAAAAATTTTTGTTTTGATATATTACAGAAGTCAGATATTCTATTGAATATTTCTCATCTCAATTCATTTTAATTCGTAGAGTGAAAAATAATTAATCATAAGAGAAGAATGAGCTTTCCTCACCGGCGCTACATTCAGCTATAAATTGAAGAGCTGCTTTTTGCACAATGAGAGCAATTCTAGTTTTCTCAGTAATCTTCATCTCGGTCTTCTTCTCCTGCATCTTTTTCCTCATAAAGCGAGCACAATCGAAGTCCAACCACTTCTGGTAATCGAACAATTCTAAAAGCAAGGTGGATGGTGGGTTTAAAGCTTTAAGTACCTCTTCTTTTATATTCGGGGAGCAGATCCATATATCTGTTCTCTTGAGATGTATTTTATTGTGAAGCTTGGCTCTATTAGCTTCAGCCCAATTTAGTTCATCTCCTATCAACTCAACACAAAGGTTTCCACCCAGCAGGTCTAAATTTTCTAGATCTCCAATACTGAATTCATTACCATCACTTTGATCTACTCTCACTTTAATACCACTTAATCTCGTGAGAGAGGTTAAATGACGTATCCCTTTAGGGTAGTAACTCAGAAGAGGACATTCCTTGATACAAAGATACCTCAAGTTAATCAGTTTCCCCATTCCAACTGCCAGTTTCTTAAGATACCAGCAATCTCGAAGATTCAAAGATTGTAAATTAATCAATTCACAAACTGATTCAGGTAGATTTTCTAACCCCGAGCAAGATATCAAGCTAAGGTACCTCAAGTGAATCAAATTTTTCATGACACCAGCAACTTGTTCAGGGCGTAGATGAAGCGAATCAAACTCCAAGAACCTTAGAAGCTTGGATCGGCTGAGCAAATCTTGTAAGGCATCATCGGATGTTTCATCATCGGAGACTACTACAAGGCTTCGCAATTTCTCTATGAGACAAATGGACAAAGGAGAAGAGTCCCAACTTTGAACTACCAACCTCAAATGGCGAACTCTTTTGGACGATATGTCCAATGTAGAATTTCTAGGCACCTCTTCTGTCACAAATCTATGTTCAGTCAAAAACTGAACAAATTCATGTACCATGTCATGCATCTTACAAGAAATTATGCTGCCAGAAGTATCTTTTTCAAAATCTTGGAAAAAAGAACGTGTGGCTAAGTACTTAAAGTAATCTTCCCCTATCAATTCTCTTCTTCCGTTGTCATCAGAGTTCAGATAACCTTGTGCCATCCAACATTGGATCAATTCATCTTTATAAATTGTATTGCTATTAGGAAAGATTGCACAATATGATAAACATTGCCTTATGGGTGAGGGCAAATCATAATAACTCAATAATAGAGGTGAAAAAATTTCATGTGCAAAACTTGATTTCCATATCACATTATTTAAAACATTTTGCCACTCTTCTCTTCCTTGTTTATCTTGTAGTAAACCTCCTATAGTTTTTGCTGCAAGCGGTAAACCTTGACACTTGTTTGCAATCTCCCTTCCAATGTCTTCCAAAATTTCACGGCTCGCTTGGCTCCTTCCGGAAAATGCTTTTTGAGAAAGTATCAACCAACACATTTTCTCAGATAAAAGTTGTAGAGGAACAACATGAGGCGACTTCATTCGCCTAGCAACTGATTCCTTACGAGTAGTCACTAAAATACAACTCCCAGGCATGCCGTATTTAAAAGCCACTTTTAGTGGTTCCCAATCTTGATCACGTTCCGTCCACACATCATCAAAAACAAAGAGGAATTTCTCCCTTGTAAGCTTTTCGCTTATTTTACTTAAAACACTTTGCAGTGTTGTTTTTTTGAGGGATATTAGTGAATCGGGGTCAAGATCACCCAGAATTGCACTTGCAATTTGCGTTTGATCAAAGGGATCCGACGCACAAACCCAGATTGTTTTGCTGAAATGAGTCTGAATTCTATGATCGTTATAAATCAATTGGGCTAGAGCGGTTTTCCCTATCCCTCCCATCCCTACTAAAGTGATAGTGGGAACATTTCTACACTTATCATCACATAGCAAAATGCTGATTATCTCTTCTTTCATTGCATCTCGACCAATTAATTCTGAAACATCCACAAAAGAAGTAGTTTCTGGACGTCTGGGTTGCTTGATTTTTCTTTTTATCAACTCAAATCTAACTTTGTCTTTAACTATCCCATCTACTTCTTCATTGATTTCCTTTATTTTGGTAGCAATATTATAACGCCTGACAACTTGAGAACTGGAAGAAAAGCATGAAACAAAGGGGCATACCTTCCACTTACGAACAGAAGCAGAGCCAGAAGGATCTGTTTGCAACTGCTGAACTGCAGTTTCCCACTCATCTAATACATCTTCCATGTCATAAGAAACATCTCTGAACTTGTCCAACCAATGTTTAACCCGTTTGTCCTCGTATTCTTTCTCCTCTGCATCTTCAAGCTCCAACCGGAGTGCTTTAAAATTGGTTTCAAGCCTTTTCACCTCTTTCTCAGCACCTTGCACCAGACACCAGGCTTCGATTGCTTTATCAATGGTGATTGCAGTCATCTGCTCCAAGATCGCCGAAACAATCGCTTCCGCCATATCTTCAAACACAGATCGATATATAGGAAGTACAAAGTAGAGAGTTGCAGTCGACGTTCAGTGGGTAACTGAAACACTGCGTAGAATTGATTTTGAGATATGGATACTGCAAAAGCAGTGAGAATCACCGGATCCGAGTGATGGAGTCTATGGCATTTCACTGAAAAGACCATAACTGAGTTATGGCATTGTGAAAGTGAACGTAAGTCCATGGTTAAACATGGCAGCTATATGTGTATAAGTGTAAGACCATAGCTGAGCCATGGCAAAGTGATAAGTGTGCAAGACATGGCAAGGTCATGGCAAACTGTGTGCAAAACTAAAGTGATGTGTAGTATCAAACAAATAACGTACTCAAATCCGTAAAACATTCTTTAATTTGATAAGTAATGGTAAGTGTTAATTGAATTAAAGTAAGGGAATCTAACCAATACTTGATATTGAGCTCAATCGAGTGAACTCATCTTCTGGAGTTGTGAATGGCAGGCAATGTTAGTGAAATACTGAGATTAATGATTTATTATTGTATGTTCGGTAAGATTTACATTTTAAGTCAATGAACTTATACATTTTAAGTCAATGAACTTACTAGGCTTCTATAAGCTTATTTTTGTGTGTTTAATGTTCCTTGTAGATTTAAGTGAAATCAGAAGATCGGATCAACGCATCAGCTCACACTATTCAGATTACTACGATAGATTTTGTTATGCATTCAAGGTTTATATGACATGTATAGGGCTGAATTGAAAAGAAGTAAACTTATAATATGGTTATGGGTGACATATGTACAAGTATGTATGTTTGTATGCTTGAATTTTGTAATGGTTTATAGTAATCAATGAATGAATTTTTTGTAGTAAGTTTATGCAAATGAGTTGTGAGATAATACATTAGGTTTAAAACTTGATTTTGACTTGTATTGATTGATTGATTTGGATTATATTGGCATATTTGAGAGTGGTGTGCAAGTTAATTGTGTAAAGGGTGAGAAAAATGGCTTTAAAATGACCTATTTTCGTCTACTTGGGTAGACACACGGGCGTGTGTCTTGACTGATACATAGGCATGTGGTCTAGCTGTGTGTCCCATTCATCTTTAAATTGAGAAACAGAATGCTTAGAATTGAGCACACGTACAGAGACACGGGCGTGTATCTCATCTGTGTGAGTAACACAACCAAAGACATAGCCATGTGATTTGGCCGTGTGAAAACTGCACCTATTTTACGAAAATTAAACTAATCGCACGACCTGGCACACGGGCGTGTGACTTGGCCATGTGAAAACTACTTCGTCATGTTTTGCAAGTCAGAGAGTTACATGGGTTAGGGACACAGCTGTGTGTCCTGTGTCACTTGGCCGTGTGAGCCACACGGCCTACCCACATGGGCGTGTGACCCCTATACCTAGGAAAAATTTTTAAATTTAGCGAAAAAATCTTTGGGTTCTCGATTTAGTCCCGACTTGATTTTGTTTATTTTGGGCATCGAGGGCCAACTAAGGGACATTATTAATAATTTCGAAAAATGAACAGTATTTGTTATGAATTATGTTTAAATGTTTGGTAAATTTTAGTAACACCTCGTAATCTTATATCAGCGACGGATAAGGGTTAGAGGTGTTACAGTTCCAACTGAAGATTTTCATAATCTCTGGCTACCTTGCCTAGCAGACCCAACTGATAAATCATCATTGTCACCTGACACTTTTGGTTCTCTCGAAGTCCTTTGTCGTTTTTTCCATCATTTAATTGAATGGGGCTATTTTCACCATCAGATCCTAACTCCATAAGCCCATTTACAATGGCCTGAAACCCACTCGTTCCAACACTCGCTTTATAGAATCCATTAAATCATGACATAATCTCCTCATTAACAACTTGAAATCTAGGATTGATATTAGCACCCAAATTAAGCATGAGATCCCCTGAATTACGTGAACTCAATCCCCTTTTCATATTCGGAATCCGACAATCCATACCATCTAATTGACGCAACCAGCAGCTAACTCTCGTCGGCCCTCCCCTCTTTGAGGCTCACAAAGTGATATCCCAACCAAATACGATCTGAGACAGATCGACTCGAACCCTTATTTGGGCAAAAACTTTCTCCATGTCCAACCTTACCACAAATAAAGCAAAAAATGTTGAGTTTTCATTGGAACCGAGCATAATACGTTCTATCTCCCAATTGAACCTTCTTTTTCTGTTTGAGGGAAAAGTGCGCATGCAAAAACTTTCTCCATGTCCAACCTTACCACAAATAAAGCAAAAAATGTTGAGTTTTCATTGGAACCGAGCATAATACGTTCTATCTCCCAATTGAACCTTCTTTTTCTGTTTCAGGGAAAAATGCGCATCTAGACGCACTTTTGTCCTCATATACCGCTACAATCCCAAAGATGGGATCCTGGTGTCATACTCCAAGAACTCACCCAAAAACGATCCAAATCACCTTCCCATTGTTTCCAACATAAGTCCCGGGGGCAAGTCATGGATTTGAATCAAAACACAGCATAATTCATCGTGATGGTAAGCGGATCTTCTTTCAATTGCAGTTTATGCAGTAATAACAATGATTATTGAAAAACCACAGCATTCCTGGATTTGAAATAATATTTTTTTTAGGTTTTTTTTTTAAATATCTTACAAGATTTATATCGGTGAGTGTGGTGAACATAAGTGTTAATACAAATATCTTAGACAACATGAAAATTCTAGCAACATAGGTCAGCGTCGTATAATGCAAAAGGCTTCGAAACTTGGAAAGAAAAAGCATACATTTACAGGATATTAACAATGTATGGAACCTTCAGCTAATGAGGTTTTCAGACCGATCAGGTTGGATTCAAGCTTTATGTTAGTTATTTAGTATGCTTGTCATGATTTTGATTAAATTAGTTGGATTGGTCCTTTATCCATACTTATAAATTTCCAAACTGAAAACAACTTGAGATTCCAAACCGAAAATAATGACAAAATTTAAACTTAAAATCCAAGCAACTTCTTCCCAATCTTGTAAGCAGCATAAACATCAGTTGCTACATATTCAATCAGGTTTTTTGTCAGATTTTCTGGTTCCCTAACATCAAGGCTGCCCCAGCTTAAAAATAAAGGCCTTGGCTTGAATGGCACCTTCAGCACCTCAGTTGCCAGTCTTCTAACACCTACTCCACTAAGAAGTGGTTGGTGACGTACATCTGCAGCCAATTCACCAACATCCACTGCGTTACTAATTTCAACATAACTTTCGGTTCTCATCTTTTTGACATTCTCTTTCATATGAACACCAACAAATGTTATGTCCTTGTTGCCCAACAGCTTTTTAATGCACTCTAAACGTCCATCAAACGTTATTCGTACACAACCAATAAGACTAAAGATTGCTAGTAACGCGCAACCTAAAGTATCCCAGGTTATGTCTAAACCAGCAACCATGTCATCATGCAATATCATAAGTACCAAAATGCTAAGAACGCAACTCCGCATCCTTCCTTCATCTCTACAGCTAAGCACTTCAGTTGGAAACGAACCTCCATCCACCATTACAAACTCATCTCCCATAAGTTGTTTTACTGAACCCATTCTTGGTATGAAAGATAACGAGAGAATTTGGTTTTTCACTGGACGCATACAATGGCTGAGGCATCAATGTCCTCACCTATTTATAACAGGGGGTATTGGAAACAAATTTCGTCTTGAAACTCTCAATTTAAGTTCATTGAATCTTTGGCAGTGTTTGAAACTTGAATTTTGATGTGGAACGTGATTAATTGCTGCAGGAAACTGAAAGAATATTTAGTTTCTTCACCAATTATACAAGGAGCTAGTAACCTTTGGGATTCTTTTGAGGGATAAATCCAAGTGTCTGGAATCTGGAAAGTCCTTATTGAGATATTTAAGATGATTGGTGAAACATTATTATCCAAACTCTATTGCAAAATTTTCTATTTTGCATGTCATTAATGCAGTTTTCCTCAACTAAGTTCCTACCTAAAAATGAGGATAAGCTTTTCAACGAGTATTGGATAATATTGTGTCAGTCTACTATTATACCGATATGAAACGGGCCAAAATCCATAGTAACGCCTGTATCTAAGGCTATATATGGACATCTACTTAAAAATGAGGATAAGCTTTTCAATGAGTATTTAGGCTACTGGTTAATCAGCTCTTGTTTGGTTAATAAAGCATCTATAATTTTTTTAGGGATGTTAGCAACTCACACACTTTGTGTTCATGAGATATATAGAAACTTTCCCGTTTTAAGAGAGGTGATTACTCAAAGCCCTGCATAACATTGTTTTACTTTTGGGTTACTGTTGAATCGAATTAAATGAAAATAAATTTATCTCGATGAAATTATTCGAATTAAATTAAAAAATTAAATATCTTAAATTAAAATCTTATTCTGATATAATTGATTTTATTTTAAATTACATAAATTTAAAATCATGTAAATTTAAATCTTTTTCAAGCAAAATAAAAATATATATAGATAATAATTTAAAATTAACTAATGACTTTCTTTTGTCCTGAAAATACATTTCAGAAACGAAAAAAATAAAACCAGAAGAGAAGCAACGATGAGGAAGAAAAAAAGGGGTAAAAAAGTGTCAAGGTTTGAAGGAAGAAGAAATGATTTATCTGGAGTTGATGTTCCTAGTCATGCTTGTCGGCGATCGGAGATGGAGAGGCCAAGGTAGCCGGACTGATAAGCTGTTGAGGAAAGTAACAGAGAATGGAGATGAGAGGTGCCAAAGTTTGAACTAATTTTGTCTCAGTAACTGGAACCCACTGCTCTGAATTGATGATGATGGTGAAATGGTGCCAATACATAAAGTTGGTTTGTTTAAATTGTTTCTAGATTTTTCTTTTCCACGGGCCTGGTCATTACTTCGACCTGCCTTAATACTTTTTTTTTTTTTTTGTTTGGTCTGTTTAAACTGTTTTAGATTTCTTTTGTTATATTTTTTATATGAATAAATGAAAATCCAGTTTGAATTTAAATATATATATGTAATGTTTGTCTAGTTATTGTACTTATTAGATTAAAAATATATTTTTTTAAAATATTAAAAATATTGTTTATTGTCATATTTTGTTGTATCCGTATTCATATCCTCATCCTTATTTTTTAAAAATTACTGTATCGTTATGTTCGTATCGTGTTGTACATGTATTGCGTGTACGTGCCTATGCTTCATAGGTGTTCTTGGATCTTTCTGATAGCTAGATATCAGGAGAGATACTAGTATAGTTAAAGGATTTGCAGTTATTTAATTTAATGACAAATTAGTTAAATGATTCACTTTCTGATAAACTTGAAGAATTGACCAAACTAGAAGTACTTGAACTATGAAAAAATTCATTCACAGGTTATTTGCCGATGACTCTCAAATTATGAAGTACCGACATAGGAAAAATCCCTTGTACTAATATCGTACTGGTATCCGACACGTACATGCTGCGGACACGGCTGGATATGTACTAGACACACCTCGACACGTTAGCCATTCTTGACTTGTCGAATAATTCCCTAGTTGGCTCAATACCGCTAAATCTCGGCACCTTACCAGCCTTGGGCAGAACATATCATACAACAAGCTTGAAGGTCCGGTCCTTGCTAATGGTTTGTTGATAACCATAAATCCTGAGGACGTTGTAGGCAATGCTGGTCTTTGTGGTGGCATACTCCCACCATGCTCTTCGAGTCCGATAAAAGCACCAGAGAAACCAACGAAAATGCACATTAAACATGTCGTGGCCATGTTTATCATCGGAGCGTTGGTTATATTATCTGTTGGCATAACATTTTTTGTTGGAAGATGGGCAAATCATAAATTTGATGTTGTTGCTTCTGGTATCCGAATTTTCAATAATTTTATCTTTAGATGTTTACACAATTAGTTATTGTTTAGAGTATTTTTTTTATTTATTTATTTTATTTTTATATTTAAGAATACCGTAATTATGAAATTGAAATTAATTAATTTTTAAAAAAAATATAGAGAATACAATCACTTTCAAATGCATCACGAATAATTCAAGTACTATTTTTATTATTTGTTCCTTAAAATTCTAAGATGCATTCTTTTAAAGTTCCTAGATTTGAAGATTAGATATTAATTTGTCTAATTATATGAGTATATAGTTAATACGTGTAATGAAATATAAAGCCTAGATTATATCAACCTTATTTCAGAAAATTATTTTTATTATTTTCAAACATCATGATTTAAACAATTTAATTAATATTTAATGGTTTGAAAGAAATAATTTTTTTAGATTTTTTTCAAAATATATTACAAGAATTATAGCTAAATGGGTGAGTTTGGTGAACACAAGTGTAAATACAAATAACTTAGACAACATGAGCAGCATAGGTCAACCTCGTATAATATGAAAGGCTTCGAAACTTGGAAAGAAAAGCACATACATTTACAGGATATTAACAGTGTGTGGAAGCTTCAGCTAATGAGGTTTTTAAGAGTATTATATTAGTTACTTAGTTTAATGCTTGTCATGATTTTAATTAAATTAGTTGGATTGATCTTTTACCCATGCTTACATAAATTTCCAGTAGTAATGTGAAGTTATGATGCAATTATTTCTTTTAACTTAAAACAAGTTGAGATTCCAAACTGAAAATGATTGCAAAATTTAAACTTAAAATCCAAGCAAATTCTTCCCAATCTTATAAGCAGCATAAGCATCAGTTGCTACACATTCAATCTGGTTTGCTGTCAGATGTTCTGGTTCCATACTAAAAAAGATCGAGCTTAAAGCAAAAGGCCTCGACTTGAGTTGAAACTCCAGCACCTCAGATGCCAATCTCCTCACGCCTACTCGACGAAGACGTGGATTGTGAAGTAAATACGCAGCCAATTCACCAACATCCACTGCGTTACTAATTTCCACTACTTAGTAATCTTCTCATCTTGCTGACATTCTCTTTCATATGAACTCCAACAACTGTTATGTCCTTGTTGCTCAACACCTTTGTAATGTAACCTGAACCGCTATTAAGCGGTATTAGTACACAACCTATCCGCGTACAGATTGCTACTGACGCGTCATCTGAAGTAAACCATGTTATGTCTAAACCAGCAACCATGTCATCATGCTTTATCATATGTTTCAAAATGATAAAAACGCAATTGTTCATCCTTCTACAAGCTCTACGGCTAAGCACTTCAGTCACCAACGCAGTATCATCCACCATTACAAACTCATCTCCCATAAGTCGTTCTACTGAACCCATTCTTGATATGAAAGATAAAGAGAGAAATTGGTTTTTCACTGGACGCATACAATGGCTTAGGCATCGATGTCCTCACCTATTTATAACAGGGGGTATTGGAAACAAATCTCCTCTTGAAACTCTCATTTTAAGTTCTTTGAATCTTTGGCAGTGTTTGAAACTTGAATATTGATGTGGAACGTGATTAATATTGCTGCAGGAAACTGAAAGGATATTGAGTTACTTCACCAATTATACAAGGAGGGAGTAGTACTAGTAACCATTGGGACTCTTTCGAGGGATGAATCAACAGTCTGTTTTTGAAACTAACACCTGCATTAATTTACAACACTTGATATCAGTGTCCAAGTATCGAAGGGTCTGGAAACTGGAAAGTCCTTAATGAGAAATTTAGGATGATCTGTTTTTGAAACTAACACCTGCATTAATTTACAACACTTGATGTCAATATCCAAGTGTCTGGAAACTGGAAAGCTCTTATTAAGAAATTTAGGATGATTGGTGAAACATTATGATTTGCATGTCATTAATGCAGGTTTTGTCAACAAAGTTCCTACTGAAAAACGAGGATAAGCTTTTGAATGAGTATTGGAAAGTATGTTGAAGCTAAAACTCCAATACCTTTTAATTGGTGTTGTATGTAAGAATGAGGCTCTAGAGAGAACTTAGTGTACTTTTTAAACTACTTCTTAGCTGCTTAGATCTAAAAAACAGCTCTTGTTTAGTTAACAATTTTTATGAGTAAAAATCATAAAATATGGATTTGACTATATATATAGATATATGTACGGGATTGTTTAAAACACGTGTAATAGTTTGAAATTCCTTTTTAGTAATACTAATATGTTTATTTTGTTTAGATAGATAAATTTAATAAAATAAAAGAATATTTATTATATTTGTTTGATTAAATTGTGGAAAGTAAAGAAAATATTTGATTATAATATTTTTTAAATTATTTTTTTATAAAATAATGTATATAAAATTTAATAGGATAAAAATATAATTTTGTATTTTAAAGAAAATTTTACTTTTAAAGATGACAATAAAGCGTGACGGGATGGATGTTGTCAAATCCATTATTGCTCCACAATTGGCATATTCTACCACATGGATGTGTTATATTAGAAAAAACACTACCTCCTAATCCACCTCTATGATTGGTGAAAGCGTCTATCTTCGCTCCACACCATTATGTTTTAATTTAATTTTTATTGATTATTTTTAATATTTTAAAATTTTAAAAGTAAATAAATATTTAAATATAATTAATCAAGAGAAATATATAAAATATATGAATTTTCAATAAGACATTTTTTACGTTTTTATCTTTTTAATATTTACAATAATTTCTTATAATGAAGTGCGGTGGAACAAACCTTTTCCGCAACCATTCTATATTCTTTGTCGAAAAGAAAATCCACCCAACTCCGACCTAAATCTTATGTTAAAAAAAAAAATTCCAGTTCAAACTGTTCAAAACCCAATACCCATGAAGCGGTTAAGATATTTCCATCTTACTTTCCTTTCCCTTGTTTTACATTAGAATTGAGGTAAATAAAAATAATGTAATTCAATAGAATTTCAATTGCTTTTACATTCCTTCAAATAAAAAAATATCCGGTATATTACTTTTCTTTAGTCCGAGTAACTAATACTTCGCATTTGTAAATTCATTAAATGTAGATATTAGCTATAAGTTTTAAAATTACTCTATAACTCGGGTAATGATTTAACCCTCAACCACTGGTTAAAATAGGACACTTAACTCCCATGATTATTTTATATACTTTTTTAACTTCTGATCATACAAACCATAAAATTTTTTTAGCAACATAGCTCATCAACAAAGTGAAACTATTAGAATTTCTGGATGTTAACAATGTATTGAATCCTCAATTGATTTTTGACAGTTGGATTAAATAATAAAGCAGGTTCTAAATTCTATTTGTTTATGCAATTATATTTAACTTTCATAAAAGTTGTGATTAAAAACCGAAAAACGATGACACTTTTTTTCAATAAGCATGTTCAACATGACATAGAAGCAAACCATGCACCCTTAATACCATGAGCTACTCAAAAAACACAACAAAAAAAGACTTTGAAACTACAGAATTCTAACTTAAAATCCAAGCAATTTTTTCCCAAGCTTGTATGCAGCATAAGCATCAGTTGTTAGACTTTCAATCTCGTTCATTTCCAGCCTTAGGAATCCCGTATAATAAACTTGGGCCATTCTTGAATACCTTGACCTTAATGGAAACTCCAGCACCACAGTTGCTAATCTTCCCAGACCTAATCCACGAAAACGGGGTTGGTGAAGCACATCCGCAGCCAACTCACCCACATCCACTGCGTTTCTTATTTCCAGTGGCAAATTATTTCTAATAGAGCGATTGACATCCTCTTTTATATAAACACCTACAAATGATATGTTCTTGTTATTTAAGAAACGTTCAAGGGACTGAGGAAGATGGCCAAAAATAAAACCACCAAACCTTATTAGTACACAACCAATACGAGTGCAGATTGCGAGGTGCGGAATATAATCTGATGAATTATATTGGTACCATGTTACGTCTAAACCAGCAACCATGTCTTCATGCTCAATCATATCTTCCCAAATAAGATCCAGGCACCGAGCCAGCCTAGTTGTATTTAGAATCTCTTCACTCACCAACGCAGTACCATCCGGCATCACAAACTCGGCTCCCACAAGTTGTGTTACTGAACCCATTCTTGAAATGAAATAAAAAGAGGGTACTTAGATTTTCACTGGACTGACTAAGAGACAGACACAGGCAATGTCATCACCTATTTATATGGAGTTTCTAGAACTTGGGTAGTTGAAACATTTCTTTTCTTGAAACTATCATTTTAATTGATTACACACTGTAGGTGTAAGTTAATTAAACCATTGGCAGTGTTGGAAACTTGGATTTTTGCTGTGAAAAGTGATTAATGCAATTTATGACAGAGACATAAATAGTCAAAACATATCGTTTTCAAACTCTCTCATGGAGTTGGAGTGCTCTTCATCTTCATAAGAGGTTAATTAACGCAGCAGTCCATCAACTATGAGCCATGAAATTAAATGGGCTAGTGACTAATGACACATTATCTGAGACTCTAACTTCTTGGAAATCTTGAGAAAGAAAATTCAATTTATGTCTGGAAACTGGAAAGTCTGTTGACCTGATTGGTCAACTATTAATATCCCATTCCTATTGGAAGTGGATTCTCAAAATTTTCTATTTTGCGGGTCATTAACGTGATTCTTGCTCAACTAAGTTCGTATTAAAAATTCTGCTATGAACGATTAGTAATTAAATTATAGATAAATTTTTATTTTGGTCACTTAATTAAAAAAAATTATAATTTAGTCACTGAATTATTCGAAAGTTTTCGTTTAAGCACTGAACTATTCAAAAGTTCTTACTTAAGTCACTGGACTGTTAAGTATTTTTTTTTTTAAGTTTCATCAGTGAGCTCCAAGTGATGATTTGATGATCGACACAATGGATCACTATCCATCGATAAGTAGAAGAACACACCTTAAATCCAAATCAATCTGACGGTCAAAGTTGTTTCTTGAAAAAAAAATTGAACTGTAGAAAAAAATGGGAAACAGAGCTTTTGATTGATATAGGCAATGTGAACAGAGAAAGCCATATAGCATCGATTTTAACAACCCAATAATTTAAATGAAAACTTTTGAATAGTTCAGTGACCAATTTGTAACTTTTTTTAATTAACCAAAATGAAAACTCACTCATAGTTTAGTGATTAACGATGTAGTTTACCCTTTTGAAATTTATGTCTCAACCCAAATGGTAGTACTTAAATCTGTTGAAGTTAAATTGTATGTAAGTTGTGAATTTAGTCCTTATTTTCCAATATGGTCATGTCTAGTTTTGAGATTTTAATTATAACTGTAATAGTAGTCGTTAAATTCACAAACTAAAATGACATGATTTTTTCTAAATGTTTTGTGGAAAAATTAAGACGACATGATATTACAAATGTGATAATATGTTTATTGTATGAAATTTTGAAAATAATATATTTTAACTTAATAAATTTAACAGTTATCTTTTGGGTTAAGACGAAAATTTCAAATTTAAAAAGTATAAAGATTAAAATTGACCAAATTAGAGCATAAAAATTCAATTTACAACTTATTCATAATACAAAGGACTAATACAAGAATTTAACCTTAAAAATAAGTTTTTCTGCTGTCATGGGATAATATTATGTCAAACAACTATAGGATTTTTTTTTTACATGTTATTCAAGTTCAATAAATTATTTTTTATATTTAAAATTCAAAAATAAAATAGAATACTAATGCTTATTTAGTAATTATTCTCATATTTGTACTTTTACGGATCCTATTTTTTAACATTAAGTGTTTTTATTTAACAAATAAAATATTTTTATTTCATGTAATTAATGTAAAATTATAATTATAATTAACATTATTAAAATTAATAAACATAATCAAAATATACTAACTATTTTGATAATTAAAATATTACAACAATAAACAAACTTGAAACTATAATTAAAGTTTGGATGTAATAATAATGAAATTTAAAAAAAAAATTCTTATGCAACTCAACATTGAATCATTTACATTATAATGGACGTGTAATTTAATATAGATATAAAATTTAAGAGTAAAAAATAAGGATTAAAAGTTGAAGACGTGCATTACACCTGAATTTATTATTACAAATCAAGAATGTAAATTGCCTTGAATTGGGAGGCAATTATTACAAGTATCTTACACTCATACATATTTCGTCATTCCTTGGGCCACAACTTCGCCAACCAACACCTTACAAAGAGCAACACATTGTGGAGACTGAACTTTGTGAACATACATACACATCACATGTGAAACTCTACGATCTATCTCGTCAAAGATAAGTGTTGTGTTCTTATATAGCTCACACATGGAACTTACCTAGTTATTTTTATCACATCATTGTTTATTTGCAGGACTATAGTACTCCTCAAGTGACTGACTGAGATAGAACTTGTGCCGTACACATTTCAAGACCCAAGACTAAAAAGAGGAACGCCCTTACTCATAAATTTTACCATTATCCATAAAAAGGATTCATGTTTCTCTATTGCTTAACACTTTCTTCACTTACGACTCTTTGTACGTCCTTTACCTTGTGAGCTTTCACCTCTCCTCTTTCCTTTATTTATCTTTAATAAAAATAAATAAATAGTTGAATAAAAAAATATAATTATGAATAAAATCAAAATATAAAAATAAATAATTATGAATGAAATAAACAAATAAATAAATGAATGCAATAATTAAAAGTAAAAATGTTTTAAGTCTCATTGTTATACAGGTCTACAACAAAGTCAGTTTTTTAATATTCTTCATGTTTGTTTTGCGGTTAATGTTCGGGATTTGTGATTGCTTCTCTCAACAATATCGTCTCTAAGGTTTGAACTTATGTCTCCCCTTGAGAATACAATATATTTTACCATTACACTCAATATTTATTGATCCAAACAACTTGATCTTTCTATTTTATATTTAATATTAAATTTTATTATTTTATTAAAAAATTACTTTATGAAGAATTTCAAATATAAACAACAAAACAAACATGTAATATATATATATATATATATATAAAAGACTTGCATTAACACCCAAATTCAATTCTGAGCAATCTCTACTCCTTATAAAAAATATTTTATAAAAATTGACCTGAAAAAAAATTTATTAATAAAATTATGAAAAAAATTAATTTTGGGTAGTAATATAATGATAAATTTGATTTTAAATCCCCAGAAGGAAAAAAAAAGACTATAAAATAAAATCTGATACAGGTAATGTATCTCCCTTGATGATGAAATGATTGATGAAAGTGGTGGGTTTGGCATAAATCCATGTGGAGCACATAATCTTTTAAAACCCCAAATCGGTTTATCAAAAAACTTGTCTGTAAATACATTCATAATTTTTTAGATTATACAAAACCATGGTGCTACTTTCCATGCATGACAACATAAGGAATGTCCCTACAAAATAATAAGAACATAATTTGAGTGCATATTATTTTATAAAAGGAAACTGCCCCTTTGCACATGGTTTCCAGCCTTCTCCACCTTCACTTATGCCTTGCATTATTACCCTTTCATCTATTATCTCTAATTATTCACACATATATATATATATATATATATTTCTCTCATATTGGATTCTTTCTATATAATAATTGCTAGAAGCCAGATAGGTACATGTGAATATATATCAAGAAATGGGCTATAATTTTTTTTAAAGAAGGAATAGTGTTTGGTGAGCAAGAAAATGGAGTTCAATATTTCATTATTATGATCCATCAAGCTTTCTCTCTTAGAAAGTTCCAAGTTGTCTATTTTTTTCCCCTTTTAAAAAAAAAAAAATTGGTAAACTCTATAACATGAACATGAAGAGATGCTTTTCTTTTCTGCAAAAAAGAAAAAAAAATCATGTTTTAGGAAAAAAAATTATATTTGTATTTATGTCTCTTCATGCACAATAGTAATTTATCATTACAGTTCGAACAATACTTATATATCATAATTATAAATTTAGTAATAGTTTACGAATAAATTTTTATGTGTAATTCATATCATTTTTGTAAATATAAATACAATAAAAATAATTACATGTATCGAAGTTTTAAATATATTTTTATGTTTATTAAATCCATTAAAACTAATTATCTCAAATTAAAATTTTGATTGGGGAATGGATTGGGAAATGGACAACTCAGTTTAAAATATTCTCTGCACTGTGTAAGAATAAATAATTGGTATGTCCTTTGGCTTTATTATTAAACTGTTATAATTATGGTATAATGATAGAGAATGATTGTGAGAAATGTTGCTTTGTTTAGAAGCCAAAAACTACATATTTATAGGAAAAATGCAAATAAAAGAGATAAATTCAACCAGGTAAAATACACACATATATATATATATAATTGCTTTGATACTTTCAAAAACGAATATTTAATGAAAAATAAAAAGTGGGACTTAATGATAGCTTTAATTTCCACCATGAAACAGGAAAAAAACTTGAGAAAATATTTTTAACTAGTTAATCACCCACATTGGGTTGACTTATACTATGATAAATGATTGAAGAAGAAAAATATAAAGAACAATCTCTGGGAACACATTCCATCCATGTTTTAGTGTCTTGGAGATTTGTAATAAGTCCAAAGCTTTACAGTCATCAATGGTAGATAATTATCTGGTGTCAATCCCAAGAACCCACGAACTAATATTAAATTAATCAATCTACCCTGGTCACTGAGTTTTATTAACTATTACTAAGCTAATTATAAACTTAATTATTCTCATATGTCCTATATATTAACTTTCTTGGTCATCCTCTAGCTCCTTTGTTCCACCATACCCAAAAATGCAAGACTTTTAGTAGGAACAAACTTAGAACACAAGATTTTTCTTTTTTCTTTTTCTTTTTTTTAAATGGAACCCAAATCTTGCTTGCTGTTCTTCTACTGTTGCATTGGTCTCTTTCTGGTTATTGCAGAGGGTGCTAATAACATTCCAGTGCCAAATGATGAAAAATCAACCTTACTTTTGATGAAAAGAAGTTTGATCGATCCGTTGAAGAAGCTCGAAGATTGGAAAGCGGTGAGTAATGCGGCGGAAACCAGATTGGCTCATTGTAACTGGACTGGTGTTTGGTGTAACTCCAGAGGCCTTGTTGAGAAACTTGATCTTTCTAATATGAATCTCAGTGGCATTGTATCGGATCGTATTCAAGGTCTGCGCGGTCTCTCGATTCTCAACCTTTACAACAACAGTTTCGATACGTCTTTACCAAAGTCATTTGCGAATCTCACTTCACTGAAGAGCATTGATGTGAGTCAAAACAACTTCATTGGAAGCTTTCCAACAGGTCTTGGAATGGCTTCAGGATTGACTTATGTGAATGCATCAAGCAACAATTTCTCAGGGTTTCTCCCTGAGGATCTTGGTAATGCAACTTCACTTGAAACTTTAGATTTCAGAGGCAGTTTCTTGGAGGGCACGATTCCTACATCTTTCAAGAATTTGAAGAAACTGAAGTTTCTTGGGCTTTCAGGCAATAATCTGACCGGAAAGCTTCCGAGAGATCTCGGACAACTTTCAGCATTGGAAACTATCATTCTCGGTTACAACGAGTTCGTAGGGGAAATACCAGAAGAATTTGGCAATCTCACCAATCTTCAGTACCTTGATTTGGCTGTTGGAACTCTCAGTGGTCAAATCCCATCATCATTGGGTAGGCTTAAACAGCTAACTACAGTTTATTTGTATAAAAATAATTTCACAGGAAGGATCCCACCAGAGCTTGGCAATGCTACTTCGTTGGTGTTCTTGGATCTTTCTGATAACCAGATATCAGGAGAGATACCAGTAGAGTTAGCAGAGTTGAAGGATTTGCAGCTATTGAATTTGATGACAAATCAGTTGAATGGTTCAGTTCCTGTTAAACTTGGAGAATTGACAAAACTAGAGGTACTTGAGCTATGGAAAAATTCATTCACAGGTTCTTTGCCGATGAATCTCGGACGAAACTCGCCTTTACAGTGGTTAGATGTGTCATCAAATTCATTGTCAGGTGAGATTCCACCAGGTTTATGTGATTCAGGAAATCTGATTAAACTTATCCTCTTCAACAACTCCTTTTCTGGTCCAATCCCAGTTGGTTTATCAACATGTAAGTCACTGGTTCGTGTTCGAGTACAAAACAATCTGATTTCCGGGACTATTCCTATCGGCTTCGGAAACCTCCCTCTACTTCAACGTCTGGAATTGGCAAAAAACAATCTTACGGGCCAAATTCCAGACGATATAGCTTTGTCAACATCTCTTTCTTTCATTGATGTATCTTGGAACCACCTTGAATCAACCCTTCCTTCCAGCATCATTTCCCTCCCTAATCTCCAAACAATCATTGTCTCCCACAATTACTTGGCAGGCAAAATTCCTGATCAGTTTCAAGATTGCCCATTGTTATCTGTGATTGATCTTTCGAGCAACCATTTCTCCGGAGAAATTCCAGAAAGTATAGCTTCTTGTGAAAAGCTGGTAACTCTAAACCTTAGAAACAATCAGTTCAGTGGAGAAATCCCAAAAGCACTTGCAGCAATGCCTACGCTAGCCATGCTTGACTTGTCGAATAATTCTCTAGTTGGCTCAATACCGTTAAATCTCGGCACCTCACCAGCCTTGGAAATGCTGAACCTGTCATACAACAAGCTTGACGGTCCGGTCCCTGCTAATGGTTTGTTGATAACCATAAATCCTGAGGACCTTGCAGGAAATGCTGGTCTTTGTGGTGGCATACTCCCACCGTGCTTTTCAAGTCCGATAAAAGCACCAGAGCAACCAAGGAAAATGCACATTAAACATGTTGCGGCCGGGTTTATCATCGGTGCATTGGTAATATTATCTGTTGGCATTACATTTTTTGCTGGAAGATGGGCATATCAAAGATGGTACTTATATAACAGTTTCCTCAGTGACTTGTTTGAAAAAAGTAACAATCAATGGCCTTGGAGATTGGTTGCATTTCAAAGGTTAAGTTTTACAAGTAGTGATATCCTAGCCTGTATAAAAGAATCAAACATCATCGGCATGGGAGGAACCGGTGTAGTTTATAAGGCTGAAGTCCATCGTCCACGAGCAGTGGTTGCAGTTAAGAAGCTGTGGAGATCACAGACCGATATTGAAAGCAGTGACGATCTATTCGGAGAAGTGAGTCTGCTCGGAAGACTTCGGCACCGTAACATTGTAAGATTGTTGGGGTATGTTCACAATGAGACTAACGTATTGATAGTATATGAGTACATGCCGAATGGAAATCTTGGGACAGCTTTGCACGGTAAACAAGCAGGGAAGGTGTTGGTAGACTGGGTTTCAAGGTACAACATAGCAGTTGGTATTGCACAGGGGCTGAATTATCTCCACCATGACTGCCATCCCCCAGTCATTCACCGGGATATCAAGTCAAACAACATTCTTCTCGATGCAAATCTAGAGGCAAGAATCGCGGATTTTGGACTGGCAAGGATGATGATTCATAAGAACGAAACCGTTTCAATGGTTGCTGGATCTTATGGATATATCGCTCCTGGTACGTTTCAAATCTATGATTTTATATATCAAAGCTTCTTTTCTTTGACAAGAACCCATTTACTAATGTTCTTATTGAAACCTTTTTATGACAGAATATGGGTACACTCTGAAGGTTGACGAAAAGATCGACATCTATAGCTTTGGTGTAGTTCTGTTAGAGCTTCTATCTGGGAAAATGCCATTAGATCCTTCTTTCGGAGAATCAGTCGATATAGTCGAGTGGACTCGAATGAAAATCAAGAAAAACAGAGGGTTCGAAGTACTGGATCCAGCCATAGCCGGTCAATGCAAACATGTCCAAGAAGAGATGCAACTTGTCCTAAGGATTGCACTTCTTTGTACTGCAAAGCTCCCCAAGGACAGACCATCCATGAGAGACATCATTACAATGCTTGCTGAGGCGAAGCCCAGAAGGAAAAGTGTGTGTCAAAATGGAGGCCACAATTCTAGCAAAGAGGCTCCTATTTTTAGCACTTCACCTGTAACCGGGCTTATGTAACAGTTCCATTAAAATTTCTTTTTCAGGCTAATGTTTTTCATTAATTTCTTGTTTATGTAAATTTTATTGAAAAGCCGGCTCTATTGTAGGCTCAGTTGCAACCAAGCAGGCAAAGAGATAAATGTTCATATAAAAAAGTATCTTTAATCTTTTGCAGAATACATAATAAACTTAATACTCGATAATACTTCGATCCCTCTGCCTGGAAAGAGATTGCATGTACAAGTAGTACTTGTTTATAAATGTGAAGTCAAATAGATCTTGCAATAAACCTTTGTATTGATGATTACAAGACATGCATAACTAAAACCTACAGTCAGAACATTTGATACTTATCCTCTATTATGTTTTGTCCCGCAATAAGTTAACAAATCAACAGATACTACAGAAACGAAAGGAGAAATAAAGGAAAGAACAAGGAACAGGAGGATAACCGGAATTTCAATATTTTTCCAGCCACAAACATATGCATATACAGTTATCACCTTGGCCATGAACACTGGAAAATGTTATTTTTAGCAGATTTGAAGTTCCTCCATGGATTTCCTTGGAAACAACGGATTGAGGATTTTATTTTTTTTGCTACCATATCCAGAAGATGATCCCCGAGCAATGAAAACTGGGTACTTGATGTGGATACAAATATAATTATACATGTTGAGCACAAAATATTCCTTAAAACATGTTTCATTTTGATAAGAACATCAAGGAAACAATTACCTGAATTATTACTGACCTTTAAATCCAGTAAAATAAAGATACGGTTGAGAAGGAAAAATATGACACCTCTTCTCAATCCAAAGAAAGGTTACCCCTCTGTACAACTACTTTCATAGCCTAAGCTCAAAAGATTGAAAACCTTTTGCACAATTCGCCTTTGAGGTATGAATGTAAGAGCTGGATGTTATTTTGGTCCTATGCCGCAACATCTAGAAAGGTGGTTCCTGATGCACTCCCTTCATCAAGAAAGCTTCTAGACAACGGCTGGAAAATAATAACAGATAAAGAGACTCAGTGCTTAAATCAAGTTAGATAACTTTAAAAAGTAAATAGTCATATTTGGCATCAATATGGATTCTAATGAGAAAGTAGCAAAATGTTTCCATCACAAATTTTTAAAACTTTATTAAACCAAAAATAATACCAAAAGAATAAATGTCTAGAGTATACCTCCGTATAATCATCGTGCAATAAAGAAAAAGGCTCCTTCTCTCTGAGACCTCCATTTTCATTTAATATTCTTTCCAAATCCTGCAAAAAGAATGAGCCAATTATGAGGCTTACATTACTTGTAATTCCTGAAAAATGTACGGACACAATATGAGTCAATCGAACTCTTTAAGATGTTCTACGCTTTAACTAAAGAGGTGAATAAAAGCACCAAGCATAAAATATTAGAACATGTTTCACAATGCAGATACAAGGTATTTTGTGCAACACCTTTGCAAGCCAACATAGAAGATGGGGATCGCAGACTGATTACCCCCACAAGTTTCATTATCAACTAATTGGCTATTCTAAATTTTCCAACTATAATATTGCAACATAACTGGACAACAGCTTCAACAGAGCCTTAATTCAATCACCTCAACATTCCCTTACATTTCAAAGTTCCCTATATAAGTTTATAAATGCGTAACTGTAAGCAGAGACCACATAAGAGAAAAACCAAGTTCAGAAGAGCTGTATGATATTTTAATTTAAACAATTTAAACCAACCATTTTACCTTCCCAGTCAAGATTTCAAACTCAAGCAACTCTTCCACAATCTTTTCAAGAACTTGACGATTTTTCTTAAGCATTTCCCTTGCCTTTTCATATGCTAAATCGTAAATCTGCATATATAACAAGCATCATTATAGAGATTCAGTAACCAATATCATTGCCAAAATATAGTTACAATAGTAAATCAACCTCAATGGTTCTATCAAGAATCACACAGTTAAATGAATCTGTGTATCAAACTTGGCATATACCTTTTCAACTTTAGCTGCCATCTCAAACTCATGATTGTTTCCCATGCTCAAAGCTGTAACCTAATATCAATGAAGAAAAGTCCAACATAAACAATCTATTGAGCAGTTGCAGCAGATATCAACAGAGCATATTATTCCAGAACTTAAATAAGAATCATGTGCAATTGTTTCAGTATTTGGATCTATAAAGAAAAGAGAGTACCGCATTAGTACTATAGTAAACTGCAGGACTATCATCAGGACCCCATCCATACTGAATCACCATCCTTGTAGCTATCTATTGCAATTTTCACAAAAGTAACCCAGACATAATAGTTAAAATGAAAATTATTTCAAGTAACAAAGTTAATATGCCCAGGCACATGAAACAGTAAGAATAGGATTATATCAACCTCCTGAGCCTGCTTTAATTCTGACGCAGAAAGAAAATTTTCTTCTCCAAAAGGTAGCAGCAGTTGGGCTGCAATATGTGATCCAAAGCAGAATACAAGCTTCTTTTCAAGGTAAGACCTTGATTCTGCATTTCCATACATAGACCCTTCATTTCTTGCCTTGCTAATCTTTGTACATCCAATTCCCTGAAAGATAGGAACAGTTAATTAGTTCTATATTCATCCGCCCTAAACACAGGCTGATTACTGGTGTCTGTTGCCAGTAAAATATGCAAGAACTATAGATTCACATATTCAGAATACAAAAAACACAGCAACTGTGATGTGGACAAAAGAGTTTAAACAAAAAGATGAGCCGAAAAACAATATAAACTAGCCATGCTCCCATAGAGCTTTCCTGCGGTTCACCAATTCCTGATCCATCTTCATGCAGGCAGAATAAAGAACCACTATTTCTAGCCTAAAGATCCTACCTAATTCACTAATTCGTGGGAAGATAGTGAACCCTTGTAGTTGAAAAATGTTTCAGGAGGAATCTCTGAAGTAGATGGTGGTTGATAGAGCAATCCTTGATTATAATTTCCAGTACGAGTACCGTGTACAAGACAAAACTTGTGATTGGTAGTAAAACATTGATCCCCCTGTTGAGATCTAATTCGATCTTCATAGATTTCGTGAGATATTTTCTTACGAAGTTTTGTTATAGCATCTATAACTGCCTCAGGTTTAGGGGGACAGCCCAGCAAATAGACATCCACAGGAATTAGCTTATCGACCCCCCGAACAGTACTATAAGAATCAGTACTGAACATCCCTCCTGTAATTGTACACGCGCCCATAGCAATAACATATTTAGGTTCGGGCATTTGTTCATATAATCTCACTAAAGAGGGCGCCATTTTCATTGTTACTGTTCCAGCTGTTAAAATTAGGTCTACCATCATAATCATTTGATGTGCATCACCTTTTCTGAGAAGAACCATGTTTTGTTTCTCATGGGTAATTTGAATTGGGCAGATGTCTCATAAAGCTTACAAGCATACTATATATTTAGATTCTCCCTATTACTATTTTTTGTCATCTACCTAAGCCCCTACAGCAGATACAAGACTGCAATAAAATGGGGAGGGAGAATATGGTCTGGTGTCAATAATCACACTTTGCAAGTTCAAAATTTATATTAGGATGTACAGTTATTGATAGAACATGATGCTGCTACTGATATTACAAAAATGGCAGGTAAGAACATTTTTTTAATCTTCGGCTATAAAAATTTCAACAAATAGATAACAAAGAATTAACATTTAACAGACAGAAAACAAGCAAAAACTAACATAATTGAAGTACCAGCATCATCAGTTTACTCCTCATACCTAAAGAAAGCATTAACAGCCCACTTGCAGTTTTGAATTAAGAATGAAAGCACAATAGTGGCACCATAGTCATAGACTCCTTAAAGATAAATAGCACTTATAAAACATACTTCAGAAATGTAATCTGAAGATATTAGAATTGCTAACCTCCCATGAACAAGGTTCAAGCCATAGATTATCCACAACATCAAAATTTGGTAGAAGTAGTGCAATGAGACCACGACCAGCAGCCCAAACAGCATGTGGGAACTTAGTCTCCCTCGTCCACTACAAATAATCACACCGACATTAATAAAACTTTCATGATAGAAGAAGGCTAAAAGTTTCTATCATTGTGAGTATCCGAGTACAAAAATCAATACAAAGATTTATAACCTCAAACTATCAAACAATTCCATTCATCTAAAGACATCCACAGAGCATCTATGAGCACTATGTCATACTCATTTATCAGCTCTTAAAAAATTAACAGCATGTACAACCTTGAAATTCAATTAATCACCACATTTCGTCCAACAAGCACTTTATTGGCTTTCTATAAAATTTAAGATTCTTAGACTAGCCCCAGAAATTATTTTTCAGTCCAAAAAGAATCCAACAGAAAATTATTAATAGCAATTGACTTCCATATTTAAAATGACAAGCAAGTTAGTTACTTACATCAAGGGGAGGATTTAGATATTCTATTCCATTGCTTATCTGACCATATGGCTCCATTAAATCAACCACGTTCTGCAGATCATCTTTGGTCAAATTTAGTCCAAGGTGATTCACCAGCATTTGGCTAATTTGCTTGACAATTTTGGTTTTCCGCAGCCATTTTGGGATCATGCTGCTGAAAGTCTGCAAGCAGTACAAATTACACTTAGATAATTTGGTTAAAATTGCTTAGTGCCTAAAACATGAATTTACCATCAATTAAGATGGATTAGTTAAATATGAAACTCAGAGAAACAGAGATAAACATGTAAACTGAATGAAAACACTTAAATAACTGATTCTTCGAATTTCAGGAAGAATAAAACAAGACATTAATGAGATTATATTGACCTGGTAAGGTACTAACACCCACAACATAAGATCCTTGTAAAAGAATGAAAAAGGGAAACAGAAATACTATAGACGGTGAACTATTAAACCATTCCAGGTACCATAAAATAGCAATAGGAGTCATTTCTTACCGCAAACCAGCTACAGTAGCTCATAAGTTCATCAGTATCAAGAAACTTGCTTCTAAATGCACTGCCTTCCAAGGCCACAGGAACAAGTTTAAGTTCTATAGGCCGCAGAAGAGCAGTCTTCTCAGCAACCTAAAGAAATAGAAGGATCATGATTTAGAAGTATATTGGCAGACACAACTTAAGTTTAAAATAAAAACTATTAACAACAACATAAATTCCGCCAAGCAAATACATGCAGACAGGCAAAATAGAGAGAGAGTGAGAGACCGGTAAGCAATGAAAGTTTAAAGATTCATTTAACAAAATTAATTCATAAATAAGAATAGCAATTGGCGATTTGGGTGGCAAAAGTTGAAAAGAACCATGACTATGATATGACAGCTTAAACATATGGATGAACTTGCAAATGGAACTTCAAAAGAAAGAAGTTCAGAAACTACCTTTTTCCAGTCTACCATATCTATAAGCTCCTCATCCATAGTTTCTTTTGCAGCAATCTGTAGTATCCTCTCCCTTTCCGCTTGAGTTGGCCTTTGAAGATGAAATACTCTGTCCATACGACCAGGCCGTTGTAAGGCCTCATCGATTTGCTTGATATTTCTAGTAGTAGCCATCAAAACAACCCCATCTTGTTTCTCAAACCTGCAAAAGGTTCACAGGGCATTAGGAAAATAAAAAGATGCCAACCTTTCCACTTTTGTTAATAAAGGTCAATGACTTCACACAGTATTGAAATTACATGAATACAACAAACTTAAAGGACAAAAAAGAAAATATCAGCTCCAAAAGGCAAGGATACATGATCAGAAAAACAGGCAGCTTGGCAAACTATTTGAAAGCTTCCAGCAGAACTTAGCAACCAGACCCTCCATAAGAGAAAGTTGTATCTCATTGCCCAATCTTTTAAAGAAAAGCTCCAAAAATTACGTTCAATGATAGATTCCTTCCAGAAGATACACAGGCAGGAATAACTTAAAAGCATAAATTATCAAATTATTAAAGCACTGTCTGGCTACTAGAATCCCCAGTCAATTATCATGAGCAAGCCATATATCTCATGATTATCTTAATTAATGCATGTAGAGAAATTTTAGTGCCGGTGAACCATATGAAAAAAAGGGAAACACAGTATATTACCCATCAAGTTCCACAAGAAGTTGATTGATGAAGGCCTCATGGTCTTGCTTTTTTGTGTGAATAAATTTTCCACGAACACCAGCAAAGAGGTCAAAATCCTCCACAAATATAATTACAGGTGCCTAGAAAAGGGGATTAGACAAGTCAGCAAAGATTGAATAAAATATGGTTATAAAGTGTATATAGTCCTCCCAAGGATAGCAAATTTAAGAAACCATTCAGACACCACAACTAAAAGGTTAGTTTTCTAAAAACTGAAATTTTTTTTTCAAGAACCAAATATATTTAGTTATAAAAACAACAACAGTTACAATTGGTTTATGCAAAAGAATGTTGGTTTACATCTATAAGATATAAACAGAAATGGTACAGTAACAGAAAGCTGAAAATATAATGGAAAACAAATTGGTCACAATACGCTCCAAGTCCCTATACTCTTCGTACATTTGAAATTTAGTCCCTCTACTTTTATTTTTAGGAATTTAGTCCCTCTACTTTTCTTTAACAGAAGAATATTAACAATTGAGCTTGCATTTTCAAATCTGAAAAATAGAGGGACTAAATTTTAAATGTACAAAGAGTGTAGGGATTTGGAGCATATTTTAACCGGGCAAATTCCAAAAACAAAATCATATCATGTTGGAAATATAGCTAAATGGTTTGGTCAAGTCAAACAAAGCCCAAGGATAAACAAGGAGCAAATAGATAAAAGATTGCATGACTGAAGTACTAAGAAAAAAATTAGAATGTAAAAAAAGCCTGATTTCGAAATGTAAGTTGAACATGGTGAAACATTGCCATTAGCAAGACAGACCAAGTTTAGAGGAGAAACAAATGTACAAGGGAGATTGGAAACTAATGAAGAACCAAATCATCACCATCATTCCACATCTATAACTTACAAGTCTATTCTAGAAAGAGAAAAGGTATAGAAGAATGTAGAGTGACATTATTGTATACTTTTGTATCTTTCACCAACATTATTTAATTTCTAGCAAATAAGCAAAATCTGAAAATCAACAATAAGGCTCATAGAGGATTACTAAATCCCTGGCTGTCTGAAAAAGCTCCCTAACATTTGATGCACTTTGGCCAACCCACAGCCCAGCTTCCAATTGTTGAGCTTCAACATTGACAACTGGCACCCTTGCCTCAGCAGCTATGGCTAGTGCAAGAGATGTTTTTCCTGTTCCTCTCTCTCCAACAATAAGAACTCCCTGAAATATAACAACACACCAAATTCAACATGGATATCTATTTTCTCAAGTGAAGGATCTTTACAATGCACATATTAATTTACATGCTCATGCTAACAAGTTAAAATGCGACATTTTTATAGTTGAATAGTTTAAAACTGTTTCAAATCACATTAACCTCAGAAAATATATAATAGAGGACAGATATTATATTCATGACATTGATTGCATAATTTTTTTTCCAGCTGATTGTTGGTCTTCCATAAAATGGGAGAGATTGCTAAAACTATCCAAGTATAAACAGCTCTGTTAATGACTGTGATTACCACTGCAGTGGAAAGCTCCCCATAACAAATTTAGAACATGAGAACCAAAAAGGAATATTATCCAGCCTATTGGTTGTAAAAATCTGCCAAAGAAAAGAACCTGAAAAGCAGGACAACTTACAAAATCATCCTTCTCCCCTTCTCAGTGAGAGGAGATGGCAGCATGTCATTCTGTAACTAGCCCAGATGAATTCAAGACCATCATTTCTTTTTTACATTTTTATTTTTGAGATCAAACCATAATTTCATTTTAAGCATCAACACAAGAGTTTAGAACGGAAAAAAGAACAGTTAAAAGGCATTCCAACTCCAAAATGATGCATAAAAAGGAAGAGGGTAATAATATTATAGCAAGATATGGGTCATTGACAGAATAACATACCCTAGGTGCACGGGCACCCATTTCTTGGAATGCACCAGGGTTCTGTAGAAATGCAACTACTTCATTGATTTCCTCTCTCATAGACTCAATGCTAGCAAAATTCTTCAAGGGAATTGGAGGATTTTTCACTCTCTGCATGCCAAAACAAACTTAAAAATAATCTCATAGAAAGCTCCAGTTATTGAATACTTAAATTGCGTGTGTCAGAATTGAACCTTCATTCCATCAAAAGCAGTTCTTATGGGATCAATGCCAGCCTTTTTCTTACGTTTGATCCTCCTCAACCTATAATTAAAATAGCCTTTCTGCAAAGTAAGATAAAAACAATCTTAATACCAGACCACAAAAGTCCAGTGTAGAGAAAACAAATGCCTAACAAAGCCACAAGAAAACCTCTACCAAAACAGCATCATAAGAATTTGCACTCATAAAAACGCTGTAGTTATAACCAAAAAAAAATTGGAATAAAGTAAAAAGGTAATATGAAAAAGGGAAGGAAATAATACCACTCTCCGCAGTTTTCTCATGTTTGGATCTTTGCGTATAGGTCCATAACCAAGAACTCCTGGAACTTTTCTTCTAAGGAAGCGGAATGCATGATACAAAATATATCCATAGATAGCACTTCGAATGAGAAACCAAACAAACCATTTAAAGTCATCTGTCTTTCTGGACTTGAAATTCATTTCTGCTTCAGACTGCCATTTCAAATACCAAGTGGAGGCCACAGTTTGACCTATTTCCTCTGGCCATGCCATCCCCAACTGCATCCTAACCTGTAACCAGGGCAAAGCAGAACTTTTTGAAAAACATAAGCAATGAAAGAAATTGGGAACTATTTTCTGAAATGCACTAACAGAATTCATACCGGGTAAGGAATGATATATTCAATGAGTGGAAATACAATAACCATCATTATATCATCGTTTATATTTCTAATTTTCTGATAAACCCAATCTTTTCCATATGATACAAATTTTGTCTTCCATAACCCAGTTAAGCATCGATGAGCCAGCCTTATTGTCAAGAGAAACTGTTGACGAAAATCCAACTCTGAGAAGGGGATATACATCAATTGAACAGCGGTTGGGATGCCGCAAGCAAGCATTTTCATGTATAACCCATCAAATCCTCCAAAATTCTCATATAGCATGTCAAATTCCTGGAATCAAAAGGAAAGGGAAAAGGAAAACATTAAGTAAGAAGAATACCAAAATCGCTCATGGAGTCACTAGAAAGGTTTCTACACTCATGTAACCTTGATGTTGACAAAAAATTCCTTATCATCCCCTTTCAGTGCAATATACATCACAGCCCAGTCATGCCTGATTCGAGCATGCTCTACTAACTTCTTAGACACTGCATAAGGAACAGCCATTGGATCCATTTCCCACCTGCTTCTCTCTTCATTGTACCAAGTCTTTGCAACCACTCTATCTCGATCCAAGAGAATCCGTTCCTGTGATAAACATTTTATACAACATGAACCACACACAGAAAATAGTCTCATAATAGGTCTTTTCTTCAATATGTGGAAAATAAGGCTTATGATATCTGAAGATCAAATATACACCTTCCACATCATTGAGCTTCAAGATATGAAGGAAGGGTGAAATAACAGAACTTTTGTAACGGTAACATATGCATCCTCCCCGTTTTACTTTCTAAAATGAGTGTAAAATTAAAATATATATATCTCCACAAAACGAGCTTCTGCTAAGGGAAATGCTACCTGTCTTTGAGCTACATAATGTTTGCCAAAATCAACATCTTCCAACAAGCGTCTTTTCAGGTCAGCTTTAGCTTCCTCACGCCACTTCTTCCAACCATGGTGCAAATGTAGACCAATAGCTTTAGGAACAACAACTTCCTTATCTCCAAACATCCACTTCAATTCAACTTCTGGAAATCCTTTCACAATTTCATCCTCAGGTGTTTTTACAACAAAACGCTTTTCACTGCCAAATTTTTTCATCTTTCTTCTTATTCGAGATTCCAGATTCCTTTGCATCTGCCTAGAATCTTTAAGACATTGTTTTATGCGTAAAGCAAAATCCATAGAATCTTGATTAAAGAATGGCCCAAGATCTTCAACCTCCACAACACTAGGCAAAATCATCTGTTCAAAGAGCTTTCTTTGTGCCGTTTTAAGTTCATTTCGAATTTCAGACCTCGAAAGATTGGTAATAGAGCTTTTAGGTGGACTGCAAGCACAAACCCCAATACTTTAGATAAGGAGATGAAGAGTTATCTAACAAAAACATTTTCAAAGTGAAATTAGATTTCCAAAGGGAGATACTCAAGTACTCATGTAAATTATACAACAATTTAGAAAGACGATTACAGTCAATATATCAAAATCAGCATCAGGACAAAGTATGCCAAAACTGTTGGAAGCTAAACTTACAAATCATCCGCATCGTCAAAGTTAAAAATGTTAAGAGTTGTTGCAAAGAAACTCCTTTAACAAGCACTGCAAACTAAAAGTAAAATAAAATAACAACTGCAACGCTATTTACTTTTTGTAAGAGGTAGAAAATAAACATTTAGATAACCAAATAATTGCATTTAGATTAGGTAATGAGATAACTTTAAGACTGTGAAGTCTATACCACAAAATAAAGAATGAAGAAGGGCAGAATAAGAGAAACAAGATAAAGTGATAAACCATGTGAGCAGATAAATATGCATTATAGGATACACCAAATATTCTATAATTTTACTCAAGCAAACTAATTCAGATTGAAATCCTATAGATGAGAAACAACATATACAAATATATAATAATCGGTAGAAAAGGTTTACCTCTGGAAAAGCTCCTTCCTCCTCATTTGGTTATTCAACCTTTGCACCAACTCCTCACACTCCCTCTCAATAAAACAAAGCTCCCTCACACCAATACTCAGTGCTGTGGTCTCTCTCCTCAGTATCTCATCCTCAATCTCCCCAATTCTCTCCCATATCCTACTATACTCCTCCTCCATTCTCTCTATCCCCTCTTCCAACTTCTCCACTGTATTCCGTCCTTGTCCTTGTCCTTGTCCTTTCCCCTTCCCCTTACCCTTCCCCCCTCTCCCACTCATCACCTTCTCCTTCTCACTCCCCACTTTCACTGCCTTATCCACAATCTCCTCAGCTTTTTTCTCTAACTCCTCTTTCTCTCTCTTCAACTCCCATATTTCCCTATACAACCCTTTCATTATCTCCCCTTGCAACTCCTCTTTCTTCCCTTTCACAGTTTTTAACACTTTCCCAACTTCCTTAACATCACCATTTCCATTCCTAACCTCCTCTACCCTGCTCAACAACTCCGAAACCACCTCTAACAACCTCCTTGTATAATCCGAAAACTCGTGCTCATTTTTCCTCAAAGCCCCTTCCTTTTCTTCGTCTTCTTTTCCCCTCACACTCAGTTTTTCCACTACTGCAGCCATTGCCACACATTTAAACTCCCCATTTGGACCGAAATTCGATAACCCAATTGCAAAACAAAGCGAAGTAAAAGCAAAACTCTTAACCAAACATTGAAATGAAGAATACCTAGACGAGACTTTGACTTCCTTTTCACAATTTTCCTTTCTGGGTAGCACCAAATTTTGATGTTTCACAGGTTTGGAGCCTTTGGGATTTCCTACGAATGCAAAAGCTTTGAAGTTGAGCTTAATGGAGAGAGTTCTGGTGGGTTTCTTGATATACCTATGGGTTCTGATAAGATGCCTTGTTCTGAAATTGGGAGGGGAGAGTTGAGAGAGGCATGGTGAAGTGAAGATGGAGTCCATTGAAAGAGATGAATATTGGCGAAGCTAAGGAGAGTGTAGTAATTGATAAGATGGTAGAAATTTGGTGGTCATTTTGGAATGTGGGAAAACGTTTGAGGTTAGTTTCGGAAATAGAAAAGTTGGAAGGCTGCAACAATGAAGGAGAAGAAGAAAGATTACAGAGACGGAGAGGTTTATGTAGGGATTAGACTTTGGAAGTGGGAGAGATATCATAAACCGATGTGGTTTTCTAACATTGTTTGATTTGGATTGAACCGGGCTCATAATGATCAGTTTTGTTTCTTAAGTTTACAAAAGAGGTCAAATTCTTATTTTTATCCCTCTACTATGTTCAAATTTATATTTTGACCCCTTTGTTTTAATTTGATAAAGTTTAGACTTCTTTTTCTAAAATAAGTTTAATCTTCTACTTTATAATTTTATTAGGTAGCTTAAATTATTATGTTCACATGAAATTTTTTAAAATATTGTTTAAATTAATAATTTTAATTAGTGTGCCTTTTCTTTTAAAATAATTTTTAGTACTTTAATAATTAATTAACAGTCTTCATCATTTAAATCAATTAATAATGTTATAAAAATAAAAAAATTATATTAAATTAAAATATAAATATTAAATTTCAAATTTCAAATTTAATTATAATAAAAGATTAAAATATTAATTTAATATTTTCAAAAATGCCCTTCCAAAATGACACAATCACCAAAATCCCCCTATTAGAAGCACCCTAAAATTTGTTTTAAGAAAATAAAAAGAAAATGGTTTAAGCATTCAAAAAATAATAATAATTGTTTTAAAGATGATATAATTTAAAAGCCGAAATTTTTAGTTCTTTGGTTCTAATTTTTCAATTTTTTCCGTGTCCTAAAAAACGAAGTATATTAAACGTTTCCCTCCTCTAAGAAATCTGAGTTGGATTTCCGCTTCAATCGCGAATCTTCTTTCCTTCTGGTGAGTCAACTCGTTCTCTTTGATCCCCGATTCCCAATTCACTAATCTTTTAGGCAGTGGCTTAGCAGAGTAGCTCGTGGTCGAAGTTGAATAGAGCTTGAACTTGGAATCGCGTGTTCCTTTTTTTATTATTTCTAGTCTTAGTTCTTCTGTTTCTATAAATTTCATTATTTTAGGGTTTTCAAGTGATTTAGCATTATGTTAATGGCGTTGTTGTTATAGGAGTTCAAGAGAGTTTTTATATAAAAATGAGAAATTTTGCAAATGTGAGGTTTTTAGGAGGGTTTTTTTACTGTTCCTAGAAGTTGATATTGTGTTCTAATTTTGATGTTTTATTACTTCTTTTTATCAAGGAATTGCTTAGTTCAAATTGATAACCTGGTATTAGTTAGTTGCGGCCACCTGTTTTGTGTTTATGTTGTCATTAGCTTTTTGTTGTTGATTTGTTTTCTGTGCTTTTCTTTTAGTTAGGGATTTTTTATTGCTTAACTCTCTTAGTATGAAGCAAATTTGTAGTTGGAAAAATATTAGGATTTGATTCCAAAAATCCTAACATAAATGTAGAAGTTTTAGTTCCGTTTTCCTGAGTCATCCTTTTGTTCTAACAAAAGTTGGTGTTTTATAATGTGTAATGTAACAATAGAGAGACACCATTGGTGGAAGCCACTTGCAAGTAATTTTGAGGGTAGTTTGATAAAATTAAGGAAACCTGTTTCAAGCAATCATGAATGCTTGCCATCTCTGTTTCCTTTTTGTTGTAAGCCAAGACTATGTGATTCTCTTGGTTGATTGATCGGTGCGTTTCTTAGTTTGCTGATATGTTTAGTTGCCATCCTTTTAGCTGCTGCTGCTTTGGAGGGTTATTCTCTTTCTTGATGCAACTTGAATAAAGATGGAGGAAAAACATGATGAAGTTGAAGATGTTGACAGAGCCTCTAGTGGTTCTTTTATCGTTGATTCAGATGATGATGATGAACCATCAACATCTGGACAAGATGAAGGGTTGCATTTTGAGGTAAGTCAATACTGATGTTTCTTATCATTATATTACTCATCTTTTTGATGGATTTTAAGAATTTCACCATCATCATCACTGTTGCTACTTATATTCTTCTGTGTTTCTAATGCTTGAATTCTTTTTTGTACTTATACACACTTTTTTACATGAAATTTGCAGGAGCCATTGACTGAGAAGGAAATAGAAGAGCTGGTATCTGAGTTTTTGGAGGTTGAGAGCAAGGTACCATGTTTATTCAGACAACTTTGATGCTTTATTTTTCTTTATTATGTTGGAATGTTTTCTCACATTCATTTCAGGCTGCAGAGGCTCAAGAAACACTTGAAAAGGAATCTCTTGCTAATGTGGAGAGTGAAGTGAGAGAGGAGCTGGCACAAACTCTTAAGGGGGATGATGTTAGTAAACTCTCTTGTATCTATCTCATCAAAATTATGCTGCTCTTTCCTATCTCTGATTCTTTTTACTTTGTTCATAGTTGGAGACAGCTGTAGCAGATGAAATGGCCACTTTTATAGAGCAGTGGGAAGCTGTGCTAGATGAGCTTGAAACAGAGAGTGCACAATTGTTGGTCTGCTTCTTTCTTCTATCTTGGTTAAAATCTTTGCTTCCTGATACATATATTTTTGTGTGAATGAGTATTATTATTCATAAAATTAATTTTATGTGGAAAATTAACATTTGAATGTCAGCTCGGATTTTATCTTTTATATTTTAAGTTGTGCTCTGTAGGCCAAATTTGACTTCTTTTCCTTGGGAGATGAAAAAATTTCTGTTCAATGATGTCTCAGCTCAGCTTTTCTTCTTTTGATGCAACCTAGAGACTAATCTTGAGTTTCTTTAATATTCCCTTTCAATCTATTCCTTTCTTACTATATTTTCTTCCAATGAATTACTGGTAACCAATGTAATTAATAATTGCCTTTGGTATATCATTGTTAACTTTTTGAATCATATGATTCTTCTCCCGAAGTTTATTTTAGTGGCAAATGCAGTTTCTTATGCTCCCCCACCCCCTTCTTTTTTCTTTTTTCCTGCCTAGAAAGTATGGTTGTTCTTTACATCTGTCTTCTGAACAGGAACAACTTGATGGGGCTGGTATTGAATTACCCAGCCTTTATAAGTTGATTGAGAGTCAAGCTCCAAATGGTTGCTGCACTGAAGCTTGGAAAAGAAGAGCGCACTGGGTAGGATCTCAGGTTACTAGTGAAACTGCTGAGTCTTTAGCTGATGCTGAAAAGCATCTTCAAACCCAGAGGCCTGTAAGGAGGTATGATTCTGTTTTAGGATTCTGAATTATTGAGTAGCAATGAACCAGTTAAATTTGGTCATACCATTTGAGAGAGTGTTGCTAAATGTATTGTACCATACAAAGTAGATAAATATTACCCTTGTCCATGTGTGACATTTTAATCCTTAGCTTTTATTTTTTATGCTCCTTGATTGTTGAATTATACAGAAAAAGAGGAGAAAATTCTGTTAGTGCTAGTTAATTAGCCACCATTTTGTGAAACATTGCTTTTGTATGTGTAGTTAATTAGCCAGTCACAGGTAACTATTGCTCAGCCTAAGGCCTTCACCTAAACCCAAGGTCCTAGTTTCAAGGTTTGATGTTATCTTGACATGTCTAATTCTAGAACTAAAACAAAGTATATGTGCTGTAAATTTTCATCCACCACATCAAGGTTTTAGCAATAAATTTGGTCCCCTTAGTTCTGCTCTAAAAGGCTTAAGTTGATTTGTAGATCAATGTTTTTGATTCAGGAAACATGGTAGACTATTGGAGGAAGGTGCTAGTGGATTTCTGCAAAAGAAGCTTTCTGATGATATTAGCCAGGAGGCACCAACAGGGAAATCGGACATAGAGTGGAGCTCTTTCATGAAAATTTGTTCGAATGGTTTACCTGAGGATGAAACTGGTTTTGGCAGCAAGAACTGGGCTTCTGTCTACTTGGCCAGCACCCCACAGCAAGCTGCATTAATGGGACTTAAATTTCCTGGAGTCAATGAGGTGACAAATTCCTTTTCTTTCATAAGCTAGGACTAAAACCCTTTTAGAAATCTTGTTCTTTTATCATCAACATGGTGTTTCTCGCTCTTAAAATTCCTTTTTCTTTCGTTCTTTTTTTTTCCCCGGGGTATAGATGAGGAACTAGGGAGTATTGAAGAAGGGAATTGGACTTTGGACCACAAACCTTAGAATAATGTCTTCCCTAAAATTACCGCATGCAATTTTATCTTGTTATTTATCAGGCTGAGACAGATGCTCAAAAGCTTTTTGGATTCACCTGAGCATTTGGTTCCATGGTTAGTGAATTTGTCCCTTACTCAGAGCTGGATTTGAATCCCCTCATCCCTCCTCTACCCCTTGTACGAAAAAATAATCTAAGTGGCATGCCTTGACCCCTTACCTATTCTACCATGCCCTAGGATATTCTTCGTTCCTGGTTTTGGTACCAAAGAGTTTGGCAATCAATTTATACCTACTCATTTTTTCCATTCATGGATATGATTTCTGTCAACTCAAATGTTGTATTTCTTCTTAACAAAAAGAATTTACGATGATTACCTTTTATGTGCTTAAAATTTCTCCTTTTATAAAATCTTTTGTAGTCTGTATAGATTCAGTTGTTCTGTGGATGAAGTTTCTGGTAACCATTTTTTTATAGGTGGAGGAGATTGAAGATGTTGACGGCAGTTCAGATAATCCACTGGTTGCAGATGCCGTAGAAAATGAGAGAGAGCTGATTCTTTCTGAAGAGCAAAGGAAAAATTTTAGAAAGGTTAGTCAGCATCGTTTGATGTAATTATTCTTCATTCCCAGAACCTTTACTGCATGGGAATGTATATTCAGTTTCTTATATATCAATCTATTGATATTTTTAATAGCAGCTCCCTGTATTGATCACCTTGAGCTGTATCAATTTTTCCAATAATTTTCTGTCATGTTTTGTAGTTGGTACATTGGAGTGGTCATCTCCTTTTCAAACACTTGTTTCTAAATGTTACTTTTTGTTTGAATCTCTTTTCCCCAAATTGAATATCTGGTCTTTTTTGGAAGATGCATCCTGGATGATATTCATCTGGGTAGTGACTACTGATAGAGCTTGCTCAGGGTCATGGACATTCCATGGTGTAATATGTAACCACATGTTATCTTCTACAGTATCCTGCTTGTCAATGTTCCAACTCCTACAGCTCATCTATCCTTGCATTAACATCTATGATGTATTGACAGGTCAAAGAGGAAGATGATGTAAATATTGACAAGAAATTTCAGTTGCATTTGAAAAAGAGGAGACATCGAAGGAGATCTAAACAGGTTTTATGGTCAATTACATTTATTGTTTTTCTTCTTGTGCTGTCCTAGATTAGTTCATGTGTCTATATGGGGACACCTTGTCATTGACTTAAAGTAACAAAACTCTCATGTACTAAGGCTGAAGATTGATGAAATTTAAGTTCCATTTGATATAGTATTTAATTAGTTTAACATAAATGAAATTGGTCATGATGTTTAGTAACATATGAGGTTATATTAGTGTACCCTTATATAGTACAAATCTGATAAATCATGTGGCTTTTTGGTGGGTTTGGCTCAAGAAATTTCAAGTATTGCAGTTATAGTATAATAATAAGAAAAAGTTGTATGGATTTAAAGGTCATTTGGAGTTTGATCTAGTTATTCTTGAAGGAGTAATAGTGGTTTAACGGGACAACTGTGTTCCTTGTATCAATAAAAGTTGGATTCTTAGTTTTGCTTAGAAGGTCTATTGGTAAGAGTTGGGCCAAATATTTTTTGAAGGTTCAGTTGTTCGATGGCACAAAGCAGAGGACTTGATTTCATTAGGACAAAGAAATTAGTTTAAGGGGTGCTGCTTTTTTGTTGTCAATAGTTGTGAGGAAAAATAGTCAGTTTTGTTGTCAGAAATGTACTAGATAATGGGAAGTCTGATGATGGTATTTGCAGAGACTTCTGGACTAGTCCTTATGCTTCAAAGACTGTCTCCTGCATAGGAGACTACCTAAAGGCACCCTCCCTTCTCGGGAAAAAAAGGAGCAATAAATATTCAACTTTATTCCCGTCACATGATACTCTAGGAACTGCTTAACAATAAAACCCAATTACACAAAAGAAGAAAGCTTCTTTGCATATTCATCTATGCTAGTTGATCAAATGGAAATAATTTAGCATGTCAGAGGACCTAACATTCTTTAGGGCCTAAGATGAAACTTAAATGATATATGACTATGCATGCCAGGACTTTTAACATTCTTTGTCCTTTTATGTTACTAAAACGTTGTCCCTCAAGAGAATTTTGCTTTTTTGATCAGGTAACGGAAAGCAAGTTAGATCAGTCCCAGCCTTTAGAAGACAATTCTAACTCAATTTCAAACAAGGCAAATAGAGAAGATAGGGAATGTGTGCCTAACAATGAGAATGGTTTTGCTTGTCAGATTTTGAAGGATGATGTGCTTGAAAGTTTTGAATCAAGTAAGCTGACCAGGACACAGTCTAGTCCTAATGGCATGTCCGAGTTAGATATGTCTGGTTCTGGAATACCTGTTGGGTCCAAGCGTTCAAATGAAGATATGGAGGCTAATGAAAATAATAAGAAGGCACGGACTGTTATCACAGCTAGTGATGATGAAGCCAATATTACAGTGAAGGATGACTTGATTTCCTCCAAATTGGAGGATCAGCTTACTATGCCCGAAAAAAGTGATGCTGATGTGGGTGTTGAATCTATTTCTTCAGAGTGTCTGACTGACAATTTCATTTGTACAGCTTGTCATAAACTGGCTGTTGAGGTGCAGCAACATCCACTTCTTAAAGTAATTATTTGCAGGGATTGCAAATGCTTCCTGGAAGAGAAAATGCATATGAAGGTACAAATTGTGCAGACTAATTGCATTGTTGACAATATGTTGGCAATACTACTAAATAGTCCCATGAAATAACCACTGCATAATTTGTTTCATCAGGTTCTTCTGTTAAAAGTATCAGTAAATATGTAAGATATGACCTTTTTTCTATTGTGACAGGACTCTGACTGCTCAGAGTGTTATTGTGGATGGTGCGGACAAAGCAATGACCTATTGAGTTGCGAGTCATGCAAAACATTATTTTGTACAAAGTGTGTAAGGAAGAATATTGGTGAAAAATATTTGCTTGAGGTCCAGGCCTCCGGTTGGCAATGCTGTTGCTGCTCGCCAACTATTCTGCAAAAATTAACATCAGATTTAGAGAGAGCCATGGGATCTTCAGACACAACGGTTTCTAGCTCTGATAGTGAGTTAGAGAACTCAGATGCTGATATTAGTACTTCCATCAGGTACATGATATTCATTTGAAATCTGAAAATTTTAGACAATCTGCATCTCTTTTTCATTTCTTCCTTTTTTTCATCATTTATTTGATTTTAAAATATTTATATATGCTTGTCTTCTCTGAGTTTGTATTAATAGTATTCTGCAACATCTTATTGGAGTGAAGAATGCTCTTAGCAAGTGTTGTTGTAGGATGTGAAGGTTGCTTGTTGCATAATTTTTATTGGTCATACAATAGAAGCTAATGTTTTCAGTACTTATACTTAATTTCTTCCCTGGAATCATGGCGGACCCAAGATGTTATAATTAATGCTTCAATGTATCCCTTTTTTTTAAACCATGCCTCTCATGCATGTGTCATCGATATGACACAAATATCATCATCTCTTGTTATATAAATTATTGTTCAGGCTTTTTTATATAGGTGCAGTTTGTGCAATTTATGCCCCTCTTTTTTTTGCAATTTAGCAATTTTTAGTAGTCTTCATTCAATGTCTTCTTTTTCATGGATATTCTGTGCCATTTTATTTACAATTTGACAGTTAAACTATGAGGTTGATTCAGCCAGTAGGTCTAATGTAATTATGCACCATTTTTCTATATAGCCTATGTCCTATTAGCCATCGATGTGAATGTGTAGGGGTTTCATGTTGTCTGTTTTGGCATATTTAAAATTTGACCAATTAGCATTTAACAATACCAAATATTCTAAGGCTTGTTTCTCTGAGTTAATAACCGGTTGTGTGCTTCTGTACTAGCTCTAAGCGAAAGCAAAAAAAGAAAATTCGAAGGATTCTCGATGATGCTGAATTAGGAGAAGAGACAAAGAGGAAAATTGCAATAGAAAAGGTATCTTATGCTAAGTTTATTCTTTTTAAATCGAACTGGTTTCTGGTACTGAATTTTGCATTGTGTTCCAATTTTGTAGGAACGTCAAGAGCGCTTAAAATCAATGCAGTTTTCTGCCAAATATAACATGAACTCTTCAAGCTGCAGTAGGAACTTATTAGATGAAGCTAGTGTAGAGGTGCTTGGTGATGCCAATACTGGTTATATAGTGAATGTTAGGAGGGAGGATGGTGAAGAAGCTGTAAGGATTCCCCCAAGCATATCAGCCAAATTAAAAGTCCATCAGGTTTCTCTTTCATACTTGTATAAGTTATTGATATATAAGCTTGCAGTTGATATTGTTGTTTACTTGGGCTATTCATAATTTGTTTTGAGCAAGCTATAATTTAATTTGCTTGATTATGTCACATCCTATTGTACTGAAAATTGTGATCTGGTTGTAGTTACTCCCTTTTTTTTAATTTGCTTTCAAGTTTTAATTCTGACATAGTAAACCTGCATTTCATGAGAGTTCTCATGAAAATATATGCTATTGCTCTTGATTGGGTCTAGATACATCAAACCATTCTCATAGCAATATTTTTACCCATTGAATGATATTACAACGCTTTATGTTATTTTGAACATACAGAAGTGGGGTTGGGGAGGGTGCGTTAAGATGGGGTTTTTTTTTTTTTTTTTTCCACCCTTTTTGGTTCTGGCTCTTATTAGAGACTTTGGTTGAAAGTCTTTACTGATGATGCTGCTAGTAAGTTCAATCACTGTTGAATGTCTTTTTGGTTGATTTATTGCTGCAGATAGCTGGGATTCGATTTATGTGGGAAAACATTATACAGTCAATCACAAAAGTGAAGTCTGGGGATAAGGGTCTTGGTTGCATTCTAGCTCACACAATGGGCCTTGGTAAAACGTTTCAGGTATATTTACTCCCTCTTCTTCATATTTCTCTATTCCTCTCTTTCGGCTCCTGTCCTCTTTTTGGTATGACTGTGCAGGCATGCCTGCTAGTATATGTTTTGGTGTCATAGTTCTGACCTTGTGTTACTCCCACTGCTAACACTTGATTTGTGCTCCTTGTGGTCCAAGTTTTTTGGTGGTTAGCTTGCCTGACATGTCTAGTTCTAATTGCAGGTTATAGCTTTCTTATACACTGCAATGAGAAGTGTTGATTTGGGATTAAAAACTGCACTTATTGTCACTCCTGTAAATGTGCTGCACAACTGGCGCCAGGAGTTCATGAAGTGGAGACCCTCAGAATTAAAGCCCCTCCGTGTCTACATGTTAGAGGATGTGCCAAGGTTCAGTTAATGTTTTTTTGAAATATTCAACTAGAAGTTTATCCTATTTTGCCATGCCTTACTATTTTTATAACCTTATATGAATGTTTTTTATGCGCGTAAATGATGGTGTACCCAAATTTTATGCCTCTGCAGGTGTCATTGTAAAACAAAGATTTGTTTTCTTTGGCAAGAGCACATTTGATCTGTATAGTGTGGAAAATCCTGCCTTGCAGTTGCCCATGGAGAACTGAAACTTGTTAGCATAAAATAGGATGCATTTTTTAGTTCTAGAAGCCAAGTTTTATAACATGTGTCACTAGAGCAAGCAACCACGTGGCTAAGATTAGTTTTATCATTGTCAGGATAGGATAAGGGGGAAGTTTTGCATGTTCTTCTGGATGGATACTAAGATAAAACTATGGGAAGAATAGGAGCTATAATTGGAATCATAAGTGTTAGTAATAAATTTGCATTATCTTAGAAATGATTGTGAACTTGTGTAATCAGGTCTTTTAGTGAAAAAAAGAAAAAATGAAATGTTTGGGCTGCCCTACAAATATGCCAGTTAACTTTTATGAGACAGTTACCTGTTTTCTCTTCCATTTTGTGGAAAATTGCTACTGATTTAGGTGGGGGTAAAAAGGAAAATATCAACTGTCTAACATGCTTGCTGCTATCATTATTTTCTTTCAGGGAGAGACGGGCGGAATTGCTTGCCAAGTGGAGAAGGAAAGGTGGAATTTTTTTAATAGGCTATACTGCTTTTCGAAACTTGTCTCTTGGAAAACATGTGAAGGATCGCAACATGGCTAGAGATATTTGTTATGCTTTGCAGGTGATTGTTATTAACTTCCAACAACTTGCCAGGAAATTTTTATTGATTATTCAAATGGTATATTTGACTTGTAGGAATAGTGAAATGTACGGTCAACATAGATTATTATCTGACTGGTTTAAATATTGCTGCTTTATTAGCAAAACAGATTTAGATTGCATTGTATTGAAACCATTTGCCATGAGCATTCTTGGTTATAAACTAGTATAGCTTTTTTATGCACTGTGCTGCAATGCTAGGCTTGTGTGGTTATTGAAGCATTGCTTTGTTTACAAATTGAAAATGGACGTGGATATTGTATGATTTGAGGTGATTTGACTATGGTATAGGTCAGTGATTGATAATTTGCTACATATATATGTTTATCATATTTTGCATCATTTCTGGACAAATCGTCTCTGTTACATCCATTTATAAGGATTTTCTGTCTCTGACTCAAGCTTTGTTTCTGCTTCCAGGATGGTCCTGATATACTAGTTTGTGATGAAGCCCATACTATTAAGAACACCAGGGCTGATACAACCCAGGCGTTGAAACAAGTGAAGTGTCAGAGGAGGATTGCCTTAACTGGATCACCACTTCAGAACAATCTCATGGAGTACTACTGTGTGAGCTATTATTTTTTAGCTAGAAATCTCCTTTTCCCATGTACCAAACGCTGTTCTTATTGGGTTTCCTTGGAACAGATGGTTGATTTTGTAAGAGAAGGTTTTCTTGGAAGCAGCCACGAGTTTAGGAACCGGCAAGGCGCTAACCTCTGTATCATCCTCATATTCATCTATGTCTCCTTTTTTTGTCAATTTGATGTGATCTTGGTTTTCTGTGTATGCAGCTTCCAAAATCCAATAGAAAATGGTCAGCACACAAATTCAACGCATGAAGATGTAAAAATTATGAATCAAAGGTCCCACATCCTTTATGAACAGTTAAAAGGATTCGTTCAGAGGATGGATATGAGTGTGGTGAAAAAAGACTTGCCTCCTAAAACTGTCTTTGTTATTGCTGTAAAGCTTTCTCCACTACAGCGTAAGCTCTACAAGAGATTCCTTGATGTACATGGTTTTGCAAATGACAGACCTTCTAATGAGAAAATTAGGAAGAGCTTTTTTGCTGGGTACCAGGCCTTGGCTCAGGTACAATCTATACAGCTTGTTCTTTAAGTTTATAAAGCTGCTTTATCACATGATACATGCATGCATGGCAAAACAATCCTTGTATGTGTTAAGATTATGGTGGAAATGAGGATGTCCTGAATTTTGTATTGGCATGTTTGTCTATTAATGAACCAATCACAAAGAAGAAGATGAAAAAAAGAGGTAGAATCAGTTAACCAAATCAAATGTGTTGAGATGCATGGAAAACTTAAAACTTGAGCTCAAAACCAGTGAGGTTCCACATTATCCTGCTAGTCTCACCAAGAGTTGTCCAAAACTCTTTGTATGCAACATCCTTAAGTGTTAATGAATGCAAATACAAGCCACAACCCCCATTTCTTCAGAGGATCTTCAAGCCTAATGCCCTTCTGGAATTACTGTGTTAGATAAAAGTTGATTGTTAAAAAAAAAAAATTATGAAATGACATGATAAGTTACAATAGGTTTACACCTAAGATTTACAGGATTACCAAAGTAGATCCATGACATCTTATAGAACTGGACAAACCTTTCTTAATCTAAAAGCAGGTGCACTTCAACCTTTTTAGAAAATAATATGGTCTTCACTTTTTTTCAGTATTTTATAGGCAGCCTTGTTTGAGTGATGCATGTATCTTTGTTCTTAAAATATTTTGGTTATTTTGGTGCCTTATTTTTTAAATGATAGAACATGTCATCTATCTCATTAACTTTGGAGCATTATTTGAGTAATTCAAGAAAAGAGGCTCATTGATTGGTTTTAGTAAATTGTCAACTAATAGATATTTACAGTGAGAGATGAGAATTATGAACAAACCTAGATATTTTCCTAAGTTCTAGGTTCCATGATGCTTTTAGGATTCTTTTTACGTGCAATTAAATGTTTGAGCTTTTCTAGAATCTATGGGTTGAAAATGATATAGTAGAAGGGTTCATATCAATTTTTTTCTTGTTTTTCTCTCTCTACTTTTTCCCTTAAAAGAAATAATTTTGAATGCATGTTGTTTTGAATTAACTATTTCTTTTAATTAGTAGATATGGAACCATCCTGGGATACTACAATTGAACAAAGAAGATAGAAACTATATTAGTCGTGAAGATGCTGCTGAAAACTTCCTTGCAGATGAGAGCTCTAGTGATGAAAATATAGATTATAATTTGGGTGTAGGAGGTATTCACTCTTTCTCTTCAAATTTTCTGTACCTAGCATTATTTACAAGTGGACATGTCAATTTGCTTGCTAAATATGTTAGTTTTGAATTTATGGCTCGACTAGATAAGGTTGATATTTTTTCTTTTCCCTGAATGCAGTGAACTAATGTTGCGTGTTTAGATTCATATCTTGTTTGTTCTTATGATCTGTGGATTTTGTAGGGTATTAGTTTTTTTTTATTGAACTGCTAATAATAACAATATATATGCTCATTATTAGTAAGTTGGATAAATATAGAGTAAGTCTCAACTTATTAGCATGTATGAAAAAATAATAATAGATAAAAGACAGTGGGGCTGCGGAATCAGAAACATACTGTCTTTTTAGGGTGTGAAATTGCAGAGTTAGTGTGACACATAGTGGGTGATAGCTTTGATTTTCCAAGTACTTTGATATTACAAATCGTCAAGATTAAAATTATATTTTATATCCCTTAAAAGTTTTAATTGAATAGGTCTCAAATGTCTTCTAGTGTCAAATAAGCTCCAACACAGGCTTTATGTGTGTTTTATACTTGATCAAATGTTTTTGAGTTGCTCCTAAAGTATTTTCAAGTGTTGTAAATGTTTTCAAGGCAATAAGGGGTAAGAATTGATACCAGAGGTCCAGGTATTAGTACATGGCAAGTCAGTAGTCAATTTTGCAAAACAGGGGAGCAATGTATCTGTACATGGATGGGATGTGTCAGTACAAGTCTAGTCAGTAGCCAAATTTGCAAAACAGGGGAGCAAGGTATCGGTACCTGCCTCAAGGTATCGGAACTTGCTTATGAGGTATTAGTACATGTCTTGAAGTACTGATACCCAGGCTTTTCCAACAGCTATGTTTTTAGCAAAGTCTCAAGACTTGACCCTGTAGACTGCATATAATGCACGAAATAAATACTTGTGACGGCTCTAATTCATCTCCAACAACTCCAAACTGCTAGATTTCACTTCTTTGATATAAATGCAAGCCAAGAACATTTCAGGACACGAGAGATATTCAGGCATCAAACACAAGAGAATTAGCTTCAAATATTCATTTTCTTCATTTCTCTTGTACATATTCTTTTAAGAGCTTATTGTAATATCTTTAATCACTCTCATTTCATTTCTTTGGGATCTTAAATTTTGTAGACATATTCCTTATAGAGGATTTCTTTGTTTACTTACATTCATTCATCAATTGTAAACTGGGAGTATTCTAGTTGAGCCACAAAAGGTATCAATTTTAAGTAGTAAATTGAGAAATACTTGGTTGAGGTACACCAAGGCAATGGAGGTAAGCAATTGGGGCTGAACCACTATAAATTGAATTTGTAAGCTTTTCTCCTTTCTCTTTTAATTTTTAAAAAAGTTTGTAGATATTTTAGAATATCAATTCACCCCCTCTTGGTATTTCCGGGCATAACAGGGGGCAATCTGGTAGGTTTCCAGGTCTGGTCTGCTTACTGCTTTCCCTACCCAGGCAATTAATGTTACTGATTATATCAGTAAATGAAATTGAAAACAAACTTTGAGTAATTTGTAGTCAATAAGTATTGATTTTTGCAGCCTCTTCCATTTCAAGTCATTGAGCCATGTTTATAGTTTATAGAATCATTGGATAGCTTTCTCTGTTCAATAGGTTTTCATATATTTAACCTTGGTGCTAAATGGTCTGGCTTCTTGTATTACAGATAAAACGAGGAGTATGAATGATTCTCTGCATGAAAAAAATGATTACGGGTTTATTCAAAAGGTATGTGAATGTTTTTTGGGTTTTTTTTTTTAATGTACCGTTGTGAAGCTTCATTAGACAATAGTTTATCTATATATTAATTTTCTTATCACGCTGATGCTTGAATGGTTCTCCTTAATAGGGTTGGTGGAGAGATCTTCTTCACCAAAATAATTATAAGGAACTTGACTACAGTGGCAAAATGGTTTTGTTGCTTGACATCATAACCATGTGCTCAAATGTGGGTGACAAGGCACTGATTTTTAGTCAGAGCATTCCAACTTTAGATCTGATAGAACTATATCTTTCAAGATTACCTAGACGCGGAAAAAAAGGGAAGTTCTGGAAAAAGGGGAAAGACTGGTATAGGTGTGTATATCACTGGAAACTGTTTGGAAGTTGTTAAATTTTTTTAATATCATCCTCTTTTGACACCGTATCTTTCTGTTAATTTACTTTTTTTTATGGTGAAAGTGTGTTTGCATATATAGGATTTTTCTACGAATGGTTCTTGCTGCATAAGCATTTTTTTTTATTATGCTGTAAGCTTCTCCGAAAATGTACCTGATTTTGCTGGGAAGCTGGTTTATTTTTAATATATAGCATATCGTGATCCTTAACAAGACTGCTGTTCGTAAATATGATTGTTGTAAGAAATTCTGAAAACAAAGTTGTCTCATGCACTCTTTTCTTTGCCATGCACCACACAGGTTGGATGGAAGAACAGAAAGTTCTGAAAGGCAAAAGTTGGTTGAGAAGTTTAATGAGCCAATGAATAAAAGAGTCAAGTGTACTTTGATCTCTACCAGAGCTGGATCTCTTGGGATTAATCTATATGCTGCAAATCGTGTAATTATTGTTGACGGTTCTTGGAACCCTACATATGATCTTCAAGCTATATATCGGGCCTGGAGGTGGGTTTAAGTCAATTATTTCTGTTAAATTTGGCTCACATGTTTTGACTGCATAATATTTTTGTTATTATAGGTATGGCCAGACAAAGCCGGTGTTTGCTTATCGATTGATGGCACATGGGACTATGGAAGAAAAAATTTATAAGCGTCAGGTAAGAGAAACTTTGTCCTCCTTTGGTTTTTGTTTCTTGAATAACCTTTTGACTAGAAAATGGTGCAAATAGGTGACGAAAGAAGGTCTTGCTGCAAGGGTGGTAGATAGACAACAAGTACATAGGACTATCTCCAAGGAGGAGATGTTACATCTGTTTGAATTTGGTGAGGAAGAGAACTTTGATACTTTGATGGAACTTAGTGAAGAGAACGGAAACCAGAATATGGCTAGTGAAGTTGGAAAGTCACTGAACCCGAAGATTCCTCTCTCCCATGGAAGCTGTTCCTCTGACAAAGTAATGGAAAGTTTACTTAGTAAACATCATCCAAGGTATGGTCAATCTGTTTTTGTCTATTGGTCTCAGCTTTTATTAGCAAGGAATAGGTATTCTCCATTCTTTCTGTTGCGGTTATGTTCATTTTCGTTTAATAAAAAAAAACAACAAAATTAGAAGCTTCTTTATCTGATTCTGCTGTTTGAGTGCCATGTTATACAACATTTGTTCCTTAATAATTAGAGTAACTTACCTACTATTGATGTTTTTAGGTGGATTGCCAATTTCCATGAACATGAGACCCTTTTGCAAGAGAATGAAGACGAAAAGCTCTCGAAAGAAGAGCAAGATATGGCTTGGGAAGTCTTTCGGAAAACCTTAGAATGGGAGGAGGTACAGCGAGTATCCCTTGATGAATCTGCAGCAGAGCGCAGGCCTGTTGTTCCTGATGTGGCCCCTCCTCCTAAGCCAGAGCCTGTGATGAATCACTTAACAAAACCCCAGGGTATTTTCAGGAGTCGGATTGTGCAACGAAAATGTACTAATCTTGCCCACCTACTCACTCTCAGAAGCCAGGGGACAAAATTTGGTTGTAGTACTGTATGTGGGGAATGTGCCCAGGAGATAAGCTGGGAGGACTTAAATAGGGACAGCAAAATAGCAAGGTAACAAAGATAATGATCATTATTTTTTCCTTCATAATATGGTCATTTCAGTGTAATTTGTTGTGATTGTACATGACAACTTATATGATGTCAGTTCAATCCCCTTTTGAACACAATACATTCTTTCTGGGGCCCCTTCATTTACAGTCATTTTTGTGTTTCTTTGGGGGCATGCTGAGGCCTAGCGTGTTGGATTCATGTTCTGGTTTGATGAAAGATCATGAAGGTAACCTTTTTTGAAATTTTTGGAAGGGCACACAGGTTGGAGGCAGTGAAAATTTGGACTGGCTGGAATTTGCCCTCTGTTAATCTTCGTTCTAATATATATTTTATTGAAATGAGTACATCAAAGTTTTATCTGCTTCTATGCCATATTATAAATGCTTTTGCTATCATTTTCATGCTAAAGAGCTGAAGTCTGAAATAGGCGAAAATTACAGAATTATGGACTATGCTGCTCCAAATTGCAACTCTTTTTGGATATCAAGTTTTAATACATCCTTAAGGCTTTAATGGTACTTTGTATTAGTATGTTTATGGAGTTATTACAGCTCATAACCAGTTAAGATTTAATCTAAAGGCAAGGGTACATATCCATCTAGAGTGTCAAGCAATGGTTTATGATGTACGAGGCAGCCATCTATTATTACATACCTTAAGATAAGCTTGATTGCACTAAGTGTCTTTTAACGTGTTAAAAACTAAATTGGTTGTATAATTTCTGAAGTTTCAGGTTGAGTTTTAATATTATTACTACTCTTTCATTCATGCCTTTCATTAGCTTTTTTTTTTTTTTTTTGTTAAACTCTTTCTTTGTGAAAGTTGTGCATTTAATTCTTATATTGTTCTTTGATCAATTTTAGTTCATATAGTTTTTAAATTTTGAAATTTCAAATTTTAGTCTTAATTCAAATCGTAGCGGTTAAACTCATTTGATTAAGTTCAACTATTAATTTTGTACTATTTATATAGTTGTTTGGCGCATTAGACTTTACAAATATTAGAATTTAATGAATTTAATAATTACTGTTTGGTGAGTATTAAAATTTATAAAATTTGAAAAGTATAGAGATTTTGAAATTTTATAAAATTTAAAAAGTATAGGAATTAAATCTATTTTTTTTATTAGATGATGTTTCATTATCTGGTTGCAGCATGTCTCATTATTTTCTTTTAGTTCTCTTTTCCTTATTCACACTTTTTTATGTCTTTTCATTTTCATAAACAAATACAAATTAAAATAAAAAATAATGCCATGATTAAAATAAATTTTAGATTTATAATGAATTATAAAATTATTTAATTGTATCACTTTTATGAAAAAAATAATAATTTTCTTTTTATATGAATATACTATAATTTAAATTAAATGTTTTAATGAAATATTTTATGAATTATTATTTGAACTAGTTCATAATTTATAATTTATTAGTAATGCTTATTGCTTCTCATTTTTTTTTTCATTTTTTTTCTTCTTTAAACTACAAGGAAAAACAAATAATACTATTTCTTCACATTTCTTCTTTTCGTTTTCTTTATTTTTTTTTCAATTTTCCCTCGTCAGAATACAAACAGAAACAAAGAAAAATTCTATCTTCTTATTTTCTCTTCTTTTTTTTTCTTCTTTAGAATACAAGCAAAAATAAAATAAAATTTATCGGCTCATAAAAATACTTAAAATATTTTTCTTATATTTTTTTATAATCTTTTCTTTTTATCTGTTTATAAATAAATATGAAAAAACAAGGAATAGTTCATATCAATAAGTATTTTAGTTGCACTAATTTAATTGAAGCAAATAAAAATAAATAAAGTAAAATATATGTATAGTATTAATTAAGTAATGTAAATAAAATTTTTGTACTTCATAAATAATGTTTTTTTTACATAATTATTTTACTCAAAAGAAAAATAGGGGGTGGGGGGAGAATAATTATAGAGTCAATTCTTATTTTTGTCCATTTATGAAACGAAACCTAATAAATGTCGCCATCCACGCCACCATCTGAAATGTGTTGGAGGTCGAACAAAGTTATAAATCTATTAGAAAAGTTAATGAAATGGTTGTTGGAAGAACCAAATTAGAATGATAATAACAATTTGAGGACTCAATTTTGAAGTTTAAATTTTAAATCGTAATTCAGGGACCCCCGGTGCAAATGCAATTAACCCAATAAGACAGAAAAATTGGAGGAGAATGACAAACAGGTTTCACATATACTTTTGGTTTCAGATTTTACAGATCAAACTCAAGGACTAGTACACAACCTTTAACCATAACACTATATATTTAAGGATCAATGCCAAACAACATATTTTTATACAACTTCCCCCATTTTAACATACTCTCTATCCACCTTAAAAGAATTTGTATATAGCCACCCGGATGCATACTACCTCCGCACTCTGCACTCTGCATTCTGCATTTGATTCATCAATTTGTGGTTTCTCTCTATGCCGGGAGCATGGGCACATCCTTTGTTCTCAACCAGTTCCCCATGCCGACTTTAAACAGTGGAAGGTCTATGGGCTATGAATACCATGCCAGTATGAATGTACACAAAGCAAGATAAGGTATCAACTTCTTTCATCTCCTACCCAATTATCCTTTTCCTTGGGTCCAGTCGGACCTTCCTCGCCGTAAAGCTCTGTTGGAAACAGGTCAAAGATGTTCTCCACCGAAAACCGAACAAACAATGGGAGGAGGCTAATTATCTTATCCAGTTCAGACCTTGAATCATATACTATGGTTGGACCCCATTCTCTCATGTACTGCAACCAACACGGTTCTGTAACTACTCCTCCAAGATACTCAGCTGCAACAATCTGATACCTAGTGCTTGAATCTACAAAATATTTGCTTCGAGCAGTATCGTTTCTAATCCCAATTCCGAGTTTATCTGACCCCTGAAGGTAAATCCCGGGATGTGGAAAACTAGCATGCCCGTGTTTGGATGAGTAAACAATCGGCTTATTACCTTCAATAAATTCCAAGTTGAAAGCATCAACCCACTCACCACCACTATGCTGTGAGAAATATACTTGCCATAGTTCGCCAGTGAAGTTGCTTATCCGAAGAGTGAAGTGTTCCCAGTCACCTACATGTTGCCCGATTTTGTTCATTTGTATATTCATTAACCCGATCTTAAGATTAGCCGGTCCGTTGAAGGGACAAAATATCCACATGACAATATCAGTAAATGTTCCACCCAATGCTGGTTTTACATGAACATAGAGCTCTGCACTTTCCAAGTTCCCATTTCTAACATTTTTTCTTGCATTATCATCTCTTGGTAAATCTATCCAAAATGCACCATCATTTGTCCCTCCACTCGGCAAGTTAGAGCCCAAATAATCAATAGGTTCACCATTAACCTTGCCATCTTTGTACAAAAGTGCCCCGTTTTTGAAAAACCATTGCACAGATGATGGCATACAATCTTCATTGGGATGAAAGAAAACCTTTGCACCGTAGTGCTTGATGAGAGCGTGAATTTGGTCCAAATTTGGCATTGCGTGTAATGAAGGATCAAGATTCTTCAAGCATGCAATCTCCAACTCTTGATTTTCAGAAACAAAGTAGGTGCAACCGAAGAAAGTCCCAACTGAAACGCCTTTGCAGAACATTCCCCTTTTGCAAGGTCTAGTGGTCCAAACCTGAAATGTGTTTGCATCAGTAGCAAGTATGGTGTCTATAATTTCACAAGTCTCGGTAAGATCTTCCCTGACACATCTAACTTCTTCCACATCAGGCTCATCCGGGGTGTCAGTAACCAAAATTCCCATCGCTTTGTATCCCAATGGAGGGTTCGGCAGCCAGAAGAAACCACAACCACTACCACAATCTGTACTCCAAATCAATGAGTAGTTAACAGGCTTTCTCAGTGCAGGAAAATCTGTATCGGAGTCATAGTCACAATAAACTTCTGTACTCGAAGCTACCCTCTCCCGAGCCACAAGAACATACCCTCTCAACGGCTGGTCATTTGGTTGACAATAATAACCAAGACAGAAGAATCCATCCGGAATCCCCACAGGCTTATAAAACGTGACACCTTCCACTTTACCTCGCAGCAAACTGCAGCTCCATACCCTCTCAAACTCAGTAATTTTAACCACTTCTAATTCCCCTAGGTTAATTTTTCCAGTACCAAATCCTTGACCTGAGAAATATATGGAAGTACATCATTATCAAAGTGAATAATAAAGCTCAACTACCATATAATGATTGAATAATAAAGTAGGCAAGCTTATCAGTGGTTGAAACAAGAAATTTGCAGGGAATGTTAGTTAGCTTGTTTCTTGGTTATCAAGTCATTAAGAAAATAACCATCAAATTGCTACCCTCTTTGAAGTAAAGGGTAAAGGGGATAGATACCCCACACCTCCAACAGCAATCTAGAATGTTTGTAAAAAAATAGAAATATTGACTAACTTGTTGTTCAAGTTGCTTAAGCTATTGAAATTCTTCTTGAAACAAGAAATAACCATTTTTTTACAAAAGGAAAAAAGGAAATAAAATAATGCAACTAAAGGTATTGGAAATGAAAATATACATTTAAAAAAAAATACAGACAAACAATATCCTTATGACTTTTTCTTTCTGACTGTGGTGTGGGAGTCCCAAAGAAAAAGGATGACTTTATTAATGAAAAATGTTGGTAAATATATAACATCATTGGTAAAACCATATTTATAGAAAGAAAAACATGCTATTTTATTTTTTTAAGAATTGGTAATTAAATAAAAATATTTTATTGATGAATACTAATTAAAATTTAATATTTGGGATCCTAATGGAAAGAAAACAGCGGTGTATATATAAGGTAGAAGTTAATTTGATGTCAAAAGAGTATGGAGAGAAATTCTTTCAAAAGGGGGGAAGAAAAATAAGAAAACATGGTTACATTGATAAAGGCAACAAAGAGTAAAGAAAGTCTTAGATTTTTGGAGGCAAGCAAGTTTCTCCAGAGTTCCAATGCATCAAAGAGCCATTAATTTACAAAATCCAAAGCAAATATTGGGGCCACCACCACATCCATAAATGCTTTTTAATTTTTATGTAAGGTAAGAGAAAGGAAGAAAAAGCCTCTAGAGCCATACAAGCATATTCCTTCTGCTACTTAATTTTGTTTATATTCATAAATTTATATTTAATAATAATATCCATATTTTTTTTGGATTAACTATTTTTTAAAATAATGTTTATATTATTATCCAAATAATTAGCTAAAAATTTTCATAATCATCATACTACATGGTAAATTTTATTCAATAATTAAAAGAAAACAATTGTTGCAGAAGAAAATAGTGGGAAAAAGGAGAGAAAAAAAAACCCATATCTCAAGTAATCATGACTATATTTAGGAAGGGAAAATAAATACATAATTTGAATCAGAAATTCCTGAAAATTAAGAAGAAATCAAAGGAAATAATGGGTCGTGAATAGAAAAAGAGAAAGGCATACCTAGAGGCCATTCTGGAATTGGAGAAGGCAAGAAAAAAGGCTGAGGCTGAGGCTGAGGCAAAGGGTATTGATGATCGGTATGTTTGTGCCAACAAAAACATTCACACCCAAACATCTTATCTCCCAACAACTCAAACATAAATCCCACCCACAAAATTATCTTCAACAGTATCACCCCCCAAACCCTCTTTCCACTTCAATTCCTTTTCATACTTCAATACAAAGAAACTCCAGGAGAAAGAGAAGATGGAGGAGAAGGAGAGAGAAAGCTTCCCTTCTCTCAGTGAAAAGAACAAACAAAGATGACTAAACAGAAAGTCTCTAACTTTTTGGTTTTATAAAAGAGGAGAAAGTCTGGGTTTTGAGGGAAAGTTTTGACGGGAGGTGATGACGGGAATTATGTTAAAACTTGTACTCTGATACAACACAAATACATATATATATATATATTATAATAGCTTTCATATGTATGTATGGTGTTTTTAATTGTTTGGTTTGGGTTTGGAGTTTACATTGCTTCAAATATTCAATATAGGAGGAAACCTAACATTATTTTCTTTTTAATATTTCACACCAAATATTCCTACTCTCTCTTTAAAGAAATTGTACTTCACTCTCTCCTCTTATTTTCTTTCCACAAATTTCAAGTTTGATAAAAAAAAAATTTAGGTTAAATTAGGCTTCAAATCACTGTATTGTTCTGGTTTTTTTCGTATATCTGAAATTTAGTTTCATTTTCATTTTTAAAATTTAAATTTTTTCTTTTTTATATTTCAAAATTCAAATTCATTTACAATCCTATATTAATTGTTTGAAATATTTAAAAATTATTTGAATTAAATATAATTTAATTTACCGATAGAGTATTAATTCGATTGACATAAGTATTATTATCAATGCAGGAATAGATAGGTTTGAGTATACTAAAACGCATTATCCTCTTATTTAAAAATAGGATCACAACCTATAATGAGATTGTTTAAAAATATATAATTTAATTTTATAGAAATTCGAGATAATTTTAAACCATTTAAATTTTCATTATTTAGTAATTAAAAATTTAAAAAGGAATGGAAATAAAATAAAAAGAGAATAATTAATTTTTATTTAAAATTAAAAAAATAGCCAAACTTTATCAAAAAAATAAGGAGATAAATGTATTTTTCAAGAAACGTGAACTTTAGGCTGCTTTTAATATGTCTTCCATCATGTGGCCCACATTTTGGCTCTTCCTTTTGTTTTCGTCTTTTTCAATCTTTTATTTGAGTTAATAATTATTTTATCCATATTTCTTCTTTCTAAACATGTTTTAAGTAATGCGTCTAGTTTACTAATATGAATTTTATTTGAGTTTATTTACATAAATATTTTATTAATTTAATATTTTAATTTCATTTTAGCATTTATAAACTCTATTTTGTCTCTTATGGCGAGTTTCGTTCGAATCGAGTAAAAAATTTTTGAGTTAATCGGATTGACAAGTTCTATTTTATCATCTTAACTCAATTTGAATTTATTTTCGAATCGAGTCGAGTAAAATAAAATTCAAGTCGAATCGAATCGAGTAAAATTATTCGAGTTAAATTAAAAAATTAAACATGTCAAATTAAATTCTTGTTACAGTATAGCACATAAATTTGAAATCTTTTCAAAGCAAAATAATAATAATAATAAATATTAAGATACTTTAGTATAATAAACTTGAATCATTAATTAACTTATTTAAGTTCTAAAATTATTATTTTAGAAAATTTTTAAATTTTTAACTTTCTTTATATATTCTTTAGAATTTTTTAAAACTATTATAATTTTTAAATATATATATATATATAAAAATTTTGAAATTTTTATAAATATTTTTCATTTTTTGAAATTTAATTTGAATTTTTTTATATTTTTTGTTGAGAGAGAGATCAATTTACTTATTTTTAAAATTGACAGAGACTAAAGTGGTATTGTAACGCCCTCAACTCGACTCGATTCAGGTTTGGGTCTCGGGTGTTACTACACAGAATACTTAATTGAATTATCGAAACAGTTGACAAATACTCCTTACTGAAAACATTTTTCTTATTATTTTAATTGAAATACTAAATATCTAAGAACAAAGGAAAGTATTTAAAATAAAATAAAATATTACAACAGGCTTGTTACAACTCATTACAGGATAAAAGTTTGTTAAAGATAGACTCTTAGGGGTAACCCTAAATTACGCCATTATCCCACTGGATGCATAATAACTCACTTCGCCGCTAACTTGGTGTGTTCCTGGCCTAACCCTCCTAGTGCATTCAAACAACTGTCACACTTGAAAACAAGAGCAAGTCTTGTAAGTTCAAGAGAACTTGGTGAAGTTTATCACAAAAATACTCTGGTGAATAGTTAATCAAATTAGAAGAACATCAGTGTGCCAGCTACTTTTTTGAACTACTTACTTTCATTTCGGGCGGATACTATCATAGTTTTGGCTTACACTTACATGCTAACTATCATACTTTTAACATATCAATTCTTTCTTAATTGTCTAACTAAAAAACCTTCTAAACATTTCATAAATCATAGGTACTTCTTAAGAGAATATACCTTCATAGCCCCATTTCATATAGACCATCTCTTAACACACACACTTACTCCAGAATAGTTGTTCACATATATTAATCACTAGCGGATACATACACATTTGACGAATACTTATGCAGATTTGAATATCATTAAACTCATAATGGTAATATAATACATAATTCATTCAGATGAATTCCACAACCACTTTATCATAAGATTCCAAATACTTAGGATGAAAATAACCCAGATCATAGGATAAAAATAACCCAGATCTCATTCAATTTCGGAAGAAGACATAATACAACTCAGATATGGAAAATTCAAAATAACTCAAATTTATCAATTACATAACTCAGACAAACTCACATTACCAATTTTTTATGTCTATCATAACTACGAATACAACCAATTTCAACACTAATAGAATATCATGGTGGATACCCTTTTTTAACACATAGATACATACTCTTTTTTTTCAGAACTTCCTTTATCTAATTCAATCAAATTAACCTTATACGTTTCATAACCTTATCATAGCAGTATCTATCACAAAACAATCAGAATTTATCCAGAACATACCATCAGGGCGGATAATTACGTCTTACCAGATAGACTTAGCTAAGCACGCCACAAAGGCCAACCAGAATACACCATAAGGCTTCATACAGAATCACGTGCTCACTATCCCAATGAACTATCATAGAAGGTATCATGGGTTTCTTCCTCATGGATTTATACATAATTTCATGTACCATGATCTACCATTTCGATTCATACATTATCAAAGGCTACACCATGAGCATACATACAAACATATCTTGCCATGGATCTTGGCCATATAGACTTACACACACATTTATATAGCTAACCTGCCATTTCTGACTTCGTCTTACTGGAGGCTACACCGTGAGTGGTTCCAAATCATATTAAGATGTCATGGGTCTCAACCTCATGGTCTTGCTATTGTTTTCATATTATGATCTACCTATTTGGTTAGCAATATAATTGCCCTACCAAAGGCATCACAGAGAAGCATTTGCTTAATAATCACTTACCCAGATGATCACATTTTTCTAATTCATACAACTCGTCTATCAAACCTTACCTACATGTTTACCAAACATTATTCTTTTAACAGAACCTTATACATATCATCATGGCACATTTCTCATCTTTACTATACTCATACTCTTACCAATTACTGTAGACATCATCATCCCATATATCTATATTTCTTATTTGAATAGTTCATATGAAAAACTGAGGATAGAAACTCACCTGACACTCACCAACTGTAGTTCAAAGCTCTAAGCTCAACCATCCTTATCGAACCAACAGCAACAACTATTTACAGAATATAAGATCGCCACTAAAACTCATTTACATACAAATTATTATCATCTTAATCACTAATAACCCCTATGCAAAATCGTATACTTATAACTTACTGTTCAAATACCATATACAAACTTACTCGTTCAGAACTCAACATACAGAGCTATAATACTTACCTGGAGATGGAATAACCACTCATTAACTAAGAACAATAGCTTCAAACTTAGCGAAGAAGAGATAACATTTGACTTAAGAAAAAGAATCAGAGAGTACTTTTGAAGGAAGAAGATGAACCTTTCTCAGAACCCGTTTCACACATATAAATATGACCCATCCTATTGAGCGAAACTTAACAAGTGTCACACATTTCATAAATTGCCTTCTTAATGGTCTACAGTTTCCGAGAGAAATATAAATGAGTACCCTACAGTTACAAATATCATACTAATCTATCCAGTTGATTCCTAATCAGGTTACTTTCCAACCTAATTAGCACAATACTTCAGAAAAACAAGGGGTACTATGCCTTTGACCATAACTCATATCATACTTACTTATATGGCTATTACTATACACTCACATCTATACGCCAAAGTAAGCAATTGGGCGGATTATACTTCGCCAGACAAATTATTTTACTAGAATACGCCTAAATCTTAAACATGCCAAACTTGGGATGTGACAGGTATTTACACCAATCTGTTATTTGAATTATTCAAGTTGTTTGAATTGTAAAATTCAACTCGATTCGAACTTGAAACTCAAATTACTTATTTGAGTTGACTCGAATAACTCGATTCAATTAACTCAAAATTCGAACTTTTTTCCAATTTTTTAAATCAAATCAAATTTTACTCACCCCTAAATAACATATTATAAATTTGGAAAAGCTTGAATATATTTGTATCTAGATCATAATAAAGTTGGATAGGACTTATGGTGAGACCGAAACCCTAAATAATTTAGAAAAACACACGTGACATTTACATATGATAAGACTCGAACCTTATATAAGGATGAAGCTAAAGGGGCAAGCAAGGGCTCTACTCTCTCCACCACCCCTCCCCCCCAAAAAAAGTTTGAAAATTTAGTCCTTTAAACATTTGTAAAATTTTAAGATCATTTAATGGTAAAATTATATTTCAACCCCTCTAAAAATTTAAAATTGATTATGCTCTCTCCAAAAATAAAAATTTTTATAATTTAATCCCTTAAAATTATAAAATTTTACTTTAATAAAATAATAAAATTACAATTTTAACTCTCCTAAAAATTTTATAATTTAAATTCAACCCTTTTCTTAACGTTATCCATTAAGATCCAAAACCTTAACGTTTCCAACATAACATCATCAGCAACAATAACTTTTTTATACCTACGAAGTGTCAGACTACTTTATGAAATGATTTTAAAATATAAATTATAGGATCAATATTTTTATGTCGTGAATACATAAATCAAAATTATTATTTTTAAATCCCTGTAAGTTTTTAAAATTTTGTGATTTTCAAGTACAATTCTAAATATTCAAATAATATTATGACGGGGTTTCAGATATTAGAAGCACATCTAAAAGTGATGAAATTTTGAGGGACTTGGATAATTTATAGTGGCTAAATATAATGGGAGCCAAAAGGGTTTTGCCTCCAAAATTTTGGAAAATTTTCATTAATTTTTTGAAAATTTTAAATAGAACCTCAAATTATTTTACAAGTTGTTATTAAATCCTTCAAAAGTTTTTGAAAATTTTATTTACTTTTCAAAACTTTTAAATATGTTCATTAATCCTTTTAAAATTTTAATTAAAGCTTCAATTTTTTAAAATAAAATTCTCATTAATAATTCCATTTTTTATTTTTAAGATTTTAAGTAAACATCTCAAAATTTATTAAAAAAACTTTAAATTAAATGGGGTCTTCCAAAATCTGATGTTCTGGCGCTGCCGATTTATATACACACGACAGGACTCGCGCCCCACCAGCCATGTTGGATAGTGAGGTGATCTTATAATAAATGCTCTGCATTCGGCTGTCTTTCTATTTTTATTTTTTAATTTACAAATAAATCTAAAATTTTATCAATTCTCTTAGTTATATAAATATATTCAGCAAATTGTCGATTATAATAAATTTAGAGAAGAGATTATACAAAGAGGTAATTATAAACTTCAAATATATTGTAAAATAAATATATATAATATAAAAAAATTAATTATAAGAAGTTATTAAATAAAGAATTTATGTCAAGTGAATCTTAAACCGGTTAATATTTGTATTATTACTAATTTGAGAAGACAATAGTTTGAACACATTAGAACACGTCTAACTTTTTATTTAAGGGTTAGGAAGGAAATTATAAATACTTTTAGAAGAAATTATTTTATGTACACTTCCCACCATATCATCTATTATTCCTTTACAATTATTTAATAATATTTTAGTAACTTTTTTCATGTTGTTGATATAAAATTTTGATATTTTATTATCCAGAATCCTAAACCTCAAATCCCAAACTCTAAATTCCAAATCTAAAATTCATAACCCTAAACCTCGAATCTCGAATCTTAATTTAAGATTTGAAATTCAAGATCGAATTCACACTTTAAGGTTCGGGTTCAAAATAAAAAAGAATACCAAAAATTATATATAAATTACATAAAATATTGATAAAATATTATTAAATAATTAAAAAAATCATAAATAATATATTGAGAAGGATCCGTAAACTAATTTATGATATTTTTAGGGTTGTAATGAAACTTTTTTTCTTATAATTCAAGTGTTTATCATAATAATCAAAATAAACAAAACATGAAACACGTGGAGTTTTGGAATTGAAACAGCAACTTTTGGTAAACAATGTAAAAACGTGTTCGTTTATACTTACTTCTTCGACAGGGGTAATTAGGGCTACGCGTCCTAAAATTAAAAAAAAATTATTTAGGTTTTTTGAAAATTTAAATTAATAAAAATAAAATTATATTTTAACTCCTTTAAAAATAATAAAAAATTAATTTAATCTTTTAAAATTTATAAAAATATAAATTATTAAAATGATAAAATTATTTTTTTACTATCATATAAATTATAATTTAATTTCGACTCTCTAATGAAATTTTCTAACTTCACCTTGTTGTTAAATATGAAAAGTTTGATTAGTAAAACAAATATTTAAAAAAAAAGAATAATTTATTATTTTAAAAAATTAAAAGTATAAAATATTATAAAATATTGTAAACTGTTATTTTAAGTTTATTAAAAAAAGGCATTTACAATTAAGTTTGACATATTTGTGTTTAAATTCGTTTGAATTTAGAAAATCGTTTATACATAACGAAACTTTTTAATAATTTTATATTTTTATAATTTCAAAGAGAAAAAATTCTAATTATAATGGGATGAACTTGAGATGCATTTTCCCAGTTTCATTATCAACATGCAAACTTTTCCCAAAAAATGTGCATTTTTAATAATTTTTTATATTTTATAATAAATAATGTAAAAGAATCTTATACTTCTATTTTTCTTATAAATTTATATGATTTATTTGTTATAATTTTGTATGAATTCTAATATTTATTTATTTAAATTATTTGTAAGTTTTATAAATTTCTAAGATTTTTTTAAAATCTAATTAATGATTTTGTCATCTCAGGTTTTAAAACAACTACTATTTGATCGAATTCAAATTCAAAAATTAATATAAAAAAATTCAGTTGCCTATTTAAAAAGAAAAAAAGAAAAATTAAGCCTTCATTTGTTTCAAAGTAAAAGCTTTTACGAAAAATATTTTCAGTTTTTTTTATTTCTGTTTCATGTAAAATAGGATGATCAACATAAAAGATTGTCTAGTTAACGTAAAATTACCCCTTTTATTCTCGTAAAATGTCTTATCAAATTTTTTTTCGTAAGACATTTTCTAAACTGATAAGACTCTATCCACTATAACATCCTCATACGCAACTCGAACATCAAGTCAAAGCACCGGGATGTTACATTCTCTACTACATTCTTCACTTATCAAATATTTTCTTATAAACTTTCATAACTTTTTAATTTAGTTCCTTTTTGTCGTAAAAGTTCAATATTCAATAATTAATCATATTAAATCAATTTTCTTTCTTGTTATACCTTGTTTCACATATCAAATTTATATGTATTTCACTTCTATTATTTCATTTACATATTTTCTCAAGTTTAACAACTTAGTCCTTGTCATCATAAAAATTCCATATTTTTCCACAAGTCACTTTTACAATACTTTATGTATATTTCATAATGTTAAATATGACTCCTATTTTCAGTCAAATTCAAAAAATAATCTTTCAGTTAAACTTTGTTTACTTGTTTCAATCAAACACTGATTAGTTTAGATTATTTTATTATTATTTGACCTATGAATTTAGCCTATAAATAAGCTCTTTTACAACCTTAGAAAATACACCCATTAGAGGTTAGAACTCATAACACATTTAGAAAATTGTGTTTACATTTTGAGGGTTCTTTGTTTTCGAGTTTTAGGGGTTTAGTCTTTATCTCCATCTTTTGTACTCTTTGTTCTTTTGCCATTATAGTAAAATTATCTTTGCCGGTGGTTTTTTATCCTCTTTGGAGGGGTTTTTCCACGTTAAATTTGTGTGTTCAATTTCTCAATTTATTCCGCTATTTTTTCTTGTTAGTTGCTTAATCAAGTCGATCTTATCAAGTGGTATCAGAGCTAGTTTAATTTTTATAGATAAATCCGTTCAGAGATGGCAGCAACAATGTTTGAAATTGAGAAGTTCGATGGTGAGACAAATTTTAATCTGTGGCAAATTCGGATGATGGCAATTTTAGTTTAATCCGGTTTGAAAAATGTTGTTACCGGGAAAAAGCCTGAGAATCTAAATAAAACAGAATGGGAAGAGCTTGATGAAAAGGCTTTGTCTACAATCCAGTTGTGCCTCGCAAATACGGTATTGCAGGAGGTATTGATGGAGAAGACCTCATCTGCCTTGTGGAAAAGGTTAGAAACTCTTTATGCGACTAAGTCTCTGGCTAATTGTTTAGTGTTGAAACAACGTCTATTTACATTTCGCATGAACGAATGTGAGCTTTTTAGAGATCACATCAGTCAATTTATTACTCTTTTAAATGATTTAAAGAACGTTGAGGTTCATATTGATGATGAAGATCAACCTATGCTATTATTGTGCTATTTACCTCCTTCATACAAGTCTTTCAGGGAGACCATGATTTATGGCAGAGACAAACTCTCGTTTGAATATGTGAAGGGTCATTTGTTGAGTAGAGATAAACTCGACAATGAGCTTCATTTGGATAGTAAGACAGATAGGCAAGCTTCCGTTTTGGTAGCATCAAAGAAACGAGACAAAAGGTGTCGCTATTGTAAAAAGTTAGGTCACGTCAAAGCAAATTGTTATAAACTGCGAAATAAAAGAGCTGCTGAAAGTAACGAAGAAGATGTAGCTGGTGCTAATTTGGCTAATGAAAGCGGTGATGATTTCTTGTTAGTGTCAATAAGCGAGAACTCCAAGCTCACGTCCGAGTGGATCCTAGATTCGGGATGTTCTTTCCACATGTGTCCCAATAGAGAATGGTTCTCAACATACAATTCGATTGAAGGTGGAGTTGTGCGCATGAGAAACGATTCATCTAGTAAGGTAATTGGTATTGGTACTGTTAAAATTAGGATACACGATGGGACGATTAGGACACTCTTAGATGTCAGGTATGTACCTGATTTACGAAAAAATATCATCTCCTTGAGTATTTTAGATTTAAAAGGATGCAGAATCAACATCGAGTTGAGTGGCATTAAAGTATCTCGTGGAGCTCTCGTTTTGTTAAAAGGTAAAAGAATCGACAGTCTTTATATTCTAAAAGGTTCTACTGTGACTGGTGAAATCGGACGTCCCTCGTCCGTTACGGAGTTGAAGCCAACTCGTTTGGAGCGGAGGCAACTTGGTCATAGGAGGGAAAAAGGTATGACCGTTTCGTTGAAGAGAGGTTCTCTTTTGGATGCAGGTTTTGAAAAGTTAGGGCACTGTGTTCGTGAAAATCAGACCCGGGTTAGTTTTGATTTGACAGTGTACAAGTCGAAGGCTAGAAGTCTTCTAGTTTCTAAGCACAAATTTGACTTAGTTAATTCCCTGCATAGTTCAAGATAGGCTCGTGCCGGGCTTTGGCAAAGATGGCGTTGTGGAAATATGAGTCAAGGTGGAGATTTGTTAAATATGACTCCTATTTTCAGTCAAATTTGAAAAATAATCTTTCAGTTAAACTTTATTTACTTGTTTCAATTAAACACTAATTAGTTTAGATTATTTTATTATTATTTGACCTATGAATTTAGCCTATAAATATGCTCTTTTACAAGCTTAGAAAATACACCCATTAGAGATTAGAACTCATAACACATTTAGAAAATTGTGTTTACGTTTTGAGGGTTATTTGTTTTTGGGTTTTCGAGGTTTAGTCTTTATCTCCATCTTTTGTACTCTTTGTTCTTCTGCCATTATAGTAAAGTTATCTTTGCCCGTGGTTTTTTATCCTCTTTGGAAGGAATTTTTCACGTTAAATTTGTGTGTTCAATTTCTCAATTTATTCCGCTATTTTTTCTTGTTTGTTGCTTAATCGGGTCGATCCTATCACATAATCTCATAACACATTCATTTAAATTTTATCATAATTTTCTTATTCACATATTAAACTGTTTCACACTAAAATTTTTGTACAATTTTCAATTTAATCCCTATTACAATGTAACTTATTTTTCATCATCTAAGCACTTCAATGAAATAATTCATTATAATGTTTTATTTCACATAACAAATTTTCATGCACATTACTTCTCTTATTTCAATTATAAATTTCACAAAGTTTACAATTTAATCCTTAATATGCTGAAAATTCATTATTTACTATAATTTCACCTTAACATCATTTTGTAATCAATTCACTGCTTCATTTAAACTTTTTATCATAAATATCAAATATATGTTTATTTCATTAAAAAATAACTTTTATAAAGTCAAGTACCAAACAAATATTTTACACAAATTTATTTAAACACCAAAAAATATTATTATTTTTTAAAAAATAAATTATTTTCCAAAAACAGCGTAAAAAGCTTCATTGCAAAACAAAAACTTGAAAATGCAAAAAAGCAGCATTTAATTAAATGTACAAATCACGCGCCTCAAGACACGTGAGGTTTTGTTTATTTTTTGCAAGCATTTAAAGTGCCGTTAGCTAAAACTCTCTCTAAACAAGTAAAATAAACAGTGTGTTTTCAACTAACTAGCTACACTTCTGAGCTGTAGCACTAGAGTTTTTTAGAAAAAGTAACTATATTTTTGGTTGGGTAAGTTTTTAAGGTAAATCATAAATGTATTCACCCAATTTTTTACATATTTTTTGGATCTATATATATATATATATATTTTTTTTTTCTTTAGTCTTCAATATTATCAAATTTTAATATTTTAATCGTTTTTCCATTAAATTATTAAATATTTTTTATTAGTATAATAATAAATTTTATTCTCTATTTTTTTATAAAATTTTATCATAAATACAAAAAAGTTTAACAATTTATTCCTCAACTTTATACATTCTATCAATTTAATATTAATTCTTAAAAATAAAAATTATTTAAAAGTTCAATTTAAATAAAATACATAAAAAATTACAAATAACATTTATAAATAAATGAATATATATTATTTTCTAACACAAAATTTATTTATTAAAGTAATAATTTTATAAGTAAAACAATTTAAGGGGAAAAAAATCATGAATAAGACTTGTGCAGATTCAACTTTTTCCCTTTTCAATATTAATGATCACCATGTTCATGTTGGATAAAAAACTACAATCTAAGGTTGAAACAAGTAAAACTATATGTTTTTAGGTTGCTGCCCAAAATAACTTTGTTGCATTTGAGGACAAGAATGATCGAGGGATATCTTGGTGAATATAAGGTCTTAAAGATCTAGAAGGTGAAAGGTCATGTTGGTAATTCCATAACCAATTTTTAGTTCATCGAAGTGATGATGGAGGATGTAGAAATCGAGGAGTTTGAAGTAAGGGTTATTTGTGTCAATGGTTGTGGACAAAGGCGATGCCCAACACTTGACAAATTTGATTATGATTAAGGAATAAGGTTAAATGTATAATAAAAATTATTATTTAAAAATGATGTAAAAAAAGCTTAAATCTAATTAAGTATTGTTTATAAATTTTTTTAATATATGTTTTATTTACAAAATTAATATTTTAATAAATAAAATTCATGTGAAAAAAAGAGAAAAATGGTATTCATTTATTTTAGATTTGCATGCATTATTACAAAATTTAATGTATTTTTATCGAAAATTGAACTTTTAAATTATTTTTATTTTTAAAATTTTTAGAAAAAAATTAACTTTGGATTTTTAAGAAGTGAAATGGAATTGACAAAATGTATAAAGTTGAGGGCTAAATTTGTTATTATGCTAATAAAAAAGGTCATTGTTATTGTTAGTGATTTAATAAACGAGTGATCAAAATATTAAATTTTGATTATTAATTAAAATAAAAAAGTTTAAACTTGGGTGACCAAAAATAAAAGAAGCTAATAATTGAGTGAATATTGTATAGTTTACCCAAATTTTTTATTAAAAATAATATTTTTTAAATAAAAATGATATTTTAAAAAAAAAAAAACAATGCTTTTTACAATAAAAATATTACTTTTTTGTTAACTACAAAACCAGACCAATTTGTTTTTGTTTCTTTATTTTTTCCCCTACCTCCTTATTTGTAAGATAAATAATGAAATAATTAGAGTAAAATATTTTTTTTCTTCTAAATTTATTCATGATTTATATGTTTATTTGATGGTGAAATATTTATATTCTCACAAAAATATTATTATTTTTTTATAACCTAAATTAACAATTCATGACTTGAGTTTTAAAATACTATTATTAATCCAAGGTTAGTATGATTGATGATCCAATGTATTTATTTAAGCTTTACATGGCAAAGCATATCCACCATTTGCTCATTAAACAATATTTAAAAGGCTGTAGCCAGCCCAAAAAGATAACAATAAAGTCAAATAAAATATACCCAATTAATAAATGCTTAGGTATCTCTTTTTTCAGGTTATAAATTATATTTAGAATTTGAGCTTATCAATCTCCTATTCAAGCCGGCTTTGGTTTAATAATAAACTTCACATTTTAGGTTGGGTCCAAATCCTAACTTATCAAATTAAAATTTAGTTCCGTTTTAAATTTTATCATTTGTAGTTTTAGCTTAGGTTTGAATATATTTCGATTATTAGTATTTTTATTGAAATGATTAATTCTAGTCGTAGTTAAACGAATGTATTAATTATTATTGTAATATCGCTTGTACATTATATTGATTGATTTTTAGTTAGCTCATCGAGGTCCTTTGCATGATTCAAGGGAAGAAGGGCCCTTTGTATGGTCGAGATTTTCACTTAACTCATGGCCGCTCTTTGTTTTCTTCACAGCACCACTGTCAACATGAGAAACCTCTCATTGCCTTATGTGAAAAGTTGTCATGGGATTCCTACACGTATCTTTAATAAGCATATAAAGCAAATTTCTTGCAAAAAAAGAACAAACAACATTAGTAGATGATCACCAATGTAAAGAATGATAAAACACACACTGAAATTCTCTAAAGCTAAAGATTCTTGAATATCCTGTCTTGCAATATAAACAATTATTCCCTCGTCTTGAAGAGAGGGAGTAGAAAGATGAACCCTCCACTTTTTTAGAATTAAAAAGCAATGAATTTTTTTTTATCATTAGAAGTCACTAAAATAGTAAGAGGAATAATAGTTTTTGTCATCATGTTATTAGGACCCATACCTACACCCGCAACTTCGCCAATGGTCATAGCAATAGCCTTGGTATCATTTTCAATTTCGTATCCAAATTTTCATCTACTTTAGTATTTTGAGTAATAGGCTCAACCACTACCACTAACAATAAGCTTGTAATGCGTTTTTCTTTTAACCTTCATGGGTGGGAACAAATACAATCCTTACCAAAGTTAAACTTTGGTAGCTTACTAGTTTTTGTCCAAGCCAATTCATCCTTAGCCCCAAGGGTCATTTATCACGCTGCATAGGCTAATTTGAAATGTCTAATATTCCCTTGGAATAGTTTGTATAAAAAAGACCCATTCTATTTGGGTTTTTCTCCTCCATCCAGTAACCTCAAATCTTATTCAACTTTAAAAGGTTCCTAATGGAGAAACAAGAGCCACAAGCATAACAAGTAACTTAATATATGGCGATGTTATTCTCTAAGACAAGCATTTACATCGTCAAAATACAACCATTTTCTAAGATGTGGGAAAAGGAAAATCATTCCTTATATATATATCCTCCTTGTCACTGCAATTTTAATAAAGACTTGGCCATAATGGATTGGAGACCTTGAGTTATTTTATATGTTTCAATTTAATCCTACGACATCCTATTTGTACCAAATTGTAAATTTTAGAAGCTAAATTGGGCATTCGTGAGGATTGTAAATTTTTTTGAGAGACCTATTAAGAAAAATGGCTCGTTCTAATATTTTATATTAAAATTAGGTTAGTGCTTGCATGGAAAATGTTAAACGACCAGTATAAGAGTAGCTATATGAGGGGACATGAAAAATAATTAACATATATTATTTTTCCTTTTTCCACCTTCTTCTCAATTAACATTTTCTCCCTATATATTTTGGAACCATAGATAGAGGAATGAAGGGATCAAGCTGCATGAGGGTGAAAAATAGCAATTTAGTTTAATCAAATGCGAAAATTGTGAACTGCTAACATTCCTATACTATTATGTATCCTTTTTATTTTGAAGGAAAGAAATAAACTCTGGATATCTGGCTAAATGTTGGTTGCAAGGAAAAAGAAGAATGTTAAGTAGAGAATTTACTATGCATGTTGTCAAAGCTCGATTATCATACTCGTAAATGTCTCACTATAACACCTTATACCCGGTCCAATCACTTGACCAGAACTATAAGGTATTACAGTTGTAAAACATTACTATCATACAAGGATTTGACATAAATAATCAATAAATCTATTAAACATCATTAATACAAGTGTGATGTGATTTACAATCAAAATCAGGCATTAATTAAGCATACAAAACCTTTAAACCAACTCAAAATCAACTTAGGACTAAATTGAAACTTTTACAAAAATTTAGGTAAAAAATGCAATAGGGATCACACGGCCGTGTGGCCAGGCCAGGCCATGCGACAAGGCTGAGATTGTGTGGTCCTAAGACATGGTCATGTTGCCTAATTGTATGACAAATTGATGCCATGTAGTCCGGGGTCATATCCAGGCCATGCGACAAGGTTGAGATCGTGTGGTCCTAAGACATGGTCGTGTTGCCTAATTGTGTGAACAAATTTGCACCAAAATCAAACAGACCATATGGTTGTGTTATGGAACCGTGCGTGGCACACGACCGTGTGCACCTAAAATGCCTTCTAAACCAAGCAATCACACTTAAGTTCACTTGTGTTACAAGCCATGCAATATATCAACCATTTAACCTATTCAAATGCATTAAAAACTTGTTAAAATATACCAAATGACATCCATCCTGAGTGTCTAACCAATATATCACAATTGACACCACAATTCAAGCATATTGCCATTAGCATTCAATACCATTCAATCACATTATATCTTTGATTCTATGGCTATCATAATACCAACCAAAGTTCACTAAGTTACCTAAAACATATAGACAAATTCAATAATCTAAAATGCATTTAGGTACCAAAATATGTCTATGTCATCACACACCGCAACTAACCAAAATAACCATTAAAGATTTACATCTAAATACATATCCCTTATCTCAAATGGCACAAAACATAACCAAAGCGCTTATAAACATACATAGCCAAGATCCTATTTACATGCCACTTGTAACCAGGCTAAAATAAGTGAATAGCTACCAAAAGTATTTACAGATAGTGTGATCTCCAAAGACGATTCAATCGACAACTTGAATCCGACAATCTACAAGGAAATCAAACGAAACGAGGTAAGCTTACTTAAAGCTTAGTAAGTTTGTAAAAATTAAATATCACATACCTGTCATTTAAATCATATAATCTAATTTAACATATAGTAACAATCCTTGCCATAATTCACATTACCTACCATACCAAAAGATTAGCAATATTCATTACATTGACAAGATTCACAAAATATGTGTTCCACATACCATTCACTTCTATATAAGTAAGCAACCATTCATGCCACAAGTTCCATTTCTGTATATTTTACTAATTGTTTTGCAGGGAGAACTTTAGTAACTAACTTTGGATACATAGGGAAATAATTGCTCACACGAGCTGATCATTGAGACGTTAACCAATACACAATACTGCTTACACAAGCTGAAGAGAATCTACAACATTAAAAAAAATTATAAAATGATTAGTAATTTATAATTTTTAATGAGAAGTAATTTTTTATTCTTGTAATTTCTAAATTTTTATAAAATTTTAATAAAATTTAAAAACTTTTTTAAGAAAAAATTTCAACTCTTTTTTATTTTCCTTCGCACACTACCTTACGTCATATCTTAGTTCATCCTTATCGACTTCCCTGACTCCACCTCTCTTCAACCAAAACATTACTCATTGCTTACCTTAAGCCACTAAACATTAAACTCATTGTCACTCAAACCTTTCAGTCGACACCCCAAACAAGTGTTGGGAAATAAGTCCATATTGTAGTAAACATGTAATTGTTTTCTATCTATTTGAACGATTAATAAATAAATTTCACATTTCACTGTTATGTCTTTTTTATTTCTGTCTTTCATATTTTGCATGCATAGCGAAATTGTGACAAGAAAATATTAGCTCATTGATTGTCCAAGTTCAAATTGATAATAAGTGGCATTGTAAGAACATTTATGTTGCGAGAAAGACAACTTACTTTAGTAGATAATCTAAACGAGTCCATAATCTCGTAAAAAAATCAAAGTGAGCATTTGATTCAAATACTGAGAAAGATTTTTATGTCGTCTACAATTCCAATTGAGGAGATGGCTAATCTTGGCTATCGGATCAGTTGACTCTACGGGTAGAGATATAGATGTATTAATTGGGAGAATGATAAATTAGGCTTGACCCTAGGCTTGACCCAAGATGAATTAATTCTGAATTCATTTGTGAATTAATTCACTTGTGACATTCATGGTATGATTTACCTAAATCCTGAGTTAGTCACTGACCATGCATATGTAACTCATGTGCTTTGATATGAGTGGATGTTTATGCTCTAAAAATGATCGAGTTGATAGCCGATATGTTGGGTACATGACTTGTGTATGACATGACTTTACTAGCAACAATGAAATTCATAGCTCAATTAAAGAGTTAAGGATATCATTTCATTAGTATTGTGTCGATTGAGAAATATGGAATGTGGCCACAAGTTGCTTGTTCCTAAATGAGCAATTTATCACAGTTATTTTTTAACAGAGATCATATTAATCATTAAGAAAACACAATGGTGACAATGAGATAAAATAAGATCATATTGAGTGAACGAATTTAACTCAAATAAATCAATGATATAATATGAGGGTAACAAACACATGATGAGGTCATTAGACAAAATAGTTGGATGAATTACTTTCGTAAAGAGTATACAATAAGGAGTTTTCAATCATGATACTTCTTGTGAACTGATTCCATAATTAAGTAATTGCGAATTATCAGAACGATACTTCTAGACATAATTGCAATTACTAAAGCCTAATTGTATATGTTCGATTGGTCTCTCCGCTAGCTCAACAAAAGCTCGATCAAACTGCATTTGAATTAGAAGTAAATTTTAGGAATTTTAAAATAATTTAATTGAATCGATTTATTCTATGTGGAATTAAATTGGGCGATCGTAAGAATTGTTCAACTAGAGAATTTGATTAAAGAATTTTCTTAAAAAATTAATTTGAAAATTTTAAGTGATTTTTGGAAAAATTAATTTTGATAAAATAAAATAAAAGTAATAAAATTAATTAAAATTAATATAATATTTTTGAAAATTAATTTTTAAGTTAGAAAATTTGCTCAATGGGTAATTGAACTTGAAAATTAAATCTAAGATCGTAAATTGGGCACAGAAGCTTAAAACCAAGACCAAAACCCAAAAATTGATCGAACCGAGCCTGGTATGTGAAACTAGATCAACGACACAACCGGTGGCTAGATCAGACTGGTCGGGTTATCACTGGCTTTGACTAAATCGACAGAAATTGAATCGCTTGGGGTGCCGACGAATATGACGGCAGCATTTCGATAACCGGCAAATGGTCGACGGTGGTGATTCTTCGGTGGTTGAGCAGTGAAAGAATTACACTCCTACTGAGACTCTACTACAAAATTTGATTTCAGATTAAATATTCAAAAAATAATATTATTTTAATAGATTTAATATTAAATTAAATTTAATGTTTATTTTGTAGATAAATATTTTATAAATTTAATAATATTTGATATTAAATTTAATCTAATATTATAAATATTAGATTAAATTTAATATTAAAGTGATTAAGTTTAATCATAATTGAACTCTCTAAACTCTCTATTTATAAAGAAAGCTTTGGGTCATCATTATTTACACACTTGAATTCAAAAGAAAGTTGTAGAGAGAAAATTCTCTGAAGAAATTATTTAAGAAAATTTTTAGACATATTTTTTTATTTACAATTTCACCCAAAAATTTAAAGAAATTACGAAATTACCCTACTGGTAATTTTGTGAAAAACTTTCTGATTCAAGTGAGTCTACACTCGGTAGATATGAACTTGAAGATAGCAGAGAAGACTACTTAGTCGGAGCGTTAATCCTAGACAAATCGAAAAGGTACAATTTTGATTAAGTATTTATTACTTTAGATATCACAATCAAGTTCTTATTTTGAATTTTTTTTAAAACTCTGGTTTTTTCCTAAATTTATTTTCCGTTGCGTTTTCCACACAATTTTTCGGCAAGAAGTCCAATCACTATCTCACTTTAAGCTCTCATTTCCTTATTATTGAATCCAAAGACTCCAACCTTCAAAATAACAAATATTTTCTATATATATTTTTTAAATTTTCATAATTATTTAATATTTTTTTTATTTTTTAAATAATTTTATATAACTTTCTATAAGTTCCATTGTTTTTTTTTTATTATTTTAATAATTTTTAGGGTATACTACCATGTTAATTACCTTAAAATAAAGATTGTTTCTATTTTTATCACTTTAAATTTTTTTATCAATTTAGTCATTACAATTAGAAAAAATTGTTCAAAATGGTCATTCAATTGTTTTCTCATTAACGGACCATGTTAGCATTTTTTTTCACGATATTATATTGAAAAAAAATTACAAAAAAATTGTTCTATTAGTCCCTTTAAAAATTACAAGTTTTAAGTTAATTCCTTAAATCATTGTCAAAAACCCAAAAATGCTAGAACCAACTTTCAATATGCTTTCATTGTTGTTTTTCCCCTCTATCTTCTCCGATCTCAACACCAAGTGAGTATTAGTTTTTCAACCGTTACTTTCCGAGCTCCGTCACGTTACAACCACCGATGTCTTTGTTGGAAAATAGTTATGAGTGATGAATGTAATGACTTGAAATTTATGATTAACGGAAAGTGTATTATCGAGTCTCCGTTTTTGAAAAACGAAGGTTAATTAGAGTTTAATTAAGTGAATTTAGCTTAATTAAGAGTAATTAGAAAAAAAGATTAAATTGAATAAAGTGTGAAAGATTAATTGTAGATTAAAAGAAGATAAAAAGGACCAAAATAGAAATTATGTCATTTGTCTTAAGTGAGGCGGCAAATGCATACAAATCAAAGATTTTTATGCATAAATATGTATATTAAATTATTATTATTATTTTTATTATTATTATGGTTTTATATTTGATATTTATTAATGTTATTTTTATTAAATTGATATTATATTATGAAATAAATTAAAGTAAAGACAAATGTATGGTAATAAAAATATACATGTGTAAAAATTATATTTTTACAATTGTGATATATTTATTTAATTACTTTATTTAAGTAAATAGATATTTATTATTTATATTTATTAAGTAAAAGATAATTATTAATTAAATAATTACAATATGAGATTTTTAGTTGATAAATAAATTAGATTTATGAAAAATATATGGTTGAGATAAAGTCCATGTGTATTAATTAAAATAAAAACATTTGTAATACAAATATTAGTAATTAAATAGATATTTATTATTTATTATTATTAAATAAAAGATGTTTATTTGATAATTAATTAAATTATAAGGTTTTTATGAGATAAACAAATTAAATAGAGACAAATATAAATTATATGATTGTACAATTGTATTAATTATATTTGTTATTAAATAGATTTTTATAAAAACAATTATTAGTATAAACTAATATATATATATATATATATATATATATATATATATATATGTTATAAAAGAATAAAGAAACAAAAGAAAAAGAAAGGAGAAAGAACAGAAAGCAAAACGTGAAAGGAAAAAAGAAATGAGAAAAAGAAAAGAAAAGGAAAAATTAGAGATTTGAAGCTTTAAGTTTTAAAAGGTAAGTCAATCAAGTCATTTCTCTTAATTTTGATGTTTTAAAAGTTTTATAACAAAGCTTTGATGAAATTAAATTGAGGTTTTAGAAGTTTTAAGGTTTTTGAACATAGTTCATGTTGAACAAAAAGATGAATTAGGGATTTATTTGATAGAATTATTGATTAGAATTGATAAAGGGATTAAATTGTAAAGTGAGCTATAAGTTTTGTGTTTGAAGGACTAAATTGGGAGAAATTTGAAATTAAGGTTTTATCATGAACATTGGATATTTATGTTGAATATGATAGAAAATTGAGTAGAAATAAAGTATGAATTGAGTTAGAAAAGTAAGTAAACTTAGTTAGGATCAAATTGAAAATAAAGTAGAAATTGAATAAAAATTCAATTGTTCAATACAAACTAGTACTGTATTAATAGTATAAATTATCTTAATTTTTTCATAGCTAACATCGAACCCGAGCCATCTATGAAGAAAGGAAAAGAAAAGGTGGACGAGGAATAAACTCGAGAAAAATTCACTGTTTGTATTTCTATTATCTGAACTTAATATATAATTGTTGAAATTATTATTTAATATGTATGTTAAGTGCATTAGGATGATTATTTGAATTGGAGTAAACATTGGTTGGAATTTAAAGGTGAATTTAATTATTAATTGTTTTATTTTGATTAAATGTTATGGTAAGTAATTAAGGTAAGTATTAGTATTTGTTATTGAATTAAATTGATATGAATATGTGATTATTGTGAAATTTGAATATTTGTTATTGAAAAGTAAAGTGAATTGTATTGAATTGAAAATATATGTGATTAATTGAAATGTGTATTGGTTGAAAAATTGAAAGTTAATTGAAAACCCTATTAACAGTATTCGGGCTAAGTCGGATATAGTTGGCATGCCATAAGATTGGAAGTGTTTAGGGATATTTCGACCTTGAGTCGATGAGGCACTATAAGTGTCGTACTGTTACTTCGACTTTAAGTCGATGAGGCACCTTGGGTGTCATACTGTTATTATTACTTCGGATTATTCCGATGAGGTACTCTGTCTTCGCATCATTATCGTTATTCTTTGTTTACTTCGGCTTGGCCGATGAGACACTATGTGTCGTACTGTACTGGTGTGATGGTTGGATCCGTGTATCCGTTAGTGTCCGAGTCATGTTAATAGGGGTGAATAAAAGTACTGAATGACTGACTATTACTGAATAATTGATCGTTACTGAATAATTGATTACTACTGAGCAAATGATTGTTACTGAATAACTAATTGCTACTGAATAATTAAATGTTACTAAATGAAATTGATAAACTGAGTGACACTGAAAAATATTGACTGATATTGAGCTTGGATTATACAGGTTACTGAATGAAATGTAATAGTTGAATATTATTTACTGAAATTATTTTCGTAATTGGATGAATTACTTTCGTAAAAAGTATACAATAAGGAGTTTTCAATCATGATACTTCTTTTGGACTGACTTCATGATTAAGTAATTGCGAATTATCGGAACGATACTTCTAGACATAATTACAATTACTAGAGCCTAAATGTATATGTTCGATTGGTCTCTCCGCTAGCTCAACAAAAGCTCGATCAAACTGCATTTGAATTAGAAGTAAATTCTACGACTTTGAAAATAATTTAATTGAATCGATTTATTCGATTTGGAATTAAATTGGGCGATCGTAAGAATTGTTCAACTAGAGGATTTGATTAAAAAATTTTCTTAAAAAATTAATTTGAAAATTTTAAGTGATTTTTGGGAAAATTAATTTTGATAAAGTAAAATTAAAATGATAAAATTAATTAAAATTAATATAATATTTTTAAAAATTAATTTTCAAGTTAGAAAATTTGCCCAATAGGTAATTGAACTTGAAAATTAAATATGAGATCGTAAATTGGGCACGGAAGCCCAAAATCGAGACCAAGATCCAAAAATTGATCGAATCGTGCCTGGTATGTGAAATTGGATCAACAATCCAACTGGTGGCTAGACCAGACCGGTCGGGCCATCATTGGCTTTGACTAAACCGACAGAAATCGAACTGCTCGGGGTGCCGGCGATTGTGACGGCTACATTCTGGTGGCCGGCAAATGGTCGGCGACGGCAGGTTTTCGGTGGTTGAGTAATGAAAGAATTACACTCCTACTAAGACTCTACTACAAAATTTGATTTCAAATTAAATATTTAAAAAATAATATTATTTTAATAGATTTAATATTAAATTAAATTTAATATTTATTTTGTAGATAACTATTTTATAAATATAATATTTAATTAAAGTGATAAAGTTTAATCATAGTTGAACTTTGTAAACTCTTCATTTATAAAGAAAGCTTTGGGTCATCATTATTCACACACTTGCATTCAAGAGAAAGTTGTAGAGAGAAAATTATCTGAAGAAATTATTTAAGAAAATTTCTAGAAATATTTTTTATTTACAACTTGACCCAAAAGTTTAGAGAAATTATAAAATTACCCTACTGGTTATTTTTGTGAAAATTTTTCTAATTTAAGCGAGTCTACACTTGGTAAATATGAGCTTGAGGATAGCAGAGAAGACTACTCGATCAAAGCGTTAATCCTAGACGAATCGAAAAGGTATAATTTTGATTAAATGTTTATTACTTTAGATATCACAATCAAGTTCTTAATTTGAATTTTTTTTAAAACTTTAGTTTTTTTCTAAATTTATTTTCCGTTACGTTTTCCAAACTCGATTTTCCGACAACAAGTTTGATCACCATCTCACTTTAAGCTCTCATTTCCTTATTATTGAATCCAAAGACACCAACCTTCAAAATAACAAACATTTTCTATATATATTTTTATATTTTTCATAACTATTTAATATATTTTTAAATTTTTTTATCATTTAAATATTTTTATATAACTTTCTATAAGTCCTATTGTTTTTTTACATTATTTTAATAACTTTTAGGGTAAACTACCATGTTAGTCACCCTAAAATAAAGATCGTTTCTATTATAATCACTTTAATTTTTTTTATCAATTTAGTCATTACAATTAGAAAAAATTGTTCAAAATGGTCATTCAATTATTTTCTCATTAATGGACCACGTCAACATTTTTTTTTCACGATATTCTATTGAAAAAAAATTACAAAAAATTTTACAAAAAAAATTGTTCTATTAGTCCCTTTAAAAATTACAAGTTTTAAGCTAAGTCCTTAAATCCCTGTCAAAAACTTAAAAATGCTAGAACCAACTTTCAATATGCTTTTGTTGCCGTCTTCCCCCTCTATCTTCTCTGATCTCAACACCAAGTGAGTATTAATTTTTCAACCATTACTTTCCGAGCTCTGTCACGTTACAACCACCGATGTCTTTATTGAAAAATAGTTATGAGTGAAGAATGATAATTGTATCTCTTGGTTTAATAGTGCATTTTTTCATACAGTTGTATCTTTTGAAAAAATGTATCTCTTGGTTTAATATTGAGTTTTTTCATTCATTGTCTCTATTCACTCATGTCTATTAATTTTTGAACAAATCTCTCCATTCATTTCCTCTCCTCTATATAAAACCAAGTCAGAAGATTTCAAAAACATATCATCAAAACTATCAATATAAAAAATTCCTTCTAAATTCATTTCTCTTGGTAATAGAGAAAGGTAAGATTGTGTTTGATTGATCATTGTTGTTGTGCTACTATTGTGATTGTTTGTTGTTATACAACGTTACTCAAAGCACCGAGAGGATGAATCTATCTTAAGAAAACGGTTTATATAGGCCTCGATAACATTCTTCTTCTAATTTTTAACTTTGTCCGATTACAAGTATTCTATTATGTTACTGCTACTACATTGTATTGCATTATTGTTATTACTGACATATTAATACTACATACAATATAAGATTTTCTTACATTCTTAAGACAGATTAATTGTTGTAGTTTTAATCTAAGGCATATAAATTACCATCATAACTTATTTAAAGATTGATTAATACTTCTATTTCAGATTTTAATTTATATACAGATTCTGGTTCTTTATTCTGATTACAGAAATGTCTCATATGTTAAACAACTCATCCAATTCAAAGGCTGAGGTGATTGTCGATGCTCAGGCTCAGACTGCAAGCCAAACGTTACCTGTGACTATGAGTCATAATGAAAAGCCTGTGAAATTCACTGGAGAGAATTTTAAAACATGGCAACAGAAAATGTTGTTCTATTTGACCATGTTGAATATGACAAAATTTCTGAAGGATGATCCTCCTATTTTTAGAGAGGATGAGGAAGATGCTATTACCACCTTCAACATTGTCGAAGCATGGAACAACTCTAATTTTCTATGTCGTACTTACATTTTGAACAGTTTATCTAATGAACTTTATGAAGTATACAGTATCAAGAAAACGGATAAAGAATTATAGGAATCACTGGACCATAAATAAAAAACTAAAGATGCTGGTGCTAAGAAATTCTTAGTTGCCAAGTTCTTAAAATTTGTAATGGTTGATTCTAAAGCTGTTGCAAATTAGGTGCAGGAATTCCAACTGATCATTCATGGTATTCTTGTAGAAGGGATGGAGATAAGTCAATCCTTTCAGGTGGCAGCAATTATTAAAGAACTTCCCCTTGCTTGGAATAATTTTAAGAACTATCTTAAGCATAAGAGAAATGAAATGATGATGGAAGATCTAATTGTCAGACTTCGAATTAAAGAAGACAATCGAGGTTGAGCTAAAAGGCTAAACAAAGCAACCAATCCTAACTTGCCAAGGCAAATGTAGTGGAAGTCAAGAAGGACTCCAAGAAAAGAAAACATTCTCAGACTAGGTCTAAACTAGGACCAAAAGGCGGTGTTTTCAAGCAACCAAAATTCCAAGGAAAATACTTTAATTGCAATAAGATAGGACACAAGTCATCCAATTGTAGGCTTCCAAAGAGGGTCAAAACAAACGAGGCCAACGCTGCAGAAAATATTTCTAAGGAAGTATCTGATTTTAACCTCTTTGTTGTGATTTTTAAAGTCAACTTGGTTGATTCAAATCTAAGAGAATGGTGGCTTGATACTGGTGCCACACGTCATATTTGATGTAACAAGAACTCTTTTGTTGAGTTGGTTCCTTGTGAAAAAGGGGAGAAACTCTATATGGGCAACACTGCAACTTCCAAGATTAAGGGGAAAGACACTGTGATTTTGAAGTTGACTTCTAGCAAAGAGTTAAAACTTTAAAATGTGTTGTATGTGCTTGACATACGCAAGAATCTTGTCTCTAGGACCCTCCTAAGTATGCATGGCTTTAGAATGGTATTTGAATCCCAGAAGTTAATTTTGTTAAAAGGGGGAATATTTGTGGGATGGGGATATGTATTAAATGATATGTGGAAACTCAATGCTATCTATGTAAAAGCTAATACTATGAATAAGAATAATGCTTCTTCTTTTGTTTATATGCTTGAGTCATTTAATTTATAGCATGGTCGGCTTGGACATGTTAATTCTAATACTTTACGTAGATTAATTAACTTAGAGCACATTCATTCATTTCACATTAATTATAGTCATAAATGTGAAATGTGTATTGAGGCAAAACTAACAAGATCTTCATTTTAATCTATTGAAAGAAATACTGAATCACTTCATCTAATACATAGTGATTTTTGTGACTTAAAGTTTATTCAAACTAGAGGAGGGAAAAAATATTTTATTACCTTCATTGACGATAGCACAAAATATTACTATGTATATTTGCTTAAAATCAAAGATGAAGCTATAGAGAAATTTATTCTCTATAAGCAGGAAGCCGACTTAATAAAAGAATTAAAAGGATGAGAAGTGAGCGTGGTGGTGAATATGTTGAACAAATTGGTAAATTTTGTGCACAACATGGTATTATTCATGAAGTGACATCACTATACTCTCCCCAATCCAATGGAGTAGCAAAGCGTAAAAATCAAACCCTAAAGGAAATGATAAGCGCAATGCTAGGAAGTTATGGGTTGTCACAAGACAAGTGGAGGGAAGCTGCTTTATCAGCGAATTACCTTTTAAATAAGGTGCCTCATAAAAAAAAAAAAACAAAACACCATATAAGTTATGGAAGGGCAGGAAACTTTCATACAACTACTTGAAAGTGTAGGGGTGTCTTGTAAAGGTAATGGTTCATTTGCCGAAGCAAATGAAAATAAGTCCTAAACTGTAGATTGTATTTTCATTGGTTATGTATGCCACAACAATACATATCGGTTTCTTGTACATGAATCAAAGAATCCTGAAATTTACAAGAATACAATATTAGAATATAAAAATGCCTCATTCTTTAAAAACATATTCCCTTGTAAAACTAGGGAAGATAGTCAAGTTCAACAAAACAAACTTCAGAAACTATTGACAGTACTAAGAAGTAAAAGGGCAAGAGTGGAAAAGTCCATTGGATCAGATTTTCTAACCTATATGCTAGAAACTGAACCTCAAACTTATAGTGAAGCTATATGCTTATCTGAAAGCATTTTTTAAAAAGATGCTATGAAGAGTGAAATTGATTTCATCATGAAAAATCATACGTGAGAATTAGTAGATCTACTTCAGGGAATTAAACCACTAAATTCTAAATGGATTTTCAAACAAAAAATGAAAGCAAATAGAACAATTGATAAGTATAAGGCCAGATTGGTTATAAAAGGTTATAGACCAAAGGAAGGTATTGATTACTTTGATATATTTTCTCCTATATCAAAAATAACTTCTATAAGGATGATACTTGCTAGTACAATTTTGCAGAATCTAGAAGTTCATCAAATGGAAGTTAAGACAGCTTTTTTAAATGAAGATATTGATGAGGAGATTTACATGGAACAACCTGAGGGTCATGTAGCTCTAGGGCAAGAAAGAAAAGTCTGTAGATTGGTGAAATCTTTGTATGGACTTAAGCAAGCACCAAAGAAGTGGCATGAAAAGTTTGACAGTGTCATGATATCAAATGAATTCAATATTAATGAGTGTGACAAATGTGTGTATGTTAAAACCACTGTTGATGGATATGTAATTCTTTGTTTATATGTTGATGACATACTCATTGTTGGAAGTAATAATGAAATGGTAAAACGCACCAAAAACTTGTTAAATTTAAGATTTGATATGAAAGATATGGGACTTGCCGATGAGATATTGGGCATCCAAATCAAAAGGTCATCTGAAGGTCTCATATTGACTTAATCACACTACATAGACAAGATTCTTGAGAAATTTGGCAAGAATAATTTTGGTGTAGCCAGAACCCTAATTGATATAAATAAACATCTGTCTAAAAACAAAGGTGAAAGTATTGACCAAGTGGAATATGCAAGAGTCATAGGCAATCTAATGTACCTTATAAGTTGCACTAGACTTGATATTGCTTTCATTGTAAGTAGTTTAAGCAGATTCACAAGCAATCTAGGGGAAAACCACTGGAAATCGATTGTGAGAGTACTAAGATATCTCAAATATATTCAGAACTACGTATTATATTATTCCAGAGATCCTGCTGTATTAGAAAGATTCTCCAATACCAGTTGGATATTTGATATTCAAGATACCAAAGGAACAAGTGGTTATATTTTCACATTGGGAGGAGGAGTTATGTCATGGAAAAACTCAAGGCAAACAGTTATAACTAGATCCACAATGGAATCGGAGTTTGTAGCTCTAGACAAATCTGGAGAAGAGGTAGAGTGGCTACGAAAATTTTTAGAGTATATTCTTGAATGGCCAAAGCTTGTGCATATATTGTGATAACCAAACAACAATTGGTAGAACACAGAACATAATGTATAATGGTAAGTCGAGACACATGTGTCGTCAACACAATACTGTTAGACAATTGATCTCAACTGGAGTTATCTCTATTGATTTTGTAAGATCAAAAGATAACATTGCGGATCCACTAACCAAAGGGTTAAACCAAGATCAAGTTGATAAAACATCGAAAGGAATGAGACTAAAGCCCATGAATATTTAAGGCGCTATGTGAAGAAAAACCCAACCTAGTTGTCTAGAGATCCCAAGATTTAGGTACAATGGGACAACCTACTTGCGTGGACCTTGTGAGGTTACTGTAGGGGTTCTTATCCCGAATCCATTCGTATGATGAAAATAGTGATTCAAATGTGGAAAAGGTTAAGCAATGCTTTTAATGACCATTGTTTGTTTCGGTGAAACAGACAACATAAGTCACCTATGTGAAAGTGAAGTGAGGCCTTTTCAAGGAGACAATTGGGGCATAATTCTCTAAGCTCTTGTAAAACCACAAAGGTGTTCATGGCCATATGAACATACCTATGAGAACAAAAAAACTTGCTAGTAAGGTATTTACGTGAGGAATATCATCATTTACACAAACGACAGAACAATTCAAGGACATCGCTTTTTTTGGTCAGCTAGTAAAGTATATATACTTTCACAAAGGAAGGTTCAAGGGTTGATGCCTGCCTATCCTATGAAAATATCGAACATAGAATCTATAATCTCTTTGAGTCTTTGAGTCTCGTTGATCCATCAATTTCATTCATGTGGGAGATTGTTAGCAAATAGTTATGAGTGATGAATGATAATTGTATCTCTTGGTTTAATAGTGCATTTTCCCAAATAGTTGTATCTTTTGAAAAAAAAATGTATCTCTTGGTTTAATATTAAATTTTTTCATTCATTATCTCTATTCACTCATGTCTATTAATTTTTCAACAAATCTCTTCATTCATTTCCTCTCCTCTATATAAAGCCAAGTTAGGAGATTTCAAAAACATATCATCAAAACTACCAATATAAAAAATTCCTTCTAATTTCATTTCTCTTGGTAATAGAGAAAGACAAGATTGTGTTCGATTGATCGTTGTTGTTGTGTTACTACTATGATTGTTTATTGTTGTATCCTGAGAGACAGACGTCCAACGTTACTCAAAGCACCGAGAAGAGGACGAATCTGTCTTAAGGAAACTGTTTATATAGGCCTTGACAAAATTCTTCTTCTAATTTTTAACTTTGTCTGATTACAGGTATTCTATTGTGTTATTGCTACTGCATTGTATTGTATTATCATTGTTATTGACATATTAATACTACATACAATATCAAATTTTCTTGAAGTCTTCCCCCAAAGTAATGGCAAAGGAAGATTCAATATAACATCGAATAAATTTGGGGGAATAGTCATTTTTCCCTACCAACTCAAGCAAAACAAAAAGCTTTCAAATCTGTTCAACCATTTCTATACATGTGTCTTGCAATTTTGATCGTTGATTATAGCCAAGAACCTCACACTGTTTTTCCACTAAATGCCTTCTAGTGTTTCATATCCAATTCCATGTGAAGCAAATGATGTTGATAATGGAAAACGCAACATCTTCATCCTTCCTAGACATCATAATTATATTTTTTCTCTGAAGCGCTCTTCTAATTGTTGACCTATGAGTTCTCCTTGAATTGGGTGAATGTCTTAAACCAATGGAATTCGACCAAGAAATTTACCAAATCTATAGTTTCTTAAGGGGTATAACTTGCTCGAGATGTAATGCCTATTGCTTGGAAAACTAATTTTATCCATTCAGTGTAGCACTTTGAGGGAAGATGGCAGTGGTTGTGCTGACAGAGCTCAGAAAGTAACGGTTAGAAAACTTACATGCACTTAGTGTCAAGAACAGAAGCGGAAAATGGAGGAGATAGTGGGAGAAGGCGACAGTGGAAGCATATTAAAGGCTGGATCTAGCATTTTTGGGTTTTTGATGGGGATTTAAGGGATTAACTTAAAATTTTGTAATTTTTAAAGAGACTAAAAAAAGAAATTTTCATTTTCTAATTTTTTCAAGAAAATATGGTGAAAAAAATGCTGAAATGGCAAGTTCAGTCAGCAATCTATTAATAAGATAACAATTGAGTGACCATTTTGAATTTTTTTTAACTGCAGTAACTAAATTGACAAAAAAAATTAGAGTGTTAATATTTTAGGGTGACTACTGGGGTAATTTACCCTAAATTTTTTTAATTTCTAATTTTTTTTATAATTCTTTCATTTTTATAATATATTAACAATATTTTATAATATTTAATACTTTTTTTATAATTCTAAGATTTTTTATAATTTCTAAAATTTTATAATATTTTTCGTAATATTAATAACATTTTTATAATATTTAATAATTTTAGCGTTCAATTAATTGTAGTTTTTAATTAAAAACTTGAATGCCTTGTGAAGAAATAAACAACTAGTCATGAAATGTGACACATTATCATTAACAAAGATTGAACGTTCAACCATATGATCAATGGATGAGGTCAGCAGCCATACCCTACCCCATTTTAGAAGTTAATTATATTTTGATGTATAAAAATATGAGCAATAGTAAATTTTTGTAATCGTAATTAATAAGTTTGGCTTCGATTGGATTAGATTTAGAATAGTTTTTTAGTGTTTAATCAGCTCGACTCATTTTATTTTATTGTTTCAATAATAAAATATTTTTATTTTTTTATTTTACATTAAATTTGAATATTTATTGTATCTCAATATTTTGAATAATAAAGGGTAAACTACAAAAATAGACGTTAACTTTTCAATTTAGTCACTCTCTCATCAATTGCCATTAGATGAGTGACAGAAAGTTGACTTGAGCTTGTTTTATTAGCCTAATAATAAATTTAGCCCTCTAATATTTACATATTCTATTAATTTTATCTTAAATCTAAAAAGTTTAACAAATTTAACCCTCAATGTATACAAAATTTGTCATTTTAGTTCTAATTCTAAAAAAATCAATAAATTTAACCCTCAACATTTACAAAAATTTATCAATTTAGTTCAAATTCTAAAAGTTTAAAAAAGACTTTAAGGGTGTAAAAAGCCTTTAAACTTTTTTAAAAAAAAAAGCAATTAAACCCCTACTTTTTTTTTCACTTTTGGGTACTTGAAATATCAAAATGAATCAAAAAGGCTTTTTGACCATTTATTTTAATAGTTGACCATTAAAGTTAGCTGCATCTATTTTTTTTCAATTAAGCCACCACGTGTCACAACCAAGACATGACATGTGACAAAAAATTATAAAATCTATAAAATTTATAAAAATTAGTAAAAATCATTACAAAATATGAAATGTATCAAAAAGGTCCTTTAACCGTTGACTATTAAAGTTAATGACCCCCAGTTTTCTTAGTTAAAGTCATCAAGTGTTGCAACATAACGTGAAATATGGCGAAAAATGATAAAAAATAAAAATCAATAAAATTATAAAAATAGAAAAAAAATTATTAAAAAATAGGAAAAATATAAAAATCATAAATTATAAAAAATTGTAAAGAATTTATGAAAATTTTAATTTTTTAAATAAAATTTTTTAAAAAATTAAATTTTTTTATAATTTTTATGATTTTAAATATAAAAATCATAACTTATAAAAAAAATTGTAAAGAATTTATGAAAATTTTAATTTTTTAAATAAATTTTTTTTATAATTTTTATGATTTTTTATATTTTTTTCTATTTTTAATAAAATTTAAAAATATATTTTTATTAAAATTTAATAGTTATTAAAATTTTTATTAATTTTTATTTTTTTATCATTTTTTACCACATGTTACGCTGTAATTATGACACGTGGTGGCTTTAATTGAAAAAAATTAAAAGGCAGTTAACTTTAACAATTAACAATTAAATATTTTTTTTAATGCATTTTGACAATTCAAATAACGAATTAAGTAACTTAATTGTGTTTTCTTGAATTGAAAACTGCCGGAGGTGATCAAAATTGAGTGCCATTATTTATCCATTTCTTCTAAAATGTCAACTTTATAGATAAGAGTTTTTTTTTTCTTTTTAAAAAAAGGCATCAACGAAGATGCTTGGGATATTTTGTTATACACTCATATCCTTCCAATTAATTTATTGAAATAATGTTTCCCCAAATTTCCTTATCAAAATCATAAAAAAGCTTTTTGGTTGTGGATGTGGGGTTGGTTCAGAAAATATTTGACAAAAAAAACTGGAGGTAAAATATATTGGGATAACTTTTGGAAATCTTTTCACCACTCCCAAAATGTCCCCATATGTTTAAATTCCAATGTTTTTTTTTTCTCCAAAATTTTTAGATATTTTCAGGATTTTTATTTTTACTGTGTGTAAAATTATATCTACATGTGATGGATTTTAACGAAGTAGTGATCAAAACAGGAAATATTAAAAGTAATCAAAACAAAAATGAAATAAATTTAAAGTCATTATCTGAATAATTTTTTATTATTCTCAACAGAGAAATTTTTTTACCAAATATCCACTGATCCAATTACACGATCTTATAATAAGAATAAGAGATTTTTCTCAACCAATCCCTTTGCCCCTCATTCTTTGAGAATAAAAAAGATCATTTGTTCATTTGAAATCTTGGTTCTTACTATTAATTATGCATCAATTACCAATGGACAATTTTTATTTTTTCTGTATATTTATTGAGTTGTTCCTAGTTATTCATAGTTTTCTTCTTGGAATTCCATCTGTCTCTAAACATTGCCATTTGAGTAATTATGTGAGAGGATATATAACCAAAATGTATTCTAATACCCTTTTTCCATTTTTTAAAACAAAATTTAATATTTTCTTTTACTTAATAATGAGGTATAGTGTAATAGTTGCTTTCTATTTTTCAAACTGTCGCAAATGTGGCAAATAAGTAAATTCAGGCAGGCTAAGATTGGGTTGTCTTCAGATTTGGATTAGCTTAGACTTTAATATTTTTGGACTCAAACTTTTTTTGAGTTCGAAATTTTTCAAGCGTAGATTTTTCTATAGTCTATCGGGTCTGGTTGGACATGCTTAAACAAGTTCAAATGATATTTTATATTTTATAAATTATATTTCGAATGTAATAATTAATTTTACTTTTAAATGATGATAATATAATATAAATTTGATTCATATAAAGTAGAAATTTTATATAAATGTTTTATTTTAATAGAAATGTTATGTATAACATAACTAAAAAATGCTTATTTATATGTAATGTTTATGATTATATAATATATATAATAATTTTATAAACACAATTATTATATAATATGTATATCAATTTGTATGTGATATCTTTTGTATGTAATATTTATGGTTCTATAATATGTATACAAAATTTATTTATTTAAATTATTATCTAATATATGTTTAGAAAAATTTTTAAGTTTACAAAAATAATATTTATTATTATATTACTAAATTGATATTTGAATATTTTTGTTTTATTATGAAATTTTGAATATTAAAAATATTCATTATATTTAGGCTCAAAGGTAAGAAAAGTTTTTAGTAAAAAAATTTTTAAAAAAATTAAGCCATTAAGAAAACACTCAATTCAACCCTCAATGACAAAATAAAAATAAAAATAAAAATAAAAATTAATTGGGCTCTTCTAATAATGAAAACTGTAAATTAATGAGAAACTAATACATGACATGCCATCTGGACAAATATATTGATGTGACATGTCACGTACCATATATTAAAAAGATTTTAAATTTTAAATTTTATAAAAATACACTAAAAATGCACGTCTAAAATACCTAAACAAATGAACGTTCAAGTTTATTTGAATTTGAACACTAATTTATCCAACTCATTCTAAATATAGTTATGAATATTACAAAAAATTATAAAAAAAAATTACAAGGTTGTAAAATATTATAAAAATATAATAATTAACTACAAATAATAAAATTTTCTAATAAACTACAAAAATTATAAAATGTTAAAATATAAATGAAATATTATATAATCTAGATTTTGTCCATGTCATGTGGTCGTATATACCCCTTATAGAATTTTTGAAAGCTACTGGAAATGGACACAAAAGTCATGTTATTTGATCAGTTTCGTTATTCATAAAAAAAGTCTCAAATTAACAATAAAAATTATTTCAAGAGGTTTCCATGTTCATTTTTCATATGAATTATAGGTACAATATTTTATATAATCATTATATTTAAATTTTGTAAATTTGAATAATTACTAACTTTGAGTATTTATTATAGATATATAATAATTACATTAAAAGTTATTTTATATTCATAAATAATGTTTTCTAAATTTATTTTAATTTATAATTTAACAAAGATATATTTTGTTATTTATAAATTTCCAATATAATTATAAAATATTTAAAATATATTTTCATAACTTCAAACTTTTTCGGGTTTTAGATCCGAGTTATCTCATGCTTAAGCTTAGATCAATCTTAGGTTTGAGTTCAATCTTAGATTATTTCGGGCTTGGGCTTTTTTGAACTTGGACTCTTTTGTACTCAAATTTTTTTAAGGTTCGGATCGTTACAAGTTCAAATTGAATCGGTGAGCTTTTTAAACTCAGGCCTGTTTTGCTAGCTCTATATGGTCGGGGATTTGATCTTTGTCTAAGAGAATGGAACATATTTCATAATTAATCGTTTACCTCTTTAAATAACATTTACAACGAAATAATTAAGCATTGCTACCAACGATGAATACTCTAGTTACAACTAATTTTATTTTATATAAATTTTGTGTTTGATTTTTGCATTTGATAGATATTTTAAATATGATGTAAAGGGTTCAAAGAATTGAGTTGTATCAAACACTTTGACTTTGTATTTGACAATTCATCTCTTCTAGTTGATTACAGAGATATCATTTTACGTGTTTAATATTTAATTAATTTTTAAATTATTTTACTTTTAATTGTAATAATTATAATAAAATATTATTTATTATTTATTATAGTAGAAATTTTTTAAATAATAATTAAAATATTTTAAAATAATAATTAACACAATTAACTCTATTATTAATAATTAAGATTCTATTCAAATAATAACTCTATTAGTAAAACTTTTGTTTACATAAAATTTTTTTTAATTAATAATGATAAATAATAATTATAATTATAATTATTACAGCCTTTTTCTGCTTAGAATTTTATACCAACTTTAATATTGTCTAAGAATTCATTGTGAATCCAACAACAATTTGTCCATGAGCCCCCAATTTTTTTACATAAATCTCAATCCAACCTTTTTATGTAATCTCAAATTAAGAGAAGAGCAAAAATGGAGAAAGTGGCCATTTGAGGCGTGTTTAGTATTATTTTAAGAATCACTCTTAAGATAAAAAGTATTTCTAAATAAATTGTTTTTTAAAAGAAAAAATACTTCTCCCAAATAAAAAAATTAACTCAAAAGGCTGAAAATTTGAACTTATATTCAAAAGTGATTTTTTTCTAAAAATAATTTCTAAATTAGGCATTAGTTCACAACGGAGTTTGTGTTGGGTAAACCATGGACAAAGCCCACATCTAGCAAGATGAGAAGAAATATAGATTGAGGAGAGAAGAAAATATAAAGACAATGTGAGACGTGTTGCATCAGCAAGTCAAGCTCCGATACACACTCTTGTAAATTTTGCATTCAAGTCCCTCTTCATGAATTTATTTTAATTTAGACTTCATGAATTTGTGATTGAAGACTTTGATGAACTAGATAATCCCATGATACTTCATGGGCAAATTATTATTTCCTCCTTTATAAATTACCATTTTTTTTTATCTATTTTGAAATTAATGGAAATTTTGATACCATGGAACAAACGTTCCTAATTGCTAAAGTTGTAGTGATATTTGAAATGGAACATATGTTCCTAATCAAGGAATAGTAGGGATATAATTGAATAAAACTGACGTACACATTAACCTATAGTTATTATAAAATTATTTAGAATTATATATTTACATAAACACACACAAAAAAAAACTATATAAATTAAAAAATAATTATAGAGAAGATTAACCCTAACGAATTAGGTTCCATAAAAACTACTGAGCGGATCTGTATTCCAAGTAATTGTTGAATTTCCTAAAGGTTTCGGTATCATTATGCTCTATAACCAAAAGCATGGCCTCTTTTTCAAAAAAAAGGCATAGGCATGGATCACATTTTAAAGGGCCTTGCAAGGCCCAAGTATACTGGGGGCTTAGAATTTAGAAGGGTTATTTTATTTTTTTTAACACATCCTATCTACATATTTCAAATATACTTCACATCATATTTGAGTTGGCATTTAACATTCAATTTAAGGGTTAGGTTGATTAAAAGATTTGATTCATATCATATTAATACTTTTAATGACCCAATTAAAACATTTTGAAATTTAGTATTGTTATACTTATACCTAGCAAGCCCACCTCGTGTGCCTATAGCCTTGTGGGTTAGTGCCTTTGACTATGGGGGATCACCTTCTCAACCTAAGATCTCACCGGTATAAGCCATCGAGATCACATGCTTAACATGGATGGAATGCCTACCCTTCACATGCCACATATATTTATACCCCAAACATGCCAACAGATACATTAAAATCTACCCAATAAAACCAATGATGACAAGACATCAACAGACCAATTAACTTATAGGGAGTTTGAAACCAATATAGGGGCAACATGTAGCACCTCGGGAATTATTAGAGAGAATCCCCTTAAAGGCCTTTGGGGCACCAAGTAAAAAAGGTTGATACTTTCTCCTCTAATTGAACTCTCAATTCTTTCCTCTCCTCTCTAATCCTTAACTTACTTAGGACTCTCCACCCTTCAGCGGGTAGAGATGGTTAAACAATCGGTTTGGTTATTAATTGAATCAAATCACCATTAACTAAAGTTTTAAAACTCTCAGTCATTAATTGAATTATTTTTTTTTTTAAAATAAATTAATTTGTAACATGTTTTTTGTTCTTTTGGTTCAAACAACTTTAAAACATGATTAAAATTACAATGGTAGTATTTTTTTTTCCTTGTTTTAGTTCAAATAAGTTTAAAATATGAAAAATAAAAATAAAAAACCACAATGGCAAGAATTGCATTCATCTCCTACTCATGTCATGGGATCAAGTCATAAGAATTGTTTGCCAGTGATTTGTTTGCTTGTTGTAGTGATTTGCTCCTACTAACTATCTATGAGTTGTACCAAAAAAATTAACACAATAATAACACTAAATTAAAATTATTGCCCTAAATACATAATTCTTAATTGTTTCTTTTAATTTTAATTAAATTCATAATTTTTTTTGCTTTGGCCCATTATATCACATTCAATTGGGCCTATTAGGTTAAAGATATACTGGGCTTATATAATTTCAGTTAATGTTAATTAATCATTTTCGAAATGAATTAATTGATAATAAATTTTCAAAAAAAAAAAAAACTTTTAATTTATCTTAATCGAACTAATTTTGATGGTTGATTGATTAACTTAATTAATTTAATTTAGTTGATTAGTAGTGTGAGAAATATGAAATGATTGAGATGTGTTTGAGGAAATATTCAGTTTCTTCAAATATACAAAAGTAAAAGAAATTGTCATTTGAATGTGATGAGCTTAGCTTCATTTAATTTATTATAAGTGTTTGATGATAGTGAATACTTTTGAGCGAGATTCCGCAAATTTTCATAATAGTTGGAAAAATACCAACTTCTGTTACTTGTTATTTAGCAGCTTGCTTTGTAAGTCAACAATTGATATTAAGCATGCACAACCCTACTTCTGGATGAGCCGTCTCAATTTAAAATCTAAGCATCATTCAATTAACCCTTGCGGTATATATAGAATGCTCAAACATTACAAACAAAATACAATATGAGAACGAAGACTATAGTAATAAGCAAACAACCACACACTATGAGAAAAACTAAATTAAAGTTAAAAAAAAAAGAGCTTAACAATGGCCCCTTTTGCATTTTACATCAATTCATCATTTTTAGGTTTCTTCATTATCCCATCCAACTCTTCATTCTCCACTGCTTCTTGCTCATTGTTCAATTGAGGAGATCGTGGCTGAAAACGATATAAATTGGCTCCTTCGTTGTCAATGAACGTTATGCTAACCTGCTTCGTCACTTCTTTGCGATGAAAATTCCGATGACAACCACACGCTACACAATCAAAATCCACGACATGTCCCGTTTCCGACGACGGTGACATTCCTTTGGGAGCGAACTCTCCACAACCATCCACAACATTGATACCAAGTTGAGGTGCATGGTTACGCTTGCATTCTTTGTATTTAACGTCGAGTGTTTTTGTTCTCCTGGCTATGATCTCAAAAGGTGGCTTGAAGGGCTTTTGTTCGAAGAAATTGCTGGCCATGACCAAAGAAAAAACAGAGAAAACAATGGGGGTTTGGGTTTGTGTTGAGGCAAAGGGGGGTTTGATTGATTTATAGTTGGAAGCTGGTACCTGCTTCATTGTCTATTGGCTGCATGGCTGACACACAAGACAACTGTGATGATTAAGCGTTAAGGATGGTGAGCTTGTGAGCGTTAGAAATTGCATGTGTCTCAATATCTATAAGATTCTTTCACCTTTTCATAAACACATTCATTTTGTTTTTCGAATTTTTCAAGTTTATTTATTTTTGGTTTAATATATTCTTTCCTACTTGAATTTAACTTTTTTCTCTAATATGATATTTATATTTGACAAAAATTATATATTTTGATATTTGAAAATAACGGTGTTAACTTTTCATTAATGCTTAATTTAGATTTTAGGATTGATTTGACTAAAATTAATTTTTAAAATTATAAAGTTTGAACTTTTCTTGACTTCTTAATAGAATAAAATTAGATTTTTTTTTTTGCTCAATCAAGATTTTACAATTTTCAGCATTTGCAAAAAATGTAAATATACTACCAAATGCAATCATACCACCAACTAAAATGACCCACACCCAAGTACAAAAACCAAACTCAAACTGATAACAGCAAGCAATCACCCACTAAAACCCCAAAATCCCTTCTGCTAAATATCCCTCGAAGCAAAAAACTCCATAAAACCTCATAACAACATACCAACACACCTGTACGAATAAAATTAGTTTTGATTGTAAATTTGTTTAATTTTGCTTTTAATTTGTCAAATGCAGTCAGATGGATATGATTTAATTTAGATTTAAGGGTCGATTTGATAAAAATTAATAGTTAATATTATTAATTAATTTTGAATTGTCATCAAATCGACTCTACAACCCAAATTTAAAACTAAAATTTTAGGTACTAAAATGTATAACTTTTGTTAAATATATGTATCACACTGGACCAAAAAATAACTCAATGTACCACATTAAAAAAAAAGTGTAAGTACCAAATTATATATTAAATTTTTTTTGAATAAAGATAATTTCAAAAGAAGAAATGAAAATGAAAAAAGAGTATGATAATTAAAACCAAGAGGTATTTTACGATTTTTGTGGATTATAAAAAGATGAGTTACTTGCATTAGATATTCCTAAATTATGACATTCATTTTAAATTGGTCTTTAAATTTTAAAACATTTTATTTACATCTCTAATTTTAATTACATTTTAAACTATCGATGTTATATCAATTATATTCTTTCATTATTAAATTTGTTAGTTTAACTATTAAATGACACGTCAAATCTTATACAATTAAATTTAAAATGAAAAATTAAATGTTGCTACATACCTTTCACTACAACAAAACAACCCTAAGATGACACTTTTGGGCCGACACTTTCTTAAGTGTCGGGATAGACTTGCTGACATATACTTTGGTCAACTCTTTGTATAAGGGTTGAGACATGTATGCCTGAGGCAACGCTTAAATAAGAGTTAGCTTTGTCTAACACTATGCCGACTTTTGTTATATTTTTCTCAACTATATAAAAGCGTCGCCATATGAAAAGCCTAAGATGATTCTTTTTTGACTACGTCAACCCTTTTTTGTGTCGTTTAAATTTATACCTTTAAGCAATTTTTTTGGGTGTTGGTAAAATCTAACCACTTCCTTACTTTTTAAGAAGAGTTGGGAAAATGTTAACCTATCCCACTTTTATTTTCCGTTGGCAAATATTTTAAATCGATTTTTTCCTTCTTTGAATCGATTGTTTTAGAATCGATTAATAATTGTAACAAATTGATTAATATTCATTATTGTTGTTTTAAATCGATTCTTTACTTCTTTGAATCAAAGAATCGGTTGTTTTTTGTTTTATTTATTAAACCAATTATTTAATAGATTCTTTGCTTCTCTAATAAATTAATTAACAATGTTCATCATTTAAATTAATTAATACTATTATAAAAATAAAAGAAATCATATCAAATTAAAATTCAAATACTAAAATTCAAATTTAATCATAATAAAGGATTAAAATCTTAATTTAATATTTTCAAAAATGCCCTTTCAAAATGACACAATCACCAAAATCCCCCTATTAGAAGCACCCTAAATTTTGTGTTAATTTATTAATTTAGAAGGGTCAATTGATGTTAATTTGGTGCTTCCCCTCTTGAAATTCAAAACCTCTTAAAATTTCCATTTTGGATCCCTGCTTTTTTGAATCTCAATTTTCCTTCTTTCCCCCTAATTTATCTCTCTTTATAATCATCTAAAAACTCTCATCCCAAAATCCAATTGCTCTTATCATATGGATCCAAACTTCTTCTTCTTCTTCTTCTTCTTCTTGTTATTTGTTAATGTTGCACTGTAACGCCCCAAAACTTGAGTTTTTGATTTTTTTAAATTTATAAAGCAGTTTTTTTTTTTGCTTTAGTGGTTAAGTGTGGTGTTTATGTGTGAAAGGTTCTAGGCTTGAATCACTCTCTTTAAATTTTTTGCTATTTTTGTCCCTATCTTTATCTCTGAGCACCTGACTCAAATTTAATATCCGCACAAACATTGACAGAATGAGTTTGTTGGTTTAGTGGTAAGGCTTTAACTCATACTTTGGTCTTGTATTTGAATCCCTACATGAGCAAAATAAAATTATTTTTGCTAATATCCTTGTGTGTCGCCCATCTAGTGGTATTTGGGTTAAATTCGAACCCTAGAAAATCCCTTTAGATAAGGATTAATGTAACACCCCTACCCCGTATCCGTCACCAGAACAGGGTTATGAAACATTACCGAAATTACATATAATTCATGTTATTTACTATTCATATCCCAAACTAATCATATTTTCCCTTGAATGAACCCTCGAGGCCCAATTTAAGCATTACAAACAAGTCGAGACTAAATTGGGATCTCAGAAAATTTTTCGCGAAATTTCAAAATTTTTCTTATGTACAAGGGTCACATGCTTGTGTGAGTAGGCCGTGTGGCTCACGCGGCCAAGTGACATGCCCATGTCTCGGGCCGTGTGGGCATTCAATGAGAGGCACACGGCCATGTCCCAACCCGTATCCTTACCCGTGTAACTCTCTGACTTGGGTCACACGGCCAGCCACACGCCCGTGTGGTTAATTTTAATTTTCAAAATTTAGGTGCAGGTTTCACACAGCCAAGATACACTCCTGTGTTCTAGGCCATGTGTTACATACGGCTAAGACACATGCTCGTGTCTCTACCTGTATGCCCAATTCTGAGCATTCTGTTTCTAAATTTTAATATGCAGGGGACACATGGCCAAACCACATGCCTATGTGTCAGGTCGTGTGTCACACACCGTTAAGACACACGCCTGTGTGTCTACCCGTGTGGACAAAATAAGAACATTTCCTAGCCTTATTTCTCACCCAAAATTTGCCAACAACCTACACCAATACTTGTAATCATATACCAACCAATTCAAGCATTATAACCAAGCCAACCCTATCGTCTAACATATTATATCATCACATGCATTCATGTTTATAATCTTACCTTTTATAACATACATGTTTAACATAACTTAATTAAACATACTAAACACATATGTATTTATCATGATTTAACCTTATAAATATACCAAAACAAACTATCACTAGTCATACCAATGGCTAGATTACAAACATCCATTTACAAGCCAACAATTGGCCAAGTTAACTTATACATGCCATTATACCAAAATAAGTTTACTATTTATACCAAAACTAGTTGGTGGATAGCGTGATGATTCTTCGACCAACCTCCAACCTTTACGAGTTTCTGAGCACTATAAAACAAAGGAAATAAAAACTAGTAAGCATTTAATGCTTAGTAAATTCGTATAACAGGAATTAAACTTACCAATCAATTTCAATTAAATAAGCATAACAATAACATGCTTCCTAACAAATTAGAAATTTGCCTAATCACATACATTCAATTACGCAAGTTAGTCACATAATTCACATGTACATCAAATAAACATAGATGAGCTCATCATGTATCACACTTTCAGGTACCTCACAAGCATTAAAGACATAATTCTTTTAATCTCATAATTTCTCATGTTAGGAGTTTTATCCGTTGAATTATTGAAATAACGATGGATACTCAGGTAATACACACAAGGTGTATAAAACTGTAAACCGTCAACTCATAATCAGGGGTACCCATTAGGGCACATAATCAGAGAGCACACTCTCGAGCCACATATCAGGATGCTCAGATGAGCCATGTAACTTGACACTTATCTGGGCTAAACAGGAAACTCATAAGGGTTTTAATCAGGGAGCTCATAGAGCTTAACAGGTAACTTCGAAGAGCTATTATCAGGAAGCACCGGATAAGTTAACAGAGAGTTCAAGCTAGCCATGTTAGGAAGCTCATAAAAGCCTATATCAAGATGCTCACATGGAGCTGCGTTTGTGTCCGTATAATATGATGGATCACAGCCGATCATATCATGTAACAGGACGCTCACAAAGAGCTGCGGTAGTGTGTGCAACACATGCAAAATCACTACCGATCAGAATGCTCGCAGGAACTATATAATAGGATGCTCGAGAAGGCTTTGAACAGGATGCTTGTTCAAACTATAATGTCCACAACATATGCAAGACTATAATCAGTACGAGGAAAATATTGTATCCATCGCATTTCATTATTCAAACAGAACTCATTATTTATTAAATAATTTCGAGCATGTGATTATTTTCATACATTAATCATTTATACAATTTTCACATATACAACATTCAATTCAAACATATAAATATACATGATTAAGTTACTCGAACTTATCTCGTTACTTGTTCGTATACAGAAATCTACTAATTCAACATTTTTTTCTTTTTCTAGATCTAACTTCGTATTTGATTTTCTGAATCTATATAAATGAGTTTAACATCAATTTAATCCATTTCATACTCAATTGAACTTAATTCACTTCTTAGGAAAAATTACTATTTTGCCCCTATACTTTTTATTAATTCTAATTTAATCCCTAGGTTCGAAAAATGAAATTCATGCAATTTAATCCTTATTTTAAGCCTAACCAAATTTTACATGTTACAATAACAGCCCATGAATTTCAAAAAATCAGAATTTTTCCATGGATTTGACCACTTTTCAATTTAGTCCCTAAATCGCAATTTAATGAAAATTTACTTTGTAAAAGTTGTTTATCTATCAATAACCTTTCATTTTCTACCATAAATTTCAAAATTTCAGCATATTTATCCATGAAAAAACTTTAATACTTTGATAAATTTACAAATTAATCCTTAAAATAGATAGATTAAGTTATTCTGATCTCAAAAATATAAAAATGACTAAAAACGGGACAATGATACTTACCCAATTAAGCCAAGAAAGCTTTTTTTCTCTTTCCTAAGGTTTCCATAGAATTTTAGGGATGAAGATGATAATAATAATATGATATTTCTTTTTAATTATTTATTATCTTTTAATTATTTTCATTTCTAATTTAGTCCTTAACCTTTTCTAATTTTTCCATAGATGATTCATAAAAAATATCTACTAAGTTTTCTTTAATGGTCTAATTACCATATAAGAACCTCTTATTTTTAATTCTATAGCTATTTGATCCTTCTAGCTGCTAGAATTCAACTTTTTCATTTTATGCAATTTGGTCCTTTCGTAATTAAACACATAATCGGTAAAATTTTCTTATTAGAATTTTCATATAGCATTCCTATCATAATGCAAACCATGCAATAATATTAAAATAAATTTTCTTTCTGGCTCGAATTTGTGGTTCCGAAACCACTGTTTGAGAACGGCCTATTAGAATTAGATTAGTGGTTAGTTTTCCTTTTGCCATTTCTTTTTCCTGCTCTCCCCAATTTCCCAATTGTTTTTTTTTTGCCTCAACTTGTTTTATTCTTCTTGCTACTTTTTTGTTCTTCAATCACAGACCTTCACCACTTTGGGTTCTTTTTCCTTTCGTAGCCATCTCCTTGACATTGTTTTCTTTGCCATTCATTCTTTACTTTTTGTGTTGGCTGCTCATGGGTAGAATGTTTCGATGTGGTAAGCGAGTCTTTCTTCGGCATCATTCATTTATTGCGTAAGTACATTATTTTGGGTTTGTGTGAAATTTTGAATGATGATTTGGTTGTTATAGGTTTAATTATCTTTAGAATTATTATTTTAGGTTAGAATCTTGAGATGAACCCTTCTCCGCCAATTTAGTATTATTGGAAGTTGTGAGTTCTTTGATTAAGGGTAAATGCCTAATTCTCTTTGGGAGTGAATTGTTTGGCGTTCATGGTTGAATTTTTTATTAGGTTGCGCATAGTGTTGCTAAATAACTTGTTTAATTGTTGATTTAGGTACTAGAAATCTCACTTTTGGGTTCGCATCAACATACATCCAGGTCTGTGACTTGATCTCGTAAAAATAATGAACGACGAAAAGCCGAAAACCTCACTGTTTATGTCACATAGTCGTGTGCCAGACCATGTGAGGTACATGATCTGGATTGTTTAGGCCATGTGTAGATCGTGTAGGCCACAAGGGTGTAGGCCACACGAGTGTGTGGGCTATTTTTTTTGAAATTGTCACCTAGAGCCGTTTTGTTCTATGATTCGTATTTAGACTCCTAGTAAGGTCCATACTTATTAAATAAGACTTGGAAACATGATATCTGTTAATATTCTTCTATGTGTGATATGATTACGATATGTGAATTATACATGTATGATTTATGTTCAGATAATTCTAAAAGCATGACTACTTATGAAAAGCATGTATGATATCTGTATATTGAATTTCTATTAATATGTACATATGCATTAGGTTGGGATATGATATGACAGAGGAAGTGTTGGTAGTCTAGTTATCTACTTTATCTTGTAGTTTAAAACCACATATACCTATTCTGGTGGCTCAGCCACATATTTAAGTTTCTGGCGGGTTACCACATATTATTATCTAGCAGCTTGCCTGCACTACTTTTGAAAAGTGATATATGCATACTTATTGCTGTGTAGGGTTGGATAAGTACTTGATACCCTATTTGATGTGCAGGGATGTACATAGATGGTGTGTAGTGGATGATGGTAGGATATGTTTATGCATCTATATCTAAACATGTTTATAAAATGCATTTGATTCCGTATTTGAGCATATATCTGAAATACCATCTGTTAAATCATTTGTATCTGATTTATTGATTGAGATAAGTTACACATTGAGCTCATAAGCTTACTTTTTGTTTGTTTTCCTTCCAGGTAATCGACATACTTAGGATGGATTGGTGCGACAGGAGCTCGATTTAAAATTTGTTGATTCATACTTTTTGATTAAGTTTAAGCATTAATTTCAATTGGACTATTTTTGGACTTTTGGAGAATGTTTTATGTTTTGGATTTTATTTCTCGTTTTGAACTTGTAATAACTCGTTTTTCAATAATGTTAGAAATGATGGTTTCGAGACCTCGAATCCGGCGAGTGAGTCCGTAAATATTATTATTTAACATTTAGGAGTAAAATATAGTATTATAATAAATTTTGATTTGATAATTTTTGTTATTTGAATGAATAGTTAAGTTCAAGTGGTTTGTCACTAAAGTTAAGTAGTTTTGGAAAATGAGGTTTCAGAACCTTATTTTTGTAAACCGAGCTCGTAAATTAAAAATATTTATGGAGTGATTATTTTGGTACATTGAAGTTTGGTTCAGAAATTTTGATATTTGGTTAGTTAATTAAGTCAAAAGGACTAAATAGTAAAAAATATAAAAGTTAATCATTATTAATTTATTTATGCTAAATGGTTATGAAAGCATAATTGAATGGATTTATATGGTAATTTAACCATATTTAAAGTGTTGGACGGTAGATATATATGAATCAATGTCATTTTGGTAAATAATAAAAAGATTAAATAATAAAACAAACTTAATCTTCTTTATTTTGGCTTTGAAAACTGATTCCTCCATGCTTAAAGAGTACAAGCTTCAACCTTGACAAATTTCTATTGCAGGGTGAGTATTTCTTGTCCATTTTTAATAATTTTTATGTTTTTGAGTTCGTTTTAGCTTAATTTAGTTAACTCAAAGAGTAATTTGTGAAATTGTCAAATGTTTTGAGTTATGCCATGGATGAATATATGATGTTTTTGAAGTTTAATGATAGATTTATAAGCTTGGTTGTTAAATATGACAATTTTGTAGAGTGATTTTGGTTAATTTTAAAGTTTAAGGACTAAGTTGTTAAAATTGTAAAGTTACATGCAATCTTTGTAAAAATATGATAAATATGGGCTGTAAGGGAATTATATAAAATTTGGCTGGCCTTGTTTGGATTATTGAAAGTTTCAGGTTTAGGACTAAATTGAATAAAAGGTAAAATTTTAGGGTAAAAGTGTAAAATATTGATAAAGGTCAAATATGTGAATTTTACTATTTAAAATTATTTAAATTGGATAATTGAATTAAATTATTATATTTAGATCAAGAAATAAGTCAATTAGACATTAATTGCGGGAAAAGAAAGTTAGCGGAGTAATCGTCGGTGTTGCGTTCGTAACCGTTTTTTATTAGGTAAGTTCGTATGTTGATTAAACTAGTTAATTGTTGTTTCTGATAATTTATTAAATATTATATATATTTAATGAATGTAATTAATTGAATTATATATATGGAAACTAATGAATTGAAATAAATTACAGAGTTAGCTAAGTTGATGATTATGTCTAAAAATGGAAACTATATGGATGAGTTCTTGTAATGGTATAATGTGAATAAAGTTAAACAATTTGGATATGTAATGTGACCTGTATGAACCTTGTGAAAGCTTAGGATACAAATAACATGTCATTAGGGTTATTACAGTTCGGGTGTTGGTCTTGGATGTCTTACCGATGGCTGAGGTTCTACATTTGTTGCAGATTCTCTACAGCTTGTGTAAGCAGCATCGTGTAGCCTAACATCCCAACCCACAGCTCATGTGAGCATTTACAGTTTCAGTTACAGTCACACTTTGTGTGAGTATTTACAGTTACAGTTACAGTTGTAGTCACACTTTGTGTAAGCATTATTCCCGTGTATCCAACGCTATTTCATTATGGTTTATCGGGTGAAAAATTAGTAAACAAAAATGGTAATATGAAATAGACATACGAATTATTTATATGGATATAGATATGTAAAAAGGGATAATTGAAATGAATACTTGAAATGAAGATGTGAAATGTTAAACGAATATGTGATGGTTGGTTTATGTACCAAATGGGTTTTTCATGTATATGTTTGATAACATTATAAAGTTATATGCTTCATATATAAACTCACTAAACTTGTGAGACTTGTGATGTGTATAGGTAATTAATAAACTCATGACCATGATATTGAAATATCTTGTAAAATGTTTAAATTACATCTTTTGCGGTAAGTTAAAGTTTAAGCTTATGACGAACTTACTAAGCTTTACGCAAGCTTACCTCGTTTTGGTTTTTCTTCCTTGTAGATCATCAAATTCAAGCTATCGATTGGATTGCTTTTGGAGATCACACTATCTATCAACACTTTTGGTAGTTATATGTTTAATTTGACCATGTTATAAATGGCATGTATATAAGATTTTTGGTATTACTATATGTGATAAGTATTTGGTTATGTTTTGAGCTTTTTGGTATAATGGTTGATTATGACATATGTTATTTGGAACTTATTTAATGATTGAATAAGGTTGACATGTTGAGTTTGTTTTGCTTTGGATAGTTGTTGTTTTATAGTTGATTACGAAATGTTGTAGTTGTATTTTCTTGGCACATTTGGTATATTTTGACCATGTGTATATATGAGAATTTTGAACTAAGTTTGGTAGGTTTAATTGTAGATGGAATTGATGAAATGGTATAGTTGATAGGCTTATGAGTCATGAACTTGTTATGGACGAATGTGAATTTATTTGAAGTTAGATATGTAGTGCCATTGAAGGCATATTGGTTAGGCATTTAGGTTGATTGCTATTTGGTGTATTATGGTATGTTTTGATGCAATTTAAATAGGTAAAAATGGTTAGAAATGGTTTGGCTTGGAACCTAAGCAATGGAATATGTAATGACTTGATTTTGAAGTTGTTTTGGATGTACATGGCTTGGGACATTAGCTGTCACACGGCCGTGTGTCTTATTGATTTTAAATGGAAGATTTTTCACACAGTTTACGAATATTACACGGCTTGGCAACACGGTCATGTGACCCTGAATTACACCGGTCTAGGCTTTGTCACACGGTTGGCCACACAGCCATGTCTTTGAACCACACGGTTTGAGCTCTGTCACATAGCCGTATGACCCTTGTTTTCAGTTTTTATCATATTTTTCTATTTTGTTTCAGATTAGTCTCTATTTGTTTCCATACTAATTTTAAGGTTTTGTAAGCTTGATTTAAGGCCCGTATTCGTATATATGCTATAAAAAAAGATTGGTTTTGAATATTTGGTATTTAAATTAATATTTGAAGGGTTTTATGTTGTCATTGGTTTCGTAAACTATAGTAATATTCCGTAATCCTAATTTGGCGACGAAGACGGGTTAGGAATGTTACAAAATTGCTTTAACATTTTTAGATTATTTTTATTCAAACTGCAACATGTTTTATTTCAAAACCAAATTACAATTTTCCAAAACTCTGTTTAATTTAAGATTTCTGTTGCAAAATTAAGTAATCTTATAAGTTTTTTTTTCTGAAATTTAAATGAATTAACTAAATAAGGAATTTTTCCTTAAAATTAGAAATACTATTATCAAGTATCGATTTATAAAATGTTTTCGAATTGTAAGTTGTTGGTTTCCAAACTAATATATGTAATTTCTCAGAATTCAACCGTAACGTCTTGGCCAGATACGAGGTGTTACACGCACCATATGGTACAACTTCCTTGCGATAATGATGGTGCGTGTATGCGCTGTAAGGTTGCTCATCCGACGGAAGAAACCCTCACTTGTAGCACATGTGCCACTCCTTGACATGTGGCCTGCTTAGCTTTTCTGCCCTAAACCTTAGCTTCTACTACTTCGGCGATCCTCTTCCTTTATCTTTGGTCATTGTAGATAGAAGCTCTAATGAGATTTTAGTGGCGATAAAGGCAATAGAGATGGATAAGTCGTTGATAGAGAAGGAGAAAGTGAGGAAGAGACAAGAGTTGTTGAGTGGGAGAGTTGAAGAAGATGGTGATAAAGTGAAAGAGAAAGGTAATGATAAGGAGAATGAGAGCTCTATTTTGGATGTTCTTGATGGAAGCAACTCGTTCTTTTTTTATCCCTGGTTCTTAATTCTAGGGTTTTTTTATTGTTCCTAGAAGTAGATATTGTGTTATAATTTTGATATTTTATTACTTATTTTTATTTAAGAATTGCTTAGTTCAATTTGATAAGTTGGTATTAGTTAGCTGCGGCCACCTATTTTGTGTTTATGTTGTCATAACCTTTTTGTTGTTGATTTGTTTTCTGTGATTTCTTTTAGTTAGGGATTTGAATCATATTGTCTTAATAGGAAACGATAACTTTAAACTTAATAAACAATATTATGGTTCAAGTTACCTGTAACTTAAAGGAAGTTACTCAGAGTTTTTTGCATTTATCATTCTTAGTTTGTTTGGTGAACTGGCTCCTAAACTAAGAAATCCAAGGATTATTAGGACAAAAACCACTAGCAGTTTGGAAGATCTAACTAAGATATGAGCTTGCTAATGAAATTACAAATTTCTTGGATGACTCAAATCACTTTTTAAATTATTTTCTGTAGTTTTTGGTTAGGTATATCTGCTTTATCTTTGAGAAGCTTTTTATACTACAATGTGATTGAATAGAGTGATGGTTAATATATGATTTGCTCAGGCCATCAATTCTGTTCTTTTACATATAAAATTTTTTTAGCAAGAGATGTTTTTGAACTAGTTATTTAATCAAGTTCATTTCTAGACTTTTTTATGGTTTTCATATTGTTAGTCTAACCATGAACAAAATCTAACATATCAAATGAAGTAAGTTGAGCCTGCACACCTTTTGTTGGACAAAAATTATTTTTTTATTCCTTCCAGTTAATCTATTGTTTGGATAACTATTAAATACATGTTTGCTTTCAGTGTGAAGCAATTAGAAGAGTCATTGATGTTATTCAAATTCCATCATTCTTATGTTGTCAGGTTAACCTGATATTTATTATTAACAACATTCCATGTTCATGAAAAAGGAAGTTATGATTAACCTTGGTCTATGGTTGACAATATTTTGTCATTGTTTGTTTGACAGACAGATTTTCTAGTTGAGGCAGCCAAGACTGGAACAGTTATCAATATTGAAAAAAGGCCAATTCTGTGCTCCTTCTGTGAGTGTTCTACTTTTTATGCTAAAACAAATTTCAAAACTCGTATTTGGAGTACAAACTCTCAAGTTTAAGTAAACTCTACTTTTCTGTTATTATACAAGTTGTTAATTGTAATTATGCATATCTGTAGGAAGCAGAATCTCAATTTCGTACGGAGGTCACAGGGCTAGAAGCTCTTTTGATAGTTGAGATAGAAGAAAGGTTTATGAAATTAACTGAAATTCAAGAGGCAAAGTTCATGGATATGATGGATGCTCGTGAAAAAGTATAATGCTCTCCTTAACAAGTTGACGAATGAAATTTTCCAATAATTTTTTGATCTAATAGGAAATAGGTTGACAACATGTTGGCAACGTATTCACTGAATGTAGTTACCAAGTGATGCAATGGACAATAAGCTAACAATATGTTATCAACGTGTTGACTGCTTTTATTAGGATTTTGTATATAAACTAATAAGTGCATTATTCAATGGTAATTTTGTATAAATATGATCAATTTATGTTAATTAATTGTTCAATTAATATCGTATCAAACTTTCCCAAACCCAACACATACAAATTTGCTCATATTTCGCCAAAATAGGCTTTTCAAAAATTAAGAAAAAAAGTCGTAAAAAACTTGGGACCTGAGCCAACTATGTAAGGTGTTGACGCAAACAAGGTCTATCCCAACCTTTTTAAGGTTGACATAGAATGGTCTATCCTAACTCTTTTAAAGTTGGTATATGAATACTTTATTCTGATCTTTTTTTGGTAGTCTATTTCCTCCTATCACAATCTTTTTTAAAGGCTAGCCTTGACTAGGTTTTTGTCAACCCTTCAATAAAGGTCAGTCTATGTTGAATTATGCGGATGCTTTTTCCAAAGCTTCGTGGTACTTATGCTAATGATGCTAACAACGACGTTTTCGGAAGCGTTAGGAGAATCGTCGGGATAACCTATGTCAACTTTTTTTGCGTCATCTTAAGTAAAAAAAAGTGCCACCGTAGGCTTATTTTATTGTTGTGTTTTAAAAGTAAAATCTGAAAAATAGAAAACAATAAAATTTATGTAAAAACTTTAAAAACCTCAAAATTAATTTTTTAAAAATAAATTTGTTATTCGTATTTCTTATTGCTTTGTTACTATAAAATATAGAACATTATGTTCTATAACAACAAAATCAGATTTTATTGGGTTAATTTTATTGATAAAAAATATAGTGAAAAAATCAAGTGGATAAAAGAAGTAATTGCATTTAAACATTTAAAAAAAGATAAAATAACATATAAAAAGGAAAGAAATAATAATAATTAATAAAAGAATAAAAAAAATGGACTTAATTCATTTTTTTTCATTGTATTTTTATAGTATTTTTTATATTCTTTATTTTTTTTCTCAACTCTCAATAATATTTATATTGACAACAGTGTGCCCAACCCCAAAAAGCCAACTATATAACTCATATTTTCCAGAAAAATAAAATTAAAGCTTCGAATTCTTGCTGTTCCATATGTGAATTGAATAAGATTCAAACAATAGATTGGCTATAATCATCATCCGCATCGCTTAGATGATAAACTTTATAATTGCTGCCATTGCCATTAATGCCTCCTTGTGCTTCATTTCCTCCACAAGTAATGGAAATCTCAATCCCGAATGAGTTACTAAAACATGAGAACAACTTGGTACTCCCTCCCTTTCCTTTTTTCCCTCTGATCGATTTCCGGGATACGGTTGCCGCCGGTGGGATTTTCGTTTCCCACCTCTCTATCTTCATTTCTAGCTCTTCTTCTTCTCTCTCTTTCCTTGTCCATTCCTTTATTCTTAAATTTTCTTTCGTCTGAACTTGGTTGTTTACCGGTGGTTTGTACAACCCATGTGCAATGGCGGCGGCTACCACGGAAGCTGATGGGCCCACGTCGGTGCTACATACAGAGCCACCGTTCACCATGCTACCACCATTCACCATGCTGCCATTGCATTTATCGTCCAACTCACTGGCATCGAAACCACCATTGATAGTCGAACCCTTTACAGGCCTTTCTTTTGAGTTATCTTCCATTTTTAACTCGGTTCTGTCGCTTTGTGAACGGGTCATTTTCGCATTAACGTTTACATTTAGCTTGTCGTTTTGGGATTCATCGTCCTCGTGGTGATCATTTTCAGTTGGTTTTGGTATAGGTTCTTCTAACAAAGGCAAGCTACGCGTGGTACTATCAACGAGGGCAACTTCCATGTTGAGAATCCCTTGAGGGCGGCCCGAGGGACGGCGGACTTGAAGCGTGACGGTTCTAGCGGTGGAGTTGTTGTTGATCTTAGAGTCGGTGACGGAGCGTAAATGGAAAATATCGTTGATGTTAACGTTAACGCATCCGACCAAGGCATCTTTAACCCAAGCAGCCGCGTAAATCTCAACAAAAATCTTAGCGTCCTCCTCGGAGCTAAGAAACTTGTCATCGACACGGAACGAGAACTTGTCATTCCAAGCAGGATGGGTTCCGCCGGTTTGGTCAATACCGGTTGCGAGTTTCCGGTCGGGTTGGACCCAAACAATGGCGTAGGTCTTCATGGTTTTGTAGACCTCGAGAAGATCTTCGGCGGAAAGGAGTGTGACCTCTAGGATCCTGGAATGAGCCATCGTAGTTGGCTGTCGAGAGTCACCCACGATAATCTCTATACGGAAGATGCATGAAAAATAGTGGGATTGGAGGCTGGGGGGAATAAATATGGAGACGACTTTTGGGGCGAAATGGTAGGGAAATTTGTTAGCTGCCAACGAATTTAGGCCATCACTTTTTTTAAACAAGGGCTGTTTATTTTGTTCAGTAGAATGCCAATTTTTGGATTCTGTAATTTTGATTAAGCAATTTGAAAACAGGATTGAAGTGAGTTTTTTTAAGTAGTTTTGCCCAAGGTTTATATGACTTGGCTGTATATTTGCTAAATTTTCTTGGTTTATTATTATTATTATTATTAGGAAAGGCTCAAATCTGAGTAGTCCAATTAAGAAGGAATTGTTGAATTGGATGAAGATTTATCCATGAAAACGTTAGTAAAGATTGAGATTAATAATCAAGTTATTTGTACAGGAGTGGATAACCGTCTGAAATTTGGAATGGTTTGGATTGAAATATTAGACTTGAAAAATGAGTTTAGATAAAAAATTAAACCCGTTTAAAATATGAGTCGGGCTTAGACTTGAACATTCAAGGCCCGAGCTTGGCTCGACCCTTTTTAAGTTTATAATACTTTATATTATATTATTTTTTATATTATGTAATTTGCAATATATTAAAAAAAATAAACCTATACTCTAATATAAACATTAAAATAATGTTAAAATGACTATAAAAAAATTTCAATAAATAAAAAATATATAAAATTTTATTAAATATTAAAATAATATAATATAAATATTTTTAAAAAAATTAAAAAGGATTTAGACAAAATTTTAGACTCATATTTCGAGCTGAGTCTGGCTTGAGCACGCATAAAGTATGTTAATATCATGTTTAGACCCAACTCGAATTCAGCCTGACCCGGCCCATGAGCATTTCTAAATTAATAATAAATTGTATTTGGATGTAATTACTTATAATTACACATATACAATAATTATTATAATTAATAGATTCTATTGAATTGAGCAATTTTTATGGGAAGGTGAGAATTGAAATAATTACAAATAATGTCAAATTTAATTACTTTATATAGATTTTCAAACATGCTTGATTTAAGTTTTAAAAAATATTTTTATACAATAATTTTAGGATACATATATTTTATTTTAAAAATATAATTATATGTTATTTTATTAATTTTATATAAATAATCTAAAAATTTTATTGATAAGAAGAGTATATACTTAATGTTGCGAGAGAATAACCCAACAAAAATGCAATGTTAGAGTAATTAAATAAAACTACATAAGATGTTTATTTTCTTGTTAATTTTATTAATGATCGTATTATCAAAAAACTTTATTTTACTACATATTATATACATATTTTTTATTTTTAAGTTTTGTTACTTGTATAGATGATTTTTTTTCATGTATTATTGATAATTTTTATGATAATTAGTATTTTTTAAATTTTAAAATTATGTAGTTGTGTAATTACAAATAATGCTACAAAACATAGTATAGAGAATTACAATGTAATTACACTTTGTGAGCAAAAAATGTTTAGGTAGTGTTTGAAAAGTTACCTAATAATTAGATTTGGGTGTAATTGTTTGTAATTATACAAGACTGTCATGTTTTAGTAACCATTATAATTTGTGGGTGCCATTGAATTGGATGTAGCTGAAGCACCCTAATTACACTTTCTATTTTTTAAGGGGAGTTTGAGAATTGGAGTAATTACACCTAAATCCAATTTAAAAATGATTATTTTTATACAAGTTATAAACATTATATTATATTTACAAACACATATGAGATTTTGAGATAATTATGACAAAAAATTTCTTATATTATAAATCACAAAAAATTATTATAAAAATAATTTGTGTTTTTTATAACAAAAATATATTATTTAAATCCTAAAAATTTAAATTTATGGTAAAAAAATTTATTATAAAAAATAATTTACCTATTATAGAAGTGTTATAATATATTTATCTATAAAAAGTTATGGTCAAAAAGTATGAACATAACTTATTTATGTGTCTATGCTATATATTATAAAAATAATATATTTATTTATAAAAAAATGTTGTAGTTTTTTTTTATCATAACTTATTTATAAAAAATAACTTTCTAAAATTATAACAAAAAATATATTATTTATAGGAAGGTTATGAAAGGTTGGGAATCTTTATAAAATATTATTTTTTTATTTAATTTATGTATTATAAAAGAAATATAATCTAGTACTATAAGTTTTTCTCCAAATTATGTTTATATAGATTTTTATAATTAAAGTTATAAACTATTTAGACTATGAACTCAAATATTATAAGGTCGATCCTAATTATGTAAATAGAAAATATTATTTCGCACCATATTATGAGATATGATACCATTTGAGAGAATGATGCCAAACACAAGCACTATAGATCGCTCATAGGCTCTTTACTTTGAGATATTCAAGATTTTGAAATTTGATTGGGAATACGCTTGTTGTTTTAAAAAATATATATTTCTCATATTAGCACCACCACCTTGGTATAATATTAAAAAAATAAGGTTGGATCGTATTAGCATGTTACATATTTTGTAACTTCAATCATAGGTGGAATTAAAATGATCCATAATTCGAAGAGTGTATAGAAGAATGAGATTTTAATAATCCTAATGATGCATATTCAAATTCAAATAATGATGAATTTGGTCAAACACCAACAAATGATGATGATAAAAAACACATGTTAAATATTAAAGAGGGAATAACCGATAAATATGTACTAAAACAATTAGATAAAATTGCATATGATGTTTATTTTTCTTATTATTTTTAATAGTAATTGTATTATCAACTAACATGATTTGATTTTAATTTTTGTTATTTGTTTAGAAATTATTTTTATCATACTGATTTTTTATAGTAATTGATCTCTTTTTTTAAAATATGAATTATGCAACTTTTTAATTACAATTTGTACTACCAAACATGACATTGGGAATTACGACGTAATTTCATTCTGTTAGTCAAATACGCCTTGGCTCTTGGGAATTTCTATTCTTTGTAATTACAAGAAATTGTAATTACTATCATTCAATTACTTTGTCTTGTCCAAACAAACTCTTAAGAAATTAGAATTTTTTTGGACAATCTCATTATAAGTTATTTGCTCTTTTTGACACAATACCTATAACTACTTATAGCTCCCTCAACCCATAAATAAGAGGATAATACGCTTCAATATACTCGAACCCACGTCCTCTTACATTGGCCAAGATAAAACTCAATTGACAAAATTTTAAAATTTCTTATAATTACAAGAAAATATAATTATTACATTAATAATTACATTTTCAACGTAAAGGGAAGCAAGAGAAACCATAAAACCTTTTTCTTGTTTTAAGTACACTTTTTTAAGGGAAAGTGAGGAAAGATGAGAATATGTTACTTTCCCTATAAATACTCAATTTATTTCATACAACAGTTTGGAGTAAACCGAAAAGAAAGTCAATTTTTTTATACATTTTTATACAATTTAAAATTTAGTTTATAAAATTTAAGTTTTCTTATTTTTACAATTTTAAAATATCATTTATTAATTTTTTAAATATTTTTAATCAAAATTTATTAATTTAACATGTTGATTAAACACTATTCATATGAGTCGGCAAAAAAAATAAACATACAAAATTGAAAAATTTTGAAAAAAAAAAAAACTACCAATTTCAATGATTGGTAAGACTTTTAAATTGAAAATGTAAGGGATTTAATTTTATAATTTTTTAAGGATAAAATTAAATCTCAAATTTTATCAAAGTAGAAATACTAAAAGCATAATTTCTAGAGGTTCATAAAAACAAGAAAAGTTAAAATGAGAAAGAAATTATAATCAACAAGTTTCCCAATGTTAGATAAAGGTGGGAAGGAAATACAGAACCAAAATCCCAACTCCCTATTGTCACTTTCTGAACTATTTTAACCACTCAACTATCCAATCGAATCATATTCAAACTGCTGATTCATTCTTTAATCCTTTCTGTCTTTTGAAAAACCAGCTACATATGTTGTCTGAAACCCAACATAAGAAGTAAAAACCCAGCTTCAACATCCAAATTTCCATATGGAATCATGGGTTCAACCTTGAAACCAATGTCTCTTCTTCCTCAAACGCTAACCCTTTTAGCCTTTTCACATATAGTAATAATCCTATCAAATGCAGAAACCATTTCAGATTATAGTACCTTTATATTCAAAAACTGCACCACCAACACATTTGCAGATTCGACCAAGTTCCATTCCGAATCCCTCTCGACCTTTTTCGAAGAACTTGTATCCAAATCTTCCCAAGAAAAGTTCTACAAAACTACCACGGGAGATGAAAACAATGGCATTTCAGGCTTCTTTCAATGCAGGGGTGATCTAAACAACAATGACTGCTACAAATGCATAACATCTCTTCCTGAAATGTTGAACACTTTGTGTAATAAAGCTGTTTCGGCTCGGATTCAGCTCCATGGCTGCAATGTTCACTATGAAGCTGATGAGTTCATTGAGGAAAGGTCTAAATTCGAGTTGCTTCACAAGGTTTGTGACGAGAAAAAGGCGGTGGTTGTGGAGTTCGAAGAGGTGAGGGATGCAGCATTTGCAGGTGTGGAAAGTGGGGTGATAGATGGAGATGGATATTGTAAAGAAAATTATGGACTGATGCAGGTCATTGCACAGTGTGAAGGGGATTTGGGGCCCTGTGATTGTGGTGAATGTGTGACCGCTGCACTTCAGATTGCTGAAGAAGAGTGTCGTACCTCACTTTCAGGACAAGTTTATTTGGACAGTTGCTTTATTAGCTATGGTTACTACCCAGATGGAATACCAGACAAGTTCAAACATGGTAACGATGATGTGAAATTGAGAAAATTTTCTATTATTTGATTTTTATTTGAGTAATTATGGATTTGTGTGACAGAAAGAGAAGGTGGGAATAATAACAATGGGAAATTGGTAGCAATTGTATTGGGAGGGGTAGCAGCTTTATTCATTGGCTACATATCATTCTTGTCTCTCAAGAACTTGGGGAAGAAAGAGGATGGTAAATATAATTTTTTTTTAAACCATTGTAAGATTAATCTCATGTTTGCCTGAATTGTTTTGTAATAATTTAATTGAATATTAAATTAACACTTGAATTGATTTGTTTGTAGATTGTTGAAGAAACATGCCTTAAATTTGATCTGTGAAGATGGTGAGAGCATTGTTGTTTTAGGTAGGAAAGAAAGATCAAATTTTCTTCAGCTGGTTGTTTAAATTTGGTGAAAGAAGAGTGGAAATTGCAAAAAAAAGGCAATTTGATCATGATTTCTCCTTATTATTTCATAACCTTTGAAATTTATTATATATAAAATTTTAGTTATATAGTCAATTCTCTTTATAATAGCCACTTATTATAACAGTCAAGTTTCTAGTAAAATTGATTTTTTATGTTTTATTTTAACTTTCTATAATAGCTTTTCACTTATAACAACAATATTCATAGTTATCAAGTACATTCTTTATTAAGAATATTTGCTTATAGAGATGAAAGCATAGGTCAAGTCCTTAAAAAATGTCTTCGAGGTTGGAGGATTGAGAGGGTCTTCAATATTACAGTTGATAATGCATCTACCAATAGTGTTTCCATTGAATATTTGAGAAAGAAATTGAATAATCGAAATGCTTCTGTTGCAAATGAGAAATTTATGCATATGAGATGTGTTGCACATATTCTTAATCTTATTATGCAATATGGTATTAAGGATGCTTCTGTGTCTGTGGATCGAGTTAGAGGTGTTGTGAGTTATATAAGAGCATCACTATCAAGGTTGACAAAATTCAACCAATAGGCAAAAGAAGAAAAGATAGATAGTAAGGCTTAACTGTGTTTAGATGTACCTATGTAAAAACTTTTGAGAGAAAAATGACTTCCTTCCTCTATATTAATAGAGCTATATATATACATGATAAGCATGGAAAATAAATCACCCAATAAATCTATTTAAATCTCTAACTTCTCTCCTAAACATATTATTTACATAACTAAATATAGTATTTACATATTTAACGGATATTTGCATATCTTAATATATTTATTGATTTCTTTCCTAATACCCTTCAAGTTGGTGCGTGAAGATTACGAATCCTCAACTTGCGTAGAAGATGCCCAAATTGTTATGTCCCCAACACCTTAGTAAATATATCAGCTAGTTGTTTAGAGCTGCGAACATAAGCGATTTGAACATGTCCATGTTGAATCTCATCACGAATAAAATGAAATCAATTTCAATATGCTTTGTTTAATCATGAAACACTGGATTTGCACTAATATGTAAGGCTGCTTGACATCACAATACAACAACATATGATCAGGGTAAACAAAACCAAGAGACAATAAGAGACCCTTTAACCATTTCAATTCACACACAATTGTAGCCATGCAACGATACTCTACTTCAGCAGAAGATCTCGATACTGTATGCTGCTTTTTAGTCTTCTAGGAAATAAGAAAGGTGCCGAGCATAACAAAATACCCAGTGAGGGGTTGTCGTTAAAAGACAATTTCCCCAATCAGAGTCACAATAACTGTATAGTCGTAGATCACAATCAGCTCATAGAAGTATTCCTTGTCCAAGACTTCCTTTCAAATAACAAACCACGCGTAAAGTTGCTTCCCAATGAGCTTCCTTTGGTTGATGCATAAATTGCGCCAAGATATAGGCATTGTAGGACAACTTAGGTCGAGTGAGAGTCAAGTAAATCAATCTTCCCACCAATCTTCGATACTTCTCCAAATCTGCCAACAACACACTCTATGCCAATGCTAAATGATGGTTTTGTTCAATGGGAAAACCAGATGGTTTAACACCCAATAGTCCAGCTTCACTAATAATGTCCAAAGCATATTTGTGTTGGCAAAGAAAAATCCCTCTGTGATTCGGTGCCACCTTTACACCCAACAAATATTTCAATGACCCCAAATCTTTTATGTGGAAATAGTGGCATAAATAATTTTTAAACTTTTGAATGGCAACACTATTATTTCCCGCAATAACAAGACCATCAACATACACTAGTATACTCAATTATATCTTGTCTTGATTTAAAGTAAACAGTGAATAGTCATACTATTAAAGAAACTCATACCACTTTAATGCAGTTGTCAACTTCGCAAACCAACATCGAGGGTCTTGTCGTAAACCATAAAGTAATTTACGTAATCTACAGACTTTGGCAGCCTGTTGAGTGACGAAACTAGAAGGCATCTTCATGTACACCTCTTCTTCTAAATATCCATACAAGAATGCATTATGAACATCCATTTGATGAAGTTCCCATGTATTTATTGCTACCACAGAAAGAAAAGTACAAACGGTCACCATTTGAATCTGATTATAGTCAAGTATCACCAATCGAGCTTCATAACATTGAACTAATCCATCTGAATTTTATTTGATTTTGCAAACCTATTTACTCCCTATAGCTCATTTTTACGATGGTAAATATTTCAAAGTCTATGTCTCATTAGCCTCAAGAGCCTCAATTTCTTTCATCATAGCTTCTTTCCATCGAATATCTTTTATGGCTTGAACATATAAGGTAGGCTCCCTTTTGACTGTCATAGCTGCTAAGAGAGAACGATGTTTTGGAGAAAATTTATCTCAATTTACATAATGTGCTATAGGATAAGAGATACCTAAGGACATGATTGGTTTGGATGAACATGCAGAGGGGCTTATTCATTGTATAGTATATGTCACAAAATCTTGTAGTCGAGTAGAAACTTCTTTTGTTCTATGACAACGCCTAAGTTGTTCTTGAACGAATTCACCCGAGACTTTACTGACACCCCTATCATCGTTATCACATTGATTCACAGTTGAATTCTAAAGCATCTCACTTTTTTCGCCCTCATTCAATTCATCATCAGCATTATTGGTGATATTGAAAGGAGCACTCTGTAATAGATCTAGTTGTGCACCCTCCTTACTAACACCAACAAATGAAAATTCATATTCAGAGAACACAACATCTCTTGATACAAAAAAATCCCACAAACACACAACGTTGACTTCTATTAGTAAATTTGTCCTTTTCTTTAGTTAAATTTCGAGCATAACAAAGACATTCAAAAGTTCGAATATGATTATAACTAGAAGGTTTACCAAATAAGATCTAATAAGGAGTCTTTCCTCCTAATAGTTTAAAAGGTGTCCAATTGATCAAATATCCAACCATCAAAACACATTCTCCCCAAAACTTGATGGGAAGATTGTCCTGAAATCTTAAAGCTCTAGCCATATTTAATATATGGCGATGATTCCTTTCAACACAACCATTCTGTTGAGGTGTTCTTACACATAAAGTCTGATATAAAATTCTATTTTCAAAAAAATAGTATTTCAAGTACGCAAGTTCAGTCCCATTATCAGTTCTAACTACTTTTACATCATTATGAAATTTTCTTTTAGCCATAGCAAAGAAATTACTTATGACAAGGTCCACTTCTCTTTTTTTAGTCAACAAATATATCCATACACCTTTAGAAAAATCGTCAACAATGGTAAAAAATAAGAGGCACAACAAGAAGCATTAACACGATAAGGTCCCCACAAATCTCAATGAATTAATTCAAAATTTTCATTTGCTTTATCATCACTAGAAACAAAAACTTACCTTGTTTGCTTAGCTCTCAAACAAATGTTACATGGTTTATTCTTCATGAAACTATTACTAAGTTTAACCTGAGGAAGAAATTCAACTATTTTTGCAGACAGACGCTCCATTCTCCTATGCCATAATTCAAAGAATCTATATGACTAGCCTTACATCCTTAGACTGATGGTGCTGACTTCAAATATTAAAGCCCCTTGCGTTGTCCTCCTACTCTAATCACCATCCTCGAGGTACGGTCTTGTATAACACAGATTTTATTAGTATATTGGACATCACAATTAGATCTATTAACCAATTATGACATAGATATCAAATTGCAATTTAAATTTGGAGCATAAAGAACATTGTCTAGTTTGATATGTTTTCCCAAGCAAATGGATCTGTAACACCCCTAACCCGTATCTATCGCCAAAATAGGTTTATGAAGCATTACTGTAAAATCATAACTTAAAATATTCATTTCCAAACATTAGATAACTCATAGCATAAGTCATTCAAACACATGCATATCGTCCCTTATTCGAGCCCTCGAGGCCTTAGAAACACTTTAAAGACGATTCAGGACTAAATTGGGAATATAATAAAACTTAAGGAAAAAGTTAGAAAAATTCACACTGTAGGGGTCACACGGCTGAGACACACGCCCGCGCTTCAGGCCATGTAACATTCGAAATAGGGACACACAGCCGTGTCCCAATCCGTATTCGTTCATATGTAACTCTCTGAGTTAGGTCACACGGCCAAGCCACATGCCCGTGTGCCAGACCGTGTAACTCTCGAAATGGCCTCACATGCCCATGTACCAGGCTGTGTGCTAGGCTGTGTAACTGCATGGCTTGCAACCCTATTAAACCTTCAAGGGACACACGGTCGTATCGCATGATCGTATTTCACACACGACTTAGACACACGCCCGTATCTTAGGCCGTGTGGACAAGAAATTGGCCAAAATCAAGTCATTTCTTTCACCCATTTCCAACAAGTATCTACAAGCCAAATGCACCTATGATCAAGGCACCAGAACATGCCAAAACATACATAATATAACTATTTCAATATACAAACAATTCATTCAACCAAAATGCCAATAAGGCACCTCAAACATAATTCATCTAATCTACTTAAACATATGCATATTTTGGCCATTCATAAACCATTCACATCTAATCTATTTTCATACCAAACTTACCACAATGACCACATACCAAATCACATCCTAACATACCAATTTGGTTTTTCAAAACATACATTCACTTAGCCATATCAATACCAACCATCAAAGCACCAAAGTGCCAAAAGCACATTAACCAAAAATACCATATATACATGGCAAACATATCAACTAGATCAATAAACACTTGTTCACCTATACATGCCATTGTAACAATGACTAAAACATCAAAGTCTATCGATATAATCTCTAAATAGTGTGATAGGTCTCCGATTAGCTTTCAAATCGATCGAGCTTCCGATAATTTATAAAACATAGGAAAGAAAACTACATAAGCATATATGCTTAGTAAGTTCGTAATTCATGATCATAGCTTACCATTTCAATACAAAAACCTTATAAAATAGACATAAATCAATCCAACATAAGCTTGACACAAGCCTAAGCATCATCAACAACCTAAGTAGTGCTTTAACACATAACTCATCAACATCATCACATGGTAAGGTATAACACATGAGCATAGCATCATTTAACTCATACTTTCCATCAAACTTCAAAAATCACATAAACATGTTCATGGAAAAACCCTAACCCTTTAACAATTTTGCAAATTAGTCCCTGGGCTAATTAGATTAAGTTACGAAGATCCTGAAAACATAAAAATAATTAAAAACGGGACAAAACAACACTTACATACAAGGAGAATGTCTAGTTGAATGTTCAAGCTCCTTCAATGGAGTTTTTCACCCTTATTTTCTGTGGAAAAGATGAACAACCAAGATGATGTTTTTGTTGTCATTAATTTACTAACATATATTTATTAAATTACATATATAACCTTATTATTTAACATTAAAATCACTTAATTCATGTCCATGAATGTCCACTGTATAATTTATTGGTCTAATTACTACTTAAATCCCTTAACAATTTAATTTCATAACTAATAGACACCTTTAACTAATGGAACTATACTTTTGCACATTTTACAATTTATTCCTTTTTACTTAATTAAGATACGATACTACTAACATGCCGTAGATATTAAAAATAATAATAAAATAAATATTTTTACGTCAGATTTGTGGTCCCAAAATCACTATTCCGATTTCACTGAAAATAGGCTGTTACAAGATCCCTCCTTCAACGTCATTGCCTCCTTACTGTTAGGCAAACCAATTGGACATGCTTCAATTTCTTTCAAATTTTTGAAACATAATAAAGTACCTTTCATATGTTGGGAAGCACCTAAATTAATGATCCAACTCAGATTAATTTTACTATTCAACTTTTCTTTAGTACTCGATTTGCACGAGTTCAACAAATTGTGAAAGAGTGTCCATTATTCAGTTGTCAAGGCCCTAGAAAGTTATATTTTCTCATGTTATTGCCACTGATGATGATGGTTGCACAATTACATAAGATGTATTAACCTTTGGCGTATTACTACATCCTTGCCCTGTACTTTATCCCCCTTGTCCATGTTCAGTCCTTTTGGATCGGTCACCCCACCATTAGGGATATCCAATGAGTTGGAAACATGTTTCAGAATCATGTCCCTTTCTTTTGCAATGTGAGCAAACAATTGATTTGTCTCTTGTTTTTGTTTTATACTTTCGACCTCCTATCTTGGCTTGCACTGCAAAACTCACAACTTCTTCATGTTTCTCCTTCCCTCGTGAAATTTTTTTAATGCATTCTTCTTGGGATACTAACGAGTATGCCTTGCTATAGTTTGGCAATAGATTTGTGCTCAAAATATTGGAACGAATAATTCCATATAACACATCTTCCAACCCCATAAAAAATTGATGAAGCCTATTTCTTCTCGTTTCTTGTTGAGTTCAGCTGCAATATTACAATTGCATTTTCCACAATAACAGATGGAAATCTGCTCATAATTTGTGAGTTCTTCCCATAGTTGTTTCAATTTCCTATAATAAGTCATTATTGGAAAACCTCTCTGTTTGCAGTTGGCAAGTTCTGCCTTTATCTGCTGAACACGAGGTCCATTAGCAATAAAGAATCGTTCTTTGATACCATCTCATAAATCTTTTGCAATCTCCATATAAGTTATAGTAGACCGTAGGGTTGACTTCATTGTGTTGAGCATCCATGAAACCAACATAGAATTTACAATCCACCAATCCTTTAATTCAGAGGAATCATCATGGGGTTGTTCAATTATTCAATCAATAAATCTGAATTTCTTCTTGGCTTTCAATGCAGTTTGTATCACTCAAGCCCATGCATCATAGTTGTCTCATTTCAATTGCACTTGAATAATTATATTACTAGGATTATCGCTCGAAGTCAACACGTAGGTGGAAGCAAGTTTCTTTCTCTTGCTATTCATGACTATTTTGTTTTTCTTTGGCTCTTGATACCATGTAAAAACTTTTGAGTGAAAAATGATTTCCTTCTTTTGTATTCACATGCCAAAAAGAGCCATATATACATTATAAACATGGAAAATAAATCACCTAATAAATCTATGTAAATCCCTAACTTCTCTCCTAAATATGTTATTTACATAACTAAATATATTATTTACATATTGAATAGATATTTGCATATCTTATTATATTCCTCTATTTCTTTCTTAATAACTTACAAGATGGAACTCAACATATATGATGTTAAAGGTGGCAGAAAAATATGAACGTGCATTTGAAACATATGTACGTGATGATCATAACTTTTTTTCTTGACCTCATTGCTGGAGATGGAGTTCCTACATTTGATGATTGAGAAATTGTTCAAAGAGTTATAAAAGTGTTAAAGCATTTTTATCATCTTACAATAAAGGTGTTCGGATATTTGCATGTTATCTCTTATTTACTTTTGGAAGTATTGACGAATATGCATTATCTTTTTTATGGGTGGCAAGATTGTGGAGATCTATACATAATTTTTATGACTTCCAAAATGAGGGATAAGTATAATAAGTATTGGGGTGAAGGAAATAAGATCAACATACTAGTTTGAAGGCAAATCTAGTTCTTTGACAAATATTTTCAATTCAGTGGAAATAGATAGTTAGAAATGCAAACAGGCTTGGCCAAGCAAAAATACCTTAAGAAGAAGAAACAAGTTAGACTATAAATTAAAAATGAGTTGGATAAGTATTTGGGTGAGGAGGACGAAGTACAATTCAAGTTCATTTGATTTATTATTGTGGTGGGAAATGACCAGTCATAGATTTTCTATTCTTGCAAAAATGGCTCAAGATATTCTTGCTATTCCTATCTCAACAGTTGCCTCAAAAAGTGCATTTAGCTCGACTGGACATGTTCTCGAGAGTTTTAGAAGTTCTCTAACTCCTCTCATGATCGAAGTTTTGGTTTGCACACAAGATTGGCTTCAAAAATCTAAGGATCCCATCAATCTTGAAAACTATGTTGATGAACTTTAAACCGTGGAAGATGGTAATATATTAATTTTGATTCATAAAATAAGCTTTTATGTTATTTATATTAGTAAGCATTCTCATAATTTAGCTAACACTTTTGTTTTTAAATTTATTAGACTTATCCAAAATACCCGAAGATCAAGAAGGTAATATACTTAGCATTAGTTTATAAAGTTAAATGTTTGTTTAATTTATTTTTGTAAACAATTTTTTATTATTTAACTAACTCATTCAACACTTTTACTAAATGTTCCAAGTTTACAGATAATGTTTGAAGCAAAAGAAGAAGATTAAGCTATTTTATAACGTTTTTTGAACTGATGTATTATTGTTACCAGTTTGTTGTGTTATTGCTACTGGTTTATTGGAATTTTATTGTGTTGCTTTTATTTTTTGTTGTGTTGTTTGGACTGGTGTAATTTTCTACTATATTTTGGACTTTTGCTTATGTTTTCTATATAATCTTGTTGTGTTGTTGTTGTTGTTTACTTGGATTCATGTTGTGTTGCTTTTATTTATTCGTTTGTTGACTTCAATTTTCCTTTGTATGGTCATGTTTAAAAACTTTTATAGAAGAATATTTTCAAAAAAAAAATATTACATAAAAACAAATAACACCAAATTCATTTTTTTAATTCAACTCGAACAAATATATTTGATTCAAATTTCATCTCACTCAAATCGATTTGAGAAAATTTCAAATCAAGTTAGGATGATAAAATAGGATTTGTCAACTCGATTAACTCAAAATTTTTTCATTTGATTCGATTGAACACTCACCCCTATTGTCAACGAGAAAGCTATCATTGAAAATTCTTTAACAAATCACCAATAATATCTAGTTAGTCTCAGGAATTTCGCACCTCTGTGATATTCTTTGATGGTCTTCAGTTCACAATTACTGAGATTTTATTCGGATCAACTCGTGTGCCTTCAGTCAAAATCACATAACTCAGAAAGCCTTCTCCTAATTAGAACTAACATTGTCTGTAAGATAGTTTTCAAATCCTAATCATGTTTATTTTCTGGACATATGGTTCTATGTCTCGAGAATTGTATACCAAAGTACTTTAAAAACATTTTAAATACCTTAGAACACTTTGGTATTGTCCCAAGAACATTTAGACAAATCAAAACACAATTAAAACATGTTTTTGTGTATATTGCAAGTATTTTAAAATATTTGATACAATTTTCAACTATATTTTCACCAAATGATTTAGGAAATATAATACATATAAAATTTGGTTTGAATGTTGTTATATCAAAGCTAACAAAATATAAGGGATTAACTTGGAAAAAAATGTTCAAGCCCCAATTTGAGAACAATTGTTAAGTTCAGAGACTAACTTGGACAAAAAATAGTTCAAGCCCCTAGGCAGGAACACTTGTCAAGTTTAGGCCCCAAATAGTGCGTTAACCTTATTATACAAGTATGGAATCAGTTTATCATGACAAAGAATAATTTATAAAAAAAATTAAAATTGAAATTAGAAATATGAGTAAAACTCTAGTTATGGCCTATTGTCGGGTATTCTCCTTTATAAGTAAAAAAAAAAAAAAAAAAAAAAAAAAAAAAACTTCCTTTCTCTTTACTCAAAACAAGTCTTAAAATGAACTTCAAGTTATAGCCTATTGTCTGGTATTCTCTTTTCCAAGAAATAGCTTTGGTTAAATTTGCTTGGTTAAATTCAATTAGTATTATGTATTATTCATTGTAGATTTAATTAATATTTTTTAATTGGATTATTCTAAATTCTTATATATATATTTTTTTAATTTTAAAAAATCAATCTACTCTAATATGATCAATTTCAATGAAAAATCTAATCAATACATCACATAACAAGTGGCAGATCAAGGGGCAAGGTCTCGATCCTCTCTAAAATAAAAATATTTTTATTTATAAAATTTTAAATTAATAATGATAAAATTACACTTTAACTTTAAAAATAATAATAATTTAATTTAATTCTTTAAAAATTATAAAAATATAAACTAGTAAAAATATATAATTTAATCGGTCTAAAAATAATTTTTCGGATCCGCCGGTGTCACATGACGAATGAATTGATAAAAACTCACCTATATGTCCACCCGTAACAGTTACAATAGATGAAACTTATACTCGAGATGTCATCATCAACCATGCCAATCCCTCGTTGTTGGCTTTTAATTTTAAAATATGCAATGGCTTTAAATGGTCAATAACCTGATTCTACCTACACAGACCTGCTTTTAAACATCCAAAATATCTTTGCTCTCGTCTCAAACCCTCCAAAACTCCAACCTTTCTTGCTTTTTCACGGTTGCAACAAAAAAAAAAAAGCTTCAGCTTTTCAACAAATTCTCCAATGTTTCCAAGTTTCCAACAACTATTTCGCAAATGCTGTATAAACTGTTGCTACTTCTTTACTTGTTTTAGATTTTCTCTTGCTCGTGTGCAATTGTGGTAGAATTTGTAGGATTTTTTAGCTAACAATTTGTGGTTTTCATGCTTTATTATAGGTGAGTTGTTAAACTTAGAGACTGTGTGGGCATTAAGAAAATTGGGAAATGAAATTTGGATGTGGTTATAATTTTGAGTTATGGCATGAGTATCTCTGTTAGACAATCTTGAAATTATATTTCTGTGGGTTAAATTGTTTATCACAGTTTCATACAAATTACGCTTGAGATTTCCTACTCAAATTTCTCTATTGTGGATTTTGTTTGTGCTAGAAAATTTTAGGATTTTAGAAATTAAATATTGACCATATGGCTAATATTAGCTGATAGTGATGAGTTGGTTGAGATTTCATTTCATAATTCTAAAAGTATAATGCATAGTGAGAAATGGAGCATTTACTGCATTCTTGGTTAGTAGTTCAAGAGTAACTTTGTTGATTGCTTTGTGATATTTGGGGAACATATAATTCTTGTGTCTCTTGAGTGTGTTTTAATTGTGCGAAAATTTTCATCATTGTTGGTTGTGACTTGTGAGTAGAAGATTATGGCACCCAAAAGTTGAAAGATGGTGGCTTTGAGTTCTCAACCATTTAACAACTCAAAAGTTTGTTTTAGACACTAAGGAATGGTATGACCATTTCCTTCTTAAGAAAAATCTGGTTCCCTATCGTGGATTTGTGCAAAATAGTATGGAGTTAACTGAGATTTAATGCACACATTAAGAATCGCAATTGGGAAGTGTTTTTGCACATCCCCAAGCGGCGGTCCTCCAGGTCGTACAGGAATTTTATGCTATTTTACTAGATTCAGGTGGAAAATCTGTGTTTGTCGAAGGGAAGCAAGTTCCCTTTGACGCTGCACTAAACTCTTGCCCACCCTAAAACATGACTGCCACGATTACATTCTCATTGAGGTTTCGGGAAGGATTTCTGTTGGGAACCTTGTGGCAAGCATTGTGGTGCTGCTAGTGTTTAGCTATCTGTGCAATGTGATTTTAGTTTCCATCCTAAATGTGTTAAACCATCTTCAGCTAAACATAGATATCACAGACATCTGCTTATCTGTATGGAATCGATTAAAGAAGACAATTTTGGAGAATATCATTGTAATGTTTGTGAGAACGAAAGGAATCCAAAGCATCTTGTGTATTATTGTCTAAGTTGGAGGCATATGGCTCATGTTGAATGTGCACTTGCTGATGTAATAATTCCTTTTCACCCTTCAATTTAATTTTTGCAATCGAAGGGCAAATTATAAGATTTACTAATGTCTTTGCTATTTTTAAAATTTTTTTTTAACCTTTTGCTGTCTTTAATTTTTTCCAAAAATAAATAAAGTAAATAGAAAAATTATCAACAAAATTTGTCAAGCTCTTTGCTTTGATCAGTCTAGATGTATTAATGATTAATATTTGTTTGATCTATAGGATAAAATTCATCCGGAAAGGTCTCATCCTTATTTCCCCTGTCCATAGAAAACAAAGCTTTGGCATTTGAACGAAATGGAGCAGAATGAAGGGACCAATGTAATCCGCACTTTGGTTTGCAACTATATTTTGAATATATTAACTTACTTTTATTCAAACTAGCCAAAGTTTAGATACTTCCTCAATTAAATTATAGTATACAACTTGATTTAGATTCAACTTTCGTTTGCTATTTGTAATGAGATTGATATGTTAGAATATAAGTTGCTTTACCTATGCAAATTATAGTATATAACTTTGATTCATTTTTGTTTCTTTGTAAATGCAGATTCAACCTATCAACCACAATCATCGGATGTATGAGGTAACTAAAGTGTTAAAAGGAAAAGGAAAAAAATATTGCAACGGTTGTCGTCTGGTACTTAGTGGTCCTAGCTACCGCTGTGAAATGTGTTTTGACCTTCTTAAATCTGCAGGACAAAAAGAGTTTTACCTACATAAACGATGCGCTAACTTGCCAAATAAGATACAACACCCATCCCATTCTATCCATCCTCTTAACCTCTATACTTCACATCACCCTCAGATTGGTCGAACCATTTCATGTGATGAGTGTAGAGACATTTGTCTTGGCTTCATATATCTTTGCGAGCAGTGTGATTTCAAGCTTGATGTGAAATGCGCTGCTCTAAGAACTCATAAAACTGCGGTTTCGCAAGAAAAAGAGATGGCTAGAGTAACCGAGTCACAGCATTTCAACCACCACCATAAGCTTGTGCTTGGCTATTGTAATGACCCTATAGATGAAACCAAATGCACAATTTGTGAATTGCCAATCATAGGTCCAGCCTATTTTTGCCGTGAGTACAACTGTGATTATATTCTTCACGAATCTTGCCTTAGGTTACCACAAAAGATAGAAGTGCCGTTTCAATTGAATGAAGTCCCATTTCAAATGCATCAAATCCCATTTCATCGGGAACATGTGTTTGTTAGTTGCGTCTTCCCCCATGAAGATTCAAAGCCACAGTGTTGTGCTTGCCCTTTTGTGTTAAAGTCACTCATGTTTGCATATAATTGTGAACATTGTCCCATCAACCTCTGAAAAGTGAGGCCCACGGTCACATGCATGACCTTTACTATTTTTGAACAAATTTTCAGTTACTCATTGCCAAGTATCCGCCACCGGCAGCAAGTTTTCTTTGTGTTGAATGTGGAAAACGTATTAAAAGAGAACCCTTTTATCGTTGTCCACAATGTCGTTTCAATTTTCATGTGAAATGTGTTCCCATTCCTGGTATGGTTAAATCCACATATCATGATCATGTTTTCACTCTGAAAGGTTTTTTTGTTGAAGATGATTCTAGAGATCATCGTTGTGAATTTTGTGAGGAAGATAGAAATCCAAATGACCACGCATATTATTGTGAAGAATGTAACGGTCTAGTGATCGCTCATGTAGAATGCGAATTTGCTGGAGTAAGTCAATTACATCTATAACCTTTTAAATCTAAAGATAAAATACTTTTTGCTCCGGAAAATCTCTAGCATGATATGCTTGTTGTCAGGCAGTGGACGCACTATTTTAAATTCGACCTTTGGGGCGAAAAGAGTCGCTTATCCTTCATGAAATGCAGGGAAGATCTGAAGATTTTAACCCAGCTATAATTGATAAGTAGTAAGAGCCTTGGTGCTAATTAATTTGAAAGGTTGGTGATTATTTTTGTTGTGTGGAATTGGGAATCTAGATATTGCTTTCGATTTCTAAGTTAAAAGTTCATCCATGACTCTTTGCTTATTAACAATTTCTTGCTAGGGTCCTTGTTTTTGTGAGATAATAGTTCTTATGACACTTGTTATCACCGGCCCAAAACCCAAATGGGTTTGGATCGGATTACATCGAGCTTGCAGGCTGAGTTCGTGGACCAAGCTCGTTCGCATAATAACGAGTGCTCGCAGGAGGGTACCTATATTCTCTTATTATAAACACGTGTTAAGTTTAGAATAAGATACGTGTTTATATGTATGGAACTCACTTAGTATGTCATATCAGTAAATAGTACCAATATAATATAAATAGATAAACACCATTATCTAAAAGAGACAGAGAAAAACACTCAATAATAATATATAAGTATTGTTAACAGTTTTCAACTAAAATTAACTAATATAATGTATATATACATATTAAATTCTAAGATAATTCTTGTAGTTATCGATTTATGCAAATTTAATCTTTATTTTTATTAGTTCAAAATTGGTCCTTCTACTTTTGAAATGGTTCACTTTCAGTCAGTTGAGTAAAAAAATTAAGCATAATCATAAACTTACCTCTCAAACCTTTGTAATTTTGGAAAATTTGACCCCTACTATTTTTTCCACATACTCATATTCATTCCCTTTCCCATCATTTTGAGGTGAGATGCCCATGCCCAGGGCTGGCTTTCCTGATTTGTTCTTCTCCAAACATCATCTTCTTTTAAACGATTATTTTATTAAAAAATATTGACTAGAGGGGATCATGGGCTGGTTGAGCCCAAGCAAACATTTAGGTTCGTTTGCTAAGTTTGGGCCTGGCCAATTCGAAAAATAAGACTAAAAATTTACTTAAGCCTAGCCTGGATAAAATGTTAAAATTCGAACTTGACGCCCATATTAATTTTTTTTTATATTATGTTATTTTTTTACATATTTTTTTAAATATATATAATACATCAAAAATAGAGGTGTTCATGGGCCGGGTCGGGCCGGGTTTGGGTTGGGCTCAACTAAAAAATCATACCCATTTATTGGGCTCGGGTCGGGCTCAAAAAATGGGCTTAAAATTTTGCCCAAGCCCGACCCTGATAAAAATACTAAAACTGTGTCCCAAATTTCTACTGCTCAGATTATTTTTTTTTATATTATATTATTATTATTTTTAAATATATATAATATATCAAAAATACTAAAAATATCAAAATAAATATTTTCCAACAAATTGAAAATAAATTTTGAAAAATATGTAGACTTAAATAACACTAAGATAAATGCAACTTAACAAGCAATTACTTCTAAAATAATAAAAAAATTAACAAATGCCTTTAAAATAATAAGAAAATTAACAATAAAATAAATTTTATACAATATCCAAACAATAACAACAAAATAATAGCAACATAATAGTAAAATGGTAGCAAAATATGGAGAAAACAACAAGAAAATAACATTCAAAAATAAAAAAAAAATATGCAGATTTTTTTGTCCTTTAGTGAATTCGGGCAGGGCCAGGCCGGGCTCGGGCTAAAAATATCTTACCCGAGACTCGGCCCATTTTTTAAACGGGCCTTATTTTTTTTGTCCAAGCCCATTTTTTGGGCCTATATTTTTGCCCAAACCCTCCCACATTTCGGGTGGGCCTTCGGGTCGGGCCGGGTAGCTTGACCCATGCACACCTCTAATAAAAAATACTAAAAATATTAAAATAAATATTTTCGAATAAATTGAAAATAAATTTTAAAAAATTATGTATACTTAAATAATACTTAAATAGATACAACTTAACAAGAAAATGTCTCTAAAATAATAACAAAATTAACAATAAAACAAGTGTTACACAATATCCAAATAATAACAACAAAATAGTAACAACATAATAGTGAAATGATAGCAAAATAGGGAAAAAAACAATAAAAAAAATATCATTAAAATAACAAAAAAATAGCACTGGTCCGTTTTTAAAACGGGCCTTATTTTTTGTCCAAACTAATTTTTCAAGTTTATATTTTTACCCAAACCCTCTCATATTTCGAGCAGACCTTCGAGTCGGATCAGATGACTCATATAGACTAATAAGTGATAATTTCAACCTAACACATTCACCTACAACATTAGAGGCATGATCAAATCATGTGAAATTTAAAAAAAAAAATGCTATTGCAAACAAATTCATATTCCTAATTATCATAAATTAAGAAAGAAAAAAAAAGGAAAACAAAAATTCTTTTAAAGGCTCTGTGTCTTTTTTCTCTTATAGATGATACGATTATTGATATTTTTATATCATTATAGATAAATATTTTTTTATTTTTTTATTTTTAAATTATTTAACGATGTGGCATATAAAATAAAATAATATTATGTTAGAAATGAAATATAGGTGAACTATCATGTAAGTTGTCATATTAGTATTTGGTGTAATTTCTAATGATCTTGTTGAATTATAACAAAAATTTATCCAATTTGACAAAAAATAAAGGTTGAGATTAAAGCAAAGGCAAAAAGGATAAGGATTAAATTGAAAAATAACTGTAAAAGTTGAGAATTAAATTTATAATTGTAATTATTATTTACCTAGAAAACTAAAAATGAACAATTGAAAAAATAAAGAGATTAGTTTTAAGCTTTAAAATTGAGAGTTTTAATGAGAGCTCAAGTTTAAAAATAAGACCGTCTTGATAATGGACTAAGATGAAGTCATATGATGAAATTGTGATCGAAAGTGAATAAAAGATCCCATAATTCACTTTTCCTATATTTTATGTTAGGTGGAAGTGCTATTGTCAAATTTATTAAGAAAGTAGAGTTCTGGACTCAAAGTTAAATACAAAATGTATATAAACCATCACTTGTATGGTATTGATTTCTTGATAAAGAGAGAGTAATATCATAGCATGTGTTTCATACCACATGTGCATTATACGTATACAGCCAACATGAGTAATTGAAAAATTGATCTTTGCATAAGACCCATGAAATCAAATAGGATCTATATTTTGTACCCCTACGACATTTGACTGATCTTAAAGTTTTAGTTTAATGTAAATTATTTTAGAATGTTACTAATGATCATGAATGATTTGATCTAACAAGACATATCTATAGTGCAGTTTAATTGAAATGAAGAGATTGAAGAAAAAGGAAAGATCAATTTAGTGTTGCATTCAATTGTATTTACTGGTCGACCATTGTATTTTATATTGTAGATACAATTGTGAAAACAAAAAAAAAAATATATTATTGATATAAAAGGATATCATTAAAAACTTGGAATGTGACTAAATGAATTTAGAATGGTGCATGCTTACTCAACTTAATCAACAAATTTTGGGCGCAATGGTAATGCACATTCTCATGCCGCTTTATCAGTTTAAAATCGCATATTAGAAGATATTCTACCTTAATGAAATTAATGACACTCATATATAAAGAAAAATAAATTTTTTTAGACAATGGAGATCTATATTATGAAAATTTTAAGTTGTAAAATTGTAAATTGTAGACAATTTTCATCATGTGATCTTGTCTCTGAGAAATAAATCAAGACCAGTGTTATATCAAACGATTATGTAAATTCACTAAATTTTAAATCCGTATTTATTTTTGAGTAATAATTTTCATATACAATATCATATTCATGGATACTTTTACTAGATTTATTTTTGTATCTCGTAAATCATGGAGAAGTTAACCATTTATGCTATTACTGGTGTTACTGTTACCATAAGTTTTTGTTTACAGAGAAAATCAAGTAAGTTTATGTTTTTCAATGAAATCTAAAACTGAATGTAGGAGAACAAAATGCAGTCTCATTCTTCTTTATATAACATACTATCTTTTGATTATGATTTGTAATTTTATCCTTACCTATAACTCCATTTAAATAGAGGTTTATATTTGTGATAGAAGGCCGTATTAGTCTTGCTACTGTGCTTACCAACTTGCTTAGAAATTCAAGAAATTGCAGCATTGATAATTCAAGACTAGATTAGAATTTAAACCTTTTTAGGGGACAGCAATGGTGGGGCAAGGACAAGACTTCTATACGTGTTTGCTACTCATGCTTGACTAACTGAAAGAAGTAATCCACTTCCACAGGGAGAAGACTCTTAATGCTAGGCTGTTATTAGTTTGAACTTTCAACCTGTGGAATTAAAGTACATGCATATGGTTATATTTGCTACTTAATGGTGCAAGTTTCTAGACTTCTTTCTTGTCTACACACAGTGGAGAGTCCTCAGCTTCGGCTATGTCTAAGAAGAACCAAAACATGGCCAGAAGCCGAATGCCCTCTATGTTTGTTATGTTGTTGTCTTTCTGCAGTTTCTTATTTATAACACATAATAATAGTTTGGTGGCTATCTCTGTTGAGGTAGCATCTTCTTATGAGCCCACAGATATCTTAATCCTAGATTGTTCCTCATCTGATATACCATTCCTTATAGAAAGAGATGATATCGGTTCCTTTCACGTTCCTAGAACTAATTTCTCTGTCGTCTCGAAATATTATGCCTTGGCACCTGTTTATCGTCAAAAACCGCAACTTTGCATCCACAAAAAACCATTTACATATACCTTTCTTGTATCTTCAGGTCCCAAGTTCATTCGACTTCATTTCAGTCCATTCTCATTTTCAGGCTTTCATATGTCCAAAGCATTGTTCTCTGTCAGTGCTGCTCACTTCATTCTTCTCAAAACATCCAATGCTTCATATTCTAAACTTCAGTTACATGATAGTTACACTGTGAAGGAATTTTGTATCGATGTCGATGATGGGGTGCTAAATGTAACATTCACTCCATCACCGGATGTTTCTGATGCATTCGCATTTGTGAACAAGATTGAGGTTATCTCGATGCCTTCAAATCTTTACATCCAAGAAGCTGTTTCGCTGCCCTTGATTGGACAAGCTTCTTCGTATTATATCAAGAATTCGATAGCCCTTGAGATGATGCACCGATTGAACATAGGTGGAGAGTTCATTCCTGCACTGGAAGATACTGGCATGTTTCGCGAATGGATACCCGATGCAAGTTTTTTGACGACTGATGGAAGTAACTCGGGTATCGTCATCTCAGATGTTCAAATAAAGCAAAGTTCCAGAATACCAGCATATGTTGGTCCTAAGCAAGTTTATGCTACCGCCAGGACAGTCTTTGCTGATGGAAGTAATCAAAGTAGAGCTACATGGTTACTGCCTGTTGACTCTGGTTTCTATTACCTTGTTAGACTCCATTTTTGTGAGATCTCAAATGAGGCTAAGGGTGTTGGTTACAGAGTTTTCCATGTCTATATTAAGGATCAAACTGCTGAAGATCAGGCAGATATATTTCTCTGGAGCCATGGCGCAGGTATTCCGGTTTATAGAGATTACATAGTAAATTTTTCAGAACATACCAAAAGGAGAAAAAATCTGTCACTTTTAATACGTAATGGAAATGGTTCAATCAGGACATTCAAGCCAGCGATCTTAAACGGGTTAGAAATTTTCAAGTTGTCCGATTCCAACAACAGTCTTGCCGGACCATTTTCATTTGGAATGGGAAAGTACTCAAATCCATGGAGAAAAGAAGGTGCAAGTTATAAAGCTTTCAAAATTTGCGTCCAAATCATGAGTTGCATTCTTTTATTATTTTGTCTACCTACTCTTTGGCAAATAGTAGCTGCAATTGGTTGGCAAGGGCAGAGAAAAGCTTTCATGAAGTCTCAATCATCTGACCATTGCCAGAACTTTACATTTGATGAGGTAAAGGTAGCCACCAACAACTTCTCTGATGCTTTACTTCTTGGAGCTGGAGGTTATGGGAAAGTTTACAAGGGATCCATTAATGGTGGCACCAATCTTGTTGCAATAAAACGAGCCAATCCATGTTCTCACCAAGGACTAAATGAGTTCCAGACAGAAATTTTTCTGCTATCACAGCTCCGTCATAGCCACATAGTCTCTTTGATCGGATGCTGCAAGGAAAGAAAAGAAATGATACTCGTTTACGATTATATGGCAAACGGCACCTTACGTGATCATCTATACAAGATGAAGAAGCCTCCACTTTCCTGGACGCGAAGGCTCACAATCTGTATTGGTGCAGCTCGAGGGTTGCATTATCTTCATACAGGTTCGAAGCATAGCATTATACACCGAGATGTGAAGAGTACTAATATCCTGTTAGATCAGAATTGGGTGGCCAAGATTTCAGATTTTGGACTATCAAAAATTGGCCCCAACATGCTAACCCAGTCGAACACGCATGTTACTACACTGGTGAAGGGAAGCTTTGGGTACTTGGATCCAGAGTATTACAAGCGTCAGAAATTAACTGAGAAATCAGATGTGTACTCCTTTGGGGTAGTGTTGTTTGAGGTATTGTGTGCCAGACCTGCTGTTCTACAACTGACAGAAAACATGGAGGAAGAGCAGGAGAAGGTAAATTTGGCTGAGTGGGTCATGCATTGTTACCAATCAGGGAGGGTTGATCAAATCATTGACCCGTATCTACAAGGAAAAATAGATCCAACAAGTCTGAGAACATTCACAGACATAGCAAGGAAATGTTTGGGTGAGAAGGGCAGTGAAAGGCCAACGCTGGGTGAGGTGTTGTGGAATTTGGAGCAGGCATGGCTGCAGCAGCAGGAGAGTGATTGTTTCCAAAATGATGGCAACTACGGTGTAGCTGACAGGACAACAGCTAATGGGTTATCTGTAATCGTAGACGTTGATGGAGTACCTATGCATGGTGCTTCAGATCCCACCCCAGGAGTAGAGTTCTCCGAGATCATAGCCCCAATCGGGCGCTGAAGAATCCCAAGTTTTCGGCAGTAAGGTCTGATTTGTCTTCCTAGTCCTAGGGCTTGATTAGTAAACTAATGGCTTTTAGATTCAGTGGAACTTCAATTACAAGTGACAATTCAACAGAGAAGGCTAGTGAATGCATTGATACTTAATATTTAAAAAATTAAAATTTAAAAATTTTATGAAAGAATAAATTATTTAAAATTTTATGAATGGATAAATAATATTTGATCCTTAAAATTATAACAATCAAAATATTTAAAATATTAATCTTTAATATTTTAAAATTTTATGAAAGGACAAATAACATTTTATTCTTAAATTTAAACAGTTAAAATATTATTTATCCTTAAAAAAAAAATTCTCTTATCGCAAGTGAAATTAGTTGTTTATTTAAATCCATCTGTATCCAGAATTTCTCATTTGTATTATTCACCACTCATCATTCTTTTAATCATTAGTTAATAAGTAAGCAGCTTCCTTAGATAAATAATATAAATTTGACCACTAATGTTTATACGTTTTATCAAAATGATCTTAATTGTATTTTTGAGTTTTTTTTTTTACCATTAACCTTTATTATTTTTTTCAATATGTTTTTTTAACAAATTTAATGAATAAATTCAAGGTTTCAATGTTTCTTTTCTTTTAAAAGGGTTCAATCTTTTATATGTTTGTTTACTGAGAAATTAACAAAGGTTGATGGCCAAAAAAGGCTAAAAAATACAATTAGGGTCATTTTGACAAAACATGCAAACGTTAGTGGTCAAATTTGTTATTAAGGCTTTTTAATTTTATGAAAGAAGAAATAATATTTATCCTTAAATTTATAACAGTCAAAATATTATTTATCCTTAATAATTTTATGAAAGGATAAATGTAACATCTCAAATTTTGGGGTTAAAATTTTTTGGGTTTTATGGTTAGGGTCAAAGAGAGGTGTGCTATTGTGTTTAGTCGCATGTTTAAGTATCAAAATAGGCTTGTTGGTCTAGTGGTTGAGTGATTGTTAATGAACCTCAAAGTTTTGGGTTTGAGTTTTTGTGTGGGCGTTTGGAAAAACATTTTATTACATTTTGTTTTAAGATAATAATTTCTACTTATTTTTTTTTGTATTTTATTTATTTATTTCTATTTTATTTATTTTTATTTATTTTCTGGACATTCCTTTTTGGGTTCCTTTTCTTTTGCTGCTTTTCTTTTTTGTTTTTGTTCTTCATTAATTTTGAACGGTTTAAGTAAGGGATCTGGAGAACTTCGATTTCTTGGTTTGTGAGTAGGATTCTAGACATCTTGGATCGCAAAACAGGTGTGAGATTCGAATCTTATCTATTTTGTTTTGCGAATGATTGTTTCGACATTTCTTGAGTATGCTCTAAACTGTCGATTTTGGGTAGTAGTTGTTGAAAAAGTATGGGGAATACAACATATCTCGATATACTCTTGTCATTGCGTAGGTTAGGGGTTGTTCCAATGGTTAAAACGACGGTTTTTGGCTGGTTCTGAAGTGGTTTCGTGACCACATGGGTCTCCACACGGGCGTGTGCCAGTTCATACAGTCGTGTGCTTTTAGGAATTAGGGTTTTTCGGCAAGTTTTGGTGCCATACGGCCTGGCCACACAGTTGTGTAGCCGATTTGGGGTTTTTGTCAATTTACACATGGCTGTGTCCCCTAGGAACACGGGCGTGTGTGTTTGGGAATTAGGGTTTGAGTGATTTGGTGCCACACGGCCTGACCACACGAGCGTATGGCCAATTTAGGGATCCCACACGGGCGTGTGTTTTGAACACACAGTCGTGTCTAGTGGGTACACGGGCATGTGAGACCCTCACACAGTCATGTCTGGTGGGCACACGGGCATGTGAGACCCTCACACGGCCGTGTCTGCCCTGTTCTTTATTTTAGCTCAATTGGATAGAGAGTTACACGGCCTGTTCCCACGGCCATGTCCTTGGTTCATACGGGCATGTATGTTTGGGAATTAGGGTTTGAGTGATTTGGTGCCATACGACCTGACCATACGGGCGTATGGTCAATTTAGGGATTTAAAGATCCCACACGGGCTTGTGTTTTGGACACACGGTCGTGTCTGGTAGGTGCACGGACATGTGAGACCCTCACATGGCCATGTGTGGTGGGCACACGGGCATGTGAGATCCTCACATTGGCGTGTCTGCCCTGTTCTTTATTTTAGCTCAACTGGACAGAGAGTTACACGGCCTGTTCCCACCGCCATGTTCTTGGTTCACAAGGACGTGTGCCTCAGTCACACGGCCGTGTGCTTCCTTTCACACGGGTGTGTGCCTCAGCCATACGGCCATGTGCCCCTCTTCACACTAGCTTTTGACCTCTCACACGGCTAGAGCACACGGACGTATGGTTCTAAGGCACTTCATTTGGTTTTGTGTGTGTTTCTAATATGAAAATGTGTCTATGTGCTTCAACCCTTGGCTAAGCCTTAGTAAGGGTGGGTAAGACTTTAATTTGGGCTACGACTTATATGATATTTGAATTTGTTGTGTGAGATGTCTGACTCTGAACCCTGTTAGCTGGATGTGTGTGTGTGTGCATATCTGTTTCTTTTTTACTATCTATGGATGAGCTCATTGTTTTCTGCGATATTGTACACGTACATACACTTGCATAAAGTAAATGGGTTTACGAAGAGAAGGGAGTCTGATTCTGATCTGATATGGCAATTCTACTACAATTTACTCCTACAGCGATGTGCGTCAGCTTTGCTGCATACTATTATCTGATCTAGCAGTTTAAACTGTAACATATCTGTACAGCAGATTATCGCATTGCACTGTATAGCATGTGTGCCAGCTCTACTCCGTATTAATATCTGTGTGGCTCAGTCAACGTATATGGTGTGTAGGGTTGGATGAGCCTTCGAGGTCTTATGTGGTGTGTTTTGGTTGGATGAGCTTAAGCAGCTCTTATAGGGTGTGATCGGGGGACGGAGAGGTGTGTTGGCTGGATGGTTGTGTTTTACCACATGACTGCATTTCATCCACATCTGTCTATGAGTTCTGACTATAAGATTAGTTGTTTGTATTTGGTTTGTCTGAACAACACTTGTGTTGGGTTTTCTGTGTGAACTTGGTGTGCTCTAACTGTTACGTTCTGTTGGGGTTTTAGTTCCAAGTATGTTTTCTGACTCTGTGAGTATTTGAAAATCTGCTGCGCTACTGGTTTGAATTCCGTAATTCTGTCTCTTGCCTTGTTTCGAACTCATACTGAGCTTGTGTAGCTCACCCCTTTAGTGTTTCCCCTTACAGGTTTTTTTACTGAAATTTTATCGCTGGACTCGGTATGCGGAGGTTTCAGATAGTCTCGGTGAAAAGTAGACTTTCAGCTTTTATTTTTGGTTTCTGTTTGTTATTCGATTTTTGAACTGTAAGGTTTTATAAAACTGTGGTACAAGCTCCGTTTTAAATTTTATTCATTCATTTGATTCCGTTTATATATATTAAATTTAATTGTAATTTTACTGACTGAATTTTAAATAATTAAATGTTTCGGTTCGACGTGATAACTTGTTTTGTAAAAACCTACGATCACTTCGGTGATGAATGTAACATCCCGGATCCGGTTTAAACTTCTAGGCCGGGTGTAGGGTGTTACAATAAATAACATTTATCCTTAAATTTATACGAGTCAAAATATTTAAAATATTATTTATCCTTAATATTTAAGCAATTAAAATTTTATGAAAGAATAAATAATATTTTTTTAAAATTTTATGAAAGGATAAATAATATTTGATTTTTAAATTTAAACAGTTAAAATATTTAAAATATTATTTATCCTTAAAATTTATTTATTTTTCTCATATCGCAAGTGAAATTAGTCGCTTATATAAATCTATTCGTATCCAGAATTTCTCATTTGTATTATTTACATTTCATCATTCTTTTACTCATTAGCTAGTAGCTCCCTTGGATAAATATATATATATATATATATATTAAGAAATTTTATGAAAGGAAAAATAATATTTATCCTTAAATTTAAAACATTCAAAATATTTAAAATATTATTTATCCTTAAAGTTTAATTCGCTTTTTGCCTGAAATTAATTACTATGTAAATCCATCTGTATCCGAAATTTTCTCATTTGTATCATTCATAATTCATTATTCTTTTTAAATAGTGAAATTAATTGTCAGTTCATCATTACTTACTAAATAAAACATTTTAGCTTCCTTGGATAAATAATATATATTTTTTTAAAAATTTTATTCTTAAATTAAAACAGTTCAAATTTATTTATTTATTTATTCTTGGCTCTTTCTATATTATTCACAATTCATCTCTTCAGTTTAACATGAGTAGCAAGTACATAGCAGTTGCAAAATGTTGAAGTAGTTAGCTTAACCGGTTATGATTCTGTTACAGTTAGTTACAGTTTCTTGTACCTCTGTTGCTTCTGTTATCTCAGTGTATAAATGCAGACCTGATGTATTGACCAAATTATGAATGAATTCTATATTTTCTCTCATTTTCTAATAATAATCATTTTAGCTTCCTTGACTCTCCTTTGAGTGTTTCAGGTTGATTTAGCAAAACTTGAAAGCCAATCACCGTCAAATGTCGATTCCCTGAAGGAGAAGAAACAGCTACTGGGTTCTTTATTATCATCCTTTATCACTTTCTCGAGGAAATCTTCAAAAGCAAAAGGTTCTTGAAATATTGATGGAGTCTTCCAGAAATGCCATTGAGGCATCATCCCCTGCTACCTCTCCTCCGGAAAAAGAAACGACTCCTGCTACCTCTCCTCCGGAAAAAGAAACGACTCCTTCTACCTCTCCTCTGGAAAAAGTAACGACTACTGCTACTGCTACCTCTCCTCCGGAAAAAGTAACGACTCCTGCTACTGCCACCTCTCCTCCGGCAAAAGAAATGACTCCTGCTACCTCTCCTTCGGAAAAAGTAACGACTTCTGAAAAAGTAAACAAGTTGGCTTGTATATTTTCCTTTTTTATTTTCCCCAAACATCTATACCTAAAAGTATAGAAATGAATAAACACATTATTGGTAAAACCTTTGTTTTTATTGTAGAAATCTCCGGTTTCCGAATTTCTCAATGGTCTCTCTCCTATAATGCCATCCAGAGCGAGAGCATCACTGCGTAATCAAAGGCTTTCTGAGTTCAGTTTTACATCGATTTCTTCATTGGTTAACTCACCACCTCTAAATGTACACCAACGACCAATATGCTTAAGCTTCGTTGAAAGGTGTTTTTTTTTTCACTGATAATATTTTTGGAAGTCAACTAATCACTTTGCTCATAACTAAAGATTGTTTTCTCTATGCTGATAGAGATGAAATTGGTGGGTCAAGTTCAAATGGTCACAACCAAGACGATTCTATGATAAAAAATGGTGAATACTGGGCTCCACATGATGAAACACGTGGTGCTTGTTTCAATGCTTCACAAGTGACGACTGAAAAAACAAAGGATAACGCAAATGATGGCGTGGTTGAGATTTCCGGTGATGAAAGGTGGCGTAGGATGTTGGATTTTTCAAATGGTCACAACCAAGGCGATTCTATGATAAAAAATGGTGAATACTGGGCTCCACATGATGAAACACGTGGTGCTTGTTTCAATGCTTCAGAAGTGACGACTGAAAAAACTAAGGATAACGCAAATGATGGCGTGGTTGAGATTTCCGGTGATGAAAGGTGGCGTAGGATGTTGGATTTTTCATCTAAAAACATCTCGGAACATGTTGAATCTGATGAATTTTTGGAACATGTGAGTCAAGGTTTCGATTCTCAGCCCACTTTCCTTGGTGGAAACCAGGGCATGTCGATTCCGCTCCCATCTTATATTCTACCATTAAACCATCATCCTTTCATTTCACCAGCTGGGGGAGTCGTACCATTAAACCATCATCCCTTGATTTCACCAGCTGGGAGAGTCAGTGATCATGTTGATAGTGATCACCATGGAGGTCGTGTACCAGAAAAAATGGAGGATTCTCAGGAAATGTCATTTCTTCACCTGCTTAGAAGTAAAAAATTTGCTGACAGGTTTGACCAACAATCCAAATCCCAAGTTAGCTCAAAAGGGGAGAGGCAAGTTTACATAATATTTTTTAAGGGGAGAGGCAAGTTTACATAATATTTTTTACTTGAATGATTTTCACAGTGCTTTTTAGCTGTGGGATTTGTTGAATTCAGGAATAGAGAAACATTCCCAGTGAAGATTCAAGCCTGGAAACACTGCAATTGCATAAGATCCAGATGTGTGAAACTGTAAGTTCACATGCTAGATAGAACATTTCACTTGAGTACCATGTTACTAGGACTCAGTTTAAGCATATACCCAAGATCGGTATGTTTAGTTTTCTTCATGTATTTAGAAGAAGTTTGGAACATCATACCCCCAACGTCCAGAGGGTGCTGAAAAAAGAAAAGAGTTTAGAGGACATCTGTTGAGTTTTGTTGTTTATTGTGATTGGCAGATATTGTGAGTGCTTTGCAGCAGGAATTTACTGCGAGAATTGTGCATGCCAGAACTGTTTGAACAATCCAGATTATGACGATACTGTTCTTGATACTCGACAACAAATTGAATTGCGTAACCCTCTTGCATTTGCTTCACCTGTTGTTTTCCCATCCAATGATTCTCCTAATGTTACTGTAATTATAACTTCTATAATCTTACACCTTTTTCCCTTTAAATTTGTGAAATCCCGTCAGTGTTTGACATGAGAAACTATGCGCCAGGGTCATGGAAACTTGATGAACGCTGGATCACCCAGGCACAGAAGGGGATGCAAATGCAAGAGGACAAAATGCCTAAAAAAGTACTGCGATTGCTATCGAGTATGTTTTAACTTTGTAGCTCCATGTTACTTATGTTGCTCCCAATTTCTCTTCTTTTCAAGTACTTATATTCGAGATCCAAGTGTAATATACACCTTGACATAGATATGTTATATGACTCTCTAAGTATATGAAAAAGAACTCTTTAAAATATTGAACAAATCGGTGTTAGACATAAAATCGACAACGCTCGAGTTTGTGTTAAATAAATGATTGTAATTACCTCTAATCAATCCGACTGCACAAATATTCTTCATTTATTTTTAGGCTGAAGTCGGATGCTCTGCCATATGCAACTGTGACGATTGTGACAATTCTTTTGGCAAGAAGCCAGGTAATTTTTAAACTTGAAAATGATTGAACATATCTATAATGGACACATTTCTGGATCCTAGGGTTGAAACCAGAAATTTTTTTGAGATGGAGATTTATTCACATTTTTGTTTGAGCTAAAATGTAATTTCATAATTACATTAGTTTATATGCTTAAATCAAAATTTCATTATTTTGAGTGTCAAACTATAATTTGGCCATGCATTAACATATAATTTTATAGATTTTGGGATCTAAAAAATAATTATTCCATTTTTGTGGGTCGGGGGAGCAGTGCCCCTGCCTCCCCTTCCTTCTCTCGTGCTGAATCCGATGCTCACACCCGATCATTAGTAACAAGGACCATTAAGTACTTATTTTTCCTGATTTGAATGATGAATGCTTAAACCCTTGCTGTGATGCTTACATACAAGTATTATATACCCAATTATTAGTGACTAACTAACTTCACCAGGGAGATACAAAATCAATGTTCCGCTCTCATGAGATGTTGAATACAACGCAAGTTATGTCTGACAGCACCTGGGTCGGGACTGCAAATCCGTTTTCATCAGTGTGGGAAAAACTTGCTGATAAGAACCATCTCACCGTATCAGCCCATCTTCATTCAAGAGCACATGATATGAGGGACTGTCAAAATGTCTCACAGGCTGAATCAGAAAAGGGAACTAACCTTCATTCTCCTCTGCCTTGAGTCCTAAGCAACCATCGCGGAGTAAGGAGATTGATATCTGTTAGATCATGGTAGATAGTTTTCTTGACTACTTCATGGAAACTTCCAACCCCATCAAAACAGTGAAATCTGGCTCGGGTTTGGGGCTCTATAATGATGAATGACTTTGGTTTAATTTTGTCTGTTGTGCCTAATAAAATTGGTGAATGCATATCCCTCCAATTATGTTATCTCCATATTTTTCCTTTACATGAACATAGGTTCCGATGCATATGAACTTTGTGTTTGTGTGTATTTTGATGTTGTAAGTGCCATCCGTTTTCTTTTAAATATTTTGCGTTTATGTCTCACTTTTGCACTTTAATTTTGACGTAGACTCATTTTTCTAAAGGGACATTTAGTACAGTTTAGTTTCATTTGTTGTAAGAGAGGGATTTAAGCTCATTATATAGGAATGTTGGGATAGCACTTTTCTTAGCTGTATTGATGCTTACCTTTCTCCTACATTGTGGGCTAAATATATAGCGAGTGCTCTTGTAGGATAAAAGTATTTCACATCTCTATATTTTGGGGCTCTTTGCTTATTTAGTAATTTAAAAATCCAATTTGCCTAAGCCTTGATTGGATTTCTAAATTGGACTATTTTTGAGGGTTCAGATGACTTAATTGAGTCATTACTTTTGCATTTTAGCATTGCATGAATTTTGCTAAAAGAGCGCTATAGCAGGAAGGTAGTTTGGTCACATTTGAAAGGTTCACATTGTCCCAATTTTTGCATCTACATATATTCTGATTATATTAGAACTTAAATATTATCATAGTTAGTGACTTCTGCTTTTAATGGTCATTGGTGACAATTTTAAAACAGCAAAAGCAATTGCCTTAGAGAGATGTGGACATGTTGGAGCCTAATCTCATTGAAGGAAAAGTTCTGAGTTTGCTATCTGATTCGCAAAGAGGAAAATTTGTTTAGAAAATATTTGTATGCTTTGCTTCTCCATTCATTTTCTTAACTTTTTTGCAGTTTAAAAACAATAAAAGAGTATTTAAATTAATCATGTTGTTATACACCGTGATGTGAAGAGTACTAATATCCTGTTAGATCAGAATTGGGTGGCCAAGGTTTCAGATTTTGGACTTTCAAAAATTGGCCCCAATGTTGTTGCAATAAAACGAGCCAATCCATGTTCTCACCAAGGACTAAATGGGTTCCAGACAGAAATTTTTCTGCTATCACAGCTCCGACACCGCCACATAGTCTCTTTGATTGGATGCTGCAAGGAAAGAAGAGAAATGATACTCGTTTACGATTATATGGCAAACGGCACCTTGCATGATCATCTATACAAGATGAAGAAGCCCTCACTTTCATGGACGCAAAGGCTCACAATCTGTATTGGTGCAGCTCGAGGGCTGCATTACCTTCATACAGGTTCGACGCATAGCATTATACACCATGATGTGAAGAGTACAACTATCCTGTCAGAAATTGACTGAGAAATCAGACGTGTACTCCTTTGGGGTAGTATTGTTTGAGGTATTGTGTGCCAGACCTGCTGTTCTACAACTGACATGCATTGCATTGTTACCAATCAGGGAGGGTCGATCAAATCATTGACCCGTATCTACAAGGAAAAATAGATCCAACAAGTCTGAGAACATTCACAGACATAGCAAGGAAATGTTTGGGTGAGAAGGGAAGTGAAAGGCCAACGATGGGTGAGGTGTTGTGGAATTTGGAGCAGGCATGGCTGCAGCAGCAGGAGAGTGATTGTTTCCAAAATGATGGCAACTACGGTGTAGCTGACAAGACAACAGCTTGTGGATTATCTGTAATCGTAGACGTTGATGGACTACGTCTGCATGGTGCTTCAGATCCCACCCCAGGAGTAGAGTTCTCAGTATCCCAAGTTTGCGGCAGTAAGGTCTGATTTGTCTTCCTAGTCCTAGGACTTGATTAGTAAACTAATGGCTTTTAGATTCAGTGGAACTTCAATTACAAGTGGTAATTCAACTGCCTATATATTCATCCAGTTCTTTTGACAACAATACTAAAATTCAATTCCTAATTCTTAGTTCAATCTAAGCAAACCTAGTTGGCAATTTCTAAGCCATAATCTCACAATCCCCCGCCCACCCCAAAAAAAAAAAAAAACCTAAGTCCTGTGTTCCTAATCCCAAACCTCCAACATAGAATGAACAGAGTCAAAGCTATTTATATAGCAAAAGAACAAAAATGATCAATTCAATCATATTTCCAAATTGCACAAGAGATATCATATTTCCAATTCCCAAAATGATGAGAAAAAGAAAAGGAAACAATTCATAAAACCTTCAAATCATACTCTTTTTTTTTGTTATTAATCAGAAACAACAAAAGTGTAATCGCAACTTGAAATTGAAATTGAAGTAAAAAAAAGATAGAAGATTACTGGGTTTTGGAAGTTTCAAGGCATGGCATCCATTGCATGGGGAGGTCTGTTCTTTCGGGGGGGAAAAAACAGATCTTGTATTCATTGCACCACGTTTTAATTGTTTAAATACAAATATATAATTTATCATTTTCATATAATTGTTTAAGAAAATCCAGATTCCCAGAATTTTCATCTCCACAAGTTAAACAGAACTTCTTTGGCAAGCGGTACCTTTAATTTGACCAAATTCCAAAATAAACTAATCGACAAATCTTATCTTAAGTGGATTTGCATCCATTAACAAAAAAAAAAACCACTAATTTATGTCCTCAGCCTCTCATAACAGCACACGCCAACAAACCAAAATGATAAATTATGCTTAAACCCCCTTCGATTCATTATTCTTTGAAATAAAACATAATGAAATTTGATTCCCTTGTTATAAAGCTCACAATCATAATTCACAATAATAGTTTCGTGTGTAACATTCAGAAAGAAATATATTTCTAAGTAGTTAAAATTGTAAGGGGAATGAAATTCCATTGTTAATTTGACTTGTCAATAGAATCGTAGGGTGTCATTTGTAAAATGTGAAAAATTAAGGGATGAAAAAGGTGCTTTCCCCCCAAAAAAAACATGTACATTTTTTTTTCCTACTTGCAATAAAATTCGTGACCATGTTGAAACCGAGAAGAAACAAAACCAAAGCCACCACGTGTGTTAATCAAAAAAGAATATTTCATTCCTATGCTGCTCTTCCCTTTCCTTGTTTTGGTAATTCCATTTTTTGGGTCTCCAAAACATCAGCCTTTTCTATCCAATCATCGACTTCCCACTGATTCATTCACCCTTGATTTCACACCGTTTCCAAGTAAGATTCTTTAATATTTCTTCTTCTTCTTCTTCTTCTTCTTCTTTTCATTTTCTTAAATCTACTTTTATGTGTTGACCTCAACTAAGATTAACCTTCAATACCCAATTCTTAAAAGTGTTCCTTGTCTGAATTTTGATTTTTCTTAGCTTGTTATAAAATGGGTTGTTTCTGTTTTTGCTTAGTAACCAGGTTTATTTGCTGATTTTTGTTGGTTTATTTTGTGTTATTTACTGTTTGCTTCATGGATTAATTTTCAGGTTTTTGTCTATAAATTTATTGATTGAAACTGGAATAGGTACACTTTTTGTATGTGTGTGCATGTAGTTTACTTTCTTGTTAACTTTGGAGACAGCTAATGATTATGCTGGTGAGTGGTGACTAATCTGATATTCGTGCTTTATTTGGCTGTAAATAAATTGTCTTTTTTATTATGGCGATTTTCTTCCCTTTTTAGATATATTAACTTGTTGGTCAACATGTTGGGGAGCTTTTGGTTTTTCACTCAAGTTGTTCTTGTTGATTCTTTGCTTATACGACAAAAGTAAAATGAGTGTATTTCTTGCCCCCTTATGGTTTCCTTTTGTGGCTTTGACTTATTGGTACTGAATTGATAGGCCAGTTGCAAATACTATAAAAATTCATCTTTATAAGGAAAATCGATGTTATGGTTTTGATTTAGGTTGTGCTGTTGTGGTGTTGGTATCCTAGTTTTTTTTTTTTTTATCTCTTTCCAACACATTCAACATCACTGTTCATATGTGTAGGATTCATCCATGAATAGAGAAGGTCATACTTGTCAATAGTGACTAGAATTGTATTGAAAAATGGACGGGAACCAAACCCAAGTGAAGTGAAATTACCGTGATGCTCGCAATGTGCTTTTTCCCGGTAATTTTCTATGTACTAGAAATTGTTTTGTAATCATCATGTCAGCTTTATATGTATTGTTTCTAGAGATATTTTAGTCATTTATTTATTTGGCTGTTTATGTTATCAAAGCGAAAACTTGTCTGCACTAAACTAAGAGTATAGCAATGATTTGTTTGATGAATAAATGTGTAAAATATGTTAGAGCCGCTGAAGCAAAGATTGTTGAGTTTCTCGATATCTGGTATTAACAGGCATCTTGCTTTGCCTATTCAGGTTGTTGATATTTAGATATAAAACAGCTGAGAATCAGGAACTTAGGTCTTGCTGCTATGCCTTCATCTTTTCTGGCTCTTACTTCTTTTAAAGACAAGTATTCTACTTCGCCGAGTTCTTTTCAGGTTTCCTCAGGAAGGGAAGTGATGGAGAATTCTGTATCGCTTCAAGAATCTTCGTTAGCTCCTAGCAATGGTACCCTTGGGAATTCGTCTTTGTCCCCTTCCATAGTCACCGACCATATGTGTGCCTCAGCTTTACCACATGTTCAACATTCTCACAATCCCGCATTCATTTCCCAGTCATCAAGGGATTTAGCATCTTTGCCGCCACTAGATGCTTCTTTTTCACAGTCCACAGCTTCACTTATTCACACACAAGGAAATAAGGATGTTTCTTGGAGTTTAGACCGGCTTCAAATGTTTCTCGATTTGCCTGAAAATACTCCAGCTCCAAATCAACTGGTGGAAAGCAGCACCAGTGTCTTGGCTTCCGAGGATCACAACAAGAAAACTAATTGGCAGGAATGGGCGGATGATTTGATCAATGTTGTGGATCCAGACTGGAGTAAGATTCTTGATAATACCAATGTCTTAAACCCCAGAGTGGAGGTATGTTCCTAGATTCTATTAGAAGCAGTAGGTGCAGAAATGTCTCAAGCGGCTTTTGATTTGCATTCCTTAATTTCTTTCACATAGCTTCAGTTTATTCCTTGTAATATACTAGCTTTGTCATTCTTGAGGTGATACAATTTCCCCACTGCTGCTATAATGTCAACTAATGGATTTTTTTTTTACTATTTCGGAATTAGCTACCAAGGCCATGAACCCCGTTACCTTAGCCTTTGGCTTACGTAGATGATATGATCTATCTACCTTATCAATGTACTTTTTCTAGTTTTTCCTATCTTTTGGTTAATGAGAAAACTAAAAAATGTATCAGGTGCCGAAACCTTCTGGAGATATCTCAAAGCAACAGCCTCAGTTTCATCAGAATCAACTTGTGCCACATGGAGAATTTTCTAGCCATGCTTACCCATCATCCACTGCTCCTCCTACAAAGCCTCGTATGCGTTGGACACCTGAGCTTCATGAGGCCTTTTTGGAAGCTGTTAATCAGCTGGGTGGCAGCGAACGTGTGTATTTTCATCTCATTAGCATGTAGGCAAATTATCTGTTTACATCATTTGCTAATTTCATCGAGTAATTTAAACTTACAGGAGCTACTCCGAAAGGCATCTTAAAACTAATGAATGTTGAAGGCCTAACAATCTATCATGTTAAAAGTCATCTGCAGGTCTGTATGTAATCTCGTTTTATGGATCCTTTTTACTTTCTCAAACAATCTTATAAGTTTACTGGAACATTTTCCTGTTCGGAATCCAGAAATATAGAACGGCCAGATACATGCCAGAAACATCAGAAGGTAAGACAGCTATAATACTTTCAACAACATTTCACTGTATTTTTATAATATCATTTTGATTTTTCTTGTTCGTTAAGATGTATAATTTGCTTCTCATTGCAGGAACATCAGAGAAAAGAATCACTTCAATCGAGGAAATGAAATCGATAGACTTGAAGACGTAAGCAACCTTCTCTTTCCTTGTATCTTGAAGTAAAGTTTATCTACCATTTTTAAATTCTATTGAAGTCTCAATTATCTCTGTCTTGAGCTTCGAGCTATGATCTGCAAATTTATCAGAATGTGTAGTTTTAGCATAGTGTTCTTTGGCACTAACCTCACTTTCCTGTAAGAAAGTTTGAGTATATCTGTATGATTCTGGCCTTGTAATTTCTCGCCACAGGAGTATAGGAATTACTGAAGCACTGCGATTGCAGGTGGAAGTTCAGAAGCAGCTCCATGAACAACTTGAGGTATGCTACTGGTAACTAAGCATTTATTTGTTTCGGTCACAAACTATGCAGGTTAACTCAAAGCACGGCTATGGCTTCTTACTTAGATTATAATAACTTCTTTTCCAAGATTTCACCATGTTAGGGTCTCGGAGGTTTTTATAATTAGCTACTTTAACATTGTTATGTGGAATTCTAATTTTCCCAGCATACCCTATTTTTAATTTTCCAAAAAAAGTCATGTTGAACCCTTTTTTATTGAGTTGCTGCAGATAGTTTGCACTCCATGCATCTTTAAAAGCATGGATGTATGTGCTATATAGATGCACATATATTTTCTAATGCCGGTGACATTTTTTCTCCAGATTCAGAGAAATTTGCAGCTACGAATCGAAGAACAAGGGAGGTATCTGCAAATGATGTTTGAGAAACAAAAAAAGGTGGAGGACGAAAAAGGTGGGGCTCCCTCTTCTGCCTCGGATGACCTTCTTGCACCATTACCAGGCTCAAAGCATCCACCTTGCAACAACGGTAAATCAGATTCAGAAGCTTTGGAGCAAGATCACTCAAGAACCGGGATTGGTCCAGGAAATGCTGGCACTAACGAGGACAAAAGCTCCTCAGGTGTAAGCACGAAGCAGAAGATGCCAGAAACAGAATCGACTGTCCATGATGAGTCCGGTTTCTCAGTCTCAAAACGTGCAAGAACAGAGAAATAGCAGGATTCTTAGACTTTTTAACATCTGATAAATAATCTTTTGTAGACAGCATATCTCTGCTCCTGGAGATGATGTTGTTAATACAGATAAATATGCTGATAGAAACCAGGAGTTGTTGAAACATTACATCATACATTCATCTTTACGTGTATTTCTCTAACATTTGACCACATGCAATATATTCTTTCATTTTGAAAGAATTATAAGCTATATGTCATGATCATAAAAAGGTCTAATGGGTGGAAGCAGATAAATGACATTTGGTAATAAAATCTTACGAGCAATTTGCCTTTCACAACTGATTTCTTTTCATATGAACAAAAATGTAATTGCAAAAAATGCTGAGCACCAAACTGTTTTTATCTTCGATTTTTTTTTTAAATAACAAGGAAACCCAAAAAAGAAAAAGTATAAAAAGGTCTCACAGTGAAACCTAAATGTAAAATTAAAATTACGACGAAGAAATACCCAAATTAATCTAATAATTAAAGGGTTAATGTTATCAAACGTCCCTAAACTATCACCAGATTTTAAATTTGTCCTTAAACTTCAAAATATTTTAATTAACCTGGTATTTAACACCCAAGTTAATGGATATGCTGAGAGAATGATCTAAATTAATTTGATATTGATACCTTGAGTCTGCAATTAGAACATTTTAAAGTTTGGGACTACTTTAAAATCCAGGTCATAGTTGAGGATGTCTAATGTAATTAACCCATACTAAAATGTAAAATTGTTGTCATCCTAACGTGCTGAACCAAAGACCCTTGAAAATCGAAAACTCTGTCATCTGAAGACAACTGAAACAAAAAGAAAAAGAAACTAAATTAATATTCTAGAAACCAAAAAAAAAAAAGAAACCTGGTCGAACCCGAAATCAATATAGCCGAAGGTGGAAAGTTTCAGGAGAAGAGAAAGAAGCGGCGGAACAAGAAGAAGATGTTGTTTCAAGTGGGAGGACAAGGGGCTCGTCCCACCTTCTTTGAAATGGCTGCTGCTCAGCAACTCCCGGCTAGTCTCCGTGGAGCTCTCACTTACTCAATTGGGGTCACCCTCTATCTGTCTCTCTTTGCCTTTTTATTATTATTAAAAAAGCACTTTTTTTTTTTATGTATTTATGGAGTACCCATTTTAGTTTTCCTTATTTATTTCTCAAAATTGTTCAGTTTTTCTATAAATTTTGCCTAGAGGGTCAAATCTTGGATTTTGTGTATATTCTTGTCTCTGAAACTTTTAGAATGAAATAAATTGATTGTTTAAACTAAGTACCTGGGAAACAAGTTTCAGTTTGTTTCAAATTAGCTTCTTTTCTTATTGTTTAGTGGCATTTTTAGATTTATTACAATTTCTATTTTCAGATTGTTGCATTAATTACAATTTTTTTGGCTGCAATTATTGTTATTATAATCGAAGATTAAATACTTTGAGGTTTATTTGTGAATTTATAGGTACTGGCATTGAGAAGGCCGTTCCTTCATAAGGTGTTAGACTATGAAGATGAATTCTTTGCTTTGCTGATGTTGGTTCTTGAGACTCATAGTCTTCGAAATACAGGTTTCCTTCTTCTTTCATTTTCTTTTAGTTTCTTTATTACTTAAATTTCCTTTTTAGGTATTTTTTGCTCAGCATGTATTTGAATCTTCCTATTTTCGCATTCTAGACAGTGCTTTATGTATCCTAGTTTTGAACTTTAATGCTCATTCTGAGTTCACTACCATGCTTTCATCGTACATATAGAATAATAATCAGTTTTCCATTTTGTGTCTCTGTGAACTGTGGATTTGTTTTTGTTGCTTCTGTGTGATATATGTTGTAATCCATGATGGAAACAGTCTTCAAAAATGTCTGATGTGTTATATATGATTGTTCTTCCATTCACCCATTGAAATTTATTCCCTTATGAAGATGTGAGTGTTAAGGTTGTAGGGTGTAGGAGAAATAAGCGGAGTCTGAGCCATGTATAGGATCTTGTGATAATGTATTTCATTCTGGTTGTTCTAATGTGATGGAAAGCTTCTTAAATTTCAAGGCATGACTGAACTCCATGATCTCACTTATTCAAAATGAGTTATTTAAGATCATCTCACATAGAACGAGCTTTCCTTGTTACTTTTTTAAACATCAGTGAACCTTAGCCAGAAGCCTAGAACCGACCAGCTTGTTTGTGGAAGGAAGTTGTAGTACAAGGGCTTTTCCCTTTTTGAGAAAACTTAATTATTTGATGCATATGCAAAACTATCACTATCAGCCCTTAATGGAATTCAACATCTTTCTAACAAGTTTGTTACATTGGAACCTTATAACAATGCCCGTTATATGTTGTTTGCACTGTTGGTGTAAATATTACCTTAATTTTGTTTGTTGTTGTTGGAAGATGTATGTTTGTTTCAATTGATGAGATTCATTTTTCTAATTTACTGTCCTTATACAGATGCTTCTTTTTCTGAGTCTCTATATGGTTTGCGGAGGAGAGCAGCAAAAATAAGAACAAAACAGGCTGATATCCGATCAAAGTCTAGTGATGGGATCCAACACTCTAGTCTAGAAAAGCGCCAGAGAGTTCTTTCAGTTGTATTTTTGGTAGAATTTTACATCTTTTTTTCCTCTTTTTTCTTATTAAGATGTTTTATGAAGCTTATAATCAAGTAATCTACTGAAGTTCTTCTGTATAAGCGATTATATTTTGTCGTAGAAAATTACTTCGTGTATTTACAACGTGAGCTCATTTACATGCTGTATGACCAACAACCTTTACTAGAGCAGTAGTAACCTCCGATTTGCTATGTGTTTCTAGGTTGTTTTGCCCTACCTTAAGTCAAAATTGCACTCAATTTATAACAAAGAAAGGGAAGCCAGGCTTCAAGCTAGTATATGGGGTCCTGGTGATGAAAGATTTGAAGATGTTGACTACTTTGATGAAGCTGAGGCTTCTATTGCTTCAAGAACATCCACAGAAACTGAAGCTACAATAAGAACACGATTGGCAAAGAATATTCAGAAAATTATAGGTGTATGTTATCCATGGCTTCATGCTACCACTGAAGGTGTGTTCAGATCTAAGTTATCATCTTGTACCCCTGTTTTCAAGAATGAAAGTAATTTATTAATCCAATCATTGTTCATGGACTGCCGTGACCTGAAGTGGTGACCAGTTAATAGTTAAATTGTAGTTGCTGAGCATGGGGCTTTCTAATATTTATATTTGTAATGAATTACAACATATCTGGTATAAATCTCCATGATGTAGGTTTTCTGATATTTATATTTGTAATGATTTCTTGAAAGAGCTTTGAGTGTCCATTAGCTGTTTTTGACCGTGCATTGGTTGGATCTCAAGTTACATGTTTTAATCTAATCTGGACTATTGTGGTGCAGGACTAACATTTACTTATCAACTTTTATATCTGCTGGATGCTACTGGGTTCTATTCTGTTGGATTACATGCACTTGGGATTCATGTTTGTCGAGCAACGGGACAAGAATTGGTATTAGATTCAACAATAATTTCTGTTCTCTGTCTGCATGTATTACATTAATATCCATGGAGCAGTATTTGTGTTGTTTCATGCTTTTTCCAAGCCCTATAGACATGCATAGAGATACATGCTTGGTTACAGAAGACCTAAGTGTTGATGATAGTTTTATTTATTGTGCATTTTATTCTTATTTATATTATATATATGCACACATACTCAGTATACTCATTTTCATGTCAAGGTAGATGGATACGTCTTCTAGAATATCCAAAATTCGAAATCGTGAGCGTGAGAGGCTTCCAGGTCCTCCATGGTTAAAGGTATTTTTCTATAAATATTTTAGTTAGGACTATTGAGATTGTTTTCAAAGATATTCCATCTAACTTTAACTAATGTTATGTTAAATTTAGCATATTGATTAGACAATATAATTCCTTCAGGCAGTACAAGGAGCTTTGCTTAAATGCACATATGCGGTGTTGGACTATGCACAGACTGGCTTAATTGCTGCAGTATTTATCTTTAAAGTAAGTGTGGTTTACTGGTTATTAAATTTACCGTCTTTTGTGGTTTAGCCGTTTAGGGGTAATATATATCATTGCTATCTAATAACTTCATCTGAAAAACATAATTTATGCAAAATATATGATATTACATTTTCCAAAGCAAAAATCTGTAATAGCTGGACCAAAGGAAACTAAACCAATCAATTGCTTATTTGTTTTTGGCCAAACCCGTGAGCTCTACAATTAAGTTATTGCCATGATGACTTGTAATATTCCTCGATAGATGCTTCTTTAAACTCGTATGAGTTTTTTCTTTAACCTTCATTCACTTTCCTTAAACCCATGCAATCACTGAGATTTGTTATTGATATTAATTAAATCTGACAATTCTTAAAAGTGTCATCCTTTCCGGAGATAATATTTGTGTGTTAACTATTCCATGCCACTTTTTGTTTCTTGAACCTTTATTTTTATGTAACATTCATGCTTTTCTGGAAATAGTAATGGAATTTGCTATGATTTCATTTTCACTATGGATAACCATTGTTTGTGTACAATAATCATAGATGATGGAATGGTGGTATCAATCTGCCGAGGAGAGAATGTCAGCTCCAACTGTGTATCCTCCACCGCCACCACCACCACCCCCAAAGGTGAAAAATTCACCTCTCTATCTTCTCACACATGGCCATGCATACAAATGCAAACAAAACCATTCCTCATTCTTTTGTGGACCATTTTCTTTTAGTAAAATCGAGAATTATGTAGGAGCATGTTTCTACATATGTTTCATTGTATGCATTGTTGGATATTAAACCTGGGACATGTCACCTAGGATATGATGGCATTTTTTTTCTTTTATTGTATTTTTCATAAACTACGCAACTATTTGAGGATTTTGGCAGCAGTTTCTATCTATCAAATATCAGTCTGAACATAGAAGGAATAAGGAGGAGCGAGCTTTTATCACTCTGGTACTCAAAAACCAAATAACTCACTTATCATCTATGCAGGTCGCCAAAGATGGGATCCCCTTGCCCCCCGATAGAACAATCTGTCCATTGTGCTCACAGAAGCGTGCAAATCCATCAGTGGTTACAGTTTCAGGGTTTGTCTTCTGTTATGCTTGCATACACAAGTATGTTTCTCAGGTAAGGCCTTCAAACACTGAACCAAATAAATTCTTTCACAGTTCGCATATGATGATAAAGGGGAACTTGCCAAAATGGCTTCATTGATTCATACTTTCTATGAGTTCTTTTTGAACGGCTCCCTTTTGTAGTCTAGTAATATTGAATACATCTTCTTAAATCACCTTCAATACATGGCTTTTCTAAGCAAATGAATATGCTTTGTCTTGTTGATTGAGAAGCAATTTCTCTCTTATCCAACTTCAAGGAGACCCCCTTCTTAAAACCAAAGTGTCCCAGCACAGCTATGAAAAGATCTAAAGATTTATTTCATGCATTTACAGATTTAATTGTTTTTACTAGTTTACTGTGAAATGTACCTTGTATGCATAAATTTAGATCATCCATGTGGATCTTCATCCTTATTTCTATTTAACTTCGAATAGATTTGTTTTACGTGGAAGAACTTATATGGTTTGTTCTGTATTTCTTTGCCACAGTATAAGCGCTGCCCTGTTACATTAATGCCAGCAGACATTGACCAGATAAGGCGACTCTTTCATGACATGTGACGTCCTTGCTGGATACTGTGGATGTAAATTAATTCATTTTTATACATTTTCAACAGCCAAATCATCGATAAAAGTAAAGCTGCCAACGCGCAATGAGGACCTAGACGAACAAAACAAGATAATGTAGGGAATTCCTGTTGCCATTATTTCTGGCGTTCTCAAAAGTTACTTTTATGTAAACGCTTAGATAACTTTGAAACTATAAATATCCTACTATGGTCAGTCACCATGGAAACACTATTGTACACCCCAAAAAAATTCATTTACAGTAAATCTATAATTTCGTCATTAACGTGTACCACATTGAATATTTTTAAAAAAAAATTTAAATATCACGTTAGACCTCTGACTTGTGAGCTGCTCTATTTAGCTCCCCTGTTTCTCGGCCATGTTCTTGCCCGGGTACGTGCAGAAGGGTGCAATGCCAAACTTTGACCGGGATTGATTAGATGATTTACGGGATCCATTCCATGTTTGAGAGGTTTAAAATAGCTCAAATATTTGAACTTGGTGTCAAAGCAGATTGTTATTTTCGTGCAAAAATATGTAGACAAGCTAACAGGACAGACTTATCTTCCAAATAAGGAATCATTTAGAGAATCTAGTCCCGAAGGATCTTCAGTTATTGACTAATTCTAATTCTTACACAAAGCCAAATCAACTAAAAAATCAAACAACAAAAACTAAAAAGAGCATATAAACAGAAGCATTCATGGGAATGCACTATGCAGCAGAAAATTTATCTCCCAGGATCTCTCATAGTGATGAGACCTACTATACTCCTGCAATCCCTGTATCCAGAGCTCTCTCCAACCTTGCTCCAAATGGTATGGCCTTCAACTTCAGTCTCTCTTCCTGCGAAAATAATCATCACTTCCAACATATATATATGCAAAATGTATGTATGAACACCAACGACTAAGTCACTTTGTATACCTGAATGTGTCTCGGTGTTCGTTTGCTAGGAGAGCTTGAATCAGTATCTATGTTCTGGCCAGTATGACTCCAATAGCTCCCAACAGTCCCTATGATAGGTGCTTCATCTGGACTCCGGCTCCCGCACTTTCTTGGAGAACTGGATGCAAAACGCTGTTTAAGCTCTCCCATTGTTAATGCTCCTAAAATAGGCCTATCTTCATGGCTTCTTGGTGAATTCATCTTCTGGGATATTGCTGAATTCCCCACTGAATTAGTACTAGCCTTTGAGTTCGGTGTGTTTTCAGGTTCCACTAACCAGCTTGAAAGACTTGTATCAACAGCACTTTCTTTCCCTACCATCTTCTTCCCATTGGAACATAGTTTTGAACTTGCAAGCTTAAAACTAGGCTCTGCACTAATCGGTATACCAAAACCTTGCTCTACATTGATGTTCTCCTTTTCTTGAAGATTCGATGGTATGCTTGCTTTTGCTTTCACTTCTTTCCATTGAGCAATATTTCCTACAGGATTCAAAACTGGTTGAACATACTGACCACTCTTATCTTTACCATTTCGATTTAACACAATTGGCATTGGACTATTAACTTCCTTCTCATCTGATTCAACTTCACAAACCTGTTTCCTAGACTCTATTGACAAAGAAAACAGTGACTCAGATGACTCTTCTATTACCAATTGTGACTCATTTTTAGCCTTTTCAATGCCATCATCCTCATTACCATCATCTAAATCATTTATTTCTAAATCCAAATCATTCAATTCATCCTCACTTTCTGCACTGTTCTGATATCTATTGTTTTGAGGCTTAAAAACTACAGTCTCCTCACTCTCCTTCCCCTCATCATTTTTCAACAACTTCTCAGATGATTCAACTGCCAATTCCTCATGAGTCTTCACATACAAATCAAAACTTAACTTCTCTTCACCACTGTTATTCAATAGCTCCCCTAGCTTCTCTCTACATAAATTGACATGAAACAAGCAAATCAACACATGCATAAACATAAATAATAATTTACAAAAAAGGGCCTGAAACTGGATTGCCATAACTTACTTTTTCACTATAATGGGATTAAAGGGTATCCCAAAATCTTCTTTACTTGATTGAACAGTTTCATTGGCTTCAGGTTTCTGGATGGTACAAATTTATAAAATAAAAAAAAAACCCAAGAATCATAAACCATGAAAGTGAAGAACAAAACTAACCTGATCAATGGAGGAAGTCCCATCCACCAAATTCTGGTCTTTTTTATTCTTGGAAGCAGAAAAACAAGCAAAAAGAAGGCAACCCATTATCACCCTAATTGACTTCTCCAAAAAGGTTCACTTTAAAAAGTTCCCTGGTCAAGAAAATAGTCTTCTTGGAGAGTGAAAGAGGAGAGAAAATCAATGGAAAAATAAAAATAAAAATAAAAACCAAAGAAACTGGTCAATGAATTTGAAGAAGATCTTGAAAAATATGACCGTTACAAGGTAGATTCGTATAGGCTTCATTTAAAATGAAGTATCCTATAATAAGGCAGAGTTTTGGCACTGAGATTAATGCAACTGTTGGGCTTTAAAAGAGGAAATGGGCTTTCGCTTTATCTCAATTTTGTATATTGTTTTGTGCAGTAAAGATTTTTTATAGGATTTGTGGGGCAAACACAATAATAAATTACTTCTTCTATTACTGCTTAGAGTTCTCCCCCAGTTAGGTGAAGTCAAATATTTAGTTACCATAAAATTTTACTTTAATTCTACTCGAATAAAAATATTAAAATTTAAATATTAAAAATTTTTATATTATTTTTTATATATAAAAATAAATTTTAAAAAATTAATAAATCAAATACACTAAAAATATTAAAATTAATATTTCTCAAATTAAAATATATATACTTAAATAACACTATGATAAGTACAATTTAACAAGCAAATATTTCTAAAATAGTAGCAAAATTAATCATAAAATAAGAGTTATACAATATTTAAATAATAACATCAAAATAGTAACAATATAATAACGGAATGATAGTAAAACAATGAAAAAAATAGTAAAAAAAAAAACAGCAACAATATTTTTTTTTGCAAATTCGGATCGGGTTAGGTCGGACTCGAGCAAAAAAAACTTACCCAAGACCCATTCTATTTAGAAAATAGATTTTGATTTTTTGTTTAAATCCATTTTTTGAGTCTCTATTTTTTACTTAAACTCTCACTTTTCGAACGGACATTCAGGTGGGCCCATAGACAAGTTTAATTTTGTAGTCATCTTTATTTACAAAATTTCTTTTTCAACTTTTTCTTTTATATATTTATTCATTAGTTACTTTTATTTTTAATTAAAATATACTATTAGTCCTTGTACTTTGATCAATTTTAAAATTTAATCTTTTCATTTTAAAATTTTAAAAAAATTTAAATTCTTCTACTTTTTCGGTTTAAAAATTCAAGTTCAATCATTATGATTGTTGATAGTTTTTGTCAATTTAATATATTTATTTTTTGTCAATTATATGCCATATCATGTGAAGATTGCATAACCAAATTTTTAAATTAACAAATTTTCACAAAAAAAATACTTACTATTTTAATTATTAGATTGAAAATTTCAAATAAAAAGTTTAAATACACATTTCAATTTTACAAATTCAATAAATCAATCTAAATTTTCATTTTTTTTTCAAAGATTTATTGTTTCAGAAGAAGTTAGAATCACCAATAACAATCATAACAAATAGTTATAGTAAATTATTGAACAAGGACTAATAATTAAACTCACTAATAAAGTAGAATATTTAAAAAAAAAAAAGCCAAAATGGTTGCTACTTAAACCTCAAACTTCAAATTTTCTAAAATCTCTTTCTTATTATGAAGCCAAAATATTATTAGCAATTTTTTAAAATTCATTTTAAAAATATATCCTAAGATATATTTCACCCTTTTAAATATTCTCAAATCTCCCAATATTGATAATGAGAAACATGAGTAGTTAAAATAATAAAATTTATCATTTTTCTAAGATATTAAAATAAAATAAATTTTGATTATTTTATTTTTGTATTAAATTTGAGTTTAGCATTAACATCAGTTTCAGGTTGGAATTTTTCTTTAAGATTTTCCAATTTCTTTTTTATTTTTTTCCTTTGAGCTCTTTCTAGATTTAGCCTTTTTTTTTTTTTTAACTTGTTCAAATTTCGATCTTTTCAAATTTAAGTCAATTCGGATAAGAACAAGTTCAGCCTCGAATTTTTTTGTAGCGTTTTCAGGTTTAATCTCAATTTGTGACCTTTGCATATAGTGATTGAATTAATCGTTAAAATTAAAATTAATTACTTAACTCCAATATTTATCAAACTTAAATATAATTTTGAAAAGAATATTAAATTTTATATATTCATACATATTTAAATAAATAAAACTTTATGCATAGCAAAATAGAATGTATTGTTTTTAGTGAAAAAAAAATAAGTATTTTTCAGTAACTAATTAAAAAATAAATATTTTTTACTGATAAGATTACATTAAGTTTTGAAAATTTGTTTATTTTTTAATTTTAAAAAATAAGCCATTATAGTGGTTGCTAATAAAGTTAGAGTGCTAATCAATGAATTATAGGGCTTTCTTGTAAAGTAAAGAAACCTTAGAGTGACCTTATGCATTTTTGCACAAGTATTAGTGCCTAGGGAAGAGATATTAATACTTTTTCAAACATAGTCTAAATGAGCTATTTGCCATTAAAGTATCAATACCTATAGCCCATGTAATGATTCGATTTTTATTGGTGTAGAAAAGTTTAATTTCAAGATTAAATTTCTTAAATTAAATTAGTCGAAAATTTTAATAGATCAGTTAGAAGATATATACAAAATTATAGGATGAAATTACTAAGTGTTTAAATTAAATAAATTATTAAATTTAGTACATAGTGGTTAGTCATTATTGAATACTGATTAAATTGCAAATAGTTATAACTTTGAAGAATTAGGTCACTTTTTAACAAAGCCCTTAGTAATGATTAAAATCTAGATTAGTGGAGTACCATCATTTTCCATTAACTATTATCAAGTTCATTCCTATCCATTAACATTAATTAAAAGGGAAAATTAATGAACAAGATGAATATGTAAGTGTTGTCTTTATTTTTCTTCCTTTTTATATCAAGACGAAAAGTTTTCGATGTTGCGACGTGATGAGTCTTTCCTCAACCTATAAATGAGAGGATAATACGCTTCAGCCCACTCGAACTCACGTCCTTCTGTATTAATAATAATATATATGTCAATCGAACTAAGATTCAATCGACTGCTCATGTTCTTGATTTTATGTAATCTTTATGGTGCTTCTTTGGGGTTCATCTTCTTCCTCGTTCAAAAAAACATTTTATATAATCTTTATGATTTTATATAATCTGTCATGTGATATTAATTATATTTTTTTATTTTTAAATGTTTTTTAACTCATACTTGCAAGTAAATAAATAGCTACTTGTTAAAAATAAATTAATATATAATGAATTTATCTTTTCTAATAATAAACTAATGATGGTTGAACAAAAAGAAAACACTAACTATAAGAGTATAAATACCCTTACTTGCAGGTATGAGTTAAAAAAATCAAGAATCTATTATGTGATATTAATTATATTTTAAAATGTTTTTTAACTCATACTTGCAAGTAAATAAATAGCAACAAATAACTTAATATATAATGAATTTATCTTTTACAATAATAAATTAATGATGATTGAAAAAAAAAACACTAACTATGAGAGTATCAAATCCTAGTATGAGTTAAAAAAAAATAAAGAATTTATCATGTGGTATTAATTGTATTTTTTATTTTTAAAATTTTTTTTAATTCATGCGTAGTTTCTTGTGTCACAATTTTAGGTGGGTCAATTGATAGATTAAGGGACACTTCACCGTAAGCCTAACCTAAGATTGGGGTTTCCTCAATTTAAGTCAAAAGTATAATAAATAAATAAAAAGATTTCAAAATTATACATTAATTTTGATTTAATATGTAATTTTATATATAAATTTTAATTTAATGTAATTATGTACGTGAAACTTTAATTATGGTTCAAAAGTATACTTAAAACTTTAATTTTGATTTAATCATACACAATTAAAGAAATAAATATATCAATTTATTTTTATATTGGATAAATATAATTATTTATATATGCAATATATAAACATAAATGATGTTATATCAATAATTGTATTAATAATTTACAAGAATTGGATCAAATCAAAATTTCATGTATAAAATTACACAAAATCAAAGTTCATATATACAATTGCACATTAAACTATAGTTGATGTATAATTTTAATATTTATCCCTAAATAAAAATAAACAACTGCATATTTCAAAATGATTACAATTTACAGGGTATGGAGAAAATTTTTAACTTATCCAAATAGGGGTTTATTATATTATTAATTTTATCATTTATCATTTATTTTTTATTTTATCATTTTATATTTATTATTAATATTTTTTATATTTTAATTATGTTTATTTAATAATAAATAAAAAAATTTTAAATTTTCATATTAAATTACATTTTCAAATATTTTATTTAATAACAAATTCATTTTTGAAGTCACAACTAATTAACATGCATTATATATCGGTGTTACATTTCATTATTATTTAAATTATGCAATTCTTTTTGAAGTTACAATTGCCTAGTTATATCATCAACTTCAAATAGAATCACTTATTATAAGCATTGAATTTGTTGCTGGTTGGATGACTTTATCGGAGAATTTTGTGAAATGTCGTCCGTCAAGAGTTGACGAACCCCTTCTCCCCTCCCCCTAACAAATCTAATATTGTATTCTTGGGATGTCTATGTTTCATTTTAGCCTTGAGATTTTGTTCCCCAATTTTGTTGAGATTTTGGTACTATTTCACCTTGACAAATTGAAGAGTCTGCTCATGGCAAGACCTAATACCATGCTCACTTATTAATGACCTACAAGCTGTAAATCAAGGGCTCGACCCTTTCCATGCACAAACTCTTCAATTTGGTATGCTCCCTATTAATGACCTATAACCTATGGGTTAAGGGTTCGAGCCTTGCCATACATAAACTCTTCACTTTACCGTGACGTTGCCTTTTAAAGCAATACGAGGTGCCCCTTCTTTGTGAACCTGCAACTTGCTTTGGCACTCGGTTCTCAACAAAATCGAGGGACAAAATCTCAAGGCTAAACGGTGCATAGACAATCCAAGAATACAATACTGAAACTGTTGAGGACTTTGCTAACTTTCAATAGATGACACTTTGCAAAGTTCTCCCAACAAAGTCGACTATGCCTCAATAGAATTGAATAGCTTAACTCAAGTCTAACTAACTAACTAAACTAAACTATCTAATGGATACATAATTTTCACAGTACGAGACTCAAACCTAAAAGCTCAAGATTCCAAGACCTCAGTCTTTGTCAACATAACTAAGGCCTCATTTACAAATTATTTAATTTTGAGTTACATATTTCAACAATATAAAACTAAGGGTTATCTTTATAAATTGGATGCACTAACATTTAAAATTTGGGTATTTCCCTTCAATTAGTTGCTAAAATAAAAAAAAAATCAAATTTCATTATTACTTCCCTCAGTTTTTATGGTTTGGGTAAATGTTGAATTTTTAGTCCAATTATTATGAAAGTTGCAACTAAAGAAACAACTAAAACTAGAGAAATAAAATAATAAGCACAATAAATTGGTTACGAAGTTTAAATCCAATCTTACATTTGCGGGCCTTGCTCTTAGAGTAATCAACTATAATATCGACAAGGCAAGAGATGATTTAAACTTAATGTCACTCATTTTCATTTTAGCCTCACTCTCATACAACTATAATGAAGTAACTCCTCCACTTAAACTTTAGACAACATTGATAAACAATATATACAAAGAAATTTGCATTCATAAAGTTCCTTAAATGAAAAGGAATATGCTCTCTTAATTTATATATTAAAGTTGAAACACAAATCTCCTCTAAATATGCATTGTAGCCTTTGCAAATGAGCAAGTGTTGGGATTTAGTGCCCTTAATATAGTAATTTCATCTATGTAATTTTTCAAACAAATTGGTTTATATAAAATTTCATCATTATCATTAATATATTTTATATATTAAACTCTACAATTTTTACACGAAAAGCAAAATGAAAGTAAATATTAGCTCACTAATTATCCAAATGTTGAACTAATATTATGTGGCATTACGTGGTTGGATCGTAGTGCGAGAAGACAACTTATATTAATAGATAATCTAAAATTTTTTTTAGTCTAATTGGAAGTGAATAAATTGATTAAAAGACTAATATAACGCCTATCAAGTCCAAATTGGGAGATACATTGTCTTGGGTATCAGAGTGGATGACTCCTAGAAGATAAAGACATAAATATGGCTAGCTGAACTACAATACATCGGACATGACCCAAGTAGACTAGATTCTAGATCCGTCTATTGATTTATTCACTTATGACATTCATAGTGTAACTTACCTCAATCCTAAGTAAGTAACTGACTATGTGTGTGTGACTCATATACTTTGATGCTTTAATAGCATGTGTTCAATTGATAATAGAGTCAAAAGGTGGTACATTGGATATACGACTTCTATGTAACATAACTTCACTTACAACAGTGAAATTTATAGCCTAATAAAGAGTAAATGATATCCTTTCATCGGCGGTACATGATTGATGGAAAGTAACGTGGTCACAAGTCATTCGTCTTAGAGATAAATTATTTAATTACTATTTGTTAGTGATTGGTTTTTCATGAAGGAAAATGTAATGATTATCATGAGATAAAATATGATTATATTGGAGAATGAATTTATCCCAAATAGATAAAGATATCCTATAAAAGTAATACACTTATGATAAGGTCATTGGATGAGAACTTGATGAGTAGCTTTCAGAATAGTATAATAAGGGATAATTCAATTGTGGTACTATGGTAGAATGACTCCATAAATAATATTACAATTAATAAGTGAAGAGTCGAAACTTAATTACAAATTATTTGAGTCCTAATTATATATGTCCAACTGGTCCCTTTGCTAGCTCAAGATAACTTGAAACAAATTGCATATAGAACCAATAATATGGAATGAATGAAAACAACTAAAAGAAATGGATCACATGAATCACACTATCCACAGTGAATGCATTTTTCTAGTAAGTATAAAAAGATGAGTTGAAAGTTAAGTTAATTTCTTCGAATTATTATTTAATTATTTGTATTTAAATAATTGAAGTTTGAAATGAGAATTAAATTAATTAATCATCATATATTTATTGAACGAGGCAATTAAATATATTTTCTCATAAATTCTAATACGGTAAAGTTGTCATTACTTTAACGGAATTAGAATTGGATTAAGAAAATAATTTAATTGAGAAATAAATTTAGTTAAACTAATTAATTAAAAAATATTTTGAGAAATTGAAATTAGTTATTAAGTTGAATAAGTTATAAGTGTTGGATAAAAGTCCAGATAAAACATATAATTGTACTAAATATATAAAAAGCCCAAATAGGCTCGGTTGAAGGATGAGGGGCGACAAATTCTAGTCCCTTTAGGGTTTCCATGGCCCCTTGGTGTTCTACTTCTAATGGAATATCAATTTTTCTATTAAAATATTATTTTTTTAATTACACTTTATTCAAATAGAACTGTTGTATCGTTTTTCTATAAATAGGAGCTATGAATTAACTTAATATGACATCATTAAGCGACGTTATTCTATAAAAAAAATAGTGAATATTTATTTTCAGAATAAATTCTATTTTCAACTCATAGTTTTTGGTTTATATAAAGAATTAACTTTCCCACTTAAATTTAAGAAAAGTTTTCATTCTGTGCTATTAATTCATTTTTTTTGAACCCACACTCAAAGCAATTTAGGGTTCGAGGATAGTGGAGAAAGTTGTTCAGTAGAAAGTCTCTAACTAGGTTAGTATTACTCATCAATTGGGCCTCAACTTAGTTGGGAAATTATAAAAAAAAATCATTATTTTTATATAATAAGTTATATTATTATGAGAGTATTTTTACCTGTTTATATTTTTATAAATCAATAAAAAATTACCCATAATAAAATTTGATTCATGAATACCATGTATATACCAAACCTTCAATTTTACTATTTCAACCAAAACATCGTTTAATTTTTATATGAATTTTTATTAAGTATATTTTATTTCATAATTAACTAATAATCTTAAAAGGCCTGCTTCTTGGAATGTCTCTGTCTGCTCCTATGTAGCACGTTTCTATCAATAAGAATTTGGTTAGGGTTTTTTCTCTTTTGCTTCTAGTGGATCTGGTGTATGTTTAGGTTATTCATCGTACAGAAATTGTGGATCTGGTTTCTAATAGGTTTTAGCAGTGGTGTTTGGGAGATCTCTTGTAGTAGTAGTCGATTTGAAACAGATGAAGGTTTGGCTAGATTGCGTATTTTGGATGGGAAGGAGGAGGAAGTGTTAAATTTTGGGCAAATCTCGGAAGGAAAAATAATTTGTATAAGCATTGTTTAGTGGGTTCTTTTCTTACTGCTAGTGTGGTCCAATTTCAAGCCATGTGTAACACTCTGGCTAATCTTTGGCATCCTTTAGGAGTCATAGAAATCTCAGATCTGGGAGAAAAGATATTTCTATTTTGATTTTTCCATCGGGTTGATATAGAGAGAGTTATTAAGGGAGCGCCTTGGACTTTTAATAATCATCTGCTCATTTTTCATAGGTTGTAAGAAATGGAAGACCCGATGCTGGTCCCTCTATTTTATTCCTATTTTTTGGTACAAGTTCACGACCTACCCCCACGATTTTATTCGGAAGCAGTGACGATGCAATGGGAGAATTTTATTGGTATCTTTGAAGAGTATGATGGATCCAGGTAAATAGGGGACTCCAACAATTCATGCGTATGAGGGTTCTTATTAATGTTAGATCTCTTTTATGTAGAAGGAAAAATATATAGTTGTTTTTCCTCAGCTCGTTTTCAATATGAAAAACTAATTTTGTTCTGTTTTTTGTGTGGCTGCTTGGGACATAGTGACAATTCTCTATGATGGTAAGGAGTAGTATTTTTACTTAAAGTTCGGCCAGAGTTATGCTGAACTGGGATTCTAAGTGGTGGATGTGTAGTGGGAGTTGAGAGAGAAAATTAAGGGATTGAGATAGGGTAGGTAGTGGGATTTGAGTAAAATAGTTTCCCAAAAATTCTTTTGGCAGAAAAAAACTGATCATCTTCTCCTCTACCTCTTCTTTTTCATTTTTTTTCTTCTTCTCTGCTCTCTGCTGGATTCTTTCCCCATTCTTACTGTTGTTTTCATTTTTGTTTTGTTTTCCCTACTATCATTGTTTCGCATCTCGTTCTTCGGCACTTTTTCGTACGTTATCGGTAAGTGTAGTAAGTACCATTTTTTGTTTTGGGTTATGGATAGTGGTTAATGGGATTCATTTTGTGTTTGGAAAAGGTTAATGGGATGAAGTTATTCGATCGGTGCTGTAGTAGTGAAGAGACTTCGTTGTTCGATCTAAGGTAATGGTTTTTCGTTCGATAGATGAATACCCTGTTTCGAGTTTAGTTTAATTCGATTGTTTAAGTGATTAATGGAGTGAAATATTGATCAATTTTAGGTTGAGAATTGCTTGGAGTTGCTTTTACGTCAAAAATGATACAGGTGTGTGCCCGAAACGTAAAAAATAGGGTTTTAGTGAAAGCCGAAAACCCTACTGTCGACGCCATACGGGCGTGTAGTTGCCCGTGTGGTAGGCCGTGTGGGACCACACGGTCGTGCGATCAACGAGGCTAGGCCGTGTACGTAAGACACGACCGTGTGACGATTAATGCCAAATTGGGCATTGTGAGCCACACGAGTTGTGGGCCCACATGGGCAGGCTATATGGGCATGTGAGCCCATTTTCATTGAATTGATTGCTAAAGTTGCACGGGTCACCCAAGTCGACTGTGAACTTATTATAGGGTCGGTAAGCATCACTTAGACCCCTAATTGTGTGAACTGACTATTTGATTTATATATATTGAGCATGATGATAGTATGCATGTATACTGAGCTGGTTATATGTACTGATATCATGAGATAGCATGTCATGACTTGTATGTTGCATTGCTTGGGGTTAGGTTGATTATATTTGGAGAAAGTGTACTGAAAGGCTCTTAAGCCTAATATACTGGCAGCTCAGCTACAAATTACTGTTTTGTACCGCATTCGGTACTACTTGGAGTGTATGGATGGATGGGTTGATTTAATCCCCACATGGAGTGTAGGACTGGACGGAGATGGTGTGTAGAGGCTAGTTGGGTAGGACTTTGTTACTGAATACTGCATGGCTGCTACTGATACTGTGATGGGCTAAGGCCCTATTGCATATTTGATACTGTACTGAGATGGGCTAAGGCCCAAACCGTTACTGATATTGAAAGGGGCTTAGGCCCAAAACTGTATTTGACTGTGCACTGTGTCTGCTATTGTTTGTTTTCTGTGGGATTACACACTGAGTTTACGTAAACTCACCCCTCTTTGTTTAATGTGCACAGGTAATCCCCAGACCTAGACGGATCAGTGCGGCGGAGAACTCGACGGTGACCACAGTTTCTGGACTTTACGTTTTTTTTTTAATTTATGTTTTATGGTTTTATTATTATTGGGATGTAATTTGAGGACTTTTGGGACTTTTGCTTAAATTTAGTTTTTACTTATTTTTTTGAGAAATTATAACTGCTAGTCGTAGGAAGTTCGGGTTTCAAAAGCTATTGTATTTTCTAAACTCGCGATTACTTAAACTACTTTGTTTTAAAAGCTTCCGCAACGAGAAACATTTTAAAGCAAATGTTTTAAATAAGTAAAATGATTTCCTTTAGAACTAATAAGAGATAAAGATAGGTAATAACATGGAAATGATTTTATTGTAATAATTTAGTTTTCGAACACACTATCATGTGACATCGCCAGATTCGGCCATAATGTCCAGGCCAGGTTTGGGGTGTTACACTTTTGTATCTCTCGGGTTACATTTTAGTCACTTATGTTTAAAATGTTACGTTTTAGTCACTTACGTTATCGTGTTATAACATTTTAGTTACTGAGTGTTAATTACCGTTAACAGTGTAACGGTAAGCTAATGTGGCACGTTAAATTATCATTTCAAACAAAAATTTTAGGTTAAATTATACAATTGGTTCATTTTTTTTTTTGTTTTGAGCAATTTAATTTTTTTTCTTTTATGTTAAAAGAGATGGATGAAGGAGGAAAATAGAGGGAGAAGTAGAAATGAGTGGAAAATAAAGAAAAAAAAGGAACATTAAAATAACATAAAAGAAAAACAATAAATTGCTCAAAACGAACAAAATATGGGGACCAATTGTATAATTTAACCTAAAATTTTGTTTGAAATGATGATTTAACGTGCCATATCAACTTACCATTAATAGCAATTAACGGCTCAGTGACTAAAATATCCATTAATGCAAGTGACTAATATGTAACATTTCAAACATAAGTAACTAAAATATAACCTGAGAAAAATAAAAGTGACTATTTTAATAGTTTACCCTTTATTTTATCATATATCAAGCATTGAAGTCAAATAACTAATTGTTAAAGGAAGGGATATCAGAAATAATGTAGCATTTTAATGTATTTATCTTTTATAATTACAATGGGAGAGTATAAAAACCATTCCTTATAAAATTTTCTTGCTTTCTCTCTGAATTTCCTTCTAGATGAGGTTAAGCTTATGAGTCAAATATGAGTTAAAATAGAGTATGCTCTGTGCTTGTCATATATATATATATATATGGATCTTACACATCAGAAATATTAAAACTCTGATCAACGATGTCAATATTGTTGAGGATTATGGAAGTTTCTTGAATTAAACACTTGTAGCTAAAAGTTAGTGCTTGTTTGAATGATCAAGAAAGAATAGTATGTGTTTTTAGCATAACACCTGCTACAAGTTCTTCTTTCTTGAATCCCGTCCATTATCCACACCCATATAGGCTCGTGATTTAATGTCCTATGTGATCCCATATTTATTTTATTTTTATATTTATTAAATGTATAATATATATATTTTAAATACAACATAGTCTTTTGTACCATAATTTTAAGGTCAATTGATCGATTAATTACACGTTATTTTAAGCCTAACCTAACATAAATATCTAATTTTTAAAATTTCAATATTTAGTTTAAAATTAAAAATTCCTTAGAAATTTTAATTTAAATAATATATTTTTTATTTATCTTAAAAATTATAATTTAAAGTTCGAAATTCAAAAATAAAACATATATAATATTTATCATAAAGACAAATAATATTTAATTAAAATAAATTTAATTATTAATTATTTTCATTTTCATTTTCTTGAATTATATTTATCTAAAAATTAAATTAAAATATAATATTTATCATAAAAATAAATACTATTATTATAAAAATAAAAAATTGTTATTTTAAGTATTATAAATATAAATATTATTTATCTTATTTACTATATTCCATTAAACTATGTTTAATATAAAATAAATTTAATAATAGTAAAATTATTTTTTCTTCAAAATTGATGTTTTAAATTATTATGTAATTTATTTGTTCTCTTAATCATCTCAATTGCAAAACCTTTTTCTAGATATGAAATCAATTGCTCATTATCCAAGAAAAATGTAGTAAATATAATATAATTACATTTTCTTAGCTTTAAAATATTATTATAAAATAAAAAATTAATTTAAAAACTATAAAACTATAAATTGATACATATAACTTGTATGAATTACCCATCTTTCTAAAATTTGTTTTTTTTATTATAATTTTTTCTTCATAAAGGTTTTTTTCCCAAATTCTCAAATAGAAAAAAAAGAAAGAAGAATTTTATTTCTTAAATATTTACTCTTGAAGATCCTCCCTAAAATGAAAATTTTTTCCTTTAGTTCTTTTATAGTTTTAAAAATTTTAAATTAATATATGATAAAATTATATTTTGACCCTTCAAGAATGAAAAAAAAAATAATATAACTCTTTAAAATTTATAAAGATATAGGCTATTAAAATGTTAAATTTTTACTTTTGTTATCATAAAAATATATAATTTTATTTCAACTCTCCTCAAAAAATTTTCTGACTCCGTCTCTAGTAGTATCTTTCTAAATAGATGATAATGTTTTTTAATTCAACCATTAGATCATTTATGTATCTTTTTATTATGTTTACACAAAAATAAATATTATAAAATAAATAAATAAATCCAAGGTGGGTTAAAGCCATGGAAATTGGTGGAGTTGTTGTGGACGTGGACCCCACATGTTTTGACTTCACTGGTATTTTTATTTAATAGATATTAATATTTATAGCTTATAGCTTCAAGCTTACGATTTTAGGTTACGTCTTATTATTAAATTTATACATAAATTTTATTTTAATATATAATTTGATACATAAATTTTAATTTGATATAATTATATATGTGAAATTTAAATTATGATTAATGAAAATTTTCAATTTTGAGTCAATTGTATAAATTTAAAATTCTCAAAAAATTTAGATACGTTAAAAGAAATGAATACATACATTTATTTTTATATTAGACTAATATAATTATTTTTATATGCAATATATCAATGTAAAATTGTGCTAATTCTATAATATTGTTAGTGAACAAAATTAATGTTCATGTATGACATTACATGTTAGATCAAAGTTCATGTATAATTTTAATTTTTCGTCATTTTTATAGTTATTTTCATGTCTATTTTACTATCCTTATTTGAGATTTATGACTACATCTCCCAATAATATTGTCTCTTGATTGAATGATATTATTTTAACACTTAAAAATTAATAATAGTATGCCCTTAAACTCCATACTTATTTACCTTAAAAAATTGTCTAAGATATAGATTTTATTATTTTAACATTATTAGTGCACGTGAAATCACTAATACACATGTACTTCAAAAAAAAAAAAAACTGATAATTTCTAAAAAAAATATATTAATCAGTCCTTATGCTTATTTACCTAATTTTTAATAATTTATACATTATATTAAATCCTAATTCGACACAGAAAATTATTAAAATATTTTTTAATATTAATTTTATTATAGGCTCTTTATTATATTTTTTTTATACAATGTCTAGAACTACCTATAACTCTCTCTAACCCATAATATAATGTACTTCAGTGCACTTAAACCCACGTCCTCCTACACTGGCAATAATGCCAATACCAATCCAGTTAAGATACTTTTTATAAAAATAACAAATAGTAATACAACAGACATTTTTATCTTTTCATGGTTTTAATAAAATAATTTTATAATAGGAGTTGAACTAATTTTAAACTTTTAACTTAATTATTTCAACCAAAACCTCACCTAACTTTAATATAAACTTTTTTATAAATATATCTTTTTACATTTTTTTTCTCTTAAGTGGGTGTGCCATGAAACTAGTGGGTTATAAAATTCATAATTTTTTAGAGTTTTAATTTAAGTGTTACTCATAAATATAAATATATGTTCGAGTAACTACAACATATTAAAAATCATCATAGATAAAAAATCGAAAAGAATCAGACAAAATTTATATATAATATAGGTACATAATAAAATTAAAAACTTGCACATCACAATTACATATAGTCAAACTTGAATCTTAATACGTAAAGACAAAAAGACTCACATTAACCAACAATGCCAAGTCCTAGTTCCATTACTTTTTAGAGTTGTTCCGAGATTCATACGAATAAAACTAAAATAAAAGTTTTACTTATTTTAATTTAAAACTCAAGTCTGCTGAATAGCACATTTTCTCTATCTGCTGAATAGCACGTTGTATCGAAATCTAGGGTTTTGTGTCGATTTCAAATCCCGCAAAATTTGAAAGAATATTTATAAGCATTAAAACAATGGACGAAGATCTTGCAAATTTGAATATATCAGATGATGATGAAGAAATCATAGAAGGGCAAAGCATCGATGATAAAGAGGATGAGGAATACAAATTGTGTTTGGTTGGGAAGGTATTAACGGAGAGTGTAGTACACTCTCCATCCATGAGACGGACACTAGCAAAAGCATGGCATCTAGTGAGCAGAATTTCTGTTACTGATTTGGGAGAAAAAAAGATCTTTATTTAGGTTTTATCATGAAATTGATATTAAAAGGGTTTTAAAGGGAACACCGTGGTTCTTCAACAGACACCTTGTTTTACTTCATCTATTGGAAAAAAGGGGAGCAACCACTACAAGTTCCTTTAATTTTCATAAAATTTTGGGTACAAATACACAATTTATTAGGAGGGTTCAAATCCGAGGGAATGGCATGTCAACTGGGGGATTTTAGCAAAAAAATTATAGAGTATGATGTGGGGTCAATCATTAGAGGGAAAAAAATTTGAGGGTAAGAATTAAGTTGGATGTTCGCAGACCACTAAAAAGAAAGAAGCGAATAGCTATCGGTCAAAACAAAACCATATATGCTATGTTTAACTACGAAAAAATCTTTTTATTTTGCTATCTTTGTGGCAGATTAGGGCATGGTAAAGGTTTCTTACCAGTTAGATTAACGTTGGAGTCACAAGAAGTTGTTTTTGGATGGGATTTATCATTAAGAGCACCAATAACAATGGGACAGGCAGAAGATTGCAACTGGTTGAAAGAGGATAGATCAGTATCCAAATCAATATTAGAAGGACAATTGGAGGGCAAATCATTTGTAGAATGACAATTGGGGGTATTGAGGAAAGGTCGATTGGAGTTAATCAAAACAATAATATAGGACAAGAAAGAAGATGAAAGGAGATTGTTTAGCAAGAAGGGATGAATTATGAAGGAGAGGTGTAACAACCCGATTCTTCAGTGGTGTCGAAAACAGTGGCTCGAAGCCACCAAATCCGACAAGTAAGCTTATAAATTTTATTATTTAATATTTACGAGTCAAATGTAGTTTTAAAATTTTTTTTGAATTGGTAATTTATGTTTTATAATGAATTATTAGGTTTGAGTGGTAAAACCCTAGGTCAAGTGGTTTTAGAAAATGAGGTATTGAAACCTCGTTTCTATAAACTAAGCTGTAAATATTTTTATAAATATTTACGGAGTTTCATTAAGGTAGTATTAAAGTTTCGTTGAAAAATTTTAATGTTTTGATAGTTAATTAATTAAAAAGAACTAAATTTAAAAAGGTGTAAAACTTGTTAAATATAAGAAATAAGTGATTAAATGGCCTAATTAATAAACAAGGGAGGAATTAAGGAGTAAATATGCCTAAATGGAAGGGATGAGGTGGCATAACAAAGAAAAATAATAAAATAATGTGATTTAATGGAAAAATTGTAATTTAATTAAAATTAAACATACAAATTAGAAATTGAAAGGCTTATAGACATTTTCTTCTTCAATTTTCTATCCAAAAATGTCACAGGAGAGCTCCTTAAGCTAGTTTTGCATATTTTTTCTTCATGTGAGTTCAATTCTTACCCGTTTCTTGTAATTTTTATGTTTTTGAGATTGTTACAATTAAGTCCAACTAAATCTTGTCTTAGTTTTTTTTTATTAAAAATTTTGGAAGTTACCATTGATGAATATTAGATGTTTTTGATGAATAACATGGATTTAGATCTTTAATTTTGTTGTATGATGATTTTATAAAGTGATTTTGTTAAATATTGATTTTAGGATCAAATTGTGAAAATGTTAAAATATTAGGGTTTGGTAGTAAATTTCTAGTTTATTAAGGGCTGTATGATGGCCTAAAGTATTTAGATAAATTATTAATTGAGGATAATTTGTTAATTTGATAGATTAACTAGTTAAGGGATTAAATTACAAAAGTTGTAAAAGTTTGGGGTAATTATGTAAATTTAAAAAATTGAAGGGTATTAATTTTGAAATGATTTGGAACTGAAACATATGCTAATGAATGAGTAATTTTATATTTTAGGTTAAGATCCCGTAGATACTCGTGAGAAAAGAAAAATAGTGGAATAGTCCCTAAACTTCTGCAATTATTACAATTCAATTCAAGTAAGTTCAAACGGTTAAACTTTAATATTTGTATAAATTGATGATTGGTATATATTTTATTGTTGGAAATAATTTATTCTACGAATTATGATATTGCATTGGATATTCGATTTGAATTGAACACGTGATCAGAGTACATTCGTGATTTGGCGTATAACAGTATTGGAGGAAAATATCGAAAAATTACCCAAGTAAAATGGGGTTCAGCATTTGTTGCAAACTCCCATGTTTTACTTTCTTTTTAGCTCTTACGAGTTTCTGTTCAGCTCTTACGAGCTTCTGTTTAACTCTTACAAGCTTCTGTTCAACCCTTATGAGTTTTTATTCAACTGTTACGAGTATCTGTTCAACTCTTATGAGTTTTTGTTAAGCTCTTACAAGCTTCTGTTCAACTCTTTTGAGTTTCTATTAAGCTTTTAAGAGCTTCTGTTTAACTCTTATGAGTTTCTGTTCAGTTCTTACGAGCTTTTGTTCAACTCTTATGAGTTTCTGTTCAGCTTTTATGAGCTTTTGTTAAACTCTTATGAGTTTCTGTTTAGCTATTACGAGCTTCTGTTCAGCTTTCAAGCTTCTGTCGGGACCAGCTTTTATGAGCTTCTATTAACGATGTACTCTCATTCGTAAGTCATTCTTCGAATGGGAAAGATTTAGTAAGGTGATTTACTTACTGAAATTGAAAGACATATTATTTATTTTTGGTAACGACTTGAAAATGAATGTCTTCATCGATAGAAGTTGTGATTGATAAGGAGTTATCACGAATGATTTTTATTATTTGATTTATTATAGCTGGTTCGATAAGATTTTTATTTATTTCGTCGAGCTTACTAAGCTTTATTAAGCTTATTTTTGTTGTTTAATGTCCTTGTAGATTTTCAGAAGATTGGACGATCAGATCAACACTCAAGTCACACTATCCAGCTTATTCCAATAGTTTTTGAAACGTTTAATACGTTTTATATGGCATGTATAGGCTTTTGTGTAGATTGGACCAAAGTTTGGCTTGTGTAAATGTTATGAATTATATTTTGTTTATATAACCAACTTATATATATATATTGGTTTGAGAATGAGGCATATTAATGATGTTGGTGTGAATGATATATATTTGTATGTAATTATTTTGTAGTGAGCCTTAGTAGAATTGTTAGATGGATTAAATAGGTAAGTTTGGATATTTGGTTGACATGTTTTTAAGTTGTTATTTAAGGTGTCTACGAGTATGTTGGTTGATTATGGTAATGATGAATGTTTAAGACATGATTTTAGTTTGTGTTGAATGTTTTGATATGGCTTGATGATGTGTGATTTGTTGAGGCTAAGTTGGTAACAATTTGGGTGAGAAGTGTGGCTTAGAAAATGACATATTTTCATCCACACAAGCAGAGACACGGGCATGTGTCTCATCCGTGTATGACACACAGCCAGGTGACACAACCGTGTGTCCCTGTATCTTTTAAAAATGCAAGTCAGTGTGTGCTAGGCCGTGTGACCCAAGTCAGAGAGTTACACGAGTATGGACACGGGCTAGACACTATCGTGTATCCCTATTTCGAATGCCCACACGGCCTAAAACACGGACGTGTCCTTTGAAATTGAAAGTCATACGCCTGTGTGTCCAGTGCAACTTTGAAAAAAAAATTTAATGTTTTCCAAAAAATTCTTTGAGTACCTGATTTAGTCCCAACTTGTTTCTAATGCATATTTTGGGCTTTGAGGGTTCGTGTAAGAGACAATATATTTTATTTTAATTGGTTTCTGACATGAATGTAATATGATATGAAATATCTGTTAACTTAATCTGTAAACTCTGATAATATTTTGTAACCCTATTCCAGCGACAGATACAGGTTAGGGGTGTTACAAGAGGAAGCAAGGTTTATGGAACTTGGTTCTGACTCTGAGGAAATCTATATTGGAATGGTTGATACTAAGAAAAGACAGAGGTTCTCGCTGAGTTCTATTGTTTCCCATATAGAGGATTCGAAGGACTCAAAAAAATTCTCATTCTCTATCGATGGCTGTTGAAAGGCAGACCGACCGGTCACAATGAAAATACTAAGCTAGAATGTTTGGGGATTGGGGCACCCAGAGTAGTAAGGCGTCTAAAAAACAAAGTGAGATATATTCAGCCCCAAATTTAGTTTCTCATGGAAACCAAAGTATGCACAAAAAAGATGGAATGAATTCGAAGAAAGTGTGGTTTACGTAATGGCATTGATGTTCATGCCATGGGTTTTAAAGGAGGACTTTCGTTGGGATGGAAACAAGGGTGTAACATTCAATTACGAAGCTTCTCAGCATCACACATTGATGTTGACATTACAGAAGAGAATGAAGTAAAAGTTTGGAGATTTATGGGATTTTATGGATCACTGGAGAAAACCCATAGGAGGGATTCTTGGAATCTGCTAAGATAGTTAAATAACGTCAATAATCTACCATGGCTTGTGGTAGGAGACTTTATTGAATTTTTTTTCTTTTGAAAAGAAGGGAGGGCGTCAACGAGAAGAAAATCAAATTATGGCATTTTGTCAAGCTTTAGCTGATTGTAACCTTACAGATTTAGGATTTTCAGGTCAGTGATTTACATAGAAGAGAGGAAGGTTGCCGAATAATAATATATATGAAAAGCTTGATAGATGAGTGGTGAACCTAGAATGGTGGTCAATGTTCCTAAATTTTCGAGTAAGGCACCTCACGCATTCTATATCAGATTATTGCCCATTACTTGTTAATGTCCTAGATAGGAGTTCAAAGTAGAAGGGACAGTGACAGCCAAAATTCAGATTTAATGCAAATTGGGTAATTGAAGAAGGTTTAGAAAGTGAAATTTGGAAGTGGTGGGAAGAAGACCAAAGGGAAGTTCCTATTAAAATTGAAGCAATGGGAAATAAATTGAATCTTTGGGCTTAAGCGAATCAACTAGAGAGGTAGCGTCAAATAGATTACTGGAACACAAGACTACTAGAGCTAAATGCGAAAAATCCAGATGAAGAAAATTTGGTAGAATTAACAAAGATTAAGATTGCACTAAAGTTAGAAGTAGACAATGAGGAGTTATTTTGGGAACGACGTGCACGAGCTAATTGGATATGGTTTGGAGATAGAAATACGTCATACTTTCATAGTGTTGCATTGACTAGAAAGAAAAGAAACACAATTCTAAAGTTGAAGAATGATAGTGGGGAATGGGTTAAGGATGAGAAAACTATGGCAAATGTCGCAATGGTCTATTTTACAGAATTGTTTACAGCTTCCTCTACAAGAGATTGTACTCGGACTCTAATGGGAATTCAACCGTGCATTAATGAAGTTAATAGTGTGGAGCTGACAAAGGATTTTAATAAAAAAGAGATTGGGGAGGCTATTAAAAGTATGTCGCTAATGAAAGCTTCCAGAGATGATGGATTCCTAGCCTTTTTTCATCAAAAATACTGGAGTATCGTGGGAAAGTAGATTATGACATATTGCATTCAAGTTCTTAATAGTAGACAAGGATTGGAAAAATATTAACCATACAAATATAATGCTAATTCGAAAAATTAATTCTTCTACAAGTATGACTTAATTTAGACCAATAAGCATTTGCAATGTGCCTTGAAAAATCATATCAAAGGTCATTGTTAATAGGTTTAAAATAGTTTTAAACAAGTGCATTGATGAAGCTCAAGGTACATTTGTACCTGGAAGACAAATAACAGATAAAATTCTTGTTGCTTATGAGGTTTTACACCCGTTCAATAGGAGAAAATATGGACATCAAGGCTATTTGTCTCTTAAACTCGATATTAGTAAAGCCTATGATAGGGTGTCGTGGTGTTTTCTACAAAAAGTAATAATTAAAATAGGTCTTTGCAGTGAATGGATTGACTTAATAATGACATGTATAACTACGGTGACTTATTCGGTTATCTTAAATGGTGAACAAGATGAATCTTTCAAGCCATCAAGAGGGCTATGACAAGGGGACTCGCTAAGTCCATATTAATTTTTATTATGTGCTAAAGGCTTTTCAAGTCTACTTAGAGAAGCTAAGAGAAAGGATTTGATAAAAGGGGCAAGGGTTGGTAGGAGTAGATATGGGGTAACACTTCTTCTTTTTTTTTTTTTTTTTTTTTTTTGCTGATGATGGTATTGTTTTTGGAAATGTTACAATTGATGGGCAAGTAAAATGAAAGCTATAGTAGAAGAATATGAAAGGGTCTCGAGTCAATTGGTTAATTTTGACAAGTCACTTATCTACTTTGGGGGTCCGTATTTCTAATAACCCAAAAAACTACATTGGGATTCCAACAATAGTGGGCAGAAAAAAGAAAAATGCCTTCAAAAATCTAAAAGTGAGATTCATCAAGAGAATAGAGAACTGGAGTACGAGGCAATTGTTAATGGAGGGAAAGAGGTATTCATAAAATCAATTTTACAAGTAATTCCTATTTTTGAAATACAATGTTTTTTATTACCAAGTTTTTTATGTTGTGAGTTAAATAGCATGATTGAGAAATTTTAGTGGTGTAATGCACATACAAAGAAAGGTATACATTGGTGTCAATGGAGAAAGGTTTGTTGACCGAAAGGGAAAATGGATTAGGATCTAAAGACTTGTCCATTTAATATAGCTTTGTTTGTGAAACAAGGATGAAGACTATGTTCAAAACCAGATTGTTTGTTCGCAAAAGTTATGAAAGCAAAGTTCTACTTGAACATAGACTTTATGAATGCAAGGATAGGATCTTACCTATCACATACTTGGCGCAGCATATAGACATCTAGAAGGTTGTTGGAACAAGGTTGTGGCTGGTGAGTGGGTAATGGTGCAAGCATTAATATATGGAATGACAATTGGTTAATTGAGCTTGAACAAGGAAGAATCCGAGGACATGACATTAATACAAGATATACAAAGGTCATTGCTATACAAAGAATTTGAAAAGCTTTTTGATGAAGATACGACACGAAGAATAATAACTATACCTCTTTTAAACAATACTCGAAAGGACCACTTGGTATGGAGGAGCGACAATTTTGGCATCTATACGGTCAAGAGAAGATACAGATGGCTTGAAGTAGTAGATGCAACCACAATGATAATCCTAATGAGGTACAAAAATTATTATTCAAGAAAATATGGAGCCTAAGACTAGCTAGCAAAATAAAAATTACATGCTGGAAAATTATTAAAAATTACATGCCCACATTATCAAATTTACAACAAAGAAACATTATAGTATAAAATTTATGCCCAGTATGTAGAAATAACGAAGAATCCGTGGAGCACATCTTTCAAAAGTGTCCTTTTTTTGAACAAATCCTGCATAGTATGGGAGTATCATTCTTGATCAATAATGAAAATCAGAATTGAGAAACTTGGTTAGCTAGGGAATTGTTAACAAGAGATATACAATATCTAAGAAAAATAATAGTTACATTATAGACACTATGGTACAATCGCAATATGGTCTATTATAATGGAACGGGACAAAATGTTTTCGGAGTCGTTTCTTTCATAAATGCTTATATTTCAGAGGTTGATAGCATATTTTATCAAAAGACATGCAAGAAAAATAAGAGTCTATTTGGCAACCGACAAAAGATGATTGTGTGAAAGTAAATCTTGATGCATGTTTTAACTATCGTACAAATAGCTCTATTTTAAGAATTATTATCAGAAATAGCGAATGACTTATAATGGCAGCAGGCACTTACCCAAATTCGCATGTGAGAGATGTGACAATTGCAAAAGCACATTGAAAAATAAATAAGTTCTTTTCTTTTATTATCAAATTATCATCTCTGTCTTTTCTTTGTCATACTTCTTCCCTATTTCTTTCTTTCTTCTTCTTATCTACTATTTTATTCTACTGTAAGTTGCTGCAAATTCTTAAGTAAAATTCAACCCAGTTTCAGCAATTAACAAGGCATCAAAGCCAACGATCTATGATGTCCTGCGATGGTATTTCTACTCGACTTCAAAAAGATGTGGGAAGTCTGCAGCAAGTAATGGCAAAACTGTAGGAAAATGTTTCCTAGTGGAGCACAAAGTTGAATGACGGATTGAAAGAGTTAAGGGTGGAATTCAAGGAAGAATTCAAGCTAGAGTTGAGAGAATTAAAGGATGACTTACGATGGGAGATCAAATATGAAATGTAGGAACTACTAGAACTTTATTCGGGTTGACCGTCTACTTTTGTTGCTGGTGTGCAACCATCTGCTATGGCTTCTGCTAGACCGTCGAATGATAAGGGGAAAGAAATTCTTGGTGTTCTACAAACCAGGTTTTTGCCTAGAGAAATGTTTCCTAACTCACCTTAAAAGGGCACTCATTTATTTTTACCTAAGGTTGATGACAATTCGGGGTCTCATGTGGAACATCACTTCTCTAAGTCACACAAGCTAGAACGTCCACATTTTGACGGATCCAATTTTAAAGGTTGGTAGGAAAAATTGGAATAATATTTTGAGGCCGAAAGGGTCTCTTCCAATGCTAGGGTTCGAACAGTTATGTTACACTTGGAGGGAAAGGCTCTCGACTCACACCATTTTTATGCACAAAGGCAAGGGGGCTTTCACATGTTGGTTTGGGAAACTTACACACAGAGCTTGCATGAGCATTTTGCTTCAGGTTATTTTCAGGACCCCATGTCCTACTTGGTGGTATTGAAGCAACATGGAATGGTGGACTAATATCACGACACTTTTATTAGCTTGTTGAATCAATTGCAATTGCCGGATCATATGCCTTAAGCATATTTATTGGAAACTTGAAAACTAAAATCGGGCAGTATTTAGAATTGTTCAAGCCAAAAATGTTGGTAGAAGGATTTCAAGTGGCACATAAGATGGAGGGCATATTGCAAGAATCTCCTTAGATGCCACTCTTGATGGGAAGTCTTACTTCTGTGAAACTATCAACTTAGAGTAATGCGTAATGGTAGTCGTTCCATGGGGCCAAATGCAGCTCACAAGTCAGCTCCGACGGCAGGTTCACCAAAGAAGTTTAACAAGGCGTTATCAGTCGTAGAGAGGGAAATAAGGGCTTGTGCTTTTGGTGTGGTTCCAAATATAGTGTGAGCCACAAATGTGTTAGGTCCTAGCTATATCAGCTGCTGTTGGAGTCAGAATCATATAAGCATAGGGAAGAGGCCCAAGAGGAATTGAAGCAATCAGTGGGGTCTCCGATTGAAACAGTGACCCAAGATCCTATACTTTTGCTCCATGCCATCCAAAAATCCCAAGGTACCCATACGATGAGGGTGGCAGCATCGATGGGAAATGCTGACATTATTATTTTGGTTGATTCAAAAAGCACGCACAATTTCATAAGAGCAAGATTGGTGAGGCAACTCGCTATACCCTTCAATCAAAAACATAAGCTGAAGGTCATGGTGGCTAATGAGGGTAGTATATTCACCCAAGGTTTGTGCCATGGGGTGAGATGGGAGGCCCAAGGACTACATTTTTTAACAGATTTCTTTGTGCTACCAGTTAAAGGTTGCGATATGGTTTTGAGGGTGTAGTGGCTTCTATCATTGGAGAGTATTACTTAGGACTTCAAGGCTTTGCCAATGCAATTTAATCATGAAGGAAATGAATGTTTGTTATTAGGCATTCGGTCGGAGGTTATGCAAGTCTTACGAGATCGAGAGGTTGCTAAATCCTTTTCTATTATGGGGAATCATTAGGGCCACTATACGCTCTTAATGGTTATGACGGACCAGCCATCATTGCAATTGCCACATGAACCAATTCCTAACGATTTGCTCAATCTCTTAGAGCCACTCAATGACATGTTTCAAATACCAGTTAGGCTACCCCCGTCATGTTTACAAGATCATCGCATTTTGCTGCGTAATGAATCAAGATAGTCAAAATGAGACCTTATTGCTACTGTAGCACCCTACACCCGGCCTAGAAGTTTAGACCAAATCTCGGGTGTTACATTGATCACCGAAGTGATCATAGGTAAATTTTTTTACAAAACAAGTTATCACGTCGAACTGAAACACTTAATCGTTTTAAGATTCAGTTAGTAAAATTATAGTTAAGTTTAATATTTATAACTGGAATTAAATAAACGAATGAAAATTGTAACACCCCTTACCCGTATCTAATGCCGGGACAGGATATGAGGCATTACCAGACTTAAGCAGAACCAAACATACAAAACCGGCCATAAAATTTTATCCAAACTAAAACCAATCAATTAAAGTCAATTTGTCCCTATTGTAGACCTATGAGGCCCAAAACATACATCATTAGCGGTTTGGGACTAAACTGAGAACTTACGAAAATTCTAAGAAAATTTCTAGGTTAAAGCCTCAAACGCCCGTGTGGAGGCAATGCACACGCTCGTGTGCTTGGGGATACGCCCATGTCCTACGCCCGTGTGGAATTATTTGATTTATTTTCCAATTCGAACCTATAGGGGTTTTCACACGGCCAAGCACACGTCCGTGTCCTTGGCCTGTGTCCCTCACACGGCCTAGGACACGTCTGTGTGGTAGCCCCTGTGATTTTAGCGAGCATTCTGTTTATGACGCCATCATACAAATTTGAGGCACACGGCCAAGCACACGCTCATGGCCAGAGGCCATGTCCCCCACACAGTTGAGACATATGGCCGTGTCTCTGCCCGTGTGTTTACTACCATACATGTTAACCTAAAATTCAAGGTGCAGGGGACACACGACCAAACGACACGCCAATAGGGCTGACCTTGTGTTACACACTGCCTAGACACATGCCCGTGTGTCTACCTGTGTGGACCATTTGGAGGCTATTCTCTAAGCCGTTGGTCACCCTTAAATAATTTTACACTTCCATATGTTCAATGGTTTATTCCATGATATATTTGGACACTTAAACATGCAACATTATAACATCACTATGACCCCTTTTTATACTAGTCCATTAGTATTCATACAACCTTATCTTTTAGTCAATCCACACCAATTTCATGGTTTACCATATCCCTTTTTACCAATCCATTCATGAGTGCTAAATCATGTAACCACATACAAGCAAATAAATAGTCATCCATCAAGCCAACACATACATATCTTAGTATGCATGCAAAGGTAAACTTAGGGATACATCCCAATCATTAATATGGACCAAATCACATAGCCATATACAAAATAATCAATGCCCAAATGAGCCATTACACTTGGCTACTTCAACATGACACATATATACAAAATAGACAAGTTTCCTATACATGCCATGACCAAAATAATTAAACCCTTTTATACCCAAAAACGTCAAAGATAGTGTGATCCGAGCTCCGACATCTCCCGATCCTTTAAGGTAGCTTGACATATCTAAAGAAAAGGGAAAAGAGGGGAGGGTAAGCTATAAATCTTAGTAAGTACACATACAAATAATCTACATTTTGCAACTATTGATAATCTAATCATAATTACTTATCCATTATGATACTTTTTATCATGTCATATATATACTTACCTTCTATATTCATATGCACATGCTTATCCAAATACATATCTTTTCATAATATCATCATTTACTAAGTCCTCATAGGGTTTTAGTATATGCCTGTGCCATCTTGCACACATATGGCTTAAATTTTACTTTCGGAATTCATATTACGTTACCCGTTGAACACTTGGAATATGGTTCGGACACACAGAAGTAATGCACCGAAGTGCCTCATATCATAGAATCACATGCCGCTCTTAACGGGCCTACTAAAAGAGCGAAAAGAGTATCTGAACACAACTCAGGATACCCAGCACCCGGACCCTAGCATGTATCACATATTAAATGAGCTCATAACACACATAATTATCCTAGTGACATGTCACTTGTATCCTCAACTATTCTTAAGGTTCAGACGGGATTTTAAACTTCCAGACCTTTACCGAACGTACTCGCATAATTGGTTTCTTTCACGTGGCCAACGTCTCATAATCATATAGCAAAGCATCAAAACATGTTATATTATCAACATAGCCAAATAAGCATATTACGCATACAAATATCAATAAATCATTTAATAATAATTAATGTATTTATTTACATATGTACTTACCTCAGTACAAAATATTAGAAATCGAGCCTAAACCTCGTAAACCTTATTATTTCTCCGATCAAGGCCCGTATCTCGATTCTCTTGATCTATAATACCAAATTTAGATCGTTTAATACATACATTACTCAATACGACCCAAAATTTATACTTGGGTAAAATTACTATTTTACCCCTACACTTTCATATATTTACAATTTAGTCCTTAGGCTCGGATAATACAATGTATGGGATTTCTTAGTTTCCCAAGCCTAGTCGAACATTTTTCATGTTCATAACAGCCCACATTTTCCTTCATTTCACATTTTTCTACCCATTTTCTATAACTTTTAGAAAATAGTCCTTAAAGCCCTTTTCATGAAAATCTACTTAGTAAAAGTTGTTTACCATCCTTTAAACTCTCATATCCTTCCATAAATCAACAAAAAATAAGCTTCTCATGCATGGGTAAATTTCTAAACATGAACCCTAGCATTAAATATGGGTAGAAATAAAGAGAGCAAGTTATGGGGATTTTAAAAATACGAAGAACATTAAAAACGGGGCTTGAGGGCACTTACTATAGAGCTTGGGAAGCTTGAAAACCCTAGCTATGGAGAACCCTAAAACTTCGACAGCAACATGGAGAGAATGAGCTGATTTTTGGCTTATTTTCCCTTTTTATTTCATTAATATACCAAATGACCAAAATGCCCCTAATGCTTTTCCTTCAAATTTTTCCATACAAGCCCATTTTTGTCCAAAAACTTAAAAATTGGGAAAATTTCTCTTTAATACCTCCTAATTAATAATCCAAAGCAATTTCATACAAATTTCTTCTAAAACACAAATTTTGCAACTTATTCAATTTGGTCCCTAATTTCCAATTGGACATCTTATACTTAGAATTTCTTCACGAAACTTTAACACATGTATATATTCATATTCTAAACCTCATAAAAATTATAAAATCAATATTTTAACATCAAATTTGTGGTCTCGAAACCACTATTCTGACTAGGCTCTATTTTGGCATGTTACAAAAATGCAAAACGGAACTTGTACCACAGCTTAATAAAACCTTACAATTCAAAAACCGAATAATAAAATAAATCTAAAAACACAACTGATAATTTATTTTTTGCCAAGACTGTCCGAGACCTCTGCATACTGAGTCCAGCGCCGGAATTTAGAAAAGTACTTGAAAGGGGAGACACTAAGGGAGTGGGCTACTCGAGGTCAGTGTGAGCTCAAATCAAGACTAAAAACAAAACCACGAAATTCAATTTAATAGCGCAACAAATTTACAAATATTCACTGAGTCAAAAAGGAAACTTGGAACTAACGTCCCAACAGAACATAACACTCAAGCACACCAAATCACAAAATGAACAAACATAATACAGTCAGATAGTCTAGCACCCAGGACACACAAATAGACGCGAATGAAATGCAGTCAAGTAATAAAACTCACCCATCCAGCCAACACACCTCTCCATCCCCCGATCACACCCTATAAGAGTTGTTTAAGCTCATCCAACCAAAACACACCACGTAGGACCTCGTAGGCCCATCCAACCCTACATACCATATATGTGGACTAAGCCACTCAAATTTTAATACGTAGCAAAGCTAGCATGTAATATCCCGAATTAGGGCCTAATCGGAATAGTGGTTTCGTGACCAAAAATTCGAGATAGAAATAATTATTTTATAATTATTTTGAGGTTTATGATATGATTGCATGATTGTGTGAAAATTTCGTGACGAAATTCTATGCATAAAATGCTTAAGTTGAAATTAGGGACTAAATCGAATAATTTGCAAAACTTGCATTGTAGAAGTTTTTAGTATGAAATTACTTAGGAATATTAATGAGGAGGTCTTAAATAGAAATTTTACCAATTTCTAAAATTTTGGACAAAAATGGGCTTGTACATGAAAATTTCCAAAAAAAGGTATTAAGGGTGTTTTGGTCATTTGGTAATTAAAAGATTAAAAAAAAGGAAAAAGATGGCAAAATATGTCCATCTTCTTCATTAGGACAAAAATTAAAGGGTTCTCCATAGCTAGGGTTTGTTTCAAGCTTCCAAGCTCCATAGTAAGTGATTCCAAGCCCCATTTTTAATGTTCTTTACGTTTTTGGAGTCCCGGTAACTTGATTTAGCTTATGCTAGCAATAATTTAACCTAGGGTTCATATTTGGAAAAATACCCATATGTGAAATTTGTGTATTTTGGTGTTTTATGATAGAATATGAGGTTTTAAATTATGCTAGAAAACTTGTGCTACTCGGTTTTAAGCGAAAACGAGTAAAAGGGCTTAATCGGTAAAAATACCTAATAGTCATAAGTACATGTTAGAGTGTGAAACTGATGCTGCCATAGAAGGGAAAAATGATCAGCATGTCATAAAACATAAGAATAAGGGATGAAGTTTAATTCCCGAGCCTAGGGGCAAAAGTGTAATTTTGCAAAAGTTTAGGGGTAAAATGGTAATTTTGCCAAAGTTCGTATTTGGGGATATTTTGATGAATGTATGTATTAAAGAAGATTAATTTGGCATTATAGATAAAGAGAAACGAGATTCAAGTCGCGATCGAGGGAAAAACAAAGTTTACGAGGAATAGGCTTGATTGCTAATATTTTGTATCGAGGTAAGTTCATGTGTAAATGTAGTAACATAATTGTCATTTTAAGTAATTTAATGTTATTTATGTGATATGATGATTAATATCATGAAATATTATGCTTTGTGGTTATTATTGAATAATATGTAAATTATGATTTGCTACCGAGTATCGGTTTTGATGTTCCGTGGAAGACGGCAAAGATGTGTAATCGAGGAAAAAGCCCATTTGAACCTTGGGAATATATTAGAATACAAGTGACATGTCACTAGGATGGTTGGGCATCCGAACTCGTTGAGTTGAGTCTGAGTTCGTGAGATGTAACTAGGCATCTGAGTTTGTTGAGTTGAGTCCGAGTTCACTTATGGATGCGAACGCCCGAGCTCGTTGAGTTGAGTCTGAGTTCGCTTATGGGCGGGTTACATGGTAGCTTGGCTACATATCTGGCACTTATGTACAAACTTTCCGTGTATTCGAATTATATTCCGATATGTTCAACGGGTGAATCTTAAGAGAATAAGGAGAATGCCTAAAACGAAGGTGACATGTTGGTAAGTGTGGTAAATGAGAAAATTTGATAGGTATGTGCTTAAACCATCGGGTTGAAAACTTGGTAAGATGAAATCGTAGAAAGATATTAAATGTAAATGATGTTTTATGTGGAATTGCATGATTATGTTACTTACTATTTGCATGTGAACTTACTAAGCATTTATGCTTACTCCCTCCTTTTCTTTCATTGTAGTTTTGACAAGCCAGCTTGAGAATCAGAATAGGTCGAAGACTCGTTCACACTATCCGAAGGCTTAAATCGGTAAAATGGCTTATATATTTTGAATGTGGCATGTATGGCAAAATACTCACTTTGTGTAATTGATCTTATGATATGATTATGCTTTGGCAAGAAAAGAGTTTTTGAATGATTAGCCATTGGAATGGCCAATCTAAATCGTATTTGATGTCATGTATGTTTAATGTGTTACTTAGTCCATGGAAAACCATAAAATGGTGAAATTGGTTATAAAACAGAATATTGCTGCAGCAATGACTTGAATTTGAAAAATCACTAAAAATAGTATAAATGGAATTAAATTATGAATAAGTTATAGAATCGAATATTAATGAGTCTATCTTCATATGGATGGAACAAAATAGGTATATGAATTATATTCTATGAGATGTTTAAATTTTTTGGAAATAGGGCCAGAGCGATTTCTAGATTCCCTGTTCTGACTTTAGAAATTCACCATAAATTGTATAAAAATAATTAGAAGTCATTCTTTATATGTACAGGTTCCTTATAGAGTCTAGTTTTAATAGAAACAAACGAAATAGTCATTGAAACTGTATACAGAGAGATATCTGATTTGTAATACATAGAGGTCAGAGCAGTCATACTCTGAAACAGGGGAGACTTTAACTAATAAATTGTACTAATTGGCCTAGTAAAAAATTCTAGAAAAAAAATTAGTGAATAGATATATGAGTCTAGTTTCAGGGAAAATTTACGGAATTGGATTTTGAGTTTCGGAACTCGAGATATGAATTTTTAAGCGACTGTGATGCAGATTGCTAGCTTGACTAGAAATTTTAAAATTTAATTGTTTGAGCTGTTTAAGCAATGGATTAAGTCTGTTAACACCTCGTGTTCGACTCCGGCAACGGTCTTGGGTACAGGGCATTACATTTGGTGGCATCAGATCAAGCTTAGTTGGTTTTCGGACTAACATGTTGTACGTACAGGTTTTGCTATACATGCCATGCCATATATATATTGTGATAGTGTGACGACTTCTGACCTTTTAAATGATTTTTTTTATAGTAAATGGATCCCGATCCAACTGTGGCTGATGATGTAGAGAGTAATGCACCAGCTCCGACTGAAGGGGCGGTGCCAACTGAAAATCCACCTCCTACTGTTGGTCAAGGAGGAGGAGAAGGGGCTCAAGAAGCCTTTTTCCAGATGATGAGTGCCTGGTATACTGAGTTCGTTCGTACGAACCCGATTGTACAACCTCCCCCACCTCCCCCAATTCCTCAACTTGTACCCCTGATGCCTCAAGGTATGGATCTGATGAAATTTCACAGAACTCCAGTTGACAAAATTCACAAGCAAGGGGACGAAGAATTCAGGGCAAATGTTGATGATGATGTCGAGGAAGTAGAGTTTTGGCTTGAGAATTCTATTCGAGTATTTGATGAATTGTCGTGTACATCTGAGAAATGCTTGAAATGTGCTATATCATTGTTGAGGGATTCAGCTTATCATTGGTGGAAGACATTGACTTCAGTATTACCGAAAGAGAATGTGACTTGGGAATTCTTTTAAGAAGAATTTCGGAAGAAATATATCAGTGAAAGATTCATTGATCAGAAGCGTAAAGAGTTTCTTGAATTAAAGCAGGGGAACATGACAGTTACTGAATATGCAAGGGAGTTCGTCAGGTTGAGTAAGTATGCTAGAGAATACATTCCTACAGAAGCTAAAATGTGCAGACGATTTGAAGACGGACTCAATGAAGACATCAAAGTATTTGTTGGGATTCTTGAATTAAAAGAAATGGTAGTATTGGTTGATCGAGCTTGCAAGGTTGAAAGAACTACTTAAAGAGAAGAAAAAGCGGAGGTGAGACTAGAAATTGGAAGAAAAGACCAACGAGCGGTTCATTCTCACAAAGAATCCGAGAAAATCTAGAAATATGAATCCTCGTTCACAGGTTTTGGCTGGACAATCATATGGAAATGTTAAGAAGCAAAATATGGGTCCTAAATCTCAGACTACTTCTGCGGCTAGTGTGGGAAATACGAGATTTGTTAAGCCTGAGTGCCAACTGTGTGGTAGAAATAATTTTGGCCCATGTAGAGCGAATGAATGTTTTCGGTGTGGTTCTCCGGATCATTTTATTAAAGACTGCCCAAAGAGAGTTGAGAAAGAAAAATTTCAGAGTGTAAAAGCTAGTGGTGTAGACTCGAGGGGAAGATATTCGAGAAAAGTTAGAATTGAAGCAAGCAGCAAAAATGTAGCCAGAGATTCAGCAGCTAAATCTGAAGCAAGAGCTCCAGCTAGAACTTATGCTATAAAGGCACGTGAAGATGCTTTAACACTCGATGTGATTACTGGTATATTTTCTCTTTATGATGTTAATGTTAATGCTTTGATTGATCCCGGTTCTACTCATTCATATGTATGCATGAAACTGGTGTCTAGTATGAATATACATGTTGAGAACACAAAATTTATGATTAAAGTGTCGAATCCGTTAGGCAAATGTGTGATAGTTGATAAAGTATACAAGAAATGCCCTTTAATGATTCGGGGTCATTACTTCCCGGCCGACTTGATGTTATTGTCGTTTGATGAATTTGATGTTATTTTGGGTATGGATTGGTTGACATTGCATGATGCTATAATAAATTGCAAAGAAATTGTTATAGAATTAAAGTGTGAAAGTGATTCGAGATTGTTTGAAAGCTGCTTCGGATATATAGAAATCTTATACGGATTTGAAACGAAAAGAAATCGAGTTTCAAGTTGGTGATAAGATATTTTTGAAAGTGTCTCCATAGAAGAAAGTCATTAGATTTGGACGGAAGGGCAGGTTAAGTCTGCGTTTTATTGGGTCGTATGAAATAATTGAAAAAGTTGGACCGGTAGCATATCGGCTAGCATTACCACCTAAATTAAAGAATATTCATGATGTGTTCCATGTATCTATGTTACGTCGGTATCGTTCGGACCCTTCACATATAATTTCACCGACAGAAATTGAGCTACAACCGGATATAACTTACGAAGAAGAACCGATTAAGATTTTAGCTCGAGAGGTCAAGCAACTAAGAAATAAAAGTGTCGCTCTCGTGAAAGTATTGTGGCAAAAGCATGGGGTAGAAGAGACTACATGGGAACCTGAGGAAACTATGAGAAATCAATACTCACACTTGTTTACCGGTAAGATTTTCGAGGACGAAAATCCTTAAAGGGGGGAGAGTTGTAATATCCCGAATTAGGGCCTAATCGGAATAGTGGTTTCGTGACTACAAATCCGAGATATAAATAATTATTTTATAATTATTTTGAGGTTTATGATATGATTGCATGATTGTGTGAAAATTTCGTGACGGAATTCTATGCATAAAGTGCTTAAGTTGAAATTAGGGACTAAATCGAATAATTTGCAAAACTTGCATTCTAGAAGTTTTTAGTATGAAATTACTTAGGAATATTAATGAGGAGGTCTTAAATATCAATTTAACCAATTTCTAAAATTTTGGACAAAAATGGGCTTGTACATGAAAATTTCCAAAGAAAGGTATTAAGGGTATTTCTGTCATTTGGTAATTAAAAGATTAAAAAAAAAGGAAAAAGATGGCAAAATATGTCCATCTTCTTCATTAGGACAAAAATTAAAGGGTTCTCCATAGCTAGGGTTTGTTTCAAGCTTCCAAGCTCCATAATAAGTGATTCCAAGCCCCGTTTTTAATGTTCTTTACGTTTTTGGAGTCCCGGTAACTTGATTTAGCTTATGCTAGCAATAATTTAACCTAGGGTTCATATTTGGAAAAATACCCATAGGTGAAATTTGTGCATTTTGGTGTTTTATGATAGAATATGAGGTTTTAAATTATGCTAGACAACTTGTGCTACTCGGTTTTAAGCAAAAACGAGTAAAAGGGCTTAATCGGTAAAAATACCTAATAGTCATAAGTACATGTTAGAGTGTGAAATTGATGCTGCCATAGAAGGGAAAAATGATCAGCATGTCATAAAACATAAGAATAAGGGATGAAGTTTAATTCCCGAGCCTAGGGGCAAAAGTGTAATTTTGCAAAAGTTTAGGGGCAAAATGGTAATTTTGCAAAATTTCGTATTTGGGGCTGTTTTGATGAATGTATGTATTAAATAAGATTAATTTGACATTATAGATCAAGAGAAACGAGATTCAAGTCGCGATCGAGGGAAAAACAAAGTTTATGAGGAATAGGCTTGATTGCTAATATTTTGTATCGAGGTAAGTTCATGTGTAAATGTAGTAACATAATTGTCATTTTAATTAATTTAATGTTATTTATGTGATATGATGATTAATATCATGAAATATTATGTTTTATGGTTATTATTGAATAATATGTAAATTATGATTTGCTACCGAGTATCGGTTTCGATGTTCCGTGGAAGATGGCAAAGATGTGTAATCGAGGAAAAAAGCCCATTTGAACCTTGGGAATATATTAGAATACAAGTGACATGTCACTAGGATGGTTGGGCATCCGAACTCGTTGAGTTGAGTCCGAGTTCGTGAGATGTAACTAGGCATCTGAACTCGTTGAGTTGAGTCCGAGTTCGTGAGATGTAACTAGGCATCTGAACTCGTTGAGTTGAGTCCGAGTTCACTTATGGATGCGAACGCCCGAGCTCGTTGAGTTGAGTCTGAGTTCGCTTATGGGCAGGTTACATGGTAGCTTGGCTACATATCTGGCACTTATGTACAAACTTTTCGTGTATTCGAATTATATTCCGATGTGTTCAATGGGTGAATCTTAAGAGAATAAGGAGAATGCCTAAAACGAAGGTGACATGTTGGTAAGTGTGGTAAATGAGAAAATTTGATAGGTATGTGCTTAAACCCTCGGGTTGAAAACTTGGTAAGATGAAATCGTAGAAAGATATTAAATGTAAATGATGTTTTATGTGGAATTGCATGATTATGTTACTTACTATTTGCATGTGAACTTACTAAGCATTTATGCTTACTCCCTCCTTTTCTTTCATTGTAGTTTTGACAAGCCGACTTGAGAATCAGGATAGGTCGAAGACTCGTTCACACTATCCGAAGGCTTAAATCGGTAAAATGACTTATATATTTTGAATGTGGCATGTATGGCAAAATACTCACTTTGTGTAATTAATCTTATGATATGATTATGCTTTGGCAAGAAAAGAGTTTGTGAATGATTAGCCATTGGAATGGCCAATCTAAATCATATTTGATGTCATGTATGTTTAATGTGTTACTTAGTCCATGGAAAACCATAAAATGGTGAAATTGGTTATAAAACAGAATATTGCTGCAGCAATGACGTGAATTTGAAAAATCACTAAAAATATTAGAAATGGACTTAAATGATGAATAAGTTATATAATCTAAGCTTAATGAGTCTATTTTCATATGGATGGAACAAAACAGGTATATGAATTATATTCTATGAGATGTTTAAATTTTTTTGAAACAGGGCCAGAGCAATTTCTGGATTCCCTGTTCTGACTTTGGAAATTCACCATAAATTCTATAAAAGCAATTAGAAGTCATTCTTTATATGTACAGGTTCCTTATAGAGTCTAGTTTTAATAGAAACAAATGGAATAGTCATTGAAACTCTATACAGGGAGATATATGATTTGTAATACACAGAGGTCAGAGCAGTCATAGCCTAAAACAGAGAAGACTTTAACTAATAAATTGTACTAATTGGCCCAGCAAAAAATTCTAGAAAAAAAATTAGTGAATAGATATATGAGTCTAGTTTTAGAGAAAATTTACGGAATTGAATTTTGAGTTTCGGAACTCGAGATATAAATTTTTAAGCGACTGTGATGTAGATTGCTAGCTTGACTGGAAATTTTAAAATTTAATTGTTTGAGCTGTTTAAGCAATGAATTAAGTCTGTTAACACCTCGTGTTCAACTCCGGCAACGGTCTCGGGTACGGGGCATTACATGGCATATGTGTTGTACAGTGCAATACGGTAATCAGTTGTACAGACATATTGCATTTTAAACTGCCAAATCAGATAATAGTACGCAATGGCCGAGTCGACACACATATGATCTGATCAAGGCGATAAATCATTGCATTTAATAAGTTGCATTAAAACTACCAAATCAGATCAGAATCAGACTCCCTTCTCTTCGTAATCCCACCCAAAAATTTAATTTATGCAAGTGAATGTATGCTTACAACCTCACAGAATAGTGACACTTTATCAGACAATCAGACAGAATAGATATGCACACACACACACACACACCCCTAGTTACCCAGGTTCAGAATCAGACCTCAGTCACAAACAACACATAAACAAAGTACATGGTCACAAATATCGAGACTTAAACACCATCACTAAAGCTTAGCCAAGGATCAGAATACAAAGACACATTTTCAGATAAAAAACACATACAAGCTAAAATTTGGTGTCTCAGGACCACACGACCGTGTGCTTTGGCCGTATAGAAATGCCTAGGCCGTGTGGGAGGTCAAACGCCCATATGAGGGGGGCACACGGTCATGTAAAGAGAGGTACAGGCCCGTGTGGACTAGGAACATGGCCGTGGGAACAGACCGTACAACTCAATGTCCAATTGAGCTAAAATAGAATACCGGGCAGACACGATTGTGTGAAGGTCTCACACGCCCGTGTGCCCACTAGACACGGACGTTTGTGCAAAACACAGCCCGTATGGGATCCCTAAATTCCCAAATTAGCTACATTGGTCGTGTGGCTTCAAATCACTCAAACCTTAATTCCCAAACACACACGCCCATGTGCCTAGGGGACACGCCCGTGTAAAAAATGACAAAAATCCCCAAATCGACCATACAACAATGTGGCCAGGCCGTGTGGCACTAAATTTTACCCGAAAACCCTAATTCCTAAAAACACAGCCATGTGAACTGGCACATGCCCGTGTGGCCACCCATGTGGTCACGAAACCACCCTAAAATTGGCTAAAAACTCAATTTTACAACCTTAAAACGAACCCCAAACCTTGACAACCCAAAAGTGTATCAATATTACACCCAAATTCTAGCCATCAACACATTAATCTACCTTTTTAAAGGTCTAATTCCCAACACACAAAACATTGTCAAAATTCGCAAAACATGCCGAAAATACGACAATGAAGGGAAAGTTTCCCAATACGCATGAAACAGAAATCCACCAAATCGTATCCCTAATCCACAAATAACAAAAAGAGTTATGAATCCTACACTTGTTTTACAATTGGAGATGCTCCGACACTGACTCGATGACAGAGGAGCAAAATTCCCAAAATCAACCAGCGAAATCGTTTTTTGAAAATTAAAACAAAAATAAAAAAGAACATAAAAATAAAAAATGTGACAGAGAGAAAAGATGAGGAGGGCATTCCAGGAAAAAGAAAAAATCCCATATAAAATAAAAATAAATAATTATATACTTAAAATTAAAAAAAAGGATAATAAAAATAAAAGTATCCTCCAAAATGTACACACAAGGACTCGAACCCAGAACCTTGAGGTATTTTAACACTCACACAACCACTAGACCAGCAGACTCATTCTGACTCTTAAACGCACAACTAAACACAATAGCGCAACCTTCTCACTGACCTTAACCACAGAACCCCAATCTTCTAGCCTCTAAATTCGAGGTGTTACAGCTACCCGACTATTTAAAAAAAATGAGATAGAACTATTGATCTAGGAGATGCTCCACGATGGGATTATTAGAGATAGTAATAGTGCATTTGCTTTTCCAGTTGTAATGGTCAAGAAAAAGAACGGAAGTTGGTGTCTTTTTGTAGACTAACGATAATTAAATAAGTTAACTATCAGAGACAATTTCCCAATTCTTGTAATAGAAAAACTATTAGATGAGCTTGGTCAGCAATGTTTTTTTCAAAACTGGATCTTTGTGCCAGCTATTATCAAATCCACATACATAAAGAAGATATCCACAAGACAACATTCCAAACTCATAAAGATTATTATGAGTTTTTAATGATACCTTTCGGGCTTACTAACATTCCATCCACCTTCTAGGCTCTAATGAATTTAATTTTTAAACCCTTGTTGAGGAAATCGGTACTTGTTTTCTTTAATGAGATATTGGTATACTCTAACTCATGGTCTGAAGACTTATTATAGTTAGAACAGGTGTTAAACATCTTGCAATCCCACCAGTTGTTTGCTAAAAGAGAAAAATGTCAGTTTGGGGCTACCAGCATCGAGCACTTAGGCCATGTCATCTCTAGTAGCATTGTGGCCATGGATCAATCAAAGGTCGATAATGTGTTCATCTAGCCTAAATCACGATCAATTAAGGAGCTTAGATCATTCTTGGGATTATCGGGGTACTACATGAGGTTCATACAAGGGTACAAAACCATTGCCAAACCTTTTACCCAACTTTTGAAGAAGAAACAATGGGCATGGACAACGTTCATCGATGAAGCTTTCCAAGCTCTGAAAGTGGCCATCAGTTTAGCCCCTGTTCTAATTCTACCTAATTTTGACAATGAATTTTGTGTTGACATTGACACCAGCAATATTGGAGTTAGTGCCAACCTCCATCAACGAGGTCACCTAGTGGCATTTTTTAGCAAGGCTTTAGGGGTAAGGTATAAAACGTTATCTATTTACGAAAAAGAAATGCTACCACCACTATTAGCTGTTAAGAAATGGCACCAGTATTTGGTTGGTCGACATTTCAAGATCTGAACCAACCATCAAAGCCTCCGTTTCCTTTCTGACCAGCAGGCCATCGCAACCTTCCAACAAAGATGGGTGGCCAAAATGCTAGGATATAGTTTTGATATTTTGTACAGAAAAGCGAGTAAGAATATAGTAGCTGACGCTCTTTCTCGACAACCCGACTACTCTCCAAAGCAACTGTTTGAAATGATGGGAAGTTATGTTGTCTCAGAATTGTGGCCCTGTGTATAGAATTCATGGAAACTCGACCCACAATTAAGTAAGTTGTGTGTCGAATTGCAACAAAATCCTAGCTCCCATCCAAAATGCTCATGTGATGGTTTGTGTCTTGGAGAAAAATAGAAGTTGGTGGTGGGATCTTATCTATGAAATACAAAAGAAACTTTTTACTTTCTTTCATAACAATACCTTAAGGGGCCACTCAGGCACTAAAACCACACGACATCGCATAGTAGATTGGGTCTATTGGAAAGGGATGTCCAAAGACATAAAAAGGTGGGTGAAAGAATGTGGTGTTTGCCAAAGAAACAAATATGATGCATCAGCTTCACCGAGACTCTTGCAGCCACTGTTAATACCTTCTAGAGCATGGGCAGATATAAGCATGAAATTTATAAACGGGTTGCCAATTTCATAGAGGAATGGCACTATATGGGTCGTAGTAGACTGTTTGATGAAATATGGGCACTTCGTGGCTTTAACCCATCCATACTCGGCTCTAATAGTTGCTCAAGCTTACTTAGATAATATTTTCAAACTTCATAGTCTTTCGGACACCATAGTTTCCTATAGGGATAAGGTCTTTATCAGTAATTTTTGGCAAGAACTTTTCACTAAGCTTGGGGCAAAACTTCACCGTCCAACTGCTTAACACCCGCAAACAGATGGACAAACAGAAGCCCTAAACAAGTGCTTCAAAAATTACTTGCGATATATGACTGAGGAACGACCAAAAGAATGGAGTTATTGGTTGTCGTTAGTTGAATGGTGGTATAACACCACTTTCCATTCTGCTATCAAGGAGATGCCTTATGAAGATTTATACGGGCAGGCACCTCCACATCATCTGTCATATTTAGCTGGTTCATCAGACGTGGCCTATGTAGACCGAAGCCTTCAACAATGAAAGGCTGTAATGAAAATGCTGCAATTCCACTTCAAATGGCCGTAGGAAAGGTTGAAACATTTTGCAGATAAGAGGAAGAGCGACCGACAGTTCTAGATAGGAGAATGGGTCTATTTAAAACTCCAACTGTACTGACAACATAACCTCTAGAGAGTCTTCAACCTTAAGTTAGCTCCTTGTTATTTTGTGCCATTCAAAGTGGAAGCTAAGATTGGGGAAGTCGCTTGCCGCTTTCGACTACCCCCAGACTCACGAGTGCATCCAACCTTCCATATGTCCCAACGTAAGCGTCATGTTAGCCAGCAACCAGTTCAACCTATACTACCAGCAATGGATTGGGATGAGACCCTTCCAAAGGAGCCAGTCCGGATTATAGATAAGAGATCGGTAAAGAGGGGAAATTAGGCAACGACCGAGGTGTTGATCAAATGGGAAAATTTGTTTCTAGAGGATGCTACCTGGGAGAATTTGGCTGATCTGCGACGTCGCTTTCCAACCTTCTATCATTGAGGTTAAGGATCCTGTCGACAATGGGAGTAGTTGTTACGTGCTCATTTTACTAGTTAACGTTATTTCTTTCTATTTTGAATAATACGACGAGTTTGGAAACAAATCAAAACACATGATTTGGTTGGTTCTAATCTTGCTGCCTGTAAATACATGGGTAGTTTTTATTTTTAGGGATTGTAACAGCTACAAGACTATTATGTAAGCAGGGAGGGGAGTTGAGGAGGATAATGTAAGATTTAGATACATACCTCGAACAACGAATCGAGTAGCACACAAAATGGCTCAAGCAAGAAAACATTTTGACTCCCTGATGTTCTGGATTGAAGAAGCACCAGAAAAAGTCGAAAGAATAGTAGATTTGGATAGAGAGAGTATGGGTAGAGAAGAAGTGTTAAATTTTTCTAAGTAAAATGACGAAGATATAAGAACGAAGTGCGATTAAAACTCAAAGTTACATAAGGGAAGAATTAGAGCAAGAGTTCAAGAAATAACTTCACCAGAAATAGGGTAGATCCATTCCTTTTTCAAATGCTGATGAAGAGACGAAAGGGGGAAAGAATGAGGCTAACGGCTTGTTTACCCACCGTTTTTTTTGTTTGGTTGTTATGTTCTGCTTTTTAGGATTTCTAAGGTTTTTCATTTGTGTTTTTAGGAGTTATTCTTGTAAAGAGTTTTTTTATTAGGATTAGAGGACAAGGGCCTTAAATGGCTTTTATTTTAACAGACCGTAGTAGGTGGTTTAATGAGTTTTTTTCTTCTTCTAATTAATGTATCACTAGAAATTAAGTTCAAAAAAATTAAAACTCAATTTTATTAAGAAAACTTGAAAACCCCAACCTAGATTTCTGTTAAACTAAAACTAATGACATGTAGACACATATTAAAAAAAATCAATTTCACTTAAAACTTAGAGAACTAAAAGAATCATTAAAATCCCAAAAAATCATTTAAAAAATTAAAATTCCTAAAAAATTAAAACTAAAAAAAATCTTAATCTATTTTTGAAAATTATAAAAAAATAAAATTATAAGTATGCAAAACTTAAAAATTTAAAAAAAATGGTTTGTTTGGACTTTTAGGGTATTAAAAAAAGAACCCATAAAATTCTTAAAATTTTTCATTCCAAACAAGTTTATTTTTAAAAAAAAAATACTTTTTTTATAATTTTCAAAAATAGATTATTTTTTAGTTTGCATAATTTATAGGTTTTTTTTTAGATTTTAATGATTTTTAATTTTAAAAAAAATTGACCTATGGCAACGTATCAAAAATCAGATTGAGGGTAACGAGCTATATTGAATTAAAGTACAAATGCCAAATTGATAATAAAAATAATATAAATACCAAAGTGATACTTTAACTATAATATAGAGTATAAAAGAAGTTTAAGCCTAAAATAAATATTCAAAAAATAAATATATAAAAAAGAGGATACTTATGCGGTACATGGCCATGGAAAATTTTAACTTCATAAACGGGATTAAGATTGTGTCATGTGTTTTTTAATTCAAAAGTTAAAAAAAAAAATTACATACAATAAAGTCTCAACTCCACAAATGGAGTAAAACTTTTTCACCACTAGTATATCAAATAATTACTTATATAAAAAATTAAATATAATTTTTCTTATTTAATTGTAAAATTTTAAAAAAAATGTAATATTAGTATACAAATATTAACTTCATCTCAAAAAAAAAAAGAATAACTTTATATAATAATGTCCCTTATTAAACATCTATTTTTTCTTATATTTTCTCCCCCAAATTGTTAGTGTCAACTTCTTCAAGTTAAGGGTAATTCGGTAATTTTATTTAACTATTTGAATTTTCTTTATCTACGTTAATCTTGAAAGATGACAATTTTCAATTTAGTTTTTAAATTTAAATTTTATTAAAATATAATGATGTGATATTCTTAAAATACATCCCTAAAAAATTTAATAAAATAACAGACACAATAATAAAAATCACTCGCTCAAATGACGATGAGTTACATATGTTTGAACATCCTCATATGGCAATTAAAGAAGTTTTGAAGGGAGATAATACTAGAGTAGAAGGTGGTCGTGGGCCGGGCTGGGCCGGGTCCAGACAAAATTTTAGGCTTATTTTCTAGGCTCGAGTTCAGCTCAGCCCAAAATATGGGCCTAAAAATTTGTCCAAGCCCGGGCTAAAATAAAATTGCTAAGCCAAGGCCCTGCTCGGACCATATTAAATTTTTTTAGTTTATTTCATTAAATAAAAAAATTAAAAATATAATAAATTAAATATATTTAAAAACATAAAACAAATATTAAAACAAGAAACAAATAAAAAATGAGACTAAAATAATTCTTAAAACAATACAGAAATTGAAAATATAATAAAAAGTGGTTATATTAAAATTGAAAATAAAAAAGTAAATATGATTAAAAAAAATTATTTAGTTTATAATTTGAGTTGCGCCCAGGCTAAAAAAGTTTTACCCGAGGCCCGACTTGTTTTCTAAACGAGCCTCGTTTTTTTGCCCAAACCTATATGTCAGGCTTATATTTTTACCCGAACCCTCCTATTTTTGGGGCAGACCTTCAAACTAGACCGGATAAAGTAGCCCAACCCATGATCACCTCTATACTAGAGGCACTTTATTTATTTATAAATAAGTCCATATAATCATTTGATTTTTTTATATTACACCAAAAAAATATCAAAGTATAATAAAAAAAATTGAAGTGAAGTTGTGGTAACATAAAAAAACGTAAATAAAAAAAATACTCAAAGATGAAAATGAAAAAAAAAACTAAATTCAAGGTTTAAATGGGATTTTATGTTTAAGATTTCAAATATTTTACAAGAATCATCTGTATTCTATACCTATATAAATATTAAAAAGGAATAAACGTTAATCACATAAATCAAAATGTAAAGATTCAACTCTCGATCAATATTTAAATAACCATAATTTATTAAGCTTTATTAATTGTAACTTTAGAAAAGGAAAAGGCAACTGTGGCATGAGATAAGATATGATTGATAGTGTAGCTCTCGCCATTACAAATGAGCTGTGCTAATGACATGTTGATAACGAAACCAGAGACTGTGGGGGGGGCCCTCTCGAAATATGCGAGTATTCTCTCACCTGCCCCAGACCCCCACCCCAAAACAACCCTATATATTTTGCTTTGTTTAATGTTATTTGTTACAACCCCCCCGCCCCCCCTCCTCTCAAGATAGAAAGACAATTGACACATCTTCAGTTCTCAAACCAAATGTTCCAATGTCACCATACCATTTAAACCAGTCCAAGTATATGACATGTCGGTTTCTGTGTTTTTTTTCTTTCAGAACTCAAAACATGGTTGGTTTCCCAATGTCGTCTTCTTTTTTTTGATAAAGTTTTTGTTCTTTTCTTCCTGGGTTTTGCTCAAAATATCTCTTTTCTTTTCCTGAAACTATAAATTTTGGAAATAAAAAATGACCATACAACCACAAGGCACACAGTCACACGCTTTTTACTATTTTTTGTTTGGGGGTGTTTAGTCCTGGGAAGATGCTTTATAAAAGACACTTACCTTCTGTCATCTCATTTGTTTTGTAGTAATCTCGTGGCATGTGTCTTTTTGCATGTTATTTACTCCCTTTTGTCTACGTTTTTGATCAAGACTATTAAAATTTAAGGTTTATCTTTATAATTTTTTTCTCTTTTTTATGTTCTTAAAACTCCTATTTGAGTTCCATCACTTTAAATGGTTCTTTCTCGGTCTCAAGAGTTAGACACAACTTTAAGTTGTTGTTGTTGAATTTCTTTTGGGTTCTTCATCAATCATCTCTTTTAATGGCTTTTTTTTTTTTCTTTATTATGGTCTTGAATTTTTTTTAAAATTTTTTACTTGCTGTGTAGAGAAATCAAATTTGATGAGAATTTTCAATTTAATTTGCAGCTGTAAGGAGCAAGATAGCGATGGACCACTAAAGCTAAGGAGTGTGTGATTAATTTATGAAGTGAATGGTTGAGAATTTGAGAGTGACAAATTAGTAAAATGTGTTTCTTCTTCTTTTTCTGTGTCTTCCTCTGATTGGTTCAACATAAAGCAACTTTCAAGCTTTCTGTGTCAGTTCAATACTTTCATGTGATCATAGTTGCCATTCTTAGTTGGCTATCTCAAAAAAAGAAAAGAAGTTGAATAAAGAAGAAGAAGAAGAAGAAGAAGAAGAAGAAGATGGAGCCAACAAACCAGAAGTTTTTGGAAAGAGTTGTTTCACAAAAAGCTCTGCAAATGGGAAGTTCATTCCCATGCCAAATTTGTGTGGTGGGTTTTCTCTGTGGAGTTTGCCTCACTTCTTTGTTCTTGGCTGTTCTTACTTCTGTTGGTACCTTTGGCTATACTGGGATTTCATTTTCATCCTTATCAATGGTTAATTCTCCATTGAATTCAAGTTCTGAGATTATCAGTAAGTCAAAATTTACACACTCAATTACATTTTTTTGTAAATGTTTGCAATTTTTATGGCTTAAAGTTAGATAATTGGTGTAAGATAAGTGCAGAATTGGGGATTCGTGAATTCCCAGTGAAGTTGAGTCAAAATTTGATAGATGGATTGATGCATGGGATGATGGATATGATCCAAGGGTGTTGCTGAAGCAACTGAAAGTTGGAATTACTTGTTGCACAATTTTGGTGTTTACTTCTTCTTTTTTTCATTGCTTTTTGACTAAGTTTCTAGATAATAATAATCATGATTAGTTCTTTAATTCTATTCACTTAACATACTTTAGCTAGAAGCCACCATTACTACTTTTGGACTTCCTAAATGTCATTCGTATTCATGTCCAAATACGTGTGTTAGTGACAAAAATCGCCATCATTACGAACAATTTTGGTGACCTTTAAAATCATTGGCAATCATGGACTTGAATTTGTTTAAATGTAGATGTTATTACGAGTTCGGACTACCAATCTAAAGTAAAAGAAACCGCGAGATGGGTGGATTCGAACGGAAGGGAACCGGAGAGCGATGATGATGAGAGGGTTTCTTTATTGACTGAAGCATGGGGTGCTTTACTAGCTGACAGGGAACCTGAAGAAAGCGAGTTCTCGAAAAGATTTGGACTCAGTAAATCAAGTTTACCGAATACTCCTCATTTGGAGAACTGTAAATTAAGTGCACAAGTGAATAAGCATCTCGACACACGTTCAGGAGCCGAGAGATTTCCTCCATGGACAACTTGGAAGGGTTCATTGAACATGTATCCTGCAACTGAAACTGATGAGAATTTAAGAAGCTTTAAGGATCAACCTGTCTCTGATGGTGCTTATCCTCCATGGGTATGTTACTTAGCTACATAATCCCTGGACACATGCAGATGTGATCATACATTATTTGTTTGTTTCGAGTTTATTGACACGTTAATAATATGTATTTTCGCTTCTGATTTGTTTCTGGAAATTGGGATTGTTTTTTTTCCAGATTGTGGGATCAGATGAAGAAAACTATCCTCTTACCAGGAAAGTGCAACGTGACATTTGGATACATCAGCATCCGGTAAACTGCCATGATCCTAACATAAAATTTCTTGTGGCTGACTGGGAAAAATTACCTGGATTTGGCATCGGGGCTCAGTTTGCCGGTATGGCCGGGCTTCTTGCTATTGCAATCAATGAGAAAAGGGTGCTTGTTACTGGATACTTCAATCGTGCTGACCATGATGGTTGTAAAGGTATCAACTGTAACAACTTATTGCTCGTGTAAAATTCTCTGGGAACTGGAAGAACTGTCTCAACAATAACAGCAATGCTTTACTTTGCTTTGTGGATTATAGCATCGCGCGGTAGTTGGTCTTGCTACTTCTTCCTAGAGACATCCCAGGAATGCCGAGACCGTGCATTTGAGCTTATTACCAACAAGGAGGCATGGGAAAAGGGAACTATAAAAGGAAAAGATAGTTATAAATCAAAGGAAATATGGACAGCTAAGGTTCCGAGGTATAATTCAAGGCATTCGCAATTTGCTTGTAAGAATTTTGTACTAACTTGAACTAAGAAAACATTACTGTATCTTCGGTCAACGATTTCACTATTCGATGCAGGGAATGGGGTGATCCTTGGAGTTATTTGCAGCCTACAACAGATATAAATGGAAGTTTAATTGCTGTTCACCATAAAATGGATCGAAGGTGGTGGAGAGCACAGGTACGACTTAAGATTATTTGAATGTTTAGCTATTTCATCTGTTGATTTCCATCGAACATGAAGTTTTCGAAGTTGCTAGTTTGAGATAGTTTATAAATATATTATAGACTGACACATGCCTTATTTTGTATGGGAATAACATGTTTATTCTTTGACTTAACAGGCTGTTCGATATCTAATGCGATTTCAAACAGAGTACACTTGTGGTTTATTGAATGTTGCTCGCCATGCTGCATTTGGGAAAGAAGCTGCAAAAATGGTTCTTGCAAATCTTGACAAAGATTGGCCAAAGGTATGTTCATCTAAACCGTGTTGGACATACAACCATATCCAACCTTACCTTAAGTTCAAGTAACGTAAATGGGAATCTAACTGGAAAGAACTGAACCTCGAGCACGTATTTAGAAGAGCTATTACTATGCATGCCAAACTCGTTGTTGTTATAAACTCTCTGTGGACTGCTACTCATTTGAGCTTTAATTAACAGGTGATCACAAACCAGCCAAAGTCAGAAATTGAAGAATTTGTGTGGTCAAATCATAGACCTTGGGTTCCTCGGCCGTTGCTGAGTCTGCATGTAAGAATGGGAGACAAAGCATGTGAAATGAAAGTGGTCGAATTTGAAGAATATATGGAACTTGCTCACCGGATTCAGATGCGTTTTCCACATCTCAAGAACGTTTGGCTCTCCACCGAAATGCAGGTTAGCATCTTTTAACATTTTGACTTGCTCTTAGAAACAAAGCAATGAACATGTTGCTGTTGTGCATGCATCTCATCTAAATATCACGAATGGTATAAAACTAAATTTGTAGGAAGTGATTGATAAAACGAGATCATACCCTCATTGGAACTTCTATTACACGAACGTGACACGCCAAGTCGGGAATGTATCGATGGCTACATACGAGGCAAGCCTTGGAAGGAAAACCAGCACGAATTACCCTCTTGTTAATTTCTTGATGGCAGTTGAATCGGACTTTTTTATCGGGGCACTGGGATCGACATGGTGCTTTCTTATAGATGGCATGAGGAACACTGGTGGAAAAGTAATGGCAGGGTATTTAAGCGTCAACAAGGATAGATTCTGGTAGAGAAACCTGGTTAACTGTAGGCATGTAGTATTAGATCAACAATGTACAGCTATTAATTTTGTTCATGCATGCCATTTTTCAAATAATATTGTGCCTCTTTGTACATATTTAAATGAACAAAGAGATCAGTAACAACATATCTACCACAAAAATTAGACAAAGTGATTGGATAGGTTTCATGTCCCAGCTTTAAATGAGTATTTACTTTATTTCTTTTTCTTTTTTTTTCTATTAACAAAACAGCACTAATGCGATAACAAATATAATAATATACTTCTAAATGATATTAGCCAAACGATTAATATCTGTCTTGAGTAAATTTTCTATCGACACCAGAATTTCTGTAACAATCTGCACCTTATTGCAATATAAATTTGGAAGTTTAATCATATGGTGAACAACTTTGTTATGGCCTCTTGAAATATGTTAAAAACAAACTCTCCAGTCACAATCCAAGAAATGGTGAATTAGACACAATTTTGACATCCTACTATTTGCAGCACCATTTGTTAGAATAGTTTCAACTATACTTTATTTCCATTCATCATCTTTCTTAGATATGTACAAGGTATGATGTTTGAAACATCTTTTAAATACATAAAAATGTTCAGGCAAAAGAAAAATTAACATTGTTGAAGGGTTTTAGAGAAAATAAATCGTTGCAAATAAGTAGAATGGAATGAAATATTTCAGGATTATCTTTACTTCTTTTGCTTTGGTGAAGTAATACCATGCAAAACATCTCTTGAAAATATACTTACTCGAGTATTCTTTATTCTATGATGAGTTGTTCTATAAAGTTGTTCCACGAGAGTGACTATTCTCAATGAATAATAACTCTAAATAAAAGTTGTTTTCAATGATTATAGTTTTGAATATAGTTCTTGAATGACAAATGTTCTAAACAAGAGTTAGTCTTAAACAATAGTTGTTAGAGCCTTTCTTAAATGAAAATTGTTCACAACAACATTTATTCTAAATAGGAGTTGTTTTGAAGAGAGTTATTTTGAATGTAGTTTTCTCGAGCAACACAACTATTCTAACACTGAATTAAATTTTAAATTAATGTAATAAATAAGAAAAAGTATTTATCAAAACTAAATATATATTTTTTAAATTAAAATACTTAAATGATTTTAAAATAAAATAATAATAATAATAAATCAAATCGGTGAGGTCGCATGTGGGTCACTGACCGGACCCGATCACATAATAAAATTGTTTTTCACCACTAATTCATTTGATTTAAGCCTATTAATCAAGGATGTGAAAACATTAATTTTCTTCAGATTTAAAAACAACACTTTCGAAGCCTCTCTCTGCCCAACTCCAGATTTCGAACTTGGAGAATTCAAAACAAATCCGAAAACCTGGCCTAAGCAAGTTACCCAGTTAAAACCATTAAAAACCCCAATTGGAGTGCAAAATAAATGGGCCTAAGAATTATGGGGTTAAAAAATGTCTTGTTAATCCCTAATTTGAAATTTAGTTTAAAATTCAATCCTTCTATTTTTTAAATTTTAAAAAATTTAATCTAAATATTATCATCATTGATAATTTTTATTAAATTTGTTAATTTAGTATTTTATTCTTAAAAAAGTTAAGTGTCTACAAAAGTCAATATTTTTTTAAGTTTAAATGTTTGTGACACTTGCACCTAAATTTGAGTATCAAATATGCTTCATCTTTTAAGCTTAAAATTTTTCTCAATTTTAACAGAAAATGAGAAAAAAATAAGAATAAGAATAAAATGAATTATGAAGAAGTAACAATGAGAGGAAAAAGAATATCAATCACAAAAATGGAACATTTGACGACCATGGACTTAGATGCAAAGATTTAATGTCCAATAAAAATTAGAACTGAAACAAGCTAATAAAGAAACCAGGAGATTTTGGTCCCTCTCTAATTTCACATCACATAAAAGATTCGACAGAAGAAGACAAGGCTTTTGTTTCTTTAATCGAAGTGATTCCTCCTACCAATCGTTCAGCTAATTAATTGTCGAGTTTTGCCAATTCCAAATACTAAAACGTGAGATGCAAATGGTGATTTCAGAAATTTTACATTATGGGTTAAATTAAAAGAAATTAAAATATTTAAAAAAATCATATAAATTAATGCAAAATACTAATATTCGATAAATCAATTTTTGATATAATTAATTGTAGAATTAATATAAATTTATTAAAAATAGATGAAATAAATTTCAATAGCTTGTAGATTTCTCACACCATTATTCATGATAATTTTTCATATATTAAAACTATGAAATTACCTTCTATCGTCAATGTTATAAACATTTTAGAGAGCCAGTATGAGGGAAAATAAAAAGAAGGTTGAGAGAAAAATGTTAAATGTTAAAAGAACAAAATTATAGATTTTAAAATTTTAGTTATAGGAAAAAAAAATTTATTTTTATATAAATTAATTTATTTTAAAAAAAAAATATTTAAAAAATTTGTGAGTCATTCTTTCAAAAAAAACAAAATTGATGGGCTGAATGTGGTCAGATGTGTAGAGGCAGGAACCTTACCTCCTCAATCTGTTGTAGACGCTACTGAAAGGGTAAAACAACCGGGATCCTGTAACCTCTTCGCTCACCTGCTGCGGGCCTCCATCCCCACCTTTGGCTGCTGTTGCTGCCTGCGTGCCTTTTCTGCTTTCTTGGCTAACATGCGGCGTTTTTTCTCGTTAGCATCAATCCAGGTATAGTTAGTTGGTATGTGGAAAGGATCAACCCCGTCATGACTATCACTATCACTTGACTGGCCACCACGACTCCCTCTCATCCATGAAGTCCATGATGTTGAACCCTCTGATTCTTTTGACTTGGCATCCTGGAAATGAACCGGGCTGGAAGGAGGTGTTGAAAACTCCTCCATCGGCTGAAGCTCCTCAAATCTAGTGAAAGTCACAAGGACTCGAATAGTTGACACAATAGGGATGGCAACCTAGAATAAGGAACATGAGACATCAATGTGAATATGTTCCAAACTTAAATACATAACTTTTGTAAAATAATTACAGTAACCACAAACCAACCCAATAAAAATTGTTGAGAAGCAAGTTTGGAATGTTTTATGATATTACACACTACTCCGTACTCATAAGTCATCACCACTTTCTATCATGCTTGCACAGGAGTTTCCACAGACAAACATTTAAAATGAAGATCTTTTAGCATAATGGCCATTCTCAAAGTTAACATTAACGCTTTAAGAAGGAAAGACAATAGAACTGGCAAGAAGAAATAGGGAAGTATTTTGCTGCCACACTAATAATGCACATTGCATCTGGTTCATTCACAACAAGGTGGCCTCCTGAACCAGAAATACAGATGTAGAAATGTAAATAACTATCAAAACCATGCTTTGTGATGTCAGAATCATATATACGTATTTTAATGAAGAGTTATGGGCAGATTCCAGCAATATGGCAAACCTAATATCAACTTTTAAGGATATGTTTGGATGGATAAAAAAGTGGAAGAATAGAAAGAAAAATAAAAAGAAAGAAAATAGGAAAGATGATTATTTTCTATTCTAATACATAAAAATTAATTTTTTTAAATTAAAATAATAAGAGAAAAGAGGAAAATATATATGTTAGTTTAAAATTATATATATTTCAAATATATTTTTTTTAACTCTATCAAATAATATGAAGATAAATCTATAATTTCTTTAATGTTACCAATCTTTCCAACTAACAAAATTATATTTTTCATCTTCTTATTTTTTTACCCTTTAATTTTATTTTCATTCTACCAAAAAAAAAAAATTAAAAAGCGACTTCTCTCAAATATTAAATGACAAGACACTCAACCAAATCCTATATTAGACCTAAGCTTTCACCTAGTGACTTGAGCCTAGGTCTAAAAGCATCAAGTAATGGCCAACCCTCCTAAGATTTTGTACCAGAAAAAATATATTAAACTATTAGTAACATAAAAAGGATTTATGATATATATGGCCTTAAGGTTTCCTTGACCTTAATAAAAGTATTTCCCAAATAACGGCAGGCTAACAATCTATTGCACTTCCAGACCTCAATTCACTAGTTAACAGAAAACTAGCCCCTACTTCAGCACTCGTTCAAGTTAATTTCCAATCATCACAAAACAATGTGTTTGGATTTGTAACACCATAGGACCAGGGATACCATTAATGGACTCATTCCCTGATTTTGTTAAAATTAATGTGAACAAACTGAGGTGATTAGATCACTGGAGATAAGCAAGCAAGGCCAGCAAAGCGCTCTTCATAGCAATTTAAGTATTTGCTCTAACCCAAGGCATATTTTCCTGCCTAAAGATATTGATAGCTCTTCATTTTCAGACCTGACTACCACTCTAAGTCAACTTTGAAACCTCAATTCTACTTCAGTATCTTTTATCATCACTTCTGTTAACAAAATGAATAAATAAAGTAAATAGAGAAAATTGCACTTACATAAAAATAAAAATGAAAGCATGATTTATGCATACAATTAAAATAAGATAATTGTTCGAGTTGTTGGCTTTATATGTCTTAAATTACCTTGACTGGAAATGTGCCCGGTGGCAGTTTAGTTGTCAAAATCTCCCTTAATCTCCTTATAGGCTTGACTTTCTTGGCTAATATGTCAAATAAAGGAAGGAGTTCCTCTGTCTTTAAAGGGAAATCTGGTGTTAGCCATAAAACAGGTCTCACACCCTTCTTAATCTCATTTCCATGTTTATCATCACTATTGCCCCCTTTCTTCTTCTTCTTGCTGCTTTTATCTTTACGCTTCTTGCCATCAATAGTATCTTCCTTCGCAAATTCAGAAGATGATCTACGATTATCAACTTGTTTCTGATTGCGAACTCCTGGAGCCGATTTTGAGAACTTTCCAATCTTTGAATCATCAGGATTATCACTGTTCTTTGAACCTTTCTTATTCCTGCCAAACCATCTCTTCTTCTCCTTAGCAACACCATTTGATTCAATACTTTCATAGGCACCAGCTGAACCATTTTCCTGGCAGTCAAAAGAACCATTTTCTTGACAGTCAACAAATCCATGCTCATCATCATCATCATCATCACAAAAGCCATCTGAATTTCCCTTACGAAGCTCCGAATTCAACTGCATCCTTTCCTCAGCTGTCAATACATCATCATACTCATTATTTTCACCGCTATTTGCCATCCTCTCTTCATCAGTCATTGCACCAGGAACTCCCCTTGACTTCATACTGAATGTCACATGAAGCATATCATAAATTTTAGCCTTCCAGTTTCCAACCATCTCACTTCTCTCTTGTCGCCTCCAATTCAGTTGAGGAGCAAGCTCAGCCTGAGCGACATCAATACGAGGCCTACACATATTAGTTTTAGACATCTTTCGCACTTCATGAGCGATGTCTGATTCAGTTGCTTGCTCACCAGCCCCCTCCAAGGCATTTATAACTTCTTTTTTCTTATGATAAATAACAATCAAAGAGCCTGCAGGAAGAGAAAGGTTATCATCCTCAGAAGTGTAGCCTTCCCCTAGAAAGAGAACTGTTTTGTGTGATCGTTTAATGTGGAACCCATCAAATCCAGCAAGTGTCGTATCAGCACGAAAATTTGAACCCCGCTTCCAAATGCAGTAAGTGTCTGATGGTGCAATGCGCGCAATAAACGGAATGACTGAACTTTCAAAATGAAAAGATATCTCCATGTAAAAATCACGGATTCGAGCTAATGAGGCGATAAACCTGGGAAGTCTGCGACACCATCTTGCCCAGGCAAGCAGTTCTGAGTGTCGAGCAATGATCATGGCAATAGCCTCTTCCCTTGTCCAAACCGCTTCTTCCAAAGCACTCCAACCCTGCTCATTCCGAAGATTCCGATCTGCTCCAGCCACTGTCAAAATTTCCACTGAGATTGGATCTCTCAATCGCACTGCTAAATGCAGCGGAGTCTCCCTACCTGGGACATCACGACGATCTATGACAGCCGAGATAGCATCGGCCCGTTCCTCAGCCTCAAGAGATTCAGCTTCAGTATTAACCTCACCAGCCTTAGCAAGCCGAGGGAGTGTCGAGATAATACGCCTAAGCGCGGCATGGTCACGGCGAGCAACAGCTAAATGAGCAGGACTATGGGCATACTTGGAAGGATCCTCCATTATACTTGACTCTCTTCTTAGGTTTATGCTACTACACTATCGTTTCCTCCATGTCCAAAATACCCTATCATTGAAAACATAAATAATTAACAAAAATACACTCCCACCTTAATCTCAAATTCTCTAAAACGCTATATTTTAAGATAAACGATCATAATTTTAATAAGGTTCCACAACTACTTATTAGGGCTTTTAGGCTTTGCTATGCAACTTCAATACTAGCTTTAGTTTAAAAATGATAACAATAATTGGCAATGTGGTAACTTCTTTACATCTGCTCAAACGACGTTCCTTTTTTTATCCTTCCATTTACAAAGAAGTTAAAGCTTCCACGGAGTTCAAATCTGTAAATGCGATCCCCATAAAGGAGAAGTAAACAAAAATGAGCTTCAATAAGTAAAATTTCCATATTAGCACAAGAATTTTGATTTTTACTTTTTTTACATCAGAATATGAAATTTACACAAGAAAAAAAAGGAAAAAAGAAAATCAAGCATAAAAGTTTTCACTAGTTTACACTAAATTAAATTTCACGTTTTTTTTCCAATAACCACCAACAATATTCATTTATGTTCCTTCCTTCTACATTTACTTTCGTTCATTTTCCAGGCAGCCAAACAAAAAAGAAACAAAAGTTAAAGAAAAAAAGAAGAATAAGAAAGAAAGAAACACAAACCTGAAGAAGCAGGTGCAGGTGCAGGCGCAGCATCCAAATAAATATCCGAAACGCGACCGGATCGAGAAGGTTTTCCTTCTCAAATTGGCTTCGTGGAAGTTGAAACTTCAGAGAGAGAAAGGAGGGGGAAGCTAAATCGGAATGTCAATTTGAGGAAACAGGATCCGACGGGTCAGGATCTGAATCTTCGAAACATAGACTCGCCTATAAAGCACGAGTCCTCATTCAAAATTCAATACGTAGCTCAGATCTCTCCCTGATGCAGCCTCAATTGAACCAACAGAATTTAGAAGAGAAAGAATAGAATAGAGAAAGAAGAAGATGAGAGAGATGAGTTTTTTGGAGGGAAACCAATAACGCTTCCCTCTTTATAACAGAATTCCGGTAATTTGTTGGTTACAAAAGAAGCCATTACTAATTTAACTCGGTGATTTTAAACATAAAATGAATCGGTACTAAGTATGGAAATTAGAGGAAGATTGTACATAGGGACAGTATTGATAAAATAGATAAATTAATTCTAATACATTTCAAAAGTTAGATTTGAAAAATATGTTAATTTTTTTAATTAGGCTTTTAAGTCGTTTTAAATTTTAATGAGAGAAATATGCAGGTTTTAGAAGAGAGAAATTGAAAGCGCCCCTACCTGAACGCATTTTCTTGCATCTATGCAGAATTTTTTTATCGTTGTCACGCCAAATGGTAAAAAATTTAAAATCCCAACGATAATTTTATTTTTTAACTTATAAATACCCCCAAAATTTATTTTTTTTTATTCACATCCTCTCTTAAATTCTCTCAACTCTCTCAAGCTTTTTATTCAATATTTATTTATATTTTAATTTAAAAATATTAATTTTTTTAGTTATATCTTATTTTATTCGTTGGGATCAATTTCTCAAGAATTGACCTCTCTAATCTGCTTCGACGACAACCATATTTTTGTCACCCAATTAGCAATGGTAAGACGAAATTTAAAATTTTATTATTTTTAACTATGTTCAAATTTTTTTGACAAATCTAAATTTTTTTATATTATAAATAGGCGGATAATCGTGTGCTGGAGGCGTTCATACATAATATGGGGAGCCTCTGATCCCTGAAATTCATGGGTATCTGTAGGAGGTTAGATTCTTACATGCGTCCCGTATGTAAGGGGGCTGCAAACTTCATCTCACACTAATCAACGTACCAGTGGAAAGATGGAGAGCCAAAACACACATTTTCTACTTTCTATGCGGCGAGTGTACAATACAGTCGAGAAAATAGCGATACAGCTCGGTCTGCCGATGGATGGGTCAGTTATCACATGATCAGCAGTGGTTCAAGGGAAAGTGGACCTTTGCACGGCAATGTTGGGGAAGGTCTCAAACAAGTTCAAAGGTGGTCGAATATCGATCAAATGGTTGGAGAAAATTTTCAATAAGTTTCCCGACGATGCAACAGAGGAGGTCATACAATAGTATGCCCAAGCATTCATCATGAGGTTAATCAGAGGCATTTTAATGCCTGATAAATTTAAAAATTTGGTACATGTAAGGTGGTTTCTACATCTAGTGGACTTCATTGATTGTGCAAAACTAAGTTAGGGATTTGTTCTGTTGTCCACTTTATACCGGGAGCTTTGCCGGGCAACGCAACTAGATAAGACGTCGATTAGTGGTTGCCTATTTTTGTTGTAGTCATGGGCCTGGTAGCGAATACCATTTCTAAGTCCTAGAGTGACTAACCTATATATGTTTCAGTTGGTGATGAGGTAAACATCATTTATCAATAAATACGTAGTTTGTGTAGTAAATGCTTTTTTATTTATTATATGTTTCGACTAATATATCGCTTGTAAAGGTGGAACCATAGGCCGAGTTACGTGGGACTACCTGACGAGTTGGAAGACGTCAAGCTACTGTTAGATCAACACTCGAAAATTGAGGTTAATTACCTATCCTTTTCAAACTAATATTAATTACGCAATGATTCGTTAAAAAAATCTGTACATAACGATATTTACAATTCTACTTTTCAGTTTGAATGGATGTTGTATGCCTACCCCGAGATCATATCGTAAATCTCGTCAGAAGTGTTGGACAATCGGGAGATGTGAGACGCGAATGTGCTGTTAATAGTGTACGCGACGGTGAAAATGCACAAACCGGATCGGGTTCTACCACAGTTCAAGTATAGGCAACGAATTCCACTACCACCGCGAGACATGAAGGAACTGCACAATGTGGACATACGCGGAAAAAACGACAAAGATTAGTTAACATGGTTCAGAGTCATCGGTAAGTCGTATTTGCTACCACCGAATGTGAGGAGTAGGCAAATTTAGTCGAAAAGGAAACGTCGACCGCCACAATAACATAAGAGGGGACGTGGTCGCACAACAGATTCATCATCGGCTTTGGCAAAAGATGCGCCGCCTATGGCTACATAATATCCGGGTTAGTTCAATCTTCTTATTCTTGTTTAATTCAGTAACCATATGTTTTTTTTCACAAACACCACTACATTACGGACCATCGCTAGACGTGGCTGGTCCTTTTGTTCCCGCAAGTATATATTTCGGGGTATTGATGTCCCCCATATACTACATGCCAATGCCGATGTCAATGTTAATCCCCATGTTAGGACAGAGGTTAACGTATGTATCGCCATTGATGACAATATCAATGCAGATGCCCATGTAGTAGTCAATAACGATGTCGATGTCTGGTACCTTTTCGATGTACCCAAGATTTGGGGTACCTTATAGTTATATGTCTATATTGACCCAAACATCAGTCATATCATTGTTTTATCGAGGTGGCTTATCGTTGCAACTATCAAACACAGGAGTGGCAGATACAAGATTGCAGGCGAGGACGACGCAGTAATTGACTACGAAGAAAAATGATGACGCTGGCGAACCCAAAGAAATGATTGCCCAATGGGCAATCCTAGGTACATATGTAGATAACAATGACAATGATGAGGAAGTCTACAGGCCCGCACCTCCGGATGCACCTCCAGTTGTACACTAAATTCCATGCAGAAATCCTCCACGCGACTGTTGTCCACCGCCTTGCGACACACATTCTTCCCAACAACACGATTGAGTGTATTTTATGTTATCAATATTGTGATGTAAATATAAATATATCATAAAAAAAACTGAGGTTATTCATTCAAACAATATCTTTGTTTTTATTATTATCTATCATGAGTTATGCGTAAGTTAACAATAAATAACAAATTGAACCAAAAGGAATATGCGAAGCACGCTAATGAATATAAAATTTGGTAGGAAGTATTATTATTAAAGCTAAGGCTCCAACATATCCCTATACAAAAAACATGTTGTCTTCATATGCCCTGGGTTTCTACAATACTTGCATAATTTCTGTTGACAGTCTCTTTCCTGAATATTCATATTATTCTTTATCCGGGTGGAATTTGGGCGACCTTTCAAAACGATATGCAAGCCATTGTTTGGCACCAACTCCAATTGTGCATTATACACCAACGATCATATACTCTCATCTTGGATAGATGGGAACTCAGGACTCCACGCACTGTGAATGTGTTCTAGTCGACGTCATTGATGTAAAGTACGTACTCAATCCATATGTTCACACATGCGGTAATTGTTTATGCGCATAGAAATCGAAGTGCTTGGAACCTTCCACAATCACAGGTCCCTTCTATTAGGTTCACATGATAGGATGCACCTGACATTACCTGGTCGGGCCTAGCGTGCTCCATTACTCAAAAATTGAGGTTTCGACATGGATAGCACACTACATACATGGTGTTCTCTCCCATTTTACTTCATGAAATCTATTTTATCACGTCATTGTAAAATGTACCGCAGCCCACTATCTGTCTAACATACGCCATCTTCCTCTTAAGAAATAAGGCGACTAGTCGAAAGTATGTCTCTTTGATAACCAATGCTACCGACTAGTGACGTGTCCCCTTCAGTATGAAATTGATGCACTCGGCCAAGTTTGACGTCATGTGCTCATATCATAGACCCCGTCGTACGACTGTGTCCACTGTTCGAATGGTATATTCGATACATACGCTGTACTCTAGGTATTAATGATGCTCAGGTTGTTCAACATTTGATGGAATCAATGTTGGACGAGCTCATAACCTATCGAGAAATAGCCAACGGTTAGTGTAATGAAATAATCCGGTATGAACATTTGATTAGCAGCAAATACTTAGTTCTACCTACTAACCCATATTGATGATTAGATATCGCTTAGTTGTCGAAAGATATTTTTAATAGTAGTTGGATCCCACATACCATATGTAGTAACGATGATAAATATGATCCTAGAGGTCTCTATAAAGATCAATTACCGAGAGTATTCTGGGTTTCCTATTCAATATGACACATATGTCGAGCTGAGAGTAAATACGAAGGTGCAACCTACTCAAGAAGAAATCCCAATCATTTGTCGTTTTTCTGGGAGTTATTGCGAACACTATAAGAAGAATTTTCCGATTACTATCTTGAGAAACAGCAAGAAGACGTTGTTGATACCTTCCATATAGCCAGGTGCCATCAATTTGAACCATAGGCTTACAGTGTTAAAATGCCTCTCTGCATTGCTCAAAGGTCCAAAAGAATTGGTGAAATACTCTTTTTCTAAGGACAAGCTGATCGTCGTAGTACACTGGGCACATTTTGAGATCAGTTACAGAACCTGGTAGTACTGATCTAATGCTTGACACCATTGCCATAAATTGTTATACGAACCCTCTCACCCGTAATGTAACTTCTCCATGGCCTTCTGTTTTGTAACTCACACTTTGTAATACATTAGAGTGTACTAGTACTAGCTACGTATGTTCACAATCAGCACTGGTATTTGAATCTGGGGACTGGCCTTCACAATTGGTAGAATAATGTTAGTAACCATATCTGAGTCTAGCCTCAGATGGTCCTAACTTGCACCTGTTGTAACACATGTATATGCATCAAGGAAAGAATATTTGTTAGGTTTCCATTCCAACTTTTAGTACTCGTAAATCATAATATGTACTTGCATGACCAGGCGTCCTGTATGGAAGCTGCAAAAACTCTATACCACCATCTGCTGATAGGCCAATGTTAGTCATGTGGGGCGGAGTTTCATACGACCTGAATTACGTATCTGGATCTTGAAGATTGTCCAAGATGTCATCGTCAGACTTGTAAAGTTCTAGCTCTGTTGTAACCGGATCTGGTTTAGAACATAATGCCACTTCTGAACCTTCTGGACCGCGCTGCTGAATTGGCACAAGTTCTAACTCCTTCCCCTTTTTTTATATCTGTAACCCCTTTTTCTTCATGCATATCTCCTTCCTGGTTTATGCCTTCATTTTCACCTTCGAGCACGGCGTTTGACGTAACCTCGTTGGCCCCTGTTGAAAGAAGTAGGTCATCGGTTCTCTTATAACCCATGTTCCAGCCAAAATATTCAACGGGTTAATGCCCGATGTACATTGATGATCCCTCGGTATAACTACTTTAGCCCCATAACATTGATCCAGTACCAAAGTTAAAATCGAACACACTGATTGAATGTCTAGCCCAAAGTGTCTAAATTTAGGTTATGTGATACCCTAACTAGTATTGACCCCCAAGGTTTATATCGATATTGGAGACCAATGTGTGTTTACCCATAAATGTTTAGGGAACATCGTAGTAACCGCTTTGTAACAAGCCAAAAAACCCACCGCACAACTGTGTAGTAAGACTTTCTAATTCAACTTCGGTACCCGTATTCGCCGTGACAGTAATCAAAGATGGGCCAGATCTATTAGCATCAGTGAACTTGACGTATAACTCAATAACAATATTTATGCTTAAGATGTGTAATGATATGGTTGTCTCAAGATGCATCTTGTTAATCACATTGAATAACTCATGCTTATAGGGTCAACGAAAGAAATAAATATGCATTGCAACCTTGTAATTCTTTCCTAGGTTGATCCACTAACTTTCTTCCTGATTTGGTTCCGTAACTCACATATTGGAATAGTACTATTGAACGCAAATTCCACGAACTCCGCTCCTATAAACACCACATTGACCTCAGTATTATAGATTTGACCGTCATAATATATAAAGGATTTCACTCGTTGACTCATTTCAATATCGGTCACGAATTGGATGAACAAACACAAAAAAATAAGTAGAGAGTTGTCCAAAGGAGTACACATAACTCTCACAACATAAGGTTTTTCTATTTGATAATAACTTGATGTGTGTCTATGTTACTAAAATTACGCCCATTTTATAAGAGAATTAAGTACAGAGAAAGAGAATACGTGTTTTGAATTCCGTTTACGAATACACACATTTTTTGCATATTGTATAGTGCAAATAATTTTCAAAACATGTTCAGAACTTATATAATTTCATTACGCCTGTGCTCTTGAGAGATTTTGCTGTGTATAACGTGCTCTATAGGCATTTGAAAAAGTACTTTCATTATCAGAAGAAAAGAAATTTGTTAGAGGAAGCTCGCCCAGAAGGGGAGCTTTCTCGCACACATTTCATATATCATGCCGAGATAGGATTATTTCCTCCGAAGCTTATCCTAGGGAAGTTGGTTATGGGGTGATTTTGCTTTCTACAGTCAATGGTGGAAGTCAATGTGGAGGTCTCAATCGATGGTCGTTATGTGATAATGGATCAGAGTATAAAATAGGAGCCAGTTAACAGTCGTTACAAGGCCATGAGCTTAATCTTTTCAAATACCCAAAAATGATGCCCTATAAATACCACACAAAAGTTTAAGGGCATATTCATACGGAAAAATTTTTGGACTTCCTGCTATAATCGGTGTAATTTTTTTCTCAATTTTTAAGCAATCGATACCTTTAACCTTCATTCTTATTCGAAGGTTGGCACCGTCGTAGATGCAAGAAGATTCTCAGGTGGAAAGCGACTATTGCGATGCAATAAAGGTGATGCTCCTTTTAGGGCGACGATAGTTGTCGTTATTACACAACCCATTAATAACTACAACTACTGCCGGACCAATTCGAGTTTGACCTTTACTATGCCAGAACATCCGCTTTCCACTTAAAAGCCCTTTTTTGTTCACTTCAGTGTCAGCCTTCAGATATGAATGAAATGTTAAAGATACCGAATACTTGGAAATAGAGAAAAAAATTACGTTGATTACATTAGAAATTCCTAGAGTTTTTCTATATGATTATGGTATCAACCTTATGTATGGTATATATGGGGTATTATTTGCAGGTATCCAAAAAGGTTGAACTTCTGACCGTGGTAATCGTCACCTAGCCCTCTGGTTATACTTGAACCTATGACCGCATCACAGCTGCCAACTGGGATCTCCACCTAGACTTCGCCCCTTGGACTTATCAAGTATTGTTACCCTAAAACCCGATTTCCCTACGATGAGTTTTTAAGGTGATGGTCCTACCCCACCATGACATATGAGATGTATGTGTACTGGGGGGCGTTATCAAATCCTCGACGCTTCAAAACTACCTAAGAACTTACGTCGTTTTAGTCAAAAACCCTATACACTTTCAAAATACCTTAACCCGTAAAAACCTTAAAAACCCTAACCTTAAAAAAATAAAAAGCCCTAACCCTAGCTGGGGGCGCTTTGACTTTCTCTCTTATAAAAATGACATAATTCCCTAATTAAAGTTTAAAATGGCCTAAAGGCCTAATTAAAAAAAATTAGCATATTCTGCTAATTTAGCCCATTTCAAAACATATAAATTAGTCACTTCTTTAAATTTTTTCTACTAAATGATGACGTGGAACATTAAATATATGTTGGAAATTATTTTTTATGGATAAACTATAAAAATGGTCACCTAATTATGTCTTCTGTTCTATTTTGATCACTCAACTATTAATTTTTTCGATTTAATCCCTAAACTTTTCGAAATTAAATATTTAGTCACTCTCGGTTGATGTTGGCTTTTTTTAATTGGTTTAGTAACAAAATTAGTCCTCTAATGTTTACACATTCTATCAATTTGATCCTAAATATAAAAAAATTCAACAAATTTAGCCTTCAATATTTACAAAATTTGACATTTTAGTTCTAATTCTAAAATTTTCAATAAATTTGGCCCTCAACATTTATACAATCTTTCAATTTAGTCCTAACTCTAAAAATTCAAAATATATATTTTTAAAAAAAATCATGTTTAGCCCTTTATAACCCATCTTACCCTCTTTTAAGTCACTTACAAAAGAACTCAAAAAATTTGAGATAAAACACAAAAATTAAGATCCAAAAGAAAATAAAGGCATTAAAAATGTTATATGTTCGAGTAGTAATGCAGCCAATTATCCAAGATAGGTTCCAAATCAATTGGTTTCATCCAGCATGAAGCCTAAATTATAGTAAAAGAAAAGAATGCAAGTGACTTCAAAGATGATACTATTTTTCTTATTTTAATATCTTACAAGGGTTAGTCGATGAGTTATAAAGGGTTAAAAATAATTTTTTTTTAAATTTTAATTTTTAAAAGTAGGACTAAATTGATAGATTTTGTTATATTGAGGGCCAAATTTATTGAACTTTTTAGAATTAGAACTAAAATGATAAATTTTATAAATATTGAGGGTTAAATTTGTTAAAATTTTCATATTTAGGATCAAATTGATAGAATATTTAAACATTAGAGAGCTAATTTTATTATTAAACTAATAAAAATACCCACATCAACTGAGAGTGAATAAAAATTTTGAGCCCATTATTTTTGAATAAAAATTAAAATTGAACAAAATTAACAAAATAATGTTTCAAATGAAGTGTAAAAGATAATTTTAAACCCATTATTTTGAACTCTTAGAATTTTTTTGAATCAACCTTAAAGTTAAAATGGTTTCAATCAAGTTAGAATTTTTTTTCAATCAGTTAAACTATTTTTAAAACAAGTCAGTATAGCTCTAGGGAAAAAAAGTTTTTATACTTTTTGGCCAGGTATCGATAGCTTCCAAAATATCGATACTCCTTCAAAAATCGATATCAAATTGACATTCTATTTTTCAACCTATTCAGTTAAGTATCAATCTAGTATTGATACTTTTCATATGGTATCGATAAAAGTCCACTAGTGTCGCTCCAACGATCATTGAATTTTGCATTAAATGCAAAAAAATATCGATACCTTTTTAGCAAGTATTGATACTCGTAGTTGCAAGTGAATTAAATGCACTAGTTATTTCATCCCAACGGCTCTATTCTTTTCTCCAACAACCACAATGGTTGGAAATCAATTAAGGGTATAAATATCAACTTCCAAAAGTCCTACAACAAGAAAAGAGATTATCAAGCTTAAAGATCAATCAAAAACAACCTTGTGATTACAATTCTCAATAATTTTCTTTAAACACACACTTGTGAGCCTTCATTGTTTTCATTTAGCTCAAGTGTTTCTATTTGTAATTGAGCTTAATTTACAAACATTATGATCTTGTAAAGGTTATTTCTTTATTTGTTCATTTGTATCTCCTTGAGTGGGTTTGTGTCTTAAGGTTTGGGTAGAAACCTTAAGGGAGTTTGCAAGGTTAAAACTTGTCCTCAAAGGTTGTTAAATTAATGAATTTGAGAAAATCCTTAGCAATGGAAAGCTAAGGTAGTGGAGTAGGCAATTGGGGTCGAACCACTCTAAATTCTTGTGTTCAATTTTTTTATCCTTATTCTCTAGCATCCACAAAATTTTAAAAAGTCAATTAACCCCCTCTTGAAAATTTTGGTTAGATTATTTGAGCTAACAATTGGTATTAGAGTTAATCTCTTTTAGACAGTTTAACAACCAAAGAGGAGATCCTTGAGGTAGCTCAATTTGTAGCCAATCAATCTACAAGAGATGGCGTCTACATCCAGTTCAGTTTTTCTTGGAGAATCACAATTTATCTTCAAGCCTCCTTACTTCAACAATGCCAACTATTTTTATTGGAAGATAAGAATGATGTTGTTCATACAAGCAAATGATCTTGTTGTATGGGACATCCACCTCTCAAACAAGAAGGAAAGCTCCTTATTCCAAAAAGTAAGAAAGAATGGAATGAGGAAGATAGAAGAAGTATTCAATTGAATGCCAAGGCCACCTTATTTTATGCAGTTGGTCCGGAAGAATATAATAAAGTACCATCATGTTCCAATGCCAAAGAGATATAGAATAAGTTTGAAATCAAATATGAAGGAATTCAAGAGGATTGTTCAGAGCACAATTGTAAATACTGCTTGAGATATTTTAGAGACTGCTCATAGAGGAACATCCACAGTCAGGCAATCAAAGATACATATGCTAATTTCAAGTTTTGAGAGCCTAAGGATGCAAGAGTCAAAAACAATTGGTGAATTTTATTTCAAATTGTGTGACTTATCAAATTAGACTTTTACCTTGGGTAAAGAATATCCCAATGCTAGGCTGGTTAGGAAAGTATTATAGTCTCTTCTTGAAAGATTTTAAATTAAGGTCACAACCATTGAAGAGGCCGAGGATCTTGAAATATTGGTCGTTGATGAACTCATTTTTTTTAAAGACTTTTGAGATGAACCTAGATGAGGTAAAATACAAAAGAGCTACAGGAGATAGAAACATTGCTCTACAAGTAAATAAGGAAGTGCAAAGTCCTTAAAGTGCTACTATAGAAGATCTTTAAGAGTAGATAGCCTTACTGACTCAGATTTTTTAAAACTTTCAAGAAACAGCAAAGAAGATTCAAGAAGTTTGAAGATAATGCAAATGTTTCCAAAAACAAGTTAAAGGGATTTTATCAATGAAGAATTTGAAAAGGGCAAGAAAAAGGGTGTGCATTACTATAAGTGTCAGGGTAATGGTTACATTCAATCTGAGTGTACTTTAAAAAGAAGAAAAAGTCACTTTGTATTACTTGAAGTGATAAGGATTTTTCTAGTGGATCTAATTCAAAAGAGGATCATCAAAACTTTATTGTTTTTGCTGCTAGTACAATTAGTGGAGAAGATTCTGATGAAAAATACAATGGTAGGACCAATGAGGATTTCTTGAAGACATATAAATTGATTTTAGGCAAATGGGAAATGGAATGTGAAATCAACACTCAATTATCCTAAGAAAATAAGCAATGGAAAGATGATAATGCAACTTTGATTAAACAACTGCTAAAGAAGCTCTCATTGCAAAGGAATTAGATAATATTGTGAAAGTCAAGAAATAGCTTTTTGAAACTGAGCTAATGCTTGAGAAGTTCACTACCAGCAGTAACAAACTCGGTGAGATTCTAGCAACTAGGAAGAGAGATCAAGGTAGGGGAGGCTTAAGCTTTGTAGATAAATGTAAAACTATAATAGGAAGTCTCACAATTTTTATAAAAGCCATAGGTTCAAAGGAAGTTGGTGAAAACTCTAAATCAATGTTATTCAAATCATCCAAGAAGAATATTCATTCCAATAAGGTGATTTGCTGCTATTTCAGTGCCCCTAGCCATATAAGACCACATTTCTTTAGGATGCTACATGATTTGAGATGGAGGAATTCAATGCCTAAGACAGTGCACACTCCCCGAGGCACTACAACTAAAAAAGTGCAAAAAAAGCATATGAGTGAAAAAATAAGATAAATGTTTGCTTGTTTTTCATTATTCCTTGAAGTCCACTATTGATGGAATTTGGTTTTTTGACAGTGTTTGTTCACAACATATGGCAGGTAACCAATTCTACCTCACTAATAAGATTGTCCTATTGGAAGAGTGACATTTGGTGATGGGAAGAAAGGTCAAATACTTGGTAAAAAGATTTTGAATGTTTCAGGTATGCCCTAATTGAAGAATGTGTTGCTGATGGGTGTCAAAACCACCAAATATAATTCGTACAAAATAACTCTTATTAGTAGTAAGAGTGGTAGTAAGGTCGAGTCCACAAGGATTGGATGCTATAATTTACTTCCGTGTATAGCTTATGATCAGATTGTTTGTTGTGTCAAGTGTCGTGGCAATAGTCGTGCCCACGACTCCAATCGTACCTGCAAAAATTAGAAATAAAAGTAAGTCGAGGATTTTTGAAATGTTTAGAAACTAGATAACTGAAACAACATAAATTAAATAAATTAGAAAATAAATTCAAAATTTTGCAACAGATAAAATATAGCCTTAGACTCGGTAAATTTCGAATCAGGAATCGATCCTTGAAAATTAATCTTCTCCTCCAAACGATAAGCTGGTTATAGCAGCGAAGAACGTCCTAACCACCAATTCCTCCTCTAGTAGCTGGTTCCGGTATGACCTGCAAACCAACCCTTACTGATTATCTAACCGAGATACATGTGTTCCCGATTCAAGATTTCGACAGCCTTACGTTTTGAAGAACCCAACTCGAATTAACGGCCCCAACCACGTGGGTCATTTAAACCCGATCACTTCTTCCTCGATTTGTTCTCGAAAATTCGAATACAGCACGGCCGACTCGAATCTCCAACTGTAAGCAAACACGACTCTAACCCAACGTGCACTTTGACTTGAAATCGAATTTAACTTTAAGGGATGATTGGTCTATCCCGATACTTAGGAAAAAATGAATACCGATGGGATGGATTTTTAACATGAATTCGTATCTCATGATTCCCGACAGGAAAGAACACCAACCTAAAGCTAAGATGAAATTTAGTGAAGCATGAAATTATTCATGCTTGAAAGTTGTGGAAGATAATGGGATTTGTATGAAAAGTGATGGAAATTGGGAAGGAAAAGTACTTGGAAGGCAATTAGCCCAATTTTATAAAAGAAGCAAAAATTTGAAACGAAGCTACAAAATGTTAACGTCAAAGTGAAAGAAAAAGAAAAGTAATTCTATTCCAAATTGGAGTAGGAATACAAAATGAATGGATGATTTTTAAAGAACAAAATACCCCTATTTATATACATGGGGTTTACTAAAAATAGCCTAACTAATTTAATAAATAAAAATAAAAATAAAATAATATCTTCCTATTTTTGGCTTTTTACAAAGTCTACAAATTTGATAACTCCTTAGCTTTCTCCATCTTTTTTATTTAGCCCCAATTTAATGATTATCTTTCAATTTGGCCCTTTTTAGCTTGTTTTCAACCGATTGCATCCCCGACAAGATTAGATCATAAAAGCACTTAATTAGCAGGGTTCAATTCAAAAATAAACCAAATTAAACACAAAAAAATATGCAAATTAACATGTTTATCAGTTGCTTGTATATGATCTCAAAGCCAATCTGGTGAGTACCAATCAACTCTATGTTTAAGGTAAGCTTGTAAATTTCACGTTTACTACCAACAGTAACAAACTCGGTGAGATTCTAGCAGCTAGGAAGAGAGATCAAGGTAGGGGAGGCTTAAGCTTTGTAGATAAATGTAAAAATATAAACAGAATTTACCACAGATCATTAATATAAACAGAATTTACCACAGATCATTCATCTTTATGATGAAAGACTTAATTACTATTTGATAGTAATTAACTTTTCATAAAGGAAGATGTAATGGTTAACATGAGATAAAACAGAATCATATTGGCAGAGTGGATTTATCCCAAAGAGATTAAAGATATTCTATTAGGGTAACACACTTATGAAAAAGTCATTGGACGAGCACTGATTGAGTTGCTTTTATAATGGTATGACATTAGGGAGAGCTCAATCACGATACTATAGTGGAATGATTTCATGACTAAATGAGTTTAAAGTTAATAGGCGAAAAGTTGGAACTTAATTATAAATCATTTAAGCCTTAATCACATATGTTCAATCGTTCCCTTTGCTAGCTCGTTGAAACCAGAACTGAATTGCATGTTGAGTCAAATAAAAAGAAATGGTAAGGTTAGATAAATAGGAAACATTCGAAAATGAATGTGGTTTTCTCTCTAAATGGAAATAGCTTGAAAATTTAATTTATGGGTTTTTGAATTATTAATTAATTAATTAATTTAAGTTCAAAAATGAAATTAAATTAATTGGTCATAGTGAAACCGTTGAATGTAGAAATATTAAATATATTTTCTCATAGATTCTTTTTTTGGTAAAGTTGCAATAATTTTAACAGAATTAAAATCAAGTTAAGAAAATTATTTAATTGAGAAATTAATTAATTAATTTAAATTATTTTGTGATGTTTATTTTAGAAAATAGAAAAACATATATTAGGTTGGATTGAATTATAAAGTACTTAGTTAAATGACCAGGGAGTACTTATAATTGAACCCGATACGAGAAAGACCCAAGCCCCTCATGTTAAATATTGGGACGGCAAACCCTAGTATATTTAACTAGGGTTGTCATCACCCCCAATCCTAGTTAGATTAAGATTTTGTTTTTCTATTAAAATAGACTTCTATTAATTCAACAAGCGTTTCACTTTTTCTCCCTATAAATAAATGACACCATACAACTTTGAGATATTGTTATTTTACCCAAAAATAGTGAGAATTTATTTTCTAAGTATAAATTCTATTTTTCGAAATAACAATTCTACCGGTTTCTATTGAAAAGGGATTTGTTTTCTACTGAAAGTAAAGTAAATAATTTCTAGTTCTGTGTTTGATTTGAATTTGTTCGAGCCCACACTCAAAGTATTTTGTGGCACGAGAATAGCGGAGAAGGTTGTTCGGTTGAAAGCTGGGAACGACAAGAATCTGTCTAGCTGAAAACACAGATGCAATTTTAGTAAAGGGTTTATTGCTATAAATATTACAAACCGGGTCAATTTTCAAAATTTTAATTTTTCACTGTGTAAGAAAATCGTTTTTGAACTAGATTTTTTCCAACACTTGTGTGTGTTGTCGAAACCATCTTTTGAAAACGGGCATCGATTTTGTTTGAAAACAAAAATTAAAACGGGAGTCGCCACCGATCTTTATTTGGTGTGATCGGATCACCTTTGTTTTAATAAAAACAATTTTTAGTTTACTAAAACGGCATTTTGGTCTACAAAATTCAAGAGAACAAGTTCGGGAGTCGGTTACGTGCGAGGAAGGATTAGCACCCTCGACACGTCCAAAAATTGGTACCGAATTGATTAGTTTGTGTCTTAATGTCGAAAATTAAAAATCGTGAATGGATTTGAAATACGATCCTTTTTTATTAATATCGATTTTAAAATTCTTGAATTAGCTCAAAATGATTGTTAAAGATTTCCTTATCTCGAGATATCGGAGTATCACATCCCGTAAGTTAGGACACAATACTATGAACCCCCGAGCGCAAGGTCGTCTTTAATTTTAATAAGAATTTCATGTGTTTCAAAACTCGAAAAGGATGTTTAACTATTTAGAAACAATGAGAAAATCGAAACCCCGTAAGTTAGGGCACAATTCCTCGATATTTCAAAATGCAAAACATTGCCTTATTTGAAAATTTTCGTTTTCGAATAGTAACGAATACAATATTTAAATGACGTGTATTATTTATTTAGGTTAAAATAAAGCGATTTGTTAGATAAATGTATTGGGGTCTAATTTGAGGCAATGATATGAAATGAAGTATAGTGCGACATGGAACAATAATTCATGCATAAAATATTCCACAAGCGCATGGCAATAATATGAACACGAGTAAGCAGATTAACATACACGCAATAGCAATAATTTCACAACATACATTATTTAACATTAAGCTTAATAAACATAGAAATAGAGTAATAGTATAAAACGACTTAAATCAAATAATAAGATAATCTTAAATATAAAATATATATGTAAAGGGTTTAAAATAAATACTTGTAAAAGCAACTTAAAGTGAATGATAAAGCATAATTTAAAATCATTAATGAAAAGTCTAAAATAAATGATACGTAAAAGAAATTTACAACAAATAATATACATAGTATATAAAAAAAACAACTTCACATAAATATATATATTTATAAAAAAAATAATGTGTAAAGAGTTTAAGATAAAAACTTATGAAAATCTGAAAATAAATAATCCATACAAAAGAAAGTTTAAGAATAAACATTCTATAAACTTAAAATAATAAGCTATTCAAAAATAATATATAAAAATAGTTTAAAATAAATAAATAAAAAGCAAATGTAAAGTGATTAACATATATATAATAATTCAAAATGACTTATGTAAAAAAGGGTTTAAAATAAATGATATGTAAGGTAATTTAAGATAAATAATGAAAATAAGTTTAAAATGAATATTATGTAGTGAGAAATTTAAAATAAGTAATATACAAAATATTTTAAAAATAAATGGTATATAAAAAATAGATAATACATATAAAAATTTGAAATTGATAATATATATAGAAAAAAATTAAAGTAAATAATAAAACAATTTAAAATGAATAATACATAAAACGAGTTTAAAATAAATAATGTATAAAGCATTTTAAAATATAAATTACACAAAGCAAATTAAAAAAATGACATATATGAATAATTTTAAAATAAATAATATATAAGTTAATTTAAAAATAATTAATAAGAAGTTTAAAATATATAATACGTAAAAGAATTAAAAATAAACAATATAATTATATTTTATAATAGTAATATTCAAGGGTAATATAAAGAGAGTGATTTGAAATATATAATATACAATAACTTAAAATATATAATAATTTGAAATAAATATATAACAAAATAATTTTTAAAGAATTATAAAGATATAAAAAGCTTGAAATAAATTATATGTATACATATATATAATGGGTAAGGAATAAAATAAATAAATAATACATATAAAATAGATTAAAGTGACATATATACATAAAGTAAGTTAAAATAAATAATAAGAATTTGAATAAACAGTACATTAAAATAAGTTAGAATAGATGTAAATAAACAACATATAAAATATTTGAAATAACATATAAATGTAACATTTAAAAAAAAGAGTTAATAAATGAATTAAATAGATTTAGGACATGGCTAAAAACAAATTAAAATTCAGGGTATAAAAGTATAAATATTGGATAGTTAATTAGGGATCAAAACGAAAACCAAACAAGATCTGAGGGCCAAATTTAAAAAAAACAAAAGAAGATAGAAAATGGGGGTTAATTGAATGAGGTTGCGAAGGAGAAGGACCACTTGCGAAATCTCCCTTTTAGGGAGAATGCACAAACCCCCACTCCATCAAACGGCGTCGTTTCAAATGATTTAAAACAAAAAAAAAAAAAAAAGAATCATTCATTTTTAATTTGCCGTTTCCTCTTTCATTTTCCAAGAAGAAAAAAAAAACCACAAAACACCCTATTTCCCTTTTGTCTTTCCAACGATTGGGCTCCCTCACCGCCCAACGTACCGCCACCGGTTTCGATGGCCGGCGACGCGCAACAATGGTTATTTCAACCCCGCTTTCGGGACCCTTTGGAGGCCGAGTCTCTCCCTGACGGGGAAAGTGAAAAGGGGAGGGCTCTTGACCCCTCTTTTTTGGGTCCGATCGTGGCCACAGTGGCGAACTCCGGCGATGCGGTCGCGAAATACCCCGGTGAGTTTTCTACTTCTTTAGTTTTTTTTTTTTGTTTTAAAATCGGTTTCTAATAAAATAAAAGGTAATAATAAAGGGAAAAAATAATAATAACGAAAAGAAAGTGAGATACGTAGAATAAAATTAACCTTCTTTTTTTTGTTCTTTTATTTAGTGTGCGTAAAAAAAACAAAGGGATTGATTTCGGCTTTTTATAGCCGAGTTACACTGATTTGTTCTTTGTTTTTTCATTTTGTTTGCTTCCTTTCATTTTTTTCGCTTGTCGTTTTTCTCTTTGTTCGTTTCTCTGCTGTTGGTATTTGCTTGCGTGTGGACCTTCATTTTGCAGGTGGTGTGACGCGTGGAAGGCCGGTGGTTGGTGCCCCGAGCGGTGGTGGCTGAAAGCCTGCGGCGGCTGCATCTTGGGGAAGGGTTTGCTGTTGAAAAACCTTAAGCAAGTGGGCTATTATTTGGGCTAGGGTTTGATGTAAATTGGGCTGTTTAATATTGTAAATGGGCTATTTATTTTGGACTCCTTTTTTATTGTTTTGGGTTTTGTTATTTTATTGACCTAGGCCAAAATTGGCTATTACATGTGTGTTGATGACTACTCCAGGTATACTTGGTTAAGGTTTCTTAGCGAAAAATCAAATGCATTTGACGAATTTAAGAGACTATGTAGGGGGTTGATTAATGAATAAGGAAAGATCATTAGGATAGTAAGAAAGATACGCAGTGACCATGGAAATGAATCTGAGAATGAAGAATTTGTCTAATTCTGTGACGAATAGGGGATCAGACATGAGTTCTCAACACCTAAGACACTTCAGTAAAATTGTGTGGTAGAATGCAAGAATGAAGTATTTGGACAACTTTTGTTTAGAATAGTGATTGTTCTTTTGTTGAGAAAACTACATTCAAAATAACTTTCTTCAAAACAACTTTTGTTTAGAATAGTTGCAATTGAAAACAACTTTAATTCAAGAATAGCTCTTGTTTATAATAATTTTTGTTTAAGAATAGCTATTGTTTGGAACATTTGTCATACAAGAACAACTATGTTTGTTGGGACTAGACTTGCCTATGGGTCGGGCCACCTTGCCCAACTTGAAGACGCGCTTAAAATATGGGAGGGTTAGGGCAAAAATATAGGTCTAAAAAATGGGTTTGGACATAAAAATAAGGCCCGTTTAAAAAATAGTTCGGGCCTCGAGTAAGTTTTTTTTTGTTTGGGCCCGACCCAGCCCGAATTTGCAAAAACAAAAACTTTATTGTTTTCTTCTTGTTTTCTCACTGTTTTGCTACCATTTCACTATTATGTTGCTATTATTTTGTTGTTATTGTTTAGATATTGTATAACTCTTATTTTATTGTTAATTTTGCTACTATTTTAGAAGCATTTACTTGTTAAGTTGCACCTATCTTAGTGTTATTTAAGTATAAAGATTTATTTTCAATTTATTGGGAAATATTTATTTTAATGTTTTTAATATTTTTGATGTATTTTATTTTAAAAAATATACAAAAATTTAATATGAGCAAGTCGGGCCCAAATTTTAGCATTTTTATTCGGATTGGGCTTAAGCAATTTTAGGCTCATTTTTTGAGCTTAGACCTATCAAACAGGGCTAAATTTTTGTCAAGGCTTGGCCTGGCCCATAGACAGGTCTAGTTGGGACCTTAGCTATTATGTATATGAAGTTTCACCTCATGTTCAAATAACTCATTGAACTGCATGTTTTGTCACCATGTTCTATCCCTCGTTCGAATAGCATGTCTAGGCAAACCTTTAGACAACAGTCTAGACATCTCTTTAGGGTAACCTAATTGTAGTATAAAGTTGGCATTTTTTATTTTGATCTTCATGATGCATTGCATTGTCAACAAATGATCCTTAGTCTATGTTTTATTCTTTCCTAAATGATGATGTTCAAATTTGAGTAAAGAAAAGAATAAATGATCGACTTGCCTTATCTCGAGATATCATCTTTATCCTTTAAGCCTTTTTATTGGTGATTAAGCTGACTATTCTACTTGTTTTCCTAAATAAAAAATTAAATTTTATTACTATCCTTGAATACACAATTTATTGCTAAGTAAGAACATAAAATGTTAGTAACTAAAGCATCTATAATCATATTTACATTAAAATAGGTACTCATATTTTTAGTATCTGCTAAATTTGAATCTGACATAGTAGACATGAAATCTTATATAAGGGATTAACCACTAATCTTGTAGGTTAAGTGCGATTAGCAACTTATCCGAACCTATTTTATTTAAATTGTATTTTAACCTTAACTAAGGAATCGTAAAAGTACTGGTTTCTAGCCTATCTTATAGTTATCATAACTAGATTGTGTAGTATGTTTACATGTGCGGAAGTATGAATATCCCAAACGCGTGATTAGTTTTATATTAGATCAAATTGTGAGATTCAATCACTATACTCTAAATCCTGTCTTTTTTTTTTTTTTAATTTCAGTTTTGTCCAAATGATAACAATTAAATCCATTAGTCATATAAAAAAAAATCATCCATTTGTAGTTTTTAATTTTATACTCTAAAAACTTTAGTTGAGTAATTGTATAGATAATATAAATTAATAAATAAAATCAATTTGAGAATAAAGAATTAATGAATGCTCGGCTTATACAATAACTAAAACCTAAGTAACATTCAGATAAATAAAAATAATTAAAACCATATAATAAAATATCTAAAATAAAATTTTAACTACAAATAATCAAATCAGAATTAAAAAAAAAAAGAAAAAAGAAGAGCATAATTCATACGTGTCAAGCCCATCTACTCAATTATATTTATTACTAAAAAATTTAAATACTGAATTAAATTTTAAATCTATGTAAAAAATTTGAGAAAAAGTAATTATCAAAAACTAAATATAATCTTTTTAAAAATTTATAAATTTTAAACTATAAAATAAAACAACATAATGGGGAAAAAAAAAGAGAGACAAATGAGTGAGGTCGCATGTTGGTCATTGACCCTACCCGATCACATTATAAAAATTGTATTTCAACTCTAATTCATTCTATTCGGGAAACTTAGTATTGAGGTTTAACCTGTGCAATGTGCATATTTTAGTGCGGACGACCTAATAAAAAAAAAGTGAGAGGACTTAAGCATAAAGACTAAATCTCAAATTTTATCTAAGTATAATACCGCTACTAAAACCCATAATTCAAGAAATATGAACCAATTGGATATTTACTTGCACTCAAAATGGAATGGACTTAAACCAAGAAATAACTTGACAAAATTAAGTGTGTACAGAATTTGACACTCATCTGGGTGTAGACTTTAGATGTTTGTGATACTCAGCACCCGAATTCGAGTACCGAGTATCACTCAATGTTTCAAGCTTGAAATCTATCTCAACCCTTAACCAGTTTGCCTTTAGACAAGACGAAGGGGAAAAAAGATCATTATGAAGAAGTGACAATGAGAGGAAAAAGAATATCAATCACAAAAATGGAACATTTGACGACCATGGACTTAGATACAAAGATTTAATGTCCAATAAAAATTAGAACTGAAACAAACTAATAAAGAAACCAATTTCACATCACATAACAATACAACAGAAGAAGACAAGGCTCTTCTTTCTTTAATCAAACTGATTCATTCCCCCTACCAATCATTCAGCAAATCAACTGCCCCATTTCGCCAATTGCAATTAGTAAAATGTCAAATGTGTATAGGCAGTAGCCTTACCTCCTAAATCTGTTGTAGATGTCACTGAAAGATTAAAACACTCGGGATCCTGTAATTATTCTTCCACCTCTTCGGTCACCTGCTGCTGACCTCCATCCCCACCTTTGGCTGCTGCTGCCTGCCTTTTGTGCTTCTTGCTTTTGGCTTTCTTAGCTTTCATGCGACGTTTTTTCTCGTTTGCATCAACCCAGGTATAGTCAGTTGGTATGTGGAAAGGATCAACCTCGTCCCTATACCGGTGGCTATCACTATCACTTGACTGGCCACCACGACTCCCTCTCATCCACGAAATCCATGATGTTGAACCCTCTGATTCTTTTGATTTGGCATCCTGGAAATGAACCGGGCTGGAAGGAGGTGTTGCAAACTCCTCCATCGGCTGAAGCTCCTCAAATTTAGTGAAAGTGACAAGGACTCGAATAGTTGGGACAATAGGGATGGCAACCTAGAATAAGGAACATGAGACATCAATGTGCAAGATTGGAATGTTTTATGATATTAGACACTACTCTGTACTCATAAGTCATCACCACTTTCTATCATGCTTGCACAACAGTTTCCACAGACAAACATTTAAAATGAAGATCTTTTAGCATAAGGGCCATTCTCAAAGTTAACATTAACAATTAAAGTGTTAGAAGGAAAGACAATAGAACTGGCAAGAAGAAATAAGGAAGTATTTTGCCACCACACTATAATGCACATTGCATCTGGTTCATTCACTACAAGGGGGCCTCCTGAACCAGAAATACAGATGGAGAAATGTAAATAACAATTAAAACCGTGCTTTGTAATGTCAGAATCATATATGCGTATTTTAATGAAGAGTTATGCGAGATTCCAGCAATATGGCAAACCTAAATATCGACATTAAAAGTGGCTTCTCCGTCATTTTGAAATATTAAATGACAAGACAATCTCTTAATACCTATATTAGACCTAAGCTTTCGCCTATGGCCAACCCTCCTAAGATATTCAACCAGAAAATATATATTAAACCATTAGTAACATAAGAATGGCTTATGATATGCATGCCCTTAAGTTTTCCTTTACATTAACAAAAGTAATTCTCAAATAACAATAAGCTAACAATCTATTGCACTTACAGACCTCAATTCACTAGTTGACACAAAACAAGCCCCTACTTCAGCTCTCATTCAAGTTAATTTCCAATCATTACAAAACAATGTGTTTGGATTTTCAACACCATAGGACCAAGGATACCATTAATAGACCCATTTCCTGTGTTTGTTAAAATTAATGTGAACAAAATGAGGTGATTAGATAACAGAAGATAAGCAAGTAAGACCAGCAAAGTGTTCTTCATAGCAATTTCAGTATTCGCTCTATCCCAGGACATATTTTCCTGCCTAAAGATATTGATAGCTCTTTATTTTCAGACATGACCATCACTCCAAGTCAACTTTGAAGCCTAAACAAGATTTTTACCATAAAATAAGATAATTGTTCGAGTTATTGGCTTTATATGTCTTACATTACCTTGACTGGAAATGTGCCCGATGGCAGTTTAGTTGTTAAAAGCTCCCTTAATCTCCTTATAGCCTTGACTTTGTTGGCTAATATGTCAAGTAAAGGCAGGAGTTCCTCTGTCTTTAAAGGGAAATCTGGTGTTAACCACAAAACAGGTCTCAAACCCTTCTTATACTCACTTTCATGTTTATCATCACTATTTCCCCCTTTCTTCTTCTTCTTCTTGCTGCTTTTATCTTTACGCTTCTTGCCATCGACAGCATCTTCCTTCGCAAATTCAGACAATGATCTATGATTATCAACTTGTCTCTGATTGCTACCTTCAGGAGCCGATTTTGAGAACTTTCCAGTCTTTGAATCATCAGGATCATCACTGTTCTTTGAGCCTTTCTTATTCCAGCCAAACCAGCTCTTCTTCTCCTTAGCAACACCATTTGATTCACAATTTTCATAGCCACCTGCTGAACCATTTTCTTGACAGTCGACAACTCCATGCTCATCATCATCACAAACACCATCTGAATTTCCTATACGAAGCGCCGAATTCAACTGCATCCTTTCTTCAGCTGTCAATACATCATCATACTCATCATGTTCACCGCTATTTGCCATCCTTTCTTCATCATCCACAGAAAAAAGCTCTTCATCAGTCATTGCACCAGGAACTCTCCTTGACTTCACACTGACTGTCACATGAAGCATATCATAAATTTTAGCCTTCCAGTTTCCAACCATCTCACTTCTCTCTTGTCGCCTCCAATTCAAATGAGGAACAAGCTCAGCCTGAGTGACATCAATACCAGGCCTATACATATTAGTTTGAGACATCATTTGCACTTCATGAGCGATTTCTGATTCAGTTGGTTGTGCACCAGCCCCCTCTAAGGCATTTGTAACTTCTTTTTCCTTATGAGAAAGAACAATCAAAGAGCCTGCAGGAAGAGAAAGATTCCCATCCTCAGAAGTGTAGCCTTCCCCTAGAAAGAGAAATGTTTGGTCTGATCTTTGAATGCGGAACCCATCAAATCCAGCAAGTGTCATATCAGCGCGGAGATTTGAACCCCGCTTCCAAATGCGGTAAGTGTCTGATGGTGCAATGCGTCCAATAAATGGAATGACTGAACTTTCAAAATGAAAAGACATCTCCATGTAAAAATCACGGATACGAGCTGCTGAGGCAACAATCCTGGGAAGTCTGCGACACCATTTTGCCCAGGCAAGCGGCTGATAGTGTCGAGCAATAGTCATGGCGATTGCCTCTTCCCTTGTGCAAACCGCTTCTTGCAAAGCACTCCAACCCTGCTCATTCTGAAGACTCCAATCTGCTCCAGCCAACATCAAAATCTCCGCTGAGATTGGATCTCTCAATCGTACTGCTAAATGCAGCGGAGTCTCCCTACCTGGGACATCACGACGATCTATGACAGCCGAGACAGCATCAGCCCGTTCCTCAGCCTCAAGAGATTCAGCTTCAGTATTAACCTCGCCAGCCTTGGCAAGCCGAGGGAGTGTTGAGATAATGCGCCTAAGCCCAGCATAGTCACGGCGGGCAACAGCTAAATGAGCTGGACTATGGGCATACTTGGAAAGATCCTCCATTTACTTGATTCTCTGCTTAGATTTATGCTACTACACTATCATTTCATCCATGTCCAATACCCTATCATTGAAAACATAAAAATTAACAAAAGCACACTCCCACCATAATCTCAAATTCTCCAAAACGCTACATTTTAAGCTAAACGATTCAAATTTTGATAAGGTTCCACAACTACTCATTAGGGCTTTTAGGCTTTGCTATGCAACTTCAATACTAGCTTTAGTTTAAAAATTATAATAATTGGCAATGTGGCAACTTCTTTACATCTGCTCAAATGACGTACATTTTTTACCCTCGGTTCAATTTACAGAGAAGTTAAAGCTTCCACGGAGTTCAAATCTGTAAATGCGATCCCCATAAAGGAAAGTAAACGAAAATGAGCTTCAATAAGTAAAATTTCCATATTAGCACAAGAATTTTGATTTTTCCATTTTTGCACCAGAATATGAAATTTACAGAAAAGAAGAGAAAAAGAAAATCAAACATAAATGTTTTCACTAGTTTACACTAAATTAAATTTCACATTTTTTTTACAATAACCACCAAGAATATTCATTTATGTTCATTCCTTCTACATTTACTTTCGTTCATTTTCTAGGCATCCAAACAAAAAAGAAACAGAATTAAAAAAGGAAAATAAAAAGATAGAAGGACAAACCTGAGGAAGCAGGTGCAGCATCCAAATAAAAATCCGAAACGCAAGCGGATCGAGAAGGTTTTCCTTTCCCTTTCAAATTGGCTTCGTGGAAGTTGAAACTTCAGAGAAAGAAGGAGCTAGATCGGACGGCTAATGTCAATTATAGGATACAGGATCCGGCGGGTCACGATCTGAATCTTCTAAACATAGACTCACCTATAAAGCACAACTCGACTCAGTCCTCTTTAAAAATTCAATGCTTAGCTGAGATCTCTCTGGAACAACTTTCGCTTTTTTCTGTATCTATTTTGATTTTCTATCTATCTAACCATTTTCTTTCCCCTCTGCATACTTTCAGGTCCCGTCTCTTAACTTTTTCGCTTTCCCTTTTCCTCTTGCCGTTTTGGAACGTTAAATGCCCCTCGTTTTCATAGGAAATTACTTTTTCTGCCATTCACGGCAGTTATTCTGCCCGGCCTAAATCACTGATTCATTAAAGAATTCCCCATTTAGAATGTAATTAATTAATTTAAATATAAAAATATTAAGGTAATTATTCTATTCGGTAGATATAAATTTTAATTTTTTAAATATAATTACATTAAATATCACAATATTTATAACTTCTCCCATAAATGTTAATTGAGTCTTAATTTAATTAATATGGACATCATTGTCAATACAAGATGACATAAATTCGAGTACGCTGAAATTTATTGTTCTTTTATTTATAAATTGGTGAAAGACTTTAGATAATTTTAAGTATTATGTTAAAATGAGTAAATTTTTTTATATGTATCTACTAATAACCCTAAAATATAATAGTTTTTTCAACAATAACTTTAACCAATAAATGAAGTCATTTAAATTTCTATTTTAAATTATTATAAACATTACTTTTTGAAGAAGATTTGTTAATTTATCATTAAATTCTTTTAATGATTAGCATTAATTAATCACTTCAATAACTTCATTCAATTAATTTCCTTCAATAATGAAATTTAACAAATGAAAATGTTAATGATTACATATAATTAATGCCATATTAATAATCATTAAATTATCTTATAATTAATATTAAATTGAATTATTTTAAATATAAAAAATCACTTATTCCATGATTTGAAAAATACCAAACTAACTTATTATGATTTGTTTGTTAAATAAATTTTAAATAAAAAAATTATTATTTTATTATTATTTGTTATCTTCAATATTTATATTCAATCATTTTCAATTTAAAAAATCTAATTGGTTATAAAAATATTTTTATTATTAAATTAAATTATAAATTATATTACATACTAATATAATCATATGTAAGACATAATATACGTTTTGAATTAATTTATGTAAGTTTATTTCAAGTTACAAATATAATCACAATTAAAATTATATATTTAAATAATTATATCCAAAATTAATTATGAAAAAACACGTCTAATTTGATAATTATTATAATATTTCCATACCTAAACTAAAATAAATATATAATATATAGATGAGACATAATCAAAATAAATGTAATCCTTATTTTTTTTATCTTTTATATTTTAATAATCCTCTTCATTGAAATCTTCTAAATAATTGTAGCTAATTAATTTTACAAAAATAAATTTAAAATGCTTATCTTTTTATTTAAAATTTATTTAGTAGATAAATTTTAATGGCGTTTATAAGAATTTCTTGGAATCGGAATGAGTAAATGTCTTTTCCCTCTTATTTATATTTGTAATATTGATAACATAATAACATTTTAATGGTATGTTAAATAAAGCTCTCTAACATGATAACATTCGATAGTGCTATTGAAAAATAACAATACTAGCTAGAAGGTAATTGGAATGCATTAAATATTTTTACTCGAATTTATTTATTTACTTAAAAGTTTTTTACTCATAATTTAAACTAATTTGATTTATTTTAATTCCGTATGTTATTATTAGTTTCATTATTTGATGGATATTATTTTAAAATACAAACTTACATTTTAGATACATGATTTCCACACACATGTGTGTAATATAATTACTAATATTAATTAAATACGAATAAACTGATAATTTACAAGATCATATAAAAATCGATTGATTTGTGATCGCAACTAAATTTTTACCTTTATATAATTTGTATAATTCAAAATATCGGTCCATTTATTAAAATATTAAATGTAGTTACTACCGTATAAAACACTTATAATCTAATCATTCTATGACATATGCTTATATTTTTACCTTTTCATGAGAGGAAAAGCATATAGAGCGGACGGGATAGCACTTGTAAAAGTTGAACGCAACCATTTGTTTCATTCATATCCCATAGGAACGGCTTACAAGGCACACTATTAACGCTAACTGTATCTTCTAATCATTTGAAAAATGATTAATAATGAGAGATACATGAAAACAACGATATTGCCAAATTGATCTGACATTGACACTCCCCTGATAAGCTAGGGATGTAAGTTGTAAGATGTTGAATAATCTAAACTTAAATTGAAATTTTAAAGAATTTTTTGAATTAATTATGTAGCTATATAAATTACTCATTTCTTTAAAGAATCTGCTTAACAATCTAACAAGTACTTTTAATAATGAGAATGAATTATTCCCATAACAATTTTATTTTCGATTGGAAAGTTTGTTAATAGAATTATACATTTCGATATTATTGTACATTCACCGCATGAAAAAATTAGAAAGTATAGGTTTTAAACTATCATTATTAATTAAAATTGAACGATACATCGGCAAGCACTTGAACTTTCCTATTTGACTTAATTGACAAATTTGACTCAACATGAGTATCAAATATATAATTAATGTTAAATTATCTTTATTTTGGAAGCATCGATATTATTGTCAATGCAGAAATATGTTGGTTTGAATGCATTGAAACACATTATTCTTCTATATAAGAATTAGGAAGGGTTATGGGTAGTTTTAAACATCGTATTAAAAGAGCATATATGATAAAAACTTATAATGAGAATAATGTTAAAAAAATTCATATTTTGAAAATAAAAAATTAGAAGAATAAAAAAAAACTCTAAAATTTCCACATATTTGTTATATTTATATTTATTAAAAACATAAAAATATATATATATACCAAGAACGATTAATAGGTCATCTATTTTCTAAGTTTAATTAGAATAATTATATATTAAATAAAATATAAATTTAAAAATTTACTAATGTAATTGCAATTTGGGTGATTTTCTGCGTGTTTGGTCTCGTCGTCACAGGAAATTTTCGCATCTTAAAAGACGTAGCTGCCCTTGGTTTTGATAATATTAACCTTGGCTTGCCATTTCTATTGCATTTTACTTCCTGATGGCTGACTCAAAATTCAACCGTCGCAAAGTCAAACAAAGCATTTCTTGATTCCAACAATAATCTTTTTTTTTTCTTTTAAAAATTCAAATTATTACTTTAAAAAACCTTTTATTTGATTTTTTTTTCTCTTTTAACGCAAATTTTTAAATATATTTTTAAGTAACGTGAATAATTCAACAATTTGATTATTTTTAAAAACCGAATGTGAAAACGTGGACTAAACTAAACGTGTTGAAATTATTAATTTCTATTTCTAAGAAAATGTCGATTTTTGTTTCGTTTTTCAATTATGATAAAAGGTGTCTCTTGTCTTGGCCCAATCCTAGGAGATAATAATAATAATATATTGCCTCATTTTGTTCCCAAAATATAAAAATAATATAAAGAATTTAGGATTAAATTATAATCAATATAATTTTTTTCTTACTCATTTTCGTATGAGCGCAATATCACGATTTTTAATCTTTATTTTTTTATACAATATCTAAAACTACCTATAGTGTCTTCGTAATCTTTAAATAAGAGGATAATGTACTTCAACGTATTTAAACACATTCTTTTTGCCCTGACGCCGATTGAATTACAGTTACTATCACTATAACTAAAAATAAATCAAATATCTAATCTAAAAATTAGTAAAGATTTGTACATAAATCTATTCCACGAGTTCATTTTCCGTAAGATGTTTTACACGATTCTCTTTTTTACACCCTTATCTTCTATAAAACATCTCAAGCCTTTCTTTTTTTTCTCCAGCTTAAGAATCATGTCTTTCTTTTTAATCATTTTCTTAAAGCTATTTCAGAAACAAATGCACCCTAAATATTATTCTTTTGGCATGTGATATTTAATAAATTTGAGATTTGAACTTTATATATATATATATATATATATTACAAATTATAACTTCCTTTGTATAAAAATATAAATTAATTTTTTATACCTCAAATTATGATCTAAAATTTAAATTAATCACTAAATTTCAAAAAGTTTTAATTAAAATTTTAAAGTAACAGTATTGCATTGATCAGATTCTTCCATCAACCTCAATGCTAAGTTGAGAGTTAAATTCAACAAAGAGGTAATCATCATCTCTTATTTCATGAACACATGAAGCAAACAATTGGACTCTTTTTTCTTTGTTTAGGTTTATTAATGTTAGATCTGATGGGATTCCAAATTTCTAACATATTTCATGCAAAAAGCTAAACCACTCTTTACTAAAAACTTTAGTACTTTGTTAGGGCTATTTTAAGGAGTGTGGACCATAGAGGTTGAGGTCCATATGATTTCAGTGCTACTGAGCTCCAAAATGTGCTTTCTTTGCTTAACACACTCATCATTTTGCCCTTTAAAACTGTCATTGGTCCCCCTTTTTTTCCCATGTGAGCTGTGATTTCCCATCATCAAAACCTTTTGTAATTTTGTTAATTTGTTGCTTTGCTTTCTGTTTCCCTATTAAAGAGTGAAAACACCATAACTTATGGGCATGGACATAATTGAAAACCTTGGCACTTATCACCTTATTTTTCTCTTAAGGACAGGGTTTGAGAGGAGGGTGTGGGTTCAAAATCTGACCCAATTCTCTGCCTCTCCTCCAAAGGTCTTTTCACTTATTTATAGCTGAACAAACAATGGTCCATCGAAAGATACATTTTGGATCTATGTTCTTTAGATTCTTTTCCTTCTAAAATAGATTCAACTATAAATTCCAAATTTTGAAAAATTAATTTCTCTACTTTAATATATCAAAATTTAGTCTTTAAACATTAACAAAATCAAGAAATTAATTCTATTACTGGTAGATTTGGAAATTTGAATTGTTGACTTTTGATAATGTTGTGTAGTAATTTTCAATTTAGTGACATTATTTAACAATGCTATCTAAAATTGGACTAATTTCTTAGTTTGAAGTATGAGGATCAAATTCAAATAAATTAAAGTACAAAGATTATCTTCTCAATTTTCATATAAAGGAATGAAATTCATAATAAGACACTTAAAATATGAGTTTGACATCTATGTCCATATATTCAAAGGTGGATAGTGGATATGCATAGATGATCTTCTATATATACATATATATATAAACTTGAAAAAAAAGAATATCCATATTTGATACTCATAATTGCTAATCGGCCACAATTATCACCATATATTATGGGTGATATGATTGGTAACTGAGTTTGTACTTCAAGTAAAAACAGGCTATAATTTGTACAGTTGGTGACAACTCCTAAATTTCTTTGAATTATTGGGATAAAGTTTGTATGTATACAGGTTAAAATGTGTCAGAAGCCCCTGTATTTTTCAAAAATTAGAAATTCAATCTTTTTATTTTTATTTCATGGAATTTAATCCTTCTAGTTTTTAAATTTCAAAATTCAGGTTTAACTGTTAAATTCTTTTGTTAAATTTATTGTTGTAACAGAGACTTCTGGCACATTTTAACCATGTATACACACACATACCTTTCACAAGACAGAGGAAAAAGGACAAGCAGAAGGATAGGTGAAGTTCCAAAAAATTGTTATTTCCTCCCATAACAAATATCTATATCCATCAAAATATTAACATAAAATGTACAGTTTATGAGCCTAAATTCTATATAAACCAACTTAAATATAGAAGGGAGGGAGGAAGGGGAAGGGGGGGGGGGGCAGGAGGAAAGATGTTTAATGGCATATTTCAACTTGGTAGCATTATATTACATTTAGAGTTTGCTGCATTAGATAAAAAAGAACAAGGTAATTACACATATATCATGTAACATGAACATGATATTCCTAAAAACGAATATAATAATCCAATTAAACAAGTCGGGTTAATTGTGTTTATCACACTATTTTCTTACTTATTAATCATATCATAGATATATCATATCATGTTCGTGCAGTGTTACATCCATAATTACGTATTCTTATAATAAAGCTATAAGCAGAACTCCAGACTTGACTGATTAGAAACTTTTCTTGCCAAGAACTAAAGGCCAAAAAATAAGCAAATTGCTAGAAAGCTACTCATAACTACCAAAAAACAACAAAGCTAAGCAGCCTCATTAAGACAAATTAGATGTGACTTGGCACAGAGTTTTCTCAAATGGTTGGACATGGGGCTTAGTCAAGGTCTAATAATGATGATTTGATGCTTTGCAATCAAATTAGTAGGATGTTGTGGTGACAACCTAATTTTGATGAAATGAAGACATCTCACATGCAAATTGTTTGCCCCAATTTGGAAAATCATTTCACTACACTTTATAGTTTACTTATTGAAAAAGGATCTAACCATTTCACTTCTTTTTTTTATTGTACTCAAATAAGCTATTGTTTTTTTTTTTTTTTTGTACCTAAATAAGCTGTTATTTCACATGACATGTTGATTTATGTTAAAGGGTTTGTTTAGATATAAATTAAAGCTTGGGACTTATTTGGGTACAAGTCATAGGTTAAGGGCTTATTAGATTTATTTTGGACTAATAAAAATATAGGGACTTAACTACATAAAATGGTAAAGTTCAGGGTTTTTTTCTATTATTGAAGCCTTCTTATATATAACAGCAGACAAAAACAAGAAATTCCCAACCAGAATATATCACAAAATCTTGCAATTAACATTTAAATTTGACTTTACCAAGGTTCTTTAGATTCCTTGAAATGTAAAGAATACTTGATTGTAGAAACAAGAAATCTAACAAATAAATTGACCAAAAGCATTACCTCTTCATCAAAGAACAAACCACATTGGTGTGGCTGTTTTAACTTTCAGAAAGGAGTTTCTTTGATGACTGAACCATCCCTTGGAGAAAACAAATGATGGAATTGCCAAAGTGAAGTAAAGGATCAAGATTTCCGAGCAAACAGCTCACAGGTGATTATATCATTTGTACATGCAGCGGATATTCCGGCACCTAGGACCGGAACAAGATTGAAGATAGGCTTCCCGCCTACTTTGGTACCACCATTCATCTGATCAAGTTCCTTGAATCCATCCGCGAACAAGTTTGATAATGTCTCCAAAGGCACATGAAGGTTAGGTGGGAAGTAGAGTCTCAAACTCTAGAAAAAAAAAATGGGCAGAAAAATGAGTGAGGAACTGTAATGAAAACAGGAAGGCATGAATAAAACACATTAAAGGAGAGGATTAATAAAATAAATGATAACCACAAGTGACAAATCCAGGAACCAATAACCAAAATAAACTTTCTGGGTGAAAAGCATTTTCCTAACCTTCAACAGGATATAACTCTATTTAGAATCAATGTTAAAGGAAAATGAGGTGCTTGCCTAAGAAACTTACCATGGTATCTCTCCAAGAAAAATCATTTTCGATAATGGTTTTGTTTAGAAGAAAGATGCAAAACCTAGATATTCTTTTCATTTGACTCTCTGTGAGAGAATTCTGATGATTGTTGTTGCTCCAATCAGCATTCATAGAATCTGAACAAATCTTCATAGCAACTACACTTGTGATCGACAAAACCACTGCACATATCTTTCCGGGAATGACACATTTCTGAATACATGAATCATGCCAATCTGCAGGTTGAAAACCAAAAGAACTAGGTGCCACTATGCTAGAAATTTGACAGGAAGTTTCTTCAGGTGTTTCCATAGTCTCTGGGACATAAAGAATCGGCTTTATTTCTACAAGTGCTCTGCAATATCAAAAACAGAAGATGATGGAATGCCCTTCCGTTGGACACAACACAAACTACTACTTCTATTATACATCCAATAAGAAAAACAAACACAATTTCAAGGTGAACATTTCCTTTTAGAAGTCAGTTCATCAGCACCCTTATGATTCATCAAAAGTTAAGTGTGGACCATTTACCTTTTCGGCAGATCTGGAACTAGAATATAAAGGAAAATAGGATCAAGCACTTCAGGCTTGGTCCCTTTATCCAAATGAGACAGCTTAAGTTGTTTCGCAAATGTATCCAGATTGTCGTGAATTTTTGGTCTCTCATCTAATGGAATATTCGTCGAGCAGTAAACCACGAAGAGAATAGCAGAAGTAGAAATTGAACAATTAAAGCATTTTGCTATTGCCTCACTGTTCTGAAGCGCCGATTCAAGTTCTGCAGTTGAGCCACCATCACATAGAGTCATTGTCGGTGGATCGAGTCCCAGCTGACCAGCCATGTGTAGCATCTCCTTATGCAAAGTCGCCTAAAAGTAACATTGATCAAGTTAAAAGTTGACTGCATGTGGATAGAAAGAGTGCACATTCATTGAAATATCAGGCATGTTCAGAAAAAAAACCAGTCATCTTTTAACATTTATGAATGAAACCTTAATGATTTATGATTCCTGAGCATCTCTCAATTCAATCTTTTGCCATAAAGAAAAAGATTATTGTGTTTCACTCCTTTCAATTAAGCCCCACCCCAACACACCCACTGGGAAAAAAGAATCAACCAGACCGTTAGAAGGGAAAAAGGTATCTTACTGTCAGACAATTTCTTTTAATTATTTCAATATTCTTTTGAAAAATATAAAGTATAAAAATGCAACAAAAAGGAACCTTCTTTCATTGATGCCAATTGCCATGATTCAGAGTACCTGGCTATAAGGTCCAATGCAACTTGGTGCCCAGCATGAAATACTTTGAACATGCAGAACTCTTTTGCTCTGATCATTGGCCACTAGAACTTCAATATAAGCTCTCCCTAAATCCGCTTGAATTAAAGGAAGTTCAATAGTACTTCGTGATGGAACACCAAAAGGGCATTTATCCTGGGTAATAAATCTCACATATGTCTCATTTGCCTGAGTGAACTGATCCATATCAGAAATGTAGAGATGGATATAAAGCACATGCTCCCAACCTAAACCACATCCTTCAAGCTGCAACTCAATTTGCCTAAGGATCAGCTTCAGGTCTCCTTGCAAACCTATCAAACAAAAAGTAACAGGAAACAGTTATTAACTGCAGCGTTTGATTTGGAAACAATGGTTAAATACAAAGGAACATTATGTTGCATGGGATGACAACAACAAATCTGCACAGCAGTCATTTTGTACCTGTGGAAGGTCCTGATGTATCTTGCAACCAACAACAAATAGAAAATGTATTATCTTTTTCCGTTTTAGAGAGGTGAAGCCTATGACTTGAAACTTCAATCAAATCATTAACTTCAGGACGAGGCTCGCCTGGAGCTTTGCATTCTTCCAGGTTTACTCCTTGCACTTCGAATACGGAACTGATATTCTCCCAACAGAGATCATTGGTTTTGTTATTACCACTTAATGAGTTGGACTGCTTACTTTCCAAATGAAATTTCAATGGATGCAGCACTCCAACTGGAGCTATGGAATCTGAAGAGTGCAGTACAACTTGGAAGTCATCAAGCATAATTCGAGCATTCTGAAAATTTTAGACCTTAAAAGTTATGAAAAAAATACTTGCAAAGAATCTGTTAAATGCAACTGAGCTGCAAACCCCCCCCCCCCTTTTATTCAGAACATGAATACTAATTAAATCCTTGGGAATAAATAAAAGAAACTATTAAAATGAAAGAAAGACAGAGTTGGGGTTGGAGGCCAGGGGAAGCCATGAGTAGAAGGTAAATATTTCACCAGGGGACTAGTCAACAGAAAAGCTTACCTGGAAGAGCGGGCAGTCAAGAGTCAGGGTTTCATACTCCCCTCCCTCGCCACATACATTTATTCCATACAAGCTGCCAAAAAGGAGTTCAAAAAGAAAATTTTAAGTTTCCAGCCACACTTGAAATATTAAAAGGCACATCATGCATCACACACACACACAGAGGAACAGCACTAACATACTCTTTCAGTTTATGAAGATAAGGTTCCAAGAATGCTATTTCTTTGCCCAAGTGCTTCGCAGGGTCCAGCCCCATGGCTGCAACCTATGGCATAATAATCCAATATGAAACAGACAATACTTCAACTAAAATAGATATGATAAAACATCTCATAAAAGAAATAGCTAGAAAATAAATTTATATAGCACAAGCATGAAAGACATCACATGGTTTCTAAACAAACATTTAAGAACAATAAGAAAGAATTCATCAAAGATAATACATACCTTGACTGTGATAGCCATAATTTCATTCGTTATCTGAACAGTAAAGAACAGATAGTAATATGTGAGAAAAACAAACCATCTAAATTTTTATTAAGTATTCATATTAACAAAATACAAATTACCATTTCTTGAAGAAGCAATGATTGATCTTGTTTCCACAAATATGCCAGAGAAACAAGCCCTAACCTTGAACAGACACTTTCCACCCGTAGCCTTTGATAATCTGACGCAATTGCACCAGAAGAAACTGCTGTTATAGAAGGTATCTGCTTCTTAACTTCATTCAACAAAATAAACATATCTTCAACTTCATCACCCGGTGTCCTTTGGTAGCTAAGTTTATGGTGCCTACAATAATCACCAAAAGCTTCAGCAAAAAAAAAAAAAAAGTGTATGGTGTTCATTTGTCAAGTTGAAAGGGCATATGCTTAGCTGAAAGTTGACTAATCAGCAGCCCTTCTGAAAATCATCTCAACCAAATATTAAGTAAATTTCTTCATAATATGCCTACTTACAAAATGGATTAACAAATTTTCAATGTTGTATCCTGATCATTATGCTGTGAAAGAGAAATATATGACTTGCCAGCATCATACTTAGTACAATCTGTTAATCGCATGATATGCACACAGCAAAGACTGCAAAGCTCTTAATAACATTGTGTAACTTGAAGGAAATGCCATAACTAAAAAACTGGAAAAGCCCAAGGTACACAACAAACAAAGTAATTGTGAAATGACAAGCAAAGATGCTGCTTTTTTCCCATTTCATAATTGTGATACAAAGTGAAGATCATAAATTCCCTGAACAAAGATGTATGGTTTTACCACAATACTCGTTTAAAGGGCTTGCCTTGTGGATCCTTGTATTCGCCTTCGGAACAATGGAACTCCCATGCATTCTGCATAGCTTACAATTATTTGGTGCCCTACCTGAAAGAAAAAAAAAAAATCAATATTCATGTCCAACTCATGCAAAGAAGCATACTTTGTATACTCTTAACGTCAAACAATTGTAGTAGTATGATTTTGCTACCACTTTCTTACAAAACATAAATAAATAAGTGAAATCAAACGACGAGAATCAGCAGAGACTTACAGTTTGGTACATGTAGCTATCCAACTCATCCACTGAATCATCAGCTGGTAATAAATTAGCCACAGCGACAATCTAAATAAAAAAGCAACAAAGAAGTCAATTTCTTTTAATAACTAAAAATTTTTAATAACTAAAAATTTTAATTTCTAAGGAAAAAAATGAGGAAAGGACATCTACTAGTACTGCTTTCGGGTACCCTTTTCGTATAAGACACTATAATTCCCAAATCTTTATGAGTTTTTAGTTTAAAATATTGTTGGTATTATTTTCTAGGGAAACAAACAGAAAAACCTGGTGGCCGTATTGGATGCATTTCATCATAGCATAACAGCTATCTTTTCCACCGCTGACTAAAGCAACCACCTTCATTTTCTGTACGTCTGCTGTTGAATCAAATTGCGGAAATTGAATTGATCAATCTCTTACTTGTGAGATGAGACTAGGAGGCCGCTTGGGAAAGGGCTTAGGGTTTAACACACTCTTATTTTCTGTCTTCAAGTAAAAAAAACCAGTTCAGCACAGCAGCTTTGTTTGTACGGACAGCACAAATTTACACTTCGCAAATTGCCACTTCACATTTTTCTATTTTAGAATTGAAATTATTCCTGGCCCAAAAAAATATTTAACTAAAATTGATTTATTTTAAGCTGTGTTAAAAGGAATTTCTTTTTTTTTCTATTTTTATGTTTTGATAATAAAAAAGTACTTGTAGTCAATGAAAAATAAGCCGTCGGTTATTTTTCACAAAAAAAATTTCTTTTATGATTATTTTTTATATAAAAATTAAATTAAATCAAACTTAATATTATTATCTTGATCATAAAATTTATTTTTATTTTTAAAAATATTTTAAAACTATTAAAATATTATAATTTCTAATATTATTAAACATATATATTTAATCATATAATAAATTATTAATATAATTTATTATTTTAATAAATTATTTACTATTTTAATTTTATTTAATAATAAATTTTAAAAATAATAATTTTAAGTAATATTCCTCAAATATTATTAAAAATATTCAATAGTAATATTTTAATAATAAATATTTCTTACAATTATAAATATATCAATAAAAAATGGTTTGTAGTATAAAAATTAAAAATATGCTATATAAGTCCATGTACACTTCATACATTTTGAATTTAGTCTAAGTACTTTTATTTTCAAGAATTTATTCTCTCTATTTTTCAGATTTGAAAATCAAGTCCAATTGTTAACATTATTATTTTTTTTGTCAATTTTGTTGATGTCACATTTTTAAATAAAAATATTCACTTGGTAGTCATGTAACTAAAAAATGACATTGTAATGAATCTGAATTTAATAAAATATTTTTAATGTATGCAAAAACAATGTGAAATATTAATTTATAGATATAAAATAAAGTCAATTAAATAATAAAAAAATAAGAAAATATCAAATGAATGTTTGTTCCATTAAAAATAACTTTTATGAAATATTTTCGGAAATCTGTCAAACAACCTAAAATATTTTACACAGATTCATCCAAACACCAGACAATATTAATTTTTCCAGAAAAATAAATCATTTTTTAGAAGTCATATTCAGTGCAACAACGGAACCTTAATGAAAGCATTTCGTGACAAATATATTTATAAAAAAATTAATATAAAATTTAAACGAGGCTTTAGTTGAAATAATAAAATTAAGATATTAAAATTTTATAGTGCTTTAAGTTCAAATATTATCATGTGTATGCATTTTTTGTTAGATTGTATATAAAAATATGAAAAACAAAAACACCATCATAACAATATTTGTTACTTACCAACTAACAATTGCTGTTGTTTGATACATTGCACTCATAAAGAGAGAGTGTGTTTGAACATTGAAAACGATATTATTGAAAGAGGTAACTACAAATTTTATAAAAAGAATAGGTTTTTGATCATTTTTAACTAAGGCTTGTTTGATAAAATGTCAGAAAAATCAACCAACTAAAATTAATCAGAAAAATCAACCAACTAAAATTAATATGTTTGATAACCCACAATAAAATCTACTAGATAGAAACTTTTTTTTCTAAAAATAAAGGTGTGAAAAATGATAATAGATAGAACTTACTTATCACTTAATAGAGAACAATTTTAATTTTTTTTATTTTAATTTTTTTATGATTATATTATCATTTATCAAACAATCTAATTATACTTGTGTATATAATTTGAAGTAATATACTAAACAAATTTTATAACTTAAATTCAAAACTTATTTTTCAAGTACTTGTTTTTTCAAACATTTATTTTTATGCACTTAGTTTTTCAATTTATCTAACATAGCTTAAACTAAGACATGTTGATCAACTTAGCTTCTTAAATAGTATTGATATTTTTTTATTTGTTGATACAGTAATGCAACAAGGAGTGAGTATGGAGGAGAGAGTGGTCGTTGTTGTGGAGGTCAGTTCTCTCAGTCGGGATGAAGAGCTTAAGGTTATGAGGAGTGGTGGAGAAGAGAATGTAAAGATTGAGGGTTGAAAGAAGGTTGACAAAGTGTAGACTTAGTATTCTTTTAGAGTCGATCCTTTTTCATCGTTCCTGGAAGTATTTATAGGGAGGAGTCCTGTGTAAGATGGTGTTAACGTGTTGGACTTGTCATCTAGTTATCATTATGGAGAGCATGAGAAGGATGTCTTCAATGGGACGAGGAGCAGATTCTATCATTAATTTTGACTCTAATGGAATAAAACAATTAAGCGCATGTGATGTTTGTTGACTAACAACTTAATACTCCCAATGAAGATAAGGTCATCCGTAGCCTGAATAGTCATCTCAGAAGGGTAAACTAATAGGTGACTTCAGGCGTGTTCTTAGCTTATCAGGTGTCCTATAGCGAGTGGAGATATAACATTATTATTATTTCGTAAGGAAGTTATAAACTTTCTAAAAAGGGATTTCTTGCAGCATGTAACAAAGAAAACAAGATTTTGCAGTTTGGATTTTCAGTTTTGATTGTGAAAGAGACTGAAATGGATGCAGGGTTAAATTTGTTTTTAGATCTTAGTAGTCACTAGCCAAAAACATTTAATTTCTTATACTCTAAACCAACAAACATAGGCGGTTTAAATATTATGCAAAGTACATCCTAATTCCGCCTTTAGACTGGTTAAAACATGTTTAGTTCATCTAAAATGGACTTCATTATTTGAATAAAAAATGAAAGTATGAAAAAGCTTAAAAATATTGTAGAAAACCGTGAAGCAAATTGTATCGGGGATTGCGCTAATAAAATTAACTCGGATGACTCCATTTAGATTTGATTCCAAATTAGAATAAAAATACAACATATTAACCGAAACACTAAGTTTAATAAATGACACATTGTGTTCATGTTATGTTTGCATACCCTAATTATGGAACATCGATCCATTCCCAGGAGGAATTTTAATCAATGATTCTTGATTGCACTTCCATAATAACTCCCACTTCTTTATTCAATTAACTTACAACAGATTTGAAAATTTTCATAATACATCACCATTAATCTATGTTTCATTCATAACACAACTCAATGGTAAATGGAGCGACCCAAATTGGAAAATGACAAATAGAGGGAGCCAAAAATAATTGCTACACAACCCAACCATGATCCAAACTTAAAAATAGGACAATCCTACACTCAACCATACCAATGAAATAACACTACTAAATGAATCAACCAGATCCCAGAGAGGAAAATACGGACTTAGTTTGTACCTTAGAAATCGAGAATGGAACGGGAATTAAAATGTTCAGAGATTCTTTAACCCTGGATTTTGATTATCGTCTTCGGCCATGTGAAATTTGTATACATAAAGCTCACTCCAATTGCATGCTTCATCATGTTCTGTAAAATCATATGCATGCAAAGGCCTGGAAATCCCTCACTGGTGCATCGATATACGTTCCACAAGGCCAAGCCCAAAATTTTCCTCCAACGTGATCCAATGTATCTTCTTCGCCCATCAAGGCAACATTCACTTTATGGTGCCCAGCATATAAGTGTGTTGAGCTCTTCTCTGAGCATCTGTGGAGATATGACGATAGAGAAAAATAAGTATAAGTGATGAACAAACACTTGGTGTCTGAGTTTCCATGAACTTCCAGGTCACTTGATTATAAACGTTATTCTTCAATCCGGTGCCTTTGCAGGACAGCCAGCATGCAATGCATTGGCTAGTGCATTCTTTTACACAGCTAATTTTCTTCTCTTTTGTAAAAAAGGCTGGAAAAGTATAGAACAGCACAACATGAACTGGACAAGCTTACCCTATTCAACTTAGAAGGGAGCCTCAAGTGATTCATCCCAAACTTCTGCACTTCCATTAGAGGCATCTTCGACATCATCTTCCATTGAAAGCCTAATATATTCTCTATGTGCAAAACGGTCCCACTCTGTCAATGTAGGATTCTCACGCTCCTGGTTGTTCCAACATAAATGAGGCTGTTATCCAAAACTTGCATAGACATACGATGGTATATCGTTCCTAGTAATGGTAATATTAAACAAGTAAGAACTAAACTATTACATGTACCTGACGTATGAGGAATGGATCGCGAGTTTCAAAGGCCATGAATTTGTTAAGATTGAAAAGGATATTGAAAACACTTCCAGAAAGTTTAGAGCCCTTCAGGTCACGCAATGTGATATAGCTCTCAGCCTGCAAACAAGAAAGCTTCAATTGCTAAACACGTAAAATAATCCATTTTCAATTGAACCTATAGAAAGGTACATTCAATGGAAAGTCAACTCCTAAAAGATCAAACTAGTATATTACAAAGTGCCATAAATCACCTTCCAAATGAACAATATAATTAGCTCATTAAATCACGCTATATGATCTATTACAAAGTGCCATAAATCACCTTCCAAAGGAACATGAAAAGAGACTAAACCCAAAAATTGCCAGAAATCTGCCCTCTAGACAGTTGTATTATACCAGCACAATTCTCTAAGTTTGAATTTACAAGCTGTAAAACGAGTATTCTGATTCATTTCCATGAACACACTCCAATAGGAACCATACTGAACAGGCAGGAAATAAAATGAAAGCAACGATAAAATGGCAAACCTCCGGCTTAATCATATCAATTATCTGACATAAGATGTCCTCAAAGAGCACAGGTTCCTGTGCCATGCATTCCATTCGATGCAACTGCTCCTCATAAAAGAATTGCATTTCATTACGTGTTAGAATTCCATTGCCATCCAAATCTATACACTTGAACCTACAAAAGGAAATAAAAACATTGGGAAAAACTAGCCAAGAATGAAAAATTACTTGTAACTCCAATCTTAATGTGATCAAATTTTCAAAATTTTTGGGTGAGGACTACCAAAAATAGGCTTTCAAATATTTTGGGGGCCTTTTTCAAACAAAGTTTATAAGTAGATGTATATTCACCTCAACACTAAGGAGGTAAACTTTAAAATTGATAATCAGTGAACAAAACACACTATAATACCCTTGACTGTACAGAGAAAGAGCACAAACATACCAATACTCAAGGCTAGGCTCTGATGACTTGTCCTCCTCCGCAAGGATAAAGTACACAAAATCTTCATACCCCATCTTTCCTTCAACCTTACTGGTAAACTTTCTTGGAACCTAAGATGTGATAAGCATAACATGAGTAAAAGTTCAAAATTTGTACATAAAATAAGCCAATCAATGAAACAGGAAAAGTGATAGAAGGGTAGAGTAGAATAGACTAAATTCAATTAAATGAAAAGCTTCCTTCTGCAAGTATAATGTGATTTGGACCAAGGAATAAAAATGGCATCTGATTCGGACAAACCTGAGAAAATATCCTGTCGACAATCCGGTAGGTAAGCGCATGGTTACCATATCTGATAAGGTTCTCCTTGTCGATCAAGAAATCATGATCCGTATCCAGCTCCCAAAACTTGCAGTATATCACGTAAAAGTGCTCATATGAAAAGTACCTGTACATAGAAATATTAAAGAAGAGAAAAAGATTGAAATGTCAAGATAACTGGTATCAGACACAATGTATTAAGCATGCATCAGAAAGCAATTATACAAATTGATGATTTTGCAGAATTTAAAGCAAAATAAAAACCAGATTCATGCTCTATGCATTCAATGAGATCTCCACCTCAAAACTTTATTAATGTCCTCTTCCTCATCAGCATGTAGCATGGCATCAATCAAGTTTCCGCGTTTCAACTCCCTAAGAGTGAGGCGACCATTCTGAGATCTATTTATGTAGTAATATATTCTGTATATTACAGTTTCAGCTGGCCATGTGAAACAAAAATTATGTTAAAGCAACATCAGACAAAATGAACAACATATTTGACAGCACGAGGAGACAATCTAGACCAGCAAACAATTGGAAAACACAGAGGTAGCAGTTTATATTAACTGTTTGAGCAATAGTAAACAGCATATATAATGGGAAAGGGCCCAACATGTTAAGACTGATATTCTTTAAGCTGTAATGCTTGAATTGGTCTAAGATATTTTAGTTTCACATTCAGTTACACAATATATACAATATGTTTCTATGGCAACCCCTCTCATATGCTCATCAAAAAGTCAATAATCAGCCCCATTATAATCAGAACAACATAAGATTACTCCGGATTAAACTAAAAAGAAATGTGTTTATAAGAATTTATCGTGCAAACTCATCCTGAAGATAGGCATTTTAGAAAATGGAAGCCTGGTCACATAAACTAGAGACTAGAATAAGAACTACATGGCCAATCATTCTTTCTAAAGATAATGTGACCAACATTCTAAACAAGAATCTGAATCCTGTTTCCTATGCACCTTATGCTTCCATCAAGAAAAGTGCACACTAGCTCATCAAAAAATAGGCTTCCATTCCTGCTTTGTCAACATGCTATCTTCATTTTATCAATTGTTTTTAACAATTAACATAGCATTATACATTATCAAACACATTTGAGACAGAACTATATCACTGAAACAGCTGCATTCATAGAAATTCACATGGAAATAGATGCATTACAGGATTTGCAAGTTCAGATCTCAGGGGGTTTTTGGTTCACGGAATGTAAGATTGCCTCTGATAATAGGATTAGCGGAATGTAAGATTACTTAACACATTACTGGGTATGTTACAGTACCCTGTGTGGTTCATTTGACCAGAATGTAAAGATTCTATTATTTGGTTGATGGAATGTAAGATCACCTAAAAGCACATTTTAATAAATTGTCTTTGTTATAGAATTTGTTTTCGTAAACAAGTTTAATTCCTTCAGCATTACTTGGAAGATATGGACACCAAAGTTCTTGGAGCTCTTCCATTGGACCCAAATTTTTTATTCTCATTTTTGTTACAAACACCTAAAACTTACATTTAACATAGCAATATTATAATTAATATATTAATTATATTAATTTTCCTTTCCATGAAAAAAAAAATACATTCCTTCAAATACAAACCTTATTCCGTTATTTGAATACGCTAATCTCAAATTTTTTATTACTACATATCATTTTTCTTTTTACTAAAAGTATTTTAGATAATTTTTAAATTAGGTTAAAATACTGTTTATATTAAATATGATAACTAATTTACTTTTTATTATTTTATTAAGTTAAAATATTTTATTATAATAGTTTTTAAAAATATATCATGATATATTTACTTCATATATAAAATGTCATAAAATAAAGGGATAAATTTGATTAAAATTAAAGAAGGGTAAAAATGTCATAAATGAATATTATCCCCAGAATCTTACATTATCTATGAAAAAGTTAAAAGTATTAAGATTACCCCCCCTATATTTCGGAATCTTGGCACTACTGGAAAAGTAAGATTACCGACTCAAGATAGTCTTTGTGATATGCTGGAATGTAAGATGACTTAAACCAAACACCCCATTAGTGGTTCTGATATTTAATGGAGTCAGTTTGGAAACAACATGCCTTAGATATTGTAAAAGGAGGGGGGAATCGAAAAGTGAAAATGCACCCAAATCCAAATAAAATGAGAAAACCGCCAAAGGTATTAAAGAGATTAAACACAAACCATATCTTTCCTGAAACTCAGGTGTACTCTGTAAGAATTCCAGCCCTGGATGAGTTGCCAATAGTTCTCGGAGCACAGGTTTGAAGTCATCCTGTCAAATAGGTAAGTACAGAAGACATTAAGTTTAAACATATAATATTAGACTATCAAGAAATATTGTAGTTGAATTAAGCTCTCAAAAATGCATAAAGACCTGAATGAGGTATTTGAGATCAGGTTGCTTTAATATTGTATATACTTGGGTTGCTATATCCATGGTCAGCATGTTGCCATTGACCCAATAATCAATAAATGCATCTCTGTAAGCAGTTTAGAGGAAAATTCAGTAAAAGCTAACAAAATGACATCACAGCTGAAAAGCAATTAAAAGGAGAAGCAATAACAGATTAGGAATCAGATTCTAAAATAATATTTTCTGTATTTATCACTGTCAATGATAATTTATATCTATGGCACATAGTTCTCCAACAAGGCCAGCTGGGAGAGCACCAAATTCCCATAATTTTCAAATAAATATCCTAGCAGTTCAAAGCATATGATAGATCCAAGATATAAATCAGCAGTTCCACTTTCATGAACGAGAAAATGTACCTTGTAATAAAACCAGTGCCATTAACATCAATTTTTCTGAAAAGTGATGGGGAGAAAAATGAAGGCAGTTTGCAGATCTCCCTGGTCACTAGTTTGAATTCTGGAATGTATAGATAGTAAAACATGAATATAAGATGAGTTCCAGAAATATATGTTAAAGCACACGTGCATGTATCTTACCATGCAGCTGCAGTCCATCTGGATGGCCATAGAAGACCTGACTGGTTCGAAACATGCATTGTTCCTTTAGATCATTTGGAGGTGGACGACCATTTTTAAAGTAAAACTGGAGGAGTTAACAAGTACCAATGTAATACGTTATAGCCAACTTCAGAACAGAAAGGTAAATACAGCAGATAAAACACAGCCAAGAAAAACAACAGAGAAAAGAAAATACACTATCAATTAAAAAAGATCCAAACCTGAGGTATCAACTCTTTAACAGGCTCGCTAACTACTTTCAGTGGAGAGCCCAAGTTTGAAAGACCAGCCCTTTGTTTTGTTATACGAGGGGAACCAGATATACTTCTTGGTGAAAGGGGAGGAGCACTGCCGGCAGGAAACATGGAAGGTAAAGCATTGCTTGCTGCTGTACTTCCAGAGGAAGCATTTCCAGGAACATTCAAGGGATTGCGTGCCTTTGCATCATTAACCAATTGCGTCACCTAGCAAAGTAAAAAAATTAAACAAAAGTGCAACTGCGCACATAGGCTCAGAGGAAATTTGAATAATTACATGCATAAAGGGTTCTTTTGGTAAGGTTAGGAGAAGTCACAATCTAGCAAAATGAGATGTCGTGGAGAGATGGCAGAGAGGAACATCAAAGCAGACTTTGAAAAGCAAGTGTTGTGGCAGGCAGTGGTGATGGACGCAATAAGGGGCTGAGAAAGATAAGAGCTATGGTGGCTGTTGTGTAGAATGAAAGTTGCAGAGAGAATTTTTGAGTACTCAGTTTGCCCAAAAGATCAAAAGTCCCAAATGAGATGCTCAAACTTTTATTTATTGAAAGTGGTTACTTGAACATGGGAAAATGGAAGGTAATTTATATAGATAATGGGCATAATGACGGTTAATAAAAGTTACACCCACCTGAAGTATTTTAGCAAGAAAGCCTTTTAAGTGTTAATGCAACGTTTGTTCATTAAAGAAATAAGGAGGAAGCACTTGCATTCCCATAAGAAAGGTTAATAAGAAATTCTTAACAATTTCAGAATTTGAGCCTCCAAGCCATACTCTCCAGGACATCCAAAAGTGGAATAACACAAGAATCCTGCCAACCTTCCAAGGTTATTCCCAAAAAGTCGTTCCCAATGAGGTTGTTCCCAAAGGTGCTCATGCAAGGAACAATATTTCCCGGAAGTACTATTGATAAACAATTAGTAACCAAAAACAAGCATCTACAACAAGAATTCAGTATGTTATGCTTCAAAGACAGCAGAAACATTCCATATATAAAAACAAAAAAGAATATTAGCTTTATTATCATTCAAGAATATACAAAAAGCTATTCTGGGATTTTGTTAAGACTGTTAAGCCTCCAACACAAAATCAATTTACATCTGGAAGATTAGCAATCGGATGCCAAATATTCCTTTCACATCAATTTAATCCATTAAAGTAAACTACCTTAATTTCTTCTTTAAATACGGGTTCACATATATACCTACAATTAACTAAATAAAACATGTCGAACATAATAATATGTCGTCAAATATAGTTTAATTAGTATAAAACATATATTTTTCATTTTTTTTAAAATATTTTACCATTAAATAATCGAGTAATCTACTGATTACAAGTTAGAACAATACAAAGGCAATAACTATTAATCCTTTTCCGTTCAAGATATAAAGAAAACAAATCAAATCAAACACCGCGAAGATTCGAAATTAGATAAACGAAAAGTACCAGCTTGTAAGTATCGGGAAGCGAAAGCCACTGTTCGAAAAGCGTTTGCGTGAATTCAGGATTGGATTTGAGAGCTAACGGAGACATCTCCTGGAGCTGCAATAGCTCCGGATCCAAACACGCTATATCTCCAACAACACCTGCCTCCATTTTCTCTTCTTCGCATAAACAAACAAAATCTTAAACAAAGTTTCCGCACAGATCAAAAGCAATCAGCTTCAAAAGAATAAAACCAACAATTTTAAGCTCAGAAACTTACCTTTTAATAAGAAATTGAAAAATGCGAATGAAGAACTACGATTTTGAGTTGGGGAACCACTGGAAACCCTAGATCTCCATGGAAACAGGGAACGGAGCTATGCAATTTTTCTTTTTCTTTTTTTCTTTTTTTTGACTTTAGCAAGTGAGTGATTGGTAGTAAACTAAAGTGAGATACAAATTTTTTTTTTTGAGAGAGATAGATCAGCTAAGAAATTACAGAGATTTGAGTACACATCCGAGAAGATTTTTTTCTCTTCTTAGACTTGAAAGAAAAAGAGTCCACTGATTTTCTTGTGAAAAATTAAAAGGTTAAAATCTACGTTAAGTCCCTGTATTCTTCATATTTCGTCTTCTATTTTCATTTTAAAAATTTTAATCTTCTTTTCAAATTTAAGATATAATTATTAATATCATTAAAAATTCTGTTAAATTTACTGAAATTTTGAAATAAAAATTAAATTTTGTAATTATAAGCAAGAAATTCATCTGATAAAAAAAAAGCAAGAAATTCTAAATAAAAAATAGAGAAAATTGAACCTATTTTAACCCAATTAAATAGTTAAGTGGATCGACGTGGCCATGTGGGGAAGGAACCTCTTCAACTATCAGCTTTGTTGCGCAAGCCGACAGACTATGCGAATAAAACTAGGTCTGTAATAAAATATTCTGGTAAAATTTTACGAAAGGTCCTTGTACTATGTATTTTTTTTTATAGATTTAATCCTTTATTACAAATTATTAATTTCTAATTCCTTTACTTTTTGAAATTTGCATTTTTAGCCGTAAGACAAATATTTTTTCATGAATTCCGTTGAAATAAATACACATTAACATTTATCTTTTTGTTTTTTTCCTAGCGGCCGTGTTAGTCTCCAAGCTAGCTATCACCCGCCTTTTTCTCTTGCACATCAACCCTCTTTTTCTTTCTTCTTCACATTCACTCCATGCATCTTCTCTCTTTTCAGTTTGCAGATATATTTTATGGGTGTCTTTGTTGCCATCACAAGTTGTGATGGACAAATGATGATGCCTATCATCATTGAAACACAATCAACCACCGACAGTTTCTTTTAGAAAGTGGGCAGCTCTTTATTGACTTCTTAACTTGTTTCTGTTTTGAGAGTTTCAGAATAATAAATGATTTCATGAGTCAATTTGGACTCATGTTGTTTTAAGTTTTATATTTTTTTTCATTATTTAATAAGTTTTCACTTTTAGAAATTTTTGTCTATTTTTGTAGTACGCTTTTTAGTCTTACTTATGCATATAGTATTACTTTTGCAAATGATATTAGGATTAGTTTTGTCGCCATCCTCTCTAGTTTGGTGGATGCTTGGTTCTTTTGCTGATTTATGCCCGTCATTTTGGACCATCCGGGGCAGATTTCTTTATTGTATTAAGTGCTTGCAATCACTTCTGATAGGTTGTGCTTGAGTTGTGATAGAGTCGATTGCCACGTGCCATAGTGTTTTATTGATTCTGAAGCTGAAGCTTTTGTTGTGTTGATGGAGCTTGTCTTCCAGTGCGTACAACGGGTGTTTGTTATTTCCCCTCCCCCAAAATTGTATGGTCTCATTCATTGAATGAATTAATTAATTTCTCTTTCAAAAAAAGAATACACATTAACATTTTTTTTACAATTGGACAACTATTATACATTTATTTATTTTTTAAATATGGAAATCATTGAATGAATTAATTAATTTCCCTTTCAAAAAAAGAATACACATTAACATTTTTTTTACAATTGGACAACTATTATACATTTATTTATTTTTTAAATATGGAAATCATTTGTCTAACTTTAAAAAAATTCACAGGATGTCAAATTATCTGAAAAAAATAATGAAATAAGATTAACCTCAAATTTAAAAAAAATATATTTTGAGGAATATGATTGTAAATAATTAAATTATAGTAGAGGTATTAAACTTAAAAAACACACTTAAAACAAACACTTTATATAAAATTTAATCAATTATCTTTAAATCTAATTGACACAAAATTATTATTTGTTAAATAAAAATATCTGCTTTAAATTTATTCATATTATTAATAAGTTTATTAAATATGGAGTGAGAAAAACTTGGGCTGAGAAGAGGATGATTTGTAAAACAAAAAGGTCAATATTAGGCATTAAAGCTTGTGCTCCGAGACACTCTTTGATGCTTAAGTCAGAAAAGGAGAAATTAAATAGAAATGGTGGAGTGAAAGTGAGGTCGGCTCTTACCCTAAAATAGATATCCATTTTCCTATTATATGAGTTGTTGCAGGTGTCTCAATTGTATGGTGATGTATAGTGGTGCTTAAGGTGTAACAGTTTCATCCTACTAATTGGCTAAGTTTAGCTTCCTTTATTCGTAGAGGTTGTCCCATATTTTACACAATATTATTTTCTTTTCATTACCTCGTTAGAGGTTATTTCAGGTTGTGATCAAGATTTGCTAAGATTACTCTTTGTGACACCTATCTCTTTTTCTTTTGTAGGTTAGTCTCCTTTCATGGGATTTATCTTTTGTTCTTTAGTCTCATAATACATGGTATAACAATGTTTCACCATGTCTTAACTAGTTAAAAACCTAAGAATACAACTATGCTTCAAACATTAATGTTGGTTGGAAAGTCAATGCTTTGGTAGCCTTACTTTGCCTTATTTGTCACAAAAAGAGTGGTTTGATTAGGTCATTTCCCAAGTTAGTTTAGTTTTTGATGAAGTCCTAGTTTATATAAAAATTCTTGAAAAGATTTGAATGAAAGATCCCCTTAGGGCCTGAAAATGCTCCTTTAAAGGATTTGTAATAACATTACTCTAAGTGATTTGAGATAATCCCCTGAGTTAGTTTAGTTTTTGATAAAGTTCTAGTTTATATAACATTCATTTTAGGGATTTCTCTCATTGATATCTTACTAGTATTTGCCACACACTTTAGAAACCATTTTTGCATGTTTATTGTAATATATTTTGTTATTCTCCTTTCATTATATTAGTGAGCTTAACTTTGCAAACACTTGTCTTTTAGAGGTTGATCTTTGGTTTGGGCCTTTTCTCTTTATAATTAAAGAGTGTAGTTAAGGTTTTTAGATAGAAAATCTTTAAAAAAATGGAGGTTGCTAGTTGTGCCTTTGTAAAAACTAGAGGGTTCTAATTTTGTCATAAAAACTAAGGGGATGAAGTTCTAACTAAGCTTTTAAAAGTTAGGGATTGTAAATACTACACCTTATCCTAGAAAGGTATTTACTCAATAAAATGGTTTAGGAAAATCCCTAATTGAGGTAACCAAGGTAGTGGAGGTATGCATTTAGGGCCAAATCACTGTAAATCAAATTGTCCAAGCTTTTCCTCCATTTCTTTTATATTTAGAAAAGTTTGTAAAATTTTTAAAATCTCAATTCACCCCCTCATAGTATTTTTGTGCCTAACAAAGATGCTATGAAAATGATATGTGATTATAGATATGATGTTTTTATACTTAATAATAATATGGAGTTGGTAACTAGAAGAACTAGTAAACATGTTATCCTTATAACACCGTATACCTGACCTGATCATCGGGTCTGAGCTACGGGATACCACATTGGTTTTTGGAGTAACTACAATCAATTATATTCAAATTTCATCATTAAACATTTAAATATGAGTATTACATGCATAAAACAAGACTTATACTCATTTTCGGGTCGTATACAAGCTTACGGAAGCTTAATACTACCCCAAGATCGAACAATAACTAAACTGCAACATTTTCAAACTTTTCAAGCTGGTTTCACGACTTCTAGGGTTTGATGTCGCGATCTTAAAGACAATATGCAAGCTTCCCAACCTGAGGACGAAATTTTTAAATTTTTAAAATAATACGGAGTCGACATTAAGACCTCAAATAGGGGATGTCACGATGAGAAAGGTTGATATTGCAATATTCAAAGGGTGTTGCAGATTCCAAAATCCGGGGTAGTAGAAATTGGTTTAATAAACCGAGAGTGGTTACAATCGGATTTTTATTTAGATAATCTTTTGCTCATCTGATAATAAATAAGTATCAAGTATAGTAGTTGAGTAGTGGTGGAGATGTCCTTGATGACCTATTTTCGAATCCCTTCATTCACATTATTTTCTATGTGGTGTAATTTTGCCTCAAATCTTAGCAAAGGTTACACCATATTTTTAAAATAAATGTTCTAAGAATTATAACAAGCTAGTGAATAGTCAAATGATTGAGTGCTTAATTAATTTCCAAAAGGTCCTATGTTCAATTCCCCACATTCTCGTGTTTAACTTTGGTCATAGCTTCCATAACCGTCCACTTCTAGTTACCATGCAAAGAAAGATTCTTTCATCATTTAGCTAGTCAACTTTCCTCCATAAATCCCCTCTTTACTCCACATGTTCCCCCTTAATCTACTTTCCATGCCATTGTCCCACAAAGCTTCCTTTTTCTCCCATTTACCAAGCTTGAACCATCCATCCCACCTAAGTTAGCCACCATTCACTTTTTTCTCTCATTTTGGTGTCTCATCTTCCTCTATTGACCGATTCCTCCATTACTCCTCCCTTGTTCCTCTATTACTCCTCCTTTTTTCCTCTATTCTCTTCCATTTTCTTCTTCTTTGAGCCATCTTGCATCTCTTTTTCTCCACTTCTACTCCACCTTCCACGATCATTAGTTAACCATACCATCTTCGCACCACCACCTCACCACCGCCGTGACCACCATTTTTCTTATTTTTTCTTTTCTCTTCTCAAAAACTTGCCACTTCCACCTTAATTTCTATCATTTTAGTTTTGATAAATCATTGCTGGAATTTTATTGCTTTTATCCTAAAAAGATCCTTTGCTATCAATTATGTCTTCGATTTATCTTTTCTTTCCTCTTGATTGGTTGATTCAACAAAGATTTGATTAAGGAATAACGTAAGTATGGGATGATATTGGGCACTAAATCATCACTTCTTCCTCATCTTTTTATTAATATCCGAATGTAGTATTAGTGTTAGACATCGCTTTTCTTCGATATTAACATATCTTATATTAATCTTGTGTGAAGGGTCGATTGCTAACAACTTAGAACACCTTTGACTTTTGGGAAGTGAATCACATCTTTGATTCTAATCGTATTAGTGTGGTATCAGAAATCAAGATTAATATGTTTTTATTTAAAAGGTTAACTTAAGTGACAATTTAATAATGGATTATTCGTTTTGTGTTTAGATCCGAGATAGATCTAATTAAATTTGGAAGTGGGCGTTAAAAGGAGTTTTTTGCATTGGAGTTGCTTAGATCAAGTGTGGGTTTTAATATTAAACAAAAATAAACCTATGTTTTATATTTTTAAAATTATTATTTAAGTTATGTTTGATTAGGATACTTTATGTATCCATTAAGAGAGATAAAACCCATCGTTATGGACTATGTCAAGTAAGTGATTTGAAACCACTGATTTTGGTGATATGTATGATGTGTGATTTTTTATTATTATTAATGATATGAAAATTATGAAAATCTCATTCTCATATTATGTGATCTAATGACATATTTGATTTTTGCATGATTTATAAAATGTGAAATTTTCGTACCATGTGTACATATATGATTTGCATGTTAAGTATGCCTAAGTGATTTTAAGTGAAAAGTGATATAATGAGCATGTCTTACGTGCCAAAGTGAAAAATGATTTTTAAGTGAAAAAGTGATTTTGGCCACATCACATACATAGGGTGAGATATGTGAAAGGTGGAAGTATGTGACAGTTTATCTGCATTAATGTGACACTATTTACAATTTTGATTATGTAATAGTATATCTACGATTTTGGTGGCTTGTCCACAATATAGATTATTGGCAGTTTATCTATGATTTTCGTGACACTGTTCACAATTTAGTGTGTTGGATGGACGAGTTCTGGGGAACTCAATTTTGGTGTGTAACAGAGATGGGTAGGATTGGTTTCATAAAATCTGCATCGCTTTACAAAATATGCATTGACATGATCATACATAGTATAAGTTTGAAATATTAAGTTATATAAAATTGATATGATTATTATGCTTGTATAATGTATATGTTTATATGTATGTGATTGTGTTTATGTTAATCTCACACTGAGTTTTATACCTCACCCCTCATTAGTTTTTTTTTTTTATTTTATAGATAACCCCAAGGTTAGGATTCAATGATGGCATTTGGAGGAGTTTCTCTGAAGTCTTTTTAAATTAAAGTAATTAAATTTTATTTTGATATGTTGATATTTTGGGTTTGTAATAAGTTTAAGTATGGACTGTGGCATGAGACTTTGTTTTGAGGATTTTTCATTCCGATTTGCATAAATTGCTTGCACGACATTAAGTTTTAAAAACTGTATAAATTAGTATTTGATAAGATTTCGCTTGAAACTCGGTTTTTAAAATAGAATCTGTTAATAACATATTTTTCCACATTTCTAAAAAATGAGTTTTTAATAAAATTAAACTTAGTTTTTAAAATTATTAATATTTACAAATGAGTTTTCTAAATACATTTGTTTTATGAAGTTAATATGTTCTTATTTACGAAATAATGATGAATAACCAAGTTCTCCACTTTTGAATAAAAATACAAATGATTTAGAAGTATGATTGAAAATCTGAAATAGTTTTCAATAAATGATTGAATGTATACAATTGAGATATTACTTATTTCGATTCCTAAAATTTGCACGATTTTTATGAAATTAAAATAAATGCTTTATTTCATTTGTTTTGAATTGATAAGCCAAAAGTTTTAAAATATTTTTTAAAAATTTTGAAATTTTATTTCGGCCATTTTCATGGACAAATGGTTTTTGAAATGAGATTAAAAATAAAGTTGAACATTAGATTTTACTAGTTTTGAACGAACTGCACAAATGGTTTAAAAAAGTACGTTTGAAATCAAGAAAAGTTTCTCTCGGCCATTACGGTGGCCAATATAGCTTTTCAAATTCAGCCATAACAACTGGGCCGATTTTGGGGTGTTACAGGTGTTGTCGCAACTTCCTCAACAGTTCACTAGGTTCCCAATTTCATATATTTTTAAACTAGCATATGGTAACCATGCCTGACCTCAATGCCTCAATTGCTCATTCAACATATATACAACATGTTTAGTATACAATTTCGAAAACATCAACACCATTTTCATGCATAACCACTAACCATTTCATTCATGAACTACATCATTACTCAAAATGGACCATGTTCAACTTGAAACAAGATAGCCTTATGTACATGATTTTTGAAAAAAAATGAAAGGAACTTTACAACTATATTGAGTTGATGGTTGCAGTCTGGATGCTGACTTTACCTCTCGGTGCTTCAAGGATTACCTATACCTATGAACGGAATAAACAAAACATACCGCTAAGTGATAAAGTTCAGTGGTACTTTCATGATTCAAGATAACATATCTTAAACAATAACAATTGATCACATAATACAAATACATTGCCTATCAAATTTATATTCGATCAAGCCAAGCTACTTCATACCATAACATAGCTGAATACATATATGGAAAATATCAATTCAATCCATTTCATATGTATAAAAGAATTGATCAATACATATTACTTGTCAAGTACCAATCTTTATAATACATTCATATCTATTACCAATCATGAATCGAGCATACATTTATATACCTTTAGCATTATGTCATCTAATTCCATATTCAATCAACATTGTTTACCCTTTTAACTTACCATTCAAATCCCTATATGGAGTCAATAGACTCATTCACATTCGTTTCGACCCCTAGGACTCATTTTCTGTTGATTTGCATGATAGGTTATATGCTTTCTCTATCACAATTCACATATGTACATATTTGATTCCGTAGCACCATGTAATTTCATTTCAGTATCATTTATAAAACTTACAATTTATAACCCCTATTAACCTGACTTCGACTCAGACAGATACTCGGATCGTTCAACCAACACATCAAACTGGCACCGAAGTGCATCATCGGATAAACTAAAGTAAGGAAAACTGGCACATATAATGCATCTTGGCGCACGAAGCACATTCTGGTGCATAATCGCATAATCCCATACACAATCCAATCCTATGGCATGCCAACTATATCCGACACAACCAAAACAACTAATAGGATAACAATGTTCAATTTTATTTTATGATTCAATACATATTTTATTTCTTAATCACAATCCAATTTGTTATCAATACACATTATGTTTCATGTTATATAACATATTTTCATCCAATTTCCATATCACACATCACAATTTAACTATTTCATGTTATTTTCTATTTTATTCGTTTTAGTCCACTATCTCGAATTTCCATGCCAATACCAACAAAATAATTCATAATATCTCTATATACTCAACTCAATGATCAATCATTCAAGCAAATATTCCTATCCCGAATCATAAAATCAGGATTTAGTGTCACTCGTTGATAACTTTCGTTTCCCCTTTCCCTCTCGAAGGTTTCACATCGGCGTTAGCTACGTATGATGACACAAAAAAATAAACAATATCAATTTCCATCAATTCACACTCAAACATAAAGTCAAGCATGTTTTACAATTTATTCAATCTAGTCCCTAAATCTGAGACAAACATAACTTTTAGAATAGAGCTATGGATTAAAATCTGATTTCACATTTACTTATCAAGGACCTTATACTTTCTATTCTTAGCATAATTTTGTAAACTATTTTCATTTTATTCAACTTTTCCCTAATGTAACAAAGCTAATAATCAAGCTTGTTAAGCTTTACAATTTAGTCCTTTTCATAATCTAAGCTTAATTTCTATCAATTTCAAGCCTAATTTTTCAATTTCTCAACAATGGTAATTTATCAATTTTCATAAATTGAACAAAACTGGTACATGGGCTAGCTTAATCAAGCTCTCATGATAAAAAGAATCTATAAAATAAAAAAAAAATGACTAGGGACTTACTTGTAATGGATGATCGAATGTTAAATAAATTTTTCTTCTTTGGCTATCTAACGATGGACAATGGCTTTAGGAAGAAGATGAAAACCATTCTAATCTTTTTTTACTATCTTTTACTTATATACTAAGTTTAATTTAATTAATCTTAATTAATTAACTTAATCATGTTTAATTAACACTAATCATGCCTTAATTAAACTAATGGCATCCACCAACATCATCCACTAACATTCTATTAAATTTGGTTTATTAATCATTTTAGTCCTTTGGATAATTTCTATCTAAGTCCCCAATCTTTTTTCTAATTAAAACTTTATAACGATTAAACTTTTACAATTCAGTCCATGGACTTAATTAACCATATTTTCTTCTAAATTACTTAAAAAAATTCAATCCATCTATATATTAACTCTGTAAATATCCCTATTTAATATTTATGGACTTGATTTACAGAAACAAGGTTCCAAAATCATATTTTCTGACTTCACTGAAAATTGGGTCATTACAATCCTTCAATGGCTATACATAATCATATGAAGTAATATTCTGATTCATTATATTCTTAGTAGTGTAATCATAAGTATTGTACAATTGAACTATGTATTGTGTGTGTATACTTGATATGTGTAAACATAATTACTTTTAATACTTAACATGAGGTATTATAAAAATCATATGAGCACCACTAAGTATAGACGTATGCTTAGTGCGATGGATTTGTTTTCCACATGTAGGTTGAAGTTTATGTTTGAAATGATGACTTCAAGAGATTATAGTGAGCCAAGAGTCACATCCATTTGAAGTAATTTTATTAGTTGTTTCAATATTGTTTTGTTATATATATATTTTAAAGTTTGAACTCTAGTTGGCATGTACATAATATGTAGTTGTCTATAAGTTATACTTGGCATGTGTATATATGTAAGTATTTAAATTTGGTTATGGTTAGTTTGTGTATATGTTTAGTATATTATAGAAGATTTAGTTAACACTTATGAATTGATGGTAGAAATTTGATAGTATAATTTGGATATCTTTAGAATTTGCTTATAACATATTCCGTTAGAAATTGGTAGTAAATTTTGTATGTTCTAATTCTGTAGAAATATATTGTGATATATTGAGATGTGATAAGATGGCCAAAAATGCTTTTGAATAGTTGTAATTTGGGTTTTGCAATTGTGAGAAGTGTAACGAATATTAGGGGAAACTATTTAGAAATTGACTAAATGAACCACTATTGTATAGTTAAAAGAATAAAACGATAGTAAAGGCCGTAGATGACACTATGCATCAATTGTGACATTGTTTACTTACAATCACTATTGGTCTTGGTAAGGGGTGTTACACACTCATTTTTGAGTTCCTTCTCCTCTAACATGGTTGTATTGAACCTTTTGACACACTCTCACAAGGTTTGATCAAGGTTTTACTTTATCACCATCAAGTTGGAAGAGGTTATTGACGCTGCTCTACAACTTTCAAAGTGTGCTAGAAAACTATGATTAACTTGGTGAAAGTTCACTATTGACCTCAACGTTAAACAACAGCACCAAATCCTAACAAAGTCTTTGAGAGTGGTAGGGAAACATGACATTGCACAACATTTAATACACCTCTAGGACCATGAAAGTTTCAAAAGTGATTCAAGTGGTCCATGGGGTCAGTGGTTCCATCGTATGTGTTAAAGATAGATTAATTTGAGCAATACTTCTAGTTGACAAATCACTAAAAAAAGGGTTATGTTCTGCATCTAAACATTCACATTCATCATTGTAAATTTGTTTGAGATTTTGAAATTCTTACTTGAGAGCAACCACTTACTTTTCAAGGTTAAAGTCATGATACAAATATTGGTTTTGACATGGTGTCGGTTCTGGTTACATCACATTGTTGCAGGTTAGACCCATGGTTAACAACAAAATGATGAGTTGGTTGGTTTTGCTTATGTGGTTCCTTATTTCCAACTTGTGTATTCATGTTTTGCTAGTTATCATTTGGCCAAGGTTGTCCTTAGGCTAACCTTCCACAATTCACACCCTCATCTCTACCATGGGAGCAAAACTCTCTAAGTGGTCTTCTAAAATGCGTCGAGTCTGGCCTTGATTTGTTTATTCATTCATTGGCTCTATAGGAGTTGGGTTAAAGTCTCTTGTTATGGTACCAAGCCAGATGAAAGAAGTTATAGTTGGGCAATGTATTGAGGGTGATAGTTAAGATGTTGGTGAAGGGAAGTAAAAAGAAATGTAGCATGAGTGTAATGTCGCTAATAGGTGGTATGGACATAACTGAATGCCTTTGATGGGTTAACATTAACTCTAATTGGTTTAATCTTATGTTTTTGTTGTTTTTCCAATTACAAAAGGATTTATTAGGTTTTGGGTTGTAAGGCGTAGACCTTGCAAGGTAAACAAGTTTGCAACAATATGACTTCAGTTGGGATGGATGACATCCTGAATAGTGATATTTTGAGTAAGGTGGAGGAGTATATAGTTTGACCATATCGTATGTAAGGTGCATAAGGATGTAGGGTCTTGTGGCCTGGGTACTAAATTGAGGTAAAAGTCTAGTTTACTTCAAAACTAATGGATGCTAGAGATAAAGGGTTAAGAGAATCGAGATTCACACTAGTGGAGAGGTTAAGAATGCTAGTACTTATGCCAAAAACATGTAGCGTCTTTGTTCATGCAAGCGATATATAACTAGTGCTGGCATTGTCACTCTTGAGAGTTTTGTAATGGAAGGTTCTAATGTTTTAGGCACTTTTTTGAAGACAAGATGGGTTCACAAATGGAACAATTTGGCCATCAATTGGTCTAGGTTGGATATCGACAGGGTTAGCTTCAATAGTGGGATCCATGGCTTTTCGACTTCGTTTTTAGATTTCCATAATTGACGCCAATTGTTTTAGACACTTTGAGATAACTCTAGATTGAGAGAAACTTAGGTTAAGAAGTGAAAAACTTGCAAAGAAAAAAAAGTAATTAAGAGACATCGAAGCTTATTCTCCGAAAAGCACTCTAATACTTAAGTCAAAAAATTTGAAAATGAATAGCTCTATAGTGGAATGAAAGTAAAGGTTAACTCTTACCTTGAAGTTAGACATGTCCAAAGGTCAGGTAGCCCACTTGGCCTGACTTGGGTCGAGTTTGAACAAGGATTTTTGCATCTTAGGTCAACTCGATATAATCCAAATTTAATTTAGATAATAATTTTTTTAATTTTAAATTTATTTATAAAAAATATAAAATAATAATTAAAAATATATGTTTTAATATCTTATTAATTTTTGAACAATGAAAGAGCTATTTAGGCAGATTGATTAGGCCTGAAAACAAACTTAATCTTAAATTATTTTTCAAATAAATCTTGACACGACCTTATGCATAAACAACTCTACTTGAAGTAGATATCCTTTCTTATTTTATATAGGAGTTATTCCAAGTGTCTTAATTGCAAAGTATAACTCCTTTTGCCTTTTTGATACCTCGCTCTTTTTGCAAGCTAATCTCTTTTCATTGGCTTTTGATATTCAAACTCATATTATAGGGTATTTATTACAATTATAAGTTCAATTATCAAATTAAATGGGACTTTACTAAAATTATCAAAGTGGTACTTTTATTTTCAATTTGTTCAAATTGGTATCTTTTATCATTATGGTACCTATAAGTAACGGTGTTAAATTTTGACATTATTTGCCATGTGCCCTAATCATGAGGTGCAATGTGGCATTGTTGGTAAGAAAAGAAAATTTAAATTATAAAAAAGATGGAGTTGATAAAAATTTTCTCTTACCATTCCTCTTCCATTATTTGGTGCTATAGTTGAAGCAGGTTGTTGCTCTCTTGATTTGGGTTCTTCTTCTTTTCTTAGTTCTTTCATTTCTAAAGATAACATTTGTTGTGGTGGTGGGTTCTTGGCATCTTCCATTTCTTTGCCTTACTTCTGTATCAAAAGGTTTAAAAAATTTGAAGAAGAAATAAAACAAATGTTTGTATATCAAACAAATTATTTATAAAAACAAGTTATGTTTGGCCTTGATTTTCAGATTTTTTTTTTTTGAGATATGAGTTTTGTATTTCATACCTTTCTCATTAGCAGCTTGACCCATTCCCATCTTATTAGAAACTCAACCAATCAAATTCTATCCCTTAAACCTCTTTAAAATTTGGGTATGTAAGCTCTTCTCCGGTCAAAATCTCTAAAATATCTTCTTCTTTTGTCAAAATACCTTTAACCCTCTTATTTCCCTAACCTTATCAACTCCCTAATCTCTTATTCTCACCATGAACTAGTGTTGGCAATCCCCCTTTTAGCAGAATAAAAGAACAAAACCTTGGGAGAAAAAAAAAGTTTAATATAAGAGAAAGTGAAAAAATCGAATGGGAAAGAAATAGAAAAACTAAATTATTTTATTTAATTTTGGTTGAGGAGAGGAAGAGAAAGATCATATTTATGGTTTTTTACTCGTACGTCAGGGGATGAGAAATAGAAAAGTCTGTAGATCTCTGTCTCGTTATTCTTTATGTTTGTTTAACGTCTACTTTTGTGTGTGTGTGTGAGAAACCCAAATTTTTCTCTTCTGTTTTTACATTCTTTTGTGATTTTTGAAATCCCCTTCTTTATCGAAGATTGATTTTGATACGAATAAAACTAGAAAAGAGAGATACGAGGAAGAAGAAGGGAGAATATTTGAGAAGAAAGAGAAAAACAGATTGATGGAATTTATTTGATAATATTTTTCATAACCTTCCATCCAATTATAGTTGCATACAAATAAGGAAACAAAATAGTCCAAAATTGGTTAAAACTAACAATACGAACATATAAATAAGTCACTGCGAACCATTTCATTAATGCTAAATGCACTTTTTGCCATATTTCAGTTCTGACCCGTATCAAATACCCCCTTCTTGAAAGGATCCTTGTCCTTAATGATCAATATGAGGAAATATATCATTCAGTTGTTATAGAGGTTCCCAAATGGCATCTTTTGGAAAAGAATTTGCCCACTCCACACGTACTTCAGTCACCGCATGTTGGCCCCTTTTTACCATTCTTCTGTCAATGATCTTAGTTGGTTTCTTAACCCAAACATCATTAGCATCCACCATAGGTAAAGTAGACTGTACCTAAGCTTTTCCACACACTTCTTGAGCTGAAAGACATGAAAGGTAGAGTGCACTCGAGACTCCGGGGGCAGCTGTAGTCTATAAGTCACCTTCTTTACTCGTGTTTCTATCATGAAAGGGCCAAAAAACTTTGAGGAGATCTTCTAATTCATTACTCGCCTTACCAAATTTTGCTTGTAAGATTGTAATTTAAAGTAAACCAAGTCTCCTTTCTCAAATTGCATGTCCAATATGTGTTTATATGTTGTTTCATTCTTTCATATGATCTTTTTAGGTGAAATTGCATAAATTTTCTAGTTGCTTTAGGCTTCTATCTATAGTGGCCACAACCAATGTCCCAACTAAGTAGTGCATACGTTGGGGTGGAGGATACCTATATAAAGCCTCATAAGGGGGGAGATGTATAATTGAGTGAAATGATTAATTGTACCACCACTCAGCTAATGGCATCCAGCTTAGCCAATCATAGGGTCTTTCCCCTATCATACACCTCAAGTATCCTTCGAGGCACCTATTCAACACCTCTGTTTGTCCATTAGATTTAGGATGATAGGCCATTGACATTTGTAATTTGGTTCTTGCCTTCCTAAAGAAATCTTGCTAAAAGTTACTAATGAATATTTTGTCCTTGTTAAAAATTATTGAATCTAGTATCCCATATAATCTATAGATGTGATCCAAAAACTCCTAAGCAACCACAACAGCAATGAATGGGTGGGAGAGGGACAAAAAATGGCTTTATTTGGTCAGACGATCCAGTACCACTAGAATAGTATTTTTTCCTTTAGAACCTAGCGATCCCTCTATAAAATCTAAGCTTGTCAATGACCATGCTCTTTCAGGTATGGGTAGCGACTGTAGTAATTCAGGGCTAGCCACATTTTCTGTCTTGCACTTCTGGCAAATTGAACGTTCTTGCATCCATTTTCTAATATCTTTACCCATTCACCTCCAATATAGTAAACCTGTATTCTTTTCTTTGTCACATGGATTACTGAATGCCCTCCCAAAGTATTAGCATGAAAGTGCTGAAATAACTCCTGTTTAAGATCTGACATTGCTCTAATCACAATCTTACCTTTTTTTTCTTAAAAATCTACCAACCCAAGTGTATTCCGGATGGTGTTGGTTCTGTTATTAGACCTCAAGACACAAATTCTTTAACTTGTCATCAAGTTGGTAAGAAACTTGCACTTTAGTAAGTAAGTTGAAACTCACTAAACTGCTAAATAATTGTAAGAATCGACCTTCTCTAGCAGATTGCCTCCTAGAAAGTGCATCAACAACAATATTGTTAGACCCTTTCCTATATAGAAAGACATAATTATAACCTAACATCTTTGCCACCCAACATTGCTAGAAAGGTGTGATACAACTTAATCAGATAGAAAACACAAACTATGATGATTTGTCCTAATCTTGAAGTGTCTACCTACTAGATAGGCATGCCATTTATTTACATATAATAAGATAGCAAGCATTTCTTTCTTGTATATTGATAGTGACTAGTGCCTTACTCTAAGTCCTTTACTAAAAAATGTCGCTGGCTTGCCTTTTTGTTGTAACACTACTCCTACTTCTTATCCTAAGGCATCAGTGTCTATGCAAAATTGCAACTGGAAGTTTGGAAGAGCTAAACCTAGTGCTAAACACAAAGCCTCATTAAGTTGGTTGAAAGCAACAGTGGCTTGGTCGGTCTAGTTCTAAACATTCTTTGATAGATGTAGGGATTGGCTAGTAAGCTAGACACTCAATTTTTGGCTGATCCATAGCTATTGTTCCATTGGATATTATATGTCCCATATATTCCACGAATATGTCATAAAAGAAAACTAGGATAGTATTCCTTAAGAGTAACTTAAAGATAGCATTCATCAAACCTTGAAAGGTTAAGGGAGCATTAGTGAGCCCAAAATGCATCACCAAAAACTCATAGTATCATTCATGAGTTTTGAAGGCAGTCTTGTGGATGTCTCTTTCACACATTCTTAATTGATGGTAACCCTATCATAGGTCTAATTTAGAGAAGACCCTGGCCTTCCCTAACTCATCCAAGAGCTTCTCAATTATGGGAACAGGAAATCTATCCTTGATGGTTAGCTGGTTGAGCTGCCTGTAGTATACATAAAGCCTCCAGCTGTCATTTTTCTTTTTGACCATAATAATGGGTAAGGCAAAGTAGCTATTGTTGTCCCTAATAATCCCGTCCTGAAGCATATCCTTGATCAGTTTTTCCATCCCAGCCTTCTGCACAGTGAGGTATCTGTATGGTCAAATTTTGACCATCACTCATTCATCTTTAAGTGGTATTTGGTGATCTTGAAATCTGGATGGTGGTAAACCAGAAAAAGTTCTAAAAGTATTTACAAAGTTATCCAAAAGCAATTGCAAATTGACAGGATATACAACAGGAGGTGTGGTCAAGGTAACCTGATCAGAAGTGGTCATTATCATGACACAATAGCCCAATTCATAATTTGTCATCGATAAACATTTAGCAGATTGACTAGTAGACATTACTTGAATATGACCAGAAAGGATACCCTTAAGGATGCAAGTATTACCATTGTATAATTACTGTATGGTCATTGACTCAAAATTCCAATTAATGGATCTGAGAGACGAGAGCCACTATATGCCTAGCACAACAACACAACCTTTTAAAGCAAAACCATAAAGTCAGTAACAAAATTTGACTCTTGAGCCTCCCAACAAATACCTTTGCAAGTGCCATTAGTGAACAATTATCTGTCATCTACTACAGTCACCTTTAACTGCTCCTATTACCAAATCGGTAAATTCAATCAAGCTACCAACCGAGCATCTACAAAATTATGCATACTCTCTGAATCCATCAGAAAAACAGCCTCCATTGATCACATTTTAGCTATGAAATGCATTATATGAAAGCCTTGAGAATCTTTCATAGCATGTAAGAATACCATAAGTCCTTGAGGTTGATCACTCTCTGTAGGGGGTCCTCCAAATGGTCTAGACACTATTAAATTCATCCCCTTCCTTCTCAGAAGGAGACTCTAACAACACTAGATAAAGTTGAGCCTTAACATATTTGTGTTCACTATGGTACTTTGCCCCGCACTAAAAACATAGTCCTTTCTGCTTCCTATCTACCGTTATTGTAACACCCCTCACCCGTATTCAACGTTGAAATAGGGTCATGGAGCATTACCGGACTTATAAAAATAATTAAACATTCATTTCATATACACTTTTAAATTTCATGCAATCATCATTCAAACTCAACCACACTGTCCTTAATACGAGCCTACGAGGCCTTAAACATACTTTAGGAGTGGTTTGGAACTAAATTGGTAGCTCAAGAAATTTTTGAAACACTTAAAAAATTTTCAAACTATAGGGGACACATGCCCGTGTAGCCCGGTCGTGTGTCTCACATGGCTAAAGACACACTCGTGTCACGGACCGTGTGGATATTTGAAATGGGATCACATTGCCGTGTCTCACCTGTGTCTAACCTCGTGTAACTCCCTAACATGGGTCACACGGCCAACCACACGCCCATGTGACCAGCCTGTGTGACCAAGCCGTGTGCTAGGTCGTGCCAAACCTGTAGCGTATACTGAGTTATGTCACACAGCCAAGTCACATGCCCGTGTGCTAAGCCGTGTGGAGCATACTGACTTGATTTTTAATTCAACACCAGGGGACACACGACCGTGTAACCTAACCACGTGTCACACACAGCTGAGACACACGCCCGTGTCTCTGCCTGTGTGGACAAAAATAGGCTATTTACCAAGCCATTTTGCCACCCAAACTTGCTTACACCTACATCTATCCAATTTGTACCAAAACATAACATATGTAAGCATTCAAACCATCTAAATCAAGCCTAATTCATACTAATTCTATACCATAATTCATAATACACACAAGTCACAAAATAGGCCATTCCATTTATACAAAATTCACATATACAATTCAACTAATTAGACACTTTCAAACATGCATCGTTATGCTCAAACTCATAATCATATAACTTCTCCAATATCAACCATCTGACATCCACAATATCTATAATTCACAAGCATCATATATCCATCAATAAACTCACAACACAAACCATATACACATATATATACATAACCATACCAACCAAATTAAGCCAACTCTCATGGCTATATACAAAACCAAAAACATTAAACATTTACAAGCCATTTCAAATGGCCAAAGTCATTACCAACTCATATACCAAAATGACCAAACTCCTATACATGCCATATGCTCAAAATACTTAAATTCAAAAGTACCAAGTGATAGTAGGATATTGTGATGAAATCTCTGACAGCTCCCGAATCCGAGCTAGCTTGATTTCACTAGAAAACACAAAAAATAAACGATGTAAGCTATAAAGCTTAGTAAGTTCGTATGAAAATAAATAGCAAAACTCACCAATTAATTACCATTCAAAATATGCATATAACATACTACAAAATATTTAATCACAACCTATTTAACCATGAACTCAATTCTTTCATATGTTCAATGCATATATAGTTTTTGTACATACCTATACTGATACGTATCTATTTCTCACCATTTCATATCTCTGATTTACCTGTTCAACCATTTGGAATACTATTGGATACTCGGGAATCTCGCACTCTAAGTGCCACATACATAGCCAAAGCTATCTTAATCTCGCATCACATATAATGCTCACTCTCGAGCTATCGACGGGTCTGTTCACACAAGCTGACGAGTATCCTCAACACATGCGGGATAACTCAGCCACCGGTAGGACGTACGGACCAGTACCCAAATCACATAACCCCTAATGACATGTCATTTGTATCCTAAACTATTCCTAAGGTTCAACTGGGACTTCACACTTGTCGAATTGTCGTCGAACATGTAATACCCTGAAATTTTCTACAGTAAGAAAGTACGATATTATCGTTGATATAGTAAAATAAGGAAATAAAGTAATAAAAAAAAAGAGAAATTTTTAGTTATGACAGCATTGGAAAGTATATTAAGAAATGATTAAATTGTAAAAGTGAGAAAGTTTTGTCGCCCATGAGTAAATACCCAAAACTTGAGGGGTTAAAGTGTAAATATAAAAAATTTGAAAGATCAATAGTGTAAATTTTTTAAGGGTGGAATGATCTAGAAACTAAGAAAAATGGATGAATTAGGACCAAATTGAAAAAGTGAAGAATTTTGAAGGACTAAATCGCAATTTTATCAAATTAAGTGATGACTCAATGATGAAATTTTAAAAGATCATAAAGGCAAAATGGTCAATTAGAAGAGAGAGAAATCTAGAAGGCAATGATGATGTTGGTGATATTTTAGATAAAATAAATAAATAAATATTAATTTATTAATATTTTAATGAGATATTTTATTATTATTTTATTATTATATTTAATATATAAGGAGAGAAAGATGAATAATTCTCTTCATCTTTCCCATGCACCAACGTTAGAGGAAGAAGAAAGAAAAAAAAATTTTCTTTACAATTTGGTCCTTTTACCAAAAATCTAATATTTTCACTTAGAAACCAAAAGAATTTACCAAAAACTTTATTCTTTCCCCGATCTAAATCTGTGTTTCACCTGTCTTGATCTAAATATAATTAAAATTAACTTATTTAATAATATCTCTATTCAATTTAGTCCAAAATACACTTTAAAGCTACTTTACACAATTGCCCCTAATATTTCATATTTTTACAATTTAGTTATCATTTCATAAAATCACAAATTCATACAATTCAACTACAACCCATGCTAGCGAAATTTCAAATAGGTCCCTAGCAGTCCATATTTTTCATTTATTTCACAATTTAACCACAAAATTTACACATTTCACAATTTAATCCCTAATTGAACATTTTACTAAAAATCACTTTACAAATGTTGTTTATCTAACAAAAAGCATGCATTTTCTATCATCAAACATCAAAACATACATAGATTCGTTAATGGAAAAAACCCTAAATCAGTTAGCTAGACTAAGCTGCAACGATCTAAAAAACATAGAAATCATTAAAAACAAAACAAAATTGAACTTACATGCATGGTTGATAACTAGCCGAAATTTGAAGCTATTTTAATGGTTTCCTTCTTGCTACATTCGGTTGAAAATGAAGAAGACAATATGATATCTTTTGTTATTTTATTAATTTACTTATTATTTCATTAATTTACCTTTTTAACCTTTAATAAAAACATTATAAATCATCTAATTTATGTCTATAATTGTCCACTCATGCTATTAGTGGTCTAATTACAACATAAACCTTCAAAAATTTAATATCATAGCTATTAAATCCTTTTAGCTTATAGAACTCCAATTTTGCACTTTACGCGATTTAGTCATTTTTTTCAAATTAAGCATTTAAATGATAAAATTTCTTAATGGAACTTTCTCACAATCATTCTAACATGCTGTAAACATTATAATAATAATAAAATAATTATTTCAACCTTGGATTTGTGGTCCCAAAACCAGTGTTCCGATTTGACTAAAAACGGGTTGTTACAGTTACAGCTGGACTTAGTCCTTTAGAAGGCACTTTAGCTCCCCAGAGCCTCCAAATCCTCCAAAACCACCAGGTCCCCTAGTCACAGAGTTGCTAGAATGCGGTGAAGATCCAGATGGGGCAGAAGTGTTAACCTTGTGGATAACAAGAGAGTGTGACACCTGTGAACCATATTTATGCAACAAATTTGGGCTCATTGAAAATCCTTTCTTAGGATTTTGTGTAATAGCCTAATTGTAACAGCCCGATTTAGACCCTAGTCGAAACGGTGGTTTCGAGACCATGAATCTGAGTTAAAAAAATATTTAAAAATTATTTTTTGTGTTTAATATGTGTGAATTTATATGTGTGAAATTTTCGTGATTTAATTTTATCGTTTGAATGCCCGATTAAATAAAAGGACTTAATTGCGTAAATTGAAAACTTGATATTTTAAAGCATAAGGGCCGAATTGCTAGTGGCTTTTTAAATTGAAGTATTTAAGTTGTAAATAAACCATTGGAACTTTTGTTGGTCGGTTGTTCCCTTGTTAAATATGTTTTAGTTATTAATTATAAAAGGTTAAAAAGTAAAATATGAAATAATAATATGTTAGTATATATGTTATATTATATGACAATTAAAATAAGCTTTTCATACTTCTTCTTCTTGCAGAAACTAAACAAAAAAGAAAAGAAATAATAGAAGCTAGGGTTCGACCATCTCTTAAGCTCAATCAAGGTATTGTTTAGCTTGGTTTTTGATAATTTTTACGTTTTTGAGATCGTTGCTTCGAGTACTAATAAACCCATGCTTGATTTTTTTTTTATTTTGGTGAATATTTTGAGTTATGCCATTGTTGAAAGCTTGTGGTTTTTTTTGTTTCATGATGAAATATGAAATACATGTTTTAGATTAACATGTTTTGTATTGGAGTTTTTGATGATTTTGAGTAATTAGGACTAAGTTGCAAAAATAAAAATTTGAGGGTATATGGACTTGTATGAATATGGGTAAGATTCGGCCTAACATGGGTATAGGGAAATTTTGCATTTTTTGTGTTTTGTGCAATAGGGACTAAATTGTAAAAAGTTTAAATGTTAGGGGTAAAATGGTAATTTGTCCATTTATGTGTTTTTGGACTAAATTGAATGAAAATATGTTTGAAAGAGCTTAATTTGAATATGTTTAGATCAAAAACCAAAGAAATCGGATTTGGATTGGGGAAAAACAAAAGTTGTTGACTAGCCATCCCGTTCCGTTTTACATCATTCGAGGTAATTTTATAAACAAAAAGACGTACTTAATTTTATTTAAATGCAAAGTATATATGCTGAAATGAAATATATGAATTTATATATGCTATTGTCGAATGTGTATAAGCTTGGTAGCATGTTCATGCCTTAATTCGATCGAGTTACGACGTCCGAAAGCCAAGTATGAACCTTAGGAATAGTTAGGATACATATTTCATGACATAGGATTCCGATATATGTGTGCGAGTAAGACCATGGCATCGATACGTGATTTCGATATATGTGTGCGAGTAAGACCCTGTCTGGGACACTGGCATGATTTGTGGTTGCATGTAAGACCACGTCTGGGACGTTGGCATTGTACGATATGTGTGATTATTCGAGTGTCCTATCCAATTCCGAATGGTTCATCGAGCATCGATAAGTGGTGAACAAATATGTAAAATTAGCTAAGTGACCAGGTATGTATTAGCTTGTTACCTACTTGAATTAAGGTAAGTGAGAAGAATATATGCGAATATGGCATGTGTGTTCGACCTTATGAACAAGAAGTATGATTCTTGTTGAAATGATTCTTAAGTATGTGTATATATGATCTTGTATATTCAGCCATATAATTAATGTATGTATATAAAATTATATTTTGATTCATGAGCTTATGTATATAAATGCATGTGTATTAGGTTGTATAATGACATTTTGGCTTTTGAAAGTTGAACAATAATTTGATAACTTAACCATGTGAGCATTCGGCCAAGGTAATAATTTTGTATAAAGATATATTATTTATGAAACTTGTAAGTTTGAGATTAAGCTTAATACTGATAATGTAATCCGGTTAGTTAAATGAGTTGATTATACCATTGGGTTGTTTATTTGCTTATGAGTTACTAAGCTATGATAGCTTACTCTGTGTGTGTTCTTGTTTACTCTGTTTTATGGATTTTGGATTCAAGTTACGAGCTCGGGGATCGTCAGCAAAGTTCATCACACTATCCACTGTTTCGGTACTTAATAAGTTGAACTTGAATTATGGCATGTATAGGCTGGAACATACTTTTTGTAATGTTGGATTTTGGTTTATGTATAATTTGAGCCATGCAAAAATGGCTTAATTTCTATGCTTAAATTAGGTTTTGCTTGGTTGTGGTTAAAATTCATTTTCGCTATAGTGTTATGTGCTATGAATGAATGATGTTTGTGATAGGCGTTTTATGTTTTGGAAATGGTTAATGATTTTGGATTAATATATGGCTGATTCGGCTAAGGTATGTATAGAGTAAAATATATATAAATGCGGTGGTTGTATTTGGACAACGTGTTATATGTGATTTGGCATTACAAGTTATTTGGTAAAATCCGAACATGATATAAGTTTGTTTTGATATGGTTATTACATGGCATGTAAGATTCATGTTTTGATTAAATGTCTATTTGGGGTTAATGTCTTAATTTCGTGAAGTATAATTTATAATATAAGTAGGTATGAAAACTATTACAATAATGTATTAGTAATTTGGGTCATAAGATGAAAATATATGAGATAGTTATAATCAACTTATATTTAGGCATTTGCTTGTCTAAATGTTTAATGCATATGATGAATTGATTGATATATATATATCACATCTTATGGTATATACAAAGAAAGTGTTGGAAATATGAACTTGATTTGAGTGGAGTAAAAATGGATGTTCGTTGTGTTTGGTTGAGGCTTATTTTAACTTATATTTAAATGATATATGGAAATGAACTAGATGACCGGATAGGAATTAAGTAGTTTAGTTGTGTAGGTGCATTTTAGGCATGATATGTTTAATTATCAATGCTCGAAAATGACTCAAATTTTGATGTGGATAAACATGTATAAAGTTTATATCGTTGTATAAAATATCCTTGATCTTTTAATGAAATTGTTAAAGCCGCATATGCTAATTGACAATACCATATGAAATGATTTAATTGACTATATATATATTTGTATAGAAAAAAATAAATTAAATGTTGTTTTTTATTTAGGCATTTGAACACCATTAAAGAAATTGATGATTTGTTATATTTTATATATATGTAATTTGTTTTTAATATATGTTGAATTATGTTTTAATTATGTCATCATATGAATGATATGAAATTTAAAATTTGATATTAGACAATATTATGAGCATTGATGTGAATAAAATTTTGAATTATAAAAAATGTAATGCATATTTGTAAGAACTATGATATGATCGGTAATACTTCATAACCTTAGTCCGACGACGGATACGAGTTAGGGGTGTTACACTAATTTTCAGTGGTGTCGGAAACACTGATTCGAGATCACTACATCCAACGAGTAAGTTTGAAAATTTAGTAAATTAATATTTCTGAGTCAAGCGTCACATTAGAAATATTCTTGAATTAGTGAATTTTGTGAATTAAAAGAATTTATTAGGTCAAATGGGTCGAAAATAAGGTATCGAGACCTCGAATTCATAAACCGAGCCATAAATGTTTTTAGAAATAATTATGGAGTGTTATTGAGTTAGTATTAAAGTTTTGTTAGAAAATTTTAACGTTTTTTATAGTTAATTAATTAAAAAAGACTAAATTGTAAAAGGTGCAAAACTTGTTAAAGTGATTAAATAGTTTAAATGTCTAATAAGGAGGGATTTAAAAGGCAATTAGACCCAAATTGAATGGGCTGGACGGTTTGGGGCATGAAATAAGTAAGAAAACAATGTGAACAAGGGGCAAAATTGGAAATAACCTAAAATTTATTAGTTAAAAAGGATTTAATTGAAAAATCTAGAGATTTCATCATTTTTTATTCAGTTAAAAATGGCATAGCAGACTTTCTAAGCTAGTTTTTCATATTTTTGCACCATGTGAGTTCGATTCTTGCTTTTTCTTTGTAATTTTTATGTTTTGAGACTTTTACAATTAGGTCCACTTATTGAATTCATTAGTTTTTGATTCTATGGGTGAAATTTAAAGTTACCATGGTTGAGTGCTGGAATTTTATGATGAATAAACATGGATTTGAAGATTTAATTTTGCTATGTGATGTTTTTATTAAGTGATTTCAATAGAAATTGATTTTTAAGACTTAATTGTGAAAAAGTTAAGAATTAGGATTTTGTACTGAAATTCTGAATACCAAAGGTTGTGTAGTAGTTTATAATGATGGAATAAAGTTTTTATTGACAAAAATAAGCTCAATTGATGGTTTAATTGAGCAATGACTAAATTGTAAAAACTGTAAATTTTAGTGTAAAAGTGTAATTTTGAAAATTGAAGGGTAGAGATTGTGAAGTGAATTAGAATTGAATTAGATGCTAATGAATAGAAAGTTTTATATTATAGATCGAGAATCCGAAGATAAACGAGGAAAAGAGAAAATTTTCGATTAACCCCTGAATTTCTACAACTTTTATAAATTAGCCCAGGTAAGTTCATATGGCTGAATTTTTATGTTCAATTGTTAATTTAGAATCAATACAATATTTATAATTTATATTTTTTTATTGAATCATGATAATTATTCGATGTGAAAATCTAGTTGAAAGTTCAAATCAAGAGAAACGCAGGATTGAGTACGTTCATTCAGCAATCAGTGATGAATTGACGGTTAAGACCATGGTTAAACCATGGCAAAGTGTGAAGTGCAAGACCATAGCAGAGCTATGGCATAGTGTGAAAGACCATAACTGGGTTATGGCACTGTGAAAGTGAACGTAAGACAATGATTAAATCATGGCAGTATATGTGTGTGCAAGTGTAAGACCATAGCTAAGCTATGGCATTATGATAAAGTGTGCAATCATGGCTAAGCCATGGTAAAATGTGTTCAAGACAAAAGTGAATGTGGCATCAAGCTAACGACGTACTCTATTCCGTAAGACGATCCCTAATTTGACAAGTATTGGTAAGTGTTATGTGAATTTAAGTGTTGGGATTTAATTAGATATTGGTATTGAGCTCAGTTAAGTGAATTTTTCATTTGAAATTGTGTATGACAGGGAACATTAGTGAAAAACTTATTATTTGAATTGTTATTATAATTCAATAAGATTTATGTTTTAAGCCTATGAGCTTACTAAGCTTTCTTAAGCTTATTTTTGTGTGTTAAATGTTCTTTGTAGATTAACAAAAGTTCAGAGAATCGGATCATCACACTGGGTCACACTATCCAGATTTCACCGGTAGATTTTGTTTTATAACTTAAGGTTTATATGGCATGTATAGGATGGAATGAAATGAAAGTAAACTTGTAATAGAGTTATGAATGACTATTCTACATATATATATATTTATATGCATCTGTTTAATAGAATCTATTATTAGTCAATGAATGGAATTAAATGACAAGTTTATGCAAGAGAATAGTGTAATGACAAGTATAAAACTTGATAACTGACTTGAATTGGTTGTTGGATTAGTGTATATGGGTATATGAAAATGTTTTGTACAGGTTGGATGTATAAAAGGTGAGAAAAGTGACCTTAAAATGTCCTATTTTCGTCCACACGGGTAGACACACGGGCGTGTGTCTTGACCGTGTGTGTCACACGGCCTGGCATATGGGCATGTGTTCTAGCCGTGTGTCCCCTGCACCTTAAAAATGAGAAACATAATGCTTAAAATTGAGCACACGAGCAGAGACACGGGTGTGTGTCTCAGCCGTGTGAGTGGCACGGCCTTGGACACGGCCATGTGATTTGGCCGTGTGAAAACTACACCTAAAATGTAAAAATTAAATTAACCACACGGCCTAGAACACAGGCCCGTGACTTGGCCGTGTGATTTCTATTTCTTCATGCCTTATAAGCCAGAGAGTTACACGGGTTAGGGACATGGGCATGTGTGACCACATGGCCTGACCACACGAGCATGCGGGCACTGCTCATAAGAAAAATTTTGTAATTTCGTGAAAAGTTCTTAAAGCTTCCGAATTAGCCCCGATTTGATTTTACTGTTCATATTGGGCTTCGATAGTCCAATTAAGGGACAATATGATTATTTCTGAATGTGAATAGTAGTTTTGCATGATTTATTCAAAATTAATCTGTAAACTCCGGTAATGCTTCGAAACCCTATTCTAGTGACGGATACGGGTTAGGGGTATTACATATTGTGTAATGACCCAAAATTCACTGGCATCGAAAAAGTGCAATATCGGGCCTCCGTCTTAGTAAACCAAGTTCGTAAATAATTATTAGAAATATTTATGAGTCTAGTAGTGAGCTTAATTAAGTTTTAATTAGGTGAATTTAGCTTAATTAAGAGTAATTGCGAAAAAGGATTAGATTGAATAAAGGGTAAAAGTTTAATTATAGATTAAAGAAAAACTTAAGGGGCTAAATAAGCAATTAGACTAATTGCTTAGAATGATGCGGTTAATGAGTATAAAAATCTTGAGATTTTGTTATTAATTATAATTATTAATATCATTTTTTTCAAGTATTATTATTAATATTATTATATTATGAAATAAAATAAATTAAGACAAGTGTACGGTGATAAGATGATACAAGTGTAATAATGTACATATATACACTTGTATTATAATCATTTATTTACTTAAAATTTAAGTTAAAAGATATTTATTAATTAAATAATTATATTATAATATTTTTGTATGATAAATAAATAAATGAAAGACAAATGGATGGTCATGATAATATACAAATGTAAAAATATTTATAAGTACAATTGTGATATATGTATTTGTTATTAAATAGATATTTATTATAATTATTATTATAGTTTTATATTAAATTATTAAATTATGATTATTATTATTAAAATAAATTAAAATGAAGACAATTGTATAATGATTAATGGTACATGTGTAAAATATATAAATACACTTGTAATAAAATAAAATATTTTCTTATAATTTAAGTAAAAGATATTTATGAATTAAATATTATTATTATTATTATTATTATTATTATTATTATTATATATATATAAAGTAAATGAAATAAAAGAAACAAAAGAAGAATAGAAACAAAATAGAAGGGGAGAAACAAGGGAAGGAAAGAAGGAAAAAGAAAAGGGAAAAATAAGGATTTTAAAGCTTGAAACTTAAATAGGTAAGTCAATTAAGTCATTTTCTTTTAATTTTGATATTTTAGAAACTTTAGAACAAAGTTTTGTTGAAATTAAGTTGAATTTTTGGAAGTTCTTAGGTTTTTGAACATAATTCATGTTGAACAAAATGATAAATTAGGGGTTTGATTGATAGAATTTTTAGAATTGATTAAAGGATTAAATTGTAAAAGAGGCTATTAGTTTTACATAGTAGGGACTAAATTGCAAGAATTTTGAAATTAGGGTTTTATGATGAAATTTAGATAGTTATGTCTAAGTTTGGATGAAAATTGAGTAGAAATAAAGTATGAATTGAGATAGAAAAGTAAGTGACTTTAGTTAAGACTAAATTGAAATTAAACTAGAAAATTGAATAGAAATTCAATTTATTAGATAAAAATTAATATTGTATTAATGATTATGAAATTTATCTTAATTTTTCGTAGCCAATATCGCACCTGAGGCATTCGCGAAGAAAGGAAGTGAAAAAGTAGACGAGGAGTAAAAACGAGAAATCACGATTTGTATTACTATAATTCAAATCTATTTATTATTAATTGTTATATTTTAATTAAAATACATGGCAAGTAAAATTAGGTAAGCAATTGAAATGATGATATTGATTTGAATGAAATTGATTCAAAAATGTTTATGGTTACCGAAATTGAATGTGAACAAATTGGAAAATTAAAAGTGATTTGAATTAAGTAATTGAATTATGAATTATGTGAATATTTGAAAGTATATTGATTGGAAACTAAAAGTGAATTGAATTGAATCAAATTAAATTGAATGAAGAAAATACGTGAGTATTTGAAATGTATATTGATTGAAAAGTAATTAGTGATTAGAATTTGATTGGAAAATGAATTAAAAATATGAATTGAATAAAAGTGAATTAAATTATGAATATGTGTGAATATGTGAATTGTGTATTGATTGAAAAGTGGTTTGAATTGAATCGAAGTATGAATATATGTGAATATCTGAAATATGTATTGGTATTGAATTGTATAGTGATTAGAAAGTGGAAAGTGAATTTGAATTGAATTGTGATTGAATTGAAAGTGAATTTGAAATAGAAAAATGATTGGAATACCCTATTAACTAGTCGGGCTAAGTCAGATATAGTTGGCATGCCATAGGATTGGAAGTGTTCGGGAATACTTCGACTTCGAGTCAATGAGACACTGGGTGTCACTATTGTACTTCGGATAGATTCGATGAGGTACTAGGTACCACTTTACTTCGGCTAGGCCGATGAGACACTGGGTGTCAACTTTGCTTCGAACTATTCGATGAGGCACTGGGTGCCATTCTGGTGTGTTTGGTTGGATCCGTGTATCCGTCAAAGTCCGAGTTTGTTAATAGGGTGAATAACTGAAATGAGAAAATTTAAAATAAATTTGATTGATCGTATTATTAAAAATATGAGAAACAAATTATGAGTTAAATTGTGAATTGAATTGAGATGTGAGATTTGAAGCATGAACATAAGGTTCATGAATTTGCTAAAACATCGAATTATTGATATTGAAATCAGTTGAATAAATGAAATAAGAAAATCGAATGAATTTGATCGATTGAACTATTGAAAGTATGAGAAAGTGAAATTATGAATTGAAATGTGAATTGAAATTGAGATATCATAATAAGAAGTGAAAATAAAATGAATTGGAAATAATGAAATAGTGTATGAGTTAATTGAATATAATTATATGAATTAATTATAATTAATTTTATTAAAAAATGTTGGTTTAAATAATTATTGAAAGTCTAATGTTGTAAAGTTTTAGATATGAAATAGAATAAATTGTTGAATTGGGATATAGAAATGAAATATATAAAATAATGATTTTGTGAAATGGTTAAGAATTAAATGCATGAATGATTTATTGTAAGTAAAATGGTAGTAAGATTAAAATGTGCATGTTTATTGTTTTTACCTTAAGTATTTGAATTATAGTAATACCACTAGGTGTATACTCAGCGTATGGTTTGTTTCCATACGCAGATTAGGTACAGAAATTTTGAAGAGTTGTATTTGAGATTACGAGCTTTCATCTCATTACATCTTCGAGCAACAATAGGGTACGTTTTAAAATTTTGGATAGAATGGCATGTACTTAGAAAAAAAAATCAAGTATATTCTAAGTTGTAGTAAGGATTAAATTATAAATTATGCGTATTTATTATTGGTCTGTTTTTATGTTCTAACATATTAGTGATTTGTCATGAATTACTTTGGCACCAAATGTAATATTCCTATATCAGGTTCCTTGAGTCGAACATGGTATAGAGGTGTTACATATTGACTCAGTATACTCTCTACCTGTTGAGCAATATGAAACTCTTCCACCAATGTTTGAGGTCTAAAGAGTTGTAAGTATTGACTTATTTCTGTTTTCAGGTTACTAACAAATATGCTAAAGGCTTATGTTTTGGATAATTATACTTGGTTTAAAAGACTTACAAACTGATCGTGATATTGCTCCACTGAGCCTTGCTATTTTAAGGTAACCAATTCCACCATCCCATCCTTGAAGATGTTTGATCTAAAATGCTCTATCAGGTTATGAGTATAACAAGTCTAGTCCAACAAGTGAAGACCCCCATGCTTCTGGGCGTAGAAGTGATGCCAATCCAAGGCTTGACCTTCCAAGTGAAGCATCACTGTATGCAATTTGTCACAGTCGGCCACTTCTTTAGCTACAAATTATTGCTCCAATTTCAACCACTAGCCTCTAAATTCAACTCCATCAAAATAAGGGCACTCTTACCTGTATGAACGCTCCTGAGGAACCCTTGATTTAAGTGGGCTTGAGATCATAGGCCCTAAGGAAGTTTGAGTAATGTCCAAAGAGTCTTTGGGTGGGAAGCCAAAATGTGGCCTTCCCAAGACCCCTTTCCCCTTAGCTTGAGCAATAACAATAGTATTCGAAGTAGTGGGGTTGCCCAAGTAATTCACAAATAAGAAATGCATCTCCATTCTAAACTCTTTTTTAAAGCCTTGCAATCGAGCCTCCATCTTAGCATCCCACTTGGAATCCAAGTGAGAGAGTTTACCTTGGACCTTCACCATTTCTTGTTAAAGGACACCCACATCCTTCTGCAGTCTCATGGTCACCCCATCCCCAGCCATAGAAAATCATTTGGCTCTGATACCTTGATATGAATAAAATAAAATAAAAAAGACAAAAAGAAAAAATAGAGAATATTTGAGAAGAAAGAGAAAGAGATATTGATGGAATTTCTTTAATAATAGTTTTCATAACCTTCCATCCAATTACAACTGTATATAAATAAGGAAACAAAATAGTCCAAAATTGGTTAAAACAAACAGTACGAACATTTGTTCAAGACACCCTGTTTTTACTAAAGTCACTGTGCACTATTTCATTAATGCTAAACGCACCGTTTGCCATATGTCAGTTTTGACCTATATCAGATTTCAAGTATGAATATGTACTTAAAATTTTTCTTTCACCTTTTCATCTTTGTTTTTAGTTTCTAATATATGTTTCTTTTTACTTATATTTCCAGTGGGTTTTTGTTAAGGTTATTGGTTTTCAGATTTGGATAATCACTGTTTTGTTCCGTTGAAATTATGGATCTCGATGTGGTTATTTTTGTTTGTTTATCTTATACTACATATTCTTCATAATTGTAGCTATCGTGATATGGTCTATTTCTTTTTATTTTTTGCTTAGTAAAATATTATTGGCGCTTGTGTTTTTTGCTTCGGTTTTAGCGTTTGGATTTAGGATTTTGAGATTTGGGATTCAATTTTTTAGATTCAGGATTTCCATAATAATTTCTTGATAAATGACCCAAATACCTTTTTCATGATAAATTACCATTTTGCCCATTTTGACTTAATGCATAATTTATTCACAATCATAGACACTTTTCATATCCAAATCTCATAGTTCACATTTATCCTTAATAATACTCATTACATGGTGAAAATTGTCTTTTTACTCTCTTCTCAATAAAAATGGAAATTTTATGATTTAGTCCCTACACTTCAAAAAATATTTCAAATTATTCTTATACTAATTAATCATTAATAACTCATATTCCTCATTTTGGTCAAATTTGTACTTTAGTCTTCAAACTATTCAAATTTTTCAATTTGATCCTTTTTGCCTCATTTCCACATCCAAAATACTTTTCATTGATTTCTATCTTCATTAAAAATTTTCCTATCATAAAATTCTTTATCTTGCTCATGTTTCAATTTTTTTTCTTGTAAATCCACTATTTTAGATCCCGAAATAATGTCATGTGCTTTATAAAAAATTTTAAGATGTTACACTGCCCATTTCCCTTCTTTCTTTCTTTTTTGCCAAAAACATTATTTTTGCTCAATTAGATCTTGACCAAACAAATATATTTAGCATCTTATCTCAATTTGGATATTTCTCAAGACATATGGTGAATGTTAGAATAACTCAAATATTCTTCTGGACTAATAAAAAGAAGCCAATGTCAAACATAATTAATTCTTGACTTAGGTTTTAAAGTGTGGATGAAGAAGGCAATTATTTAGGTATTCCTTTGCTACATAAATGAGTTAATAAAAATACTTATAAATTTTCTTGTTGATAAAATTCATAAGCGTTAAATGGATAGGATTAGACTTGTTCGTGGGTCAGGCCATCTGCCTAGGCCCGCCCGAATTATGGGATGGTTTGGACAAAAAACGAAATTCAAAAAATGGGATTGGGTTAGATTTAAGATCTGTTTTCTATTTAGGTCTAGGGTTTAGGGCCTAAACCCTAGTCAATTATTTGCATAACTAGTTAATTAAGGAAGCTGTGAAAAATTTGTTCTGCATACCTTGTGCAATCAATAGTTTCCAAGTATTTGAAACAAGTTCAATATTTGACTTGAGTTCAATCGAACATCTATTTTAAATTCGAGCTCGACTCAATAATTAAACTTAAGGTTAATATATATTAAAGGTAATAATGTACTTTAATATTATAAAAATATGAAAAGCTTGATAAGGCTTACGAGCCGTTTGAGTCAAGTATTACTAAGATCAAATTCGGCTCGATAATTACTGAATCGAGTTCAAATATTTTGAGTTGAAAACTCGAATGGCTTGTGAGTACCAATATCTCATTTACACCCCTACTATCAATAGCCCCTCCTCAACCTTTTGATAAAAAGATAAAAACAAAGTCATATTTGATTATTTTATCATTTTTTAAAAAATTAAATAAAATTTTCAGCCACTAGCATGTTGTAATCTAGTTATATTAAAATTATTGAACTTTTATTAAATTTCTAATATTTATCTAAATAAAATAATGTGAAGCTTTTAGACTCCATATTAAGGAGAGGCACACATTATATTTATTTATATATTTAATTGTATTTTTTACTACATTTTACAATATATTTATCATATCTTAACCTTGTTTGTGCAGTTTGAAATTTTTGATAAGAAAAAAAGTTGAAAAAAAAAATAATAAAAAAAATAAAAGTTAGTTTGTAGTTTCAACACTAGACAATAGTATTTTTCGCTACAGTTAATGTCTCTATACATTTTCCTTACATTTAATGTCTTAATACTTTTTCGCTACATTTAATGCATTTTCCATGCATTTAATATCTAAAACCATAACTTCTTTTTTATTTAATCTAGTGTCGAGTCACACATTAGCGACACTAATTAGAATAATATTTTTTTCACTTGTTTTGTAATGTGAGACTTTTTTTAAAAAAAAAATTTCATTGATCCATTAACGTGTGAGGTGGTACTAAAAGTTATTTTAGCTAACACTCCATTTTTATAATTAATTTGTTTCAAATTTATTTTTGTAATTAATTAACCTTTTAACATTATTTTAATAAAAAACCTTTACTATAAGATAATTTTTCATAAAATAATATATGAAAAGAGTAATTCTAAAATTTACTTTAAAAATTGCCAACTCATTGTATAAAAAAAAAAAAAATCCCGACTCACTCTCCGCTCCGTCTCACGCATCCCCGGCGGCGAAGAAGCCTCTCGCTTCGCCAGCTTCGTCTCCCTCAATTTGATACGTGCTTAATTCTTCAACTTTTAAGTTTTTATTAAAATTAGCTAACTGTTGGGTTTTGGGTTTGTATTGGATTACACTTTATATTGGGTAGTAATGAATTGCAACATGGAGGCCCATAGGATTTATGGAACAATAATAGATGGGGGCAGTAATTAGTAATGCTTTTGTTCTCTTCTTTTCTTGAATTTATCTCTCTATTTCTCCTTTCCTTTACCTCTTCTGTGTAAATCTGTAGTGTGATTTTGGCACGTATCACAATCCTTCTCTTGCCTTCTGAAATACCAGGAAATTGAATAAGGTAAATTTTTTTGAAACCCTAAATTGAGTCGTGAGATTTTCAGTTATCTTCTCTTTGCATTTGCAGCACTCTGCTATATCTCATTTTTCTGTTTTCGATCCTACTGCTAGTTATTGTCTCTCTGTTTACTTTGTTGAGTTTAAAACCCGTCGGTTTAGCTGAACTAGCAAACTGTTTTCGCCGCTATTTTTACCAAATTGAAAAAAATTGCTTAAGTTTAAAGCAACTCTTTAATATTTAGTGTAAAGTTATTTTAAAATATTGAAATTGTTGTTTAAATTTGTCGATCTATTTTGGAAATTGATCAATCTTGTCACTGTTAATAATAAAATCATTTTACTTTATGGTTCAGATGCCTCATAGAACACGTCCTATGACAGCTCTGTTAGTGTTCACTGGCCTCAATGCTGTGCTGGTCTCCACCATTACTCCTGTCTATGATTTTGTTTGCTTCCTTCCTTTCTGGGAGAGACGGGTTTGTTTCTTATTGCTCTTTTCTTTGCTTACTTTCTTGGCACTGACTTTATATATGTGACATTGTGATATTTAATTGGGTGTTTATTGTTCTATAGTAGCATTTGTTGTTACCAGAGGATTTTGGTTGGTTCCTTTGCCCTATGATGAGTTTGCTTGCTATTATTAATCTTAAAAGTTAGTTCTTGTGACTATTAGGTCAATCTTGATGAGATAGAAACAATTTAGGATTGTTCAATGTTTACTATCAATCTAAACTCATTTTCTTCATTGGTTCTTGTGTGTTATAGGACAGTAAAACTGTAATTTATTGGTTTAGTCAATTCGGGGTGGTGTTACTTGCTGGATTTTGGATTTGGTTTTGGTTTTAAGTGCATATATGTATGCCCTATACATCCAATTCTGCTGACATAACTTACTCAAAACAGTATATTTAAACTAATCTTTGAAGGGCTATACTTACTCTTTAGATAACTAGTAGTTTATTTGCCACTAGGATTAAGCTTGTTTATGGTGAGATCAAAAACGAACCAAGACAAGTACAATAGGTGCTTTCATGGTATAGAATTGCAGGTACAGAATAAAATCAGTAGTAGGATGCGTTTGAATTTAAAAATAGCTGTGGCAATTAGGTGAGTTATAGTAAGAAGTAAAAATGATTACTGAGGGCACAGATTTTCATATGAATCAAACTTTGATTTGGTTTAATATATGCATAAAACTTTGTTTTTTTTTTTTTTAATTATACACATTTTTTATTCAATTGTATGTATTTTTAAAGATAAATATAATTATTTGTATATATATATTAAATAAACGTAAAATGAGATTACATCTATGAAGCATGGACATGTTAAAAACCACTCATACTGATGCGGTACCGGTGTCCGACACGCCAGAATACGTACAGGACATGTTGTGTTGAAGGTGGCTGAATGCATGATAATGATTGTAATAATCTCTATTTGAAACCCAACCTATGCTTTTTGCGACGATTTTCAAAATTTAATCTTGTGCATGTTATTAGGATGTTGAGAGGGACATCGTAACCAGTTTTTAATTATTCCGACATCATTGACGGCAGTCGGTGGCGGCAACAGTGGCGCGCTGGTTCTAGGTTGAGAGGGAGAAAAATAGGTGATGATAATTAGGGGAAAAAAAGGAGAGAAATGAAAAAAAGAAAGGATTTTACTAACTTAAAATTATTTCTTATTATATTTGAAGTTAAGGTATAAATTAAATTTGAAAATTGAATTAATTATGAAATTTTGTAGAATAGAAATAAAATAATTTTGTTAATTATTAATTATATTAGCTAAAAATATTAATATATTTAGATGTATATTGAATATTAATATATAAAAATAAATTAAAAAGTGTTTTGTTGCCGTTGTCTTGTATTGTCTGTATCCTCAATTTATAAAAAAAAAAAGTTTGTATGTTACATTCATATTCATAGTGTTACATCGTATATAATTGTACGTTTATTTGTAATTTTAAGATTTATTTCAATTATAAATTATTAAACTTATATACGGTTCATTTTTCTGTCTTTCATTTGGTTTCTAACTATTGCTTGTGGCTTCTTTTATTTGGTTTGTTTCAGCGAGAACGGCGTCGTCTAGAACGGGAAACTTCATCAGACAAATTTCAATCGTCCTGAAGTATCTAGATTTGTACAAGTGGATGGTTGCCATTGTAAGTGTTGCCGCCACCGACTGCCATCAATCATGTCGGAATAATTAAAAAATGGTCACTATGTCCCTCTCAACAAGATTAAATTTTGAAAATCGTGCTTTCGAATAGAGATTATTACAATCATTATTATGCTTTCAGCCACCTTCAACCCAACATGTCCTATATTTATTTTGGCGTGTCGGACACCGGTACGGCACCAGTATGAGAGGCTCGCCAACATTTTCGTGCTTCATAGATGTAATCCCATTTTACGTTTATTTAATATATACAAATAATTATTTTTATCTTTAAAAATACATACAATTGAATTAAAATTTTGTGTATAATTAAAAAAAACAAAAACAAATGAAAGACAGAAAAATGATAATAATTTATAATTGAAATAAATCTTAAAACTATAAATAAATTAATAATTATTTACATAAAATTATCGATGTAACACTATGAAGCATAGGCACGTAATACACGTACAAAAAGATTTTTATATTTTTATTAATTGAGGATACAGCCAATGCAAGACAACGGTAATAAAATACTTTTTAATTTATTTTCATATATTAATATTCAATATATATATAAATATATTGACCATTTTACTTATAAAGGTTTATTTTTAATTTTATTTACAGAAATGGGTTAATTTTTTCATCATTTACCGAAAGGGTCGAAAATGACAAAAATGAGTTCACGTAGGAGCCTTTTTGGGTGAAATATTAGCAAATCGTGCCCCTGGAGGAGTGATTTTTCCATGTCAGCACAAAATGCACTGACGTGGAAGCGTTTTGATGACATGGCAAAATCGCTTCCTCAGGGCGCGATTTGCTCTGTGTTTTTCTAGGTTAGAGCTTTTTGCATGTTTAGTCCTTAGGGTTTTTTCGTTTATGGTTTTTAGGATTAGGGCTTTGTTAAAATAATTTAGGTTTAGGGTTTAAGAATTTTTAAAAAATAAATTAAGGTTTAGTGTTTTTTTAAAATTAATTAAATTAGGGTTTAGTTTTTTTAAAATAAATTTGTGTTTAGGGAAAATTATATTGACAATAAGGATTTTGTTTTTTTTTCTACAGTTGTTTCAAGAAAATTAATTTTGAGAAGGCGGTTCTGAAAAGATAATGTCAAAAACACTTTAAGTAGGATGCACTGTCACAAAAATTACTGAAAAAAACTTTCATGTGGACGCTCTTTTTCTACAGTAGTCACTGAAAAATAATTTTGAGAAGACAATTCTAAATAAATAGTATCAAAAACGCTTCAAGCAGGATGCACTGTCAGTAAAATTATTGAAAAAAGCTCTCACGTGGATGTTCTTTTTCTACAATAGTTCCTGAAAAAATAATTTTGAGAAACGGTTCTAAACAAATAGTTTCAAAAAAGCTCCCACATGGACGCTCTTTTTTTTTTACAATAGTTCCTGTTTGGCCTTAAGCTATAAATAAGTCAAATTTCATTCTTAGGTTGCATAAGTTACAGCAAGAAAAATTGGAGAGGCTAAGCAAAATATAAATTGAAGGCGAGTGAACATATTAGTGTTGTTATTTACTATGATGGTGAGGTCCGTGACACCGAGAACGACGTTGATTTTTATTGGAGAACACAACGCGACTGGTTTTTAACTAGAACATAGATTTGACAAAACTTCGTAAAAAAATTAGGTGCAAAATTTTCAGAATGACGCCAATGAGGGTTTCTTCTATTAAATATCGATTTTGTGCTTCGATTGATCCTGTGACATATGACTCATTTGATATCAAAGGTAGTCGTAGCTTGGAGGTGATGGTGTAGACTCATCTCGCTAGTGTATCACCCTATCTTGAGTTATATGTGCAATTTTCATCGCTAAATGAAGCATTTGCGACTTTAACATCTACCGCTGTTCGAGAGGAATACACAAGCCTTACTCAACACTCTGTTAGTGGGAGGCAGAACATGGAAGCGCCCATATTTGGTGGCAGTATAGAATACACAACTCCTATACGACACTCGGTTAGTGGATGAGACATACACATCGGTGGGCCAATGTTCAATGCTGAAAATACGTATTGAAGAATGACATCAACTTCTAGTGGTTGGCAATCCATATCTGATTGGGGACGTTACAAAACGTCCACAAGAAGGGATGATGTACTCCCTATAACGTCCATCAGCGAGGGGACCTCGTACGTTGCAGATGATGGTGGGTTGGATAATGAGTCCGATGTGGATCCACCTTAGGAGCCTAGCCCTGATGGTGCAGAAGTAGCATTATTTTCTAAACCGAAGCCTGTTTCATCTGAACCTGAAGACGTTAAAAGGGGTTCAAATAAAGAAAAAAATATCCGCGATTCAGGGCGTACTCACCTCCAACCCACATGTATAATGTCGATATATTGGTAAATGATATGTTAGAGTTTCCAGATCTACCACATAGAAGGTGTAACCGTACAAGTTCGTCATTGAATTATAGTGAATTGAAAGTTGGTAAGGAGTTTTCCAATAATGATAGTTTTCTTGGTGCATTGAAACAATATAGCATCAATCATTGGGTTAACTACAATGTAGTTAAATCCAAATCCGAGAAGTTTGATGCCAAGTGTGTAGTGTAAGACAATACATGTTCATGAAAAATCATGGCTTCGGTTAGAAAAAAGACAGGCTTGTGAGAGATAAAAAAGTACAAAGGTCCACATATATGTGTTGCCGGTACAATATCACTTGGTGTTTAGAGTTTTTGAATAATAATGTTATTACTTAATGTTGCATTATTTAACATATTTCGTTGACAGGTGTTTCACAAGATCATCCCAAGATGGATTCAAGTATGATAACTAGCTTAATACTACCAGTGGTGAAGGCGGATCCCAGGACTTCTGTGTCGGTCTTAATTGTCAATATTAGCAGCCAATTGAGGTACATGCCCTCTTACCATAAAGCTTGTATAGCTAAGCAGAAGGCGTTGAAAAAAATGCATAGTGGGTAGGACACTTCATATAATGAGATGTGGCAGTGATGTCATGTGCTGGAGAGGTACGTCCCAGGTTGTATAACAGACCTTGAAACGGTCCTTCTGTACTACAATGATTGATTGCTCCGTGGATGCCAAGTGTTCAAGCGTCTGTCTGAAGCTTTAAGCAATGTGGGGACACATTTATGTAATTTATACAAATTGACAATACCTTTATGTATGCTAGATATACCCATCGACTATTGTTAGTTGTGGCACAGGATGGCGATGGGAGAATCCTTCCAATTGCATTTGTAATAACACCGGGGGAGTCAGGTTATACAATTCAATCATATCCAAACCGAAATAGTTTATAATTGCTATAATGAAATTATGTTACATTATTTCTATTGCCTTATTCAAAAAGAACTTCTATTTTATTAAAAATATAAAAATAATTTACTATTAAAAAATTAAAAATAATTTTTATTTTATTAAATGAAATAATATAAAAATAGTTTGTACAAATATATTAAAAAAATCAATGTATGTGTCAGTCGAAATCAGTGCCACATGGGGGTGGTCGACGATTACGTGTTGGATTCCTCCTTGGTTCAGCTTTCAGCGGGGGTTGTGGTTGTCCAGTTGTGGGTGTTAGGAGAATGACCCACCTTTCTAGAATAAAGAATGTGAAGGTGTTTGCATCACCCACGACGGAGGTGTTTGAATCTTATAAGGCGATGGAGATTGGTAATGAGATAAACTCCTCGACGGTGCCTAATGCGATCCCTTCAGCGATAGTAGCCTATATATCGTCGGTTAATTCGAAGTCATTGAGAAAAGAGATGCACCGAGCCATGCATTCTAACATGGCATAAGACTATAAAAAGGAAACATATAAGAGTTAGGATACATATAAGGGCTAAGATACGCACCTGGTATAATCTGAAGGGGCTATGATGTTGGTATTGTCGTTGAGGCGTTGGGTTCGGTGATTATGTGGGCGTTGTTGATGGGCTCGTATCGTCATCCTTTCTCCTTGAATATAAAAGGCCTCGTCGTTCTCTTTTGATACAGATTTACCGACACCTCTGCTCTTCCGATAACAAATATAGCTTGTTATGGATCCTAAACTATGACATGTAATCTAGCGCGCACGCTAACTCTAGAATGATGATCGGTTCGCGAGTAGGTAGATGATCATACCGATTTTCCCAATTTTCGATATATTTCGAAAAGAATACCGGCTAATTTATATTTGATTGCCATAAGTCGATTTTGTGCTCTTCATCGAGCACCTCAGGTACCTTGGGAATTGGTTGTAGGAATCTAAATTACCGCAACATTCTATCCGTCTGGTGCATCTCGATAGTAGCACAGTTAACCAATGAGACCTTAACATGCCAAATGTTAGGATTTTGAAATAATTCATTCGAAATTACTATCTGAATTGCCGGATCCTCATATGGTGTCCATTGAAACTATATGAACGTGATAAAAATATTAGTTATATACATAATACTAAATACGAAACGACTATTTTATGTATATATATTATTCAATACTTGCACTTCCGACCGTTGGTCTAATATAAGCTGTATATCTTCAAAAGTGGTAAGTATTCCAACATAACTCGCCGAATGGTTCCACCTAATTAAATAAATTTTTAGCATACAATTTTATTTTAAATCTATGTAATAATTGTAAAATCAAATATAAATTTTACCTCGTTATGAATGGGAATGTATATGGGTGGTTCACTCGATGACGTAAAAATGGAAAGCGAAATCGAGCCTATGATTGTAGTAGTGATAGGCAACCTTCGATTTTGGCTTTATTTGGTGGCGTCGCCCTGCACATCTCTCGATACAATGTTGCCAACACGGCAGACCCCCAACTAAATTCGCCAGTTGCTCTATAATCAACGAATTTCAGCAGCCACCTCAGATGTATGAGGTTTCGTGACAAGTCCGGCATCAAGTAACCTCCAATCATCTCAAGGATGTATACTTGAGCATATCGTATTCTTTCTAATTCAGTCGAATCATTTCCCGGCTCTGGGAATGTGTCTCATAACCAACCCATCTTGATCCGACCTCCGTAAATATTAACCAGAATCGCAGCCAAAAGATCGTAGCATATGTCTCCCCAATCAACAGATTGAACGGACCTGGTGAGTGCGGACTCATCCATTGGCAATCCCAATTATAACTGCACGTCCTACAAAGTGATGGTACACTCTCCGTATGGAATATAGAATGTGTGCGTCTCGGGTCTCCACCTCTCTATTAACGCGCTGATGAGTTTCGGGTCCAACTTGCACCCCCAGCCTATAGTGGCCACGTGCCAAAAACCCTATTTCCTCAAGTAATTTTCTATCAACGGTGATGGAGGATTAGACATATTATGAATATAACATTGTAACACCTGATCTACAGACTGTTATAAAAAATTATAAAATAAAATAAATTAAAATTACATAAATGAAAAAAATTAAATAATATTCAAAAATTAAAATTAACCCTTACCATTTTTATTTGTTCAACGGAGATATGTTTATGATCTAGACGAATTAATTCCCTGGTCATTGCTAACACGATCAAATATTTTTGAAAGTATAAAAAAAATACTAATTTAGAAAAAATTAAAGGAAATAATTAATTAAAGAGATTTGAGAAATTTAAAGAGAAATTTGAGAGCTTTGTGAAATCTAGGGAGAAATTTGAGAGCTTTTTTGTCAAATTTTGAAGAAATATTGTATGAAAAATCTAGGAGGGGGTTTTATGGGTTTTTTTTTTTTTTTTTTTTTTTTTACCATTGGACACCCCAACGATCAAAAAAATCAAATAGTCGTTGGGAAAAAAACACGGAGCAAAACACGCCCTTGGGGGAGCGATTTTGCCACGTCAGCAAAATGTTTCCACGTCAGCGCGTTTTGTGCTGACGTGGTAAATCACTCCCCCAGGGGCGCGTTTTGTTAAAATTTTACCCAAAAAGGCTCCTACGTGGATGCGTTTTGTCATTTTCGGCCATTTCCGGTAAATAATAAAAAAATTGACCCATTTCCGTAAATAAAGTTAGAAATGGGCCTTTATAGGTAAAATAATCAAATATATTAATATTTTTAGCTGATATATTAATGATTTTAACAAAATTATTTTATTTCTATTCTACAAAATTTCATAATTAATTCAATTTTTTTCAAATTTAATTTATATCTTTAACTTCAAATATAATAAGAAATAAATTTAGGTTACTAAAATCCATTTTTTTTCATCTCTTTCTTTTTTCCTATTTTTTTCATCTATTTTTCTTCCTCTCAACCTAGAACCCCGCCACCGACTGCCGTCAATGTTGCCGCTACCAGATTGATAGGCAGAAATTAAAATTCAGGTACTTTAAAAAGTAGAGATACCACATTGAAAATTTTATTAAAAGACGAGAAAAAATTTGTCATTATCCCAATTAAATGCGACTAAGTGAATTTAACATTGCTTTCACTTTTGAGGTAAAAAATACTGTTGAAATAAAAATAATACATACTTTTGAACATTTCCCGAAACACTTTTTTAACCAAAAACAAAATTAAAATTTTTTTATTTAACCCGAAAGCACTTTTAAAAAATAAGCCTAAAAACTTATTCAACTTCATCTATAAAACATTAAAACTATTTATCATGATTCATGTTCTAATCTATGTTTTGTTTCTTCGTTTATATTTATTATTCTTGACAAACTCATATATTTTATGAATGAACAATTCATTTAATATAACAAGCCAAACTTATACACAACATAACCTAAAAATATAAAAGAAGAAAAACGGAGATGTGTTCATTTCATTTATTATCCCCACAACTTAAGAATAAAGAAAGAGTTACAGATACTGAAATTACATATTAATTAACTCTTAATAGGGTGAAGACAATTAGGAACAGAAATTGCCAGCCATGAATAAATATTTAACAAATAGGTAGGAACATAATTTTTTTAAAAACAAAAACAAGGCCCGGATCGAATATCATTGTATCTTTCTCTTCATTATCTCTACAACAACATAGCATGACAACCAGTAAGATCATAATATATATATATATATAATAATATGACATTTTCCATCAAAAAATATGGAATTTAGCAGTGACGACACCCCATCATGCATATGCAAGAAATACGTTTCCATTGGGATGGGAATATGAGGACTATACCAAAGAGAAGTGCTCCCTCTCTCTCTTACCAATTGGGACAATCACCCCTTCCTCTTTTCCATAAACCTCAAACGGTGCTCAGAGCTCTGATTCTGATCTTCACGGACACCTTTTGAGGTTGTAGCTCGGGAGAGAGACGATTTTTGCTCTGACCCTGAATGGACTCTCTGGCTTGTGGAGAGGCGACTGCTACCTGAGAGAAGCCAACTTGATCGACTATCGCTGGGCCCTAAAGAAGAGGCTGGCCTGCTGCTTGAGGCAACAGCCCTCCTGGACATGCTGCTAGGCCGGTTGGAAGAAGTTCGCACTCTTCCAGAATCATTATCCTGGAAAACCGTGAGAGATATTCAGAACAGACTTTTGAATAATAGATGAACTCTAGACCGATGATTATGAACTCGATATCAAACCTCATACTAGAAGACACGGACAGATGTATTGAATATATTCCATGAAATAGGTTCAGATCCAGATGGAAAATTAAAATTTATGGCAGTTGACGCATACCGTATCCTTTGATGGTGATGCCTTCTCTGATACCTTCTGCTTTGAATGATCACTGAGATGTCCACTGCCTGAAGCATTTTTCCGAGTAAATGCCTCAGCAGCACCCAAAACTCTATCCCGTGTTTCTCGTCCTACAGCCAAAAACGGCAAAGGCAAAGAGGGGGAAAATGTTAATATTCACTTACAACAAAAGAACTTTTTTTCTTTCGCAAAGTAACAGCCCAGAAACATGTTGAATCACCCAGCTGTAGATCAGCAAAGTTAAGTACCCAAGCCTCAAGCATGATAGTTGCAATTTAGAATCGTATCTAGAATAAGGAACTCTAGAAAACTATGAAAATCAAGATATCCAAATACACCCTTAGAGTTCTAAACATTTTAATAACACGACACAACTGTATATCCCTCTCCCTACAATCTCTCAAGAGAACAGAGCACACCTGATGGCTTCTTTGTTCTTTCAGCAGATGCTCCAGTGTTTAAAGCAGCTTTTCCACTTGATGGCTGAAAAGACATGATAAAGCAAATAAGAATAATCTGAGATAGGAGAGATGTACAGCTCAAGGTTGACACACACTGACCCGTTGTTTAGAGCTACTGGTGAGCTGAGGATACTTGAGTACAGTCCAGTCATATACATAGTCAAACTGATATCCTGTCAAAAAAACAACCTCGGGTCAAAAACTGCCAACCACCAGCCTCCAAAGAAATATTCTCAAATGATGTTTTCTCATGATATATAGGAATGTCACCTTATCATGCTTTCGGACAACTTGAAAGCAGGAAAACTAACTTCAGCTAGCAACAGAATAATCCCACAGACACATTATTGATTTTGTAATAACTGTGTTCACCAGTTTCAAATGCATTTTGACGGGAGTTGGAGTACAAAAAGCCTAACTCAATTTCAAGGTGTATGAGTTAGCTACTGATATTTGGGTACAAGTAATTATGACACAGTAACCACCAATCTGTGCAAAGTTTCTGATACATTTAAATGACTATACACATGACCAGAAGAAACTAGCACGGTAGGTCATCAGTTCCCCAGAAAGTAACCCATCTTCTAATTGCTTCCACAATAATGCACAACATGTTATATTTCGAAATGGTCATGCTTTGAATGGAAGTGGTTGTGTTAAGATGCACATAGACTAGGGTATTCAGAAGTTACAAATATTTTTGGGCATTACAAAAAGATACAAACAGCTCCTAACTTCCAGTAGTAACTGGAGATATGATGAAAGTATTTCGAACATGAAACTATAATGTTTGGTTCTTACCTTCTCGAATAAATAAGTCACGAAAAAGCTTCTTCAAGTATGAATAATCTGGCTTGTCTTCAAAGCGTAATGAACGACAATAATGGAAGTATGATATGAATTCTGATGGATATGACTTGCAAAGTACCTAAAGGAAGGATTCACATATTTTATGTGATTAGTCAAGAATGAGGGAAGCGTAGTGACAGGGTAATACCGCAGCCTTGCCTTTTTAGAATTCAATATGAATTCCATGCATTAAACTATAAAGTGACAAGTTGAAACTTATAATACCTCAGCAGGAGTTAGCATCTTCTTTTCACTGATTTTATCATACTTCTGTTTTTTTGTCCCTGCCTTAAGGCCCTGCCATGGAAGGCTGATTCCAGCAATATAAAAATTTTAAGAACATCAAAATGATAAATAATTTTCACATCAAATTTAGGATACACAAAAGAATAGTGCCTATATTGTTATAACCTTCCTCGTAAGAAATACATGAGCACATAACCAAGTGATTCCAAATCATCTCTTCTGCTTTGCTCTGCACATGAATTGAGAAACAATTAGATTGCACAATTTACATCATGTCTAACACGAATAAGCAGGCAACAACAAAATAACTAATGTGGCACTTTACCCACCAACTCCAAGGTGAGTGTTAACACTTGCATATCGAGCTGTGCCCGTAAGATTCTTGTTCTCTCTGTGAAAATAGAAAATTCAAAGTATATATCAAACAAAGAGAATAAATAGATAAACAATTGAAACTAACCCTAGATGCTAGCCAAAATGTGATCACTTTCTGGACATTTCAAAGTAGCATACAAGCAATTGAACATAAAAGAACGCAAGTAAAAGCAGCACACAACTGTTCAAGAACTTCCAATGTACCCTAGTGACCTGCCTTCTCTAGCTTGTTTAGCTAGATGCTATCGTTTTCAAGAAGAGTCACCACTCATTAGCATCTAGTTTATAAATATCTACCTTTCAGATAGAAAGCTAATAAACAAACTAGATAAATGGAACAACAGGAAACAAGACTCATTGTAAAACTATTATGGATAAGAAACAAATGGTAAATGCATACCTATATGGTATGTGTTTATGAGTTTGAAGATCCCTATACTTTTTAGCAAGGCCATAATCAATGATATACACCTGTTACAAAATTGATGCAATGGTTAGCAGCAAGTCAAGACATTTAGTAATGGCCCTCTGTATAACAAGTAAATACAGCTGTAATAAGTTTTGGGAATATACAAGTTATCAACTATTGGTACAGGCAAGAGAAATTGAAACACACTTCAATATAAAATCAGAAACTGACCTATGGCATCGACATGTATAATATTTAATAAAGCTCAAGATAAAGAAAGGCAACTTTAAAACTTTAAAGAGGACATCATGATAAAATTTTACTATCGTACAAGTTATTTCAATACCTTAAATTAACTCCTCGTTAAACCAAATAAGTGCACCATATTTAAGATGCAAAAATGCTTACGTGAAAGCTTCACAAAAGAAAATCGCACCGATGCATCCAGAATACAAGATCTTGCAGACAACTTCTCAGGTAACCATGGTATCGGATATTGAACTATTGAAGCTCACAGTGTACGCGAAAAAAGGATTAGTTTACTTTGAAAACACAATAATTTTATTTTTTAAAATCTCTTATAGTAATCTGAAGCTATTAACTGCTAAAATTATGACAGTAAAAATTTTTAAACACAATAATTTTCTCTTTGAAGGCACAACTGCATTAGATAATCTTAATTTCCACTATTCTCTATTCCACCAACCATGAAGTATGATAAAATTTCAAATGAGTGCACTCCACCATCTAACTAGAAAGAGAAAGCATTTAGCTGAAGTACCTGATTTGCTTTTCGTCCCAAACCCATCAGAAAGTTGTCAGGTTTTATATCACGGTGAAGAAATCCCCTTGAGTGCATATATTCAACTCTGTTAATCTGAAGGTAACAGAAATAGGATAACTCATCACACTTGACGCTAAATAGGCAGAAAAACAATTTCTCCAGTAAGACAGGTAAACATACTAACTGATCTGCCAGCATTAAAACTGTCTTCAAAGAGAGCTTTCTATTGCAGTAGTTGAACAAGTCCTCGAGGCTTGGCCCTAGAAGCTCAATAACCATAATATTTTGCTCCCCTTCAACTCCAAACCATTTGAGGTAGGGAATCCCAGCTTCATCAAAAACAATAAAGAAAAAGACCAATGAACTTTAGCTAATTTTTTTTTCACATCGTGTTCATTTTTTCTCACTATACTTGTTTATAATCAGCATAGGAAATGACAAAATCTTACTTCCGCCTTGAAGAAGTATGTACAACTTTGACTCATAGTGAAGCTGAGGGTGCTTGGTCTTCACAGGTTCCTAAAAATTTAGGCGAAAGATGATTAAAATCCAATGAGATTAAGGTAGGAATCTGTAGACACATTCCGAATTCACTTTTAACTTTTCAGGAAGAAAATGGTACTTTTCATTATAGAATGCATTCACTGTTGCAACATCTAAGCAACAACTCTCAGGCTAGTTACATTTCTGAAAATTTCAGCCTATGTATAGCACCTCGAGCTTTAGACAGAGATATTTGGTCAAGATAAATAAATAAATAAATGACTGACATAATGTTTACACACTTTTCAGCAATCAAAAAACTTGAAAATGCCCAAAAAAAGTCCTATTCTAAAATTCAGTACATCTTTTAATCCAAATCTATGTTTTTCATTAGCATTTTCCAACGCATCACGAGTCTACAACTCAATATTTTAGCATCCACTCGATCCAATCTAGCAACCAACTGAAAAGTTAATCATTCTGAAAAGCACGTTCTGATCCAATAAATCTCTTAAGATCACACTTACTATATGACTAGATACATAGCTAAATTAGCCCGCATTCTCATAATGTGATGATAACTTATACAAACTCATTTCCACACACAGAATATTAAAAATCCAACTGATTGCATTGGTAATGCAAATAAAAGAAGCTAGAACGGAATTGTAAAACTAATCCCTAGAAATTTCTTATATCCAGGTGATCATATATCAATATCTAAAATCAGTAAAATACTAACAAAAAATATATTTATTAAAATTCAATTCCAAAAACACAAGGCTCATACCATCTTAATAGCAACTTCTTCCCCTGTCTGTACATTGACCCCTACCAAAATAAATTTCCAGTAAATCAGATTAATTATTACTTCAATTCAAAAGGTGTAAAAAAAGTAAAAAAGAAAGGAAAAGAGAAACAGATTTACCAAGGAAAAGCTCGCCGAAAGATCCAGCTCCGATCTTCCTGCCCACTTTGAATTTTCCACCGACAACACGATCCATTATCAATTTGCTTGATTATTCAGAAAAAATTAATAAAAAAACTGAAATATTTTTTTTAGAATCTTTCATAACAAAATCTGCTCGAAATGAGAGAAATAAAAAGCGGAAATTATTGGGCCAATGAACCACATTGCTGGAAAAAAAAAGTGAACAGTTTCCGTGGGGGAAAAAATCAATAAAAAGGAATCAAAACAAGAAGATCATCAAATGAAGAGAGGAAACCAAGGCACGAGAAAGGAGAAAAGGAAGACAAGGATTTAGACAAACAAAAAGAAGAGGAAGAAGAAAGGGAATTTTCTCTGATTTTCTTTTTTTTTTTTTTAAGAAATAAAATTATTTTTTCCCCTTAACTCAAAGGAAATTTATTTTTTCTTCCTTTTTTACCTTTTTTTTTTCCTTGTGTTTTGAGTGTTTTTTTTTTTGGTACATAATTTCCCTCTGCTTTGTGCGCGGTTAGTGCTTAAGAAGGCGAGCGGCTAGAGCAAGCACGTGACCAACACGTGCATAATAGGTGATTACGTGGCATTAGAACGTATCATTTTTTTTTTTTCTTGTTTCCATTTTAATTTTTCCCGGTAACCAAGCAGGGGTAAAGGAGCTAGTTCGGCCAGAAAACTAAAAAACAGGGAAGCTAGAAAATCGAGAAAAATGAACGAAAACTCGTTTCGATGAAGAATTAGCGATGGATTATAGATCTGTTGAACCAATTCCAAGCTATGTTGGAATCTGATCCTCTCATGTGAGTGATTCACGTTATTTCAAAATTTAGATCCTTTTTTTTTCTTTTTGTTTATGAAATTATATACAGATTTATCATTTTAACTTCTGGATCATGTTCGGAAATTAATATTCCATTGTTTTTAATTACTGATAAAATAAACAAAAAAAATAGAAAATAAATCTTGTTGCATTAATTTAGTTAGAAGAATTATGTGAAGATTTATTTAGGGTTACCGGAACATATTTTATTTTCCCGGGATTAAATTTTAATCCCATAAATTTTATAATTACTTTTTCATGCAACTATGTCTGTATACCTCAATTTGCAGCGGCTAGGAAACAAGAAGGTGACAAGTGACAACTCTACTTGGGGTGTTGAAAACTAAATTCTAAGGCAGATTCATGCAAATATACACTCTCTTTTGTCAGTCTTTATCAACTAGAAAGAATAATACATATGCTGTACATGCTTTGGCATTGCCATTAATGTCCATTGATATTTTATGAAACACTTGTATGTGTGATGCCATTAAAGTTAGAAAAGGGTTAAGGGGTTTTTGTAAGGAATTAGGCACTTGTTCTTTGTAATTTCATTGCCTTTTTTTTTATCAAATGCAGTTTAGGTATGTGTGTAGAGTCCAATTCAACTATTCTTTCAATCCTTAAAATGTTTAAATTTATAATGTTTATCAGGCTTTATGGTTTCATCGTTGTTTCCTTTCCCTTCATTTGATGCGGCATTTGATAACTTTTGACGGTACTTGGTGCCGTTCTGAGCAGAAAACCAGCTAGGGTAATGAAATCAATATCTTTTTGGACAATGAATTATGTCTCCTGGATTCTTGATCAACCATTCAAGACATGGAGTTTGAGGATTTCGTAGAACAAGCAATGTCTTCAGCAGTTTACTTTTTATGGTTGATGAAGGTAATTGTAACAAAATTGCTTAAATTATATGGAGATTGAACTGTAAGTGAAGCTGAAATTTGGAAATTTGAAGACCATATATCACATAAGACATCTTCAGAAAGATCTTTCCTTTGGGATTTTTCAGACCTCAGAATCTTTTAATGAACATATACATCCGAATTAGTTCATCTTTGTTAAATATTAACTATTTCATAACGTATCTCCATGACTATTTTATGTGGCTTTCGTTAAATTATATGCTCAAATTGGATTGAGGTACTGAAAAGTAGTCTCTAATTGCACTTTTTCTAATGTTTGGGGAGTATTTTATTGACAAGAAGGTGACAAATAATGTTATGGTGATTGTAACTTCCAAGGATCCATCGTCATGTTTTCAAGCTTTTGTGGAGATCAGGATACCCTGAGGATAAGGTAAGTTGTTATACATTTAAGAAATGTCTGACCATCCCTTCTCTGCCTAGGTCCTAGAAAGAAACTTGTATCTGAAAAAACTGCGGGCAAACTATTTTACCCGGATTTAGGGGCAAGTATACAATACGGGTATACTCAATGTTTAGTATTTTTCGTTTCATATATTTAGAGAATCACGTCTCTATACTCATGCTCATATAGTTTCAAATACAGACATTGGAATGAAGAGTTTGAGTAACATAGGAAGCAACCGCTGGCAAAACTGGAGTTTGCTGATTAGGTATGGAAGCTTTCAGCTTTCTATCAACATATGTGTTGTTTTTGGGTCTACTTATGCTCCCATTCTCTATACCTTTAGCACACATGAAATTTAGTCACTTTACTTTTAATACCAAGAATCCAGTTATTCGATTCTTTTGATTTAATAATTGTAGTGGCCAATATTACATGTGTGAAAGGCTGGATAAACAAATAAAAAATATTAAATTTGGGGTTGTGAGGTTTTTTATTCTAAATCTAGGGTTGTAAGGCTTTTAGCATTGTTTCAGAGAAGCATGATGCAAGTTAATATTTTTGTTGCGAACAATTATTTTTTGTAACATAATCCAATTTAACAGAATGTATTATTGATTAGACTTCAGTTATTATAATGAGAAGGACTAGATTTTATTTATATGAAGAGTATAAAGATTGGGAGCATAATTAGACCTTATTTTTTTCCAGGTCCAGAACATATGAGTTGGGAGTTTATAGTCCCAGTCCTTTTAAATAGAAACGTTATCTTCCCATTCCTTTTAATGGCCTACCAAATTGAAGCCATGGAATATTAGCCAGTTCTTTAGAAATAATATGATTGCTTTCGTTGTCGAGTGGAGCCCCTCCTCTCATTCACCATTCCTCACTGTAATATAATGCAGTAAATGTAATAGCATGTAGTAACAAATGTTGTCGAGTGGGCTTCTCTTTGCTTGAGATTAGCTCAAGTAATCGATGTTGGAAGTTTTTTTTAATGAAAACTGACATTCTTGTTTCAGAGAGCAATTGTTTATAAATTCTTAATAAAATCAAGGAAGGACGATTCCATGGGTTGATTTCTTTTCCATGAAATCTTGAATTCGAGGACCCAAGGCCACTCATTGGTGTTATCCAAATTGCAAGTCCCCATCAAAGCCAATGATGAAATTTGGGGAAAAAATATTCAAGAAAATAAAAAAGAAAAATCGGAGCCATAGTTTTGATTCGGATAATATATATTTTATTTTCATGTAATTTGAAAGATATAATTATTCAAACTAGATTAAGACGGTTTTTAATAAATCATTGAAAATTTTTCAAAAAAAAAAAATCTATATGTATTTGATAATCATAACAAAAGTATTAGATAGTCATAATAAATTTTTACTATATGGTTATTTATCAGGGTATTTTATTAAAAAGGGTCCATTTTTAACATTATTTACAGAAATGAGCTATTTAAAAGATTATTTATTGGAATGGGCTAAAAAACCCAAAACGTGTTAACGTGGAAGCGTTTTAAGGGAAAAACGTAAAAAAGTACCTTATCAAGGGTGCGCTTTTGCCATGTCAGCAAAAAGCGCGTTAACATGGGCGTGCTTTAGCCCGTGTTTTTTCTAGGATTTGGGGGTTATTTTTATATTATGGCTTAGGGTTTATGGGTTTAAGGTTAGGGTTTTTAAAAAATAAATTAGGGTTTATGGTTTTTTAAAATGAATTAGGGTTTAGGATTTTACAATTTTTTTAATTGGTAATTATTGTTCTAGAATAAATAAATTTGGGGTTTAAGGTTATGAAAAATAAATTTGACATGATGTGTTTTGAAAAATTTATTTTGACATGGATTTTTTTTTGTACAGTCAGTAAATATACAGAAAAAGTTTCCAGCTGGATTTTTTTTTTTACAGTTGATTTTTAAAAAATAATTTTGAGAAGATGATTCTGAAAAAATATCCCAGGATTCACGGGAAATGTGATAGTTGGGGTTGAAAAACGTTTCAAGCAGGATGTACTGACAGTAAAAATACTAAAAAAAACTCCCAACTAGACGCTCTTTTTAGTAGTGCTAGTGATAGTGCATCCCACTATCCCTTAGGCTATAAATGAGTCAAATTTCATTCTCTTGTTGCATAAGTTACAACAAGAGAAATTGAAGAAGTTCAGAAGAATAGAAAGTGAAGAAGTCGAGAAGGTATAAGTTGATTTATCGTATTAATATTTATACGAATAATTATATTTTTGCATAATATTTTTTGTTTTGAATTTCTTTCGACAGATAATTTAGTTGAAAATTAGTGAAACTATTAATGCTGTTATTTACTACGACGGTGAGGTCCGTGACACGTAGAACAACGTTTTTTTATCGGAGAACACAGTGCGACTGGTTTTTAACCAGAACACAGAATTGACAGAACTTCGTAAAAGAATTAGGCACAAAATCTTCGGAACGATGCCAATGAGAGTTTTGTTTACTAAGTATCGATCTTGTACTTCGATTGATCCCGTGACATATGACTTATTTGATATCAAAGGTGCTCATGGCTTGGAAGCGATGGTGCAGACTCATCTCACTGGTGGATTACCCTATTTTGAGTTATATATGGAATTTTCATCGCCAAATGAAGCACTTGTGACTTTAACATCTACTGCTATTCGAGAGGAATACATGACCCCTACCCGACACTCTATTAGTGGGAGGCAGAACATGGAAGCGTCTGTTTTTTGTTGCAGTATGGAATACACAACCCCTGCACGACATTCCGTTAATGGATGAGACATGCACCTTGATGGGTTGATGTTTAATGCTGGAAATACGTATTGGGGAATGGCATCAACTTCTAGTGGTTGACAATCTACATCTAATTGGGGACGTTATGAAATGTCCACGAGAAGGGATGATGTATTCCCTACGACATCCACCGACAAAGAAACCTCATACGTTACAAGTGTTGGTGGGTCGGATGATGAGTTCGATGTGGATCCACCCCGAGCTGGTCCCAACGGTGTAAAAGTTGTATTATTTTCTAAATTGGAACCTGTTCCAATCGAACCTGAAGATGGTGAAGGGGGTTTAAATTAAGAAGAAGAAGATCTGCGATTCACGGCGTATTCACCTATAGTCCAAATGCATAATGTTAATCCATCGGTAGATGATGCGTTAAAGTTTCCAAATTTACCAAACAGGAGGCGTGACCACACAAGTTCATCGTTAGATTTGGGTGAATTGGAAGTTGGTAAAGAGTTTTCCAAAAAGGATGATTTTCTCGATGTATTGAAGTAATGTAGCATCATAAACGAGGTTAACTACCACGTGGTTAAATCCAAATCCGAAAAGTTCGAGGCCAAGTGTGCAGTGCATAATGCGTGACAGTATATGTTCATGAAAAATCATGGCTTCAGTTAAGAAGAGGATAGAGTTGTGGGAGATAAAGAAGTTTCAAAGGTCTACGTACGTGTATTGCCGGTACAGTATCACTGGGTGTTTAGGATTTTTTAATATTACTATTATTATTTAATATTGCATTATTTAACGTATTCATGTGTTGACAGGTGTTTCACAATATCATCCCAAGATGGATTCAGATATGATAGCAAGTTTAATATTACCGGTGGTGAAGGTGGATCCCAAGACTGTTGTATCAGTTTTAATTGTCAATATTCGTAGCCAATTCAAGTACATGCCTTCTTACCGTAAGGCCTAGACAGCTAAACAAAAGGCATTGGATAAAATGCACAGTGAGTGAGACGCTTCATACAATGAGGTGTGGTAGTGGTGTCAGGTGTTGGAAGGTACGTCTCAAGTTGTGTAACAGACCTTGAAACAGTTGCTCTATGGATGCCAATTGTTCAAACGTCTGTTATGGAGCTTTAAGCAATGCCAAGATGCATTTGTGTACTGCAAGCCATTGGTACAAATTGACGGTACATTTATGTATGGTAGATATACTCATCAGCTATTGCTAGTTGTGGCATAGGATGGTGATGGAAGGATCCTTCCAATTACGTTTGCAATAACACCGGGAAAGTCAGGTGACAACTAGGATCTCTTTCTTTCTAGGTTAAGGAGGCATGTATGTCCCCAACCTGATATCTGCATTATATCAGATCGGGGCGCTAGAATACTAGCCTCAATTGAGCGACAGGGAAGCCTATGGGATCGCACACACCATCGATAATATCTAAGTCACATTGCGTCCAACTACTACGAGTAATATCAGTCTACCATTGAACGATGATAAGTGACCAACATGGGTATTTAATCGCCACCAATATTATTTGGTTTGTAATATTCAATTTGTTCTGAATGGAAGAGTGGTATGTAATTATCGCTATCCACTTATATTGACAGGGTACGAGATCAATAAGGATCATTTTTATGAGATGTTTACGATTTTGCGGTCAATTAATAATCAAGGCACAAACTACCTCTATAACATACCTTTCGATTAGTGGACACAATCATACGACGGCGGCCTTCGATATGGTCATATGACCTCAAACTTGGTTAAATGCATTAATTATGTTCTAAAAGGAATGTGTTATTTACTGATAACCTCAATTCTGTGGGAGACATACTTCTGTTTAGCGGTAATTTTTCCAAAGCGAGCAATGAGATATAAAGGCCAAATGCAGAGAAGTTATGTATGGTGCCGAAAGGTAGTACAGGAAATTAATAAAGCCAATGCGCGAACCAAATCCATGCGCACAGTGTGTAACGATCGCGACAACCTATGATTTCGTGTGACAGAGTTCGACAGATCGAACTAAGGTATTACCGACGGACAATATCGTGTACACCTGAGAAATAGGACTTGCGACTGTGGGAGGTTTGATGCACTTCGTTATCCATGTGCTTATGTAATTTCAATCTGTCAAAATCTTCGTTTGGATCTCATGATTTATGTCAACGAAGTATACAAATTAGAATACATGTACAACGTGTGAAGACACGTATTCCCACCAGTCTCAGATGAAAGTAAGTGGCCATCTGTATCACTTGCTTTGTTTAATTTATTATCTAATAGAATTGCATCGCAAATCAAAATATTGACTGTACTCGACTAGAATACGTGATAATATGGATATCCGGGAAAGAACGAACTAACAGACGTTGTATGAGTGGTGTAGGAACTCAGGTCATACAATTCGAACATGTCCAAATCAAAATAGTTCTTAATTTATTAAATGAAACTATGAAAAAAAATAATTTGTATTGTCTTATTCAAAATAACTTATATTTTATTAAATGACACAATATAAAAATAATTTGTACAAAAATATTCAAAACAACTTCTGTTTTATTAAATGAAACAATATAAAAACAGTTTGTACAAATATATTAAAAAAATCAATGCATGTGTCGATCGAAATCAGTGCCACATGGGGGTGGTTGATGGTTATGCTCTGGATTCCTTCTTAGTTCAGCTTTCGACCAGGCTTGTGGTTGTTCGGGATCAGCTTTTGGTTCTGCGTGTTGGGAGGATAACCTACCTTGATAGAGCAAAGATTGTGAAAGTGTTTGCATCACCCACGACAAAAGTGTTTGAATCCTACAAGATGATGGGGATTGGAAATAAAATGAGCTCCCCGAAAGTGCCTTGTGCGGTCCCTCATGCGACGATGTCCTATATATCGTCAATTGAGTCAGAGTTATTGGGAAAAGAGATGCACTAAGCCATTCATTCCAACCTTGCATAGAATTGGGAAAAAGAAACATATAAGGGTTAGAATATGCACTTGGCATTATTTGAAGGGCTGTGGTGTGGGCATCATCACTTGCTCCGTTGGGCCAGTGATTGTGTGGGAGTTGTTGACGGGCCCGACCCTTCAATCATAGTCCTTGGATTTAAAAGGCCTGTAACAACCCGATTTTAGCTTAAATTGGAACAGTGGTTTTGAAACCATAAATTCGAGGTCAAAAAATTATTTTAATATTATTTTATGTGTTTACAGCATGATAGCATGTATGTGTGAAAGTTTCATGATTTAATTTTATCGTTTAATAGCTCAATTTGAGAAAAAGGACTAAATCGCGCAAAATGTAAAAGTTGCATGCTATAAGTTAAAAGTGTCTATTTGCTATGGTTTATTAAACCAAAGGTCCTTATAATGTTATTATGCCATTGATAAGGTTAATGGACATTAATGGCCTTATATTTGATGATTAAATGGTTTAATAACCAATGGTAAAATGGTAAACTAATGTATTAAGTATAATAAAACAAAACAAAAGCCATATTATCTTCATTTTCTCTTCATCTTAACCGAATAAAAAAATAAAATAGAGATTTGGAAACCATTAGGGTTCTGCATACATTGATCTTAATTAAGGTATGTTCTTTGCTTGGTTTTTGATAATTTTTACATTTTTGTGATCGTTACTTCGTGTTCTAGCTAGCCCATGCTTTAATTTTTGAAAGTGTTGATGATTTTGTGAGATTCCATTGATGAATGCTTGAGCTTTTGAATATTTGATGATGAAAAATGAATATTTGTTGATAGTTACACAAGTTTTGTTAAGTGATTTTGAGTAAAAATGCCTATTAGGGATTAATTTGTGAAATTTGTAAATTAAGGGGTTGAAATGTGAAATAAATGAAACATATGAGCTGCTAGGGGCACTACAGTAATTCGTCCAAGCATGGGTCTTGTTGAATTGTATGAATTTTGTGTAATTGTGAAATAGGAACTAAATTGTAAAAATGTAAAACTTTAGGGGCTAAATTGTAAAAATTCCCAAATATGTGTTTGTGGACTAAATGAGTTAATTTTGAATGTATATAGATCAAGAATGAAAGAAATCAGATTTAGATCGGGAAAAATCAAAGATTATTGAATAGTAGATCCAGCCCCTCTATTTCGACTATGAGGTAAGTTCATATGCAAATAAATGTCTTTAAATTGAATTATATATGTTTAATTATCATTAAACTGCTATGAATGTTGAATGAGCAAATACGAACAAGAATCGACGAAGTTATGATTTTCGAAAGTCCCGTACGAACCCTAGGAATAGTATAGGATACGAATGCCATGACATTAGGATTAACAAGATGTAATTACATGTAAGACCATGTCTGGGACATTGGCATTATAATGTGATTATGTGTAAGACCAAGTCTGGGACATTGACATCTTTATATGATTTTGTGTAAGATCATGTCTGGGACATTAGCATTGATATGTGATAACATGTAAGACAATATCTGGGATATGGCATTGTACGAGCTATATGTGATTTTTGAGTATCCTTAACGATTCCGATAGGTTCAACGGGTAAAGTCAAGTCGAGAAAGAATATGTGAATGAGTTAAGTGACTCAGGTACGTACGAGATTTATACGAGTATTGAAAAGGGAAGTATTTGATGAATTCATTTACGATATTGAATATGTATACATTGGGAAAGGTTTGTAAGCTTATATGTGCTTACTTATAATTTACCTATTGATGGAAATGATGTTTACTCATATGGTAATTTTATTTGTATATGGCTTATTAAGCTTTTAAAGCTTACTTTGTGTGTTCTTTCCCTGTTTTATAGATTATCGAAGCTAGCTCGGATATCGGGGATCATCAGGAACCGTCATCACACTATCGACTACTTGTTGATATTTTTGGATGCTTTGTAAATATGGTATATGGCATGTATAGACTAGTAAGTTGATGATAAGTTTTGAGTTATGATATTAGCCATGAAATTTGACTTGTAAATGTTGGTATGTATTTGGCCATATAAGTTGGCTTAATTCATAAGTTTGATAAGTGATATATGATGCATATAATGTCTTATGTTTTGGCAAGTTTAGTATGGATTCATGTGTTTGCTAGATGGTTAATTGATTTGGCTAATTATCAATGATATGTCATGGTTGAGAAATAGCATGTAGTGAATTGGTTTTAAGATGTTGAATTGATATGTTTTGAGACATGAAATATTTAATAAAATGGTGAGAAAATGCATATAGAAGTTAAAGTTATGGCATATTGTTTTGGCATGATTTTGGTGTCACATGTTTGAGCACACGGGTGTGTCACTCTACTATATGACTCCTAAATCTTAGTTAAACAAGTCAGTAAGTTACACAGCTTAGACACATGGGCGTATCTACTGGCCGTGTGTGGCACACGGGCTGGCACATCGGCGTGTGGCCAAGTCAGTATACTCTTCAGTTTTCACACGGTCATGGCACACAGGCGTTTCTCCAGCCGTGTGATGCAAGTCAGTATGTATGCCTTATTTCCACACGGCCTGTGACACAGACGTGTCTGGTGGCCGTGTGAGGTATATGGCCTGTTCACACGGGCGTGTGAACCCTGTATGTATGAAAAAAAATTTAGTTTCCCAAAGTTTTCAAATGTTATCGGCTTAGTCCCTAACCTCTTCCAAGCATGTTTTAAGGTCTCGTAGAGCCTTATAAAGGATAATGTGGATGTGTTGAATGGATTTTGATTATAAATGCATAAATGTATGTGTTATGTATGTGAATGATGTTTATTGATCAGTAATGTCTTGTAGCTCTATTCTGGCGACGAATACGGGTTAGGGGTGTTACAGGGCCCCATCATTCCCTTTCAATACGGAATTGCCGAAGCTTCTGCTCTTCCAAGAGCAAATATGGTTTGTCATGGATCCTAAATCATGGCATGTAATTTGGCTCGCACGTTAACTCTGAAACGATAATCGGTTCGCGAGTAGGTATATTTTCATACCGATTTTCCCACATTTCGATATATTCTGAGGGGAAGACCAGCCAATACGTATTCGATCGCCGTAAGTCAATTTTGTGCTCTTCATCGAACACATTAGGTGCCACGGGAATCGATTGTCAAAATTTGAATTGCCGCAACACTCTATCTGTCTGGTGCATTTCGATAATAGCGTAGTTAACCAATGGGACCCTAACATACCAGATGTTCGAATCTATAAGAATTCATCTGAAATTACTGTCGAATTGACGGGTTCTAGTATGGTGTCCACTGAAACTATATGAACGTGATAAAAATATTAGTTATATATATAATACTAAATACTAAATACAAAATCAACTATGTTATGTATACATAGTTCAAAATGAAATATATACTTACATTCGCTTCGGACCGTTGGTCTAATAGAAGCCATATATCTTTAAGAGCTGTAAGTATTCCCCCGTAACTCATCAAATGGTTCCACCTATTTAAATAAAATTTTAGCATAAAATTATATTTTAAATTTATGTAATAATTGTAAAATCTAATATAAATTTTACTTCGTTAATAATGGGAATGTATATAGGTTATTCATTCGATGATGTAAAAATGAAAAGCGAAACTGAGCCCATGATTGTAGCTGTGAGAGACAACCTCTAATTTTAATTTTATTTGGTTGCGTCGCCTAACACATCTCTCAGTACAATGCCGACAACATGGAAGACCCCCAATTGAGTTTGCCAGCTGCTTTAAAATTAACGAGTTTCAATAGCCACCTCAAATGTACGAGGTTTTGTGACTTGTCTGGCATCAGATAACCTCCGAGGATCTCAAAGATGTATGCTTGAGCATATCGTATTCTTTCTACTTCAGTCGGATCATCACTCGACTCCAGAAATGTATCTCGTAACCAATCCATCTCGATCCGACCTCCGTAAGTATTATCTAGAATTGCACCCAAAAGATCATAGCATATAGCTCCCCAATCAGTAGATTGAGCGAACCCGATAAGTACAGACCCATCCACTAGTAACCTCAATTGTAACTGTACGTCCTCCAAAGTGATTGTACACTCCCCGCATAGAAGATGAAACGTGTGTGTCTCAGGTCTCCACCTCTCTACAAACGCACTAATGTGTTTCGGGTCCAACTTGCACCACCAGCCTATATTGGTCATATGCCAAAAACCCACTTCCCTTAAGTAATTTTCTATCAACGGTGATGGAAGATCAGACATATTACTAATATAACCTTGTAACACCCAATCTACCAACTGTTATAAAAAATATTAATTAAATTACATAAATGAAAAAATTTAAATAATATTAAAAAATTAAAATTAACCCTTACCATTTTTATTTGGTCGACAGAGATATGTTTATCATCAAGACGAATTAATTGTTGGGCCACTGCTAACACGATCAAATTTCTTAGAAATTATAAAAAAATAATACTAATTTAGACAAAAATAAAAAACCTAGAGAGCTTTTAGAGCTTTTTTGAGAAAAATAGAGAGAAATTTGGAAGAAATGTAATTTGCAGGAAATTTTGTGTGAAAAAATAAGTGAGGGTTTATAATTTTTTTCATGAACGTTGGCCCTAACGGTCAAATTTTTAAAATGACCGTTTGGGCAAAAATACGAGCTAAAATGCACCTACGTAAGCGCGCTTTTGCCATGTCAAAAGTGCTTCCATGTCAGCGTGCTTTTGCTGACATGGCAAAAACGCTCCCACGAGAAGGCGCTTTTCTGAAATTTCCCCTTAAAACACTTCTACGTAGGCGCATTTTGCGTTTTTTGGACCATTTTAGTAAATAATATTTTAAGTAGCTCATTTTCGTAAATAATATTAGAAATGGGCCTTTTTTAGTAAAATACCCTATTTATCAATCACTTAATGTTAAAAACAATTAAATTCATTTTCTAAATTAACATCAATTGTTATATTAATAAATTAAAAATCGAAACTTATTTATTTTCCAATGCAGTATTCCTCAATTTCAATGATCTCATTTCATGAATCACAAAGTTATATTCCTAATTGGCCTACAACTAATGGCTGGGTGTGTTTGAATTCCGATGGTTTGATTAGGATTGACAAGGGATTTGCCACTGATGGAGGTTGTGTGAGAAATCATAATGGTGAATGGATTATTGGGTTTGCTAGATATTTAGGTAATTGTACAGTGTTGGAGGCAGAGCTTTGGGGGATCTTGGATGGGTTAATCCTTATTTTGGATAGACGCTTCGAGAAGATCTTAATCAAAACAGGTAGTCTTGAAGCTCTTAATGCAATTATGGAATATATTTCGGGGAACTCTAATTTTGCCATAGTCAGGAGAATTCATTAGACTTTGAAAAGAGTGAAGCAGTGAGAAATTCAACATATTCCCAGAGAAGATAACTTAATTTCTGATAGTTTAGCCAAGACAGTTCGTACTAGTATCACGGGGCTAGATCACTTTAGCCCGTAACACTAAGAGATTAGGCTTAAGACTGTTTTAGGATTCTCCTTTGAGGGTCTAGTTTATTTACTTTGTATATTCCTTTCTTTCTTTCACCAAAAAAAATTAAAAATAAAATTATGGAGTAAGTAATTTTTTAAAAAAAAACATATTATTATCAAATAACATAATTATTTGGGTTAGTATTTGGTGTAACTTTAAAATTTGTATTTTCTAGAAAAATTTAATATTTTACTATACTCTTTATAGGACACTTGTCAATTCACTAACTCAGCTTGTAGAGTCTAAAAACTCCACTACCAATGTATCAAATATAATTATTAATTGTTTTGTGTATTTGATTTTTATAAACATAACAACTAGTTTTATAGTGTAAATTCAACGCTTAAAAAATTCTATATTAAAAATTTTGCACACACTTTATCAAAAATCTAAATTATTTTATATAATATAAAACAAATATTTTAATTTCTAAATTATAAGAATTTTTTAAAATTAGAACACCATTTTTAAATTTAAAAAATAGATTAATTAAATTGATATAATTTAATTTGGATTTATAAGTAAAATAATTATTTTGTTCATGGTAAATAAAAAAAAAATTCTATAAAAAATAGAAGATGTTGTTAAGTATTTTTTTAATACTTTAATATATTATAAGGACGCACTAAAATATTGTAAACCTATTTTTAAAGTGTTTTTTAATTTTAAATTTCGACATTTTATTTTCAAAAATCAAAGTATTACATATTAATTGTAAATTTGTAATAGTTAATAGGAGATTGAACCAACTTCCAGCCCACGATTTATTGGGAAAAGTTGAAAATGGAAATGTCGGGTCCAGTTATTGGGAGTAAATGCAACATGGACAGTGGGCTTCCCGGGTCAAACAGCACCCGAATCCAACCCGATAGCCAAGACAGATTCCTTATCCTTAAGCTATATCACGAAATCCAATTGAAAATCTGTGACATAATGTACAAGCGTTGAGCACCATCAAACCACTCGGCCACCCAATTTGAACACCCCAAATTTTCAGCTTTATCACCTTTTTCCTTTCACTTTTACAGGTACACTCACTTCCTTCCTTCAGCCTTTTTCTTTTTTATATAGCAAAATGATCTTCCTTGAACATTAAACACCAGACTATAAAAAAAAAAGCCTTTAATTTATCAATGACAGTACTGTTTTCAACTGAGTTGATTCCTCATGGCCTACCCTTTCATCCACAACAACTAAAACCAGTTTCAAATTCATCTTCACATCACACTTCTTTGGTGAGTTGCTTGAGCCATGAGGGTACTAAAGACAGTATTAGGAGGTCTAGGAACAATCAAAAGGTCAGGGTTTCAGCTGAAACAAGACCAACCCATCTCTCATATTTTGATTTTAAAGAATCCCATTTGATGAAATTGCTCAATAGGTCCTGCAAGTCAGGCAAGTATCATGAAGCATTTTACTTTCTGGAATGCATGGTTGGGAAAGGTTACAAGCCTGATGTTGTTCTTTGTACAAAGATGATTAAAGGGTTTTTCAATGGAAGGAATGTTGAGAAAGCTATTAGGGTGATGGAGATCTTGGAAAAATATGGGGAACCTGATGTTTTTGCTTATAATGCATTGATCAGTGGGTTTTGTAAGATGAACCGTCTCGATTTTGCTAACAAAGTGCTTGATAGAATGAGAAGTAGAGGGTTTTCACCTGATGTTGTTACATACAATATCATGATTGGTAGTTTATGTAGTAGAGGGAAACTTGATTCAGCTTATAAGGTTTTGAACCAGTTGTTGAAAGATAATTGTAAGCCTTCTGTTATCACTTATACAATTCTGATTGAGGCAACTATTCTTCAAGGCGGTATCAATGAAGCTATGAAACTTTTGGATGAAATGTTAGCCAATGGACTTCGACCTGATATGTTCACTTACAATGCAATTATAAGAGGAATGTGCAAAGATGGTATGGTAGGCAGAGCTTTTGAGTTTGTTAGGGGCTTAAATGCTAGGGGTTGTCAGCCAGATGTTATTTCTTACAACATTTTGTTAAGAGCACTTTTGAACCAGGGGAAGTGGGTTGAAGGTGAGAAACTAGTGACAGAAATGGTTTCTAGAGGTTGTGAACCAAATGTTGTTACTTACAGCATTTTGATCAGTTGTCTTTGTCGCGAAGGGAAGGTCGAGGAAGCAGTAAATGTATTGAAGATGATGAAAGAAAGGGGTTTGACCCCTGATGCTTACAGTTATGATCCATTGATTTCTGCATTCTGCAAAGAAAGGAGATTAGATTTGGCAATTGAGTTTCTAGATTATATGATCTCCGATGGTTGCTTACCAGATATTGTAAACTACAACACAATCTTATCTACCCTTTGTAAGAATGGAAAAGCTGATCAGGCTTTGGAAATCTTTGAGAAGCTAAGTGAAGTAGGATGTCCTCCAAATGTGAGTTCTTACAACACAATGTTCACTGCACTGTGGAGCACAGGGGATAAATTCAACGCCTTGGAAATGATATTGGAGATGCTAAATAAAAGAATAGGTCCTGATGAGATTACTTACAATTCACTCATCTCATGTTTGTGCAGAGATGGGATGGTAGATGAAGCTATTGAGTTGCTGATAGACATGGGAAGAAGTAAGATTCAACCAACGGTTATCAGTTACAATATCGTTCTTCTCGGTTTATGCAAAGTACATCGAATCGACGATGCCATTGAAGTGTTGGCGGCAATGGTAGAGAAGGGATGTCAGCCGAACGAAACAACTTACGTATTGTTGACCGAAGGGATTGGTTTTGCCGGATGGCGTTCTCAAGCTATGGAGTTGGCCAATGCTCTCTTCAGAATGAAAGCTATTTCTGAAGATTCATTCAAACGTTTGACCAAAACTTTTCCTTTGCTTGATGTTTACAAGGAGTTTGCTCTTTCTGATTCTGATAAGTAAACCCCTTTAACCTTGTCATACTTATTTCATGGAAGCTTATTTATTATATCATTATTTTCCTGTTAGAAATGTGTTTTACTGAACCTTTGCAAGAACACCAGGAGAAAAGATCACTTTTAGCAAAGAGTATTTTAACTAAATATGAACAGCCTAGGTTATTAGAGAGAGGCTTCTCTGTGGTGGGTAGTAAGCTATCGACTCTTTTTGGTACAAGTGAGACTCCAGCATGAAAATAAGAGAAGAGATTGCAAATACTGGGACCGAACCAATAGGCAAAGCCCGAGTACAATAAGCTACAAACCTATCTGCAGCACAATGGTATAGAACAATATCAAGTAGAAAATCTATCAAAGTATTATAGTAGTTAATAACCAGCAAACTAACTAAACTGTTTATTTATGTTCAACTTCAAGTAGAAAACTAAGTAAAAAAAGATGAAGCAAAAGCTCAAAAGCCAGTAAAGAGAAATTATTGTAATTGTACTAATTCATTGGTGTAAATAGCCTACCACATTAACCACGAGCTAAAAAGAGATTACTGAGCTTTAAGCTGCTAAATAAAAATAAGTTTAAACAGAAGTGCATTGGAAAAGCTCTCACCTCAAAATATTGGCTATCAAGTTCACAAAGTCTTTAACCCTACACTGCCCTTTCTCTGAAAACCCTCCATGCCATCAGATTTTGATACAACTTGGTAGCTTCTTGTTTCATTCCAGCATCAGCTATACCTTTGATTATCGTCAAATAAGTTGTCTCTTCTGGTTTATTCTGACTTAAGACCATCATTTCTAGAACTTGTATTGCCAAATCTATCTTCCCATTTTTACATAGCCTATGGATCACCATTTTATAACCACTATTTCCAACTGCGTGTTTCCTCTCCACCATCACCTTTAGTATCTCTACTGCTCCTTCAACTTGATCTGCGCGGCAAAATCCTCGTACTAAACATCGATGAGTTATGTCATCGGGATTGATCCCATCTCCTAACATCTGATCATATAATCCCATTGCTTTCTCAATATCACCATTTCTAGCCAAGCCATCTATCAGAGTGTTATAAGTTACCAAACCAGGGGAGCAGCTGCTCCTACTTAAAAATTGAAATAACTGAAGAGCCTCCTCTACCATTCCTTCTTTCGAAAGAGCTCCAAGAAGAATATTATAAGTAACAATGTTCGGAGAGCAATTTTGAGACAACATTTGATTAAACAAGTTGATGGCTCGATCCAAAAGTCCATATTTACACAAACCATTGATCAATATATTGCAAGTAAACACAGTTGGAGGATGAGAAGTTTCCTTCATGATAGCAAGTATCTCATCGACTTCGTCCCAACTCCCATGATTACAAAGAGAATGGATAAGGGTATTATATGTTATAACATTAGGCTCCATGCCTTGAGATAAAATATTATATATGACCAAAGCAGCATCCTCGTATTTCCCCTGCTTACAATTAAGACTAACCAGAGAATTGTAGGTAACAATGTCCGGATAACAGCCTTCAATGGCCATATCATGTAATACTTCCATTGCCTGCAAAGTTCCACAGTGCTTGCAGACTAGCTCAACGAGAATGGTATATGTGATTAGGTATGGCGGGCATCCCTTTCTCAGTTGATTCTTCCAGAACCCAACAGCCTGATTAAAATTCCCTTTGTCGAACATGCAGCGGATTATCGTATTGTATGTTGTCACATCCGGAGGGCAACCACTCAAGCTCATGTCTTCTAGAAGGTCAATAGCAGATCTTATCCATCCTCTCTTACAAAGATCGCGAACCATCATGTTATATGTAATATTGTCAGGAACCCCACCAGACATTATCATAACTTGAAGAATTTTGGCAGCTTTATCAAGTTCATCCACTTTTAGAAATCCCCTTATTAAGTTTATGCAAGAAGGGAAATGAGGAATTTGATTCTTACATGCCATAACTTCTATCAACCGTAACGCACTCTTCAGTTTTCCATTTCTGCAGAGCTTTTGAAGAACATCGTTGTTGGTTTCCTCATCGTTTCTAACAAAAGGTCCATCTAAAGCTGTCATCAAAGAATCCCGAATCCTTTTTGGAACCATTTTCTCTTCGAATTTTCCATTAATTAACATCTTACCATCTTCTGAACTCCTCCTCCATTCATCTTGATCAAATTCATGTCGGTCAATCCAAACACTTCTCTGCAGTCCTCTGCACCATAAAGACACCGCCTCTCTTTCCAAACGGTTATCTACCTTCCACGGCAAGTAAGAGCGGCTTCTACGACAACATTTGATTAAACAAGGTATACGAGATGTAGTTACATGTACCGTTGGACATGTCAGAGAGCTACAACCTGGACCAGCTTGTTCGAAACCCCATTGCAAACCATGAAAATGGCAAATTTCACCTAGACGGTTCTGAGGGGAAATGACATACCCCATCTCCTCCTATCCAATCAATAGATAAATTTGAATCACTTGTTAACAGTCAATATGTTTGAAAAAACATAAAAATTGTGCTTACTCTTCAATCAAACTCAACTAAGATAAATTCCCAACAGAAAATAACAAATAAAGATCTCCTTATTTCAGGATTTCAGGACAAAATTTATTACTTGGCAAATAATTCCCTTGCTTTCTTAGCTCATTAAAATGGTAACAAATGATTGAAAGTATAAAAAAGAAAAGAAAAAAAATTTATCCAAAAACCTCGAACTCAACTACTCATTTCCTATAATTCAAGCCATTGGCCATGTCACCTTCATGGCATTCAAAAGATTTTCAATAACCCCACCAAATATAAAAAGCCCCAGAATTAAAAAGCTTACCCGGATACTACGTCAAGGCTCAAATTTGAAGACCAAAAAGAAAACGTAATCGTTGGCAACTTTGTTTCTGGACACTGAAAACGCAGCAAAGCTTTCCATTTTTTCTTCTTTTAGTAAGTACGTTCAGGGAGGTTTAAGGATTGACATTAATTACTAGGGTTCAGTTTGTGGTTAAATTACATTTAAGTACTTCTTTTGTAAGCCCGTTTACGATTCAGTATCTTTTCAGGAAGGGGAGAAAAAAAATTGAATAACCATTGCACCCCGAGTGAACCCAACTGATTTAACTCAAACGGGTTGATTTTGATGGTTTTTTTCAAATTGAAAATATCGACATATTTTTTTAATTAATAAAATATTAAACCATATCTATATATAAGATTAATAGTCATCTGTTTAAGATTTAGGTTACTGGATTAAACATTTAAGAAGGTAATTCGTAAAATAATTTTAAATAAAAAATTAAACTCAATTAAAATGTTCAAATACTCTAAACCATAATCTAATCTAATCTAATCTAATCTATTTTTTTTCCAAATTTATAATATATTAATTTTTCTTTTCTTTTAAGGTAAATTATATAATTGTCCCTAGTTTTTTATTAAAATTATATTTTAATCATCTAATTTTCAAAAGTTACATAATTGTCTCATATTGTTACATTTTAGTTCTTCCTTCGTTTACTTTTGTTAAGAGAATGACAAGTTAATTTAAAGGGTTAATAATAAACTTAGTCCTTAAACTATAACTAAAATATCAATTTGATATTTTTTAAAAATTAATAATAATTCTAAAAATTTAAAAGAATCTTAAAAATAAATAAGAAAATATTAATTTCAAAAAAAAATTCAAACAATCAAGCATATTTACAACTAGCTAAACAAAATTAAAAACACTAAATTCTCAAAAAAAAAATAAGAACAATGTTCATTAAAAAAATAGACATAAAATCTCATTTTGATATCTAAATAATTTTTTTGGATCACTTGAATACTTAAAAGTTTATGTCGGTTAACCAATTTAGTCCTTCGAATTTAATCCTATTAATTTTTAGACTGAAAACTATGCCACGTATCTTTTTTCTCACATCATATATATGAAATTAAATTAAAATTTTAATTAAGAAATCTTTTTTTTTTTTAATTTCCTTCACCCCCAGTCCGTTTCTCCCTCCCTCATTCTCTTTCTTCTTCCTTTAAAGAAATCCCTGTAATTTTCTTCTTCCCTAAACCCCAAAAATTTCTTCTTACTTTGAAGACAAAACAAACGCAATCCCCTGTAATTTACCTTTCCCTTCTTTTATTTTTGCTTTTCAAATTAAAGTTCTGAGTTTCATTTCTCTTACAATGCCTCCCAAACTCTCTCCAACTGCAGTATACAATGAAAATAGGCAATTCAACCTTTTGCAAAGATAAAATTTAATATGGAAATTAGGACTAAAAATGTCAATGAACAGTTCCTGCATTCAAACTTATAGCAGAGAAAAACACAGTGAAAGAAAGGACAAATTTCAAGCTTTAAGTGGGAAATTTTTTTAAATGGCTAATAAATGACCATCAAGTTCTAATCCGGGGATGCTAATCAAGCAGCCGACAACTTGGCCAAATCTGGAATCGGAAGATCGTCTCACTCGCTTCTGCCAAATTCAACTTGATGCTTTGGGTTCTGCTCTTCGTTTTTACTTGAGCTTTCCATTTAATATTATATATATATATATATATATTAAAAATTTTGAATATTTTCATATTTATTTTTAAAATACTTTTAAATTTTTAGAATTATTATTAATTTTTTTAGAGTATCAAATTAATATTTTAATTATAGTTCAAGGATTAAAATTGTTATTAACCCTTTACTTAATGGATGAAGGACTAAAATGTGATAATTTGATAACATTAGAGATAATTATGTAACTTTTAAAAGTTGAATAGCTGAAACGTAATTTTATTTATAGCTTATGAACAATTGGTGTAATTTACCCTTTCTTTTATATATTATTAATTTATATCATAAAAATTAAAAATATTATACTACAATATTATATTAAAATATAAGTCTAATGGTGAAAAATAATTGATAAATTAGTCGCTTAAACTTTTTCAAAATTTAATATTTCTACCAATAATTGAACTATTCATATGTAAGAAATTAAAAAAAAATTCAAACAATTTATATACAATAAATTAAGTTAATATATTTACCAATATAATTGAATTAATTTCTTAATTTTTGAAATTCAGCTTGAAATGATTCAATTCGATTATTTGGTTTTTATCAATAAAATGGATGGATTTTGAGGAATTTTGTGAAGTTATTAAATTATATTAGGGAAAAACCAAACCACAAATGCACACTCTACTATTCAACAGCCGCTGAATTGCTCCAAAGAATCTTCTGGTCTGGTTGTATGATTTTCTTAAATCTCATTCTTCTTCTTTATACGACACTTTCAAACGTGCCCGCACTTCAATTCATCAGTCTCCCCATTTACTCGGATGATTTTATTTTTTTAATAAACATTAAATTTATACATAAATTTTACTCTAATATTTAGTTTGATACATAAATTTTAATTTAGACATATATAAATTTTAATTTTAATTAAATTATACATATTTAAATAAATAAATATATCATAAGTTTTAATTTAGACATATATAAATCTTAATTTTAATTAAATTATACATATTTAAATAAATAAATACATCATAAATATTAATTTAGACATATATATATAAACTTTAATTTTTATTAAATTATACATATTTAAATAAATAAATGCGCTGAGTGGTTTAAAGCATCAAATTAAAGCTCAGATCCGAAAGGGCGTGGGTTCAAATCCCACAGCTGTCAAAATTTTCTATCAAAAGAATAAAAAACACATCCATTTATTTAAGTTAATAATATTATTAATGCTTTATGAAAATTAATCCAAATCAAATTTTTGAATAAAAAATTACATAACAAAATTCAAAGTTTTATATTTATCCATATTTTTTAAAATGACCCTGTACGTAATTGATAATTTACTATAGTACTTCATTTTCTTCCTTTCGGGATATGTTATTTCTCTGCTCTTTTATTTCTCGGCGATTGAAATTAATCATTTGTTTAAGAAATTTGCTGCCAAAAGAAATACAAGTTATTTTGTCGTTTGTATTTGATTGCTGGATTGAGTTAAAATAAAGTTTGCTCATCATCCTACAATTCTTTCCACCCCCCCCCCTCCCCAAAAAGAAACAAATTTTAAAGAATTGCTTAGTAGAGCAAACGCACTTGATTTACTACTAATGGTTCAGTCGGTCAAACAGGCTCCACCAAGACAAGGAAGGCGAAAAGCTTCACCAGAGCTGTGCTCACTTGTGCAATATCCCTTTCTTCTGTAGCTTTGGCTTTTTCTGATAATGGTTCTGCCAATGATTTTAAGGACCACATAGATATCCAAAGTTAGAAATACAATTGACAAACAAAAAAATAAGACTGAAAAAATCAAGTGGGAAGTATCTACTTTCTGTCTCACAAGGGCATCCTGATCTATCCTCTCCTTCCAGTTACTCTTTCGAAGCTTGATTGGTCTATTTCCCACATATTTACCTGCAACACATCATTTGTAAACCAAACATATATCAACACCATGAATGCCCAAAAATATATTGTCCAAATTTGGCTAATGATTGTGAAAGTACCCACCATTCATCTCTTTAAGTGCAGCTGCAAGGTCAGAAGGGTTAGCAAAGCTAACGAACCCGTAGCCCTTTGTTTTGCCGGTCCGTTTATCTCTAACAACCTGTTGGAAAGATAACATATGCACACACAAATATCTTAGTTATCAAACTGTTTTCTAGGAACTCATGGATCCCTCACTGCTTTTTTTTAAAGAACAAAGATGGAATCCCAGCAGGTCAACCATAAGCATGACAGAAGGCATGCCATGCTCTCAGACAGAAATACAAGAAACAATATACCGCAAAAGTAATGCCGGTAATGGTACAGTATTAAACAAAATAAACCCGAAGATCATCATAGCTTAATCTTCATGTGCCAAAAAAAACTCATATCACACTAACAACTCAAAATGAGCATACTTACAAATCTGAATCTTATCACTCTTCTTAGCATGATTAAGACCCCACACAGTATAGGTGACACTGAGAATTCTTAATCCAATGCAATTGAGCAAATATAAGCTTATAGGGGAAATGCGCCACTATATTCAAGTCAGAAGACCAGAAAACGCACAAAAGGTTTTAAACATTGTTGCCGGTTGGGACTTGATATAGTAGTTCACGGACCAAATAAAGGCTCTCTCAAGTTCAATGACATACAATAAAAACTAACAGATAAGGGGAAAACCATACACTTCCCATTTCCCCGCTTTAAGGCTAGACAAGAGGTAGGCATCCAACTTAAACAGTTTAATAGGTTGACTAACCTTATTCAGACTAGTTCAAAATCAATTCAGCCAGCTATGACTCAAACTACTCCATAAGTCGGGTCAAATATACCATACTCAAGCCCTAACCTGTAAGCCATTTTCCAGCAGTCAAGATCCAATATCAATCTCTACAATTTTGACAGGATCAAAGAATACCAATGAAAGTGGATTATCCATTAATTTTCAAACGTGCGGATTTAAGGCACAACCTACCTTAAAACACATAAACATATAACTGCTCTGTGCACTTCATACAAAAATCTGAACAGGAACTGCAAAGAGTTGATAGACATGGCAAAAAATGCTAATAAAAAGGAAATCTGAAAAAAACCACGTAATTGAAAACTTACTCTAGCCATGTTAAATGAAGGAAATCGAGCAAAAGCTTTTGAAAGAACATCATCATTAACTTCATTACCAAGATCACCACAAAATAAGCGAAAGTCATCTGCAGATTATCAACAGGAATAAAATATAAGAACTATAAAGCAGAAAAGCACTTGGAAACACACAGAGAAATAGTAAGATAAGTAAACTTGAAAGTTGGATAGTTCATACTTTCTGGCCACTCAGCAAGCGTTGGATCCTCCCATGACTGACCAGCAGCTTTCCGTGGGATCGCTTTCTTCTTAGTTTCTGCTTTGTGCTCAATCTCACTGCTTGCAAGAGCAGCCTTTACGCTCTCTAGTGCTTCTGGGGTAACTATTTGAGCATCCCTTTGAAATAACTGTTGGGCCTGTCCAAATGTACTGCAACTTATTACACAGGTGAAGGGCGTACTTGAACTCACAGCTATAAAATAAAATCAACCAACAAATAAAAGGCTTGGTTGCACTTCTACATATACTATATAGTGTTTTTTTTCTCCGAACTTAACATAACGAACAATAATTAGCAGCAAAGAAAAGCAAAACAAAATATACTTTGGTTGCACTTCTACATATACTATATAGTGTTTTTTTCTCCGAACTTAACATAACGAACAATAATTAGCAGCAAAGAAAAGGAAAAAAATAAGTAAATTTCTAAAAGCGACACTAATTCAAATGTAATGATTACAAATTAGAGCTAAAAAACTCATTATTTTTATTAAAATTTCAACTCTCTATCCCACCGTTCTTGTTCGAATTTTGATTTCAGTTCTGAATAACATAACCCAGATAATTTTCAAGTTACTAAAAGAGTTGGTAAAACAATTTAAACCCGATAAATCTCATAAATTCCATGAATTCAAATTTTCAAAATAAAAAAAATCGAAATAATATTTATAGTTTATTGTTCTGCTGACCTGTTGGTATTGAGGGAGAGAATAGACGCCCGGTACAGGAGCAACAGAGGCAGGGTAGACAGGAGCCGGGGCGACGGAAACGGAGGGGGGCGCGGAGGCATAATGTTGGGGCTGTTGCTGGAGATGAAAGGGCAAAGGAAAATACGATTGATTTGCCGTCGTTTGGTAGGTGAATTGAGAAGAGGATGAGGAAGCAGGAGGTGTAGCGGAAGAGGGAGGAACCGACATGGGTGAAATTGAGGATTTAGGGTTTTAAAAGGAGATTGTTCGGAGAGAAAGAAAAATTGGGGGAGAATATAGAGGGAAATTTTTCGGGAGAATGGGATCCAACGTGCCTTGCGAGTTGCGATGAAGACTTAACAAAGTCTTTCTATTTTTTTTATTTTTTTTGCCTTTCAGAGGTGCAGCCCAGGGGTCCTCAAACGCTGTCGCATTTTCTGTGAAGAAAGGCTAGGCCCAAGAGAACATAATTCGGCTTTGGACTTTATTGGAATCAAATCTAGAAGAGCTACGCTCAGCTCAGCTTGGTCTAGGCCCGCCCATTATCATTTTTCTTTTATCATTACGCCTTTTATTATTAAACTAAAAGAGTAAAAAATTTGACTCCCTTTAATTATTCTAAAATTTTATAAATTTGTTTATTACATTCCTTTAAACATTTAAATTTAAGAAAAGATATTTGGAACATTACCAGCAGAATTTTTAAGCTCTACAAACAGGATTAGATATTGACAAGTGTCATTGAAGAATAATAAAATATTAAAAAAAGACACCTATGACAATTTTTTAAGGTTGTTTGTGAAATAAAAATATATATTATCAGTGTATTAAATGCTAACCCTAAATTTAAATCTACTTATAAAGCTTGGAAAAAGCACACCTTTTCTTTTAAATTTACTCATAAAGTTGGGGGGAAAACACCTCACTAAAAATGGTTTTATTTGGTAAATTTATTGATAAATGGATATTCATACAACTCCCATGACAACTGAGGAATTTATAGGTGCCTTAATTCTATTATTTATGTTTTTGTAACTTATGTCAATTGAAACCCTATAACTAGAAGATATGTATAAGCTTATGGTATCTATTAACTCGATCAATCATTTGAAATAGCCAAGAGGAGAGATGAATTGGCCCTTAAAAAAATTTAGGAAGCAAGGACAATTAAATGAAACAATGAACACAAATAATTTCGAGTAATTCAGCCCCAATTGCCTACCCCACTACCTTAGCTTTCCACCACTAAGAATTTTCCCAAATTTCTTAATTTGATCAACCTTTGAGGACAAGGTTTAACCATACAACTCCTTTAAGATTTCTATCCAAATCTTAAGACTTAAACCCTCTCAAAAGAGTAAGCAAATAAGCAAACAATCAAACAATGAAACAATCCTTACAAGATTAGATTGTTTGCAACTTAGGCACACACCCAATGAGAAACACTCGAGCTTAGATAATACAATAAATGCTCACAAGTGTTTACAAGAAAAATATGAAGAATTTAAGCACAAAAGATTGCTATAAGAGTTTTTTTTTATCTTTCTTGATAGCTTTTGATCTTTTGTAATCTCTCTTATTGTTGTAGAAGCTTTGGAAGCTGGTATTTATAGTCCCTAATTGATTTCCAACCGTTGTAGTTGTTGAGGAATTGAATAGAGCACCAGAGCATTAATAGCTCCTGCAACAAAAGGTATCAATACTTTTGGAGGGGTATCGATCCTTTGAGCATTCAATGCCTCAATTTAATGATCGTTAAAGCCTATTGTAACACCCCCTAACATGTATCTATTGTCGAAATAAGGTTATAGAGCATTATCAAAATAAACAGATCAAATACAGACATTTCATATAATTTCTCATTTATATCAGAAATAAATCATAAACAATCATATTGTCCTTTATATGAGCCCTCGAGGCCTAAAATATGCAATAGAAATAAGTTGGGACTAATCCGGGTACTCAGAGAATTTTTCACAAAATTTTAATATTTTTCCTAAGTTCAGGGTACACACGCCGGTGTGGTCAGACCGTGTGGCTCACACGATCGAGAGACACGCTCGTGTTTTAGGCCGTGTGAACACTCGAAATAGGGACACACGGCCGTGTCCCAGCCTGTGTCCAAATTAAGATGGTTACTGACTTGGGTTACACGGCCAAGCCACATGCCCATGTGCTAGGCCGTGTGAACATTTTAATTTACATTAATTAGGAGCAAGGGCTATACGGCTAAGTCACACGCTCATGTCCTAGACTGTGTGCCTCACACGGCTGAGACACACGCCCGTGTCTCTGCCCGTGTGAAAATACCTGAACATTCTGTTTTGCAATTTTAAAGATGCAAGAGACACACGGTCGTTCCACACGCCCGTGTCTCTACCCATGTGGACAAAATAAGGTCATTTCCAAACCTTATTTCTCACTCAAACTTATCTTCCACCTACATTAACACTTAAACACAATCCCAAGCCAATATAAACCATTCAATTCAATCCAAAGTCAAGTTTTATGCAAGACATATCAACACATATGTTCAAGTATCTATACTTACCAAAATACCATATGTACAAATAGGCATATTCTATCAATTTTACCATCATAAACCAATATGCCTATATGATTTTCATTAATTATCCTTTTCAACCACACATCAAGCATATTAAAACCATATTACATATCAAAACATATCATTTACAAGCCATATCAATGGCTAATTCTAACCAAACACATACATACCATCCATGACCACTTTAGCCTATACATGCCATTATAACCAAAATTTATTTACTATATATATCGAAATAAGTTGATGGATAGTGTGATGATATCTCCGTCAAGCCTCCAACCTAACGAGCTTCCGAATTACTATAAAACAGAGAAAATAGAACAGAGTAAGCATTTAATGCTTAGTAAGTTCGTATAACAGAAATTAACTTACCATTTAATTGCATTTAAGGTAAATATACATAATATATTCAAAGCAAGTTGGCCAATAGCCTATACACATATCCTCATAAAAATGTTAGTCATTTATTTCACTTGAATATCAATAAACAAGTATGAACTTATCATTAATCAAGTTTCCTTATTCATGTACTTTCCATATCATGTATTGAAACTTCATATACAAGTCATGTTCATGTAGTCAAATATATGTCCACAATCTTTCATCACAAACTCATATTGTCATTCATCATAACTTTACCCGTTGAACCACTTACAATATCGATGGATACATGGTTAGTACACACAAAGTGTACATACTATATTTCGTCAATTCATATTCAAGAATGCTCATTGAGCATTTAAACGGGAAGTTCTTCCAAGCCAAATAACAGAAAGCTCATGTGAGCTTATAACGAGAAGTTTATCCGGGCTTAATAACAAGAAGCTCATAAGAGCTTAAATCAGAAAGCTCATGCAAGCTTAACGGGTAACTCCGAAGAGCTATTATCATGAAGCTCATGAAAGAGCTTTTAATCGGGAAGCTCCAGACAGCCATATATCGGGACACTCATAAGAGTTGCGGTGTGTCCGCAATACATGCAGGATCACTACTGATCAGAATACTCATATGAGCATATAAATGGGAAGCTTGGAAGAATCATGTATCAGAAAGCTCAAGAGAGTTTATATCGGGATGCTTAAGTGAGCTATAACAGGAAGCTCTTATGAGCTATGGTGTGTTCGCAACATATGCAGAACCACAACCACTTTGGGAACCCTGTAACAATCTATTTTCATTTGTTCAAACAGAATTTATTTCTTGTCAGATATGTGATTTATTTTCATTCTTAACAATTATACAAATTACATACATATAAATCAAGCATATCACATTGATGATTGCTTGAGCTCTCCAAGGATCTTCTCTTAATTGTTAAACTGTCTTTAGATACTAGCTCTGGTACCAATTGTTAGCTCGATCGATCAATTGGAATAGCCAAAAGGGGGTGAATTATCCCTTAAAAAAATTGTGGAAGTAAGGATAAGAGAATGAAACAATGAACACAAATAATTAAGATTGGTTCAACCACAATTGCTTATTCAACTACATTAGCTTTCCACCATTAAGGATTTTTCCAAATTTACTAATTTGATCAACCTTTGAGGACGAGGTTTAACCTTACAACTCCCTTAAGATTTCTACCCAAATCTTAAAACTTAAACCCTCTCAAAAGAGTAAGCAAATAAGCAAACAAATAAACAATCCTGACAAGATTAGAATGTTTGCAAGTTAAGCACACACCCAATAAGAAACACTTAAGCTTAAAAATACAATAAAGGCTCACAAGTGTTTACAAGAAAAAGATGAAGAATTAAAGCACAAAAGATTGGTATAAGAGTTTTTCTTTTTTTATCTTTCTTGATAGCTCTTAATCTTTTGTAATCTCTCTTATTGTTTAGAAGCTTTGGAAGTTGGTATTTATAGCCCCTAATTGATTTCCAATCGTTATAGTTGTTAAGGAATTGAATAGAGTCGTTGGAGGTGTAAAACTAGAGCATTAATAACTCCTGCAACAAAAGGTATCAATACCTTTGGAGGGGTATGAATCCTTTGGGCATTTAGTGCCTCAATTTAGTGATCGTTAAAGCCTATAATATCAATACAATACAGAGTGTATTGATACTTGCTATGAGGTATTGATACCTTGGGAGGGTATCAGTACTCGAGCAATTTTTCTTTGATTTTTTAAAACCTCAAACCTCAAGACGGTATCGATACCAGACAAGGTATTGATAAATTTTTTAAGGTACCGACACTTTTTTAGGGTATTGATACTTTTTATTTTTGCTTAATTTTCTTAAACATTGAAGGTTAAATTAGTATTGATACCAAGTAAGAGTATCAATAAAATAGGAAAGGTATCGATACTTTTGATTTTTGCTCAATATTTCTGAACTTCGAAGCTCATTTTAGTATCGATTCCAAGCATGAATATCAATGCTTGATTCAAGGTATTAATACCTTAGTGATACTTTAAACCTTGGAAGCAATTTTCACTTGTTAAAAATGTTTGAAAAATATTGTTAACCATTTCGAACTTGTTCAAAATATTTTCTAAGTGTTTGAAGTGTAGATTTAAAAGTTTATCTCTTAGAAATATTTTAAAATAAATTGTCACTTGAAATTTATCAAGTTTTATTAAAAAAAATCATATTTATTATATAAAAATATTTATCAAATAAAGCTTAATTTAATAGTATGAGTAAAATTAGAATTATCTTTTCAATTTATTATATTTCTCTCACTTTTATAACATTTTTAGTTATATTTTCTTTTGTTTTTCTTTTATTTTTTTATAATTTTTAAAATTATTAAAATTTAACGTTTGAAAACGTTTTAGAGATTTTTTAATTTTTTTTTCAAAAAATTGGAATTTTTAAAAAAATTTATAACTTTTTAAAAAACTTCTAAATTATTATATATTTTTAAAAATATAATTTTTGAAAATTTATTAGAAATATATATATATTTTATTTTTTATATATACTTTTGAGTTGTTAGGACATTTTTATAATTTTTAATATTGTATAAATTTTCAAAACAAAATTAGTTATAACAATTGTAGACTTACATGTGTATGCTATTCACAGGGTCTCTTCCTATCTCTCACAGTTCGTCTTCAAAAAATAAATTTAAACGGTATAGATCCTAAATTGCCTTGCTTATTTTCGGATAAACTTATTTACTTCTTACGTTGTAGCTTATCAATATTAATAGTCATTATTTATATTCAATTGTTATTATTTTTTTCACTCTTAAATTATATAAAAATTAAATTATCTTATTTATCTAGAAAGGGACTAATTTTTTTCTAATTGTACACCACAATAACTTTTTACATATTTCTAGAATTTAATCTATTACTATTAAAAAGTAAGTAAATAAGCTTATTTTGGATAGCACTCGTGATGAGGGTATTAATTACACTTGATCATGGATTGGATCGGATTGGGTTCAATTTAAGTTGATATAAAGTTTTAGGTTTGTTCTTTAGGTCAGGGTCTAACTCGGCTTGAAAATAGACTTAAATTTTGCCCAAACTCAACCCGGACTAAAAATGCTAAACTCGAGCCCAACCCGACCCATCTGTATTAAATTTTTTAGATTATTTTTATATAAAAATAAACTTAAAAAATATAATACACCAAATATACTAAAAATATTAAAATAAATATTTCCCAACAAATTGAAAATACATTAAAAAAGTATTTATATTAACAATAAAACAATAGTTATATAATATCCAAACAATAACAACAAAATAGTAGTAATATAATAGCGAAATTGTCGTAAAACAACAACGAAATAGTTGATTCGAGTCAGGTCGGATTAGGCTTGAGCCAAACTTATTTAGAAAACGAGTATTATTTTTTTATCCAAACCCATTTTTCGAGTTTATACTTTTACCTAAATCCTCTCACTTTTCGGATGAATTTTCGAATCTAAATGAGTAACCTAATTCAATATCAAAACTAGTATTAACAATTATTACCAACAATAAATATTCTGGTTTAAGAAAATATATATTGGATTAGATTTAGGGTGAGTTTCAATGGACGGTGCGTTTACCTGCGGTTAGTGTAAAAATAGCGGTGGCGTTGAGATTAGATATTGTAGCGTGAGACAAAAAATAAGCTAAACGCACCGCACCGCACCGTATCAAATCGCCCATCCAAACTAAGCCTTAATCACTTTCAAATCAAATGTGACAATTTAATCTATATAATATTCAAAAGTGAGTAAAGTTAAAAATGTACTTAAAAAAAATAATGATGGTTAAAAATGATGTCAAACTATTTTTTTAAGTAAAACCTAATGTGGTTAAAAAAGGGTAATATAACTTTTAAGAAAAACATACATACGTGTCCATGCATTATTGGTAGAATTTCAATATTAAAAATTATATAAAAATGCTTTTTTGATTAATTAAATAAAACATAAATTAAAAAGAAATTCCATATGATGGCATGATGGTCAAAGTGTTTACAACTCTAAATGTGATTTAGGTTTGAATCGCGTTAGCCATATTTATTGTTCGAGTTTTGCCCTGTCAAAGAAAAAAAAAACATAAATTATAAGAATAATATTGTGAAATAATTATTGCCAACGAATACTTTCATTTCCTAAGAAAAATAATATGATTCAATATAAAATGTTTTCTTCGACGGATATTTCATAAAAATAATAATTTTAGACTTTTTTTTAATTTATTAAAATTTAGATTTGATAATTGATATCAAGGTTTGGTACCATTTACAAGGGAGATTTTGATCGTTTGAAAAATTTTGGATTTTTTTTTATCTAATTTATAAATTATATATTTTTAGAATGTTATATAATTTTTCTTTTTTATTTTTGCATTTTTATATTGTTTTTACAAATATTTGGATTTGAATATTAGAATATTTTTATAATTTATGTTAATTTTTTAAATTCAATCAAGATTTATATATGTTATTATTTTTCATTATCGTAATTTTTATCACCTCACTTACCTTTATTTGCTTAATTTTGAATTGTGAAAACCTTAAATTATATCGTTTATTTTAGTATAAAAAATTTTTAATATATCAAAGAAAACAATTAACATCATCTTCATCTGTACATATTTACAAAAATCATACCTTTTAATTTCTCTCTCCTTTTCCCTTGAATCCATTTGAGTGTTTCTTCGCATTACTGTTTAAAGTCAAAATTGATCAAATTGAAGAGGTAATGGATATTGTCCACCCAGGACTGAAATCTGCTCCTGCTCCCAATGTACAACTATAGATTTCTTTCAGATGATATTTTCAATAAGTTTATCTATGCTCCAAGCTTGGATATCAGATTGTGACGCTCCTATTAGTACCCATCTTAACAGCAACACACATGTTTGAGATTGCCATCAATGAAAATCCCGATTTTCTTGTCAAGGTTTCTGATATGAACCACTCATGCCATGTGATCATTTTTTCTATGCCATCCAACACTAATGTGATGCATTTCCATGCTATTCAGATGAAAGTCTCCTGGGCCACTTATTCTATTCATGATAATACATAAACAAAATAATTTATTTATTTATTTATTATTTGTTTTTTTATAATAAATAATTTTATATTTGTCATAATTAAATTATTAAATTAAAACAAATGAAAAAAACATTTTTTTTAAGAAAATGAACCAAAGATATTAAATTCAATTAAATTGGTACGGCAGATGAAATTTTAGGCTGTCCTTCTCCTATAATAATTAAGAATTTAACTTTACCAACCAACTCACTAATTAATTCAAACCGGTTTTTGTCTCTTAATTCTGAAATTTAAATTTTAGGAATAACAAATTATTAATACAAACAACAACTCATTAATTAATTCAAGAAAAAAAGGGAAAATTTGAAGAAAATAAATTATATTAATTTCTTATTTCAGGTTATGCATGAATTTGATTGTTTGTATTAAATAAATTATATTATATTTATTTTTTTAATTTTTTTATAAATTTGTAACATTTAAAAAATACCTTGGTTAAGAAACTGAAAACAAATTTTTTTTAAAATCTTTATAGCTTGTATTATTATCCAAATATGTTAAGAATAACAATTTTAATATTTTAAAAAATTAATATTGTGTTTTTTTGTTACCAATTGGCTAACGTAAAAATGGGAGCACTAAAAAATTCAAGATAGTTGAGTGACTAAAAAAAGACAAAAATGAATAATTGAGCAAATATTTTGTAATTTTTCATAGTCAGATAGATAAAAAATAAAACTATTAATAATTGAGTGACCATTTTACAACATTTCATAATTGAATGACAAAATAACAATAATTATAATTTAATGACCTAATTTACCTAAAAAATTAATTGTGTCTTGAAATAACAAGACATAAGTGTCATTGAGTAGAAATTTTTTGTAAGTGAAATAATTTTATAATGAAACATCAAATAGTATCAGCTACTAAAGTTGTAAGTAAAAAAAAAAAAATTTCCTTTTTAGAAAATTGTATATTTTTACTATAATTAAAATATTTTTAAGTTTTCTTGAAGTGATTTAAATTTAAATCTATTTTTGAAGTAATTTAAGTTTTATATGTATAGATGTATAATATTTCTTTAAAAAAATGTTTTTAAAGCTTTAAACTAGATGAAATTTAAATCTACATTTGAATTGTATAAATAATAAATTTGAAAAAAATTCAAAATCTTAAATTTTATATATTTTATTAAAAAAAGTATAAATTATAAATTTCAAATTCTAATTCTAATTCTAATTTCAGTTCCAAATGCTACCTAAATAAGTTGTGTAATTTTGATTTCAACAAGCAATAACTAAGGGGTACTCTCCAAGACTCCAACTACCATATTAATGTGTAGTGGTTTAAATGATTAAACCTAACTTCTAACAATATATATCTGCTTTAAACTTTATCATGTGTTTAGTTTGTAGGGTTCGGGGCGAATCGATATAAAATTTTAGATTCGTTTTTTATTTAAAAATGATTTTAAAATTCTGTTTAATTTTATTCCAGATTAAAAATGTTAAATTCGAGCTCAATTTCGTCCATCCATATTAATTTCTTTTAGATTATTTTTATATAAAAAAATATATTTTTTATTCTTCATATCCGTTTTACGGTTCATGTTCGAGTTTGTGGTTGTCCCTCTCAATAATGTCGTCTCCAATGTTCGAAAACATTAAAACACAAAATACATTAAGATAAATGTTTCCCAACAAATTGAAAATAATATCAAAATGAATAATAAAATAAAATTTATACAATATCCAAAAAAATAACAACAAAATAGTAGCAAAACAACAATAAAATAATAGCGAAACAACTAATTCGAGTCAAAAAATCCTACATAAGGCCCGATCTGTTTGGAAAACGAGCATTATTTTTTATTTCAACTTATATTTTTGTCTAAACCCTCCCACTTTTTAAATAGAATTTCAGACTTAAACAAATAATCCAACCCATAACCAAATTTACCCTTACTGACATCAGTCTAATCTTTCATGCTCCAAGAGCAGTTAAAATAAGCCATGAATTTCTAACATTATCCTCAAACCGTAAAAGTATTTATTTAAGGAATTAAACTCCAAGACACAGTAAATAAAAAATAATATTTTATAATTTAATGCGAGTTATATGATTTTAGAATCGATTTTAAGGTTTAATGATGTGTCATCGAAGACAATAAATTTTCGTTGAAGTGAGAAAGAATATGCAAATTATTATTATTATTATTTTAAGATGCAAATTATTTTTAACATATGCCTTTTATAAATAAAATTACAATATTTAATAAGCTAATTAACATATTTATAGATTAGTGTAAACTAAAGAGAAGTAGCACACTCGTGTCGTTACAATATCAAACGGTTCAAATCTTATTCCAAATTTATTTGTCCAGAATAACAATTATAATAGTTTATTAATACCACTCTTCCTAAATCATCTCAAATAAAAAATAAAAATAAATCATCATGAATTAAAACTAGGCTTACTCATGAGTTAAGTCATTTATTTAGAGTTGAAAATTTGTCTAAAAAATAAAAAGATTTGAACAAAAATACATAGCTTGAAAAATAGACTTGAGTAAAATTCAAGATTCATTTTCTATATGGTCTAAGCTTTGGACAAGATATTTCAGCTCGAGCCAAAACCAAATATATTATGTTATAAAAAATTTTATTTTAGCATTTTTACTGCATTTAATGTTATATTTTTAAAATTTTAAATAAAAATTAATCTAAAATAAATAAAATATGAGCAAGACGAGTCGAATCTTGATTTACCTTTTTTAAATTAAACCGGATTTAGACAAAAAGTAAATCCATTTTTAAGTCGAGATAGACTTAAACTTGAAAAATAAATATAGATACATTATATAAGCCTAATACGATTCAATTCATGAGCATATCTAATTAAAACTAATAATTATTTTTATATTATATTTGTCTTTGCTACTATTCTTTTTTTTTGTTTTTGGGGGGGGGGGGGGGGTTCACATAGAATTGTTTGATTGAATATATAAAATTTTTGTTGATAAAATTGGTGATTGTTAAGGGGTTATTTGCCAACTGGCTTGGCTAAAAGAAGAGATATTATGATTTTTCCTTAGTGGCTAAGACCTTTTTATTTATTTATTTATTTTAACTTTTGGTATATCCAATTTCCATTTACAAATCATTATAATTTCGTACACGTTACTTTCTTCTTCTTGCTAACCCTTTTTGACCAAAATTATTTGTTAGAATCCAATATTAAGTCTTTCTTGCTTTTGTTCTTACCTGTTTATTTATTATTGTGTTACAACATTTTTAATAAAAGAAGATAAAACTTTAATAAAAATGCGATTAATATTATTTAAATTTAGAAAATAATAAACATCTTAATCATCTAATTAATCCACGGCTATGAGAATTCACACAAAATTTTCAATACCTCTAACATTGTTATCTACCAAAAGTATCATTGGCATTTACGGATTTGATTTTTATAATTATAATACTAAAATATTTATAAGCAAAGTTAAGCTAGGTTTGTATCGCACCAGGGACGAAACCTTGTCACCCTAAAATCGAATTTTTTATTTAGATTTTTATTTTTTTAATTTAAATTAATAAAAATAAAATTACACTTTTACCCCTTCTAAAAATATAAAATTTTAATTTAATTATTTAAAAATTAACTATTAAAATAATAAAATTATATTTTTATTATTATAAAAATTATAATTTAATTTCGACTCTTAAAAAATCTTCAAATTTTACTCCAATATCCGTCCTATATAAAATATCAGCACACATAATGTTTCTCAAAGCCAAATTTAGCTTGAAACATGGGGATTTAACTTTTGTTTAAATCTACTGCATTTGTAAACAAATAACTTGATTATTTTTTAATTTTTTATAAAGAATTATACTTTTTAAATTTAATATTTAATATTTAATAAATTATATAAAATTTCATTTATGTTTATATTATTATATTATATATTATTGCAAATTGAATTTTATATAATATAAATTAGATAATATATAAAAATAAAATAAATTAAAATATTAAAAAAAGGAATCGGATTTAGATCAATTTCAAGTCTTGAATGTTAGAATCTAAACTTGATCTATATTTTAAATAAGCCTAATTTATTTATCCAATATTTGTTTTTCTAATCTAATTTTTTCATAACTTTTTTAAATATCAAGCAAAGATTTAAAACTATCACAAATAATTTAACCTTAGACAAATCTAATGTTGAGTTAAAAATTCTACAGCTCGTCATTCAATTGTCACAAGTTGAGTCTGTTCAACGGGACCATTTTATTGTCTTATCCTTTTGAATTTAATTTATAAATCATATCATATCATAAAAAAAATAATTAAAGAAAAAGCTAATCTAAAAATTATATTATATAAAAATTATATTATATAAAAATTATATAATTTTTAAATATTTACTATATACTTAAAAGTTAAAACCCTTGTAAGTTAATCCAACTAACCTTTCATTCTTTTTGGAAAATAATAAATGTATTAGTACACTGATAGTTTGTTTTAATACTTATATATAGGGGTGAGTATTCGATTGAGTCGAGTCAAATTGAGTAAAAAAATTTCAAGTTAATCAAGTTGACGAATCCTATTTTAGCAACCGAACTCAATTTGAATTTTTTTCGAATTAAGTCGAATCAAGTCAAAAAATTTCGAGTCGAGTCGAGTCGAATTAACGAATCTTATTATTTATACTCAATATTTCGTTTACATGGATCGATTATTTTACTAGCAGACAAAGTACAAGCTTTTAGATTAATTTTAAATAAAGAAAAAAAAAAAAGAGGGTGGGGCAATTTGAGAAGGAAAGTAAGACTAATAGGTAAACACTTATCAAAATAACATAATTTTGCAATTTGATATTTTTTTATTTTTAACTTTAGAAAAGGTAAACATTTATTAAAACGACGTAGTTTTATATTTTCTTATTTGGATTTTCGAATAACTCGAATTAGAGGTAAGCGTTCGATCAAATTGAGTGAAACCGTTCGAGTTAAATTAGTAAAATTAATAATGTTAAATTAAAATCTTGTACAATATAACTATTTTCATGTTAGAACACATAAATTTGAAACAATATATATTTGAAAACTTTTTTTAAGCAAAATAATAAAAAATAAGATATTTTATTATAATAAACTTGAATCATTAATCACTTATTTAGATTCTATAATAATTATTTTATTAAAATTTATATATATATTTTAGATTTTTTTAAATTTATACTTTTTTTAAAAAATACAAAATTTAAAATTTTGATAAATATTTTGAATTTTAAAAAATATTTTCAAAATTTGAAAATTACTTTTATTTTTTTATAATTTTTGTTAAGAGAGATCAATTTGTTCATTTTCAAAATTGATAGGGGCCAAAATGGTATAAATACTAATTTGTTATTCGAATTGTAAAAAATTAACTCGACTTGAACTCGAAATCTAAAATTTCTTATTTGAGTTGACTTGAATAATTCGAATAACTTGATTTAATTAACTCGAAATTTAAATTTTTTTTAATTTTTTTTAAATCAGATCGAATTTTATTCAGCCTACTTATATATACTAAAATTTGGAATTAGGATAATATATATATTAACTTTGGTTGTGAGTGTGGAGCAAATAACATATATATTTAAACTTATTTTGAGACAAATAAAAAGATATAAATAGAAAAATGAATTTCAAATAAATTTCAATTAAATTAGTCATTTAATTTTTTTCTTTTATTAAAATTTTTAAATAATTTTAATATAAATTTTGATTATATATATTTATACAATATCTATAATTATTTTTATCTTTTTTTTAATTAATAAAAAAAAATAGATTTAACGCATTTAAACAAACATTCTCATGCATCGAATGCCATTTGAAGGGAGATTCAAAAACTTCCGTTTGTTAAATTTAGAAATTGACGTTTCAGTAATAATAATGTTTTAAAAATTAAAACGTGATAAATAAATAAATGACCTTATAGAAGTAGTCGGTCCATACTATAGTTGATGCCAGTGTGAGAAGAAAGCAGAAACTTTATCATTTGTTCCATGCGGCGTCCGCAGGAAAGAAAAACAGCCAACAGGTAAATAAATTAATTAAATTTACAAAAAAAAATTATCCCGAATTTTCTCATTTACCTTTTTCTTTTAATTTTTTATTCATCCATTAATGAAAAAACTCTTCACCTTCTCCTTCCTATTTTCCCCAAATTACCCCTCTCGATAAATTAAATACCGTTTATGCTTTCAATTGCTTCATAAAGACACAACAAAAAACTGAAACAAATTTATTAGGTCTATAGAAATTTAACCCTTTTTTTTATTAAAAAAAATTGAATTTTCAATTTATGAAAATCTGTTACTTCTTGAAGCGGTGAATTAATTAATCTTCCATATTTACCCTTATCATCTTCATTCTTTTCCTTGGAATTGTTCTGCGTTCAGATTTTATTTTGAAGGTAGGGGTCTTGATGGTCATATTTGAATTTGTGGGGTACCCTTGTAAAACAAGAAATTTTAGGAAAAAAAATATATTATTGGTTTTTTATTTTATCAAAAGAAAATAGTAACCTTTTTTTTTCTCTGTTGATTTTGATTTTTCTTCTGGTGTTAGGGTTAGGGTTAGGTTTAGATCCGTTTAAAATCAGATTCAACTTTTCAATTCGTTTCCACTTTATATTTTTCCAAAATTTTTATTATGGTTTTAAATTTAGAAAATTTTTAGTGATTCTTTTTTCTCCCTGAAAAATTGGTCTAGTCAAAAGGAGTTATTTCAGCTGCTTAAGTGAAGTCAAATTATAGAAATCTTTTGGATCATGTAAGCTCCATTTTTTTTTTCATTTATTTAATTTTTTAGATTTATTTTTAGGGAAATTTTTCTTGAATTCCTTTTTGTCTGATGATGACTATAAAATAGGAAACTAGAATTTTATGAGCTGGATTTTATTTTATTTTGTTCTGAAAATTTTCTCGATCAAATTATTTGTTTGTGTTCTTTTAGGGTTTAGGACTGCTTAATCAATTGGGAAAGTAATGCAGGACCTCGATCATGGATTTAGCTGGACATTTATGTAGCATAAATTTTGTTTAGGTCTCCTGATTTGATTCTCTTTATATACATATATATATAAAGAAAACTGGAAAATCTGTTTATGAGTTTGATTTTCATTCTTATCTTTGCGTATGAATTTCTGAAGGCTACAGTTGATGAGTTTTATTGATGAAAAAATTTTCTGATCCAAGAAGGGTCTGCATGGTGTTATTTTCCTGTTATGTAGAACTTTCTGGAAATATTATTTTTAGAAATTTTGATTACAAGGTTACATATTTGAAGGATCATGATTTTGAAGGTAGAAAAATCACATAGATTTCGACTGCATCATTACTTCCCTGGTTTTAATCGATTATATAAAAAATGAGAAGGCAATAGTCTTGTTGATTCACCTAATTAGGCTATATTAATAATTGGGGTAGGAGTTTTATCAAATGAATCTTATGGCTCTTTGTATAACTTCAGGTGGTTAGATACAGAATTATATTTGTATCTTCATTTCAGCTATTATCTATGGCATGATTCTAGGATTTGGGGATTGACTTACGCATGAGTCAAAGGAAATATGATTTATCATGCCTCTAAGTGTTAGGCCCAGCAACATACTTCAGCATTGACCCTTACAAGTATAGCGAGAATGAAAATGCATACCAGGGATAAGAATAAAGCATAAATCTTGTGAATTTTATATTATTCGGTCTCTCTCTCATTCTCAATAAGCAATTATCAGTATCAAATATGCAGGAATATGGTCGTCCCGTGTTCTTAGCATCCTCATATCTTCTTAGTAGTACTGAATTGTGGTTTTCTGGAGAAAACCTGAGATTTATTGTAACAGTTAATGTGATGTTTACATGATATATGCTGAGTTAAGGAACATAATGGTTTGATTTTGGAATGGAGTGAAGCTTTTGGATTATGTTTGTCTATTTGTTTTCTTAATAACTGCTTTCTATTTCTGTGTAGATAAAGTTGCTTTTTACAGCAGTTCAGAATTATGGTTAGGATGTTGGGATGCTGAATTGATTCTTAATTAAGGTAGGCCCGTTTTGTATTCAACTATTTCCTATTCCAGATACAGGTGCAGTGTTTGAATTGTCACCTGTTGTCTTGTGTAGCAATACTGATGGGGACAGAACTTATGAGAGTTTGTGTTAAAGAAGAGAACGATGATATTCCACCAGTTCCACCAGGTTTCGAGTCATATGCATCTTTTACTCTAACAAGGGGGGCACAAGAGAATGTGAAACATGAGAGTGATAATGTGAAGTATTGTTCAGCCTCCGCAACCACAATTAGTTCTGTTGCCAATCCTGTCCAGAAGGAAACTGAGTTGGGCGATGGTGAAAGCACAAAGATTACAAGGTCTTTGAGGCGAAGACCTTGGATAAACTATGGTAGATACGATAACAGTCCAGAAGACGAGCTTGATTGTGAAAAGCTTGATCAAGTTAGTTTCTTCTTCTAACTTATTTGTTGAACCTTCTGTTTTCTTTTCTTTGTTTTTTTGAAAACATTGTTTTATAAAAGTTCTGGATGCTGATTTTGAAAAAAATTCAAAATAGTATGCTATCACTTTATGGCAATTCTATATGTTGGTTGTTTCATGTATGCCATTCATTTGAGCAGAATCAAAGATTGAGACATAATCTTCCTAAAGGTGTCATTCGTGGATGTCCAGAGTGTAATGATTGCCAAAAGGTAAGTTCTTCAATTTCTTTTGTTCTTTCCTAGTTTTGTTAACCTTTTACATGTTTCGCTATCTGGCAGCACCACTCCTTTATTGTCGTTTGTTTTTTTGACCGTACGGTTATATTAATAAATCTGTAGTAGCAACATCCTAGATGTAAGAATGACTTGGAAATGCCTTATAGTTAAGTTTTGGCTAATTTATATTTTAATGTAGCTTAAAGTGACAATGACTGGTAATTGAAAATGGAGCTAAACTATACAATCTGGATTGTACAATTGATATGCTGTTTTTTTTCTTGTTAGCCGTTGTCTTCAAATATTATTTCATTGATATGTTAAGTGGTGGAACAGGTTATTGCAAGATGGCATCCAGAGGAAGCATGTAGGCCAGGTGTTGAGGATGCGCCTGTGTTCTACCCGACAGAAAAGGTATTCAATGTTGCTTACAACTTTGAGTTGTTTGAATATCATAACTTGCCCACTATAGTTGTTACTGGTTAAATCTGTAGTTCTGAATTAGAGAATTAAATATCTTAACTGGTTTTGTATTGTTTCTTCAGGAGTTTGAAGATACTTTGAACTATATAGCTAGCATACGACCAAAAGCAGAAAAATATGGAATCTGTCGCATTGTTCCTCCATCTTCTTGGAAACCTCCTTGTCCTCTCAAAGAAAAGAATATATGGGAAAATGCTAGATTTGCTACTCGTGTGCAGAGGGTTGACAAACTTCAGAATCGTAATTCAATGAGGAAAATGTCAAAAGTTAATAACAGTATGAGGAGGAAAAGGAGAAGATACATGAGAATGGCTGTAGACTGTAGTTCTGATAGTGGAAGTATCTGGTCTGCTGATGCCGGATTTTGTGAAGTAGAGAGGTTTGGGTTTGAACCTGGTCCAGAGTTTACTCTGGATAAATTTCAGAAGTATGCTGATGATTTCAAGGCTCAGTACTTTAGGAGGAAGGAAAATGATGTAGATATGGAAGGTAAAGTGACTGTTCTGCCAGATCTCCATGAAGCTTCAGTTGAGAATATTGAGGGTGAATACTGGCGCATAGTGGAGAAAGCAACTGAGGAAATAGAGGTAAGATTTGTGAATTTGGAAAAATACCACCTTTCCTTCCTGTTGATTAATTTACTTAGTGCTGGCTGCCGGAGCTATTGAAGTAATGGTCCTGCTCCTGGAAGCTATGTTTGGACCAAATAAGGGTTTGTCAAAACTATTTTTTTTTTTTAGCTTTTCTTAAAGCTGAGATGAGTTTCTCAAGGCTGGGAAGTTCCAAATTGGGGATTCTAGAAAATGTCACTGGGAGAATCTGATGGACAAAGGCAATGAAGTTTCAAGTAGACAAAAGGAAATAGTTCATAGTTATTTCCAACAATTTCATTCTGTTAAAGTATTTAAAAACCTCACATCAACAGAACTGTTATTTTTCACTCAAACTAGAGCAATCAAGCTCCTGTTTTTTTTATCTGCGCTGTTCTTTCTCTCATTTAAACTGGTTGCAAAGAGGGGTTGCTAATTCATATGCTCCTTTCCTTTTCAGGTCTTATATGGGGCTGATCTGGAAACTGGGGTTTTTGGCAGTGGGTTTCCTAAGAAGTCCAGTCAAGTTGGACTTGCTTCCAACGAGAAGTACATAAATTCTGGTTGGAACTTAAATAACTTCCCCAGGCTACCTGGATCCGTTCTCAATTATGAAAGCAGTGATATTTCTGGGGTTCTGGTTCCCTGGTTGTATGTAGGAATGTGCTTTTCCTCCTTCTGTTGGGTAAGACTTCCCTTGTGTGATTCGAACTCTTGGCTTTGGTATTTTCTGATAATTTTGCATTAACCTAGCTTGTGAGAAATGAATTCATGTCTATTTATTTTGTTTGGGTGAGTTTATACCCCATTAGGCCTTCTCATAGATCATGTGCCTGTAATTTGGCATAATAAGAATAGTTAAGAAGGTTGGTATGCCTGAAAAGTGATCAGATCCTGGATAGCGCTGATGTGAAACCATGGATGAATTTGTTACCAAAATAATGGAAGAAAACCTTAACAAAATATTAGGCCACCTATTGCTCCATGCAGATTTTGTGGATGTAGTTTTATGTTTTTAGGTGTTCACCAAGTAATGATTCTTTTGGACTTATGAGTTTTTGAAGTCTCATTTAAGGCCATTACTAGGATGACCTGAGGATGCTTATGATTGCTTTTCTTTCCATTTGTTTTATGTGGATGGGACTAGCATGTTGAAGATCACCACCTATACTCGTTGAATTTCATGCATTGGGGTGCTCCGAAAATTTGGTATGGCGTTCCTGGAAAGGATGCTCCTAAACTGGAGGAGGCTATGAAAAAGCATTTGCCTGACCTTTTTGATGAACAACCTGACCTGCTTCACAAACTGGTGAGTTAAAAGATCTATGATTTGGTGTTTATATTTGTAATTATACCTAGGCGACTTTATCTAACTGTTTTGGAGCATGCCAATTGTTACTAAGAAGCCAAATTTATCAGAGTATACTCTTGCTTCTTGAATTATGAGATAATCCTGATAGCTGATAGCTCTTTATTGAGATAGCATGTTTTACTTGGATCAATCATTTAGTGTCTTGGTAAAATCAATTCTAAGCAGAACCTGGCACAACAATTCAAGGTGTACTGGCTATAATGATTCCTAATTAAAATTTTTAATTTTAAGAGAAGATCACAAAGCGACCTTTCCAAGCAACTAGCAAAATGATTTTTAACCTGAACGAGTTTTAGGTAATATATGAACTGAGTGGACCTGAACTGGCTTTAGTCTCTTTTCTACTTTGGATATCTGAGAGATGTGAGGATGCTTTTCTGGTTCACTATCATATTAGACTACTGCTTAACAAGTCTGTACATCATGTTGCAAATGTAGTGGATGTTTTTAACTAACTGTTCATTGTTGCATGCTACGGAAGATTAAATTTGTAGTCGTAATCCATAGTTGATCTATTCTCCCATGTATGCTTAATTACTGTAATATCACTGCACAATACCAAATATGCTCTGACCATCTTTCTTTCATGCAGGTCACTCAGCTGTCCCCTTCGATACTAAAATCTGAAGGGGTACCTGTCTATCGATGTGTTCAGAATGCTGGAGAATTTGTTCTGACATTCCCTAGAGCATATCATGCAGGGTTCAACTGTGGTTTCAATTGTGCGGAGGCAGTAAATGTAGCTCCTGTTGATTGGTTACCACATGGACAGATTGCTATTGAGCTATACCGTGAACAGGGAAGGAAAACTTCCATCTCACATGATAAATTGTTGCTTGGAGCAGCAAGGGAAGCAGTCAAAGCCCACTGGGAGCTCAGTTTATTGAAGAAGCATACTCCTGATAACTTAAGGTGGAAAGGTGTATGTGGAAAAGATGGAATTTTAGCTAAAACTCTCAAGGTAAGTATTATGTCCATTATTTGTCTTTGGGCTGATTTATTGTGTGGGACTTTATGAATCTTGCTTAGTTCAGAATGTACATGATCTAGATCTGAACTGTGTAAATTTCATTCTTAAGCTAGATTTTTGCATCAAACTCAAATTGAATGTTTGGTAAACTTTTTATGCGGTTTTGGAATAGTCCAATCTCTAGTAACCGTTGTTCCCAAATCTCTAAATATTTATGTGCATATATATATGCATGTAGATAAATTCATGCATGTATATTTCCATGTTATTTGTATACGTCCATTTAGACCCATGACCTATTATGCTGTATGTGTATATGTAAAATTCATTTTGTAGAAAATACGTATGAATTTATCCCTGGATTTGGATCTAGTATTCAATTTCAGAAATACACAAGTCATTTCTATATTGTTGATAACATAACCTGTATCTAGTAGTTAATTTAATTTCAATGCAAATTCTGAAATAGAATTCATGTTTACCACAGTTTTGTAATGTTTATTAACTTTTTAGCATATAAGCAATGCTTATATGACCTTGGGTTGATTTTGACCCACTTTATATATTTTTATTGCCCACAGGCACGTGTTGAGATGGAACGTCTAAGCAGGGAATATTTTTGCAGTTCCTCTCATACTGCTAAAATGGAGAGCAATTTTGATGCTACCAGTGAGCGAGAATGCAGTATATGTTTTTTTGATTTGCACCTTTCTGCAGCAGGTTGTCATTGCTCCCCTGATAGATATGCATGCCTGAATCATGCAAAGCAGTTCTGCTCATGTGCTAGAGGTTCCAAAATTTTCCTATTTCGATATGATATAAATGAGTTAAATATCCTTGTTGAAGCAGTGGAAGGAAAACTAAGTGCAATATATAGGTGGGCAAGACTAGATCTTGGGTTGGCCCTGAGTTCATATGTAACCAAGGACAATATAGGTGGTAGGTTATCCCATACATTGGAAGGAGTACCTAAAGAAGTGCCTCAATCATCAGTCATTTCCTCCAGAGAATTACCAGGAGAAGATATGTCGAAAAAGAAACCCTTGATATTAGCTCAAATTTCCGCTCAGATGTTATTGCTACAAAGAAATAAACAATCAGAGGTTACTTTACCATCAAAAGATCCAAATTCTAAGTTGAAGAAAGGGGAATCCGTTCTTTCTGCTTTAAACTTGAGCATGCCTGGAAGCCAAACTGCCATGACAAGTGGAGTGAAGAAGCCTTCATCTCCAGCAGTCGTTAATACTATTCTTCTTAGTGATGATGAAGGTGATGAACCAGAGAAACCAGTTTCAGAAATACCAAAAGAACATTCTATCAAAGAGCATCCAGAAGCCTCAGTGAGGGTGGCACCATCTGGTGAAAAAGCAAGCACATGTAATTACAAGAATGAGGCTATCTTAACTACCCCTCTAACTGATACTCCATTTACGAATCAAAATGATGCCAATTCCCCTGATGTACAAAGAAATAATCATTCATCTCATTATTCTGAAGTGAAAGATGAGCATTCTGGAAATGGAATCACATTGCTAGGATCTAGTCGCCAGAATGATTTTTGCCATTTAGAATCTGCCACTGCAGAATCTGGTAGAAATGTTCAGGATTCTTCTAATACTATAGAGATGGATAATAACAAGAATAATCTGTTGACCGGTGAAAGCAGCCTTCAGCATCTGCTGCCTTGGGGAAGTGAAAAAGTTGACAAGGATAAGCATGAGAAGGTGGGAGCCGTTGCCTCTGCAAATTTAGTTGACAACACAAGAACTAATGTAGGTGGGCTGTCTTGCTCTCAAAATAATGTTGACAGAAATGTCCGGCAGAAAGGTCCTCGCATTGCTAAGGTAGTGCGTAGGATCAACTGTAATGTTGAGCCTCTGGAATTTGGAGTTGTGCTCTCTGGGAAATTATGGTGTAACAGCCAGGCCATTTTCCCAAAAGGTTAGTTGCATTGGTGTTTACTAAGGCTGATGCATGCCAATATGCTAAGTATACTAGCTAGATGTATTCACTCGGTTATTCTAATCAATGCAGGATTTAAGAGCCGGGTTAGGTATATTAGTGTTTTAGATCCAACAAATATGGCATACTATGTCTCAGAAATTTTGGATGCGGAGAGGGATGGACCTCTATTCATGGTAATTGAAAATTTTATGGTATCAACCATGTTTTTGTACCACTATCTTAATAATTGGACATTTTTATCTCTTACCAAATGTTAAGTGTTTTTACTACATTTTTATCTCTTACCTGAAAATGTTGTTCTTACTCATGCCTTCATGATTTTGGGAACTCATAGTAGACATGGACAGATTTATCTTCGTTCCTGAATTATTTGTCTCTGATGTTCATTGTGTTGATCTTTGCAGAGAGCAAGAAAGTAGTTTATGTATGCTATGTATCTTAATGATATTTGATTGTTAGGCAGAATTGACTGAATCTTGCCATCTGATCTATAGGAAACAAATCACTCTTGTTCTCCAGCAGACTTGATTGTTTTAAATAATAGTATAACCTTCTAAACAAATACCATTTGGAGTGCTTGCTGTTATCTTTTCATCTGATGAATTTTATCTTCTATTTCAAAAGTTATCTTCCAACTTAGTTTTGATTTCATCTTTGGTTAGAGCAAAGTGGGCAAATAATGGCCAGAAATGTATTGTTCTTTAAGCATGCATGGCCTTAAATGTTGATTTGGTTTCAGGTATCTGTGGAGCACTGTCCCAGTGAAGTATTTGTTCATGTTTCAGCTGCCAGATGCTGGGAGATGGTGAGGGAGAAAGTGAATCAAGAGATAACGAAACAACATAGACTGGGAAGGACCAACCTCCCACCATTGCAGCCTCCCGGCAGCCTTGATGGCTTTGAGATGTTTGGTTTTTCTTCACCAGAAATTGTGCAGGTAAATTTGTTTTTACATTATGATATGAAAAATGTTGGTCAACTAGGTTATTTTAACTGTTTCTCCCCTCTCCCTTTATGTATTGACTATTATTAATGGCTTAACAGTTTGATTTCATGGTAAATGCTTAACTGACATTTGAAGTAAAAACTCATTTCTCATATGGTTTAAACATAAACCAGGCCGTTGAGGCAATGGATCGCAATCGAGTTTGTATGGAGTATTGGGACTCTCGGCCTTACTCACGGCCTCAGGTGCAGTTCCTACAACATTCTCGTACCCCTGGTAATGGTGGCAACTTGCTTAGAACCTCTGGGGAACAAAATAATGCAGGGGCTCCTCAGAGCAAATGCCTGCCCAGTGAAGTCGACACACTACTAGGTTTATTCAAGAAGGCAAGCTCTGAAGAATTAAGCTCACTTTGTAGCATATTAAGTGACAAAAGGTCTCCCAAGGATGTAGACCGTGTGGCTCAACTCCTTAAGGAGGAGATTCGCAGTCGTCGACCTACATGATTGAAATTTTTTTTTGGTGATTCGGATTCAAAATTCGAGTCCATATATCCCACATTTTTCGTCACTGTAAATATCGATATCCTGCCTTCACACTGCACGTACAGCCTCCATTCAATCCACCATTCTTTCAGGTAGAAGAAGAGTGATAAGAGTAGGTTATTTTCCGGTGGGATTTTTGCATACTGACTGATTTTTGTAGCATAAGAAAGAAAAATGCCTTCTGAAAGTTCAACTGGTCGATTTTCGAAACCACCTAATGTCATGTTGGCCTCCAATCTTCAGCGGCTACCACAATCTGCAATTCTGCATTTCCACTTAAAACCACTTTAAATTCACTTATTTTCATTAAAAAAAGGGTTAAATATGGGCCAAAGGATCAGTCTGTATACAGTTCTGACATAAGGTATAAATATAATTATTGTATTTCTCACTAAAGTTATTTTAGTTTTACATTAGATCATGTCTACCTTTTTTTCAAACCAATCTGCAGCATGTGTCACGGTCTGCCTTAGTAAGGCCATTCTTGGTGCTACAAGTCCGGAATGGTGTGCGTGCAAGAATGAGTTGAGGGGCTGCCGGAATGTTCCGGGATATCCCAGAAGTGTTGACCTAGTCAATTGAGGTGAGAGGCTAAGTTGCACGAGGATCAAACACCTTACCAAATCCTTTTTAAACTTTTCCTGGTCTTTAGTTTCTCTCACTTCTCTTGTTTCATTCTTTCGTTCTTTCTCTGTTTCAACTCCTTCAATTGTAGCGTCCTTCTAACATATCCTTCTATAGAAATAACAACCTACCGTTGCACATAGACTCTGTAATATCCCAAATTTTCAATACAACATTTGGTATCGTTGATAATAAGTTAGTTAAAAGAGAGATCGAGGAATTAATTTCATATTTGAGATGGAAAGAGTTGCAATTTATCAAACTGAGAAAATGTGAATTAATAATGATTATTTGACATGGGAACGATGTGGAATATGTAGTGATAGGGTGAGGATCACATTTGAACTAAATTGGATAAGATTTGAAAGTAAAAGGATCAAACAATTATTTTTCCGTGAAGAGAAAATAAGTTGTTTGGATATATTACGTGTTAAGTTTAATGTCAACAAAAAGTAGTAAGAAACGGTTGAGGTGTAAAATTTTCGTATAAGGGTATTTTAGTTATTTCACATTAGGTTATGTTTTAGAAATATTTTTAGTGGAGATATTATATGGTTGGGATTAAATTTGTGCCATTGGATGTGTTGATTGGATTATTTTTAGGGTAAAAGAAAAAAATCCTTTCGCCTCTACAAGTTGACCTCCTCTCTTGTGAAATGGAAAATTTCCCTTTCCTTTTTCTTGCTTTTTCTCAAAATCAAGTTAATTTTCAACACCCAAATTTTGATTTCTGGTTAAAGTCACTTAGAAAATCACTTTCTAAACTCATTTCCACCTTATCTTTTTCATCCAAGTTCAAGGTTTCATGAGTTTAATAAGAGAAAACTGAAAATAGTGAAAAGAAACTTCAAATAAGATAGAAATTATGTTTCTATCATTCCTACTTTCTACATCTGGGATTTTTGTTGTGAGAAAGCTAATAAGCTTGAGTATTGATATTTTGTTGTATTTTTTAATTTTTAAGAAAAAAATTCATAAATAGAAAGATAATACATTTCAACGCACTTGAACCCATATATTCCTATATTGGTAACAATGCCCATGCTAATCGAGCTAAGAATCAATTGACACTAACTTTATCTTTAATACCATAAATATATGTTTGGATAAATTGTGAAATGGATGAGTAAAAGTATTATGTGTGCTAATATATGATTAAGTCTGTCTTGATATGTTAAGAAAATTTAAAAGAAACTAATAATATTAATGAAATTTATCCTTTTTTTTAAAATGGTAGTGAGTTCTATTTTGAAACTTATAAAAATGAAATTGTGATATATTTTGAGAATTTAAGTGTTATAACATGATTCTTGCTTGGAATAAAGATATATGTTAATATGTTATAAAAAGGTAAATAGTCATAATGTGAAATTGAAACTAGGCTAAGAGAAAGTGTGATATGATAGGGCAAAGATTAATATGAGATATGAAATTGATAAGGTAATGAAATTGCTTAATAAGCATTGGTATTCAAAATTATATGATATAATTGTCTAATAAAGTGCGTTATGGTGACATTGTCACCTAATGATCCAATGAGAATGTGAGTTAAGAAATAAGAATAACTTGAGTCATGAGATAATTTGTTAAGTGCACATGTAAACACATGAAGCCATATATGATGATATAGGTCACTTAGGTGAGAATGTGATATTGTGGATGAGTATGAGTGATATTTAGGTGCAAACAAACATCAAAATGTGATGTGTGTGAAATATAAGCTCTATTGGGTGATTTGGGAACCATGAAAACATATTATGTTATGCAAGTATATGAACTATATAAAATTGATTAATAAGATGAAATGCTTTTGTGAGCTTGGTACATTAGCAAGGATACAATAGGCATGCCCTAAGAATTGGATGCGCACTTGTATGGGCATGTGCGTGAGAGAGTTTTGATACAGTGCCTTATGGCATAGCACATTTGTGCTCTTGATGTGTTTGGAGGGTATGCAATTTCTATCTATATCTTGTGTGTTTGGCTAGGGCACCTTGGGTGCATTATCTTTGGTGTGTTTTGGACAGTATTTTGTATATTCAAGTCTATATTACTAAAGCTACAAAATGCTATGAAATCGAATTTGATAATAAATCAATTTGGAATGCAATAAATAAGTAATGAACTTAGTCCACAATAAGTTTGTTGGAAAAAATAAATTTTTGGAAGCTTTGAGATATACTCTCGATTAGTAAAAGTGAATATTTGAAACATAAAAGTATAGTTTTATATTCTACCCCATGAGATCTTTACAATGGTATATCATATGCTCAAAATGGTTAAGTGATGAATGAGAAATTGATGCTCAAAGTAAGCCACTTGTGAATTATGCTAAGGAAAATGGATAGCTTAGTCCCACATTGATTAGATATCAAGAGTGGAATATGATTATATATATGAACCAACTAAGTAATTATTTAATGATTGAGCTAATGCTATCCTTTGTGCGGAAGAGGGATGCAAATCTAAACTTATTGGGGTTGGAGATGCAAGATGTGGTGATGTTGAAGTGTTTAAATTAGCTTTAGACCCTTTTGTAGATATTTTAGCCCAATAAGTAATTTTATTTTTTTTCCTTCAATTCAGACATTTAGTCTGTTTTTTACATTATATAAATCTATATTATTCTATTTCGATCTTATAAGTCGAGGTTGGGGGCGCACGACGTGGGATATGCGAAATGTCTAAACTAGTCGGGCCCTTCTACGCCTGTGGATATTTTAGCCCAATAAGTAATTTTATTTTTTCCTTTAATTCAGATGTTTAGTCTGTTTTCCGGATTATATATATATATTTATATTGTTCACTAACGTGTGTGCAACAAAATTTAGTCTGCAAACTTGTAAATCAAACTAATCTATTCAAAATATGAAGTGAAAACTTGACTAAGAGGCATAAATTTGAATATGAGTTGTAACCAAGTTGGTAAATGTTAAAGCAAATTATGGATAAAAGATTTGCCTAAAGAATATATATAAGGTGTCAAAACCATTTTTTTTGGGAGTCGCTACTAATTCTTTTTATTTAGGTGTGATCGGATCACTTGGTAATTCAATCATTTTAACAAAAGTTTAAATTTATTAAAACGATGATTGTTGGTCTAAAAAATCCAAAAAACGGGTTTGGGAGTCGTTTACATATGAAGAAGGGTTAGCACCCTCGATACGACCAAAATTGGTACCTAGTTGATTAATTAATGTCTTAGTGTCGAAAGTTAAAAATCCGTAAAGAATTTAAAAATACGATCCTCCTTTTTATTAATGTTAATTTTACAAAAATGTTTGGATAAATCGAAGCGGATGCTAAAGACCTTCTTGTTCGAAAGTAATAAAATGTCACATCCAGTACGTTAGGACACGACATTTTAAACTCTCGAGAATAAGCTTGTCTTTTGATTTTCAAAACTCATGCATTTTAATTTTAAAAGGATATTCGGTCATTTGGATCAAATGAGAAAAAAACGAAACCCAGTACGTTAGGGCACGATCTCTCGAATTTCTAAACACGAAATATTGTCTTTATCAAAGAATCATTTTTATGAATTTAGGGTGAAAATTGAATAATATTTAAAAATAGTACGCGAATAAAATTGATGCGCGAATGAAAACGAATATACTAATAAGAACGATTTACGAGAATTGCATAGTGTACACCAATTTAATAATATAAATAATCAAAGATGAATGAGATAAATAATAACAACGATAACGATACCAAAGTATGCTCATAAAAAGACTACCAACTTAAAGAATAAAGGCAAATAAATAAATAAAATAAATACATAAATAATGTAAGAGAATATAGTTTATAAAAATATTGAAAGTAAAGAGCCAAATTAAAATAAAAATAAAATCAAAGGTACAATTTGTAATAAAATATATAAATAAATGAAATAATAAGAATAATAATACAAGTAAAAAAAAATCTAATTTTTACAATAATGAATAAACAAACAAATAAGACCTGATAAAAATTTGATTAAAAATTGAAATTTAGCAAATAAGCAAATAAATAAAGCGATTGTTAGGATCGACCCGATTAAACAACAAGTAAGAAAAATAGCGGAATAAATTGAGAAATTGAACACACAAATTTAACGTGGAAAAACCCCTCCAAAGAGGATAAAAAACCACGGGCAAAGATAATTTTACTATAATGGCAAAAGAGCAAAGAGTACAAAAGATGGAGATAAAAACTAAATCCCGAAAACCCGAAAACAAAAAACTCACAAAACGTAAATACAAAATTCTCTAAATGTGTTATGAGTTCTAATCTCTAATGGGTATATTATTTCTAAGGTTCTAAAAGAGCCTATTTATAGGCTAAATTCATAGGTCAAATAATAATAAAATAATCTAAACTAATCAGTGTTTGATTGAAACAAGTAAACAGAGTTTAACTGAAAGATTATTTTTCAAATTTGACTCAAAATAGGAGTCATATTTAACAAATCTCCACCTTGACTCATATTTCCACAACGCCATCTTTGCCAAAACCCGCCACGAGCCTATCTTGAACTATGCAGGGAATTAACTGAGTCGAATTTGTGCTTAAAAACTGGAAGGCTTCTAGCCTTCGACTTGTACACTGCCAAATCAAAACTAACCCAGGTCTGATTTTCACGAACACAATGCCCTAACTTTTCAAAACCTGCATCCAAAAGAGAACCTCTCTTCAACGAAACAGCCATACCTTTTTCCCTCCTATGATCAAGTTGCCTCCGCTCCAAACAAGTTGACTTCAACTCCGTAACGGACGAGAGACGTCCGATTTCACCAGTCACTGTATAACCTTTCAGAATATAAAGACTGCCGGTTCTTTTACCTTTTAACAAAACGAAAGCTCCATGAGATACTTTAATGCCGCTCGACTCGATGTTGATTTTGCATCCTTTCAAGTCTAAAATACTTAAGGAGATGAGATTCTTTCGTAAATCAGGTACATACCTAACATTTGAGAGTGTCCTAGTCGTCCCATCGTGCATCTTAATTTTAACAGTACCAATACCAATTACCTTACTAGATGAATCGTTTCCCATGCGCACAACTCCACCTTCAATCGAACTGTATGTGGAGAATCATTCTCTATTGGGACATATGTGGAAAGAACATCCTGAATCTAAGATCCACTCGGACGTGAGCTTGGTATTATCGCTTGTTGACACTAACAAGAAATCATCACCATTTTCATCGGCCAAATTAGCACTAGCTTCATCTTCCTCGTTATTCTCAGCAGCTTTTTTTATTTCGCAGTTTATAACAATCTGCTTTGACGTGACCTAACATTTTACAATAGAGACACCTTTTATCTCGTCTCTTTGATGCTACCAAAATGGAAGCTTGCCTATTTGTCTTGCTATCCAAATGAAGCTCATTGTTGAGTTTGTCTCTACTCAACAAATGACCTTTCACATCTTCGAACGAGAGTTTGTCTCTGCCATAAATTAGGGTCTCCCTAAAAGACTTGTATGAAGGGGGTAAAGAGCACAATAATAGCATAGCCTGATCTTCATCGTCAATATGAACCTCAACATTCTTTAAATCATTTAAAAGAGTAGTAAATTGACTGATGTGATCTTTAAGAAGCTCACCTTCGTTCATGCGAAACGTAAATAGACGTTGTTTCAACACTAAACGATTAGCCAGAGACTTAGTCGCATAAAGAGTTTCTAACCTATTCCACAAGGCGGATGAGGTATTCTCCATCAATACCTCCTGCAATACCGTATTCGCGAGGCACAACTGGATTGTAGACAAAGCCTTTTCATCAAGCTCTTCCCATTCTATTTTATTTAGATTCTCAGGCTTTTTTCCAGTAACAACCTTTTTTAAACCAGATTGAACTAGAATTGCCATCATCCGAACTTGCTACAAATTGAAATTTATTTCACCATCGAACTTCTCAATTTCAAATCTTGTTGCTGCCATCTCTGAACGGGCTGATTTATGAAAATTGAACTAGCTCTGATACCAATTGTTAGGATCGACCCGATTAAACAACAAGTAAGAAAAATAGCGGAATAAATTGAGAAATTGAACACACAAATTTAACGTGGAAAAACCCCTCCAAAGAGGATAAAAAACCACGGGCAAAGATAATTTTACTATAATGGCAAAAGAGCAAAGAGTACAAAAGATGGAGATAAAAACTAAATCCCGAAAACCCGAAAACAAAAAACTCACAAAACGTAAACACAAAATTCTCTAAATGTGTTATGAGTTCTAATCTCTAATGGGTATATTATTTCTAAGGTTCTAAAAGAGCCTATTTATAGGCTAAATTCATAGGTCAAATAATAATAAAATAATCTAAACTAATCGTTGTTTGATTGAAACAAGTAAAACAGAGTTTAATCGAAAGATTATTTTTCAAATTTGACTCAAAATAGAGTCATATTTAACAACGATATTAAATAAAATAGTTAATAATAATAATAATAATAATAATAATAATAATAATAATAATAATAATAATAATAATAATAATAAAAGTTTTAAAATCTTATAAGAGGACATAAATAAATAAATAATAAAGCGATATAAATAAATAAATAAAATGTTAATAACAAGAGTAAAAAAAAACGTATATAAGAAAAATAATAATGAAAATAATATTAATATATAAATAGAAATAGAAATATAATAAGTAGAAATATAATAATAGTAGGAATATAAATAGATAAATAAAAATTAGATATATTATAATATGTTAATATTTATTAAAATTATTAAATTAATAATAACATAGTGAAAACAAAAGAGGACTAATTTGAATTTTGAAACAAAATTTTGGGGCAATATGAAATAAAAGGAAAACGGGGGATTGGTCTGAACACGCGAATAACATAGAGGGGCTAAAAGGAAAATTTTCCTTCTTCCTCCAAAACGGCGTCGTTCATATAAGGACTGAAATGGAAACGCGATAAATTGTGGGGTCAATATTAAAAATAAATAAGAAATGAAATAAGACCAGATTGAAGAAGGTAGAAAAAAGCGGAGGGACTAAGGAAATAAATATCCCCTTTTAGCAAAATGCGCTGATCCTCCCCATGCAGCGGGTCAAAACGCAGGTCAAGAGGGCCAAACGACGCCGTTTTAAGGCTATTATGGCCTGCCCAAAACGACGCCGTTTGGTAGACTTTTATAAGCTAATTTTTTTTAAAAAAAATTCATTTCTCCTTCTTCTCAAAAAAAAAAAAACTCAAAACTCCTCCCCAAAAAACTCTCTCATTCTCTTGGTCTCTCCTTCATCCGACCGAGCTCCGGTCACCGGGCCATCGCCCATCAGCCACCGTACACGGTGGCTGGAGCTCCGAAAATGACCCTTTTTTAAAAAACCGCCTTTTTTAAAAAACAAAATAGGTTTTTGTGTTTAAAAAAAAATCAAAAGAAAAGAAACAAGCGAACCGCAAACCAAAAAGCTCCGTATTCGTTGCGCCCACAACCCTTGTCAGAACCCGAATGGGTTTTGTGACGTTTGGGTTTCTGGAGGCGTTTAATCACGACGAAAAAGAACCAAATGTGAGTTTTTTTTATTATTACAGTTATTTTACTTCGAATAAAGATAAGAATGAATAAAATGGCACTTTTTTCTATTTGAATCTGATTTTGGTTGCTATTAATTGCGTTCGTAAAAAAAATACAATCTGTTTGTATGGCTTTATCTAGCTAAATTAAAAAGAAATAAAAATACATTCTTTTTTGTTGTCAGTTTGTTCTTCGTTTGATTTGCAGGTACAAGGCGACGTGGCACTCGGCGTGGGGTGTATGGAAGTCGTGCGTGGCGGTCGTACGACGCTTAAGGCTGGGGCTTGACTGCGGCGCAAGGGAACCCTAGGGTGGCTGAAATTGTTTTAGTTTTCGGGACGTTTGGGCCTTGTAAATTTAGGCTAGGTTTTATTTCATTTTGGGCCATATTGGGCCAATTAGACTTGGGTTGTAATGGACTGATGGACTGTTAAATTATTTGTTTATTTTTGGTTTAAATTTTGATTTGGGCCCCGGGCTAAAATTGGGCCTTACAGCTGCCCCTCTTTGCTTATTGTTGTGTAACGAGAATGGAGCAAAGACCAGAAGAGGGCCAATTTTGCCTGGACCTGCTGAGTCTCGGCGCTTCTTTTCTTCTTCTTCAAGTAACCTCGTCCCAATCCACTGTATCTTCAGAAGTATAAGAATTAATGCTTCGATCCGCTCCAATGTAATTTTAGGGATAAGAGATTTGTAGCTTCAATCTAGTCCGCTGAAACTTTAAAAAGGTAAGAATTGGTAATTTCAACCTGCTCTACTGCAACTTCAGAGAGATAAGGTTTGTGTATTTTTATCCTGCTCTACTGTAACTTCAGAGAGAGATAAGGATTATGGCTTCAACCTACTCCATTGCAACTTTAGGGAGATAAGATTTTCTATGATCTGCTCTACTGCACCTTCAAAGAGATAAGATCTATTTATTTATAGCTTCAATCCATTCCACTGCAACCTCAGGGAAATGAAATTCGCTATTTTCAGTCTGCTCCGCTGCAACTTCAGGGAGATTAGACCTGCTATTTCAACCTGCTCCACTGCAACTTCAGGGAGATAAGGTTTGTAATTTCGACTTGCTCCACTGCAACTTCAGGGAGATAAGGCTGGTGGCTTAAATCTACTCCATTGCTACCTCATGGAGATAAGATTTGTCGTTTTCAATCTGCTCCATTGTTACCTCATGGAGATAAGATCTACGATCTTCAGCCTGCTCCATTACTGCTCAGGGACACAAGGCTAGTGGCTTAAATCTACTCTCTTGCTACCTCAGGGAGATAAGATTCGCCGTCTTCGATCTGCTTTACTGCTGCTCAGGAAGATAAGATCTACAATCTTCAGCCTGCTCCACTGCTGCTCAGAGAGACAAGGCTAGTGGTTTAAATCTGCTCCCTTGCTACCTCAAGGAGATAAGATTCGCCGTCTTCGATCTGCTCAATTGCTACCTCATGGAGATAAGATTTGTGAATTCACTAATGTTGCTACACCGTCTTCTATTGACATGATCTGTAGAATCGATTTCACGTACCTATACTTATGCCAAATGATTAGGATGCTATGATCGAAATGAATCAAATGCTCCTAACTAGACGTGTTATGAATGATATATGAATGCAGAAATGAGAATGATCCTTTTTAAAATGCTTAAGATATCATCGCTTATTGTTCATCAGGGCATTATCACTGACTTATTATGCTGCCATCTTGTTCGGCTGGTATTCTTGACAGAAAACTCAAAGAAACAATCATATTCTGCTCAGCAAGCTTGTCTTGCTGTAATTTCAGAGTCCTTTCCACTGTACTTTCTGGGACATAAAGTTGGTACTTCCCACTACAACTTCAGGGGAATAACATTTGGTTTCTTCCATCCATCTTGCTGCAACTTAGAGGTATAGGATTTGTATCATCTTCAATCAATTTGATCTGTTACACCATTCCTTGGGTGTAATGACCAGATGTATATGTCTAATATTTGTATGAATGTAGAATATCATTTTTTTCCTAAGAATAATCCCCTTTTACACTTGGGTTGACATTGCTCGTTATTTGTCGAGGTTGTATCACTGACGAAATATCTTGTCTTTTTGTTCAACCAATAAAAAGTCCAAAGAGATAATCATCTTTCTCCAATATTTCTGACCATTAGGCTTGATGAGTTCTAAATAATAGTCTTGTTTCAAGTTTTTGTATTATGTAGAAGCTTCCAAAGTAATATGCCAAACTCTTTTTATGAAAGTATTTTTAGTCCACTAATCATTATTTCAATGCAAAATGCTTGAAAAAGATCATAACAATGGACAGGAAGGAAACTAATTAGGAGTATAGCTCGAAGCAAAATACCAAATACAATTAAGAAGGAAATTTATTGGAACGTATCTTGAAAAGAATAAGGTAATCAAAGATAGCAAATTCAAAATGGGTAAAATGGAAAACTAGGTGCCCCAAATATCGCAACTTGAGTTTCTCTATACCAATTTCTTGAGGACCGTTTTGAGCTCAATCTGTGTCTAGGGGATTCAGAGTACTTTGTCGATGCCCCAAGATGTAGCATACTTCTTCATTGTTAATTCAGGCATAGCAAGACTACTATATGCCCCACTTTGATCCAAATTTGAGCCACTTTTTTTCGGGTTTTTAACTCAAATCCCTTTTGGTCTTAAGGCGCCCTTTGCGGGTTTTCACCTTGGCTTCTCCTTTTTCTTTCTTCGTTTTTTTTCATTGATTTTTTATTTTATTATTTTATTATTTTTTGGTCTTAAGGCACCCTTTACGGGTTTTCACCTTGGCCTCTCCCCTTTTAGGTAGAATACTCATTAACTGGATTTGAATTCACCGGATTAGGCAAATCTTTGCCATCCATCTCGGTCAATATCAATGCTCCTTTAAAACCGACCTTCTTTTCTACATCAGGTCCTTCCCAGTTTGGCATCCACTTTCATCTAAAGTCCTTTTGTATAGGAAGGGTCTTCTTCAATATCAAGTTCCCTTCGTGGAATTTTCTAGGATGAACCTCTTTATCGTAAGCTCACATCATTCATTTCTAGTGCATTGGACCACGACAGATAGCTTTCAACCTCATCTCTTCAAATTCAACTGATCATATCGGGATTGGATCCATTCTGCCTTATCCAACTTTAGCTCTGACAAGACTCGAAGAAAAAGAATTTCGTCTTCAAAACCGTTTCTATCCCATAAACCAACGAGCAATGTGTTGCCCCGGCGAAGGTCCTAGTCGATGTTCGATAAGCATAGAAGGTAAATGGTAACTTCTTTATGCCAATCTTTACAAGTCTCGGTCGCCTTTCACTATGACCTTTGTTTTGTTGTTTTTATTCTTCTTTCTCCTTTTTTTTGTACTTTTGTTTTTATTTTTTGCTGCCTTTGCTGTACTGTGATATAGAGTCTGATCTTTAAACAGACTGCAAGCTTTTGACATTGTGCAATTGTTTTAGACATGATCCTTTCTGACATTCCTTGTCGGTACCTAACCTTTTTTTTATATTTTTTTGACTATCGAATTTGTAACATTGGCATATGAAGCGACTTTCACCCTCTTTGTGAAGTAATCGATGACCCCAAAGATGAATCAATATCGGTTAGAAGCTTTTGACGAGATCGGCCCCATAATATCCATGCCTCACATATAGAAAATCTGTGAAGAAATGGAATAGGCACATAAGTCTTGTCTTCTTCCATTCGACATTTACAACATAACTGATATAATCCCCTTCCATGGTGGATCAACAATACCCGAACCTCATGATTAGCCTGGCTAACATAAAACCATTAGCATGTGTCCTTCTGACACTCGTATGAACTTTTTAAAGCATCCACAGGTTTTAGTAGCCCAGACATATCTTGATACGATCATACGAAAACATCTTTGAATTCTTGGAATAACTTAATGACGATTCGCTTTGTCTTTATGATGATGTAGGCTCCGATCTTTGCCTCTTGCTTACAATGTTCATTGACCTTTTATAAGGGAGGATCTGTTTTTCATCTTGTTCTACCATCTTTAACAAATCGGTAGATAGGTTACAATCTCTGTCATCTTCCAAGTCCTGAGATCCCTCAAGACACATATCTAACTTAAAAGGAGATTTTGGGTCAGTAGCAGCGTCGCTCATGACGTTGATATCTGAGGACTTGTTGAAAACAGATTCCAAAGAATAAATAATTCTAAGGATGATTATTTGTATGGTATGATCATGGATGAAGAATAAAAGAATATTTGAAAGAAAGTTTAAAGAACAAAAGAATCTAAGAACAATTATTTGTACAGTATGAAATGGAAAAAATAAAAGAATATTTGCTCAAAAAGATGCATTTTATTGAAATAAAGATTTTGGACACAAACCTATTTCACAAAAGGATTCTTATTTCTTCTAAGCTTAAAGCAACAATCGTGTTTTGAATATTACTCTAGATTAGCTCTAAAAATACAAGGATCTCTTCCATAGCCCATTGTTCAAAACACTCCCAAGTATGTAAGGGTTTGGAAACTTTTATTCCCCGGATCCCTCTTTGGATATGTCATTCAGATTTCCCAATATTCCTTCCAGGCTTTTGACTTGTTCAAGACATCGCAACTCTTTTTCCCCCACTTTCAAATATCACATTTACTTCATTGTTAGAGCGATTAGGTTCTGAGGAATCGTCGAACTTCACAATTCCCATTTTAATGAACCTTTCAACCAACTTTTTAAACGTAGTGTAGTTTTCGATTGAGTGCCCCGTTATTCCCGCGTGGTACTCGCATTGGGCATTCGCATCATACCATTTTTGGAACGGAGGTTGGACGGGTTCAGAGTAGAACGGAGACACTACACGCACATCAAACAGATTCTGATATACCACCAACAAGTGTCCCGTTGAACTTCTCAAACTCTGGAGTTTTGATTTTGGGGGGAAGCACTAAGTCTGGAACCAAACTCAAACCTGATAGTCAACACTTTCCATAGCTTTGAACTTTTCCTCTAACCACTTGCATCATAATTCCAATTGTTTCGAGAGCTCCACCTTTGTTTTTCTATTTCTTCCATACCATCGAGATCGGAGACAACGAGATTAATTGAATTATTCCCCGGATTAGAGCCTGAGCTTGCTTGGTAATTTATCGGCGCCGAATCATTGGCCTGAAACTATTGGGGTCTGATTGTAACAGATGGCCTTCATGTGTACACCTCGGGTTGTGTCTGAGCGTTTGTCAGGGTAAAACCAGAGGGTAGAGAGGATCTTCGTTGTCATCCCCAATATTGACCATAGGACCCTTTCCTTTATCTAGCCCACTGGTCAGTAGTCGTGTTAGCTGATTCATCATATTCCTTTATGATTCCAGCATTTGGTCTATCATATCCTGCTGGATTTTAGCCAATTGCTCTTGCATTTGTGCCTGCATCTTTTCTTACATCTCCTTCTGCATTTGTTCCAACCTTTTCAGTCTTTTGTCCATTGTTTTAGTCTTTCTTCGTGTACCGTAAGGATGCGTACTTGGTAGGTTTTTATCTATTTTCAGATTAACTGAAATAGTTTTTAACTAATTAGGACATTTTTGTGACATTCAATGCATATGATGAAATGCAATGTAGATGCAAAAAGAGACGTTGATTCTGATTCAATTCTGTGAGAACAAATTTTCTAGATAACAAATATTTTAACATAAAGCGGAAACATATACGACCTTGCCCTCATACTCCAAGTAAAGACATCGATCCCTTTCTTCATATCCAAATGTTACGATAGAATCTCGCGAACTATCTAATAGATGCCTCTACTAGCTTCTTTCTGCTTGATCTGGGCTGTGACCCATTGCCTACTCATCCCCGTGAGGCTCGTTAGCTTCTTTAAGAAAGTTGTCGACTCCCGAATAATTTTCGACGGCTTGAATCCTTGAGCAGCGAAGCATAGTCGTATATTCCTCTATAGACTATTAGGCTTCTTTTGTTGTGTTTACTCGGACCATATTCGAACAGCCGTATTCTATTCCACTTTATCAAGAAATTCATTTTCCATGACAGGCTCTTTATTTAGAAATTGAACGTGAATCAACACCTTTTTTCTATGATGAAAATACAATGCAATCATAACCAAAATAAAATAAACATGTCAGTACAAAACATAAATAACAAATAGAACACCTATTTGGATAACCTCTAGGGGTTTGGCGTGGCTCTACCTAGGCCAGACTCCTACGGCTCACTATATGTGGTTCGGTTCTAAAGAAAGGGTACCTGAACTAGCAGATTCCTCAATCCTCACCCATTATAGGCTCATATGGATCGAGTTCAGTTCAGGGGAATACATTTCTCTATGGCTATGCGAAGGTGAAAACCTCATGAAGGTATTGTTTCTTACTCTCACTTAAAAGGTGTAACCACAACGGTCATACAATGCAATGCAAGAGTATTCTATGAGACCCAAACCACGACAATCATAAGGATCACAAACAAATGCAACAAAAGAATCATGATTTTTCAAATCAAATTTTCAATTTTCGACAAAAGGACAGAAAATAATCAATTTTACGGCTCGACTCTCTTATTTGTCCCCAGTGGAGTCGCCAAGCTGTCGAAACCATTTTTTTTTGGAGTCGCCACCAATCCTTTATATTTAGGTGTGATCGGATCACTTGGTAATTCAATCATTTTAACAAAAGTTTAAATTTATTAAAATGATGATTGTTGGTCTAAAAAAATCCAAAAAACGGGTTTGGGAGTCGTTTACGTATGAAGAAGGGTTAGCACCCTCGATACGACCAAAATTGGTACCTAGTTGATTAATTAATGTCTTAGTGTCGAAAGTTAAAAATCCGTAAAGAATTTAAAAATACGATCCTCCTTTTTATTAATGTTAATTTTACAAAAATGTTTGGATAAATCGAAGCGGATGCTAAAGACCTTCTTGTCCGGAAGTAATAAAATGTCACATCCAGTACGTTAGGACAGGACATTTTAAACTCTCGAGAATAAGCTTGTCTTTTGATTTTCAAAACTCATGCATTTTAATTTTAAAAGGATATTCGGTCATTTGGATCAAACGAGAAAAAAACGAAACTCAATACGTTAGGGCACGATCTCTCGAATTTCCAAACACGAAATATTGTCTTTATTAAAGAATCATTTTTATGAATTTAGGGTGAAAATTGAATAATATTTAAAAATAGTACGCGAATAAAATTGCTGCGTGAATGAAAACGAATATACTAATAAGAACGATTTACGAGAATTGCATAGTGTACACCAATTTAATAATATAAATAATTGAAGATGAATGAGATAAATAACAACAACGATAACGATACCAAAGTATGCTCATAAAAAGACTACCAACTTAAAGAATAAAGGCAAAGAAATAAATAAAATAAATACATAAATAATGTAAGAGAATATAGTTTATAAAAATATTGAAAATAAAGAGCCAAATTAAAATAAAAATAAAAATAAAATCAAAGGTACAATTTGTAATAAAATATATAAATAAATGAAATAATAAGAATAATAATACAAGTAAGAAAAATCTAATTTTTACAATAATGAATAAACAAACAAATAAGACCTGATAAAAATTTGATTAAAAATTGAAATTTAGCAAATAAGCAAATAAATAAAGCGATATTAAATAAAATAGTTAAAAATAATAATAATAATAATAATAATAATAATAATAATAATAAAAGTTTTAAAATCACATAAGAGGACATAAATAAATAAATAACAAAGTGATATAAATAAATAAAATGTTAATAACAAGAGTAAAAAAAAACGTATATGAGAAAAATAATAATGAAAATAATATTAATATATAAATAGAAATAGAAATATAATAAGTAGAAATATAATAATAGTAGGAATATAAATAGATAAATAAAAATTAGATATATTATAATATGTTAATATTTATTAAAACTATTAAATTAATAATAACATAGTGAAAATAAAAGAGGACTAATTTGAATTTTGAAACAAAATTTTGGGGCAATATGAAATAATAGGAAAAGGGGGGACTGGTCTGAACACGCGAATAACATAAAGGGGCTAAAAGGAAAATTTTCCCTCTTCCTCCAAAACGGCGTTGTTCATATAACGACTAAAATGGAAACGCGATAAATTGCGGGGTCAATATTAAAAATAAATAAGAAATGAAATAGGACCAGATTGAAGAAGGTAGAAAAAGTGGAGGGACTAAGGAAATAAATATCCCCTTTTAGCAAAACGCGCGAATCCTCCCCATGGAGCGGGTCAAAGCGTGGGTCAAGAGGGCCAAATGACGCCGTTTTAGGGCTATTATGGCCTGCCCAAAACGATGCCGTTTGGTAGGCTTTTATAAGCTATTTTTTTTTTAAATTCATTTCTCCTTCTAAAAAAAAAAAAACTCAAAACTCCTCCCAAAAAAACTCTCTCCTTCTCTCGGTCTCTCCCTCATCCAACCGAGTTCCGGTCACTGGAGCTTGAAAAACGACCCTTTTTAAAAAATCCCATTTTTTTAAAAAAACAAAATAGGTTTTTGTGTTTAAAAAAAAATCAAAAGAAAAGAAAGAAGCGAACTGCAAACCAAAAAGCTCCGTTTTCGCCGCGCCTACAACCCTCGTCGGAACCCGAATGGATTTTGTGACGTTTGGGTTTCCGGAGGTGTTTAATCATGATGAAAAAGAACCGAATGTGAGTTTTTTTATTATTACAACTATTTTACTTCGAATAAATATAAGAATGATTAAATGACACCTTTTTTCTCTTTGAATATGATTTTGGTTGCTATTAATTGCGTTTGTAAAAAAAATACAATATGTTTGTATGGCTTTATATAGCCGAATTAAAAAGAAATAAAAATACATTCTTTTTTGTTGTTTGTTTATTCTTCATTTGATTTGCAGGTACAAGGCGACGTGGCACTCGGCGTGGGGTGTACGGAAGTCGTGCGTGGTGGTCGTACGACGTTGAAGGCTGGGGCTTTGGCTGTGGCGCAAGGGAACCCTAAGGTGGTTGAAATTGTTTTAGTTTTTGGGCCGTTTGGGCCTTGTAATTTTAGGCTAGGGTTTATTTCATTTTGGGCCATATGGGGCCAATTAGACTTGGGTTGTAATGGATTATTTGTTTATTTTTTGTTTAAATTTTGATTTGGGCCCCGAGCTAAAATTGGGCCTTACATAAGGTAATCAGTTTGATAAAGATTAAGTGACTTAGCAAACGTGTGAGACAATTCGATATTTGGTTTAAAGTAGGCATGTATGTTGATATATGTGAGAATAACATGTGAGATAAGAATTAGTTTTTAAGCAGCCCTTGGCTTAATAAGAAAGAAAATCAAATTTTGGTGTGTTAAGCTTTATTGTAATGCCTCTAAAACCACTATATAGGTGATGCTATATTGAGAATATGAATAGTAGATTTTCTTGGTAAATAAAATATGATATATTAGTGATAGTAGAGAAGGGTATTGGATACCAAATAAATTTGAAATAAGTGGTGTATCATGAGATGTTAATCCGAGTATAGACTAAATTATAAAGTTATGAAAAGTGAAGGGGTCAATTGTAAAATTTAAAAGATGTTGGGTTAAATTGAATTGCTAGGAAAAAATGGACTAAAGTTGGAATTTTACCAAAAGTGAGAAATTACTCAAAAGTGAAAATAAAATATTATAAAGGGAAAAATGATCATTTTTCAAGTGAATTTATATTTGGTAAAATTACCAAAATACCATTAGACATGTGTATTGAATTTGAGCCATTGGATTTACTTAATGAAGTGGGAATTAATGTAGACCATTGGATTAATGATAATTATGTATTTATATTATTTATTAAATTATGGATTTTTGAAAAAAATATTAGCCATTGGATTTTAAGTGAGATGAAATGGTGACACTTGGATGGAAATTATTATATTTAAGATATTTTATTCTTTTTATTATTTTATATTATATAATTATAAAAGGAAAGATGAATAATTTTTTTCACACTGTTCCTTATACAAGCGTGCAAGCTAGGAGATAAAGAAATAAAGTTTTATTTTCTTACAATTTGGTCATTCTCCATCCAATTTCATATTCTTCTCTCAAAACCTTTGATTTTTAAGTCAATTTTCAAGTGAAATTGAGTCTCCAAAAACATCAAGAATTTAGTTTTCATAATGGAGTTCATGAGTTAATAGGTGGAAGTGAGAGAAAGTTAAGAAAGTGTGAGAAATCAAGGTGAAAAGGTAAGAATTCAAGTGTTCCCATGTGAAGTTTCTATTTTAATGAGTAAAGAAACAAGAGATAGTGATTTCTAGTATAGATTTTGATTATGTTCATGGTGTGTTCATGAACAGAAAAAGAAAAAAAAAAGTGATGGAAGTGTTGTAAACAAAGGAAAGGAAGTGACAAAGGGGTGAAAGGAAAAAAAGTGAAGCAAAAGGAGTGAAATCTACCAAAAAATAGGTAAGTACCCTTATGAATTCTATTTACTTTAAAATGGACTAAATTGAAATATAGTATAAATTAAGTGATGTGAATGTGAATTTAATTTAAAATAATACTAGTGTGAAAGAATTAATGAGAAATGATATTTAGAAATTATAAGAGTTTAAAGTGAGTAAATTGATTTATTATGTGAAAGTGAAAATACGTTCTTGATTGTGTACTTGATATGTTAGAAAGCGAGAATAATTTGAATAATATTCAAAAGAGTAGTGAAAAGTATATATTAGTGATCTTGAGCTAGAAATTATTATGTGATAAGTCAATTAATTAACAAGTAACAAAATTAGTAAAGTGAAAGATAGTAAGTGACATTAAAAGTTAAAGTATGAACAAGCGCTATCACAAGTACTCGTAAGTGATTTTTTATGAAATAACTATAAAGAATACAAGAAGTGAAAGTTAGTAATTAAGTGATCAGGAAAGTGAATATGACAATTGATATATAAAGTTAGTGAAAGAATATTTAATAAGTGGATTAAGTGATAATTGATGTTAATTATTCGTGTAAAAGTATATACTTGAATATGACATGTAATCATGACAAGAAATAAAATTAACGTGTATAAGTGAATAAGAAAGTGTAAAGGCCCTAATAAACAAGGTAGAACTGGTAGGATATAATTGATATGTCATATGAATTCCATCTACCGCGCTCATGGTTAGCACTTATGTGCTCGCGTTTCTAGCACTTTTGTGCTCGTGTTGTTCTGCGTATCCTTCGTGGTTCTCCATCGTTTACTAAGGAGTACATGAAGTAAAGGATAATTGAAGAAAGTGCTAAGTGAAGTAAGTGTTAAGTGAAGAATTTATACTTGAGACATGTTACATTAATAAAATATTTGATATGGTATAGTAAAGTGATTAAAGCAAGGCATAAATGAACTAGTGTAAATAAATGTAATTTATATTAATACTAAGATAAGTAAAGAATTCATGCGAGTACTTATTAAGCTTCCATGAAGTGTTTGAGTGTGTTATTTTCAAACGTATAGATTTCACAAAGTGATCGAGTACAAAGTGTTCGACTGTGGTTTGCCAAATCACATCTCATCAACAAGGTAAGGAAAATGAAGTATGAATTATAACTCATGGACATTAGTGCGGCATGTATATAGATATTCTTTTAGTATGAAGGTATTAAATAGATAATGAAATGTCATAAGGACGAGTTGTGTTTAAGTGGATAAGTTTTGAATCTTATGAAGCATATTACTTGATGATTGAAACTAGATGAATATGTGGTGTTTTGAATGATATTTTGAGGTATTTTAAGGTCTAAGAATGATTGAGAATAATTGGGGTTGATTGGAGTATGAATTGGTATGTTTTAAAGTGTCTTTAAGCTTGATTTTGACTCCACTATATCCAAGTCTCGATACTTACAAACTTCGAACCTAAAAATCTATAGTAATAGGCTCCAGTATCGATACTTCTTGATGCCTTGCTTCAAGAAAATGCTATTTTCTAGGCCTCCCGAAAGGTCTCCGAATGACTCTGGAATGCTCCCACTTCATAGTAAAACCCTCGAGAGTGGTTTTAAGTGTCGTATAAGACCCGAATAAAGCCTAAAACATGTGTGAAAATTGAAAAGTGTTATAGGTAGCCAAATGTGACATCTCTTGCTCAAGTTACAAATTAGACTCAGGTAAGGGGTGTTACATTTTTTATATGTGAATAAATCTAAAAAATTTATTGATGGAAATGTGTATAGCTTGAAAACAAAATTAAGATTGATATGGTATAAATTAGAACACATTAAATTATTAATAAGTGCTAGTTATGCAAGTCACCTTAATAAGTGAAATGAACTTGTGTATGGTAGCTTACTTGACTGTTGAGTCCTAATGTGAAATTAGTTATGAGAATGACATTATTGGGCCCAACCTTATGGTTATAAAAGATTCAACACAATTATGTATAAGGTAGGATAAGAAATCCTTGTGTACTTACTAAGCTCTTCGAGCTTATAGCGTTAGTTGTTTAAATGTGTAGGTAAAAATCTTTTTTGGGAGGCTCGAGACTTGATGCGTCATGAAATTTATTAAAAAATTGATTAAGGTAAGTGCACCTATTAATTAATAGTATAGCTATAATGAGCAAAGATATTGTTTCCACGAAGAGTAAAAGTACTACTAATTATCGTCTTTCTATTATTTAACCGAATAAATCGAATGATTGATTAAAAATTAAAAATAACTAATTTAATTAACTATCAAACACGACAAATAATAAATCAGGAAATAGATGATTAACAACCAAAAAACAAAACAATACCCAGGAAAAAATTCACCTAGATTTCATCTATCGCTATAATCTAAATTACGTAATTTCTTTACTTAGTAAATTTATTCGTAGAAATTCCTAAATTATACAAATATCTCTTTCGAGAGTAAGAGCAACTAACTCTAAGTTAATTAATTAAAATTTCTTTCTAATTAAAACCTTAATTAATTAAAATTTCTTTCTAATTAAAACCTCTATTATCGTATTAAATCGTGCTATGGATTCCCCTATTAGATTTGACTCTAATCCGGTAGATTTATGTCGTCCTATTTTTAGGATTGCATGCAACTTCACCCAATTACGCAAGATCTACTCCTAAACAGGGTCTATTCCTTCTCTGATTTAAGCATATCAAACATGGATCAATAGTCTAGAAATATTAAACCAAGAATTAAGCACACATAATTGAAAATAAGAAACTAAGTATTTATTGCGTAAAATAAAAATCAAATGATAAAATCCATCGTAGGGTTCATCTCCCTAGGTATTTAGAAAATTAGTTTATGCTTGAAAATAAAAAAAATCCAAGATATAGTATAACCGAAAGAAATAAAGAAACTCATGATAATCTCCTAAGAAATCAAATGAGAATCTTCAATCTTGATGGAAATCTGCTTCAAAATCGATTTCAATGTTGTTTTTCGAGTTATTTTCTTGAATATTCTATGACGACTCCCTCCTGTCTTCTTATTTTTGTCATATATACATATTATAATGCCCGAAAAACCTATAAATCATGTTTTCTCGTTGTTTAGTGTGTAAATCCGCACAATTGGCACGTCCTACCACATGACTGTGCGGTAGCCCATTGGGCCACACAACCATATGGAATGGGTCAACTCGTGTGGCTCCTGTAGCTAGCTTCGATTTTTCGATTTTTGCTCGTTTTTCGTTCATTTTGCTCCCAAATGCTCTATTAAGCATAAAAACATGAAATTAAAGTATTAGGAGCATAAAATTCACAATTAACAACGAATAATCATCTAAAAATACATTAAGAATGATGTTAAAATATGTTACTTTTAGCACTTATCAAGACCGTATCTTTGAAGGATTGCATCACCTGCGTGGTTTAAAGGTTGTATAGTAGTGAATTTATATTTGCTTATTTGCATTTTGTCATGTATATAAAGGCGTAGGCTAGTTTGAGTATTTACGAGTATATTGGCTTGTGTAATCATGTGTGATTTGAAACTATTTGATATTTTAAGTTAGCTTTTTACTCCTAAATTTGATTTGAACATGTGTGTAACTTGAATTTATGTTTGAATAGATCTTGATTCGGTTTTTAAATGATCTAAAACTCATAGATACCTATGATGATATTTGGGGATGATTTCATGTGTTTTGAAGGCAATTTAACTTCTGGGGACTCGTGTATCGAAACATGAATTGGTTGTATCGGTACAACACAAGCCAATAGCTAAAAAGTTAAAGTAACAAGGGCTTGTATAGGATGTACAGATACATCTTCCCTTGATACTGTGAAAACATTGCTTAGGCCATTTTAAGCCCTCGAAAACTTGTTTAAGGCCCCAAACACCTCCAGTCATTTACGAATTGAACCTAAACGACATTAGCATGTTTCCTAAGTCCAGTAATTGATTTAAACTTGAATCATTATTTTTTTTCCTAATTGTTTTAAAGTTTTATTTTCTCAAATTTTTAACTGCAATATTTTAAGTTTTTGTTTTGGTAACATTTCCTATCCGTACCGACCGACAGGAAGGATAAGGGGTGTTATAGAATCTGCTACGTCTATATATTGCGTGCTACAAGCGGAGTGATAGTGTATATTTCCTTCAGCATGTCGGTGGGACCATCGGCCAACCTGATTCTAGCTTTGCAAATAATGTTCCCCTCCGATGGTGTTTTAGCCAATCATGAACAATGCAACTGGCGACACAAACCCTACTTAATAGACGAGGCTACTACAGCTGCATTCATGGCGACGAATCCCATGCCCATGCCTGGGCACGACAAAGTTGCTGCCCTTGTTCTTGAATACAGGATTGCAGCTTGCATGGCCGGCAATTTTTGTTTCTTTTTCTTGGATTTAATAGTGATTTCATTTGTTCTGTTGTTTTACCAATTTCTTTTCTTGATATTGATCGTTGGATGATTTTTGTTCTTTTATTAAAATGGATTAATAAGGTCAATTCCATTTGATATTTTTGGTCATTCTACATTGAATAAGCAAATTAGTTAGAATTTTAAAAAAATATATGATACATTTTGATTTTTTTATTAGATAAATATTATATTTTTAATAGCGTTATTAACATGACTTGAATTTTTAAATTTAAAAAGTATAGGTCCTAAAATCTTGAATTTGACATTTTTAGCCTTTCGGTTTTAAGATTATATAGCATTGGTCAAATTTTAAATTTTAATATCTATATGACGCTCAAATTTAACATTTAATTTCTATATTTCAATTTTTGACATCCTTTGATAAACCATCTTTTTACAATACCATTAGATAATTTAAATACTTTATTTTAGTTAAAATACTAACATAATTTCTAAATTATTAACACCTAGACTTGTTCATAGGCGCTCGCTTGAACAGTGAGAGGGTTTGAACAAAAATATAGACTCAAAAAATGAGATAGGGCAAAACTAAGATCCGTTTAGAAAATGGATCGGGTCTCAAGTAAGAATTTTTTGACCCAGGCCTGGCCTGAATTTGCAAAAAGAAAAAAAAATGTTATTTTCTTGCTTGCTGTTTTCTCATTGTTTTGTTGTCATTCTACTATTATCTTGCTATTATTTTATTGTTATTATTTGAATATTGTATAGCTCTTGTTTTATTGTTAATTTTACTATAAATATTATTTATTTATTTTTAATTTATTAAAAAATATTTATTATTATGTTTTTAGTGTTTTTGATATACTGTATATTTAAAAAAAAAAACTGATTTATAGACAGATCTATTAACATTATTTTACAATATATTTTTTATTACATACCTACCAAAATTATTAATAATTAACCGAACCCAAGCATTAGTAGAGTGTAAATGTAGTGGCCACGGGCAGAAGGCGAGTGGGGGCAAACGCTAAATGTAAGGCCTTGTAGAAAAACAAAAACCCTAGTAGAAAATGGTGATCATATAATTCAAAGAAAGAAGAGTCAAAGATTCGAATCGTACCATGTATGATGGCCTTTCTGAAAACTAATAAGCAGAGCTGCCTATTTTAGAATCACAGAGAGTGACTGCTCAACTGCTTCTCCATACCACTGAGGTTGTTGCCTCATACTCATGCTTCCCAAATATATTTATAACTTTTTACCATAATGTACATAATCAAAATAATAACCATAAGAGGTGTGAAGAGGTGAAATGAATGTCAAAATCTGAACCTCCAATGATAGTGATAGTGGTGGTGAAGGGGGGCCGGCCGTGTAATGGGGGGCAGCAAACATTGAAAAAGAAGCAGTTCAATTCACCCATTCCAAAACCATCAATTCCTTCATTACATCCACCCCCCCACATTGACAATAACACACAAGCAAACAAATCAACACACAGCTTCCACTCACTACAATAAAATAAAATAAAATAAAATAAAATAAAGACAAATAGTTTAGGGTTTTGTAATAAATTTTATAATGATTATGGTGTAAAATATAATAATAATAATAATAATAGATTTTCTAAATGTTTTCAACTTAAATATTTCAAATTTTATAAAAATACCATTCAACATATTCAAACTAATAAAATTAGTACATAACTGAAAGACCTCAAAGTTTTAAGGTTTTATTAGGCAAAAAAGTAAAAAATCGGATCTTTTATATAACAGTATTTGTCCACATCAATTTCATTTCTGTATAGAAATATATTAATTATTCTTTAAATAATATATTAATTATTTAAATTTGAATTTCTGTATTTACATCATTATATCCCCTACAATAATTGCTGTTAGTGTAATTATATTTTGAATAATTTGAGATTTAATCATTGCAATTTTTATTTAAAAATTATATTTTGATAATTAATATTGTTGATATTTTTTGTTAGAATTTATCAACTTAACGTATTAATTAGATTTTTCTTATATAATGTAATATATGATTGACGGAAAATAAATATGCTTTGATGTAAATTATCAACGTTGATAATGATTGAAAGATAATTTTTAAATTGACATGTGGGTTGAATTTTTAACTTTTAATCAATTTCTATAAAAATACAAGACTAATAACGTAAATATATTTTAATCAATTCTAAGAGTAGAGGCAGATTTAGGGGGGCTGGCAAGGGTCTCGGCCCCCTAAAATGAATTTTTTATTTTTTTTGACCTTTACAATTTTTAAAAACTTTATTTAGTTCTTTAAAAATTAGAAAAATATAGACAATTTAATTTTAGCCTTCCGGAAGGTTATTGTACTATAAGATCTAAGGCAATTTAGTTCTTCAAATAAATATAGCAATTTAATCAATTAGTATTTTCATTAATAAATTATTAAATTAAGAATAAATTTTTCAATTTCAAATTAAAGAGGGTAGTTTAGTCCCTATATATGAAAATTAAAAAGAAAAAGAAAATTAATTACAACATTAACTATTTAAATCGATTGTGAAAAGAAAAAGAAAAACATAGTTGTGGAAAACATCTTCACTTGTCCATCTTCAATTAGTTTAATTTTAAAAATAAAAAAATAAAAAATTATATAATATTTTAAAACATTAATAAATATTTCCAAAATCTTGAAAAATTTTAAAAAATTAAAAATTCTTTTTAAAACTTTTTAATTTTTTTAAATTAAAATTTTATTTTTTTCTTTTGAAGTTTTATAAGAATTTTTTTTAGAATTAATTAAATAAAAATTTGAGTATATTATAATTTATGTGAATATATATTTTTTAAAATTCAACCAATTGTGAATTTGCGCCTAACCATGTTTTTTTTTTTCATTTGTATTTATCTTCCTTTATTTAGAAAAAAATTCAACCTTTTGTTTTTATAATTAGACACTTACCAACCTTTAATTCAACTTGTAAAATTTAAAAACTTATATATCAAATATTTTCCATGGTGATTCAACCTAAAAAATAAAATCTGGTTTTACAAAGAATTTAAAATCATCTATTAAATTTTAAAAAAAAATTATAAATTATTTTTATATAAAAATAAATGAATCTCTTTCCATTGCTAAAATCCAAAAATTCTTTTTATCTTTTATTTTTTTTCAACACTCAGAAACTTTTCTCTCAATTTTTTTTATCTCTCAAACACTCTCTTTAGAACTTTTATAAGATAAGTGATCAATATTTCAATATCTTCAAGTTAGTCCCCTAATTTGATAATAACTCTTCCTTTTTCTTTTAAATTTTATTGATTAATCTTTAGAAAATTAGAATTGTGGTTAACATCTAGAAAATTAGGATTGTGATTTTTTTTTGTGACAGATTAGGATTTTTTTATTGCAAAACTTAATTTTTTTTTTTTGTTTTTAAATGAGTTTGAGATATTAATTTTATTCCTAACATCTTAATTGTCTAATTAATTTTAGAGGTTAATTAATCTAAATCATTGAATAAATTTGGATTGATTGTATTTATAATCTTGAATTTCATGAATATTGATTGAAAGTTTAAAACCAACACATTGCATTCTCATGCTACCAAAAAGCTTCACTGATTTTTATTTTTGTGAAAGAAAATTACTAGTTATATGTTGCTTCGTAAAAACCTTTGTGTTTGAAACTTAGATTTATTTGTTTTCAATGTTTAACATGAGTGAAAAATATTTCAAAAGAAGGTTTACTAGTAGAGTATTTTCTAAAAGAAATGCTTCGATTTATTTGTTCAAAATGTTGACTTGCGTTAATTTTGCTAGTTGCTACAATAAGTGTGGAGAGTGTCGTAACCATTTTTTGGGGAAACGGGAATCGACTTAGATTTTGAAAATGAAAACGAATAGAGGGAGTCGCCACCAATCCTTTTTGATGAGGTGTGATCGGATCACCTTAAATTAATCATTTTAATAAAAGTTAAGATTTACTAAAACGATAATTTTTGGTCTACGAAAATTAGAAAACGAGTTCGGGAGTCAGTTACGCATGAGGAAGGATTAGCACCCTCGATACGCCCAAAATTGGTACCTAGTTGGTTAATTAGTGTCTTAGTTTTGAAAATTTGAAAATTTGAAAGAATTTAAAATACGATCCATCTTTGTATTAATGCTAATTTAAAAATTATTGAATAAATTAAGCGGATGTTAAGGACTCTCTCATCTCGAAGTAATAAAATATCATGCCCAGTAAGTTAGGACGCGACATCTCGAACTTTGAGACTGAGCTTGCCTTTTATTAAAAATTAACGTATTTCAACTTCTTTTAAAGGGATATTTGGTTAGTCAGGGTGAACGAGGGAAATCGAAATCCAGTAAGTTAGGGTACGTTTCCTCGAATTTTTGAACACCGAATATTGCCTTTGTTTGCGAAAAATCTTATTTCGAGGTAACAAAATGTCATACCCGGTAAGTTAGGGCACCACACCTCGTATCTCCGAAAATAAGCCTTTTTAAGACTCGTATTGTGATCTTGAGAAGAACATCCCGTTATTTAGGTTAAATGAGGAAAAATCGAAACCCAGTAAGTTAGAGCACGATTATCCCGAATCACCGAATACGGCATATCGTTTTTATGAAAGAATCATTTTAAAGCAGCGAGTAAAAAAACATGATGCGATTTGTAGCAAATTGTGCTGTTAATACGTTATAATAAATGTGACAATGTCGAACATGATAATACGAGCAGCTATGGAAGATGGAATAATAATAAGGCTGGTAAGCAAGCACAAGAGGAGAATAAAATGATCGAATACGTGAGTAAATTAATAAGTAAATAAATGAATATAAAAAGATGATAAAATGAAATGATAACGATAACGTGAACGATAATAACGATATAAGTGTATATTAGAATACGTACGTAATGATAGAAGTAATAAGAAATGCATAAAAGAAACATATATATATGTGGAATAATAATAGCGCAATATTTAAAGGTACATATGCATAGTATATATATATGTATCGGTAATGATAATACAAATAATGAATGATTTAAGGTTTGAAATTATTTACAAAGATATAAATAAATATGTGATGAAAAAATGATAATACTAGTAATGATGTATAAACAAAATAAGTATGCTAGAATGCTTATATATATATATATATATATATATATATATATACATATTAATGTAAAAATAATAGCATATAAGCAAACACGGAAGGAAGAAAGTATGATAACAGTAATAATACGATAGTAATAATAGTAAAAGGTATAATGATGATAATAATAATAATATGATAATAGTGATATTAATAAAACCTTATATAAATATACTTTGAAGACAAATATGTAATAATATTTATAAGATATACATGATATACATCAAGAAAAATATACATGTACATAATATAGCAAAATGTAGGCATAATTTACATAAAAATATATGTATATGAGGTTTTCTTTAAAAGAATAAATATACGTAATAATAGAAATAAAAATATAAATGTAGTACTAAATATATATGCCTGATATAGCATTGAGAATATTTAACATGTATGGTATTTGAAAATATAGTATTAAAAATATAACACATACATATAAGTATTAATAAAAAATGATAGTACTAATAATAGTAATAGTAAAATGCTAATAAATAATAGACATAGTATAATAATGAAAATATAAAATGATAAGATACATGATAGACGAGTAATAAGAAAATGAAAATACAATAATAGTCATAATGCAATGGTAATAGTAATTTCAAAGATGATGATAATAATTCTATCAAAGTAAGCAAATAATAATATTAAATATATATATATATATATATATGTGTATATACATGTAAAATGAAAATACATATTACTATATGATAATAATATAGCCATAAAGAGCAAATATAATAGATAAAATATTAAACTAAAGTAATGACAAAATATATATGTATGTATATACATGTATGTATATAAAATATACACTAATATATAGTGACAATAATAAATATAACATCTAAAATATTGAAAATAAAAATAATATAAAATAAAACTAAAATAAATAAGAAAAGAAGTAAGGTAAAATACCATAAAAATCAAATTAAATTTAAACAGGGGACCAAATTCGTAGAAAAACGAAGTTTTGGGGTCAATTTGAAAAGGAAATACCAAAAAGAGGACCTATTTGAACGCGAGTCAATAAGGGAGGGACTAAAAGCGAAATAAACCCATCCAACCCAAAACGCGCAGTATAAAGGGGACTAAATCAGAAACCGAAGTAAACTGTTGGGCCAAATAAAAAATAACAACAAATGTGATTGTAAAATCATAAAAATGCGGAAGGGCTAGAAGTGCAATTAGCCCTTCCATAGAAAACACGCGGATCCTGGGGGATATCCGGGTTGGACTTCGGGCATAACATGAAACGACGTCGTTTCCGGGTCTCGGCCTGGACGCCAAAACGGCGCCGTTTTGATAGGCTATAAAAGCCTAAAAATCTTCAAAAAAAATTCATTTTTGTCCGTGTAAAAAAAAAAAAAAAAGGAAAAGGGGCTCTCCTCTCTCTCGCAGCAGCATGTGCGCTTTGGAGGACTCCTACAATCGCTCCGCCAGTAGTTCTGTCGCTCTCGCCACACGTACACTGTGGCCTGATCGCTCTCAGTATATGTTTTTTTTATTTTTTTGTTTTCTTCATATATTTATCTAATATATGTATATTATTTGATAAAGGGGTATTATTCGTATAAAGGAATTCGAAAAGGCAATAAAAAAATGAATAAATAAATAAAAAGAGATGATAAAATGAAGAAAAAAGGGGTGAACCTTTGATTAATCTCCGATCTATCCTGCTGCGGTATTTTGAATTAATATGCTAGTCTGTTCTTGTTCTATTTTTTATTTCGAAAAAAAGAAAGAAAAAAAAAAGGGACGATCCCCCTAATTTTCGTGGCTTATATAGCCTATCTTTACAAGCTTTTTTGTAATATAAAATGCACTACGTCTTTTCCCTTGGTCTTGCAGGTGAACGGTGGTGGCAGAGGGCAGGTGTGCCACTTGCACTGGTGACGTGACCATGGCGGTGGGTGGTTGGTGCTGACGGCAGAGGGCAGGCTAGGGTTTCAGATTTTCTGAAACCCTAGTTTGACTAATGGGTTGGGGTTTGGGCTTTGGGTTATTTTAATTTTGGGCCCAAAATTGGGCTGTACAGAGAGCATATTTTTTGCAATGAAAATTGTAAAAAATCATTTTGAAGAATCAAATTGGAAATTAATGGATGAATGATTGTTTGATTACATATGTTGAGAAAAATATTTTTAATAACATTGACAAGAAAACAATTCAACAATTTCAACACAAGACAAAACATTGTGGACAATTATAAAAGAAGGTTCGTGTTATTTAAATTTATTTGAAATAACTTTTCTTCTAGTCACTATTTTAATAGCTCCGCAATAGTCTTACTTTAACCAAATACATTGATTTATCAATGATTAGTATTATACATTAGTTTATATGACTTTTATGAATATTTTAATTTTGAAAAAATAATTAAACTCAAAATTTAAATTTTCTGACTTCGCCCTTGACTATCATCAGTTATTCTTATTTGCTCAATTTCTTATAATATATGGACTAAATTACTCTATTTATTTGAGAGGAATTAATTTGTCTGTACATAGGCCTCTTGAGAATTTAGTAGATTAATAAATGAGAATTTAGAATTACGTAAAGTTCATCAAAAAATTTGTAAAATCCTACTTATAATTAGTCTTATTTATGGGTTAAATAGTTCTCTTGGTCTAATTAACTTGGCTTGAACTAAGCTTGAATAAAGATTCAGAATCTTTTCTACCTTGTGCAATCCAAATTTAAATTGAATAATTTTAAAATATTTTATTTAAATTTATTTATATAAATATATAAATATTAGTATAAAATATATTTTTAAATAATAAACTAAATTATTTAAACAAATTGGGCCAAATCAAACTCAAACTCTAACCTAAATTTTTTTCTAAATTCATATTGCAATAGCTGGACAATTCGTGAGCACCTTTACTTATGATAAATGATTGATTTGTACATAATTATTATCTTTTTGATACAAGTGAACAATAATATTACAATGGGGAAGGGAAAAATGGTATAGAAACATAGGGATTTAACCCTAAATCTTATGCCAATTAACTTAAAACTCACACAAGTTTATCATTGAACTGGTAGTATGATTGGCTAGTTGTACATAATTATTGAACATGATTGAATATTCTAGAATAGTTCTAGAGAGGATTCATAAATGATAGGATTGAGGTCGATATATATATATATATATATATATATATATATTCATAAAAAAAAAACAATCACTCTTTAAGAAAATACATAATGATAAATTTAGCCCTTAAGCTTTACTTAGTAGAGTAGAAAGAAAATTCGAAGGATAGAAAATTGAAGGGAAACTAGAATGATGAAAAACATAATTCTTTTTCCCATAAGTGTGCTTGGTAGAATAGATAGAAAAATAAAAAGGAAGTTACATTTTATCAAAAAATAATTTTTAATCCTTTCCTAACTAAATTCATACGAATTAAATCAATCAAAATTTTAAATATAACAAATTATTTAATTTAGTATAAAGAAAGAAAGGACAACAACTTCTTATTCGAAGATCATTTTGTTAACGTTTCCCTTGGATTATATATATATACATTTTTGCCCTATCAACACCAATAATGCACCTCAAGTGCTAACTTTGTAAAAAGTAATTGGATAAATTATAAAAATAGTCACTCAATTATTAGTATGTTTCTGTTTTGGTTATCTAAGTTTAAAATTTTCTATTTTAGTCACTAACATTTTTAAATTTTAATATTTTAATCAATCACTAATGGTGGCCTTTTTTTTTTTGCCATAATAATAAATTTAGCCCTCCAGTGTTTACAAATTCTATCAATTTAGCCCCAAATTTAAAAAGTCAACAAATTTAACTCTCAATTTAACATATTTTGTCAATTTAGTCTTGATTCTTAAAAATTTAAAATTAAAAAAAACTTTAAACAATAAAAAAAATTCAAAAGTTTATTTTTCGATAAAAATACATAAAAATATTTATAAATAAATGAATATATATTTTCCTCATTTCTAACATGAAGCTTATTTATTATAATAACCTTATAAATAAAATAATTTAAGGGAAAAAAAACCATGAAGAAGACTCACACATCTTTAGCTTTTTCCTTTTTTCAACATTAAGAACCACCATGTCAAAAACTACAGTCTAAGATAAAAAATTGTGAGAATCGATGTCTTTAGGTTATTTCCAAGAACAAGTTTGTTGCGTTTAAGATTGTGCTTGAGGATGAGAATGACTGGGGATATGTAGGTGATGATGAGGTTTTGGAGATCTAGTATGTGAAAGATCATGCCAGCAACTCCACAACCAATTCCCAGTTTAGTTGTGTGATGATGGAGGATGTCAAAATCGAGAAATTTAGAGTAAGGGTTATTGGTGCCAGTGTTTATGGCGAAAGTGGTACTTAACACTCAGACAAATTTGACAAGGACTAAGGAACAATGTTAGATCTATAATAAAATTTATTATTAATGAAATAAACTAAAAAAAAGGAAAATGTTTGAATTTGGTTTAAGTCTTGTTTCGGGGTTTTATAAAAAAAACATTTTTATTTATAAAAGTATAATTTTAATAAATAAATTTTATGTCAAAGAAGAGAAAAATGAGTATTCATTTATTTATTATTTTGTATGTACCTTTATATAATCTTATGTGTTTTATTGAAAACTGAAATTTCAAATATTTTTTATTTTTTAAAGTTTTTTCAATTTTGAAATTTTAAGAAGTAAAACTAAATTGACAAGATGTGTAAAGTTAAGGGTTGAATTTGTTGAATTTTTTAGAATTAAGACTCAATTGATAGAATTTATAAACATTGGAGAGATAAATTTGTTGTTATGCCAAAAAAAAGGTCACCGTTAATGATTTAACAAAAGAGTAACAAAGATATTAAATTTTGATAATGTTATTATCAAAACAAAAATAAACTAATGGTTCGGTGATTATTTTTTATAACTTAACCAAAAAAATTTAAGATATTTGACAAGTATTAATTAACTCCAAAAAATTTACCCATAATATGATTTTTTAACAATATTCTCTATCGTATATTTAAAAAAAAAAGATGGATACATATAATATTGTGGTATGATTTAAACATAAAATTACTACTATAAATAGGAGGAATTACATAGAAGTAAGGAGAATGGAAATCACCTCATTTTTCTCCCACCTGCATTTGTTGATGTTACTACATGCACATACAAAGGGACTTCATAATTTAATATTTTATGTATTGCATGGGGATCAGTCCAAAATTATATAAAAATCAATCACACCCACTCTTTCTTTAAATTATATTACATGCTACTAATTTTAATTCAAATTAATTTTTTTTTTTTTTTTTTTTTTGAAAACCTAATCTATAATGAATTGAAATAAGGGGGAAATAAAATTCTTCCTTCATAAATGGCAAAAGTAGGCGACGCCCAAAGAAGGAAAGATGAAAATTTATAATTAAAAAAAAGAAAAAAACGAAAAACAATACCTCGTACGGACGCATTTTGGGTACATCGGAGGGTGAATATGAGGCCATGTGGGAAAAATCAAATGGACCACGATGCACGAGGCAGAAACTGCTGTCGTGGGGGGAAAGATCGTCTATTTCTAGACAAGCAGTACAAATGTCCACGTGGGAGCACGAGGCTGGTAGGGTCCACTGATTGATGCACGTGTCAACTGCTTTGCTCCTCCACCGTCGATTGCGGGGATCTTTTCTTAGTACGGATTTTTTAGTTTATATATGGGACTGTGCCTTTTGCGTCCCCAAAGAAGCCTTTGTAAATGTTACTATTTTTCTTAAAAATAAAAAATTATAAAAAAAATTATTTTTGCTTATTTCAGATTATATTTTAATCACTTATGTTTGAAATATTACGTTTTAGTCACTTACATTATCTTTTTGTTACAAAGTAGTTACTTTGCCGTTAAGCTCTATTACCTCCTTAACGATAATCTTACGTGGTAGTCTAAATAAATTTTAAATGTCAACTTGAACTGAAAGTTTTTAAATTAATTACACCTTGAACTGAAAAAGAAAAATTGATCGTCTCCTTTTTCTTTTAGTTTTCTTTTTCAACTATTTTCATCCCAGTTGAACATCTAATTTGCCATTTAAAGCTCATTTGAACAGCCACATAGGATTGCCGTTAAGGAGGTAGTGAAGCTTAAAGACAGAGTGACTGCTTCATAACAAAACAATAATGTAAGCGACTAAAATATAACATTTCAAACATAATTGACTAAAATGTAATCTGAGGCAAATAAAATGTACTATTTTTATAATTTACCCAAAAAAAATTATAAATAGGACCGAGATTATTTTCTTTTGTGCTACATGTTAATTAATATCTAAAACATGGGGTATAAAAATTATATTATTACTATTTTATTTTTAATTAATTTAATAAATTATTATTATTATTTAAATAAAGTAGATCACAACATGAACGTAAAAAGAAGGGTTATCAATTTTGAAATCCTTATCGTTTCTAGAGGTTATCGCATGCATGAAGAAGAGAGATATTAACCAAAAACTCAAGGAATTGTTTTTAATGCATTTTTAAATATAAATTTATATACAGATGGTAAATCATGTGATGCCATCAATTAGTTAAATTTTAATTTATGTATTAGTTTTTAATGAAGTGATTAATTGATTGCCAATAAAAGTGTTCCTATGAGACATTCACATTTCCCATTAAACAACAATATGGGCAGACTTGAAACTTGTTTAGGACAAATAACATGAACTATAAGGCAAGCATATGTAAAAGTTCTGCATGTTATGGCTTGGGATACGTCAAGCTTGAATTAGTCAACGAAAACCCTTAATTATGTTGACCCAAGTAATATTTTTCACGTGCAATTATACCTTCTCCATCTATAGGAAGAATTTAACTACATATTATATGGCACATAAAGCTTACGTCAACCGGACATTCTTGCAGGACTTTTGGCTGATAAAGTTGAATCCAGAGACAATTTTAAGACTCGGGGTGGGGGGTGAGAATTATAGAAAACGTTTTACATGAATATCTAGCAAGACATGAGAAATATTTAGAACCACTATATAATAATATATGGCTTTCCAACCCTTGAAGCTAAAGACTTGGAAATTTTACTTAGGTTTATAATTTTTTAATTATTAGTCCTCATCATTAAGCGCATCAAATATAAATCCATATATCATTCAAGCTTAGCCAAAAAGAAAATTATCTTTCATGATACACATTTGTTGAACAAAAAAAAAAAAAAACATGATACACACATATGGTTCAATATGTAGGGCACATTATTACATCCCATTTTGAGCTTAAGATTCTCTAATCACTGAAATTTACAAAGAAACTTGCAAAATAGCCTCTACATAATTCTATCTATAAAGCTGTAATGGTTGAATATTGGGCCATTTTTAACATCATATACCACAAATAGTTATTACTTACTGAGAGGACCTAATAACATAACTTTTCAATGCTTTAATCAAGAAATTGTGTTTAGAGTACAATCAAACACACCCAAATACATTATTCAATTTCATTCATATACATTGATCACCTAAGCATCAAACTTTCTATGTGATAAGTACATATACATGATTTTATAGCTCAAGAGCATCTTATTCATGCTTCTCCCCCCTTTCATTCATATGAATATGATTCTATGCAGAAACATGTACGTGTGTGTGTATATATATACATATATCATGTATGTTACTATTTTGGGCAGTTAAAAATCAGCAGAACAATCAATGGAAATTATAAGTTGAAGCACCACCCATTTGTTCACCCCAAGACAAAATTGTAAAGGCTTTCTTGAGTTATGTGCTTAGACTGGACTGTTACTGGCACAACAATGTGACTACTCAGGTTGGTGCATGCATGCAGTTTTTATGTTCTGTGATATGGTCCACCATTTCTTCACAGCCAATGCATGAGTTTTCATTGGCAGATACACCAAGGTTTCTATGTTAATTTATTTCCAATAACAACACGAACTGCTTCATAACGACTCACATATATATACATACACACACATTCCATATAGCATACCATGATTCAGCATTTGTTAGTATTTTCGTATAGTCCACAAGAGTCAGTCTAAACTAGCTTGTGTCAGCAGTTCCAGAAACACACGCGAAAGGAATAATTAAATTATGATTTTTTAATGAATTAATTTAACTTATTAGATTTTATGGAACCTTTAATATTCATTCTTCCAAAGCTTTGAAAATAGTAATTTAATGTAATCTTTCAAAAGGATTACACTAGATGTTAACCAAAAAAAGAAGAGATAATCAAACATCAGCCTAGCATTAAACAAGTATTATCCTTAATAATGTTCAAAAGTTTGTCTGCCCAAGTGGATTAACAAATAGCCCTTTGATTAGGCCTCAAACCTTCAAATATTCCATCTGTTTTATTGGCTCAAAATTTTGTATAAACCTTGACACTTTCATGACATGTGTGTGTTTTGTGTTTTGTTTTAGCTGTCACCAACATTAGCAAAAGATGAATCTAGGTTTTGTCTTTTTGCCTTACAATATAGATCTGATTGTTATTATATTTTAATTGGTGTCTAATGACATTACTAATTAAGACTGATGTTGATTATATAACAAAAGTGTAAGTATTAGATTATTTTTCTTCATAGAATTTAGTGAAAGTAATATATAAAGAATTAACATATTTTTCAAATGACAATCAACTAACCTTTAATATCTATAAATACTCGTTAATTAACTGGATCCTGTATCTGATATACTTAACCTACACTATGGACAAGCTCGTGAGTTTCCACATCCCATTATGCTTTGTCTTCCATTACAAATATTTATTATTATTAATATTTGATACATCCACTTTGTTTAATTTTATATATGAATGATATAGCATCATAATTCACTTATAAATATAAAATTATGCGCTATTAATAACTTGGCTAAATTCTATAGACATTATGTGAATCATAGGGGAGAGAATTGGATATATAGGAACAGGTTTCATATTAATATATGAAAAAAAAAACATAGAAAATTACAAGATATATATGGACTAGATTGGCTTATACCATCAAATTGTATAAATAACATTTTGATAAACTATATAAGCCATTGAAATATGATGAACTAGAAAAAGAGAAAATACCTTAAAAAGAAAAACAAAAACCATTAAACCATATCATCCCAGACAGTTGCTAATTGCAAAAGGACCCCTTATCCTTGTTCCAATTATATGGTACTTGCTGCAAAAAAAGGAAAAAGGAAAAGAAAAGAAAAGAATAGGAAATGTCTCCTTTAGCATCAAGCCAAAAATAGAAAATTGAGATTAAAAATGTCCCAAGAAAAGCAAGCAGCAGCTAGCTAGAAAGATAATCCAAAGTACATAACAGTTTGATGACTGGTTTGAGTATATACCTTTTGTAGAAACAAAATTTAGACCTAAATTTATGAAACTACATGGACTAATTAGATTAAATTTGAATTTATTTGTTATTTTTTTACTACATGTTAATAGGATCTTTCTTTTGTTGCCATCATTTTCTTTTTTGTACTATTCATTCCCAGTTACCTCTGCTTCCTAGTAACTGATCATCATGTCATTACCATTTCAAACTGTCCCCTAAAGACCAATTCGAAGGGTACCCACTTTCCAAAGCAGACTAACCTAGTTTTCAAATGACCAAAGCAAAACATACAGAGATTGTACAAGCTCAAATATGGGAAAAAAAACATAAAATTAAACAAGTTAGAAAAGGGAAAACTCACTTGCAGCAGTGGCATCAGCAAGTGTGGGTGGTGTAGGAGCTGATGATTGTTGTTGTGGTGATGATGGGACAGGTACCTTCAGCTTAGGCCTCTTCCTTTTCTTCTCATAGCTAACACCTCTAGCTTTGGCCTGGAAATCCCTGACTTCCCTCAAGTAAATCCTCACAGCTCTAGCTCCAAAAGGGTTCCCTTCAGACCTACCCCCATGCTCCTCATAGGCAGCCCTGAGTCGGCCAATGAGTGCATCCAGGCTACCCCAAGCTTGTCTAAGAGGACAAGGACAAGGAGCAGGAGGGTTAGGGAGACCATAGAAAGGGCAAGTCTGGTTGTGAACTTTGGTCTTCCCAAATTGATCCAGGTACCTAAGGAACTCAAGGACATGGACACCACTACACATTGAAAGTGAGAGTGGAGGCCTATGGTTTCGCAGGTATTGGCAAAAAGTGTTCCAATCTCTACGCTTCTGGTTCTCATACCGGCTTGGAGTGGTCGATGGAGGTGGAGTCATGGTTGTACTGCTAGAATTAGGCGTTGCAGTTGCACTACTATTACTACTGCTACTGATGATGCTGTTGTTGTTGGTAGCCATAGTTGCTATGGTGCTTGAGCTTACTATCCGACTTTGATAGTCATTTGGGTTGTTTTGTGGGGAAACCAAGTCCATTATCAGTTTCTTTCTTGGGTATGAAAAGATCTTGGAAGCTACTGCTTTTCGTGCCGATGATGTTATCTTAGCTTTTTGTTTTGATGCTCTTTGTAGGGTTTCACTTCACTCTTCTATGTTTTTCTTGAAAGATCGGGGGATAATAAGAAAAGTGATGAACAACGTTCACTTGCAAGCATATAGGTGACAATAATAACTCAAGAAATGATGATGAAATGCAAGATACATGGCTTCCATGAGAATTGATAAGAAAAAAAAAAACCCAGAAAAAAGGGTGTCCTAAGATTTTTTTTTCTGGGAGAGAAAATCTGGTAAAATTGAATTGGAAACAAATAGATGATAGCTTTGGGCTTTGAAATTAATCACACAAACAAAAATACACATAAACCTGCAAGCAGAGAGAGAGTCAGCAAGAAATTCTTGAAAGACTGCAGTTAACTGGTGTATGAACTATGAAAAAGTAAGCTTAAAGATAGGGGAAAAAAGAGAAAAAGAAATCAGAGATGATCACTCAGATTCTCTTTTGATTTCACAGAAAAAGGGCAAGCAAACTGAAGTTAAAACACTATTGATAAAGTAAGAGAGAGAAGGGTTTTGAAATAAAGAGAGAAAGAGAATGAGGGAAAATAAGTGACACAACTCTCCTTGTCCAATGGCTTGAGAGATGAGAAAGAAAGAGAGAACTGTGAAGGGTTCCCAGACATTGATAGGCCTCTCTGGCTGGTTAATAAGTAGTCGAGAGTTAAAAAAAAAGAAAGAAAAGAAAAAGGAAACTGTGTAGCAAAAAATAGGACAAAGTTTGGCAGTGATATGCAGAGTTGATGGTGACCCAAGGCCTGTACCCAAATATTTCAGGCTTTCATTTTCACTTCATAAAACTTCAAACTCTCCTTCTTAAGCGCGTGTAAATCCCAACAAATGTAATGATGGTAAAGAACTAAAAATTTTCAAAATTTCAGCCTCTAATCAATTCAAACTACACTCAAGATCAATCGTTAATTTATTAATATGTTTATATTTTAATCAATTAATTTAAAAAATATATAAAATAATTATTATTCAAATTTTTTATTTAAATTATTAAATTATTAAGTTTTTTTTTAAAATTTACTTAGTAAATTTTACGCGATGATTTGACATATCTAGAAAAAAGTAGTATAATTACACAGTTTAAAATCTTTATTAATTTTTCATAAATTTATTTTTATAACTATGCATCAATAATTTTATGGTTTTATTTTTACAATTTATGAGAAATTAAAGGTTTGCGTGTTCACTGTTCATTCACATGTTACTACAAGCATGATACTATGAGGATGATTACCAACAAATACGATTGCATCGAGGTCAATGATTTTATCAAATTTTGATTTAGAAGAAATTTTTATCATGAGAAAATATATGTCAAATTTATTGTTTTACTTATGTTGCGTGAATTAGATTTCAGTGATTAAGTTATATTACTATTAAAAGTATGATTGTCTCATGGATTATTTGATAGAAATAAAATGCTAGTTTATCACATGCATATCTGTTATTGGTATAAAATTATAATATACATTATATATTATGCAAGAAAGATGGATGAAATGCATGGAATGCACGGTTGGGAAAAGATCTATTAATGAATTGAAACAATACTTGTGTTTTGAATGGTGATGACATTGTTCAAATATTAGCTGAAGAGACTTCTATCCAATAGAAACATTATGACCATTCGAGAGAGCCTTCTGAAACTAAAACGTAGTGTTATTGAATCTAATAGTTACTTTCAAAATGTTGGGTTGAAATGATTTCTTGAAAACAAAAAGTGCATCTTGAAAAGCGATGTCATTTTAAAAAACCACTTAGGTATCTATTGATACATTATAGATAAATATAAAGCTTGAAGAATTGAAATTTAATTCATTCGATCCATTTTGTGAGTGAAACTTTTTGGTAAAAAAGTACTCTTTCTTTTTTCATGTTATATATTTAACTTTAGATATGAAGTTATTTGTAGTAAATAACATTTGAATGTTATTGATGAGACCTTATTTTAAGTGTATTCCTTGCTAAAAATGAAAGTTTACAGATGATCATATAATATGAATAATCTTGGTTGGTTTAGAAAAATAATAATCATAAGCTAAATGAATTTTATATATGATTGAAATTTTTTTAGTCTATGTTATAAAGGTTGGACTATAAGTGACTTTGACTAGAAATGAAATAAATCATATGCAATATGCATGGGTAATTTTTCTAGTCAAAGTAGAATAGTGGAAAGCATTACTTGATATTGCAAAATTAATCCTGGTATGAAATCTTCTAGTGAGAATGTGAACATGATGATCATATATTTGAAATCAAGATCCTACTGTGCATATTTATGATGTGCACATGATTTTTATATATGGGTTGGATATGATCTATAATCTCATGTAACTATAAAGTTTGAGATGTAGTAAAATTTGAAATTTTCTTTGAAAGTCATGAATAAAAAAATCTCGTATGGAAATATCAATACGAATGTTATTTAACCCATTTAGGTGATGTCATGATTTTGATTATAGTCAGGAAATGACTAATAATATCCATGATAAAGGGTGTATAAATGTATAATGTTATAGTTTAAGGATTGGATGATTAATGGTCCTCTATTATGACTAAATTCTAAAAATATGTGAAGCACCCTTGTATGTGTATGATTTGTTGAGAAAAAAAATAATGTTATTTAAGTATGCATACATGACAAGTTTTAAAGGTCATCTGTTGACAATGAAAAGAAGCTATAAAAATAACAAATATGTTGTATTGTTTCACCAAGGGATTTGAAACCTCTTTACAACAACTTTCATATATTTGGTGATTATGAAATTAATTTCTTGGATAACAAGAAATAAATAAAGTAGACAAATATAAAACCATCATGATAAAAAAAAAAGAAGAAGATAAATTGATCACTATAATTTGATAATAGTAGAAATGATAACCTTGATAACATTCTTTAAAAGAAAGAAATGGTAATTAAACATGGCGGGGATGTTGGTATTGTGTGTTGAAAAACTCGATTAAGAAACAATGATTTTAGGTACAACAGAAGTATAAAAAAAATTTCTTAAACCGAGTTGTTGTGTTATTTATAGTCATAAGCTTTAACCGAAATATACATGTGCTTTATGCAAGACAGACTAAAGTCGATCTTGACTTTCAATCGAACGGCCTTCTCCGCTATCCTTAAACCACAAATTGCCTCGTGTGTGAGCTCGAACAACATGAACTAAATCACAAAATGAAAACTTTTATTTACCTTTAGTAGGAAAGTAAATTATCTTTATAATCGGTAACTGTATGTTTTTAAATTATCTTTATAATCGGTAACTGTATGTTTTTCCCAAAAAATAAAATTTATTCTTAGAAATAAATTTCCATTACTTTCTGGCAGAATAACAACTCATGATAAGGTGTAAATTTCTTATCACATAGTTCCTATTTAGAGAGGAATGGTAAAAGAAGTTCTATTCGAATAAGAACTGATTGAATAATGTTAGAGTTGAGTGACTCGAATCTTTATTAAAATAAAATATAGTGGTAAAGTAAAATAAAAGTAAAATCCATATAGAACTATACTTATTTTATTTTACATTGATTAGAATAATATTTTTCAACCTTACTACACTTTATCTATTTAACATTGATTAAAATAAGGTTTTTTTCAACCTATAAATAGATGTAGTCTAAACTTCTCTTGTATAATTCGAATTTGACATTAGTGAATTTTCTTCTCATTTGCCCGTGGTTTTTTCTCGAAAGGGTTTCCACGTAAAATATGTGATCTTTTTTTCTTTCCTTCTTTCTTTTTTGCGATCGTTCTATGTTGTCATTGCCGACGTTCAACTTTTACAAACTGGTATAAAGAGCTTTTCGAGTTGCTTATCTTGATCATGATAATGGCAACAATGAAGTATGCTATTTCGCTATTGGATCGCAACACCAAATTTGCATTGTGACAGGTAAAGATGTAGTCAATTCTTGCACAAATGGATTTGGAGGATGCCCTGCTAGGGTTAGATAAGATACCTTCGACATTGACTGATAAAAAGAAGAGAAGTAAAGATCAAAATGCTTTAACGTAATTATAGCTGTCGAATAAAATTTTACAGGACGTGTTGAAGGAGATGACCACCGCTATATAATGGAAGAAGCTTGAACAATTATGTATGTCGAAAACCCTAACTAGTAATTTGCATATGAAGTAGCGTCTTTATGCTCATCATTTAGAGGAAGATGCATCTATGTACGAACACTTAATTATGTTTAAAAAAATTCTCTCAGACCTAGAGGCCATGGAGGTTCAATATGATAAAAAATATTTAGGGTTAATTCCACTTTATTTGTTGCACCCGTCTTATTCAACCTTTAGAGATACAATTTTGTATAGCCGCGAATCTCTTACAGTTGATAAAGTCTATGCTTCTTTAACCTCGTATGATAAGATGAAACATCTTCTGGTTGGATTCGACCTTTAGGGAGAGGGTCTCATTGTTCATGGAAGATAAGAATGAAATACTGATGATAATCGTAAGAAGACACAAAAATGAAATCCTCACAGTAAATCTAAAGGTAGATCGAGATCTTTAAATAGAAGTAAAACCTGTAACTTCTGCAAGAATAAAGGACACATTAAGTCTGAGTGCTATAAGCTGCAGAACAAGATAAAAAAAAGAGACTGCGAATCAAAAGGGAAAACAACCAGAATAATCTGGTGAAGCTAATGTAGCAAAAGACTATATTGATGGTGAACTTCTAGTTGCTTCTGCTGACAACTCTAAAGTGAGCGAGGATTGAATCCTCAATTCTGGTTGCACGTTCCTTATGAGCCCCAATCGGGATTGGTTTATAATATATGAAACTGTGTCTTAAGGTGTTGTTTTGATGGGAAATAATGCTTCATGAAAAATCGCAGGTATTGACACGATCAAAATTAAGATGTTCAATGGAGTCATCAGAACAATTAGTGGCGTACAACATATACTAGAATTGAATAGTTTGATTTCATTGAGTACTCTTAATTTAAAAGGGAACAAGTACACAGCTGAAAGTGAAGTTCTAAAGTTTAGTAAGGGTTCCCTTGTTGTGATGAAAGAGAAGAGAAAGATTGTCAAGTTATATGTGTTGCAAGGTTCAATTGTTACTGGTGATGCAACCGTCGCTTCATTTTCCTTGTTAGATGATGAAGTTACTAGACTTTAGCATATCCGTCTAGGGCTTATGAGTGAGAACGATATGACAGAATTGATCAAAAGAGGACTTCTTGATGGATAAGGCATTACTAAACTGAAGTTCTGTAAGTACTGCGTTTTTGGGAAGCAAAAGAGAGTTCGGTTCACCAGAGGAATCCACAACACAAAGAAAACTCTGGATTATATTCATTCTGATCTTTGGGGACCATCTAGAATGCCTTCAAGGGGTAGAACTAATTATATGCTGACGATCATTGATGATTTTTTTAGAAAATTTTGGGCATTCTTCTTAAAGTAGAAAACTGATATGTTGTCCACGTTTAAGAATTGGAAGACTATAATAAAAAATTAGATGGAAAAATAGATAAAGCACCTTCGCACAGATAATGGTTTGGAATTTTGTTCTGATGAGTTTAATGAATTCTGAAAATTAGAAGAGATCGTGAGACACTTAATAGTTCGTTATACTCCACAACAAAACGACATTGCAGAACGAATGAATATAACAATCATGGAAAAGGTTTGATGCATGTTGTCAAATTCTCATTTACCAAAGTCGATTTGGGCTGAAGCGGCCTCTACTGAATGTTTTTTGATTAACTAGTTTTCGTCTGTTGCCATTGAGAAAAAGACTTCACAAAAGGTATGGTCTGGTAATCCTACTGATTATTCTGATTTGAATATTTTTGGGTGTTCTACGTATGCTCATGTTGATAATGAGAAATTGAAACCTAGATCTATTAAATGTGTTTTTCTTAGTTATAAGGCTGGTGTTAAAATGTATAAGTTATGGTGTCCTGAAAATAGAAAAGTTGTGATTAACAGAGATGTTATTTTTTTATGAAAATGCTATGCTACCTAACTTATCTCTTAAAGACTCTTCCATTAAAGACCAACAATAGCAGGTGGAGCTTCAGATTGATCTAGGATCTACAACAAAATCTACTCCTCAAGTTAGTACAGAAACTTAGAGTCGAGTTTCTTCTTCACCATAATATTCTATTGCCAAAAACAGACCTAGAAGAGAAATTAATCCTCCAAAGAGGTACGTCGAGACTGATCTAGTTGCTTATGCTTTAAATGTGGCTGAAGATATAGATACAAATCAAGAGTCATCTACTTATTTTGAGACAGTTAGTTATAAAGATTCAAGAAAGTGGATGATTGCCATACAAGAAGAGATGAAATCGCTACATAAGAACAGAATATGAGATGTAGTGAGGCTTACTAAAAGCAAAAAGGTTGTTCGTTGTAAATGTGTGTTCAAAAAGAAAGAAGGAACTTTAAAAGTTGAAAAACCCAGATATAAAGTAAGGATGGTTGCAAAAGATTACAGTCAGATTCTAGGTGTAGACTTCACATATGTGTTTTTTCCATTTGTAAATCATAGTTTGATTTGAGCCTTGCTTGGTATTGTAACCATGTATAATTTGGAGCTTAAGTAGTTAGATGTAAAAACAACGTTCTTGCATGAAGAACTTGAGAAAGATATTTACATACAACAAGCATAGGGTTTTACAGTCTTAGAAAAGGAGGACTATGTTTGCTTGCTGAAAAAGTCCCTTTATGACTTGAAATAGTCACCAATGCAGTGGTACAAGAGGTTTAATTTTTTTATGATTTCTCATGATTTCAAAAGAAGCAACTTTGACCATTGTATTTATTTTAAAAAAATAATGATGGTTCTTTTGTGTATATACTCTTCTATGTTAATGACATGTTGATAGCAACCAAAGATAAATGAAAGATAAGAAAGGTCAAAGCCCAGCTTAGTAAAGAATTTGAGATAAAAGATTTGGGAACAACAAAGAAGATACTTGGTATGGAAATTCTCAGAGATAGAAAAGCATGTAAATTGTACCTAAGTCAGAAAGCCTATACAAACATCATCAAACCCACAAGTTAGTAAGCTCATCCATGATAAATATGAACTCAACCATAATATAAGTAGATTTCCATATGCACAACATATATTACAATTGCCTTTTCATAGATTATGATTTAATATCACATTGTGTACTTACCATGCCATTCCTTTTCTTACCCGTTGAACCATCTAGAATTACATCGGATACTCAGGCATGCTCACACATAGTGTGTCTTTCCATATAACCATAACCTTTCCTTTTCAATAGTGCTCACACGAGAAGTGAAATTGGCTTGCTCACACAAGCTGTGGGTCGGAATGTTAGCTACGCAATATTGTTCACATGAGTTGTGGAGAATCCACAACAAATGTAGGACCTTAGTCATCAGTATGACATTTAAGACCAACACCTGAAATATTAAATCCCTAATGACATTTCATTCGTATCCTAAGAATTCTTAAGGTTCAAACGGGACTTGTTATCCGTCAATTATTCATAACACTGATACATGCCTATTCAAATTTATTTACAACAAACACAATATAGTAGATAGTCAATTTAACTAACATTAATATGATTATAATTCATACGAAATTACCTCAATAACTAGGAACATAGAAGTAGAACCCGAAACTAATCTGAAGCTTTAGCCTTTCCTCGATTTAAGTCTGATTGTTGTTTATCTTGATCCAAATAGATAATTTCATTCAATTAAGAACTTCTAGTATTCAATTTAATCCATAATTCATATTTATGTAAAATTATAAAATTATCTCTAACATTTTAAATTTTCACAATTTAGTCCTTAAGCTCATAATTTGAAATTTAACCATTTTTGTAACACCCCGAATTTTGAGGTTAAAAGTTTTGGGGTTTAATGGTTAGGGTCACAGAGAAAGGTGTGCTTTTGTGTTTATTCTCGTGTTTAAGTGACAAAATGGGCCTGTTGGTCTGGTGGTTGTATGAGTATTAGTATATCTCTAGGTTCTGGGTTCGAGTCTCTAGGTGTGCGTATTTTGTGATATATATATTTTTTATTTTGTTAAGTAGCAAATTGACTTTTAGATTTTAATTAAGAATTGGTTTTATTATTTTTTTAATTATTAAATTTATTTATTTTCTTTTATTTTTCTTTTTAGGGGACGTTCCTCTACTTCTTTCTCTCTTTTTGTTTCTCTTCTACTTTTTCCTTTAATTAACTCTAAAATAAAAATAGTTTTGCGGGCTGATATCGGGAATTTCACTCCTCTATCATCAAGTTAGTGTCTGAACATCTCCGATTACTAATTAGGTGTGAAATTCGAATCTTGACTACTTTTAATTTTTGCGAATTGTTGTTTTGAAAACTCTCATTTGTGCTTTAAACTGTCGATTTTGGGTGTTAGTTGCTGAAAAAAGTTTGGGAAATACAGCAATCCCAACCCCTTTTTATCATTGCGAAGGGTGGGCTATTGCGATGGCTGAAACAATATTTTTTTGGCTTGTTCCGAGGTGGGTTCATGGCCACTGGGGTTTTCACACGAGCGTGTGCTAGTTCAAACGATCGTGTGCTTTTGAAAATTAAGGTTTCTGGGATGATTTAGGCGTTACAAGGCCATGTGGCTGATTTGGGGATTTTATCGATTTTCACAAGGCTGTGTCTCTTGGGCACACGTGCGTGTGCGTTTGGGGATTAGAGTTTGAGTAATTTAGGGCCACACAACCGTTTGGCTAATTTGGGGACTAGAGATTCCACATGGGCGTGTGTTTTGAACACACGGCCATGTCTGGTGGGCACACGGGTGTGTGAGACCCTCACACGGCTGTGTCAGTCTGTATTCGAATTTAGTGCAAATGGATAGAGAGTTACACGACCTGTTCCCACGGCCATGTCCTTGGTGTACACGAGCGTGTGCTTCAGTCACACAGCCGTGTGCCTCTTTTCACACGGGCGTGTGCCACAGTCACATGACCGTGTGCCCCTTTTTACACGGGCTTGTGACCTTCCACAAAGCCTAGGCATATCTATACGGCCAAAATACACGGGCGTGTGGTCCTAATACACTTATATTGGTTCTGTGTGCGGTTCTGATCTGAAAATGTATTTGTTTGCTTTAACCTTTGGCTAAGCCAAAACAAGGGTAGTTAAGACTCCGTTTTAGGCTGCAGCTTAAGTGTTATTTGTGATTGATGTGTGGAATGTCTGACTCTGAACTCGATTAACCAGAGGGTGTGTGTGTATCTATTCTGTTTGAATATCTGATACTATGTCACTGTTTTGTGAGATTGAATGCATACATACACTTGCATAAACTGTTTTGGGTTGGGTTGTGAAGAGAAGGGAGACTGATTCTGATCTGATTTGGCAGTTCTACTGTGATTTATACATACAACGATTTATTGCACTGTACTGCACATGCGTCAAATCTATTGCGCTCTATTATCTGATCTGGCAGTTTAACTGCAACATGTCTGTACAGCGGATTACCACATTACACTGTACTGTACGTACGTTAGCTCTACTGCGTACCATTATCTGATTTGGTAGTTTAAACTGCAACTCACCTGTACAGCGGACTACCGCATTGCATAGTACAACATATACGCTTAGTCCACATATGCGGTGTGTAGGGTTGGATGGGCCTTTCGAGGTCCTAATTGTGTGTTTGGTTGGATGAGCTTTAACAGCTCTTTTAGGGTGTGATTGGGGGACGGAGAGGTGTGTTGGCTGGATGGGCGGGTTTTGTTTGACTACATTTCATCTGCATCTGTCTGTGAGTTCTGACTATAAGACTAGTTGTCTGTAATCTATTTGTCTTAATAGCATATGTGCTGAGACTTTTGTGTGAACTTGATGTGTACTGATTGTTGAGCTCTGTTTGGACACTAGTTCCAGGTATGCTTTCTGACTCTGTGAGTATTCGAAAATCTGTTGCGCTACTGATCTGAAATATGTAATTTCTGTCTATTGTCTTGCTTCGAACTCACACTGAGTGTTTCTTTTTTAAGTACCTTCTTCTGAATTCTAACGCTGGACTCGGTGTGCAGAGGTCTCGGACAGCCTCGGTGGAAATAAAAGATTATTGGTTTATATTTTCAATTTATATTTGGTTAAACGATTTTTGAATTATAAGATTTTTAAGAAAAAAAAGAGTTGTGGTACAAGTTTCATTCTAATTCTTATTCGTTTATTTAATAGTGGTTATATGTTTTACCTAATTGTAATTCTACGTACTGGATTTTAAACGATCAAATATTTCGATTTGAATTGAGAAGTTGTTTTATAAATTTAACTACGGTTTCTTCGGTAACCAATGTGACATCTGGGATTCGGTCTAAACTTCTAGGCCGGGTTTTGGGTGTTACAATTTTAATCCTCCATACTAGCTAGCCAATTTTCTTAGGGACTCATACCAACCCACTTAAACCAACATTTCATAATTTTCACATGAAATTTTACTATTTTCACAAATAAATCCCTAAATGCAATGTCATCAAAAATCACTTAACAAAACATATTTATTTTACAACCAAGATTAATAATCTATCAAAAAATCCATGAAAAGTCCCTCAACCTTTAAAATTTTTACAAACTAACCCCTGGGCTAGCTAGATTAAGCTAAAACGAACTCAAAAACATAAAAATAATTAAAAATGGGGCATGAATTCACTCACTTGCAAGATAGGAGCTTGGCCGAACCTAGTTTCTTCCTTTAGGTATGGCTTGTACGGTTTCAACAAGAAAAAAAGAAAGAAGGAAGATGATGATGCAGTTTTATCATCTTTTACCTTATTTACTAATTACTTATTTACCATTTTAACCTTTAAAATTCATTGAAATTTCATTAAAACCTATCCATAAACATCCACTACCATATAACATTGTATAATTACCATATAAGTCCATTAACTTTCTTTTCCATAGCTATTTAGCCCTTTTAACTAATAGAATTCAATTTTTACACATTTTGACGATTTAGTCCTTTTTACTTAATTAACAGTTTAAACATCAAAATTTATTAACGAAACTTTAATACGAACTTAAAATAATCACGTAGAAATTAATTAAATAATAAAATAATAACTCACTCGTCGGAATTTTGGTTCTAAAACCACTGTTTTCGACACCATTGAAACACAGGTTGTTACAATACCCTTCAAACACACCAATATATATATGGCTCAACCAAGATACCTTCTAAACACACCAACTCCCAGGTGCAATAAGTAGTCTTGATAATATATATAAGATCAAATAGCTCAATATCCTATGACATGCCAACTATACCCAAACACATTCCAATATTTGGTTAATAGGGTTATTTAAACAATTTAGACATATTTAATAATTTATCTAAGCACTTTTAACCATTTATATGCAACCAACATACCAACATTTTATATGATCATGTTTTAGATAATATTAAAACCAACAATCACCTTAATCAAATAGATATTTCATGAATTTCACAATAACCTAAGAATCTAACTTATATTAACACATAAACTAATATAAAAACTAGAGAGCATAAATCAAAATCGTTACACTTCTTCTACCTCCTCCTTCCTTCTAGCTTTAGAATTCCCACCAACCTCCTTAGCTTTAATTTCATACCAAAACATTAAAATCAAGTTAGTAAAACATAAATCAACAATTGAAATGCCTAAAACTATTGAAATGATGTAACTTGATTAAGCGAGACCTATATTTCACTTCCTAAATCCCACAAAAGAATTATCCTAAACCTTAATTAAACCACATTAAAACTAATTTCTATTGGTCTAACTATAATCCAAAGCCTAAAAACTTACCAAAACTGATCGAAAATTATCAAGAACCTAACACTCCTCATTTTGTCTCTCTAGAACTTAACTAAAACCTCAACTTCTTATAAACAATGAAAAATCAAAGCTTTCTCTCTTTAACTAAGAAAATGACATGAATGAGAAGAAAGCAAGAAAATGTTTGATTTCTTGAAAAATCTTGATTCTTAGTAGTTTAAAATAATTTTTAGAACTTGAAAACATCCAATCTCAGATAAATTTTCATCAAGAATCATCAAAATCCAAAACCTCTCTATTATAAAGATTGATGTGGGAGAAGCTTTGAAAATAGAAATGTTAGTTCAAGCTTAAAACATCCAAATAAATGAAAGCAATAATCAAAATCTTGCTTACCTTGCTAGAATTAATCAATTCACAATTAATCAATCCATAACCAAACATACACATATATTTATATATATGAAACCAAACAGAAAATCAAGCATAACAAAATAAAATAATAAATTCCATATGAACTTATCTGTTCAAAATGCAAAACAAGTGAATTCTTCAGAAACTAGTCCGCAATTTTTGCTTTCCCCCTATTAGCTCTACTTGGATCCAAATCTTGATCTATACAATTATTTTATACAATCAATAACATTTTCATATGATGCCATGATATGATCGAACTTATATGAACTTATTTTTTGATATCCCTAAAATTTTATGCTTTATTCAATTTAGTTCCTAAATTTGAAATAGTCATAACTTCCAATTTTGAGCCTCGGTTTAAAATCTAATTTTACATATATTCATTAGGGACCCTCTACTTCCTATTATTACTGAAATTTCATAAAAAATTCGTTTCATTCAATTTGGTCCATAATGTACGAATCTAACAATTAAGCTTTACAATATAGTCTTTTCCATAAACAAAGCTTAAAATATATCAATTTCAAACCTAATTCTTTAAGAAATAAACAATGAAAACTTTCTAAAACTTTAAAAGTTTTACTAATTGATACATGGGCTAGCTAAATCAAGCTCTCATGACTTCAAATCTGTAAAAATTATAAGAAAAAAATTGAATTTGCTTACCAAGTAAGAACCGAATGTTTGAAATCGTAGGAAAGTTTTTATCTTTTATTTTTCTATGAAGAATCAAGTAAGAAGGATGAAGGAGATGGCAATTCCTCTTTCTTTCCACCTATTTAAGTATATTTAGTATAATGAAACTTAATTAATCTTAATAATCATGTTTAGTTTAACTAAATTAATCATTAAAAAGCTTAATGAACATGCAATCATCTTCCGCTAACACTTAATTACAAATGGCTTGGTTACCATTTTGGACCTTTAGCTAATAGCAATTTAAGGCCCTATGTCTTTGGCAAATTAAAAACTTATAGCAATTGGACTTTTATAATTTAGTCCTTGTAGCTAAATTAACAATTTAATTGACAAAAATGATGGACCAAACATCAATATAAATTTATATTAACCCCGTAAATATTCATATTTAATATTTACAAACTTGGTTTATGGAAATGGGATTCTAAAACTGCCTCTTCTAATACTACTAAAAATCGAGTTGTTACAGTTTGTATTGATGAATTGATCGTATGCGTCATTGCCTAAGATATAGTTGTTTTCCATGAGGAATATGTTATGGTAGATCATGGGTCCTATACCAAAAATAATTATGCATCTAAATCAATGCACATTTAGTGATATGCTCAAGATGGGTAAAAGTATCATGGAGGCCATTGAATTAGGAGTTGAATTGCATTTTGCCCCATTTACTCAAAAAATAGGAAAACTAGTTCTATTAGACCAAAGAGTAAACCAATCATTCCGTTAAAAATTCAATCCGCTTCTATTATTAAGTGATGATGTGTCACTGTCTGGTTGCTTAAATTAAACCTTCTATGTCAAAATTTATATCCATTTCATAGTCTATTCGAAATTCCATCCATTTCTTATGTTAAAAATCCTATCCATTTTGTTTGAATTAGCATCCCCATGTCAGCATGAGGTATAAGTGGTATGCCATGTGTTATTGTCTGGTTGCTTTGTTAGCCACATCAACACTTAATAGTAGAAACTAATAAAAATTTTAATAGAATAGCTAGTTTACTATTTGATCTAATGTATAGGAATTAACTTGCCTTTTTTAAATAGAAACTAATAAAAAGTTTGTGGAACAAAAGGAATAAGCATTAACCACAATAACTGATACCATCCCCAAACTTGTAAAATTAGAAAACAACTATTTATTTCATAGATCACTTATTAGGCTACCTTATATCATGCCCTATATAGAAATGTATAAATTGCTAACCACCAACTGTTTCTTACATTTGTTTGGAAATTGCTAACAATAAGGGATAATTGCAAAGAATAAAATTGCTAGACTTACTTGGTATTAACACTCCTTTGATCTGCAAAAAAGATGTAAGCTTTAGCATATTGAGTGACCTAAACTTGTATTTTCTATTAGATTACGAAAATGCCTCTACAACCATGTAAATATCAATCACTTCTCATTGAAATTTGTTGTATTATTGGGGACTGCACCAAACAATGTATAGAGTACTTGTAGCAAGAATGGAGTCTCTCATGTTATCACGGCACCATTGACTGAAGACCTATTAGTAGTGCTAGATCTTCTAGCTTTATTGTACATTTACCAAATGAAAAATGGCAAGTATGGGTCTTGGGTCTCCGTCGTCAACTAGAGTAGAAAGAAAAATGGAGGGTCTTTTTATTCCAAATGGTTAAAAGCAAATAAAAATTGATAGATACATTTGAAATATCATATCATATAGATTTTGTTACTAGTCCTTCCACTTTGTAAAAGTTATGGATTTAATCCCTATACTTTTATTTGTTCATTTTTAATCATTGTACTTTCTTAATTTTAAAATTTCAGTCCTCACTAAACAATAACTATTAAAATCATTATGTAAAGTTCCACTTTTTCCAAAATTTGATGCACTAAATATATTATCATATGTGTAACGTCATGTCAGCTTATTATTTCCACATATGACTCACTAAAAATCCAGTTAATGGATTAATGACTTTCATTCGCGTCAAGACTAGAATTTCAAATTTTGAAAAGCATGGGGACATTGAATGATCCAATTGGAGAATATGAATAAAATATACAACTGTACGCATAGTACAAAACTATTAATTGAATTTAACCAAATGTAATTCACCGTTAGTGCTTGGGTCAAGACTAAAATTTCAAATTCTGATAAGTACATAGACTAAATCCAGAACTTTCATAAAATATAAAGACTAATAGCAAAATTTAACCTTGTATATATGTATGTATGAATGTTAGAAACCTTCATAGCAATTGCCAACTTTTCTCATCATCGTCATTCCCCCACAGGCTTGTAGGATAAACCTTTGAAAAGGGCTTTGAAGTTCTCTTTCTCTCTTGTTTTCAATAAAGCAAGTCTTTTTATTGGGGTATATATATGATATTCATCTTTCAAATAAATATTTTTTAACATACTTCAAGTAATTAGATTTCAATATAATGTGTGTATTTATATTTTTAGAAATTTTTAAAATTATTATTTTGTAATCGTAATTAAAAATAATTAATAAATATAACATTAAAATAAATAACTTTCAAATCATAATTAAATAATTTTATAATATTTAAAAAGTATATTTAAAATGTTTAAAATAAGGACATATTGTAGTTATATACTTTTTATTCTTAAATATTTACAAAATAAATGTAATTAAATCAATGATATTATCAATGTATTAAATAATAATGTTATTTTCAGTTATAAAATAAATGTTTCATACGTGTTTGTCTTGTAATAACACCTATTTGTTTACTGCATGTTTTGTATATACCTCTTTTTTGTATTTTTGTCATCTAATAATAGAAATAGTCTTGGTTTAAATAAAAAATAATTTAAAATAATAAGATATTTGTTATTTATTAAATTGAATAATCTAAATTATAATGAAAGTGTAGTTTTTCTATCTTGAAAATTTTTGTAAATATTTTAAAGATTAAATTATAATAAATTAAAATTATTTTGAGAATTGAGATATTTGATTTATTTTGGATTTAATGTATTAAAATTATTTGAATTAACTATTAATTTTTATATTTAATATTGAAACACAAAATTCAATTTTTGTTTTAATATTAAAAACTATTTTAACATTTTATATTTAAATTTCTTTTTAATTTAAAACCAAATAACAATGTTATTAGTTAAAAGTAAATTCAACTTGTATAAAATATAAACAAATTAAACTTTATGAATCTTAATCAAAATCAACTTATCTAATTGAATGAAGTTATCACAATATATTCTTTAATTATTTTCTAATAGTTTATATTCATAATTGAAAAAATTACTGAAATTATTAAATCATCTAATTGTAATATAATAAAATATGAAATAAATACAATTTTAAAAACCTCAGCTTCTTAATTAAACTAAAAGTATATTTAGACAAATTAAAAAATCCAACCTCCTTAAAAAATTAAAATAAAATCCAATTTAAAATAAATACTAATATTATTACAAATATATTTAAATTTTTATTTTCACGTCTTCAATCCATCATTCTGGTTATCATCTTTTATTTTGATCTTTTTTTTTCATTCTATTATCTTTGTAGTATCTTCAATCAACATTAGACTTCTAATATAATTAACTATTTTAGAGTTGTAAATTATCTAAACTGTCACATCTTAAAAACCGGTTTGTAGGAATTGGGTTAGTGAAACTAAGAGTGATCAAGTTTTGTTTTTAAATTAAAGTTGTGAAAATTTTATCAAGTAATTAATTTAGTTCAATGGTTAAGATATTTGTTTATATGCTTAAGGTCCTGTGTTCAAATTCTTTCCTTTGAAATTTTTGTTATTTTTATCCCAATCTTTGATTTTGGATATTAAGCTTATCTATTTCTTTAACTTAATTGATAATAAAAATAAGTTTGAATTTTGTGTTTGAATTTTGTGTGTGTAAAGTGGAATTATTTTTGTTTTAAACTTTGTGAAAAATTCTGATAAGTATAACTAATCAAATTTACTAGGAGTTACTGGATGGTTTTTTTTTTAAAAAAAAGAAGAAAGAATTATCTCCTAGTTTCTCTCCCATGTTTCCCACTCCTCACGTCCCACACTCTCTCATTCTCTCTCATTTTTGCCATAACTTTGTTTTCTTCTTCTCTTTTTCCTAGTTTTGGGTTTTCTTCATTTTTTTGCTTACTACCAAGAACATTTCTCAACCATTTTTTTGTGATTTCAGCTTATATTCTTTTGTTTTCTATTGACCATTTTTAAGATTTCTTCGTGGATGTTCTGACCTTTTCCATCTATAGTCTCCGAGTGTGCGATTGGTGTGTACGAATTGGAATAATAGAGTTGTGGTGTTCGTTTTATTTTGAGATGGATATTTTGAGATAACCTTATTTGAGAATTTTTGGTTAGAGTTGATTGCATTTTGATGCCCTCTTTTGTGTGAGAATTTGTTAGGTAAAGCTCGCGAAGCACCCAACACTTTGCCAGTGAGCGGAGTGTCTTAGGAATCAGTTTCTTTTTAGGTAAAGGTCAAATACCTTAGCATTTGTGGCCAAACAATTGATTTGAGATTGGTAATCCTTGTCAATTTTTTTTTATTTACAATGATGTTTTAGGGTTTGGAAGTGTGCTGTAATGTCGTGTTTTAGAATCGACTAGGTGTATCAGGAAAATCCCCAAAAAAAGAACGGCGTGAAGCCAAAAAGGCCAATGTCAACGCGACACAACCGTGTGCCAGACAGTATGGGTCACACGAGATGGGTTAGTTGGGCCGTGTAGGCTACACAGGCATGTGAGCCTTTTTTTTTTGTAAAACTTTGTTAGGGCCATATTTGAAGTGCGATTCGAAAATTTGTCAATTTATAGTTTCTGAAATGTGTTATGTAGGTATTATAGACATGAAATTTGGTATTTTTCCTTTGTTAATGTGATTTTTGAAAGCGTGATAGTATGTTCTGATATGTACAGTATGTTTTCTATATAAATACGTCTATTATCTTATTAGTGTTTGCAAGTGAAATCTGAAACTTGAAATACTGATATTGCATGTGTAACATTCGAGAGCATGTATGTGGTATAATCTCTGGTTTTGATATGTAATTTGAGAAATTTGTATAAGCATGATTCATTTATGTGATTTCACCCTATATTCTTTGCTTTTCTATTAACCATTTTTAAGATTTCGTTATGGATGTTCTGACCTTTTCCATCTATAGTCTCCGAGTGTGTGATTGTTGTATGAATTGGAATGATAGAGTTGTCGTAAGTTTCATGTAATTGGCGTTCGTCTTTTTTTGAGATGGATATTTTGAGATAACCTTATTTAAGAATTTTTTGTTAGAGTTGATTACATTTTGATGCCCTCTTTTGTGTGGGAATCTATTAGGTGAAGTTCACGAAGCACCCAACACTTTGCTAGTGAGCAGAGTGTCTTAGGAATTAGTTTCGTTTTAGGTAAAGGTCGAATACCTTAGCATTTATGAGGGAACAATTGACTCGAGATTGATAATCCTTGTTAATTTGTTTATTTTGAATGACGATTTAGGGTCTAAAAGTGTACTGTAAAATCGTGTTTTAGAATCGACCAGGTGTGTAATGAAAATATCAAAAAAATAGCTAATGACGTGAAGCTGAAAAGGTCACTGTTTACGCCACACAGCCGTGTGGGTTACACGGGGTAAATTAGTTGGGCCGTGTGGGTATTTTTCTGTAAAATGTCGTTAGGGTCGTATTTGAAGTGCGATTCAAAAATTGCTCACTTCGTAGGTTCTGAAATGTGTTATGTAGGTATTATGGACATGTAATATAGTATTTTGCCTTTGTTAATGTGATTTCTAAAAGCGTGATAGTATGTTCTGATATGTACAGTATGTATGATATATAAATACATTTATTATTTCGTTAGTGTTTGCAAGTGAAACCTGATATCTAAAACACTGATATTGCTTGTGTAACATTCGAGAGCATGTCTGTAGTATAATCTTTGCTTCTGATCTATAATTTGAGAAATATGTATAAGCATGATTCATTTATGTGATTTCACCCTATATTCTTTTGTTTTCTATTAACCATTTTTAAGACTTCTTCATGGATGCTCTAACCTTTTTCATCTATAGTCTCTGAGCCTTTGATCGGTGTACAAATTGGAATAATAGAGTTTCGTAAGTTCCACGCAATTGGTGTTCCTCTTATTTTTAGATGGATATTTTGAGATAACCTTATCTGAGAATTTTTTTGTTAGAGTTGATTGCATTTTGATGCCTTCTTTTGTGTGGGAATTTGTTAGGTGAAGTTTTTGAAGAACCAAACATTTTGCTAGCGAGCGAAATGTTTTAGGAATTGGTTTCTTTTTAGGTAAGGGTTGAATACCTTAGTATTTATGGCAAGACAATTGACTCGAGATTGGTAATCCTTGTAAATTTGTTTATTTTGAATAACATTTTAGTGTCTGAAAGTGAGCTGTAAAGTTCTATTTTAGAGCCGACCAGGTGTGTAACGAAAATCTCGAAAAACAACAACCGGCGTGAAGCCGAAAATGCCACTATCTACGCCAGACGACTGTGTAGGTCACACGGGGTAGGTTAGTTGGGCCATATGGGCCACACAGCCTAGGTTATTTGGGTTATGTGGGCCATACGAGCTGGGTTATTTGGGTTGTAAGGCCTACATGGCGTGAGTTAGGCCATGTGGGCCACACATGCATATGGACCTATTTTTCGTAAAACTTCGTTAAGGCCGTATTTGAAGTGCGATTCGACAATTTGTCATTTTGTAGGTTCCAAAATGTGTTATGTAGGTATTATGGACATGAAATATGGTATTTTTCCTTTTTTAATGTGATTTTTGAAAGTGTGATAGTATGTTCTGATATGTACAGTATGTATGGTATATAAATACATTTGTTATCTGATTAGTGTTTGCATGTGAAACTTGAAATCTGAAATATTGATATTGCATATGTAACATTTGAGAGCATGTTTGTGGTATAATCTCTGCTTTTGATATGTAATTTGAGAAATCTGTATAAGTTTGATTCATTTATGTGCATCTGAGTATGTAATATGTTTAGACATGTGCATTGAGGTGGGATAATAATGTGTTGGAGGAAGTGTTCTGGTAGTTTAACTATATATAGATATTAGTAAGTCATCGTTGTCGAGCAAACCGGAGTGGCAGGTCATCGTTGTCTGGAAACCCGAGATGACTTAATTTGCGGTATAACAACATATCTAATGTAACACCCCAAACCTGACCTAGAAGTTATGGCTGGATATTGAGGAATTACATCAACTTGTTCAAAGCTTTTGTTTTAACCAAACTCAATGCATGCTTCAAAAGCATAAAATTTTTACAAAACTCTCATACATGTTTAGAAAAGAAAAAACCAAAGTCTAAAAACACTTATTTAAAACCCAGAATGTGAATTCAAGTTGCATGATTTGAAAGTACAATGTTGACAGATCATTTCCAATACAAAAACAAACATTCGTTAAAACCACATATTTATTTACAAAAACACTTAAGTGATTACTTAATCTTCGTTGCGGAATTTTTCCTGAGTTTTAATTTTGAAAATTGAATTTTTAGTTTGGTAAATCATACGATTTTCATATATCATATTTTCATAAACATATATCAAAATGTGTTTATGAAAATGTTGAAATGTGTTTATGAAAATGTTGTATTACTAGAAACATATATAAAATCATAATGTCATATTTCCGGAACATATTTTGGATCGGAATATCATATTTTCATAAACACATATATTAGACCAGAGTGTCATGATAAACTAGAACTAATGCAGACACAGATCCTACTTCCATCCGCAACACACCAACTTCGTCCACCAATCATACCAGTTAGGACTACAAGAGTCCATCCATCTAATCACACCAGGTTGTGGTGGTATGCCATACATATAAGTGTAGCTGAGCTACCAAATAGAAATATTGTGCTTGTCCGCCTGAATCAAATATGTGGTCAGACCACTATAATTGCAGTCAAGCTACCATAACTGATATTGCAGATAAATCGCTAGAAGATGCAATAATACTGCCAGAATCACACTTCCTACATCACATATCATATCCTACCCCAATGCTCATGCAAATACTAACAGAAATCATATGCACATAAGACATATATGTGTTTCATATCAAAACAAACTAACAGAATTATCAGATTACAGATCATATACGAATTTCACATTTTACACATGCAATTGTAACACATACCTTATCCCTAACGTACATTTACAAAATATCATATTTGATATTCTAGAATCATATTTAAGCCTAACGGACCCCACAAAATGTCTAATTACAATTTTCAAAATCTCATGAGCTTAAGTGAATTTTTTTAAAAAGTGATCCCACAACACCATATGGCCCACGCAACCTAAATAGCCAAGCCCATTTGGTCCACACGACTTGAGACACGGTCTAATGCACACTCGTGTGGCCCACATACTTGTGTGGTTTACACGGCCATGTGACATAGAATAGTTTCGAAAATAGTCTCTATTTTCAAGTTTTCTCAAGTTTCTAATGTCGTTTTGGGTTAGAATCACACACATAATTACGATTTGATAAACCACACCACCATAACTCACAAACTTACAAATATTCATTAAACTCACTCCGATTAAACATCAAAAACCCCGATCAAAAACGCATTCTAACGTCAAAATTTTAATCCTTAATATACGATTCGTGCACTTACCACTCTAACAAAACATCCAAACGAGCACTATCCTATTGGAGAAACTCGATCTTCCAAACCCTTGCCTAACCATCAATCATTAAAACATTTAATCATAGAATAGAATGGCTAAAACTCAAAGTTAATCTTGAATCCTAAACAAAATAAAACTAGAAGTGGCAGAAAAATAATGGTCGAACCATACACTATTGATGAATTAAAAACGCAACAGACTTTCAACGTAGCCCCACGACAATCAAAAGGTAGCGAACAAGAAATAAACCAAGAAGAACAAAAGAAAATCATAAGAATAATCGAAGGAAAAGAAAAGAAGAAGGAAATAGGAGAAGATGATGAGAAAATAAATAAATGTGAAAAATAGAATGGGAATTTTAGGAAAAGTGGAAAACATGTACTGTTGAGGGGGAGCAATTTAGAGGAAACAATTGTTAATAATATATATATTTTTAAAACTACACATATCCCCACTAACTCGCACCAAATCCAATTAGTTATTCTTATCAGATTTTTCCCTAAAGTTTAAAACAAAAAAAAATTCTACTTTGCATAAACAGGGATTTGAACACAAGATCAAAGGGTAAGCTAACACCTTACCGCTGAACCAACAAACTCATTCTATCATTAGTTGATCGAAAATTAAACTTAAGTCAGATGTCCAAAGTTAGGGATTGAATAAAAAATTAACAAAATCACAAGGGACGAACATATTTAAACCTAAAACCTCACACACACACAAGCACAACATTTATCCACTGAATCAAATCACTCACTTTACATAATTTTCAGTATCTTAACTTAAAATCAAGATGTGACTACTCTTGGTTTCATTATCCCAATTTTTTCTAACCCAATTTTTGGGATGTGACGTTTAATTTAGTGGCTTGACCACATTATTTGATTATGGCGGATTACCAAATTATTTCTGGCAGCTAGACTGTGCTATTCTGAAAAGTGACATATGCTGACTTATAGATGTGTGGGGTTGGATGGGTACTCGTTACCCTATTTACTATGATTTCTAGGACGATATGGTGTGTAACGAATGGGGAAAAGATCTATTTTTGTGTCTATATTTGTATCTGTAATCGTATATGTATCTGATTCTATGAATGAAATTGTATTCTTATCTGAAATTGATATTGTATATGTATCTGAATTGCTTCTATATCTATATATGTTACTATATTTGAGGTTTTTATGTTTACTTGGGTTGAGTTACACAGTAAGCTTGTAAGCTCACCCAATTTTTCTGACTTTTTAGGTAATCGGCAGAATTAGGAGTGGGCGGCGTTTGGAAACTCGGACTGATTTTCTCGCATAAGATGGTTTAATTTATTCATAATTTAACTTTTCTAGACTTTTCATTTTTGGATTCAGATTTAATTTTGGTTTTTTTTTATTTAGTTAAAGTTTTTTGCGTGATTTTTGCCAATTAAAGTAAACACTTGATTTTCAAAGTCAAATGAGCCAAGGATTTTTTTTTGCAAATTTGAAAAGAGTTTTATGAAGGTTAATAATGAGAGTTTCAGAATATGCTCAATCAAAAAAATTATACATTTTCACTTATCGAAGTCACGGATTTCAACTTATCAACTCTGAAATTTCCACTGAAAAATAAAGTATCAATTTAAGTGCTTTTTTGCAAAACAAATAAATTATGCACGTGTGTTTTTCTAAATAACATGTAAGAATATTGCCAAAAATAATATTTTTGATTCACAAGATTTTAAAAGCTAGATTTTAATTTCGAGTTTTTTTAAACAAGCTAATGTAATTCCTCCATATTTAACCATAACATCTAGGTCAGTTTTAGGGTGTTACACTTAGTGGTATTAGAGCTCGTTTTAAAACTCGCGCTGTGATTTTTGGGTTAAAAATTTAGAGAATTGTTTTAAATAATTCAAATTTTTTTATTGATTTTGATATATGAACTTATAAAAAGAGAATCTGAGTCTCCAGCTCTGATCCAAGTAAGATACTTTTTATTTTAGTTCATTTAGTTATTTTTACTTTAGTGCTTTAGTAAAACTGTTAGACTTTAGGAATTGTAGAATAAAACATTCTCATTGTAAAATAAAACATTCTCTACTTTAATATAACTAAGCATTTCTGCTAAACTTTAGACTTAGGACTTTTTCTTAAAAATAACCTAAGCTAAACTTTAGAAATTTGGACTGTAGATAAGTTAAATGAGTTCACGCGATGTGTATGGTCGGGGTGTGCGAGAATGAAGTGGACATAATCAAGTGGCTTGCATTGATATCTCTACTTTAGGCAGCTTACCTAATCTAAAAACTAGCGAGACTGTGGAGACATCATTTCTATGGGCGGTTATCAAGGAACGGGGGATGATGTTGCATCCCAAGGTATGCTTGGAGATTTATAAAGGGTCGTTGACCCAATCTATACCTATGAGCCAAGGGTTAGTGACTAAGTGAGTTCAGTCGAATGAAAACAAGTTGGTGGAAGAGAGTAATCGCTTGGAGGGCGTGGATAAGGAAATGAATAAATTACGAAATAGGAAGAGTTCTGGTCCTGCTGTCTCAAATTCTCGACCTTGGAAGTGAGTTAGAATGGACAGACCTCAATGGGTTGACGCAACTATGGGTGTGGATCGGGCTCTGATTTGTGCTTCTTGTGATAGGTGTCATCTAGGCTAGTGTTAGAGAAAAACGGGAACGTGTTTTAAATATGGATCCGCTGAGCATCGTGTTAGGGATTGTTCACGATATTATCTCAGTTGGATGCAAGTTTCATCTCAGAAATGGAATTGAAGACTAGTCCATTCAACTAGGCATTGAGAGGATCGAAATGCAACTGGCAACGATATAGGTACTTTTTCGACGCATTTCAATATTACTTTGCATTGATTAAGAATTATTTGTACCCAATTTTTTGTTGTAAATGGTGTTTATGAGAATCTAGGGTAAAAGGATAGTTAGTGATATTTATGTAGGAAAATCTAGAGACAATCCTAGATAGTGAATAGGAAATTAGCCAGAGATATTGTCTGAATTGCATTGAAATCAGAGTTGCACAACGGTAGCGTGATGGTCAATTTGGAATAAGGGGTTTTAGATTTTGTGCTTAAGTGAATGGTGTAACAATGGGAATTTTGAGGACAAAATTCTGTTAAAAAGAGGAGAGTTGTCACATCCCAAAAATTGGGTTAATGAAACCAAAAGTAATCACATTTTGTTTTTGAATTTAAGTTCTGAAATTTTGCCAAGTGATTAATTTAGTTCAATAGGTAAGAGACCTGTTTATGTGCCTAAGGTCCTGTGTTCAAATCCTTTCCTTCGAAATTTTTGTTATTTTTATCCCAATCTCTGTCTTTGGATATTAAGCTTATCTATTAATTTAAATCAACTAATGACAATAATGAGCTTGTTGGTTTAATGGTATGGCTTCAACTTACTCAGAAGTCCCGTGTTCGAATCTTGCGTGTGCAAAGAGGAATTATTTTTGTTTTAAACTCTGGGAAAATTCTGATAAGGATAACTAATCAAATTTACTAGGAGTTAGTGGGTGGTTTTTTTTTTTTAAAAAAGAAAGAATTATCTCTTAAATGCTCTCCCATGTTTCCTACTCCCTCTCACGTCCCATACTCTCTCCTTCTCTCTCATTTTTGTTGTAAATTTGTTTTCCTTATCCATTTTTCTTAATTTTGGGTTTTTTTTCATTTTTTTCTCTTTCTACCAAAAACATTTCTCAACCGTTTTTTTTTTTTTTGTGATTTCAGCTTATATTCTTTTGTTTTCTATTAACCATTTTTAAGATTTCTTCATTGATGTTCTAACCTTTTCCGTCTATAGTCCCCGAGTATGTGATTGGTGTGTATGAATTGGAATAATAGAGTTGACGTAAGTTTCACTCAATTGGTGTTTGTCTTATTTTTAGATGGATATTTTGAGACAACCTTATTTGAGAATTTTTTGTTAGAGTTGATTGCATTTTGATGCCTTCTTTTGTGTGGGAATTCGTTAGGTGAAGTTCGCAAAGCACTCATCACTTTGCCATCAAGCGAAGTGTCTTAAGAATTGGTTTCTTTTTAGGTAAGGGCTAAATACCTTAGCATTTGTGGTGGAACAATTAACTCAAGATTGGTAATCCTTGTTAATTTGTTTATTTTGAATGACGTTTTAGGGTCTGAAAGTGTGTTGTAAGGTCATTTTTTAGAATTGACCAAGTGTGTACCGAAAATCTCAAAAAATAGTGAACGATACAAAGTCAAAAAGGACACTGTCGACACCAAATAGCCGTATGAGTCACACGAGCCAGGTTATTTGGGCTATGTAAGTGACACGGATGTATGCTAGACCGTGTAGGTCACACGGGTTGGGTTATTTGGGTCGTGTGAGACATACAGACGTGTGTTCAGCTACATGGGCCACACAGGCATGTGGGCCCATATTTTCGTAAAACTTTGTTAGGGTCGTATTTGAAGTGTGATTCAAAAATTTGTCACTTCATAAGTTCTGAAAAGTGTTTTGTAGGTATTATGGACATAAAATTTGATATTTTTCCTTTGTTAATGTGATTTCAGAAAGCGTGATAATATGTTCTTATATGTACGGTATGTATGATATATAAATACATTTGTTATCTAATTAGTGTTTGCAGGTGAAACCTGAAATCTGAAATACTGATATTGTATGTTTAACATTCGAGAGAATGTCCATAGTATAATCTCTACTTCTGATCTGTAATTTGAGAAAATTGTATAAGCATAATTCATTTATATGCATCTGAGTATGTAATATGTTTAGACATGTGCATTGGAGTGGGATAATGATGTGATGGTAGAAGTGTTTTGGAAGTTTAACTGCATACTGTTATTAGTAAGTCATCGTTGCTGGGCAAACTGGGGTGGTAAGTCATCGTTGTCGGGCAACCTGAGATGACTTAATTTGCAGTGTAACCACATATCTAATCTGGTGGCTTGACCATACTATTTGATTTTGGTAGATTACCGCATTATTTCTGGGAGCTTGACTGTGCTATTCTGAAAAGTGACATACACTCGCTTATAGGTGTGTGGGGTTGGATAGGTACTCGTTACCATATTTGGTGATTGAAGGGACAGAGATAATGTGTAGCGGATGGGGGTAGGATCTATTTTTATGTCTATATTTGCATCTGTAACCGTATCTGTATCTGATTCTATGAATGAAATTGTATTCGTATATGAAACTGGGATTGTATCTGTATCTGAATTCCCTCTGTATCTATAATTATTACTATATTTGAGGTTGTTATGTTTGCTTGGGTTAAGTTACACACTAAGCTTGTAAACTCACCCAATTTTTCTGACTTTTCAAATAATCTACAAAATTAAGAGTGGGTGGCGTTTGGAAACTCAGACTGGTTTTCTCGCATTTGATGGTTTGATTTATTAATAATTGAACTTTTCTGGAGTTTTCATTTTTGGATAAATTTTCGGATTTAATTTTGGTTTTTGTTGTTTAGTTAAAGTTTTCTACGTGATTTTTGTAAATTAAAATAAACGTTTGATTTTCAAAGTTAAATGAGCCAAGGATTTTCCGCTGCAAATTTGAAAAGAGTTTTACGAAGGTTAATAACGAGAGTTTTAAAATATGCTCAATCGACAAAATTATACATTTTCACTTATCGAAGTCACGAACTTAAACTTATCAACTCTGAAATTTCCGCTAAAAAATTAAGTATTAATTTAAGTGATTTTTCGCAAAATTAATAAATTATGCACGTGTTTTTCTAAATAACTGTAACGCCCAAACCCGGCCTAGACAATATGGCAGAATTTGGAGGAATTACATTAGTTAAATTTTAAAGAAAACCCAAAAGTTTAATCCTAGCTTTCGAAGTTGATAATTTTGAAATTAATATTTTTAGCAAAACACTTGCAAGTTATTTTAGATATTACACACCAAACTTATTTATTTTCTAAAATAGCTCTTAACTTGATCTCGTTTAAAAAATTCTGATTTCAGTAAGTGTTTAGAAAATATAAATATGGCAAACATTTGTCAAAAGCTATTTATTCGTTTACAGAAAAACACTTAAGAAATTACTTAATTTGCAACAACAATTTTTTAGAGTTTTAGTTTTGAAAATCGAATTTAATTTTGTTAACTTGTGTGATTTTGCAATTTTATGTTTGAAAATATCAAATATCGACGAATAAAACAAAAACTAAAACAAATCCCAAAAACAAATTACAGTCCCAAAAGTCCAAAATAGATAATTAGGAAAATCACCATATTTTAATTAACTGAGAAAAAAATTCGAGCTCTCACACGCCGTCCAGTCCTAAGTCAGAAGATTACCTAAAAAGTCAGAGATTAAACTAAGGGGTGAGCTAATAAGCTCAATGTGTAACAAGCTCAAACCGAGAACTCAAATAACAAACCAACAATTTACAGAATCGCAGAGAATTTCATAGCGATCATTTAAGCAAAATTGAGACTGCGTGCTTATGCCAATGTAGTATTTTTCAGAAAACGTAATGCGTGTTTTTTTCCAAAAAACATCCTGTCCAACTCCGCTACACACTAAATAGAGTTCCCCAAAACTCGTCTATCTAATCACACCAACAGAATAATTGTGGTCAATGCCACCAGAGATTGTAGTTAAAACTATCAGATCAGATATATGTGGACAAGCCACTATATTGTAGCCAAGCTGCCAGAATAACATATGTGTATGGTCGAGCCACCATAAATGCAGACAAGCTACCAGACAGAAATGTGGACAAACCATCAGATAATGCAGGTCATTAAACTGCCAGAACTTCTCTCATACCATAATATCCCAACTCCAGCAATGTGACATGGCATGCATAAACTGAAACAGAATGGTAAGCATGTTTAACATGCATTCATATTCTTAAAAAAAAACAATAAGCACGTGATTTCATGCTTTTTAGATAGATATATCAACATTACAAATCACCTTAACTAGAAAAGCCACAATGTCACATGCATAGTCATATAACCGATTCAGAAATACAAATTAACAAAATCGCACATCATACACACATATACAGGCATAGCAAATCAAGACATACCATCAGAACTATCAATATCAAATCACGCAAATATATTTTACATACCTTAAACACATCATACACAGAAGCATATTAATATATACCTTATTTCCAAGCCTTAATTAAGCAATATGGGCCTTATGGAAAATCTAATCACAAAATTCAGAGTAAAACGGGCCTAAGTGAAATTTTCAGAAAATGAGCCCAATTGGCCAGCCCGTGTGGCCTATAACAAACCTATATGAAGCCTGTTGAGTTATCAATGAGGCTACCACCTATGAGAAAAGTAGCTTGTGCATTAGACTTTGGGGGAAAAGTAGTGATGTAAACTGGGCAGTTGTAACGAATAAATGCAATGAGTGAGGTACATCTCAAAAACTTTCCTAGTGTTTTACACTATGACTTACTGTTGTCTTGGCAAAGACAAGAGGCCCTTTCAGGGTACGTAGAGGGGCTTACAAACCAAAGTTAGCGGTAACACTCAAGGTTAACCTAATGTTCAAACAGGTACTCCGAAGCCTATTTGTGTGGATCAATGGGATCTCGATCGAAGCAAGTCACAATGAGGGCAAGTAAGAGTGGTGGGCTCTTGCAAACAAGATGTACCAATGAGAAGAATGATTCAAGTTAGGTGACAGAGAAAGCCGAGGCAAATGTTTCGAGGGGCGAAACTACCCGATAAAGAGACTAGTTGGGAATCGACTGAGGGGTCAAGATAGTTCGAAGACGAGTCAAACTAGTGTCATTTTAAGGACGCGACGAGGGCGTAACGAAAATGGGTGAGAGAGAATGTCACAAGTTACGGACCGAAGCCCGTGATTAATGTACAAAAAGTATCCCATAGAGGTCAATTGATTAAATGGGGCTCATTCGATCCACTTGAACTGACCTAATTCGTGGAACATGTGGAGAAACCCATCTACTTGAAGCTTTGGTGGCCTAGTGAAATATTTAAAGAAAACTAGAGTTGTCATGGTAAATATGGAAACTAATATTAAAATGTATTGTTAGATCTAGGGGAACTCAACTATAAATAGAAAATTTCCCCCTAATTTGTAATCATGTCATTGAAAGTAATCAAATACTTTTGAGAGCATTTACTCAAATACTTAGTGTGCTATTGCTTTCCTATAGCTTTTTTGTTCTCTTGTTGCATCCTTGTCTTTGAGTTGTTTTCGCTTTACTTTTGGTGCTTTAGAGAATTTCCATTAAGAATTCTCATTTTCGAGATTTAGGAATTTGTAACATGCGGATTGCAAGACTAAAGCTCTAGCCTTGTGGCACTAGCATATAGGTGAAATAAGAGTGTGTTTGGATTAGGAATTTGAATGAAGAATTTCATTTATATCAAGGTTTTCAAATTTCTAAAAAAAAAAAAATTCTTATTTGGATAAAAGAAAATTGGAGACTTTTGAAACTTGTGAGGAATTTCAATGAAAGATTTGAGTTGATCAATTTTCTTTTTTAAATTCCACATAAGAAATAATTTTTCAAAATTTTTCATAATTTTATTTCATTCAATACGCATTCTCCCACCATAAAATGAAAAATTTACTTCAAAATTATTTTTATTTAATTCTATTATATTTTTAAAATTTATTTTATTAAAAATATTTATAAAATTTTACGAATATAGTGATATTCACATTGAATTTTTATATTATTTATTTTTAATACCATTATCCTTTTTATAATTATTTATAATTTGTAAAATCTCAATAAACTAAGTTTTCCTTAAACAATTATTTATCCAAAGAGAGTAATTACCATGGTTAGCATCCTAAGTTGATAAATTCTAAAATGCTAACATTTTAAAAATCTCTAAAACTCTCCATCCAAACCTACTTTGAACGGATGCCAAAGAAAGAAAAAAAAAACCTTCATTATCAATTATTGTCATGGGTTAGTATTTGGTGCACTGACAGTGTACTTCTTTTATTTCACAACAGCCTTAAAAATTGTCATGCATCTCTTTTTTTTTTAATATTTTAATAGGCCACCCATAAGACACTTGTTAACCCCTTGACCGTACTTGTGGAGTCTAAAAGCTTCACTGATAGTGTACCAAATATTAATCCTATTATTATATCTCTATATATAATTTTTTTATTTTTTTAATTAGAAAAATACTAAAAGTATGTTTGGATAGCATAAAAAATTGCAAGAAAATATAATACTAGACTAGTAATTACACTCTCATGTAATTGCTATGGATTCTCTTTATCAGACATATTTGGTACATGGGTGTAACTAGGGTGTCGCAGGGGCTCCGCCCCCCTAAAATAGAAATATTTCTATTCATGTCCTTTAAATTTTTTAAAATTTTAAATTAGTAAAGATAATATTACACTTTCCTTTCTCTAAAAATAATAAAAAAATTAATTTAGTCCTTTAAAAATTATAAAGATATAGGATATTAAAATAGTAAAATTATATTTTTACTATCATAACGTTAATCATAACGTTAATTATCTCATGTTAAATCTCTAATTATCACCCTTTCTTATAAATTGAAGAGTATAATTAAAATACTTTAACTACATTAAATTTAATGAGATCTATTAATAACATCGTTTAACTAAACATATTGTACATACATAATTATAAATAATTACACTAAAATTTAATTATTAGATAAATTTTGAAGCTAAACTTAATTATATTTTAATTTTATGTATATAATATTAATTTGTACTATTAAACAATGGTTAATATTTCTTTCCTCATAACAATAACGGCGAGCCAAGAGAAATAGGACCACGTCCCTCTGGTAAAAGAGGATCTAGGGAGTAGGGACAGGAGAAGTCTTCATATATTTTTATTTTGAATATTGGGATTATCCAAAATATACAGTCTCTTATTATATATTAAGAGGAGAAGCCATGATTGTAACAGGTGAGGAAATAAGAATTAGAATATGTTAAAAATAGAAAACAAAATTGTTCCCACTTAGAGTAAGAAAAACACATCTCCTGCATTTGGAATCTCAAACCTACAAAATAGGGCAGCACATTGGAAACAAAAAAGGATTAAAATATAATGTCCTCTCCATAATTTCCCATAGCTGTTGGAACCAAGGAGATAGAGCTAGCTAGATAGCTTGGGTTAACCAAGTTTTATAGGTAGATTGCTTCACATTTAGGTTGTACCAAGAAAGGAATGTAAAGAAAACCCCAAATTTACCCTAATTAGTTAACATTGCCAACTACCACTATTCCTTTAGGGTTTTGTTGTTCCATTTTTGGGCTACATTTCCATGCATTTCTACATAGAAAAGATAACGTTGAGAGATCTTGCAAGTTGCAATGTTTTCTTTTTCATATAATTTTGTGCGATAAACTTTTTTCTCTTTCATACAATAATAAAGTTTTTGCTTTTAACTCAAATTGATATCTAAACTAAATCTATTTATGGTTAGGTAGCTCGTCCGACCGGATCTAAGTCAAGTTTGAGTAAATATTTTTACACCTCAACTCAGCTCAATTTGACTCGAATTTAATTTAAATAATATTTTTTTAATTTTAAACTTAATTATAAATATATAATATCAACTAAAAATATTTTTTAAACTTTTATTATTTTTAACAGTAAAATGAGGTTTTTTGGGTAGTCAAGCCAAGCCAAAAGTGGGCATGTGCTTGAATTTTTTTTTGGAATCGGATCTTGGTCTAGTCCAACCATTGACACTTCTAATTTAAACTATACTATTTTTCTCATCTCAGTACTTAAAACTTTTTCGTTACAAGTGATACCTAAATTATTTTTTTCTCAAGTTGGTACCTCGTGAGTCTAACTGTTAGTCAAATCATTAAGTTTATTTTTAAAAAATGCTTAACCTACGAATTGGTACTTAAATGATGTAACTTATTTCTCATTTTGGTACCTAAACATTTATTTTAGTCACAAGTGGTACCTAAATAACTTTTATTCCCCAAATTGGTACCTTTATAGTTTAATCGTTAGTCAAATTGATAAGTTTATTTTTAAAAAGATATTATTTAAAATTTTTCATGCTACAAAAAAAAAAAAGATAAAAGGTATCATTTTCTTTATACATGTATATATTCTTTTTACTTTATTCTTTATTCTTTATTCTTTCTTCTCCCTCTTATCTTAGGCTTCTTTTACTAGTGTAAACATTTTGGGTTTTATGGTTTTGATCAAGGTTCTCAAAATTAGAATGATGGTCAAACCGATCAAACCACTGGTATTCAATTTGAACGGCTCATATGATTTGATCAAATACATTATTAAAAAATTATAAAAAAATAAAAATATATATTTTAAAATAGAGAAAACCACTTCCATCATTTTTTTTAGTTTGGTTCAACCAACTTGTATCAGTCTCTAAGTCAATTGGTTCAACTCCTATCTCTGGGCCGATACCTTGATTGGCTCCCAATCAATCGATCAATCCGGCTTGGTTCTAAAAACACCAGTTTTGATCGATGAAAGAACTTTTTTAATCCTATTAGGTCGAGTAAATAGGTGGTGAATTGAAAACAAAATTAATTGTGAGCATATTCACCTTGGGAGGACAAATTTCGAGCATTGCTAGCATTGTCAGACGGGAGAGAAATAATGTAAAAAAAGAAAATAATTTTTTTAAAAAGTTATTTTTAAAGTTTATATGATATGGCAATCTATTATTAGCTAGAACTTTTTTTAACGGATATAACATTTTTGTAATGCCCAATTTTGGCCCGGGCCCGTACGAAAATAAAAAAACAAAATGAAAATACAAAAAAATAAGTCACAAAGTACAGCAGTCCAATTTTATAATAGTCCATAGCCCAGTTACAAGCCCATTTACGAAATGATTTAACCCAATACCCCAAACGGCCCAGAAACTGAGCCTAATTTCGGCAAACCCTAGGGCAAGGGTCTCCTTGCGTCGCAGCCCTCACTAGCGGCCTAACCACATCGCGCCAACTACCGCCGTACGCCTCAGCAGCGCCAGGCCCTCGCACTGTACAACGCACCAGCTCTCGTACACTCGCCCCGTACCTGCAAAAACATACAAACGCACAGCAAATACAAACAAACAACAACAGCATACAGCAAAAAAAAAAAACAAAGAACAAATGTCGAGTTTTCTTTTATTTTTATTATTTTTCTTTCTTTCTGTTCGGCTATAAAGGCCTAAAATTTCATTGTATTTTGGTTACACACAATACAGACACACATATTCGCATATTGAATACAAAGAAATAGCAAAGAAAAGGTGATTTCAGATTAAGATTTTCCGAATTTCTTCTTCTTCTTTGCTCTTTCTTTCTGAATCTTTTTTTTTTTTTTTTTTTGCATTTGAATGTATAAAAAAGAGGAAATGAAGTTTTACCTTGTAAATGCGCCATGAGACTTCTCCTTCTTTTTCAGAATCGAAATATAGGAGGGGTCTGAAGGCTGAAAATTAACTCCGAGGCCTGGACGGGCTGGTCTCCGTTCATGGTGGCGGATCGGTTCTTGGGGAAGTGTTAAGGGTCGGCTAAGGATGGAAAAGAAAATGGCTAGGGTTACTCTAGGGTTTCGGCTGAATGAAGGCATGGTTTAGCCTTTTTATGGTAGAGGAAACGACGCCGTTTAAACCAATCTTCATGGTTTAAAAAAAAACGACACCGTTTGGACAAAGCCCGACCCGATCCGATTCCTAACCCCTAGGACCCGCGCGTCTTTGCGGTGAAGGGTTATTTGCATGTTCAGCCCCTTTATTTCGTGCTGGTTTTCGATTGGGCCAAGTCCCGATTTTTTTGTTTTATTAAATTTTCCCTTAAATTCGCGCACGTTTGCACTTTGGTCCATGTCTTAGCGCTGCGTTTTGGGGGTCTGGATTATTTCCAAACTTGGCCCCTGCGCATTCGCGCATAATGCATGCAGGTCCTTTTTTATTTTAATAGTTCATTTCCTTTTTAATTTGTCCCCTTTTTTTTAAGTTCTATTTTAATTGAGTCTCTTTTTTATTATTATTTATTTTATGATTCATTATTGTCTTAAAAGTGTATTCAACATGTTTATCCTTGTTTACTCTTTTATATATCTTAGGTTATTTTAATGCTTTTGTTTTGTTTTGTTTTTTTAAATCCCTATTGTATTGTTTTTTTTTTTATTTATATATGTCATATTAGTGCAACATTTTATATAATGTTTTGTAAATATCCTTGTATATTACTGTCATACTTATATAGCTCATGATAAATTTAATTCTCATCCCATATTATGGTTTCCATGTTACTTTACATGCATAATTTCTTTTCAATCTATGTACATATGTGTATGTGTATACTTTAAAACCTTGCATGTATAAAATATATTTGATCATATTCTTTTTTTTATTTTAAAAACTTTTCACATCTTACGCGTTCTCTACATTTTATTATACGTATATAGTTAACCCTAAGTAGACATTCTATTTTAAACATATTCTGTGCATTATTTGACTCAAATTTCTTCTTTTATAGTATATGTATTTTAATAATCATTTATATATTTGAAGTTTTTCATATAAATTATTTTAAATCCTAACATGTGTTTTATAAATCTATTTTGTGTATTATGTCTTGTCATATATCTTTGTTATTCTTTTGTATTATACATTATTTAAATTATCATGTACTTTGTCAACTTTTAAATGTATTTATGTTTAAAATATTTTACATGCAATTTGATTCAAACTTTCATTCTATAATATCTATTTCAAAAAACTATATATCTATCCCTAGTTTTTTTTTTATATATATAAATTTGTCAACCTACATTTTATGTGTCCATTTATTCGTCATTATTTTAAAATAATTTTATACCATATTGTTTCTTCGATCTGTATTTTTTTTTGTGCATCTAGTAGTAATCATTTTATATTATGTCATGTATGTTGTCATTGCATGTTATCTATTCATTTTATTATTATATCAATTATTCTCCATGCATTATTGTAATCGGGTTACATCTTTTAGGCTAGCTATAGTTAGTTATTAGTTCGTTAGTTGATCGTATCTCATATGTGTCCATTATCCCATATCATTGTTTTCCACTTGGTTTGCGAAATGTGGTTTTATAAGGTCCAAATCTTTAAAATTAGTTTCGTTTTATTTCAAGTAAAATTAACACGTTTTAAGCTAATTTTATACCAATTATTTAAGAATTCTGTAAAACGAAGGCGATATCCGATATTTGGCAATTCGAGGAATCGTGCCCTAACGTGTTGGGTTGCAATTTCTTGTTTGCTCAAAGTAATCGAAGGTCCCTTTAGAATTTCACCTATGCCTTTTAAAAATCCTTTAAAACGGAGGCAATATCCGATACTTGGCAATTCGCGGGATCGTGCCCTAACGTGTTGAGTTGCAATTTCTCGTTTGCTCAAAGTAATCGAAGGTCCCTCTAGAATTTCACCTATGTCTTTTAAAAATCCTTTAAACGAAGGCGATGTTCGATATTTGGCAATTCGGGAGTCGTGCCCTATCGTGCTGGGTTGCGATTTCCCGTTCGTTCAAGGATCGAAAATTTCTTTAGAATTTCACTCATACTCTCTAAATTCTAAAATAAGGCAATGTCTGACGTCTAGGAATTCGGGAGTCGTGCCCTACTGTGCTGGGTTTCGATTTTCTCGTTGGACCGGATAATTGGACATCCTTTTGCGGTTTTCAACTTATAAATTTTTGGAAGTCAAAATTCATCATGTTTTTGAGGGCTTAAAGGATCATGTCCTATCGTGCTGGATGTGGTGCTATATCCCTCTTAGGCAAGAGAATTCTGATGACTAACTCGGGTTATTCAAATGTTATCAAAAGAGAATCACATTTCAAAAACATTTTTAAAGCTTAGACATAAGGACAGTATTTAATCGATTTGGTACCAATTTTGGGCGTAGTGAGGTTGCTAATCCTTCCTCATGCGTAACCGACTCCCGAGCCCGTTTTCTCAAAAATTCGTAGACCAAAATCGTTGTTTTAGTAAACCAAAAATGTTTTATTAAAATAACCAAATTCTTAGGTGACCCGATCACACCAAAGCAAAAAGATCGGTGGCGACTCCATGTTTTATTTTCAAAAAGTCAATTCCCCATTTTTTTTATTAAACTTAAAATTTTTAAAAAGAAAGGATGGTTTCGACAATTTTAATGTATAATAATGAAAGAACAGTTTAGTACCACTTGTGATAAAAGAAAAGTATGTACCAATTTGGAAAAAAAGGGTATAATTTAGGTACTAATTTAGAAAAAGAAGAAGAAGAAGGTATAATTTAGGTACCAATTTGGACTAATGGAAGTAGCAACTTGAGAAAAAATATAATTTAGATATCACTTGTGACAAAAAAAAATTAAGCATCAAGATAAGAAAAATGGTATAGTTTAAGTATGAATTATTTGTAGGTTGAACGGCAAAATTTAAATCCTATCCATTAGTGTGCCAATAAATGGTCTTAATCGCTTCTCTCTCTCTTTTAAGCTCATTGATAATCAATTCTAGAGCATAAAGAGATAACTACATGGTTTTTTTACTAAGAATATGCCAGATAGGGTAATTATTTAAAAAATAGTTCAACTTTTTGATTATTTAAAAGTTAAGATTTTTTTTTTCAAATATAGATCTCGCCACACTAGATGACGAGTCCACTATGCAAGTCACATGTCACTCACTTGAAAAAAAAAATTGAGCTAGATGACATTAGGGGTGAGCGTTCGATCGAATCGAATCGAATGAAAAAATTTCGAGTTAATCAAGTTGACGAATCATATTTTATCATCCTAATTTGATTTAAAATTTTCTCGAATCGAGTCGAGTGAGATGGAATTCGAATCGAATCGAATCGAATATATTTGTTCGAGTTAAATTTTAAAAAATAATTTTGGGTCTTTGTAACCACTGTCACCTATCATAATAAAATTTGTCCATCTTAATCAAATTTTTTATTAACTTTCATCACCTCATAATTTATTTATTAATCTTTTATATACGGGTTAGCTTATTTGCTTGCTTAGTTATTTCAATTATCTTCAGATTATTGTCACTATGTATTTTGGAATTAAAAAATATATTAAATGTAAAAATGTGATTTTTTAATAAAAGTTATTTTAAAGATAAAATGTAAAATTGATACCAATATAAAATTTTAACACGAATATTTTATGGCATAATTAATAATTCAATTTTAATATAAATATTCAATATGACTAAACAATTCAATAAAATAAATAATATAAAATGTGAAATTTAACTTAATAATATAAATAGTATATATAAATAAACTTATTACTATTTATGTTTAGTGATTTTTTTTTGGATAATTTTGATTTTTTATTTGAGAGTAAATGGTGAGAAGTAAAAGTTTAGGGGGAAAATAAAAAAAGTTTTGGAGAATAAAAGTATGAGGGAAAGTAAATGGGAGAGTAAAATTTTGGAGGGAAAATATTAAAAAAAATTGAGGGGGGGGGGAGGGATGGATTTGGGGTAGATGGGAAGTAGGATGAAAAAGGAGTAAAAGTTTTAGGGGAAAAGTGGGAGGGAGTGAAAATTTTGGGGAAAAATAAAAAGTTTTGAGGGTTTTAGGGAGTAAAATTTTGAGAAAAAGTAAATGGGAGAGTAAAATTTTGGTGAGAAATGGATTTTGGGTAGATTGGGGGGTTGGGAGGGGAGTAAAAGTTTTGGGGGGAAAGTGGGAAAGAATAAAAGTTTTGAGAGAAAAGTAAAAAAATTTGGGAGTTTGGGATAAAAATGTAAAATATTATAGTTTGATATTTGAATTATTTGAATTATTCGAGTTATTCGAATTCGAAAACTCAACTCGATTCAAACTCGAAATTTAAAAAAAAAATTCGAATTGACTCAAATAACTCGATTCGTTTAACTCAAAATTCAATTTTTTTTCAATTTTTTCGAGTCGAATCGAGTTTTGCTCACCCCTAGATGACACATATCAACATATTGTGTAACTATTGTACAGCCCAATATTTGCCCGGGCTTGAACCCTTACCCACTAACCCAATACAAAACAGCTCAATAACCCTAAACCCAACAATAGTTCAAGCCCAATACCCAAACAACTCACAGCCCAAACCCAAAACAAAAAATACCTAACCCTAATCACCCCACTTGTGCTGCCACTGTCACCAAAGCCTGCAGCACCGGCCACCTGCCTTCTGCGCACCCATGCCGTCTGTCACCTCCACCAACTGCTCCTACAAATAGAATACAATAGAAGATAGATGTAAAAAGGGTTATAAAAACCCGAATCAAAGATTGTAAAAAGGTCGGCAGTTAAAAAACAAAAGGAAATAAGAAAAAATCCGATTCCAGAGCAAAAATAGCAATCCAATCAGCATTTGAATACAAGAATAACATCCAAGTAAACCGGATACCAAAGATTGAAGAATCAAAAGTGAAAAAAGCCTAAGGTGATTCTATTTTTTTTAGTTACTGTTTTAGGTTCGTTTTTCATACACATATATTAAAAATACACCAAATATACAAAAATATAATACAGAAAATATAACAAAAAAAATAAAAAAAAACTAACCTTTTTGAATTTCTGGCCACCGTGTACGGTGGCCGGCGCCGACGACGGTCCGATGACCGGACGGTCCCACGGTCGGATTCCCTCCCCCTCTCCCTCTTCTCTCCTTTTTTTTTTCTTCTTTCCCCGTCCAAATGATTTTTTTTAAAAAATTTGTCTTTTATAGGGACCAAAACGGTGCGTTTTGGTCCCCCTCCGTTTTAACGAAAAACGACGTCGTTTTGACCCCGGGTCGGGTCAACCCGACCCGCTCCAGCTAGGATCCGCGTGTTTTTGCTCTTAGGGGCTATTTGCGCAATCGGTCCTTCCGTATTTTTGGTCTTTTAAATCAGGTTTATATTTATTTACAAATTGGCCCTGAAGTTTGTTATGATTCTCGAATTGATCCTCCGTGATGCGCATCGTTTTAAAGGTTTTGGAAAATTGCTCTTTTGGCCCCTCACAGTTTTATGCGCGTTCTAATAAGTCCATTTCTCTTTGTTTTCTTTTAAAATTCACCCCAAAGATTTGATTTTAATCCAATTTCAGTCCTTTTTCATCTATTTTTCGTATTTACCTTGAATTTCATATTATTTTTGCTATTTAATTCAGCTTTAAATATTAATCAGGTTATATATAGTATTGTTATCATCATTATTTTTATATATTATTATTATTCTTGTATTATATTTAGCTATATATATATATATTTCTATGTTTCGTTTCTCACAATTATATGCATATATATTTATTATTATATTTATAATACTAGTATTAGCATTTTCACTTAACATAAATGTAGACATACATGTACGGATTAACAGTTTTTTATCATATGTATATATTGTATATATTATATTATGTATATATCTTTTATGTTATTAGTTGCATATTTCTTATATTATTCCATGTATACATTTTGTATTGTCTCATGTACATACCCTGAAATACTATTATATATATACGTATTCTTTTAAAATATTGAGTATATATTATTATATTTATTTTAGCTCCTATTATATTTATTATTAATATTACGTGTATTTTTTTTTGAGTACATAATATTATTCTTGTATATTTCATTATATTACTTTAAAAAAAACAATTATATCATGTATATATTTGAAAATATCATACTCATGTATTTTTATGTAGTTTCATACATATATCTTTATGTTATTTGTTATATATTTCTTTTGCTATTTCATGTATATGTTTTTAAATACCATAATGTTTATTTTTTGTACTATCTCATGTGTACATTTTGAATGCTATGCTATGTATATATTTTGAACACTATATTTTTATATATATTATATGCATATTTCAATACTATTATTATGTACAAATCGTTAATATATATACGTATGTATATAGGTAACGTTATTAGTGTTTTCAATATTATGTTTCCATCACTTTGCTTATTGTCATTATATGTTTATATATGTTCGTCTCTATGTCTTGTTTAATACTATTATTATCATGTTTAGTATCATATCCATTACTTTTGTTTTTTATTATTATTATTATCGCATATACATTGTTAATGCTTTATTTATTATTTGCTTCATATATTCTTAACTTTTTATTATTATTTATCCGTTCCGAAGTTAGCATATTAGTTCACATCTTATTTCAACATCAATGTTAGTTTCTTATCACTTTTATATTTTATTTAGAAATATTTTTATTCATGTCTTTAATTTCAACAAGTAAGGCAACGTACCGATTTAACATTAAGTTGTCGATATCATCGCTATGTTGGGTGAATATCAATCGGCTCGTGTTAAAAACGGAACGTCCTTCTTAAAAGAAAACGAAACTTGAAATTTCTCGTGTTTTGATTGGATCACAATTAAATGTTACTTTGAACTTGCAGTTTTGAAAATTAAGACAACACTTGTTTAATAAGATACCAATTTTGGGCGTTACGAGGGTGCTAATCCCTTCCTCGTGCGTAACTGACTCCCGAACTCACATTTTTCTCTGAATTTTGACGTAGACCTAAACTCGGCCTTTTTGTTATCCAAAAATAAAATTTTCTTTGAAAAAGAGGATCCATTAGGTGTCCGATCACACCAAGAAAAAAGATCGGTGGCGACTCCCTTTTTAAAATCAAACTTCGGTCTTTAAACTTTCAATCAAACACCCTAATTAGCAACCAAGCTAAAATTTTTATGTCGCTACAACTATCACTTGATGTTGTAGTTTCACATTATGCTAGCATGTGGCATTCTACAAAAAAGTTAAAAAAAGAAAACAATAAGATTAATGGAAGGAGGTTATTTTTGACTCTTTGATCGACACCCTCCCTAATATCTCTCAAACCCCTCCCTTCTAAAAAAAAATTCATTCATTATCGATTCCTCTACTCCCAACATCCGCCAACATAGCAAACAATTTCATTAGTTTAATGTTACTAGTAGAGCAATGCATTACAATCATTGTCTCTACATCCTCATCATCTAAGAGTTGCATCTTGTTATATATATATGAGGATTTGACGAAACTAGAAATTTGTAGAATAATCTGGACATCATCCTCTCACAACATCAAGTGATTTTTGCACCAATATTTTTTTCATTTCATCAAATTTTACTCTTTTGTTGAACCTGATTCCTATTTGATGGTGCAATTCAAATACACAACCAACTTCAATATGGCGAATTACCCCCATCGAAATGGATTGACAAGGGCATAATCTCTCAATTATTTATGATATTTCTTTTCTTGAATTATTTGTGATAAAAACTGAAGTTATTTCATGGCTCGAGCCCAAAAAGATCAAGAAGGTGCCCAAAATATTATAATTAAATGATTTGAAAAATCAAGATTATTTCATTATTTTTCTTTTTTTTATCATTTGAATTTTAAGATATTTTATTTCAAAATAGAAAATTTTGTAATTTTTCATGAAAATTTTGATTTTAATAATCGAGTTTAGATATCTTATTGTAATTTCTTTCCTCTTAACAATGAATATTGTTGGGATCGACCCGATTAAAAGACAAGTAAAAAAAATAGCGGAATAAATTGAGAAATTGAACACACAAATTTAACATGGAAAAACCCCTCCAAAGATTATTTCTCAAATTTGACTAATCAGACTAATCATAAATAATAATAAAATAATCTAGACTAATCAGAGTTTGATTAAAATAAATAAACAGAGTTTAACTGAAAGATTATTTCTCAAATTTGAATGAAATAGAAGTCATACTCAAGAAATATAATTTAATTAAATACGAATTTTAAAAATTATTTATCATAACAGAAGAATTATAAAGTAAATAATGAAATATGATAACACAACAATTATAAAGGGTTAGGAAGTAAATAGAGAAAATCATAATGGAAGAGATCAAAGTTACCATAATAAAAGGGATGATAAAGGAGACAATGTTACAAATAAAATGTAATTAGTAGCAATATATTATGTTTATTAAATAGAATTGTTTTTTAGAAATAGAAAGTGTTCTAATATTTTTTAAAATTATTGTTATAAATACAAGATACACAAATTTTAGTTTACATCCTTTACAAATGCATCCCTATTCATTACTTTTAACTAAAATTCATGTAAAAAATATTTTTTATAAAATTACATATTCAACCCATTAATACTAAAAGTATTTTTAATAACTTCATGATTGGTACTATTTATTAATTTATTGTCAAATTTGATTATAATATATTTAGTTTTATTTTTAAACAAACAATTTTGTAAAACTAAACTTCTCTAATAATTTGTATATGATCAACTATAAAAAAATCATTTATGAATTACTATAAATATTAAAATTTTTTTCAAAAAATTAATATTATGAATTATTATTTTAAATTAAAATAATTTTTCAGTAACCTTGTTTTGTACTTTAATTTTGATCCATTTCGTAGGGAAATGAATTCCATTTCACTTTAAAAAGAAGGTATTATTTTTATACATTATTTAGAACATAAGAGTTTGTGGAATATTGCTTGAAAAGAGCTTATTTTTACTTGAAAAAAACACCTATGAATATTTTAAAATGAAGAATAATATATATATCTAATGCAACCAACTTTACACCAGTGCCACAACCTAAAGAAACTAAAGTATGAAGCAAATTAATTGATGATTCACATGAAAGGTAGGCCCAATGTCAAATCATATTTAATGGGGCTCATATGTCGCTAATTTTTTTTGGTTCTCACCTTAAAGGGGCCCAATCTGCCCCTCCCAATGGTCCCTATATATCCTTGCAATATCTGTCTCCTTGTTTGCCACTTCTTCCATGCAACATAAAATGAAACATTTTACTAAATGTAACAGAACTATGCTTTACTATTATGAGACTGCCCTTGCCTTACTTCTTTTTATTTTGTTGTTGGTATGAGAATAGAAGAAAGGATTGTATATATTCTTATGAGTGTGATCTCTTAAGTATAAGATTACGCGTATGAAACATCCCGAGACGTTGATATAAAGTAGCTCCCGTTTTCTTGGTGCATACCACTGAAAGCTTGCTACAATATTGAAAGAAGAAGAATATAAGTTGCATGCCAAAAATCATCAAGAGAGTGGAATCTTAAGGGATGATGATGTTGATCACCTGAAAGCATGACAAAGTGTAGTGCACATCACTTGATGAAATTTGGTGGTGGAGGACAATTCTCATCCTGAATCACCATAAAACACCCACCATTAACCTATTGTATCTAGCTTTAATACATGTACAACTGTATACTTGTTCCGGTAGTATTGTCGAGTTTCTATGTATGGTAACTGCTAGACATGATATAGGTTCTGTTTTAGCTGATTGAATGCAATTAACCATCCAAAACCATGGTTTTGGGGCTATGAATATATACACGTCATTGTCATTAAACCTGCAAGTTTAATCGGTTTCCGAGTAATTAAAAGCAATATGAATCTATGGGGATGGTTTTTTAAGGGAGAATACTGACCTGGATAGGCCCTTTGGCATTACAAGTACACCATGTTCCTCTAAATTCTTGTATAGTTTCTCTGCTGTGATTTTTGAGCCCTCCACTATGTCAACATATATCTGTTGAAATAAAGCCTTTGCTTTTAATTTTTAACATCAAGTTTTCCTTCTTTCTTTTTCTTTTTCTTGGTGAACACGGAAGCAACAAGTTTTGTACATATGATCTTTACTAAAGAACCGAATAGCAACTCCAACCATACAAACTCGAACCCGGTTCGCACAGAAAGAGAAAATTGGCATTAATGTAGGTTTAGTAACTATGCCATACTCACAATATTGGTTTCCACTGCAGCAACATCCACTTTTAGACCTTTGATTTGATTTAGGCCCTCTGAAACCATATAAAACTAACATAAAGTTGATGAATTTTTACACGTTAGTTCATTGACTGAAAGCAGTGGAGAAAAGTAACGTCTGTTCTGCCAAACTGAAAAGTTCGTATATAATGTTTACCTGCTAACTCCTTTGCCTTCTTGTGATCACCATCAAGCTTTTCAACATTCTCTTTCAAAGCAACAAAAGCGGCAGCGCAGATGAAGCCAACCTGCCTCATCCCACCACCTAAGGTTTTCCGAAGTCTCCTAGCCTAAAAAAGCCCAAAAAATGCGGAGTTTGAGCATAAGTTTCATAGATTGTAAAGATCTTTTTGCAGCAAAGTCTTTTGCCTTTACCTTGGTAATGAAGCTTTTCGAACCAACAATGACTGATCCAACCGGAGCACCCAAACCTTTTGATAGACACACCTACCACAAGCAAAATAGGAAAAAGTTCCTTACTATATAATCACACTGTATGCAAGATGTTCGACAGATCAAGAACTTTGCAGAATAAAGTTGTAATCTAGCAAAACAAAGACCTATAAACTAACATGACAATTAAAACTGCTATTAAGTAAATTTATCGGTATCGTTAGAAGATGCCGAAGCTGAAATAAAAAATAATGTTTACACAAAGTGTATACCGAGACAGAATCCGCAGCTTGTACAAGCCTCTGAACTGGAACTCCAAGTGCCTGCCAGACCAACCCTTTAGTTAGATACTTGGACAGATACACACTGATAAGAAGAGAATTCGGTTAGTATATAAGCTGTTCTGATTTTTCGATGAAACTTAAACAGGAAGATCAGCAGGCCATACAATTGCAAGAAGATATAAAGTGTAAATATAAAAATGTTTTGCTCACCACTGATGCATTGAAAATGCGAGCCCCATCGATGTGAAGCTTCAAGCCGTGCTTCTTAGCTAGCTCTCCAACTCTGTCGGTGTATTCCGCAGACAAGCATCTACCACCGGAGCTGCAATGAGTATTAGTGAAGTAAACAAATTATTTAAGAACTTCAACTGAATACGAAAACTATAGAATATAGATCATATTGTCATGAATGATTCTTACTTGGCATGTGAATTCTCCAAGCAAATCAAATTTGTAGTTGGGAACACAAGCTCTCCTCTCGGATCTCTAATAGCGACTTCGATTGAATCGATATCCATTGTTCCATCTTCATTGTTCTTGACTGGCCTTGGATGTACACCTCCAATTGTTGAAATACCACCATTCTCATAAATATGGATATGAGAATTGTCACCAAGAATGACTTCACTTCCTCTTATATCACAATGAACTAGAACACTTATGAGGTTACCCATGGTGCCCGATGAGACAAATAGACCGGCTTCCTTGCCCGTGATCTTGGCGACCTCCGATTCTAACTGGAACGCAGTTGGATCAGCTCCCAAGACATCATCATCAACTTCAGCAGTGGCCATTGCAGCCCTCATTGTCTCTGTTGGTTTTGTTACTGTATCAGATCGAAGATCCACTGTTCTAGCCACCATTGTTGCTGAAATTAATCCCAGAAAAAAAAAAAACATAATCAAAACAATATTGATTTTGTGCAACCATTTTCAAACTAAAATGAGACAAATTTTAGATGTCACATGAATTTAGTGTCGAAAACCATATAATTAGTGAATTTATCCCATGACATGTTGAACTAGTCTCAAGGAAACTCCATCCATTAAAAAAGAAAAGAGAAAGGAAATTGGAGAAATCTAAAAACCCATTATAGAACATGCACGTGAACTCACTTTCCTATACTCTCGCATATAGAAAGATATATAGATACGTGTGTATATATGGCCATATCTTACCGGTTCAAGCTCTCCTTGTTTCATTGCCTTAAAAAGCCAGAACGTAAAACTTATGACCCAACAAACAACAAAGAAATACAAGAAGCGAAAGAGAAAAACTTTTACCACTGAGAAATTTCAAGCTCACCTTTTATAGCAAAACTAAAAACAAATTGTTGTAGACACGATCAAATTCAATGAATCAAATATTGAGATATAAAAAATAATTTCTTTTGCATACCTTAACCTTCTCAAAGTTGAGACAGTTTTAATAGCCCATAAAATAAGATGCTGACAAAGGAGCAGATGAAAACCAAGTAGATAGATTGTTTTTGTCACCTATACTTTGTCACCTATACTTACCATACAAAGCCGTAGAATAGAAGAAGATTGAAGAGAGTCACAAGAGAAACATGAAGCTATATATAATAGGCAAGTTCATGATTTTAGTTAATGTTTTGGTAGCTTTTGTCCATTATCTTTTTAGTTTTCGTGATGGAGACTTTCCTTTCTCCTTTCCCACTACGTTTGAATTTAGATAACTGAAACAAAATTACGATTTAACTCTTAAATGCTAATCTAACAACTACTTCACCGACTTTAAGATTACTGCTTCATCTTATCTCTTGGGGGTTAGTTAACAAATTTTTCCATTAATAGCTGAAATTCAATGATACCCGAGGTGTCATTTCAATCCTAAATCAATATCAGATAATTTTGGGTTTGATCCAAGTTTAAATGGATTTCAGTCATTATGGTGTTTTTTCAATCTATTTCCTAATTTAATATTTTAAATCAAAACTTTTAACATTTGTTATCTTAATATCTTCCTTTGGTTTTGGGACGGCCTTTGTGGATCAACATTATTAGAAGATAATCTGGATCAAATGAAATATGAAAGTTCAAGTTTCCAAACTTCATTTTGGGTAAGAAGATTCCAACAAATTACTGCCACGCATAATATTTGACTATCAACTTCACGTTTTTAGCTGAACCAAAAATGAAGAAAAGATAGCATCAAGATGTCTAAAAGGAAAAACTGAATAAATAAACCATTTCAATACATCTCATAATAATCACATTTTGAACATTTCCGAGTGAGAATCCAAAATCTCTGGCGCAAGAAAACATCGTGATGCAAAGATTACAACAGAAAATGGTCTGCTCCAAAATTGCCAATTGCCATGGAAAATTAAAATACAGAGGCAGATGTGGATCCATCAGTCCCCCCAATATTACTGGTTGAATGAGAGAATTTCTTGACCTAGTTTCTCATAATTCGAAAAAACTTGTACCTTGTTAAGAGCTAAAAGCCTAAAACAGCTATTCCTCCATTGCAGTTTGGTTTTCAGCAGTATCTCCACCCAAGACACATGTACTGTCAATCTTGGCATGATCAGTAAAACCTTCACCTTCAAGCGGTTCTTTGATGCTTTCCGGTTTGGTAGAGACTGTGTCAGGATTTACAGATTCTGCAGCAACCTCAGAACTTGTTCCAGCATCCTGAGCCGGTGTCTTTGTGATATTATCTCCGTTGTCTTCCACAACCAAAGGCACATTACCAGACATGTTTCCACCTGTTTCCGAATCCATAGTAGCATGCTGTTCTCGGGAATCAACATTCATATCAATTTTCAAGCTTGGCTGGCCATCAAGAGAAGAGTAACCATCCTCCGAGGAAGGTGCAGGCTCAGAAAATCCTGAGCTTGGCACAGCAGCTTGACTTGCTGGAGCCTCAGACGACTCAAAAGCATGATCCTTTTCAGCTGCCTCTTCTTGTTTTTGTGCTTGTACTCTGTATACATTCATGAGCTTTTGTATCCTATCTATCTCAGCTATGAGATTCCCGTAGTGACTTTGTAAGGTTTGTTCAAGCTCTTTCTGTTTCTGAAGTTCCTCCCAGAGACCATTTATTCTGTGTGAAGCTGCTAGCTGCTCCTGCTTTTGTAATGCTTGAAAACACTCTAGTTCTGTTCCTGCAGTATCAATCTGCTTAAAAATTGATTCAATCTGACGCCAAAGTGTTGCAGCCCGTCTCTGATCAATGAAATTGCCCATTGTTTAGTACAAAAAGGAATTACAATTTCAATTCCCTAACTGGAAGTATGAAACAACATTTACAATATGGAGTAAAATAGAATTAGTGAGTTCAATTTATTTTTATAGAAACTGGATAGAAGTAACTCTATGTTAGACTCAGGTGTGAGTGTCGGATACGGATATGTAACCGACATGCGTGTCATTAGATTCTTTTTATGTTTTTCAGTATATTTCAAGGATCCTTTGATGTTTTATCCCCATATGCATGTGTTGGACAAGGGTTCCTAAAGATGAAGAGTCCAAGCAACATAGAAGCAACCATCATCCATTAAGTAGCACCACAGGATTGAGTTCTAAGTTTTAACATATGACATCAAGAAAACCCAGATTATAGAACTTATTTTAAAAAATAAAAAACACAAAGATTCATAGGCCCCCCTAGGAAATTTTAAAACCAGCCAAAAACTGAATAATATAAAAAATGGTTTATGCAATCCTTAGCTTTATGCAGGTACTTCTTTACATGCTAATTCTTCCATCTTAAGCCCATCCTACTCTAATCCAACATGTAATTGTACAAGCCTACTTCCAAATACAGATCTCGAGGCACCAAGTTTACTGGACTCTGACAGAGAAAATACATGTATAAAGACTTCTTTAAATGTTATTAAGCATTATGAAACTCCTCAATGAACTCTAATAACAGAAATTGCATAATAGAGATTAGGTGTGCATTTTACAAGTTTCATGAAAATCAAACTATTATAATGGTAGAACAAGAAGTCATTAGCCAGAATCTAGTGATGTACCTCATATCCCTGTGTGAGAACATTGAACTTCTTCTCCATGCCTTCTGCTTTCAACTTATCATTATCCATCTTCTTTTTCACATGGTCAAATTCAGTCTGCAGGGCTGCAAGTTTCTCCGTATTTCCAGCAACACTTGACAGACCATAAGCATGACGAGTAGGGAAGTACATGAGATCATTTAGGCAAGTATTATGTGCTTCAACAAAATCATCAAGGGATTCATTTTCGTGCCCCATTGCCACACGAAGGAATTCAGCCTCTTCCTTTACCCACGAATCAGCCTGCCAAGAAAAATAAGATCATTTGTCAGTTTGCAGAAGGCTCATCATCAGTAACGCTCACACATCATTTGTGATATACTGTTATTACAATAGTCAAGGATCAAAAGAAAATAGAAAAGATAAAATGAATCTTAGCATCAGGTTGACAGGGAACTGAAACTGAAAAGTGAGAATAGTTGGTATTCAGCAGATAGACTTTAGAGTAGACGACCTTACATGAACAAGTAAGCTGCAAGAATTACAGACACCAAAGTATTTACAAGGTTATAAAAGCATATGAAAATCGCTTTTCCACCACTCAGTATGAGATTTTAGGTGGTTTGAAATCCTTAATGAATAAAAACCTGTGATAGGCGATGTCTAACACAAACTCAACTCAATTCTATAGCAAGCACCAAATGAGAAATTCTTACAGTAATAAGAAATTATATAGTTTGATGATAATCTCCCATGGATTCACTAAGGCTCAGAAACATAAATTGCATATCAAAGAATGAAACAAAGGCAACATAATCAGTGAAATGCATGACAAACCTCTTTCATTTCATCTTCCTCAAAATCTTCTATACTGGGAATAGATCCATTAGCAGAACGCTTGGCACCCTTTTTCTTCCCTTTGTTTGCCTTTTCATCAAGTGGATACTTAGCATTGTCGTGCTCCAGCAAGGACAGAAGCTCTTTTCTTATCATTTCATCAGCCTGCTCAATTAGAGTATGAGGAACAAAGGTACTTTTGTCTCCATCAGTCCTCATCAAAGAATCTCTAATTAGTTCCAGTGATGCACTAGGTGGTCTTGGAAGCTCCCTTTGCAACACTTTTGATCTCTTCTTAAGCAATGCCTGCTGCCGTGCTTCTTCCTCAGCCCTTTCTCTGGCTATTCTATCAGACATGTCTTCTTCAATCTTCTCCTCTGGTTCTTCACTTTCCTCTGGGGGTGGTTGAATGACTATTTGGTACTCATTCTTTGGCTGTGGAAGACTACCAAGCCCAGATCGCAAGTTCCTTCTTATATCAGCTTGTCTTCGTTGCTCAAGCTTGGCACTGTCATGTAGATCCATGTCTTCATTTATGTGGAGCTCATCCCTGATGGGAGTTCCTTTAGGGGTCAGACCAAAAGAGTAGCCATCCCTTGATGGTGTCATTCCAATTCTAGGAGTAAGACCAGTACCACCAGGGGTTGCCGCAGGTGTCAACATTGGGTTGGGTGTTTGGACCTGCATTTTAGGAGTGACCCCAGAAAAATCTGAAGGATGCAGCTCAGGATTTTCTCCACCAAGTAGAGGCGTTTGGGATTCTCTCAACCTAGCCAGATTTTCAGCTTCCATCATGATAGCATCACCTTTTCCAGCAGGTGTTCTTTGTGGGGTCCGTAAAGGTGTCACTCCCTGCCGTGGGGTCTGGGAATAATTTGCAAGAAGAGCACGAGTAGCACTAGTCCCTTCAGCCAGTTCCTCATTACCAGCAAGAAGATCACTGGCATATCCCATCTTGGCAATCTCCTCTAGTTCATGATTCGATATCTGAGGTTCTGGTAGCATAAGTTTGGATCTCTTCCTCACTGCTTCTGGATCATTTAGCTTGTTGGCCTGCAATATTGCCGATGCGGCATCCTGCCTCTGTGCAATTTTATTTTTTGCAATATCCTGCTTCCTTAACTGCGCTTCAATATCAACTCTTCTTTTTCCCTCAAGTTCTTCAATGGTTGTTGGGAAATTAGGCTGTTCCACAGGTCTATCTTCATCAGCAACATCATAAAACCCCGGAGGAGGCCTCTTCTCAAAGGGGATTTCAGCATTATAATCAATTCCCTTTCTTTTTCTCTTTCGTTGCCTTGTATCGATCCCAGCAGCCTTAAGTTCCCTCCTTTTCTGCAAAGACGCAAGCCTCCTAGCCTCTTCGAGTTGTTTCTCCCTAGCTTTCCTCTTCGCCTTCTTACCCCTAGTATTAGCTAACCGGGCACGAGCTTCAGAAAGCATTTCTTTCTCATCCTCATCCATATCAACAGGATCCGGTCGTGCAGGTTTTGATTCAGGGTTAGGATCAATCTCTCCAGGACGTAATTTCCTGGGGTCATCACCAGGCTCATAATTTTCATCTCTAGCACAAGCTGCATCAAGGAGTTTCTCATATCGCTCCAGACATTGAGATGGAGTCCGACCAACAATTGGAGCAATTGTTCTCCATTGTGTTGGCATGAGCTTTGCGAGATGCAACAGCTTTTCATCCTCTTCTCTTGTCCACTCGGTCTACATATATCACCAAAGAAAACAAATTATCACTTAAAAGCTCCTACTTTAATCGGAACAAATAGACAAAATTACTGATAATTTAATTCATCAAAAGGAATCAAGTAGAAACACTTGAATTAACATTAATAATCAAACACAAAGAGATAAAATAGAACCCATCTTTCAGCAAGAATGCCACTGACAATTTGAGCACCAATAGACTCCAATTCATAAATTAGAATGCTGTTGGTTCTTATTTTAGCCTCTTTCTTTTCAAATGCTCTGAAAGCAAAAGCCATATTTGACACACAAGTACATAGATAGTTAGATTTAAAATTTTGAGACTGTTATTTTTATATCATATAATTACATCCGAGTGTGGGTTAGTTCACATGTTAAATATTTACAAACTTTTGATCAAACGTTATTTTGGTTTTCTACAGTTAATTTTTTGCATTCTAAAACCAACTTCTGAGCAACCAAACAGCAAGTAACAAGAAGCTACAACATAGTTTCTTTTAATTAAGCTTAGCTTATTAAACGAAAATAAACCAAATGAAACACTTGTAATGTAGCTTAACTATTCAATACTCCCAAAAAAAAAAAAACCCTAATGTTTAAGAAAGAAGTCATCTTACAAATTGAAACACTGAAAGGCTTCAATGCCGATAATTGAGTTGATGAATTAAGAAGAAAAAAAACCCAAATAAACTAACAAATATGAAGCAATGTAAATCTCTATCAACACACATTTTTAAAACAAACCCATCTTAGTAACCTAAAATGATTTCCAAAAAGAAAGAAAATTACCTTTTTGATAGAAGGGTCAAGCCATTCATACCAACGAGCCTTACATTGCTTAGCAGATTTACGAACAAGTAAAGAAGAAATTCGGGCCCATTGATTCTTCCCATATTTCATAACCGCCGCTTTCAATATCTCATCCTCCGTGTTCTTCCATACTCCTCCTTTTATCATAATCCTCATTGTCGCTCACTTGTTTTTTACTTGCACCGCCCTGGAGGATTCAATAGAAAGAAACGAATTATACACCCTAGCTTCTTCGATTAACAATCTCAGCCTTTTACATAAACCCTAGATTTTTTTTATTTTTTTTTCTGATCGAGTGGGAAATTAACTACAACTCGGAGAAGCCAGTGAAAACCAGCAAGATGATGTTGATCTTTTAAATTTTTATTTGACCCCTCAACTTTTGCATAATTAAATTAGGACCCTCATGGATAAGTGTTTGTTTTCTATGGGCCGTCGGCCTACTAAAATTGCAAATTTGGACAAGTTACAAATTAATTTTGAGACATGCTAGCTTAGCATAATTTATCCACTCCCATTAATTACTTCTTCTTTTTAACAAGTTAAATCATACAAATACAAATAAATACACAACCAAATAGCTATAATTAGAATAAAATCAACGAAATAATAAATCCGAATATCTTTGGACAAATGTGGAGTAGTGTGGTACTTAAATCAGAATAATTGTGGGGAGAATTTAAATTAAACTTATTTATGGATCGGTATCTATTTAAGTTCTAAAGCCCGCCTAAAATTTACGAGGTTGGGCAAAAAATTAAATCTGTTTAAAATATGAGTTAAACTCGAACTCATGTATTCAAGGCTTAAGGAGATCCTAGCTATGCCTGTTTTCTAATATTATAGTATATTATATTATAATTTTTCTATATATTATATAATTTATTAGACAAAATTTAAACCTATAGTAATATGTAATACTATAATACAAGCATATTAAGAAGTTGTTAGGGTGCCTATATATAAAATTTTAATAAATGGAAAATATATAAAATTATTAAATATTAAATTAAAAATAATATATTTCAAAAAAAATTAAAATAATATGAATTGACTTAAAATTAACTTGCGTTAGCCATTATCAGATATAAGCGGGTTTAGGTAAAATTTTAGATTTATACAAGTTAAATTTAATTTAGGCAAACATAGAATATATTAATATCATATTTGAGCTCGACTCATAACCACCTTTAACCCAAACATAATTTACATAATTTAAGACTTAAACTTGATGTATGAAAATTTTTAAAGTCTCGTTATTTTCATTAGGCGAATGTCTCATTGCCCTTTTTCCCTTTGCTGAAGCAAAGAATTCAAATGAAATATTTTTTAAATATTTAAATCATACATTATTTACTAAATAAAGAGGATAAATAATTTAACAAGAAAAATAAAAAAACTACTTGATATATTGTATTTTAATTTTTCTTTTTCTATTTGCAATTTTGCATAAGTGACAAAGTTATTTATTAGTTAGACTATTCGATCAAGTTTGAAAGCTCAATTAAAATATGGAAAAGTTTAGATAAAAGTATACGGTTTGGAAAATAGACTTAGACAAAAAAAAAAAAAAGATCTTTTACAATATGGGTTAGATTGGACTTTAATATTAATTCAAGACATCAAACCCGAGTCAGCTTAGCCCGTTTTATACGTTTGTAATATATTTTATTTTATTTTTATATATTATGTAATTTACTTTACTTAAAATTAAATATATAATAATACAACATTGTGTGGTGTTAAGTTTGTTTAGGTTTACAATTTTAATTTAAAACCATCTAAAATATTAAATATTAAATATTAAAATAAAATAATAAATATCTTTTTAAAAAAATTAATATAAGTGATTTTAAAAAATAGGTTTGATTTAATTATTTACAAGTATAAATGGATTTAAATAAAAATTTTAATCTCATATTTTAATTAAAAAAACATAAAATAAATTAATATCATACATAAATTCGACTGAATAAGTGATAACTATTATCATTGTTGTCTTTTAATCAATAAACCTTGACCTAATCTTAAGACCATTGTAAATTGGAGAAGACAGCGTTATTGGTTGTAATGAAACGAAATGGGAAATCATTATAGAGAAAGGATTACAAAAGAATATTAGTCTAAATCAGAATGCATAATAAAATTCAATTACTTAAAACCTCGGATTATCGATAAAAATAATATATTATTATCTTTGAAGTTCTCTTAAGCATGCTTTTATTACATCTTTAGGCAAATGATTCTAATCGCAATTATTGAGTTTTAAGTTGGAATTATTTTAATACAAGGACAAACTAAACATGATGCCACAGCATGTTGTAGGTCAGCAATGACAAAATCCCTTGGAATGGTGCATGAACCATACAAATACTTAATTTTTTAACTATTTATATTAAACTAATTTGTGTTAATCTGTGTTATAATGGATCATGCATTAAATGCAATATATGACCTAAATATATGTAAAAAAAAAAAAAAAAACAAACAAACAAACAAGCCTTTGATTCAGTATAGTTTGTATCTTATCAAACCAAAATTATAAAATATTATTTGAATCCATACCCCATTTAGCCTAACCCATAAGCTTCCAAGAAAATCACACGTCGCTTTGAGATTTTATTGCATACAAATACTTTTATATATATATATATATATATATATTTAGATATTTATAATAATAAATTCAGTTCCACCCCCTGAAAAGAAAATTATAATAGAAATGTAATTTTCGCATGACAAATGCTGCTCAATTAACATAAGAAGTAACGAAGGGTGGCATAAAAAATAATTATTGTTCTAATATTGTAAACCCAAATTGTTGGAATGATTGTGGTAACTTAATTAAATGAAATGAAATTACTTAAAGAAAAAGACAAGTGAATGGATGAGGAATGCATGGAAAGAGCAAGTGATTGGTGATGATGGCATGAGACATTTGGTGTTTTGATGGGATTCCACTTGGCAATTAAACCCTAATCAATCAATCAATCCAATAATAATAATAATAAAAAGAGTAAAACCCATAAAAGATTGGGTTGCTTGCTTCATAAAGCAGGTGGCAGTGAGGGTGAGTGGTGGGGGCAGGTTTTGCGAAAGAAGTTGAAATTAGTACACAGAAAAAAGTTGATATCTGGTGCTGGTTTAGTGGTATTCTTATATCTTTATTGCACTTTTTATTATTAATTGGATTAATTTTATATTATATTGATGGTATCATATCCAACTGTTGGAATCTATATATTATAAATATTCGTTCCATGTGATTCCTTTTGGTGGGTTGTTTTGGAATTCTCGCCTATACAATTGTAAACTGCTAATTAGAAGTTGGAAAAGGACAAAGCACAAATCTAATTTATTGTAAGCTGAAGTTTTAAAATAAAATAAAAAGTTAATATTTGATAAATCATGTATTTTTTTTTATTTCATAAATAATTTCAAAAAATTAAATTTTTTTAAAATTATTTTACTGCACATATGAACCCCACCAATTATTTTCCTAATAAAAGATAGGATAAATATTTTTTAGAAAAAAGCTTCACATATTAAAAACAAGCTTATAGTAAAATTACATAGTTTTTAAGAAAAAAAATAATAAATTAGAATCTGATCTGAAAAAGACAAATATTGAGTTGTAAATGAGAAGGAATTTGAATTTTACGATTCTAAATTAAAACACGTTGCTCAAATTCCATATTCATTTATTTTTCCTATGTTAAGGATCACCAAAGTTACAGTAAATTTTGTAATATTGAGGGATCGGGATAATAGTAAAACTTGAGAGCAAATTGTCTAAATTAAATCAATAATATTTTTGAAATCATCAAAGTTAAAAAAAAAAAAAAGATTAAAATCAAACTCTTAATTGTTAAGAGGGACTAAAAGGAGATTTATACCATTTAACACAAGAGAACCTTGGCAATTTATACAAAATTTAAATATAATTAGGTTTTATGTTAACCATAGGCACTGTGACATAATTTTGTACTTAGATATGCAACACTTTATGTCAAATCTCAATGGGGATTAGATCGAAGTACTTTACAGGTTTTGAGATCAAAATTAAGAATCTTATCCAATTTAACCTAGGTTTTTTTCTTTAAAACATTTCTTTCAATTTCCATTCTTCTTCCAATCTAAAAACACACAAAATAGTTGATTCAATCTTAACTCGATTAGCATAGATATTATTATATATCAATGTAAGAGGACGTAGGTTCAAGTATTCTGAAATGTATTATTCTCCTATTAATAAGTCAATGAGAGATTATGAATAATTTTAGACATTGTGTCAAAAATAACAAAACTTATAATAAGTTTATTCAAAAAAACCATGCACAATTTTTAAAATTTTTTTGTTCAAGATAATTCAAGTATAAGTTTATAACTATAATTTTTAAAATAATATATTTATATTTATATCCATAAAAAAATATTCAAATTCCAACTATTTAACTTTTTTTGCAAATTAAACTTTTAATACATTTACTTTTAAATTCAATAATTTATTTCAATTTAATAATTAAAGTATAATTAATAATTTCTCAAATGATTTCCATTAAATTGAATGATGTAACATTTTAAAAGTAAAACAATTTGCTCTCATGGCCAATATTACAAAAGTACAAACTTCCACACCATTAATCTAAATTGGTCAGGTAGGGTTGTGCAAAGAAATCGAGAGCCACCGCACAACTTAGTAGTTTGGATTCGGGATTTTCACATAAAATCTGTTTTATTCAAATCAAATCGAATGAAAAAAAATTTCATATTTAAAGGAATAGTTTTAATAGAATAATAAATTGGCCATTTAGATATATATGTGGACTAATTCATTTAATCTATGTTTAGGGTTGTACAACTGTGAATAACTTATATTAAAATAATTTTTTAAATAATATTTTATTGATGGTTATGATATTAATTTAATTATTTAATTTATTTTATAAATATATAAATAAATCTAGAGCGCAATATTAAATTTTTTTAAAGTCCAAACTAATTTTTTATTGCTATGCACCTAAATAGGTGTAAAAGAGGTTTACTTCCATATATTTTACAAAAAATATTAGCCAAAAATAAAAATCTTGTAATATAATTATAAAAATAGAAAAAGATTAAAGCGCATAAATATTAAATGTTTGGTTTATTACGGAAAAGAAAGCCTTATCCTTATCCCCAATGTCCTTGCTTTGTACCTTGCACTGGCCTGAAAAGCATTTATCACCACCACTACTACTATATCCTAAAAGCCTGGGGGTCCATTATCATCTTTTTTAGAAATATTAAATCATAATGTAATTAATTTTTTAATTTAATAAAAATAATCTATTAACAATTAAATATTTTTTAGAAAAAGGTAAATTTTAATTGGCAGATTTTTTATGGTATCTACGACTTAAAAATTTTTATTAAGTGGTTTAAGTTTTCTATCAAAATTCCGGTATACTTCAATTGTTTTTGTGTGTTTTGAGTAATATTAACTTATATCAATGATAAAAATTTGGTATTTTAAATTATTATCTAATTTTTTTATTTTAACTATTTTAATTTTTTAAATTATATTTAAAATTAAAATATAATTATTAAACTAAGTTAATAAACTTAAAATTTATATTTACACATAAATATATTTATATATAATAGATATGTGTTACATTAAATAACTAAATATTAGATTTTAAATATATGTAATATATATTTAAAAATATATAATACTCACTACCTTAATTAAATTAAAAAATAATGATTTAATTAACAACTTATTTTTAATATTTAAATAATGTAAAAGGGTTCGTGATTGATTTAAAAATGATGATTGTGGAGACATACCTGCCTACCTATAACAAATTAGGTTCTTGGTTTAGTCAGTGTATTGGTAATTGATTGGATAAAGCTTCAATTATTTGTTACATTAAATTGAAAGTCTTTGACCAACATTTCAAATGAATTAAGCATTGGCTCAGTCACAAGTTGCAAACGTGTTAACTAAGCCATTACCTGAAGTGTTGTTTGCTCATATGCGTGAGATGTTAGTCTTGAAGAGCTTATTGGTTCAAATCATTTACCAGAAGAAAAAAAAAAACCTATGCTGATTGTTGAGCTTCATTCATTTGAGTCTATTTTGATCAGTCACAGTTGATTTGTCACTGCTATTATGAGCTAGCTAACTAAGATTGGTTAGTTGGCTGTACATTGGTTAGCATCATAAATATGGATTGTAACCCCAAAGTTAGAATCAAAATTTTGATGGATAATTTTTCGATGTATTTTAAATTAAATTGTGATTAAATCAGTCAAGTCATCAGTTTAGTCGGTCCTCAATTAAAAAAAATTTAAATAAATTTTTAAAAAAAATTAAAAAATTCCAGTTCGCGTATCGATTTCTAGTCTAACAAATTCAAAACACCTTCCAAACTAATATCTTGACCAATTCTCAATCTAATCGAATTTATCGACCAATCTAATCCAATTTAAATAATATTACAATTTTTTTTGGTTTCACTTTATCTCTTAAATCTCCTTTCTTTCTTTTATTTTTTATTTTTTATTCTTGATTGATATTGAGTCACTGACTAGTTCAATGATGTATTTGTTGGAAGTGCATTATTTTTTACATTTGATGATGATAAAAAATTGAATGGACCAAAGCATCTTTAACTTTCATTATCATATATATATGGGACATGTCCTATAATAAGCACCAATGTTAGTAGATCAAAATTTGGAGTTCTAGGAAAAAAGATGATGATATATTGTAATAATTTATATGACGGAATATTTGTTTCTTATCCTCTTTATTTTTCTTGTCCAATTTTTTTAGATATTTTAAAAATAATGCTTTTTTTAAACGATCAATATTCTTTTTTTTATATATAAAAAATTGAAGTTTTAGTAAAAAATAAAATAACACATCAAAATTATTTTCTAGTTTTTAACTTACAATGGAAGTATCACATAAGGACAAATATGAGACGGAAAGAAAATAGAGTGAAGTAATAAAGTTTCCCACATTCATGAAATACGAATTAAAGTTTTACTACCAATCCCCTATCATTTCAAAAACTTCATTTTAGTCCTCTACCTCAATAAAGTTGATATTTCTATCTTTACATGTTAATTTTGTCTTTGATGGAACAACGTAACTTAATTGTTGTTAGCATGACATTAAATCAAATTACAAAATTAATTAATCTAGAAAACAAATGAAATAACATAATTTAATGATAATTGACGTGAATTAAATTACAAATAATTTAAAAAATTATTTTGTTACCTCTACTCATTGTTCAAAATTGTAGTTTAACCTTATAATTTAATTTGATGCGACATCGATGATTGCTAAATTATACTGTTGCATTAAAAGCAAAGTTAACGTGTATAAACCAAAATATTAACTTTTTTTTAATGTAAATGAATTAAAATATTCCTAGACTAAAATGAAATTTGCATATATATAGAATAAAAGGTAATGAATGTTCAAAAATCAAATCTAAAATTAATGTAACCAAGAGGTGGCTGCCAATATATATATATATATATATGTACATATGTATGTATAGTCACAATTCTTAATAATTGAGCCGGTTCTTATGTTTACTTGATTTGACATGCCTCCATCAATCTCATGCTCTGTTGTACAAAGGCCAAAAGAATGGTAATATGACCATTCACCCTTAATTTTTCTTTCTTCTTCTTCTTCTTCTTCTTTTTTTTTTTTTTTTTAAATTTAATTATTAATAAGATATCCACTTACACTAATATAAAATTAAAGTGATTTTACATCTTTTAATAATTTTTTATATAATTAATATTTTAACAATTTAATCGTCATATTTCATGTTTTATTTATATAGATTATGTATGATAATTTTTATATAAATTAAGAATTTTTAATTATCCATTTTATGTAAAAGAATCTTTCAATCTTTAAATATATAATAATATAAATAATATTTTAGATCGATATGATAGAAATATCAAATCGGTTCAATATTTTACATGTATAACAAGTATAAACATATTAAAAAATTCAACAGTTGAATTATTAAGATATTTGTTATATAAAAAATTACGAAATAATGTAAAACAAATTTAATTTTGTACATATAAAAATGAATCCCTCCCCAATTATTAAAACCTAAATCTAGATCATTAATTTGATACTAAAAAGTTTTAATTCTTTATCAATAAATATCATAATTATAAAAAATAATTTAATTATTGATTTAATATTTTTTTAAAGTTCAACTTTATCCATATTATTAGTTCAAATGTATTTAAATATATAAAGATTTATTTTAAGGATTAAAAGGATTATAAGTGGTTTAGACACTAAAAACAAACATTTTAATTAAGTTTAATATATATTTTTTTAATGTGGTAATTATGTTATATTTTTCCAATTTGATATCCATGCTTGACAAAAAATTATATATTTTGATACTGTTAATTTTTTAGCTTTTAATTCATGTTTTAAAAATGATTTAATGAAAATTTATTGTTAATATTATTAGATTTTGAATTTCTATGATTTTTCAATAGAATAAATTTAGTGATAATTGTAAATTTATTTAATTTTGCGTTTAATTTTTCAAATACAATCCCATGGATGTGATTTAATTCGAATTTTAGGGTTAATTTGATATAAGTTAATTTCTAATATTTTAGCTAATTATGAACTTTCATCAAATCAACTCTAAAACTCAAATTAAACACTAAAAAGTTAACACCATTACATTTGGATACCAAAATATATACATTTTATCAAATACAAAAACTAAATTTGACCAAAAAACAATACAAGTACCACATTAAAAAAATCTCAAACTTAAATACCAAATTATATATTAACCCTTTAAATTAAATAAAAACAGAATAAAAGAAACAAAATCTTGAGTGTGCAAAGGGTAGCAAAATTTTGGAATGGAATTTATATCAAATAAAATATAGGGAAAGAAAAAAAAAATCAGATTCCTTACTTTGTTGTCTTTGGCACGTTAATGTGAATTTACTTTACAATATAAACATTCATGTTTTTTGCTTTTTTTTTCTTTCCTTGACAAAAAGCATTACTCACCTAAAGAATTTCAAAATTAATGTATTATTTTTTAAAATTTTTTAAAAAGGTTAAAAGCATTTTTTAAGGGTAAATTACACCAACAATCACTAAACTTTAATGCAACTAACAAAACAGTCACTTTAGTTTCAATTCAATCACTCAATTTTTGAAAAATGACAAACCAATCACTACCGTTACAAACATAACAGAAAGTTGAGGTGGCCCGTTAACTTATCATGTTGGCATCTCACGTGGAAAAGATGGCCTCTATACCATCCCCCATTAACTTGCCGAAGAAGAAGAAGAAGAATGAGAAGAAAGAAAGAAAGAAAAATAAAGAAAAAATACAACCCATGTGTTTGCTTTGCCAAAATTAGGGGTGGGCCTGGGGGAGGTAGGGGTGGCAGAACCATTTTAGGAGCCTTTTTTATATGTAGATGGTGATTGACATCAGCTTCAGATGGAGCACATTCGGCTTAGTAAACTGTGAATTTAGGGGGCATTCCAAGAGGGGAATGAAGCAATGGAAGCACTTAAGAAGGTTGAGAGAGAGAGAGAGACATAGATTAGAGAGAGAGACAGAAATTAACACTTTCTTCAGAGCAAATATTATGAACTACCACGAAATTATTTTGTTCTATGCATTTGGACCAAGCATATATTTTTCTGGAATAAAGAACTTTGAGGTTCCCAACTTTGAAAAAGTCAAAATAATCTAAACTTATTGATAAATTTCTATTGAGAAAGTCATTTGACTATAGATATACTTTCTCCATTTTATTTCTGTTGGTGCCAGAAAGAGGAGGTAGTACAAACTGCGAAAAAGGAGGAGGTGGAGGTAGTGGATGTTGAATTGTAACTTACTCTTTAGGTGGGGAAACAGGTGGTGGTGGACCAGGTGGAGGAGGCAAAGAAATACCCAAGTTCATAATGGCAAGTTTGGAAGGCATAGGAGGTGGAGGTGGAGGTGAAGGTGGAGGTGGTAGAGGCAAAGAAGCAGGAACATCAAGGGCATCCCTTGAGTTCAATTTACTAGTATCTGGCAAAGGAGAATGACGAGGAAGTGGTACAACTACAGAAGAATCCTCTATGAGGAAGAAGTAATGGTACTTGATGATGCACTAAACAAAGGAATTCTAGGTCCTAAAGAGAAAACCAATAACATGATCTAAGAAAGAGAGAGAGAGAGTAAAACAATATTAAGAGTTTATGTAACATCCCATACTTGGCCTAGACAACAAGGCCAAATTTGGAGAGTTACATTGAACAACATTCAAAATGTAACTTCGAAACCTAGCCTTAAAAATCTTCCAGAGTTAAAAAAGACTTAAAGAAATAACAAAGAAAGTAGTTCAATGTTTACCATCCTACTAAGTTGGAAAGACGAAAAGTTAACTAACAATACTAGTAGTACTAAACAGTTTAAAATAACATAACCGAACTTCCCATCCGTCGTCCCGCTCAAGTTTGTGATTGACCTGTAGTTCATTCAATAATAAAATAAATTAATAATTCATAAAGAAACCAATTATATATATTCAATAGGGGCATGGTTAAACCAATAGATATCTAAGTACAAATGTTGATTCAGACTTATGAGACAATACATTCAATTACAGATTAGAACCGTATAGATATATAATAAATCAAGTTATAGTCAAATTCAGAACATAACAGATACAGTTTTCTAATTCCATCTGCTCCACACCATCTCTGACCAACCCAACACACTAATAGGGTATTTACTACCCTTCTAACCCTACACACCATATAGTGTCGGTCTGACACGTTTCAATGATTGTAGCCTAACTGCCAGATCAGAGTATAGATACCAATGGTTTAACCACTATTTCATAATAGAATAATTCTTCCTTACACAATTCCCGTCCAACGTAGATGCAAGTCTCAATGACAGTTAGTACAGAGTCCTATACGCATATTCAAATACAATTCATGCTCGAATGTAGTAGATCGATACCATTAACATTTTTCATACGCAGTACACATACAGGTTTTCAGTACACAATCTTAGGTTATAGAATATCAGTTTATACAGGTTAATTCAGTTCACACGGCCTCACCAAAGGCTTATATTCGTTTCAAGCGATGCTCGTGGTTCGAGGGCAAAAATTCAGTATATTGGACCACATGCTCGTGTGGTTTCACATGGCCTGAATAGTTGGCCACAACCTAATACACGACCGTTTCATTCGCCCGTATGGTCCCTATTTCATAATTAGTGAGTTACACGGCCTGGACACACGCCCGTGTCCTTGGCCCGTATGAACCTTGCATTAACATGGCCACACATAGTATGGATACACGCCCGTGTCCCTTACCCATGTGGCTCTATTTGGGGAATAGTGAGTCACACGGCCTACCACATGGCCTGACACACGATCGTGTAGTGTCGACAGTAATGTTTTCTAACATTCGAATTTCATAAAAACTTGAGTTTTCAATACACACCTGAAGTAGTTTTAACGTAGAAACAATGCAGAGGAATCTCAGAGCCTAAATTAACCAACCAAAATCCAATTAAACGACTATTGTAACGACCCAAAATTTATGGGTATTGGAAAATTAAATTTTCGAATCATCATTTCTGCAAAATGAATTCATAAATATTTATTAGAAATATTTACGAAGTTAGTAGTATGGTTAATTAGATTTTAGTTAAGTGAATTAGCTTGAATTAAGGCTAAATTAGTGGAAGGACTAGGCTGAATATAGGGTAAAGATTGAATTGTAGAATAAAGAAAAGTCAAAGGATTAAATTAGTAATTAAACCATAAGTGACAAATGTGTGGTAAAAATTAGTTACATGTGTATAAAATATAATACATACATATGTATTATAAGTATATGTTTACTTATTATATAAGTAAATAATAATAATTACTAAAATATAATAATATAATATAATAATTAAAAGTAAATAAAAAAATAGAATAAAGTAAAGAAAAGAAAACAGAATAGGGAAAGAAACGAAAGTGGGGGAAAGAAAGAAGGAAATAAAGAAAAAGAAAAGGAAAAATAGGGTTTTGAAGTTTGAAGCTTAATTGGTAAGTCAATTTAGTCCCTTTTTCTAATAATTTTAATGTTTTTGGAATCCTAGAATAAAGCCCTACTTGAATTATGTTGAAATTTAGAAAGTTAGTAAATTTTTAGATGTTAAGTAGATTGAACAAATAAATGAATTATGAGATAAAATGATATAAATTCAAGTTAGAAGTGGGAGAAAGATTGAATTGTAAAAAGAGATATAAGTTTTGTTATAGTAGTGACTAAATTGACTAAATTGTAGAATTAGTGTTTTATTAAGGAAGTTATATGTTAAAACTTGTTAAAGATGGGTTAGAATGAAAATATGAGATTGGTTTTGAAGAAAAAGAATTAGCTATGGCTTAAGGACTAAATTGGAATTTATGCAAAAGTTGTGTAAAAATTGAAATGTATAGTGTGAAATGGTACATTGATAATTTTTAATTGTTTAATTTTATGTAGCTAACGTAATAATGGAAACATTAACAAAGAAAAAAAAAGAGAAAGTGGACGAAGAGTGACTCAAGAATTACGATTTGTAATTCTATAAACCGAGCTTAATAATTGTTTAATGTATTTATTATTTAAATTGTATGAAAAATGAAAATTGAGGTAAGTATTGTTAACTTACTGTACTGTTTGAAATGTGAAAATTTAAATTTAAAAGAAATTGAAATCCCTATTAACAGTGTCGGGCTAGTCGGATATAATTGGCATGCCATAGGATTGGAAGTGTTCAGAGATATTTCGACTTTCTGTTGATGAGGCACTATGAGTGTCAACTACTGTAATTGTTCCGAATTTGTTCCGATGAGGTACTCTGTGTACCGCTAATATTACTGTTACTGTTACGGTGTATTCTGGCTTCGGCCGATGAAACACTGTATACTATCCCGGTGTGTGGGTTGGATCCGCGTATCCGTCCAGGTCCGAGTTATGTTAATAGGGGTAAACTACTGTACTGAACACTAGAAGATACTGATTGCATCTGCATTTCTTACTGAATATGATTTTATTGATAAATGATACTATGATTTAAAGATAAATGAATGAAAATTTATAAAGTTCTTATGGTTAGAATTATAGTTATGTTTTAAATGTATGTTAAGTACTGGTTTATAGAAATACCATTGAGTGTATACTCAGCGTACGGTTTGTTTCCGTGCGCAGGCTAGGTACAAAGTGACTAACGTCTCAGCATCCAAGCCAACTCCCGAACTCAAATACTTGGTGATGCATCTTATCCTGAGGAATGAGATGTACCTAGGTTGTCTTTAATGTTATTTTGAGTATGAATGTTACTAGTGTAAGGAAGATAAAGGTTAATCTATATAAGCAAAATTTATGTCTATAACATAGTCACTTATATAGTTTATTTTGAATTGATTTGGATAGTATTTAAGTATAATGTTTGGAAATTCTATGTTAAATAATTATTGAAAGTACGTGAGTTAAATCGTTATACTAGAGGTTTAATGTGCATTAGATGCGTTTAATAATGTTTTGGATTGGTTGAAAGATTGGATTTTTAAATTGCTTGTTATTCAAGTTTTGTAGGGTTGGTAAATTTAAATTATAAGGTTCATTCTGAGTACACACGGCATGTCACACGGGCGTGTTATCAGACTGTGTGAGACACACGGCTTGTACACGGGCATGTTGATAGGCTGTGTCCCCTGCACCTAAACTTTGAAAAACAGAATACCACATGGACTGAGCACACAGGCGTGTGACTTGGCCGTGTGAAACTAGTTTATTCATGAATAATAAGTCAGTGTTGTACACGGGTTAAGGACACGGGCGTGTCTCTTAGGCCACACGGGTGTGTGGTACTGTTCATTAAAGGAAATTTTAAGAATTGAACGAAAAATTTTAAAAGCTTCCGATTGAGTCCCGGTTTGGTTCTAACATACATTTTAAGTCTCGAGGGCCCATTAAGGGACAATAAGATATATATTTTTTTATGAACTGAATTATATTTCTTTCTATATTAATCGTAATTGAACTGTAGTGACCGGTAATACTCTGTAATCCTATTCTGACTACGGGATAGGGTTAGGGGGTGTTACTACTATAACAACGTACTTTGCACAATTTAACACTTACTAAACTATGTCGAAAACTTCGACATAAAACTTCCAATAGAACTAACGCTTACTAACGAATTAGCGGTAACCGCTCGAATAACATGTCAGCAAACGCTACTTCTGACACCTACGCCTAAAATAAAGAAGCCAAAAGTCACTTAATCATAAGAATGCAACCCAACAAAGACGAAGCCATTTCAACAGAATGAATCCGACGTTTTAAAAAATTCACAACGAGATTTACACAATTAACTTTTAATCAACAATATGACAAACATACTTACCTGAATATACTGCAAAGGATTTAACGGCAACTAACAATGAGAGACGAACCCAAAAAAAATAAGAAAAAGGAAAAAAGAAACGGGAAAAACAAAACAATATAAAGAAAATAAAAAGAAAGGAACATTAATTTTAATGGTTAAAACCACCAGTGAGGATTCCAACAATAACAAAAAATATTTCCTAGCGCACACGACGAGACTTGAACACAGAACCAGAGAGAATACAGAAGCTTAACATCAAACCAGTAGGCTCATTCTTGTCATAGATTTACACAGAATTAAACTTAAATCAACTATTCAATGATAGAGGTTATGCTAAAATAAATAGCAAAACTTTCTAAAAGTACGACTCGAACCCTTGACTTCAAATACATACATAGAGTACATATCCACAAATACAGAGATTTAACTATGCTAGTATTTCTTAGTCGAACATTCAAATTTTGGGGTGTTACAACTCTCTCCCCCTAAAAGAAATTTTGGCATCGAAATTTATCTAACTCAAATAAATACGAATATTGCTGTCGAATTGAGTCATCGGGTTCCCAAATGGCTTCCTCATTGCCATTATTCTGCCATAGGATCTTAACGAGAGGGTCAATTTTCTTTATTCAATACATTGACATCTTAATCTAGAATCTGACCAGGTTCTTCTTCAAAAGTTAAATCCGGTCGTACTTCAATCTCCTCAATAGGGACAATGTGCGACAGATCAGATTGATACCGTCTCAACATCGAGACGTAGAACACATCGTGAATTCGATCTAACTCAGGAGGTAATTCTAATTGATAAGCAACAGGTCTAACACATTTTAGAATCCGGTAAGGTCCAATGAACCTCAAGCTTAACTTGCCCTTACGTCTAAATCGAAGATTTTTTTCCACGGAAACACTTTAAAAAACACCTAATCATCTATAGAAAACTCGATGTCTTTTCTCTTTAAATCTGTATATGATTTCTATCGATCAGAAGTAGCTTTAAGTCAATCTCAGATTAACTTAAAATTATTCTAGATCTTAGAAATTAGCTCGGGACCCAAAATCCGACGCTCACCCAACTCAGTTCAACACAAAGGGCACAACACTTATGACCATATAGAGCCTTGTAAGGTATCATCTGAATATTAAATTAGAAATTGTTGTTGTACGTAAACTCAAACAACGGTAAGTAATCCTCCCAACTACCCCTAAAATTAATTACACAACCATAAAGCATAACATCCAAAATTTGAATAACCCATTCAGATTGTCCACTGATCGAGTTGAGTGTCTAATGTATTATAAAGCTTCTTATAAAATTAAGAAGTAAAACACGGATCCCTGTCTGAGATAATCGAGACTAGAACTCTGTGTAGTTTTACAATTTCAGAAACATATAGCTAGGAAAGCTTCTGTAGTGAGTAGTCTGTTCTAATAGGAAGGAAATGAACGGACTTGGTCAATAGATCAACGATGACCCAAATCGAATATTTCTTAGTAGGTGTTAAAGGTAACCCATTAACAAAATCCATTGTTACTCGTTCTCACTTCCACAGAGAAATTTTGACCGATTGTAGCAACCTAGAAGGTAATTGATGCTCAGCCTTAATCTTTTGGCACGTCAAACAATGAGACACAAAGGTAACCATTTCCCATTTTAGACCAAGCCACCAAAAAGTTCTCGGAGATCCTGATACATTTTATTTCTACTAGGTTGCATAGCATAAGGGCTACTATGCACCTCCTGTAGAATTGATCGCCTTAACTCTTTATCGAAAATTACACAAATTTGGCCCCTTAAACACAAAACTCAATCACTATTCAAACCGAAATCAGAAGTTTCATCCGCTTTGACCTGACACAAACGTAGAACCAAAGACTCATTCGTCAGTTACTTAGTTCGAATTTGATCAACCCAAACGGGTTTAACCTATAACTCAGCTAACAGACTCCCTTTTTAAATAAACTCAGACGAGCGAACATCGCTCTCAGACCGGTCATCGCTCTACGACTAAGAGCATCAACCACCACATTAGCTTTATTAGGATGGTACTCTATCGTGCAGTTATAATTTTTAAGCAACTCAACCCATCTACGTTGCCTAAGATTTAACTCATTTTGACTTAACAGATATTTGAGACTCTTGATACACCTCTCACCATACAGGTAGTGCCTCTAGATTTTTAGAGCAAACACGATTACATCTAACTTAAGGTCGTGCATAGGGTAGTTACCATCATGTGACTTAAGTTGTTGAAATGCATAAGCTACCACCTCGCTGTTCTGCATTAAGACATATCCGAAACCGATATGTGACACATCACTATACACCACAAACTCCTAACCCAGCTCAAGCTAAATCAAAACAGGAGCTTGTGTTATAACAGACTTGAGCTTTTCGAAACTCGACTGTTGCTCCTCAAATCACATAAACGAAGTGTTCTTACGTAACAGTTTAGTCAGAGGAGACACAATCAGAGAAAAACCCTCAACAAATCTCCGGAAGTAACCAGCTGAGCCTAGAAAACTTTGAAGTTCAGGCACATTCTTTGACTGTTTCCACTTAACGGCAATCTCAATTTTCTTAGGGTCAACTCGGATCCTTTTCGGCAGGTTCCTCAATTTCAAAATTTACACTTACTGCAACCAGACCTTACACTTACTGAATTTGGCATACAGTTGTTTTTCTCGGAGCGTTTGCAGAACTATGCGGAAGTGCTCATCGTGTTCAATCTTAGTTTTGGAATAAATCAGTATGGTGTCAATGAAGACCACTACAAACTAATTCAAATATGACTGGAATATTCTATTCATCAAATCTATGAATGCAGCTGGAGCATTCGTTAAACTGAACGACATAATCAGAAACTTGTAATGACCATAATGGGTCTTTAATATGGTTTCATACACATCAATCTCCTTAACCTTAAATTGATGATAGCCAGAATGAAGGTCAATTTTAGAAAACATAGATGCTCCTTGAAATTGATCAAATAAATTGTTGATTCTCGGTAGCAGATATTTATTCTTTACTATGAACTTGTTCAGCTGACGATAATCTATGCACATTCTAATCGTACCATTCTTCTTCTTAACAAAAAGAACTGGTGCTCTCCATAGAAACACACTCGGTATAATGAACCCCCGATCATGAAGTTCTTGAAGTTAAGCTTTTAGTTTTGCAAGCTCCTTAAGTGTTATGTGATACGGTGTAATGGATACTAAAGCAGTACCAAGCAACAGTTCTATGTCGAATTCAACTTCTTTGTCCGTAGATATACTAAGTAACTCCTCGGGAAAAAAATTAGGAAGTCCTTGATCGTATGAACATTCTTCATAGACGACTTTGAAGGATTAGAGTCGGACACGAATGCGAGATATGCCTCATAACCTTTCCGGGTTAGTTTTTTAGCTACGAGGGTAGAAATTACATTAGAAAGATAATCTTGACACTCTCCAACCATAGTAATCTCACTATTATCATCTGTTCTCAGTGTAATCCTCTTAGTGGCACAATCTAGACTGACCCGATGTTTTATGAGTAAATCTATTCTTAAAATTAGATCAAACTCACCAAAAGGCAACTCCACTAAGTCAGTCAAAAATACCACAATCTGAATCTCTAACGGAACATGTCTGTACACTTTATCAACTTGAGCCGACTGACCCAAAGAATCAATCATAGAGAACTCCATAGCAGTATTCTCAACAGATATACTCAAACCTACAGAAACAATACTAGCTATATAAGAGTTAGTAGACTCGATATCAATCAAAGTAAAATATAGAACAAAGTGAATAAAGAACGTACCCATTATGACGTTGACGTCATCACTATCCTCACGAAATCTCGTCATATAAACCAATACAGGCTGTCGTGCCTCAGTCTGACCCACACTTCTACCCGGTGTTCTCTGACCTCTACCAAAACCATTATCACCCCTGATCGTACCATGGCCTCTAAGTGGTTGCTGAACTACTATTGAAGGTTGAGCAGTCCCGGAGCTGGAGTCTGTACCGTAACAGGCACATGATCTGGTCGACGAGGACAATCTCTAACACGGTACTCTATCGACCTACAATAGAAACAAGCTCCAAATTTCCTCCAGCACTCGCCTAAATGGCACCTCCGGTAATCGCTATAGAGCTGAGTCTCAGTCACTACAACTGGTGCCTCAGTCTTCGAAGGCCCGTCAAACCTCGCATATTTCTTATGGCACTATCTAAAACTAGAGAAACCCAAATCCCTCTTAACCCTACTCTGACCTCTCTCACGGTCTCGCCTCTCACGCTCGTTGCGCTTCTCTTCCTCTACTATCTTAGCCTTGTCCACCAAGACTATAAAACCTGTTTCCTCTGTGGAGCTATCAAGACTCGCAGGTCAAAATGCAAACTTTCCTTAAACTTCACACTTATTGTTCTCAGATGTTACCAAAGCTCGAGCATACTTGCTAAATTTTAGAAACTTGATCTCATAATTCGACCACAGATCTTTCACATTGGACCAGATTCATAAACTCGTGTCGGCAAGCTTCCACATAGCTCTCCCTAACAAACTTACTCTAAAAGGCATTCTTAAAGTAATGTCAATTAATTTATTCAAGCTGAGTACCCTGTTCAACTGTCAACCACTATTGATAGGCTTCGTCCTAAAGCAGAGATGCAATACCCCTCAATTTCTAAGCAGGAGTGTAGTTAATATCAGTCATAATATGCTTAGTAGCCTCTAGCCAATATTCAACAACTGTAGGGGCAACTCTAATGACGTCCCTAAACAACTTAACACCATTCGGCCCAACTCGTTCAGTAACTAACCCGCGGCCTCCAAATCCAAAATGGGTCCTGACGACCTTCTCTAATGCTCGAATCATGGCCTAAAATAGTACGTCATTCCCAACCATTGGAGCCTAGGACCCCGTCTCAGCAGTAGGAATACCAACAGTTTCTCCGGTCTCTAAATTGGGCATACTACTCATAGAGGATGACTTTGCTCGAGCTCCTACTTGGTATCCACGACGCTCATGAGAATGGAATAAAAAGTGCACAGATCAATTCAGAAGCTTTATCATAATTCTTTCACCAGTTCATATCAGAATATTTAACCAGACAATAGTATTATATGAATACGGAATAAAAATACTTACAAGTTCAGCATCGGAGGCTTGGTCACTTAAAAAATTAATTTTTAGAATGACTTGGATATTTTATTCTTATTCAAACACATTTTTACACATAATAGGAGCCCAGGTCACAACTGAGTGTTGACAAACTTGATTCTGATACCACTAAATGTAACACCCATATCTAGCCTAGACGTCAATGACAAATCTAGAGAGTTATATTGAACAACATTCAAAATGTAACTTTAAAACCTAGTTTTAAAAATCTTCCAGTGTCATAAAAGACTTAAAGGAATAACAAAACAAGCAGTTCGAAGTTTATCATCCTACTAAGTTGGAAATACGAAAAGTTATCTAACAATCTAGTAGTACTAAACAATTTAAAATAACATAACCAAGCTTCTTATCCGCTGACCTACTCAAGTTTGTGATTTACCTATAGTTTATTCAACAACAAAATAAATTAATACTTTATAAAGAAAATAATTATATATATTCAATAGAGTCATGGTTAAACCAGTAGATATCTAATGCAGATGTTGATTCAGACTTATGTGACAATGCATTCAATTACATATCAGAACCGTATAAATAGACAATAAATCGAGTCATAGTTAAATTCAGAATAGAACAGATGCAGTTTCTTAATTCCATCAGCTACACACTATCTCCGACCAACCCAACACACCAATAGGGTATTTACTACCTTTCCAACCTTACACACCACATAATGTCGGTTTGACATGTTTCAGTGATTGCAGGCTAACTGCTAGATCAGAGTACAGATACTAGTGGTTTAATCACTGTTTCAGAATAGAATACATCTTTCTTACTCAATTTCTGTCCAATGTAGATGCAGATTTTAATGATAGTCAGTACAGAGTCCTATACGAATATCCAAATACAATTCATGCTCAAATGTAGTAGATTGATACCATTAACATTTATCATACGCAATACATACAGAGATTTTCAGTACATATTCTCAGGTTACAAAATATCAGTTTATATAGGCTAATTCAATTCACACGACATCACCAAAGACTTGCATTCATTGCCAGTAATATTCGTGGTTCGAGGAAAAAATTTCAGTATATTATCCTACACATCCGTGTGGTTGCACATAACCTAAATATCTAGCATGTTTGTTCTTACACGGCCTGGCACAAGCTCGTGTACCTACCTGTGTCTCTCACACGGACTAACACATGGCCGTGTCATCTGCCTGTATGGTACTTATTTCATAATCAGTGAGTTGTACGACCTGGACACACTCCAATGTCATTGGCCTGCGTGAACCCTACATTAACATGGCCACACACAGCTTGGACACATGCCCATGTCCCTCGCCTGTGTGGTTCAAACGGCTTACCACATAGCTTGACACACGACCGTGTGGTGTCGAAAGTCATGTTTTCTGGAGTCTAAATTTGATAAAAAAAACTTAAGTTTTCAGTACGCACCTGAAGTAGTTTTAACGTAAAAATAATACAGAGGAATCACACACTTTAAATTAACCAACCAAAAACCAATTAAATGACTATAACGACATAATTCACACAATGTAACACTTGCTAAACTATGTCAAAAACTTTGACATAATACTTCCAACGGAACTAACGCTTACAAGTGAATCAGCAGTAATTGCTCGAATAACCTGTCAGGAAACACTGCTTTTGACACCTATGCCTAAAATAAAGAAGCCAAAAGTTGTTTAATCACAATAATTCAACCCAACAGAGATAAAGTCATTTCGACAGAGCGAACCCAAAGTTTTAAGAAATTCACAACGAGATTTACAAAATTAACTTTCAATCAACAATACGACGAACGTACTTACCCGAATATATTGCAAAGGATTTAATGACAATCAGCAAAGATAGATGAAGCGAAGAAAATTAAGAACAAAAAAAAATTAGGAAACGGGAATAAGAAAACAACAAAAAGAAAAGAAAAATAAAAAGATAGGAATGTTAATTTTAATGGTTAAAACCACCAGTCAGAATTTCGACAATAATAAAAAAATTTTCCTAACACATATACCGAGACTTGAACATAGAACTAGAGAGAATACAAAAGCTTAACCATCAAACTAGTAGGCACATTCTTGTTATAAATTTATAAAAAATTAAACTTAAATCAACTATTCAAATATAGAGGTTATGCTAAATGTAACATCCCAAAAAATGGGTTAGAAAAAATTGGGTTTTAAAACCAAAAGTGGTCATCCCTTGATTTTGAGTTTAGATTTTAGAAATTTTGACAAGGAAATTAATCTGGTTTAGCGATTAAGTGTTTTGGTTATGTGTGTGAGATTCTGGGTTCAAATCTTGTTTCTTGAAATTGTTATTTTTATCAAACCCATATTCCTGATCATCTGGCATAAGTTCTATTTCTGATTAATTGATTAAAAGAATGAGTCTATTGGTTCACTTGTTAAGCATTCGTTTACTCTCTAGTCTTGTGTTCGAGTATCTACAAAAGCAATATGGAAATGTTTTTATTTTGCTACCTCGTGAGGTAGTTTTGGTTGGTTTTAAATTAACCATTACTCTCAACTTTCTTTTTGGCTTGTTACATTCGTTTTATCCTTTTTGTTTTGACTATCATCTCCATGTTTTCTTTTTTTATTTGTCAATTCTTCCACTGACAATTTTTCGTTGAATCTTTGAGACATCTGTCCATCTAACTCAATGTGTTGTTCATCTGTAAGTAGTCTTGTAAGCATCTGTCCATCTAACTCAATGCGCTGTTCATCTGTAAGTAGTCTTGTAAGCATTCTCTGTCAAGTTCCTGCGTGAGTTTATTATTAGACGGGGTTGTAATTCATCTATGTGACAAAAATGTTGACTTACGTAATTTTTTGTCAGGTGAAGGTCTCGAGTTTAACATTTTATCAACGATATAAGGTCTACAAAATTGCAGTTCAATTATCGGTAAGTGCGTAGTCTGATTTGGAGTTGTGTGTCGAAGTTCTTTGACATAACTTCGATTTTGGGTGTTAATTTTAGCAATTGATTTCGAATAAGTTGTCTGATCTGTTATTGTAATGTTGTTTAGGGATGGGAATTCATCTTTATTGTTTCTGCATCAGATCCATATCAGGTGGGTATCAGAAACCCCTTCTTCTTTGAATTTCAGTCATCAAAAAATGGGACTGTTGACTCCACACGACTATGTGCCAGGTTGTGTAACTTACTGTTCACAAAAATTGGAGGCATACATGTATATACCTAGATTGTGTGTGGATTATGAGATATGTAGGGTTCACACGGACTAGTGACACGGGCATGTGTCCAAGCTGTGTTACTTACTATTTACGAATTAGGAAAACACGAACAGGTGACATGGACGTGTGTCAGGGTGCATGAGACACAGACAAGCACACATATATGTGCCAGATCATGTGGAGTCACACAAGCCACCTTCCTAGGGTATGTGAACCAAGCGTCGTTCGAAATAAATGTAGGCCTATTGTAGGGTTCGTACAATCTGAATTAGACTATATAACTTAATATATGATGATCTAACGATAAACAACTTGAGAACTATACGAATGTTTGCTATGTTGAACCTAAGTACATAGGATCTGTCAAAACGTAATGTGCTATTGTATAATGTATGTGAATTATCTAGGTACGATCTGTATTCTTTTAAGTTTATTGGTACGCCTTTACGTGACTCTGTTGCTTAAGAACATGTGATATCCGAATATGTTGAATTTATTGGCATTGATTTTGATCTATAACCATGCATGTGACTTTATGAAAAATCTGATATTATTTGTTAAGTTTCGATAAATCTATTTTATAATGTATGAACTCCCATGCCTACTAACTCTGTTACTATATGATAGCATGACTTACATGCTTATCACTCTGCTTCTGTATATGCATGTCATAACACATTGCATGAGGCTTGAGATGATGTGAAAGGAGGAAGTTTCTAGCAGTTTGATTATCTGCATTATCTAGTGGCCTATCCATGTTTCTATTCTGGCAGCTTGGATGTAATTTAGTGGCTTGACAACATGTATCGATCTGGTAGTTTTAATTGTAAAACTCTGGTGGCATTGTCCACAATTATCTATTGTGTGTGATTTGGTTGGATGAGTTCTGAGGGAACTCTATTTTGGTGTGTAACGGAGTTGGGTAGGATGTTTTCTGATAAATTTGCATTTTGATCTGTTTGAAAAATACCGCATCTACATAACACACATCCTCTGCATAGTTCTGTTTTGTTCGGTTCAGTTCTGCTCTGTTTTGCTCTACTTTGTTCTGTTATGTTCTGCTCTGTCCTATTCTGGCTGGGTTATTTTGTTTTGTTATATTACACTTACTATTAAGTTCGATGTGTTTACTCTAATTTATATACTATGTTTTGTTAACTATAGTTGACTTGGGTTATACACTGGGCTTTATAGCTCACTTTTTGGTTTTATCTTTGTGTGTTCAGGTAAATTTCTGACTTAGGACTGGACGGCGGGTAGGAGCTCGGATTGTTTTGCAATAATGTAAAAGTACTTTTAATCTTTTGGGTTTGTAGTCTATTTCTGAGCTCGTCTTGGTTTTTGCTAAATTCGTTAGTAGTTGATAATTTTTAACGCGAAACTATAAAACCACTCAAGTCGACAAAACGAATTTCGATTTTCAACGTTAAACTTTGAAAATATTTTCTACCACGAATCAAGTAAAGTTTTGAATGTTTTCTAGATAATTGTTGAAATCAGTTTTCAATATGTTGGTGTAACTCATCTAGATTCAGCTTAAACTTTTAGGTTGAGTTTGGGGTGTTACACTAAAATAAATAGCAAAACTTTCTAAAAGTACGAATCTAACCTTTGACCTCAAACATAGACACAGAGCACATAGTCATAGATACATAGATTTAACAACGCTAGTATTTCTTAGTCAAACATTCAAATTTTGGGACGTTACAGTTTAAGTCAGAAGCAATGGAAAGAGAACCGTGTTTGTGGATTTTACAGTATCTTCTCATCATCATCATCATCATCATCTTCTTCTTCTTCTTCTTCCGCTGCTGCTGCTATTAGGGTTTTTTTTTCAATTTCTTCCTAAATTGGGTGGGTTTCCATCGTGGACATATCCAATGTGGCCAGTTAATTGTCCATGTCAACTAGTTAACTAGCCACGTCAGTTGTCCCGTTAGGTCTGTAATGGAAAATGTTAGTGGGTGACTGGTTTGGCACTTTTCGATAACGTTAGTGAACAATTTGTCATTTTTCGAAAGTTGAGTCACTGAATTGAAACCAGAGTGATTGTTTTGTCAACTACGTCAAAGTTGAGTGATTATTGATGTAATTTACCTTTTTTTTTAATATCAATCTCATTATAGATTCTTATCATATTTATTATTTTTGATACAATTCCTAAAACTATCTATACTCCCTCCCAACCCTTAAATAGAAGGATAATGCACTTCAGCGCACTCAAACCTACGTCCTCCTACGCTGGCAATAATACCAATACCAATCGAGTTAAGACTCAATCGATAAAAAAAACCAAAATATTAAAAATAGGAAATTCTTAAAATAAAATAATTATTTCTAGATTCTGTTAAAATAATTTTTGCTTCACTCAAAACCAAATATTTGGTCTTTTTCTTCCCTCAGTCAAGTTGTATTTCCCCCTTTTTATAGCTTTTTTTTTTTTTGTTTGGGTGCGGGGGAATTATATGTTATAAAATACAATATTTTTAGTGGAATTGCTATACAGTCCTTAAACAAACGTGTTGTGTCTTAACTGCTTTTCCTCCTAACCCACCGAATATTCCTCTCTTCAATTCCGTTCCTTTCTATCTATAAATCTCCCTCCCCTCCCCCTTCTTAACTCCCTAAAACCAAAACAAGAAAAACAAGAATAGTCCCCCCTTAAAAATCGACCAAAACAGAAAACCCAGATCATAAAAAGCTCCCTAAAATGTTGAGTGAAACATTGAAGAACAAGTACCAATTATGTGAAGAGATCGGAAGAGGGCGGTTTGGGGTTATCTCTCGAGTGTTTTGCCCTTTAACCCAATCCTCCTTCGCCTGTAAATCCATAGACAAACGCCTCCTTTCCGACCCCACCGATCGAGAATGTCTGGAGAACGAACCCAAAGTCATGACCCTTTTGTCTCCTCACTCCAACATCGTTCAAATCTACGACATGTTTGAATCCGATGATACCCTTCAACTCATCATCGATCTCTGCCAGCCTTTTACCCTCTACGACAAGATTCTGGAACCCGATATGTCTGAACCTAAAGCCGCGGCTTACATGCAACAGCTTATGTTGGGTTTGGCTCATTGTCACAGGTTTGGGATCGTTCATAGAGATATTAAACCTGATAACATTTTTTTCGACTTTAGAGGTAATTTGAAGATTGGGGATTTTGGGTCTTCCACATGGTTAGGGGAAGTTGGGACCGCCGATGGGTTGGTGGGTACGCCTTATTATGTAGCGCCGGAAGTTGTGATGGGTAGGGCTTACAATGAGAAGGTTGATGTGTGGAGTGCAGGTGTGGTTCTGTACGTTATGTTAGCCGGTGTTCCACCGTTTTACGGTGAAACGGCGGAGGAGATTTTCGAGGCTGTTCTGAGAGGGAATTTAAGGTTTCCATCTAGGATTTTCAGGTCAGTCTCTGCTGAGGTTAAGGACTTGTTGAGGAAGATGATTTGCAGAGATGTTTCCAGGAGATGGTCTGCTGAACAAGTCCTGAGTAAGTTCTTTTATTCTCTCTCTTCATTTTAATCTCTTTGTTTGGGGCTTTTTACATATTGAAATCAATTGGCAATTTGGGTTGATCTTGGTTTATTGAAATTTGCTTGTTATGAAATGCAGGGCACCCATGGATCTTGAATGGAGGGGAAACAATTTCAATGGACTGATTTAATCAAAGCATTGAAAAGAGCATAAATAAGAGCTTATTAGGAACACCCCCTCCCCCTCGCCCCCTTCCACCCCAACAAGCAAAAAAAAAAAAAAAAAAAAAAGAAAGGAAAAGAAGAGAGCTTATCAATGTAAATATTAGGCACTGTCTGCATATCAAGAATCCTCATAAGAAGGGTCCCCCAAGTAATCATCTCTACAAAGCAAAAGTCAAAATCAAGCAAAGCTTCCAGTTTTGCAAGGCCATGGAAGTTATACACAAGAGAGCAGAGTTTCATCACATGGGGGGGTCCAAACCAACCACCATGATCAACCTACCAGTCTTTATTAATATCTTTTTTGGTTTTTTTGTTTTTGTTTTTGGTTAATGTTTTTAAGAACTAAACATATAGAGTGTACATAGGTAAAAACAGTAAGTTGAGACTCCACCTCCTGTACTTGTGTTTTTTTATTAATGAAAGTATGAAGGAAGTGAGAAAAGCCTCTTCTTTTCATATATTATTATATATAAAAATAAGGGTATCTCTTATAACTTTTTCATTTATCTCATTTTTGGAATCTCCATTTCTGGGAATCCAAATGTTGATGGTGCAAGTGTACTAATAGCATGTACTTGAGCATATACTGAAGAACAAAACTGGGTTTCAAGGAATCTGCAGAATTGTTGCAAAGGCAATGTGATTGTGAAGTGGCATATAATATGACTATTCTTTCCACATTGACATTTGACAAAAGTATAAATGAAATGAAAATTTTAAATTCCATAACTTTTGTCAAAGTCATAAGTAGAAGCTTGACACTAAAGAATCAAAATATTGGGGAGCAAGCTTTGCATGTTGGCATATGCTTTGGTTTATTCCCTTTCGCCTAAGAAAAACGTGCAGAAGATAATTCTTAGTTGAATTTTTTTTTTTTTTTGTTAAGAAAGGGTCATAACTTACACACTGATTCCTATAGCATTTTATAGCTTGTAGAATGGGAAACACTAGTGATTTCACTTTCATACTCTTAAAATCTCAATGGGAAGCAAAACTCTTTTAATATTATGTTGTTCTATCTATAGAATTACAAACATACGAGATTTGAGTGAGTTTTATAATTTCTTTGATTTTAACTACTAAAAATGGTGTCCATTGATGTAGATTGGTTGTACAAAGGTGAAGAAGAGAGGAGCTATTGAAATCCAGAACATTGAAGGATGTGCAATTAAGACGGCAGGTGGATGAAATTAATGAAAGAAAAAGAAAGGCACTTATCAAGGCTTTTATGATAATAATAATAACTCAAGCCCTATTATCAAAACTTTGAATATATGCTTTTAGAACCAATCTATTTTGAACATGAATCCTGGAATCTTTAACACCTGGCATGTGCAAGTGGGGGAAAAAACATGCAATCCTACTTAGATCTGATACCAGTTTGCAGTATCCACTACAAGTTTTTTAATTAATAAATAAAAAGAAAAAGAGATTTTTTTTCCTCGAGGACAATATTCTCCTTCAATTTTCTGTTCATGGGTCCTCACAAGTGTTCATTTTTAAAGTTTGGTTTAAAAAAAAAAAAAAACCATGCAAGTATAAAGAAATGTATTGGTAGATCAGTGAAGTAACATATCATATGGTAGTTGATAATGAAGAGAAGAAAAATAGTGGTAGTTGGTAGAATATAATAATAAAAATATAATTTGTTAAGGCTCACATGCATACCATATGGCAACATCTTTGATAAGTTATCACACTTCTTATTAAACCACAAAATTTACGGATAAAAACCTAATCAATATTCTTAAGAGACAATTTAACTCATAATTTCTATAAATTATTTCATTATAAAGTGTAACTTTTGCAGGAATAAAATTATAAAGGGGCCAAATTACATTTCTTGTAATACTAAAGATTTAATCTGTTACATGGGACCAAAACGCAAGAAGAAGAAGATGAGCAAAGAGACATTGTTATGACTTTAGGGAAAAAATTTCTTGGCAATATCCATTGCATATTAAAAGGTTGTAGTGCCCAAACTCCATCAATGCTTTAGACCCACTCCATGTGCCACCTGCAAAATTTAGGTCCCACCATGTGACTACTATAGTTTTTTATTTCCAAATATTTTCTTAAATTTTATGGATAATTTAATGCTAAATTATTTGTGGTTGAAAGGGTTCATATTGGTCTTTGTCAATATTGATGACTCATAATTGTTTTTTCTTATTCAAATTTCACTTATTTAATCTTTATTATTCCTTATTGAATCAAAGGTCATGTTTTGAAATCTAGAATCAAAAGACTCATCTAGAATAGTAACATTGAAATTAAAATCAACAATATTTGTGTAGAAAAAGATTCTAAAAACTATAACAGGATAAAAACAGTGAATAAAAGAGCAGACAGGAACAGCTATAGGTTGGGTTAGGTTTGGACATAGTAGGAAACATAGTACATTAAAGTTGTGAAGTTATATATATGTAAGAAATTGTGAAAAGCAATGGTGTTTTCGAGGAGCTTACGTGCCTGAAATTTGGTTCAAGATGTCGACATATCATTGTGGTTGCTAATCACAATTTCTGATATTTAATTTGAATTTCCCCTTCTTTCTAGAACTCCTAATAAAACAACATTTAAAATAGAAAAAAAAAGGAGAAGCCATTTTCTTTGACCATTGATAAGTTATCCCTGGTCACACCATTTTTTTTTTACTTCAAATCTATTTATAATTCACAAACTCGAAAATGAGAATTGACAAACAAATTTTTTTAAAGCATAGTAATATAGTAGAAGTAAACTCGAAAAGATAAAAAGCATTCAAATTGAAAAAAAGAAAAGAAAAAGAAAATAATGTACATAAAATGTTCGAGTAAATGTTCTCAAATATATTTTTTAAGTTAAAAAATAAAATACGAGGGGATGAATTGATTACAAATGAGGGGAAGATCTTTATTTATAATTGAGCACTCAAAATCTAACGATACAGATTGAATTACATCAACAATTGAGATTAATGTCTACCTACAATATTAAGATTTACATTAATTATCTTGCTAACTCTAACTTTACTGAGTGTTTCATTAGGTCATTAAAGTCTTAAGTAAATGGGTTTCTTCGTAAATTTCATAAATCGGGTCAATTCAAATGTGTAAAATAAGCTCTATTTGTACTTAATATTAGTTAATATTATTTACTATTTGGTCTAATATATAATAATTAATTTATTTATTATTAAAATAAAAAATAAAATACAATTTAAATGTTAATATAATAAATTTAATTGTAGTTTTTATTAGAGCTTATAAAGGTTTGATAAGAGTATGGGAATATAAATGTTGGTACGATTTAGGTTACGGAGGATGTCACACTCATCACTTAATTATGCTTTCAACTTTGGTGTAAAGCAACAAGGAAAACAAAAATCTGGTGTTTTCCAGCCACAGAAAAAGATGGAGAATAAAGTTTTTGAAATTTTGGAGTGCATGAAAAATGCTTGAGTGTGTGAATGCCTTTTAACTGGAATCCTCTTTTTATGCTCATTTCAGCATAGATATATATATATATATATATTCTTTGTTGGATATTTTTGCTAAAATATTAATTTCTAGAATTCCAAAATCAGGTGGAAATTGGAATAAATAACACTTCTACACCAAAATATTCTGTAATAAGTCATATTTGACGAATAATAACAAATTTATGTTTTTTTTTTTATGACTGTTGAAAGGTTTATTTTTTATTTAGAAAAGAAAATGTCTACTTTCAATACCATTTGTATCCACAATAAATTTTAATTCAAATTTTTAAAAATTAAAAAAATTAAGTCGGGGGGAACAGCTAATGTAATTAAACAATAAGTGTTAGGATTTTGGACATGACAGCCGACCTAACTTCATATTTATTATACAAATATCCTCCTTTACCCAAGCATAAACAGCACTCAATTATTTTTATTTTATATTTTTAAAATTGGGACAAAAAACAAATCCAGCAAAGCTCACATGTTTTGGGGTTATTAAGGTTTGGTCAGATAATCAGAGTTCTGGTGACTTACCCTCCTTTTTTAATTGCAAATCCAATCAGATTTTTTTTATTAAATATTTAGAAAATTGAAAAAAAAACCCCTTTTAACGTGTAATCATTATTTTTGTAAGTATCAATATTACTTCACTCGAGGATTGGATGAACTTGTGAACATCAATTGCTTTTACAAAATATCACTTAATATTCTAAACTATATTCACTTATTTCATTCTTAATCTTTATAAAATAGTTATTTTGTTTTTTTAACTATTAAGTTTATATTATTTGTTAAATTATCTCAAAATAAATAGAAAAATTAACATATATTAACTTTATTAATATGACATCCACATGTATATCATATTAGCAATTAATTAAAATTTTTAAAAAAATTAAAATTATTAAAATATATATTTTTATATTTTTATACCTTTTAAATTTTACAATTATTTTTAAAATTTTTAAAATTAATTAATTGTTGATATATCATTCACGTGTATGTCATGTTAACAAAGTTAACAATCCATAAAGTTTTCTATCAAATTTGAGGTGATTTGACAAACAATGCAAGTTTAAGGGTTAAAAGAGATGAAAAATTAAATGGAGGATTAAAATAAATTTTTTTTTTAAAGTTGAAGGGTCAAATAAATTATTATGACTATTGAAGGTTGATTTAAAAAAAAAAAAAAGAATAGTTGAAATAATTATATTAATGTATTATTTTGTGGAAAACAACTAAAAAAGGTAAGTAAATAAGAAATTCATTTAAAATACAAAACATTACCTTCTTTAATTTGTTGAAAATAACAAGATGTGTAAATGTTTTATCCAAAATGATTTTAAAATAAGAGAATTGAATTGAGTATAAGAAGGAGATAAATTAAGTTGATTAAACATTTGAAATTTGTGGAACATGAAAATTATCCAATTGTATTAAAGCTAAAATTATAATTTAATTGCACCTTCTTGTGAAAAAGCAAAATGGGATTTGTGATCTACTAAGAAATTTAATTAAGGTTGCAAAATAAATTAAATTTTCTACCGATTTTGTGAATAAATACTTGGAAAATTTCTCCAGAAAAATAGAAAAGTGAATGTGCTTATAACTTGCATAAGTAGTATAAAATTTCTACTAAATTTGTTGGGACCCATTCCAATACGGAATATGCTTTTGCTCTATGAAAAGCATCTTTTGACTTGGTGTTAAATTATACTGCTTCCTAACAAAATGCCACAATTTCCGCTTTCTTTATCATTATTATTTTTTGTTAACCCAAGGCATTATCGGAATAAGCTCAATCATTAACTCTTTCTTTCTATTCATAAGGTTTATTAAGGAGTTAGATACTAGTTATTCTATATTTAAAATAAAAATCGAACATTAAATCATTGGTTAATGTAAAAGAAGTCTTATTGTAAAAACTGATTACTAGACAGATTCCTATAAACAATTTTTTTTTAAGTCTTTTAATAGAGGATGTATCCCTTTCTTTATGGATTTATAGTCAAAAACAAGAATTTTAGTCAAAAAGAGTTGTGTGTAAATGTGATCAAACATTACACCCTCTTTTACTTTACACTGTTTCCAAGTTGAGAATTTCAATTTTGGATATATTTTTACTAAAATCAAGGCCCATACATTTTGGGTTGTCACTTCCAACTCAAAGGACTGTCCCCCCACTATACGTTTTTTTCTCTTAGTCACATATATGAAACAAAATGACATATATTATGTTTATGACCCATGAATTTTAATTTCAATATCACTTATTTCTCTTGTAAATATTTTGTTTTAGGTCTCAAATTCTACCATACCAACATTTTTTTATTTTTTATTTATGATAAATGTCTATCACACCAACATTTTATTTAAGGATGGGTAAATAATGGTTGTTAGTTAAAGTATTAGGATTAAAGTAATTTCATTTTTTTTATTATTAAATGAATCAATTTAATTTTTATATCGTTAAAAAAAATCAAATAAGTTCAAAATATAATAGAGTTAATATTTATTATATAAAAAAATATTTTATTTACAGAACAATCAAGACTTTAAATATATTAAGTATGTTAAATAATAAATGATATTTTTTAAACAATAAGTATTAACTCTTTTCCAATTTGGCATTATATAATTATATAATGATGTTTTTTACACAAGTTATCAAAATTGTATAATGTGAATCATTAATATTTAATATATCAAATTTTATATTCTTTAATTTTTTTTAATTAAATATATAAAAGGTATAATGGTTTGTTTAGCCCTCTAACTTTGCAGAAGGTTATTTTAGCCTTTCATTTAATTTTTCACCTCTTTTAGACCTTAAATTTGTATTGTTTATCAAATCACCCCAAAATATATGAAAAAAATGAATGTATATTAACATTATTGATTGATGTATTCAACTTAAAAGAGAATTGTGTGAAATGTGTACCCAAATATTTCATATTCATCTTCTTAAAATTCCTCTTTATCTATCATTATTATTTCCAATATTTGAAGAATATCTAATATTCATCTTCTAGTATTGTCTCTTACATACAATAAGATTAGCAAGGGATTTAACAATAAATATTTCAAATTGCAAATTATTGGAAACTAGAATGTTTTGCCCATCACCAAGGGTTTGAGAATCATGTATTTAAAATTTAGATATATATATATATATATATATATATGTAAAATCTATACCTTTAATATAAAGATTAAATGATTGAAAATATTTATTTACTGATCAAAGGTTATTAAAAATAGTTTTTAGAAAATCATCAAAATATTAAATCAATTGATATATCCACAAAATTAAAATTTATCTTGATTTTTTTTATCAATAAGTTTACTAGTATCTTTTACTTGAAATATATATATATATATATATATATATAATAGTTGAAAAAGAAGAAATGCTATTTTTCTTAATAACCAAAAAATATATAAGATAGAATTCATTACGTTTTAAGAAATAAAAGTCAAAATTTAACTTTACCAATAACCACATTTATATGCAACATAAATAGATTGAATATTTAAATTTTTTTTATTATACCATATATATATATATATATATATTAAAGATGATTGTATTAGTATAGATTGTCTTCAGCCAAATTATGTTGGTGATCATTTTATTATATTTAAATTTGAGATTTAATTTTTATTTCATAAACTTCAATTTCTCTACTATTTTAAGTTGATGAAATATTTTGTGTTAGAATAATATTCAAATCTGATTTAACAATAAATTATAATGTATATAGTTTGATTATTATATCATCTTGGGGTTCACACATTAACAAGACTTTAAGAAGATGAAATTGAAAATATACAACAATTATCTTCTTTTCTATTATTATGTCTTGCAAATATAAAATTCTTTAGAGCTGGAAACAATATACTATACTATGTCTATTATTAAATCATTAATTTTAATGAGAGGTAATAAATACAAGTTTGGTGTTATTATATCTTCCATTTTGGACCCAATTCTGAGAGGAAGAATTGATTTTGAATTTGAATTTCCCATATACAAGCAGCCTGCCATAAAAAAAACAATTAAAAGATCATATTTTTATTTGTCATACTGCTTATCTCACTGATGATGCCCAAAGCCCTTTGCCTTTCACTTCCTTTCTCTCTCTTTCGCTGTTTCTTTGTTTTTGGACTTTTCCCTTTTATATATATATATATATATATAAACAAATGAATGCTTTTTTTTTTTTTAAATTTAAGAAAATACTTTAATTAATAGGAGCCATAAACAATAAAAATATAAAGACATAACATATAGTACAAATGATAAATAAGACATTTTAAATTAACGCACAAATAGCATGTAGAATAATTCGCAAAGAGGTGAAAGAAAAACTACCCATAACCACAATATAGAAAGAATTTAGAAACAAACTAGAGATGCATTATGTTGATCAAACCACTAAAAATTGCTTCCTAGCTTCATTATCATCAGGCCAATCTAACGATGAACTCTAGTCAACTAAGAAACCACTACCAAGAGCTCCAAGAAAACCATTGCATCAGTGATGCACAAAAGACCAAGCCTCAGATGGACTATCCTACTTCTCATCATCTCGGATTCCAATTTTATCAACACACCACTATGTTTTATCATGACAATGCCTTCCAAGAATAGTTTTGTTGGGGATCAACCTGATTAAGCAACAAACAAGTAAAAAATAGCGAAAGAAATTAAGAAATTGAACATATAAATTTAATGTGGAAAAATCCCTCCAAAGAGCGTAAAAAACCACGAGCAAAAATAATTTTACTATAACAGCAAAAGATGGAGATAAAAACTAAACCTCGAAACCCAAAAAACAAAGAACCATTAAAACATAAACACAAAATTCTCCAAAAGTATTATGTATTTTAATGGGTGTATTTTCTAAGGGTGTAAAAGAGCCTATTTATAGGCTAAATTCGTAGGTCAAATAATAATAAAATAATATAAACTAATTAGAGTTCAAAGAAAACAAATAATCAGAGTTTAACTGGGAGATTATCTCTCAAATTTGACTGAAATATGAGGTATACTCAACAAATCTCCACCTTGACTCGTATTTCCATTACGCCATCTTTGCCAAAGCACACCATTGGCCTATCTTGAACTACGAAAGGAATTAGCTAAGTCGAATCTATGCTTAAAAGTTGGAAGACTTCTAGCCTTTGACTGTGCACATCCAAATCAAAACTAACCCGAGTTTGATTTTCAAGAACACAATGCCCTAACTTTTCAAAACTTGCATCCAAAAGAGAACATCTCTTCAACAAAATGGTCATACCTTTTTCCCTCCTATGACCAAGTTGCATCCACTCCAAACGAGTTGACTTCGACTCCGTAAAGGACGAGGGACGTCTGATTTGACCGGTCACTGTAGAACCTTCCAAACGAGAGCCCCCACTCTACTCAATGTTGATTCTACAACCTTTCGAGTCTAAAATTATAACACCCCACACTCGACCTAGACATTATGGTCGGCTTATGGAGGTTACTAAGTTTATGCAAAAAAAAGATGAATGTTTGACTTGACTGAAACCAATTTCAGCGGAAGGAAATTTAAATTGGATTATACTTTTGAAAATCACAGCGACTTTCTGAAATCACTGTTTTAATTTTGTAATTAAAAACCAAAACCAATGTATTTGGAAACATTTGCGTGTTAAAGCATTTTGAGAGAATTTCAATTAACCTTGTAGCAGAAAACCTTTTAGCTTTTGTATATAAAACTGCGGTTCATTTTAATTATCTTAGGTTAAGCGTTCCTAAATGATAAAAGCCTTCATGTAATGAATATAAGTAATAATCCTAATGAACTAGATAGAAGTTAGAATGTCCAACCAAAATAAAAAAACCCCAAACAATTCAATATGTCCATAATAAAACAAATAAAAAAGTCCATAGTGCTTAATTTAAATTTATGAAACCCGAGCTTTTGAGTTGCCGTCCATTCCTAAGTTGGAGGATTACTTGAAACAAAGCATATAAATCGTGAGCTCTAAGCCCAATGTGTGATTTGACCCAAAACTTCAATACAGGAAATCATAATCATCAATTTGTTTCATAGCGTATCGAATTTCATATAAAAATATATCTTATCATAACATATTATATTGTAACAAATCTTATCATTTCATAACATAGTGCAACATATCATATCATATCATATCATGTCCTACCCAATCCGCTACACACCATCTCTATCCAACCAATCACACCATATAGGACTACCAGAGTTTATCCATCCAATCACACCAATAGGTGGCAATATGCCACTCGTATAAATGCAGCTACGCTGCCGTAAATAAATTTACGGTCTAGCCACCATAATTGCAGTATAAATTGCCATATAGCACTTCCTCCATCATATCATATCCTACCCCGAATAAAATTATGTTCTTTGATACACCTATTAATCTTGTGAAGTGGTGTGTATAGGAAAGAAAAGTATGTTCATGATCTAATAAAATTATGCTTGAATGGTTTAAACATAATATGTTCAGTAAGTTTAAGTTTTCATTAGACGAGTGTACAACCCAATTTTTGCTCGAGGCCCATAAAGAAATAAAACCCAAATCAACACCCAAAATACAAAACTAAAACCAAACCAGACCCAATACCCAATTACAAAACCCAAAGCCCAAATAACCTAAACCCAACTAAGCCCTAACCCAAATAACCTAAACCAACAACCTAATAACAGAAAAGACAAATAAAAAAAAGAAGAAACCCTAGCCCCTAGGTTTTCTAATCAGTCGCCGCCCTAGGGTTTTCTGACCCAATAACCTTAAATCTGTTTATACATATATATATATATATATATATATATATATATATATAAAGTGTATAAGAAAGTAAAAAAAAGGACTTACCTTTGATCTCGCCGAAAAACGCCGACTTTTGGTCTTCCCGCCGCCGCAGATAGCGGCATCGGCGAATGGCGGCCGATGGCTAGAGACCAAGGCCGGAGGGGGCCTGCTACAGAGAAAAGAGGGAGAGTCCTTAGAAATTTTTTGAAGAAAATGAAGGAAAAATGTTTTTTTTAAAATTTTTTTTAGCTTTTATACCCACATGAAACAGCGTCGTTTTGGAATTGAAGTTCAGACGCCAAAACAACGTCGTTTTGACCTGAACCGAATCGACCCGACCCGACCCGCCTAGGATCCGCGTGTTTTTGGGCAAATGGATTATTTGCACTTTTAGCCCTTCCACTTTTCTATTGTTTTACAATCAAGTTTCTTTTATTTTTCAATTTTGCCCTATAATTTATTTTGATTTTTAATTTGGTCCCTCTTGGTGCTGTGCGTTTTGGGAGGGTGGGATATTGCCCATTTTGGTCCTCCTTTGTTATTCACGCGTCCAAATTGGTCCTTTTCTTTTTATTTTTATTTTGAATTCGCCCTGAACTTCTATTTTAGGTTCGATTTAGTCCTTTTTTGTTATTTTCACTATTTTATTATTAAATTAACTAATTTAATATATTATTATTTTACTATTATTATTTGATATATTATTATTATTATTATTACTATTATTATTATTCCTTTTATTATTATTATTTATTATCAATATATTATTATTACTATTATTACTATTACTATTATTATTATTATTATTATTATTATTATCTTATTTTATTACGATTATCATTTTTAAATTATCACATTACTATTATTTTTTACTATTTAACATATTATTATTATTACTTTTTTGTGTTATTATTATTATTATTACTATTGTGTTATTACTATTATTATATTTTCATCTATATTTATTTTCTTATTATTTATCTAATTTTTATTTATTTATTTATTTATATTTCTGTTAATATTATATTTTATATATTATATCTATATATATTCATGTACTAATATCATTATTTTACTATTGCTATTTTTTACATATCATTATCATTAGCATTATATTTACGATTATTTCTTTATTTTATTAAATATTTTCTTATTTGTTTGCATGTTATTTGTTCAAACTCCTTATAGTTTTTTTTTTTTGTTTATAACTTGTTTTTTAGCCTTGTCTTTATTTATCTTATTTTTATACCTTTGCTCATTTTATTATTGTTGCTCATATCATTGCACCTATTATTATGTTATTACACGTATTAGCACTATAATTTGCTTTCATATTTTATTATAAATTACGTCATACTTTTACTCGATACATTAAAATGTTGTTTCAAATAAGCAATATTTCATATTTCGAGATTCAAAAGGTCGTTCTCTAACTCACGAAATTTCGATTTTCTCGATAAATCTGAACATGCAAATGTTTTAAATTTTTTTAAAAATAATTTCAGTATTAAGAAAAAATTGTATTCTAACTTGCGGAGTATGATTTCTTTCTAAAAACCGAGAAAATCAAATATCTTTCAAAATAAATAAATTTTTTGACGTTTATTCGCGTATCGAGAATTTAAGACATTGTGTCCTAACTTACGGGATATAATCCTTTTTCTCGATTAACGTAGAATACGCCATTTTCTCAAAAAAAATTTAATAATATTTTAACAAAGGATTGTACTTTTAAAATCTTCAAAGTTCTCAAATTTTCGACATCAAGACTTTAATTAATCAACTAGGTACTAATTTTGGGCGTATCGAGGGTGCTAACCCTTCCTCGTGCGTAACCGATTCCCGAACCTGTTTTTTGGATTTTGTAGACCAAAAATTATCGTTTTAATAAATTTAAATTTTTGTTAAAACGACCGAATTATCAGGTGATCCAATCACACCTAAATAAAAAGAATTGATGGTGACTCCCACTTTTTGTTTTCAAGATCAAAGTCGACCTCGTTTTTTTTCAAAAAAATGGTTTTGACAACGAGCTTACTAAGCTAATTGCTTATGATAGTTGTTTCTTTCTCTTTTCTGTAGATCATCGGAAAGCTCGATCGGTTGGAATCTTGTCAGAGCACATTCACACTATCCGTCTCTCATTTTGGTAGATTTTGGTTATTATGTTGATGGTTATAAATGGCATGTAATAGGTGTTTTAAGTTATTTTGCCAATATGGTGTGGTTTGAACATACTTATAGCCTACTTGTGTATGTCGTTTTGGTTTGGCTTGTAAATGTCTAAGGTATGTGTTGTATGAACATTATGGTTATGCTTTTTGAAAGTAGGATGGTTATAGTGGAATAGTGTGAGAATGAAATGACTATTTGATATGTTTGTTACATGTACAAGGTGTGAATTTGTAGCATTGTGTTTAAATTGGTTTGGTGTATAAATTATGGTGCCAAGTGATGGCAAATTGGTTGGGCACATAGGTGAATTGATTTAACCTGATTTATGTGTGTTTGAATGTGTTTTAACCATGTGAATGTGTTTGGAAATGGTTTGGTTTGGTGCCTAAGAAATGGAGGGTGAGATGGCTTCATTAGGGGTCATTTTGGTAGCATACGGCCTAGGACACGAACTGTCACACGGCCGTGTATTCTTTTTAATTTTAGGTGCAGGTTGGTCGACATGGTCTTAGAGAGTTACACGGTCTGCGACACGACCGTGTTACCCTATTTCGAATACTCACATGGGGAGACACACGGGATAGGACACAACCATGTGTCCCATATGTCGAATTGTACACGGTTGGCCACACAACCATGTGACCCATGCTTCTAAAATTTTTAAAATTTTCTAAAATTTTCTGTTTTGCTTCAAACTAGTCCCTGAATGTTCCCAAACTATTTTTAGGGCGCCATAGGCTCGGTTTAAGGTTTGTAAATGTGAATATGCTATGAATGAATATTGAGATTGAATGTTATTAATTTAATTTGATTAATTGTTGTTGTTTGATGTTAATTGTTTCGATTTGTACAGTAATACTCTGTAACCCTATTCCGACAACGAAGACGGGTTAGAGGTGTTACAATTATCATAATATTTCATGATAATTATCCTATTTGAAAAATGATTATTTTACCCCTTAACATTTTCTACAATTCCTCCCTTGAATCACCACTTTATTTGATAAACTTGCGATTTAATCCTTTATATTTATTCATTTATTAAATTTAGTCCCTACTTACAAAGTTTGTCACAAGGACTTTTGGGATATTTGTACTTTTGGTCCTTCAACTTTTTTAAATGTACATTTTAACCCCTCAAACTTTGAATATTCACACTTTGACCTCATCAGTTTTCACTTTTTTTTTTTTTTTACAATTTAGTCAATTACCTTGAATTTATTTCTCTCAATACACTAGTCCTTTCAATTTCTTCTAGTATTCGGTTTCCTTCTCTACTAACACTGATAGTTTCTATTTAATTTTCTCGAAAAATTCTAACACGTATATCTTGTATTAACACTATTCGCAACTTAAGGGGTTTTAAGGATGTTACACTGAGTAACAAAAATTGTTTATATAGGTATGACCAGAATGCCTACTTTATTATTTAAAACATGTTAATTGCAATTTAAATGAATACTTAAACATGTTGAATGCCTATTTTTATTATTTAAAATGTATAGGAATTTAATTTAATTTTTTGAAAAAAATTAAGAAACTTTAAAAACCTTGAGTGAAAATTTAGTGATTTTATTGTATTTTTTTTAATTTTACCAACTTAATTAATTCACACCAACACTGCAAAAACCATTATAATATGATATGTATAAAATACAACATATTATTTTTATTACTTAAAATTTAAAGCAACTTGCTTTGAGTGAAACTTGGAAGAATAACTTTATGCTTTAATTAAAATGCAAGAGACGTACCTCTATTTGCTCAAACAACACTTTATGTGAAAACATAATTTTTTTCTTAATTGATTGAAATTTTTGGGTTTAGGACTCAATTGCATATAAAAATATATAAAAATATTTAATTGGTTTTTTGAAAAAATTTAAAAACCTTGGGTCAAAAAACATATAATTTTATTGTCACTACAAGAAAACAGACTTTTAGCGGCGCTTTTCTTAGCCTTTAGCGTCGTTTTTAAGCGCCGCTAAAACTATTTGCGGCTTTTTTACAAGCGCTGTAAAAAACGCCGCTATAGGAAACGCTGCAAAAATTTGCGGCGTTTATCCAAAAAAACGCGCTAAAGGTCATGGCTTTTAGCGGTGTTTGTGGGGCAGCGCCGCTAAAAGTCATGGCTTTTAGCGGCGCTTGTGGGGAAAGCACATTTTTCACCAATATCCAACCCTTCCTACATTAAATCCAGCCAAAAACAGCAAATATAGCATGAAATGCAACCAAAAACAACAAATTTAGCATAAAAAATACAACCAAAAACATTAAATCTCAAGGATACTTCAAATTTAACGAAAGATATATGTAATTAATAAATAAAGTAAAACTCATAATATTCTTACAATAATGTTCAATGTGACAATGTTAAAAACATTCTTACAATGAGAAAACTAATGTCTAAGATGGCGGCTTTTGTATTCTCAAAACATCTCGCATCATATCTTTGTCAAGCTATAAATTGAAGCTTATCGTATTTTCTACTCTGCTCTCTGCTGCCATCATTCTTTGCCTCTACCTTCTTTCTTTCGTTGCATTGTCTTCCTCTCTGCTGCCTCCACTCTATGTTCGTAGACAACTTCACGAAAATGCCAATTGATGTTGCCACACTTCTTACACGGGCAAAGAATCATATTCTCTTGGCTTGCATTTTGAAATGCAAAATTTAGAAAAGTTTGTACTCCATTTCGATAGACATTGCTTACCCTTGACAAATTCATCCAACTCCTATCCATTTCGTAGTTCTTGAAGTCTAAAGTTGATAATAAATTACGGTTACTAAAATAGATAATACATATCAAGTATCAAGTATCTAATGGATGTAAACTACTTCAGGTAAGTTGCGGGATTTTTAAGTGCATATTTATGTATTACGTAAGTTAAGTTTTGTATGTTATGCAAGTTATGATATGATATAAATTTATATAAGGTATGTATTATGTAAGTTTTGTAAGTTATTATATGATATATATTTATGTATTATGTAAGTTTTGTAAGTTATGTAAGTTATTATATGATATATATTTATGTATTATGTAAGTTTTGTAAGTTATTATATGATATATATTTAACATTAAGATAAATATTATTTCCCTTTAAAAAAATTATTTTAATTAAATAATATTTAAATAAATTAATCCAAATTATTTTTGATAATTTTTAATTGAATATAAAAAGCAAATTAAATATTATTATTTAATATAAATAAACTAAAACAGTAAACATATATGGAAGTGTAAGAAGGAATGGAATGTGTTGCAATTTGGCAGTGGTTTGAGGGATGGGAGAAAAGAAAGAGCATTTTATTATTCAAAATATAAATAAATTATATTTAGAGCGGAATAACTTAGGAGGTATTGAATTTTCTATGTTTCTTTAATTTTTTTTCATAAAATAGTTTGATTTGTAATAGATAACAAAAGAAAGAGCATTTTATTATTCAAGGCAAAATAGTATTATTTAATTAATTTATAATAGATAACACAAGAAAGAGTTAATTTGATGGAAAAAAAACTGCTTAAATATATGAAGTTCTAACATCTCCAAAAACATTCTCTTTAATTTGTTTCTTCTATTTCGGTCATATACTTTTATCATTTTAATTTCATAATAAACAATAAGATTTATATGAATTTATTTATTTTAAAAATTTTAATTTCCAATAAAGAAAGTAAAATTTCAAGTTATTTTTAAAAATAATAAATAATAAATATAATTAAAATATATCACTAATTATTTGTTAATTCAAAAATAGTGCTAATATTCATATGTACAAAATGAAAAAATTGAATTAGTGTAATAGGGACGAGAATATTTCAATAATAATTTAAATTTATTTATAAAAATATATAAAATATTTTATTAAATATTTGTATAAGAGATGGGACATATTATGCTAAAAATTAAATTTATTAAAAATAGTAAAAAATTAGGGTAGAAAAAATTCATGTCGCAAGCATACATGTAGAGAGGTATAATACTATTAAAATGTTGCAAATTGAGCATAAATGATCCATTTTACAGTATGTAAGTAAGAACATAGGCATTGGAACCAGTAGTAAAGATCCCCAAGCAAAGCGAGGCAAATGAAGTGGAAGTTGGTGTACATGTGTAAACATGTGTGTGATTTCTAAAAACTGTCGATTTTAATCTGAAGGCCGAGAAAGGTATACATGATAAACTTTGATCAACCAAAGTTTTGTACTTCTCAGCTTGCTTAATTCATCCAAAAACAAATTTAATTACTATCATCTGATCCAAATAGATTTAACTCCAAACAGTAAATAAATATAAATCGTAATCAATATAATAAAGAAAAAATAATAACTTGAGATCGTGCTCTCTGAAGTTCTTGTTCAAGTTGAGTTAACTTTATTCTACTCGACTATAGTTGTTGAACATATGCCTGTTACAGAATCACATACCAGAGCTAACTGTTAGACAAACATTTGACAAAGTAAGTGTGAAAAAAAATAAAGAATAAAAAAGATCACACAAATTTTACGTGGAAACCCTATCGGGAAAAAACCACGGGCAGAGGAGAAGAAAATTCACTATGTCAAAAATTTGAATCAATACAAGAGGAATAGACTATGTCTATTTATAGGCTTGTAAAGCCATATTCTAGTAGGATTGAAACACCCTATCCTAATCATTATAAAATAGATGAAGCTTAATAAGGTTTAAAAAACCTTATTCTAAAATAAAATAAAAGAAGTCTAGTTCTATATGGATTTTACTTTTATTTTATTTTCCACCGTATTTTATTTAAATAAGAATTTGGGTCACTTAATTCTAACAATCTCCACCTTGACACAAATTCTCAATGAACAAGTTCTTCATCGCGAACTTTCAATAAACAAGTTCTCCACCTCTTCCATAAAACCCCTTAAGGGTTTAACTTCAACAATGAACACCAACCAAGTCTAAGCAATGCTCAAACTTGGTTATAGGAAGTGACTTAGTCATCATATCTGCAGGATTTTCATGAGTACTAATTTTGCTCACAACAATATCACCACGAGCAATAATATCACGAACAAAATGATACCGAACATCAATGTGTTTTGTTCTCTCATGAAACATTTGATCTTTTGTAAGAAATATAGCACTCTGATCATCACAAAATATCATGCTGATTTGAAGGTCTTCATTGAGTTCACTAAATAGTCCCTTCAACCAAATAGCTTCTTTACAAGCCTCGATGAATCCATGTACTCACTTTAGTGGTAGACAAAGCGATCGTAGTTTGTAAAGTGGCTTTCCAACTAATTGCACAACCTCCGATTGTAAAGACGTAACTCGTGAGAGATCTTCTTCTATCAAGGTCTCCAAAAAATCAGCATCAACGCACCCTATGACTCCATCTTTAGTTCTTCCAAACTGTAAGCAAACATCGGTGAGTGCCTCGTAAGTATCTTAAAATCCACTGAATTGCTTTCCAATGTTCTTTACCGGATTTGTCATGTATCTTGCTAACTGCACTGACTGCATATGATAAATCTGGACGTGAACAAACCATAGCATACATGAGAGATCCCACTTGCACTAGAGTATGGAAAATGTGACATGTACTCAATCTCATCATCTGATTGTGGAGACAAAACCGATGAAAGTCTGAAATGGGCTGCTAAAGGAGTACTAACAGGCTTAGCACTCTGCATATTGAACCTGCAAAGAACTTTCTCAATGTACCCCTTCTGACTTAGGTACAATTTACTTGATTTTCTATCTCTGAGAATCTCCATACCAAGTATCTTCTTTGCTGGTCATAAATCTTTCATCTCAAATTCTTTACTTAGTTGGGCTTTGACCTTTCTTATCTCTTCTTTATCTTTTGTTGCTATCAACATGTCATCAACATAAAGAAGTAGATACACAAAAGAACCATCATCGCTTTTTCTTAAAGTAAACACAATCACAAAACTACTTCTTTTGAAATCATGAGAAGTCATAAAGGAATCAAACCTCTTGTACCATCATCTTGGTGGATCGTTTTCAAACCGTAAAGGGACTTTTTCAAAGCAAGCAAACATAGTCCTCTTTTTTCTCAAATCAGTAAAACCTTCTCGTTGTTGCATATAAATATCCTCATCAAGTTCTCCACGCAAAAATGCGCTTTTACATCTAATCGCTCAAGCTCCAAATCATGCATGGCCACAATACCAAGCAAAGCTCGAATCGAACTATGCTTAACAACCGGGAAAACACATCTGTGAAGTCCACTCCTGGAATTTGATCAGAACCCTTTGCAAGAAGCCTTGCTTTATATCCGGGTTCTTTAACTCCTAGAGTCCCTTCTTTCTTTTTAAACACCCATTTACAAATGAATGACCTTTTTACCTTTAGGAAGTTTCACAAGGTCCCATGTTCTATTTTTGTGGAGTGATTCCATCTCTTCTTGCATGGCAAACATCCACTTTTCTCGAGCCTTCACAAATTAACCACCTCGAATAATTAGATGGCTCTTGATTCGCATCTATATCTTCACCACATTTAAGGCATAAGCAACTAGATCACCTCGGCATACTTCTTTGGAGGTTTAATTTCTCTTTTAGTTCTGCTTTTGGCGATAGAGTATTGTGGTGAAGAAGCAACTCTATTCTCAATTTTGTATCTTGGCTTGAGGAGTTGACTCTGTATTAATCTGATGCTCTACCTGCTTTTGATTTTCTTTATTGGAAGAGTCTTTAAGAGATAAGTTAGGTAGCATAGCGGTTTCATCAAAAACAACATCTCTACTAATCACAACTTTTCTATTTTCAGACACCATAACTTATACCTTTTACACCAGCTTTTATAACCAAGAAAAACACATTTAATGAATCTCGGTTCCAATTTTCCATTATCAACATGAGCATATACAGACACCCAAAGATCTTTAAATCGAGAATAATTAGCAGGATTACTGCACCATACCTCTTGTGGAGTCTTTTTCTCAATGGCAACGGATGGAGATCGGTTGATCAAAAAATATGCAGTAGACGCTGCTTCTGCCCAAAATGACTTCGGTAAGTTGGCATTTGACAACATACATCAAACTTTCTCCATGATCGTTCTGTTCATTCGTTCTGCAACGCCGTTTTGTTGTGGAGTATGACGAACTGTCAAGTGTCTCATGATTCCTTCTGACTTGCACAAACTATTAAACTCATCAGAATAGAACTCTAAGCCATTGTCTGTGCGGAGGTATTTTATCTGTTTTCCCGTTTGTTTTTCAATCATAATTTTCCAAGACTTAAATGAGGAAAACACATCACTTTTCTGCTTTAGGAAGAACGCCCAAACTTTTCTGGAAAAATCATTAATAAAGGTTAGCATATAATTAGCTCCACCTCTGGAAGGCACTCTAGATGGCCCCCACAGATCAGAATGAATATACTCCAATATTCCCTTCGTGTTATGGATTCCTCTAGTGAATCGAACTCTCTTTTACTTCCCAAAAACACAATGCTCACAGAAATTCAGTTTGCAAATTCCTTGCCCATGAAGAAGTCCTCTTTTGCTCAATTCTGCCATGCTATTCTCACTCATATGCCCTAGGCGCATATGCCAAAGTTTAGTAATATCATCATCTGACAAGGAAGAGGAAGCGACAGGTGCATCACTAGTAACAGTAGAACCCTGCAAAATATATAACTTGGCAATCTTTCTCTGTCCTTTCATCACAACAAGGGACCCTTTGGAAATATTTAAAACCCCACTTTCAGCTGTGTATCTGTACCCTTTTGAATCAAGAGTACTCAACGAAATTAAATTTCTTTTCAATTCTGGAACATGCCGCACGTCACTAAGTGTTCTGACAACTCCATCAAACATCTTAACTTTAATTGTTCCAACACCTGCGATTTTACACAAAGCATTATTTCCCATCAAAACAACACCTTCAGATACTATTTCGTAAGTTGTAAACCAATCCCGATTGGGACTCATGTGGAAGGTGCAGCCTGAATCAAGTATCCACTCCTCGCTCACTTTAGAATCATTGACAGAAGCGACTAGAAGTTCACCATCGCTGTAGTCTTCTACAACATCACCTTCACCAAATTTTCTCGGTTGTTTTCCTTTTGATTCGCACCTCCCTTTTAATCTTATTTTGTAGCTTATAGCACTCAGATTTAATGTGCCCTTTCTTCTTGCGTAAGTTACAAGTTTTACCTCTGTTTGAAGACTTGATCTACCCTTAGATTTACCACGAGGATTCCGTTCTGTGTCCTACCACGATCATCATCGACATTCCGATCTTGTCTCCCACGAACAATGAGACCCTCTCTCTCGAGAGTCGGGTTTAACCACAAGATGCTTCATCTTATCATACGAGGTTAAAGAATCATAAACCTCATCAACCGTGAGAGACTCGCGCGCTATATAAAATCGTGTCTCTAGAGGTTGAATAAGACGGGGCAACGAACAAAGTAGAATCAACCCATGATCTTCCTTATCATACCGAACCTCCATGGCCTCCAAGTTTGAGAGAATTTCTTTAAACATCATTAAGTGTTCGGTATGCACGTACCTTCCTCCAAACGATGAGCATAAAGACGCCGCTTCATATGCAACTTGCTTGTTAGAGTTTTCGACATACATATTTGTTCTAGCCTCTTCCATAATGCAAAGGGCGCTTTTCTCTTCATCACATCCTGCAAAATTTCGTTGGACAAATGCGGATGTAATTGTGTTAATGCCTTTCGTTCCTTACGCTTCTTCTCTTCATCATGCAATGTCGAAGGCATCTTATCCATCCCTAGCGGGGCATCCTCCGTGATCCATCGTGCAAGAACTGCTTGCATCTTAATTTGCCACAACGCAAAATCGGTGTTGCGATCCAACGGTTGAATTTCATACTTCAAAGACGCCATTACCGTGATCGAGATGAATAACCCGGAAGCTCTGATACCAATTTGTGAAAAAAATAAAGAATAAAAAAGATCACACAAATTTTACGTGGAAACCCTATCGGGAAAAAACCACGGGCAGAGGAGAAGAAAATTCACTATGTCGAAAATTTGAATCAATACAAGAGGAATAGACTATGTCTATTTATAGGCTTGTAAAGCCATATTCTAGTAGGATTGAAATACCCTATCCTAATCAATATAAAATAGATGAAGTTTAATACGGTTTAAAAAATCTTATTCTAAAATAAAATAAAATAAGTCTAGTTCTATATAGATTTTACTTTTATTTTATTTTCCATCGTATTTTATTTAAATATGAATTTGGGTCACTTAATTCTAACAGTAAGCACCACAACAAGAACAACTTTGTTAGATTGATAAATAAGAGAATTAAAAATTATAAATAACCAAAACATATTCATAAATTTGGATTTTACAAACTGAACAAAACTCAAAAATAAAAAAATGTCAACCAAAATAAAATCTTAAAGAAATCTACACATTAAACTACATCTAGTGATATCAAAATCAACCTTACCCATATGAAGTGAAAAAAATTGAATGAACGACACCCTCCCCTAGTGCAATTATAAACCCTAAATTTTCATTTAATACTACAAGAAAATAGGAAATTTTAGGGTCTTCTAACAACTACAATTTACAAGTTCATTATAGTTCAAAAAATGTTGCCACTTTAATTTGGTTGAGACCCATGCTTCTTAGAAATATAATTTCACATTTAATTATGTCATACATAATAGTTTGATTACAAAATCATGAATTTATATATTTTATTATTTTAATACTATCACTTCAATTAAAACTACATTTGATTTTTACAACAACTTTTTTATAAATTTATTACAAATAACATATCGACAAAATCTAATTGTCACTTAAATAGATTACATCATTCTGATGAGAGATCCCACTCTACAACTAACATTTTAACAGAATAGAATGATTAATTCCCAAGATTAATTCCACCAATTATTACCAAAGGTTAATTTCATATCTCGAACTACAAACAACAAAAAAATTGAAGCTTACCGTTGTCCAACAGTAATGGAATTCTATCTGGATATTTTACCCTAACTCTTGTAGCCTTTGTGAGACTTTTCTCTGTAAAACGCCAATCAAACCACAAATTAATAGAACCCAGTCAAACCATTATACGCAAATGCAAATTAATAGAACCCAATCAAACCACACAAAAAATTGAAGCTTACCGTCGTCCAACAGTAATGGAATTCTATCTGGTTTTTTACCCTAACTCTTGCAGCCTCTGCGAGACTTTTCTCTGTAAAAAGACAAAAACAAATTAACAAAGGAAACCAAAAAATAGCTAAATCAATAACAAAAACTAATACTAATACACAAATATCAGTAAATACTTAACTTCAACTATTTTCTTCAACCTGAAACCCAACTTCTGAAACCCTTGCCTTTCTTAATTCGATTTTCTATAGATGGGATTACGAGGTATTGACTGGAAGGCCGGTAGGAAGGGTGAATCTTGGGGATTTCAAATTGGGGAAAAATCGTTAGGGATTTGGGATGTCGAATTCAAGAATGGGTGATAATACTTTAGGGATTTAGAATGAGGAAAAAGGGGGAAATAGAACTGGGGAAAAACGGGAAAATGTTAAGTGTATCAGGTGTAGGTAAAAAATAAGACAACTAAACGACGAAGTTTTGAACAAAATAATTTAACATTAGCGGCGTTTATAACCTAGAGCCGCTAAAAACGCACCTATTGCGGCGTTTTACCTCAAAACGCCACTAATAATCCAACAAAATGTCGTCGTTTTGTTTTAAACGAAATCACCTTTAGCGACGTTTTTAACCTAGCGTTGCTAAAAACGCACCTATTGCAGCGTTTAACCTCAAAACGCCACTAATAATCCAACAAAACATCGCCGTTTTTGTTTTAACCGAAATCATCTTTAGCGGCATTTATACCCTAGCGTCGCTAAAAACACACCTATTGCGGCATTTTTTCCTAAAACGCCACTAATAATCCAACAAAACGTTGCCGTTTTGTTTTAAACGAAATCACCTTTAGCGGCGTTTATACCTTAGCGCCGCTAAAAATGCACCTATTGCGGCGTTTCACACAAAATGCCACTAACAAATCCAATAAAACGGCGCCGTTTTGTTTAAAACATAATGATATTTTGCGGCGTTTTTTACAAAAACGCCACCTTTTGTGGCGTTTTCTAGATAAACGCCGCTAATGCCTTTTGAAATTAATACTATTTAATATATAAATTAAAAACAATATAAATTAAAAAAAATCACTTATATACCCAAAAAACTTTAAAATTATTTTAAATAATAGTATTTTAATTTTTTTATTTAAATAAATAATTTTTTAAAATTTAACTAATATTTAAAAGAATTAGATAAAATTTGAAATCTTGAAATTTTTTTAGAATTTTAATTCTTTAAAATTTGAAATTATTTAATATATAGATTAAAAAACAATCAGTCATATACCCAAAAAAACTTCAAAATTATTTTAAATAATAGTATTTCAAATTTTTAACATATATTTTTCACACTAATTATCCTAAACCCTAAACTCCTAACCCTTAACCCTTAACCCCTAACCCATGTCCCTTTAACCTTAAAACCTATAACCCTTAAATCCTAAACCTTAAACCCCATAACACATAAACCCCTAACTCTTAACCCCTAAACCCTAAGCCATAAAACATAAACCCTAAACTTCTACCCCTTAATCTCTAACCCTTACCCCCTATCATCTAAACTTTAAACAATTAAAGTTTAGCATATATTTTTATAATTTTGAAATAATTAAATCAAAAATTGTCCACTATTCAAAGGGATGAAGTGCAATTTTACCTTTAAAATTTTTAAAAATTTCAAAAAACCGAAATGGAAAATTTTCCATTTTTAGAGGAGTAGAAACCCTTTTAGCCCCCTACTTATGCCCCTAAATATATATTAATTATAGGGTTTAGGATTTAATTATTGAATATGATTCATTTGAGATTAACATACTATATACCCATGGCCATTAAACCTTAAACCATAAAACCCTAAACCATAGATATTAAACCTTAAATATTAAACCCTAAACTCAAAAATAAATTTAATCAATATTAAGTATTGCTTCCATAATTTATTATGAACATAAGCTTTTACATTAATATCTATGTATATACACATCAACATCCATATGATGTTTTTTGGGGTTTAGGGTTTTAGGGGTTATAGTTTTGGGTTTAGGGTTTTTAGAGTTTAGGGGTTTAGTGTTTTAAGGGTTATAGATTAGTGTTTATGATTTTTTTGGGGTTTAGGATTTTAGGGGTTATATGACTTTTAGTGGTGTTTTGACCACAAACGCCACTATTGCTCTGTTTTTTAAAATGCCGCTATTGCTCCGTTTTTGCTATTGCTTTATGTTTTACAATTTTTGCTGTATTTTTTGATAAAACACCGCTAAAAACGCCACTAAAGTCTTATTTTCATGTAGTGTGTATTTATTTTTGTAATTTCACCAACTCATTGAATTAGCGTCAACTCTGCAAAAACCATTATAGTATCATCATATGTATAAAAAACAAGATATTGTTTTTATTACTTAAAGCATCTTGCTTTGAGTGAAGCTTGGAAGAATAACTTTATGCTTTGATTGCCAATGAAAGACTTTATGCTTCACTTGTGAAAGAACCATTTTTTTTTCTTTTGGGGAAAGAAAGATATTGTTAAAATTTTTATTACTAATTAAGAAAAATAATCTAATGTTATTAGCTTTGAATTAAAATCTTTATAGTTACCATTCAAATATTGTGGTTTTAAAAACTAAAATGTAACATTTTAATTAATTAGTAATGCATAATCATATTTAGGAATTAAAAAATAATAATAGTATGGATAGAGCCCATTTATCTTGTTCATCCAAATAAATGTAAAATTCACCATAAATCTTATGTAAATAAAAAAAGTTATTTGATACATCCACATGCCTGTATATTGATTATTTTATTTATATTTAACCATATATATATATATATATTACAAAGAATTAAAAGTAACAAATACGTACCTTTATAAAAAATTAAGAAATACATTAACTTTATATATATTACAAATAAATAAACATGATAAATACATTAAGATGGAAAATTTGTCCTCCCTACAATTTGTATTATTTTTATTATATTGACGTTCATATAAAAATAAAAATAAAAATAAAAATAAAAATAAAAATAAAATGTTATAAAATTTAAATATAAATTTATAATGAATTAAAATAGATCCATTTGAATTTTTGTTGTGCTATATATCGTTATTACTTTGTTTTAAATTAAATTAAATTTTAATTTCTTGTACATTATATTATACATAGGTTTAAAATTCAATTAATCCTCAAGCTTGTCATAAAAAAATAAATTTTGAAAGGAAAGAATATTTGAAGTCAATCTTCTGAAGCATGGTTTTGGCTGTATGGGGATTCCAAAATTAAATTAAAAGCAATCGTTCGTCCTTTTCATTAAAGGAAAAATAGATCATATGTAACTAAAAATATTTCATCAATCAAGAATTTCAACTTACAATTAATCTTTTCACCCTCTCAATTATTGTTATTATTTCTTTGTTTTGGTTCTCTAAAATGGAGTTCCAACATTTTGCCCACCCCCATAAGCTCAGCTTTAGGGAGGCGTATTTGAAGGATGAATGCATCGGGTGCCTGGATGTCATTAACGGTCCAGCTTATATTTGTGAAGTCGACGACTTTGTGATGCACAAAGTATGTGCTGAACTGCCGCCTCAAATACAAAAAGTTGCTTTTCATCCCCATCCACTCAATTTCAAATTGGTGGACATAATTGTGTGTGATGCATGTAGAAGATTTTCGGCATGTTACATCATTTACAAGTGCATATACTGTGAGCTCAACCTCGATTTCAAATGCGCTATGGCTATTATAAATGATGAGAATGACATAGCCAAACGTGATAATGGGGATCTCCAAAGGACAACAACTACCCATTTCAGCCACCCACATCAATTGACCCGTTGCAAGGTTTCGCCAATGAGCAGGTTTGGAGAACAGATGTTTGAAACGTTTTGGCAGTCAAGTAAGTTGAAGTGCGTGGCATGCAAACAGGAGCTCCAAGGTACACTATCTTTTATCTGTCTTCCTTGTAAATTTTTGATACATGAATCATGTATGAATGACATGCCGATGCAAGTTCTAAGCAGTCTGTTTCACCCTCACCACATTCTTCACCCTCGACCTTTCTTTAATGCACGAGAACAAGTTCGATGTTATGCTTGTAGGAAGAAAGTCAATGGTTTCAGCTTTTATTGCAATAAATGCGATGTTGACCTTCTTCATGTGCCAAGTATCGAACTCGTGCTACAAAGCATAGTTGTCATCCTCACAATCTTCTACAATTGGGGAAGAGCATTATCAAAGGGATATATTGTCATGTATGTCGTCGTAAAAATTGCAATGACTCCATTTTCAGCTGCAGAAAGTGTGATTTCAATGTACATCCTAAATGTATGCTACTACCGTCTAGTTTTGAGCATAAACGGCACTTGCATCCACTTACGCTTGTAAGTCCCTTTGCTGAAGATGATTCGAGAGATTATTATTGCGATATGTGTGAGATAGAAAGGAATCCAGAAATTCATGTTTATTATTGTGCAGAATGCAATTATATTGCGCATATTGATTGTCTCCTTTCCGAGGTAAGACAACTGTACTAACTAAAATAGTAGTCTTTTAACTCACAATAGAAATATGCATAGTGAAAAAAGGGACAAATAATTAGCAAATTTCAAAAACCACAGCGAACAAATGCTATTAACTATCTTAAATTTATTACAATGGTTTTGTTCTATTTGGTACAAGTATGAAACTAAACATTTGGACTTAGGTACTTGAACCTCCGGAAGAGATGCTTTTAGATCCTCAAAGAATGGAAGAGAATTTTCACCATGGAAGTTTGGGATCGGAGATGGTTAGTATCTATGTAATAATTTATTATTTTAGTTCTCAAAGATTATTAATATACTAATCATATCACAATTTGACAATACGTAGAATTGAAATAATATATTTAAAATTCCAAAATGAAAGCCGAGAAACAATAAATTATCCTTATCTCTAACAATTTCTTTTTTTTTTCAGATACTAAATGTTTCTTTTCATCCTCACCCATTGATACGAAATGATGATTATGAAGAAGAAACAATATTTGTTTGTGATAGATGTGAAGAACTATGTATTGGTTCACGTTATAGCTGTAAACTTTGTTTATTCAACCTTGACAACAAATGTGCTACTTCAAAAGATGAAACCCAAAAAGTGAGAAAAGTCAAAACCATAGTCAACCATTTTAGTCACCCCCATGAAATTACACTATGCAAGATCGGCATTTTACAAACAGAGCCAGACTTTAATTTGACTTGCATGGCATGTAGACAACGCCTTTGCGGTATAATATATGCTTGCACTTATTGTTCAAGATTCTTTCTACACGAATTTTGTCTCAAGCACATACCGAAGGAAGTTCAAAGCTCGTTCCATCCACAACATCCTCTTCCCATATTTCCATTCCCATCTGAGTCGAGACCTCCATGCAAAGCCTGCAATGAAGACGTTGAGGGCATACTGTTCTTTTGTGTAGCATGCAGTTTCCCAATGCACTATTCATGCGCTAAGTATCAATTTCGTGAGATAAAACATAATTGCCATGCCGATCACCATCTTCTACATTTGGGGAAAGGTTTTTTCGGTGATGAATCTCCCCAATGTGATGCATGTGGTGAAGCTTGTAAGGACACGTTGTTCAGCTGCCTCAAGTGTATGTTTTATATACATCTTGAATGCATTTCCCTAGCATCCGTCGTCAAGTACAAACCTCATTTGCATCCACTTGTACTCACAACTTTGGTGATTGAAGATGATTATGAAGAATACTATTGTGATACATGTGAAACAAAAAGAAACCCAGAGCATGACATTTAATATTGCAAAAAATGCAACTATGTTTCACATATTGACTGTGTGCTATAGGAGGTAAATGCTAATTTTTACATCTGTTTCATAATTAAAAGAAATAAAGTTTTTTCTTAGCATGTTATAAAGCTTAAAAGTAAAATTTGATATATGCTTATTATTTAGGTTGAACCTCGAGAAGAGATACTTCAGTGTCTAATTCCACATCCAAGGAAAAGTGATGGGTGACATCAATGGAAAATAATTCCTTGAACAATTGCAAGTAAGCTTATTATATTTAAACTTTGTAATTTGGCATGTGGTTTTTATCTGATGCTCATTTAAGTTGTATATTTCAGAAATTTCAAAAATATATCTCATTATATCCCAAAGAATAAATTACATTATTTTTTACAATAATTACAAAGTTTAATATTTGTTTATTAAAAGTTTCACAATTTTAATTTTTTATAATGTATATTGTTATGTTAATTGATATTTTTCATATGGAAATATTATATCATCCCCTAAACATATCCAAATAATGTATCAAATATAATTTTAAATTATACAAAATACCAAATTCATCCACTTGTTATTAGTATACAAAATTATTTGATATACAATAAACCTTTGCCAATTGTAAATCATTAATTCACATTTATATTATTGAATAAAGTTGTTAAATAAAAGAAGACGAAGTTGCAATATGTAAATGCCATTAATTTAGTTAGTATATATAGATTAATGAATGTATATTCTTCTGCATGTTTTCAACTAAAATTCTCTTTAATTCGGAAACCTTTTTCTTCAGAAGGCTGACCAAGGAAACAAGTTATGGGAAATGTCTTTTAATATTCATTCAAATACAGTGTCAATTCATTTCTTTGTGAATCACAATACAAACGAAAAAGGGTTTTCTCTAGAAATATGAAATTTTGAGATACTATGCCATCTACGTGTGTAGATTCGGGTGAATTCAAATTTGCCCAATGTTTTTTTTTCTTTTCTTTTTTTGTTAAAATAGAAATTTTATATTTTGATTTTTTTTCAAAATTAATGAATTAATTAACGCCATTTCAATACAAAAGATTTAGTTTTCATCTCAATATAATTATAAATTTATTTACATTTAACTAAACTTTACCGGATTAATTTCAAAATTATACATAAACTTTGAACAAATGTGCATTGTTATACATAAACTTTGATTTCGTGCAGTTTATACCTGAGATTTTCATTTGATTTGATTTTCACAAATCACTTACAAAATCATCATTATAGAATCATTTTATGTTTACACATTACATACACATTGTTATATTTATTGTTAAGTATGACTCCTATTTTCAGTCAAATTTGAAAAATAATCTTTCAGTTAAACTCTGTTTACTTGTTTCAATCAAACACTGATTAGTTTAGATTATTTTATTATTATTTGATCTATAAATTTAGCCTATAAATAGGCTCTTTTACAACCTTAGAAAAAATACCCATTAGAGATTAGAACTCATAATAGATTTAGAGAATTTTGTGTTTACGTTTTGTGGGTTCTTTGTTTTTGGGTTTTTCGGGGTTTAGTTTTTATCTCCATCTTTTGTACTCTTTGTTCTTTTGCCATTATAGTAAAATTATCTTTGCCCGTGGTTTTTTATCCTCTTTGGAGGGGTTTTTCCACGTTAAATTTGTGTGTTCAATTTCTCAATTTATTCCGCTATTTTTTCTTACTTGTTGTTTAATCGGGTGGATCCTAACAAGTGGTATCAGAGCTAGTTCAATTTTCATAAATCAGCCCGTTCAGAGATGGCAGCAACAAGATTTGAAATTGAGAAGTTCGATGGTGAAACAAATTTCAATTTGTGGCAAGTTCGGATGATGGCAATTATAGTTCAATCTGGTTTGAAAAAGTTTGTTACTGGAAAAAAGCCTGAGATTCTAAATAAAACAGAATGGGAAGAGCTTGATGAAAAGGCTTTGTCTGCAATCCAGTTGTGCCTCGCTAATACGGTATTGCAGGAGGTATTGATGGAGAAGACCTCATCCGCCTTGTGGAAAAGGTTAGAAACTCTTTATGCGACTAAGTCTCTGGCTAATTGTTTAGTGTTGAAACAACGTCTATTTACGTTTCGCATGAACGAAGGTGAGCTTCTTAGAGATCACATCAGTCAATTTATTACTCTTTTAAATGATTTAAAGAATGTTGAGGTTCATATTGACGATGAAGATCAGGCTATGCTATTATTGTGCTCTTTACCCCCTTCATACAAGTCTTTCAGGGAGACCCTGATTTATGGCTGAGACAAACTCTCGTTCGAAGATGTGAAGGGTCATTTGTTGAGTAGAGACAAACTCGACAATAAGCTTCATTTGGATAGCAAGACAGATAGGCAAGCTTCCGTTTTGGTAGCATCAAAAAAAAGAGATAAAAGGTGTCGCTATTGTAAAAAGCTAGGTCACGTCAAAGCAGATTGTTATAAACTGCGAAATAAAAAAGCTGCTGAGAATAACGAGAAAGATGTAGCTGGTGCTAATTTGGCCGATGAAAATGGTGATGATTTCTTGTTAGTGTCAACAAGCGATAACACCAAGCTCACATCCGAATGGATCCTAGATTCAGGATGTTCTTTCCACATGTGTCCCAATAGAGAATGGTTCTCCACATACAGTTCAATTGAAGGTGGAGTTGTGCGCATGGGAAACGATTCATCTAGTAAGGTAATTGGTATTGGTACTGTTAAAATTAAGATGCACGATGGGACGATTAGGACACTCTCAGATGTCAGGTATGTACCTGATTTACGAAAGAATCTCATCTTCTTAAGTATTTTAGACTTGAAAGGATGCAAAATCAACATCGAGTCGAACGGCATTAAAGTATCTCATGGAGCTCTCGTTTTGTTAAAAGGTAAAAGAACCGACAGTCTTTATATTCTGGAAGGTTATACAGTGACCGGGGAAATCAGACGTCCCTCGTCCGTTACGGAGTTGAAGTCAACTTGTTTAGAGTGGAGACAACTTGGTCATAAGAGGGAAAAATGTATGGCTGTTTCGTTGAAGAGAGGTTCTCTTTTGGATGCAGGTTTTGAAAAGTTAGGGCACTGTGTTCGTGAAAATCAGACCCGGGTTAGTTTTGATTTGGCAGTGTACAAGTCGAAGGCTAGAAGTCTTCCAGTTTCTAAGCACAAATTCGACTCGATTAATTCCCTGCATAGTTCAAGATAGGCTCGTGGCGGGCTTTGGCAAAGATGACGTTGTGGAAATATGAGTCAAGGTGGAGATTTGTTAAATATGACTCCTATTTTCAGTCAAATTTGAAAAATAATCTTTCAGTTAAACTCTGTTTACTTGTTTCAATCAAACATTGATTAGTTTAGATTATTTTATTATTATTTGATCTATAAATTTAGCCTATAAATAGGCTCTTTTACAACCTTAGAAAAAATACCCATTAGAGATTAGAACTCATAACACATTTAGAGAATTTTGTGTTTACGTTTTGTGGGTTCTTTGTTTTCAGGTTTTTCGGGGTTTAGTTTTTATCTCTATCTTTTGTACTCTTTGTTCTTTTGTCATTATAGTAAAATTATCTTTGCCCGTGATTTTTTATCCTCTTTGGAGGGGTTTTTCCACATTAAATTTGTGTATTCAATTTCTCAATTTATTCCGCTATTTTTTCTTACTTGTTATTTAATCGGGTGGATCCTAACATTTATCTAATACATAAGTAAATTAATGTATTTTTTTTTAAATGTGTACAGTTAAATGAAAGTTAAAGTGCCATTTATAAATATGAATCACAATCAAAATTTCATATGTATAATTGCACTAAATCAAAATTCATATATCAAATTACATATTAAATTAAATTTTATACGTAATTTTAAAACTTATCATATATACATTATAAATTAAAATATTTTGAGTTGAATCCTAACATGTTATACCTGAGTATAAAAAATGTTTATCTAAATGTGAATTAAATGCCTACTGTGTTACTTAAAACATATTGAAAGTTTTAAATGCTTATTTTATATTAATATACACTTTATAATTAAATTTGAATGATTTTGTGTTAATATTGCAGCAATGCAGTGTCAAAGAATTCTTAAAAATAATAAGGCTGTTGTTAATTATAATGAATTGAACGGAATTTAAACGATTTTAGGTGTCTCGAAACCATTTTTTGAAAAAATGATTGACTTTTATTTTGAAAATAAAAATGAAAAATGGGAGTCACCACCAATAATTTTTTATGAGGTGTGATTGGATCACCTCGCAATTTGATCATTTTAATAAGAAGTTCGATTTATTAAAATAATGATTTTGATCTACGAAATTTAGAAAAACGGGTTCGGGAGTCGGTTACGTACGAGGAAAGATTAGCACCCTTGTAACGCCCAGAATTGACACCTAGTTGATTAATTAATGTCTTAGTGTCGAGAATTGAGAATTTGTAAAGATTTTAAAAATACGATCCTTTGTTAAAATATTTAAAATTATTTTTTGAGAAAAGAGCGTATTCCACGTTAATCGAGAAAAAGAATTATGTCCCGTAAATTAGGACACAATATCTTAAATCCCCGAAACAAGAATAAACACCAAAAATTATTTATTTTGGAAGATGTTTGATTATCTCAGTTTTTAGAAAGAAATCATATTCCGTAAGTTAGAACACAACCTTTCCGTAATTTCCGAGATTATTTAAAAAAATTATACTTTAAAAACAGTCGTTTATTCAAATTTATCAAAAAAATCGAAACCTCGTAAATTAGAGAACGAATTTTCGAATTTCAAAATATGGAATATTGTTTATAAAAACAAAATCACATATGTCGGGAAAAAACTAATGTAACACAAATTTGTGGTAAAGTGTAAAAATATATCATGGTGCTAGTATGCATAACCAAATAAATGCAATAATGATAATAAAAGGATCAGAATAATAAAATAAACGAAACTAATATACTGATTACAAATAAGAAAAAGAATAATAAGTAAACTAAAAATAATAGTAAACAAATACAAAAATAAATGGTATGTAAACGGTTAAAAAAATATTAATAATAATAATAAAGGAAAAAAGAAAGGAAAAAAAAAAGAAAAGAGAAGAAAAAAAAGAGTTTGAAATTGTAAAAGGATATAAATAAATAACTAATAATAATATTTGTAACAAGTACATAATCTCAGTTTGAAATTATAAAAGGATATAAGTGAATAAATAATCAAATGATAAGATAAATATATTTAAAGAAAATATTGGTTAAGTAAACACAAAAAGAAATATAATAATAGTGATAATGTAAAATTAATTAATTTAACAATAAGATAATAATAACAAATAAGGAAATGCAAAAAAAAGGAAAATAATAATGAGAATAATAATATTAAATTAATTAATCTAAAAATATAATAATAACAAAAGAGGGACTAAATTGAAATTTCAAATAGAGTTTTGGGTAAAATAAAAAAATTTTAAAAAAAGGTAAATAACCAAATTGAATGTGCGAATAACAAGGAGAGACCAAAATGGAAAATAATCCTCACCCCCCAAAATGCACAGCTTCAAGATGGACTAAATTGCAAACGAAATAAATTAAAGGGAAAAAATTAAAATGAAAGAAACTTGATTGTAAAACAATAAAAAAGTAGAATGGCTAAAAGCGCAATTAGCCCTTTTGATTAAAAACACGCGAATCTTGAGGGAGAATGGGTCGAGTCACGGGTCAGAGGCTAAAACGGCGTCGTTTTGGCCTATGAACTCAACTTTCAAAACGACGTTGTTTAATGGTTGCTATTTAAGATAAAATTTCAGGGTTTTTTTTTTCATTTTTAACACTCTCCTAAAAAAAAAACAAAGAAAACCTCTCAACCCTCTCTCTTTTTCTAGGATCCGGCCAAAGGTTTAACCACCAACCACCGCGCCGACCGCTGGTTGCTGGGGACGGCACGGCGGCGAAAGGCCAAAAGTCGCCCTTTTTTCGGCGAAATCAAAAGAGGTAAGTTTCTTTTTTTCTTTTTTACTCTTTTTGATATATATATATATATGTAGTTTTTTTAAAAAAGAAATAAAGAAATATGTATGTGTATATAAACAGTTTCTTAAAAAATGAAAAACAAGGAAAAGAGAAAGACCTTAGCACGCTTCTAACTTTGTTTATTATTCTTCAAATACTTGTTTTTCTTTTGGTGTGTTTGAATCTGTGTTTTTTTGTTGTTGTATTTTTGTCCCCAAAATCGAATTAAAATACATTGGGTTCATTTGGCTTTATAGCCATTTACAACTTGCTTTAACTAAAATGATTATTCTACTTTTTTTTGCAGGTAAATGGGCGGTGCTGACTGTGCTGCAGTGGCCGCGTCAGAATGGTAGAGGGCGGTGGCCAGTGGCGGTTGATCAGAAGACCCTAGGTGCGGCGCACCTAGGGTTTAGTTATTATTATTTGTTTTTTTTTATTTTGGGCTGCATTGTTGGGCTTGGTTTAGGATTTTGTAATTGGGTTTAAAGTTTAGGTTTGGGTTTAGTTTGGCTGATGGTTTAGTTGGGGTTTAGTTTGGGTTAATGGTTTAGTTGTGCTTCGAGTTTTGAAATTGGGTTTAAATTTTGGGTTTGTTTAGCCCGGGCCAAAATTGGGCCTTGCATGGTGTAATGGTATACAAGATTGTCAAAAGAATTTTTTTTTAAAATTAAGCTTCTCTCATTTTTTTTCATTAAATTAAATCGGACAATTTTAATTGGTGAAATCCTTTGATCAATATTTGATCGTTAAAAACTAACAACAATGTTGACATGACCGTTAAATGCCACTAAATCAGCCAATGGATGCTGATTTAGCATTGTTGCATCCGAAAAAAATCAATTCTTTTCATAAAATTTAAAAAATATTTTAAAAATTTTAAGTTTAAAATGAATTTAAATAAATGGTTGTCCAAATGTATTTGAACCTGGCCACTCATTTGTTCATTTTCTTTCTAAAATTATAAAGAAAATTATTAAATTATAAAATATCATTAAATTTTATAAAAGTAATTTAATGATATAATCTCATGGAATACTTGTTATAAAGAGAAGGTATCATTTTTTTTGATGAAAATTTAACTGATATTTTAAATTTTCATAAATGAAAAAAATTAAATATTGTTTCCAATTTAATTTTCATAAATAAATTAGACCTTCTTTGATATTTTATAATATTTTATAATTTTAATGATTATATATATTTATAATTTTAAAATGAACTTAAATAAACTCATGTGTAGACTAAAAGGAACATGGACAACTATTTGTCTAGTGTTGAGGTTTTTTTTTTGTCTTTGTCTCCCCTCTCGGGAGTAATTCTGACTTTTAAGGAAGACAATGATGAACTTTCACAAATTAGATCGACGGTTGGCATATTGTCAACTGACCGGGAACAATGAAAATTCTATGTTGGAACGTCCGAGGACTGGGGAATTCTCGGGCGTCTAAAAGGCTTCAGTATATGTTGAAGCTTTATAATCCCCAGATGCTCTTCTTAATGGAGACAAAATTGGACGGCTGTAGAATGGAGCATTTACGAAAATGATGTGGCTTTCAAAATGGAATGGATATTTCAGCGAATGGGTCATGTGGTGGATTAAGCTTGGCCTGGAATGGTAATGATTTAGTTCAAGTTTATAGTTATTCGAACAATCACATTGATGTGGCGATTAATGAAGAAAATATTTCGTATAAGTGGCGATTTATTGGGTTCTATGGTAACCTAAATCAATCAAACAAACAGGAGTCATGGAATCTGCTTCGCAGGTTAAAGTCTAGTAGCTCTTTACCATGGTGCGTTTGTGGAGATTTTAATGAAATTATGTATGCACATGAGAAAAGAGGAGGAAGAACAAAAGATGAGAGACAAATGGAAGAATTTCGGAAAGCTCTAGAAGATCGTGGTTTGGCTGACATGGGTTTCAAAGGGAAAAAGTTTACTTGAGAGGGGAAATTTTGTAGACACAAATATCAGAGAACGACTTGATAGGGGAGTTACGAATCAGGAGTGGTTAAACCTATTCCCAGAGTACGAAGTCCAACACTTAACACATTCTTTCTCAAATCATTGTCCAGTCTTTATCCAGACGATGTCAAATGTAAAAAGCGCTGGAGGGAATTTTTTTAAATTTGAATCTTGGTGGGTCACTGAGCCATCGTGTGAAGAAATCATCAAGGAGACTTGGCAGAAACAATCGGGTAACGTCTTGGAAAAATTTGAATATACCAAGTTGAGTTTACAAAAATGGGCAAAGGAAATCAAAGGGAACCGTGAAAGGAAAGCAAAGATTCTAAGAGAAAGATTGGCCGAACTTGATAAAATGAATAGAGATGATGATATCCTTGCCGAGATCATTTATATGAAGATGGAGCTAAATTGGGAGATGGAAAAGGAGGAGATATACTGGGAGCAGAGGGCGAGATCGAATTGGCTGAGCCAAGGGGACAGAAATACGGCTTTCTTCCATAGTCAAGCGTCCCAAAGACGTAGAATAAATCGTATTCGAGGGATGGAGGATAAAGAAGGTCTTCTCAAAACGGAAGAAAAAGATATGGAAATCATAATAAGGAACTACTTTATGAAGCTATTCGAATCTAAAGGAGTTGGTAATACAAATCACCTACTCTCAGGTGTTGGCTACAATATCTCCGATAGTATGAATCAAATGCTGGCTGCAGATTATAAAGAGGAGGAAATATTTGAAGCAATAAAGAGTATAGGCCTGACAAAAGCTTCTAGACCTGATGGATTTCCGGCAATATTCTTTCAAAAATATTGGCATATTATAGAGAGGGAGGTAAGTGATTTTTGTTTGGAAGTTCTTAATCAAGGAAAATCCCTTGATCTTTTAAATCATACGAATATTGTGCTAATCCCAAAGAGACCCCACCCAAAAAGTCCATCAGAATTTAGGCCAATTAGCCTTTGCTCGGTCTTTTATAAAATAATTTCAAAATCTGTAGCAAACAGGCTACAGAAAGTACTTGAGTTTTGTATCAATCTGGCCCAAAGTGCATTTGTACCGGGTAGATTAATTACTAATAATGTTCTTTTTGCATATGAAATTCTACAATCTATGAAGAATAAAAGGATGGGGAAAAAGGTCTGATAGCTCTTAAGATTGATATGAGCAAAGCCTATGATCGGGTAGAATGGTTTTTCTTGGAACAAATGATGGCTAAAATGGGATTTGATGAGTCTTGGATTCAGCTTATTATGAGATGCATCAGTACGGTTTCATATTCAGTCGTGTTGAATGGAAAGCCAAGGGAAGTATTTTGTTCGGAGAGAGGCCTACGGCAAGGGGACCCTTTGAGTCCTTTTCTGTTTCTTATATGCAGTGAGGGACTGTCTGCATTATTAAAACTTGCAAGTAAGGAAGGAATGCTGAAACGAATAAAGGCGAGTAGACGAGACCCTCAGATTACTCACCTTCTTTTTGCGGATGATTGCGTTCTATTTGGGGAAGCAAATGAAAAACTTACAGAAAATTTTGGAAAGATCTTAAAAGAATACGAAGCTTGTTCAGGACAATGCATTAATTATGGAAAGTCTACAGTTTTCTTTAGCTCAAATACAACTGAAATAATTTGTTCAGCTATTGCTAATAGATTGGGGGTGAATCGAATGAATAACACAGAGAAATATCTGGGCTTGCCAAATATGGCGGGAAAGAGGAAAAAGTTTGCGTTCCAACACCTTAAAGATTGAATTAAAGTAAAAATTGACTGCTGGGGCTCTCGATTACTATCACAGGGGAAAAAAGAAGTTTTCATTAAATCTGTGCTACAAGCAATTCCAGCTTATACAATGAGATGCTTTTTACTACCGAAGTCAGTATGCACTGTTATGGAACAAATTATAGCCAAGTATTAGTGGCAAAAAGGGTTCGGGAATAGGGGAATACATTAGTGCTCATGGAATAACTTATGTGAATTAAAGGAATTCAGTGGTCTCAGCTATCGTAATTTTGCAAAGTTTAATTTAGCCCTCCTCGCTAAGCAAGGTTGGCGATTAATTGAAAACCCCAATTCTCTTTTAGCACAAACGCTGAAGGCCAAATATTACCCGAATGCTGACTTTCTAAACTCTGAGCTAAGGAACTTACCGTCATATACTTGGAAAAGTATATGGGCTACAAAATGCCTTTTGTAGATAGGATTTTGTTGAAGGGTGGGAAATGGTCGGAATATTAGAATTGAAGAGGATATCTGGGCTCCGAAGGATGGAAATCAATATATTCAAAAAATAGTGAGAAATCAGAATTTATTAAAGGTAGCAGATCTAATTGATAGCAATACTAGAACAAGGAAAACATAGTTGATTAAAGATACCTTCTCCGTAGAGGACGCTCAGAGAATACTCCAAATCCCGCTAGCTCTCCTCCCATAGGATGACTTTTTGGTTTGGAGAGGCGAACCAACAGGAGAATATACAGTCCGAAGTGGGTAAAGATTATTATTACATGGCAATTCCATCAACTCAAATGGAAACAGGGAATGCTACAAAAAAATGTAGAATAGTGACCTCCCTTAAAAAATAAAAATTACAGCCTAGAGAGTCACTCTAAACTACCTTCCTACACTATCAAATCTACGCATTAAAAGACTAGCTAGTGACGCCGTTTGTCTGAGATGTCAACAGGGTATAGAGAACAGAGACCACGTCTTTCGAGAATGCGCTGCTTCAAAGGAAACATGAAATAGCTTACAATATGAATGGCCTGAAAGAGTAGCAAATATGGAATTTATGGAATGGTTTACCTAGTTCGTGCAAAACAACAGTACTGATATCTGTCGATCCTTTCTTTGCACCATCTGGGCTATCTGGTCAGCTAAAAACAAATAGATTCATGAAGGCAAGAAAATTTTAGGAGCAGAGACGGCAAGATTCAGCGTACAGTACTTACAAGAACTAAATAGCATTAAACGGGGAAAACTTACCTTTAGCCCGATAAGTGTAGAATGGAGGCCCCTGATTCAAGGTTTTTGCAAAATCAACTTCGATGCAGTAGTGGACCTTAAAACGCAAAGATCATGTTCGGGACTCATAGTTAGAGACTGGAAAGGGGAAATCCTAGACACAAAAACCATAAATCATGAGAATATACCTACGGGGTTTGCAGCTGAGGCCGTTGCATGTTTACATGCGGTTATCTTAGGAAAGGATCTGAGATTAAAGTTTGTGAATATTGAAGGGGATTCTTTGACAATGATAAAAAAGCTCAAACTAAGAGAATAGACAAGTCGGTAATTAGCGCATACATTCAAGACATTCAAGAAATGTGCAAGATGTTCTATGAAAGTAAGTTCCTTTATGTACGAAGAAAAGCAAACGAAAAAGCTCATGATCTGGAATCAAAAGGTTTAAAAATGGCAGGAAAGACTTACCTTACTCACGAACCAGTTGATGAGGGAGTCACAGAGGTAGAAATTGATCGGGGATGGGGGTGAAGATTCCAACAGGTTTATGATTTGAAGAAGAAAACTTAATGGTTACTAGTCTTTTGTTCTTCTCCAGGAGCTGTAAATGAAAGTGAAGATATTCAGGGAGACTTTTAGGAAATAACAACTCATTAATGTTGGGTTGCCTTTTCATGTTTTTTATTATTTTTGTTTTGCAAAGTCTGGCAGGCTTTTCATAGCCAAACGGGCTGATTTTGTTTTAGGATTCTGTTTATTTTTTAATTTTATTAATACAACCCAGTTTTCTTTCAAAAAAAATTTTTAATAGGAAAATAATTGTATACCTAATATAAATATAACATAAAAATTAAAAATAATGGTAAAAATGTCATTTGGCTCTAAAAATATATTTTTCAAAAGGAAAAGTTAAAAAGAAAGTGTTTTTTGCTTTTGAATTTAAAATCATTTTTGGGAAAATAATGTAACAACACGAAAGAACTAAACAAAGAGGGTAAAACAGAATTAAAGAAAACGTGGAGTTTGAGAAGGATGAAAAATGGGTAGCAGACTTGAAAGAAAGAAAAAGAAAAGAATTAAGTAAAATAAAATAAAATAAAATAAAATAAAAGGTTGAGTGAAACATGGAAGATGAGGGAAACGTGCCTAACCATCCTACTTTTTGGGATTTGAAACAAATTAAACAAATAAATTTAGATGATAATAATAAAAGATAAAAACCACCCAATCAACCTTATTCTAAAATTTATCAGACTTCTTACTTAATTAAAGCACACCCAAATTTTACTATCCAGCATTTTAACCAATAATAACAAAAATATTGACAAATCGCTCACGCCGAGATTTGATCATAAAATCCGAGGGTAAGTTAACACCTAACCACTGAACCAACAGGCTCATTCTGACATAGAGTCTCATGAAGTTTCCTCTAAAATCGAGAAGTGAAGCGAGGATCTCTATCAGAAAAAATCGAGACCAGAACCCCAAGAAGTCTCACGATCTCCAAAACATATAACTTGGTCAACTTCTAAAGTGATTAATTTGTCCTCACAGGAATGAAGTAAGCAAACTTGATTAAACGATCTATGATGACCCACATAGAATCCTTCTTAGTAGGTGTCAAGGGCAACCCACTAACGAAGCCCATAGTCACACGTTTCCATTTCCATAAGGGAATGTTCACAAATTAAAGTAAACCCGAAGGCAACTGGTGCTCAACCTTAACTTGCTGGCATGTCAGACATTGAGAAACAAAATCTGTTACCTCTCGTTTCAAACTAGGCCACCAATACAATTCACGGAGATCCCAATACATCTTATTCCCGCTGGGATGCATAGAATAAGGGCTACTATGCGCTTTCTGTAGAACGGACTAACTCAAACCAGAATCATTAGGTATACAAACCCGTCCTAAAAAACACAGAACCCTATCACCGTTCAGTTCATAGTCAGACACACCACTATCCTCTACCTGATAGAATCGTGGAATAAAAAAATCATCCTCTAATTGTTTATCCCATATTAACTTGCAACTCGGCTAAGAGACTTCTATCATCAAATAGACTTAAGCAAGCAAACATTACCCTTAAATTAGTCATTGCCCTACGACTAAGAGCATTGGCCACCACACTGGCCTTATCAAGATGATACTCAATAGTGTAGTCGTAATCCTTAAGCGACCAAATCCATTTACGTTGCCTAAGGTTCAAGTCTTTTTAGGTAAAGTGATACTTGAGGCTCTTATGATCGGTGTAAATGATACACCTCTCACCATACAGATAGTGCCTCCAAATCTTTAAGGCGAATACAACTGCAACCAACTTAAGATGATGCCTGAGATAGCTTCCCTCGTGTGACTTAAGCTGTCGGGATACATAAAACCACTTTCTTACCGTCTTGCATTAGTACAAAACCCAAACAGACATGAGATGCATCATTGTAAACCACGAATTCCTTACTGAATTTAGGCTGTATTAAAACGTGAGCTTGAGTCAAAACAGATTTGAGCTTCTCAAAACTCAATTGTTGCTCAACATTCTAGACAAAGTGGGCATTCTTACGCAATAACTTAGTCAGAGGAGCTGCAATAAAAGAGAATCCTTCGAAAAACCTCTGATAATAACCTCCAAGCCTAAGAAAACTGCGGACTTCAGAAACATTCCTAGTCTGTTTCCACTCAAGCATAGCCTCAATTTTCCTAGGATCAACTCGGATCCCCTCCACAGAAACCACATGCCCTAGAAAAGTCACCTACCTCAATCAAAATTCACACTTGCTTAACTTAGCATAGATTTGTTTCTCTTGAAGTATCTGAAGAAATACTCTAAGATGCTCATCATGATCATTATTGGTCTTAAAGTATACCAGAATGTCATCGATAAATACCACAATGAACTGATCCAAGTATGACTAGAAAACTTTGTTCATAAAATCCGTGAATGCTGTCGGAGTATTCGTCAAACCAAAGGGCATGACTAGGAACTTGTAGTGCCCATAACGAGTCATAAAAGTAGTCTTTTGGACATCAATCTCCTTAACCTTAAGCCGATGGTACCCATAACGGAGATCTATCTTGGAAAACATAGAAGCGAACAACGTAGCACACGGCTGTGTGATACGGCCGTGTGACGAAGGGGCATTCAATGTTCGCGATTAACATGGGATAAACTCGAGCCACACTGGCGTGTGACACAGTCGTGTGGCCTAACACAGGCCTCACACGACCGTACCCCTATTTAGACCCTAACCCCTTTTTTCATTTTTCCCTATTTTGTCTTTTTCTCCTCTTCTTCAACCCCTAGTCGTCGCAGCTTTCATCCCCGTTCTCCAACCACCCCCAAACCCCCCTCAGTACAGACTCGTCCACCCTAATGACCAGGATGAGCCAGAGGACTTCACTGATGATGTTCCTCCCCTTCATGAGGACCCAACTCTACCACCATTACAGAGTCACCACCCCACTGCTGCCACCTTGACGGATATATCTGAGTGACTCACTTGTTTTGAACAGCAGTGTTTTGAGTGGTTCGACAGTATCGGTGCCACTCTTCGATAGATTTGCCACCACCTTCACATCTCTCCTTCGGCACCGTCGACCCATGAAGCATTCGATGATGAGGACCTTTAATTCTATTTACTTTTATTTTTATTTTTTATCTTTTATGATTATTTTAAGAACTTATATCTTTTATCTTTATGGCTTTTATCGAGTAATCCCTTAATTCTCTTCATAGTTGTGTTTATTTTCTTAATAGTAGCTCAAACTCATGCACATTATTGGCCTTATCTATAATTCTAGCTTTCACTATTCTAAGGATTTCATCCAAAAATTCAGGGCAGTTTCGCTTCCCTCTCTTTCTTTTGCTATTATGCTTATATTGTCATTATCTATCTTTGTACATTGAGGACAATGTACATCTTAAGTGTGAGGAGGTTATTTATATGATTATTAGAAAATCCCTGAATTTTTTTCTCGTTCTCAAATAATTTTCTCATTTTATTATTAAACTGAATTCTGATTGATTTATAACTTTTATTGATATGTTTTGAATTAATTCATAGGTAATTATGCATTGATTGTTTAAACTATAAAGACATTAGAGAATCAAGCATGATAAGTTGACTTTTGAGAATTAAAATTGCTAGTTTGTTTCCCTGAATTGAGGTATTATCTTGAATTTTTGAATTTACAAGATTGACATCAAATACCCAGAATTTTCGTGAGATTTTGAGCCTTTTAGAGCATATATCTTTCTTGCTCACTTATTTTATTGGTTATGAGTGTGTCAACATTGATTTGTTACTCTAGAACTTGCTTCGATTATGCATGTCAAGACCACACCTTTGACTTGATATACTGAGATGATAAAGGCACTTAGGTCCTAACCGATGATAAAGGCACTTAGGTCCTAACCCACTTACTCCATAAAAAGCCTACCCACATAATTAACCCTTAGTGAACCCCTTTGAGCCGTAAACACCATTTCTTAATATTTTCCCATTAAATGTTAACCCACAACTTAACTATTTTTGATTCGTTAAGAATTTCTCCCTTTTTATTGACTCTTTTTTTATCGAGATTTGATTTGATTAGTTACCTAACTATTTTCGTCCATTTCAGTTGCTGAATTATTTCTTATTATGTACTTTCCTTTATTGTTCTTATTCTTAAAAAAAAACCCGTATATTTTTATTCATTCAATCACATATTGTTCTAAAAAGCTTGGATAAGATAAAGTTATTATATTGAGGGAAAGCTCACTTCATTTTGGAAAGTTTTAATTCTGGTACTTGTTTGTAATTTAGTAATTGACTTTATTTTTCTAAGTCTGGTAATTTATTAAATTAATCTTGATTCTAACCCTCTGTTTCAGCCTATATCCACACCTTTAACCCAAGCCCCATTACAACCCTGTAAAGACCTTTTGATTTGTGTATCATCTCATTTATAGTGGTGGAGATTTGATTTTCATGCAAGCCTATGGCAATAACTTTTCATGCTTGACTATTGAGTACTTAATTATTGAACCTTAAACATTTTGAGTGATTTGAGTGAATCTTTAGTGAGGATGTCAAATCCTGTCAATTTGGAATTAAAGGTAATTATTTAGATAAGGGGAGATACCTATGATTTTTATGATTAAAATGCTCAACTTGGGTTGTTTGAAACTTTGATGTTCTTTTAGTTGAATTCTCAATGTAGGATTATTTGTGGATTATTTCGAACAATTATTGATGAGAATTATAAGTTGAGAAGACTTTATTTTATTTATGAGTTGAGCATTTTACTTGAGGACAAGCAAATACTTAAGTAAGCCTCACAAAATTTATCAAGCAAATCGTCGATCCTCGGAAGTGGGTACTTATTCTTCACCGCTAACTTATTCAACTGATGGTAGTCGATACACATCCTCATAGTACCATCATTTTTCTTTAAAAATAACACTGGTGCCTCCCAGGGAGACAAACTAGGACAAATGAACTCACGATCAAGAAGTTCTTGAAGTTGAGCCTTTAACTCCATAAGTTCCTTCGGTGCCATATAGTAAGGAGCGATGAACACTAAAACTGTATCCGGTAGAAGCTCGATACTGAACTCGACCTCTCAATCTGGAGGCAAACTCGGTAACTCTTCGGGAAAAATCTAAAAAATCTTTAACTGTTTGAATGTCCCCAACAGACGAACCCACAGAAGTTGAATCACTCACAAAAAACAAATACATTTCACATCTTTTTTGAACCAACTTTTTGGCCATAAGAGCGAAGATCACATTGGATAACTAACCCCGAAGCTCGCCGGTCATAACTACCTCCCCATTATTCTTTGAGCTCAAAACTACCTTCTTAGTAGCATAATCCAAACTGGCTCGATGTTCTTTGAGTCAGTCCATTCCAAAAATCAAATCGAATTCCCCAAATGGTAGCTTTATCAAATTAGCTAGAAACACAACCTCTTGTATCTCTCCAGTCTATTAATTCGAACTAATTGACCCAACTGACTAACTACAGTAATCTCTCTAGAAGTGCTCTCAATTAAAATCTTTAAGTTTCTAAAAGTAGAACGAGCTACATAGGAATGTGTTGATTCTATATCTATCAAAGTAAAATAAAGGGCAGTATGAATAAAAAACGTACTAGTAATAACATCAGTGGTGTCTCCATCCTCACGACACTTAGCAGTATAAACCAACGCAGGCTGCCTCGCCTCAATCTGATTAGCACCTCTGCCCACACTATCACCACCCTTGTCCAGACCACTACCCCTAGGCGGTCACTGAGCTGCCCCCTGAGGCTAAACAGGTCCTGGTGCTGGAGTTTGCATCTGATCAGAATGCTGTAGGCAATCCCTGATACGGTGCTCCATCGACCCACATCCCAGACATGCTCCTAACCTCCTCCAACATTCACCTGGATGGCGCCTACCATAGTCCCCACACGGTTGAGCCACAACTGGAACCCCAATCCTCAAAGGCCCATCAGATCTGACCTATTTCTTAAGCCTCTGAACAGAATTAGAGGGCTCTGAATCCCTTTCATTCTTACCCCTCTCACGCTTTTTATTTTCACACTCAATGCGCTTAACTTTCTTTGTGATCTTCATATTTTCCACCAAGATGGTGAATTCCCGCTCCCTCTTTAGAGTTATAAGAAACCTCAAACTATCCATTAATCCTTCCTCAAAGCGAATAAACTTTTTATACTCAGTTGACACTATCCCATGAGCTTAACGACTCAGTCTCAGAAATTTGGCCACATATTCGACCATAGTCGTATCCCCCTGGGTAAGGTTCATAAACTCACATCTACGAGCATCCATATAACTTGCCCCCACATATTTATTCTGAAAGATGACATTAAACTGATCCCAAGTGATTCTATCTGGCTGAGTACCCTCATCAACCATTAACCACCACTGATATGCCTCATTGTGAAGTAGAGATACTACACTTTTCAATTTCTGCTCAGGTTTACAGTCGATGTCATTTATAATTCTCTCTATGGCCTCCAACTAATACTTAGCCACAGTCGGGGCAACTCTAATGAAGCCCCTAAACAAGTCAGCGCCATTGGACCAGAGTCATTCAGTTACCGACCTACAGCGCCATTGGACCAGAGTCATTCAGTTGCCGACCCACAGCTCCCAGAACAAGAATGAGGCCGAACGATCCTCTCCAAAACCCTTAGCATGGCTTGGGACAATGCGTCATCCCTAGCCTAATGACTTTGAGACCGGTCTCAGTAGTAGGAGTAGTCGGTATCTCACTCCTATCCAGATTGGGCATACTACTCATCGAAGACGACTCAGCTTGAGTCCCTCTACGACGCCCACCGCGCCTATGAGTACCACGTCTACGTGATCCACGAGTGCTCATCGTATTTATAGATTATCTAAATTATGAAGTTTTATGTATTAGTTCCAGTATTTATTAACAAATATTTTATGCTTCAAATAATTATCAAAAAAATTTTCAGAAATCTCAAAAATGTTTCAGTCTCAACTATCTTAATACGATTTTAATTGTTTTAGAGTTTTCTAAACTAAAGTATTTCTAAGTCAGAAGTACTTACAAGATCGGCGCTGGAAACTTGGTATTCCACAAACTTATTTTTTAGATTTATATAGAAATAAACTTTACTCAGAGAAACAGTTTCTACAAATACACTTTTGAACCCAAAATTTCATAGCCCGAGTTTTGCAACCTGACTCTGATACCACTAAATATAACACCCCAGACCCAGCCTAGATGTTATGGCCAAATCTGGAGGTATCACCGCAGATCATCTAAAAGTCTATAATTTGTATGTTTAGAAAGAAAAATGTTGAAACTCTTATTACTCAAAAATCTGGTTTATTAGAAACATAATTTACTTAATTGTTTTAGTGAAAATGTTGTTTGTTTATGTTTTCCAAAAATGTATTACCTTGCAGTGGAGTTCTTAATACATTAAAATTTAGAAAACACAGTTTGTTGATTTGAAACCCATTGTTTTGCAGAAAAATGAACCTTGTCGATTAAACGTTTAAGCGGTATTTTACAAAAAAAACAAAAATAAAGTAAAAAACCCAAAACCACAAAAAAAAATGTCTAGACAGTTCAAAACTTAGAAACTCTCAAACTCAAATTTAAATAAATTAAGTTTAAGAAAATATGGTTATAACCAAGCTCCCGTCGCACCGACCTGCCTAAGTGTATAAATTTTAAAGAAAACATAATTATAGATTTAATTTCAGATTTATTACATAGCAGAGTAGGAACAGACGTATATCTTATACAGAATCATAATCACATTCTAATTAATATCCTACCCCCATCTGCTACATACTATATCCGACGATCCCTACACACCATATAGGGTATTAAATACCCATCTAGCCCTACAGACCACTTAGTGTCGATATGACACTTTTCAGATTATTTACAGCTATGCTGCCAGTATAATGGGCGAGATATCACCTCTCACAGCATCATGTGGCGTTGACAGTGCCCAATTTCAGCTTTCGCTGTTCACTATTTTTCGAGTTTCTCGTTACACACCTGGCTTGATTTTGATACAAAAGCAACCATGTGATTTTTAGTACCTAAAAATAGTATCCCAACGACTAGTTTAGTAATCGATTTACAAATTCAAACAAGAATTGACCATGAACTTATCCTCTCAATATCAAACAACGCATATGTACACTTACCATCAACGAATAGCAACCATACGACACTTAAATCACTGGAGGAGCACCGATCGTCTTTATATTTTCCCTTGAAAATGTACCGAAATTATTACAAACCCAAAACACAACTTCATAACCCTATCATCTAGAAACATTTGCAAACCATATCCTTATAAGAATGAACGAAAAGAAAACTTACCCACCATAGCTTACAGTGAACAAATTAGAAACTAAGGTTTCAAGAAATTTTATCGAACACGACAAGGAAAGAAAATAATGCAACATCGCAAAAGAACTAAATAAAAAAGGTAAAACAGAATTAAAAAAACGTGGAGTTTGGGAATGATGAAAAATGGGTAGTGGGCTTGAAAGAAAGAAAAAGAAAAGAATTAAGTAAAAGAAAATAAAATAAAAGGTTGAGTGAAACATGGAAGATGAGGGAAACGTGCTTAACCACCCTACTTTTGGGGATTTGTAACAAATTAAACAAATAAATTAAGATGATAATAATAAAAGACAAAAGCCACCTAACCAACCTTATTCTAAAATCTTATCAGACTTCTTACTTAATTAAAACACACCCAAATTCTACTATGCAGCAATTCAACCAATAATAGCAAAAATATTGACAAATCGCTCACACCGAGATTCCATTATAAAACCTGAGGGTAAGCTAACACCTTACCGCTGAACCAACAGGCTCATTTTGATATAAATTTAACGAAAACAAGATTTAAATCACAAAGACCAAGATAGAGATAGAGACAAAAATAACAAAATTTTCAAAGAGTAGGATTTGTACGCAAGACCTCCAACGCACACCCAAACCCCTTAACCACTGAAGCATATACTTAATTTGATATAATTTTTTGTGATATTACACGTTTTGTGAGATGGTAGTGGAAGCTGGGTATAAAGTTGTGAGAAACTTTGTATATTGTGAGGGTGAGGTAGATTTTAGTAAGGGATTATGTGTCTGTTATGATAATTTATCATTCATAGCAATTATTAACCATATTAGACAAAGAGTGTAGCTTAAGATATAAATAATTTAGTGACTATGACTTGAGTGGACAGCTTTGATGTGAATATAAGTAAATAATAAAATTTTTGTGTAATTATTCTGTAAACTTCGGTAACATCTTGTAACCCTGTTCTGACAACGGATGTAGGTTAGGGGTGTTACAAAGAGGGTCCATACTTATATATGTTAAACATGAGGTAGACACACATGATGTTGTTGATGATACGGTGTTGTTGCTTGATAGAGGGAAAAAGATGTAAATAGTGTCGTTGAAGCTGAGGAACAAAATTGTAATGAAGAATTAAATTGTAATGAGAGAGTTAATGGTGGGGTTGAAGAAACATTTAGTTATGTGGGGAATCTAATGTGGGACCAAACTTTAGTAGGAGTAGTGATGCATGTGCTGAGGGTGGGAAAAGTACTGAAAGTAGTGGGGCCAGTGATACAAACAGCTTATTGGACAGTCAAAGGGCTTTAGGGGCAGAATCTAAGGATGATGATGAAAAGGTGAGAAATATAAAGGCTTGGTATAGAAAATATAAAGGGAAAAAAATAAAGAGAATGAGCAAAGATAGGTGAAAGTAGTGAAAGGGAAGAGAAAAATGGTGAGGTTTCATCAGATTGTTGAACTGAATATGTTGATTCATCGGATCTGGGGTCTTATAGAAGTGATTTAGATGGTGAGGTAGTTTGTAGAAGAAGAAAACATGTATGTTTCGGTCTTAATAACCCAATACCACATTTGGAGCTTGGTATGGTATTTAGGGGATTAGAAGAATTTAAGATTGCATTAGCAAAGTATACAGTAAAAAAAAAAAGGTTTGATATTGTGTATCTTAGGAATGAGAAGGGTAGGGCTAGGGCTAAATTTTAGTAGATGGAAGTCCATTTAGAATATATGCTGGTGTTGATAATAGTGATAGGTGTTACAAGATAATAGTGATAGGTGTTACAAGATAAAAACCTTCATACAAGTTTGTTAGAGAGCATTTCTTAAGTAAGATTAGACTGATTCCAAAGCTGAAGTTAACTGAGATGCAGAAACAAGCCAAGGAAGAGTTGAAAGTTGAGCTGAGACTAGGAAATGGGCACTAGAAGAAATAAATTGAAAGGTTTATTATGAGTTTAACAGACTGTGGCACTATGCAAATATACTTGAAAGGCTGATCCATATGGCAATATAGAGGTGATGGTAGAAAGACTAACCACTACTGAAGTTTCTAAGTTTAGGAGATTTTATGTAGGGTTTAGTTCTTTAAGAAAAAGGGTTTTTAGAGTTTTGTAAACCCTTTATTTGTCTAGATGGATGCTTTTTGAATGGGAGATTCAAGGGGGAACTTCTGTTTGCTGTAGGGAGAAATGGTAATGACCAAATATACTTTATATCAAGGGCAATCATGGAGAATGAAAACAGAGAAACATAGAGATGGTTTCTTAATAATCTGATTTCAGATTTAGTAATTGGTGATGGTTTTGGATTCACTTTTATGACTGGCAAACAAAAGTATATTTACTTAAATAATTCTATGATATTATGCTTACTTTATTAAACCAACCATCTAATATTATTGTTTTTGTTTGCATTTAGGGATTGATGGAAGAGATTTCTCAGTTGTTGCCAAGGGTTGAGCATAGAGTTTGTGCAAGGCATCTATATGCCAATTGGAGGAAAGAAAATCTTGGAGGAGACCTGCAACAAGCATTTTGGGGAGCCTGCAAATCATATATAACTACTGACTTCGAAGAGAACATTGAAAAGATTGACCATACCAAACATAAATCCAAGGTAAGTTTACTTAGGACTGACCCTAAGCAATGGTCAAAGGCCTTTTTTTTTGTAGGACCATATGTGATGTAACTGACAACAATTTTGCTGAGTCATTTAATGCAACAATTTTAGGAGCTAGGTCTATGTTTATAATTTCCATGTTAAAAGAAATCAGACATATGTTATGGGTAGGATTGTAAATAATTTAGCCAAAACTAGAAATTGGAATGATCAATTCTGTCTTAAGATATATGAGAAGTTACACAAGAGTATCCGAATGAGTTCATATTGCCATGTTAAATGGAATGGAGTAAAAGGGTTTGAAGTGGCCAACTGTGGTGATGTTGTAGTTGTTGACTTATTTCAATGGTCATGTAAATGTTGTGATGTAATTGTAGCTTGGTATGAGAGGGGAAACCATGGTGACTGCCCCAAGTGCACCAATAAAAGGAAGGACAACAAAACTACTGGTAGGAGTCAGGAAAGTAGGAACACAAAAAAGGCTTAAGTCCAAATACCCACTCAAGCATAATTGTAAACAATGGAGATAGTTTATATTAATCCATGTTTAATTTGATAGTCATATTTTGTTAACATATGATGGATGGTTTTATTTTGTTGGATGATTTTGTTGGATATATTTTGATGATGGATGGTTTAATTAATGATTGTATTTTGATGGACACTTTAGTAATGTTTGTATTTTGATAGATGGTTCAATTTATGGACAGAAAAAAATATTTTCCATTCCATTCCATTCCATTTATTCATTCGTAACAACTAATGGAAATGCATGAACAACATTTCACCATCCAGAAGCAAAATAACCAAAAAAACATCATCCATGATATAATTAACAACAACTTATAAACAACTATTAATTTGTTGTCCCTAGACATTTTATCATTGTACAATTTTATCTTCTCTTCCAAATGAGTTATCCTTGATCGCACTCTTTGCATTTTTTCAATATTGAGCTCATCATTCTTAAGTCTTAATTTCTTGTTCTTTGTCAATAACATCTTATTTTCTAGCATTATTCCATCGATTGAGTCCGTTCCCTCCCTGTCACATTCAACCCACTGAAAAAAATCACATCCCTTGGTCTTCATTTTACACATACAACAAAAAACAAACCAAATATTGAAAATTGGCAGTACATAACAATTCTATGAAAATTGAAATGGCAGATCAAAACTCTAAATCCTAATTTACCTTTTTGAACTTGGAACACCCAAAAGAAATTTCTCCCTTTGTTCGTTAGAGTATTCGCGTTGTAAACAGGTGACTTTAAACCGTAATGGTAGTACACAACACTTCTCTGTGCACTTGATTTTCTGTTCGAAGAAGAAGATGTGGTAGAGAAATGAAGGAGATGGAAAATAAAGAAGAGGGAAGAAGAAGAGAAAAAAGAAGAAGGAGAAATTTTAAGAGAAAACCAAAGCTAGAAAAAAAAGAGATGCAAGATATTGAAATTTGTTGAGAAAGCAAAAGAAAAGAAAATGGCATAGCAGACGATGCAAAGAGAAAACGAAAGAAAAGAGAATTGTTGAAGAAGATGGTGAAAATGGCGAAAATATAACTTTAAAGGAAAAAATTAAAATTAAAAAAATAAAGGGATCATGTCAGCAAATGAAAAAAAAGGGGGTCAAATGGGGTTCCTAGATTGTGACACATGGCGGCGCGCAATTGGCCAGCGTTGCCACATCAACAAAATTTAAACAACGTTAGTATCAGGTACCAAACCAGTGGATGAAAAAAAGTTCGGGTACCAATTAAGGAAAAAAAAACCAACGGTACCAATCTGGGAAAAGTGGATAAGTTCAGGTACTAATCTTATATTTTTCCCTTTTTAATATGCACAAATTGTTTTGTTAATATTTGCATAAATTTGTGTATAAATTTTGTTTAAGTATGTATAATTTTACATGTTTCACACAAAATTTATTTAATAATTGATAAGTGCTAAAAGTAACATGTTTTAATCTCATTCTTAATGTATTTTTGGGTGATTATTCGATGTTAATTACGAATTCTATACTCCTAATCATTTAAATTCTTGTTTTAATGCTTAATAAAGCACTTGGGAGCAAAAGGAGCGAAAATCGAAACTTCGGAGCAAGTTGCAGGAGTCACCCGGGCTGACCAATTCCACACGACCATGTGACCCAAATGGGCGTGTGGTAGGACGTTTCAATTTCACAGGATTGCACACTGAAGTGTGAAAAATCATGATTTTTAGGTTTTTCGGGCATTCTAAGACGTATATATAACAAAAATAAGAAGATAGGAGGGAGTCACCATAAAATATTCAAGAAAATAACTTGAAAAACATCATTGAAGTCAATTCTGAAGTAGATTTCCGTCAAGATTGAATATTCTCATTTGATTTCTTATGAAGTTATCATGAGTTTCTTTATTTCTTTTGGTTATACTGTCTCTTGAATGTTTTATTTTCATGCATGAATTATTTTCTAAAAACCTAGGGGAGATGAACTCTATGGCGGATTATGTCATTTGATTTTTATTTTACGTAATAAATACTTAGTTTCTTATTCTCAATTATATGTGCTTAATTGTTGATTTGATATTTCTAAATTATTGATTCATGTTTTATGTGTTTAAATCGGTGGTTGAATAGACTCTGTTTAAGAGTAGATCTTGCATAGTTGAGTGGAGTTGCATGTAATCCTAGAAATAGGACGATATAAATCTACCAGATTAGAGTCAAATCTAATAGGGAAATTCATAGCATAATTTAATGCGATATTAAGGGTTTTAATTAGAAAATTAGAAAGAAATTTCAATTAATCAACCTAGAGTGATAAATGAAATCTAGGTGAATTCTTTCTTGGGTATTGTTTCGCTTCTTAATTTTTAATTAATTATTTTCCTGATTTGTTTTTTTTTTCGTGTTTGTTAGTTAATTAATCTAGTTAATTTTAGTTTTTAATCCATCACTCGAATTATTTGGTTAAATAATAGAAAGATAGTAATTCCTAATACTTTTAGTCTTCATGGGAACAATATCTTTGCTCATCGTAACTATACTATTAATTGATAGGTGCACTTGTCTTAGTCAAATTTTTAATTAGTTTCGTGACGAATCAATAATATATATTTTTTAAGTTTAATGGTTCCATGTCAACGTTGTAAAATGGTTCGTGAGGTGTTTGATGGTAAACCGATTGATGAAAAGCTTAATCGCACACTTTTGGTTCTTAATCCAAAAGTCAATGGTCCAGAGCCAATTTCTGTCGATTAGTTTTTGCACTGTTCTATACAAGATTGTTACGAAGGCTCTTGTCAATAGACTTAGACCTATTATGCCTAAAATTGTGGGTCCAAGTCAAGTAAGTTTTGTCGTGGGGAAGAATATATCTGATAATATTATTTTTGTGGAAGAAGTCATTCATTCCATGAGATCTTTGAAGACAAAAATGGATTGGATAGCTATTAAGGTGGACTTGGATTCAATAGGATATTTTTGAAGGATTCTTACTATGAGGCGGATATCCCTTATAATCTCATTAGTATTATAAAATGTATCTATTCTGTATCTATGCAAGTACTTCGAAATGATGAACTCACTGTTGAATTTTGTCGATCAAGAGGGATTTGTCAAGGTGATCCTCTCTTACCATACTTTTTTTTTTTTTTTTTGGCATGGAACGGTTGAATCATAGCATTTCCAAGGTTGTTAATGTGGGTGTTTGAAACCGATTAAATCGGCGAGGAATGGTCCCCTGTTATCTCACATTTTCTTTGTGGATGATCTTATTTTATTTTGTAATGCCAAGAATTCTCAAGGGTCCTTAAGGAGATTCTTAGACAATTCAATTACTATTTAGGTCACCGCATCAATCCTAGCAGAAACTCATATTTTCTTTTAGAATAATATTTCTGGGAATATTGCAACAAAGATCGGTTCAAGTTTGGGCTTCAGACGAACAAAAAATTTGGGTAAGTATCTAAGTGTTCCCTTGTTCCATAAAAGGGTCACTAAGGATACATATAAAATTGTTTTGGATAGAATTAATTTAAGAGTTAGTGGTTGGATGCGAAACTTTTGTCTATGGCTGGAAAAGTTATTTCGGCCAATTCAGTGTTGTTGGCAATTCCTAGCTACTTCATGCAAACTGCCTTGTTCAGGCCTCGATATGTATTGAAATTGAAAGAATAGTTAAAAGCTTTATTTGGGTTCAATGGGCAATTCAAAGAGGGTAGCACTCGTGAAATGGGAGGAATGTTGTAAACCTTTTAACCATGGTGAGCTTGGTATGCGGAAACCTAAGGAACATAATATGTCATTTTCTCATGAAACTTGGGTTAAAATTTCTGAATAATGAAAATGCTCTATGGGTCCAAGTTATAAGGACTAAGGACTTATTTAGCATTGTTTAAAAAAGCATTTTTTTGGAAGAAAAAATATGTTAAATAAACTGTTTTTAGTTGAAATTTTTAATTTTATAAAAATACTTTTGAAAATGAGAAGTTAGATTTTTTTTAGTTTTTCTTCTATCTAAAGCACTTTTGGTATTTAATTATTTTTTTCACCCCTCCAACAATATGGTACTTTCCTTTTGTTTCTTTCCTTGGTATTTAATTATAAATATGCTAAAATCATTAATTAAAAATAAAAAAAGTAATTTTAAAATAATACAAATGTGTTAATATCTAATTAATTACAAATATTTTATGGCTATATTTAATTATTTAAAATATAGTTTATATATTTTAATTAAATTTTATAAATAATTAATATTTATTGTTTAAAAAAGTTTTAAAATTTATATTTCAAATATTAAAATATTAACAAATTATAATAAATTATTTTTTATATTCTTACTAAATATAATAGTATTAACTAATTTAAACATTATTTAAATACATATTTGTTCCTTAATAATATCATATCTAAAATCAACATTTTATTTTTTAAAATTATTTTTTTACAGCAACGTTAAACAGTCAAAACAGTCAAATGTATAAGGTGAGTGGGACTTTACCTAGCAGCATCAAGAAAGCAAATGTTTCGTTCCTGTGGAGGTCTATTGCTAGAACTTGGGACCTTTAAAAGGATGGTATAAGCTGGTCTATTCGGAATGGAAACAATATTTGATTTTGGCAGGATACATGGGTTTCGGAAACTGGTCCTTTGAAGGATCATCACCTATGTATGGAGCATGTTCAGGATGAGGTTTTACTAAGGGATATGACCGCCAATGATGGACGTTCGGACTCGAGAAAGTTTGCTGGCTGTTTTAACAGTTCTATTATGATGCGCATCGCAGGCATTAGACCACCTAATAGTCTGGATTCAGATGATAGGTGTGTTTGGCGATGGACTACAAATGGAAACTATAAAGTTGCCGATGGTTATAAACACTTGAATCAAGAAAACTGGGGATCAAAGGATCCCAAATGGGAGTATATTTGAAAGTTTCAAGGTCCCAATTGCTTCTCACCAAAAACTGTTAACTAATGTAGAAAGATGCAGAAGGGGGCTTATGGATGATCCATTCTGTAGTATTGGTAGGAGTGGCCTGGAAACGATAAGACACGAAGGGACTGCCAAGTTTCTTCAAGTGTCGCGATGCAAGTCATGCCACGGTGTTTGAAGCAAGAGTTTTTTGCTCTACCTGATGCCATTGGATCATGGGGAATATTAGAAATCGACAGGAGCTGACAAACATGAATCAAGAGTTGCACTTATTCTTCGAGGTAACGTGTTGGCAGCTGTGGCTGCAAAGAAATTCATGTACATTCCAACTACAAAACTGTTCCAAGGAAGCTATCATTTCAAAAAGCATTGCTAAAGAAAGATTCATAACAGATGCCCATAGTGGAAATGCACAAAGGAACCAAATTGAATTGAAGTGAGTATGCTGGTCAAAACCTTCTTTGGGATGGGTCAAGCTCAATTGTGATGGTGCGGTCAGAAAATCTATCAATGTAGCCGGAGCTGGTGGCCTTATTAGAGACTCAAACGGAAATTGGATTGCTGGTTTGAGCAGATTTATTGGTTCGAGTATGCCTTTACAGGCTGAATTGTGGGGTACTGCAGATGGGATGAAGCTGGCTAGGGACTTGGGATATAGCAAACTAGTGGTGGAGATTGATTCTTCAATTGCGGTGGATCTGCTGGGGGATGTGAATGCCATCAACAGTCCTCTTAGTATGATTAGGAGTACCAATGATTTAAGGAATAGACCATGGGAGGTAATCTTTTGCAAGATCTACAGAGAAGCAAATCAGGCAGCTGACTACATGGCATCAATTTCCTTCAATGAAGCTATTGGCTTTACAGATTCGACCATCCTCCTTCAAGAATTCAGACGCTGCTAAGGATTAACGTAGATGGGCAATCTGCTATTAGAGTTGTCATTGAATTAAAGGCCTCAAATATACTCATCTCACAACTAAAGCCATTAATCTTTACTTGAGAAAATAACAAAACTTAACTGTTTCAAATCAGTCAATATTGTTGTTGGGTTTAGATACTTCAATGTTATTTTATATAAATCATTGTAGGGATAGACTTAAATCGAGGTTTATTTGTTATTCAAGAAAAATCATTCACGCAACTCGATTGATATTTTAACGATTCAATCATCATATATATTAAATTTGACATAAATTAATTTTTTTAACTATATATTTATTTTATATAAAAAGAAATTTCAACTATTAATATATATACCTTTTTAAATAAATAAAATAAAAATATTAAATTAGTTTAAAAATTTATATGTATGAAAAAGTATAATTATATCGATAAAATCAACGGATGGGTTGTTATATTATATTAATCATACATAAATATATGAGAGAGAGTATAAAACCCCTTAAGTGGATATGCAAGAAAAAGATCCGCTTATATGTGTGTAAAACTATTTATAAGATTAATATTTTAATAATTCAACTGTTATATTGCTGCTCCATTCATATAGATCATGTATGCTAAATTTTAGCGTAAATTAAATTTTTCTAACAATTTATTTTCTGTAAAAAAACTTTTAATAGTTCAATAAATATTAATATATATATATATACATTTTTTATATCGATATAATAGATATATCAAATTTGTTTGAAAATTTATATACATAACAAGTACAATTATATTAAAAAAATTCAATAGTTTAATAGTTAAAAAGTTAATCATATAAAATATTATAAAAATATAAAATTATTTTATTAGATCTTGCTTCTCATATATTCCTCTATTTACTAATTAAGTTGACAATTTTGTGAGAAATTAACCAAACCAAAATGCTTTTAATTTACATGTTCAACAGACACAGAAATTTTGAGGTACCACAGCTCAGAGAGAAAGGACATATTTATACATATATATTATATAATTTATTTTTAATAATTCTTATATGAGTGAAAGAAAATCTTTTTAAAAAAATATATTTTTAAATTATCTTTAAATTTGAAATAGCAACATTGTTTTAAAGTAATTGTCGAAGTTTTTCTGCTTTAAGATTTAAGTTTCAAACTTAAATATTAGAATTTAAAATAAAGATTTTAAATATTTTATCATACCTTTATGCATATCAAAATTTCGTATTTAAAATATAAATTTGTGTTTTAAAATAATATATAATAAATAATAAAATATATGGTTTGAAATTAATTGACACTATTGGGGATAAATCTGATTAAGCAATAGACAAGTAAAATAATAAAGAAATCGAAAAGATCAAACACAAATATTTTATGTGGAAAACCTCTCCAAAAAGGATAAAAAATCACGGGCAAAAATGATTTCACTAAAACGGGAAAAACGAAGAGTACAAAAGATGAATATAAAACTAAACCCGGAAACTCTAAATAAAAACCCTCAAACCGTAAATACAAAATTCTCTGAAAGCTTGTAAAAGATAATATCTAAATATGTTATGAGTTATTTTTCTAAGGTGAAAAATGACCTATTTATGGGCTAAATTTGTAGGTCAAATAATATTAAATCTACACAAATCAAAGTTTAAGTGTGAAGAAAAACACCGCTAAAGGTTAGAGCTATAGTGGCGCTTGTGAAAAGAACAACGCAAAAGATCACTATTAGTGGTGCTTATGTAACAAACGCTGCAAATAATCAAGCATTAGCGGCGTTTCTTTAAAAACGCTGCTATAGGTCAAGCATTAGCAGCGCTTATCTAAAAACGTCACAAAAGTGTTGAGTAAAACGACGACGTCTATTGGTGAGCTATAGAGGCATTAGCGGTGTTTTCTGTAAAACGCCGCTATATATCGAGAATCAACGGCATTTGTTGTAAAACACTGCAAAATGTGAATCATTAGCTTAAAATGCAAAAAAAAATGTTATTTTAAGGTTTAAGGTTATGAATTTAGGTTTAATGTCTATGGTTAATTTAGAGTTTTAGGGTTTATAATATAATGTTTATTATTTTGGGTTATGGGTTTATGTTTTAAAGTTTGAGTTTTGGGGTTTATTGTTTTAGGTATTAGGGTTTTAATATTAATGTTCATGGTTTTAGGGGTTATGCTATTAGGGATTAGAGGTTATGATTAATGATAAAAAATTAATTTATTTTAGGGTTTTGGTAAGCATTAAGATTCTATTTTAATTACTTTTGTCCCTTGTAATATATATATTAGAACTTGTAATATATATTAAGATTCTATTTAGGGTGTAAGTTTAGGTTTAGGGTTCAAGGAAAGGATACTATTAGAACTGAAGAACATTTGGATTTTACTGAGATTCATGCCATTTTGTACTATACTCATATTATTTAATATAAGAATATAAATATATGTTTTGTACTACACTAACATTGGCCACACGAATTCCCAAAAATATGTCTAGGATTATGGTTTAGTGTTAATAGGTTTTAGAGTTTATAGTTTGGGCTTTATGGTCTAGGATTTATGGTTGGTTTAGGGGTTACGGTGTATGGTTTTGGGGTTTAAAGTTTGGGGTTTGGGATTTGGTGTTTGTGGTTTAGGGTTTAAGATTTAGGGTCTGGAGTTTAGGGTTTCAGGTTTAGAGTATAATTTTGGATTTTAATTTAGAAGATAAATATATATAAATTATTATTTTAAAAGAATATATATCAAAATGGGTTAAATCCCAAATAGCTCAGATGAAAAGTGGTTTAGTGTGCAATTGTGTACATGAACTGTAATTTGATCTAGATCTTGTAAAATATTAACACAATTATTGATATAATTAACATCATTTTTTATTTAATTAATTTATATATTGCATACATAATATTTATATTTATTCAATATAAAAATATATTGATGTATTTGTTTTTTAAAATGTGTATTAAATAAAAATTAAAGTTTCAACTATAGTTAGGGTTTAGAGTGTAAGTTTATGGTTTGAGGTTTAAAGTTTAAGGTATACTATTGAAGACTGAAGCAATATTTGGAATTTTATGAGATTCTTTCCATTTTGTACTACACCTAATATAAATATATAAAATATATATTTTGTACTACACTAACATTCGTCACAGTAACATTTTTTAGATATAATTTAAGGCATATTATAAATAGTTTTAAATTTTGATCAATTTTTAAATATTTTTTAGTATCAAAGACACTAGCGGCGTTTATAAAAAAAAATGCCGCAAATGATAGTCAATAGCGGTGTTTTTAGACAAACACCACAAAATTTAATTATACATTAATAAAAAAACAACGTCGTTTTCTATGGAAATATTAGTGGCATTAGCGGCGTTTCTATAAAAACGCTACAAATAGTAATTTACTTTAATTTAAAACGGTGTGGTTTCTAGTTGAGATAATAGTGGTAGTAGCGGCGCTTTGCCTAAAACGCCGCAAATGGTCTCCAATAGCAGCGCTCTATTTAAAACGCCGCAAATTAGTCGTCTCAAACGTCATCGTTTTCCGTGGCAATATTTGTCGTATTAGTGGCGCTTTGACAAAAATGCCGCAATAGGTCTCATTTAGCGGTGCTTTCTATAAACACCGCAAAAGAATTGTTCTAAACGTCGTCGTTTTCATTGACTGCATGTTGGGTATTAGCATCGCTTGTTTAAAAACGCCGCAGTAGGTATCCTTAGCGGCGCTTTAATGAAAACACCACAAATGGTCAATTACTCTTATTTGAAACGACGTCGTTTTTCTCCCCTAAAGTTTATCCCCCTTACCCGAAATCACTACAATTTTTCGCTAAGTCATTTCCCCATTTTAGATTCTTTCTTCCTTAAATCCCTAAAACAAAGAACAACCCCTTTTTTTCCCCAAATCCTCCCCTAATTCACCAAACCAGAAATCCCTAACATTTTCCCCAAATCCATTTTTCCCCCTTACTTTTTCCCGAAATCTGTTCCCCCATCCCTAAAATCCCTAACTCTTTTCCCTTTCCTCTCGTCTCGCTTCCTATGAACTTCCCCGAACTCGAAACCATTGCGTTTGTGCTGTCAATTTTGGAACCAGTTGAAATATTTTCTGCTACACTAAACGTGTAAGTTGGGTTCAAATTTGTTTTCCTCTTTTTAGTTCATCATTGTTTTCTGGAATGGGAAATATCTATGGTGATCTAACATCTTACTGTTTTACTCATTATGTTTTGATTTTTAGGGTATGGCTATTGTTTGTCTTCTGTTTCAACTGCCTAGCTTCAATCAATAATTTATTTATTATTATAGTTTGGAATGTCTAGGGGTGAATGTAAAGAGGCGTCTCTGTTTTAAAATCGGTCATCTGATGTTGGTTAGAGCATTTTTATAAAGAATACAACTTTCAACAAATGTGTCCAAACTTATAGAAGAAATAGTCTCTGTTGATGAAGTTACTCAGCTGGTATCTCTTCATTTTAAAACATAAGCCTGGATTTTTCTTTGATCTCTTCATTAGTGTGCTTATTTGCTATTCTATTGATTGGAAAATATCTGTCTCTATTAACAAAGTTACCTAGTTGTTTTTTTGTCATATATATTCTCTTTCAAACCAATTGTGTTGAAAATGACAATGTTAGCCAACTTGGACAAGCCAAAACTATGATCTCCATTCATTTCATTGAAAAAACCACCACCAACGTGTTTGCTTCCATAAAATTGAAGTGTAGTTTTGTGTCACTTTTGAGAGAGGCTACCATTTCATTGTTTGCTTCAAGTTTAGCTTTTGAATAGTTAGACTTCATTTTAACTCTATTATGTAAACAATGAAAGTAGCTTTCAAGTTGGGTCCCTAATTCGAAGACATATTAGAAAACTTGAACTTAACAAAGGGGAATCCAAAGCTGGTTAGGAAACGCTAACTACAATACTTCAATTTGAAATCTAATTTTTCTCATGTGTTTCATGGAAATTCCTTCTCTGATGCATGAATTGATTTATGGTGCTTGGCAATTTTTCATTATCTTTCCATTTTCAGTCATTGATGAAGGCTTGTTTAATATCGCTTTAAATTATTTAACAAATACTACTTTTTTTACTCCAGCCTCTGTTTGCTGGTGAGAGTGGAGTAGACCCGGTTGTTGAAATTATTAAGGTACATTTTAGTTCAAAATTCTAATCAATAATAGTTTTATCATGATGATTTTGGAAAAATTAATATTTTGGGGCTGCGATTTTGTATAGATTGAATTGCTGGTTTTGTTTGGAGCAGAACTATTTTGTTTTCAAATTATTTTTAAATTTTTTGCTTTTGAAAATAATGTTGTCTGTATTTCAGTTACTGCTTCCTACTTCTCCTGCAACTATTGGTTCAACTAAAGCTGCCATTTAATCTTCGAATTAATATTTGGTACTGATATTGATAAAGTTTTTATATTTGCTTGAACTGAAATATATTTGGTGCTACTCTTATAATGTTACATCTGTTCTAGGTACTATCGTGCACATGAATTAATATTTGGTGCAACTAAATACACCACAGCCATTGACATCTATTCTAGGTACATGTTTCGTTGCTAAATTTTTTGACCTTATTTCTATGCATTTTCGCTTTAAATTACTTAACAAATACTAATTTTTTGACTTCAGCCTCTGTTTGCTGGTAAGAGTGGAGTAGAGCAGGTTGTTGAAATTATTAAGGTATGTTTTAGTTCAAAATTCTAATCAATAATAGTTTTATCATGACGATTTTTGAAAAATTAATATTTTGGGGCTGTGATTTTGTATAGTTTTAATTACTGGTTCTGTTTGGAGCAGAACAATTTTGTTTCCAAATTATTTTTAAATTTTTTGCTTTTGAAAATATTTTTAAATATATATGTTTTCAAAATTATGTGCTATAATATAAAATTAATTACACTATTCGTTTGTAATTTTAATTTGATATGTTTACTTTTTTAATTGAACTCAAATAATTTCACTCAATTTTATTCGATACGACTCAAATTTTATTTTACTTAACTTGATAAAATTTTAAATTGAGTTAAAATAATAAAATAAAATTTATCAACTCAAAATTTTTTCATTCAATAAATTACTTATCATAAAATAAAACTCAGTAGTAACGACGGTAACTCAAATTTTTTTCATATTTTTTTCATTCAAAAAACTTAACGCTGATGATTGCATTAGAAAAGCTGGGAGTATGACAAACTTGCCTATATCATAGCCATTATTAGTAGTAACGACAGCAATTCTATAAAATCATGGGCTCTAGGAACAACCCCAAAAATTAAACTTATGATAGCCATCATTGTCTGGTCCAAATTGACGAGCTTCATACAATAGAGAGATGAAAAGCCAAGTCGTATCAATATTTTGTTTTCTTTAATTTTATTTTCAAATTACCTAATCAAATTAAATTATATTTAAAGTTTCATTTTAAATAATTTATTTTATTTGAATCACGAAAAATAATTTCAATATTTTATTTTATTTTATTTTAACATTACCTAACTAAATTAAATTGTATTTAAAGTTTTATTTTAAATATTTTATTTTATTTCACTTTAATTTAATCACGAAAAATATTTTGTTTTCTTTAATTTTATTTTCAAATTACCTAATTAAATTAAATTATATTTAAAGTTTCATTTTAAATAATTTATTTTATTTGAATCATGAAAAATAATTTTAATAATTTTATTTTATTTTAACATTACCTAATTAAATTAAATTGTATTTAAAGCTTTATTTTAAATATTTTATTTTATTTCACTTTAAATTAATCACGAAATTTTTTTTGTTTTCTTTAATTTTATTTTCAAATTACCTAATTAAATTAAATTTTATTTTCAAGTTCACCAGCATCTCACATAATTTACATAATTTACATAATACATAACTTACATAATACATAACTTACATAATTTACATTACTTACATAATACATAAATATATATCATATCATAACTTACATAACTTAATTATACTTATAAATAAACAACTTACCCGTGTAATTTATTGTCAACTTTAGACTTCAGCAACTATAAAATGGATAGGACTTAGATGAATTTGTCAAGGGTAAGCAACGGCTATCGAAATTGAGTACAAACTTTTCTAAATTTTGCATTTCAAAATGCAAGCCAAGAGAATATGATTCTTTGCCCGTGTAAGAAGTGTGGCAACATCAGTTGGCATTTTCGTGAAGTTGTCTACGAAATCTAATTGTTGATGGCTTTATTCGGGGGTATAAAAAATGGATTTTACATGGAGAGTGTACATCTAGTGGAACTTCTTCAACGATTAATCCGACTTATCCTGATATTGCTTACCATCAGTATGTTAGATAAGATGACATGGAAAGTATGTTGCGGGATGCATTTAATATGCACAGTCATGGTGAGCAATCGTTTCCATCTGACTTTATTGCATCCGATGATTGTAGTATTAATGGAAATGTTTTTTGCGAAACGGGAACAAGCGCACCTGATGAGGAGTCAAATGAAGAAGCGGCAAAGTTCTACAATTTACTTAATGAAATGAACGAAGAACTTTACGAGGGATCAAAATATTCGAAATTGTCCTTCTGCATTCGTCTATTTCACTTAAAATGTTTGGGAGGGTGGACCGGAAACTCTTTTACAATGCTGGTAGAGTTTCTGAGAGAGATGTTTCCGTTTGCAAAAATCCCCCAGTCTTATCAAGATATGAAGAGATTAATAAAAGATTTGGGCCTTGGGTACGATAAAATTCATAGTTGCCCAAATGACTGCATGTTGTATTGGGGTGATCAGAAAAACCAACAGTCTTGTCATATTTGCGGTAAGTCTCGTTGGATGAATAGGAATACAGAAGATGTGAATGTGGATGAAGGTAGGGCACAGTTAAAAAAGAAGCCAGTCAAGGTTTTGTGATATTTTCCCCTAATACCAAGACTTCAAAGGCTTTTCATGTCGTCAAAGACAGCCGATTCTATGAGGTGGCATAATGATCAACGAACCGATGATGGATTATTAAGACATCCTGCTGATTCTTTAGCTTGCAAATCGTTTGACAGTAAATTTCCAAGCTTTGCAAGCGATCCTCGGAATGTGAGGCTTGGGATAGCAGCTGACGGCTTTAATCCTTTTAAAATCATGAGTACTTCGTACAGTACTTGGCCTGTAGTGCTTGTTCCTTACAATTTGCCTCCATGGATTTGCATGAAGTAATCTTATTTTATATTATCTATGATTATCCCTAGAGAGAAAGGTCCCGGAAATGATATTGACATTTATTTGCAGCCACTTATTAAAGAGTTAAAACAGTTATGGTCGGGTGTTGAGACATATGATGTATTGAGAAAGGAGAACTTCAATTTACGTGCAACTTTGTTGTGGACAATTAATGATTTCCCGGCTTATGCCAATTTATCTGGTTGGAGTACCAAAGAACGTTATGCTTGTCCTTGTTGTGCTACACAAACATGTTTAAAATGGTTATATAATGGAAAGAAGTTCTCTTATATGGGCATCGTCGGTGGTTGGATGGAAATCATAGATTTAGATTTCAGAGGACTTTTTTGACGGTACTGAAGAGTTTACAGAATCTCCTGAGCAGATCATTGGATCTGAAATCTTGTTTATGTTAAAAGATATGGATTTCAGTTATGGGAAGATGAATCAACCATCTAACATACAAATAAAGAGAAGATCGATGGACGAATTTGATGATGAATCTGATAAAGAGGATGATCCTAATGAGGCAGGCTTGTAGAAAAAAAAGAAGTATTTTTTTTAGTTGCCTTATTGGGAGCATCACATTTTACGACACAATCTTGATGTCATGCATATTGGGAAGAATGTTTGCGAGAACATCATCAGGACAATTTTGAATGTCGATGGAAAATCAAAAGACAATCTTCAAAGTCGACTTGATTTAGCTAACATGGGAATTCGACGTGATCTTCATCCCCAAGTACTTTTGAATGGGAAATATCAGTTGCCGCCTCCAATTTTTACAATGTCAAAGGAAGAGAAAGAAGTGTTTTGCACGGTGTTGAAGGAATAAAGGTCCCAGATGCGTATGCATCAAATATATCTCGATGTGTGAGTCTTAAAGATCGAAGACTATATTCTTTAAAATCACATGATTATCACATCTTGATGCAAGATTTATTGCCACTTGCTTTACGGTGCTGTATGTCCAAAAAGGTGATGTCCTGTATAATTGAACTTTCCAATATAATGAAAGCTATTTGTGGCAAAGTTTCAGATGTTGAAAAACTTGAGAAAGTACAGGATCGAGTCGCTTTGACTTTATGCAATTTGGAGAAGATCTTTTCACCTTCCTTCTTCACTATTATGGTGCACTTGGTAATCCATCTCCCTCGTGAAACAATAATTGGTGGACCGATTTTCTATCGATGGATGTATCCTATAGAAAGGTGCTAATTTATTTGTAAAGTATTCATTCATTCACCTATATACATTTAGTTACAACTTTTGATAATGTTGTATATCGTATTTAGGTTCCTAAGAAAATTGAAGTCTTATTGTCGAAATAAGAGTTATCCAGAAGGATCAATTGCTGAAGGCTACTTGGCAGAAGAGTGTATGACATTCTGTTCTAGATATTTAGAAGATGTTGAAACAAGATTGAATAGACCAAATAGAAATGATAGGCTCAATGATCCCAACTTGGCCGAAACTTATTTATTTCAAAGTTATGGAGAACCAATCGGTAAAGTTGAAATTGCAGAATTAGATGAAAGATCTTGGGTACAAGCACATAGATATATATTTTTTCACCACGATTCAATTGAACCATTACGCAAGTAAGTTCTAGAATATGATAAATATTCATCTTTTTGATTTGTTTATTTTCTAACCAATTAAACCTCTTTTTAACATAGTGAGTACAAACAAATCTTGAGATCTCGTTCACGCTAAGATTACAACAGCGAGAGATTAATAAGTTATTTATAGAATCTTTTCATGAATGGTTAAGCCAAACGGTATGCAACTCAACCTTTTATTGACAAATAATAATGTTTTCTCATAACATTTATAATTACTCAATTTACTTTTGATTCAATAGGTTTGGACTGGGAAGGACGTTAATGAAAAAGTTAAATGGCTTTCCCAAGGCCCGAATAGAATAGTAAAAAGATATAGTACCTTCATCATCAATGGATTAAAATTTCATACAAAATATCGCGAAAGATTGAGGAGAACTCAAAATTGTGGAATAGTTGTTAATTCTTCAATTACAAGTTATGCTAGTGCTAGGGACAATAATCCTGTTGAGGAAAATGTGGAGTATTACAGACTTCTTACTAATATTATTGAGTTGGATTACTATGGAAAATAGAAAGTTATCTTATTTCGATGTGATTGGGCTGATGTTAATACTGCTCGCGGAGTAAAAAACGATCAATTTGGTTTTACAATGGTGAATTTCTCTCGATTGATTCACACTAGAGAACAATTGATAGACGAGCCGTATGTATTTTCTTCTCAAGTGAAACAAGTTTTTTACTCGAAAGATCCAACTGATGAGGGTTGGTACGTTGTACTCCGAAACACCCCTAGAGACTTGTTTGACATGAGCAATGGAAGTAGAGATGACATCATCGAAAGATCAGAAACTTTGCCTTTTCCAGAACAAAACTTAAATGAAAATATCCCTAGTACTAGTACACAATTTCAATGGGTTCGTCAGGATGTGGACAAAGATATTTACGAATTATGATGTAGTAAGATTTTACGATTTTTTAATTATATGTAATATTATAATTTTAATCTTGGTCATGTTATATAATTTAACTATTTTATATGTACTATTATTGTTGTAATTTGTTACTAAAATTTCAACTATTTTATGTGTATTGCAGAAAAAATGCGTAGAAGAAGATTACGAGATTTAAGTATTGTCCAGAATACTCCAAATTCGGAAGAAGCAAATAGTGAACAACAGACAGTTATTGGATCTTCGAATGTGCCGGAGACACTTGACGAGCCTGCAGAATTTCAAAGTAATGTTAAGTTTATTTTACATGTGTTTTGACTTTTATTATTGATTTATTTTTCAATTTTACTATAATAATAATATATCGTTTTCAGTTGAAAGTGGTGGGACGCGCAGAGGTCGAGGACATATGCTACTTAAAGATTTATACGACTTAAATCCTGTCGAGCGTGTCAAAGTAAGTAGAAACAGTCATGGTCAGCCTGTTGGATCTGAAGCTCGACTTCTAGCAAGCTATTTGGGCATTATAGCACGAAATGCCAATATGTTGCTCATCAACTACGAATCATGGCATCACATGCCTGATAGCAACAAAAATCAAGCTCTTGATAATATTAAGGTAACAAAACGTGAATGTAATTTATAATACTTTGGTTTAAGTTCCATTTAAATTTACATTCTAAACTTGTGCTTTTTTAGGAGAGATTTGCTTTAGAGGTCTCGAATGACTATATCAAGAAGGCATTGGGTAAAAAATGGAGAGACCATAAAAGCACTTTGAAAAAAGAATATTTTAAGAAAGACATAAGCCTCGAAGAAAAATTATGAAATGTCTCGTCGGGAATGCTGAGGTACCAATGAGAAGATGCGGTTAGATTCTGGAATTCAAAGAAAGGAGAGGTATTACGTACTTCCAAATTCTTATAAATTTTTCGATATATAGTGTTTACTATATACGTAATAATAATTTTATTATGTAGGACCGTGAGCGAGTTGGAACAAGCGTGAGTAAAAACAAAAATTCACGCATTACCACGCAGGTCGAGAAGTTTTGCTTCTGTAGCTGAGGCCGAGGTATTATGAATTTATTAATTCTGTCAAATATTAATGACTTTCTACTATTAAATAATATTTTTACTACTATATTGTAGGAAGTCTCGTCTGGTCAAAAAGTTGGACGCCTTCGGCTTTTTGAGATTACGCATAGAAAGAAACATGGATCTCCTATGACATCCGAAGCTGGAGAAATTATGGTATATTTACTTAATAAAATTTGATTTATTATAAATATTTATAATGTTTAATTATAATGGTTTAATTCGTCGTTAGTAGTTTTAAATAATGTTAACTTATGTTGCATTCCTTTTTATTATATATTTCATTTCTAACTCTTTGATTGATTTATTAGGAGAAACTAAAGGAGAAGAAGGCGGAGTATGAAGCGATTGCTTCGATTGATAGTTCTGTTAATCTTGACAACATTGATAACATAATTATTACTAAAGTTTTGGGTCCTAAAAGGTATGGTCGGGTTCGATTTCAAGGATCTGGTGTTATCCCGACCCAATATTTTGGATCCAGCTCCCAGCAATACATACCTTCTGGGAGTCAAGCTCAAGTTGAAGTTCAGAGGTTAAGAGACCAGATAGCTCAGATGCAAGTGAGCACAGTTGAGCAAATTGCCGAGGTTCAAAGAAAATATGAAGAACTCTAGCAACAACTTAGAGGGGATGTAGCAGCGAGGAAGGCAGCATCAACAATGAGGAGGCGATGGCAAAGCAGCGATGGCGTGAGCGCAGAGCGAGAAAATACGATGAGCTCCAATTCTGACTTCAACATATGATGAAGATGTTTCAGCAGTCGCAAAAGTTGCCATCTTAGACATTTGTTTTCTCTTTGTAAGAATATTTTTAACATTGTCACATTTAACATTATTGGAAGAATATTTTGAGTTATACTTCATTTATTAATTTACATCATATATCTTTCGTTGAATTTGAAGTATCATTTAGATTTAATGTTTTTTGTTGTATTTTTTATGCTATATTTACTGTTTTTGGTTGGATTTCATGCTATATTTCCTGTTTTTGGTTGGATTTAATGCAGGAAGGGTTGGATATTGGTAAGAAATGTATATTGCAAATCTGCCAAAATTAGTGGCGTTTGTAATAAAAACGCCGCTAAAAGTCATGACTTTTAGCGGCGCTTCCCCCACAAACACCGCTAAAAGTCATGATCTTTTGTGGCTTTTTTTCAAATAAACACCACAAATTTTGGCGGTGTTTCCTATAGCAGCGTTTTTTGCGGTGCTTGTGAAAACACCGCTAAAGGCCAAAAAAATGTCGCTAAAAGTCTATTTTCCTGTAGTGAGGTAATAAAGTGCGAATAATAAAATTAAAATGCATAAATAATTTTAAAATAAAACTTTTGTTGATAGGTAAATTTAAGGTTTTACACATTGGCGGGCTTAAATCCCACCATAAGTTTTTTTTTTTTAAATAAAAAGATTAAAACACCCTCGAACACCAACTTAGTTAGGGGCTTAGATAATAGTATAGATATAAAATATTAAAAGATATAAATACCATTATAATAATATTTTTTGTTTGTTAAAAAAAATGGTGTTTTAAACTTTTCCTAATTCAGTTGATATTCAATTGATTCATGACACTAATTCGATGAAAAGTTGTGTATCTTCAAATACCTTGATATTTTTTTCACAATTTGTTTTTTTTTTTTAATTTTGTGTATCCTAATTAAGGTTAAGAAAGAAAACAACCAAATTGAGAAATCAAGTCCAATTGTTAATTACCAAATTGAGAAATCAAGTCCAATTGTTAATTTGGTTCGAATTTTTTTATAGTTTGATTTGATTTCGATTAGATGAATGTCATTGAACTACATCAATTCAATTCAATTTCGATTTATTCCATTGGAAACCGAAATATAAAACAAAAGTTTAAAAATTTCAAAAAATAAAGCCCAATATTTTTTTAACATATAAACCAAATATATAAACCCATTTAAAACCAAAACAAAACTCGTTGCTCCAAAATTCTATCGGTCTCTTATGTCTAACAATTTAATTTCGATTCAAAAAATGAAAAAGTAAATACTTGATTTGATTAAAAAATCAAAAAATCGAACCAAACCAACTCACCCTAATCTCAATATAATCAAAGGTAGTTGGATTTGAAAAATAAAGCAAAGGACAAGATTTATTAAGTTGCTTTTATTATGTTTAATATGTAAGACAACATTGGGGGCTAGACAAGGCATGGCAACCCACATATACTTGATCCAATTCATATGGTTGTTTGCCTAAACTCCAAAGATGTTCTTTCTGAACAAAACTTTACGATTGGGTTTCTCCCGAATGAACCCAGAAACTAAAATTATTTCTCACCCAATTTCATTAATTTTAGGAGGATTTTATTTGTAAAATTATAACCATTTTGATTAAAATGCTCTTAATTTTTTAATGAAGTGGAGAATGTATTAATCCTAAATTTTAAATAAATTAACTAATTAAAACATAAATACAAAAAATATTAAATTAACAGTTCAAATCTCAGCATCTTCCTACCTTATATCATTAAATTTACCAACAAGTATTTAAATGAAATGGTAAGACACATTATATTTTCACGAGAAAAATGTAGATTCAAAACTTAAAAACAATATTATTGAGAGAGACAAACACAAACCCTAAATACATATGATCGATGTTGCATGCCCAAAATTGGTGAGAATCAATATTAACATTTTATTAAAGGAATCTTTTAAAAATGTAAAGAACAAAACCAAATTTTACAAATCCCTAGTTTCATGTCGGATATATCTTAAAAGGAATATGCTCTTTTTTTTTTCCCAACCAAATCCAGCATTTAAGCTAATTCAATTGTTAGTTACTTGATAATTTATTTATTTACTAAAATAATAATAAAGACTTGAAAATTAATTAAAAAATAGTAATAATTGAAATCTTAAATGCACCCGGCCATTTGCACATGGCGTTGCCCTTAACCTTATCACTTCGTTCATGGATCTTGTTTATGTGTCTCCTCAACCAATTATAATAAAACATTATAAAATTCATCAAAACCGATCATTAAATTAAATATTACATGCACAGAATCTTTTCTTACAATATAACATTAAAAAGAAAAGAAATCACATGCACAACTAATCAAAAACATTATTAATAATTTTTAGGTTATTAATTCTTACACAACCCACAGAAGAAATTAAAACAAAGTCTTGTAAACATTTTTCATATAGATTTCTTGTCTCTTAATAATTTCTTCTCTTCTTTTTTTTCATGCTGATGAACACATTCAAACTCCCTGCTCGATCCCTTTCGAACCGGTTTGCTGCTTTCTTTTCTTTTTATCTTAGTAACACTTGATTCTCAACTCATTGTTGTTTTGTAATGAAGCTAGCATCAGCTTCTGTTCTTGCATTTCTCCACTGCTCTTGGAGCTGCCAGTACCATGAAAAATTATCCCCATAAGCTTCTATATATTCATATAAAATTAGTCTACATAGAACTAATAGTTACTAACCAAGTCCGATCGCTTCTGATCCTTTCATAATTCGTAAACGCTTGCATGAATCAACAAACATCCTATAAAATTTAGTTTAAAAAATTGGGTTAATTTTAAATCATAAAATTAATTAGTATAACTCTAAAAAAAATTTAATTGGAGTTGGAAAATAACTTACTCCCATGGGACATCACCAACAAGCATCCAATCTCCATCTTTGTCTTCATAAGTAGGAACATATTCAGACCCATTCAAGAGATCTATTAATTTGCTTTCATTCATGAAATCTTTCATTCCTTGTGAACCCCCACAGTTACCAATAGTGAAGGAGCTAAACATTTTGCCTAAGGCATCCGATAGTTCTTGGTAACTCTTGTATAATTTCAAGTCCACCTTGCGTAGATAGGGTGCACCATCCATGCTGACCTTAACAAACGCCGCCGGTACCGCGGTGTTAATGGTGTTGCCACTGCCGGTTTTCTCACCCTTGTTGTCGGAGCTGTTCTTCTGAATGGTCATGATGTTTTTCCGAAAGGACCTGACCGGTGGCCATCCTACTACTTGTGCCCTAAAATCCAAGTATTCAAATTTACCATAAAAAAATTAGCAAAAAAAAAAAAAAAAAAAAAAAAATTGTCAACTATTGACGTCTACCAAAAGTTTGGTAGCTTAGCTGTGGACTATCTTAGCCATTTTCAAGTAAAAACTTTTGAATTATTGTTTGGTTGCTGGGAAAAGTAATAAAGATTCCACATGTTTTGTTTTCCCTCTTTTTCCCGACAAACAACTAAAGCCACCAAATATCCCACTAAAAATTGTTTCTACGCTTTACATGGCCAAGATTCAATCAAGAGTCATCTTCTAGTAACATTCAAACTAATATTCAACAATTAATCTCAGTAACAGAAAGAGCTTTTTAGCGACGAAAACAACTTCCGTCGCCAAAAAAAAAGAAAGTATTATTTCATTCAAAACTATACTCATGATGCTTGTACATGCTCACTTCTTGTCTCTAAAAAGAAATAAAAAAAATGAAGGAACAAGATCATTAACTAACCAAGAAGCAAGAGAAAGAAAAAGTATAATGGTAGCTTACTTAGCACGGGGCTTTGCAGTGTTTTTCTCCTTCATCTTCTCAGCTTCATCCACCGGTGCTTCCTTTGTCGTTGAAAGGTTAAGCTTCAAATCAACCATATCCGAATACCCTCTTTTCCCATTATTTTTGGCGGTTTCATTATCATTTTCAATGCCTGTGGGTAATCCTAAACGTAACTCCGTCTCTTCGAAATTGATCATGCTATACTTGTCACGCTCTGCATCCATAATGCTAGTCATTGTGTTACTTATACACCAAATTTTACGAACAAAGCTCGAAAACCCGTAAGCAACCCGACTTTAATTTTCTTTCCTGATCTCTCTTCACTTGCGTTCTGCTTTTTTTTTTTTTTCCTTTGTTTCTCTTGAGAATGTGGTTTTGCTAAAGGAAGAGTGTGAAAATGGTAGAGAAGAAGGCCAAAATATGGTTTATGTCAAAAGATAATATACTGTTGCCGAATATTATGGTTGTGGGATTTGGACGGTGACGATTATTCCAAGTGGGAGATAGTGTTAATTCAACCGTCCAAGATGTGTCGGGGAAGTGGCGTCATGGATGATGTAATTGTTAGAATGATACAAGAGTTTGTGTTGTTTGCCTCCTTCTTGTCTGCTAGGCTCCACCAATTTACAACCAGTTTATGAAGCTGCCATTAACAATGGTGTTTATTATGGTATATATCTCATGTTTTAGGGGCATTACATGCGAATTTCATTTGAATTATATCAGACTTAAAACGGAAGATTCATTTTAACTCGGTTTTTTTTAGCTTTGAGTTATTTGTTGATTGTAAGTTTAGTTTTAATAAATAGAATAATTGGAAGAGTAAAATAGCATAGATACGTAATTCGTGTCCCTTGTAGTTTTTTTTGTTCAAAGAGTAAAATTCACTATAAATCAATATAAATTGTGATTTAAGTTTAATTTACCAAATTATAACTTCACCAACTGATACAAGGGGAAAATGAGGGCCCTGCCATTCCCTTTAAATTAAAAAATTATATCATTTCAAAAATTATAAAATTATAAATTAATACATTATAAAATTTATATTTAACAGCTCGAAAATTTATAATTCAATTTTGGTTCACCTTAAAAGAATTTCTAGATTCACCCTGAACCTCACACTTATGTTTCAACTTAGATCACTCTCAAACTGAAAATGAAAATAGTTTATTTACAATCAAATTGCACTTATTGCAAGTTCTTCTAATGAACAAATAAGTGCTCTTTTTAATTTTTACATGAATACATAGACAATTGTTGATTTTTCTCCAATTGGTGTTCTGTTTGGCATCAAATAAGTAGGGATTTTCAACATTTGAACTTCAATAGAAACAAGATCTCTTTCAAAATAATAAGTCAATCACACTTAAACTCTTCAAATAAAGTTCTTCCTTTACGATATTCGACATAACCAAATCTAATTAATTTATGCTCAAAACGCTCAAAGAGATGTAAGAAAAATAATCACAAGCATTTAGTCAAAATATATCAACACATATGGAAAATTATACAACTATCCAATTGCAAAGTGAGACGTAATTGATAGTACAACTAAATGTGCAACTGGAACCAACATTCTCCACTTTTGGCAACTTTTGAACCAAAAACACTACAACAATATTAAGTAAGGTAAATCCAATATTCAAAATGATACTCCCCCTTAGAAACTTAACCAACCAACAACTATAAAACCAAACTATGAAATCAATCATTAATGTATCAGATCATTATAGATTTAAGATAACATCAAAAACAACTCTAGTATCTAATCATTCAGAATTAAATACAAACCATATAAGGAGTTCATCATGTTAGAATTGAATGACCTGAAATATTGTTAAAATAAAATATAGTGGTAAAATAAAATAAAAGTAAAATCTATATAGAACTACATTTCTTTTCTTTTATTTTGATTAGAATAAGGTTTTTCAACCTTACTACACTTCATCTATTTGACATTGATTAGAATAAGGTTTTTCAACCTTTAAATAGATGTAGTTGAAACTCATCCTCTATCAATCGAATTTGACATTAGTGAATTTTCTTTTCCTCTACTCGTGGTTTTTTCTCGAAAATGTTTTCCACATAAAATCTGTATGTTTTCTTTTTTCTCTTTCTTATTGCTTTGTGATTGTTCTTTATTTCCATTATCGACGTTAGTTCAACAAACTAGTATCAAGAGCTTTTCGAGTTGCTTGTCTCGATCACGGTAATTGTGATAATGAAGTATGATATTCTGCTGTTAGATCACAACACCAGATTCATGCTGTGGCAAGTAAAGATGCAGGCATGTCTTGTGCAAATGGATTTGGAGGATCCCCTGCTAGGGTTAGATAAGATGCCTTCGATATTGACAGATAAATAGCAAAAGTGTAAAGATCGGAAGGCTTTAACGCAATTACAACTACATCTGTCGAATGAAATTCTACAGGACGTGTTAAAGGAGAAGACCATCACTGCATTCTGGGAAAAATTACAGTAGCTATGCATGTCAAAAACCTTAATTTTCAAGTTGCATCTAAAGCAACATTTTTATTCTTATCGTTTGGAGGAAGGTACATTTGTGCTCAAATAGTTAATTGTGTTAAAATAAATTGTCTCAGATTTAGAGGCCATGGAAGTTCAGTATGATAAAGAAGATTTAAGGTTAATTCTACTTTGTTCGTTGCCCCCGTCTTATTCAACCTTTAGAGATACAATTTTGTATAGTCGCGAATCTCTCACAATTGAAGAAGTCTATGCTTTCTTAGCCTCGTATGACAAGATGAAACATCTTATGGTTAGATCTGACTATCAAGGAGAGGGTCTCATTGTCCATGGGAGACAAGAACAAAATATTAGTGATAATCATGGGAGGATACAAGAACGAAATCCTCGTAATAAATCTAGGGGTAGATCGAGATCTTCAAACAGAGGTAAAACTTGTAATTTACGATAAAAGAAAGGGCACATTAAGTTTGAGTGCTAAAGTTGCAAAAGAATATAAAAAAAAGGAGGCTGCGAATCAACAAAGAAAACAACCAGAACAATCTGGTGAAGCTAATGTAGTAGAAGACTACAACGATGGTGAAATCCTAGTTGCTTCTATTGACAACTCTAAAGTAAACGATGAGTGAATCTTTGATTCTGGCTGCACTTTCCATATGAGTCCCAATTGGGATTAGTTTGCAACTTATGAAATAGTGTCTGAATGTGTTATTTTGATGAGAAATAATGCTTCATGTAGAATCCTAGGTATTGGCACGATCAAAATTGATATGTTTGATGGAGTCGTCAGAACACTTAATGATGTACAACATATACTAAAATTGAAGAGAAATTTGATTTCGTTGAGTACACTTGATTCAAAAGGGTTTAAGTACATAGTTGAAAGTGGGTTTATAAAGATTAATAAGGGTTCCCTCGTTGTAATGAAAGGGTAGAGAAAGTCTGTCAAGTTATATATTCTATAGGGTTCAACTATTACTGGTGATGCAACCATTGCTTCCATTTCTTTGTCAGATGATGATGTTACTAAACTTTGGCATATGCATCTAGGGTATATGAGTAAGAACAACATGGTAGAATTAAGCAAAAGAGGACTTCTTGATAGACAAGGCATTAGAAAATTAAAGTTCTGTGAGCACTACGTTTTTTGGGAAGCAAAAGAGAGTTCAATTCACCAGAGGAATCCATAATACGAAGGGAACACTAGATTATATTCATTCTAATCTCTAGAGACTATCTGGAGTGCCTTTGAAGGGTGACACTAATTATATGCTGACGATCATTGATGACTTTTCCAGAAAAGCTTGGGCATTCTTCTTAAAATAGAAAAGCAGTGTGTTGTCCACATTTAAGAATTGGAAGACTATGATCGAGAAGCTGACATGAAGATGGATAAAGGACCTTCGCATAGATAATGACTTGAAATTATGTTTTAATAAGTTTAATGAATTGTGCAAATTAGAAGGGATTGTGAATCCATAGCAAAACAACGTTACAGAATGAATGAATAGAATAATCATGGAAAATGTTTGATACATGTTGTCAAATGCTCATTTATCGAAGTCGTTCTGGGCTGAAGCGACCTCTACAGCATGTTTTTTGATTAACCAATCTCCGTGAATTACTATTGAGAAAAAGACCCCAAAAGAGGTATGGTTTGGTACTCATGTTGATTATTCTGATTTGAAGATTTATGGGTGTCCGTGTATGCTCATGTTGATAATGGAAATTTGGAGCCTAGATCAATTAAATATGTTTTTCTTGGTTATAATGTTGGTGTTAAAAGGTATAAGTTATGATGTATTGAAAAAGGAAAGCTGTAATTAGCAGAGATGTTATTTTTTTATGAAACAGTTATCCTGCCTAACTTACCTCTTAAAGACTCTTCCAATAAAGACCAACAAAGTTCAAACACGTATATGAAGCAGGTGGATCTTCAAATTGATCCATGATCTACAACAGAGTCTACTTCTCAAGTTAAAACAGAAACTTAAAGTAGAGTTGCTTCTTTACCACAGTCAGCACCACAATATTCTATTACCAAGAATAGACATAAAAGAGTAATTAAACCTCTAAAAAGGTATGTCGAGGTTGATTTAGTTGTTTATGCTTTAAACATGGCTGAAGATATAGATGCAAATCAAGAGACATCTATTTATTCTGAGGCAGCTAGCTATGAAGATTTAGGAAAATGGATGTTTATCATGCAAGAAGAGATGGAATTACTCCATAAGAATAGAACATAGGACCTAGTGAATCTTCCTAAGGGTAAAAAGGTTATTCGTTGTAAATGGGCGTTTAAGAAGAAAGAAGGGACTCCAGGAGTTAAAGAACATAGATATAAAGCAATGCTGGTTACAAAAAGTTACAATCAGATTCCAGATGTAGACTTCACATATGTGTTTTCACCAGTTGTGAAGCATAATTTGATTCGAGCCTTGTATGGTATTGTGGTCATTTATGATTTGGAGCCTGAGTAATTAGATGTAAAAATAATGTTTTTGCATGGAGAACTTGAGAAAGATATTTAAAAACAACAACTAGAGGGAGTTATAGTATCAGAAAAGGAAGACTATGTTTGCTTGCTGAAAAAGTCCCTTTATGGCTTGAAACAATCACCAAGACAATGATACAAGAGCCAAAGATAAATGAGAGATAAGAAATGTCAAAACCCAACTTAGTGAAGAATTTGAGATGAAAGATTTGAGAGCAGCAAAGAAGATACTTGGGATAGAGATTCTCAGAGATAGAAAAGCATGTAAATTGTACCTAATTTAGAAAGGGTACATTGAGAAAGTTCTTTGCAGGTTCAATATGCAGAGTGCCAAGCCTGTTAGTACTCCATTAGCAGCCCACTTCAAGCTTTCATCGGCTTTATCTCCGCAATCAAATGATGAGATTTATTACTTGTCACAAGTTCCATATTCTAGTGCAGTGGGATATCTCATATATGCTATGGTTTTCTTACATCTAGATTTATCATATGCAGTTAGTGCAGTTAGTAGATACATGGTGAATCTCAATAAAGAACACTTAAAAGTAGTTCAATGGATTTTTGGATACTTATGAGGTACTACTAATGTTTGCTTACAGTTTGAAAGAACTAGAGAGTCATTAGGTGTGTTGATTTTCATTTTACTGGAGACCTTGATAAAAAAAATACCTCTCACAAGGTATGTATTTACTATTAGGGGTTGCATAATTAATTGGAAAGCCATTTTGCAAACTACTATTGCTTTGTCTATTACTGAAACTGAGTACATAGCGATTACTGAGGCTTGTAAAGAAGCTATTTGGTTAAAGAGACTCTTTGGTGAACTTAGTAAATACCTTCAAATCAATACAATGTTTTGTGATAGTCAAAGTGTCATTTTCCTTACAAAAGATCAAATGTTTCATGAGAGAACAAAACACATTGATGTTCGGTATCATTTTGTGTGTGATATTATTGCTCGTGGAGATATTGTTTTGAGCAAAGTTAGTACTCATGAAAATCCTACAGATATGATGACTAAGTCACTTCCTATAACTAAGTTTGAGCATTGCTTGGACTTGGTTGGTGTTCATTGTTAAAGAATACCCCTTAAGGGGTTTCATGAAAAATGTGGAGAACTTGTTTGTTAAAAGTTCGTGGTGAAAAAATTTTTTGTTTACAATGTGTGTCAAGGTGGAGATTATTAGAATTGAATGACTCGACTCCTTGTTAAAATAAAATACAGTGGTAAAATAAAATAAAAGTAAGATCCATATAGAACTACATTTATTTTATTTTATTTTGATTAGAATAAGGTTTTTCAACCTTACTATACTTCATCTATTTGACTTTGATTAGAATAAGGTTTTTCAACCTTCAAGTAGATGTAGTTGAAACTTCTCTTATATCAATCGAATTCGATATTAGTGAATTTTCTTCTCCTCTGCCCATGATTTTTTTCCTAAAAGGGTTTTTCGCATAAAATATATGTTTTCTTTCTCTTTTTCTTATTGCTTTGCGATCATTCTTTATTGCCATTATCGACGTTAGTTCAACACATCAATCAACCATCAATAATCAATAAAAAAGTTATCAACAAAAAAAAAATAGATTATCAAATAAAGCTCCTCCCTCTAACATTCAAATTCCCTATTATTGTGCATATCTCCCCCCTCCCTTTTTGTTTAAAAATCCAAAAGTCTTGGTTATGTTCCACAAGTAAAAATACCAAATTTGTAACAAAGAGCTCAACTCTTTTTCTATTAAGTAGTTTTATTTACTTGTTAAAGGAGCTTAATTACTTGTAAATGCAAACCACTTTCTTATCAACATGTTCAATTAGCACAGCCTTTCCAGTAGTTGTTGTATTGGCAGTTATAGGTCTAGTAGCAACTAGAGTGGCAACTTCCTTTTGTTTTCTTTAGCCTCGGACTCTTCTTTGTCAAGATTGGAACTAGTTTCTACGTGTTTTTATTTTTTCCATTTATAGGAGTATTTTAACTCAAATTGCTCAAGTTTTGTAACATCTCATTCCTACAATAGGCCTTTCTTTTGTTGTACCGAGATTTGGTAAATCAATTAGGAAAACTATTGGAAAAAAATTCGGTTTGAAAATGATATTCTTGCAAAATGAAAAATTAAAATTTTGAAAACTGACTCAGTTTGTGATATTTATAGCAATAAACTTTAGACCAAAATTGTACATGTGTTTTCGGATAAGTGGATCCTTGATGTTTTCCAGTTTTCAACCAAATAATCTTCTTCGGTATTTTCGTACCATGAACTGCTTCAAGTGTGGGCTCGAACCAATTGAATCAAAACATAAAACTAGAAAAAAATTCTTTTTCTTTTAAGGTGAAAATGAAAATTCTCTCTTCTATTAATAGAAATCGGTAGAATTGTTATTTTGGAAAAATATATGTAATAGTTGAGAATAAATTCTCTCTTTTTTCGGTAGAGTAATAATCACTTAAAGTTGTGTAAATAGTTCTATCGGTGTCATTTATTTATAAGAAGAAAAAGTAGAACCCTTATTGAGTTGTAGTGGTTTACATTAGGGGGTTTGAGACTTCTCTCATATCGGGTCCAATTACAAGTACTTCCTAGATTAATCGAAAATGAGTAAATCGATTGAAAGACTAATATGTTGTCTATCAAGTCTGATTACGGGAGATGTTTTTCTTGAGCATTAGAACGAATCACTCCCAGAAGATAAAAACATTGATACGACTGACAAGATTAACAGTATATCAGACAGGACCCAAGTAGAATAGATTTTGAAGTTGTCTATTGATTTATTCACTTATGGCGTTCATAGTGTGACATACCTTAATCTTAAGAAGATGATGGGCTATGTATGTGTGACTCATATAGTTTGATGTAAGTAAAAGCTTGAGTTCAAATAAATGAGAAACCAAAAACTCGTGTATTAGGTATATGACTTTTGCAATATGTAGCATCATTCACAATAGTGGAATTCATAGCCTAAGAAATGGATAAATGATATCCTCTCATTAGCATTACAAAATAGATAAAAAGTAAATGTGGCCAAAGGTCGTTTGTCTTTGTGATAAATGACTTAATTACTATTTAATAGTAATTGACTTTTCATGAATGAAATGTAATGGTTACCATGAGATAAAATAGGATCATATTGGGAGAATTGATTTATTCCAAAGAGATTATGATATCCTATGAGGGTAGCACACTTATGACAAGATCATTGGACGAGTGTTGATCGAGTAGCTTTTGTAATTGTATGTAATGAGGGAGAGCTCAGTCATGATACTATAGTGGAATGACTTCCTGACTGAGTTTATAATTAATAGGCGAAAAACTAGTACTTAATTATAAATCATTTGAGCTCTAATTATATACGTCCAATTAATCCTTCTGCTAGCAACTCATTGAAACTAGAAATGAATTGGATGAAGAATCAAATGAACATAAATGAGTGAAAATGATAGAGTTAGAGAAATGAGTTAAATTCAAAAATCAATGTGATTTATCGCCAAATATAGAAATGACTTAAGAATTAATATAAGTTCTTTGAATTATTATTTTATTAAATAATTGAAGCTCAAAATTTAAATTAAATTAATTAGTCATTATAAATCCGTTGAATATGGAAATTAAATATATTTTCTCATAAATTCTTTTTATAATAAAGTTGCTATGAGTTTAACAGAATTAGAATTGAGTTGAAAATTTTATTTAATTAAAAAATTAATTTAATTAATAAAGAATATTTATTTTAGAAAATAAAAAAAAAACATGTATTTGGTTGAATTAAATTATAAAGTGTTAGATTTAAAGTTCATGAAGCACATATAATTGGACCAAATACAGGAAATGTTCAAAACCCCTCATAATACATATAATGAGCGGCAACCCTAGTTTATTTAACTAAGGTGTACCACCCCCATCTCCTAGCTAAACTAGGAAATTAGTTTTTCTATTAAATATTTGTGTTCTACTAATTCAACTAGAATAAATTCTATTTTCTAGGAATAACAATTTTACCGGTTTCTATTGAGAGAGAATTATGTTCCTACTGAAAGTGAGAAATTGTTTTTGGTTCTGTGTTTGATTCATGATTGTTCGAGCCCACACCCAAAACAATTCATGGTATGAGAATAGTAGAGAAGATTTTTTTATTGAAAGTCGGGAACATTTAGGATCTATTCCGCACTAAGCACAAGTACTTTTTGAAAAAAGTTTATTGCTATAAATATTACAAACCAAGTCAATTTTTAAAATTTTAATTTTCTACTATGACAAAAAATTGTTTTATAGACTAAATTTTTCTAACATTAATGACATAAGGGTTATGGAAATGTTGGTTAGTAGAGAATATTGAGGTCTGAGGAAAAGAGGTAGCTGAAATATTAAAGGAGAGAGAATATGCTCTATTTCAATGTGCATGGGCCCTAAATAGGAGGCTTTTTGTCATTCTCAAGATGCCACATGTCGTCCCCATAATGATTTTGTACTTCTTGGAATTCAACTACCTACTAATGTTTTACACCATAGATATGAGTTGTCATATAAGGGCAACGAATATGACGAATATGTGTGATGTAGGAGTGACATGTATTTTATGTATGTTAGGGGTGTAGTCCCCATGGAACATACTCATGAGTTATGGGCTCATAAGGTTTTGACCTCATTAGTTACCTTAGTTTGCAAGATAAGTCTTTTTAGTCTAGGGGTTAACTCACGAGATTGGCTCAAAGGTGGAGCCAAGGGATTGACAAGGGCCTACCCTTTTAAAATGAAAATTTCTTTTTTTACCCCTCTATAATTTATAAAATTTTAAATTATTAATGGTAAAATTGTACTTTATTCTCTAAATAATAAAAAATTAATTTTTTTTCTTTTAAAATTGTAAAAATATAGACTATTAACTTAATTTTAGGATTTTTTTTTATTTCACCTCAAATTCATCGTGCATAAAATCAAGTCACGAAGTGTAATTATAACATGCTAAATATAATTGCACTAGATATATTGGAATAAAGATCTTTACATGCTTATCCACATTCTTTTCCACTTGATGCGGTAACCATTAACAATCAAGAATCATGGCCCATTTGAGTGCCACTATAATGACACAAAAATGGTAAAAAGCAAACCATAATGACACAATCCTTTCAATAAAACAATTAATTAATTCGTACCTTCTTTGGATAAAACAACTTTACCTTCTCCTCCACCGATGTGCTTTTTTTTTTCACCCTAAAATATATATGTGACAATTACAAATTCATGTATATGCATATGCAAGTACAGATACAGCTATTCGGTGTCATGCAAATGCAATGTATCTCTTAGGGAAATTCCCCATCCTATATTCTATTTTATTATAGCATGAAATGTTTACCTAATTATCTCTAGGAACGAAATTAGTCTTCAATATGTGTGTTTTTTTAGGGGAAAAAAACATTTATCTTCCATTTATGATTTCGTTTTTTTAAAGACTGATTTAGATACAAGTAAAATTACCTGTACCAAAAGACAACCCTAACATGGAATAATGATTTAGGTATATGCATTATTATTAATACAGAAGATGTGAATTCGAGTATGTTGAAGTGTATTATCCTCCTATTTATGGGTTAAGAAAGGATTATAAATAGTTCTAAATATTATATAAAAATTATTAAATAAATTATTAATTTATATAATTATTTTTAAAAATTCAATTAGACTTAAATAGTTTTATTTAATTGCGGTTTTCAAAATTGTCATTTCAGCATTAGTGTTCATAATTGATGATTGGTCATCGGCGGCTCACTATTTTACTTGCCCTTTGAAATTGGTAGTCATTGGGTAACTAATTTTATCTTTTAGCTTTTGGTCAAAACAATTATTTGACTATAATGTCCTTTTCTTACATTAAATAAATGCATGTGGAAAATGGCACTTTTGACTTCTCTACTGCAAAATACAATGTGACAGTAACTGTTAGATTAAGTGAGGAGAAAAATATAAGAATTATTGCTCATACATAATTACCTTTGTTAACGCAATGGAGATCAGGTTGCATATCAAAATGTTTTCTTCTATTTGTTTTGTGAAAAAATAATTTAGTGAATTGAAAATATTTTTTTAGGCAATTAAAAACTAGAACCACAAGTCATTTTTAAAATTATCTTAATTTTTATATAAAAATTAATTATCATATTAAACCTAATTTTGAACTTTAAAATACTAAAACATTGATATCAAATATTATAATTTTCAATATTATTAAATACACATATTTATATTTAATAATATAATAAATTTTAACATTAATGATAATTTTTAATTTTAAATAAGGGTAAACTATCAAAATAGTCACTTTTATTTATTTCAGGTTACATTTTAATCATTCATGTTATTGTTTTATTAAAAAATGACTACTTTATCGTTAAAATCTATTATCTCTTAAACAGTAGTCCGATGTAACAATTAAAATGAATTTTAAATTAGTTATTCTATTATCAAATGGATCAAATTTTTTGTACTATTAAAAAAACAAAATTAAAATTTCCTATTTAAAATAAAAACATTTGTTAAGCAATACTTAACAAATTGGCATGAATTGATATTTTTAAAAATTAATTTAATAGTAAAAGTGTGAATAATAGCAGGAGCTGCCAAACACTTTTACCCTTCTTTATGTGGAGTGTACCAAAAGTATGTGTTTAAGGCTAAACGTGTGGGACAGTGAATAGCTAGTAGCTCCAAAACAAAAGAAGAAAAAGAGAGAATTAGCCAAACAAAAGGAGGCCCATCGCCAGCCTATGTACACTCCAAAGTGTCCACTCGTGTGTGTGGGTGCTCTACCCCACTGTCACCATCCACATCCACACATCTCTCTCACACGTGTGGCGCCTTTTTCTTGTCACATTTATTTTGGTTGGAATCTCTATATATTTTTAATTAATGAATAATGTTTTGTTTAGCATTTAGAAATAATTTGGTGGATGAGAATGACATTCTCATGTTGGTGTAGAAAAGTGAACGTTTGTAACATTTTAAATTTTAACAACTTTTGACGATTGAGACTTCACTTTACACCTTAAATATATGATAGGACTATAGGTTAAAAAGTACCAAAAATTCATATCATTATCTCTTTAGCTACTACTACTTTTATCATTTCTTCATCTTTTAAACTAACCTATTACATACATACCCACACTTTTTTTTTTTCCTTTCAAAATTGGATTTCATAATTTTAATAAACTCTAATGTCCCAAAACTTCTCATTAAATATGTTTGACCGAAACAGTATAATTATATTATAATTCCTTATATTATGTTTAATAATATAAATTGTAATTGTATAGCTTTAAATTCTAAAAAAAAATTATTGATTATTTTAAAAACATCAATAGTACTTGAAGTAACAAGATCTAAAGTGAAATCATCATATGTAATATTCTATTTTTTAAAAAAGTATTCAAAAATATGATTACTAATAAAATTAACAAAAAAATAAATATTTGACACCATTTTATCTAATTACTCTAGCATTTCAATCTGATTAGGCTATTCTCTCTTTCAATAATAAACATTTATTCGTTGACATCATCATTGATACTTGGCCAAGTATAAATAGTAAACAACAAATAATTTATAATTTAGTTAAAACTAGTATAAATAATTTATAATAAATACTAGATAATTTATTTAAATATTTAGTAGGTCAAAATGTATAAGAAATGTAACACCCCAATCCCGGCCTGGACGTTTTGGTCGAATCTAGAGAAATTACATCAATTTGTTTAAAAAAATAAAATCTAGCTTAGAAATTGTATGATCTGAAAATTTAGCTAAGCTCATACGAGTTTCAAGAAATTTTCAAGTTTGAAAACACTTATTTCTCAACATGATATTTTAAACATTTACTTATAAAAACAACGGAAACTTTCAGAAATTTCACTCTAACTTTAGTAATCACGTGATTAAAAATATTATTTTTTGGCAAAACTCTTACATTGTTATCTAGAAAAACTCATGCGCAGAATTTACTCATTTTACAGAAAAAACATTTAGTTTAACACTTAACTTTGTAGCTGATATTTTATTATTTTATTATTTATTTATTTTCGTGCTAATACTGTTCCTTACAATCTTTGAAGGGCCAAATGATAATCATAGGGGAAACCCCTAATTTCACATTGGAAATAATCTTTTCGAGAGTCCAAAATCGTGGTGTAAGTATCAGTAAGGCTATTAGTAATGGATCCTAACCAATAAACGTTATTCGTGTGATTAGATACGCCTTTCGAGTTAGATAAAAGCGAAATTGATACTAAGGATTGTGGCATTTTGGATCTACAATAAAAGGTGTGGGATCGATTCTACTTATCGTATGTAAAATAGTTATTTTTGTTATATTAATAACTTAATTATAATTAATTGTGAATACACTAAATATTCAAAGAGGAGTTGAAAAACTCATTACAAATGACCCAAGTAAGTGACTCTAACTGAAATACATTTTGTGAAATGCATGAGATATGTGATATGATGTGATTATTGCTATGATAATGATGTATGTGAATATCTCGTGCTCATGACATGTGTTGCATGGCTTATGTGATATGTTTGATGATTCAAGAATGTGATATCTATATATGAGTATGTGAATATTGAGATCTATGATCTAATGTGACAGGCATGATAAAAACATGTTAAAGTGGTGACGAAGTGAAATGTGATTTTGAGAGCATGTCTACATGGTTACGTGTTAAAAGTGATTCACATGTGTTTAAAAGTGAAATTGCCATGTCACATGCATGGGGTGGGATTTTGTGAAAGGTGGAAGTAAGTGGCAGTATATATGCAGATCAGTGGTGGCTTGTCCACAAAGTGTTATCAGTGGTAGTATATTTGTATATTAGTGGTGGCTTGGCCACAAAGTATTATCAGTGATAGTATATCTACATATTAGTGGTGGCTTATCCACAAAGTATTATCAGTGGCGGTTTATCTGCAAATCAATGGTGACTTGTCCACAAATGTTGTATTGGATGGACGAGTTCTGGGAAACTTGATATTAGTGTGTAACGGAGATGGGTAGGAAATTTTATAAAATGTGCATCGTTTTTAAAATATACATCAATATGTTCATACATAAGTACTAGTGTTATAATTGATGATTATTATGATGTTTGATATGTCTTGATTGATATCCTTTGATACGAACATGTGAATATATTTATGTTGATATCACATTAAGCCTTTTAAAGCTCACCCACGTTACATGTGTGTTTCAGATAATCCTAGTGGTTAGGACTCAGATTCGGTCCTCAGTGATACTCTCGGAAATGGTTTACATAATTATGGATTTTTAACATGTTTCAGTCTTTTATGGACTTTAATATTTTCTTCTGCGATTTTAATTTGTGTTAGACTATTGAACGGTGGCATGAGATTTTTAAACTTTGGACGTTTTGCATGGTTTAATTATTTATGGATTAAATAATTTGGTATTTTCCTAATAAAATCATTTTTCAAAAACTTTATTAATCAAATTTAAATTTAAAGATCATTAAATTGTTTTCCAAATATTAAATAAGGTTTGTTTCAAAGTTATATTGAAAACATCATTTTAAAAGAAATGTTAGCACGTGTTTTTCGAAGATAAACGAATTTACTTCAACTCATGTTTTTGCCATATCTATGGACTATGTAATTGCTTAGATTGAGTCGTAACGTCTAAGCTTGGTTTGAGGGGTTACAAATGCAGTCACAGATCCTACCCTTATCCGCTACACACCAACTCTGTCCAACCAATCACACCAATTAGGACTACAAGAGTTCATTCATCCAATCACAACCAGTCGTGGTGGTATGCCACTCATAAAGGTGTAGCTGAGCTGCTAGACAGATATTACAGTTTAACTACCAAAGTTGCAATAATATTGCCAGAATACACTTCCCCCATCACATATCAAACCCATATCGATGCACATGCATAAATGAACTAACACATATATTCCATAAACAAATGTCATTCATACTTTCATATGTAATCATCCTTTTGGAGTTATCAGAACACAAATCGTACATATATATATATATTTTTCACATACCTTACATGTATCACATACAAACACAAATCAACAGATATCACATTTCAAGTCTTATTTAAACCAAATAGACCCCACAGAAGGTCTAATTAAGAATTTCAAAGTCACACACTTGATCAAAATTTTTATGTCTATTCAACACTCGCAATTCCAAAACCTAAAATCAGCATTTATATAACTAATTTTAGTAACAACACGCGGAACTTAATCAATATTTAGATCATAAACACCTACATTCGACTCCCAAACAGACATTAGAACACTTACCCAAAACAAAACATCAACTAGAATGAATTCCTCAGTTTGTCGGAGGGTTAATTGCAACCAAACCTTCACCTAAAGATAAATTCACATGGTCAAAACTATAATTATACACTACAAATCAAAAATCCTATCCGAAATATGATAATCCCTAAAAGTAAATTTGAAACTTAGAACCACAACCTTACTACAGACGATCCACAATGATGTAGAAAAACAAAGAAGGAGAAATCCCAAAAGCAAAGAAAAGCGTATCTAGAGAATAACCGTAAGAGAAAAATCTTATGGCTAAACTTGAATTGAAAAGCAAAGGAAAGAAACAAAACAAAAATTTGTAGGAAACAACAAACTGACGAGAAAATGGAAGGGGAAAAGAGAATGGACGGTTTGAGGGAGAGAAATTTTAGGGATTAAGCCAAATATTAATTTAAAAAAAAAATTAACAAAGCAAAGATAATAACAATAATAAAAATTAAAGAATAGACAATTAACTACCCAAATCATATTTGAGACTTCCAAGATTTGAATTAAATTCAAATTCTGACTACATGGCCACACAAACAAAGAATAGCAAAAAGCGCAAAAATAATTTATAAATTAGATGTTGAAAGATAGGGGTTGACAAAAATTCAAGGGAAATAATTTGAACACATGACCTCTCACACATAAACACGACTCTTAATCACTAAACTAAATTAAATCACTTATCAAAATTTTCACAATCTTAACTCAAAAACAAAGCGTGCCCACTCTTGGTCTCACTAACCTAATTTTTACTAACCTGGTTTTTGAGACGTGACAAGAAATCGTCAATAAAATTTTCAAATAGTTTTAACAAGATTAGTAAAATCTGTATCCTGAAATTAAAATAACTTCTTAAACTTAAATCACATGCTTTAGAAAGGCATATGATAATTGGTTTGAAGATAACTATTTGTTACCCACATAATTATCCCTTTGTCAACCTCTCGTAAGAATTGTAGAATGCAATGGGATACACAATTACACTAAATTCAGTAAGATCTACTAATTATAATATTTACTCAAACATGTCACAAATGTATAATTACAAGGATTTTTAAATTAAATACTATATGGCTTTCTAAATGCACTATCAAGAAATAAACACAATAATTCTAATTTTATTAAGAAAAACTACATACAATCAATCCTTTCTATAACAACGACTCACTATAACGACCACATTTCTAGTAGAACTGAATTTTATGTTTTATTTTAACTCTCTATGGGTGGGTTTGGACGAGCGGTGAGGTGCGGTGCGTTTAACTTACTTTTTGTCTCACGCTACAGTATCGTTATAATATCTAATCTCACCGCCACCGCTGTTTTTACACTAACCGCATGTAAATGCACCACCCATCCAAACCCACCCTATAACAACTTTCACTTATAACAACAACATCCATAATTATGAAGCACATTCTTTATTAAATTAGTTCTGTATAACAACATAATATCTAAAATTATAGCTATTTCATAAAAGCAAGCCTATTAATTATAATTTATTAAATAAAAATGATATTAATTTATATATTATTTCAATAAAATGTTAAATTTCACATGAAAAAAATCTACTAATCATATTTATTAAATGAAAATACTTTTGAATGAGTGGGATTAAATATATCAATTCAATAAACTATTAAATTCACTAATTAAATATTCTATTATGAATTTGGAATATCATAAACTTATAAATTGATTACTTAAATTTAATAACTTGTGATAAATTAATTAATTTAATTTGATAACTCATACTGATTAAATGGACTTATTAGATTTATGAACTTTATAATTAATCATGTGAAATAATGTAAAATAAAATATGCATAAGAGCAATAATGCATGCACATGTTATATGTCTTTTAATTTTGATGATTTGATTCGCACTTTCTTTCTTTCTTGAACATAATTCTCACTTTTTTTTATTTGATGGAAATAAAATATGCATAAGAGCAATAATGCATGCACATGTTATATGTCTTTTAATTTTGATGATTTGATTCCCACTTTCTTTCTTTTTTGAACATAATTCTCACTTTTTTTTATTTGATGGAAATTCACGATATAAATTCTATGATGAGTTTACAATAATAATCTCCCTATAACAACATGTTGTTATTGGTGTATGGCAATAACCACTCTATAACAAACAAAATAGAGAGTGAACTATATATAATATTTGATTAAGCATATATATATATATATATATGTATATATATCAACAAAATAATTAATATACAATTTTAGAATTATTATTTGATACACATGGTAGAGTTTTCTTACTTCACAAGCAGGGTTAAAAAATCGTAATGTGTATCATATATATTTTTTTATTTTTTTAAATATCAATTAAGGACATTTATTAAGCTCTTAACTCTACTCGTGAAATTAAAAAAAAAAACTTCATCATTTACGTATCAAATAAGTATTATTTTTATACAGGGATAAATCCAAAAACTATACATTAACTATGGTTTAATATGCAATTGTATATATGAACTTTGATTTTGTGCAATTTTATACAGGAAATTTTGATTTGATCCGATTCTTGTATATTATTAACACAATTATTGATATAACATCATTTTATGTTTATATATTGCATATATAAATAATTATATTTATCCAATATAAAAATAAAATTATGTATTTATTTCTTTAAATGCGTATGATTAAATCAAAATTAAAGTTTCAAGTATACATTTGAACCACAATTAGAGTTTTTTTTTTAAAGAGTAAATTCATTAATTCATTCAATGAATGGAACCATACAATTCAGGGGAAAAATAGCAAACATTCATCGTAGATAGTGAATGATAAGCTCCATCAACACAACAAAGGCTTTAGCCTCAGCATCAATAGAACATTATGACACGTTGACAATTGGCTTTGTCACAATTCAAGCACGACCTATCTAGAGTGATTGCAAGCACTTAATACGATAAGAAAATCAACCGTGGATGGTCCAAAGCGGCAAGCAAAAATCGACAAAAGAATCGAGCATTCACCAAACTAGAGAGAATGATGACAAATCATCCCTAAAATCACTTGTAAAACTAAGATTACTCACATAAGTAAGACTAAAAAATGTGCTACAAGAACATACAAAAACTTTTAAAATTGAAGACTTATTAAACAATGGAAAACCAAAAATAAAAAAATAAAACTTAAGACAACAAGGGTCCAAATTGACTCGTGAAATTATTTATTATTCTGAAACACTCTCAAAACAGAAACAGATTAAGAAGTTGACGAAGAGCCACCCACTTTCCAAGAGAAACTATTGGTGGTCGGTGGAGTTTTAGCAAACGACAAGCCATCGTCAGTTATCCATCACAACTTGTGAAAACAATAAAGATACCCACAAAATAAATCTGCAAATTGAAAAGGGAGAAGACATGTATACTGAATGAGAAGAATAAAAAAAGAAAGGGTTGATGGAAGGGGGAAAATGAGGGCGATAGCCAGCACGAAGGTTGGCACTGCCGCTAGGCAAATCAAAAGATAAGAAGCAAACGGCTTGGAGAAAAATGGGAACCATAATTAGAGTTTTATGTGTATAATTACACCAAATTAAAGTTCATGTATACGATTATACATTAAATTATAATTTATATATCATTTTTGAGATTTATCTCTTTTTATATATAACTACAAAATAATGAGTATTAAATTGGTGATTAAACATATCTGAAGTCAGATTAAAAAACAATAGATATGTATGATGAAGTAGCTATCAAGAAATCCGATGCACATCTTGGCAATTAAGGCGTAAACGTGGCAATGCAAAGCTCACGGGTGAATTGTCGCCCTCCTACCCTAACAAGGAATTTATTGAGAAAGGGATTGAACATTTTAGATGCAATGAATCCCCTTCCAATATTTCTTTCATCCCTTTCCTTTATGGTTAGGATGTCTTATTCAAAGAAAATTAAATGAAATATATTTATAAAAGAAGATCAATGATATAGAGGAAGTGATTTATTTATATTGGTGTAAAATTTAAGTGATTTTATAATATTTTGTAACTTTTTATATGATTAATATATTTATATTTGTCATGCTTGTAAATTTTTAAATCGATCTGTTATTTTTATCATATCAATCTAAAATATTATCTATATTAATATATATTTAACGATTGATTTTTTTTTACATAAAATGAATAATTAGAACTTTTTTTATTTATTCCAAGCTTGACGTGCTTGATCAATATAAATTAAGTATAAAATATGATGACTAAATTATTAAAATATTAATCATATAAAAAGTTTTAGAAGGGTATAAAACCACTTAAATTTTTATATTAGTGTAAGTGGATCACTCCCGTGATACGAGTATATATATATATTGCAATATGAGTATCATTAGAAAAAAAATATCAATGTCATTAAAATATAAAACAAAAATATATTTATATTAAATATAACTAAAATGGTAATATTTTGTTTGAGAATTTTATTTTAGTGTTAGTATTTAGTACACTAAGGGTGAGTGTACTTTTTTTATTTTAGGGTTAGTCTTAAAAAATTGTTACCAGTCTTTTTTCTAAAATATATATATTTTTAATATTTTGCTATACTTTTATAAGACACTTATTAACTTCTTTAACCCTACCTGTGAAGTCTAAAAATTCTACTGTTAGTAGTACTATTTTTATTAAATAAAAAATTGTGGAAATTAAAAAAAATAAAAATTTGAATGAAGAATGAAGAAATTGAGTTATTTAAATTCCATTGAAATTTCGTATAAAATTTGAAGTTCTCTATTATTTTTACTTAAACTAGTTAATTAATTAATGAAATTTTATTTTATTTTTGTAAAAATGAAATTTATACTCTAGATCCCTCATTCAAACAATTGTATTAGATTTTCCTTTTCTTTTCTTTTTAAAGATAAAAAAAAGCTACTCTGAATTTATAGACAAAAGTGTTACTATCACAAAATCAACACAAAATAAACCAGACTTATCTAATGTGATTTGGACACTTTAGCTTATGTCCAACATCCAAAATAAACAACATTTCACTAAACTCCTAACTTTAATACAAACCTAGTTTAAAAAAATCCTACAAGGATTATCTTTCTCTCTTTTTTTTTTATAAGTCACAAGGATTATATCTCATTAACTATATAATTTTAAAAACTAAACAATCATCTTTATTTATAGAGTTTGTTATAATAAACATTGATAGTAGCAATAAAATTATCACAAAACAAAAAGAAAAAAAAATAAAACATACAGATTTTACGTGAAAATCTTTTTGAGGAAAAATTACGGGCAAAAGAGGAGAAATTCACTAATATTGAAAATCGAATGATACAAGAGGAGTTTCAACTACATCTATTTTAAGGATGAAAAACTCTATTCTAATCAATGTTAAATAGAAGAAGTGTAGTTCTATACGAATTCTACTTGTATGGCATGGTCCGTACCCGATCTCAATCCCAGTAAAGTATTTTGCTTAATAGAGATCTATGGCGGGCTTTGACCTTTCGCCCCACAGATTCCCTTATTTTGCCACTGTATTTTATTCTTTAACAAGTTGTGAGATTCAGGTCACACAATTATAACAGAGCTATTACTTTGATTATCAAGAAATCTTATCCATATTAAATTTTTTTCTCCTGCCCATCAACCTTCTTTTTCTTTTTTCTTCTCATTCACTCCATGCTTCTTCTCTCTTTTTAGTTTGCAAATCTATTTTGTGGGTATCCTTGTTATCTTTACAAGTTGTGATAGACAGATGAGGTGCCTATCATCATTGAAACACCATCGACCACTGACAGTTTCTTTTAAAAAGTGAGTAGCTCTTCGTTGGCATTTTAATATGTTTCTATTTTGAGAGTATTTCAGAATAAAAAATAATTTCATGAGTCGATTTTGACTCGTATTGTCCTAAGTTTTATATGTTTGTTTATTTATTTTTACATTATTTAATAAGTCTTCACTTTTAAAAGAGACTTTAATATTCCAAAAAGATAAAATATCACTTAGCTAAACTTGTAACTTTAATATTCCTTACAGCAATATTTGCACGGATAAAGCTTGAAACCCCTCATTATAAAAATTTCCATAGGATTATATCTATCCTCTACTACATGATTCTAAAGGTTAAGCCTACTATATATTCATAGGGCTAGTACTTGAGATTTCCTACTAACAATATGTATTTCATTACCAAAAGTTGTATTGGACTAGAATGTTATTCCAATTTAAATTTTGGAATCAAAATATTCTATCCTAACCAAGTTGATCAAGGCTGTTGGCTATAGGGTCAATTATAGTGTGAAGTATAATCTCAATATAATGGATCCACCTATTTACAATGATTGCTTAGCAGTTTATGTTGGTGAATGTTCATCAGGCATCAAACGAATCTAAAGACCATTATTATATTAATATAGAAATGTAAAATATTAGGAAGATGCTTCCATCTTTGCCTAGTATTCATAGAATTTGATAAATATAAGCATAAATTGTTGAGTTGTGCTTACTTGTTGGGGAACAAAAGAAAATAGAGATGTCCAAATTAATAAAAAAAAAATGAATGAAGCAATTAGGCAAATGGTGATTAATAAAAATGAGTTGGGTGGTTTTCATGGGACCCAAATTGTCCCATACAATTACTCTTAAAAAGTGTCATCGGATAAATATGATTCAATTTCAATCATCTGAAACCCAAAGAGAGGACTGGGTTTGTTGATTGGCTGGCATCAATAGGAGAGACCAGGCAGAGTAGAAGGGAAAACCTCATAATGAATGCAAAGTATTGTGGACCCTTAGCGTGCCTGTGGTCCTTCACCTTTACCAAACCTTATGAGTTAGTTGTAGCTTAAAAGCTCAAAGATGTATGAGAAAAAACCACAGCTGCTGATAGATGTGGACCATTGTGACGACTATTTCAAAGTCTAAAGTAGTGTGCATTATTGATACGCTCGTGTGCTTCCATGAAAGCAACGCATATGCGATTCATATTAACCAACGATTCTATTGTCGGTGCAAGTGCCCATGTTTTTTTACCACCTCCACTTTGCCAATACATAAAGCTGCATGCATGGGATCAAAATTACATCTTATAATATCATATTTAATTAACAACAATTACAAATTTAATTTCTAAACAACATACCCTCTTCCCTTTATCAAAATTAGCTCCAAAAATGTAAATTAATTGATTATAGGTGTAGCAAATTGTTGTTTGTTAATTTCCCAACACAAACAAATTTGTTAAATCTTATGTCATATCATAATTATTTGGAGATTAGCCAGCATATTTCCACCATTTCATCCTCATCTAAAGCGATATTTCTTTTCTAACAACTCTTTTTCAGTCTCATTTTTATTATTTGGTAGGTTTGATCTGTTTTTTTCTTTTATATAATGTCTAAAATTATTTATAGCTTCTTTTTAATTTTTAAATAATAAAATAATATATTTCAGTGTACTCGAACCCACGTCCTCTTGCACTAATAATAATATTCATATCAATCGACTATATTTTATTTTTTAAAATATTAATTAATGATACATAATAATTTCATTGAGTTAAAAAAATTTCACTATCTTTTATGAACAAAAAAAAAAAAAAAAAACATAGCATCATCCTATAAAAAAAAGTTAATTTTTCATAATCTTATTTGATTTAATACTGTGGCTATAAAATAAAAAAGTTAAAACTTCAAAATATCATTTTATTTAATTCTAGTATATATTTTTTATATTTGTATTATTAAAATATTTTTAAAATTTTACAAATACAACAATTTTCATATTGCATATCTTTTATGTTCTTTATTTTTAATATAATTATTTTTTTTAACCCATGAAAATTCATTAATCTAAGTCTTTTAAAAAAAGTATTTATTCAAACGCAAATATTAAAATTTAGAAATAATATATTTTAAAAATTCTCATCCAAACATATTTATCTTTTTTAAAAGAAGAAAGCATTCATGTGGTTCCATGTCTTTATCAATATGAGGTAATGGTTCCAACAGGAGACCATACCCACATGTATGGTTACCCATAGTTATGTATCAAATGAAAGCCCTAAACTAAACCATGTCATACCCATAAACAACAACCCATGTGGACTCAACCCAAGTCACTTCGAATCTACCCACCAGTCATTACATCCAATGCTCCAGATTTGTTCCCTACAAAACTCATCAATACATCTGAAACCGTCTGATCTTTACTGATATCACAGACTTCAATATATATGGGCGGTCAAACCTTTGTCCCAACCTTGTCCCTCTATTTTTAAGACAGCTGCCTAAATTATGCTGTTCATGTGACAGACATCTTAGCTGCCCCATGTCCAAATTCATGCACTCAACATACCTTTATCACCATATATTCCCATCTATAAAGTATCATAGAAATTTCCTAAGGCTTCAACACATGCATTTGTTCTTCATCATCATCTACCCTTTCTTGAATTATATATAGCAGAACTCATAGCAACATTTCCAAATATATACATATCAACCATAGTTCAATACATCGATCTATCAATCAATCAATCAGCTATCAACCTTCAATCAATCATGGTGTTTGAGAAAGATCTTAACCTTGATGCAACGGAGCTCCGATTAGGCCTACCAGGCTCATCGGAGGAGTCTCTTAGGATCAGTAACAAAAGAGCCTTGCCTGATATGAATGATGATTCTGGTGTTGCAGCTGCTAAAAAATGTGACCAAGAAACTGCTCCACCCACCAAGTAAGCACATGGGAAAAAAATCCATGTTTTTTTTTTTTTTGTATAGTTTCTTTTTATTGATTAATGATTACTGATGATATACATATATGTAAATATTGCAGGGCACAAGTTGTAGGGTGGCCACCGATCCGATCATACAGAAAAAACAGCCTTCAAACAAAGAAAACTGAGGCTGAAACGAGTGGAATGTATGTCAAAGTTAGCATGGATGGAGCTCCTTATCTTAGAAAGATTGATTTAAAGGTTTATAAAGGATACCCAGAATTGTTCAAGGCCTTGGAAGACATGTTCAAGTTCAAAGTTGGTAAATATTCAGAAAGGGAAGGATACAATGGATCAGAATTTGTGCCTACTTATGAAGATAAAGATGGTGATTGGATGTTGGTTGGAGATGTACCATGGGAGTAAGTTCTTTACTCCATTTTATATATATAAATTCATTAATTTTTTTAATTAAAACAAAATAATTGCTTACAAATTTTATGTTTTGTCTATACAGAATGTTCATTAATGCTTGCAAAAGGCTGAGGATCGTGAGAGGATCAGAAGCAAGAGGCTTGGGCTGTGTTGTATGAAAACAAAATAACCCATAAATTGACAATTTCGAAGCCACTTTACAAATGATTGAGAAATAAGTTGAGGTCCATTTTTTTTTTTTTTTTTTTGCTTTGGGTTGATTGGCAAGAAAGAAAAAGAAACATTTTTTTGTCATGTATAGTTTGGATATCGGCATGTTTTGATTTTCGTGGAATTTGTACAAAGGAAAATACGATTTTCCTTTTTTTTTCCATGTACCATGTAACAAGGAAAATTATATTATTAATTAAAAGGATGGATTCATCCCATTTTGTAATTCTTTTCCTTGGGTATTTACCCAGGTGGTGGATCAGTATATATTCTGGAAAATGGACATTTTGGAGTTTAAAATTCATCTAGTATTTGCTGATAAGACACACAAATCTCATTTTTCAATAGTTCCATAAAGGCATATCACATCAAAGTTGGCAATTTGCTTAACAAAGTCAAATTAATAATTATTACTTGTCTCCTAAAGATAATATTGTAAGAGTTAGATAAGTAGTCGAATTTGTTAGTCATAACAAATTAAGAAATTTTTAAGTATTAAAATAAAATTATTAAATAATTAATACAAATAAATAATAACAAAAATATTCATTTCATAAATTATAATAAAAAAATTATTTAAACTGGACTTTTACAAATTTATAATACCAATCGAATTACTGACTTTTAGAGGGTGTTCGGTAAATAAAGTTTTGGTTTTTTTTTTTTGCTGATTTGGACTCAAATAGAGGATTGGGTAGTCAAACCCTCTAATTGTAGTGTTTGGTGAATGGAGGTTTGTAAGAACTTGTTCAGCTAACACCTCCAATGGGCAACGTGGCAGCTGGTTGGGAATGAGATATGTGGAATGACATATCTTACTATGATTGCTCAAAAATTACTCCATTTGCCACATGCTCTTATTTCTAGCAATCCTTTTTTGTTATTTTACACATATCAGCTTTCAGCTATCAACTAAATTTTACAAACATTTTTAAATTGTTAGAGATGTGAACCAAATTCATGATAAAATAAAATACAAGTGGTAAAATACAAGTGTGCAAGAGAAGTTCGAATAGAAGTATACTTCCTTTGTTTAATGTCGATTTGAATAAGGTGTTTTAACATTACTATATTACTTCTATTTTATTTTGATTAGAATATAGTTTTACACACCTATAAATAGACATAGCCTACTCCTCTTGTAATCATTCGAATTCAACATAGTGAATTATCTTCTCATTTGCCCGTGGTTTTTTCCCAAAAGGGTTTCCACGTAAAAATCTGTGTGTTCTTTATTTTTCTTTCTATTTTCTTTGTGATGCATTTTCATTATCGATGTTTTATTTTTCACAAATTGGTATATGAGCTTTCTGGGTTGCTTATCTCGATCACAGTAATAGCATCACTGAAGTATGAAATTCTGCTGTTGGATCACAACACCAGATTCGCGTTGTGGCAGATTAAAATGGAGGTAGTTCTTGTGCAGATGGATCTAGGGGATGCCTTGCTAAGGATAAATAAGATGCCTTCGACATTGACAGATAAAGAGAAGAAGCGTAAAAATCGAAAGGCTTTGACAGAATTACATCTACATTTGTTTAACGAAATTTTACAAGATGTGATGAAAGATAAGACTGCCGCTGCATTATGGAAGAGGTTGAAGCAGCTATGTATGTCGAAAACTCTAACCAGCAAGCTGCATACGAAGTAGTGTCTTATGTTCATCGTTTGGAGGAAGGTGCATCTGTACACGAACACTTAATAGTGTTCAAAAAAATTCTTTCAGACCTTGAGGCCATGGAGGTTCAGTATGATAAAGAAGATCTATGGTTGATTCTGCTTTGTTCGTTGCCCCCATCTTATTCAACCTTTAGAGACACGATTTTGTATAGCCGCGAGTCTCTCACAATTGATGAGATTTATGATTCTTTGACCTCATATGATAAGATGAAGCATCTTATGGTTAAACCAGACTCTCAGTGAAAGGGTCTCATTATTCGTAGAAAAAAAGACCGGAATGTTGATGATGATCGTGGAAGGACACAGGAACGGAATCCTCGTGGTAAATCTAAGAGAAGATAGAAGTCTTCAAACAAAAGTAAAACTTTTAACTTATGTAAGAAAAAGAGACACATTAAATCTGAGTGTTTTAAGTTGCAAAACAAGATCAAAAGGGAGGCTGTGAATTAAAAGAGTAAACAACTAGAAAAATCTGGTGAAGCTAATGTTGTAGAAGACTACAGTGATGATGAACTTCTAGTCGATTTTGTCAACAATTCTAAAGTAAGTGAGGAGTGGATCATTGATTCAGATTGCACCTTCCACATGAGTCCCAATCGGGATTGGTTTACAACTTACCAAACATTGTCTGAAGGTGTTTTTTTATGGAAAAGAATGCTTCGTTTAAAATCACAGGTGTTGGAATGATTAAAGATAAGATGTTTGACAGAGTTGTCAAAACACTTAGTGACGTGTGACATGTTTTAGAATTGAAGAGAAATTTTATTTCATTGAGTAATTTTGATTCAAAAGGGTACAAGTACACAACTGAAAGTGGGGTTTTGAATATTTCCAAAGGATCCCTCGTTGTGATGAAAGTGCAGAGAAAGACTACTAAGTTATATGTTTTTCAAGGTTCTACGGTTATTAGTGATGCAGATGTTGCTTCCTCTTTCTTGTCAGATGATGATATTTGTAGACTTTAGCATATGCACCTAAGGAATATGAGTGAGAATAGAATGACAGAATTGAGCAAAAGAGGACTTCTTGATAAGTAAGGAATTTGCAAACTAAAATTCTGTAAGCACTGCGTTTTTGGGAAGAAAAAGATAGTTTGATTCACTAGAGGAATCCATAACACGAAGGGAATATTGAAGTATATTCATTCTGATTTGTGGGGGCCATCCAGAGTATCTTCGATAGGTGGAGCTAATTATATGCTAAAACTTATTAATGATTTTTCTAGAAAAGTTTGGGCATTTTTCCTGAAGCAGAAAAGTGATGTGTTTTTCGCATTTAAGTATTGGAAAACTATGATTAAAAACAAACGAGAAAACAAATAAAACACATCTGCACAAACAATGGCTTAGAGTTCTGTTCTAATGAGTTTAATGAACTGTGCAAGTCAGAAAAGATCATGAGACACTTGATAGTTCGTCATACTCCATAACAAAACAGTGTTGCAGAACAAATGAATAGAACAATCATGGAGAAGGTTTGATGTATGTTGTCGAATGCCAACTTACCAAATTCGTTTTGGGCCAAAGCAACCTCTACTGCATTTTTTTGATCAACTGATCACCATCCGTTGCCATTGAGAAAAAGACTCCATAAGAGGTATGGTCTAGTAACCCTATTGATTATTCTGATTTAAAGATCTTTGAGTGTTCTACGTATAATTATGTTGATAATGGAAAATTGGAATCGAGATCCATTAAATGTGTTTTCCTTAGTTCTAAAGCTGGTGTAAATAGGTATAAGTTATGGTGTCTTGAAAATAGAAAAGTTATGATTAGTAGAGATGTTATTTTTTTATGAAACTGTTATGCTACCTAACTTATCTCTTAAAGACTCTTCTAATGAAGAACAACAAAAGTAGATGGAGCATTAGATTAATCCAGAATCCATAACAGAGTTGACTACTCAAGCCTGTACAAAAATTCAAAATAAAGTTGTTTCTTCACCATAATACTTTATTTCCAAAAACAAAACTAGAAGAGAGATTAAACCTCCAAAGAGGAATGCCAAGGCTGATCTAGTTACTTATACTTTAAATATGGCTAAAGATATAGATGCAAACCAAGAGTCATCTACTTATTCTGAGGCGATTAGCTGTGAAGACTCACAAAAGTGGGTCTTTGTTATGCAAGAAGAGATGGAATCACTCTACAAAAAGAAAACATGGGATCTTGTGAAACTTCCTAAAGGCAAAACGTTGTTCATTGTAAATGGGTGTTTAAAAGGAAAGAAGGGACTGTAGGAGTTGAAGAACCTAGATATAAAGTAATGCTTGTTTCAAAATGTTACAGTCAAATTCCAGGTGTGGACTTCACAGATGTGTTCTCCCCAGTTGTGAAGCATAGTTCGATTCAAGCTTTGCTTGGTATTGTAGCCATGCTTGATTTGGACCTTGAGCAGTTAGATATAAAAACTGCATTTTTGTATGGAGAACTTGAGAAGAATATTTACATGTAACAACCAAGGGTTTTACAGTCTCAAGAAAAGATGACTATGTTTACTTGTTGAAAAAGTCCTTTTACGGTTTGAAACAATCACCAAGACAGTGGTACAAAAGGTTTAATTCCTTTATGACTTCTTATGATTTCAAAAGAAGTAGCTTTGACAGTTTTGTTTACTTTTAGAAAAATAGTAATGGTTCTTTTATATATCTACTCTTTTATGTTGATAACATATTAATAGCAGCGAAAGATAAATGAGAGATAAGAAAGGTCAAAACCCAACTTAGTGAAGAATTTGAAATGAAAGATTTGAGACCAGCAAAGAAGATACTTGGTATGAAGATTCTTAGAGATAAAAAAGCAAGTAAATTGTACCTAAGTCAGAATGGGTATATTAAGAAAGTTCTTCGCAGGTTCAATATGCAAAATGCTAAACCTGTTAGTACTTCTTTAGCAGCTTATTGTAGATTTTCATCAGCTTTGTGTCTACAATCAAATGATGAGATTGAGTACATGTCGAATCCCGGTAAAGAACATTGGAAAGTAGTTCAGTAGATTTTAAAATACTTAAGAGGTACTACTGATGTTTGCTTACAGTTTTAAAGAACTAGAAATGGAGTCATTGGGTATGTTGAAGCTAATTTTGCTAGAGACCTTGACAAAAGAAGATTTCTCACAGGTTATGTCTTTACAATTGGAGGTTGTGCAATTAGTTGGAAAGCCACTTTGCAAACTACAAACGCTTTGTCTACAACTGAAGCTGAGTACATAGCGATTACTGAGGCTTGTAAAGAAGCCATTTGGTTAAAGGGATTCTTTAAAGGACTCAATGAAGACCTTCAAATCAGTACAGTATTTTGTGACGGTCAAAGTATTATCTTTCTTACAACAGATCAAATGTTTCATGAAAAAATAAAGCACATTGATGTTTGGTATCATTTTGTTCGTGATATTATTGCTCATGGTAATATTGTTGTGAACAAAATTAGTACTCATGAAAATCCTACAGATATGATGACTAAGTCACTTCCCATAACCAAGTTTGAACATTGCTTAGACTTGGTTAGTGTTCATTGTTGAAGTTAAACCCTTAAGGGGTTTTATGGAAGAGGTGGAGAACTTGTTCGTTAAGTGTTCATAATGAAGAACTTGTTTGTTGAAGAATTCGTGTCATGATAGATATTATTAGAGATGTGACCCAAATTCATGATAAAATAAAATACAAGTAGTAAAATACAAGTGCGCAAAAGAAGTTCGAATAGAAATATACTTCCTCTATTTAATATTAATTTGAATAAGATGTTTTAACCTTACTGCATTACTTCTATTTTATTTTGATTAGAATATGGTTTTACACACCTATAAATAGACATAGTCTACTCCTTTTGTAACCATTCGAATTCGACATAGTGAATTATCTTCTCCTCTACCCATGATTTTTTTCCAAAAATGTTTTCATGTAAAAATCTGTGTGTTCTTTACTTTTCTCTCTTTTCTTTGCGATACATTGTCATTATCGATGTTCTATTTTTCACATAAATAAACAGCTAATAGAATCAACTTACCAATCTAACTACTACAATCAACTATTGTCAAATAGGGCTTAGTTCAATCCATCAATTCTAACTACTATGGCTAAAAGTAATATATATTCTTTACAAATAATAAAATACGAAGCATATTTGAATAAAAATTACAAATATTAACAATTATCAACACTTCTCGAACTATTTGTGATCATTTTAGTACCAATATGCCATTAAGTTTGGAGTTTTCAGATTTATTCGGATTATTTGTCTGTTAAAAAATTAAAAATAAATAAATAAACTACACTGCACATCATTTAATTATGTTTAAATTTTATGTCACCCAACTAATTAGATTTATTTTTGTTAATTTCCATTAAAAGGTCAGGTAATAGTTAAAAATCTGTTATAATAGCAAATTTAACCCTTACTCTTTATATATTGTTAATTTAGTTAGAAGAGTTAACCCTCAACGTTACAGATTATCTCAATTTGATACTAATTCTAAAAATTCAAATATATATAAATACGTGAATATTTTTAAAGATATAATAAATTTAAAAAGTATATATTTTAAAGATATTTATGTATTTTTATTTTTTAGAATTAGGACCAAATTGAGATAACATTTAAGGTTGGGGGTTATTTTTTAAAAAATGATTAAAATGATACAATATGTAAAAGTTGATGGTTAAATTTATTGTTATACAATTTGTGAACTGCACCTTCCTGTCAAACACTTAACGACACTTGTGGATAAAAGAATAAACCTAATTAATTAAATGTTAAATATATATATTTTAAAAATTTTCATTATAAATTCTGATCATATCTTTTTTTTACACAATGCTTAGAATTATCCATAGACCCACCCCAACCCATAAATAGGAGGGTAATGCGCTTCAATACACTCGAACTCACGTTTGATAACAATGTTCATACCAATCGAATTAAGACTCAATCGTCAAAAAAATTTAATATAAATGAGCAAAAGAAAAATACGTATTTTAAAGAGTAGGCATTCCCGATCACTTTTAGAGGGGATGAAACCAATATCTATTTATGAGTACTTAAATTCTTCTACGCTATTTGTTTATATATATACACTCTATTTAAGCTATTGAATGTTTAAGTTATTGATTAGGTTGGTATTATGAATTAATTCGATATCGATTCAATTGAGAGATGATTAAAAAATTTATTTTTTACAAAGAAATAAATGTAAGGATTAATATATATATTGCCCTTTGAATTTGGCTACTTGTATCTAATTGGTAGTTAAAAAAAATTGTACCTAACTAGCACTTGAATTTCAATTCTGTCACATTTTGGTACCTCAGCAATTACACCGTTAAAATATGTTGATCGTGTTATTTTATGACAGGTTTTAAATATTTATAATTAATCGTTCTTGAAACTAACTATTATCACGATGTAGGCAAGTGTACCTATCGAACAGTAGTATAGCTTTAGCAAGACCGGATTGTCGAACCCAAAGGAACTAAAAGTACTAGTAATAACTGTCTTTTTATTATCTAGCCTAAGAATAATGGGTGTTTGTTTTAATTAACTAATTAACTAAACTAAGAATTCATAGAAAATAGAATTGGGGGATTACTTTTGGAAAACGATTGAATTAAGACAATACCTAAGGAAAAATCCACCTAGACTTCACTTGTTATTTGACTCTCAATCGGACGATTTATTCATTTGACTTGATTCGTAGAAATCTCTAAGTTATATTATTATCTCTCTCGAGACTAACAACTTCTAACCCTAGGTTGAATAATTGAAATCTCTTTCTAATTAACTTCCTAGGGTTGCATTAACTCGATCTATGGATCCCCTTATTAGGTTTCACCCTAATCCGACAAAATCTTGTCACCCTATCTCTAGGCGCACAATCAACTCCGCTTAATTATGACAAATGTACTCTTAAACAGGGTCTATTCCTCATCTGAATAAGAGCGTAACTTGAATCAATATCTTGGAATATCAAAACAAGAATTAAGAACACATAATTAAGAACAGGTCAAATATTTATCATACAATTCAGAAAATAATAACAAGATTCGTCTTAGGTTTCATCCCCCTTAGGTATTTAGGGGATTTAGTTCATAACTAAAAAGGAAAACATCTCAGAAGAATAATGAATACAAAACATAAAGAAAACCCAAAACTCCTGAAGGGAAATTGAGAGGAGATCTTCTGTCTTGAGGATGAATCCGGCTTCTAAGATGGATCAATCGGCTTTCTTTAAGTAATTCCTTCCTTCCTCCCTGTGCCTCCCCTTTTTTTCCACTTCTAGGGTGTATTTATAGGCTTTGGAATGCCTAAAAGCCCCCAAAATTAGCCTTTTTTCGAATTGGACTCAACTTGGGTTCGACAAGGACACGCCCGTGTATGATTACTTCAGGTCGTGGTCAAGCCTATTAAAATAGCACGGGCATGTGTTCTACCCGTGTGAGTCGTGCTTCGATTCTGCCAAATTGACACGGTCGTGTGGTCTGCCCGTGTGAGGAAGTTCAGGCCATGTTGATTTCATACGTTGGCCCATTTTCTCTGTTTTTGGTCTGTTTCTCGTTCCTTTTACTCTCCTAAGCTCACCTAAGTATAAAACATGAAATTAAGGCATTAGGAGCATCGAATTCACCAATTCTAAGGAAAAATCATCCATAAAATGTGTTAAGCATGGGGTAAAAATATATATAAATTACGGTTTATCATATGTTGATGTGGCACTAATAAACAATAGCACAATGACACGTGACATCCTCATATTCTGACATGTAGCAAAAAAACATATAAGAATTTAAAAATATATAAAAATTAAAAGCAATTATATTTTCACATAGAGAATTAACTTGGACAACCAATTGTCTAGATACATTTGAATCAAGGGAACCAGGTGTTTGGATTCATTCCAAACATGTTTTTAGTATTTATATATATTTTTAGTTTCATAAAATATTATATTATTATATTATTATTATAAAATTAAAAAAAATAAAATATTATATTTATAAAATATATTATTTCACATTAGATTTTATAAAACATATAAAATATATTTGTCCAAATATATAAAACGAAAATATTTAGTATACTGCTAGTGGAGTTTTTAAACTCCACAAACAGGGTAAGGAGATTGATAAATGTCCTATAGGGATATACAGTGGTGAATCCAGGGGGTTGGCAGGGGACCCGACCCCCCTAAAATGGAAAATTTCTATTCAAGCCCCTTAGAATTTTAAATTTGTAATGGTAAAATTACATTTTGGCACCCCAAAATGATAATAATTTTGATTTAATCCTTTAAAAATTATAAAGATATAGGCTATTAAAATGATACATTTTTATTTTTACAATCATAAAAATATAAATTTTAATTTCAGCCCCTCTCAAAATTTTTTTGGCTTCATCCTTAGGGGCATAGTAAAATATATAAATTCTAAATATATATAAAATGTATAAAACATCGTATTTTAAAAATACCAAATTTTATGCATTTTTAATTTATTTTTGCAAAGAATATATTTTTATTTTAATAATAATATAAAAATATGATAATTTATGATAATTAAAAATATATAAAATTACTAAAAAGACACTAGAATGAATCTAGACAAATTGTTGCCGAAGTTTAAATGGATTTGGACAATCAAATTTTTTTTTTCTTGCTCAATCAAGAAATAACAAATATCAGTATTTGCAAGAATGCTGACATACTAACAAAAAGAAAACATTCCCCCAATGGAATAACCCTTTCCCAAAATCCAAAAACCAAGCACAACATGATAACAGCAAACTATCACCCACCACATCCCCAATATCCCTATCTGTTAAACAAAACTCAACACAAAAAACAAAACCAGCATAAAAACCTCTTAGCTCCACATAAAAGCTTACCAACTCACCTGAGGAAACACATCAACAACACACCAAATTCCCCTCCAAAAATCACCACCATGCCTTAAACAACCCAGTCCTTTTCAAACCTGTAATTGTAATCACAAAGTCCATCATGTAACCGAGCATATCCGCTTTCTAAACAGAGACAAATCCATCTCTGGACATCCTAATTTCAATTATCTTGAAGAATGATGCAGCAACCACGGACATTTTTATCTTCAATTGAACACCAAACTGTAAACAATAACTCCAAAAAAAACCTTCACTGCACCACTCTCAATCATAACAGAAACATTTGATGCAGCAAAACTGAAAAAACTACCACCAAACTTATTTCTCCTTTGCAATCCCACACACAAACAACCATGTGGGTAATACCAACTGAATGTTGCATCTGAATGGAATTACCTAGAATTAAACCAACTCCAGATCGGCCAATTCCACCAAACATCACCTGCAAAACATAACATCATCATAACAATCTGTTTTCTTAAAAAACAATCCTCCCACTTAACAACACAAAAACCTCATTTTCTTGAAAATAATCGCACACTTCCTTTTTCAAGTTATGAAAATCAAAGAAGCCTTGTGAAACCATCATCAATATGACCAGTGCCACACATCGAAACATTCCAAAACGGCGACGTCAAGACATTCCTTGTCTCCCATCTCGACGGCACAGAACCTGCCCATATAGCAAGTCTAAAATCCATTGCAATTTACAATAACTCTCCAAACAATCAACATTTCAATAAAAATTGTTGTCCAAACTCTCCCAAAAAGCACCAGGGTCCCATACATCCCAGAAACACCTCCCTTCCCTGTCGCCTTCAATAATAACAGCTTTAAAAAACTCCACCCAATATTCATGAAGACAAAAACTGTTACATCGCTCCTTCAACTCGCCCCAAAATACACTTTGATCAGAGCAAGCATACGATGCAAAACACATTAATCAATGACTCTTACATAACATCCCCCATCCATTTACTCACCACTACTAGCAACCTGACTTTACAATTAATTCAAATTGCCTCAAAGCAGTCCTTATCCCATAAAGACATTACCCTACCCAGTCGACACTAACAGACAAGAAAACAACATTCAAAATTATCAAACACCAAAACCTCCTGAATAGTACCTTCAAAAGCAAACTCCAATTTCTTCTCCAAAATCTGGACGAGATTCATCTTCACCTAATATTAACCTCCATTACCTGATCTCCTCTCTCTCCATGACTTCAAAACTTTGTTATTGAATCTACACTCCCATAATTTCCTCGATAACATCTTCTTCATCACCACGAACACTGAACCCTAATTTCTTTCCTATTGCCCAAATGTTATTTACTTCCCTAATAAATCCCCTCATTCTGTTACTAATATCTGAATCTGATAGAGATAAATTTGCAATCCTCTCATCATCCTTACAAACTTCCTTTCTTTTTTCCTTCTGCTTGCTCTGACTTTCTTTTTTCTCTCTTTAATCGTTAAGCTGCTGCTTTAAATTTCATACATAGACCGTATCTTCTTGTTCAAGCTTTTTTTTTTCCTGATATTGCAATTGTGTTTTATGATTCTATGCCTCATTTACTACTGATCTTCAAGTCGCATAATGTCCTCAATAACATCTCTTTCGTCTCCCCTCACACTAAGCCCCAATTTCTTCTCTAATTCCTAAGTTTGCTTAGCCTCCCTTATAATTACCTTCCTCTTGTTACTGATATCTGAATCAGACAATGAAAGATTCACAACTTTATCTTCTCTTCTTGATGCAGCACTGCTTTTTTCCCTTTCTCCTACATCAATCCCTCCTTTGTTTTTCTTTAGAAGACAACACCCTGTCTTGAATAACTCGCATGGAACTGATTTTTTTATTAAATTGTTTCTTCTTCTTCCTATCTCTGACTGTATTTAGGAATTCCTCTTCAATCTCCTAGCATAAGCCCCTACCCTCTGTTTCTAGGATTCCATGATTATTTGGGTAAATCTGATCTGGTAGCAGAGTATTACCCTCTCTCAAATGTTGCCCTTCCATATCTAATGAGCCCAATCCTTCATCAAAATCCACCAAACCATCATAAGCCCCACTTGGGCCCAGAACCAAGGCCAGCCCCATATTAGCCACATCCTCGCATGCCCTATCTATTCCACTATTAAGTCTACAAGCGCCAAAATCATCTTCTGTTAAAATTCCCACGTTTACAGCATCATGATCACCTTCATTTAATTCCCCCAACATCTTCTGACAATCTTCTCTTACACTTTTATTTTCAATGACTTTTTCCTTTATTATGTCCGTCGAGACGATTCGGTTACCATCCGGCAACTTCTCCAATTCTAGGCCAATCACTGATTCTGACTCCGAAACACTTTTATCGGCCACCACCTAACTTTTTTCCTTATGCGAAAAATTATTTTTAGATTCCTCTGACCATCTTTTCTCCCTAACACTGACCGAGAATTTGACATCTCCCACCTCTAATAATACAATCTCATCTAAATTTTGAACTTGTGAGATTGAAATCAGCATCTCAATCTTCTCAAAGTTGTTCACTCCTGACAAGTTTTCACCCATCGACACCAGAATACCCCACTTTCCTGCAATCTTTTTGAATGTTTCATAATTCCAGCAGTGCATAGGAACCCCATATACTTCAATCCATGTAACCCTTTCAGAGAATACCACCTTTTCTGACCAAGGTTCAATGTTTACAAAGAACTCCTTCAAATACGACTATTCTCTTTGTTTCAATATATCTAAAAGTTCTTCGTCCAGAATCTCAATAAGAAAATAATTTCCCTTGAATTCTCTTCAAGCATATTTCACCAAGACCCATCCTCACTACTCTATCAGTTAAACTCTTCAATTCACAGAAAGAAGCAACTTCCCCCACCAGACATTTCTGTAATTTCCACAATTGCTCATCTTCTACGTGACCTTGAACAACTTTTTCTATGTACATTTCCCCTACACCCGAACCATCACCTGATCTTCTTTCCATCGTGTTCGATTTTCGAACTGCCTCTATATCCTCTTCGACTTCCTTACTTCTTAACACATCTTCCACACTTTTCTGATTTGTTTCCTTGATAAACAATGGATTTCGTTGCTTGATAACCCTTCTCCATATTGTCCTCCTACCTTTAAACCTTGCTATATTCACCCAAATTCTACTCCCAAGAAACACAAAGCTATTTAATCTTGATATCGCCCTTTGAGCATCCGAGAAATTAGAAAATCTCATAAACCCGAATCTCTTACCATTTTTTCTTTTTTTCTCTGGGATGAAGGCATCTACCACCTTGCCGTGGTAACTGAATAGTGTCCATAACCCTTTCTAATGCATAGTCACCGAAATATTAAACACAAACACTGTTATCTGAAAACCTCTCGATTCCATTATTCTTGTTCTTAATAAGTATTTTTATTTATTTATTTAATGTTTGAGAAATAGGTGGAACTTCTTGGAGATCAATTGTTTATGTTCATTCTAATGTCCAATATCATTTCTAATATTTTTATACATTTATAAATTTTAAATTTCAAAATAATTTTTTATAAAAAATATTAAAAATATGTCTATAATAAACTTGAATAATCATTTATCTAGGTTCATTCCTTACATGTAAAAAATATAATTTGTTTATAAAATTGATAAATTTTTTATTTATTTAAATTTTATCATGTATCAAAATATAAGATTATTGCATGTCTCCATGTTATTCACCTTTAGTGTGACCATCACTGAATTGGGAACCAAACTCTTGTATAATGCTCCAAAACCCTTATAACGAATTGTTTTCGTGAATGCATCAACCATGTTGGCAAGGTGACTTATCGATCTACAAATATGGCACGTCAATTGTAACAATAAGTGATAACAAGAGAAAAGTCTGACCCTAAAGGCAAAACAGAGTTGATCCAACTTAACTCAAATTAATTAAGGTCCTAAATATAAACTCATTAGATTTCCTGCCACAAGAAACTAGTTTATTATAAAAATATAACATAATATATCTGATTAAAGATAGAGTTGTTGATTGACTCTTAGTTCGATTGGCATGAACATTATTACCAATACTGGAAGATGTGAATTCGAGTACGTTAAAGCGCATTATCCTTCTATTTATGAATTGGGGAGGGGCTATAGGTAGTTCTAAACATTGTGTAAAAAAGCAGATATGATTAGAACCTATAATGAGATTGTTTAAAAAAATAAAAGGATAATAGGCAAGAACATTCTTCCTCCTCTCTAAACCGCCCCTGTTTCTACGCTATTGTATGCTTATCTTGTTGTATGTCCCTCCACCATTGATCTTGAAACAGCCCACTTTTGATAAAATCAGAACAGTGGTTTTGGGACCACAGATCTGAGACCCAAAAATAAAAATTATTTTAATACTATTTTATGATCTACAGTATGATAATAATATTATGTGAAAATTTTGTAAAGAAATTTTATCGATTACATGTTTAATTTGATAAAAGACCAAATTGCATTAAATGCAAAAGTTGGATTCTAGTAGCTAGAAGGATCAAATAGCTATTGAATTCAAAAATTGAAGTCCTTAAATGGTAATTAGACCATTAAAGAAAAGCTAGTAGATATTTTTTATGATTCATCCATGGAAAAATTAAAAAATGGCTAAGGACTAAATTGGAAAGTGATAAAATTAAAAGATGATAAATAATTAAATAGAAATAAAAATCATTTTATATCATCTTCTTCCCCAAATATTCCATGGAAACCCTAGGAAAGAGAAAGCAAGCTTTCTTGGCCAAATTAGGTAAGTATTCATGCCCCGTCTTTAGTAATTTTTATATATTTGAAACTAAGATAGTTTAATCTATCTATTTGAGGGATTAATTTGAAAAGTTATCAAAGTATAAAAGTTATGTCATCGATGAATATGCTGAAAATTTGAAATTTGTGGTAGAAAATGAAATGTTGTTTGTAACACCCCAAATCCGGCCCAGACGTTATGGCCGAATCTGGTGGCGTTACGTGAGAGTGCTTTTATAAAAGCTCAGTAAGTTAAAATCATTCATGATATTATCTTTACTTAAATCGAGAAATCCTTATTCCATTAATTATTTGAAAACCATTCTTTTACGCGGAAGCTAAAACATCAATAATTCGTAAATCAACAACTTAACAATTTAAAAACCCCGAAATAAACCCAAAACAAATAGCTCAAGTCCAAAAATTAAATCCCAAAACAAATATAGGGAAAAAATTGAATAGATGAAATAAACATTACTCAAAAATTCCATGAGTCTAACAGTGGTCACCATCGAGCCCTCCGCCACACCGATTCATCTGCTACTGAGGATTACCTAACATAAAATAAATAAAATGGGTGAATTTTCGCAAACTCAGTGTGTACATCCCCATAAACAGCATGCATACAAACAGATAACAGAATACAGATATTCGGCCTTTGCCATACAGATTTCGCATGCAGCTCAGATCAGATATCAGAGAATAGAAATCATGCCCACCAACCCTGCACACCATCTCCATCCAACCCAACACACCATGTGGGGATAAAATCGACCCACCCAGCCTTACACACCAAGTATGAGGATAAAATCGACCCATCTAGCCCTACACACCAAGTGGTACTCTAAAATAGTACATAACAGATATATGCAGCGTAGCTTCCCGATATTAGGCTAATCGCCTCTCAGACTTCCTTCTATTCACAACAACCCAACCCAATGCAATGCATCATAAATATCGTGGCATGCTTATATGCAAAAATCAGATCATATCATAGCAGAGCAGATATATGAAATCAGGCAGATATACATGCTTATTGTAACATGCTTTACATACAACACAGTAATCATTCATAGTATGGGGTTTAAAAAAACGCTTACCGACCCTACAGGCAAGTCACAGTCGACTTAGGTGACCCATGCAACCTTACAGAACATTTCAAATAAATTGGGCTCACACGTCCGTGTGCCCTACCCTTGTGGGCCCACACGCCCGTGTAGCCCACACGACCCAAATTAGCCTTGCCCATGTGGATCACACGGCCTGGCCCAAGACCCATACGCCCGTGTGGTTCACCCGTGTGACCCACAAGCCCGTGCGGCCTACACAGCCCAAATGGTCGAGCCTGTGCCTCGCACACAACCTCGCCAACCTCACATACCCGTGTCCGTCGCACCTGTGTGGCGCGCGTATGGCCTGGCTCGTTTGTCACACGCCCGTGTCTCACGACGCAAGCTACCACACGGGCAGACCACACGCTCGTATGGTGTCGATAGACTAGTTTTTCGGCTTTCGCCAAAACTCGTTTTCTGTGCAATTAGAGTACACACCTAGTTTGTTTTCGCTGCTAATCCAACCACAGACACTCCAAAGCCTAAGATTAACAATACCGAGCCCAAAATCATTTACTTGAATCATTTTACCTAAGAATGAACAAATCTCGAAACGCGAGATCTACTTACCTTCGACGAAGAACGGTATTTCCTCGTTTGCTAAGAACCCGATTACTGATCTACCTAGCCTTGATTAATCCCTACACAACAACCAAAGTCACTCTTAACAATATCTAATAGAAAACACTTAATTTAAATGCTACTTATCGAATCGACAGAACTGCTTGAACACGCCTACGCTTACAGAAAAAGAAAAACAAAACGAAGGAGAAAAGGAAATTTCGACAACAAAGGGGATTTTTAAGGAAAAAACGAAGACGGCAAGTAAAAACTATTTGTCAAAAAGGAGGAACAAAAAGATAACCCTAGGTTTTCCCCTTAAAGCCCACAACTCAGAATTTTAATGAAGCTCAATGCTTACTAAAACTCGCAGCAAAAATAATCCTAACGCCACTGCAGGGAATCGAACCTCTGACCCTAAGCGTAATCCTTTGTCACTAAACCACTAGACCAGCAAGCCCATCCTGTTAAATTTTTTCCAACTATTCCTTATAAGCCCTCTGACCTCGAGTTAGGCTTAATTCAATTAAAAACCCAAATTTAGCCCAAGTTACAGCCTGAACTTAGGACCTCCCAAACACACCCTAGAACTCATAAATACTTAACCCAACATACATTTAAGCCAAAATAACACGAACCACAAATTCAGACACTTCCAAGCCCGAAAATCACAAAAAGCCAAAAATAAAAAATTTGAGGTGTTACATTGTTGATAGATAAACAACTTTTACAAAGTGAATTTTGATAAAAACATGATTTAGAGACTAAATTGTAAAGTTGTGAAATTTAAAGAAAAATTTTGAATTATATGGAATACATGTGCTGTAAATTTTATATTGAAATTTTGGTTAGGCTTGGAATAAGGAATAAATTGCATGAATTTCATTTTCCGAGCCTGGGGACGAAATCATCATTAATTAAAAGTTTAGGGGCAAAATGGTAAATTTACCTAATATATGAATTGGACTGATTTGAGTTTAAATTGCATTAAATTGATGTTAAATTTACTCGTATAAATCCGGATAGACCAAATTCGGAGCTAGAACCAGGAAAAAAGAAAAATGTCAGATTATTAGATTTTACATACACGAATATTTTGTCGAGGTAAGTTCGTGTAACTAAATTGTGTATATTTATATGCTTGAATTAAATGTTATGTATGTGAATTATATAAATATCATATATCTATAACATTGAAAACATATCCAACAAAGCTTGATAAATGATAAATGATAATGCCCGATAAATGATAAATGATAAAAATGTTACTTTTAGGTTTGAAATGAATGTGAAATGTGTTTATTTGAATTATATGAATGCTATAGATATATGAAATAATCACATACTTGATAATGCCAAAAAAAATGTTAAATCCCGTTTGAATATTGGAATTTGATGGATAAATGTGATTTCCCTTATTGAATGAGGTCCTGCATTTGTTGCTGACGGGATTTAGCTCAGACGAGTAATCCTATTAACATCATTACAGAAAGGATTTAGCTCGGACGGGTAATCTTGATATAAGCTCTCTCGAGCATATGTTATAGATTGGATTTAGCCCGGACGGGTAATCCAGATTAAGCTCTTTAGAGCATATGTTACAGAAATGATTTAGCCTGGATTGGTAATCTTGTTATACGATATGTGGCTCAAGAGTGTGTTTTCTGATTAAGTGTCCTAATAGGTACTTCCAAATATGAATTGACGGGTTATTGAATTGTACATCTTAAGTGTACTTTGTGAATATCCATTGGAATTTTAATGATTCAACGGATAAAATACTTGACATGATATGAGAAGATATAAATAGGAAATGAATTATTACACGTATCTGCCTGAAATACATGAAAATGATGATACATGATATATGGAAATATAAGATGATGATATTTGTACATGGAATTTATTTGATGAATACGTTCATCCTTGATTATAGATTTGTACACCTTGAGTGCACTACTACTCGTGTGACATTGATATTTCGAGTAATATGAGTAAAGTTCTGACATGAAATAATCTGAACTCGAGATGAATTATTATGAAAATATACTTATAATATAATGATATGATTTATACATGTTTTATAAATACGTGATATGGAAAGTATATATATCTGGAAATCTGATTGTTGCTAAGCCCATATATGTTTCTTAATGTTATTATAGAATATATTACTAACAAGGGCAATGAGAATATGTGTAAGGCTTGAGATCAAATTGATTGAATGTGCCTTACATGTTTATCTTGAAATAGAATAAATGGTAAGTTAAGTATCATGTTATACGAACTTACCAAGCATTATATGCTTACTTAGTTTTATATCCCTATTTTATAGTAAATCGGAAGCTTGTTGGATTGGAAACTTGGCGAAGATCACTCAGATTATCCATCAATTCATTTTGGTATATATGGTAAGTCAATTATGGTTATAATGGCATGTATAGGTTAAATTGGCCATACTGGCATGTAAATGATTATTGTAATCTAGCCATTGGAATGGCTAGTGATGACTATGTTTTGGTATATGCATATATTAATATTATTTTATGGTGATAACATAAGTATTTATTATTGATTAGTTGAGAAAGGTTAAACAAGTATGCTTATAAAAGATAAGATTAAAAGCATGAATGCATGTAATAATATATCATGTTAGATGAATAGAATTAACTTGGTTATGATGCTTAAATTAGTTGGTATATGAATGAAAGTTTTGATGTAAGTCATTGGCAAAGTTTGGGTAAGAAATAAAGCTAGAAAATGGCTTTATTTTGTTCATATGGGTAAACACACGGGCGTGTGTCTTGACCGTGTGTGACACACGGCCTGACACATGGGCGTCTGGTTTGGCCGTGTGTTTCCTGCATCTTAAAATTGAGAAATAGAATGCTCAGAATTGTGCACACAGGCAGAGACACGGGCATGTATCTCAACCGTGTAAAACCTGCACCTAATTTGTAGAAATTTAATTAACCACACGACCTAGCACACGGGTGTGTGGCTGGCTATGTGGCACAAATCAGAGAGCTACCTAGTTTCGAACACAGCTTGCAGCACGGGCATGTCCTAGGGTCACACGGGCGTGTCCCTTGGACCACACGGGCGTGTGAGCCCTGCATCTTGGAAAATTTTTGAAATTTCGTGAAATTTTCTTGGAGTTCTTGATTAAGTTCCGAATCGAATCTAATACTCATATTGAGCCTCAAGGGTCCATGTAAGGGGCATTATAAAGAATCTCGGGAAATGAATTGTAACTGATATGAATTATCTGTAAATGTTCTGAAAACTTTAGTAATGCTCTATAATCTTGTTCCGGCGATGGATACGGGTTAGAGGTGTTACACTAGAAGTCGAAGGCTAGAAGTCTTTCAACTTCTAAGCATAAGTTCGACTCAATTAATTCCCTACATAGTTCAAGATGGACCCGTGACGGGTTTTAACAAAGATGGCGTTGTGGAAATACGAGTCAAGGTGGAGATTTATTGAGAATGCCACGTATTTTAGTCAAATTTGAGAGATAATATCACAGTTAAACTCTATTTATTTGTTTCAATCGAACTCTAATTAATCGAGATTATTTTATTATTATTTCACCTAGAAATTTAGCCTATAAATAAGCTCTTTTATAATATTAAAAAATACACACCTATTAAAATATTAGAACTCATAACAAATTTGAAGAATTTTGTGTTTACGTTTGGAGGGTTCTTTGTCTTCGAGTTTCGAAGTTTAGTTTTTATATCCATCTTTTGTACACTTCGTTCTTTTATCATTATAATAAAATTATATTTGCCCGTGATTTTTTATCATCTTTAGAGAAAATTTTTTATGTTAAATTTATGTGTTCAATTTACAATTTCTTTCACTATTTTTACTTATTTATTACTTAATCAATCCATCCTCAACATATATACATAAAATGTGATGGGATATAAAGAGGCTGAGTTGTTTGGCAAAATTCACATTCCTCTTTTTTGTCGCTTACTATGTTAAACGAAGTTGCAATTAAAATTTAATAGCTGAGTAGAGTGAAACACGAATATATATATATATATTTTATGGAGGATATCTACGACAAAGAAAGCCAGAATCTGCAAAAAGAAAACCTATAATGATGCATTAATGCATCCTTTGTTAAAATATCTGATCTGTATATAAAATTAATTCTACCCAATTGTTGTGTAGAAAATTTTGTCAAAATATTTATCTCTTGATGTTTAGTTGAAACTCTGAACATTGTTGAGGAACTCTTTCTTCTTAACCTTTGGGTGCATAAATGTTGCTTACGGATACTGTTTTGTGAAGGTGACAATGAAAGACTTCTCGATCCTATGGTTGCTTTGTTGCTGGCAGAAGGTCTCCTCCTCCACTATCTTTTTTTTTTTAACATAAGTTTCCTCCTCCACTAGGCTTTGTGAGCTAGCCTCTTATATATATACACACACACAAAGATATAGAAGCATGATTTTGACTTGGTGAATTTGGTGGCTTGAGCTTGAATACGTGGTCATTTCCCAAACTAATAAATTTGTGAGGATTGCTAGGTTTTGCATTTTGGGTCAAGCATACAACTATTAACAGTTTCTGCATACAATCATATTTTGAATATATATATATATATATATACACAAAATGTAGAAAAGGAAACTATAGGATAAGCATATGGTAGCAGTGGGTAAAAGAAGAGATGGTGTAGTGGCCAGAAGCGGTGAGCAAAGGAAAAGGAAAAAAGAATGGTGGAAGCAAGGGTGGTGTGGAGGGGAAGAAGATGATGACCAGTAGTGAGTCAAAAACTTTGGAATGCCACATCAGACTCCGTTAGTGGTAGTTTAATATCCTCTGGAAATTACTCACTAACATTTGCAGGTTTTGCTGTCTTTATCGACGTTTTATATCATTTTAATCATATCAATTGGGCAGTTAAAGCTCAAAGGAGCAACTGTTGTGATGTGCTACTACTAAATAATACAATATTATAGTACTTAAGCACCTCATATTTTGCCGCATTGCCACCAATTGACATCTACTCTATCAAGTCATATGCATGTTTCACCCAGGCTATAGATTTATTATTCTTCATGCAAGCTCGTGCCCCTTCTATGTATTCCATCTGCGGCTCAAGTCCTACTCTTAGGATTATCTTCTTTGATCTGATATCTGATGGAGGAGTAGTGGTTTTGCACTGCTTAATCAAGGTAATGAATCTGATTCTGCGGCTTTACGGATTAAAACTTGTCTTTTGGCTAGATTTTGATAAAAATATGGGTGAATTATCCTCGGTATCTTGCCCATATATAAAAATTGAACCTGAACCAGATCTGCAGATTAAGGGTCAATATAGCACATTATGTTATTGATCCATTAACTGGCAATGAGGTAGGCAGGGTTCTCCCTCCACCCAAGTTGCGTTGATGTTGAAAAGCTGCTATATCATGCAATAGATATACTCCACTGCTGAAAAAGCTAGTGAAAATTGTGCAAACTAGCCGAGCTGCTAGTGATGTTGTTCTCTATACACAGGCTGGTGAAGAGGGTGGTAAGCTTGATAAATAAGGAGCATGAGGAGTAGGAAGTATCAAGTGTCTGTGCTTACGACTCATCAATTTTTTAAACTTGGTATAAACATAAGACTCTATCTTGTAGATATCAAATAACCAGTTTTGTTCTTCACTTTCACCTTTACTTTGATTTCTGGGATTTCATTCATTATCTACTGGTTTTCATGAGTTTGGCCTATTCTAATTATCTTGTCTTTTTATCAGACAATTGAACGGCAGCACTTGACCACATAATTTTCTTAAATTACTTGATTTACCAAACTCTCGTGTTAAAGCACCCGTAGGAGATAAAGGTGCTTTTTAGGCTGCTCAGAAGTTATATCAACTAATGAGGTCATTCAGAATTGAGGCACTGATGTTCAATAGTTTAAAATGTATATATATATATATATATTATTAGGCTTAATGTACACTTGTTAAGGACTGAAGTGAACCAAAAATAACTTTAAGAACCGAAGTAAGAAAAAGGATATATTTGGAGAACTAAAGTGTAGATTAAACCTAAATTTATTAATAAGCTACCATCCTTTAGAACCTTTAGCACTACACTTAGTTGCTTAAGTGCTTTATATCAGACGTATACAAGGCATTCCTATTGGATACTAACACAAAATCTATAAGTAGAAGAAACAAAACCCAAAATCATCATTATTGGAAAACAATAATTGAATTAGACCATATTTAGAAATCACAAAAATAAAAATGCTAAACTTATTTCTTACTTTGATGGCCTGCAATTGCAATCAAATATATATGTTTTGTTGTTGCATCTTTAGTGGGAAAAGATGTGTAGAACAAAACCAACAATAACAAACATAACCAACTTGTTATTGACTTAATCACATAGTCACAGGTGGCATAAAAGCCAAATAAGTATTATTAGTTGACGGGTTAACCTTAATGACTTAATCATAACTGTTCTTTTTTATATAATGTTTAAAATTATACATAATCCCTTCCCAACCATTAAATAAGAGGATAATGCGTTTCAATACACTTGAATCCACGTCCTTTTACATAAATAACAATGTCGATGTCAATCAAGTTAAGACTCAATCCACGCTCTAATTAATTTTTAATTTGAATATTGTTTTGATTTTTTAAAAATATATATTGAATTATTTACATTTTATCTAATTATATATAATTTTTGAATTTTTATTTTGAATATTTACATATTTTTTAATTTATACATATCTTTTAAATTTTTATTTTTTTTAAAATTATATAATTAATATATTATAAAAATAAATTTTCATAAATATATATATTTGAATTTTTGTATTCTTTTCTTTTCTTTTTTTGAAATTATTTGATGTAAATAAATACATGACAATGCTTGTGTGATTTTTGTGTCATATGGCAATAGAGGCAAAGCTAAAAAAAAAATTAAGTGAGTTGAAATTGAATTATAATTTTTTATGAGGTTAAAATATAAGTTTATCTTATTTTAATTTATGATTTATTATTTTTAAGGGGCTAAATAGAAATATTTTTATTTTGGGAGGTCAATGTGTAATTTTTTTACATATTAATTTCTAATTTTATTATTTATAAAGGGATTAAATGACAATTTTTTTTCATTCAAGAGCAAAGGCCCCTACTTGCCCCCTTTAGATTCGCCTTTTCGTGGCAAAATTTAGTTAGTTAAATTTTTTTTTTTTAATGGGTGTAACTTTGGCGTGATTTGGGTAAAAATATATAGTTTAGGTATCACTTTTGACCAATAAAATTTAGGTGCCAAGATGAAAAAACTAGAATAAATTAAGTAGTAATTTTTCATGTCAACCTATTATTTTTATGTTAAGAGTAGTAAATAAATGGTTAGTAGAATAAAGAGGTCTTGAAAATTAGATGTAATAAATGAAAACCTTTTCGGAATATACATTCATAAAAATATTGTTTTAAAATTGTTAGGTAGGCTCTTCCTACCACGTTAATCATGGTCGCATTTAATAATAATAAAAGGTAATGTGGAATATTTTACAATGTCATTATTAAATTAAACTACTTAATAATTTTTTTTTCCAAAAAATGTTAACGTAGGACACAACAATAAATAAACTCAAATTAATTCCAAAAAGAAAAGAAAAAGAAAGAAAGTTGATTTTACTTTTTGCACAAGAAAACAACATAATATAAATAAATTAAACAACTTAAGGAACAACCAAAATATCATTCATTTTTATATAAATTGTTCAATTGATTTGACTCTAATAAGTGATCCAATTTATACTAATCAAAACAATTTAATTTTTTTATTCTTATTTCAATCTCAATGCTACTCATATCCTTAAACAAGAATTATAGTGAAAATTTATTTGTTTGATTTATACCTTCAAGTATAAAAAATATTAGTATGAATTCCGAGTTGTAATATATATATTGGTCCAGTGTTTATTTTTTTTAGGAATAATTTAGATTCAAACCATGTTGTACCAAAAATAGTTTTAATTTTAATTAAACTTCCTTAAAATTATAAAAAAAATTTTAATTTTAATTATACCCCAATTATTTTTTAAAAAAAATTTCATTACATTGTTAAAATTTTTGGAAATTTTACTAATCCCCAAGAATTATTCTCTGGATGCGCCACTGAATGCAACAAAAAATATGAAACAAAAACGAAACATTAGTGAAAACAAAAAATGATTGTTCAGAAAAAACACGTGTCAACATAAAAATATAAAACCTAAAGAGACAATTGACACGAGAAAGAAAAAAGAAAACTAGACTATTGCAAGAGGTGTATTCAAAATTAGTAGTAATTTATATATAATATTTAATAAATTAATATAATTTGAAACTTTTATAATTCAATATATGTAATACCCCAAATTTGATATCGACCTTATGATCAAATCTGAAAAAGTTATATTGACTTATTTAAAAAATTAATTTAAAATTTAACTTAAAAATCGTGTGATCTAAAATCTTAATTTAGCTAAGCTCATACGAGTTACATCAACGTTATGACCAAACGTCTCTCGATTTTTTCCTAACAATATATTAAACAATTAAACTAAACATTAGAAACCATTTACAAAGATCACCCCCTACACATATATAAGAATTACTAATTGAATATCACCACAGCAACCACTGAAACAAAAATCATTCACTTATTCGACAAAAAAAAAATCGAACAATGGAAACACCACTATTTCCTATACTTATCCAAATTAAATTCTTTTCTTCAGAATTTAAAACAAAAATAAACTCCACTTTGCACACACAATATTCAAACATAAAGGATTTGAACCAAAAATCTCTCACATGCAAACACAATACTTAACCACTACAATGAATCAATTCATTTGACAAAGTTCCTACAACCTTAATTCAAAAATAGAACGTAATCACCCTCAATTTCACTAACCCTATTTCTTTTAATCTAATTTTTAAGATGTGACAATATATGTATATGTATCACTCTCTAAAATAATTTTAAAATTAAAATAAACTAATGTTATTAAAATATTAATTATATAATAAGAAAACCAATGCATTGCACGGTTATAGAAAAGTAGTATTATTAGTAAAGGATAATCATGAATTTTATACCTTTATTTTACAAAAGTGGAAAAGTTAGTCTCATTACTTTTTTTTTATTTTTTTTATAATTTAATCTTCGTAAATTTACAATAAGAAAAAGGTTAGTAAACACATGGATTTCAACAGTTACTTTTTATTAATTTCTTGCATATAATTTCTTGAAATATTTCTTTTTCCTAACTTTTTGCATATAAATTGTTGAATTATCAATTTTTATGTCAATAATTTAACAACTAAATTTAATAGTGTTATCTAATTGGACTAATCTTTTAGTTTTTGTAAAGTATGAGGACTAAATTTTAAAAATTAGTGTATATAAACTAGTTTCTCAATTTTCATAAAAGAAAAGGATGAAATTTATAATTCAACCTATTCATAAAGACAAATTATTTTATATGAAAATTTTAGGGTAAACCACCTCGTTAATCACTCTAAAATTTGGTCGTTCCTATTTTGGTCATATTTAATTCTTTTTGTTAATTTGGTCCCCTCGTTAAATCAATTGATCAAACTAGTCACTCAACTGTTAAATCCATCTCTTCCACCATTAAATCCTTTTTTTTTTCCCTTATTTTTTCTATCTCCTCTCCTCTCATTTTCTTTATATTCTTTGTAACGACCCTATAGTCAGGAGTGTCGGAAAATGTATTTCTGAGACTCCATTATTGTAAATCGATCTCGTAAATATTTTTACAAATATTTACAAAGTTAGTTGTATAGTTAATTAGATTTTAATTAAGTGAATTTTGTGAAATTAAAAGTTATTAAATATAAGGACTAAATCGCGTATAAGGTAGAAGTTGAATTATAATTTAAAAATAATTAAAGGGACTAAAAAGCAATTACACCGTTTTTTCTTTAACTGGACGTCATTAATGATGATTTTATATATTCATATGTTAACTTATTATTATACATATTATATGGTTTTAATTAAATGAAATAAAATTTATATGTATAAGTTATAAAATAATAACAATAGTTATAATAATAGAATAGGTAAGTGGAAGCATGCAAATTAATAGAAAAAAAAATAAAGAAAAATAAAGAAAGGAAGGAAGCAGAACGCACCGCCACAAATGGTTCAAAACTTTTCAAGTTTAATTAGTTAGTCAATTTAGTTCATTTTCTTTTAATTTTTATATTTTTGGAATACTGGCGTAAGTACTACCCGACCAATGTTGAAATTTTTACATTGATTAAGATTTTAAACGTTTTTAATGTTGAATAGTTTTAGTATTAGGGATTAAATTAATGGATTTTTACGCTAGAAATAAAAAATGATTAAATTGTGGAACAAATTGTAAATTTTGAGTAATAGAGACTAAATTGTGAAAATTTTGAAATTTAGGGGTTTAATTGAAATTTGAGAACTAAATTTAGCTTAAAGTGAAATTAATATAAAAATAAGGATTAAATGTGTAGAATAAAAATTAGTCTCGATTTAAGGACTAAATTGGAATTTAAGTAAATATTGAGTAAAATTTGAAATATTCAATGTGAAATTGAATTTTGTTGCATTGATGTATTTTAATTGTCTTAACTTCGTAGCTAACATCATACCAGAATCCTCGACTAAAAAAGGGGAAGGATAAAATCAACGTCGAATTGCTCGGAATCCATGGTTTGTATTTCTATAATTCGAACCTAATTGTTATTTGTTGTATTTGATTTAATGCATATGGTAAGTGGTTGAGGTGAGTATTTGAGCACTTTGATAGTAAATTGAAATTATAGTTGATTGAAATGGATTGAATTGATATATACATTATGAATGTATTGATTATTTGAATTGAAATGAATATATGTATAAATGTGATAATATGCAAATATGAGAATTGGATATTAGTTTTATTTGAAAGGTGAAATGAAACCCTATTAATTGTATTGAGCTGAGTCAGATATAGATGGTATGCTATAAGATAGGAAGAGTTCAGGTATTTCTTTGACTTCGAGACGATCAGACACTGGGTGTCAATTTGCTTCAGTTTAACCGATGAGACACTGGGTGTCAATTTATATAGTGTTGGGCGTAGTTATTACTTCATATTTTTCCAATGAGGCATTGGGTGTCAAACTGGTGTGTTGGTTGGATTCATGTATTCGTCCGAGTTTGAGTCGTATTAATACGGGTAAATAGATAACCAAGTTCTATATTTGATATTGAAATGGCATGGTATGTGAAATGGAAATGAGATAATAGATTGAAAATGAAATGTGAAATATGTTGTGAAGAAAAGAAATATATGAGTTATGTACTCATGAATTGAATGTGGAATGAGTTGTGCCATTATATAAATGTAATGTTGATTGATATATGGGAAGCTATGTATATAGATAGTGATGGGAATTGAGATAATTGTTTTAGCCAAATCAAGTATGAAATCATGTGAAAAATTGAATACAATATAGAATGATGCATTAATATGTATGAAATTGAAATGAAGATATCTTGTAATACTATGCTTAGTTAATAATGTGATTGAAAATTCAATTTGATCATTCATGTATTATTATGTCTTTAAATTTTTGGATTATAGAAATATCATTGAGTTTTACTCAACGTACGATTTTGTCTTCCATGCGTAGACTAGGTACTTCTCTTTTGATTGCCGACTCAACATTCAACAATGATTCCGATCTCAAATGTGGTGATGTTTACCTTTTGTGATGGCATGTACCTAGGATTTCTTAATTGGTAGTTATTTTGTGAATGATTTGTAAATGGAGTTACAAGTGTAATGTTGGTTTGAGTATATAATTATATATTTGTGTTTGAAGACATAAATTGGCATGTTATTTTGGATCCATTGCTTGTGATGTGTGTGTGAACGTAAGCTTGATATTTAGGTAGTTATAAGTTAGGTTAATTTGAAAGAATTGGTATACTTAAAATATTGATTTGAATGATGCATTGATGATATGTTTTGATGATATAAAGGTGGTACCAATGTTAGGCACCTAAGATGATTATTTTGGCGTGTTATAAGTATGTTTGATTATGTTTTGAATAGGTTAAACGAATGGTTTTTTAGTTGCTTAGTGCCTAATTATGTAGGAAATGATAAACTTGAGTTTTAAGGTACTTTTAGGTGCACACAGCTTGGTCACACGGGCGTGTGTCACACACGGACAGCACACATGGGCGTGTGACCCAAGTGAGAGAGTTACACGGCCTGGCCACACAAGTGTGTGACCACTGCAGTTGAAATTTTTCTAACTTTTTCCTAAATTTTTTAAATATTTTCGATTTAGTCGTTTTTAAAGTGATTCTAAGGGCTCGAAGGCTTGAATAAGGGATGTTATGCATGTTTAATGATAGATTATATTATGATTATTAAAATATTTTGAAATGAATGATTTAGATTACATTTATTTGGTAATGCTCCAAAACCCTATTCCGATGACAAATACGGGTTAAGAGTATTATATTTTATGGTATCAGAGCTTACATGTTTAGCCGATTCTCGGACAAAATCGAGTTCAGAATTGAGTCTAAAGGTAAATTCCATAATTGAGTAGGGATTTGGATGCTGATATATTTATATTGTTTTATAGTTGAAAATGTCAGATGAATATAACAATGATGTTGATCAAGAGATGTATACCGAAAATAATGTCTCTAATGAATTAGATGGAACCGAATCAGTAACACCGAGTGTTAACCCAGTTAGTGCTCAACAACCTAACATTGAGCGATGTAATATTGAGGGAGGAGGTGACTCACATTTACTTCGAGCTATCGCTGATGCTCTTCAGCATGTTGCAGGAATAACATCCACTACGGCATCTACACCTCCTGCTCTTCGAGCTTCGATAAAATGAGTTACATAGATATGGTGCGACCGAATTTTTAGGGTTGAAAGGAGTTGATCCTTTCGCAGCTACAGTTTGGATTGAATCCACTAAACATGTCTTGCAACAACTTGAATGCAACCCACTTGAAAGTGTAATTTGTGTTATTTATCTACTGCAAGGAGAAACATATACCTAGTGGCAATCAGTGACACGCCACGTATCTTCAGATTAGGCTAATTAGGAATTCTTTATAAAGGAATTTCAAAAGAAATATATTGGCGAACTATATATTGATGATAGAAGGCAATAGTTTTTTATGCTGAAACAAGGTGGAATAGCTGTGGTTGATTATAAGCGAGAATTTACACGACTTAGTAGGTATGCCGTTGAATTTGTGTTGACTAAAATTGAAAGTTACAAGCAATTTTTGCATGGTTTATGTTATGAGCTTCGGGTACAATTGATATCGCATAGAATTACTGAGATTGCTAATTTAGTCGATCGGGCAAGACTAGTAGAACAAACTCTGGGTTTTTATAAAAAGACTGAGACTTCTTGTACTGTTAGAAAACATCCTGGAACTGCTAGCTCAAATCCACAACCGAAGCAATCAAAAGAATTTCGTGGTAGTTGGAAGTCAACTTTTAAGTTAAATAGAGTGGATAGAAATTGTGATCGACAACTGACTGTGTCCACTGGTAGTGTACAAGGTCTATCCAAGTATATTGATATTCTGAATTATGAGCACTGTAGGAAAAAGCACCGTGGTGAATGCTGAAAGTTGATTCGAGGTTGTTTTCGATGTGGATCCACGGAGCATTTTGCTAGAGAGTGTCCGAAGAATGAGAATGCTACCCTTGTTACTTCTCAGAGGTCTATGCCTGCACCTAAAGGTCGCAGGTTGAGTCAAGGCGGTTTATTTTCGAGAGGTGGTACTAGAAAGGGAAATGATGTTGTTACTCATCAGTCGAAGGCTGATAAACCATAAAATTAACACATTTTGATCCTATGCTTAGCATGTTTTTGGATGATTTATTATTTAATTTAGTGAATTTGATGCTCTTAATCCTTCAATTTCATGTTTTATACTTAGGAGAGCATAAGGGAACAAAAGAAGCAGAAAACGAGCCAAAAACGGTCAAAATAGGATGATTTAAAGATCCACACGGTCGTGACCATTTCCACACGGGCTGAGCACACGCCTGTGTAAGCCACACAAGTTAGCTACACGCCCATGTGGCAGCCCGTGTCGATATCGTTCCTTGTTTCCCAAACACGCGAAAAAAGTAAATTTTTAGTGTTTCTGAGCATTCTAAAGTCTATATAAACACACTAGAATAAGTCCTAAAGGGACACACAGAATAGAAAGCAGAAATTACTCGAAGAAAGTCGTTGGGATCATCTAGGAAGCAGATCTACTTCAAGATTAAAGATCTTCATTCAAATTTCTCTCAAAGTTTATTTGGGTTTTTTATGTCTTGTTGTTTTTCTAAATTTAAGATGTTTTCCTTTTACATTATGAACTAAACTCCCTAAATACTTAAGAAGGATGAAACCTACGATGGATCTTATTATTTAATTATCTGAATTACACGATAAATACTTGTTCTTGTTCTTAACTATGTGTTCTTAATCCTTGCCTTAATATTTTCAAGATATTAATCCAAGTTTGATGTGCTTATTCAGTGGAGAAAAAGTCCTTGTATAAGAGTAGATCTAGCATAATTGAGCTGAGTTGATTGCAATCCTAGAAATAGAACGACATAAATCTATCGGATAAGAGTCAAATCTAATAAGGGAATCTATAGATTGAGTTAATGTGACGATAGGGGTTTTAATTAGAAAGAGATTTCAATTAATCAACCTAGAGTGAGTTGTTCTTAGTCTCGTAAGAGATATTAACATGATTTAGGGATTTCTTCTGATCAAGACAAGTGAATAAATCGTTTGATTCAGAGTCAGAATAATAAGTGAAGTCTAGGTGGATTCTTTCCTGGGTATTGTCTCTCTTATTGGTTTTCTTAAGTATTTTCCCAATTCGATCTCTGTCGCGTTCATAGTTAATTAGTTAAATTTTAGATTAAAACAAATCCATTTAATTATAGGCTAAATAATAGAAAGATAGTTATTACTAGTACTTTTAGTCCTCATGGATACGATATTCCGGACTCACCATAGCTATACTACTAATCGATAGGTGTGCTTATCTTAGTCGAAATATTAGTTAGTTTCATGACCCATCAAGTTTTTGGCGCCGTTGCCTGGGACTAAAATATTAGGAACACTTATTTTTTATTACTTTAGCCATATTTTTTATTTTTTTATTTACTAATTTTTATTTTATTGCTTTTGGCATGTTCTTTTAGTTTATGACTAGAAGAAACCCATCAATACCTCTACTATTTGATAGTGAAATTGAAAGTACAGCTCGCAGAAATCGTAGAGAAATAAGGAGGAGTCTACAATATATAGAAGAAGAGCAAGAGGACGATACTAATATTACCAAGAAGATGATTGAAAATCAGAATAATTCGCTACTTCTTGTGGTTGTCGCGAATCCTGTAAATCAGAATCCTACTCCTCGTACTATGTACAACAATGCCAAGCCTAATTTAGCAGGGGTTGAACAAGTATTGTTAGACCTGCTATTGCTACAAAAAACTTTGAACTGAAGCCGAACACCATTCAGATGATCCAACAGTTTATTCAGCTCGATGGTTTGCAAGATGAGGATCCAAATACTCATTTGACTAACTTTCTGGAGTACTGTGATACTTTCAAAATTAATGGCGTTTCTGATTATGCCATTCACCTTTGGTTATTTCTCTTCTCATTGAGGAACAAAGCTAAACAGTTGTTGAACTCTCTACCACGAGGGTCCACCACTACATGGAAGCAAATGACCGAAAAGTTTCTATTGAAATACTTTTCGCTGGCCAAGACGGCAAAGTTGAGGAATGATATCTCTTCCTTTATGCAAATGGACTTAAAAACCCTATACGATGCATGGGAGAGGTATAAGGACTTATTGAGAAGGTGCCCTCACCATAGGTTACCTCTCTGGCTACAGGTTCAGACCTTCTACAATAGTTTGAACCCCTCAACTAGGTAACTAATTGATGCAGCCGTCGGTGGTACCTTGAATAATAAAACACTTGAGGAGGCTTATGAATTTATCAAGGAGATGTCACTGAATAATTATCAGTGACAAGTCATGAGGACAAAGCCGACAAAAGCCGCTGGTGTTTTCAATCTCGATGCGGTCACCATGTTATTAAACCAGGTAGAGCTCTTAAATAAAAAGATTTATGGTTTATGTGTTTCTATGCAGGTACATCCGGTGATGCAATGCGACATAAATGGAGGAGGGATGAATACTTCAGATTATCTACCCTATAGTCCTAGCATGGAGAATGAACAATTGAATTATATGGGTAATAACTCTAAACCTCCAAATAATCCTTATAATAACACATATAATGTAGGATGGAGGAACCACCCAAATTTTTCATGGGGTAGCCAAGGGAATCAAAGACCACAACCCTCTCTAGGTTTTCAACCACCCTACCAGTAAGAGAAAAAGCCGAATCTTGAAGATATGCTAGCAAAATTTATTTCGATGTCAAAAACGCGTTCTCAAAATATCAAGACAGCATTGAAAAACCAGTAAGCATCGATTCAAGGGCTTGAAAATCAAATTGTACAGCTACCTAAATTAGTTTCCGAAAGGCAACAAGGTAGTCTACCTAGTAACACCGAACCTAACCCAAAAGAACATGTAAAGGTAGTTACACTAAGGAATGAGAAGGTATTGGTTGAAGTTGAAAAGAAGATGCCACAAGAAGTTGATAGACGAAGGGTGAGGGAGTAAATTCTGACGTGAGTATAACACCAGTGCTTAAAGAATATAAACCACAGATCCCATATCCAGCAAAGTTGAAGAAAGACCATATGGATGCACAATTTGGTAAATTTTTTGAACTTTTCAAACAGCTACATATTAACTGACCTTTTGTTGAAGCTATTTCACATATGCCTACATACGCTAAATTTCTGAAGGAGCTTCTAACAAATAAAAGGAAGTTTGAAGAGCTATCTACTGTGAGACTCAACGAGGAATGTTCAGCTATTCTTCAAAACAAGCTACCAACTAAGTTGAAAGACCTAAGAAGTTTCACTATTCCCTATTTAATTGGTAGTTTGAATATTAAGAAAGCATTAGCTGATTTAGGTTCCAGTATTAATTTGATACCTTATAAAATGTTCAAGCAGCTTGGTCCTAGGGAACCAAAACCCACTAGGATAAGTATTCAATTAGTTGATAGATCTGTTAAGTATCCTAGGGGTACTATTGAAGATGTCCTTGTGAAAGTAGATAAATTCATATTCATTGTTGATTTTGTTGTGCTTGAAATGGATAAGGATGCTGAGGTACCTTTAATTTTAGGTCGCTCATTCTTAGCTACTACTAGAGCTATCATTGATGTGGGTGACGGTAAACTTATGCTTAAGGTAGGTGACGAAGAGATTATTTTTAAAATTTATGATGCTATGCGATTCTCTAGAGAGCAAGATGATTCATGTTACTTTATTGACTCTATTGATCATTCTATTCAAGATTCTCTTTAGGAAATCATTTATAAAGACACGTTGGAACTGTGTCTTGTCCAAGGAGAGGAGACTGATGACTATACCACTGAAATAGGGAAGATAAAAATTGATTTAATCTCTAACGAGTCTTCCCCAAGACAGAAGAAGTATAAGGGTATTTAAATGAATGACGAACTAAAACAAAAACCCTCTATTGAAAAACCTCCCAAATTGGAACTGAAGCAATTACCAGATCACTTAGAGTATGCGTTCCTCAGAGATAATTCGACACTACCAGTGATTATTGCTTCCAACTTGCAACCCAATGAGAAAAATGAGTTATTACAAGTACTGAGGGAGCATAAAAGAGCCATAGCTTGAAAGATTTCTGACATTAAAGGGATCAGTCCTTCGTTCTGCACCCACAAAATTTTAATGGAAGATGAATATAAACCGTGTGTGCAAGCTCAAAGGCGACTGAATCCCAACATAAAAGAAGTTGTTAAAGCCGAGGTAATTAAACTTCTTGATGCTGGAATTATTTATCCAATTTTTTACAGTACTTGGGTAAGCCCTGTGCAGGTTGTTCCAAAGAAGGGAGGCATGACTGTTGTAGCCAACGAGAAGAATGAATTAATTCCAGCAAGAATAGTCACAGGTTGGAGAGTTTGCATTGACTACAGGAAATTGAACGATGCCACGAGAAAATATCACTTTCCCTTACCATTTATTGATCAAATGTTGAAAAAATTATCTGGGCATCTGTATTATTGTTTCCTAGACGGACTCTCTGGCTACTTTCGAATTCCGATAGCTCCTAAGGGTCAAGAGAAGACGACATTTACATGTTCATACGGTACGTTTGCTTATCGTATAATGCCTTTTGGATTATATAATGCTCCTGCCATGTTTCAGCGTTGCATGTTAGCCATCTTTGATGAACTTGTGGAAGGCATTATGAAGGTATTTATGGACGACTTCTCGGTATTCAGTAATTCTTTTCATCTTCGCCTTAAAAATTTAAAATGAGTTCTAATGAGATGTGAGGAGACGAACCATGTGCTTAATTGGGAAAAGTGTCACTTAATAGTTCGAGAAGGGATTGTATTAGGTCACAAAACTTCTAGTAAAGGGATTGAGGTTGATAAAACAAAAATTGAGACCATAGAAAATTACCTCTTCCTACTTCAGTTAAGGCTATTAGAAGCTTTTTAGGACATGCTGAGTTTTACAAAAGATTTATTAAAGATTTTTCTAAAATAGCTAAGCCTTTAACAAAACTACTAGAAAAAGACGTACCTTTCAATTTTTATCAGGAATGTTTAGAAGCATTTAATACTCTCAAAGATAAATTAATCAATGCTCTAATTATAATTGCACCAGATTGGAATTCGCCCTTTGAACTAATATGTGATGCAAGTGATTTTACAGTAGGTGCAGTTCTTGGATAGCAAAGAGACAAGCATTTTCAACCAATTTATTATGCTAGCAAAACTTTAACAACCACACAGGAAAACTACACTACCACGGAAAAAGAATTGCTAGCTGTGGTTTTTGTATTCGATAAGTTTAGATCATATCTCTTATTATCTAAAGTTGTCGTTTACACTGACCATTTAGCTCTTCATTATCTCATAACTAAGGCTGATGCAAAACCTTGACTCATAAGATGGATTCTACTTTTGCAGGAATTTGATTTGGAAATTCAGGATAAGAAAGGGGCTGAAAACCTTGCGGCAAACCACCTTTCTAGGCTTAAGAATCCACATAACAAATAGCTCAATGAGAGTAAGATAAATGACTTGTTTCCTAAGGAACAACTCTTGGTTATATCTGACTCTTAGGTACCTTGGTTTGCAGATATTGCGAATTACTTAGCTGCTAACATCCTACCAAAAGGATTGACACATCACCAAAAGAAGCGATTCTTTGCCGATGTGAAGAATTATTTTTGAGAGGATCCTTTTCTTTTTCATATATGTACAGATCAAGTAATTCGAAGATGTGTTACAAAGTCAGAGGCAACCAAAATCCTAGAACACTGCCATTCAGGACTGACAGGGGGATATTACAGTGGGACTAGGACAACACATAAAACGCTCGAATCAGGTTTTTATTTGACCACACTGTTCAAAGACGCTAACAGGTATGTCACTTCTTGTGATAGATACCAGAGAACAAGTAATATCTCTAAACGAGATGAAATGCCTCAAACATATATGCTATCATATGAAATATTTTATATATGGGGCATTGACTTTATGGGTCCATTCCCTAGCTCATTTAGGAATAAATACATCTTAGTAGCGGTTGATTATATATCAAAATGGGTGAAAGCTCAAGCTTTACCTACTAATGATGCCAGAGTGGTAGTGAGATTTCTTAAGAAGTTCTTCTCTCAATTTGGAACACCTAGAGCGATCATTAGTGATAGGGGTACTCATTTTTGTAATGCCCAATTTGACAAAGTCCTTAAAAAATATAGAGTGCACCATAGAACAGCTACCCCTTATCATCCTTAAACTAGTGGACAAGTTGAAGTGGCAAACCTAGAGCTCAAACGTATCCTAGAGAAAACCGTAGAATCAAATAGGAAAATTTGGGCAATAAAAGTAGACGACGCTTTATGGGCCATAGAACCGCTTTTAAAACTCCCATAGGAACATATCCTTATAGACTTGTTTCTAGGAAAAGTTGTCATTTACCATTTGAATTAGAGCATAAAGCATTTTGGGATATAAAATTCCTAAACTATGATCCTAAACTTGTAGGTGAGAAAAGATTAATATAGTTAAACGAGCTAGATAAGTGGTGAGCAAATGCTTTTGAAAACTCACGATTATACAAAGAAGCGAAAAAGCAACGCTATGATGCTCGTTTGAAGCAACCTAGGCAGTTTGCAGCCAGAGATCTTGTTTTGCTATACAATTCAAAGCTCAAATTATTCCCTAGAAAGCTAAAATCAAGATGGTCAGGTCCATTTGTAGACCAAACTGTATTTCCCTATGGCACAATAGAGGTAAGTCACCCAATGTATGGCACATTCAAGGTAAACGCTCATAGACTTAAACTTTATAATGGTGAGGACTTTAGAGATGATAGAGAGGAGCTTCAGCTCCGTGAACCTTCATAATTGAGATCACAAGGTAAGTCTAGCTTAAGACTTTAAATAAGCGCTTCTCGGGAGGCAACTCGAGTACTAACATTGCTAATTTCCTCAAATTTTATTTCAGATTATTTCTTTAAAAATTAACTAAACATTAAAATGCAGGTTTTTGACCCACACGGCCTGGACACATAGGCGTGTCCTAGGCGGTGTGACTTAACATAGGCACGATAATAATTTACATGGCCATACGATATGGCCGTGTACCCCACACGGGCTAGACACATTGGCGTGTCCCTGGCTGTGTGGACTTTTTTATTTAGTTTTTAAAATTTGAAAAAATTGACAGTGAGCTACACGGCCTTGCGACACGATCGTGTAAACCACAAGACCTGGACACACGAGTATGTTTTTGGCCGTATTAAACTTGGGACTTAATTTTTCCTAAAATCGACAGAGACACGGCCTAATAGAGCCCACACGGGCGTGCGACACGGCCATATGGACCACACGGCTTGGACACATGGGCGTGTCCTTGGCTGTATGGAACCTGGAGCTAAATTTTTCAATTTTAAAGCAAGTCAGAGAGCTACACCGGCAAGGCACACGACCGAGTGTGCTATCACACGGGCGTGTAGGAGGCCATACGGGTGTGGGAGAAGCGAAGGTAATTGCACATGGCCGTGGTTCACACGGACGTGGAACACGAGCGTGTCCTAGGCCATGAGAAAACTAGAGCTTAATTGTCCAAATTTAAATCAAGTTAGAGAGGTACACGGGCAAGGCACACGGCCATGTGTTAAGTTACACGGGTGTGTGGGATTCCACATGAGTGTGGGAGAAGTGAAGGTGATTATACATGGCAATGCGACACGGCCGTGTGGTTTACACACGCGCGTATCCTAGGCTTTGTGAAGACTAGGCTGAAATTTTTAATAGTCACACAGGCGTGTGATACGGCTGTGTGGCCCAACACTGGCCTAACACAACCGTGTCCCCCTTAAAAACCTTAATCCCCTTTTCATTGTTTCTTTTATCTTCTTCTTCACCAAAACTCAACCCTAACTGTCGATTTTCCCACACCCCTCTTTCTGGCCACTGTTGACACCTCCCCTCCTCTTTCACCCTCACCCACGCCCTAGCCACACCAGCCCCGACCCTATCGACCCGAATCCTCCCAAGCCATGTCCTCACGCTCCCCTCCAACCAAATTACCGCATCTTCCCTCTCTCCCCTTCTTCTTTTCTTTGCCCTCTCCCACCATCGACCCTCTCTCGCCCTTTCCCTCTCTCCCTAGATCGCCCGCTGAACCTTAGACACCCCCAACAGCACTCCCTTCTTTCCCTTCTCAACCGAACTCCGCTATCAGCCACCTTAAGCACACGCCCACCCTAGCTCACTCTTCCATCAGCCATCCAGCCTACAATCTCCAACGTCGGCCACCCCCTCCCCTCGTTGACCCCCGCGCTGTCTCCCACGGACAACCACCTCACTTTCCATTTGTTACCTCTTTTTTCCCATTTTACCCTTCACATTTATTTATTACTATTATTGTTATTAGTATTAGTATTAGTTATTTTATTTTAGCTATTTATTGTTTATGTTATTTCTTTAGTTTTTTTATTTTATTATATTATTTCTTCATTGTTTATTATCATGATTATCATCATTAAATAAATTGTTATTTTCTGGTTTTGATTGTTACTAATTAATATCATAGTTATTATTTTTCTTTGATCAAATTACTTGTTGCCTATGTTATTACTATTTGTCCTTTTCCTTCACATTAGTTGTGTTTCGTTATCCATATCTTTTCGCTTATTGCTTTTATGTTTAATATGCTTAGTCTATGTCAGTTCCTAAATATTTAAATTTTATCCTTAGTTACTATTGTCAGTAATTTTAAGTATCACCTACTTTGTCGTGTAACTGGGAAGTAGGTATTTGACTTCTTATTACTTATTGATTCGTGATTACTCTATTTCTAGTTTTTGCATGCTTAGTTATACGAATTTTTTAGGAGTAAATTATTATTTATGACCACTTGAATTTTATTTGGTGGTGTTTTTTATTGATGAATTCTTTTCCTATTTTTCAGACTCATCATGACGAACACCCGAGGCAAGTCCAAAGTCGCCATCCTTCTCTTTGATTTTCGACGGGCCCCTAGGAGGATTTGTACCAGTACTTTGACAGCATCCACTCGATTTAGGTCGTTGCATTGATTGGGTCGTCTTGGAGCAGGTCTGTTTAGCTGATGATGTGCGCGCGATTATTGTTACAACCCCGTGGGATAGATTTTTCACCATCATCGAGCCCACCTACTTGGAGCTCACCTTAGAGTTCGGTGCCACATTTTCGGCCCAGTAAGTCATGTCGATTCATGACGAGCCAAGCACCATCACCTTTTGTCTTATCGGATTGGTGCGACATATAAGCGTCCCAGAGTTCGGTGCTGCTTTAGGACTCTACACAGAGGAATTCATGAGTGCCAATGACTTTTTTCAGCTTTATCGGCATATTCATCACTCGCCTTCACGCTGTTGGACTGACCTCATGGGCAGCCTGACAAACTATGATGCGAGTCGCTCGAAGGCGAAGTCTCTCCCACCGGCCCTATGGTACCTTCACGCCCTTCTAGCTTATACGTTGACAAGTTAGAGAGAGAGCACAAGAGTGGTTAGTACTTATGATGCCTATTTTCTATGGAGCATGGCTACCGACCATGTTTTTAATTTGGTGTACTTCATCACGCTCTCCTATCACAATTAAACTGAGCGCCACAAGAAGGGCCCCATCTGTCTAGGCCCTTACGTGACTCACCTCGGTCGACACTTCGATCTTCTCGATACACCGGAGCAGTACTCGACACTTACCCTAGTCAATCAGATGTCCCCTCAGGATATCTCGAGCATGATTCACATGAGGATGATCGAGCAGCGACGTGGAGTAGACCCTCTCAGTATAGACTATTCTAGTCTGACGTTTAGCATGACCCACAGAATTTCACTGATGATGTTCCTCCCTACCACAAGGACCCACCTCCACCACCACCTTCGAGTCACCGTCCTACTCATTCTGCTGCTACCTTTGTGAACCTCTCGGAGCGATTTACTCGATTCGAGCAGTAGTGCTTTCAGAGGTTCGACAATATTGATGCCACTCTGCAGCAGATCTATCAGCACGCCCATATTTTATCTTCAGGACCGACGACTCATGATGCTGACTTCTCTGATGATGAGGACCATTGAATCTATTTTATTTTATTTTATTTTATTTTATTTTATTTTTCTGGTTATTTGTATTTTTCTAAGACTTCTTTACCGCTTTCATATTTCGAACTATATTAGTATGGTTGTTTCTAATCGAGTAACCCTTTAATTCTATTCACCCTTGTGTTTATTTTCTTTTCAGTTGCTCAAAATTTTGCACTACACCTATACTTATCTACAATTTTGCTTTTCACTATTCTAGGAATTTCATCCAACAGTCAAGGTAGTTTCAATTCTCTCCCTCTCTTATGATATTCTGGTTCTACTATGATTATATTTGTTTGTACATTGAGGACAATGTACATATTAAGTGTAAGGAGGTTATTTATATGATTATTTGCAAATCCCTAAATTATGCCTTGTGCTTTTAAGTACTTTTCTCATATCACTATTAGAATGAACTTTTCCTTAATTTATAATTCTTATTGATATGTTTTAGATTAAATTCATAAGTATTTGTGCATTGATGGTTTAAACTTTAAGACATTAGAGAATCAAGCATGATATGTCTATTTTCAGAATTAAAAATTTTAAGTTGTTTCCCTAAATTGAAGTATTACCTTGAAGTTTGAAATTTGCAAGATTGACATCAAAAGCCATAATTTTTGTGAGATTTTTGAGCCTTTAGAGCATACATTTTTTTTCTTGCTCACTTTATTATTGGTTATGAGTGTGTCAATATTGATTTGTTATTCTAGAACTTACATCGATTATACATGTCGAGACCACACATTCGATTTGATATACTGAGATGATAAAGGCACCTATGTTTTAACCCACTTATCCCATAAAAAGCCTACCTCCATAATTAACCCTTAGTGAACCCCTTCGAGCCTAACAAACTGTTTCTTGATTTACCCATTAATATTAACCCATAACTTATTTTTGATTCATTGAGAATTATTTCTCGTTTTATTGACTCCCTTTTTGTCGAGATTTGATTTGGTTAGTTGCTTAACTATGTTTTTTTTTATTTCAGTTGTTAAATTTTCACTTATTATCTACTGATCTCAAAGAAAAAAAAACATTGTTACTAGTTCTATGTTTTTGAGCTTAAGTAGTTAATTTCATATTCTGAGAAAAAGCTCGTGTTATTTATTAATAATTTCGATTGATGTAATTATTCAGTATTAGTTTATTTTTCTAGTTAGGTAATTAATCAATTTGATCTTGATTCTAACCTTCTTTTTCAGCCTTTATCCACACATTTAACCCAAGCCCCATTACAAACCTTTGAAGACCTTTTGATTTGTGTATCCTCTCATTTTATAATGGTGGAGATTTGATTTTCATGCAAGCCTATGGTAATAAATTTTCATGTTTGACTCTTAAGTGCTTAATTTTTGAACCTTAAACACTTTAAGTGATTTGAGTGAATCTTTAGTAAGGATGTCAAATCTTGTCAGTTATGGATTAAAGGTAATTATTTAGATAAAGGGAAATGTCTATGTTTCCATGCTTTAAAAATGTGAGACTTGGATTGTTTGAATATTGAGTGCTCTTTTAGTTGAATTATCAATGTGTGACTATTTATGAATTATGATAAAATATTATTGATGAGAATTATGAATTGAGAAAGTTTAATTTTAATTGTGAGTTGAGGATTTTGTTTGAGGACAAGCAAACCATAAAAGTAACACATTTTGATCCTATGCTTAGTATGTTTTTGAATGATTTATCATTTAATTTAGTGAATTTGATACTTTTAATCATTTAATTTCATGTTTTATACTTAGGAGAGTATAAAGGAACAAAAGAAGCAGAAAACGGGCCAAAAACGGACAAAATAGGCTGATTTAAAGATCCACACGGTCGAGACCATTTCCACACGGGCTGAGCACATGCCCATGTCGATATCGCTCCCTATTTTCCAAACACGCAGAAAAGGTAAATTTTTAGGGTTTCTGAGCATTCTAAAGTCTATATAAACACCCTAAAAGAAGACCTAAGGGGACAAACAGAATAGAAAGCAGAAATTACTCGAAGAAAGCCGTTGGGATCATCTCGAAAACAGATTCACTTCAAGATTAAAGATCTCCATTCAAATTTCTCTTGAAATTTATTTGAATTTTTTTATGTCTTGTTGTTTTTCTAAATTTGAGATGTTTTCCTTTTACATTATGAACTAAACTTCCTAAATACCTAGGGAGGATGAAACCTACTATGGATTTTATTATTTAATTATCTGAATTACACGATAAATACTTGTTCTTGTTCTTAATTATGTGTTCTTAATCCTTGCCTTAATATTTTCAAGATATTAATCCAAGTTTGAAGTGCTTATTCAGTGGAGCAAAAGTCCCTATTTAAGAGTAGATCTAGCGTAATTAAGCAGAGTTGATTGCAATCCTAGAAATAGGACGACATAAATCTGCTGAATTAGAATCAAATCTAATAGGGAATCCATAGATCGAGTTAATGCGACGATAGGGGTTTTAATTAGAAAGAGATTTCAATTAATCAACCTAGAGTCAGTTGTTCTTAGTCTTGTAAGAGATATTAACATAATTTAGAGATTTCTACGGATCAAGACAAGTGAATAAATTATTTGATTCAGAGTCAGAATAATAAGTGAAGTCTAGGTGGATTCTTTCCTGGGTATTGTCTCTCTCATTGGTTTTCTTAAGTATTTTCCCAATTCGATCTTTGTCGCGTTCATATTTAATTAGTTAAATTTTAGATTAAAACAAGTCCATTTAATTATAGGCTAAATAATAGAAAGGTAGTTATTACTAGTACTTTTAGTCCTCATGGATACGATATTTTGGACTCACCATAGCTATACTACTAATCGATAGGTGCGCTTGTCTTAGTCGAAATATTAGTTAGTTTCATGACCCATCGAAGGCCAGAGTGCCAGCCCGGGCTTATGTTGTGTGGACACATAAGGATGGCGATGCTAATGACGTTGTGACAGATATATTTTTATTACATTCAGAACCTATTTATGCTTTGATAGATCTGGGATCTTCACATTCATATGTTAATACTGAATTAGTTAGATCGGGGAGTTAAAAATTTGAGACATCTAGAGTATCGATAGTGGTGTCTAGCTCATTGGGACAATCTGTGTTAGTGGATTAGGTGTGTAGGAGATGCCCGTTAGTGATACAAAATATAACCTTCCCAGTCGATTTGTTGAGAATGTTGTTTGGCGATTTTGGGCATGGATTGGCTTACGGAGTACGAAGTTATTTTGGATTGTCGTAAAAAGAAGTTTGTTGTTCAGAGTGAGGACTGTGATATAATTGAAGTGAATGGTGCTCGAATGAGTGGTTCAACTCGTATCATTTCAGCAATTCGAGCTGATAAACTTCTCAATTAAGGTTGTGAAGCTTTTCTAGCCTTTGTTACCAATTTGAATTCTGGTGATAGTCAGAGCAGTAAAATCTGAACTGTTTGCGAATTCCCTAATGTATTTCCTAAAGAATTACTGGGATTACCACCAGATCGGGAAGTTGAGTTCACAATTGAAGTATTTCCTGGTACGACTCTAGTGTCAATGTATCCCTATCATATGACACCCATGGAATTGAATGAATTAAAAGCGTTGTAAACGGTCCAATCTGCCTGGGTCTACATTAAAGCCCAAATAAATAAACAAAAAAATCTAAATGTTAACAGTCCATTAAATGTCCAGTTTACAAGTCCAATACACCAAGCCCAATGATAAAATCGGCCCAAATACAATAGGCCCAATGCCCAAAAACCCAAACCAAGGCAAAAACCCTAGCCTATGCTTGCACCGCAGCTAGCCTCCAAAGACCTCCGTACTCTCTCAACGCGCTCCAAAGAGCTCCACACGCCACGCCACCTCTCCAAACCGATGCATTTCGTACTCGCGCCACACACACCCATACCTGCAAAAAGGATGAACGCACAACAAAAATAAAAACAAAGAATATTGTATTTTTTTTTTAGTTATTTTTCTATCATTTTAATCCCTTCGGCTATAAAGCCCAAGGATTTCATCATTTGTAAGGTTACACGGAGGCAATATACACACACAAAAATACATACTAGAAAATTTGAAAAGCAATTGCAAGAAGGTGATTTCGAACACTTTGTATTTCTTTCTTTCGCATCTATTTCATCTTCCTTTCATGTTTCGCATGTGTTTTTAGTATAATGAACTAAAAAAAAGGGGAAAAACATAGCTTCAAATGAGCCATCGGAGATCGCATCTCCTTCGTTGAAATTGATGCCGGAGATAGGTTTTCGAGGCTAAAATTTAACTTTCGATATGAGGTTTAGAGCAGGGAGAGGGGACGATTCCATTGCATGCCATTATCCACCAACTTCAATGATGGAATGATGGTGGTTGAATGGCAGATCGAAAAGGGGGCAGACATTTAGGGTTTTTCCCTTTCCTTTCCCCTCATTTGTTGCTGCGGCGTTTAGATGTGTTTTAGGTTTTTTTTTCTTTTTTAATTACAAAAGGAAGCGACATCGTTTAAGGCTTGATCTGGTAGCCCTAAAACGACACCGTATAAACCATGCCTGATTGGATCCGACCCGAATACCCTCAGGACCCGCGTGTTTTTTGCGGTGAAGGGTTATTTGCGCATCTAGTCCCTTCCTTTCGTGCTGGTGCTTAATTAGGCCAAGTCCAGATTTCTTTGTTTTCTTTAATCCACCCTATAATATGTGCGCGTTTGCATTTTAGTCTGCACTTGTGTGCTGCGTTTTGGGGGCCTGGAATATTTCCAGTTTGAGTCCCTACACATCTTCACACATTACCTATTGCCCCTTTTTATTATTACTATTTTATTTTCAAATTACCCCTTCTGTTTTAGTTTAATTTTAATTAAGTCTTTTTATTTTATAGCCCTTTTTATTCTTAATTATTTATTTGTACTTTTTAAACAACTTTGGTAATTGTTTCTTTATTATAGTAATTTTTTTTGTAATGTCATCATCACATTTTGTATATTTTATATAAATGTTTATTTCCTTTTACACCATTATACATATATATATATATACATACTTTATAATAAAGTTAATTTTATTTCATGCATACTATTAATCTCATGTTATTTTATACATACAATTCCTTTTAAATTTATTCTTATATTTTATCATATAATCCTATATAATATATCTTTTAAATTATTATTATGTAAGTATATACATTTATCGATGCCTATGTTTAATCTATATATATTTCTAAATCTATGTATTTTATACGTATAGTTTTCTTTATATATTTAAGCATGTTCTTAAATCTATTATACAATTTATAATGAAATTAATTTAATCATGTATGTATTTCAATGTTTTTGAAAATAATTATTTTCCAAGTTATTTATGTATATATGATTTAGAAATCTATTATTAAGATTATATTTCACTATGCATTTTTATAATCTTTTCATGTTTTGTATATAATTAAAAAAATTTATATTATATATAAATTGTCAATTTTAAACCAATATTCTTTAACGTTTTGTATGTTATTCGATTAACATATTCATTTCATGACATGTATTTTAATAATTAAGTATATATCTCTAGGTTGTTTTTGCAAATATTTTAAATTCATCAATTCATATATTATGTGTATTATGTGTTCATCAATTTATCATTACCTTAAGATTGTCTTATATCACTTTAGCTTCTAATTGCTATTTTGTTTTATACATATTGCACCGATTGTTTTATATTATGCCATATATATTATCATTGCATATTATTGATTCATTTTATTGTTATATCAATTGTTCTCCATCCATGTTGAGAAGTTCGATTATATTTGCCTTAGATTAGTCGTACTTGATTATTAGTTTGCCAATTGACATTGTATTTTGTGAGTGTATATTACCCCATGTTCTATTTTCCTTTTAGTCTACGAATGTGGCATTATGATTTTTAACTTTTTTTTTTAAAAAAATTTGATTAATTATCCCATCATATTTCAAGTAAAATTAATACGTTTTGAGTTTTTTCTACGATTGTTTATTTGAAGATTCATTAAAACAAAGGCAATATTCGATGTTTGGAAAATAGGGGAATAGTGTCCTATCGTACTGGGTTTTGATTTCCCGTTTGTCGAAAATAATCGAATATTTATTCGGAATTTCACTCGTGTTTTCTAAAGCGAGGCAATGTTCAATGTTTGGAAATTCGAGGAATCGTGCCCTACCGTGCTAGGTTTCGGTTTTTCGTTGGACTAAATAATTGGGCATCCTTTTTGTAATTTACAACATATGAACTTTTGGAAGTCAAAATTTATCGTGTTTTCGAGGGTATAAATGATCGTGTCCTATCGTGCTGGATTTGATGCTATATTCCTCTGAAACAAGAGAATTTTGACAACCAACTTGAACCATTCAAATGTTTTCAAAGGAATCACATTTCAAAAAAAATTATTAAATCTTATACATAAGGATAGTATTTAATCAATTTGGTACCAATTTTGGGCGTAGTGAGGGTGCTAATCCTTCCTCATGCTTAACTGACTTCCGAACCTGTTTTCTCAAATTTACGTAGGCCAAAATTGGTTTAAATGGAGTAAAATATTTTATTAAGGTGATCCAATCACACCAAAATGAAAAGATTGGTGGCGACTCCACATTCAATTTTCAAAAAGTCGATCACCATTTCGTTTTTAAAATTAAAAATGGTTTCGACAGCTTGGCGACTGGGGACACCTTAGAGAGTCAAGCCATAAAATTGATTGTTTGCTGTCCTTTTGTCAAAAATCGAAAATTTGTTTTGAAAATCGTGATTGCATTTGTTTGTATGATTGGTATGGTTCAGGCTTTTAGAATAAGATTGCATTTCATTGCATGACCGCTGTGGTCACACCTTCTAAATGGCAATAAGAAACTATGCTTTCGTGAGGTTTTCACCTCCGCATGGGCTAGTGGATTGCTTCCGTGGTACATCCGTACCTATGATTTCGTGAGATTTTCATCTCTGCATGGTCATAGGGAAATGAATCCCCCTGAACCGAACTCGATCTATATGAGCCTATAATGGGTGAGGATTAAGGAATCTGTTGGTTCAGGTACCTTATCTCTAGAACCAAACCACACATAGCGAACCTTAAGAGCTATCCTTAGGTGGAGCTGCATCAAGCCTTAGTGTTTACCCATATATGTGTTATAATTATTTTTTTATGTGCTTGCATTTTATCACTATTATTTGATACTAACCTGTGTTTTGTTTTGATTGTGTTTTGCATGACACTGCATACTAAAGGAGGTGTTGATTCGTATTCGATTACTAAGTTAGAAAGTTTGACATGAAGAATGAATTTCTTAATAAAGTTTAGGATAATGCAGCCGTCTACGCATGGTTAGAGAAGTTATAATCGGAGAAAGGGGATAGCTTGGCAGAAAGATATACATCAGAGTTGCAAGAATTCACTCGCGCCAATGTAGCACAGAATGAGTTGCAAGAGTTGAGAGATATATGGGCTCGTTGGGATGAAGGAACCAAACAGTTGTTCTATCAAAGCTATGGTGATATATCCTACTTGCTAGATATTAGAGTGGACAAGCACCTGTTCCGAGTTATGGTTCAATTTTGGAATTCTGCTTACAAATGTTTCACTTTTGGGAAAGTGGATTTAGTGCCTACCGTGGAGGAATATACTGCCCTACTCAAGTGTCCAAAAGTGCAAGTTAGAAAAGCTTATGCCAAGGATTTTAATGGTCAAACTTTCGCGAAGAAATTGATGAATATTTCAGGAATGAGCGAGCCTTGGGTCACTACTCGGATTCAACGAAAGGGAGATAATAAATGTATCCCTTGGGAGAATTTGCGAGATTTGGTTTTAACGCATCCAGATGAAAGAAAGAGGGTCGATATCTTCGCCTTAAGCATCTATGAATTGGTAATTTTTCCTAAGGCATTAAGGCATGTGGATGAGGCAGTCACCGACTTATTCGATCGTCTTGAGAAGGGAATCACACCTGTACCGGTAATATTAGCGGAGATGTTCAGATCCTTGAGCACGTGTCGGAAGACGGGCGAGGGGCAGTTTATTGGATGTGCACAACTGTTGATGGTGTGGTTTCATGGGCACTTTTAGAAGGTAGACAAGGTTTCTTATCGGGTCTTTTTTGAAGGTTATTCCCCGTTAAAAAATGAGGTAGTCATACAAAGGAGAGAGGATATCTCGGAGGAAAAGTGGATGGAAATTCTTCAAAACCTCAAGGAGGGGGATATAGAGTGGAGAGCTTATTAGATGGTTCCTGATGAGATCATGTATCGATGTGGGAACTTTGATTGGGTGACGTGGTTAGGAATTTGGGGAGCTACTGGGTATACTTCATTGCTTACGTTAAGGCAATATAAATCGAGGCAGTTCGTACCCACGACTTACGAGCTTGCTCAGTGTGAATTTTCCTTTAAAGGTGACCACTACAAGAAGAAGGTTCGGGAACTGTCTGATGCTTGAAAGCAAACTCGCTGGATGAAGAGATTGGCTGTCGGCTCCATGGTGACGCCTGAGTATGATGGATGGTTTAGGAAGAGGGTTAATGATAATGTTCCTAGGCCAAGCTTGGAAGATACTCGACCTATGGTGGAACAATTACAAATTGCCCCATCAGAGTTGGAAATTATAAAGCAAGACTTCGAGAAGAAGAGTTCTAAGCTTGGGAAAAAGATCAAACAATTGGAGGAAGAGAAGATGCATCTGAGATTAGACGTTGATGTTCAAAGGTCAGAGGCTGAGAAGTGGAGAAAAGGGAAAAGTAAGGCTGAAGAAGATCTAGACAGTTTGAAGACTAATTATAAGAAGCTACGTCTGTCTATGAGGACTGTGGGGTTAGGTAAAACTTCCAAATAATGGCGCCATAAAATTCGAGAGGAAAAGACCAAAGCCGACCGATGGGAAAGGAAATTTCGAGAGGCTCAGGCACGAAATGAAGATTTAGAGAAGAGTCTGTTAGAAAGTAGAAATGTACAAGGTGAATTAAGGGCTAGAGTGGCAGAACTCGAGAAGTCTCTTCATCAGTATCGAAACCGTAATATTGTAATGGAGTTGAGGGCAAGTTTGAGCAAGGTAGAAGAAATGAAAAGGAAAGTAGAAGAATTAGAAGCGTCACTACAAAACTGTGAGATGCGGATTCAGTTTTTTGAAGCAAGTGAGGAGCGTTGGAAGGAGCAGCTTCACCATGTGTAAGACCAAGTCAGAAGCAGAGATTACATTATGGGGGAAGCCATAACCCAGATTCGAGAGGTAGCCGATTACTTGCAAGCTTTAGCAGTACAAGCGGACACACTAAGCGTGAAGTACGAGTTGGAGTCCGATCGGGGGTAGGAGCTAGCCTCGTTGCTTAGGAAAAATTAAAACTTTGAGCATTAGACGAAGTTTTATTTGTAACTCAGCTTTATGTAAAGAATTTTATTTTCTAGTGAAGTTTTCTAAGGGGAATTGAATCAAAATTGATACCTCCTTTGTATTCATGCATTTGCATTACATTACATCATAATGCATTAAAGGTCATAAAAAGTTTCTAATTAATTAAAAATCATTTTAGTAATCTAGAAACCAACAAAAACTAACCAACTACGCACCCCTACGGTACAAGGAAAAAGTCAATGGATAAAAGACTTGAGAAATTGGAGCAAATGCAAAAGGACATGCAAGAACAGATGCAGTCACAGATGCAAGAGCAGCTAGCCAAGATTCAGCGAGAGATGAAAGAGCAAATGATGGAGTCTTAAAGAGAGATGATGAGTCAGTTGTCCCAATTACTAATAGGAAGAGTGGATAAAGGAAAGGGTCCCATGGACAATGTTGGGGAAAATAATGAAGACCCTCAATATCCTCTTGGCTTCATTCCGACACATGTACCAATACAACCTAAGATTAATTTACAAAAACCATCTGTTACGATTAGGCCTCAGCAGATTCAGGCCAGAGCTTCGATACCGATGAATTTCCAAGCCGGCTCAAGTTCCAACCCGATTAATAACCCAAATTATCCACTTGTTCTCGATTTGGATGAAGTTGTAGAAGAGGAAAAGACAAGGATGGAATCGCGGAAGCAATTAAAGGAATGGTGTAAATGGTTAGAGGAAAAATTCAGAGCGATGGAAGGTGCTGATAGTCGTCACGGAATTGACGTTAAGGACCTGAGTTTGGTCCCAGACTTGGTCCTTCCCCCCAAGTTTAAAATGCCAGAGTTTGAAAAGTATAATAGAACGAGCTGCCCCAAAGCTCATATTACCATGTTCTGCAGAAGGATGACTGGATACATTAACAACGATCAACTACTGATTCATTGCTTCCAAGACAGTTTAGTCGGGGTAGCATCTAAGTGGTACGATCAGCTGAGTCGTACCAAGATTAGTTCGTGGAAAGATTTGGCCCAAACGTTCATGAAGCAGTACAACCATGTGATGGATATGACTCCTGACAGGATTACTCTGCAGAATATGGAGAAAAAACCAAATGAAAGTTTTAGACAATATGCACAAAGATGAAGAGAAGTTGCCATACAAGTTCAGCAGCTGCTCTTAGAAAAAGAAACCACGATGCTCTTTATCAACACCTTGAAGGCCCCGTTCATTACACACATGCTGGGAAGTGCCACAAAAAGCTTCTCATACGTGGTAATGACTGGAGAAATGATTGAGAATGCAATAAGAAGTGGAAGGATAGAGGCAGAAGAGAATACAAAAAGGCCAGCCCAGCAAAAAAAGAGAAATGAAGTAAACAATACGAACATAGGGTACTCAAAATCGTTTACCATTAATCAGCCAAGAGCAGTGACCACTGGGAGTCAAGGATCGTTGAGACAAGAGTCTGGCACAAAGCAGAATACTGAGAAGCTTCAATTTATGCCTATTCCAATATCATATAAGGAGTTGTATCAAAGTCTATTTGATGCTCATGTGGTGGCCCCTTTTTACTTAAATTCATTACAACGCCCATACCTTAAATGGTACGACGCAAAAGCTCAATGTGACTACCATGTAAGAATTTCGGGGCATTCAATAGAAAACTGCACTGCCTTTAAGAAAGTAGTTGAAAGACTTATTAAAGCGGGCGTTGTGAAGTTCGATAATACACCCAACACAAAAAATCTGCTACCTAATCACACCGATTGTGGGGTAAACGTGATAAGTATGGGGAGAAAGATCAAAGCAGATGTTACAGAAGTCAAGACTCCTTTGAAATGGGTTTGGAAGAAAATGGCAAAAAGGGGATTAGTTATCTCATATCCAGAAATGAACGGCGAAAGGATAGAAAGCTACTGCGAATTCCATCATGAGGAAGGGCACGGAATTCAAAAATATGAAGAGTTCAGAGCTTTGATTCAGGAACTGATGGATAACAAGGAGATGAAATTTTATGAAGAGACTAAAGAGGAGGGGTGTGTATGCGCGTAGGAATTAACGTCGAAAGGCCCAAAGGTCAATTATCCTGTGGTCATCATTTCACGTTCGAAAAATGAAGCAGGACTTCAAATAGCACCAAAGGTTATAATTCAGAAACCAGCCGCCTTCTCTTACGAGGACAACAAAAGGGTGCCTTGGAATTATGATTATAATGTGACAATCTTAGGGAATGAGAGTTCAGCTAAGGAGGATTAAGATATAGGTTCTCACACGCGCAGTGGAAGACGCTATGATTTGGTGAATGCCCGAACAGAACCTGTAAAAGGAAAAGTTTCGACAGCGAAACAAAAGAAAGGAAAAGCTATTGAGACTGAGTTGCCTGTTAATGAACCAGTGAAAGAGGAGGAAGCTAAGGAATTCCTAAAATTTCTGAAACATAGTGAATATAGTATGGTGGAACAGTTGCATAAACAACCAGCCCGTATATCTATACTAGCTTTACTCCTAAGTTCAGAGGTCCACCGAAATGCATTGATGAAAGTGCTAAATGAGATGTACGTGACTAATGATATCTCTGTCAATAAGTTAGATTGACTGGTTAATAACATAAGTGCTAATAATTTCATCTACTTCAACGAGACGAAATACCATCAGGAGGTATGGGGTCCACTAAAGCTCTGCACATCACTACCAGATGTAAATGATAGTCTACGAATGTGGCATTATGATTTTTAACTTCTTTTTAAAAAAAATTTTGATTAATTATCCCATCATATTTCAAGTAAAATTAATACGTTTTGAGTTAGTTCTACGATTGTTTATTTGAAGATTCATTAAAACAAAGGCAATATTCGATGTTTGGAAAATCGGGGAATAGTGCCCTATCGTACCGGGTTTCGATTTCTCGTTTGTCTAAAATAATTGAATATTCCTTCAGAATTTCACTCGTGTTTTCTAAAGCGAGGCAATGTTCAATGTTTGGAAATTTGAGGAATCGTGTCCTACCGTACTGGGTTTCGATTTTTCGTTGGACTAAATAATTGGGCATCCTTTTGTAATTTACAACATATGAACTTTTGGAAGTTGAAATTTATCGTGTTTTCGAGGGTATAAAGGATCGTGTCCTATCGTGCTAGATTTGATGCTATATTCTTCTGAAATAAGAGAATTTTGACGACCAACTTGAACCATTCAAATGTTTTCAAAGGAATCACATTTCAAAAACATTTTTAAATCTTAGACATAAGGACAATATTTAATCAATTTGGTACCAATTTTGGGCGTAGTGAGGGTGCTAATCCTTCCTCATGCGTAACCGACTCCCGAACCTATTTTCTCAAATTTACGTAGGCCAAAATTGGTTTAAATGGAGTAAAATATTTTATTAAGGTGATCCAATCACACCAAAACGAAAAGATTGGTGGTAACTCCACATTCAGTTTTCAAAAAGTCAATCTCCATTTCATTTTCAAAATTAAAAATGGTTCCGACAAGCGTAATTGCAAGATTTACTAGAACGCAACTTTATACACTCTAGTATATCGCCTTAAGGAGCTCCAATACTCTTCGTCAAAAAGAAAGATGGCTCGACGAGGCTTTGTATTGACTATTGACAATTGAATAAGTTGACGATTAAGAATCAATACCCTCTACCTTGTATTGATGACTTATTCGATCAACTAAAAGAAGTTTATATCTTTTCAAAGATCGATTTGAGATTGGGTTACTATAAGTTAAAAGTGAAAGATAGTGATGTACCGAAGATAGTATTTCGTACGCGTTATGACCATTATGAATTCTTAATGATGCCTTTTGGGTTGATGAATGCTCTAGCGGCATTCATGGATCTCATGAATCGTATTTTCCAACCGTATTTGGATTAATTTATGGTAGTTTTTATTAACGATATTTTGATCTATTCAAAATTTGAATCCAAGCATGAACAACATCTCAGAATTGTTTTGCAAGTGTTACGAAAGAAACGGTTATATGGAAAGCTCAGCAAATGTGAATTTTGGTTATCTGAAATTTTTTTTGGGACATACTATCTCAGTAGATGGGATCAGAGTTGATTAGAAAAAGATTGAGGCAGTTGTTTAGTGGAAAGCACCGATAAATGTATCAGAGGTTCGTAGTTTTCTTGGATTAGATGGTTATTATCGAAGATTTGTAAATAGATTTTCAAAGATAACTTTGCCGATGACAAAGTTGTTGCATAAGAATGTTTAATTTGTCTGGGACGATCAGTGTCAAGAAAGTTTTAAGAAATTGAAGCAAATGTTGACTGAAGTGTCAATTTTGACTTTACCAGAATCGGGAAAGGATTTTATGGTTTATAGTGATGCTTCTTTGAGCAGTCTCGGTTGTGTTTGATGCAAGATGGGAAAGTGATCGCTTATGCATCTCGTTAGCTAAAAACGCATGAACGTAATTATCCGACGCGCGATTTAGAGCTAGCTGCTATGGTTTTTGCTCTAAAAATTTGAAGACACGAACTGTACAGTGAAAAGTGTCACATTTATATTGATCATAAGAGTCTCAAATACCTCCTTTCTCAAAAGGAGTTGAATTTATGACAACGTCAGTGGGTCGAGCTTCTGAAGGATTTTGATTACGTTATTGATTACCACCCTAGTAAAGCTAACGTTGTAGATGATGCGTTAAGTAGGAAAATAGCGATTGAGTTGCAAGCAATGTTATATGTTTTAATTAAATGGAATAAATTTTATATGTATAAATTATAAAATAATAACAATAGTTACAATAATAGAATAGGTAAGTGGAAGCATGTAAATTAATAGAAAAAAAAAAGAAAAAAGAAAAGAAGGAGAACACACGGCCACAAAGGGTTCAAAACTTTTCAAGTTCAACTAGTTAGTAAATTTAGTCCCTTTTCTTCTAATTTTTATATTTTTAGAATCCAGGTGTTAAGTACTACCCGACCAATGTTGAAATTTTAGCATTGATTAATATTTTAAATGTTTTTAATGTTGAATAGTTTTAGTATTAGGGATTAAATTGATGGATTTTTAAGTTAGAAATGAAAAAGAATTAAATTTTAGAATAAATTATAAAATTAGGGGTTTAATTGAAAATAGAGAACTAAATTTAGCTTAAAGTGAAATTAGTATAAAAATATAGGATTAAATGTGAAGAATAAAAATTAGTCTTGGTTTAGGGACTAAATTGGAATTTAAGAAAATATTGAGTAAAAATTGAAATATTCAATGTGAAATTGAATTGTGTTGTATTGATGTATTTTAATTGTTTTAATTCTGTAGCTAACGTCGTACCGAAATCCTCAACTAAAAAGGGGAAGGATAAAATCGACATCGAATAGTTTGAAATCCATAGTTTGTATTTCTATAATCCGAACCTAGTTGTTAATTGTTGTATTTGATTTAATGTATATGGTAAGTGGTTGATGTGAGTATTTGTGCACTTTGATAATGAATTGAAATTATAGTTGATTGAAATGGATTGAATTGGTATATACATTATGAATGTATTGATTATTTGAATTGAAATGAATATATGTGTAAATGTAATAATGTGCAAATATGAGAATTAGATATTGGTTGTATTTGAAAGGTGAAATGAAACCCTATTAACTATATTGGGCTGAATCGGATATAGATGGCATACTAGAGGATAGGAAAAGTTCAAGGATTTCTTCGACTTCAAGTCGATAAGACACTGGGTGTCAATTTATATAGCGCTGGACATAGTTATTGCTTCGGATTTATCCGATGAGGCACTGGGTGCCAAATTGGTGTGTTGGTTGGATTCGTGTATCCGTCCGAGTCCGAGACGTGTTAATAGGGGTAAATAAATAATAAAGTTTTATATTTTATATTGAAATGGCATGGTATGTGAAATGAAAATGAGCTAATAGATTGAAAAATGAAATATGAAATATGTTGTGAAAAAAAGAAATATATGAGTTATGTACTCATGAATTGAATGTGGAATGAGTTGTGCCATTGTATAAAAGCAATGTTGATTGATATATGGATAGCTATTTATATAGCAAGTGATGGGAATTGAGATAATTGTTTTAGCCAAATCAAGTATGAAATCGTGTGAAAAATTGAATACAATATGGAATGATGCATTAATATGTATGAAATTGAAATGATGATATCTTGTAATGTTATGCTTAGTTAATAATGTGATTGAAAATTCAACTTGAGCATTCATGTATTATTATGTCTTTAAATGTTCGGATTATAGAAATATTATTGAGTTTTACTCCCGTGTGCAGGTTAGGTACTTCTCTTTTGATCGCTGACTCATTATCCAACAACGATCCCGATCTCAAATGTGGTGATGTTTACCTTTTTTGATGGCATGTACCTAGGATGTCTTAATTGATAGTTATTTTGTGAATGGTTTGTAAATAGAGTTATAAGTGTAATGTTGGTTTGAGTATATAATTATATGTTTGTGTCTGAAGCCATAAATTGGCATGTTATTTTGGAACCATTGCTTGTGATGTGTATGTAAACTTAAGCTTGATATTTAGGTAGTTATAAGTTAGGTTAATTTGAAAGAATTGGTATACTTAAAATATTGATTTGAATGATGCATTGATGATATGTTTTGATGATATAAATGTAGTACCAATGAGGGTACATTGGTTAGGCACCTAGGATGACTGTTTTGTCGTGTTTTCAGTATGTTTGTTCATGTCTTGAATAGGTTAAACGGATGGTTTTTGAGTTTCTTAGTGCCCAAGTAAGTAGGAAATTGTAAACTTGAGTTTTAAGGTACTTTTAAGTGCATACAGCCTGGCCACACAGGCGTGAGTCACACATGGGCAACACACATAGGCATGTGTCACACACGGGCAACACACATAAGCATGTGTCACACACGAACAACATACATGGGCGTGCGACCCAAGTTAGAGAGTTACACAGTCTTGTCACACGGGCGTGAGTCACACGCAAGCAACACACATATGCATGTGTCACACACAGGCAACACACATAGGCCTATAACCCAAGTCAGAGAGTTACAGGCTTAACCACACAGGCATGTGCCTCAATCGTGTAAGACACATGGCCAAGCCACACGGGTGTAACCCCTGTAGTTGAAATTTTTCTTTTTCCTAAATTTTTCAAATGTTTCTGATTTAGTCATTTCTAAAGTGATTCTAAGGCCTCGAAGGCTTGAATAAATGACGTTATGCATGTTTAATAATGGATTATATGATGATTATTGAAATGTTTTGAAATGAATGATTTAGATTACGTTTATTTGGTAATGCTCCAAAACCCTATTTCGATGACGGATACGGGTTAGGAGTGTTACATTCTCCCTTTCAACCTAAAAACCCTAGTTGTCATTCCTTTAAGTTGTCTTCGTTGCTTTTTTTGAACCATTCCCAACATGCTTAAAAGTAGAAAAACATCTCAAAATCATAACATATCGATAGCGGATTAGGAGATCAGAGCATAAAAATTCTAAAGCTTAGGGATTGACCTTACAATTTTTAAGGATTTTTAGAAATCTAATCCTATAAATTTGAAGAGGAGGTTTTGGGTTTCACTTTGGTGGTTTTGGATTAATAGTCTGACATCGGAGAAGACGTTAAACAACCACAATAACAACGATGAGTTTATAACGAGTAACTCTCTTCGTCGAGAAAGGAATAGGTATCAAATGGCCTAAAATGTACCAAAATAGAGTCCACGTCGAGATAAGAAACTCTCCTTGTCGCAATGTCGACTAACAATTTGTGACATCCCGACGTCGACTGGCTAGACGTCATGATGTGACAAACTATTTGGTGACGTCACGACGTCGGTCTTGAATTTTCAAAACTTTACAATTTGATCCTAATTCATGCTCGGGTCAACAAAAGAGTTTTTGTAAGCTTGATCAAGGCTTGAATTTAGTTGTGAATCGTATAATGAATGTGTTTAAGTCATAAATGTTTGCTTAATTGATATATTCACTGTATTTTGACGGAAGTTGCTTCAGCAACGAATGTGGCTTCCCATAACTTGGACCCGATGATCGGTCAAGCAAGGGGTGTTACAGTGACTTTACAATTTTTAAGGATTTTTAGAAATCTAATCCTATAAATTTGAAGAGAATGTTTTGGGTTTCACTTTGGTGATTTTGGATTGATAGTCTAGCGTCGGAAAAGACGTCAAACAACCACAATAACGGCAATGAGAAGAAGTGGCCATGGGTAAAAGGAAGAAAGGAGAAGGAAAAAAAGAAAAATAGGGAGAAAAAAAAGAAGCATCCAATGGCGTCATTCATTGATAGGACAATGTTCACCAATGGTGGTTCGACAGAGAAAGCAGAAGCATCTTTAAAGGGGAAGAAGATGATGATTTTTGGGGTTAGAAAGAAGAAGGTGAAAAAAAAAGAAAAAAATTAAAGAAAAAGAGAGTATTCCTTTAAATTTAACGATGGAGTGACCAATTTGGTCAATTTAGTTAACAGTAGTAACCAGATTAACAATTTCTTTTGGTGATTAAAATAGGAACAATGTAATTTTAGAGAGGCTAACAACATAATTGACTCAAAATTTTAAAAAATACAAATAATATTTTGCATAAAAAATTACTCTAAAATTAAACTAAATAGAAACAATTATACAATGAAATCTTCACTTTGTTATTCAAAGGGATAAATCTTAAAACTATATATGAACTTTAGTCTAATATGCAATTCTATACATGTACTTTGGTTTTGTGCAATTTTATACATGAAAATTTGATTTGATCCAATTCTCATAAATTATTAATAAAATTATTGATATAACATCATTTTATGTTTATATATTATATACACATATAATTATATTGATTTAATATAAAAATAAATTGATATATTTATTTCTTTAAATGTGTATGATTAAATCAAAATTAAAATTTTATATATACATTTAAATCACAATAAAAATTATATAATTACATCAAATTAAAATTAATATATCAAATTACACATCAAATTAAAATTCATATATAATTTTAGAATTTATCCCTTATTCAAATCATCAAATCTGACCTAATTTCTCGTGAAATCACATATATAATTTCTAAAAGCATAAGTAAAGTAAAGCACTTTTTCTTCCCCCTTGAAACAAATTTATGAGAAAATGGATTTGGGAAGTCATTTCATGTCATTTCCTATATATTATTTTTCAAAATGTCCGTATTGAAAGTCCACTTGATTTGTTTTCTTAACCAATCATACATACTTTTCATATATAATGTGAAATATCCATAACCCAAATGAGTTCAGCAAACCCTAATTATAGTGGACTTGAGTATTAGAGTTCACTACTTCAATTATGCCTATCCCTTCCCCCCTCTTCTCCCTTTTTCCTCTCAAAATAAAACCAAAACCAATGTTTTTTACACTGAATACTAATTTTTTATTAATTGACTCAAAATAAATAAATTATTAAAATTTAAAATATAAAATTCAATTAATTTTCAATCCGATTCAATCGTTGGTAATAATTTACAATCAATCAAACCTTTATTTATTATTAAATTAACATTCAATCAGTATTTAATTGAATTAGTTTGATAACAATGTAATTTACACTTGGAACTTTTTTACTTCATTGTTTATATTAATTATCACCAAATATTTATACCCAACTAAATTCTTTTGTACTACTATATATATATAAAGAAAAGGGTCATTAGATTTTTCCCGTTTTAGAAGATAATATAAAATTATAAAAATAAAGCTTCTTTTGCCACTTTCTCTCCAATACCTCATTCATTTAGAAAAGAAAAAGGACTGAACTTTATTTTTTCAAGACTAAACTTTTACTTTTTAAAATCAATAAACTTATAATCTTATCCTTGTAAATAATGTTAGCAATACATTTTCATTTTATTTTCCTTCTGAAAACCACACACTTCCAACAAAACTTTATATATTATCCTAAACATACTTCATTAATACAAATCATTAGAAAAGCCCAGTATATTTAAAATTTTAAATAATTGATTCTAATCAATTAAATTGAATATTGATAATAAATATTTAATAGGTTTAATCTCACTAAAATTAAGCTTAAAAACAAATCTTTATTTTTAATTCCATTGGGATGAATTTAATTTAATTGCCGAGCAAAACCCATATATATATATATATGTAAAAGGTCAAGTTGCACTAAAACTTTCTTCAAATACATCATGGACATACCTATCCATCCATTTTCAATGGTCCCACTTCCCATTATCCAAGGAAAAAAAAAAGAAAAAGAAAGAAAGAAAGCGAGTTCCTACCACCATTATTTTTCGGTCATCCTCCACTTACATATTAGAAAGATGAAGACACATCAATGGACCTTTGGAATTTGTTTTCCCTTGACTTACACCAAGCCTATGGGGTACACATCAAAATAACTTTCCATGTTTTTTTTTTCTTACTGGAAAAGACAAGGATGGAAAGGTTGCACTGAGTTGATTGAAGTTGCTGGTCGGAGTTAGAGTTTGGATCGAAGCACTAAAAAGCCATTGCGAGTGAGCTAGGAGTGAGTTCTTGGCGGGTCATAATGTTGTTTTTTATCTTTACGAAGGAGTGTTTGATTCGGGTTTGACGATTGTTTGTGCATCAGGTTGATGTGCAGGGAAGATCGCAGATGCCAGTGATATCGGCACGATGCAAAGTGCCTTGGACTGAAGAAACTGCATGGCAGCTCCGATGTCTTCTTCCATCAGCTTAGCGACTTGCTGTTCAGTGCCATCGTTTGACCATTTCTCCCAAGCAGGCTGGGTTCCACCTCCTGCACCATCACCCTATTCAAAGAAAAAAAAAAGAAAAAAAAAGAGAGGGTAAAATCATGGAAAATAAAACTTAGAAGCCACGGCAGGTCTGAAAACGACAGTCAACTACTTGATCCAATAAATAGATTCGTAGAAAACGACCTGTCAAAGTGTAAGATAATGTACATTCATAAAGTCCGAAGCGATAAGGGATTAAGGCACCAACAAAAGAGATGCCTTAACACACAAGTTATTACATCTTTCTTAAGTACTTTTCATGCTTACTTGATAGTTTAGTACTTGAGACGGAAAGATTCACCGACTTAAGAATTATGTTTATTCCGTATTACCTCAACGGATAGTAGGGGTACATCAGCAACAAGCTGAGCCACCGCACCTGCTGCACCGAGTCTGCTCATGCTCAGAACCTGTTTGAATATTCAACAAACTCGATGACATCGATACCATAAATTTGATGTTGAAAAAAAGGAAATAAACAGTAAGGCAGTTCACATTCTTCAACTATTCAATGTAACAATAATGCAGTTCACATTCTTTACTATTAGAATAATAACTTATTTGTGGCCTTGACAGACAAGAGTCAATTTAGTCTAACATTGTAGCAGAAAGTAATGGCTTAAGGTCTTCATAGATGTCTAGGATTCAGCATACGGGTCCTACAAATTATCAAACGATTAATCAAAGTAGTTGAGGAACTTTTCGGTAGTGATGATGAGGTGTTTTCGTCTCGACTTCCTTTTACTTTTTTGGGCTTAAAAAAATGCGAATGCAAAAGCCACAATGACGATTTTGATGTTCTAAAAGCAACATTAGAAGATATTTGAAACTTAAATACCTTTAATGAAATGATTCCTTTCTAAGCATAAAGACAAAAAATAAAATAAAATGAATCTTAGTTGATAGGGAGATTTTAGAAGTTAACACCTTAACTTGAAGTCTAAGAAACTTCACATAATCCACAATTTCATCAAGCATAGCGGCCCTATCCGTCTGCAAAAGATTTAGTAATGCATCAGTAAGTAGGTCTGTTTCACTTTTCATATACCACGCAGAAGAACTGAATGGAGGAACCTTATTGCAGCTAGGAACCAACTCTTGCAAAGCCTTCATTCTTTCAGCTATTCTTTCTCTACGCAACTGCATTCACCAGAAAAACCATGGAGGTACGGGGAGAGGGGCAAAAGAATAGAAGATAAGGACTAAATAAACAAAACGGGAAGATTACCAGAATTTCATTTTTTGTCCAAGTTCATTACTAATGGGAAGAGGAACTATAAGTACAAGCTCATAAAAGAACTTTTGTTATATCACTCCAGATTCTGAAATTAGAAATTGAGTTTACCCGCTCAGCAATACTGTGGGGATCCGTTGCCTGTCCTCGCCTAGCCCGTACCCTTGGACGAACGGCAGGTGGGTGCGGTGCCGCAGCAACTGGACCTGATGTTGGCTGGCTGTGAAATGGCTGCACCAGCATGTCACAGATTATGCAATCAAAATTTTCTCATTCATCGGAATCGCAGCATGCATAACATATAAATCTTGATAAATAGATTAGTGAACTCAATCAATTTTCACAAAGGGCTCACTTTCTTATTTAATTAAACCCAACAAGTCCAAGACAAGTCTACAACGATCGGAAACACAAGATTTTTGTAATCATAAACACAAACAGCACATACGAACTAATAGTTCTCAATATCAGAAACATAACATGGAAAATCGATGCCTGATTAAATTACTACCATACACTTTGGGTTAAATTTTCAGCATCAAGCTTTCTAAAGCTGAAAAAGAGCCGAAATAAGTCAAACCAAATCGAGGGTACTTTCTATATTTTTTCAAAAACTTGGTGAAATAAAAAAAATAAAAAAAAATTCTAACAAGTACTTGCATGAGTTGGTAATGCCACACTAAAATAATCACAACATTCTCTTAAAAAATTCTCAAGCCAATGATAAACCCTTCACTTATGAAATTAACAAAATAAGAATTAATTTTGTTCCCTAAACTCATGCAAAATATCTGGAAATTGAAAATAACACAGATATTTAAAAAATGGCTTAAAAAAACTGAAAACCCCAAGCTAACTTTTGAAGCGTTTGCTACACACGCGCTATCTAGTCGCGTGGGAAATCTATCTCCGACAAAGATCATCACTGCAATGCTGAAAAAGACCACTCGAGTCTCTCACTTTTCACCTTTGTAAATTGTATTGTATAGGATGAGCAGAGTTCTCCACACGTGCACAACACATTGTATCCGTGTCAGTAATTGCTTCCCTTTCACCCACGCTCTCCATTAAAGAGCGTGAAAGGCACGAGTAATAAAAGGGAAATAATAATTAAACCCCTAGGTTTTCTCCAAATATCAAATATACCCCTGGTTTTAATCATGAAGAACCGTACAAAAAGGGCAAATTTTACAGTACAACCTTAAAAGAAAGAACAAAAAGGTAGTTCAATCCCAAATTTTAAATTTCTTTTGGTATATACTAAACATAAAAAATATATATATATTTTATGATAAGTTAATACATTATTTATAACAATATTATATCAAACATCATAATTGATAATTTTATTGATATTTTACCCATGAAAAAGTAGTCCAAATTAAGGTTCAAATGCTATAAGAAATAGGCTCCTTATAGGGCATCTTTATTAAACACAAAGTCCAAAAAACTTAAGGGGAAAAATGAAAATATAAACGGTATATCTGTCTCAAAAAAAGTTTTACCTGGTGGAGCTGCGGTGGAGGCTGAGGTGGCGGTGAAGCGCGGATTTGCTGAGTTTGCATTTGTCCAAAAGTTGGAAACAAGCTTACCATATGCATAGAATCTCTCTCCTGCCACAAAGCAAAAAAAAAAAAACAGACACGCACATTATGACTGAATTACCCTTCTAATTTCTTGATGTTCATGTATAAAGCATATAAATATAGAACATTAGGAAAAAATAGCTTTATTTTTCAAAGGAGGAACATCAAGTCCAAGTTAGGAGGAATTAGCAGTAGGAAAGGCCGACTTTAAGAAGGAAAAATTAGGTACAAAAGTGAAAATATTTTTCAGCATGAATTATTGAAAAGTAGTTAAAAAATAAGAAACCCTTGGAAATAATGCTTCTATGCCTAATATCCTACCATTGATAAATCTTCAAAAGAAATAATTGGTTCGACCATATGATTTCATGTCATTTTACTGTTAAAGAGAACCTTGTATCAATTCTAAGTGCAAAGGGTATAACAATTGTATAATAGCCCATATTTTAAAGAAAAGGGAAAGTGAAGGAAGACAAGTAAAAAGAAAGGTTTAATAGATGGAAAGTGAGATTGGTTGAATTTTCATACACTGATTCCAGAAACAGCAGAAGCAGCCGAACAAGAAGCATTGTTGTTGTTGTTGTCAACTACAACTCCATCTTCATGTCTTAAGAATCCATGTTCCAAATTCAACCCTAAAGGCATCATGCCTATTCCTCTAAACCCACCACCACCACTATCGCCACCACTGGCGCCAGTTGCACCACCACTTGAACCTAACTGCAACCCCATAGGCAAGGTGGCACCACCACCTCCACCACCACCATAGCCTGGTGGTACTGCCAGGATCTGTTCAAAGAAATCATCACCTAACCCAGCTTCCTGTTGTTGATTACCTGCCATATTTAAAAACGCAAACACGCAAAGCAACTTCTTCTTCCCGGCCCTCTCTATTACTTGTATGTGTATGTGTGTAAATTAAGACTTTTTGTCTTTAGGTTTCACTATATATATAAAAGACGTGTTTCTCAATGTTTTAGACAGTGGGAAGAGATTTTAAAAACAGGGTTCTTTCTCTTTTCTTCTATTTTTGGAGTTTGATTATATTTTTTCTTGGTGGTGGGTTTTATAGAAAGTTAAGAGGGGGTTTAACGGGGTAACCAAGAAAAGGTGGAAGGGGTGTTGGTGAAATGGGTGGCAGATCCGGAACCCGATAATCCGGAAAGGAAATTGTGGATTCCAAGAAGAATTTTCAAGGTATGGCCTTTTCACTTGGTGTTGGTTTGGTGTTTTTTTTTTTGGGGGGGGGGTTTAAATGGATTGGAAACTGTGAGAGAGAGAGAGAGAGAGAGAGAAGGGCTTGAGTTTGAGAGGAGAAGGGAAGATGAACTGAAGAAAGTGTTTGATAGTGTGGGTTTGGGTTTTGAGTCTCCAACTTTGTGTTTAGTGAATATGAGAGAGGAGCTTTGGTTTGTGTTGTGAGGTATGGTTTTAAAGGAAAAATAATAATACTAAAGAAAAAGAGTTGGCTTTTGGGCAAAACTCGAATGGAAGAGAGTGGGAAAAGAAAAAGTAATCAAATGGAGTAATGATTGTGGTTTGATGAACTCCATTTTGTGTTGTATTATATATTAACTATTCTCTATATTAAATTTTTAATTCAGTTTGGAAATTAATAAAATTATGTTATTTTTATAAATTTAGAAATATTTTTATGTTTTTAATAAAATAATCATTTCAATTAACACTTTACTTGTTTTTAACATAAAACATTTTATAAATAATTTTTTCAGGTGAACCATTAATTTACGGTACATACAATCCATGGGTTCTTTTTATTTATTTAAATATATAATGCAAGTTTAGTTTAATATATAAATCATAATCTTAAGATTTTTGTAAAATGAACTAAATATGATTTATTACTTTTTAATAAAAATAATTTATATATGTAATATTATATATTACAATTATTTTTAAATGATTGTTGAAGAAAATAACAATAATTTTGTTTTTTTGGCCTCTTAAAAAGGACTATTGCTTGTATTTTCTTTGATTCATGAATAATTATTCCATATATAATGTTGAAATCAAAATAAATATGAAACCATGCTCAAGATGAGGTTTGCAAGCTTAATTATATTCACTAAAAATAAAAATATATATGATTATGTAAAATAAAAAAAAATGAGTGTTTTCTTATAAAAATAACTATAAACAAAAAATTAAATAAAAAAGAAATAAATAAAATGCAATAAAAAAAAACTCTAACATAATTAAGGTCTTGCTTGATAAAAGGTTAAAAATATGAGTAGACTAAAAAATTAATATTTTCAACAATTTAATATTTTTTTAAACATTTTTTATGACCCATAATGAAATTCAATTATTTTTTATTTTATTTTATTATTTAATAATTTAAATTCAACATTTAATTTTTCAATGCTTATTTTCTTTATTTTATCAAATATAACCTAAATAATTACAACTAACAAATAAGGAAATATATATATAACGCTCCATGCGCAATAATTTATATAACACAACATATTTTATTTATATTCTTACCAATACTAATGAAAAATTCGTTAAAGAATAATATAAATGATTGCAAATTATTTTATTAAAAATTAAATATCAATTCAAAAATTTTTAAAAATGAAACACATGCATAAATAATAGATGTATTTTATAGAATTCATGCTATTTCTAAATAAATAAAAAATACATGATATACTAATGAGAACAATTAAGAATATTAATTAATATATTTTTTTTATTCAATTGTCCTCTCCATCCTTAAATAGGAGGTTAAATTTCTTCTTGCATTGACAATAATATAGATGCCAATTGAGCTAAATTTTAATTCGTAAAAATATTAATTAATCTCTTGAATTATTTTAAATAATTGAAATTTAAATATAAATTTCAATTTCAATTCAAATTCAAAGATAATTATCAATTGTTTTCTTTTGGCAGAAACACATTTTTAGTCCCTCTCAATTTCAATATCGAGCAAATCAATTCCTCTTAAAAAAAATCAAAATCCCAGTTAATATTGAGTATGCCTCATATTTCAGTCAAATTTGAGAGATAATTTCTCAGTTAAACTTTATTTATTTGTTTCAATTAAACTCTAATTAGTTTAGATTATTTTATTATTATTTGACCTTATAAATAAGTTCTTTTACAACCTTAGAAAATACACTCATTAAAGATTAAAACTCATAACGCTTTTGGAGAATTTTATATTTACATTTTGAGGGTTCGTTCTTTTCGAGTTTCGGGATTAGTTTTGATCTTCATCTTTTGTACTCTTCGTTTTTTTTGTCATTATAGTAAAATTATCTTTGCTCGTGGTCTTTTATCCGCATTAGAGGGGTTTTTCCATGTTAAATTTGTGTGTTCAATTTCTCAACTTCTTTCATTATTTTTACTTATTCGTTGCTTAATCAGTTTGATCCCCAACAAGTGGTATCAGAGCTAGTTCAATTTTCACAGATCAGCCTGTTCAGAGATGGTAGCAATAAGGTTTGACATTGAGAAGTTCGATGGTGTCATAAATTTTAATCTGTGGCAAGTTCGGATGATGGCAATTCTAGTTCAGATCGGTTTGAAAAAGGTCATTACTTAAAAAAAGCCTGAGAATCTAGATCAGACAGAATGGAAAGAGCTTGATGAAAAGGCCTTGTCTACAATCCAGTTGTGCCTCACAAATAGGGTATTGCAAGAGGTATTGATAGAGAAAACCGCATTTGCCTTGTGGAAAAGGTTAGAAATTCTTTATGCGACTAAGTCTCTGACTAACCATTTGGAGTTGAAACAATGTGTATTTACATTTTTCATGAACGAAGGTGAGCTTCTTAGAGATCACATGTAACAGCCCGTTTTTAGGTCAAATCGGAACAGTGGTTTCGAGACCATAAATTTGAAGTCAAAAATATTTATTTTAGTATTTTAATAAGGTTTACGGCATGATAGATTAATTACGTGAAAGTTTCGTAAAAAAATTTTACTGTTTAAATGGCTAATTTGGTAAAATAGACTAAATCGCGTAACGCGTAAAATTTGAGTTATATTGTTTAAATGTATTAAATAGCTATGGTTTATTAATATGGAAGTCCTTATAATGTTATTATGCCAAGATTAATGTTATTGGACAATTATGTCCATAATTTAAGTGATTTATAAGTTGTTACTATAAGGGTAAATATGTAAAATGGTTACTATTATTAGATAAATAAAATAAAATAAATAAAGGCTCCATATTCATCTTCCTTAACCGATTCTTGCAAGGAGAAAAGCCATAGTTAGGTTTTCCATTCGGTCAAGCTTGAATTCTTGATTAAGGTACGGTTTTGACTCAGTTTTTAATGATTTTTATGTTTTTAAGCTCGTTGCAGCTTAATTTAGCTAGTCCGTACCTTCATTTTTGAAACTGTTATAGATTTTGAGACATACCATTGTTGAATACTTGGGTTTTTTGAAGTTTTTTGTTAGATTATTGATGGTTGTTAATAGATATACAAGTTTTATAAAGGGAATTTTTGACAAAAATGAGAATTAGGGATTAAATTGTGAAAGATAGAAATATTGTGATTGAAAATGTGAATAAAAAAAATATGGGCTACTATGAGGTTATGTGAAATTCAGCTATACATGGGTTAAGGGTAAATTGCATGAATTTGCCATTTTGTGTAAAAATGACTAAATTGCAAAGTAGTCAATAGTATAGGGCAAATGTATAATTTGTCAAATATTTGTGAATTGAATTAAATGGTTACTGAAAATATTGAATTTGATAATATTTAGATCAAGATAAGCATTACCGAAATTAGATCAGGGGAAACAAAAGGTAGACGAGTAGATGACGGTTATACGAGCAAATACGAGGTAAGTTCGTATAATTAGAATCAAACTTTTCTATACTTGTAATTGTTGAATTGGATGTATATAATTGAAATACTTGAAATATAAATGTCTTAATAATATATTGTATTCGTTACTGAGTCCCGTTTGAACTTTATGAATTCATTGGATACGAATGACGTGTTACTGAGATTACTGTATTGGTTGAGCTCCTGCATTTGTTATGGACTCACCATAGCTCGTAAGAGCTTACTGTTTTAGCTCATTGGAGCTTACCGATTCAGCTCGAAAGAGCTTACTGTTCAGCTCAATAGAGCTTACCGTTTTTAGCTTAATAGAGCTTACTATTCATCAGCTCAGGAGGAGCTTACCGACCATGACTCGAAAGAGCATGTATGATGATGAACTGACGGATTACTTACATTGTTCACTGACTATCATTTGAAGTTCTAATAGGTTTAACGGGCCTAAATACTATTTATTCGGATAAGTTACGGGTTATAAGTGATATTAATGTTATATGTATGATATGTGGATTTTGGAATAATACAGAGTATTGTATTAATGGATGGTTTATGTTTATGTTAAATGACTAACATGTGATGACTATGTCTGAATAGGTGATTGTTAAATTGAATTGTTGGCATTTTTATTTATTGCTTGATTTTGTATAAATGGTAAGTTTAATTCTGAATTATACGGGCTTACTAAGCTACAAGCTTACTCTGTTTTGTTTTCTATGTCTTATAGAGGTTCGTTAGCTCGCTCGTTTTGGACAAGTCAGAGTTGCACATCAGACAATCAAATTTCTGATTTGGTACTTTTAAACTTGTGGATTTGTAAAATGGCATGTATAAGCTAGTTTAAATGGTATAGTTATGGTTACTTGGAAGTTATGCTTTTGACATATTTTGTGTATAAGTTAAGCCATGTGAATTGGCTTATTTTGATACCATGTTTTGTTGTATATAGATGTTATAATATGGTATATTTTGTTATATGGTTGTTAAATAGATGGATTATGCATGATGATAGATACGTATTTGGGTATGAAATAGATATGTTTGATATGACAAATATTATGTATTGAAAGGGTTATTTTGGTTGCCAATTAGGTTGCATAAATGTGGTCAATTATCCTTGTAATTGTTGTGTTTATTGGGTGGCAATATGACTTTTCAAATGGTCTATTTTTGTCCACACAGGTAGAGACACGGACGTGTGTCTCAGCCGTGTGCGACACACGGTTAAGTTACACGGTCATGCGTCCCCTAGGGTACCCTACAAATTAAGTCAGTATACCCTACAAGTTTGACATGGCTTAGACACACGGGCGTGTCTATTGGCCGTGTGTGTCACACGGATTCACACATGGGCATGTGATTGACTGTGTGACATAAGTCAGTATACCCCTAAATGACACACGGCCTAGCGTACGGGCGTGTGGTCGGCCGTGTGACCCAAGTCAGTTTTGACCACGGCCAAGGCACACGGGCGTGTCTTTGGCCGTGTGGTGCAAGTCAGTATGTATGCCGTGTTTTCACACAGTCTAAGACACGGGCGTGTCTATTAGCCGTGTGAGACACACATCCTGTTCACACGGGCGTGTGACACTTGAAAAGTTAAAAATTTTCTAAGTTTCTGAAATTTGTAATATGTTACTATTTAGTCCCGAATGTATGATTAAAGCTTGATATGTTTTTTTTAAGTTCATAATGGATATGAATGAATGATAATGACTGGGTTATGATGTTTCTGGATAAATAATTGTTTTGAATTGAGTTACAAGTCTAGTAATGCCTTTTAACCTACTCCGGCGACGGCTACGGGTTAGGGGTGTTACTTCACATTAGTCAATTTATTACTCTTTTGAATAATTTAAAGAATGTTAAGGTTATGATTGACGATGAAGATCAGGTTATGCTATTATTGTGCTTTTTACGCTATTCATACAAGTCTTTCAGGGAGACCTTGATTTATAACAGAGACAAACTCTCGTTCGAGGATGTGAAGGGTCATTTTTTGAGTAAAGATAAACTCGACAACAAGTTTGATTCGGATAGCAAGGCAGATAGGCAAGCTTTCATTTTGGTAGCATCAAAGAAGCGAGACAAAAAGTGTCGTTATTGTAAAAAGTTAGGTCACGTCAAAGCAAATTGTTATAAATACAAAATAAAGGTGTTGGTGAAAGCAATGAGGAAGATGTAGCTAGTGGTAATTTGGTCGATGAAAGTAGTGATGATTTCTTGTTAGTGTCAACGAGCGAAAGCTCTAAACTTACGTTCGAGTAGGTCCTAGATTCTAGATGTTCTTTCCATATGTGTCCCAATAGAGAATATTTTTCCACATACAGTTCGATTGAAGGTGGAGTTGTGCGCATGGAAAACGATTCATCCAGTAAGGTAATCAGTATTGATACTATTAAAATTAGGATGCACGATGGGACGATTAGGGCACTCTCAGATGTCAGGTATGTACTTGATTTAAGAAAGAATCTTATCTCATTGAGTATTTTAGACTCGAAAGGTTGCAGGATCAACATTGAGTCTAGTGGTGTTACAGTGTCTCGTGGGGCTCTCCTTTTGTTAAAAGATAAAAGGATCAACATTCTTTATATTCTGAAAGATTCTAAAGTAACTAGTGAAATCGGATGTCCCTCGCCTGTTACGAAGTTGAAGTCAACTCGATTAGAGCAAGTGCAACTTGGTCAGAGGAGGGAAAAAGGTATGACCGCTTTGTTGAAGAGAGGTTCTCTTTTGGATGCAGGTTTTAAAAAGTTAGGGTACTATGTTCGCGAAAATTAGACCCGGGTTAGTTTTGATTTGGCAGTGCACAAGTCGAATACTAGAAGTCTTCCAGCTTCTAATCACAGATTCGACTCAGTTAATTCTTTGCATAGTTCAAGATAGGCCCGTGGCGGGTTTTGGCAAAGATGAGATGGTAAAAATACGAGTTAAGCTGAAGATTTGTTGAGTATGCCTCATATTTCGGTCAAGTTTGAGAGATAATCTCCCAGTTAAACTCTCTTTATTTGTTTCAGTCAAACTCTGATTAGTCTAGATTATTTTATTATTATTTGACCTAAAAATTTAGCCTATAAATATACTCTTTTACAACCTTAGAAAATTCACCCATTAAATATTAGAACTCATAACACTTTTGGAGAATTTTGTATTTATGTTTTGAGGTTTAGTTTTGATCTTCATCTTTTGTACTCTTCGTTCTTTTGCCATCATAGTAAAATTATCTTTACTTGTGATTTTTTTGTAACACCCCTAACCTATATCCGTCACCGGAATAGGTTACGAGGCATTACCGAATAACACACTTCATTCACAAACATTTATACATTCATACTCAAAATCCATTCATATGAATTACATTGTCCCTTATAAGGTCCTACGAGACCTTAAAACATGCTTAGAAGTGGTTCGAGACTAAATCGATATCATTTGCAAACTTTGGGAAACTTCGAAAAAAATTTCAACATTTAAGGTTCACACGCCCATGTGAACGGGCTGTGTGCCTCACACGGCTACCAGACACGCCCGTGTCATAGGCCGTGTGAAAACAGGGCATACATACTGACTTGCACCACAGGCCGCCATGGCTATGGGAAAACTAGAGGGGTTACTGACTTGGGTCACATGGCCGACCAAACGCCCATGTGCCAGCCCGTGTGCCATACATAGCCAGTAGACACGCCCGTGTGTCTAGACCCATTTAATTTAGAGGAATCGGATCGACTATTCGATAACTTTCGATTTCCCTCGATCTAAATTTGATTTCTTTCGTTCTTGATCTATATACATTCAAAATTAACTCTTTTATTCATCAACACATTTAATTTAGTCCACAAACACATATTTGGGTATTTTTTCACTTTAACCCATAAAGTTCCACATTTATTCAATTTAGTCCATGTTTCACAAAAACACAAATTACACAAATTTTAATAAGACCCATGCTTAACTGAATTTCTATAGGCTCCATAACAGCCCATATTTATCAATATTTCACACATGTAACCACACATTTTCATCTTTTCACAAATTAATCTCTTCTATGCAATTTCACGAAAAATGACTTTACAAAACATGATAATCTATCAACAAATACTCATTTTCCATCATCAAAATTCAAGAGCTCAAGCATTCATCAAGGGAACTTCACAAAATCATCATCAAATTCGAAAATTAAAGCACGGGCTAGCTAGTACTCAAAGCAACGACCACAAAAATGTAGAAATCATCAAAAACCGATCAAAAATCACATCTTAGTCAAGGATTAAAGGTGCCAAAATTTCAAGCCCTAAATGTTCTTCTTCTTCTTTGATATTTCAGTTGATGAATGTATGAAATGATGAACATTTTTTTTGTTTTAATTAAAACATATATTAATTACTAATTTACAAATTTGACCTTGATTTAAAACATTAATAAACATCAAATTTATGCCCATTTATGTCCATTCCCACTATCAATGGTCTATTTACAACATAAGGACCTCACATTTAATAATCCATGGCAATTTAACACTTTTAACATATAGAATGCAACTTTTGCATTTTACGCGATTTAGTCATTTTTCTCAAATTGAGCTATTAAATGATAAATTAGCTCACGAAATTTTCACACACATATATTCACATACTGTAAACACCAAAAATAATTTTACGACATCAGATTTGTGGTTCTAAAACCACTGTTTCAATTTAGCTAAAACTGAGCTGTTACATTTTTATCCTCTTTGGAGGGGTTTTTCCATGTTAAATTTGTGTGTTCAATTTCTCAATTTCTTCCGCTATTTTTACTATTTCGTTGCTTAATCGAGTCAATCCCCAACAAGTAATTTTGAAAGTGAGCAACTAAGGACAATTAATCATGAAAATTAATGTTTTTCATCAATTTTACATAATTTTGATTGATATAATAAAAAATTAAGCCCTTAATATTTACATATGTTTTCAATTTGGTCTTGATTCTAAAACAATTATCTGAAAAATGTATATTTTTTTTAAATTTAAAATAATTCAAAAAGAATATATAAAAAACTTTAGCTTCGAAAATATATGCAAATGGATAGAATGTGTAAGCTTTAAGGGCTATTTTTTTTTTAAGTCCAAAAATACCAAGAGAGGGTGAATTGGTACTTTAAAATTTTGTACAGATTTTTCTAAATGATGAACAAAAGCAAGAAAACCTTGGACAAATCGATTTATAGTGATTTGACCCTAATTGCCTACCTCTGCTACCTTGGTATACCTCAACCAAGAATTTCCCAATTCACTATACTTGAATTATTACCTTTTAAGGAAATATATAACCTTTACAATCTCTATATTTTTCACAAGGCTAAGATAGAACTTTCCCTCTAGCTTTTATAGCTTATCTAAAACCCTGTAGCTTTGGTGTTCAACTAGAAACCTTTTACAATCTACTCATGGTTTTATAACTTAAAAACCTTAAGTATGTTCTTTACAACAAAGAGAGGATGAGCAAACTAACAATGAACCTATTGTAGGTATGTGTTTGCAATTTGAAACTCTAAATACAAAGATTTGAGAGTGAAAAAAGATATTACAATAAGCTTTCAATGAATATGTACAAGAGAAAATGAAGAAAAATAAAGAATTGAAGGTTTTTCTCTTGATTTCTACGTTTGGATGTTCATCTCTTGTATCTTGAAGTGTTCTTGATGTGTATATATAACAAAGAAAAAAATTATGATTGTTTTTATATCCGTTGGAGATAGTTTCTAGTTGTTGGAAGCATTGCAAATAGACTTGTATCGATACAACTCACAAGATGTATGGGTAGAAGTTAACTTGTATCGATAAAAGTCTCCTTGAGTATTGGTAGAAGTCTGGAGGAATGTTTGGGGTGCTCTCTAACTTGCTTCTATCGGTAGAACTTCCTCCAAGTATCGATATAGCTTTCCAAACTTGTATAAAATGAGTTTAAAACACTTAAAAATATTTTGGATTGACTCAAATATATTTAGATAAATTTAAAAAATTAAAACATGCTTTTGAGTACTTTTACAAATCTTTGAAATGTTTTGAAAATGTTTAACAAAATTTTTAATAATTATTTTATCAAATGACTTAGAGAATATAAATAAAAAATTATCTTAAATGTTGTTATATCAAAAGCTTGGGACATCAAAACAAACAATTTGTTACTATAGCAATCAAAGTTGTGTACATTTGACGAAATATACTAATGTTGTGATTAATTGTCCTTATATGCTCACTTTCAAAATTGATATATAAAAATTAAATTACTCCGATTTTTTCAAATGGACCAATTTGCTTAATATCAAAATTGAGAGAGACTGAATAGGTGTTTTTTCTTTTCTTTTATATATTATTTGGATTAAAAATTTAAATTATGAAACAAAATATTATTTTTAATTAATATAATTTTCAAGTGAAAAACTTGATTTAAGTTTTGAAAAATAAACCTCAATAACTTAGATAATTTTAAAGTTCAAGATAAATTATTTTTTTATTTAAGTAAATAAATATAAATATAAATAATTTAAAAATTACATAAACATATATTAGCAAACCAAATTTAACTCATATATACATCACTTGAAAGATTTCGACTTTTACACTAATCCACTATCAAATTTGTTTTGTTGTCAATTTTGATTATCTTCTTCGTCTCCGCCACCAAATTCCTTTTTTTTTTTAAATATAAACAAACAATTACATCAAAATACTATGAATAACGAAATTAATTTGCTAAATCAAACTTTTAAAGTTATAAGCTCCCTGAGAGGTTCGTCGAAAACCTGAATACCCTCATTCCTGTCTGAAGCCATTTCAGCTAAGAAATATGCATCTTTATTCTCTTCTCTAAGAACATGTCTTAACCTCCATTGTCCAATATACTCTAAAACTTGAAGAATTCTCCTTACCAAGACAGAATTTGAAACTGTCAATTACTCGTCTTGAATGGATTTGACCGCCTCTAGGCTATTAGTGAATATATCACTTTATTGAGTCTTTGCCTGTGAGAAAGAATTAGACCTTCTAAGATCCCCCACAATTCAACATCAAACAATGAGCACTCTCCCAAATAGCAATCGTAGCCAAAAATTCACTCTCCATTATAATCCCGCAACACTCTCCCTATAGAAGCAAGGCCAACACCCGACTTAACCGCCTCATCAATATTCAAGTGACACCAAGTAGCTACATAGGAATGGATTGAATCAGTTACATGCTGTCCAGATGGGTTTTTCAAATAAGCCAAAGTATATTATTTCATCCAACTAATAAAGGTTTTTACAATCTCAGGAGAGTTCCAAATTATCCCTTGAAAAATAAATAAACTTTTATTTTTCAGAGACGCCAAGTAATCAATCAAAATAACCAAGAACAACTAATGCTAGGCATCCAAAAGTGCTCATTCAGTCCTTAAAAAAAAAGTAATCTCTCGTTCAAATGTTTAAAATACAAAAATTAGAGTGATCTATTTTAAAAATTATAATCATTGGTTTTTTTTTTAATTTTACTTTCAAATCAAAATTTAAAATAAATATAGTAAGAGTATTTATTGTTATTTTTAACTTCTAAAAAATTTGTAACCTGTTATTTTTTTACTTTTAAAAAATGTTTTTATTTTTTATTTTTGATGTGCTAAGATATGAATTTAATGAGAAAGAGATGATGGCAGAGCTGGGTGATTCACGTTGTTCGTTACAAGGCGGAGAGTCACTGCAAAGAGTATTTCGAGTAGAAATGGTGTTAAGGTCAAGTAAGAAGGTTGAAGGTAAGGAGAGAGGGTGGAACCTCTTTTCTGGTAAAGTCAAGGGTTTTTATACTCTTAGCTGCAGTCCCGAGGTGCTACGTGTTAAGTCCTTAGTGGTAGGTAAGGCACAAGTGGCCGAGTGGACTACCAACATAAGCTTAGGTAGGGTGACAATTGGACATGATATTAATCACTACAGATGGGACGTGGTAGTTGAGCTCAGAGATGGTAGTTAATGAGTAGGGTCTACACGAACACACACAAATGTTGAACTGAGGAGTATTTCCAAGAGGTGTGTTCAAGCAGTAGGTAGGGCCCTCATGAGGAGTAAATCTGAGAGGTTGTCTCCAAAGAGTGAGGGTATAACAATTGGCCCCTAATCGAGACATTGCTGGGTGTTAAGTTGTCCGAGGCATTAATTGAGAATTACTTTGCTGCATTTGAATTTTAAATTTTGAAACGTAGGGGCTTGCGCGTGGGGTACAGATGTGGTTTATGTTGCTTGAAGATGTATGTGTCACGAGGTTAAAACTTGGGTCTGGCAAACCACATGGCCTTAAGTGATTTTTTTGCTTCAAATTCGTCTAAAACAACCTTACTCCTTACTCTTGAAAGCGAGAATTCAAAAAAAATTCTCCAAGGCACTAAAATAAAGAGAAAGTAAACACAAAAGACAAAGAAGCTCAAATCAAATAGAAAAGCTACAAGAAAGCAATAGCACACCTAGTGTTTGAGTAAATACTCTTTAAATATTCTACTACTCAAGAATGAGGTACAATGGGATGATTGCAAATGAGGGAGAAGGCCTTTGTTTATAGCTGAACTCCTCCAAATCCAACAATATAATTTAAATTACATCAACAGTTGAGAACTATAAGATGAGAGTCTTAAGGGATTAAACTCAATATAATCTTATTACTTAAGATTACAAATATTAACCAAGATAACTCAAATTTTACTAGAGTGTTTGAGATGTACCTCGCTCGTAGCATTTACTTGATGTGATTGCCTAATTTACATCACAACTTTTCCCCCAAAATTTGATACACAACCTATCTCTCACATAGATAATAGCCCCACTGATAACTCAACCAACGATTTACCCTAGCAATTACATTTTAATAAATTATCGAAAAGAAAGTAATATGTAAATAAATTCTTTAGTGAAGAAATTTTAGTATTCAATAATTAATGGGTTTCTTTTCAAAATAATTAATTGGTAAATTTACTACTCTAAAGTTGATGTTTTCATCATCCAATGACAAAAGAAAAGTGGGAGAATTGGCTTAATATGTCCCCCCCCCTTTCTCCCCTTTTTCTTTGTTTCATCTTCTCAGTTCGATTTTATTGAATATTTCTCTTAATAATAATTGAATGAAGCAACAAAGTTAACTCCCCAACCCCAACCCCAACCCCAACCTCAACCCCAACCCCAACCCCAACCCCAACCCTAACCCGACCATTCCTTTTCAAGCTGAAATTGTATGATTGAAAGTAAATAGGATGTCAAATGGTACTCCATTTCAATGATATCCTCTTGAAGATCCACTGTGTGGGCCATTAGGGTCAGGATCAGTGTGATTAATTTAGCCAATAATGCTAAACTTTTTTGCCCAAATCAAAAGTTTAATCTCACCCTTAAATCTTAATCCCAATTTTCTTTGGCAAACTCATAATTCAAAAGCTAAAACATGTGGTTAGCAGCCAAATTAAGAAAATCAAAAAGCTTTTTGCTTAGGATACTTGGCCCACCAATGAAATTATTTACTGGAAGAGAAAAGAAAGTCAATGAGTGGGCTCATACTTACCCATCAGGAAAAAAGAAATAGAAAAAGAAAGGGAAGTGGGCTCCTATCATTATATCTTAAAAATACAATTGAGAACTATATCTGGGGCAGGCTAAAGTATGAACCATTAATCAATCACAACAGATCCAACACCATGACCAAAATTATAATCATTGGTATACTGGTAGCCTATTTATTTTTTAATTAATGTATTTAAAGGTTAGAAATGAAATATATTTTATGATCAATTATTTATCTCTTTAAAATTATAGTTATCGGCAATATACTATAATTCGAAACATCTAATAAGTAAGAATGAATTCATTAAAACAATCCCTACTAACCTTGAAAATTGAAAGCACAATTAGGGAAGAAAACCTAATTTAACAACTCATGAAGTAAGAACAAGAAGTAAATTTATCCTCTTTTGCCTCATCTATCATTCAAATTTGAATCACAATCAAAACAATCTAATAAAAGAATAATCTAATTGTTGATATTTTAAATGGTCACCTTATAAAACAACACTACTAAGTCAACTTTTCTTTAGTTTTGCATTTCTCTCCGAAGACTTCTTAGAAATAATCACTACCATGTTTAGCTATTTTACACCTTCATCTAATATACATAACCATTTTTTCATGAGGGGATAAAAAAAGTAATTCTAAATATAGTATGAGGATTGTTATAAAAAAAATAGGTGTGAAAAAATAATCGAGGCAGAATTTCAGTGACATTTTCTTTAAATCTTTTTATGTCTTTAGGATACAACAAAGTCTTAAAACGTCCAAAAAAGAACAATAGAAATGACTGATCATAAAAGTTCTTAAATATCTTTCACTAAATATTATGTCTTTACGTAATACAATTTTTATACAATATTAAGGATAAGGGATAGGGTAACACGATCTAAACCTGTGCAAAATAAGTGTCTAACAAAAGTTTTAACCACCGCTCAATTCAAGTAAAGACATGACGTCATTTTTTTTAACAATCTCATTATAGATTCTGATCATATCTATTCTTTGTGACACCATGCCTAAAACTACTTATAACCCCTCCCCAACCCAAAAATAAGAGGATAATGTACTTCAGCGCACTTGAACCCATGTCCTCCTACATTGGCAATAATGACCATGCTAATCGAATTAAGACTCAATCAGCTAAATTATGTCATTTTCAACACAACTATTTCAATGCAAAAAATATATTCGAACAAATAAAAATAAAATATTAATCAGAATAAAATTATTGCACGAGAATATAATATATATTTACCTAATAAAAAATTAAAATTAAATAAAAGTAATATTCAATTTGATTCAAATTATCACTTTTTTTTAATTTATATTATATAAATTATCTAAGCACCCTTTGGATGGACGGTAACTATGACGTAGTGGAATCTTTCAACTCATAATTACGATAATTAATTTCATCACCACCGCTATTTTTATCCTTATCGAAAATAAACGTACTAACATTAGGCACCCTCAATTACCGCATCTAACAAAATACTCGGGATAGTTTAGATGGTAGGCAATTTATTCTAAAGCCTTCTTTTACGTCTCTTGGAGCAAACATTTGGTAATTGCATTCCAAGTAATTTTATTCTTTTCCCTGGCTGGGGTAGGGTTTTTGCTTAGCAAATTAGAGCATAAAGGTTTTTGAGGTAGCACTTCAGAGATGTAGAATTGGCTTCCTACCATATCAGTTGACAAGGATGGAACTAAAAGGAAAGCTAACAAGACGTATAGAAAATCCCACAGCATGCTATGGAAATGGCAGTGGTAAAATCTATCATTCCAGCAAATATGGCATGATTAAAGGAAAGGTTTAGTCAAGCAGTTGCCATTACTACCCAAGTAACCTAAAAACTAACATTGTTTCCATCAGTTAAACTAGAAATCATAGCACACTTTGGTCAGTTCCAACACATTCTTCACTATCTTTTGACTCTGCTTGTCTGCCTTGCTCTTATTGCTTCCCATTCAGGCTTACACCCCCACGGATCCTCTTTTGCAGATGCTCCAAGCTAGCCACTCGCTGCAAAGAAGCTGTCCGCCCAATTTTGTTTCCTGTCACTGCTGATCCTTCAGAAACAGGTTGTATATTTTCAACTGAAGAAATATCTGCGAGTGCATTGTTGATTCTAAGGTCATGAGTGGTTATTGAATCGTTAGCAGCAGCCTGATAAAGGGTATGCTTTGGACCATCTTCCTCATAAACTGCAGCATCCGTTGAAGTATCAGAGGGACATCCATCAAATGATGACATGCTTGGTATTTCAGGTAATGCATGGAACACAGGGTTCAAACCAGTAGTTCTTTTGACTGCCTCTTCAGCCATTTTTACCTATATAAAGAATTCACCAATTGAATTAAGAACTGTGTGCTCATCATGTTAGCCACTCACAGCTTTCAGCATTTAAGCCAACTTTTCAATCAGGTATGAGCCTTGCAAGATCTAAATAATCACCCTAAAGAAAATTCAAATATTCAATAACTTACCTTTGCTTTCAATGTTTCAACATCAGCTTTTAAAATTCTGTTGTTAACTGCTGCTTCATTGTACCTTTGACTAATGTCAGTCAAACTCTTCAATAAGTTTGCATTTTCAACTCTTAATTGAGAAACCTACAGTAAATAATATATTAGGATATCCATAACTCAAAGGGGAATGCAAGCAAATAGGAAAAGGAAAGGACAATATAGAAAGGGCAGGGAAAAGCACCAAACCTGTGACTCAAGTTCTGTCAAATGGGCCTGTTTTCTTCTTCTAGAACGCCTAGCAGACTCTCGATTCGAAAGCATCCTGAACCACCATACGGATGAGTTGGTGGGAATAGAACACAAGAAAGTAAGTATTTGTAGGATTAATTTGCTCCATTAATTAACAGACCAAACATTTTCAAGAACTTAAACGGAAAAGTTCTTAATATCAAATGGATCTACCATAGTATTCATTTTCCAAAATTGTGACATGCAGGACGTAGTAAAATATCTGCAACTTAAAAAAAGAATCAATGGTTACCTCCTTACACGTTTTACTTCAGCAGGTTCCATGTTCTCCATTGTTTCATTTTCACCTTCAACTTCATCCTCGTCCGACTGTTCTTTTGACGATCCAGTACTTGTGCTTGGCCACACTTGAGCTCTAAGTTTTTTCTGTCCACTGGGAAAAGAAGGAACTTCAGCCACTGCATTATCATCCTTGTCACCAGCTCCTGAACATTCAGTAAAACAGGAAAACAATACATAAGATTGCATTACACCAAACACTCAAATGCACATGCCACTGTGAAAACTGTTAAAGAATAAAAAAAGAACAATTGCTTATTAGAAGCTTCAGTGATGAATTTAAACCTCTGGAAACAGTTTTGGATCCCAATTGTGGAGTATTAGATGCCTGTGACCCACTGTCGGCTCTAGCAGCAGAGTCTTGAGATTTTGCAAAAGAAGCCTGTTTGAAATGCATCTAACATACTCGGTCAAAAGTTATAAGAGCAAAAGTGATTCACATAACTTTTAACAGAGGGCAATCAATTCAACATTGAAAAGATGCACAAAAGATTAAAAATTACAACCATGAGCAATTTCCAGCTAGTTATATAAATATGTTGGACAGGGATGTAATATAATATGTATTGGATACAATAAGAGGAGCAAGCTAAATACAGCCCATACCTAACTAATCTCCAGCTCTTTCTTTGTCCTACATGGAGTTTTAAGGAAAAACACACTTTTTCTTACACAAGAAAATACACTCCAAAAATAATTTAAAAAAGCAGACAAACCAAATTTATTCCAATTTGGCAATTTCCAGAATCAAGAGGGAAAGAAAATCCACTAACCAATCAAAAACACAAAAAAGAAAGAAAATTCTAATACTAAAATTAAGCTTCTCAATGATTTACTGTTAAGTCTGATGGACTGATATCAACAGGCCAGAAACAAGACAAATAAACCAACTTAACACAAGTAATCAGTAAATGATGTTTAAACATTAACCCTTTAGCAAAAGGAGAAGCAAAATAACATTCAAAACAAAACCTTGACTTTCCGACCAAAGCTACACTGGTCAAAACACCCTTGAAAATACAACCTTTCTGATTTTACAACATAGGTAGATTTTTTGAACTGATAAAGGAACCAAAATGTAATTGAAAAGAATCAAAATCCAGACATACAAGTTTCCTTTCAGGTTTTCTCAGATACCAAACATAACCCAGAAAAAGAATCCCATATTTTTTCAAAAGAAAAGAAAAAAAAAACATTAGAGATCTAAACCTTTCCTTCATTATCCTCTATTCACTCCACCTTTTTCTCATCACCCAACTACACACAAAAAAGAAAGGGTAAAAAAGAAGAATGTAAAAGACTTACCATTGACATGGCAACAGCAGCACAAGCCAAGTTAAGTTTCTTCTTAAGAAAAGCCTGATAATCCTCTACATCTGCAGGAATATTGTCGTGTTTATTATTTTCAAAACACCCATTCTCCTTAGCTTCCTCCTCTTCGTTATCTTCACCTTTCTTATCAACTTCTTCTCTAAGGAACTGCTGAAAAGCCCACTCCGAAGCACTACGGTTCATTTCAGAACCGGGGCTTTTGTTTTTATCTTCGTCGGCGGCGGAAGAAGACCAGAAATGGCCGGGGATTTCTTCAACGGAGAAAACTTTATCCATTGTGTGATTGGTTGGGTTCGTCGTTTTATGCATCTGCTGATTCGGATGCTTGTCAAATAGATTGGGATTTAGAATTTATTTAATTATTTTTAAATTAATATGTTCCAATGTGGGCCAATTCAATTTTTCTAAATGGATAAGGTGAGGGAAGTTTTGGTGTTCTCGTTCCTACAATTATTTTGGTGCAACCCTTATTTGGATAATTTTTTAAATTTTAAAATTACCCATAACTTCTTTCCAATCTATAAATAAGAGAATGATACATTTCAGCGTACTCAAACTCATGTTGTAGCAATGTAAATACTAATCGAACTAAGGCTTAATCGGCTCAAAAAACATTTAAAGGTAAAAAAAAAAAATTTACTTAATATAAATCTAAATAAAAGAATTCATATATAATACGTAGAATTTAACATGTCATATTCAAAATTATAATGTAAAATAGGGATGAAACTAAATTGGTTTGTTTTTTTCTCCATACATCATGGATAAGTTGTTAAAGTTACAATTTAATAAATTTGTTGATTTATTGAAAATAAAAATGGATATAAAATTACAATTCTATATAGATATTGGGGTACGTAGTTGTAATATAAAGGACATAACTACAAATATCTTCCATTCCATGATTGTTAGTTGCAGTTTGGCAGATGTTTGGGATAGTGGCAATTTGCTATTATATATTTTAGATGTTAGTGATCTTATCACTCCTTTCCAAAATATCTTCAATTTACTACTATATTAAAATGAAATAAATAAAATATTTTTTTTCTCATGGAAACTTAAAAGCTCTCCTTTAAATTTGGAGATGTTGTTAAATGTAGAAGAACGTGAATTTGAATGTATTAAAACGTATTATCCTTTTATTTATAAGTTAGAGAGATGCTATAAATAATTCTAAACATTATGTCAAAAAAATAAATATGATAACAACTTAACGAAAGTGTTAAAAAAAATTGAAGGTTAATTCAATCTATCAAAAAAATTACAGTAAAAAGACATTGCAACCCAAAATTCCACAGGCACCAATTAGCAACCCAGAGGAAGTTGACCTGGAAATTTCAGGACATATCTGTTCTAAAATAATATATTTTAACTTATTATTTCTTTAGAAAACGTAAAGTGCATGAAAGAAACTTGAGGAAAATCTACTACAAAATTCCCATTGGATAGGAAGGCGGCTCCTTTTGTGAATAATTATTGAACTGGGCCGATCATGGGCCCCTTGTACCAACCGAAACCTTCCCAAGTCCTCTACGTCCTCTTAGCCTCCTTAATATCATATTCGTAACATCTAAGTTATTCGTTCAATTTCTGAAATATCCGAACTTGATATAGAAGGATAAAATAAATTTATGAGAATTTAATTAAATATTTAAAATGTGTAATTGAGTTATTTTTTTTAAGGTTTTATTCGTTCTCTCTATATTTTAGTGTGAAAAAAAATATAAATAAATAATTTTTTTGAAGTAAATTTCGATTGGGCTTGTATTAAAACTATAAAAAAGTAGCTTATACAATTAAAAATCTAAATAACACAATCTAAAAAACTAAATAAAGAAAATTAGCTAAACCAAAAGACCGGCCCAAAAATGGAGAGGCCTACAATTCAGAATGAAAAATCTAGATATTTTAGAAACATAGCTTCAGCAAAGTCTAGAAAGCAATAAATGCACCGAAAGAAATACCCAATCAGAAACTCTGAAATCTGTCCACTCAAATGTCCATCTTATCTTCTGCCCTCGGTTGACGATTTCACTCTTTTAGGAAGCTAGTTCATTCAAAAACCTTGTCATTTCTTTAAGCTTCCCTTTGTCAAAAACTTTCCTCCGAAAAAACTCTTCAATCTGGTTTACGCACCCTTTCAACCTGCATTTGATTCTCAGCATACTCTGGAACTCCCCCTTCTAGGTACACTTCCTTTCTCCTTTTTAAAGTCTCTGTTGCGATTTTATGAACAAGGGCGTTAGCATTTCTCAGAATATGGTTAAACAAAAAATTCTTAAATCTACTCATCATCTGTTGAATCTGTCTTGACATTTGTTGTTGCATTTTTTAATTATTGCAAGGGAGTTGCCTTCGATTATAACTGCCAGCCATTTATTTTCAACTCCTATTTGGACTGCTTTGCAGCAAGCAACTGCTTTAGCAGCAAAGGCGGATACGACCCCTTGGTGGGTTTCTGAACAGGACATGATAACTAGCCTTTCTTCATTCCCGACTACTATTCTTGATGCAGAAAAATTATTCTGTCCATCAAACGTGCCATCGAAGTTGATTTTGACGAACTCCCGAGGTGGGTGCCTCCAACTCCTGTTGTCCTTCGTATTTACTAATTTCCTGTTTTCAAGACCGTCAAGTTCTGCAATATAGTTATTAATGAAATGTCCTATTTCTTTGCTCGTACTGATATTTTCCTTGTGTATCCTTGAGCTTCTGTCTCCCCATATGGCCCAGAGTGCACAACAGAAAATACGACATTGACGAGGGGTGAACTGGTCAAAAACCCAGGTAAGCCATTGCGCAAAATCCATATTAGCAGCTATCAGAATATTCTGAAATGATAACATTGTCCAAATTCCACTGTTACAAGGCACTCCCGAAATAGGTGATCGATTGTTTCAGCTCGTTCTCTACACCGAGGGCAGCTGGAGTTATTTGCTAGCTTCCTACATTGCATATTTACCTTCGTAGGTAGATAATTCCATGAGAACCTCCATATTGTAATCTTGATTTTTGTTGGTAAATTTAGAAGCCATAGTTTTTTGTTGAATTTCCTGTAAATGGTTTGTAAAGTGTAAGCTCTAGGATTCTCATCAAAAATTTGTAATAGTTTATAGGCACTGCGAACCGAAAATTCTCCCGAAGCTTCGCCTCCCCAAACCAAAAAATCATCGTGTGGTACGCATGTCAAGAGGACTCGGAGGATTTTCCCAGCATCTTCTTCAGCAAAGGTACTCTTAATCAGCTCTGTTTTTCATATTCTTTCAGTATTTTCTGTCAACGCGTTAACTTTTAAATCTTGCATCGAATTAACCACTGAAGATAACCTAAAATTTATTGCATCTGGAATTTGCGTCAGGAATCCAACCATCACCATTAATAGAAATATGAGTGTCTGTACCTACACGTCAACATAAACCTTTTGCTAATACAGCTTTAGCCACCCAAAAGCTTTTCCATGTATAAGAACTTGAGTTTCCCAAGCGAGAGTTTAAAAAATGATCATTTGGGAAATATTTAGCTTTAAGAACTCGCGTAACAAAAGAATTCTGATTATTAATAATCCTCCATCCTTGTTTCGCTAGAAGAGATATATTAAAGTGAGACATATTTCGAAAACCCATTCCCCCTCCTCTTTTGGTCGGCACATAAATTTCCATTAGCACCAATGTATCCCTTTCTTCCTCTTCCCATGTTGCCACCAGAATTTAGCAAAAATATTTTCCAAATCCCCACATAGAGACTTTGGTAGAAGAAAGCATGTCATATCATAAGCTGGTATTGTTTGAAGAACCAATTTTATAAAAACCTCCTTACCCCATTGGGATAAAAGCCTCGTGCTCCAATTACCAATTCTCTGATTAACCTTATCCTTGAGATTTTGAAATGATTCTTTTTTCTGTCTGCCTACCATATTGGGACGTCCTAGATATCTTTCCATATTTGTTGAACACCGTACACCCATTACATTTGAAATTTTTTCCTTAACCCCCTCTGTTGTGTTAGAGCTAAAGAAAATTGTCGACTTATTAAAATTCACGCATTGGCCGGAACAATGTTCATATTCCTTCAAAATGTCTTTTAAAATTGTTGCTCCTTTTGTGGCTTCACCAAACATAATACAATCATCTACAAACAAAAGGTATAATATCGCCGGTCCCCTTCTGCTCACTTTTACTCCTTTTAGGACACCCTCTCCTACTGATAACCTTATCAAAGATGAAAGTCCCTCGCTACATATCAAAAAAAGATAAGGACTAAGTGGATCGCCTTGTCGTAGCCCTCTAGTCGGTTTAAAAACCCTACCTCTGTTTCCATTAATATTCACAGCATAAGAGACTGATGAGATACACCTTAGAACTAATGTCACACATTCTTTTGCAGATCTCATTCGAAACATTACTTCCTTTAAAAAATCCCATTCAACTCTGTCATAGGCTTTGCTCATATCTAGCTTTACTGCCATAAATTCTTTTTTCCCAATACGTTTTTGATGTAATTTATGTAGGATTTCATAAGCTATCAGCACATTTTCTGAAATTAATCTTCCTGGAGCGAAAGCACTTTGAGCATTGTCAATGTACCTTTCAATACAGTTTTGAAGTCGATTTGCTATTGTTTTTGCCACAATTTTGTATAGTATTGTACACAAGCTAATAGGTCTGAAATTAACTAGACTTGTGGGATTAGGGATTTTTGGGATAAGCACTATATTTATACTATTCAAGGATTAGAAATTCTTACCCTCATTTAGAATATCTAGGCAAAAGGCTTCAACATCTTTACCCACAATGTACCAAAATCTCTGGAAAAATAATGCTGGAAAACCGTCACAACTTAGTGCTTTAGTTGGCCCCATGCCTTTTAACGCTAGATAAACCTCTTCCGCCGTATATGTTGCTAACAAAGCTGTATTAATCTCAGAGAAAATATTAGTGCCAATTCTCGTCAATAGGTAGGATAAATTACCCACTCCATTCGACGAAAATAAAATTTGAAAGTAGTTTGAAGCTGCTTCATTAATAGTTATTTCATCAGAAATTTCCTGCCTTTCAGCTGATTCTAGCCTACTAATTGTGTTGATTTGTCTACGAGCTGAGGCATGTTTGTGAAAAAAGGCTGAATTTTTATCCCCTAATTGAAGCCAATTAGCTCTAGCTCTCTGTTCCCAATACATTTCATCTTTATCAACCTCCATATTAAGTCTGATTCTAGTATCAATTAGCTTTGCCATTATATCATCATCCCTCTCGCTTTCCATTAAAATTTCCAGTTCCTTTGTGAGCTTCCTCTTCAAACAATCTCAGTCTTTTTTTATTGAGCTTGCCCACCTTGTCAGGCTAACTTGCAACCTTTCCAACTTCTCAGATATCGACCCACTCGATGACTCCCATAATTTTTTTATCTCGCACTCAATCGATCCTTTCAAGGTCCACCATGCCTCAAATTTAAATAGTAAACTCCGTTGATAACTTGTTTTATTATTTGTATTAATAAGGAGAGGGCAATGGTCTGATATCGAGTGAACTAAATGATGAATAATGCCCTTTGGAAATAAATGCATCTATTTTTCATTAGCAACACCCCTATCCAATCTCTCTCTAATATTTGTTTCTGGCATATTCTCCCTTTCCCATGTAAACTACGCTCCCGTAAAACCCACATCCATTAATTGAAATTCATCCAAAACCTCGCAAAAGGCTGCCATTCTTTTCTCCTCCCTTGGTTGACCTCTAATTTTTTCAAAAGAATACATTATTTCATTAAAATCACCACTAACCAACCACGGATAACACTGTTCTTGGCCCAATGTCCTTAGCAAATTCTACGAGGCACTCTGATTACTAACATAAGGTAACCCATAAAACTCTGTAAATATCCACTTCCCATTAACATTGCTTTCTTTTATCAACACATTAATATGATTTTTCGAGAAAGTTTTAAGACTAACCGTAATTTCCTCTCTCCATGCTAAACAAATCCCATATTGCGAACCTTCTGTGCCTACATCTATTCCGTTCACAAAACCACATCTTCTTTTGATATTTTCCATACGCTTATCATCAATTTTAGTCTCCATAAAGAAGACCATGTCGGGGTTATGTTGCTTCAGTGAGAATCAAAGCCTTCGCACTGTCCGTATGTTCCTCAATCCACGGACATTCCAACAAATGATTTTCATTGCGCCCGGTCGGCTTGCCAATTGGCAGCCGCCGATCTATCTTTGTTGGGAAAATCATCTTTGTCCAAATTTTCTGCTGACAATATTGAGCCCTCCTTATTTTTTGAAACTTGTCCATCATACTTCATTCTTTTTACTATATCATCATAGGTTTGTTCTTCATCGCAATTTCCAGCCTCTAATTCTATCAACTTTCTCTTCCGCATTATACTTTCTTCTCTATAATGATCCATCACTCTAGCCGAATTAATTTTTTTCCAGCTGGTCTTTTTCCCTGATTTTAAAATTTCATCCTGTATCTCACATTGCCTATAAACTTCCTCGTCTATGATCACCTCTTCAACTTGAGATTTCTTCACTTTCTCCACTGCTAGTAATTGTAATCTCATGTCATTTCCATCCCCTCCTTGTGATTTCATCTCCTGACTTTCCTTCAAAAAACCTGTGTACGAACATTGAGACTGCATCTTCTTTAGGGCATTAAGCTTTAAACTCTCCCTTCCTTGTAGATTTAATTATACCTTTAGCGCTATAGAAAAAGGTGGGTCGTCTCTGATCTTGTCTTTTTTTGCAAGTTTTATTGCAGCACAGTCTGGAAGGGGCGTGTCCCATCCTCCCACAGCCAAAACAAAAAGTCGATAATTTTCCGTATTTAAAAGAGATCCAAGATTTCCTTTGATCATTTGTGGATACAAATATACCTCAACGAAGGGGTTTTTGCACATCTAAATTAACTCTAAGACGACAAAATTCACCAGTTATTTCAGATCGAAGAATTCCTCCAAAAGTCACCCCAATCGCATGCATCAGATCTTTTTTGTCAAATTCTGGCATACATGGCCCAATTTTGACCTAGAACGGAGATGAAATAAGTTTGATTTTACTTCTCTTTATCGATTTAACCAAACGGTCAAAGATAACTAATTGCTTTCGAAATAACCATGGCTATCCTTCCAGAACAGTCTCTAAATCTTCTTTAGACTCAAAACCGATCAGAAAGAGGTTTTGTCCTGCTGATTGGATCTCGAATTTTTTCCTTGTTTTCCATATACTCTTCATTTGTGCCCTGAAACTATCCGAATTATAAGGTTTCTCTGTCCATAAGTGCAGATCAGCGTTGGATTACCACTTGGTTCCACTACCGAACTTTTAATCGATAGTTGAATAAGCTCTTCTGCCAAGAGGGAGACCTCGTCACTTTGAAACCCTTTGTTGCCACCGCTTTCCTCCATCTCAAGCCGCAGCAGAGGCTGCTTTCGCTAAGATACTAAGCAAAGCACTCTTGGCTCTTAGGGTTTTACAGTTATCGCTTCATAAATAAATAAATTTTAAAGATACAATGAAACTAATATTTTTGAATTGATTACGAGTCAAAATATGATTAGGGCTCTTATGTGTCTTAAACTTGTGGTTAATATAATTTTTGAAATATTTTCTAATTTTTTTATAGTTAGAAATTAAAAAGAAATATTTGTTCAATTTTTGTTATAGTTATTGCTGCTGCCAGGGGAGAGTCAGGGGAGCTAGCATCCCTTGCCTCTCATAAAATGTAAAATTGTTATTTAGGCTTTTAAAAAATTTAAATTAGTAAAGGTAAAATTTCACTTTGGCCCCCTTAAAATTGTAAAAATTTGATTTAATCCTTTACAAATTATATAAATATAAACTATAAAAAATTTAAATTTCATCCGGCCCCCTTAAAAAATTATTTTGGCTTTGTCCCTGGCTGCTACTGAAGTAGTTATTGGATCAAGTATTATGTCCTTGATTTTTTGTAAAAAAGCCAATGTGTATCAATTAATCAACTTTGTTGAAAAAGTAATATATAATAATAATAAATTATAAGATTCATTAATTTGAATTATCATGTACAATAAGTTGGAATCTACGTCATGTTTTCGAAAACGTAAGAAAATAAAATATTGTGGTCCTTTCTTATGAGTTGATCCTGAAGGAAATTGATTAGAAAATTCCTGGTAAATCGTTGATTCATACTATCTACATATGGCCTAATAAAAACAATCGATTGAATATTAAATAGTGTATAACAAGACTATCAATTTTTATAAAAAAAATTGCATTAATTAATAAAACAATCTAAGAATAGTATAAGATGAAGGAAGAATAGAAAATTCCTTTTTAGTGATTTTCTTGCGCCATACAAATGAAATTTCATTCGTGTTTATAGGAGTCCTCATATATCTTTATAATGACATAACTATTCAACAGGTTTCTTTTTGAATAAAAACGTCTCTTAAATAAACATAATTCTTCAATCAAGTGTCATAACTTTTAGTATTTAAGAGACAACTTATGACATGAAAAGTGTCAACTCTTGATTAATACCCAAGTGATTTAACTATTTGTTACTTATAACTTTTTATTTGTAAATATTGGGATATCATATACATATTTGAAAATTTCCAAAAAAATGAATTTGATAAAAAAATATTAAGACTATTTAAAATATGGGTCAAAACTCGAGTTTCAATATTCAAAACCTGAGCTCGACCTTGTCCAACCCATTTTCATGTTTATAATAGATTTGTTTCATTTATTTTATATATTATGTAATCTATATGACAAAAAATAAATGTATTAAACTATAATGTAAATATTAAAAACTATATTAATATGTTTACATTAGAAATTTTAATAATATATATAATTAATAAATATTATAAAATAATTATATTTAAAAAAGAATACGGGCTTGTGTAAATGTAATGGGATTAACCATTTACAAATATAAATTATGTAATTTAACTAGCATACACTATGTATATATATTTTTTAAAAATCAAATAAATTAATGGAGAAATTCATCAATCTTGCATCAACTGGGAAATAGAAAGGTTAATTTCTCTTAACAATTTACCCAAATAAAAAAATTGAGAAAAACCTAAAAAAAATTTACTCAAAAATTCCAATAAGATAATTGCCAAAAAAATGCGATGTAAAAACATATATGCTGATTCAGCTTTTCCGTTAAATAAATATTTTTTGGTGAATAACCGTTAAATAATTTTAACATAAGTACAAGTGACTTAATTTATCAATAATAAAAATTGAATGATATAGTTGGATTAAATTAAAAGTTTATGATTTATATAAAAGTAGATGCTACTTTTTTTTTTTATGTAAAATTTTAATTTTAATTTTAGGATGATAATATATACGATACACAGATTGATTGTATATATTATAATTTTTTAAAAAAGTTTACCATTAAACTTTAAAAGTACATTTATATGTGTAAAATTATCACTATATTTTAGGTAAAATTGAAAATTAAATCTATATTTTACTTTAATTGATATTCATCATTGTGCTTATAAATTTATTTGATTGAATTTCATCTCTAAAATTTCTACTCAATTTTAATTTCAAATAACTTGAAAAGAAATTAATTACTTTTTTTTATATTTTATCTTTATATTTAACATAAATAAGTAAAATAATATAATGTCAAAATTAATAAAAACGATTATTTTATAAAAAAAATTACTCTCTCTTTCCATATATTTAGTTGAAAATGTTTGGTGGGTCTCCATAGGCCCCTAATCCAATTGTTTAAAGCCCCATATCCCCAATATTCTTGCCCAGCAATTTCAGAATGACCGTTTGATCCATTTCTCTGAAAAGAATTTGTTGTATCCTCTCTGAGAAATCTATTGTAGGGATTCCATTAACAATAGATCTAAGGATATCTCCTTCCAAAAATTCCAAATCATCTTCAGCCCCAATGCCAGAATTTTTCGTCGCCATCTTATCAAAATTTCCAGTTTTGTTTCCCAAAAGTTTGTCCTTCCAAGATACAGTTGAGCTCGACATTGGTTCAACCAACATATCAGTGGCTGCCCTCGCCTATACCCTCTTTGAATCGGACTTTTTCAGTTTTACGATCCACATCTACTCGAGAATCTTCACCATCTCCGATTTCCAGATGAGACCCGTTATTGCCAGAGTTCAGAGGGGTTTCCATTTTTTTATGGGAGTTACCGTAATAAGAAAAATATCTTTTGGAAAAGCGATTTTAGATTTTAAATTTTATAATGAAATGAAATCTTAGAAAAAATTAATGATTCTAATTAAAATTAAATTTAGTTTAATTAATCGGTTTGATCAAATTAAAATTTTAATTGTTTGAAGTTGAACAATGGAATTAACCAATCTATTAAAGCTACAACATCCATTTCATATTATTAATACCAACTATTTGGATTGAAGTCAATTGCATTGTATTTAAAAATAATATAATAATATTGATTGAATCTTAGTTCGATTAGTACATTGTGTCAATAAAAATAAATATAATTAAAAATCTATAATAAAATTATTAAAAAATAATAATAATATAACAATCATTTTTTTTATCAACGCAGTAACTTAAAAAATAAATAAAATCAGAAGAAATAAAATATTCCAATTCTAAAGGTAATTGAAATGACAATTAGATCAATGAGGGGTTTTTTTTTTTTTTTTTTGAATAAAAAAAAAGTATACTTGAAAGTCTATGATAATCACCGGGTTTAATTTGACTCAAAGTCTTTCTAAACTTTCAGTGAATGAAATGGGCACATCCTGCCGATCATGCACCAAATAGCCATTCTCGCCATTTTCATTAAATACATACACCTTATCTCCACCGCAAACCACAAACCTTCCATTTTTGTCCTCTGCAAATGCAAATCCGACACCAAACTGGAGGTCATTGCTCAAAAGCTTTATACAATAAAGCTTCTCCCAAGTTACTAATGGCGACTTCTCCTTCTCCATTATCCATATATTTAGTTCACAATCCGATACTTGTTGTGCCAAGCACAAACTTTCTCTTAAACTCCCCAATTGCATAGTTCTTCGCTGTCTATTTGAACAACAACTTGGGTGTGGGATTGATTGGAACTTCTCCATGTTCAAATCCAACATGATGATAACTTCAGTCTTTTCAAGATGGTAGATGTCATCGGTGAACCAATAAATGGCTCCATCCACATACACACAAGGCGATGAAACATCAATTTTGTAAGGGATTTTACCAATATAATTCCAAAAGACCTTGGAGTTTGGACGTAAGGTGAAAATTTCACAATAATCATGGTGATGCAAAAGTGGTCCTATATTTGGATAAGGATTAAACACTTTAACAATCTTGAGTCTTTTCGTAACTAGATCACGACCAAACCCCAATTGTTGTTGCTGTGGAAAATTAATAGCGACTTGGAATGGATTTGTAACGGGAGAAAATGAACCCACATCACTTTGATGCAAAATTCGGTGTTCTCTTGTGCTAGGGTTAAGAACAATGATTTTAAAACGTCCAAGAAAACAAAGGATGCCATCACAGGAATTCAACATGTGGTAGCCATCATGTGGAACATCATCCATCCGTTGGTGACGATAAGGGATTCTAGTATCTGGTAATGAAATTCCATTGATGACCATGGAAGCTATAACTATGTGCTTTGTGGCTCTATCAATTTTAAAATAGGCAGTAAGAAATCGAGGATCCTTTTTCCTTTGGTTTGAAAGATATTGATCGGTGAAGTGAGGATGGGTGATGAGCCTAAACCATTGCTTGGAGACACACTTGAATCTCAATAAAGACTTGATGGTGAGTTTCCCCAATATTTCTACTATCAAAAAATGAGGAACTCCATGATTCATCTCTCTCCACCTTTTTCTACCACTAATGTTAATAATCCCTTCTAGTTTTTTTTTTTTGGTTATTAAATCGGCTTTCAATGTATATAAAACGAGGAGAGGAGAAGAAGACTAATTGCAGTTAAATTATTAGTACTAGAAAGGATAGACTTCTAGCTATCATAATATTCTTAAACCATTTAAACTTTCATATATGTATTTATATGTATAAATTATTAGCTAGCCGTAATGCAACTCAAATTTCAACGAAGAAACAAAATAAAAGAAAACCCAGGGACCCCCCCCAAAAAAAAAAAAACCATCGTGGCCGACTCCTCCCCGAGTGGCTATTACTTCGTTTGAGGAACTCCCTTGACTCGCCATTACTCTGTTGAAAAAATGCCACAGGCAACAGCTGTGTCTGTGTCTGTGGCTGTGATTATAATGCATCACTCTCAGGCATAATATGTATCTAATTTGCGTTGAAAGAAGGTTCTTCAATCATGGGTTTTCTTTTTGCGTGATTGCATCTATGTAATAACAAGTTTCCACATCAATACATAAATGCAATGATGTCATTTTTCTTCAATAAATCATTATCAACTCATAAGCAAATTTTTACAAAAATACTAATGAATTTATGTTTAAAACTTATTTATTTACCCAAATAAAATTAAACTACAATGATAATTAATTAATTTAATTTTCACTTTATATTCTATTATTTAAGTTATTCATCTAATTAAACAATAATTCAAATAAATTAAATTCATCCTAAGTCATCTCTTGTCATCTTGAGAAAATGTGTTTACTATGAATAATACTACATGCATTCTATTTCTCATTTGTCATTGTCCATTCATTCTCAATTCTTATTATGCAATCCGTTCAGAGTTACAATTAGCTAGTGGAAGAACCAATCGGACATATATAATTAAGATTTAAATAATTTGTAATTAAGTTGACTCTTCATCTATTTAATTACAATATTATTTAGTTATAGAGTCAATCCACTAAAAGTACCATGATTGATCTCCCTATTATATACCATTACGAAAGCTAAATATATAAAGATTTTGTCCAATGACCTTGTCATATATGTGTTGCCATTTTGGATGCCCATTATCCCTTTAGGTTAAATTCGTTCACCTAATTTGACCGATTTCATCACATGATCACCATTATATCTTCATTGATGAAAATAATCATTACTAAAATTAGTAATTATTAATATTGTGGTCATGTTAGATTTTTATAATCCATATAATCTTAGTGAAAGGGCATCATTTACTCTTTTAATTGAGTTATGATTACACTATTGTGAGTGAAGGCACACCATGAATAAGTCATGTACCCAACATACAATTTTTGGCCTACTACCATGAGAGCGTCGATTTCCAATATATCAATGTACATGAGTTACACACACACACACACACACACACACACACGATTATTCACTTATTCTGGATTTAAATAAGTCACACCATAAACGTCTCAAGTACATAAATTCAAAAATGGATATAGGATAAATTCAATTTAGGTCAATCCAAATAATCACATATATGCCTCCATATTTGGAAGTCAATCTAACACCAATAGCTTAGACAAATTATTTCCCCAATTAGACTTATAAATGACATAATAGTCCTAACATGAATGATTTACTCAATTTGATTTCATGAACTCTTATCAATTTAGATCACCTATTATACTTCTTGCATCATAATCTCATTATATAATACAATTTATTATTTGTTAAACTTTAGGTAATAAATGAGCTAATATTTACGCTAAAAACACAAATCTTTAACAAATTTAAGATGTTTTCTTTTTCAACCTTACTTCTTACCATAATTCACTAATATATTTGTCTTCAGCAATTGTGTATAAGAGGGCATTGCATTTTCAAGTTGGTTTACCTGTCAAGTTTTGGGGTGAGTGTGTTTTAGTCGCTACATACCTTATTAATCATACCTCTCTGTCTTTGTTGTCAGGCAAAAGTTGTTTCCACTAAACTCAATTACTCTTATTTACGTGTTTTAATTAGATGTTAGTGTCATGTTTCTATTCTTCCTAGATCCACTAATAAATTCCATGAAGGAGCTGTTTTGTGTGTTTGTTTGGGATATCCTTATGGTTGAAAGGAATACCTTGCAGTCAGCCTATTCTGTATTAAGGGATGTTATGTTTCATGAAATAAAATTTCCTTTCAACATCCAATTGTTTAAATCACCACTAAAACGTTTTCCAAATCCAATCCTAACCAACCTCAAGGAGATTAATTTTCATGTCAACCTGACAGGCCTTTATCAGCCACCGTTGTTGTAGCTTTCTTTGGTATCAGTCTTACCCATGTTCTCACTATGTTACTTATGATGAATTGATCAAGTATCACTAATCTTTGCTACTCCATATAAAACTCTATTTGGCAACCTGGTTCCCTATCAAGGTCTCGGTACTCTTAAAATATTCCTTGGGTTTGGAGGCTTCTAAAAATTTCGTTGGCCTCTTAGGAGTGTAGTATTATGATTTTTAATCTTTGTTTTTTGATAAATATTTAGAACTATTTATAACCTTTCTCCAACCCTTAAATAAGAGAATAATGTGTTTTAACGCACTCGAACTCACATTCTCTTACACTAACAACAATACCGATTCCAACTAAACTAAAAAAAACTATATTTTCTTTTTCTAAATAATAATAATATCTTTAATTTTTAAAATAAATATATTCTTCTTTTTTCATAAATTTGTTTCCACCCACGTTATGTGTCATGTGCCTGAAGCTTGAGAACAAATTAAGAAAAATGCTATAATCCATTTAGGGGTGAAGCGATAAATTCTTTTAGGGGGGTCAAAATTAAATTATAATTTTTAATAATTTATATATTTATAATTTTAAAAGAATTAAATATAAATTGTATCCTTTTTAAGGGGGGCAAAGTATAATTTTATATTTACTAATTTAAAATTTTAAAATTTCTAAAGGAGTTAAATGTAGAATTGGCAGCCACTGAATCCATTTAAGATAAATACGTGAAAAGAATAATCTTATGATATACATAGAGTATGATCCTCCTTTAACACCTAACATTGAACTTTGTTTGTTTCATCCAAATGTAAATGTTATTTAAAAAGAAATGTAAAATATGCATGACTTTAACATGAATTAGTGTTTCAACTATATATGGAACAAGTAAAGCGTTTTTCTTTACTACTTTATCTTGGTTGAAAACTATTGCATCTGTCATCTTCATTTATGTTTTATTTTGCCTTTTCTTTAATAAAAGAATGATAAAGGAGTATAGAGTAAATTAAAAATTTCCTTCAACTTTGGTGGCTCATATTTCAGTTTATTATATTGAAATTGATCATAGATTAGATTAGGAATTAATCAGGTTAGAGATTTACAAATCATTCCAATTTGTTATTTTTAAAATTTTTTATGTATTTTTTCAATTAAATTAGATAGATTCATCAAATCTAACACTTATTCAATTATGAAAATCTTAGTTACAAAAATGAAAAGATTTAATCAATTATATAAATATTAATATAAAAATATTTTTAAACTGCTATGAAATTTTGAATTAAATTAATTAAATCCAATCTAAATTTAAATTTAAATAAAAGGAAAATAAATTTTCTTGAAGCGAGCTCGTATATTCAAGTTTAAGCACATTTAAAGAAAAATTACAGGTAAAAACCAACCTTCTATTAAAAAAAAAAAAAAAACACTTTATTCCACCCAAGCCATGAGCAAGTTTATAATTTAAGACCATAAGAATTTCCTTTCCCTAGAGTGCAAGGCACTCACTCCCATGGTTGAGTAAAAGTGGGTTCTTATATCTTTACCACACTTTCACTCAAGCAGTAACATTCATCGACAATTTACCTCCCTTGGAAGAAGTTTATTTAAAATGATAGCCAAAACCAAATTACTATTAATTCTTTCATCATGTTTTTTCAATTAAATAATTTTTTTTTTAAAAAATTAAAGCAAATCAATCAAATAAGATTAATTCAAATTTTTTAGTTTAATTTAAACACATACATAATGTAATATTCTATACCCGACCTAATTGTTAAGTTAGACCTGTAGATGTCATATTTATTGTCAAAACAATTATGATCAATCATATACAATTATCAATATTTTATAATCAATTATACATAAAACGTGCTTTATATACAATAAATAATCATTTCTGATTCAAATACCAACTTAAAAAAACTTAAAATCATCCCGAAATTAAATAATGACCAAATCATAAAATTTTCAAAATATCACAACCAATCACCTTCCTCATCATTTTAAATCCAAAATTCATTACGTATTAAATGTCTACATATGGCACGAAATACAAAATGTGTGACTAAACTATTTCCCTTCAAAGTTGTCTCATCTAATTTTCATGAATGTAATTAATAACTCTTTTTTCTAAGTAATTAATGTTTTAGTTCATATATTTACAATGAAAAAGGATCATACGTATCTCCCCAATAAGAGAATAATTCATGCTAATCATCTTACAACTGACCCACAAAAAAGTCTTGAAGTAATAGGGAATATACTAAACTTGCTAACTTAGCCTTTAAAAGGACGATTTATTAGTATATTTTTTTCCTCTATGATCGGATTGTTATCTGTTTAGCAATAGGAAGCTGCAATGTAGATTCCTCGAACGTGTTTACTTCATTCATCTCGTATCTCTTTTAAAACCTATGCCCTTGAAAGTAAAAACAGAAACCTCCCTTGTTTGCTCAGTTAGTTTGTTGATCAATGTCTTTGAGGTTGCGAAAGCCGAGCGAACCCACCATGCATCGCCAGGTGGAGCCTTCGAAAAGCTCTGTACGAAGGTGGCGAGTGGCGGTTACAGCCATAAGCGTCACTAGGTTTCTTGTGGGGTTGACTAAGAAAGTTGTTGAAAAGAATGCGGAGCTCTTGCGGTCTCTCTCTTTCGTTACCATCGACGTTGAAGGAAGTGGCGATGAACGTGTTCCGATTCTCGACGTCGATCCTCAAGGACTTGCTAAGATGGTGAAAGACAAGAGCTTCCAAAGCTTGAACGATCAGTATGGTGGAGTTAAACAGGTTGCTACTCTCCTTCAAACTGATTTCAAAAAAGGAATCCCAGGTAATTAATCTATTTATTTTTCAAAAATTATATATATGCATAGGATTTACATAGGTTGACATTCTGTAATATTGTTTGTTGGTAACTTTTGGTAACCACAGGTGATGATAATGACCTTGCTCTTCGAACCAAGGTTTTTGGGGCAAATAAGTACCAGAAACAGCCTGCAAAAAGTTTCTTTAGCTTTGTTCTGGAAGCATTTAAAGACACCATCATCATCATTTTATTGGTCTGCGCTGTCCTCTCTTTAGGCTTCGGAATCAAACAGCATGGCCTCAAAGAAGGGTGGTACGATGGTGGGAGCATCATTGTAGCCGTTGTGCTTGTCGTCGTCGTCTCCGCCGTGAGTAATTACAGGCAAAGCAAACAATTCGAGGAGCTTTCTCACGAAACCAATGACATACGCGTACAAGTGGTACGAAACGGAAGATACCAACCTGTGTCGATCTTTGAGCTGGTGGTCGGCGATATTGTGTCTTTGAAGACCGGTGATCAGATTCCAGCCGATGGTTTGTTCGTCGAGGGCCATTCGTTGAAGGTCGATGAGTCTAGCATGACTGGAGAGAGTGACCATGTTGAAGTTAATGAAAAGAAGAACCCATTTTTGCTGTCTGGTACGAAGGTCACTGATGGCCATGGGTACATGCTAGTCACTGCAGTTGGGATGAACACTGCATGGGGTGAGATGATGAGTTCCATAAGGCGTGATTTGAACGAGGAGACCCCTTTACAAGCCCGACTGAGCAAGCTGACTTCTTACATTGGGAACATTGGATTATCTGTAGCAGTTCTTGTTCTGTTGGTTCTGCTTATCCGTTACTTTACGGGTCACACAAAAGCCGAGAACGGAAGAAGTGCATTCAATGGGAGCAAGACCAAGTTCGATGATGTAATGAACTCGGTTGTTGGTATTATTGCAGCAGCTGTCACCATTGTAGTTGTGGCCATTCCAGAGGGTTTGCCTTTAGCTGTTACTCTAACTCTGGCTTATTCAATGAAGAGGATGATGAGGGACCATGCCATGGTAAGGAAACTCTCTGCTTGTGAAACCATGGGCTCAGCCACCATAATTTGCACTGATAAAACTGGCACTCTTACATTAAACGAGATGAAGGTTACTGAGTTTTGGATTGGAAAGGAACCTATTGATAATTCTATGAGCTCTGAAATAGCACCTAATGTCCTCCGGTTACTAAGTCAAGGGGTTGGTTTAAACACGACAGGTACTGTTTATAAACCTGAGCCCACATCAGTTCCTGAGATTTATGGTAGTCCAACTGAGAAAGCAATACTCTCTTGGGCTCTGAATGATATGGGGTTGAACATTGATGAATCAAAACAAAGTTGTGAAATCATCCATGTTGAGGCCTTCAATTCAGAGAAAAAGAGGAGTGGAGTTTTGATAAGGAGAAGCAATAACAAAAGAGTGCTAGCTACTCATTGGAAAGGAGCTGCTGAAATGCTACTAGCCATGTGTTCATGTTATTATGACAAAAAAGGGGTATCAAAGTTCATGAATGAAGATGAAAGAGCACACATTGGAATGGTTATTGAGAGTATGGCAGCTAAAAGCCTGAGATGTATTGCCTTTGCAACTTCGGATGTAACAGTGACAGATGGAAATGAAGAGAATCATACAAAGCTTGAAGAAACAGGACTGAGTTGGTTGGGTCTTGTTGGCCTCAAGGATCCATGTCGGCCAGGTGTCAAACAAGCAGTAGAATCTTGCCAGAAAGCTGGAGTAAGCATCAAAATGATCACTGGGGACAACATGCATACGGCAAGGGCCATAGCTTTTGAATGTGGAATCCTCAATTCCGAAAGCAGTTTACAGAATGAAGCTGTGGTTGAAGGTGTGCAATTTAGAAATTACTCAGAGGAAGAAAGAATGCAAAAGATCGAAACTATTCGAGTAATGGCAAGATCTTCGCCTTTCGACAAACTTCTAATGGTACAGTGCTTGAAGCAGAAGGGTCATGTAGTAGCAGTCACTGGAGATGGTACAAATGATGCTCCTGCTTTAAAAGAAGCTGATATTGGACTTTCCATGGGCATTCAAGGAACTGAAGTTGCAAAAGAGAGCTCAGATATCGTCATTTTGGACGATAACTTCACCTCTGTGGCAACAGTTTTAAGATGGGGTCGATGCGTGTACAACAACATCCAAAAGTTTATTCAGTTTCAGCTGACAGTGAATGTTGCAGCCTTGGTCATCAATTTCATTGCTGCTGTATCTTCTGGAGATGTGCCATTAACTGCAGTACAACTATTGTGGGTGAACCTTATAATGGACACTTTGGGTGCACTGGCCTTGGCTACCGAGCAACCCACTAATGATCTCATGGACAAGCGACCTGTGGGTAGAACCGAGTCACTTATAACAAAAGTTATGTGGAGGAACCTCATTGCTCAAGCACTCTATCAGGTAGCTATCCTACTGATTTTACAATTTAAAGGAAAATCCATTTTTGGTGTGTCGGAGGAGGTCAAGGATACCCTGATATTCAATACATTTGTTCTCTGTCAAATCTTTAATGAGTTCAATGCAAGAAATATGGATAAGAAGAACATATTCAAGGGGATACATAAGAACAGGTTGTTTTTGGCCATTATCGGAATCACATTGGTCTTACAAGCAATAATGGTGGAGTTCCTTCAGAGGTTTGCCAATACTGAGAGGCTAAGCTGGGAGCAATGGGGGGCTTGCATTGGCATTGCTGCTCTGACTTGGCCCATTGGTTGGATTGTTAAGTGTATTCCTGTTGACAAGAAGGTTCAAACACGAAGTTCTGCTGCTTCATGAAGTTCATAGCTAAGATGTTTTTTTTTTTTTTGTTAAATTGATTAATTAGCCATGGATTATTTCATTCTAGAAAAATTTGTAATTTTATAAAACATTCCTGTGAACTCATAACGTAGTTTGTGCTTGTTAGTAACATAAAGATTTGTTCAAACTATAAAATTTTAATGTTATTAGTGGGTTTGGGTTGAAGAAATTGGCAATTAAAACAGCACTGTAATCAAGATTTGGCTGCAAATATGCTGATGCTGATGCTGATGCTGATGCTGATGCTGATGCTGATGCTAACAAAGCCAAACCTCGACTATAAAAATAGAAGAAGAGTAAATTTGAAGCATATGAAAAAGATAAAAAGCAGATTCCAAGACAACCTGTTGAAATGGATGTAAAGTGTTTATGCGTTGAGTGTTGGATGATATCGGAATCCTACACTTCAGACCCCCACTATGGAAGACAACAAAAGAAAGGAAACTGGGGAATTTATAGGTGAGTATCTTTACTTTACTCAACTTACAAAGTTACTCCATGCAGTTTAATTTTAGTTAATTTAATCACTGCATTTTAGCTGTTTGTAAATATCATTTAAATTGTTATTATTTAATTTATGTGGAATAATTTTTTTTTACTTTTACAATTTAAAATAATTTTTATAATTTATAGAGAAATCCATCATTATATATGCCTGCAAAAGATAATTTTTATAATTTTTCTTTTGTGATTTTGTATTTTGATTTGTTAAAGTTATAACTTTTTTAATAACTTTTTATACTTTTTTTTATAATTTTTGTACAATTTCTTCTCTTTTTTTTTTACATTTTAATAATTTTATAATATTTTAAATCACATCTAGAATAAATCTGAATAAATATATCTTTAGATTAAATGAATTTGGACTATCATTTATTTAGATTCATTATAAATATGCATTTTTAATAATTTTTTAATTTTTAAAAATTTAAATATATATTGACATGCTACATGTCATCATTTGATAGGTTTGTTTTACAATGTTGATTATTTTAACGATTAATGTAGTCAAAGAGAAAAATCATTAATAAAGAGACTTAATTAATTTTTTAAATTACCAACAAGAGCTCAATTGGTACGAATTAAATTGAGGCATAAATGATTTTTTTTTCCTTAAAAGCCTTCAAACCTGCAAGTCAAACTAAAACTAATAGGGTCTTAGCATAGTTAGCTTAAGTATCTAAGTTCGAGACTCACCATTCACAATTAATTGTGTGGGTCTCTTAGTCTACTATGTGTTGTAGTCATGTGTAATTTTTAGTCGAATTAGCCAATTCGTAAGGATTGCTTCAATTTGTAGCTTATTTTGTATTGTAATTGTTGGATACTTTATTTTAGTTCTTAGTTCATTTATGTTATAATAGTTGATTTTATATTTAGAGGTTACTTGAATATGTATTTATACTTGTTGAGTATTGAAGAGTGTGTCTCTTTAGATGGTTGAGCTGTATATTTATATGATATGATTATTGTTCATAGATATTATGTCATAAGTAGGGAAACGTACCCTATTTTAGAGTTAACTCGTATTCGCAAGATGTGAGTTCACCTATATAATTGTGTGAACTCATATCTGACGATCCCATGAGAGTATGCAAACACTTTACGTGCGAACTCAAAATGTAAGCCACATAAAGCGCGAATCAGAATACAATTGGGTCTGGAATCAAGTCTTAACTCGAACCCAATCGAAGTATCATAACAATACTTATGCTTTGATTGTACTATATTTAAAAACTTAAAAAATATATATATATATTTTTACATACACAATCTATAATCATATATTAAATTATTTTTCTCTAATTTTCATTACTATAAATTTTTTTGAAAGACATTACTATAACAACGTATTTAAATAATTGTAAGTAACAGATGCCAGCATCAAAAAATATGTTGAGTAAGATTTGAATATATAAATATATCAATATATTTAACACAAATATTTAGAAAAAAAAAAAATCTTAACAGGTAAAAATTAAGATAAACTTATACCAATAAAATTTATAAAACTTTAAACATAAAAAATACATTTTCTTTAATTTTCTCTCTCCTCTTTAATTTTTGGTCTCCTTTTTCATTCATCCACAATCTCAAAATGTAAAAAGAAAAGCACTTTTATTATGTATCTTCTTTTTATAGTTGTTATAGATTCTAGATATATAGCAGGAATAATTTTGGTTCTGTTTTCTCATTTCTGCGCACCCACTGCCTTTAGGAAACTACCTGAAAATTTTGATTTAATGAAGGAAGGAGGATAATTCAACCTGAGGGGTGTAGATGAGTTAGATCGAGTTTAAACATAATATTAATATATTTTACATTTATTTTAAATACTGCTTAGCTCGAGATATGAATATAAAATTTTACTTAAACTTATCTATATTTGCATAAGATTACTCAAATCTAATTTAAGCCCTCTCATGTTAGTTTAAAATTTTATTTTAAAAAATTATATTAATTTAATTTAATATTTTTTTAATTTATTAAATTTTTTTATATAATCGTCTTAACATTATTTTAATGTTTGCATTAGAGTAGTATTATATATTTAGTATATGTTTATTTTTTAATGTATTATCAATTACATAATATAAAATATTATAAACTTTAAAATGTGTTGGACTTGGGCCTTAAATGTTAAGACTGAGCCCAACCCATTTTTAAACAGATCTAATTTTTTTGTCCAAGTCTATTTTTCAAGCCTAATATTTTTTCTCAAACCCTCCTAAATTTCGAACAAACCTTCAAGCCTAGACAAATAGCTCGACCTATGGATAGATCTAATTCGAGGCATATGGATTCTTTTTTACAATTCACGCATTATTGATATTATGGGTAGGTGCATAATAATTCAAAATATATGATTCTTTTTTATAAGGGTTAACTATAAAATTGGTACCCAAACTTGTGCACTTCTCCTAGATTGATACATATGGTTTTTTTTTGTCTCAGATTGGTACTTGAACTTTTTTTTCCGTCCACTAGTTTGGTACCTGAGACTAACAACGTTAATTTTTTGTTGACGTGGCAGCACTAACCAATCGCACACTACCACGTGGAATCCTATTTGGCCCTCTTTTTTTATTATTTTCTTTTTTATTTTCCTTCCTTTTCACTTTTTTTCTTTTCTTATTTTTCTTTTTCTTTGTTTTTGGGTGTACCTCTTCATCTCCCATTTCCGAGCTTCATGGTCGCCACACCATTTTCTTTCACTTTCCTACTATCCAAACACCTACCACTTCATTCCCAGTAACAACGAAGACGGCTTCTCGACCAGTTCCAAACCCAGGTAAAGTACAGTAAGATTTAAATGCAAAGACATTATTAATTTTGATTCAAAATTAGAGTAACATAAAGTAAATAAAAACAAATACAAGCCTTTCATTAGTTTGGTTTTAGACCCTAAAATCAACCAAATTAAAGTTGATAAAGAGAAAATTTAAAAGGATTGAAGAGGAAAAAAAATTAGGGAGAGGAAACGGTACTTGAGGAGAAGAAATAAAGGAGATTAGGGTTTGGAAGTTGAAAGAAGTAGGGTTCTTCATAGATTTTTTGGTCCTATTGCTTCTCATTGAAGTAATTTCTTTGAATGTTAATGAACCCAAAATCAACACAGAGGAAGATAAAGATTGGCGCTTCAGCAGGGGTTGTGACTTAAAAACAAGCTATGGCTTATCGATTGAATCAATTAGAGCGAGAATTAATTTATCTTCTTGTTCAAATTTGTTTTTGCTTTTCTTCTTTACCAACACCCTCTATTTTCATGTGTTTCCAAAACTCTAATTGGAAACCCTAACTCACAAACTCCAGTGCCATTTTCAGTCAGAAGAAGAAAAATTAAGAAGAAACAAAATTGAGGATTAAGATTTAGGAGTTTAGGTTGGAGAATGAAAATTGATTTTTGATTGGAAATTGTAGAAGAAGAAGTGAAATTGCAGAAGAGAAAATTAAAAAATATATTTTTTTTCATTTTTTTTAGATTATGAACTCTTCTTCCATTTCAAAACCATTAAATTCGAAAGGATTCTAGACGTTGGTTTTCGTTGGTCAGAGAACTCATTGGAAGAGGCTGAACGGTGGCCTAGTAGAGGTGTAGAAGACTAGTTGAATTGCATAAATTTAAAGGAGGGGAAATTAAAAAAAAACAAAAACAAAAAAAGGGCCAAAGAGGATGCCACGTGGCAGCACGTGATTGGTCAGCATTGCCATGTTAGCAAAAAATAACAGCGTTAGTCTCTAGTACCAAACTAGTGGATGGAAAAAAAGTTTGGGTACTAATTTGAGAAAAAAATCCATAGATACCAATCTGGGAAAAGTGGACAAGTTCGGATACCGATTTTATATTTAACCTCATTTATAATTCACACATTATTAGTAAAATTAAATTATTGTCATACATGTTATAAATAAATAATCCTTGTGACTCAAACTCACAAATCTCGTATGAACACTGAAAAGTAGATAAAAATAAATAAAGTTTTATGTTTGCATGAATATTTGTCAAAAGTGTTGGTGGGGATAAACTGAGAATGGGAAAACTTGAAGTCCGAGTCAAAACTCACAAATCAAATGAAATGTGAATTACTTCTTTCCGTTATCAAATGTGAAATTTCATTCTAGCATTCTTGTCCCCTTGATTTGCATCCAAATCTCTGGACCAACATACATGGATTTTACAAATAAAAGTATAGATACAATTTATACCACAAATTATAATTAATACATATTTGTTGAGTAATTTTATCTCGTGTCTTATTAATGGGAACATTCGGGTGTTTATACATACTATCACTGTTTATGACATGACCCCACTGTTCATGACTTAACCCCACTATTTTTAGGACTGACATTCTAAGCGAGACTTGGGCATGCTGGACATGTGCACCAATTTAGGTCACCTACTAGACCTCACAACCGTTCTACATGCGAACTTAGTGGGCAGATGTGAACTAAGACCACGAGCTCTTCATGGCTCGTGCGAGCTAATGCTGCAAGCTCCCCTTACTGTCCTCTCGCTGTACGCCTCATATGAACCCATTCTGGTGAAACTTGTCCGGGTTGTGGGCTGGCAACCTAGATCCTATTTGCGTTTCGGGTTGGTGATTACTGATGTATAGCAATCTAGTCCTCCTTAGTGGGCCTAAGGTGTGTTATGAAGTAGCGCTCCTTAGTGATATCATTTCGCATTTATTATAACTTGTAGAATACGCAACAGTTACTGGAATCTTTGTGTACTTCGCCACTTGTACGGGTGGATCGTACTCATATGTATCTGACCATTAGAATCTCTTGGTTATTCAAACTGTCAAAACATGTGGGAAGAGTCTTTTATTTAAAATGGGGACTTTTGGAACCCTAAAATTCACACTTAACACTTTTGAAACCAGAACCAGTTGAAGATTTTTCTCAAAGAATTTTTTTTTCCTTTCATTTCTTTATTAAAAATATGTCGAGAATGAGAGTTGTCGGTAGTCAATTACCTTCCCATTGCCCACCACAAGGGCGCGCTTCGAGGGTCTTTTTTGAATCTAACTTTATCCCTTTCACTACGAAAAATGAAAAGATGAGGCACACCTTGTGTGCACGGGGAATTCAAATCCTTAACTTTTCCTATGAGTTCTCCATCCCCGAAAGATAACATAGGCTTAGTGATACCTACCCCTTCATGCCTTGGAAGCTGGATTTCATCTACCCCTACATTCATTCTTTTGCAATCTCCTCAAACAATACCAGATTACTCCTGGTCAACTTTGTGGGTTTTCCTAGTAGATTGTAGTGGCATATTTTATTGATTGCTGCAACAGCCACGAAGTACCACAACTCACTATTTTTTAAAGCCTATATTTTTAAAATTACAGAATCGAGGAAATTCAATGGGTTTTTATTATTTCTCTCCCTGTGGAAAAGATAGAACAATAATTGCAAATTGGTGCACCAACCTTCGGCTAAATTGAAAGAAGTATATTAAGGTGAAGAGTAGGCTCGGAGATGGGCTTGACTTTCATACAGAATGATCTACACCGAGAGGGGAAATATGCTCCTTCCAGCGAACTATCAAGACAGATGTTGGTGAAGACCAGTTGAAAAGGTTGCGTGTTGGTAGTTCTATAGTTATTGAAGACCTTATAACCATGAGGAATGTGTTTCTATACTATCTGGAAGGCCATAACCCAAATAGATATATGCTGGGTTATAGTAGGGAAGTTGCCAATGTGCTAGGTGTGGTCTATGAGAGGTGGTCATGGCCATACGTGCTCTATGGTGACGACGATAGTCTAGGCCTAATTCTGACGGGTTTAATACTAGAACCTGAGAACTTCTTTTATAGCTGCTATAGGGTAAGGCCTCACCCCTAGGTGATGGTAGCTTCATCGCGGACTGAAAGTGAAGCTAACATTAATTTGATAATTTCTTCTGCTAATACCAGTGTTGTTGGTGTTGCAGGCATAGCTCGCGATTCAAAAAGTAATTTTGAGGAGACTACTAGCACTTCGCGAGAAATTAACGAAGCTATGGAGGCTGTCGGGGCAATAGATATGTGAGCTAGTATGAGGGCTCAGCCCAAAAAGCACAAGACTGACGCAAGGGTTGTTAATGTGGTAATTAGTAGTGAATAAGAGACAAGTAGTGGTCGACTGGAGTCTCATCGCAAGAGGAAGGCTGATCGTGTGGAGACTTCTGCCCTGATGGCCATTCGTCATTCTTCTCCCTCAACGAGCTTACAAACGATAGCTTGTAGGGGCTCTCTCGTCATTGCTCGCAGTAATTCTCTTCCTCCCTATATTTCTCCTTCTCCACCTCCCTTTAAGGAGCTACCTGCCAAAGATAGTGGCGAGCTAGCTCAAAGCTATCTGAATTTAAGCACTAGGGAGGTGTAGGGTATTGTCAAGAAGTGGAAAAATTTAATGGCAAAGTGTGCTAAATGGAAAATATATGCTGGTGACTCGTTTGGGAGCTCGCAGAAATCTATGTTTTTAACACTTAGCTCTACTTTGCAAACCTTCCTCACTCAAGGTTCTATAGCTAGTTTGGGTCTTAAAAAAACATTATTGGGGCTGCAGATACTTAGAAGAAACTTGAAAAAAATCTTGAGAGCACCTACGAGCAGTGGCAGAAGATGAGAAATGAAAATGAAGTGCTATATAAATAGAACAAGAACCTCACTGAGAAGCTAAAAGCTGAACAAGTAAAGAATAATGGGTTATATGGCGAGGTCGCAACTTTATATACTGTACTGAAAAAGGTTGTTAAAGAGTACAAGGTAATTGTGAATCGAATCACCACAAACCATGAGGTTACGATGGCGAGCTTAAAGCGGAAACAAGAGGAAGCTTTTTAAGGTTTTAATAGGAACACTTTTAAAATGTTGGGTGACGTTACCATTATGCTCAAATCCAATGTCCTTCTACATGCTCAAGTTGCTGCTAAACCCTTTGATGCTCGCAAGATTGACTTTGACGCACTTTCTGAGGTAGAAATGGACTAGCTTAGTTTTGATATTCACTTCCCTTCGGGAACTGTCTGGGATGAGTTCGTATCCAAGTGGAAGAACTCATATGATTTTTACTTCGAGGAAGGTCCTTTTGAGTTAATCTTTGTGCCTGCTGGTGATGATGTCATTGTTGACCTTACTATTGCTAAGAGCACTGAAGTTGTTAAGAGATAGGAGAGGGAGAATAAGGCCTGAAGTTTAGTTAGTTTTGATTTTGTAACTTTACATTTCCCTTCTTTATGAATATAAGAACTAAATGTTTGAGTTTATTTGTTAATGTCATAATACTTTATTTCTTCGCGAACTCGAGTGAATTTTTTAACTTAAGTAAATTCCCAAAGTTAAGTAAACCTTCCAACTTAATCAAAGTCTTAAACTTAAGCAAAAATTGAATTTAAAAAAGCTTCGAAGACTTAGGCAAAATTTGAGTCAACTTCTTAAGTTGCGAGCTTTAACTGCTTTTAGAGGCTGTAGTGTTAAACCTGTTAGCTCACGCTAACTATTTAGAGGATGATGTGTTTAACCTGTGAGCCTTAATATGACAGTTGGGAGCTTTAGCTTGCACTAATTGTTTAGAGGCTCCGGTGTTTAACCTGCGAGTATTAAGATGACAACTGGGAGTTTTAGCTCGTGCTAACTGTTTAGAGGCTGCAGTGTTTAACCTGCGAGCTTTAAGATGACAGCTTGGAGCTTTAGCTCGCGCTAGTTGTTTAGAGGTTGCGGTGTTTAACCGACGACCCTTAGTTTGATAGTTGGGAGTTTTGAACTCTTACTAACTATTTGGAGGTTGTGGTATTGATCTTGCAAACCTTTGTATGACAGTTGAAAGCTTTAATTTATTGCTCACTGTTTGGATGCTACAGTATTGAACCTGCGAACCTTATATGATGGTTGGGAGCTTTGAACTCTCGCTAACTGTTAGGAGGCTGCAGTATTGAACCTGCGAGCCTTAGTATGACAGTTGGGAGCTTTGAGCTCATGCTAACTGTTCAGAGGCTACTGTATTGCACCTGCAAGCCTTAGTATGACAAGTGAGAGCTTTAAGCTCGCATTAATTGTTTGGAGGTTGCGGTGTTGCACCTGCGAGCCTTAATGTGACAAGTACAAGTTATATTAAGGAAACAAAACATCTTTTATTCAAAGGGTAAGGAATTACACATAAGACTTCTTGAGATGTCGAACATTCTATGTTTATGGTATAACCGTGCCTTCCATCTTGCTAGCTTGTATACTCCATAACCAATTTTTCTTTGATTTTATAATGTTATTCCCAATTTATAGTCATTTTTCCTTATTGCGAAGCTGGAAAACTAACCTCAGTATTTCTTAATACAAGAGCACCTACTTGGAATTGGTTGTTTTTAACCTTGAAGTTGTAGTAGTGAGCCACTTGTTGAACATGTGCTGTGTTCTTGACTTCAATTGTTTCCCTGAGTTTATCAATCAGATCAAGGTTAAGCTTGGTAGCTTCTTGATTAGCTTCCTTATTAACGTGATGCATTTTGTGTGACCTTATGCCATTCTCTGTAGGGATTACAGCCACTGATCATAAATAAGAGAGAAAGTTGTTTCTTCTATTGTAGTGTAGGGTGTAGCTCGTAGAGCCCACAAAATTTCAGGCAATTTTTCTAACCATGCACCTTTAGCCTCTCCCACTTTCTTCCTCAAGACTAACAAAATCTTCTTATTTATAGCCTTTACTTACCCATTTATCTACGGTGTCTTAACAAAGCTTTAAGCTAAAGTAATATGTAGGTTAGTACAAAAGCTCTTGAATTTTCCTTGGAACTGCATGCCATTTTTTGTAATAACCAGACGTGGTACACCAAACCTACATATGATGGACTTCTACAGAAAAGACTTAATTTGCATCTCAGTGATGGTTGCCAGAGCTTCAGCTTAAATCCATTTAGTAAAGTAGTCTACTGCAACCACTATGAACTTCTTTTGTACTGTGCTATAGGAAATGGGCCAAGTATGTTAACTCCCCAAGTCACCAATGGCCAAGGGCTTGATATGATTTGAAGAGGTTCGATTGGCTATCGTTGCACTTGAGCTTGCCTTTGGTAGGAATCGCATGTGTGGACCAATTGATATGTATCCTTTTGGATTATGGGCTAGTAATACCCTTGTCTAAAATTTTTTTGGGTGAGCAATACCTAATTGCCCCCGGACGTACTAACATCTAGAGTGTGAATACTGCTTCCAAATTATATAGATATGAGGCATTATCCACAAATATACGAGTCAAGTTATAATATAGTTTACATCGAAGTAGATGAATACTCCGAGGATCGTACCCAAGGGAGGCTAAGCACTAGAGCAATTTTAATCTAAACAATAATGAGATCTAATTAGTAGTTTACTTAAGTTATAGTACAAATGATAATAAGAGGGTTTTGGGTTTTTATAATAAAGAAATAATAAAAAAAGAAAACTATAAATAATAAATAAATAAATGGAAACTTGAGTGTGAATTTCTCAAATCTAGTTATGGGTGATTAGCTCGCTTCAACATGCATCCTCAACTATTGCTTCGGGTTTCTTGTCAACCAACTAGTCATTCCTCTAGCAAGATTTTCCGATACGTCCACTCGGATAATGAGCCGTAGGGGCTACTTATCTTTCGACCTCATAGTCCAAACTAGCTCAGGGTTAAGGTGTTCACGGATGGGTCATACCAATTTTGGGTTAATTTCCATGTTCATGACTTCCCATGGCTGTCAGACCTAAGGTTTGTTTCATGTTCTTCCTTTCCCAAACAATTGATTCATTGAGAAACCCTGCACAACAATTAAATGATCATGCCTCCACTCGCTAATCTCCCGTAGAGGGATTAGTTCCTAATGGATTTCATAAATGACATGTAATCAATAAAAACGAAATGCATACTAAACAGATTGATGATAGAGATTTAGGAAAATCCTGAATTGTATTAAAGCACTTGAAATAAATCCCTAACGTCTGGATGTAATCATAAATCAGATTTCCAAAAACAAAGGAAAACAAAGAATGAAAACAAACTAAAACCTAAAAAGAGAAAAGACTAAACCTAAACTATAGAAAGAAAATCTAAGCTAAGGAATATGTGTGTAAAATGAGTGCTTAAAGGGCCTATTTATAGATTTTTGATGGTCGTCGTCATTAGCCCTAGGTCAGTTGTCGTTCTTGAGCTTAAAGTTTCATTGTGAATACCAAAATACCCCTTACTCAGTTTAATTAAGCATCCAGAGGTCAATGTCACGACACCCAGGTCCTGTGTCATGACATAGTAGTCAGTGTACTCCTTTATAGACATCTTCATGGGTTGTCGTGGTACCCATGTTTCGTGTCACGACAAAACAAACAGCTTCAGGATTGTTTTGTTCTGGTCCCTATGTTGCGACATCTACTATCCTGTGTCATGACATAGTGATCAGTCTTGATATGGTATGCCTTCTAATGATCTCCTGCACACTTATGAGAGACATTAGCCAACCTTTACGCCTCATTTAGCCCCGAGGTCAAGAAAAGGCTTGATTTTACACTTTTTATACATTTTATTGACTTTACCGAAAACTATTAAATCCTAAGTAAAATCCAACAATAATACTTAATTTCAAGCTCCTAAAGTGTGAAAACTAGTTTAATATGCTAAGTCAAATTATGGTAGATCAAACTCCCCCACACTTAAGTCATTGCTTGTCCTCAAGCAACTGAAACAACAACAAACAATAGAAAAGATGACACTTGAGCAAATATTATACAAGTATTGAATTCAGAGCACATAACTTAGCATTTCATATTTACTAACAACTTTAGCATGATGAGTAACTGATTTACCATTTTTGACTACATGCATCTAAGTTCAGTATGTTCCAAAGTATACAATCACTAAGGTCTCAACTAAAAAAATCCATTAACTAATCATACAAGTAATTTGATTACCCTAGCAGTATACAAATAGTCATTTATGTGATTGTTCAATATAATGTCCATTCATGCATAGAGATATTTAGGTCACATAGGACTTTTTAGCTTGTAACGTTCTGAGGCTTAGGACATGTATGGAATTAAAAAATAATAAGCATCAAGAGGGTTACGAACACAAAAATAGTTTGGCACATCGTATTGATCTCTATTCTTCCCCTTTAGTGATCCTTATCTGTTTATCACCTTATTTCTCCTTCTCTCTCCTTCCTTATCTCTCCATATAGGAAACCTTAACATGACATAGTAACTTTAGTTAGCCTACGAGTTTTTATGCACTAATGAGTCAGTTTTTCTATTATTGTGACTTTGTTAGTTTTCTTTTTCAGTTTTTCTCACTCATAAATGCTTTTTGCTTTTCAAGAACTTTTTCTACTCGTCTTTTTCTGTTTTGAATTTTCTTTTGTTTTGTATTTTCCAGGCTAACCTAAAGTTCCCATATCACATCAATCTTTCCCATTTTTACTCTAATTTTACAAACCCCACTTTGATATATCTACTTACCCTCAATACGCATGGCCATACATCTATAGTCGTGCAGTTCAGGACTAAAGAAAAAGGGTAAATACAAATTGGCATTTTCAGGCTTGGGGGTTTGTAATAAGGTTCATTAAAAAGTGTCAATAAGCTCAAATATTGGTACTAAAGGTAAAATAAGAATATGCCAACTTTTTGGCTCTAACTGTGTTCTAAACAATGTCTTAGGTCATCCCTAAATATCTTAGTATGCATAAATTTAATCAATCCAACAAACTCAAGTTCAACCATTTATCATACATACTAGCATGCTCGTTTCCTTATATATTTTATATAATTTGGTACAATTAATTGCTTAATACCTATTTATAGTGTAACAAATATAACTAAGTAGTCTAATACTAAAAAATTAAAAATCACCCATCATCATGCTAAATTTATTTGTAAAAACAAGCAACCTGTGAACATGCTCCTAACCAATCACTTGTATTTTTACAAGCTCAAGCACACAACAAAACTAAAATTTCTATGTTACCCCCCACACTTTAGAAAACACATTGTCCCTAAGGTGTAGTCTCGAAAAGATAAGGAGCAAAGTTACCCGATTGATCGTGGTTGGTTCATCTACTATTGGTGGGTGCTTCATCCTTTAATTGTGTAAAGCTCCAATTGTTGTGTCTTCGTATGTTGAGGTTCCTACATAAAAACTCTGAATAAAAACAACTAACAACAAATCTAATGTTATTCTTACTCCTAATAAAATAAATACCCTAATAAGTTTTAATACAACCCATAAAAAAATCAGTCATCCTTCTCTATCTCCATCTTTCTCATCTTCATTCTCAGTCTCCTTATCCTGCTCAACTGATGTAGGTTCGAACATGTCAAGTTTGTAATTAGGGACCCAGATATTGTTTTGCCGAGCAAACTCTTAAAATAATGGTCTCAGTTCTTGCATCCACTGTATCATCCAATCGAGCTTTAGATAACTATTTTCACCAACTTTTTGTTGGGCTCCTGCCAACCTTTGCAATGAAGCTGGTGTAGCCACCGTCTCTTGTTGTTTCTTGTTCCAATCTTTGATTTGTTTGGCCTGTAACTCGACATATTGTTGGAACAAGGTATCACCTAAGATATTTCGTAATGACTTCAGCGGTTGTTCTGTGGATGTCATTGGAATGCTTGCCCTTTTACATGAGGCTGTCACTAAGTAGGGAAAAAACATGCCCACTTTCTGGCCACTCACACACCTTTGCATGTTTTGGTGGATCCATTTACCTATACAAACCTGCTTTTTCTGCAAAATTGCAAAAGTAATATTTCTCGAAAAGTATTAACATTAGAAACATTCAAAGTAGGCACAATTCGTATGCACACAAATTGGATCCACATCTTGGCCTCAAGAAATATAATAGCTTGATTAAAAGAAGTAGGGGTACTAGTACTAGGGTGATATTTCCATTCACCCCTGCCTTTTGTTAGGTAATTTATTATATTGTCCATATCTACGTCCCTAAAGTATTCTAAATCAGTTTATTAAATAAAATCTTGTTCATAGTATGGAACATTATAAAAATTACAAATAATCTAAGGGGTTACTCTAACATTTATACCCCTTACCGATATCGTGTCCCATGTATGACCAATATTATTCTTAAACTCGTAATCCCGTAATGATGTGTACAATTCTTGTACTATCGGGACTAAGACAGTTTCTTTGAAATCATCCAGAATCGTTCCCATCATTGAAAACGTACTATTAGTCATAATTCCTTACAAATAATAATTAACGGATCAAAACCCCTCTCTTGTATGAATGTCTTCCCTTAAAGTCATTAAAAAAATTCTCGACATTCATACTAAAAAACCCAAAAGGAGTTGGACCCGTTATGGTTCCGGCTCATTAGTACGTCTAATTTTCCTAGGAGTCATGATTAACAATTTTAAACAAGAAAAATTAATGAGTAAAAATCCAAGTTTAGGAACCCTTAACCTCGGAAAAGTTTGTTGATTCCTTGTCGTGCTTGTCCCTTGAATGCTTGCCTTTCCAAAAATGTTTGCAAAACGAAGCTGTTAAGAGAAAGAGAGAGCAAGAGTTTGCAATTTCATAGAGGGTTCGAAAGTTAAAGAGATTTAAGAGGTATTGAAAGTTAATAAGGGTTTAAGGGTGTATTTAGAACATATATAGGGGTTGAAAATAAGGATTTTAAGAGGTTAGTACCGGGTAAAATAAAGGTTTTTTTTTAGGTCTCACAGATGGATCGAGTTGACCCTGCAGAAAATTACAGCGATGTCGTGACTCAGGGGTTCCATGTCATGACATCCCTACCAGATTACTGTTTTCACGACACAGGGGTTTCATGTTGCGGCACACCTTTTAGTTTGAAATTTTAGAGAGACTATTTTCTATGTCGCGACACAAAGATGTCGTGTCATGACATCGAGGTGTTTTTTTCTAATTCTTCTATACTACACATGGTGTCACGACCAATAACAATCATACATCTAAACAATGCAAAGAATATTGAATCTTAATATAAATGAGTCCTAACATACTTCCCCTACACTTTAGAGCATATATTACCCTTACTGTAGTATGATTAAGGTTCAAACAAGAAAACTTCCTTGAGAAGACTGGGTCCTTGCTGTTATATTGACATCGGGATTTGCTTGCTCTAAGTAGACATAAAGTACCTATAAGAAAATACTATGACAAAAAAATGAAATATGCGGTAATATAGAGGAAACGAAATTAATAAATAAATAAAGTAATAATAAAAAAAGAAACAAAATTTAAAGTGAGAAATAGAAGTTCTTTAAAAGCTGGGACAATTTGTCGCCACCATAGAAAAACTTATAGCTGGTTCTCGATACTTCGATTCTTTATTTGTTCCATTATCGATGTATATGAACCAGCCTCTTCGGTCAATTCTATTGATGTTGCCTTATTTTCGACCGATGCGGCATCAAAATTACAAGCCATTTGGTACCAAATCTGAGCTAACCCCAAATTATTTTTCAGGGTATTAGTGCCTCGAGGTTTCCCCTTTCCCTATTATGTGAGACTTTGGTTGCTTGAGTCTTACTTCTATTGTCGAATGAGAAAGAATCAAACTCCTCGACCTCTTTGGTTGGCACTTTCTCTTTTATGGCAAAAAAGTGTATTGACTTTTCTACACTTTCATTCAACATTGGTTTAAGCTCTATGTTAGTGGTTAGTTGGTCTTCCACTTCTACCTTTACGGTTAGTTTTGCTGTTATGTCAATTGGATCAGAGGCTGTTTCAACTATATTCAACTTATTCTCATGATCTTCATTTACAAGCTTAGGTTGAATCTTACCATAATTCTTATTCTGGTTATCGATAATACAAGAGTTCTCATGATCCGAGTTGTGAACATCATATATGTGCTCTTTCCTTGGAGGCAGTGCTTCGTATATTTCTTGCATCATTTTCAACATTTACACCATTATGTCTGACATGTTTGATAATACCTCAGAGTTATTCGTCCTAGTGGTTTCACGTGAAGGCATCTCATACGAATCACAGGGAGGCTTGTCTAAATTTTCGAACATATCATGATCTTCTTTAAGTGCCTAATTCAATTTACCAGTGAACTCATGTGGTTGTTTGACTATATCATGAACAATTTTTTAATTTTCGTTGGTGTGTTGAGGCCTTTTTTTCATGTTGGTTCAGCTCTATCATGAACAATTTTTTATTTTCTATGATCTCCCATTCTTCATATACCCCCTCCTTGTATATTGCATCATCAAGGGTTATCTCATCATTATATCACATGTAATTAATTTCATCCATGTTTTAATGTTTTATCTGGGATAGTCTCTATAGATCAGTGACTGTCTAAACAAGCGTTTCTCTCCTTTGAGGCATATACTGTGATCAAGGAAGAAAGAAGCAATAAAAGTTAACGTAGAATAAAAAATTTAAAATCATATCTATAACCTAAAAAAATCATAATTATTCTAATTAAATGCAAAAATTAACATCAAACTAGTGACGTTGCCTCCTCGGCAACAGCGCCAACAACTTGATCACCTCCGAACGTATTAACGTCTAGAGTATGAATACTGATTCAAATGATATAGATTTGAAGTGGTGTCTGCAAGTATAAGGGTTAGATTGTAATATAGTTTACAACGAAGTAGGTGAGTACTCCAAGGATCGTACCTAAGGGAGGCCAAGCACTTGAGCAATTTTAATCTAAACAAGAATGAAATCTAATTAGTAGTTTACTTAAGTTATAGTACGAATGATAATAAGAGGGTTTTGGGATTTTATAATAAAAGAATAATAAAAACAAGAAAATTATAAAGAAAAAATAAATAAACGGAAACTTGAGTATGAATTTATCAAATCTGCTTATGGGTGATTAGCTTGCTTCAGCATGCTTTCTCAACTGTTGTTTCGGGTTTTTTGTCAACCAACTAGTCATTGCCCTAGTAGGATCTTCTGATATGTCCACTCGAATAATGATTCGATAGGAACTACTTATCTTTCGACCTCACAGTCCAAACAGGCTCAGGGTTAAGGTGTTCACAGATGGGCCATACCAATTTTGGGTTAATTCCTACCTTTATAACTTTCTACGGTTGTTAGGCCTAGGGTTTGTTTCACGTTCTTCCTTTCCAAAAAAGTTGATCTGTTGAGAAACCTTGCATAACAGTTAAATGGTCATGCCTCCACTCGCTAATCCCTCATAAAGGGATTAATTCCTCATAGATTTCATAAATGACATATAATCGATAGAAACAAAATGCATAATAAACAGATCAATGATACAAGATTTAGGAAAATCTTGATTTGTATTAAAACACTTGAAATAAATCCCCAATGTCTGGACACATTCACAAATTAGATCTCCGAAAACAAAGGAAAACAAAGAACGAAAATAAACTAAAACCTAAAAAGAGAAAATATTAAACCTAAATTATAGAAAGAAATCTAAGCTAAGGAATGTGTGTAAAATGAGTGCTCAAAGGGCTTATTTATAGATTTTTTATGGCCATCGTCCTTAGCCCTAGGTCAGCTACCATTCTAGAGCTTAAAGTTACATTGTCAGGACCAAAATGCCCCTTACTCGGTTTAATTTTGCTTCCAAAGGTCGATGTCACGACACCTAAGTCCTGTGTCACGACATAGTAGTTAGTGTACTCCTTTATGGACATCTTTAGAGGTTGGTCACAACACCCATGTTTATTGTCATGATAGAGCAGACAACTTTAGAATTTCTTCATTTTGGTCCTTATGTTGCAGCGTCTGCTATCCCGTGTTGTGACATAGTGATCAGTCTTGATATGGTCTCCTGCACATTTACGAGATATGTTAGCCAACTTGTAGGCCTTAATCGACCCTAGGGTAAATAAAAGGCTCAACTTTAGACTTTTTACACATTTTATTGACTCTATTGAAAACTACTAATTCCTAAGAAAAATCCAACAATAATACTTAATTTCAAGCTCCTAAAGCATGAAAACTAGTTTAATCTACTAGGTCAGATTACAACAGATCATCACCGCGAATACCCTCGTGTATTTCTTGCATCACATATCCAACCTCAGGTTGTGACAAACATTACAACAAAAGATGGGAAAACCCATTTCTATATAGTACACTCTCCAAGAGGGTGAATCTAGCAAATGTAGGATAAAACACTTTGTTTTAATCTAGCATGTAATTAAGAGATTTAACAATAATTTACATAGAATTCAAATATTAAATTCACTCATTAGGATTTTTGCAGGTATTTGTAATTTGAAATAATGACATACCTTGCAGCTTTACGTTGTAGCTTCGCGAGCTCTTTCTTGTCCAAGTTTTCTTGTATGCCTTGGTGTGTGCGGACAATGGGAGTCATCCAATTCTCCTCCTGATCTATGCATAGGACTTGTGATATGTCGTAGCTTGGAGTTTCTCTATGCTCAAGCAATATTTTCCCCCTTTGTTTGATGACAACAAAGGATGCTAACTTGGACAAGGCATCGGCTTGTGTGTTATCACTTCTCGGAAGCTATTTAATTTGGACCTTATTAAATCCTATGAGCAATTGGGTTGTAATTGTATGATATTTCTTTAGCATGACCTCCTTTACATTGTATTCACCATTCATTTGTTTTTCCAGCAATTGTGAATTTGTGTGGACAATCAGGTCCTTCGCTCCTAGTTGGCGTGCTAGCTGCAATCTCGATACCAAAGCTTCATATTCAATGGTGTTGTTGGATGTTTGAAATCCAAAAGATAGTCCATACTGCCACTCACTGCCACTGGGGTCAATTAGGAGTACGTTTGCTTCTGTTCTTACTTTGGTTGCGGAACCATCGACATAAACTAACTAGCTCTTTGAATTATCAGTTGCATGTACACCTTCTAGAGGTGGGCTAACTACTATTGTGTCAATAGTTTTCTTGAAAGAACATTCCACCATGAAATCAGTTAGTACTTGCCCTTTTATCGTTGTTCGCGTGCGAACTCTACTCTAAATTTAGCCAATTCAATACTCCATTTTGTTACCCTTCTTAAGGTGTCAGCCTTGGACAATATTTCCTTCATGGGCTGATTAGTGGCAATGACAATTGGATGAGCTTATAAGTACAGTCATAACTTGTGAGCTACAATAACCAAAGCAAGAATACACTTCATTATTTTTGAATACCTCAGCTTGTTGTTCTAAAGTACCTTGCTGATGTAATACACTAGAAATTGGTGAACATCCTCTAATCTGACTAATATTGTTACAACTATCTCCTCTAAGATAGTCGAATATAGAAAGAGGGTTTCTCCTATGCACTGTAATTTAAGAAGCGGTGGGAGGTAAGGTACAACTTCAGTTCTTCAAAGATCGCTTGGCACTTTTCAGTCCACGAAAAAGAGATTTTTAAAGCTTTGAAAAAAGGGAGGCATTTGTCTGTTATACTGGAAATAAACCTGTTGAGTGCTACAACTATACCTGTGAGGCACTAAATATTTTTTATTGTTAGCGGTGGAGGCTTTTCCATGATCACACAGATCTTTTTTAGGTTGACTTCCATTCCCCTCTCTGAAATCAAGAAGCCCAAAAATCTACTAGCTCACACACTGAAAGCACACATTTCAAGGTTCAACTTCATGTTGTGGGCTCTTAGGGTTGCAAATGTCTCGGATAAGCTTTGCACATGTTCCCCCAAAGATCCATTTTTTTACCAATATGTCATCCACATAGACCGTAAGTCTGCGACCTACCTGGTTTTTGAAAATTCTGTTCATTAACCTCTGGTAGGTAGCTCCTATGTTCTTAAGGCCAAAAGGCATAACCCGATAGCAAAAAAGCTCTTCTTCAGTGACAAAAATTGTATTTTCTTAGTCACCCTAGTCCAACAGAATCTGGTTATAGCCCAAGAAAGCGTCCATGAAGTCATGAATTTGTGATCTGCAGAGGCATAAACTAAATGTTCAATCGAAGGTAAAAGAAAATTGTCTTTAAGAAATGCTTTGTTGAAGTTAGTAAAATCAATGCACATTCTGCATCTGCCATTTGCTTTCTTCATCATAACCACATTTGAGATCTAATCTAGATACTCTACCTTCCTGATAAAACCCGCTAACAATAGTTTAGCCACCTATTGCCTTACTGCTTCCACCACTTGCGGTACGAATTTCCTCTTCTTTTGCTTCATAGGCCTTACTTCTAGAAGTATATTCAACTTATAGACGATCACCTGGGTGTCCACCCCTAACATATCCGCTACTAACCAGGCAAAAATGTTTGAACTATCCTTTAAACACCGAACCAACACACTCTTTTCTTCTGCCACCAACACTAATGAGATTTTTACAGTTTTTCCTCATTGTCACAGAATAACTGTAAAGTCTCAGTATGCTCTGCAACCTCAAGTTTTTTTACTTTTCTCCTTCTCCCTTACATCAAGACTGTCCAAATATAAGACCTGACTTGTTAACTCTGCTCCTTGCGAACTCTGCCATTCAGCTACAGGCTCTCACGCTTGCTTAACAGACAATATATGGCACTGCATCGTAGTTCACTGATCTGATTGCAAGAACTCAACCCCCGTTCTTGTTGGGAAGTTGATCTTCATATAGAATATTGCGATCATTATTTTTGTCATCCTCATTATTGGTCGCCTGTAGATATCATTGTACGCCATTGGTTGGTCCACAATAAATAACTGAACATATTCCGTAGTAATGTGCTCACCATCTCCTGAGGTAACTGGCAAAGTGATCGAGCCCTTCACCTCAACGGGATGGTTCAAAAAACCATACAACGGACCAACCTTAGACAAATACATGCTCTTTTAGCCTCATCTTCTAGTACGCTTCCCAAGGCAACACCTCAATTGTACTCCCACTGTCTATAAGTATCCTCTTAACCTTGAAACCTACAATTATTGTAGAAACAACCATTAGATCATTACCCTCTTCGTCTGAAACCAATTCCTCATCATTATTATCGAATTCAACACTCCATATTCCTTGCTGACACGATCTCTTGGGGGCACTAACTAACATCACACTTCTTAGATGCATCTTCCTCTTTGTACTAGAACCTACCCACTCTTCATTCGTACCTACAATCATATGGATGGCACCTTTAACCTTTTGTTTACCCTTGGGATCAACACAGGAACTCTGACCCTATTGGGAAACACCCTGATCAACAAATTCGAGGAGCTGGTCGTTTTGTACTACTTTCTTAGTAGCATTTTTTAGAGTGAAACAATCCTCGATCTTGTGTCTCACATTGTGAAAGGCACATTTGTCCCTTGAGCTTGATCTTCTTGCAGTGTTCCTCATAACAGATGGCTTGGGTAAAATGTCAAGGGTTTTGACCTAGTTCAGAATGTAAGTATGGGTAACATTCAAAGGAATGCAAACTTCGAACCTACCTTGGGGGATATACCTCTTGGTATGCTCCGGCTAAGACCTTTGAGGGGCCCTAGGAGAACCACCTTGAGTTTGATTTCCCTACGGCTTATCACTTTTTATTCGCAATGACAGGCTAGGAGGGCTTTGCCTGCTGCGAGGTCTCTCTCTGCTCCTAAATTGCTTGTCCTCCTTCTAAAAGTTGCCACGTAATGCCCTTTTGGTCTCCTCTGCCTCTACGAACTTATGAGCTTGCTCGTACAAATCAGCCAAACTCTACGGTTTGTTATCGATAAAGGAGTACTATACGTGGTCATTCTGTACCCCTATTATGAAAGCATCTATAGCCCACTGATCCTCCAAATTTTTCGTGTTGAGAGTTGCTACATGAAACCTCTTCACATAATCCTAGAGGGACTCACCCTCTCTTTGCTTCACTGACATTAGCCTCATAGGTATGCTCATTATTGTTTTGTGGGCCCTGAATCTTCCCAAGAACATCTAGCCTAACTAAGAGAAGCTTCAAACCAACCCTGGGGAATGGACAAATTGTTGGATCACCGGTACACCCCATGGCGCAGCAGAAAAATAAATTCGGCGATCACATCTAGGGATCCATGTGCGAGGAAGAAATCATGTAACAACTTGTTTTTCAGTGGTGTCAAAAATAGATAAAATATGGTTTTTAAAAGGTTTTTAATTTGATGATTTATATTTTATAAACGATTTATTAAGTTCAAGTAGTAAGACCCTAAAGTCAAGTGGTTTTAGAAAACGAGGTATTGGGACCTCATTTCTATAATTTAAGCCGTAAATATTTTTATAAATATTTACAGAGTATCATTAAGGTGGTATTAAATTTTTGTTAAGAAATTTTAACGTTTTGATAGTAAAATTTGATCACCATTTGATTTGAGTGATTTATTGATTTATTGAATAAAGGAAAAGGGACTTAAATGGTAATTAGACCATTTAAGAATGTAGTGGACAGTTTTGGGCAATTAAAAGCATGAAAATTTGATGATTATTAAATGGACAAAGTGGTAATTTGATAAATTAAATAAAATAAAAACCAAAATGTTATATCATCATTTTCATGTCTTCTGCATGAATTGAAAGAAGACAGAAACCATGGTTAAACCTTCAAGCTTCGGCCATGATTTGGATAATGCATGTAAGTCCGATTTAGCCTCGTTTTTAATAATTTTTATGTTTTTAATATCGTTGCATCAAGGTCTAGCTAGCCCGTACCTTTGATTTTAAAAATGTTAAAGATTTTGAATGTTGCCATTGATGAACCATGTGATTTTAGATGTTAATTGATGAATTTGAAATATTAGTTGTTATTTAAAAGTATTTTCTTAAGTAATTTTTGATGAATTTTTCAATTAGGGACTAAATTATTGAAATAGTAAAAGTACAAGGATTTAATGTGAAATTGTTGCAATAATGGGCTGTATTGGATGCCATAAGTATTCAGCTAGACTCAATTTTGGGTAAAAATGGTTAATTTGCATTTTTTAGGCTCAATAACTAAATTGAATAAAAGTAAAACTTTAGGGGTAATTTTGTAAAAATGTCAAAAGTGACTAAATTGCATAAAAATGAATTATTTTACTATATAAATTAATAAATTGAATGAAATTATTAATTTAGATCAAGATCAGTGGAAAATCAAGAAGAATGGAAAATTACCAAATAGACGCTATACTTTGACATTTCTGTAATTTAACCAGGTAAGTTCGTTATACGATTATTATTAATTGTATTGAATATTTTATACTATTTCATTATTGGTTAAATCTTGAATGTCATTTAGCTATGTTTTAAGAAATAGAAACGTAACGTTATTCGGGTTCCGTGCCTAGCAGGTTTTGTGTCATGATATTTGGGCTCCGTGCTAAGCAGGCTTTGTGCCGGTGATATTCGGGCTCTGTGCTTAGCAAGATTCGTGCCAGTGTATTATATTAGGCTTTGTGCCTAGTAGACTTTGTGCCGGTGTGTTATATCAGAGGCTTCGAGCCTGGTAGTCTTCGTGCCAATGTATTTTGTCAGGTAAGTTGTACTGAAAATATTATTTCCATTATTCGATGTTATTTCATTTGATTCAATGGGTATGAAAAGGAAAGATCGGTAAATATTCAAAAGACTTTTGTCATGAATCTATGAAAAGGTAATGTTTAATGAAAATATGTTTGTGTTCATAAAATTGATTATTTCAAGTGATGTTATTCATGTATATGACGTAAGTTATGATATTTCGAGTGAATTATGAGTATATGCACTAACTTGTGTATTGATGATGATATATATGCTTGTGTCAAGCTTGTGTAATTGGTCGATGTTTATGCTTATGTCTTATGTTATACAAATGATACAAGTAAGGAAATGTAATAAAACGGTAAGCTTATAATTGAGATGTAATGTGATAATGTAAATGGATTGATGAGTTTAAGGGTTTACTTATATGTGAGAAATTTACTGAAGTTATGGATGAATTTATCTAGGTTGTGGATAAATATACTAATTAATCAATTGATGTTGTTATTTGTGATATTGAGGAATTTACTCATTTTTTAGTTAATGGTTATAAAGTTAATAAACTTTGTGAGATTGGTTTAGATTTATAATTACCCTATAAAGTTTTTTATTAAAATGAAATGTTCTATTAAAAGTTTATACGAGCTTACTAAGCATTCATTGCTTACGTAGTTATTTTTCTATTACTTTATAGATTATCGAAAGCTCGATCGGGTTGAAAGCTAGTTAGAGATCCATCACACTATCCATCAATTTCATCGGTATATTTGACGCTTTAGTCATAGTTATAACGACATGTTTAGGTGGACTTATGTCTAATGTTTAGTTAATGATATTGGCATGTAATGTTGCTTTGAATTTATGAAACTTATGTCATTTTGATGCATTGATGGTTGGTGTACTTTTGGCACTTAGATGCTTAATGGTTGGTGTTTATATGATCAAATTGATGCATGGTTTTATGGCCAAAGTGGTAAGTGTTGGCATGTTTGCAAAGTGATCATTTAGGGCATGTTTTGATATGGAATTTAGTCAAGTATGTTTGGTTGAATTATGACCATTTGGACGTAAATTTAGGTATGTTTAATTGTGGTGATTGGGGTGCCTTATTGGCATATTGGTTGTATGGATAAATGGTGTAATGATTTGGTCATTTTAATGCATGTTTTGGTAGGTTATGATGCTTTGTTCATGTGTGCAAATAACTTGTAAGTTCAAGGATGAAAGGGTGAAAGAAATGGCTTGATTTTGGCCATTTTCTTGTCAACACGGCATAAGATACAGGCGTGTGTCTCAACTGTGTGTCCCCTGTAGGTTTTAAAGGTTACTTTTTGAGAGTTATAAGGCCTGGCACGCGGGCGTGTAGCTTGGCCATGTTATCCAAGTCAGAGGGTTACATGGCCTGGCCACACGGCCATGTGACCCCTGCAGTGTGAAACTTTTTATCTTTTTTCCATAAAGTTCTAAATGTTTTCAATTTAGTCCTGAATCGTTTCTAAAATGTTTTTATAGCCTCGAGGGCTCGTACAATGGACAATATCCTTGTGTTTGATTGAGCTATAATGTGTTTTTATAGAAATGGTTATAATTGAATGTTTTAAGTTAAATTTTTTTAATAATGCTTCGTAACCCTATTTTGGCGACAGATACGAGTTAGAGGTGTTACAAATCAGGGTGAGAAGGGTATGAATGATTACCTTTAATCTCTGGAAAATCAAATATAGCTGTTGTGAAACTGATTACGCAATTTTATGTCGATTCCAAGCCGCTACGAAAAGTTTCAACCTCTACGTAATCCACCCAGTGTGACAATGAATGGAAATAACTCTCTCAAACTTTTTCAGAGAGAAAAACTCATTTACGACTACTAGAACTCATACACTATATTTCAAGTACATAAGGTTTTTCTCAAAAACCCTATATTTCCTAATTCGGGAATAGTTGATATCTTAATATGAATATAATAATTAACCGAATATAATGATTATAATTATCATAATTATAATAATGTTTGACAAAAAAATACAATTACAATAATTATAATAATATTCGATCGTAAATTATAATTACAATAATTATAACAAGGATTTCGGTAAATTATGTTTAGTTAAATTTTATACAAATCAAGTTCATATATTTTAATTTAACTATGTTCTCATTATATGTACAACATACTTGTACATATAATTTGTTTGATATTTAACTGCCCAATTAAATTAATTCTATAATCAATTTAATTCATGTGACAGCCAAAAAACAATACCAACTATGTTTGGAGTCCGTTTGTTTCAACCATAGGGTGTGACCCTGTAAGTTCTTATAACGTTAGTAATAATACTAGAACGATTCTAATATTACAAACAATGAGTGACATCTAGCAATGCATCATTGCTACCTAAGTTACAAGAAGTCATGATTTGACATAACCTGTCTGTGATTAACCCTTCATGTATTAAATCCTTTTGTCATTTATCTTTAGAATGGACACAAGTCATGGAATAGTCATGCTTGCATAGTCCATCTAATATTTCTTGATATCCTGAGTAGACAATGATAAACAAATAAGTATGATATCTCATATAAACTGATTCGAGTATGGCCATGCATTTCTAGTTTCACTCAATCAAGTGGCCTAAGATATTGCTCCCATTATGTAGGAGGGACAAATCCTATATTGATCAACCATATCCCACTACATAGATTGTGGTATATCCAACATCAGCCTTTATAGAACAACCATTTATGGTGGACGTTTGATTGTATCAAAATATACGACTTACGATGTTGGGATAATGATGATCTCAAGTCTGAGGATCGTATACATAGTAATCATTGAGTAATGTTGTGATTATTACATAATAATCCAAGAAACATACTTATAGCGGGTCAGTCCAATATGTTATTCTCTAACACACATACTCATGTATTGATTTTGATATCCCATGTCAATGACAACACTTAGTCATCAATAAACTACACGTTAGTCTTAATGTATTATTGTTATCAAAGCCCACAATAATACTCGACTAAGGATCTTTTAAGAATAATCATATTATTCTCAGGACATTATTATAAAATAGTTTATTTATATACAAAAAAAAATTGAAATAATAATGACAATTCCTTATATTAATAAACGAGGTAAAACAAGTATGTTATTACAATCATCTCATGATTGGTCTTTAAGCATACTCCAACACAAATACCAGTCCTTCACACTTCCCTTAAGTGTGGTGGACAAAGCCTTGCACCTCGCTGCATCTGATGCTCCTAGTACATTCATGTAGTCATTGTATTGCATCAAATGAGCTTACTTTCAAATTTTATATAAAAATTCCAAATTTTATCTTTTTTAAAAATTATAAAAAATATATAAAAAAAGTTTTAAAAAATTTAAAATTTATAAAATAATAATTTTGGGATATAAATAAGTAAATTAACGATTCAAGTCTATCATACTAAAGTATCTTATTTTTTCTCTTATTTTGCTTTGAAAAAGTTTTTAAATATATATGATTTCAAATTTATGTGCTTTAAGATGGAATTGGTTATATTATAACAAGATTTTAATTTGTCATGTTTAATTTTTTAAATTTAACTTGAACAATTTCATTCTATTTTATTCAAATTTCATTTCACTCAATTTGAAAGAACTTCAAATTGAATAGGATGATAAAATGAGACTCGTCAACTTACAACTATTTCACTTAATTCGATTCCAATTCAGTTGAATGTTCACCCTTACGTAAGAGGCTGGTACAGTTAATACTGGGCAGAAGCTTTGTTTATTCTTAAGTTTCAAAAGTATTTTCAAGTTAAAAGTAACCATGAAAATATAAAATTTCAAACTCACTTTCAAGCCAAGTAAAAAAAGTAAATGTTTTAGCTTTTTAACTTTTCAAAAGTTAGTTTAGGTGGAAAATTATAAATTTATCTCTCTGTTCTATTAATATGATCTATATATTCAAATTAAATTTTATAAATAATTTATATTAATTATTTAAAATTATTTAAAATTTATATTTTAGATATCAAAGTATTAACAATGAGTTACCATACCAACTAAAAGTAGAAGTGAACTTCTTAAAGTTAATATTGTTGGGAGGACTTTACTTGAATATCACCCCGACTCGAACATGACTATGCTCGAATTGTAAAATGGATAAGGGCTCCTGTGGTTATATAAAAAAACAATGAGTTACCACAAATTATTTTATTATGTTGACACTATAACTTAAGTTGAATTTTTGTTAATACCATAACAATTGGAATCACGATAACAACAATAACACGTGAAAATAAGAATACCATAATAATATTTTATATGTCATGCTAACAAATAATTTACAAATTATAAATATATTTAAAATTTTTTAAAAAAAATCATATTTAAAAAAAGAAGAAGCATGAAGTATATATAGATTGCTATATTGGTTGTCATATTTAAAAATTTAATATTTCAATTAGTATTTCTATTAAAAAAATAATTCAACTCTTTTTGAAAGGTTGATGGTAAAATTGACTCTTTTTAAAAAGTTGATTGGAAAATTTAGCTCAAATAAAGAATAAGAACCAAATTGACATAAGGCATCAACATTGAGGGCTAAATTTGACATTATGTCATATTTTTATTACAATTCCTTTTTTATTTCTCAATGTATCTACTAGAGCAAGCTCAATAACTAATTCTTCACATTTTATAGGCTCATTAAGGGGGTAGATGTTGATTCCGAGTTTTAAAGCTGCTAAATACCCAATGCGATGACCAAATAAGAGCCAAATTGACAAAAAGTATCAACATTGAAGGCTAAATTTGACATTATGTCATTTTTTTTATTATAAATTAAGTTTATATATTTCATATATCATAATATTAATGAATTTAAATATATTTTAAATGCATATTTTCTACTTTATAATATCATGTTTAAAATAAACATTTTTCTTTCTCAAAATTATTTTTTAACAACAATACTAAACATTATCAAACTTTTCAACTCTAATAATAAACTAATCCAAAATACAACTATTATAGAAAATAATTAAAATATTATAAGATATTAAAAAAATAATGCAAAGGTAGTATTCATATATAAATGTCTCAATAAACATATATCACAAATTATTAATATATCAAAATTTATATAACTATAAAATATTATGATTATGATAGAGCGAAATAAATTTATAAGACGTGAATATATATATATATATATATATATATATATATATGAATGGAATGTCAATTTTTTAAAAAAAATTATAGTATTTCATGTTTGTATGAATGACAATAATTATTAAATAATTAAATTAAATTTTTATTATTTTTAGAGGGTCAAAGATTAATTTTATCTTTATTAATTTAAAATTTTAAAAATATTAAAAAATTTAAATAGAAAATTTTCTATTTTAAAAGAGTTTAATAATTTAATATAATATAATATACAAGTATTCATAAACACGATTTGAAACAAAAGAAACCTTCCGAGTTCGCTTTTATGCCCTTTTTTTTTTTTTTTTTTTTTCGTTCAAGAAATTGTACGTAAACATCTATATATAATACTAGTTCTGATTAAACAAACACACTCAAGAGTCATGACTATAAAAACTGAAAAGAAAAATGATGGTATTAATTTCCAAGAAAAAGTACTGTTAGTCCCGTGTATCTTGTTTTTCAGTTTGGTTAAAGAATTTATTGATATTCTTATCGTAATTCTTACTACTATTATCATCATTTTATATTGATTTTCTCTCAAAATTTTTAGTTGTCTGTGGATTTTCACCATCCAATCAATGATCTTTCAGACCATTGGAATGCCTTCAAAGTGTCAGATGAAACTACAAGGAACTTTCTTTGTAACTGAAAGGGAAGATAATATTAATGGAAAAAGATTAAATATATAAATGCAAAAGTAAATTCCTACCAACTTATCTCTTAACCCTAATTAAATTTTATCTGGAGAAGTTAAAAAGGGAAGGTGTACAAGAAATTTCCAGGAAAATATTAGGCAAATTCAGTAAGATTCAATGTATGTATATATATCTGCAATTATCCTTCATTCCCATTAGAACCAAAGTATTTCCTTCATTTTTGACTTCATTTTTGACTTCTTTTACGTCCTTTCCATCACTCATAGTTTTAACACTTCTTTCCTACCGTTTTAACATGTCGTTAAGACACCGCAACACAGGTTACCCAGAACCAGCCATGTTTGATGGAGAAGATACTCCAATAGTGAAATGCCAGCACCGAAGGTGGCGTTCGGTTTTTGCAGCCATATATTCTGCCAGGATTTTTGTTTCTTTGTACAAGAAAATTATCAACAAGAAACAGATATTGCGTAGTCTTTCCTACATTGCCCTTGATGTCCATGACAGTGACTCGAGTGATGATCGCTTACCTTCTCTCGGTGTTGATCAGAAAACACTCACTAAGGTGGTAAGGGAGAAGAGCCTTGAAACCCTAAGTAAACTTGGAGGCGTGAAACAGATTGCTGCAAGTCTTGAAACTGATGAGAAAGATGGTATCAGTGCTAATGAAGCTGATCTTGCACATCGGGTCGATGTATTCGGTGCCAACAGGTATCAAAAACCACCTAAAAAAAGCTTTTTTAGCTTTGTTTATGAAGCTTTCAAAGATACCACCATTATCATACTCTTGGTTTGTGCTGTTCTCTCTCTGGGCTTTGGCATCAAACAGCATGGCATAACGGATGGAGGGTACGATGGTGGGAGTATTATCATTGCTGTCTTTCTAGTTGTTGCTGTATCTGCTGTCAGTAACTTTAAGCAAAACAGACAATTCGAGAAACTTTCAAAGGAGAGTAGTGATATAAAAGTGGAAGTAGTGAGAGATGGGCGCCGCCAATTTATATCAGCCTTTGAAGTTGTCGTGGGTGATGTTGTGTGCTTGAAAATTGGTGATCAAATTCCAGCGGATGGATTGTTCTTGGATGGACACTCTTTGAAGGTGGATGAATCTAGCATGACCGGTGAAAGCGACCATGTTGAGATCAATGGCAGCAACAATCCTTTTGTTCTTTCTGGTACAAAGGTCACAAATGGGTTTGGTTCCATGCTTGTTACTTCTGTTGGCATGAATACGGCATGGGGGGAGATGATGAGTTCCATAAAACGTGAGTTAGATGAAGAAACTCCATTACAGGCTCGCCTCAACAAGCTGACTTCTGCAATTGGGAAGATTGGATTGGCAGTGGCTGTACTAGTTCTTGCAGTGCTGCTTATTCGTTACTTCACTGGAAACACAAAAGATGACCAGGGAAACAAAGAATATATTCGAGGCAAGACAAAGTTTGACAGCATGATGAACTCAGTCGTGGAGATAATTTCAGCAGCAATTACCATCGTGGTCGTTGCAATTCCAGAAGGTCTTCCTTTGGCAGTGACCCTAACTTTGGCCTATTCTATGAAGCAAATGATGGCTGATCATGCAATGGTCAGAAAACTTTCAGCTTGCGAGACGATGGGTTCAGCCACAACAATCTGCACAGATAAGACAGGTACCCTTACTTTAAATGAAATGAAGGTTACGGAGTTTTGGCTAGGGAAAGAATTAATGGGCAGTATTTCCTCAGAAATAGCACCTAATGTCCATAAGTTACTGCAACAAGCGGTTGCTCTCAACACAACCGGTACTGTTTATAAGCCAAACTCTAGATCACTTCCTGAAATTTCTGGTAGTCCAACTGAGAAAGCAATTCTCTCTTGGGCTGTCTCAGATTTGGGGATGAACCTAGATGACCCAAAGCAAAACTACGAACTCATCCAAGTAGAGGCCTTCAATTCAGAGAAGAAGAGGAGTGGAGTTCTGATAAGGAGGAAGAGTGAGGGTGGCGATGCTACACAGGTGCACTGGAAGGGTGCTGCTGAGATGATCTTGGCCATGTGCTCACAATATTATGACAGAAGTGGTGCAGTTAAAGCCATTGACGAGGAAGAAAGAGTAGAGATGGGGAAACTTATTGAGGATATGGCAGCCAAAAGCTTGAGGTGCATAGCATTTGCACACACACAAAATCCAAAAGACAATGAACGAGTTTTGCAAGAAAGTGGACTCATCTTGCTAGGGCTGGTAGGTTTGAAAGACCCATGTCGTCCTGGTGTCAGAACAGCAGTAGAAGCTTGCATAAATGCTGGAGTAAACATCAAGATGATAACTGGAGACAATATCTTCACAGCAAAGGCTATAGCAACTGAATGTGGCATTTTGCAACCCAATGAGGATTTGAGTGAAGCTGTAATAGAAGGTGTACAGTTCCGGAATTACTCACCAGAAGAGAGAATGGCTAAGATCAACAAAATTTGTGTAATGGCCAGATCCTCACCTTTTGACAAACTTCTGATGGTACAGTGTCTAAAGCAGAATGGTCATGTTGTAGCAGTCACTGGGGACGGCACCAATGATGCACCAGCTTTAAAGGAAGCAGATATTGGACTTTCGATGGGAATCCAAGGAACAGAAGTTGCCAAGGAAAGCTCAGACATAATCATTTTGGATGATAACTTTACTTCTGTGGTGACTGTTTTAAGGTGGGGTAGGTGTGTCTTCAACAACATTCAGAAATTCATTCAGTTTCAGCTTACAGTGAATATAGCAGCACTAGTCATCAACTTCATTGCTGCAATATCTTCTGGTGAAATCCCATTGACAGCAGTCCAACTATTGTGGGTGAACTTAATAATGGATACGTTTGGGGCTTTAGCTTTGGCCACTGAGCGACCTACCAATGATCTCATGACAAAGCCACCTGTGGGTCGATCCAAGCCCCTCATATCCAACATCATGTGGAGGAACCTCATTGCTCAAGCCTTGTATCAGGTTGCAGTTCTACTAACCCTTCAGTTCAGGGGAAAATTTATCTTTGATGTGGATGAAAAGGTCAAGAACACACTTATTTTCAACACTTTTGTCCTCTGCCAAGTGTTCAATGAGTTCAATGCCAGAAAACTTGAAAAGAAGAATATATTCCAGGGACTACACAAGAACAAACTCTTTCTAGGGATCATTGCCATAACCATAATTCTTCAAGGGGTAATGGTGGAATTCTTGAAGAGGTTTGCTAACACTCAGAGGCTGAACTGGGGGCAATGGGGTACTTGTATTGGAATTGCAGCTTTGTCCTGGCCACTTGGCTGGCTAGTTAAGTGGATTCCAGCATGAAAAAAATCCTCTTCTCGGTCACAAGGCTTTTGCATCCAAAAGAAATACCAGTTAGCTCCAATGAGATGCTCCTTTTCATTTGTATAGAACCTTAGGAATATCAGTATATAACCTTGGTACTATTTCTTTTATTATTCTAATGCAGTATTTTAATTTCCTTCTGTTCACTATTTATCTCGGTTCTAGTTCATTTTAAGTGTTGAATTTGCAAGCTTCTATGTGAACAATGAAGATATGTTGTTTATGCATGCATTAATTTCACTATAACATGTTTAGCACCACTTAAATCCTCTGCATGTGCAAATAAATACATATGTCGTAAGCTTCTAATGGATAACAATGTTGGCAATGCAGGCTAGGCCTCATATTCTACCACTTAATACTAGACGATACAACATTAAGCTCTTTGCTCTTTCTAGTGGATGTACACAATAATGAGATGAGACTTCCCTCGTGATCTAATAATCTCTTTTAAGAACAATCTAAGTCTACCATAACTTTATAATGACCAGTTCACAAACATAGACAGTCTGCCATATTGTAATTTCATATAATCAGTACATAACACAATCCGTCAATAGGAATATTTAATTAGATGTTTCATCGTTCTACTTAAAATTTTCTACCTTAAAAAGAAGAAAGCCCTTTTAAATGATTTTGCACTCAGATCATCAGTAGAAGGTGACTAATAAAATTCAACAAGTAGTCAATTAGAAAGCAAATTATACTCATGGTGTTAGGCATTTCTAGCATTGAAAGAAAAGAAAGAACTATAAGAAGCTTAAAATCATCATCCTCATATAAACTCTAGCTATCTCAACAGCAACATATGGAACCTCACTCCTAATGCCTTGATTGGTTACTAATGTAAAAACTTAATTATTACATATCTATTACAATAGTTAGCCATAAAATAAGGAATAGTTGGTACAAATTTAAACATAAAATTAGAAAGATGAGTAATAACTCTTGAAAAAATAAGACCTCTTCAAAATAAACGAACAATTTTCCTTCTCTTTGCTAAAAGTAAGTCATGGGACTGACTAAATATTACCAATTGAATTAGTTTATTGCCAATACATAAATTAAAACATGTGTAAAAAATAATACTCCTATCATACATAGCATAAGTTACATGAAGTGCATGACCTATTTATAATCAGTGTGAATGCATAATTTCCACTGTTCATTGGTGCAAGAATGTCAACAATGAAAGGCAACTCATTGATCAGTCCATAACATTTTAGGGCTTCCATCTCTCACTTGTACTTCATCTTTCCCACACATCCCAACATAGCATAACTTTCAAAGAATTTGTTGACGTAAAAGATGCAATGTAAATTTGCTACAATCTAAACAATAGAGCCAGAAGTTTTATCAGCCACCTTATACTCATGCTCTCTTAAGTGGAAACACAATCATTGGTGTCCTAAGTTGTTGGTATAATATATATATATATATATATATATATTTGGGGTCCATTATTCACACAAAAAAACAAAAACGAAAAAACAAGTTTGGCAAATTATCGTCACATATTTGCTTCCTCCAATGTTGCAAAATTGTGATATCACAATATCAACTCCAGCCACTATATTGGAGCTTGCAAAAGTATACTGTCATAATATGACCCAAGTATTTTAACACCCCTCATCAAAAAAGTGCTGCCTACTTCCTGCTCCTCAACTAAATTCTTTTCAATTAAAAATAACTAGAAACTGCAAGTAACATACATAACAGATCATCTAAAACGATCTAGCTTAATGTCACTATTGAAGTCTATGTTTCTTCAACTCTTCATTTTGCTTGAAGTACTTGTTCCAACACATAGTCATACACAGGTACGGGGATATGACTACCCGCGGACCCTCCAAAAACATGGAGAAACTTAAAAAAAGAATTCGGACAAAATACCCGTATCTGGTACTCGCACCAAATTCCAGTAAAATAGATCAATGTAATCAGTTATTGCGCTGGATGAATCTGATATCATACAACATAATAAAGTTGCCCAAGGAAACAACTGATTATTCTTGCCAGGTGCCACCAACATTTTCCTAACAGAGAGCAACTAAAAGAACATGGGTAATCATTTTGATTACTTCCATGGAAAACTTTCTCAAACAAAACTTCTTTATGATACAATCCAAAGAGATAATGGGTTATCTAATCTCATTTTTGTTTATTTCTTGCTTTTTTAGTACAAATTAAAACACCAAGAAAAAAATATATTAACTTTGTAACACTTCCAATTGTAATAATCTATGTAGCAAAACAGCATCAAGGCACACAGAGCAAGTGGGACAATAAATTATTTGGAATTCATTATTTTATAGAATTAACTATAAACAATCTTGAGTATATTATTAAGTATGCAAAGACAGAAACTTGATCCAGCTTATCAGATCAAAATCCAATGATCGAAGTGAAAAAAAAAAATCATATTTTACCACTGAGATTACTATTTTAATGATAAATAGAAGGTCACCCCCATTAAACAAGGAAGCATCTTAATGAAGAAAACTTGAAATGGGTCATTAAAAGACATAAAATTTCAATTAAAAAAAAAAAAACCTAGGATGCAACAGCCGAAATATGTAGGAATAGTTGTTGAAGGACAATTCAATAAAATATGGGTCCCAAAGCCAAATAAATAGGAGACAGAGAGAGCTTGAAAGTGGGAACTGACCTTGACGAGACACTGCAGACATTGTACTGCAAAAATTCATCTCCATGAATTGAATTGAAGATTACCCTTTTGACGAAGGCCCAAAAGGAGTTATTTACACAGCTTACATTTGTTATGATTTTTTTTAAAATTAAAACACACACACGCACACGATTTTAGTTTGTGGAAACTGGAAATTTTAAGTTCGAATGTATTTTTTTCAAAATAATTTTAATGGTATAAAAGGAAAAAGAAAAGAAAACAAGAAACATAACCTGTGGGCTGGAAAAGTTAACTAATAAGGTTAAAATGTGCTATTAGTCCCTGTACTTTTACAAAATTTGATATTTAGTCTTTATACTTTAAAAATCTTACATTTTCAATTTAAAAATTGTACTCCAATCATTACCATAGTTGGTAGTTTTCATAAAATTTTGTCAACTTATCGTGTATATTTTCTGTTAATCATATTAAACCTTTTTACTTAAATAATATAAAAAAATAATTAATTACAAAAAAAATAAAAAATAGATTATTATAAAAATATACATTTACTACAATATTCTAAAGGGCTGCTTAATATATCGACAACACTATACTGAAATATGATTACCTAAAATATGTAAAACCTGATATGTAAATTTAGCGTTTTAATTGGCTGATGAAGAAAAGGGTTTAAGCTGCCGCATGACAGCATTTCAGCACCAAGCTTTCAAAAGAGTAAATATCTTAATAAAATTTTCTTATTTATTATTTTCTTTTATTTCTCTTTAACATAAAAAATAGAGAGGCCTCTTACCAATTAGTTTAAAAAAAATTTTCTACCAAAGATTATTTTCAGTTGGAATCAACATTTTTACAAAAATACTCTTTGGTAGAAAAAACTTTTTAGACTAATTGATAAGAGGCCTCTCTATTTTTTGTGTTAAAGGGAAATAAAAATAATAATAAATAAGGGGGTTTATTAGGAAATTTACCCTTTTGAAAGCTTGGCGGCACCTTAAAGCCTTTTTTTTTGAACTGCCAATTAAAATAGTAAATTCACGTATCAAGTCCCTAGGTATTTTAGGTCATCACATTTCAATTTGGTGTGTCAATATGTCAAGCAGCATGTCAAAATACTGTAGCAAAGGTCTATTTTCGTAATTAACATGTTTTCCATACATTTTTGTAATTAATTATTTTTTTATATTATTTAAGTAAAAAAACCCCGTACGTTACATCATGTTAGGACAACTTAATCAACATGCTAAATTTACAAATTTTGATAGAAAATACTTACAATTTTAATTATTAGAAAAATATTTTTAAATCAAAAAATTTAGAGGCTTATCAAAAAATTTGGAGGACTTAACTTTAACTTTTAAATAGAGGGACTAAATAACAAATTTTATCAAAGTACAGGGACTAACAGCATGCTTTAACCTTGAAATAAAAGCAAAAACACTAAACACTTGTAGTTGCATTTTTCCAGCCCAATTAACAGAATAGCATTGTCGCTTTTATTAAGGCAACGGGCTATCAGCCTAAGACATTAGAACAAGTGTTTGGGCTTTTATGACAACAGGCCCAGTCCTATCAATTGATCTACTTATCAACATTTTCTTATTTTCTTCCTTCCATACAATATTGTTTGCTCTTAAAAGTAATTATTTTCATTAAAATTTGGGTTGGATTCTTTTTCTTAGAAAAAAAAATTCGGCTAAGTAGTTGGAAAAAATATGATAAATTTTTTCGATATTATTGAGATAACTTTACCTAAATACCTATTTCGATCCCAACAGTACTATACTTAAACCGTAAAAGGATAAGGACACCAATAATTAAAAAAATGTTTTGACTGGAGACTATAAACAACAATTAAGATTTATTTATTTTTAAGAAATTATATTTTACTTATTACTTTTAAGTTAAATTCTCTAATTGATCGTTATATTATGTGTTTTTTTTTTAGGTTTAATCTCTCTACTATTATTTGATCATTTCAAGTCACTGTACTTTTTAAAATGTGTATTTTCAGTCCTAATTCTAAAATGTGTATTTTCAGGGCTAATTCTAATTTTTACTCATTAGTTTTGTGTTAGCTAAAATGGTCAACCGAAATAGCCAAGAGGGGTGGGGTGAATTAACCTTTAAAAATTTTGTGTGGAAGTAAGGATAAGAAAATGAGACAATGAACACAATGATTTTAGGGTTATTCAAACCCAATTGCCTACTTTACTATCTTAGCTTTCACCATCACCAAGGATTTTTCCAAATTCACTAATTTGATCAACCTTTGAGGATAATGTTTAACCTTACAATTCTCTTAAGATTTCTACCAAAATCTTAAGATACAAACCTTCTCAAAAGAGCAAACAAAGAAACAATCCTCACAAGATTAGAATGTTTGCAAATGAAGCACACACCAAATAAAAGCACTTGTGATGCAAGTCTCAAGGCCCAATTTTAGACCCAATAGATGTGATGGGATCACATTACCTCAAGGCCCAATAACGAGGTCGAAGGCTAAGTAAATCCGAGTAAGATTGAATGGGACCATCCAAGACTTTGTTGCCAAGGCCCTAGATGTGCACACGATCAAAAAAGAAAATCAAGATTCAATTTCTTGTTTTCAAAAAAATCAAGAAACTGAATCTTAGTCCAATTTTACTGTTTCGGACAATTTCAAGAATTAAGAAAATCAAGATTTCAAATCTTGGAAATCTTGGTCCAAGAAATCGAATCTTGCAACCAAGGTATATTGGATTTCATGTACGAGCTTGAACGAGCTAATTTCGAGAGCAAACGAATCACAAGACTAAGTTCTTAAAAAAATGGCCCATTAAGATGTCTACAAGACCATCATAAAGTTTGGAAAGTAATTTAATTGAATATCAAGCCAAATTATCAAAGTGGCCCAAAATTGTAAAATATTTAAACTATAGGTCTAATTTTATTTTAATAGGTGGGTCATCATGTAAGAATTTAGACTAAAGAGCCCATTTAATTCCTTTGGCTGAATTCCCATTAAAAGTCCACATTTAGAATTTTTTTATTTTTTTTATTTGATGAGCTGTCATGTTAGTTATTCTAGTAGGGTTAAGAAAATTTATTTTGGGGGTCTATAAGTAGCATTGATGTTCACTCTTGTACATATACAATTGATTTATGTTTTTTTTTTTGAGTTAATAATAATTCTCTTTGAGTTCTTCTTCAAGAATTGCTCTTCAGTTTCTTTTAAAAGTTGTTTTAACAATTTTTCAGGTGGTAGGAATCATTTCCAAGTTTTTTCTTGCCAAGATCTTTTCCAAGGCTTCTTAGGACGTCATCTTCTCTTTTCTATCCTTAATTTATTGTTTCTTGCTTATTTAAGTTAGTTCTTATTGTTTTGCCTTGTTATTGATTTTCGTTCTAGGTTAAAATTGCTTCAAGAAAGACATTCTCCTATCTTGTTCCATCAAGAAACACATCAAATAAGAATTTTAATCTTTTCTTGTTGTTTCAAGCATTCTTGCACAAAATAATTTGCTTTTGTTTTTAAAATCACTTCTAACAAATCTGTTTGTGTTTTGTTTTTTTAGATCTGGTTGGAGCATTTTCTTAAGGTCTAAGGATGGTTTCTTTCTATCCAAGAAACCCTAATTCGTTCTCTTTTGGACTTTTTACCAATCGGTTCATCTTTCTTTTGTTTTAATTTTATTTGACTCTCCTTTGTGACAACTAATCTGTTTCTGTTGTTTCTCGCTTCAGTTTACGTTGGTCTAGAGATTTAGGATACATCCGCAACTTGAACAAACTTTACGATCTGCTTTCTCATTCATCCATATCATTCTTTATCATTTGGTATCAAATTTGGGTGTTTTGGGTTTTCATGGTTGATTTTTAAACTGATTTTCATTGAAAAACAGCCTATAAACAGTTTTTACCTAGAATTTTTTTGCATCAACTTGAATTAAGAAAATATAATGAATGTTTACAAGTGTTTACAAGAAAAAAATAAAAAAATTTAAGCACAAATGGTCGATAATAGATTTCTTGATGTTTCTTGATAGCTCTTGATCTCTTGTAATCTTTCTTATTGTTGTAGAAGCTTTGGAATTTGGTATTTATAGCCTCTCATTGATTCTCAATTGTTTGGGTTGTTGGGAAAATGAATTGAGCCATTGGAGGTGTCAAAACTAAAGCATTAATGACTACTGCAACAAAATGTATTGATACATTTGAAGGGTATCGATACTTTAGACATTTAATGTCTAAATTCAATGATCGTTAAGGCTATACTATCGATACAATAGTAAATGTATCCATTCTTGCTATGAGGTATCAGTACCTTGGGGAAGGTATCGATACTCGTGAAATTTTTCTTTAATTTTCAAAACATCAAACCGTAAAACGGTATTGATACTTTGTGAAAGATATTGATACTTTGTCAAATGTATCAATACTTTTGATTTTTTTTCTCAAGTTTTTTGAATTTTGAAGCTCAAATTGATATCAATACTAGGTAGGGGTATCGATACTTGGGTCAAGGTATCGGTACCTTCTATATCGATGCTTTGAAATGTATTGATACATTTGAAGGGTATCGATACTTTAGGCATTTAATGTCTAAATTCAATGATCGTTAAGGCTATACTATCGATACAATAGTAAATGTATCCATTCTTGCTATGAGGTATCAGTACCTTGGGGAAGGTATCGATACTCGTGAAATTTTTCTTTAATTTTCAAAACATCAAACCGTAAAACGGTATTGATACAAGGATAAGGTATTGATACTTTGTGAAAGATATTGATACTTTGTCAAATGTATCAATACTTTTGATTTTTTTTCTCAAGTTTTTTGAATTTTGAAGCTCAAATTGATATCAATACCAGGTAGGGGTATCGATACTTGGGTCAAGGTATCGGTACCTTCTATATCGATGCTTTGATCCCTGGGAGAAGTTTTACACGTGAAAAAAATGTTTGAAAAAATCATTTATTATTTTGAACAAGTTGAAAATATTTTCTAAGTGTTTGAAAGATAAATTTAAAAGTTTATCTCATAGAAAAAAATTTAAAAATTTATCTCATAGAAATATTTTGAAATAAATTATCATTTGAAAATTTTAAAGTTTTATTCAAAAACATTATATTTATTATATCAAAGCATACTTAACATTTTATCAAATAATTTAACGTTAGTTATTTTTAAAATATATGATGTTAAATGTATACCTTGATATTTTTTTTACAACTGGACCAAATTTTTGTACATTTAAGAAAAACAAAAAATATATATTTATCTAACTGTATAAAAAATTTCAAGGAATCATCATAATTTTTTTTCTAAAAAAATAATCACCTCAATTTGTTTGATAGGGAGGCTAAAAACACCAAATTAAAAATAAAAATAAAAAAATCTGACCTTTGTACAATTTAACTTTATTTTTATTGAAGTGATTAACTTTTGCCTTAAATTTAAATAAATCAATCATATCCCTTTGAAGAGGATAATAATAATAATAATAATAACAATTTTTTTTCTATCAAAACCTTTATCCTTCAAATACAAATTTAATTTAAGTTGATATATCGTATAATATTTTAAGTTTAAATCTTGAAGATAAAGAAAATAATGGCCGAAAGAGTTTTATATCTTAGAAAAAAAATATGTCTACATTGAAAATATCTTTTTAAGTTAATAAATAAAAGAACTCGAATTCTAGTAATTGGCTTAGTGGCTAAAGACTATTTATCCTAAATTTCTAAAAAGTAAATAGTGAGTCTTTATTCGAATAGCTACTTTTGGATGTAATAGTATAAGATATGTGAGTATGTCTTTATTATTGTACGAGTACTAACCCTTTAATGGTACATTACTAAAAAATAAATAAATGAATAAGGTCGGCTTCGAATCAGTTGGATATTAGTTTTTTCTTATATATAGTTGCCTTTTGCCTTTTGTATTCTTCTTTTAATACTGAAAATTCATGAAGGCTCTTCGCCTTTGATTAATAGCAATGCAACGCAAACATTAAAACTTTAACTTTCGACAATGATGAAAAGCATATTATAGAAAATTTTATGAAATGCCCAGATGCACTATTTGCTTCATAATCATATAGTCAAGATTAGAAACTTGGTGTCATCCAAACCACTTATTTTCAACCCTAATGGATAATTACTTATGCTAGGAGTACTATCTTTTCACCATATTTTAGTATGAGTTCAATGGATAATTTTTAACTTTACATGGTTTCTTTTTAGAAAAAAGGAGAAAAAATTTATGCTTATTTTGAAGAAATCCCTTTTTCTTTTTTTTGGTAAAAATAAACAACACTAAGCGAAAGTAATAAAATCACATAACTCTACTTAGGAAATCACCATCTTATTGTAAAATCTTTTGAACCAAAATTGGGGATCCTCATAATGCTTCAACCCAAACTGATTATCATAAGTACATTTCGCCATTTGATCAGCAACCATATTCTAAAATCTAGGAATGTGACGAATTCTTGTCTTCCAATTCCTCTTAAGGTAAACATTAATTAAATGTAATTCAACTAGGTTACTATTGGCAGCACTACCCGTAAGAACGGACTCTACAAGTAGTGCATTGTCGCATTCTATCTCCAACTGTCTATAACCTTTCTCCCATGCAATACGTAAACCTTCAAGAATAACTCGAGCTTCTATGCGAAAGATCATTTCCTTGCTGACTTTCAAGGAATACCTTCTTAACCAATGACCATTTACATCACTAAAAAGACCTCTAACTAAGGCGTTATCATAGTTCATTGACACTGCACCATCCGAATTCATCTTAATCCATCCATGATCTGGAGGAGACCAACATGTTGCCAATGCCGTAGTGAACGGCTGAATTCCCTGTGAACTCTATGATAAGTAACTCCTTGCCCAAGTAATACCTGTAACCACAAGATCCTGAACACAAGTGCTACTACTAGCAAAAACATAAGAATTGTGATTCTTCCATAGCAACCAACAAATAATAGGAAAAAGAAAAGAAAGAATGCCATTCAAAATCTTCTTCCCACCACTTCATGGTATTTCTCAAATTCCATAAGAGCCAATTCTTATGCAATGATGAAAAAAATGTTCCCCAAATAGACACCAAAAGGATAGAAAGCCAAACCACTTTGGAAAAAGAACAGTCCTGGACAGCATGCAGATTCGACTCCAATACATTACCACATCTAGGGCAGTAACACTCGCTCGTCATATGTCTTCTCATACATTCTCCATTTGTCAGCAGCCTATCTTGCTAGAAAACCCAAAGAAATGATCGAATTCGTTGAGGTGCCTTAGTTTTCCAAATCAATTGCCAACAACTGGAAAAACCACCAGCATCAAATTGGAAAAAATTCTTGTAGGTTTCTGTAGAAGAAAATACATTATTCTTCATCCATTTCCAAGCTAACCTGTCATTACCCGCGTCATATAAAAAAGGCACCATGGAGGCAATAATGTTAACACACTATCGGGAAGAAAACTTCACAGTCGACACCAATCCCATTCACCACTACTTGTGACCACATCACATACCCGTAGAGCATCATCAGGATTCCCAATTCCTTGAAAGACATCCCTTAGCTTGCTGACTTGATGAACCCAAATATCATTCCAAAAATTTATTAAGCAACTATCACCTAAAGACCAATACACATTTTTTATCGCATCCGGCCACACATTAGCTAGAGACCTCCATATATACGAGCAGTTACTTCTATCAGTTGAGTTTGGCAACACTCCATTTAGCTTATATTTGCTCCTTATCAACTTAACCCACAAAGCGTCAGTGTTGGTCAAGAGTTGGAAACCCAATTTTATCAGGAAGATCTTGTTCTGAACAACCAAACTCCGAATCCCCAGCCCTCCATACTCAATCAGTTTACAGCAATAAGATCGAGACGAAAACTTATTTTTTACAATAGTTATATTCATCTTTTTAATTTTAAATTTAAATTTATATTAACTATTTTTTTATTTTATGTCTGAACTATTGTAATACATATCTAATAAATAAAATTCCCCATATGAGTAATGTCATATTATAGAGGTTAAAAACCAGTCACTAACATCATTAACATTAATCATATCCACCAATGAACACATAACAAGTATACATGAATACATACAAGAATATGTATATATGTTGCCAAATTCAAGAATATTGGGTTGGCTTTTCATCTTTTTAAAGACAAAAAATTTGCAAGAAGGGTAGTTACTTATGCTGATTACTTTGGAGACTTTTAGTTTAGTTTAGATGAGAGATGCATTTACTTATAATTAATAAAAAAAATAATAATGAAATTAAATATTATAAGTAAAATAAAAAATAAATTAAATACACCGAATCACATCTAGGCATCCAAAAATGGAATATAGCCTAAACCTGCTTCGAAACAATAGAAGAAACTATGTGCAACATCCAAAAGTCCAACTAAGCTCAAACAAATTGAAATACTTCGAAACCTATCTGAAATCATGGCTTATTATATGCGCATGCACATGGATCAGTGTACATGCACTGCGTCATAGCATATTTTGAGGTGGGTAAGGAATGACTATATATCCCAGAAATCAGGCAGTGGCATCACAATCATGGCGTAGAAAGTTGACTCATCTGTCCATTCCTTTGAGAACTTGGGACTTGGGATTTCTATCTTTAAAAAAAGAAATAGAAATTTGATGTTTCTATTTCCAGAAAAGCCTATTACTAGGACCACAAAGTGACAGAGAGCTGATCTTTACTCATGAGTGTTGCAGTTTTGCAGTGGAGGATTGACCCTTATCAAACTATATTGTTCACTTTGATTGAGCTTCAAAACCTGTGAATGTTAGGACAGCTCTTTTTTTTTTTTTGGTAAGTAACAATTGAGATTGAAAAAATGTTGTGAAAAGTGTCTGGTCTTGCAACCCTACAAAGAAAAAAAGTTAATAGTATTAGTACAACTTAAAAAATATAGGGACTGAAAGGTGCATGGCTACCATTTGACTCCATGCTTGAAAATTTATGAGAGATGACAGATCATCAAAAGCTGGGTTAAGCAACTTGTATGTTCTTCTGGTTTTGTTTAATAAAGAGGGTACCGAAATTGGGTACAGACATAATTTCTAAAATACCTTTTTATTCTCAAAATCAAAGGAGTTTCTTAACAAAAATGAAAACAACTTAGGATTATATAGAACATATCACTAACATCATTAACATTAATCATATCCACCAATGACCACATATCAAGTATACTATAAATCATGGATCTATCATTCAGCTCTCAAACATAGAAGAAGAATGAACAATTCTGAATAGATCAGAGAACACATCAGTGCAGAACAGTGCAGTAAAAACATACATGAAATTGACACAATCATAGCACAATGAGTACACTAAAAGCATAAAAAATATCCAGAGTAAATGTGAGTTAAATTGCTTAGACTTTTTCTTTTTGGTTCATTTGTGTAAAACATATTTGAATATAGATATGGATATATATAGGTATATGATCCTTCAAGGTTACTAAAAATATACACAAACATACCTGTATTTAACACTTTTATCGAAGTCCAAGTAAAAGGAATCTGGTCACTTAAACCCTAACAAACATCCTTATATAAGATCCTTCAAATAAATCTGCTATAAATGAAGCATGTGTTGTAAAAGAACAAAAGAGTAAAAGCTGAATTTATATAAGGTTTTCTGAAAAAAAAAAACAGAAATTAAACATACCTTTTTCAATATCAGGGTTTTGTATCGGAAAATAGGGTTTTGTGGGATGATTTGTATTAGGGTTTTGTTCATGCTACCATGGACAGATGAAGCTGCCATATGATCTAGTTTTCTCCCTGAAAAATAAACTAAAGGAGGGATGGATAGCTAGATCATGCTGGCAGCTTCAACTATCGGTGGTGCGTGATGATATATATGAAAGACTATATAGAGACACTGACATGATGTATTGGCGTTGCAGGGCTGAGGGCTGCCTTTCATATAAATAGGCTGAAACTCCATACACTTATATCTTCTTTAGAAGACCTGTTTGATAAGAGGGGAATGAGAGGATATAAATAGCGAGGGCTTTTTACTTTCTTGGATGATTTCCGTCTTTATTTATTTTATTTTTTTTAGGAGTAGTCTATCTTTGCTACTTCCACTCTAATTTTTCTTTGTCTTACGTAGGATTGGCTAGGTTGGCATGGTTATCCCTTTACGTTTTTATATCTGGAATAGTGTTTTTGTAGTAATTAAGATCAAATATTTTTGACATTTCACTTGTGATTTAGTCTATAGATATATTTTTTTTAACATTAATCACAATATAAATTTTTTATCATATTATTCTTTTTTTATACAAGTCTTTCAACATCTGAAACAATGTATTAATTTAGCTAAGTTTCAATTTAGTCTATAGATATTTAACATAAGTGATAATGATAACATTAATCAAAAAGCAATAAACGTGGTGCAATCCAAACTCATCCATAAATGGGAATTTAAAACCAGAGTTATAATACATCACCATCACCACTTGTAGAGTGATGAGATTAGAGAGGGGGCGAAGAGAGTAAGAAAGTAGTGGTGAAGGGAAAAGCATAGGAATAAGAAAAGCAAATAGAAAAGATGAAATGGAAAGTGGTCCCTAAAGGAGGAGAGAAAAATGCAAATTGAATATTGGGTTTGGGCACACCACATGGAGACAGGGTAGTGAGAGTTTCTAAAATTTTCCAAGGAGGCTCGCTTTTATAACTTTAGTTGGATGAACCTTTCACCCTCTCTTTCTCTGTGTTTTATGTTGTGTAAGGTAAGCATCAACCCATCAAAGATGGCACCAAACAATTAGAGTATAAAACACAGGAAGGCGTGTCATGGGGGACCAGCTTTGCATGCCTTCTTCAGCTTCACACAATAAAGCAAAAAGCATGGCACAATATACAACATCTTCTCAACCTAACTTTATATCTTTCTTTCTTTAAATATTACATTATATATTGCCCATTTGATTTTAGATTCATTGTTTAACATGGTACTGAAACTCAAGTTATTTCTTGCATGTTACCTTTTTGTTAGCACATGCTTAAAGGACCCATTCAATTTTACCCTTAATGTTATTTTATATGGTTGAATGAACCTTCAATTGTTTAAAACTTCACTTTTATTTTGTTGTTAATTAAGGATGGCAATCTCAAAAAGAAAAAGGCAATGAGAAAATTGAGCAATCAACTGGCTTTGATGATAGATAGCATGTGATAGAGATTAGGCAAATTGTAAGCCCAGAGGTATTTACACCCGCAGATTTCACTTGGTGAATCAATTTAAACGAGTGCCGTCGATGTAACGGCGCCATCTTTCCAAAGGTTGAATTCCGCCATTAGTCTATGAATTTTGTGAAAGTGGTAGATTTAGCCTCAATACTATATTTTTGTTCTTTTTAGTCCATATGCTTTTCAAAATTTAAAGTTTTAACCCTCACCAAATAGATCTATTTATGGATCGGACTACCTACCTAAGCTTAACCTAAAAACTGCACAAATTTTGAGATGATTTGGACAAAAATATTAAGCCCAAAAAATGAACTTAACTAAAAAAATTAGACTCGTTTAAAATATAAGCTAGGCTTGAGCCTACACATTCAAGGTCCGAGTCCAGCCTGACCCACTTTTTAAATTTATAATGTTTTATATTATATTATTTTTATATATTATATAATTTATAACCTATAAAAATTATGTAATATTATATATAATATTACTATAATGTAAACATTAGCAAATTTAAGATGACTATATATAAAACTATGATAAACAAAAAATATATAAATTTATTAAATATTAAAATTAAAAAAAATATGCGTAGACTTAAAATGAGCTTAAATTAATCATTTATAAATATGAGCGAGTTTAGGCAAAATTTTAGACTCACATTTTAAGTTAGGCAGGCTTGGACAAGAATAAAATATATTAATACCATGTTTAATCCTAACCCGACCCAACCCAACCCAACCCAACCATGAGCATCTCTATCACCAAACGATAACCATTAAATTCATTAAAATAAGTTCTTCTATTTTCAAATTATGATGCAGGAAATATTTTATTATATGTGTAATACCATATCAGCTATTATTTCTATATATTTCTCACTAAAACTTCAATTAAATGAATTAATGACCGTCATTTGCATGAAAGATTGAAATTTCAAAATTGAAAAAATATAGAGACTTAAAAAAATCCAATTGGAGAATATGAATTAATCTACAATTATAGGTATAGTACAAAACTAGTAATTAAATTTAATAACACGAATTAATTTTAGGAGAGAATTGAGCTAATCACCAAGATATTAATTTTTAGAATTTGTAAGTTTTTGAAAACACCTATTATTATCGTACAAGATCTAAAAAAGCATATGATAAGAACAGGGGAATCATCACTACAACAGACCCCATAATTTGGGTTATAAAAGCTTGCTTTCGTTATTGTAAAGCCATTGCACTTTGACCTTTTAAGATTTGTCAATATTAGACACAAAACATGAAATGATACACATGAACAGGGGATGGAATCACCAATGAATTGAACTCTTGATTGGGTGAAACTTGAGTTTGACTCGTAGCTCAACTTCAACTAATAATTTGAGAGGCTTGTAAATCTGATTGACTGACCTTAACCCCAGTAAAAAAGGATACTGAAGATAGTTATTTTATTAAAAGTAAATGATGGTTTTTACAAAGAGAGAGTGTTTACAAAGAGAGAATATTGAAAGTAAAAGAAAAGATTTCTAAACTATTTTTCGATGTATTGTTTAGGCTTCTTATATTGCTATTTATAGTAAAATTTCTAAACTCTATTTAATTTTTTCTTCAATCTCGAACAGTGGTTCTGATAATGATGAATTTATTGTAGCTTCCACGTATCCTGGCATTTGTCCCATCATATCTTTGTATGTACATAGATGCCTTGTTTTTCAAGTTACTGTCAATCTTGAAAATCTTCTTGTGTTTTCACGTGTTAGCTAATTTATCCTTCTTGGATGTTATCGAGATTCCAAGTCTCTATCTCATCCAGGTGTAATGATTCTAGTGACAGTCTTGGTGAATTCCAAGTCTTCCACGTGTTTCTGATTTCATTGATTATGTAAGATGGATAATCATCAAGCTTTATATCAGCTATCTTTTTTATAGCTTTATTGATTCTTCATCTTTATTTCTCTGAATATGTCCAATCTGATCAGCAACTATTCTTCTTCCATCTGTCCATAGATTATAACATTGATTTTGTAGTAGATGCTGACCTGTTGATATTAAATCAATTCCTGCTTAGATCTGATAATAGTTAAAATTATTATAACACTTGTCAATAATTTTTGTCAAGTGTTCTTTATTTTCTTTTACGGTTGATAAGTGGGGGCTTCCAATCATCCCTTGAATAATCCAGTTTGATATGGTGATAAAATCTTTCTTTTCAAAGAATACCAATAAGACTACTCATTTGAATATAAAAATAGTAATAGAAATCGTCTTGATTTACTATTTTTGATAATATAGTCTTAATAATTGCAAGAAAATCTTATAGTAAATTAAAAGAAAAATTTTGAACAACTATTTCTTTAACAAAACCCCATTCAATACTGCTTATATCAAATGGTTCATGATCAAGTCTAAATTTTATAGTAGGAATTTCTTCTCCTAATTCATCTATAAAAACATATGCTTGTAAAAAGTATTCGGAAAAAGTATTTTGGAATTGAGTTTGCTGATTGCAAACAACTCTATTTATTTTTGCAAAAATTTCTATTGGTAAAATTTTTCTAGCTTTATTATATAGACATATTCTAAATACTTTATTCATAATAGGACTATTTGTTCCTTTATGAATAAAATATTGAAATATATCAAGAAGATTGTTTATCTCCTTAATATCCATATATTCTATATCAAGCTCTTCCCAATCTCTATATAAAATAGATTTTAATAATAATTCATGAGCTTCATTTTCTTTAGTTGTTTTTTCAACTAAAAATTGTGAAAAATTTGTAAGAGCTCTTCTAAAATTTGCTCTTTGTTCTAAAATATGGGTTTTCCATATTTCATTTATAAATTTATAAATTTCACTTCATAATCTTGGATTATAAAAATCTTTTATTTCTGGAATTTGTTGTTGTTTCAACAAATTTTCTGCTCCTTTGATCATTTCAGCATAACTGACTTGAAATGCCGATTTTGGATCTTGGGATCAAGGGTATTGACTTACCATTATTGGTGAAAAAGATAATTGAGTTCCAATCGGTGGTCTTACCATTGGATAAGGAATATAATATCCTTGATTGGAATATAATGATGGTTGTGGAGATATTTTGATAAATCCTTGATTAGGATTTATAGTCTTCCCTTTGTTGGGTTTTTTATGGACAGTAGTCCATTCTCCAACTTGTTTCAGAGGTTTTTTTACCTCTATCCATAAGGCCTGCTAAGATAATCATCAGCGAGAATATTATCAGAACCTTTTACATATAATACTTCAAAATTAAAAATACATATTTCATTATACCATCTAATTCTCTTAGGTACAGTTTCTAAACTATTATTAGTAAGAAATTGTTTAACTGTCTGATTGTCAGTTTTTATAATAAAGTTTTCAGATACTAAATATATAAGAAAAATTTTTATTGCTTTCTTAATGGCTAATAATTCTTTTTTAATATATAACATAATTAATTTCATTTGGTTTGAATTTACCTGAACTATATCCACATATTAATTCTTCATTTTTAACTGTTTTAGCTTTTAAATTACATCCCAAATAATTTTGTGATGCATCTGTTTCTAAAATTAATTTATCACATTGTTTTGGTAAATAAACCTTTGGAGTATAATTTATTTTTGATTTTATGTTTTTAATAATTTCTGAATCCTTTTTAGTCCAATTAAAAGGTTTATCCTTTTTTTAATTTTTCATATAACTCACCTATTTTTTTAGACAAGTTAGGAAAGAAGTTTCTTCCATAATTAACTACTCCTAAAAATTGTTGAAGTTATTTTTTATATTTAATTTTTTCAGGAAATTCTTTTATTTTTACTATAATATGATCTTGTAATTTAAGATCATCTGCTGATAAATTTAATCCTAAAAATTCTATTTCTATTTTTTTTAATTCTATTTTCTTAGGATTCAAAATAATTCCATGTTTTATGAATTCTTGAGAGATAATATTTAAACGTCTTCTATGTTTTTCTAGTGTTTCTGAAAATATTAAAATATCATCTATATAAACTACACAGAATTTTTTATATTTATTAAATATAGTATCCATCCATCTTTGGAAGATTTGGGGTGCATTACATAACCCAAATGGCATTACTCTCTATTGATAATGACCATTAGGTGCACTAAAAGTTGTTAATGGTTTAGATTCATCAGTTAGCATTATTTGCCAAAATCCTGATTTACAATCAAATTTACTAAATACTTTGCTTGTTTAGCTTGATTAATTAAAACATCTTTTCTTGGAATAAAATATCCATCAAAAATAATATTTTGATTTAATCTTTTATAATTAATTACCATCCTAGCTTTTCCTCTTTTTATTTCTGCATGGTTTCTTACCATAAACGTAGGGCTAGAATATGGACTATTAGTTTTTTCTATTAATCCTTTTTCTAATAATTCTTTGATTTGTATATCAAATTCATCTATATCCTGTTTAGTATAGATCATAGGTTTTACTCTAATAATTTTATTAGGATTTTTTAATTTTATTTCTCAATATCTAGGACTATTCTGCCATAATTTTAATGGTTCTTCACTAAAATTATCTTCTAAAATTTTAAACAACCAATGACTCGTTTCAAGTTGTTTAATTTGTTCTTTTCTTATTTGTGTAAATCCTTTATCACACACGAATTTATGATTTTCTACTAAAGATATTTCTACAGAAGTTTTTTCTGTTGACAATATTACTAAGTTTTTATCAATAGAGAATGGTAAATGATGATATATAAAATTATTTCCTAATAATATATCTCCGTGCATTTCAGGAAAATATAATATTTTAGGAATTACAAATATTACATTATTTATATAAATTGGTATATTTCTAGCCTTAAATTGAATTATAGTTTCTTTACCATCTATTCCTATAGCTTTAATTGGATTTTTCATTAATTCCTATTTTTCTACAGGAATGGCATTTTCTATACAGCTACTGGTGGTAGCTCCAGTATCTAATAAAGCATGTAAATAATATGTTTTATATTGAAATGTAATTTCTATATATGTATAACATTTCCTAGGTTGGAAATTTGAGTATGTAATAATATCATTTTTTCCCATTTTCATTTGTTGAATAATTGTAGCAGATCGTATTTCTTCCATTCTAGTATTTCTAGAATTTCTACTAGGTTCAGTGGGAAAAATAGGTATTTGGATTGTTTTCATACCTATTGGTGTTGAATTTGTACTAATATTATCCTCTTCTTCTTCTATTTGAGTATTAGAGGGTAAAACTAAATTATCATTTATATTTGTTATAGCATTATTTTTAAATATAGTCTATCTCCAGATGACATGTATTCTATAGTACTTACTGGTTTTGAAGTACTAGCACCACTTATTCTATCTATCATCCAATCTCTTGGTATTGATAAATCTTTTAGATGTAATAATTTTGGTTGTATTTCTGTAGTTTATTTATTAGGCTCAAATAACTCAATCATTATATTATTAATTTCTTTAATTTCTACTTTTGTCGTGTTGGTATATTCATTAATAGAAGTCCAACTTATTGCTAGATCTTCTGCTAAGTCATCAATATCATAATTTTTTGTCTGAATTCTTAAACATAAACACTCTTCTATTAGAGGATCTATAATGGATATAAAATAGTTTGGTTTAACTTTAAAACCTATTACACCAGTATGTAAATTAGACTGAATTCCTCCAATAAGTGCTTTTATTGGATTTTCAAATTTTTTATCTAATAAAACTGCTATTATAGGTATATCATGACCTTTTCTAAATAAAGCTCTAATTGTTATCATAATTATTCCTAAATATATATATCTAACTTGAGGATATTTCTTTTTAATCATTTTAATTTTATCTTTAGTAAATAATGGAATTTCTATTAATCCACCTCTAGTATCTTTAGTGACTGTATTGCCACTAATTTTCTCTATATGTCTTTGACTCCATATTTTAAACTTAGATATTTTATATATCTCTTCTTTAGAAATATGATTTTTATTTATTTTTTCTATCATTTCATCAGAAAAGTCTTTTTCTTCTCCAATTAAATTTCCTAATTTTATATCTTGTTGTTCAGACTTAGGAATTTCTTCTAATTGGTTTTTAGAACTACTTCCTACATTAAACATAAATATATACTCTTCATCTTCTGAATCAGAATTTGTTTCTGATATTAATTCATACAATATTTCTTCAGGACTTATTTCCTCTTCATAACAGATTTCTAAATCTTGTTCTTCAAGACTTTTAATCATCTTTTTAACACTTTTTCCTTTATTAGAACAATTTGGTGCTATATGATCTTCTTCATCACATATAAAACATTTACATATTTTTTTTTGGATTTTTTAAAAGTTTTTCTTCTAATAATTTTTTTCTTTTTCTTATTATTACCAGTATATCTTTTATTTCCTGGTTTCCATCTAATAAATTTATATTTTCTATTTTTCTTTTTATGTTTTTTATAATTATTAGAACGTATTGTTTTACATCCAAACTCCTATTCATTTTCTAAAATTTTTGTACAATGACTACAACTTAATTTATTTTTTACTTGTTTAGAAGCTTTTGTTTATAAACAATGTAAAGTTATTCTTTCTTTAGCAAAGTTTATCCTATTTCCTATAGAATCTATATTTTCTTTTGCTATTCCTGCCTCTTTACTATGTTTATCTAAATAAGATACATATTTCTTTATACATATCTCATCCCATGGTCGGAGTAATTTATGAAAATATTGGTTTTTCCAAAATTCTATATTTTCATTTTTAAGTTTTTGATAATCATGAAGAAATTTTTTAGAAAATTCTTCTAGATTTTTAATATCACATAATTTAATTTTTGACAAAGTATAACTGGCTATACTATCTTGATCTTTTTTATCAAAATAGCCACAAAATTCTGTTTTTAGAATATTTGTTAATCCTTTTAAAAGGTCTTTAGGGGTACCTATCTAATTAATTAATTGTCTTTTTTGGACTTTTCCAGTATCAGATTCTTCCCATCTTCTTAAAAATTGTAATACATCACCTTGAAAAGTTCCTACAAAATAATTTAAGAATTTTTCTTTTGACCAAGTATTGTTGTTGTTTACAACAATTGTCATTGACTGTGCCCAATCATCTATAGTTTTTTCATAGACTGATATTGAAATATTAGTCAAATCTAAATATATTCCTCCTTGAGCCACATTTCTTTTATTTAAATCATCTATCCTATGTGGTATAGGTATAGTTTGACTTGGTTATTGATTAGAAAACTCTCCTATATATTCGGTTTTAATTTCATTAGTAACTATATTTTTAGTTTGATTACCAAAAATTCTAATTGTATTTTCATCTTTTTCAAAATCTTTATTAAAAGTTCTCAAATAATCATCGTTTTGAATATCTGATTCTATTTTTCTTTTTCCATAAGGATCTGTTTCTTCAGTATCCATTGGTTCTGGAATTTTTATATTTTCATCTTCATCTATTGAAGTATTTTCTTCATCAGATTTATAATTAGTAACCTTTATATCTTCTTGATTATCAGAATTACTAGAACTACTACTTTCTGTAGTATCATAATTTAACATATAATGATAATTAAACAGAGTAAATAAATCTTTATGTTTTTCATAAATTTCTTCTATTAATTTTAAATATTCTACTCTTTCATTTTTATCTTTACTATTAGTAAATCTTCTTTTCCAATGTTCTATAAGTTCTTTATAGGATTGAAAATCATATTTTTGTTGAATAGTAAATCTTCTTTTCTGTTTTTCAGAAATTGTACTTCTTTTATTAGTAGAAGATGATTCATCTGAAGAAGTGTCTTCTTCATCAGATAAAGTTAATATTATATTACTATTACCATAAAATAAATGACGTAAATCTATATCTAACTCTATATTATTATTAACAATAATTTGTTCTAATTTATTATTAACTTCAGATAAGATTTCTTTAGATTTGTTATTCAAATCTAATTCCTTAATATCTCCTAATTGATTAACTTGTTCTTCTATATTACTAACTTTTTTATATAATTTATTAAAATATATAGGGGTTATATCCCTTAAACTATTGAATCCTTTACTAAGGGCCGAAATATTATTTTCTTGTTTAGAATCTATATGCATAATATGATTGCAAATTTTATCTTTATATACACAATCTGTTTCTTCCATGTTATTTATCTCTAGTACCTAAAACCGTCTGTTATGTTATTATGTCTTATTACACAAAAGACTAACGTCTCTCACTTAGACTTAAAAAGGCAAAAGTAAGACAAAATAACAGATATATGGGTTTTAAGATAAATAATCACAGAATTAACTGGATTGTAAATTAAAGATAATAACTTACAATGTATATTATGATATCCATTGTGCAGTGGCAAATTACACTAACTTATGAATCAGGTAAAAGAATATTTCACTACATACAAACAAACCTTTATTCCATCCACACATATCACATCATTACATCAAGATGAACTTGTTTGTGCCCATTCTTTTGTTGTTGCATCGTCAGGTAATTCACCTAATGCATGGCTGACATTTTCTTAATGTTACCAGTAGCTGGGCCAAAATCATCTGGAACCATGCTTTCAAGAAGTATGTAAGTGGACTCTGTTTTAATTCTAGGCACGTTCTTTAGCACAGGTACTAAATTTTTGTAACCAAGCCTTTGTATATCAATAGGATAATCATACCTCTCAAGGAACAGTGTTCTGAAGTTGGCCACATTATGTCCTTCAGGGTGTTCCTTTAGTATATCTTTCACAAGGTTTTGACAGTCGGACAATACTTGAAATCTAGAACGATCTGAAGGGTTCTTATCGGGGATGGTAGATGAAACCCCAGAATGAGGAAATTCTGCAACTTTTTCTCTCCTTCTATGTTCTGTCTGCAAGTTTGCCTGTGATGGAGTGCGCATAAAGTTCAATCTCAACCCATTTGCAGCATGAGAGTGGCCAAAATTGGGACTCTTCCCAGCAGCCTTAGTGATCTTGAAAGGTGATGCTTGGGAGGGGCATTCTTCTTTCCATTTCTTATCAGATATTACCAAATCCACCAAATGAAGAAGATCAGTATTACTGAGAGATATAAGAACAAATTGCCCTTCCTTTAGCAAATTTTCAGCCATCTCTTCCCTGCAAAAGTTTTACAACCGCTAAATTTTCAGCCATATCTTCCCTGCAAAAGTTTTACAACCGGTAAGACATGATTTTGTTAAAACTCCTTCATCTCTTATAGTTGGAAAACAAATTTCCAATTCAATATATTCATTCAGAAACTGCAAATTGTTTCCAATAGGTACTAACATTTGAACAAAATGCAGTGTTTGATCATCTTACATATTCAGTCATGATAATTATTAACACATTAAAAAAGAGAAAACAGATAAAAGGTCACTATTTCTACTATCTCTGCATGTAAACAAACACACCCTCTTCCATCGACACATAAAAATGTAAGTACAGGATGCTTGAAACCACAAGGACAATAAATGAGATGCCCTCAGAGAATGTAACTAAAAGTGAAATGAAAATTTGACAAGTTCATAAGTCCAGATATTTATTTTACTTTCTGTCAAATAAACATGGGCATGTGCAAAATACAAAGATATAAAGAAAGCAACCACAATATATTCCAAAAGTCAGCAAACATGTGTGAATATTTAACAATGAGACAATGCCATTCTAGATTCCATTATGAAAAGGGGAGTATATAAAAATTTGCAAGGTAAAGACGAGAACAAGCAAACTAGCAGAATTTTGTCAGCAACGCACGCAGTAAAAACGAAAGGGTGAGAATTAACAAACCTGGTCCTAGACTGTGTGAGTGTGACAGAAAGTGATCCCCTAGGTAAGTCTATTAAGATTTCCATATCTTCCCAGAAGGATCCCTGTGTAAAAACCTCATCTTTAAAGTGATCGTGTTTGTTTGGTTTAGCTTTCATAGGATTGATCACTTGATACCTATAAGTCTTTGCTACTTCTCCAAAACTTACACTGGCTGGCAATCCAGTTAAATAAACCTGGCCTCTTCCCAGAGTGGTTTTCACTTGCTTCCTCAGTTGCTTTAGTGTTAAAAGTTGAGTCATTACTTGATGAAGAAATGGATACTGAATATGGAACTACATGCGATTTTCCTCACATTCTACCTTCATTCCTTCCCTATCAGATCTAACCCCAATGTATTTTTTTCAAAGTACTGTTATTTTGTTTCTCAATAGTATCCGCAGAATCATTAGGCTTTCTTGGAAGGTCATAATCTTTTCCCACAAGATTGTCATGATCTTTTCCTACACGCGTGTAATCTTGTTCCAATACATGATTATGAAGACTGTTAGGTGCCTGATCATTAGATGCTTCAGTAGTCTTCTGATCAACTGGAAATGGGCTGTTGGACTTCCTTCTATGGCTTCTCTGCATTTACTTTAACAAGATTACCGTTTGCTGAAGGAGATTGTTGTATCTTTCCAGGAGCAACTCTAAAATTAACCTCAGGGGAGATAGTTCACCAGCTTTTGGGAAAATTCCATGTATATGAAATTTACCATCACGTCGTGACTGAAACCTAAAAATGTGTGGCATGGACAAAAAAAAGCTGGAGAACTTTTTATCAAGGCTAACATTACTTTTCTTCAGCTCAGAATGAAGGTTGGTTATAGATTTTCTGTTTGTCTTTATCAAGGCTAACACATTGATTCAAGTAGTTGCGAGGCTTAATCATCTCAACTCTTCATTTGTCTTTATCTCAAGAGACATGAGTTCAATAAATAAATAATATTATGAAATAAATAATTAATTTGGAAAGTATTAAAATAAAATATAATACCTATATAAAAATCTCAAATAATAAACTTCATGAGAAAAGGCTTTCATACATAAAAGGGAAATAAGTGTTCAAGAAAAGACATTTTGTAACGTCCTAAAAGAAGATTTGACGAAAAGAGTAATATTTTACTGTATTTTGAGTTTCTAATACTAATTAATCAAGTAGAAATCAAAGACAAATTTCTGTAGAAGAACAAATGATTATATTTTATCTTATTCTTGTGATATTGGTGGTGGTGTTTTACTAGAGAATCACCTACAAATACTTGTGTAGCATGCACTATTATCATAGTTGTACTATTGACCATTATTTGCAACCATGAACTACTTGTAGGCCCAAAAATTTCCTCCACTATAGCTTGAATGTTGTATGAAAGCTAACACAAGTGAGAAATAATAACAAAATTATCAGTATATCTTCGTGCCTTCTCCAACAGCACCAGAATGCTTGACATTGTATTCAGAACAATCTATAAAACCCTCATAGTTCTATCTGTTTTATAAAACCCTCATAGTTCTATCTGTTTTATCCTTACCTTCCTTGCTACTGTGCCATGAATTAAAGATTTGCAACAAAGAGCTGTCTTCCTTATTTACTCGAGGCTTCTGTTGTAGCCCTAATCGCTTTGCACTTGAGATTTTGGGAAAATTCCACGTATAGGAAATTTACCTCACGTTATCAAGTGTAGAGGTAACACACGTTAAACAAAATAATTTATCAATTTCTCAAGTTCCATATCATAGTATCACAAACTAAACAAAATAATTTATCACAGTCATTTGTTGCCAGTGATCATATTAACCATTCAGAAGACACAATAGTGATAATGAGATAAAATATGATTGTATTGAGTGAACGAATTTAACACAAAAGAATTAAGGATATCATATGAGGGTAACACACACATGATGAGGTCATTGGACAAAGCAGTTGGATGAATTGCTTTCGTAAACAGTATACAATAAAGAGTTTTCAATCGTGGTACTTCTTGTGGACTGACTTCATGATTAAGTAATTGCGAATTATCGGAATGATACTCTGGACATAATTGCAACTACTAAAGCATAATTGTAAATGTCTTATTGGTCCCCCCACTAGCTCAATAAAAGCTCGATTAGACTCATTTGAATTAAATGAAAATTTTACGACTTTAAAAATAATTTAATTGAGTCAATTTATTCGTTGTGGAATTAAATTGGGTAGTTGTAAGAATTGTTCAACAAGAGAATTTGAATAAAGAATTTAAAAAAAATTAATTTGGAAAGCTTAAGTGATTTTTGAGAAAATTAATTTTGATAAAATAAAATTAAATTAACCAAAGTAATTAATATTAATATGATATTTTTAAAAATTAATTTACAAGTCAAACAATTGGCCTAGTGGGTAATAGAACTTGAAATTTGGACCTGAAATCGTAAATTAGGTCTAGGAGCCCAAAACTAAGATCAAGATCCAAAAACTGGTCGAATTAGGTTTGGTATGTGAAATTAGGTTGACGGTCCAACTAGTGGCTGGACCGGACCGGTCGGGCTGTCACTGCCCGGATCAAACTGGTAGAAACTAAACTAGTTCGGGGTGTTGGGGACTGTGACAATGGCATTTCAATGGCCAAAAAATGTTCAGCGATGGTGGGTTTTCGGTGGTTGAACAGTGGAAGAATTACATTCCTACCTTTTTTCTAACCTCTACAACCTGTGGAGCAAACCTTCTTATTTTCTACTTAACTGGCTTAACTTCAGAGGACACATTTAACCAATGGACAATCACTTGAGGATCCACACCAAGCATATTTGTCGTTGACCATTGAAAAATGTCTGAATTCTCCCTCAAGCACCACACTAAGTCCTCATTTTCTTCTTCTGCTAATGCTAATGAAATCCTTACTGTAACACCTCTATACTCGGTCCGACTATATGGACCCTATATAAGACTATTATATTTGGTACTAAAGCGGTTTTGGCTAGACATTCTATAATTCAATCATTCATACATGGTGTTTTAACTTATTTAACTAAAAAATTATTAATATAAACATTCGAGGTTATTAATGGATGTTCTTTTGCATTTGGAAATGATTTAAAAATTATTTTTACTCAAAGCAGGGACAAAATATCGATACTTAAACAAAAGGTATCGATATTTTATGAAAGGCATCTATACCGCTACATAAAAACGATACCAAAATAGCATTCTGAAACTCCAAAAATTCAAGTTTTGATGATGGCATTGATACCTTAGGCCTAGGTATTGATACCTAGGCTTATATCGGTACCCACCTCAAAAACGATACCAAAACTGCTCTCTGTTTCTAAAAAAAAAATTGATTTTTGGGTCAAGTTATTGATACATTTTCCTCAGTTACCGATACCTTGGGTTATGGTGACACAAAAACAGTTTGGAAATTTGCTAAAAAGCCCCCTACACTAATTCAAAACATTTAAACACTTCCAAACCAATTCAATTACCCCCAAACTCATTAAAATTCATAAAAAAAAAATCTATATAATAACATCATATATGCATGCATATGTAATGCTATTATAAATTCCTTTCAAAAGCTAACAAAATATACCATTAGATGACCAAAATAACAAGGTTTTCAAAGTTTGCATTTTAGTTCATCTAACATTCACCTATACTAAGAACCCATGTACATACCATACTAACCCCAAAATTCATACATACAACCTTGCCTCTTGGAATGGTGATGAGATGGGATGCACTCGACCTCGATATTATCCTAATCGGATCTACTTCACCTACACGTTAGAGAATTAACGCATTAAGTCTGTGAAGACTTAGTAAGTACTTCAAGATTTTAAAAAAATACTATTAATAATAATATAACATAAAATTTTATTCCTATTATAAACATATGATTCTCATCAAATTTAATATGTTCTTCTTAAAAACCACATTTACCATTACTTACTATAACCTATTAATTTATAATAGTCGAACCACAACACTGTAGCCCAATGTAGACTAGCTAAACACTTAGGATATACGGAAATAAATTGATAATGCATTGTTAATGTATATCATATATCACTAAGTACAAAGTGCAAACAACGATAAGCACCAAAGTGCAAAATAATTACGATAAGCACGAAAGTGCAAATTTTACAACGATAAGCATCGAAGTGCGAAATAATACGATAAATGCACTAATTTTTCCTTAATGGCATGCCATCAATATCCTAATAGTTCAGGAATCGTCTACATGGGTTTTTCTTACTACTAAATCTTTTCATTAAGTCACTTAACAGAAAATAATATAACTTTGTATTTTTCACGATTCAGTCCTTACTATAATAATAACACTAAAACTTGTAAATTTTCTTCATTTTTACTACATACAACACTATAATTTTTACATCACTTTATTTAAACTCACTTTCCACATATTCATAATATCATAACATATTTTAATTTCTTTCAGTTTAGTCCTTTTTCTTTATCACCACAATACATCATATAATGGTACACCAAAGCCAAAATTCATAACATTTATATTATTACCCCTACTATATACTTACTATGATATCATTAATTTAGTAATTAACTACTTAATTAATATAATTATCTAATTAACATAACTTAAACGAAATTACTACTTGAAGTACTTACCACTAAAATTTGGATGATGGGTTTTTCTTCTCTTCTACTCCTTGGCCACTTCTTTTCCTTTCCCTTCACTTTTGTCCTCAAACTTCTTCTCTTTTTCTTCAATTTCATAACAACATATAACATTTATAAGTTAAAACTAAAATCAAATAACTTTTCTATGCTAGATTTTGAAAATAAACATGTATGTTATAAGAATTTCTATCATTCTTAGCTTAATCTTTTTGAAAACCCAAAACCCTAACTCATATATTTCTCTCTTTTAACCCATTTATGGAAGTTTCCTCATGAAATAAAGTTGCTCACAAGTCTTCTTTTTAGCTTTTACTAAAGAAGTTTCAAAGAAAAATGAAGGTTTGAAGTTTAGATGGTTCAACAACGGAGGAAGGACATGGAAGGAAATAAAAGAAAAGTTGGATAGATTTGGGGGGGTGGTGAGTGACGGTTTGTGTTTGGGAAAAGATGATATCTTTAATTTTTTCTCCACTTTTCTACACATTTCCACTAAAAATATCTCACTTTTTTTTATTAAATGGTCAATTTACTAATAAGTCCCCAAGCCATCCATCTTTATACTTTTACCCATCATCATTACACCTTAAAATATCTACTTGATTATTTACCATTTTATCCCAACTCATCTTTTATAATTCCTAGGATGACTCATACTTCACTTGGTTAAATTTCTTTTTAATCTTTTATTCTTTTCTACTACCACTATGTATCTCCTAACTTTCTAAATTCCTACTTCCACCACAACAATTTTTATACTCTTTCAATTTAGTCTAAGCTTCTATTTAAATATTTTCTATCTCAGAAATATTTTCTAATCTCCTATCGGGTCTAAATACTTTCCAAAATTTCTCCACTATTTCCTAACCCGGTCTATCACTGTACCTAACTCCAAGTCAAAATATGGTCGTTACACTTACCAACTTGTTCGTGTTACCATAAAATAATTGCAAAGTTTCTATGACTACTGCTTCTGGCTTGCAAACTCTCTCATCACTTCTAACATCTAGATTGTCCAAATCTAAAACCTGGCTAGTCATCTCTACCTATTGCGAACTCTAACCATGTGGCTCCTACTCACTCGTTTGCTTAACTGACAACATGTAACACTATCTGGTTGTTTGCTGGTCAGATTTCATGAAACCTATCCCCATCCTAGTAGGGAATTTAATCTTCATACAAAAATTTCGTCCATGAAACTTATCTCCAACATGGCCTTGAAGATTAGAATGGTCAAACTGCATCTTCTTTCTTAGTTCTTCATTCTGTCTTAGTAATCCTATTATAGAATAATTTTTGTTGTTTAAATTTGGCACTTTGTTTAGTCATTTGTTCCTTCATCAACCTCAGTTGCTCCTATAAACCATATAGTTGTTGCGGCGATGCTCATTGATCATAGGGAAATGATGGTCCCTAACTAGAGGGAGCATTGAGATCGAAAGAGTTGGAAGCACCTGTTTGGCCTAAGTAGCAAAAAGGTCTATCTCATTGGGTTGATTGCCAGTGCTAGAATCTCTTGTCTGGCCCGATGGGAAGTTGCTAGGGAAATTCTCGTTGGGTTGATTCATCTTAGTTTTCTTGTTTTCTGATTCTCGAAAATCTGTCCACACTCACCGCACCAAATTGTTAAGTGTTTTTGTGTGTATCACATTCAAAAGGGTTAGATTCTCTATTTATATGATACGGCTACTGTTCATGGATGGGACGTCGTAGGTAGGTCCCTATGATCCCAACATGTGCCTTATTCTAGGCTTAACACGTGTTTTATTGGTATAGGATGGCTTTCATGGTGTTGTGAACCCATCGCGCGGTCTCATAACAGGATGCTAACCCCTCACATGTAAACTTAAAGTGTGAACCATGTAGACTACAAGTTAAGACCTAATTGAGAAACAAGATAACAGGTAGGTAATAGCGATTACCAGAACAAAACTATACCTTATGGTGAACTACCAGTTTGTCAACCGATGAGAATTGAACCTATTTAATCCGTTTCTATGATGTAAAAATAGGAAAATAAAACAATTCAACTATTTCTTGGTCCAGAAAGATAAAAAGCTTTGTTCCTTTTTTGAGAACAAAATGGAAGTATTGTTGAGTGTTAGAGCTTCAGTAATTGCATTATGTTAGTACTGACTTGTTGTCACTATATATTATTTTTATCTTTTAAAATTACCTTAGTCGATACTTGTGTTAAACATGGCTTATGATTATGGATATGGGAAATATGAAAATCATATCATATACATGTACCCTATCCGACGCTTAGTTCAAAGCGTCTTCCATAGTATCATCTTTCTGGCCATGGATCATAACTTTCATGATAATTTTCAAGCCCAGATTTGTTACTTTCATAAAATTGAAAGGGTTAATTTAGTAAGAAATGGCGGAAAGTAAAAACCATGAGCCCAATATTCTTACATCATTCATCAAAGCGATAATCCAGACTCTTCATCCTCTTCAAGACTAGAAACATAGATAAAATACAATGCCCAAATCAAACCAAACACTCCAAAAAGGATCCATCCCAGAAGGTTGTTACTTAAGCCAAAAGGAAGTCCTGTTCCTTCCGTGGAAAGTCTCTCATCCACCAACGCCATTGCCGGTGCAGCAGCCGTTGTCACCGCTGCTGCTGCTGCCGCCATCATTGATGCCACCATGCTGGGGTTCGAGCTCAGCCCGTTTGAAGATGACTTCTGCTCTAGACTGCACCTAGCCCTACCATTTGTTGCCATCACAGGCAATCCTAAACATGCATGACAATGTAAAATCCAGTTTTAAAGACAAAGCAAATACCCATTAAAGTATAAGATACACCTACATCCTTGATTTCCAGTTCTTGAATTATCCGATATCGCAATTTAGGCTTAAGAAAACTGGAAACTTACCAAGAACTTTGGATGATTGGACTTTGTTTGAACCCTTCAAAGTTTCCTTAGTCAACACTGCAGCAAAGTTGCTAACAGCTATGGTGGCCATTTCTTTGTAATTAAGAAAAAAAAATCAAAGAGAAAAACCAGAAAAAAAAGAAGGTAAGAGTTATGTTATGTTTATGCTATTGTTAATGAAAGTGGCAAATAGTTCCCACTGGTTCAAGTTGTAAGAAGTGGGCAACAGGTGGCCACAAGGGAACCATACAAAGTGGTGAATAAAAGCCAGGAATTTTATATCCTTAAATCCTTAAGGAACCAACCATTTTTCTTCACTTGTCACTCTGAATCAGTGAACAAGGTCCTACTTATTAGTAAACTGAATTTCTTAGCTCAAATTTCAGATATTTTTCAGATCAACAATTTTTTTTTTACACAATGCATATTTCTATCAATAATTTCTAAAAAATTAAATTGCAATATAAACACATTCAAATTCACTTTTTTTTTATTGTTATAATAATAGATTGAATTAAGGCTGTATCTACTTACTTAATCAACTAATTTGGATTTCCTGATTAGGGACACTGATTTTGTCTAGAAAAGGACAAGCTTAATGGGCTTCTAAAACTAAAAGTGCTTTGGTCTCTAAAGTGTTTCATACAGCCATAGTCAAGAAAAAGCTCAACCCAATATGTTAGAATTAGATGGATAAGAATAAGAATAACCTAACTTTGACTTCTGTAATTTAATTTACCGGTCCAATTGTGCATTGGGGGAAAAATGTTTTTGAAGTACCTATCTAGAAAATGACAACTTTCAATGCCTGTTTTTCGTGGGAAAACTTGGTCTACAATATGACAATTTAATATTCAATTTCAAATGCATTTATATCCCTATGTTATGGCCTTACCAAACTTCATATGAATGTCATTTACAATGATTTCTTAACTATATTATATTTAATTTCAAAATATGTATTATATTTATATATTAGAGGTTTTGTCTTGTATTATTAATTACTAAATTATGTCATAGAATGAAATTTTATTTTTTAATTAAAAAATATATAATGTTAAAGAAAGTGCTTTTGAACCATATAGTTAAATAAGATGGTAAGGGTCTTTCCTACCTTAATTAGTGGTCGAGAGTTTGATCTTCGCCTTAGGTATGGTGTAACTTTAAAACTTGTAGTCAATATTTACCTTTTTAATAAGTCTATAAAACGTGAGGATTGATTATTGGACTCATTTTAGTGAATACATTGAAAGATAAAAAAAAAAAAAAAAACTCTCTTGTGTCTCCTCACGTTGCTTGCACCTTAACTCAAAGCAAGATTATTCTTTTTTACTGACTGTTATTTTAATTGGCTTTGTCATGGTAAAAAGAAAAAGTATGCTCATGCCAAAGAGAGATTGCAAATCAATAAGAAAGATCATAAGGAGGCTCAAAGTGAGGAGACTTTCAATGGCAGATCTTGAGACTAAAATTTGAGGTTAGTAAATCTTCAAAATTGGAGGAGTTTAATGAAAATTTTCTTTAAAGAATTAGGGGTTTAATTGAATTTTTGTGAGATTAATGGGATTTTTCAAAAATTTGAGGGATGCTAATTGAAATTCTCTAAAAATTTCAAGGAAAAAAATCAAAATTTCCCAAAATTTTGGGACGTCAAGGGTGGATCTACCTTTGGAAGACTTGCAGGTCCATCATTGTTGAGTACAACGATTCAAAGATTTTAATAGGGCAGCCTTGCTCACCATGTTATGGTCGTGGGAGAAGGTTCCGACCTTTATTTGTGGAAAGTCTAAGAAGGTCGTCCAAATGTGACATTCAAGTCATATAACACAACCAAATTAGAGCTAGAGAAATGCTTGCTAGATGAGAAAGTTTTCAAAGTGATGAGGTGGGAGCCATGGCAAGGTGGAGATGGATGTTGCCAACGAGGGAAAAGAGGTTGATATGGTCAATGGACCAATGTTATTGCCAATGAGATTGAGGGTAGTGATGCTTAAGTTTTGGTGGCAATGATGTGACCATGGAAGACATCGAGGAATGATCCCTTTGTGTTAAGGCTATCCATTTTGTTGGTTTGTAGGAGTGCTTAAGATACTTCCCCCCCCCCCCCCCCTAAATACTCTTTATCTTTATTTGGGCGTTAGATTCTTTTTATTGGCAAAGCCATTGGTACACATAGTTGTTAGCGCCTGTTTGAGATGTTTTTAAACTGTACCTTGTGAAATCGAAAGAAAGAGAAGAGAGAAAGAGAAGGAAGAAGAGGCTACTACTAGTTACTATTTTGGCTATAACAATCACTAGAAAAAACAATGAAAAGGGAAGAAAATATAGAGGAAAAGACAAGAATTATGTTCTGAAAATATTCGCTTGTGTATAAACACTTTTTTATATGTAACCTATTTATAGTAATAGTCAGACATACAAATAAGGAAAGTAAAAAATTACACATCTTAACTGTTGAAAAAAAACGGTTTAGAAAACAGTGTTTTTAAGAATAGTAGAAGTTTACAATTTTTCTTTAAAATCGGGCTTTTGTGATATTTATAATAACAAACCATTACTCGAAATTATACATGGACTTTGTCCAAGGAGGTTAAGTTAATTTCAACTTTTAGTTGAATGGCCTTCTCCGATATTCTTGAACCACAAATTGCTTTGACTGTGGACTCAAAGCACATGAACCAAACACAGAATGAAAACTTTTATTAACTTTCAGTAGGAAATTTAATTCTCTATTTAATCGGAAACTATGCGTTTTTTCAAGAAAATAAAATTCATTCTTTCATTATTTTCTGACAGAATAATAATGCTAATAATATGTGTAAATAGTTCAACACATAGTTCCTATTTATAAAGAATCAATACAAAGAGTTTTGTTCGAATAAGGTCTAATTAAACAATAATTTAATAAAAATACAACTTCTACTCTATGTAGAAGAGCTAGGAGTGGCGACATGCCCTAAAGTACACTAAGATTTGTCACCCCTTATATTTCACAAAGCTCATTTGAATCTTTCATGTATTGAGTCTAATTATATGTATTATTTAGACTTTTATCTGACACTTATAATTTATCAACCCAATAAATATTTTCTATTTCCAAAATATTATTTATTTAATTAAATCAACTAAATTATTTTCTCAACCACATTCTAGTTTCATCCGTTAATGTTATGACAACTTTACCGTATTAAAATCTACGAGGAAATATATTTAATTTGATACTTAGGCTAATTCAGTTTGTAATTCATAATAAATCTTTAATATAATTCTATGGGAAGTGAGAATTTTGGCTCTTTTTCCATTAAAATAAGAAAAATTACAATTTAATCCTTATACTTTTCACTTTTTTTCCAATTTAGCCACCAAAAGTAATTTCCATATCACCAAATCATATTCCAATCTATTTCATGTCAAATAATCCATAATAACTAATATTTTCTTTTTTTGAGAAAATTTACACTTTAATTCTTGTACTTGGTCAAAATTTATGATTTGATCCTTTTTATCATATTTTCACTTTTGAAAATTCTTTTCACCAATTAACATCTCTAATCATAATTTCCTTTCACAATATTCTTTATATGAATCATACTCAAATTTCCTCGGTGTTCAAGCTCGGAATATTGCGACGTGTCCAACCGAGATTTTCGGGGCATTATAGATTTCCTCGAGTTGCATGGTTTACGGCTCCTATGAGTGGCCCATTAGCAATGGTGTGGCACAAGTCGAGAGATCCAAGCTTTTGGCATTGCCATTGCAAAAGTTTGGCTTAGGGTTCCACCGAGACAACCCTTAACAAAGAGATGAAAAAGGAAATTGATCAATCCAACAGAGGACATTGCGGTTTGGGGAAGGGGAGTAAAGGGTCTAGAGTAGAGAAGCTCAGGCAAAGCATCAAAAATAGTAAGGGGGAAAGTAAAAAGACAGTCTCTTACTAGTCTAGTCTAGAATTGATTGATTTATTTATTTATGTTTTTCACAACTTAATTTAAATAGATGTGATATTGTTAATCCATTTCAAATATTAGGGTTTAAATTATGTTGTTGTCATCCCCTCCCTCGATTTGTAATACGTAAATTACTACATTATAAATCGGGTTGAGTTAGTTCGTGTAAAATCTACCATTTAACTTAACTTTTCAATTTTCGCAAAATATAAACATCAAATTCTAACTAATAAAATTTAGGGACTAATTTGTCAATTTTTATAGAGTTAAAGGGATAAATTTCAGAATAAGACCTTTTGTAACAGTAGGAATCGAAGGAAGACCTACTAGTACTTCACAACTCCCGAAAACTAAAGAAAAAAAAAACTATATTTTTAATCGATTTTAGAGAACTGGAAAACCCAAGAAAACAAAATAAAACTCAAACCACCCCATGACTAAGAAAGACTTTTAAAAAGCCGCTGTTTTTCTCTTCTATATCTCTGTTTTGTGTCCAAAAATCCAACCAAATCTCACGTAGTTATGTTGTAAATTTCACCTCCCTAACTCGCCATTTCCTTCACATCTGTTCTCAGTTTAGATCTCTGTCACGATATCTTCATGTAACAATAAAGAAGCCTCTCTCTCTCTCTCTCTTTTGACACCAATACAAGGAACCAAAACACACTTGTCAGAACCCAAACCAAACTTCAATCTTCCATTGTTTTTAGGAATTACCCATTGTTCGGTGATGAATTCCCTTCTTTATCGACCCAGTTTCAGCCTTTGAATGTGAAAGGGAAAAAAAGAGAAATTTGAAGGAGAGAAAAAGATGGCTGGTCATCATCGTGTTGTCAAAGTGAAGAGGGAAACTTTGGAGTCATGCATGACATGCCCTCTTTGTAATAAGCTTTTAAAGGAAGCTACAACTATTTCCTTGTGTCTCCATACGTGTTAGTTTCTCTTTTCTTTGATGTTACTTTTTTTAATGTTTTTTTTCCGCTTGATAATTGCTGATCTGGGTTTTTTCTTTATTTTTTTTTTCTTGTTGTCTTTGGGTGATAATTTTTATTTTGGATTATTTTCATCAGGTGTTCACTTATTTTTGCAATTTATTTGATTAGTTGTGTTGTTATTTTGCTGCGTTGAGATATGTCTTTCCCTATCGTCTTACATTTTCTTTAAAACTGTACGTTTCAGATGCATTGTATTCGACGATATCTATTGAATGCCAAATTTTTGATCTTATTGTAATCCGATTTGTAATTCTTTTGATGTCATGGCCATATGATGGGTTTTTAACTTATTTTTATGGGATTTTATCCTCTCTCTTTTTGCATTCTGGTTGTTCTGGTTTTACTTCTTTTTATGTATAGGATCATGAGGTGGCCTATTCTGCCCTTCTATGGTTTTGCGAGACTTGGTCTCACTTATTTTACAATGGCATTGTGCATAGGGTGTTAGTGTATCATCATGTGCTTACTGGATATTTTGAAGGGTGATGAATTCTTGTTGAAGAATGTATAGTTTTATAAGAAATATACTGATTTATTGTTTCCCTTCCTATTTCACTCATGTAACGGCTTTTGTATTGTACTTGTTGATTCATTTGATGTATGAACTGCCAAGTTAAAATTCCTACCATGTTTTCTTGGAATTTTTTATGTATGCTTTTCTGGTCCCTCACATTTCAGTGGCTTACTTTGATGCACTGAATCTTGAAATCACTTCAGTTTGTAGGAAGTGCATATATGAGAAACTCTCTGATGAGGGGATGGATTGTTGTCCTGTTTGTGACATTGAGCTCGGCTGTCTTCCAGTTGACAAACTCAGGTGATTGATTATGTCTATTCAGAAATATATAAATTTTGTGTGATAGACCTTTTTCAAATATATTCGGAAGTTCTAGTCCAGTCTCACTAAGTGATGCTAGATATCAGTCAATCACAATGTTGTCAACAACACAATGCTGAAGCCAAATTTGGCTAACTTTTCTGGATTACAGCTGGAATAGATTGTTTAATTTTTCCTTGTAACCACTGTCCAGGCATGGAAACTGTATAACTTTGCTGTTATGCCAATTTCAACGGTGTAAATGACAGTTCTTATGCATTGAGTTGTCAGCTTGCTCTGACTTACATCTTGTGTTGCCCTTTTGCTTCTCGGGGCTTTTTATAAGTCAATGTGTGTCATCAGATGTTGCTAACTTTTGATTTATTTAGCTTATTGCTTTCCAACATATATGCTAGTTAGATGCACTTTGTTTGTGTGATGCTATCCAAATCTTCAAAGCATGTGTGTATATAAAAACTTATAGTCAGTATGTTCAATATGAAGTTTTATGTTGACATAAGCTCGCATAGAATTAGATTTTCCTATAACTATTTGCAGACCAGACCACAATTTACAAGATGTAAGGGCCAAAATTTTCCCTTACAAAAGAAGAAAGATAAGTGCTCCTGAAGTTATGCCTGCAGCTTCACCTCCAGTGAAAAGAAAGGAAAGATCACTATCATCATTGGTGGTCAATACTCCCAAAGTGCCAATGCAGCGTGGTTTGACTGGAAGGAGAACCAAAGCTACTACGCGAAAAAGAATTGCTGCTTTTCGAGGATGTAGTTTCTCTGTTGAAGAGTCCCTTAAGAAAGAAGACTCTGCAGAAGATCATCCCTCAGGCTCAAGCTCACCTGATTCATTTCACAAAATTAGTCAAAGTAAAAGGCAGGTAAAGGAGGCTGGAGAAAGATTCTTTACGATTATGTCATTTTAACTTCAAACTTAGTTTTTGAAACTGTGTCCATCTTCAACAATCCATGCAGGATTCCATGGCACAACCTTCTAGCGAACACAGGCCTAATGAAGATACAGATGATGTTGAAGTGATGGAAGGCAAAGCAGACCTATGGACACCCTTAAACTGTCTTGTTGAAGCTGCTAACAGAAAGTCATCAAAGTTAAATTCACAGGGATCAACAGCTTCCATGACTGAGCAACATAATGGCCCTGATAGTTGCTCACATGCACCTGAAGCAAAACCTAGCCCTCAATCCCCCACTGTTCCTGATGGCAAATTGAGTATTCATAAGTCTAAAAGTAAGGAACATCGGAACAATTCAGTAATCCTGGAGGAAGAGAACGGTACAAATTTGATTAAAAGGCCTGTTAAGCGTAGAAGGTTGCATGCAGAAGCACAAAAGAAAGTAGCTGCCTCCAATAGAATCATGCTAGACGCATTGGGATCTAAGTGGAATAGAAAAAACAATCCAATTTGGTTCTCGTTGGTTGCTTGTGAAGGCCAGTAAGATACTATTTACACAATATATACACTTACTCATGATTTGTCTTTTTCAACATGTTCCGTGCTTGCTTGAGATAGTTTTGAATGACATATTGCATTTTCCATTAAGGACATTCAACTTGAATATCTTCAATTCACTACCCGATTTTATAAAATGGTTTCAGGATAGGACATACTTCCCTTCCACAGATTTCTGCATGCTACTTGAGGATCAAGTGAGTAGTTTGTTCATATTAGCCGCTTAAAAATCTGTCCTTTTCCCTCATTTACTCCTATAGAGCTTGTGGTATATTTTTATACTTTATGTTTATTATCACAACTCTTAATAGCAATACTAATTCTTGTATTATAGAATTGCAATATTGCGCCCATATAATTGACTTGTTTTCTTATGGGAACAGGGATGGTAAAATGCCTGTCTCGTTCATCCAGAAGTACCTTGTAAAGAAACTCGATCTTTCAAGTGAAGCTGAGGTGAGATCACCTTTACTAAGTTTTCTGCTCTCACCTGAAAACTCAGGGTGCCTAAATTTTGCATCATGCTAAAGTAGAGATGCTATTTTGCTATAATTCTATGTTACATGTTGCTTCAGGTGTGCCATTTTTCTTGTCTTGTTTTCTGAAACTGAATGCTGAAATGAAAGTAGAAGCAAACCATCGGTAACACTTCAGTTTTTAATTCCTTGGTTTCGGAATTGCATCTTGTTGGGTAGATGGTTTCAGCTCTAGTTCCAGAAGACTCTTTGACCCTTGGTTCATTATATCCATGTTTGTTCTTATTTATTGCATTGCTCCTTACCTTTTATTATCTCTTTTCCTAAGTTTTAAACTGGAATTGTATAAACAGTTAATGGTATAAGCATGTTTTAATGACATTAACAAAACTCTTTTAACCCGCCTGTGTTTTCAGACAAATAATGCAGTACCATCTTCGAGATTATTACATTAGTTTTAATGCAAAAGAAGGAATTCATATTTACTGGCAATTTATCTTCATTACGACTTGAATGCAATTTTGTAGGTGGAGATCATGTGTCGAGGTCAGCCGGTCCTACCATCATTACAACTTCACAACTTGGTAGATCTGTGGTTTCGAACTGCATCAACAGCGAAAAAGGTCCCAGCATCCGTTGGCTCATCAGCAAAGGACTTTGTTATGGTTCTGTCGTATTGCCGAAAAGTCCAAGCTGCTTGAGACATCTATTTAATCTGGTTTATATTTTTCATGCTTCCTTTGAATCATTTGGAATTCCAATCATCTAAACATATATGTATTCTTAGGATAATCATAGTTTTAAGTAGTTTCACTTGTCATGTATGTTATCATGCATGGTGAATTTGTTTTTATTTCATTCTTGAGCAAAACCTAAAACAAGCCCATAAAAGTAAAATCGTTGAATTTTTGGTGTTTTACAACCTGGCTTTGGTTTGCTCTCCTTGCACTAAACAGCATTCGCTCCTATCAATTTAAAAAGTGAATTATCTAATTTTTCTTGAAATAACCAAATGAAACCCTTCAAAGTTCATTTAAAGAAATAAATAAATTTGAAGTAAATAAAATATTTATGTATAAATTTATGTAAAATTAAAGTTGATGTAAATATTTCACCTTGCATCAAAATTCACCTATAATTGTAATTCTTATGCCTATTAAGAATGCAATTTACTTAAAAGTCAATCTGTTTAAATTATTTATAAAAATAAATTATCTATAATTATTTTTAAAAGTTATTATATATTATATGTCAAATATAGTTGAAAATAAATTTTTTAAAAATGATTAATTTTGAAAATTGATGTTCTAAAATAAATAAATAAAGAAATTTTTTTATATTTTTTATGTCCATTTTATGATCTTACCTAAGTAAATAAAAGAATTAATATTACCCCGTAAAAAAATCTTTCTTTAATTGAAAAAAGGGCAGAGATGTTGTTTAAGGGCAAGCCCAGGAATATATAGGCCGGAAAGGCCAAGAGGGTCCAAAACCGAAAAGAACAAATAGTTTGGGGCTATGAAGCTGCTTGTGTTCTTTATTACATCTTTTCAATTTAAAATGAAAAATGGTTTGAAGGGTAGTGGAGGATCTACTTGGGAAGATCAACACAACATTAAACAATAGATTTGCGTGATAGAATTTAGGTGTATTTAGTACTAAATCTGTGCGTGAAATAAAAATTCTTGGTGGTCCATGGATAAATAAGTGGTATTAAAATTATTTCTATATTACCCAATATTAACATTGTTAATAATATCATATTATCGGCTCAATGTAATGTTAAATTAAACATAATAATGTGATTACAAAATGTCTTTAAATCACAAGTAATTATCCTTTTAACCAACAAATGTTGGGTACCAAGAGAGGTAGAAGTTCAAACTTTGATGAGAGGGACTTTAAACATGATCCCTGAAACTAACATAAAGAATAACAATAATAATAATTTTCCTTTTTAACATTGTCCTAGTTACATTTTTTGTTGCATTTGACTGAAGTGCAAATGTTATCTCGATTTTCCATTTTAGAAAAATGTTCTACCATCAATAAACGTTTGCTGTTTTTCGTTTTCTCCGCCTTCAAAATGCCAAATGATAACCTGAAGGATGTGACTAATTATTCGATTCTAACCGATAAGGAAGTAGTAGTACGGTTTCAAATAGAAGAAGCCTTTGCACATGTGCCCATGTAGAGACCAGGATACAAGACGTGAAGCAAGCGACCACCAACAACTCGAGGAGGAGAAACACTCGGTACCCGCACAAAATGACCGAGTTGAAGAAGACCCTGTATGGGAAGGTCAAAGACACCATCAATCTAGAAGAGGATTAATAGCGTAGGACAGTTTTTGCCTTTTTTATTTGTTTTGTTTCAATTTTAGGGTAAATATGGACTGGAGTTCTTACTATTTTCCTTACCTTGAAAGTTTATGGGTTCAATTAGGCTTTTTTTCCCCCCTAAATTGAAAGAAAATAACTTGGATAATGCTCAGCATTGTAGTTTTGCTTCTTTTATAGGCCACAACAATTTCAGTGTAATAGCAAAGCTAACTACGATCCTTTTAGCTCCTTTTGTTGGCAACGAACTGAACCGGGCATGCCTTGTTAACTAGAAATATGCCAACAATATGCTAGACATGGTACGGATATATGTCTAGAAAATAATGTAAAAATGGATAAAATAATTTGGAGCCTCCAATTCATAAAGAAATCTACTAGTGGAGCTTACTTAACATACATATAATGCATGATGCAGTAGTACAAAAAACAAACTTTCATATAACCAAAATACCACTAGCTCTAATGATCATTTCTTGCGAAAAAAGGACTCATGTAATACACGTAATCATTGAGTAGGTATTAGTATTCTTAAGGCAACCTAGAATATGTCAAATGAAAAAAAAATGGATGCTTAAAGAGATGAAAGCTATTCTGTAAACGAGTTATTGCAAATCTAGCACCCTCCTAACTAATAAGAGGTCAGCGCAAGGAGACAACTGTACCAGAAAGCAAACCATAACAAACCGCTGGTTGACAACTACAGTAAAATGGCAGGAACCCACCAATCCTAAAACCATCTAACGGGTTCTAATGGTTAGCATTGGCTCCACTAATGGATCATAATAGCACCATTAGGCTTTAGAACCTTTATCTATTATTACACCACAATGAATGCAAATTGTAAAACAGCCAAATCTTATATGCAGAATCAAACTACTAGCATAACCTGCCAATGTCAAGGTTATCAAACAACCATTGTGAGACATGCTTTAAGACACCATTTTTGCAGGGAAAGAAAGTTGATTGATCATTAGATTCATTCCGATTGGGCTACAGCAGAAGCCAACAAATTAGTGATTACACTTGAGTGCCTAAAACAAAGTTACTTCCCGAATCAGTGCAATATGCTAACAAACTAATCACCCTAAGCTCCCATGCCAAAACTGCAAATAGAAAATCTCAGTGTCATACTTGTCAGCCTTTGCAACACTGCACCATCATCATCCCTATCCACAGCCACGAAATTTATTTTAAAAATCATGTTAATTTACCAAAACATAAAATCCCATCAACATTATCATCAAACTAGCAGCCACATTTTCTCCTATATTGCCAGATTATGTGAACTATTATGCTGCAAGATCTCACCACTTTCGAGCTTCAACCAATGAGGAATATAAAACAACTTGTTATATCCACTTTCAACCAAGAGCCAAAAACCCAACTTTCTTCTCCTAATAACAGTGGAAATTCCAAATGATGAATGATCAAGGGGATCATTTCATGAATGAAACAATTCATTCCTCAAGCACTAACCACTAAAAGGATTACAAGAAGGCCTCCCATCCTACATCCACAATCTTAAACCAAACAGCACCGGGACCAAAACACACTATTAGCCCCATGAACAAAGTTCAAAGCAAAGCCCCAAAAAACCAACAAATTCCACAACAAGTCAAACCTGAAACAGCATTATATCAGCTCTAGCTCAATTTCAAACAACAGCACTGATGAATTCATGAATGAAACAAGCAAGGACTCAAATACCATCCACTTCAAAGATTAAACTAATAACACCTCACCACAGGCCAGACCTCAAACAAAATCCTAACAACTAGAAGGACCATGTAACAAAAATGAAACAAGCAATCCCTCCATTCCAATTCCACAATTTAATAGCAACAAAACCAAACTTCAAATCAACCCTCATAACACGACATTCGCAAAATTCAACACGAAAATAAATCAAATCCTATTATATCCAGAAGTGGGCCTCAAAGGCTGACTTCCAACAACAGAAAGCAACCCGTTTTCCTCCTCTTCACCGGGAAAACCCAAATCTTCAGTTCCTCTAAAGGCAGCATGAACACCAACAACAACCACCCCAATAATCAACCCCACTAAAACGTTAATGCCCACATGAGTCAAAACCAATAAAAGCACAGTAGCAAAACTCAAAACCCCCAAAACAACATTTTCATCCACCGGTCTGTTGAAAATAACAACTGGGTTGTCATTAAAGAGGTACAGGAACCACCAGAAAATGAAAGTTATCAGAAAAACTATCATTGAAGTAGGGTGCCAAAGGAGAGTTAAGAAGAGGATCGTTAGCGCTATAATTACGTAGTTCACGCGAAAGTAGGAGAGGTTGATCTTTATCCGTGCCTTGGCATCGCCGGCAGAGATGGGTAGGCAGAAAGAGGAGAGGGAGAATAGCTCTGGCCACGGGCGGCGCGTGTGTTTGGCATGTGAGGGAAAGGTGGTTGGGTTGGAGGTGATGGTGCCGTAAGTGGTGGATGTTGATGGCATTTTTGGATATGGACTTTCTGTTTAAAGAAAGAAAAAATTGGATCTCGAAAGATTTGGGAAAAGAAGGTAAATAGAGTTTGAGATATAAAACCCTAAAGATTTGATCTTTTCTTTTCTTCTTTTGTGAAGAAAATATGGAAAAGGAAGAAAGCTCAAGGTTTTTAATTTAGTGTCAACACCGATGAATGTGGCTCAACTATTCATAAGTTTTTTTCCCTTATATTATACTTATTATTAAATACAACAACATATCTTAGATCTAATTTAATGTCACGATGATATGAGCAAGAAAATTGTTCAGATTTTAATTTTTAAAGTGCTGATGTTTAAATATATTTTATGAAAAAAAGTTAACTTATGTAAAAAATAGAAAAATAAAAGTTTTCGATTAAAGTCGACGATGCGAATAAAGAATATTATATAATGATGATTTTAACTGTTCATTAACTTAAATAAAAAAATTTTAATAATTCAAAGATAATTTTATATTCTTTTAAAGTTGAGTGATTAAAATCATAAATTTATTATAAATTTAATAGCTTTAGCTATAATTTATTTACATATAAGACACTTGTGAAAAATAATAGAATATAATTTTTAAAATTATAATTTTTTTGGAATTTTTTATTGGATACTTGATTTTTTTTGTTAAAATATGTTATTAGCTAATATACTTTGATAAAATATTAGATTTAGCTCTTGTACTAAAAAAAATTAAAAATAAAGTCATATTTTTAATTTAAAAATTTCAGTCATTAAAATCATAAGTACTTTGAAATTTGATTAGTTTGTCCTCATACGATATGATTGACAGAAAAACATGACAATTTAACAATTTTTTTATAGAAACTACCAACAACGATAATGATTGGATTAAGATTTTTAAATTGAAAAAGTAAGAGAACTAAATTTTTAACTTTTACAATATAAATTAATCTCAAGTTTTTTACAAGTACATAAACTATATATAATATATTTTAACCAATTATTTTGCGATCTTTTAAAATTACCTCGACACTAAAGGGTGTTGAGTTCTTTTAATTGTATTACACTAACAAGTTTTCATCACCACATTGGAATCACGATAACTAAAGAATAATTAAATTAACTTTATACTCACAAGTGTCAAGTTCCTTGCTAAGCAAACTAATGTATCTGCATTTAATGATGATCGCTAGGCTTTTTAATTGTAATTAACATACGAAAACCAACACCTTAAGTATTGACTTCAATGTAATATGTAATATGTAATATGTAATATGTAATATATCTACATATAATTTATATAGTTGAGGATTAAATCCTAATAAATAAATAAAAGACGTGGACACCAACCGATGTTGAGTTTCTCTTTAATTAATATTGTAGCGTTTTGGAAAACTTAATCATAATAAACAGTTTAATAGAGCTCAACAATTGTAATTGATAAATTCTTTATTTTTTAATATTCATCGTTTTACCATAAACTTGATCTCAATTAATTTGTTCGATACTCGTAAATATCAAAATTCATTTAATTTAAAATTTCACCATTTATGGTAGATGCAACAATAATAAATGCTTTCAATGGAGCTCAACACCCATAATTCTAGAGTTTAAAGTTAATTTGACTATCTTTCTGATTCCACTGCCTTTTAGTACCTTCACCCTCCCACCATCATCCTTCTTTTCCATCCTACTCAGTTCCAACTTACTACCCCTTTCCACACAATTACCCGAGCATTAACATCGATATTCTCCCTAAACCTTGTTTCCAAATCCTTTCACGCGTCTAACATTAGTCCAAAATCCTTTTCAATGGATCTGTCTTAAGCTAAATTCCATAAGTTCTTCTACTATCCATCCATACCTTCATCAAGTGACCTAGTCTACTACAGATTTTATAAATGGTTCAGGCTAGAAATTGATCAATGTATCAATACAAATAAGAGATTTAGCTTAGGAAAAAGCAATTTTCAATTAAAATCGAGAAAACTGGCTCAATTAATTTGGTTTGAGCAAATTTTTCAATTAAAAATTTAGTTTTGTTGATTATTTTTATTAATTATTAATTTTTAAAATTCAAGTCAACCCAACCGATAAATTGACTTAATTTAATATTTTTAATTATTAAAATATATTTATAATTTATAATATATAAAATAAATATATATTATTACGTTTTTTTTTATAGATTATAGTCTGTTATATTAGTTTAATAAAAAAATTCGAATCAATCAAAAAATTAAATATTTTCCTTTAATTGAATTGATTGACTTATAAATTTGATTAAATTTTATAAAAACTAATTTTTTTTTTCTATTTTTTAATAGTCACAATCTCCTTAAAATAAAAACCTAGAAAATATGAACCGGACAGACACAAGAACTACTTTAGACTCTTTTGGAGATTGTCCAATCACAAGACATCACAAAATCAGAAAATCAAAAGAAAGAAAGAACCTGAGGTAACTGCACTATAACCGACTCTTCAAAACAAAAAAAAAAGAGATGATATTCACATTGTCGTGTAGTACGTAAGTTCGAATGAATTGAAATAAATTTATCTTTTTATCTAAAGATCAAAATGGAGAGAAATTGAATTTTTCAGAAGAAAATATGAGTAGAGAAGAGAGTAAGACAATAATCCATACGTGTACTGCTTTTCCCAAATATATACATGCGCAACGGAATTACAAGAATTTGACAGCTCCATAACCCAAATTCCCATTTGCGACAGAATACGCTCCAAACGGCACCGTCTTAATAATATAAAACGACACAGTACTAACTATTATTATTTAATTAAAAGAAAGGTTAACTTCTGTTATTAGTCTCTGTACTGTGCAAATATTGTGAATTTAGTCCCTATATTTTAATTTGATTAATTTTAGTCTATATACTTTTTAAATTGGTCAATTTAAGTCCTTTTACTTTTCAAATTTTGAAACTCTAGCCCTGATCCAAACAGTAGCAACTAAACTTGTTTGGTTAAAATCAATTACTAGTTTTGCACTATACGTATAGTTATAGATTTAGTCTATATTCTTCAATTATATCATTCTAATCCCCTATATTTTCTAATTTTGAACTTTCAGTTTTGATGTAAAATGATAGTCATTAATTCATTCGCTGAATTTTTAGTAATATGTAGAAATAATAAGATGACATGGCATACATATATATGATAATATGTTTGCCACATTAGATTTTAGAAATGGCAAAATTTAACAATTAATCATTTCATGAGGACTGAAATTTCAAAAATTGAAAAATATAGAGATTAAAAATGACCAAATTAAAGTATAGGGACTAAATCTATAAATTTTGCAAAAGAATAGCAGGATTTAACCTAAAAGAAAAACAGACTTAAACTAATTTAACTAACTTCAGTTTCTCTCACCCTGTAACGGTACACACTGGGATCGTTTCTTTTCTTTTTATATGGCGTATATATAGTATATCGACTACGATACACCTTCATTTTCATTTTCATACTTAGCCTCGATTCAAGAAAAAAGGACCTACGTCTCCCAGATTTATCCCCAAGAATGGCGGCTCAACTTCCTCCAGGAGGAGCACATGCGTGCTTTTTTACCGTTCCTGACACTGTCAGGAGCATTACCATTAAGTTTGAGATGGTTCCGGCACCCCCGGCAGCACCACCGCAACCTGCACCTGCACCAGCACCTGCCCGTTTTCGTGTTAACCTGCAGGATGTTGCTAACAATCCTGCTGCTGATCCTGGAATAGAGGCGGAGAACGTTCAGAACCCAACCTTTGGCGGGAAGCAAGGCGAGCTGCGCTCCAAACTTTGAGAGCAGGTCTTTTCTCCATTTGGATAGTTGATTCTTTTCTTTTCCAATTTCTTTGATGAACATAAAAGAAAAGGATATACACCTTGAGAACAGTTATGTTTTTCTCGATTTGATTCTTTTCTTTCCCAATATCTTTGTGGAAGAATGATAAATGATGTGTGTACCTTTGTTTGTTAATCTTCTATTAGTTACCTGATGATGTAAAATGGCTCCATGGACATGAATGATAAATGACGTATTCTTTCTTTATTCTTCTCTATTTCTGTTTTTATTTTTTTTGTGTTTGGTTTTGGTCTATATTATAACAAATGGTTTCAATACCTTGATCCAAAGTTTGATGAGTTAGAAAATGTTAAAAGATAAGAGTAGATGATTTCACGAGCAAATCGTGATGCTGCTGCTTCTGCTTTGCATCCTATTGTTCCAAAACCCTATTCCTATCTCTTTCTAAAATTTGGATCCTATTGTTCCTTGGACAAGAAATTTAATGATTTATTCTTTTGAAATCATCAACTTTTCCATCTATCTATATAAGTTTAATGAATAAAAAAATAAAAAATTAAATGAAAAATTAAAATAATGTTTTTTTTAAGTTAAAAAAGTCAAATATAAACTATTATGCCTATAATATTATTTTTTTAAATATAAATGAGGTCTTCTTTATTTTTGTTTTACGATCTATGATCTATGAAAATTAATTCTTTCGGAGATTTACGGTCCCAACAATGTTTTAAAATCAATGAAGTTTTTTTTTTTTTGTTAAAAGTATGTCAAGCGAGGCTGGACAAGTTCCTTACTAATGTCTTTAATAAAAGAGTTAATATACACAATATTATTATTATTGGGTATAATTAAGGTATTCTTAATATTCGTTTTACGATTCATGAAATCTAATTCTTTTGAAAATTTGTGGTTGCCTTTCCTAATAATATTGTCTCCAATATAATATATATACATATTATGACATATCTTAGATATGAGAAAAAAAAACATAATTATATTATAAATATATTTTTAAAAATTTATATAATTAACAAAAGAGTCTTTAGTTGAAGGGGGAAAATACAAATATTGAAAATTGTAGATGTTTGGCTAAAATCTTATTACATGTATTTATATTTTTATTCTCTATATAAAAGATATAAAATGATAAAAGCATGTAACACCCTTATACTCGATCCAACCTTCGAGACCTGGTATGGGACTATTACATTTGGTGCTAAAGTGATCTTGGCTAAACACTAAGTGATTTGAACGTTTACTATAGCATTTTAACTTATTCAGTTCATTAAATATTATCTCAAATGTTTGGGGGTCATTACTGATTAATCATTTACATTTGAAAGTGTTTTAAAAATTATTTTTAAGCAAAACAGGGGGCAAGCATCGATACCAAAACATAGGGTTTCGATACCTATAACAAGGTATCTATACCCCTAACTAGTATCAATACCAAATTAGCTTTATGGAGCACAATTTTCAAATTTTTTATGGAGGTATCGATACATTACCTTTAATATCGATACCAAAATAGCTTCCTGTTTCGAAATTTTTTTTTATTTCAAGGCCAATGTATCGATAGCTAACCTTTGGTATCACAATACTTTGGGCCAACTTTGCTAAAAAAACATTTGAAAAATTTGCTAAAAACCCCTTGCAAAGAGTTTGAACCAATTGAACACTTAAAAACCATTTCAAAGCAATTCTAAATCAACGATACTTATCCAATAATCATACCACATATGCAAACATACATTTAAACTCTTCGTAATTCATTTCTAATAATGCTAAAGTACTTTATTTAAATACCAAAATAAGTAAAGTTTTAAAGGTTTGCAATTTTAATCCCTATTTACCAAGTTTCATACCACACCACCTATGTACATGCCATTCTATATCAAAATTTAGTACATACTCTTCTCGAGCTTGACAATGTGATAAGATGAGCAGCAACAACCTCGACTCTAGCCTGTCGAATCTAACTATACCTACGCGTTGAAAAAAACACTTTAAGCCGATGAAGGCTTGGTAAGCACTACAAAAATAAAAGAACATAGTGTACATTTAAAATGTTACTAATCTACTACATACTTCCACATATGATCATCATTATAACTATACATTTAACTTAACAAATTTACTTACCTTGAATAATTTCCATGCTTACCTTGATACTTTAAATACTTGTATTTATTACATTTTACACATTAGCCCACAGTAGACTATTTAGAACAATTCAAGATATAAGGATCAAGTATAAATGTGCAACTATATACACAAATAAACGGAGAGCACTAACGTGCTAGAAAACAGAGAGCATGCTAAGGAACCTTAATGGTATGCTACTAATATCCTAATAGTTCTAACTCGGTCTACTTGGGCATTATAACTTAATTAATTCAAAATATTTAATCAATTTAAAAATATACTCAATTTTCACTTTTCTGCAATTTAGTTCTTAAGTCTCAACTTACATATAATGTATAACTTCTTCACAATTTTCTCATTCACAACATAAGTATTATAACAAAAATCTTTGTATGCCATCTTTTGATTCTTATTCATATTTTCATAACATATTTCATTGTCTTTACAATTTAATCCCCTTTATATTAACACAACATATCTATAATTTTTCTAACTAATTAATATGCTATATAATTAATATCTAGGAAAAAAAAGATAAATTCCTTATATTGCTTACAAGAAAAGGTTGAGATGGTGTGATTTCTCCTCTTCTCACCTTGGCCTTCTTTTTTCCTTTTCCTTCAATTGGGTCTTCTCCCCTCTTTTCTTTTTCTTTAGTTTCATATCAAACATATAATATTTACAAGTCAAAACAACAATCATATAGCTTTACTTTGCTAGATAATGAAAATAACCATGTATGACATGAAGATTTCACCATCTCTTACCTTAACTTTTGATTTAACAATCTAACCCTTTTTTTTCTCTTTACTTCTACACTTCCATGGAAACTCTTCACATGAAACTAAGGTGCGTACTAGTCTTCTCTAGTGTTTTTACTAAGAAAACCTCAAAGAATACAAGGTTTTGAGCTTGGGGGGGGGTGTAACAATTTGACAAAGTGAAAAAGATGATAACTTTTCATCATTTTATTCACTTTTCTACACAATTCCATTAAAAAATCTCATGATTTTTACCCTAAAATGGTCAAATTACTAACTAGTCCCCTTGCATTACATCTTTACACATTAACCCTAATCATTATGTCTTATAATATCTAGTTAACTAATTACCATTTTATCCCTCATCATCCTTAATAATCGCATAGATGATCCATAAATATCTTTGGGTAAAATTTCACCCTAGTCCTTCCTTCATTTCTACTAAAACTATAAATCTCCTAACTTTTCTTTTCCCTACTTTAGCCACATCAATTTCTATTCTACTACAATTTAATCCATAATCTAAATTAATTTTTCTAATCTAGAAAGTATTTTCTGAATCATTATCGGTTCTAACTATTTTCTAAATCATCACTCTAAATTCCCATTTTGCCATTTTTGAAAACTTCCAACTAAGTTCCAACCCGATTCCTCTGTACCCTACTCCGAAGCATAATGTAGATGTTACAAAGCACCCCTAAAATAATATAATTTAATTTGTAAAAAAAAAGGTATTTTCGTCATTACTCAATTGAGTTTGTACCTGGTTGACTCGTGACACCAAACTCAATAAAAGATTTAATATTAGTGGAGATTTTATCTCTTGAACTTGTCCATTTGTATCTACTTGATACCTAAACTTTTTTTTTTGGTCCTAACTAATACTTGAACTTTGATTCAGTCATACTTGGTTATCTCTATAGTAACACCATTAAAATTTGTTGACGTGATACTAGCAACCAATAGAAAGATGACACATAACAAGTCTGAATAAAAAATATTTTACATCAAGAATAAGCTTGGAGAAATGATCGTCTCTAAATCTAGACAACCATTTGTCCATACTCATTTTAGATTTATTTTTATTAATTTTATATATTTTTAATTTTTTTAAAATAAAATTTTTATATTATTATTTTAAAATTGAACGATATATAAAATATCTAAAATCTAATATTTTTTAAAATGTATAAATTTAAAAAAATTATTTTACACCAAGAATGAATTTGGACAAATAGTTGTCTAGATTTATTTGAACTTAAACAACAATTGATTCAAATTCATTCTTTTTAGTAATTATATATATTTATAAAATATTAATTTTTAAATTATTATTTTGAAATTAAAAAAATATAAAAAAATATAAATTTAAATTTTAAGAAAATAACATAAATTTATAAAAGAATTATAACATTTATTTCATGTACGAAATCAAAACATAAACACCTTTGACAATATCAAAACCATACAAAAATCAATCACACAAACACCCTCCCCCTCCCCCCCAAAAAATCAACATGACAGTAATAGACCTTAATTCCATAATTACATAACTTTAGAATTCTATATTTTCTAATTTTAAGCCAAATTTTAAATGGAGTGTAATTAAATAGTGTTTTCATCCTAATTCAATATCAATTCATTTATGTTTTGTTTCAATAAAAATTTTAATGTATTTTGACCTGTTTTAGTTAATACTGGTGTGTATTAGCCCATATTAGTTGGGACAAAATTTTGATATTTTAAATTAACTTTTAAATTTTTTTAATAATTATATTTAAAATTAATAGCTATTGAATTAAATTATTGAACCAAATTAATAATTTTAAAACTTATATTTACCTATAAATATATTGATATTGATATAAGTAGATATATTTGCATGTATATATAATATATATAGAAAGGATTGGATTGAATTTTTTCAGGAAGAAAAAGCTGAAAATAAAGAAAAAAAATTTAATTTATCATTTTTCTATAAAAAGATATAGGAATAATGTAAAATTACAGTTTCATACAATCTCATCTCATAATATATAATATATTTTTTATCAAAGAAAATAAAAATTAAATCATTACTAAAACTAAATCAATACGCGGAAACATATTACTATTAATATCTTAGTCACCCAAAAAAGTAAACAAAGAAGCTGTGTAAACTCTAAAAGCAAAACTTAACAACCCACAATTTAAGCTTGACGCCAACTAACAAAATTGAACAACACAAAATAATTATAATTAATTTCAAAATTGAACACACCCGAAAATCTTGGCAACCAAAAAATTTTCACGAAATCTTCCCCATTAAATACCTACTGCTTCCTTGAATTTGTGAGCAAATAAGACGAGATTTCAATATTATTTTCAAATTGGGTTGTTTGTAGAATTTCATCGAGGAAGAAAGTGGGGGAATGTTTCTTAAATTATTATTATTATTATTATATATTTTTTTTATCAATCCTAAATTAAAATTTTATGATGTTGTCGAGCAAGATGGTTTAAAATGCTTCAAAAAAAATTGTAAATAATAGGATTTATTTTATTTTTCATTATTTATACATTTCAAGGTAATAAAAAAAAAGTATTTACGATTAGCCTAGAAATTAACAGGAAATAAAACATAGATAACAACACAAAAACTCTGCCTTCGAGCCATGAACTAACTTCATCATAACAAAGGAATATATATTACTAACAATAGTTATGGTTTTTTAAATAACTTCCATGATCAAATGCGAATTGGTTAATGTACCAAAAAACAACAATATTCCATTTTATTAATAAATTCATCAACTTCCCATTCATAAATATATATCCCATTGACTTGCAAAACTTAGCGCACATCTTTTTCCCCCTTTTTATCAAACAATTATTGAAGTTTTCAATATCTCATCACATTTTTCTTTTGCTTAATAATCACACACTATGCATATACATTCGCCATTAACATTGCCCTTATAAATAAAGTTTTTAAGCTCTAATATCTCACTTTTTTCTTTTTTTCTTTTCTTTTTTTTTTTTTTTTTTTTGTGCTCACCAATCTCACATCATGCATACAAAGAGGCCATCACAAATTTAGAATTTTTCTACACCCACCTTCCCTTAATCAGGCTCGGCCTTGGGGATTATTTGAGAGTGCAACTGCCCAGCGCCCAAGGTCAGAAATGGCCCAAAAATAAATATTTTTTTTAGTTTTTAATGCGAGAAAAAAATAGACTAAAATAAATTAATTAAATGCCTAGAGTTTTCAATTTTTCACCATAAATGCTTCATCTCCTAGGGCTCCTAAAATTGTTCAACTTTCATTGTATTACATTTTATAATTTTTTTTAAAAAGGGACCCAATTTATTGTTTTGCCTAGGGCCCCAAAAATGTCAAGAATGAGCATGCCTTTAATAAAAGCTAGCCATGAAAGATTCTCAACTTCAATTTTTGTATCCTTTTTCATTTCGTGTTAAGCAAAGCTTGAGAGAAGAAAGAATCAACTTCATTAAACACTCAACTTAATTTCACTATTACACCCTTAAGGTTCAATGAAAGAATCTCATGGTTTCAAGAATTAGCCACTTTCTATATCCATAGTTTCAAGATGAATCACTTTGTTTGTGATCATTTTATCATCATTACCCAAAGCCCCTTGTACCACTGTGTCATTGGAGGAAGAAGAATATACTACAGGTGTCGGAGGCTATTGAGTAGCAAGCGAAGGAACTTTCGTAGGTTTTCGTAGGTTGCAACACATCTGACTCACCAAAATATGTATCAAAAATTGCGTCTACACTCCCATATGGCAGCGCAACATTGTCAGGCTCAATGGTTGCAGCACTCCCATCCAAATATGAAAAAATATCCTTAAAAAATTTCACATCACAAGACACAAAGAACTTCTTAGAATCCAAATCATATAAATACCAAACCTTTTTGCTAAAAGGGTACCCAATAAAAACACACTTTTGATTTTGACTAGCAAACTTATCATCCTTAGAAAGTTGATTATTAACAAAACATAAGGAACCAAACACACGAAAATCATCGAACAAACGAGGGCTACCAAATAATATCTCATAGGGTGTTTTATTGTTAAGAAGAGGTGAATGAGTTCGATTAATGAGATGAAAAACAACCAACATACACTCCCCCCAAAAAGATATAGGTAGATTTCATTGGAAACGCAAAGTAAGAGTTACACTTAAAATATGTTGATCTTTCCTCTCAAATCTTTCATTTCATTGAGGAGTACCAACACAAGATGTTTGAAAAGTAATGTCATTAATTTGCAAGAAAGTAATCCTAGAGACAATTAAATTCCATCCCATTATCACTTCTAACACATTTTATTTGTTGAGAAAATTGACGATCAACCACAGCAATAAATGACATGAAAATGTTGAAAACCTTCTTTCTATTAATTAATAGATATACCCAAATAATACGAAAGAAATCATTGATCAATGTAAAAAAAATGAGATTCACAAGATGAAAGGGTGTCATAAAAACTCTATAAATCACAATGAACTAACTCAAAAATACAAGTGGCTTTCTGTTCACTAATTGGGAAGCTATTTCTAGTCAACTTAGCACGATGATAATTTTCACATGCTTTATTCAGATGATCTCTAGAGTTACTAACATAAGGAAGTAACTTTACTACTTTCTCGGAAGAGTGACCCAATCTTCTATGACAAAGTTCCAAAGAGGATAAAGCTTCAACCCAAACCAATTTGAATATCAAAACCTGCTAAAAGTAGTAAAGTTTATCCCATCTCCCACCCGCTCTAATCAGCTCCCTCGAATGAAGGTCATGAATAACACATATTTTAGTAGAAAATTGGACAAAACAATTCATATCATCATTCAACTGAAAAATCAAAATTAAATTGCAGTTTAATTAACGAACATAAAAAACATGTTTTAAGTGAATTTTGTTCGTCAATTTAACCATTCCTTCTTTGGTAGCCAACACTGTTTGGCCATCAAGGAGTCCTACGGAACATGTTACTGTAACATCCATATCTCGTTTCCGTTGCCAAAATAGGATACCGAATATTACCAGTCAGGTTGGAACAGTTAATATGATTTACACCCAATAATCAATTCAGTTCCATAATTACAAGTAATATTCAATATGAAAAAGATCATTCATTTTCGGGTATTAAATCGAAATTTTGGAGCTCTACAAAAAAAAAATTATGAACATTCATGGACCAAATTAGAACAAATCAGAACTTTCAGGAATAATTAAAAAAATTCAAGTCAGGGGTCACACGATCGTGTGTTCAAGTCGTATGACAGAGTCTAACCCGTGTGGCTCCAAACATGCCCGTGTGCATGGATCGTGCAACTCTCTGAGTTGGATCACACGGTTGTGTTGCAGGCCGTGTGCCAGCCCATATAACATTCGAAATATCCTCGCACGACCGTGTCACAGGTCATGTGTCTACCCGTGTGAACTGCACCTATACTTCTTTTAAACACGTTCTGGGTACACACCTGTATAGGCTGCCTGTATGCTTCACACGACTGTGTGACAGCTTGTGTCCCAGGCCGTGTGAGCCCAAAAATGACCAATTTCAAACTAAATTTTCATCTATTTGCTTAGGAGCTTAAACACATTCAAATGCATACCTTCATAGGCTAAAAATCATCTTCAAACACATTCAAAATATTTCAATGGATTCAACCTATATATTAAACCAATGTGCCCTCATTGACACCACAAATCATTTCATAACATTGCGTCTTCAAGGTTGCATATACGAGATATAGTTACACATCAAAACATCAATTCATTTCAAACCATAATCTCACATATTGTCAATATTTTCTACCATCATGCTTAACACTTAAAATTAGATGAAACATGCATAATTTCATTTGTCACAACACATAACACAAACTTAAGCAAACTTGCTCAAACTAGAAGTCAACATCATACATACGAAGAGGTCCTAGTACATGCCATATATACCAAACTAAAACAATATCTATAAAAGATCTCCTGGATAGTGTGATTTCTTGTGTTGATCCGATCTTCTAAACCTTCAAAACGTAATATACAAAATGAGACAAATACAGGTAAGCTTGAATAAAGCTTAGTAAGTTCGTTTGTATATAATGATAAACCTTTCCAAATAAACATAGTAATCAGTTAAAATTAAATGTTGAAATTCCATAAAACACAACCTTTATCAATAATTAACAATCAGTACAGTAGTTCAGTAAATTCAGTGGATAATGCTCGTTTGAAATTTACTCAGTAAATCAATAGATTCCACTTAATTGAGCAATATTATCTCACTTAGTGATTAATATCATTTCAATTCATTATTTCTATTTTCAATTACGTACATCAATATAATCTAATATTATGCAATTAAGTTCCTATTATACATTTAAAAATGTCCTAAAATTAAACCGTAAGAACTTACCTGACTAAATTGCAGCAATGACAAAGTATAGGGGTTATTTGGTAATTTCCTCTTTTCCTTGATTTTCCACTCGTTTAGAATCTAAAATAATATTCCCAATCAATTCAATAATTATAATAGCAAAAATAATTCATTTATGCAATTAAGTCCTTTTTGACATTTGTACAAAATTACCCCCAACATTTTACTTTTATTCAATTTAGTCCCTAAGCCCCAAACATGCAATTTAACCATTTTTTTCTTAAAATCCAATTCAGCTGAATCATCTATGACCACCCAACATTTCATATTTTCAATTATTTCTCCTTAAGTTTATGTTATTTTACCACTTTAATAAATTAGTCCTTAAATGTTGAAATCATAAAAAATCACTTTATAAAATAGTCCTATCTAACAACCAAGCTTAATAATCTAACATAAAACTTCATAAATATCTCAATTTCATCAATGGCATAATCCTCAACATTTGATAGTTTTATAAATTAATCCCTGGGTTAGATAGATTAAGCTAATATGAGCTTAGAGACCTAAAAATTACTGAAAGCAGACGAAATTTCACTTACCTATTGAGATTCAAAGTTGGCCGAATGCAACACTCTTCTTACTCTAGGGTTTCGGCTTTCATTTGTGAAAAAGAAGAAGAAATTAAATTGATTTTTAACTCATTTATATATTACATTTAACTTAATTCCTAATTTACCAAATTGTCCTTTTTAATTACTCATTAATTTCAACATTTTAAAGCCCAATACCGTCCATTATCTCTTATAATGGTCTATTTACCATTTAGGGGCCTTGGCTTTCCTTCCCATTATCATTTGATGCCTTTAATTTATAGAATTCAACTTTTGCAGTTTTTACGATTCAGTCTTTTTCACTTACTTAACTATCTAAATGATAAAATTTCATAACCAAATTTTAACACAACATTAATAACCCTGTAAGTATTTAATAATTAATATTTACGGTTTGAAACATCAAAATTATGGCCCCGAAACCACCATATCAAAATTTTAGCCCCGAAATCACTATTTTTTTATCATACAGGAAAATAGATTAATTAGTCAATATTCAATTAATTAGGAATTAAATGCAATTTACCATAATTTAGAAAATTCATATCATTTCTATTATTAGGTCATTTAAAGAGGGTCCAATTACACAATTAGTCCTTTAATTATATTAAATTTTAATTAAACAAACTTATTTACAATTTAGCCTTAAACTAATTAGGACTAAATAAATAAATAACCCAAAAGTTAATGGAATGATTAACATCCGCTGCTTGGACTTTTTGACCATGTTTTAATTACCATTTTGATCCTTTTACTATTTTAAATATATAGCAATTAACTTTTACCTCTTTTATAATTTAATCCTTTTATCTTAATTAAGCAATAAATCATCAAAATTAGCGGATCCAACTTCAATTCACATATAATATGATTCTGTAAATATTTAATAATAATATTTACGGCTTTATATTAAGGAAATAATGACCTAATATCTTATTTTCAATAACCACTTGACTTTTGAACCAAATCGCTTATACTAACTTTAATTCAATTGTTTAAAAACATCGAATCAAAATTTAATATAAAAATTACTATTGACTCATATAATTTAAATACTAATTATACGAACTTACTTGTCGGGTTTGTGGTCTCGAAATCACTGTTTCTAACACTACTAAAAAACGGGCTGTTACAGTTACAACATCTCTCACATTCGTCAAACACATAAGATCACCCGTAACATGATTTGAACACCTTGTATCAATAATCCAAATATTCTGGACTTACCATTCAACCGAGTGGAAATTGGTTGTTTATTACTAAACACAACAAGAAGAGACTATTATTGCTCAGCGGTAAAACCAGGAATTTGCTCAGTGGTAAAACCAGTAATTGCGCCCCCCAAACACTTGCGTTGTTTCTACTGTATTCTGCACTAATGTTGCTCCATGGCTGGTATCTATGACAGTAGCATTGTGTAACACCCTTAACCCGTCTCCATCACCGGATTAGGGTTACAGTGTATTACGACACATATTAAAACAATTAACATAGTTTATTCATTCATTTATTAATTTAAATGAAAACATTCAAATCTATATTTCATTCATAACATAAATTCATTCACGAACCTTAAATCGAGCTTACGGGGCCTTAAAAATAGTTTGTAATCAATGTTCTCAAGTACTTATAATAAATCATATCAAGTTTACCATTTCTTTCAATTTTCATGAGACTTATACCAAATAGCCAAAAATAAATTCAAAAGAACATATACATACCAAAACCAAAGGCACATATACAAGCAAGCTCAAATAACTTCACACCAAGCTAAAATGTTACATATGAAGTAAGTATCCAAACATATACAAACACACCTATTACATGTCATATAAACCAAAGTAAGCATATCAAAAACTACCAAAAGTTATCTAGATAGTGTGATCTTCAAGTTGATACGATTGCCCAATTCCAAAAGACGTAATCTACAAAGAAATAGGAAAAATGACACAAGTAAGCTTCACTAAAGCTTAACAAGTTCAACGATTGAAACGATAAAACTTACCAAATAAACATATCAAACACATAATAACTGTTAATAACAATAATCCTGTCAATCACAACCATTAAATAGGTGAGTCTTTATGTTAATACACATACTATATAATCTATTCAATTATACTAGGTCATTCAATACCAAATCATGTTAATCAATCAGAAAAATATGTAACCATTTATAAGATTTAATTACGAATCATGTAACCATTTAATATTTGCTCGTTGAGCAATATAAATGGATTTAGATACGAGGTTACCCGTCCAGAACACACCAGAACACTCAAACGGGCCAAGCTAACCAAGAACACACCTGGGCACCAAGTGCCTAACCCGTAGGCTACCATCCCTCCAGAACATACCTAGGCACTAACTACCAAGCTCGAAGGCCTTGCATTTGCCCCCAGTAACACACCAGTATTACTATAAATATAACATGATAGTTTGTAACAAATGCTGGACTTCAGTATATTCAGTGGACAATATCAAATCGATAATCACCATCACATCACAAGTCAAACTCGTATCACGCGTATATAACCTATTGATATACCAATTGTATCCTATCCTAGTTCATCCAGGCTCGATATAGGTAATCGTATTTATTTCCAATTCAATTTATTTTCTTACCTTGTATAAATTTGTAACAATTCAAATATATAGGTATATAATTTTGACATATCAAAACTCAAAATCCAATATAATATTACAAATTATATCTAATTAAATCGTATGAACTTAGCAGTACTAAACTGCAGAGATATTAAAAGTTCATGGACTAATCAACAACTTTCCATTTTGCTCAATTGTTAACTAGTTCTTGATATAAAGTAATTTATTTCAATTTATTAGCCTCAATTTCATATCATATTCAATTTAGTGCATATGACTTCTTATTTACAAATTTTCTCATTTGCCCTAAACTTTTACATTTTATACAATTTAGTCCTTAAACCCAAAACATTTAAATTTATCACAAATTCATAAATTTCTATGCTAAATGAATTTCTATTCATATTAGTACAACCCATATTTATTCAAAATTCACAATAACTTTATGTCAAATTTAATATTTTATCAATTCGTCTTTTAACAACATTATTAATATATACAACTGACGGAAATAATAAATTCTTATATTAAAATAAAAATATATAAAATCCATCAAAATGAAGCTTTGATTGGTAAGTTTAAAGTTTTATATTCAAACATCTCTGGATTAAAATAAAAAAGGCGAAACTTAGTATTTGTATTAAGGTTTTTATTTTCATGATGAACGAAGCTGAAGTTTTGTCCGATGACCAAATTGGTGACAAAATTGGCACCGATGAGGGTTGAAAAGGAGGTGGGAGGGGATCCATCAGAAATCATGATGGTGGACTCAACCTTAGTGAGTGGAGTTTCTTAGAAAGAGAAGTTTTTTGGAGGGAAAGGTTCTGAATCTTGTGATGGTGTCACTAATGCAGATCTTGAAATTAAAGATGGCGATATTCTCTGATCCTCCATCAATGGAATCCCTACCATTGATTTCTCAGAAAGGTTAAGAAAGGTTTTGGTTAAGGATATGGAAACTACCTTTTTCGTCAATTTTTTTTGGATGCAACATTGGTTACAGAGTTTTGCGCAATCGCATTTCAAGCACTTGGAAACCCTCTCAACCTTTTCACCTGATGGATGTCGAGAATGGTTATTACCTTGTTCGATTCTAGAACAAGGGAAATTATGACTTGGCTCTGACTCAAGGCCCTTGGATAGTATTTGGACACTATCTCACCGTTCAGCCATGGACGGTTGATTTTGACCCGTTGAGACCTTTTCCTAGCGTGGTAATGGCCTGGATCTACTTCCTAGGTTTGTTGGGATTTTTGTATAAAAAAGGGATCTTAGAGGAGATCGAAAACTTAGTTGGACAAATGGTTAAATTAGATGTCAAAACCGATAATGGATCAATGAGATAGTTTACAAGAATGGTTGTGTCGATAGATTTGGGAAAACCACTTACTTCGCAAGTCTTGATGAATGGTAAGGTGTAACAAGTGGAGTTTGAAGCCCTACCCACGGTATGTTTTTCTTGTGGTAAATATGGCCATCTAAAAAGTTAATGTTCTTCTTCTTTGGCAGATCAAATCATACACGGTGGCAAGGATGACTCGCTTAAAGTGATGAACAATAAAGTTGACCCGGTGGTGACGGAAGACATTTTCGGTCAATGGATGGTCGTCGAGCGTAAATCGAGGCACAACCAGACTGAAAAACAGAATCATTAGCCAAAAGTTTTGGAAGAAAATTTGGCTTGCTCCATATTTGTGGCATTAAATTTACTGGACAAACAATCGGTGGATTTAGGGGCTAAAAAATTGGGGTTTTAGGAGATTGGATTTAAACAGGGAGATTTTATCAAGAAAATAAAAGAAAACAAGCTTGGGTCAAGTTCTGGGTTGTCGGTTGAAAGGTAACTGTTGGGTCTGCTGAACAGGCCAGTGGACTAGCACAGTCGGGTATTGAGCAGGAATTGTTGGACTTGGACCGCGACCTGGTACAAGACAGGTTTGTTTTAGGGAAAGATATTAGGTCAAAATCAAATAGAGTCCAATTAATTCCTGTAAAGAATATGGAAAATTTAGGGAACATGGAGTACACTGTCCAGATGGGTCTCGAAATTGTTTTTCAAAATAAAAATTATCTCTACACTTTAATCCCATGTTCGAAGGTTCTCTTGAATTGGTGGTGCATGTAAATCCTAAGTTTCTGGACTTCTATTGGCATTCAGCTGCAATTTTCAAAGAACATTCAGAGCACAATTCGAAGGCAACAGTGGTAAATGAAGGATCAGAGGCCTTTACTATTTTAAATGTTCTGGCTAGAGGACATGGGTTAGATAACAAAAAAGGGAGTGGGTGTAATGTAATAATATTAAATAAAATAATTCGTGGACGTGAGGGACGTTTTAAAATTGTCAGAAGTTTGCGGGTCTCGCGTCTTGACACCATGTATTCTATAGCAAAGCTTTAAGTGAACAAGTGGAAACTTTTACCGATAAGGTCGTTGCTAATGAAGGGGAGTTGAAGACTGTTACTCTTTGATTGGTTAGTCCTCGTACCTTTAATTTTTATATTTATGAATTTTACTATTTTTTCTTGAAATTGTCAGGGTTGTGCTAATTCAAAGCTCATTCAGGTTTTTCATGAATATAATCGGGATCATAAACCGAATTTGACTTGCTTTATTGAAACGAGGGTTAGTGGAGGGAAAGTTGATTTAGTTATCGCAAAACTTGGTTTTCATTGTTCTCATCGTGTAGAGGTAGTTGGGTTTTCTGGTAGTATCTGGATTGGTTGGAGGGAGTCCGTTTGTGTGGAGATACTAAAAAATCATTATCAATTTATGTTAGTTAGAGTTTCTGGTACCTTTTTTAGAAACCCTTTTTTGTAACCTTTGTGTATGGTAGCCCTAATTGCAGTAAAAAGAGACATTTATGGGAGAAATTGCATAATACTATTCCAGTTGATGGATCTCTATGGATGGTGATTGGTTATTTTAATGCTATTCTGTCATCCACTAAGAAGAGATGATGACAAACTTTAGGGAAAAGATACCTCTTATTTGGTGAGTTTATGGAATCAGCTCAGTTGCAAGATTTGGGTTTTCAAGGTTCACAATTCACTTTGGCAGAGAGAGGGGATAATAAATCATTTGGATAGGGCTATTTGAAACAATACTTGGTGTTCAAATTTTTTGAACTTTATGGTGACACACCTACTGTAACTTAAATCTGATCATAGACCTTTAAGTGATGCCTGAATTTCATTCCTCAAGAAAGCATTCGTTCAGGTTCTTAGCAGGTTGGATTGAACACCTAAGGTTTTCAGATTTCGTTAAAGAGAATTGGAGAGTTTCTACCAACATGTTGATAGTGCATTTCGAGTTTATTGATCAGGTTAAAAGATGGAATAAAGAGGTGTATGGTCATATTTTTACCTGTAAAAAGCTTCTGACAAGGAAACTTCAAAGCATTAAGATTGAGCGTGATAGAAGAAACTCGGACTATCTTAATCAAGTTGAAATGGAAGTTAGAGAGTAATTGGAAAATGTGTTGCATCATGAGGAGTTACTTTGGCATTAGAAGGTTCGTTGTGACTAGTTAGTTTTAGGGGACTGCAACACTAAATTTTTCCACACATGCACTTTGAAGAGAAGGAATCAGAATAAAATTACCACTTTAAAGAATGATTTGGGTGAGTGGATTATGGATGAGGAGCAATTGAAGCTTGAAGCGGTCAATTTTTATATAACTTTGTATGGCGAACACCCCGGTTCGATGAGAGGTTTACCCTCGAATGCTTTTTCGTGCCTCACTGACGAGGATTTTAATCTCCTTAATAATCCAATTTCTGATGGGAAAATTAAAGCTGCTCTGTTTGACATAGCACCTTTAAAGGCTATAGGAAGTAATGGTTATCACACCTTTTTTTATCAAAGTCAATGGGATCATGTAGGGTATCTTTGCTGGTGATAGTATTGATTCGAAGTTGAATAACTCGCTTATTGTTCTTATCCCTAAAATTTAAAATCTAGAAGGTTTCACTCATTTTCGACCAATCAATTTATGTTCTGTTTTTTATAAATTGGTTATGAAGATCATTGTTAATCGGTTTAAAGTGGTCTTTCTGAAAATTATAGCTCATGAGCATACTGGCTTTTTAACAAGACGAAACATCATTGACAATATTGTCATTGCACAAGAAGTTATTCACTCTATGAGGAGCATGCAAAAAAAATGAGATGGATGGCCATCAAGATTGATCTAGAGAAAGCCTACGATCGAATGCTTTAGGATTTCATTGACGCGTCACTTCAAGCTGCATGTATTCCTAATTATTTATGTAATGTTATTATGTCTACAATTTCTAGTTCTATTATGTAGTTTTGTTGAATGGGGTTCCAACTCTGAAATTTTGGCCAGCCAGAAGCATTCGACAGGGTTGCACTTTATCTCATTATTTGTTTATTTTTTGCATGAAATGGTTGGCTTACAGTATACATGCTACCATTGATGCTAGCAATTGGAATCCTATTTGCCTGGCTCGTAATGGTCCACTGCTTTCCCATTTTTTTTCGCAGATGATTTGATCCTTTTTGGTCATGCTAATGGGCATCAAGCTCGGGTTATCAAAGGCATTCTCGATAAATTTTGTAATTATTCAGGTCATAGGATTAATATGAGGTAGACAATTTTTTTTCTCCAAAGGTGTTGATGGCATGTTAGGGAGGCATGTTAGTAGTTTTTTTTTGTTTCTAGGAAGTGAGCAATTTGGGGTTTTATCTAGGGGTGCCCTTTTTCCATGAGGTCACCAACAACACGCTACATTTCGTGGTTGATAAGGTGTGTAGCAAGCTGTCTAGTTGGGATGCCAAACAATTTTCCTTGGCAGGTAGGGTGACTTTAGCTTAATCGATTCTTCTTGTGATCCTAAGTTATTTTATGTAGACAATAATGGTTCCTAAAGGCTTATATGATGACATCAAGTGCATTGTATGGAAATTTGTCTGGGAATTTAATAATGGTAATGCTAAGGTAGCCTTAGTAAGTTGGGATTCGGTGTGCCAATCGAAAGGTCATGAGGGTCTTGTTCTAAGACACTTAAAGGATCACAACACTTTTTTCATGATGAATGTGGGTTTTAACATTGTTTCTAATGTCAATGCCTTATGGGTTCGGGTCCTTCGAAAAAAGTACGGCATTGCTAGTGGTTTGCCTATAAATTTATCAAGAAGGCGTCGCTCCTTTTTATGGAGATTCATTGCTAAGGTATGGCCCCTTATCCATAAAAACCTTGTTTGGTCTGTCAGAGATGGTAATACTATTAAATGCTGGCGTGACCCTTAGATTCCAAATTGTGGTCCTTTATTTTCTCAAATTCCATGCTCTTCTAACCTTAATATGGGTTGTCCTCTTAGTAGTATGATTGCAGGTGATGATTCATGGAATTTGGATCTTCTCAAGTTGTGGGTTTCAGAAGAGGTTATTAACAAAATTGTTGGAGTTCCACCGCCTCATCCTTCTTCTGGCCCGGATAAAATAGTATAGGGTGCGACATCAACTAGCTCATTTTCTCTCAAATGTAGTGGTGTACTGAATCTAAAAGAACGTATTTGGGAATCACCTTGGAGATTTAAAGGCCCTCAACAGATCCGTTTCTTCTTATGGCTTGCCCTTAAGCATCATTTACTTACGAAAGTTGAAAGGGTAATAAGAGGCATTGGGAATAGCAACGCTTGTGGTTTTTGTAGGCAGGATTACGAGGATGTGTTGCATGTACTCAGAGATTGTTCTGTTCCTATAATCATTTAGGATAAATTCATTCCAGAAGAAAGACTTTCCAAGTTTTATAATGGTTCCCTCCACAATTGGGTGACGAATAATCTTCAGAATCATTTCTTTATTACTTTAGATGGGGTGGATTGGCTGTGTCTCTTTGGGATTATCGTTTGGCGTATTTGGAAGAACCATAACTTACTTTTTAAGGCTTTTCCTAAAGTTACGAAGAGGTCCTTAAAATTTCTTATAGTTGGGCAAAGCAATATTCTTTAGTGTCGAAAGCAGTAGTTCACAAGTCATAAAGTTGTCCTCCTACTTTGTATACAGTTGGCAGTTGGGTAAGATTGAGAACAGATGGTTCGATAGACTCGACAAAGGCTTTGTAGCAACTAGAGGTTTTGTGGGCGATCATAATGATGGGTGAATCACGGGGTTCTGCAGATATTTGGGTAATTATACGGTGTTAGAGGCTGAGCTTTGGGAGATTTTGGATGGTTTAAACTTTATTTTGGACAGACTTTCGAAAGGGTCTTAATCCAAACTGATAGTATTGAGGCTATTAACACTATTCAAGAAGGCTTTTTAGGAAATTCCAATTCTACACTTTTTTGAAGAATTCATCATATTCTACCACAAATGAAGCAATTGAAGATTCATCATATTCTAGCACAAATGAAGTAGTGGAAGGTTTATCATATATCTTGAGAAGAGAATTTATTTTGATAGCCTAGCTAAGTCTGTTTGTTCTAGAAGATTAGGCTTAAGATTGGCCGAGGATCCTCCTATTAATTCAAAGTTTTATTAATTCAATTGGTGCGGATTCAAATTTCATTTTATGCATATTTTTATTCATTTTTATTAAAATGAAAATATTAAAATGTCTTTGAATAAAATAATTTATTTTAGTTACATAATGGTATTCCCATAATTTTCTTATGTATTTTAACCAATTAACAAGTTTTAAATATATTTTATTAATATTTTTTAATAAGAAATTGAATAACTAATTTTAAGGAATATTTGTAATTTTTATATATAGTTTCTCAAAAAAAAATTCAGCATATTTCAATAATTCTGCCTATAAATATTGTTGTTCATTACCTAGCATCATCGAGAAACTGCCATCGTTGAAAAACTACCCTTTGTTGGCACTTCAAGATTCGTCAATTTTCAAGATTCATCTACACCGCAAGAATGGCGGCGCAACCTCAAGATGCACGTCACCTCTGCTATTTCGTTATACCTCCTTCTGCGACGAGACTCACCATTACCATTGATGAGGTGACATATGAAATACCGGCAGGACAACTCAGACCTGCTCGGCCTTTTCAACTACCGCCGGCACCTGACCACCAAGGTTTCCCAATTAACGTGGCTCCGATGTTTCGAGGTTACGCAAACAACGCAGCTGGGAAAGCAGATGTGAAGGCAGAATTTCAAAAGGATGAGAAACCTAACCCAACTGCATCAGCCAATCCAACACCACCGGCTGGAAATCCTGCCAACTTCTGAGGAATTGCAGCCCTTGTTTTTCTTTTTAGTTCTTTATAGCATGCGGATTAATGTGATTTTCTTTTCTTGAATGATGAATGATCTTTTGTTGCAAATTTGTTCTTTTATTAAAACCGAAAAAGGAAGAAAATCAATAGAATTGGATTTAGGGTTTATGGAATCTCTAAACATGCGTAAAAAGTGAAAACTTGTCATCCAGAAGATTGGGGTGAATCCAAAATTCAACTTTGTTTGAAATAAGAAGAAACTGAATGGTTGGTTTGTAATTCAAAATCGGAGAAAAATCTGGAATTCAAAATACAAGAGTTTCAAATTTACACGTGTTCTTTCATTTGATACAAACTGAGATATTGTGAGAACGGAGTCAATTTCACAAGATTTATTTTATGTGAATATCTCAACGGATAGTGGGTTAAAGACTGTTCTAATAACGGGCAGTTTCACTGAGTATAGCAGGGTTGGCACCATATTCCAGCAGGAGTCAAAGCATATTTGGCAGAGTAGTTGAGCAATATTTTAGCCCTCAATTAAATTCTTTTTGTTTTTTTAACCTTCAAAATTAAGATTTTTTTAAATTATTAAATCTTTTCAAAATAAATGAAAAAGTTTAATTTTTTCAATTTTGCTAAATGATTATGGCCTATAAGCATTTAATTAATTTTTTTAAAATTTAAAAAAAATTCAAAAAAAAGGTTATAAAATCGTTTTTAAAATTAAAAATCATTAAATTTATTTAAAAAGTATAAACATTATAAAAAAATATTTCTTTAAATATTTTTAAAATTTTAAAAAATTAATTAAATATTAACGTGTCATACACAACAGCAACAATGTGTATGACATGTCAACAAAGTTAACAAATGTTAGTTTTTTTGGAGTGATTTGACAGAAAACAAAAATTCAAGAGAAGGACGAAAAATGAAATAAATAGAAATAAATAACTAAAATAACTCCTTTTTATAGGGGAAATGCTATTTGTATTTTATAACTAGTAGTCTCTTAGGAATTAATAATGTGTTGGGGTCTTATCATACCAAAAATAAAATGTCTTACCATAGTAAACATGTTATTTGGTGTTTAAATGTAGTGTTGCTGTATCCAAAATTACTGAATTAATATGTGGGCATGCAAATTTTAGAGTTGAAGATTAAACCCAAAATTTATAGATTGCAGACAATGAAAGTATGATGGTAGAAATTGGTGTAAGAAATCCTTGGAAATGAACATCTATGATTGCAGAAAGACATAATGCCCTCGTTCCAATTGCAGTGGGAATGCAAGAAATTGGAAAATTTCATAAAACAAATAAAAGCTAATCTTCAGAACAGATCTAAAGGGCTGGTATTATTTCCACGAAATGGATGAATCCATGGCTCAAAAACCAACAAGGACAAAAAATGCATATGTCTTCTTTTTGGTTTAATCAAAGAAAGAACCCTAATCAATTTAATTATTTAATCCAACCTCTTTCTGATTGCTGACTCTAGATTTTTCTAATTAATTAATAATGTATTAATATTTACTTTTCAAATTTGCTCCTCTTTAATCAAATGGATCAATTCAGATGGTAGAAAATATGAATGGCCGTTCTGAAACAAACCTTTCAACAAGCATCAGTGGTTTAGTGGTAGAATAGTACCCTGCCACGGCTGGTGCATATTGTGGGAGCAATGAAGAGAATCTCGCTCTTGTGTTGGTTAAGGTCCGTCACTTGCACACCCTCTTTTCAAAAATTAATAAGACAATCCCCATTCAAAGTGAAAGTTGCGTGCATGCCTATGTTGCTATTTCTTTACGTGGGATTTTAATGTTATTTACTAAAATGTTTCTGGGAAAGTTAATTTTTAGAATATGGTATCGTTGAAAATAGGGTAATTATTATGATATTCTTATTCTACTTCAACAACCGTATTGATTAACTTCGTGTTGTAATATTTGAAAATTAAACAATAATATTTTAATTTAAATACAAAGCGATTGTGGATAAATTTAAATATGAAACTCGACATATATAAGTGTTAAGTTAAGAACATAATTTTTTTTAAAAGGTAACGTAATCTAATTAAACTTTAACATATATATATATATATATATATATATATTAAAGTCAACATTTATGGGTGTCAAGTTTCACTTAAAAGTTCTAGCAAAACTCTGATTTTAAAACCTATAAATAAACAGTTAGATTTTTTAGTTTTCATAGCAAACCAAAATAAATCGTCTTTGATGTTTTACCCTAAGTACCTCCAAACTACAATTTCCAATCAAACCGTAATGGCTGCCAAATTATTGAGATTCAAAGGACATGTTGCTCAATATGCAATGGTGTTGGAGTATTTTCTTGTCGCTTGGCTTTGCAACAATATGAGTATAGGTCCGCATGATGCGAGAATCATTCTCTGGTTAATAGATATCGATTTCTATATCACGCAAATCAAATTGAGAAAGCCATTTGCATTCTACCATTTCTATTTGCCTTGATTGAACGATGGAGATGTTAGGATCTAATGCTCTAAGTGTAGTGTATTTTTTATTTTGTAATTGTAATTTTTCAAATAAATTGGTTTAAATAAAATTTCATTACTCATTAATATCGTTTGTAACTATCCTCAAATATTTTTACCCACAAAGCAAATGTGATAATCTAAATAGCCCGTAGTCTAATCAAAATTGAGCAAATTGATTGAAAGACTATTATGTGATCGGATCATAATGCAAGAAACTTATAGCCAGACCAACATCATGCATATAAGGGGTACTTCTCTCAATTCCTACGTCCAAAAGACCGACTAAATCGTGCCCTAATACCACTAAATTTGTAATACTTTTACTCAAATCAATCGCCAAATTCGGGTAGGGAGTGTCACAACTGAATCGGGTTGATCTACAAATTTTTAACTCACTATTAAAAAAAGACTGTATTTCTTACTAAAAATAAATATTCTTACGATAGAGACAACAAAATTAATTAAAAGTTTGTTGTCTCAAATTCTAGACTCTAAGGAGGAGGAGAAGTCTCGTCGCCAACCATTTAGAATAATGGCAAGAATAAAATAATCTCTTAAATTATGATATATATAAACAATAGTAGTTATGTAAGAATCAAATTGCTAAAAGATACTATCCCATAATAATATCATATAATATTCTATTAGGAATCAAATTGTTAAGAGATAATATCTTATTATGAATCAAATTGCTAAAAGATAATCTCTCATAATAATATCCTAACATTTAAACACATAAATACATCAGATAAGCAATATTAAATGCACCACAATCTCTTTCATCAATTGTGAGTTAATATTGAGTTTAAGTTGTGACACCAATTCAATCAACAACATTATTAATATATACAACTCATGGAAATAATAAATTCTTATATTAAAATAAAGATATATAAAATACATCAAAATGATGCTTTGATTGAGTGGTAAATTTAAAATTTTATTAATCTAATTGGTGTGGATTCAAAATTCATTTTATACATACTTTTAATAATTTTTGTTAAAATAAAAATATTAAAATATTATTAAATAAAATAATTTATTTTAATTATTTCCGTAATTTTCTTATGTATTTTAACCAATTAACAAGTTTTAAATATATTTTATTAATATTTATTTTAATAAGAAATTGGATAGCTAATTTTAAGGAATATTTGTAATTTTTATATATAGTTTCTCAAAAAAAAATTCAGCATATTTCAATAATTCTGCCTATAAATATTGTTGTTCATTACCTAGCATCATCGAAAAACTGCCATCGTTGAAAAACTACCCTTAGTTGGCACTTCAAGATTCGCCCATTTTCAAGATTCATATGCACCCGCAAGAATGGCGGCGCAACCTCAAGATGCACGTCACCTCTGCTATTTCGTTATACCTCCTTCTGCGACGAGACTCACCATTACCATCGATGAGGTGACATATGAAATACCGGCAGGACAACTCAGACCTGCTCGGCCTTTTCAACTACCGCCGGCACCTGACCACCAAGGTTTCCCAATTAACGTGGCTCCGATGTTTCGAGGTTACGCAAACAACGGAGCTGGGAAAGCAGATGTGAAGGCAGAATTTCAAAAGGATGAGAAACCTAACCCAGCGGCGTCAGCCAATCCAGCCCCACCGGCTGGAAATCCCGCCAACTTCTGAGGAGTTGCAGCCCTTGTTTTTCTTTTTAGTTCTTTATAGCATGCGGATTAATGTGATTTTCTTTTCTTGAATGATGAATGATCTTTTGTTGCAAATTTGTTCTTTTATTAAAACTGAAAAAGGAAGAAAATCAATAGAATTGGATTTAGGGTTTATGGAATCTCTATACATGCGTAAAAAGCGAAAACTTGTCATCCAGAAGATTGGGGTGAATTCAAAATTCAACTTTGTTTGAAATAAGAAGAAACTGAATGGTTGGTTTGTAATTCAAAATCGGAGAAAAATCTGGAATTCAAAATACAAGAGTTTCAAATTTACACGTGTTCTATCATTTGATACAAACTGAGATATTGTGAGAAAGGGGTCAATTTTACAATATTTATTTTATGTGAATATCTCAACGAATAGTGGGATAAAAATCAAAGCAGGATTGGCATCATGTTCCAGCAGGAGTCACTGAGTCTAGCAGGATTGGCACCATGTTCCAGCAGGAGTCAAAGCATATTTGGCAGTGTAGTTGAGAAATATTTTGGGATGTAAACACCATCTTCATCTCTCGTCTCAATTCTTCCAAAAACAATTGCACACTTCTGTCTTGCTGCAAAATGAATTGCCCCTCGTTTGTTCGCATCCTTAATATCTGCCATTGTTTTCTTCAGTCCCTTTCCCTCATCAAGTTGAGCCGCAATCTCTACTCAAAACGAAGGGGGATCATAGTAATATTTAACTATTGGAATAATAAATTAAAGACAAAACATAGTCACCTTACTCTTGAGAAGATCAAGATTCCCGGTACAAGCAGAATTCAGAAAGTTTTCAACTTTCTGCCTCACTGCAATAGAAGTATCAACAAGTTCCCATATTTATATTAGAACTACTGAATAATTGCATTCAGAGTACAACCAACAAAAGGAAAATCTTCTTCAGCTAAACTACATATAACCCCAAAATCTATAAACTCCCCTTTGCAATGCACACTGAAATACTAAGGATTAAGTTAATTTAATTCATATAATATAAATACCTCCCAAATACTTTAACCTTTATAGATATCATCAAAGTAACATTATGTGTCATCCGGGAAGCAAATCGAGCTACGAACTTCATGTCTAAATTAACATGTAACTTTGATTTTAACAAGACCATGCCCGTTGCTATGCTTCAGGAAATTAGAGTCATGTTTTCAATAAGATATTTTTATTAATATATAGATAAATTTATAATATATATAATGTTGTTGATACAATGTACTATAAGGGAAGAGTGTAGAGGAGAAAAGGGTGGTTGCTATGAAAGCCGACTCACCTAGCCAGGGCGAATCGCCGGAGGTTATGAAGAGTAGAAGTGAAGAGAATGTAAAAGCTAAGAGTTGAAAGAATGTTGATAGAGTGTAGGCTTAGTATTCTTAAAGAGTCAATTCTCTCTTTCTCCTTTTTCAGAGATACTTATAGGCGAGGTTATCCTGTAAGGTCATGTTAATGTGTTGAACTTGCCATTAAACTATTATTATAGAACACGTAGGTAAATGTCTTTGATGGGACGAGAATGTCTGTGATGAGACAAATCATGTCATGTACTTTGATTTAATGGTATGAGGTATTGAACTCACATGATATTTGGTGGCCAATATTTTCATGTTCCCAATAAAACTCAAGGATCTGGACGATAAATGACCTTCTGACTTATTGATAGTTGTCTTACCGTTTGAGTGTCTTCTTCACTTGCCATATGTCTTCTCCACTTATTAAATAAATGGCTAAAATATCTTTAATGACGTAAAGTATGGGATTTTTATATAATAACTACTCCTCCCTTAGGTATTAATAATGTCGTGTGGTCTTATCATATAAAAAACAAAAGAAAAAGAAAAAAAAAGAAGTCTTACCATAGTAAACATGTTGGTGTTTATTACAGTGTTTACGTGTTTAAATGTATTGTGTTGCTGTATCCAAAATTATTGAATTAGTATGTGGGCATGCAAGTTTTAGAGTTGAAGATTAAACCCAAAATTTATATATTGCAGGCAATGAAATTATGATGCTAGAAATTGTTGTAAGAAATCCTTGATGAAACAATGAAATGAACATCAATGATTGCAGAAAGACATAATGCCCTCGTTCCAATTGCATTGGGAATGCAAGAAATTGGTAAGTTTCGCAAAAGAAAACAAGCATAAAAGCTAATCTTCAGAACAGGTCTAAAGGGCTGGTATTATTTCAACTCATGATTAGCAATTGAAAAGTACATTCCCACAGTCCAAATTTTCCCAGGGCCAAAATCTCATTGGTTTTGCTCAAAAGAAATGGATGAATCCATGGCTGAAAAACCAACAAACTTTATTTTTTGTCCTTCAAGGACCAAAAATGCATGTTTTCTTTTTGGTTTAATCAAAGAAAGAACCCTAATCAATTTAATTAATTAATCCAACCTCTTTCTGATTGCTGACTCTAAATTTTTCTTCCTTTGTTTTTCTTCTGCCGCTATACAAGCCACCCTTTTTTAAAATGATTGCAGCACAGAACATGCAACAGCCTGCGCCCAATGCCTTAGCTTAGTCTTCACTAGCTGAGGATCTTCCCCTGAAAAAAAATGCAATTTGGCACCACATTTATTATTACATGATCACACCAATCAACCTGGTGTTATATATATATGTTTGGAATTGAAACATTACCTGGGCTGTAAATTTTCCAATCTGACTCAGTACTTGTAGGGCTTCCAAAAGAAGATGACCGATCACCAAGTGATAACGATGAGCCACGACTATGAGGGGTTGAAACTGGACTTGGAGAAAGCTGTCGGTTTACAGCGAAATAAAGGTCTAATGCAGGCAATGTGCTTGTAAGTTTTTGGCCTTCTTCTTCATTGAATCCAAATCCCAGCTCTATGCACCCTTTAAGTTCATGCAGGTCTTCATCTGTCAACCCATTCTCAATGATCCCGTTCTTTCTTCTCTCTTGACGAAGAATCTGGCGCCGCCTTCTTTCCCAGGCAATTTCCCGTCGCGTCTCACACAGCGATAATTGCTTCGATAAATACCTATTGTTTTTCATCAATGGTAATGGCACCAATGGCATACGTTCCAAATCTTCCGTTTCGGAGTCGCATAATGATGGCGACGATGACGACGTTGTAATAGCCTCTCTTCTTGGCTCTCCTTCCTTCACCATTTTTTCCTTTCGAAGCACCTTGTACCTTCAAAAAGAAAAAATGAAAAAGTTCTTGTACCAATTTTCTTATCTATATCTATGGAGAAATGCCATGAAAACAATCCGGTTCTTGTTTCTTGTACGTAATAAACGGAACCCAAACGGAAGCTTATCGACTCTTACCGGCCGCGGAAGCCACTCGGCGGCCGAGATATGGTAAAAAAGGAACAAAAAGTAAGGGATGGGGGTGGGGGTGGGGCCTCTGTGGGAAATGAGCTATTATATTGCAAGTCCTGGGTGTTTGCTCCTTTAAATTTTTTGATTTAATATAATGAAACAACACCAGCCCTACCAGGGTAACCTCTTGGAAGGCTTTAATGGAGAAAGAAAGGATGGAATTTGTTAAGGAGAATTCTATTTTTTATTCAACCATCCATTTATAACTGTCAGTTGCAACCCCCCACAATGTTATATTTGGAGCATGGCCATAGCCAAATACCAATTTTGGGGTGAGGGTGAAAAAAAAAACACAAAACCAGACAGTTAAACCATTTCTGCTATCTACCTAGAGGGGATGGCTCACCAACATTCTTGTAAGGTTGTATTTTGCTACTAGATTTTATCCTTACAATAAATGAGCTTCCTTAACCTTTACAACATAGATTCTGCAAATTATTTACTTCCCTGAATCAATGGAAAGTCTGCATGTCTTTTCCAAATGACAAATGTGATATCAAGTAAATTTAGTAACAAATGTCTGCACCATTTTCACATCAGATTCATCAAAAAGAACATTATGTCCAACTTCTATTAAGTATATTTTTATGTTTGCAAGTAATAATTAGATTCTCTGTAATCAGAGCAAGTGGTTTTTGTCTGTTAAAACACTGAAAATAAATTTTTTTTCAGGTGCCATGTTGATACTAGAGGCTTAAGAGAATTCCATGCCAGTTGTAATTTAGTGATAAAAATATTACAAAAGAAGAAAGGAGAGTGACAGTATCTGTAACAACAGTCTAAAAACAAGAAAATTGAAAGCAAGTACAAAATTTGGAGAAGAATAATGCTCAAATTAGAATTTTTGTTTTCATTTACAACCGATTAAATACCAACAATAACGGCTCTCACTCTTCTTCATCAGTTTCCAACAATTTTTTTCTCAACAATCATCCTGTCCGAACAAGGAACCTGAAATGGAAAGCAAAAAAAAAAAAAAAAATGAAACCATAGCACAAAACATAATAAATAAGAACCCTTTGTTTATCTTTTCTGGTTTGCTCCTTGGAAAGTTGCTGCAAATGTTTTAGTTTCCATGGTAGAATAGAGATGGCTTAGGCTAATCTCGTTAACTTTAAAAACAAAGGAAAAGAAAAAAAAAAAACTAGTTTAAGCGTATAGGAGAACTTAGATTTGTTGTTTTTTGTTTTCCTATACGCCACTAGATGCTCTTAGCGTTGTTTGTTGGCATTTCTAAAACCATGAAAAACAGATGCTTTTTTTGCTTTCTATTGTTTGGTTTTCTAATACCTTTTCCCTCCACATTGGTTGTTAAAACTTAGGAAGCATGGACACGGACATGGACATAGAATACGAGTACGATACAATACGAACACGGTGACATGGTAATTTTTTAAAAAATGAGGACACAAATACGGTAAGATACAGCAATAAAAAAATATTTTTAATATTTTTATATATATTTTTTATGTTAAAATACTCAATGTAAATGAAAATATTGATTTTTTCATTAATATATAATTAATTATTTTCCATCAAGCTCTCTTATCATTATATAAAAATATGACAAAATATAGTAATACATTTCTCAAGGTCATTACACAAAACATGTCATATCAAATTTAAATTTGAAGTTCAACTTATATCCTTAAGAAAGTTTGTACAAAAAGAAGCAAAAATAGAGCAATTTTCTAGTTCAATTCATAGCATTAGCATTTTCCATATCTTCTTCATTGGCAAAAATTACCATCTTCATATCCAGTTCATCAAGAGATAAGCTAGCAACTCCAAGAATTCCAACTCCAAATTAGTCAAATACATCACCTCCAATATCCCACATCTTATTCTCTCCTTTATAATGAAGAGTTTTTCTTGAAAGTAATTGAAGATTAGTATGCACAAATACTAAATCCTTGGCACGTTGAGGATTAATCTTATTTCTCCTCATGGAATGGATAAAAGAATATGTAGTCCAAGTCCACTCATAACAAGATGATGATGAAGGTTGTCCAAGAAGTTTCAAAGCTAAGTTTTAGAGTAAAGGTATTGAACCCCCATGAACTAACCACCAAGACTTGGGATCCAAAAGCCATCTATCTTGTAGTGAATCAAATGAATAAAAAATATCTAGTGCTCCCAAAAATCTCGCAAACTCTTGGAAAACCATCTTCCTTTCTTCGGTAGAAGGAAAATATCTTCTTAAGCACTTATTCCTTTCCTCTAAGATTTTTACAACTTTATGTGGAGGAAGGTGATTTGGAATCTTATTAAGCCAATCACTACAATGATACCTATGTAAACAAATAAATTTAATTTTTTTAATTGATAATAAATAAAATAAGTATAAAAGAATAAAAACAAGTATAAATGAAACATATGTTATCTAAGTTTACCTTGGATTTAAAGAATGAGCCATACAATGAGGTGGTGTACTACTCTTAGTCCATTGATCAATAAGAATATCATATACGACTTCATAAAAGATTGATCTCTCATCTCCTTTCTTCCCTTCATGCTTGTAAATGCTTGTCTTCACTTTTTCGATCATTTCATCCCATATCTCATAAACCAAGTGAAGAGTAGGTTTATCCATGTCCATAATTCGAAGCATATCATATATAGGTTTTGTAAAAGTATGGATATAATCAACCTTATCCCACCAAAGGTCATCCCAAATTTTTTTCCTTCACCAAATAGGCTTTGGAAACGTCATCTTCTCTATAAGTAGATTATTCATCACTAATAACCATATTTTGGAGATCCTGTTTAATGAGCTTGAATATTTTTTAACATCACAATCAAAGAAGCAAATCGAGTATCTGCAATAGCAAGTAATTTCAAAGGCACAAAAGAATTAAATATTGCCAATATCATAGAGTGTTTCAATATGAAGTTTCTTATAAAAATAGCATCATCACCAACATTATTTATCCAACACAAAACATCATATGTAACCTCATTCTTTTCGATGTTTTTTACAGTACATATATTTTTAAGAGTAAAATTAAGAGTATGTGCCACACAAGGTGTCTAAAAGATACAAGGATGTTGTGTCTCTACTAATGATCCCGTAGTTTTACAAACTAGTGCATTGTCGGTAATCACTTGAACAACATTTTGTGCCCCAACCTCACTTAAAGTATCTTTAATTAAAGTTTCCACGTAAAACTTATCATTGTACTACTTTTCACAATTGACGGCTTTCAAGAAAACAACTCCACCTTCAGAAATGACCATAAAGTTAATCAACGGTCATCTTTGTGCATCTGTCCATCCATTGCATATAAGACTAATACCTTTTTCCATTCACATTCCCTTTATAGGTTGTAGCAACCTCTTTATGTTTGCTCGTTCTTTTTGCTGCAATGTAGTTCTTAAAGCATTATACCCCAGAGGTATGTAAACCGGAATCGAATTCTTACTAGCTAAGGTGAATGCATTCACATAATGAGGGTTCCTAGCTAGATGAAAAGGCAATCCACCAGAATAAAACATTCGAGCAATTTCACTATCTAAATTCTCTTGAGCAGCTAGGTTGAACGATTGTTCTAAAGGGCATTTTCTTCTTTTAGAACCTAAACTATGCCTTTGAAGTAAGGCTGTATTTGGCCCAAAGGAAGATGCTAATGTTTGAGAACTGTGGCAATGAGACTATTTTTTATTGCAACTTGAGTTTCGCATCTTCAACTATTTTTTGCATTTCAGCAAGATGTTGTAGTGTTACTTTAGGGCACACTCGAATTCCTTGCTAAAATAGTTTCAATAAATGTGCTTTAAGCCTTAAATGTAGTATTGCAAAATTAAACACAAAACTAACATTCTCACCTCCTTCAATAGTTTTTGGTAATTTAGTAATATATCTCCAAAGAGGAGTGTTACTAATGTCATCTTGAGACACACTAGCATTAGTAACATTATTTGATGAGTCAACACTTCCACTACCACTTTGAGATGCCATAATTAATGTTGGGATCGACTTGATCAAACAAAGAATAAGTAAAAATAGCGGAAGAAGTTGAGATAAAAACTAAACTCTAAAACCCAAAAACAAAAAACCCTCAAAATGTAAATACAAAATTCTCCAAAAAGGGTTGAGTTCCAATCGTTTAATGGATGTATTTTCTAAGGTTGTAAAAGTGTCTATTTATAGACTACATTCGTAGGTCAAATAAATTATACTAATAAATACTAAATATATTATATTAATAGATACTAAATCTTCTATAAAGAAAGTATATTTTGTTTAACTTGACTTGTAAGTAACCTCTTATTTTATTTAATAAGAATTTGGGTCACACATATATTTACTAATTTATAATTAAATTTAAATTTAAAAAATATTTTTAATATAATAAGTACATTAACTAGACAAACATTACATATATATTCTTATTATAATGAGTCTCACATATTTATAGATTAAATCCATAGGTCAAATAAATTATGCTAATAAATATAAAATATATTATACTAATAAATACTAATCCTTCTAGAAAGAAAATATACTTTGTTTAACTTGACTTGCAAACAATGTCTTATTTTATTTAACAAGAAATTGGGTCACACATATTTATTAATTTATAATTAAAATTAAATTTTTTAAATATTTTTAATCTAATAAACATATTAACTAGAAAAGTATTATATATACTCTTATTATAGTCAGTCTCACATATTTTTATTATACTTACTTTCACTATTTTTATACTACTATAATTTTTTTTGGACTTTATTACCCCATTATAACTAGATACATTAACTACTTTTTTCTTTCTTTCTTACGCAGACACTCATATTCCCCTTCTTTTCTTCCTCATTTACCCTTTTTTTTCCTCCTCATTTACTGCCTACCTTTGTCTCTGTCTTTCACTCTTTCTTCTCTACAAAATCTTCATCTACAAAATCTCCATCATCATCATATTCATATAAGCGGATCAACTCCAAAGAAGACAAGTAAGTTAAAAGTCCTACAAATTATCACAATTAAATGCTAAAGTTCTTTTTATCTGTTTACTAAAGTTCTCCTTGTATATAGGTTTTTTTTTCTGTTTATGATTCAGGCCAAAAGAAAGTCCAGTAGTGCCCCTTTTTTGACACGTGTCAAGGTGTGTCCAGTACATATCCAGCCATGTCGGCGGCGTGTTCGTGTCGATACAGTACAACACTAGTACGAGGGGGTCTTCCATGTCGATGCTTCATAGTTGCAAATGTTTTAGTTTCCATGGTAGAATAGATATCGCTTAGGCTAATCTCATTAACTTTAAAAACAAAGGCAAAGAAAAAAAAAACTAGTTTAGGCATATAGGAGAACTTAAATTTGTTGTTTTCCTATAAGCCATTAGATTCTCTTAGTGTTGTTTATTGGCATTTCTAAAACCATGAAAACCAGATACCCTTTTTTGCTTTCTATTGTTTGGTTTTCTCGCATTATTGATATTACAAGCCAGTCTTTGGCTGTGGACAGCGGTTCCAAGGGAGGCAAAAATGAAGATGGAAGGATATGGGGACCTGATGAAAAGTACCTTTAATCATCCGAAAGTTCAACTCAGGTTCAATCACGATTTCAAGAGCCTTCGCAATTTTCAACAATCCCATACATGAATGCCGGAATCTTCACATCCCTGACGAGCTATCAGTTACAATACCTGTTCAAGTTTCATTTTTATGCTTCAGTTTACTCTGACTACAGTTTAAGCAATTCATATTTCTCAGTCACTTCTGGAGGTGTCACTCTGATGAACAATTTTAGTGCTGAAATCACATGTACACAAGCTTATCTTATTAATAAGTGTTATACTATACGTTGATAATTGTAGTAGAAATGATCACAAAGTAATAAAAAAGAAAATAAGAACTCTCGCAGATTTTATATGTACAACCCTTATCGAGAAAAGCCACAAGCAGAGGAGGAGAAATTCACTAAAGTTGGAAAACGATAATACAAAGGTTTTTTACTATACACAATTTTTTAAAGGTTAAACAACCCATAGTCCTATAAGGATTCGCCCCCACAAATCCCTAAATTTGCCTCTCTATTTTATTTTTTTTAACAAGTGAGTTGCACCTTAAAATTTTCAAGCCGGATCAAATGGGATTCGGGTCACACAACTCTAACAATCTCCACCTTAACATGAATTCTTGACGAACAAGTTCTCCACATTTTCTACAAAACCCTTAAAGGGTATTCTTCAACAATGAACACTGACCAAGTCTAAGCAATGCTCAAACTTGACTATAAGAAGTGACTTAGTCATCATATCTGTAGGATTATCATGAGTGTTAAGTTTACTTACAACAATATCACCATGAGAAATAATATCAAACACAAAATGATATCGAACATCAATGTACTTCGCCCTCTCATGAAACATTTTATCCTTCGTAAGGAAGATGACACTCTGACTATCACAAAACATTGTACTAATTTGAAAGTCTTTATTCAGTTCACCAAAGAGTCCTTTTAACCAAATAGCTTCTTTACAAGCCTCAATAATCGGCATGTACTCAGTTTCAGTAGTAAAAAAAGCATTTGTAGTCTGCAAAGTGACTTTTCAAATGATGGCACAACCCTAATAGTAAAGACGTATCCTGTGAGAGACATTCTTTTATCAAGGTCTCCAGCAAAATAAGAATCAATGTACCTAATGACTCCATCTCTATTTCTTCCAAACTGTAAGCAAACATCAGTAGTACCTCGTAAGTATTTGAAAATCCACTGAATTACTTTCTACTGTTCCTTACAAGGATTCGTAAAGTATCTACTAATTGTACTAACTGCATATGATAAATCTAGACGTGAGCAAAACATAGTATACATGAGAGATTCCACTGCGCTAGAATACGAAACCTGTGACATGTAGTCAATCTCATCATCTGATTGCGGAGACAAGGCTAATGAAAGTCTAATGTAGGCTGCTAATGGAGTACTAACAAGCTTAGCACTCTACATATTGAACCTGCAAAGAACTTTCTTAATGTACCATTTCTGACTTAGGTACAATTTACATGTTTTTCTATCTTTGAGAATTTTCATCCCGAGTATCTTTTTTGCTGCTCCCAAATTTTTCATCTCCTAAATTTCTCATCTCAAATTCTTTACTAAGCTAGCCTTTGACCTTTCTTATCTCTCATTTACCTTTAATTGCTATCAGCATGTCATCAACATAAAGGAGTAGATATACAGATGAACCATCGCTACTTTTCTTAAAATAAACACAACTGTCAAAATTATTTTTTTCTGAAATAATGAGTAGTAATAAATGAATCAAACCTCTTGTACCACTGCCTAGGTGACTACTTTTAGCCATAAAGAGACTTTTTCAGCAAGCAAACATAGTTCCCATTTCTTGAGACTATGAAACGTTCAAGTTGTTTCATGTATATGTCTTCCTCAAGTTCTCCATGCTAGAATGTTGTTTTCACATCTAACTACTTAAACTCCAAATCATACATGGCCAAAATACTAAGTAAGGCTCAAACCAAACTATGATTAACAACTGGAGAAAACACATTTGTGAAGTCTACACTTGGAATCTGACTGTAACCCTTTGCAACCAGTCTTGCTTTATACATGGGTTCTTCAACTCCTGGAGTCCCTTCTTTCTTCTTGAACACTCATTTACACAAAAAAACCTTTTTACCCTTAAGAAACTTTACTAGGTTCCATGTATCGTTCTTATGAAGTGATTCCATCTATTCTTGCATAGCAATCATACACTTGCCTGAATCTTCAAAACTAACTACCTTGGAATAAGTAGATGACTCTTGATTTAAATATATATCTTCAGCCACATTTAAACATAAGCAACTAAATCAGCCTCAGTGAACTTTTGTAGAGGTTTAATTTCTCTTCTAGGTCTGTTCTTGGTAATAAAATATTATGGTGCTGACTATGGTGAAGAAACAACTCTACTATGAGTTTCTATACTAACTTGAGGAGTAGACTCTGTTGTAGATCTTGAATCAATCTAAAACTCCATCTACTCCATATGTGTGTTTGATCTCTACTGGTCTTTATCGAAAGAGTCTTTAAGAGGTAAGTTATGCAGCATAGCAGTCTCATAAAAAATAACATCTTTTCTAGTTACAACTTTCCTAGTTTCAGGACACCATAACTTATACCCTTTAACACTAGTCTTATATCCAAGAAAAACACACTTAATAGATCTAGACTCCAATTTACCATTATCAACATGAGCATACACGGGACACTGAAAAATTTTCAAATCAAAATAATCAGCAAGAATACAAGACCATACCTCTTGTGGAGTCTTTTTCTCAATAGCAAGAGACGAAGACCAATTAGTCAATAAACATGATTTAGATATCGCTTCAGCCCAAAACGACTTCGGTAAACGAGCATTCAACAACATGCATCGAATATTTTCCATTATTGTTCTATTCATCTGTACTACAATGTCGTTTTGTTATATAGTACAAAGAACTATCAAGTGTCTCATGATCCCTTCTGATTTGTACAATTCATTAAACTCATCAAAATAAAATTCCAAGCCATTATCTATGTGAACATGTTTTATCTATTTTCCTATCTGCTTCTCGATCACAGTCCTCCAATCCTTAAACATGGGCAACACATCACTTTTTTGCTTCAAGAAAAATACCTAAACTTTTCTGAAAAAATTATCAATGATCGTCAACATATAATTAGTTATACCCTTAGAAGGCACTCTAAATGGTCCCTAGAAATCAGAATGAATATAATCTAGCATTCCCTAGAGATCAGAATGAATATAATCTAGCATTCCCTTCGTGTTATGTATTCCTCTGGTGAATTGAACTCTCTTTTGCTTCCCAAAAATGCAGTGGTCAAAGAACATCAGTTCGTTAATGCCATGTCCATCAAGAAGTCTTCTTTGCATAATTTTTTTATGTCGTTCTCACTCATATACCCTAGATGTATATGCCAAAATCTAGTAACATCATCATCTAACAAGGAAGAGGAAGCAACGGCTGTATCACTTGTAACTGTTGAACCTTACAAAACATAAAACTTGGCAATTTTTTTTTGTCCTTTCATCATAATGAGAGAACCCTTGCTAATCTTTAGAACTCCACGTTCAGCTATGTACTTATACCCTTTTGGATTAAGAGTACTTAACGAAATCAAATTTTTCTTCAATTCTGACACATGTCGTATATCACTAAGTGTTTTGACGACCCCATCAAACATATTAATTTTGATTATGCCAATACCTGCAATTCTACATGAAGCATTTTTTCTCATCAAAACAACACCTTTAGACACTATTTCATATGTTGTAAACCAATCTCGGTTGGGACACATATGAAAAGTATAACCAGAATTGATGATCCACTTCTTGCATACTTTAGAGTTGTCAACAAAAGCAACTAAGAGTTCACCATCACTGTAGTCTTCTACTACATCAGCTTCATTAGATTTTTCTAGTTGTTTTCCTTTTTATTCGTAGCCTCTATTTTGATCTTATTTTGTAGCTTATAACACTTAGCCTTAATGTGCCCTTTCTTTTTACAAAAATGATAGGTTTTACTTTTATTTGAAGATTTCGATCTACCTTTAGCTTTGCCACTAGAATTTTATTCTTGTGTCCTCCTACGATTATCACTAGTATTTTATTCTTGTCTCTCATGAATAATGAAACCCTCTCCATGAGATTCGAATCCAACCACAACACGCTTCATCTTGTCATACAAGGCTAAAGAATCATAAACTTCATCAACTGTGAAAGATTCACGACTATACAAAATTGTATATCTAAAGATCGAATAAAAAAGGGGCAACGAACAAAGTAGAATTATCCCTAAATCATATTTATCATACTGAACCTCTATGGTCTCTAAATCCACAACAAATTCTTGAAAGACAGTTAAGTATTCTACCAAAAGTACTTCTTCCAAACAATGAGAATAAAGACTTTACTTCAAATACAATTTGCTAGTTAGGGGTTTTGACATGCATAATTGCTCCATCTTTAACTGTAATACAGTAGCAACACGTCTTGTAGAATTTTATTTGACAGATGCAAATATAATTGCAATAGGGCATTTGGATCCTTACGTTGATTTTCTTCATGCGTCAACGTCGAAGGCATCTTATCTAATCTTAGCAAGACATCGTCTAAATCCATCAGCACAAGAACTGTCTACATCTTTACTTGCCACAACGCGAATCTATTGTTGCGATCCAACAGCGAAATATCATACATTGGTGTTGTCATTCCCGTGATCGAGACAAGCAACTTGAATGCTCTGATACTATTTTATTATATTATACTTTGATAATGATAATAGGAATGATCGTAAAGTAATAAGAAAGAAAAATAAGAACACATGAATTTTACGTGAAAACCCTATAGAGAAAAACCACGAGCAGAGGAGGATAAATTCACTAATGTTGAAAAATGATAATACAAGAGGTTTTTGACTATACATAATTTTTTAAGGGTTAAACAACCCATAGTCCTATACGAGTTCGCCCCCACATATCCTCAAATTTACCTCTCCATTTTATTTCTTTAACAAGTGAGTTGCACCTCAAACTTTTCAGGCCAGATCAAACGGGGATTTAGGTCACACAACTCTAGCAATGAGTAATTTTTTGCACCTTTGGATTCGAAGCTGTTGAACATTACCTTTACACCTTCTACTAACTACATCAACTCTTTTGCTTCCATCAACGGGATCAAATTGATTGGCATTAAATTCGGCAATACCACTATGGTGGGACACCAATAATCATTGGATGCATTGACAAAAAACTTGCAGATGATGTTCAGCTTGAATGTTGTTGGGCAGTCTATTCCTTCTAGCAAAGATGCTGGTGGGCTTTTAAGGAGCTGGTATAATGATGATCCTTACCTATATGGTTCTATAGTGGGTGAAAAGCTTGAGGCAAATAAAGATGTTCAAATCAATTACAGAAATATATATCCAATTCTTCAACTCTAGAAATGTTTATAGGACAAGTAGAGAAATGGGACCAGAGTTTGAGGTCATAGAGTTCATGTAACATGTAACACCCCTAACCCGTATCCATCGTCGGAATAGGGTTACGAAGTATTACCGACCAAAACATAACACATAGCTTACATTTATCAAACTCAAGCAATCATTCTCATACATCATTCAATACAATCATATTGTCTCTTATGAGGGCCTACGAGGCCTTAAACATGCGTTAGAAATGGTTCGGGATTAAACCGATAACATACGAAAATTTCAAAAAACTTAAAATTTTTTCAATCATATAAGGGTCACACGCCCGTGTCAACAAGTCGTGTGCCTTACACGGCTAGTAGACACGTCCGTGCCTTAGGCCATGCAGAAATAGAGCATACATACTAACTTGTATCACACGGCCGATGACACGCCCGTTTGCTATGCCGTACGAAAACTAGAAGGTATACTGACTTAGGTCACAGGCCAACCACACGTCCGTGTGTTCAGCCCATATGCCTTATGAAATGGCCACACACGCCCATGTGCTAGGCTGTGTGCAATTTAGAAGGTATACTGACTTATACCACACAGCCAGCCACACGCCCGTGTGTGAGACCGTGTGGAGCATACTGACTTCAATTCAATTTCAACACTAGGGGACACACAGCCGTGTAGCATGACCGTGTGTCGCACACGGCTGAGACACACGCCCATGTCTCTGCCCGTGTGGACAAAAATAGGCCATTTGCAAAGTCAATTTGCCACCAATTTTGCACATACCTACACAAGCTCATATGGTATCATTTTAAGTTACAAGTATGCAGCCAAGGTTCATCAACCAATACACAAACATACCAAATCCATATCAACCATTTCAATACTCAAATCCATATTATTTACCTATTCAAATATCAAGCTATTTAACTTGCTTTTCTAAGCATAATTCACATGTATAATTCATTAGACAAAACTAATCCAAACATTCATACCAATTTAATCACATTCATTCATTATAGGTCTATTACCAAACATTATAAGTATATCCATTTGCACATTCATAAGCATCATCAAGTTCATCATTTTATGCCAACTCAAATGGCCAAAGTACATATACATCAAACATACCAAAGTGAATTAAGCCTATACATGCCATATACCATAAATACATAGCTTCAAAAGTACTAAAATAGATGATCGATAGTGCGATGAAGTCTCTGACGATTCCCGGATCCGAGCTAGCTTCAAAAATCTATAGAACATTGAAAATTAAACAGATTAAGTTATAAAGGTTAGTAAGTTCGTACGTTAACATGAAAGAATCACAACATTCATTAACAATTCAAAATAGATATTATCATAGACATTTAAGTCATCAATTCACAAGCTAATATAAGGTTTATCCATATCATCATTCATCAATTCTCAACTTTCACTAGTTCGATATTTGAATAGTGTTGCGTACATACCTGTACCAAGACATTTCTATTTCTCATCAATACTTTTATCGAATCACTTCGGTTCACAATTGCTTACAATACAGTTTTATTGATTTTCCAATGCCATAGTCCAACTATGGTCTTTCATATATACATTGCCAAGGCCCTGCCGTGGTCTTTCGTTCACATGCCCTAACCCAAGTATGGTCTTATTAATCGATTGCCATAGCCCAACTATGGTCTTACTCGGCATCTCGCCTTACTCAACTCATACATTTTATTTAATATCTCAATATTCATCCAATAGAATAAGTACTATCTCAATTTCATCCATTCAATAAATAGATACACATTTAAGTTCATTTATACGAACTTCCCTCGTATATGGAATTGACAGATCGGATCGATTAAGTTCATTTATACGAACTAAATCTGAATTCTTTCTTTCTTGATCTTAATCAAACCAAGAATGCGCCAAACCCTAAATGGATATGGAAGTTTTATTTTTCTCTTCAAATGTAACACCCCCTACCCGTATCCGTCATCGAAATAGAGTACGAGGCATTACCGGAGCTTATCGAATCATTATTAATTAGGATAAAAAGTAAAACAAAATAAACATGTAATATTTAATAAATTCATATAACATGGTAATTAACTTACCGCTTCTCTATATTCAACATAATTATGCAAAGCATAATTATTTGAATTGATCATGAGCCCTAATACCTATTCTTATCACATTGTTAGTCATATAATTCATATAAATATCAAGAAACATGTATAGGACTTTCATTAAATTTCTCATATGCATATACTTTTACACATCATTGATTCGCATAACTTATAACAATCATATCTATGTATTTTAAATACGCTTTCATAACAATTTGTCTTGATTTCAGACAATCTCACATTGGAGCTTTACTCATCAAATCATTTGAAATACTATCTTTATACAAATAGTACACTTGAGTTGCACAATTCTATAATTATGAACGAACACATTTATAAAATATATTTCATGTTCATATATCCTAGTCTCATGTCTCCATATATCAAATATATAACCATCATTTTCTTATGTTTCAGATAAATACATATAACCATACATAAGCATGCCATTCACTATTTCTTCCTGTCTATCACAATTTCACTTATAACATTTTTTTTATTTGGCTTGACATTTACTAAGCAATATCGGATATTCATTTATTAGGCAATATCAAATATTCAAATTATTCTTTAACATATATAACATTTAATTCAAATATGAATTTATAACATTTTTTATTTTAACAAAGTTTAACATTTCCCAAATATAATCGAACATGTGATCAACTCATGCATAAGTCACTCACATATTTTCCTCCTCCTCCTCTCCATTCCACATCCTTAATGTATATAACACGCTTATAAGTAACATTATCTATAATTTCACTATTTACTTATATTTATATTCCAAAGTTTTCCATCCGTATCATAGTAACTTAATTATTTTTAACTTCAGCTATAGAGCTCCAAATTAAGATCCGCTAATTTTCCCTGAAACTAGACTTATATATCTTCTTACCATAAAATTTTAAGAATTTTTAGTTTAGTTAATAAGTACAGTTTATTCTTTAAAGTCACCCCTGTTCTGCTGTCTGATAGTTCTGACACTTCTTCACTAAAAATTAATTATCTCCTCATACGGGATTCGAATAATGTTCCCATTTTATTTTCTTGAAAATAGACTCATTCAGGATTCTAAAAATCTAAATTTAAGCCGCTAATTATTTTTTTTTCAATTTTTGATGATTTTCCAAATTCAAAACAGGAGAACCTGAAACCATTCTGACCTTGTCTCACAAAATTTATTATATCTCATGATTTACAATTTCATTGCTTACATCGGTTCCTCTATAAGAAACTAGACTCAATAAGATTTAATTTCATATTTTATTCATCCTCTCATTCGATTTATACAATTTTTGGTGATTTTTCAAAGTTAGACTACTGCTACTGTCCAAAACAGTTTTAATGCAAAATATTTATTTCCATTTTACCCCAAATTTCACAGTTCATACAATTTAGTCCTTGCTCAATTAACCCCTCAATTGAGCTAATTTTTCTCAATTAATAATTTAGTCTATCATTTTAAACTACTTCATAACCCCTGAACATCAGAACTTTAGCACTAGACCTTAATTCCAAACTCTTTCATAATTAGGTCTTAAAATCAATTTTCATCAATTTTACTTGATAAAATCATCATATATAAAAATTAAAGCTTCAATTCTATATTTATTCATCATATGCTTCCAAAAATCATCCATATAAACTTTAAAAATTAGCCATGGAATCAAAAACTAATGACATAGTAAGTTGGACCCAATTGTAAAAGTCCAAAATCTTAGAAATTTCAAGGAGAAAGCCAGAATTAAACTTACATGAAGCTAGAGTATGAAAACCAGCTTGAACCCTCTTCCATTTCTATTTTTAAGCTAATGAAAATGAAAAGAAAATGAAGAGAATTCTAGATATTCCAATTTGGTCCCATTTTTATTTAGCTAATTTTGGCAATTTTCCAATTTTACCCTTATTTCACCCATTTCCTGATTTTTCTCAGCTATTGCCGCCCAAAATATCTCCTTTGGGCTTATTTTCACTTTAGGTCCTTTCTCATTTGAAAATTGAGCTATTTAATCCTTCTAGCAACTTTTACACCTTTTTCAATTTAGTCCTTTTTATTTAAATAATCACCCAAACATCAAAATTTTATAATGAAATTTTAATACTACCTTATTGACACTCTGTAAATATTTATAAAAATATTTATAGCTCAGTTTATAATACCGAGATCTCGATACATTTTGTCTCAATTTCTTGACCAAATAAATCTTTATAAAACACAATTTACTATTTCAAAAATATTTTAAAAGCTACATTTGACTTATAAATATTAATTAATATAATCTATGAGTTAATTTTTTGAATTTGGTGGTCTCGAACCACTATTTTCGACATCGCTGAAATTTGGGCTATTACATCAAAATTCAACTAAAAGATGATGATAAAACATAATTTTGATTTTGGTTTTATTTATTATATTATATAATTTATTAACTAATTAAATTATTAACCTTATTAATAAACATTTAAAATCACTTAATATAAGGCCATTTGTAACAGCCTGAATTAGGGCCTAGTCGAAACAGTGGTCTCGGGACCACAAATCCAAAGTTGGAAAAATTATTTTTATTATTATGAGTTTATAGTAAGATTACATTAATGCATGAAAATTTTGGCAAGTTAATTTTGACGTTTGAGAGCCCAATTGGGAAAAAGGACTAAATCGCATAAAAGGCAAAAGTTATATTTTAGTACCCAAATGTGTTAATTAACAAGAGAATTAAAATTGGAGGTCTTTAAAGGGCAAATATACCCTTTTTAGAATGCTTGGCCTGCCATAGAGTCAAAGAGGGGACAAAAATCTTAAAATTTGGTGAGTTAGGTGGCTTATTTTGACTAAAATAGAAATAAATCAAGGAAGGATGCTATCATCCCTTTTTCATCTTATTTCTTTACCGAAAATCATCAATTTAAGGGTATTTTAAAAGCTTAAAATTTTCAGCAACTTGAAGCACTCACAAGTAATTGATTTCCATACCCTTTGTTGAAGATTTTTGCATTTTTGAGACCCTTGAAGGATAAGCTTTCAAATGAGGGGTCTAAGTTGCAAAATGATTAAGATTTTAGAGTTTTTCCATGAATGGATTTATGATATTTACTGAGTTTTTATGGAAGAATATGAGTCTTAGAAGAGTTCTAAACAACTTTTGTGAAGGGTGTTAGTATGAAAACACCTAAAGGGACTATTTTGCATAAGTTGCAAAATAGGTGATAAGTGTGTGAAATAGTGGAATTTTGGTGATGCTATAAGAGTAAAAAGGGGTCATCTAGTCCTAATGTATTAATAAATTCAATAAAAATCGAATTTTGAGTATAGGGCCAAAATGATCATCTTACCAAAGAAGTGAATTTATGAATTCCTAATTGTATTTAGTGATTAAATGAGTGTATTTTGTTGTTGTAGATCAAGTTTTTCCAAATCTGAACCTAGACCGGGGAAGGCCAAGCAAATCGACTAAACTGACTAGTCGAGTACATTTTGTAAACCGAGGTAAGTTGTATGTAAATAATACAACTACATTGTTAATGCATGTATTCGAATTGTTATTAATTTGATATAGTATGAGTTGCTAGATTATGAACTAAGAATGCATATTAATGATTGAGATAATAGAAAGATCCCGTTGGAACCCTAGGAAACAAATCGGATATTCATGCCATGACATTCGGGTTATTTGTGTGCCAGTGTAAGACATGTCTGGGACATGCATCGGCCACATAATGATAGCCAATGTAAGACCATGTCTGGGACATGGCATCGGCATTGAGACGAGTGCTAGTGTAAGACATGTCTGGGACATGCATCGGCTAAGAGTTGTACTAGTGTAAGACATGTCTGGGACATGCATCAGTACGTATATACAAGAGTTAGTATAAGACCATGTCTGGGACATGGCATCAGCAACTACCCCACATCTGAGGCTTATAGAATATCCGGTAGTATTCCGAAGGTCCAACTTTACAGGTTATGAAAGTGGTTTAATAAGGAAAGTATAATAATGTTATGAGAGGTACAGGTACCAAGTTGGTATGCATGAGTAGTGAGCTCAAATTAAAAAATGTGACTTGAGTAGTCGGTAATGAGTAAGTCGAGTTTATGCTTACCTTTGAATTACGAGTATGATGACTAATGGTGAAATTGTTGTTGTATATTTATTTATATGCGACTTACTAAGCTTTAAGCTTACTCTCTTTCCTTTTTCTTTACTTTCAGTGCCGCTTAGCTAGTTCAAGGATCCCTCAAATTCAAAGATATCAGTCACACTATCAGCTGTAATTCTCGGTATAGTAGGATTTATATTTTTTATTATGGCATGTATAGGACTAGACATTATTATTTTGTGTCCTTGAGAATTGACCAATTATGTTGGCTTCGATTAGATTCCACACTTTACATTAAGCCTTGAATGAGGATAACTTTCATTTTGAGTCTCTAATAGATGCATCTTCATGGCTAAATGAATGTCTATCATGCTTGATTTGGTATTGGTTGGTTTTGACATGAAAATAGGCATACTAGGGTGGCAATGAGACTTGGTAAATAGCCTCATATTGTCCACACAGGTAGACACACGGGCGTGTGTCTAGGCCGTCTGTGACATACGGACAGCCCCATGGGCGTGTGAGGAGGCCGTGTGTCCCTTGTACTTAGAAATTTCAAGTCAAAATGTAAGGTGATGGTCACACGGTTAGAGACACGACCGTGTGTCTCAGCCGTGTGGAGGGGCACGGCCTAGCACACGGGCATGTACCATGGTCGTGTGATGCAGACGTCAAAAATAGAATACCCAAGTTTTTGTACAAAGGCTACGCCACGGGCGTGTCGTGGCCGTGTGAAAGGACACGGGCAAGGGACATGGGCGTGTGTCTCGGCCGTGTGAAGTCTACACCTATTTTGTGAAAAATTGTGGAATTAAATTGGCCACACGGGTATGGGACACGGGCGTGTGCCCTATACCCATACGGGCGTGTGGAGCCTTAAAGCATGAATTTCTCCGAGTTTTTCTTGATCCATCGGTTTGGCCCCGAACCACCTTGAATGTATGTTTTGGGCCCCGTAAGCCCTATTAAGGGGCAAATTGAATATGAAATGAAAATTTTTACATTGATCAAAATTTTATGGCCCGATTTGCTAAGATTGGTTGAGTTTAAGTTCGGTAACACCTCAAACCCTGTTCCGGCGTGGGATACGAGCGAGGGGTGTTACACCATCTGTGTCAAATTCCACTATCAATGATCTAATAACATCATAAGTACCTTTCATTTAATAAATCATAGCAATTAGACACTTTTAACAAGTAGAATGCAACTTTTGTATTTTACGCGATTTAGTCATTTTTCTCAAATTGAGCAATTAAATGATAAAATTAGCTCAAGAAATTTTCACACATACATGCTATCATGCTGAAAACACATAAAATAATATTAAAATAATTTTACGACCTCAAATTTGTGGTTTCAAAATCACAGTTCTGATTTAACGAAAAATGGGCTATTACATAATACCCCCAACCCTAAACTGCTGCCGGAATAGGGTTAGAAGCATTACCGGACATATCAGACAATTTACTAATAATTCACAAATCAATAACATACATAGTATAATTTAATTATTAAGCTCCTATAATGGACCCTTGAGGTCCAAAACACGTATTAAAAGTGGAATAGGACTAGTTCGAGTACTCCGAAAATTTTTCATAATTTTTTTTTTGAACTCAATATAACCCTTTTATAAATATCTAACCTTCCCTGCAATTTTCAAACAGCAACCAATTTGCAATCAATATAACAAACCATACATTTTGACACTCAAACATACCTAATTATGCCTACAATATTAATTTAACAATTTATCTTCTTGATCACTCATAAATAACTTTTTAATTGAACTAATAATTTCATTTATTTCCCATTTTAGTTTCATGCCACATTTTGCCAAATATGCCATAATAATTCATTTCATACTTATAACCCATATTAGACATCATTTTACAACCAAAGTTTCAAGACATAAGTATATAATTTATACAATACCTAAGTACATGCCACTTTTACTAAAAGAATGATTACATCACCAAATTGTCTCTAAAGTCGGGATTGATCTAGATGCTGAACCAGGACCTTTGACTTTTACTAACATGTGCACAGAAACAACCATACGCTGAGTATGCCCATACTCAGTAGTATTACCATAATTCAAACTATAATAACAAATAATAATGTGTAAATATATAAATATCAAACATATAATAATTTATTAATATTTATTAATTCATACTTTAACTTTCAAATTTTCAACAATAATAATTAATCAAATTGATATCACATATCATCAAACTGAATTCAATCATCTCATGAACCTTTGGTTCATGTCTTTTATGTTCAGTCTCCATTCAATTCACAATTTCAACTTTTTCATTTCTTCAATAAATCAATCGATCAATTTCATTCGTTTTATAATTTCATTTGCTTACCTTTATTAACAAGACTCGGACCTTGGCAGATAAACGGATTCCAATCAAACACACTGAAATAATCCATCCAAACACACCAGAATAATCCACCCAAACACACCAAAACGGCACTCAGTGCCTCTTCGGATAGTTCGAAGAAATATAGTGACTTCAGTGTCTCCTCGACCAAGCTGAAAAATCCCCAAATTCTTTCAATCCTATGGCATGCCAACTATATCTGACTCAGCCCTATTAGTTAATAGTGTATTCAATTTTCATATTTCAATTCAATCACTTTCTCATATTTTCCATTCAAATCATTCTCAATTTAATCACAATTCAACTCAATACAATTTTCCACTTTCCAATCAATATACTATCAAATATCTATACATAATCATACTTCATCTCAATTTCATTCATTTCAATATTGATACTTACCTTAAAATTTTACTTACCATACACATAAAATTTAAATATAATATTTAATAAATAGTAGTTTAAATTATAGTAATACAAACCGTGATTTTTCTCGAGTTTACTCTTCGATAATCTTCTCTTTTCCCTTCTGTGTCGATGCCTCTGGTTCTTTGCTAGCTACATAAATTAAAATAATTTATACTATTAATACAACACTAATTTATATTAAATAATTGAATTTCTATTCAACTTCTACCTTAATTTCAATTTGATCCTAACTAAATTCACTTACTTTTCTATCTCAATTCATACCTTATTTCTACTCAATTTTCTACCAAATTCAACTTAACTATCTAATGTTCACCATAAAACTCTAATTTCAAATTTCTTTAAATTTAGTCCCTCTAACACAAAACTTATAGCTTACTTTACAATTTAATCCTTTTATCAATTCTAACTAGAAATTTTATTAATTAAACCCCTAATTCATCAATTTGTTGAACATGAATTATGTTCAAAAACTTAAGAACTTTCAAAATCTTAACATAAATTCAATAAAACTTTGTTCTAAAACTTCTAAAACATCAAAACTAAAAGAAAATGACTTAATTGACTTACCAAATTAAAGCTTATAGCTTCAAACCCTAATTTTTCCTTCTATTTTTCTTTCTTTCTTTTTTCCTTTCCCTGTTTCGAATAGTCTCTGCTTCTTTTCTTCTTTGTTTCTTTTATTCTTTTACTTTATTTCTTTTATGTATTTGTTAATAAAATTAATAATAATAATAATTCATAAATATTTTTTACTTATTATTTAAGAAAATATATAAATATTTTACAAGTGTATAAATACAAACATTACACATGTATTTTATCATCACCATACATTTGTCACTATCTGATTTATTTTATAATATAATATCATAATTTTAATTAACATAAATTACATTATCTAATAAAATAATAATATTCATTATAATTTATTAAGATATTTATATAATTAAATCATGAAGTAATTGCCGCCTCAAATTCTTAAATAGGATTAATTCCTATTTGGCCCCTTTTATTTTCTGTTAATCGATAATTCAATTTTTACCCCTTATTCAATTTAATCCTTTTTACTAATTACTCTTATTTAGACTAAATTCACCTAATCAAAGCCTAATTAAACACATTACTAGACTCATGATATTTCTAGTAATTATTTACGAACTCGTTTCGCTAAGACGGAGGCTCGATAATATACTTTTTCGATGCCCGTAAATTTTGGGTCATTACAGTTCAACCTAACATAATTGTTTCCGGTTGATGCCAATTTCACATACATTGTAAGATTACATTTATGTGAGATCGTACATACTGAACCAGAGAGTTTCCAATGTTTACATCAACAATAAATCAACACAAGTTGATCCTGATCCACTTGATATATTTGCATGGACAAAAGTAAAAGGAATTCCAACATATAGAGGTTATGCAATTGTTGTTTTTGAATGTCCAGGTAATGAAATGGTTCGGATATATATAGCTCCCTCCACCTTATTAAACCCCGGGTTTTATGATGCCCTACTTAATGGAGTTGAAATATTCAAGTTGAATTATGGGAACAAGAATTTGGCAGGCAGCAATCCACAACCGTCAGCCATGCTTCTTCAATCCCAAAATGAGCTTCCCAAGTCTGTTGCCTCTAAGTCCAACAATGGGGTTGCAACTGCATGGGCCGCAGAGAGAGCTGCATCTGCTTTTGTGGTAGTTGCAGTATTAATTTCTGCCTACATAAAGAGGAAATGAACCCATTAGTGTGAAACCCATATACCACTTCATGGCAACTCTTATATACCTGAAAGCAAATCTGGGAAGAGCAACAATTGCCCCGTGTCGGCATTGTCTCAAGGTCTACCTCGCCATTTCTCAATATCAAAAATCAGACAAGCAATAAAAGATTTTGATGAATGTAATATGATTAGAGTTGAAGGGTTTGGGATGGTGTATGGAGTCATCGATGGAGGCACCAAAGTGGCTATAAAGCGATCCAATCCGTCATCGGAACAGGGCATTAACGAGTTCCAAACCGAAGATGCTTTCAAAGTTGAAAACACAAGCATTAGGTATCTTTGATTGGTTTTTGTGAGGATGGTGGTGAAACGTGCTTAGTTTATGACTACATGGCTCTTGAAACTTTTAGGGAACACCTTTACAACCATAATAAATCTCATCTTTCATGGAAACAAAGGTTGGAAATCTGCATTGGAGCAGCCAAGGGAGTAAGGGACTTTACTATTTTCACACAGGAGCCCAGTACACCATCGTTCACAGGGATGTCAATACAACATTCTCTTGGACGAGAAATGGGTTGCCCAAGTTTTGGATTTTGCGCTATCGAAAACCAATCCTGAAATGAATAAAGGCCACGTGAGTACAGTGGTAAAAGGTAGTTTTGGTTACTTAGACCCTGAATATTTCTGAAGGCAGCAACTCACCAAAAAATCCGATGTTTACTCCTTTGATGTTGTCCTATTTGAAGCACTATCTGCTAGACCAGTTGTGGATGCCAGCCCTCTAAAGGTACATGTTAGTCTTACAGATTAGGCCCGCCATTGTCACAAGAAAGGAACTATTAATCTTCATTTGAAATGAAAAATAAATCCAAAATGCCTAAACAAGTTTTTTGATACAACAATCAAATGCTTGTTTGATCATGGAATTGAACGCCCTCACATGGGTGATGTGATGTGGAATCTTGAGCTTGATCTCCAATTGCAAGAAAGTGCCACCCACCAAGTCAGCTCCAATTCAACGTAATTAGCGAAAGACAAAGATTACATGGCAGTGGCCATCATTTGAATTAACAACTTAATAATGACACTACCACCTTCACAATCCAAAACCACAATAAAAGGAAAGCAAACCAAAAAAACTAATATGCCAGCCATTGATATTTTTTGAAATTCTATGTTTTAGAGTTGCATAGCATCAGACTGATAAGTAGGGGTGTTCATAGTTCGGTTAAAACTGAATTAATAGACCGAATCGGTCTAATTCGATTAATCAGTCGATGGCCAAATTTAGTTTTTTGGAAGTTGGTTAATAATTTTTTAGAATTTCGGTTATCGGTTAATTTAGTTCGAAATAGGGTAATTAACAAAATTAACCAATTAACTGAAATAAATAATAAATATGTTTTATACTTATTTTATTAACTGAAATAAATAATAAATTGGTTAATTTCGGTTATCGGTTAATTTAGTTCAAAATACGATAATCAACAAAATTAACCAATTAACTGAAATAAATTAACTGGAATTTCGGTTATCGATTAAATTTTTATTTGGTTGTTAACTTTCAAGATTTATGTATTTTTTATATGTTTTATATTTATTTTAATCAAAAGATAAAAAAAAATATAAATTTTGGTTAATTCAATTAACCGACAGAATTAACCGAAATATTTCATTCGGTATTGAAAAAAACTTTCATTCGATTAACAGTTAAAAAATTTTACATTTTAGATAATTTGATTCGGGTATTAACTGAACTGACTATTTAAACACCCCTGCAGACATGCAATCTAAATCAAAGTTTCCTATTTGTCTTAAAAAGTTTAGGTTGTTTCCCTGAATTGAGGTATTATCTTAAATTTTAAATTTACAAGTTTGACATCAAAAACCATGATTTTTTGTGAGATTTTGAGCCTTTAGAGTATACATTTTTTTTGCTCATTTTATTCTTAGTTATGTGTGTGTCAATTTGATTTGTTATTCTAGAACTTGTTTTGATTATACATGTTAAGACCACACCTTTTATTTGATATACTGATATGATAAAGGCACTTAGGTTTTAACCCACTTATCTCATAAAAAGCCTACTTTCGTAATTAACCCTTAGTGAACCCCGTTAATCCTAACACACCATTTCTTGATTAACCCATTAATATTAACACATAACTCATTTTTTGTTCGTTGAGACTTTTTCCCATTTTCTTGACTCCCTTTTTTTGTCGAGATTTGATTTGTTTAGTTGCCTAGCTATGCTATTCTTGTTGATTTGCTGAATTATTTCTTATTATTCTTGTAAAAAAAAAAGAAAAAAGATCAAAAAGAAAAAAAATATTGATTATTAATTAGTTTTATTTGTTGATTGAGCTTGAACAATTAAGTTCATATTTTGAGAAGAACCTCATTTTGGTTCTTGAATAGTTATTGATTTATAATTCAACATTTTTTTATTATTCTAGTTTGGTAATTTATCAATTCAATTTCTATTATAACCAACTTTTCTAGACTTTCTCCATACCCATAACTTAAACCCCATTACAACCTCTTAGAGACATTTTGATTATTGTATCAAATCATTTCATAGTGGTGGAGATTTGATTTTTTATGCAAGCCTATGATAATGACATTTCTTGTTCGACTATTGAGTGCATTTTATTGAGCCTTAAACAATTTAAGTGCTTGAGTGAATCTTTAGTGAGGATGTCAATTCTTGTTGTTTTCGAATTAAAGGTAACTACTTAAATAAGAGGAGACACCTATGTTTTTGTGCTTAAAAATGTTAGCTAGGATTGTTTGAGACTTTAGTGCCCTTTTAGTTGAATTGCCAATGCATAATTATTTGTGAATTATTTTGAGACATTATTGGAGATGAACCTGTTCAGCGCCACCACCCTGCTTGTGAGACGCTGAATTTCTTTTATAGTTCGCAAGGGAAGAGATGGTCATCTCCACGATGGCCTGGAATTTTTTTGGATTCACATTTATTCCTCTTTCGGAGATCATGAAACCCAAGAACTTGTCAGCTCGCACACCGAAGACACATTTTTCTAGATTAAGCTTCATGTTATGGACCCTCAATGTTGTGAACAACTCGAAGAGGTTTCGCACATATTTCTTCATTGATTCGTTCTTTACCAGCATGTCATCTACGTACACCTCCAGGCTATGGCATATCTGCTCCTTGAATATCCTGTTTACCAACCTTTGGTAAGTTGTACTTGCATTCTTAAGTCCAAATAGCATGACTCGATAATAGAAGAGACCCTTTTTCGGTGATGAAAGTTATTTTTTCTTGGTCATCACGGTCTAGTAGGATCTAGTTTTAGCCTGAAAATACGTCCATGAAGCTCATAAATTTGTGCCCGTAGAGGTGTCAACCAGACGATCTATTGATGGTAGGGGGAAGCTATCCTTGGGCCATGCCTGTTCAAGTTGGTGAAGTTGATGTACATCCTTCACCTGTTCATCGCCATTTTTACCATTACCACATTCGGAATCCAGTCCAGGTGCTCTATTTCCCTGATAAATATTGTGGCCAACAATTTGGAGAACTCCTACCTCACTGCCTCTATTACTTGCGATGTGAATTTTTTTCTTTTTCTGCTTTACAAGCTTCGCCTCTAAGAACACATTCAACCTATGCACAATTACTCGCAGATCTACGTCTGGCATATCCATCGTGAACCATGCGAAGACATCCAAATTCCCCTTTAGGCATTTGACTAATATCATTTTTTTCTTCCATGTTTAGTGTTGACGAGATCTTAATTGTTTTCTCTTTATTATCACAAAATAGTTATAGGGTCTCGATGTGCTCCGCTGCTTCGGGTTTCTTATCTTAATGCACTTCTCTTACATCAAGATCATCTAAGTTGATGGCTTGGCTCGTTAATTTTTCCTATTATGAACTTTTCCTATCAGTCAAAGGCTCTGTTATCTGCCTGACAGATAGCATGTGACATTGCCTCGTTGACGCCGATACTTATAAAAAATTTGATCTTCATGCAAAAGGTCGTCATCACCATCTTCGTTATCCTCATTATTAGTCTTCTAAAGATGGTGTTGTATGCAACCAGGTGGTCGACCACATAGAATTGGACGCTCTGTGGTCGTATGCTTGCCATCTCCTAAGGTGATCAGTAGTGTGATTGTGGCTTTTACCTCGTTGTCACTCCCGAACACGACACTCTATTTTTTCTAGTGTTGCGGCCTCTTCGGAACACTAAGCGACATCACACCTCTTGTGTGCTTACCGTTTTGCACTTGACTGTATCTAGTCATCATTGGTGCCTACGATTACATGAATGGTACCTCACACCCTTTTCTTACCCTTAAAATCTAGTCTTCGCGAGCTTTGGCCTTGTTGTGGACCTCCTTGATTTACAAACTCAACAAGTTTGCCATTCCAGACCGCCTCTTTTATGGCGTCCTTTAATGTGAAATAGTCTCTCATCTTATGCCCTATATCATCGTGTAAGGCACATGGTTCTTGAAGTTTGTCTTTCTATTGATACTCCACATCGAAGTTGGTTTAATAAGGATGCCCAGGCTCTTTACTTGGTTGAGGATGTCGGCTCGCATGGTATTCAACGAGGTGTAAGCCTCAAACCTACCCTGGATTATGCCTTGTGTATTCCTACTGGGGCCTCTGCAGGTTTCTAAGTATGTTACATTGGGTTAAGGTCTTGTACAGTCTGTCAATCTTGACTCGTAGGGATTGATTGATGGGAGATTGCCTACTATGCTATCCCTCTCTACTCTTGGGTTGTCGGTCATCCTTTTGAAAATTGACCCACGACGTTCTCTTAATTTATTCTGCCTTTAAGAATTTATAGGCTCGCTCGTACAGGTCAACTAGGTTCTACGACCTGTTGTTTGTGAATAAGTACTACATGTGGTCATTCTGAACTTCCATAATGAAGGCGTGTATCACCCACTGGTCTTCTAGGTTTTTTGTGTTGAATGTAGCCGCATAGGACCTTTTTTGTAGTCTTTAAGGGACTCACCCTCCCATTGCTTTACTGACATTAGCCTCATGGGTGTGTTCATGATTGCTCGATGGGCCTTGAGCCTGCCCAAGAACATTTGTCCTAGTTGCAAGAAATTACGAATAGATCTTTGTAGAAGGGAGAGATACCATTCTTTGGCGTTTACTTTCAGCGTTGTAGAGAAGACCTTTCATTTGACTACATCTGACGCTCCAAAGTCATTCATATAGTCATTATATTACATCAAGTGGGCTCGTAGGTCTCTTCTTTCAAACATATCTTTAGATACCTTGAAATTGCAGGGCAAGCCTACTGTTGCCATTTCGGAGGCTAATAGGTTGTTGGAGCAGAATAACCAATCCATATCTTGTGACCTAAGGTGAAAAGCGGGCACGTCGCGACGAAGCTCGTCCATCTCGTACAGCCACTCTTTCACCTGGGTACTCAGGGCTTCATATTGGGTGTTGGCATTCTCCTAGGACTCCGAGTTGTCAGCATGTGCTTTTCTACGCAGTTCCTCATTCTACCTTAGTAAATCCTACTGGAAGGCTTGTTGTTCCACAAATCATGCTTCTTGTATGACCATTTGTTCCCTCATGAACTTCATTTGCTCCTGAAGGGCCAGAAACTACTGTAAGAGTGGTTCCTGGTTGAGAGAAGAGGACATTTCCTGACCCAAGGAGAGATTAAGGTCCAACGAAGGGGAAGTCCCTTAATAAACCACGTTGTCAAGGTTTTCAAGTCTGTCAACGAACCAAGCAGTGAACAAGTTTGTCTCATTGAGTCAAGGGCCGAAACTCAACATTCTTGCCTGACTAGATGAAGGGATAAAAGGAAAAATCTTGTTTGGGTGAAACTTTTGGTTTTTTAAGGTTGAAGAGAATTGAATCAAACTGAAGCAAATTTGCCAATATGGAGTAACCCACGCTTACCGCACCAATTGTTGAGTAATATTTTTCTTGTATTATATTAAGGGAAACGTAGGAGGTATTTATACATGTTCCTACTGCTACTGTTACAGCTCACAATAGGGCCCACTATTTTGTCTCAGTCTTGGGGCTGATGGCACTAACATTCCCTAGGCATCTTCTGGCTTATTGGTCGCGTGTTTACGGAGTACGCAGTCCTTTCTGATCCTGGGACTAAACCTCCAGTAAATGTCGTACTCATTGGTTACGAGCGAGGGTTCTTTGTAGGGCTCGCTATCCCTAATGTAGACATAGCTCGTGACCCAATTCTTGCGAGGCTTACGTGAGCTCTCCTCGCGAGCTATCTTTGCAAGCACCCGACACCCTAGTAGGGCCTCTCGCGAGCTCGTCCCCACAAGCTATCTTTGCTAACATTCAGCATCCCAGTGGGGTCCTCAACGAACTATCTTTATGGCGAACATTCTTCTTCTGAGTCAAGTCTATCCCTGTTGGAGACCCAAACCCTATTGGGTCATTTGGGTTGGCGATTACCAAATCCTAACATAACACTAATTTTTTTAGAGTTTCCTTAAAAGTGTTATAGCAAAACTCTACCCAAAGAACCTATTCAATCCACTACTTAGGTTGCCCCATTGCAAAGTAATGTAAATATATCAAAATTATAAAATTGACTAACTTTATTCAACCATCGAATTGGGGTGGTAGGCAAAAGAAAAGGCTAACCTTGTTCCACAAATACGAAAGAGTTCCTTCCAAAAATTACTAGTAAAAATAGCATCTTGGTCACTAACAATGGATACAAACAAACTACTTAATCAAATAGAATTCAAGCCACAAAAAACAACATTAGAAAGAATGAATGAGGGCAATAAAATGAGCATACTAGGAAAAATAATCAACCACCACAAAGAGAGATATTTTTCCAAGAGATTTGGACAACCTGATTTGGTTATTCTAGCAATTGCAGCAAGCCTGCGAGACTTAAATATTTCTCCTTGTTTTGCTAACAAAATTTACAAGTCTAATAGAAGTCAACAAATTAGCTACAAAGTCTTCTGTACTTTCTATCATGAACACTACATAAAATGAGATTATCCTAAAGAACCCAATTCACATCCAACTTTCCCACTTCAATTGTTCATACAATTTTCTTCAAGAACTTTGATTATCATACAATATCCTATATCTCATAAAATTTAAAGAAACGAGGCATGGGTCATGATAATAATAAAAAACAAAATTATTAGTTATATATCAAATTAAATTACAAATATTCATATCACATGCATTGCATAGGTTACAAACTAAATATCATATAATTGAAACATAAATAATAAACCTAAAATTATAAATAACTTTTTTTTATCATAAACGAAGAAAAAGGTTAACCAAATTTTGTGGAAAACACAGTTACTAAAAATATAAGCTCATATAATTAAGATAATTAATTAACATAGTAGCCAAACATTATAAGTAAACACATACAATGCAAACAATCAAATTTTAAAAAAAATATCATTTATTGTACCTGATAGACTAGCCTATTGAGATTAGTGTAAGCAGGCCTCTCAATATCGAGAGACCTTTGGCAAATAGCTTCATTAACAAGGAGAACTGCATCATCAGTGTGCTCAAACAAAGAAAGGGTTGACAAAACACTATTGTAAGGCTCTACAACAGATGTTGAAACTCTGGGGAAGCGTAAACAGTGAGACCCAATTTTGATTTCTTACCATAATCCACTGAAAGCGTTTCAAGAAGCAATTATCCAAGCACGAAACACCAAAAACCCTTGAAGTCCAGTACAGTTATTTGCTAGCTTCCTGATCCTATCAAGGCAAAGATCCACTGTTTCCTTCCCAATTGCAACAAAAAAAAAAAGAGTTAATTTAGAGATCTAAGTTAATTTAGAGATCTAACGGTAGGAGAAAAAAACCTAACTTTTCCAACACTTATTGCTTACTTGTGTAGTGGCCTCTGGCAAAGTTGATTGCAGCATCTTCTTTGCCCCTAATAAGTTGTTCAGGGTGGAATAATGGGTTCTAACTTCATCAATTATGGTCAGTTCAAGATAAAAAAAATGAAACAAAAGAAGATTAAATAACCAATGAAGAAAAAGGAGAAAATATTGAGTTTGTATTGGAAAAAGAACACAAGAAAGACCTCAATGCCACGTTGAAGACAGTAGAGTTCCCAACAGGTGTTACCAGCTTGACGAATGTGAACTCTCTCATTTTGGCTAACAAAGGGAACGATTGCTGAAGAGGTTCAGGGGGTAAAAGAAACAGAGTGAGATTTTTGAAAAGGTATTATAGATGGGGGCGAAAAACGATTATAAATTTTGAATAAAAAGGAAACAGTTCCCAGGATTGAAAATTGAAATTTTGAATAGGATTATATTAACATAATTTGTTAAAACTACTTTTCAAATTTTTCATACAGGAATATACTATATTAACATATTTCTAAAATATATAATTTTTAGGTATTAATAAAATAGTATAAAATAATAATAAATAAAATTTACAAATGCTTAAATCAATAATTAAAATTTAAAAAAATGATAAAATTTCTATTTATTAAGGCTTTGTTAAACGAGAATTTTATGAAATATTAAAATTTGGGTTGAAGCCAATACAATTTGTTATAAAGTTACCAAATTTGAGATTATATACCATTTGACTTGTATATTAATTTCGAAGTGATGATATTTCTTTCAGCTTAGAAAAATAGTAGTAAAAAAATGTTTTACATCTATAAATTGTATGAATTATTCAAAGTTTCCACCGAAATGTTTTTAAGAAATTTTTTTTTTTAGTGATACACCATTCTCGGATCCTAATATGGGGTCGGGTTTGGCATGTTACATACAGTGACAATAAACATGTAATATTTTCATATCATGCATATATAGTAATAATTCAGTCAATCAGATCATAGATTCTAGCATTATTCGTATTACTAGGGAATTAATTGGATGAAATAAACCACTAAAATAGTTTAGGGGCTAATCTGGGACTAAACTGAACAATTCCCAAAATCCTGGGCAAACTTGTATCAGGGATCACACAGCTGTGTAGCCAGGCTCTCTGCCAAATGCTAAAATCAACCTACAGGGGTGACACGGTCGTGTGGTTCACGAACAACACTAGGGCTTCCAAGGTACATGGCCATGTGGTCTATACGCCCATGTGGAAGACTGTGTGGCCCTAATCCTAGGCATGGTTTGCCCCGATTTGATTGTAAAAGAACACACACCTTTTGCTGGGAGTCTAATTGACGTTCCTCATGCCCGATTCTAATCCGATTAACCTAAATTAGGTCCTTCAAATGACAATTACACAGGAGTTAATGATTGATTTCCAAGACTTATCAAAATTGTCGAAAGGCTTGTCAAGAACTGAAAAAGTTTGTTTAACTTAACGTAGGATTAGTGCCCGACAAAAATACTACAAGAATTCAAAATTTGATCATGAGGATCGAGAGGTGCTTACCTATTCTTGGCAAGGATTAAGGATGCTATTGACGACAATTACAAAAAATGATAGAAAGAACGATCGTATGTAGGATAATTTGATTCAGGAAAGCAAAATAATTATTGACAATTATGATGAAAATATGATGTAAAGAAAAATGAAAGAAAATAAAAAGAGAACAAATAAAAAGATAGAGAGAAAATTCTATTAGGATTTGAAGAGGTGCAATATGAAAATCTAATTAGGAAAAGAAGAGAAAAAGATGTTGGACTTATAATTCTATTAGAATTTTGAGGAAAGGCAAGATATGAATTCTAATTAGGAAAGAATTGGTTAAATTCCTTTTGTGAATCCTAGGGGTTGCACTTGCAATTTTCCCAATATTTTATGGAAATTTGAAATTAAAATGAAAGGGGTGGAGGAAGTGGAGGAGGAGGCTCAAACTCAGGTTCTCGAGGGGGAATCTAATGCTTTAACCATTGGGCTATTGCTCATTTCTTCTTCTTCGTTTTTACGCTTAATCATATAGAAATGTTTTGAGGCATTTTTGGCAAAATTATGAAAAAACAAAGGGAATGAGCTCGTACTTAGGTGCATAAGGGAGGCTACTAGCATGTTAACCATTAGGCCTAAGGCCTATTTCTTGCTTGGTTTAGACACTTAATTGTACATATTGCTTTCTTTTTAGAGACTTGTCGAATTCCCAAAATAAAATAGGAATGAGGGGTTCAAACCTAGGATCACAAAAAAGGGAAGCTAACTCTTAACCATCAGGCCTAAAGTTCATTTCTTACTTAATCTTATTTCTTAATTGTATATATTTATTCCGAGTTCAGCTCACATCTTCTTTATTAGCTTACACATTTACTCAATATTTCATTAACTTATTTAACTTATAGTTCTTAGCACATTCTACTTTAGTTTATATATAACAATTAATACTCATAGTCAAGTCTCATTATTAATATTTTAATTCATTTCACCCCTTTTTTCAATTAGGTCCTAACTCAATTAAAACACACTATTTTCAAATTAAACCTTGTAATTAAGTTTCGTTTTAGATTAATTAATATAATAAAACCTAATTATATTATTTTAATATTTTAATTAATTATTTATGACCCTAATTTTAGTATCTATTTTAAACCCTAAATTTATAAACACACAAAGATAACTTTATAAATCGGGGCATGACCACTCTCAATTTTCACAATCCCAGTTCTTCTAACATGATTTTTGAGGTGTGACAAGTCGACCATTGGGCAAGAATCTGTTGGCCCAAGCTCAACACGACCCAAATATATTATGTTATAAAAATTATTATATTAATTATATATGTTAAATAACTATTATAAATATTTATATTTATATTTATATTAAATCACTAACCCAAGAACAATTAAACCCATTAACAAGACTTAAAAAAAACTTATTTAACTATATAACCCAACCTAAAATAAAAAACTTTAAAAATTATATTTAATACAATAAAATATTTATTATATTTATTTGTGTTTTTAATATAATAAAATATTTATTATATTTATTGTAGTGTTATTTAAAATAAATAGATTTAAATGTATTTTAAATGTGTTAGAAAACTTTTATTTTAGCGTTCTTTTAGTTCATTTAATGTATTATATTTTTAAAAAAATTATTTTTAAATGAAAACTAATCTAAAAAAAATGAAATATAGGCCGACCAGGTCGGGCCTGGATTTACCTTTCTTAAACTAGGTCGGGCTTGGGCAAAAAAGTAAGCTCATTTAGGGTCGGGCTAGGCCCGGACTTAGAAAATTGGTCTAGATGCCTTGTATGGACTCAACCCTAACCTGACTCCGCCTGACCCATGAGCACCTCTACTCATGTCTCTAAAATTGATGAAATACAAGATATTGTACAAAAGTCAAAGGTTATTCAAGGAATTATATCAACGATTGAAGTGGGGAAGTTGGGAGTGAATTGGGTTCTTCAGATTCTTCAGGACAACCTTATTTTATCTAGTGTTTATGACACCACTTGTGTGGGAGTACAAAAGATTTTGTAGCTCATATGTGGAGAGTTATATTAGACTAACATGAAGAAAAGTCATCCACAACTATGTTTCTTGTAAAGCTTGTTAGAAAAGCAAGGAGAAACATTTGAGTCCCGCAGGCCTGCTGCAACCACTAGAATAGCTAAATTAGGTTTGGCTGACCTCTCTATAGACTTTATTAATAAACTACCTATGTCTCATGGGAAAATATATCTCTTCGTGGTGGTTGATCATTTTCCCTAGTATGCTCATTTTATTGCCATCTCTCATCCTTATAATGTTCTTTTTTATGGCTTGAATTCTCTTTGATCAAGTGCTTTGTTTGCACGGGTTGCCTAAATCCATTGTTAGTGATAAAGATGTTATTTTTACCAATAATTTTTGGAAGGAACTCTTTCATATTTGTAGAACAAAGTTAGCCTTTTCCTTTTCCTACCACCCCAATCCAATGGCTAAATAGAGCTAGTCAATCGCATAATTGTGATGTATTTACATTACTTTGCAGGGGGCAAACTAAGTGGTGGTTGACTAGATTCTTTGGGTAGAGTTCTACTATAACATTTTCTTCCGTACAACCCTTTGCACATGGCTATTTCAAGTATCTTATGGTCTTACTCCTCTAAGATTTCTCTCATATGATTCTAGGTCCTCTAAAGTTGATGTCGTGGACTAATCCTTGATAACTCGTGATGAGGCTACAACTCATCCATGTCAAGCTCAACAATGCATGAAAACAACTTATGAAAAAGGGCATCATGATGTTGAATTTGAACTTGGCTCCTGTTGGAAAATCAGGTTTAGAAAATGCAGTGAAAATAGATTTGAGTAAAAATTATAGTTTTAATTTTTTTTCCAAAACTAAAACTTGGTTGTGTTATCTAAACTAATAAATACTTAATCAAAATTGTACATTTTTTATTCGTGTAGATTGAATGCTTCCATTGAGTATTCTTCTCCGTCATGCTCAAGCTCACGTCTGCCGAGTGTGGACTTGCTTCAAATCAGACAATTTTTCACAAAATTACCAGTGGGGTAATTTCACAATTTCTTTAAACTTTAGATGTCAAGTTACAAATAAGAAAAATATCCCTAGAAATTTTCTGAAGTAATTTCTTCAGAGAAATTTCTCTCTACAACTTTTTCTTGAATTCAATTGTGTGAAAAATAATAACTCATGACTCTCTTTATATAGGGAGAGTTTGGAGAGTTCAACTATGATTAAACTTAATCATTTTAATATTAAATTAATATAACACTATCAATATAAGTATCAAATTAAATTTAATATTAAATTTATTAAAATAATATTATTTTTGAAATCCGATAGAGTCCCAATAGGAGTGTGATTCCTCTACTGTTCAACTGTTGAAGGACCACACGCTAGCCACTGGAATGTCGCCGCTGTCGGCACTGTCATGTCCGGTGGTGGCATTGTAGGTGTGACACCCTCACGACACCCCGAGCCGGTTTGATTCGAGCTTAGTGACAGCCCGACCAGTTCGGTCTAGCCACTAGTTAGACTATCGACCCAATTACTCATATCAGGCCGGTTTGACCAGGTTTTGGGTCTCAGTCTCGATTTTGGGTTTATGGGCCCAATTTTCGATCTCAGATCCAATTCTCAAGTTGAATTACTTATTGGGCCAATTGTTTGATTTGAAAATTAATTTCTAAAAATGTCATATTTATTTTAATTAATTTGATTAATTTAATTTTTCTTGATCAAAATTAATTTTCTAAAAAATCACTGAGATTTTTTAAAATTATTTTTTCAAGAAAATTCTTTAATCAAAATTTCTAGTTGAACAATTCTCACAACTGCCAAATTTAATTCAACATCGAATAAATTGACTCAATTAAATTATTTCCAAAGTCGTAGAATTTTCTTCTGATTCAAATACAATCCGATCGAGTTTTTGTTGAGCTGGTGAAGGAGTCAATCAAACATATACAATTAGGCTCTAGTAATTGCAATTATGTCTAGAAGCATCATTCCGATAATTCACAATTTACTTAATCATGGAGTCAATGTAACACCCTATACCCGGTCCAGTAGCCGAACTTGAGCTATAGGATTTAACAACAGTAAACCGAAACATTCACAAGCAATTTATTCAATAATACTCAATAATAAAAAATGAAAGTCAATTCCATGTTAAACATGCATTACAATGAAAACCAAGTCTTATTTGGGCTTACGAAAACCTTTGAGCAAGTTCGGAACTAAATTGGGACCAATCTAGAACATTTACAAAATAACAGGCATAAATACAAAATAAGGATCACACGGTTATGTTTCTAGGCCATGTGGTGCAAGGCCACATGCCCGCGAACTCAAGGTCACATGGCTGTGTTGCCAGGTCATGTAACTCACTATGGCTATGCAAAATAAAAATCACCCTGAACGTGTAGCACACACGACCATGTCAACCACCCGTGTGTGACACAGGGTCGCGTGGTAGCTTGTGTGTAGCATAAGTGACCTATTTGAGCAAGCTTTCATACCATTTTCTCAAGTGACCTATAATGTCATTTCAGGCTATTCAACCCAACACCAAAACATGCATATTTCAAAACCCAAAATACCAATTCACCTGACTATTTTGTCAAACAACCAATATGCCCTCATTGACACCAACAAATCAATAACTCAAATCAAACACCATTCAAACCAAGTCTTACACCATTTCATACCACAATTCATTTCACATACATATTACTAATTAAGCTTTGGCATTTCTTTAACATTCAAACATACTTAACTTAGCAAATACCATATATATCAAACCACAACCATAGATTTACATATAGAAGGTTATTATACTAAACAGACTTTAACTAGCTTAAGTTCATTCAACCTATGTACATGCCACAAATAACCAACTTCAAACATAAAAAAGCTACCAAATTGAAATATGGTGGATGTGAGCTTTTTCCTGATCTGTTCGACACGTTTCGGATGTCCAAAATCTACATAAAAAGTAATAACATGATAAGAATTATACAATACTTAGTAAGCTAATACAATATAAACAAATTGCTTACCTTAATCATTTAACAAATACATGAATTAATATGAAATAATTTCACCTATCATGGCATGCAAAAACAACATCAATCGAGTGACCTTTAAATCAACTCCACACACACAAACTCAAATGGAGAAACACCACATTCAACTTAAAATACAACATGAATTCATATTCTAATTTATCATTTTGTTCCCATTCACCATTTAATTTGCATCATATATCCTTATCAAGATTCAAACAATAGTATTAAACACATAAGGTTTTGATTTAGTCACATACACAACCACAATTGTTTACATTTTCATTTCAAATCATCTTATATCTTATATTCAAATCATATACATTACTTTGCCAACATTTGATATATCTTCACCTTTTCATTTACAACTTTACCCGATGAAACTTTGTAAAAGAACTCGATATACATGTGCAAATAACATTTGATGCTCATCCAAGCTAATCATATACATCAATGTCAAGTTACCCGTCTGGGTTAAACCTTTAACGACACAATAAATAGTCTAGCTAGAGCTGTATATACACGTAAGATTACCAGTCCAAGCTAAACCTGTAAAACAACAATAGATTAACAGCCTAAGCTAAATCTGTCACATGTATCTTCGAGTTCGCAATAAATTTTGGAGCTTAGTACCATCAGAAATCAACCTGTACCCTCGATTACGAGACTTTATTAAGTTCATCGAAATTTAACCTTAATATTTCCATTTCGTATCAATATATTTTAATTAAATTAAATCAAATCATCAATTTATGTAACAATTCATATACAATTCAAACTATTAATAAAACATTAATATACACTCAAATATAATTCCACAACAAATTAAACTTATTTATACTATATGAACTTACTTGATAAAACAATAACGCTTTAGATACTAGGGACTACTCGACAGTTTTTCCTTTTTTGCCTAAGTCAACAACTTGATCTAAATAATATTCAAGATTCAAAATGTTAATACCAATCTCATAATACAACTCAAATTCATGCTTATAATATTTAAATTTCATTTTACATAATTTCCCTAAATTTTTACATTTTATTCAATTTAGTCCCTAAAATCAAAACAAACATAATTTCTACAATTGAGCTTCGTTTTTCATTCTAATTTCAATTATGTCCTTCTACAGCCCTTAAAAATCAAATTTTATAGAAATTTAATGTCACTTTTGGCATATTTATAATTTAGTCCCTAAATACAAAATTAACAAAATTTACTTTATCAAATAGTCCTTAAACATTACATAGCTTCCAAATCTACCATTTTCTATCAAAAATATTTAAGATTCATCAATGACAAGTTTTGAAATCTTTAACAATTTTGAAATCGGAGTTACATATTAGTTGGACCTAGTTACAACGATCACAAAATCATAAAAAATTACAAGAAACGGGTTAAAATTAGCTTACCAAATTTGAAGAAAAAACTTGGTCGAAAGCTTGGTTTACTCGTCCATGGAGGATCGGTTGTGAAGGGGAAAAATAAAAATGATAATGTCTTTGTTTCTTTCTTTTTCATGTTTTATAATATTTACTTAACTATTTAATTTAATTTAACATTAAAACAACATATAATTCAACAAATAATAAGCATTGACCATCCACCCACATTCAAAAGGTAGTAAATTGCCACTTTCAACCTTAAACAAACATTAATTATGCATTTTAGCAAATAAAAATCAATAACATTAACTTTTATGTCTTTTACAATTTAATCTTTTTTCCTTAATTAACTATCCAAACATTAAAATTTCTAGATCAAAATTAAATATACCAATATAAAAAAATTGTAAATATTTAATAAAAATATTTATGAACTTGTTTTATAGAAACGAGGTCCCGATACCTTATTTTCTAAAACTACTTGACTTTAAGGACAACCCACTTGTACTTAACTAATTATCTAATTAAATAAAATTATCAAATAAAAATTCACTATATCATAATATTTAACTCGTAAATATTAAATAATAATATTTACAAACTCACTCGTCGAAATTGTGATTCTAAAATAACTGTTTTCGACACCACTAAAAAATAGGTTGTTACAGTCCGTCCACAAAAAGTACCATGATTGAGAACTCCTTATTGTATACTCTTTACAAAAGCAATCCATTCAATTGATTTATCCAATGATCCCGTCATGTGTGTGTTACCCCCATATGATATCCTTTATTCCTTTGAGTTAAATCTGCTCGCTCAATACAATCCTATTTTATATTATTATCACCATTGTGTCTTCTTAATGATTAATATGATCACTGTCAACAAATGACTGTGATAAATTACTTGTTCAAGAATAAGCAACCTATGGCCACATTTTATATTTATCAGTCTACACAGTGTCAATAGAAGGATATCGTTAACTATTTAATCAAGCTATAAATTCCATTGTTGCTAGTAAAGCCATGCTATAGACAATGGGGCTGAACTAGACGTGAACCTTCAGATTGAAATAGTGTTCAAATCCTTGGCAAATGAGTTTGCTAGCTTTAGATCTACGTACAACTAGGGGAATAACTACTCGATGCTTTAAACAAAAATGGTAATAACAAGATTAAAACTTCTCACTCTAATGGGGGGTACCTATGACACTTAAGACTTGGTCATATTAACCAAGAAATAATCACTAGACTCATGAAAGATGATATCTTAAGTATACTTAAGGAAGTTAGTCTTTCACAATGTGAATTTTGCTTGGAAGGTAAAATGACTAAGAGGTCTTTTAATGCGAAAGGTACAAGGGTCAACCTACCCTTAAAACTTGTGCATACTGATGTATGTGGTCTCATGAGCATCAGTGCCTGAGGAGGTTATGATTATTACGTGACTTTCATCAACGACTATTCTCGATATGGTTATGTGTATCTAATGCACCACAAAAGTGAAACCTTTGATAAATTTTGAGAGTTTCGTGTGGAAGTAGAAAAACAATTAGGTTTATCAATAAAGAATTTTTGATTTAATCGAGGTGAGGAATACTTGCCCGTATACTTGCTTGACGAGTTCTTAGGATCCCAGTTGACTGCATCAGGCACTCCACAGTAGAATGATGTAGATAAGAGAAGGATTAAAACCTTGTTTAATATGGTTTGTTCAATGTTAATCTATCCACAACTCCCTACTTTCTTTTAGAGATATGCGATACAGACAACTTGCTATATCCTAAATGATGTGCCAACTAAGTCCAGTTGTAAGCCACATTGTGAATTGTGGCATGGAGAGAACCTGCTTCAAATCACTTTAGAATATAGGGTTGTCCGACTCAAGTTCTGGATAAGGATACAAAGAATTTGAATGCACAAAATTGTGCATGTTTGTAGGATATCTAAAAGGAACAAAGGGTGAATTATTCTACAATTTGAAAGATATGCTACTTCCCTTAAGGAAAGCTACATAGATAACTTTAGGTCTCGAAATAAAGTGGTACTCGAGGAACTTTTAGGAGTTGTAGAACAATCACCAAGTTTAATTCTCGAGAAACTTGTAAAAAGACCTATAAACAATCAATAGCATAGGTGAATTCGTCATAGTGAAAGAGTTTCTAAGAAACCAAACTTCTTCATCTATGATGGTAGCATTTATAATACGAAAATCAATCATGAGGATGATAATCAACTCATTTACGAAGAAGCTATGTAGGACGTTAATTCCAAGCTTTGAAAATAAGTCATGGATGTCGAAATGGATTCTAGGAAATCCAATATGGTGTGGGAACTTGTAGACTTACCATTGGGATTAAACATATAGGGTGTAAGTGGATCTAAAAAAAGAAAAGAAATGTAGAAGGTAAAGTGGAAACACATAAAACTAAACTTGTAAGGAAAGGCTACACACAGAAAGAAAGCATCGATTAAGATGAGACCTTCTCTCCAATAGTCATGCTTAAGCCTATCCACATACTCTTATCCATTATTGTTGCTCTCGATTATGAGATCTGGCAAATGGATGTCAAGATAACATTCTTGAATAACTATTTTGATGAGACGATTTACATGACTCAACCCACTGACTATGTTGTCAAAGGAAATGAGCAGAAAGTTTGCAAACTACTAAGATCCATTTAGTGACTTAAGTAGGCGTCCCGTTTATGGAATAAAAGATTTGATCAAATAATCAAGACTTATGGGTTTAAGCAAAATGCTGATGAACCTTGTATTTATAAGCATATAAAGGACAAAAAGATGGTCTTCCTCGTTTTGTATGTCGATGATATTCTACTTATTGGAAACGATATATGAGAATTTTTGTCAATTAAGCTATGGTTAACTCAACAGTTTAACATGAAGGACTTGGGTGAAGCTAGTTATATTCTTGGAATTCAAATCCTTAGGGATCGAAAGAATAAAACGATAGCTCTGTTACAATCTTAATCCGTCAACAAGGTCTTAGAACAGTTTGCAATGACCGATGTGAAGCCAAATGCTTAGCCAACTGCATCAGGTTTTCATATTTTATTAAATGACTATCTTAAGGCAATAAAAGAAAGAGAGCATACGAGTAATGTTCCATATGCTTTGCACACCTCTTAGTCATTTTACCATCCCTATTCAAATTTTCAAATCCACCTATCTTCAAATTTTATAGTCGTTTTCCACCTATCTTACCATTCCTATTCAAAATTTCAAACCCGCTATCTTCAAATTTTACAGTCTTTTTCCATCTATCTTACCATCCCTAATCAAATTTTCAAATCCGCCTATCTTCAAATTTTATAGTCGTTTTCCACTTATCTTACCATTCCTATCTTCAAATTTTATAATCGTTTTCCACATATCTTACCTTTCCTATTCAAAATTTCAAAGTCCCACTTTCTCTTTTTTACCATTTTAAAAATAATTTAGTTAAATAAAAAAATCCACAAGTTCCTAAATGGCAATATGCGGTTGGCACATTAAAAAAAAAAAAAACAATTTTAGGTTGAACAAAAAAAGTAATTTTGATCAATAAAATTTTTTTTGTATTATTTTAGTAAATAATTCTTTTTTATATATTATTTTAGTCAAAAAGCTTAATTTTCATTATTATTTAAATAAAAATATTTTATTCAAGAGAATAGCTTATATTAGGATAATATTAAAATATATAAATTTTAATCCTTAATAATATAATGTTACAACTAGAAGTGCTTATGGATCGAGTCAAACAAATAATTTTCCTTACCATCCCTATTCAAAATTTCAAAGTTTCAAATCAAATTAATTAAAATAAATATGATATTTTTGGAAATTAATTTTTAAGTTAAACAATTGACCCATTGAGTAATTGAACTTAAAAATTGGACCTGAGATCGAAAATTAGACCCATGAGCTCAAAACCGAGATCGAAACCCAAAAATTGGTCGGGCCATCATCAGGCCTGGACCGAACTGGCAATAGCCAAACCGAGTCGACTACTATGTGGCATGGCATACAAGTGGACTTTTTTTTGGATGTCGTTTCAGCAAAATTAACAAACATTAACATTTCATTTATTTTATAGTAATTTGACAAACAACACAAGTTTAAAGTACTAAAAGAGATGAAAAATTAAATTGGATGCTAAAATTGTAACGCCCTGAATTTTATTTCTCTGTTTTTGTGAAAATGTGACACAACTATGTATTTGCTTCAGTGGTTAAGTGTTTTGGGCATGTGTGAGAGGTCTTGCGTTCAAGGCTTACCCTTGGCAAATTTTGTTATTTTTGGAATTAAGCCCCATCCTTATTCAACGGGCTTATGTTTAATTGTCTGTAATTTTATATTAGAATGAGCTTGCTGGTTCGAGTTGTGAGGGTGTTGGTGTGTTGGAGGTCTTGTGTTCGAATCCTTGCGTTAGTGAAGGTATTATTATTTTTGTTCTATTATCTGATAGAGTTCCGGTTGAGCTAAAATTCTGAGGGAGTTATCAGGAGTGGGGTAGTGGAGAGAATTAAGGGATTGTGGGAATATCCTGGTATTTCTTTTTGTTAAAATTCTTTTTTACACTTTCTTCCAAAAATCCCCAAATCTCTCTAACGTTTAATTTTCTTCCTTCTCTTCTACACTGTTTCACATTAAAACTTCTATTTTTCTTCTTCTGTTGTTGTCGTTTTGCTGACCAATTGCTACTTTTACTTTTTGGGTTCTTCAATCGGTTGGTAAGTTAAGAATTAGTTGTTAACGTTAGATATTAAGTTTTGGGAAATAGTAGAATAACCGATATTAGTGAGTAATTGATGATTCTGTGAATGGTTGTGTAGGTGGAAGAGGTCAATTGGTGGTTTTCTCATCAATTGCTTAACTTTTATATAGTCGTGTAATGGTGGTAAGTGTGGAACATTACTCGGTTTAGTGGTTAATTTTGGTAAATCATTTGCTAATAGGACTTTTAGGATTCTGTTTTTAGGTGCTGGTAGTCTCAGGAGTGTTTTTACATCGAAACAGTACCAGATGTGTACTCGAAATGAAAAAATCAAGGTTTTGGAAAAAGCTGAAAATGGCTACCATCGATGCCACACGGGTGTGTGGTTGCCCGTGTGGTAGGTTATAACATCCCGAAATAGGGCCTAGTCGAAACAGTGGTTTCGGGACCACAAATTCGATGTTAAAATATTTATTTTATTATCATTATGAGGTCTAAGATATGGAAATATGCATGTGGTAAAGTTTCATGAAGAAATTCTAAGTATAAAGTGTTCAATTGGAAAATAAGGACCAAATTGAATAAGTTGCAAAACTTGGGTTTTAGAAGCAATTTGTATGAAATTGTTTTAGATTTTTAATTAGAAGATCTTAAAGAGCAATTTGCCCAATTTCTAAGTTTTTGGAAAAAAATTGAGCATGTATGGATAAAATTTGAAAGAAAGGGCTTAAGGGTATTTTGGTCATTTGGCTAATAAATGAAATACAAAGGAAAAAATCAAAATAAAATCAGCCATTCTTCTTAATCAAAATAAAATCAGCCATTCTTCTTCTCCATGCTGCCGAAAATTTAGGGTTCTCCATAGCTAGGGTTTTCAACAATTTTAAGCTCTATAGTAAGTGCTCTCTAGCCCCATTTTTAATGTTATTCGTGTTTTTGAAATCCTCGTAACATGTTCTCTCTATGTCTACCCATATTCCAAGCTAGGGTTTATGTTTAGAAATTTACCCATGCATGAGGTGCTTGTGTTTTGATGATTTATGGAGGAATATGAGAGTTTAAAGGATAGTAAACAACTTTTACTAAGTGATTTTTCATGGAAATGGCTTTAGGGACCATTTTGTAAAATTTGTAAAAATGGGTAGAAAGATGAGAAATAATGAAAAATGTGGGCTGCCATAAGAGGGAAAAACATTCGGCTAGGCTTGGGTAATGTAGAAATTGCATGCATTTCATCATACGAGTCTAGGGACTAAATCGTAAATATTGTGAAAGGTTAAGGGCAAAATGGTCATTTTTTCTAGGGTGAGTTTTAGGCCTAAAATGAATAATGTGATGTATTAATAATCTAATTTATTGATATAGACCCCGAGGAACCAATTTCGAAGGTCGACCGTGGAAAACGAAAGGTTTCGGAATAACCGAAATACAAAATCGAAACGATCACCAGGTAAGTTCGTATAACCCGAAGTAAACTCTTAACATAATTAAAAATGCATGTTCTTGAATGTATGATAAATTTTAATACTCATTGCATGATAATCCATAAAATGTGGTAGTGCAAATGAAAGGATTATGAATACCCTAGTTAAAATAGAGAGGGAAATCTGATGGATAAATTTACGACTTATACGACATGAGATTCTGCATGTGTTGCAGAAAAGGATTTAGCTCAGACAGTTAATCCAATGATCTCAAAATAGAAAGGATCTAGCCCGGACGGGTGTTCCTTGAGTGATCGGGTCTCTCGAAGAATATGGGTGCATTAAGGATTTAACCCAAACAGGTAATCCAATTGAGGACTGAATTTAGCTTGGACTGGCAATTCAAATTTTAGCTTATTAGAGCAATTGTCATTGAAAGGGATTTAGCCTAGACTGGTAATCCCAACATTGCTCTATGAGTTAATACTACGGGGATTTAGCCTGGACTGGTAATCCCGCAGGGGTGTGTACTTAAGACGATCACTTGTATGACTTGACGGTAATTGGGCTATCCATCGAGATTTCTGAGAAATTCAACGGGATTAATATGATGAGTTAAAGAATGGAAATGTTGAATTGATAAGCTCATCTAAGACTAATGATATAAATTATTATTATGAGACTAACTTGATGATTGAGTGCATGTGATAGGGAAACTATTTCATGCTTGTTGGATTTATTGCCTAATATGGTTGTATGCTAACTAATCGGTAAGTTTACTTTCCAGTTATTCGGACTTACTAAGCATATAAATGCTTATCCTCTTCTCTTTTCCCTGTCTTACAGAGCTCGTGGACTCGTGAAGATTGGAAGACAGTTGGAGAATCAACACACTATCGGTTCGTCCTGCTTGGGTATATAGATACTTTTATTTTGTTTAATGGCATGTATAAGATTTTTGGTTGTTTTGTTATACGTGTCATTTGGCTAGCCAATATAATGGCTTAAATGGTATACCTATTCGTTTTGTATATGGCCATAAGATATGGCTCATTTTGGTGTAGGATGTAACATTCCAATTATGCATGTTAATGTTTAAATGTTCATGAAATGGTTAAATGAGGTATATCATGAATGGACATATGGAATGGGGCCAAATCACGTGGAGATGGCTAGGTTATAATTGGCAATGAGTTATAAAACGAGCCAAGTCTAAATGTGTTTGATGATATGGTAATCCTAATATGAAAAAGGATAATCTAGCATGTGCTAAATCAATAAAATGAGATTAACATACAATAAACCATACCAAGGTGGTTTAAGAGTATAATTAGGCCATGTTAACCACAACTGAAACCTATAAATACGTAGGAATGATGGAGGGTGACCAGAGGCTTGGAAAATAGCCCTAAAAAAGTCCACACGGGTAGACATGTGGGTATGTGCCTAGGCCGTGTGTGACACACGGTTAGCCCCATGGGCGTGTCGCCTGGCCGTGTGTCCCCTGCACTTAAAATTTCTGGTCAGTTTGCATGGTAGTAAACACACGGGTAGAGACACGGTCGTGTGTCTCAACCGTGTAGAGGACACGGCTTAGCACACGGGCGTGTGCCTCAAAATTAATGATAACGTCATAAACAGAATGCTTAGGTTTTTGGACATGAGCGACAACACGGTCGTGTCTAGGCCGGGTGAAAGACACGGGCTAGGGACACGGGCGTCTGCTTGGCCTTGTGAAAACCCCTGTAGGTTCGAAATGGAAAATAAATTCAAATAATTCCAAACGAGTAAGGGACACGGGCGTGTCCATTGCCTCCACACAGGCGTGTGAGGCTTAAACCTAGAAATTTTTCTAAGTTTTCTTAAGCTCTCGGTTTAGTCCGGTGCCATTCTATATGCATGTTTTGGGTCTCGTAGTCCCAAAATAGGGACACTAAGATGTTGTTTGATTTGTTTTAAATTGGAATGAAATATTATAACCAGTAATTTTTTGAAAGTGTCCGAGTATGTGTCTGGTAACGCCTCGTACCTTGTCCCGGTTTCGAGTACGGGTAAGGGCTGTTACATAGGCCATGTGTGAGGACACGGCCGTGTGATCGACGAAGGCATGGCCGTGCGCAAGACACAACTGTGTGGTGGCTTGAGTGTGGCCATGTGGGCCACACAGGCTAGGCCAAATTGGACGTCTGGGCTACACGGGCAAGGCCAATCTGGGCGTGTTGGCCAACATGGGCAAGCCACACGTGCGTGTGGGCCAACATGGGCAAGCCATATGGGCATGTGGGTCCATTATACTAAGATTTTTTGTAGGGTCACACGGGTCGTCCTAATCGACTGTGGGCCTACCGTAGGGTCGGTAAACGCTATCTAACCCTAAAACCAAGTGATATGCTAGACTGAAATATGTTATGAGCGTGCCTATGTTTGTATATCTGTTATCTGTTTATAAAAGCATGTTAAGTATGATTTATCTGTTAATTTTGTATGTATGTTATGTTATCTGATATTGGGGATGGGATGATGTATATTGGAGGAAGTGTTCTGAAAGGCATTTTGTGCCTATTATCTGGCAGCATGGCTACATTATATTTGTTACGTGCCGCATTGGTACAACATGGTATGTAGGGTTGGGTGGGTATTTTAAACCCCACATGGTGTGTAGGGATGGTCGAATATGGTGTGTAGAGGATAGGGGTAGGATATCTGATTCTGGTTTACACATCTGTATCTGTATCTGTAATGGGCTTAAGCCCTAATCTGTATCTGTCTGATTCAGATTTTGTGTTGGGTGCATGCTTAATTCTGTTGGGTTACACACTAAGTTTACGAAAACTTACATCTGTTTCTCTGTTTTGTCAGGTAATCCACAGACTTAGGCTGATCGGTGCAGCGAAGGACTCGACGGTAACCACTCGGCTTAAACTGTTTTGTTTTGTTTATGGTTTTATTTAAATTGGCGTTAAGATTTAAGAGGCTGTATTTTCTGAGACTGTATGGACTTTTAACTGATGGTTTTGGTTTTGATGCTCGATTTATGCATGCTTTATTAAAAAGTTTTCTTTTAAAGTGACGGTATACTAAACCATGGTTTTCCAAATCACGAACTGTATTGCTAAAACATCACAATTTTTCGTAAGCTTCCGCTCTAAATGATTTTGAGGCAAATGGATTAATGTTTTGATAATAAAAATAGAAACTTAAGAGTTAAATAAATAATTTTGAATTTGTTAAAAACAAATAAGCGCTAATAAACTGAAATGGTTTTATGGTGACGATTTAGTTTACAAAACTCATTCCATATGATATCGCTAGATTCAGCCATAATGTCTAAGCGAGGTTTGGAGTGTTACAATTTTTTTTTTCTTTTTTGTGAAGTTTAAGGACCAAATAAATTATTATATCTTTTTAATTTACCAAAATTTAAAACAATAAAAATTTTAAAATTTGAAGGGTGAGATAAAATAATGAAAAAAAAGTAAAAAGTCTCACTTTCTCTCTTTTTACCATTTTAAAAATAATTTAATTAAATAAAAAATTCACAATTTCTTAAATAAAAAATTCACAATTTCTTAAATGATGATTTGGTGTTGGTACATTAAAAAAATAATTTTGAGTTAAAAAAAATGTAATTTTAATAAATAAAAATTAGTGTATTATTTTAATAAATAATTCCTTTTTATACTATTTTAGTCAAAAAGCTTATTTTTCATTATTATTTAAATAAAAAATCTTTTATTTAAATGAATAGAGAATATTAAGATAATCTTAAAATATATAAATTTTAATCTTCAATAATATAATGTTATAATTAGAGGTACTCATGGAACGGGTTTGGGTTAGGTCTAAGTATGATATTAGCATACTTTATACTTGCTCAAGCCTGACCCAACTCACAATATTAGCCTAAAATTTTGCTCAAACTCATTCACATTTGCAAAAAGACTAACCAAAATCTATTTTAGACCCGCCCATATTATTTTTTAATTTTTTTAAAAATAGTTATATTATATTATTTTAATATTTAATAATTTTATACATTATTTTAATGTTTCCATTAGAGTGATATTATATACTTAGTATATGTTTATTTTTTATTATGTTCTAAATTACATAATATAAAGTATTATAAATTTAAAAACAGGCCCGACCGAGCCAAGCTTAAACCTTGAATGTTCAAGCTTGAGCTTGACATATTTTAAACGGGCCTAATTTTTTTACCTAACATCTCCTAAATTTCGAGTAGACCTTCGAGCCTAGAAGACAACCTAACCCATAAACAGGTCTAGTTACAACATCAACTTTTAAAAATATAAAAATTTTATTATATACTCCCCATATTTAATATATTCTCTAATTTAATTAAATTATTTTGAGAAAATGAAAAACCATACCAAAATATTCGAAGTTTCAAATCTTCAAATCAAATATTCAAAGTTTAAAATCTTCAATTCAAATTTTATATTCGTTCGAAAAACTCCCCCTTCTTCTTTTCTTCTTGATTTATAGCAGTTTCTAACCCCCATTCAGTTTCTTCTTTACCCCTAAACCTCTTCAGCCTGAGAGAAAGGTTGCTTCTGTATTTCCTGAGGAAGGTTGTGAATATGATCACCCCATGCTCATTTCATTCATGGTTCTATATTGTTTCTTGTTGCTGAATCTTTGTTCTTAGTTTTCCTTCGCATTGATTTTGAATTTGATTCAGTTTGCACCATTTCTTTGCTTCAGCCTTCCCTGGCAAAGGCTAATATGATAAGATTAGCGAAAAGAAAGTGTCGACTTCTATAGAGGTATGTTTACTTGCCCCATCCTGCGACAGATTGGTTCCCTCTGAGAAATTTAATTTTTATGATATCACTCTTACTTCGTTGTTCATTAGTACTGGTTTATGCGTGTTTAATAGGTGCTCTGTAAGTCATATCCATCTGAGTGTTTCTCTTGTATTTTCACTACTGTCGTTGTTTGCGGTTTGAAGACAAACCCGATTATTCCTATTTGAAGAGGCTTTTCCGAGACTGTTTTATAAGAGAAGGTTAGTTATCATCATTGTGGTTATATATTCTGTTACTCTTTCGCACACATACACACATACTCAAACCAGAGGATGTTGTTGAACTTATTTCTCCATGGAATGTCAAGTTCTTTGTTTTCTATTCATTAGTACTTGTTTACGCGTGTTTAATATTATAAAAACGCAAAATTCATGCTTTAATTTCAATATTATAAAAACAACTATTAAAAAAGTCTCCTCCTCTTACTTTGAGTTTTTTCTTTTCCTTTTCATTATTATTTCTCTATGGAATGTCAAGTTCTCTTACTTTCAGTTAGTAAGTATAACATTCTTTTCATGATGAAGAATTAGTTTAATTTTTTCATAATATTCTCCCTTTTCAACTTTTTTTTTTAGATTAATAGAGTGGAATATACGCATTCAAGAGGTTTTCTTCACCGTGATATTAAGCCTGACAACTTCTTGATGGGCCTAGGACGCAACGCAAATCAGGTATTTAAAGTTATCGTGTCTCATATTTTTTTGGCAAACATAACATGCACATACATTACTCATTATACTGCTTGCACAACAACTTTCAAATTTGAATTTCTGGTCACGATAAAAATATTATTTCATTTCTACGTATAGGACTTTGTTACACTTGAAAAGTATGAAATATTCTGATATCAATTTTTCATTACTGTTACTACAAGTATATATCATTGACTATGGTCTTGCGAAGAAGTATAGGGATCTTCAAACTCATAAGCGCATCCCATATAGGTGATTATCTTTTTGTTGACTTGTTAATACAGAAACTTGAAGATCTCAAGATTGTTTAGTTCTCATTGTATTGCATGACTATCAAGTCAAGATACTAGATAAGAAAGTTACTTCATGGTCTAGCTACGTTTTCCAGCTCAGTTTTTGCTTTACTTATGCAACTTATAATGCCTTAGCATTTTGTACAATTCGACGAAAATCATATTGCCTACTTTCCTTGTATCAAGTTCCTACTTGGTAAAGATATACCAAATATTTGGTGCAACTAAATACGTTTCTTTGCAAATGACTGATCAGATTCTTTTGCTGCAAAGAAAACAAAAACCTCACAGGCAGTGCTCGTTATGCAAGTGTTAACACTCACCTTGGAATTGGCTAAGTTGTTTTATTTTGTGACACAAATAGTAGCAGTAAATCATATATCATAGATGAAAGTTTACTTGTTACTTTCTTTTTATACATTCTTCTTTTTTATCATCATAGCAAAGCCGCAGAGATGATTTGGAATCCCTTGGTTATGTGCTTATGTATTTCCTGAGAGGAAGGTTGTGTATATAATCACCCCATGCTAATTTCATTCATGCTTCTATATTATTTCTTGTTGCTGAATCTTTGTTCTTTGTTTTCCTTCGCATTGATTTTGAATTTGATTCAGTTTGCACTATTTCTTTGCTTCAGCCTTCCCTGGCAGGGGCTAAAAGCTAGCAATTAGCAAAAAGAAAGTGTCGACTTCTATAGAGGTATGTTTACTTTCCCCATCCTTCGACAGATTGGTTCCCTTTGAGAAATTTAATTTTTATGATATCACTCATGCTTCGTTGTTCATTAATACTGGTTTAGTTTTTTTTGTGTTATGGGTCACAAATTAAAGCCTGCGATAAATGCACACAGAACTTGTCATGAAGTTCAACTAATTAAATGGTGGATCTTTGCCTAGATCAAGAAGCTACCAAATAACTGGGTTTTTGGTGTTTTATGCTTGGATCACTGCTTCTTGAAATGCTTTCAGTGGATTATGGTAAGAAATCAAAATTGGGTTTCACTGTTTACCCTTCCCCACAGTTTTCCACATTTGTTGTAGAGCCTTAAAATAGTGTTTGGTCAACCCATTCTCTGTTAGAGCATACAGATGTTGCAGTTCTCCTTGATAATGAAGCTATCTATGATATTTGTCGAAGGTCTCTCGATATTGAGAGGCCTGCTTACACTATCCTCGACAGGCTGGTCTCTCAGTTACAATAAATGATAGTTCTTTTTAATTTGATTGTTTACATTGTATGTGTCTACTTATAATGTTTGGTAACTATGTTAATTAATTATCTTAATTACATGAACTTGTATTTTTGGTAACGATGTTTTCCACGAAATTTGGAAAACCTTTTTTCATTAACCTTTTTCTTCGTTTATGATAAAAAGTTACTATAATTTTAGGTTTATTATTTCATAAAATATACTCATTAAAAATTCTAGGCAATTGCCATTTTTGTTTCAGTTATATGGATATTGTTCGACAATCATAGGTTCTTGAACAAAATTGTATTACCAATTGAAGTGGGAAAGTTGGATGTGAATTGGGTTCTTTAGGATAGCTTCATTTTATCTAGTGTTCATGACAACACTCGTGAGAAAGTGCAAAAGACTTTGTAGCTAATTTGTTGAATTTTATTAGACTTGTAAAGTTTGTCAGCAAAACAAGGAGAAACACTCGAGTCTTGCAGGCTTGCTGCAATTCCTAAATCAGGTTTAATTGACCTCTTTATAGACTTTATTGATAGGCTTCTCAAATCTCTTGAGAAAATATCTCTCTTTGTGGTGGTTGATTATTTTTCCTAGTATGCTTATTTTATTACCCTCTTCTATCCTTATAATGTTGTTTCTGTGGCTTAAATTTTCTTTGATTAAATAGTTTGTTTGCATAGATTGTTTGAATCCATTGTTAGTGGCCAAGATGTTATTTTTACTAATAATTTTTGGAAAGAACTCTTTCGCATTTGTGGAATATAGTTAGCCTTTTCCTTTGCCTACCACCCCACATTGATGGTTAAATTAAAGTTAGTCAATTTTACAATTATGATGTATTTACATTGCTTTGCAACGGGGCAACCTAAGTAGTGGGTTGACTAGGTACTTTTGGTAGAGTTTTGCTATAACACTTTCTTCCATACAGCTTCTACATATCCCCATTTCCAGTAGTTTATGGTCATACTCCTTTAAGATTGTTCTTGTATGATTTTAGGTATTTTAAAATTGATGTTGTTGACTAATCTTTGATAGCTCATGATTCACATTGTGAAAGACTAACTTCTTTAAGCATATTTAAGGGACTAACTTTCATGATTCTAGTGATAATATAATCAAGTCTTAAGTGTCATAAGTACCCTTATTAGAGTGAAAAGTTTTAAACTTCTTATTTACTATTTTTATATGAAGCATCAAGTAATTATTTGGTTTGATAAACTAGAAATTGTTTTACATCCATCTATTACAAATTAAAAAATAATTTTTGCAAATAGCAATCCCTTTCTTGAATGTCATAGAATAACCGCTATTAAATAAACATGTTACAGAAATTAAGTTCCTCTTAAAATGAGTTACATAAGACTTTTAATATAATTTTCTTAAAATTATCAAAATGTAAAATAATTTCTCCCACTACTTTAGTTGAACTGTATTCAATTCGTAACAAGAGCCTTTTATCATTCAGACTTCTCGTTTTTCTGAACCTGTAAAGAAACGCACATATGGTTAATGGCTCTATAATTAGTAATCTAGTGCTCAATTGATTCTTCCACTAAGTAAGTTTCAAAGACAAAGATTTCCATAACTTTGCCCTTTTTGTGTAATTTAACTTATGAGTTGTACTAGACCAAATATTGCTTTTACTGTGAATAGTTTAAGTAGATATACTTGGGACTATGGATTGTCTTATTCCAGATATCTTGCTGTTTTAAAAGGATTTTCTGATGTCAGTTGGATATTTGATATTCAAGATACCAAAAGCACAAGTGGAAATGCTTTTACATTGGGAAGAGTTGTGTCATGAAAATCCTCAAAACAAATGATTATAACAAGATTTACAATACAATCAGAGTTTGCAGCTCTAAACTAATCTAGAAAAGAGGCTGAATATCTTCGATACTTTTCAGAGGATATTCTTGACTGGTCAAAGCCTGTACCCACAATATGCATATATTGTGATAATCAAGCAACAATATAATGATATAAGTGTCGATTTATGGTTATTGTTTATTATACTAAGTGTAGTTCTGAGTAAGTTAAGTATTATTTATGGCTAAGTCTGGAATTCTGTATATGCACCAATTGGCAAAATCTGTGGATTGGTGGATTCTTCTGTTGAGTATATGCCACCTTAGATGTTTTGGCGAAGACGTCAAATTTGTAGTTCTATAGATTTGTTTATTATTTTTATAAGACTATTTAGTTAGTCCAGTAAGAACTGGTTAAAGTGGAACTAAGATACTATAGTTGATAAGACTTAAATTATGATAAGTGCACTTATTCACGAAAATCAAAAGTGTTAGTGGAATAATTTGATCATTCCACTAAACCTAGTCTCTATGCTTAAGTATATAAGAATATTAGTGTCTTCACCAATAAATTTTTGCATTTTCTTTACATTCATCTTCTTCCAAAAACCTTATTGGATTTTTTATGAAAGAGAGGTTGAAACAGAAACAAAATGATGAAAAATGGAGAAAATTTTAGGTAAACTATTTCATTAAAAATTTGATGCATAGTTTACATGAAAAATCATGCTTAAATAAACTAAAAATAGTAATAAAATATTACAACTTAGCTTAATTCAGTGACTAGATTTATATAACTTTCTTTTTTATTTTTTAGTTTCTGTCTAATCGCCTGTCAAAATGTTTAATCAAAATTTATCACAGTTTCACTACAAGTTGGCAACTTGCATAGTGAAGAGCTCGTAGTGTTGGTGAGCTCGCAATCTTGGTAAGTTCGCACATTTGGTGAGCTCGTAGTTTGCAGGTGAGCTTACAATTCACAGTTCGTAGGTGAGCTCGCAGTTCACAATTAGCATGGATGGTCATTTCGCAACTCTTCCTTGACCTCCATGCTTCGAACTCCAATATCATAACGCATCTTTTCAAACTTCATCTTCCCAAGAGGTTTTGTTATAGTATCAACAGGTTTGCATCTTTGCCTGCTTTCAAGCATGTACTTTGATAAACTCACATTTTTATGGCCTCGCACTTTTGCAGCACACATTTTATTTAGCTTGTAGCTTGCACTTTTCATAACTCGCACATCTGTCAATACAAAATTTTGCTGGGTTCGCAACTTGCATTTTGGTGAGCTCACAGGCTCACACTTCATCTTGCTGCTTGCTTCTGCATGATTGGCCAACTTTGAACACTCTTTCTTGACCATTTTACAACAAGCACCAATGTTGTTTTCTTGTGAAACTTCTTCAAAAATTGTAGGCTCCCATATTGTTAAGTCACATCTGTGTTAAGTTTCAACAATAGACCTGGTACCTTTAACAAGAAGATTACCAAAGCTTTTGTCTGTATCTTTATCTTCAACTTTAGTTATCTTCACAATTGTTTTTGGTTTGCACACTTGACTAAGAAACTTATTGTTCACATATCCCTGTATTTTGTGCCAACTATATGATTTATCTACTGAGCTGGTATAGGCTTTCAAGGCCATAAAATTCCAATCCAGTACAAAGTTTCTATTGTTCATTTAGACAGTCACAACTTCCTGTCTTAATGGATAAAATATATTACAGTATTTATCTTTGAAAACAACAGTATATTTCTTCTCAATCAATTGACCAAAGTTAAGGAGATTATGATCTATCTTAGGAAGTAAAAACATATCTGTAATTACTTTAGTACCTGTAGGAGTGCTGATTAACACATATCATTTTCCCACAGCTTCGATGTATTGGCCATGTCCCACTCTAACTTTTGAAGTGTAACTTCTATCAATACGCTTGAAGATGCTTTCATCTAAAGTCATGTGGTTTGTACAACCACTGTCAACCAACCAGTTTTTTCTTACTTTGTCGAAGGGTTCACATGGTGCCGCGAACAGGACTTCGCAAAGGTTAGCGAGTTTGGCTTCATAGGAGGTGGTGAACGTCAGTTCTTCTTGATTTGCTTCTGCTATCTGTGCTTGAGCATTTTGTTTTTGTGCATGCCTATTATTATTGCAGACCCTTTCCATATGACCAAATTCTTTGCAACTTCTACATTGAATATCTGGCCTGAACTAACAATACCTCTCTAGATGATTAGTCTTTTTGTAGTGAGAACATGGTGGTTTTTTCTCATTGCCACTATCTCTCCAATTATCATGTTTCTTCTCTGTCCAGTCTTTTTCTTAATTGTTTAAGGAGTTCGAGCCTTCTCTGTTTCTAGCTTAAAAGACTTACTCAACTTTAATTGCCTTTCTTTGTTCTTGACCGTACAGAGCATTGATTAGTTCAGAGAGTGAGATGGTTGATAAATCCTTTGAATCTTCTAGTGAGGATATCTTAGATTTGTATCTCTTAAGAAGTTTGGTAATCACCTTTTCAACTACTTGGCTATTAGGGAATTAATCACCTAGTAGTTTTATATGGTTTACCACTTCCATGATTCAATTTGAGTATTGCTTCACCATCTTAACTTTCTTCATCTTGAGGTTTTTCAAAATCTCGTTTGAGATTTATCATCTGTTGTTGCCTTGTCTTTTGTGATCCCTAGAACTCCTCAGTAAGCTTATCCCAAGCTTGTTTGGGAGTTTCACAAGCCATGATTCTTATGAAGATCACGTCGAAATACTATTTTGTAGGCAAGACATTACCTTATGTTTTTTGGCACATTCCTCACTGTGTTGTTTCATTTGAGCAATAGTGGGATTTGGCCTCAACACTGGTGGTTCTATTTCAGCATTTACAACCTCCTAAAGATCAAATGCTTAAAGATAGGTTTTTATTTTCACTACCCAGATGTGATAGCTTTCACTTGTAAAAACAGAGGGTGATGGTGGTGTAAAGTTTGCTGAAAACATTTTTTATGAAAAGTAGGTTTCAAAGATAAATGGTTCTCGATACCAATTGTTGGATTTTTTATGAAGGAGAGGTTGAAACAGAAGCAAAAAGATGAAAAATGGAGAAGTTATTTTTTGGTAAACTATTTCATTAAAAAACTTATACGTAGTTTACAAGAATGCTTAGATAAGCTAAAAATAGTAATAAAATATTACAACTTGGCTTAATTCAGTGACTAGATTCATATAACTTTTTTTCATTCGTTGGTTTCTATCTAATTGCCTGTCAAAATGTTTAATCAAAATTTATCACAGTGTTGGTGAGCTCACAATTCGCAGGTGAGCTCGCAATTCACAGTTAGTATGGATGGTCGTTTCGTAACATTATTGAGGTTGGGTTCACTGTATTCAACCAACTCCCACGTTTGTGTTAGTTCTCTGGTAAATACTGATGAACCCTAAGTTACTTTCATAATTATTTATGTATTTTTAGTTCTACATGCATAATTGTTCAAATTATAAGTAAGGAAACTTCTTAATTTTAGGTTGTGTTAGTGTTTCTTGCATGCATGTTTAGATTCAATGGAGTAATAATATGATAAGTGTAATTATCCACATTTTAGCTCACGCTACTATTGAAGGACCAAGTGACAAAGCCAAAGGTCTTACTTTATAAACTTTATTGTATTTCTAGTAAGTTCCTTCTACTTTAGAAAATAATGATATGAACTAAATCATGGAAATGATGTTAAGGAAATATATTCATGATGTTGCCTTCGATGGAATATACATTGAACTGGTAAATCACAATACATAAAAATGGTTGTTGATAAGGCAAAAGAATGTTGCAAAACAAAGGATACAAACCAAAAGAATATGTATGAATTGTATGATATGAATCTAATTAAGAATTTGGGTGCATGACTAACATGAAAAAGGTTTGTCCCTATGGTCATATATGCATATTATATACACCAAATAAAAAGTAAATCGACGTATAAACTATATGGGTATGGTACTCGCCATTTGGAAAATTTGTGAAATTGTTTTTAAATCTTTGAAAAATTTTGCTTGACACATTATTAACTATTGATATGTTTTTCTGAAGAAGCCAATTCACACTCACGTTCCTCACTTCATTTGTTTATACAATTCTTTGAAGAACTCTTGATTGTTGTACAATATCTTATATTTCTTCAAATATAAATATTTGAGGCATAAGTCATGATAAACATCAAAATATATCAAATTTAGAAGAAAAAAAAATCATATCACATGCATTGCATATGTTCCAAACTAATTATCATATAATTCAAACACAACATTAAATTACAGTTACCTATGTAACACTCCAAAATCAACTTAGACGTTATGGCAGAATCTAGTGATGTCACAAGGAATGAGTTTTGAAAATAATGTTGCCTTGATAAGTCATTCAATTTTTATACCACAAGTTCGTTCATGAATATACTGAAATCATTATTTAATTAATTAATTTGTCAAAACACTTATTACAATGAAAGTTTAATAAATTCATTATATTTTAGAAACCCAATTTGTTATTTTTAAAAAGATCTTTTTTTGTGTAAAATCATCGAATTCATAACACATTTTATCAAATCATGCAGATTATAAAAAAAAAAACAAAAATTAACAATTAAAAACCATAAAGTCCAAGAAGTCCCTGAAATTACAAATTCTCAAAAGAAAACCAAAATCATAAATAAAACAGTAAATTATTAACTTAGAGCAGTTTACAGTCGAGTGATCACCGTTAAGTCTCCGCCGCACCAATCCGCCTAAGTTTGTGAATTACCTAAACAGATCAGACAATCAAGTGAATTTTTGTAAACTCAATTTGTAAACCCACAAAATTAGACATGCAAACATATAGAAAACACATATATAATTAGATACAGATTCAAGCTCATGTCCATCTCAGATACAGATAACAAATACAGATCAGATGATTAGAATTCTACCCCCATCCTGTATACACCATCTCCAACATCTTATCACACCATTTACGATTAAAAACACCCACCCAACCCTATACACTATATCGTGCCATTATGACACATAATAGATAATATGCAGCCAAGCTGCCAAAATAAAGGTGATGATCGTCATACGGAACACGTCCTCCACATATACAAATTTCACCCCAAGACAGATACAGAAAGCAGATATAGAAATAACAAATTAACATGTCCAACATGCTCATATACAGATTATGGATTAATCAGACATGTATAGCATTATCATACCCAGAACATAATATCAGACAAGCAAATCTACAATTTTTAGGGTTTGGTTAGCCATTACCGACCCTATGATAGGACCACAGTTGATTGGAACAACCCGTGCGACCTTAAGAAAAATTTCAAAAATATAGGCCAACATGCGTGGCCCACAAGTCAAGATTGTCCATACCCATATGGCTCATACATCAAGATTGTCCTTACCCATGTGGCCCACACAGTCTGGCCGAAAATTCATACACCCGTGTGGCCAACATGGTCACACTCCAGTCACCATACGATCGTGTCTTGCGCATGGCCATGTTTTCATCGACCACACGGCCTACCACACGGACGACCACATACCCGTGTGACGTCGACAGAAATTTTTCTTAACTTTTGCCAAAGTTCGTTTTTTCTACGTTTCAGGTAAACACCTAGTACCATTTCGATGCAAAAAATACTACCGAGTTCACCAGAACCTAAAATCGGTAAACCCAAGTCTAACATCAGTCATGATATAATAATTAATTGACACCACCCAAACAGACAACAATCCATTTCAACGTTCATCACTTACCCCAACACCCCGAACAACCAACTACGATTCAACGAAAGAAGTCTTGATCCTCATAATTTACTGCTGCCAAAAACCAAAAAATCAACTAACGAATAGAAAACAACACTTAAACTGATATTAAAAGAAACCTCATTAACTCGCAAAACCTTACCACTGTTACTTACCAACTCGTACGAAAGCAAAGAATCAGAAACGTTGCAATTGACAAAAAGATAAAAACAAAAAATGATGGAAAAAAAGAGAGAAAATTGACAAAAATCAGAAGTAAAACGTCAAAAAAAGGAAAATGAAGAGTGTTTTCTGATAAAAAAAGAAAAGAATCGAGATAACCACTCAGAAAATCTAATATCCTATCCCTAAATTTCTTCCCACTCCCCCTTAACCCACTAACTCACAACCACCACAGAATTTTGGTTCCCTCCAATTCCTGTCAGATACTCGAAGCAAAAATTATCACCCACGCACACGCAGGGATTCGAACACAATATCTCTAACACACCAATTCCATTACCACTTGAACCAGCAGGCTAATTCTGATATGAATTTACAGATAATTTAATATAAGCCCACTGAACAAATATAAGGCTAGATTTAAAAAAAAATAACAAAATTGAGAAAAGCGGGACTTAAACCCAAGACCTCACACGGTTGTGTCAGATTTTACAAAAATAAAAATAAATTATTCAGGGCGTTACCGCCTAAAATTTGTAATAAATATATCATTACATATAAAATAATAAACCTAAAAAAAACTATTATTTATTGTACCTGAGAGACCAGCCTATTGAGATTAGTGTAAACAAGCCTCTCAATATCAAAAGACCTTAAGCAAATATCATAAATTCATCATCAAGAACTACAACATCAATCTACTCTAACAGAGAATATGCTGTGTGCATATATCACGAGCTTTGTTTCATGGCCCGTAATACAAGCACAACCAAACATAGGAACCAAGTTCAAATTCAACATCATAATGCCCTTTGTCATAAATTGGTTTTCATGTATTGCTAAACTTAGCATTGATGAGTTATGAAGCCTCATCACGAGTTATCAAGGATTAGTCCACAACATCAATTTTAAAATACCTAAAATCATACAAGAACAATCTTAAAAGAGTATGACCATAAACTATTGGAAGACATCTCTCTTGATTTAATTATGGGCCTTCCCAAGTCACACCGTTTTGACACAATTCCTGTGGTGGTAAACCGTTCACGTAAATATGCTTACTTTATTCCCTTGGCTCATCCTTTTACAACCAAGATAGTTATTGTGAATTTTTGCAAAAAAATTGTTAGACTCCATGGTTTTCCACATTCAATTGTACCTGATCGATATGTTATTTTCCTCAACAATTTTTGGCAAGAACTTTTCAAACTAAGCAAAACGAAACTATGGATAAGCACAAGTTACCACCCTCAAACTAATGGCCAAACAGAAATGGTCAATCGATGTTTAAAAGCCTACCTTTGTTGTTTTGCACAAGAACAACCTATTGAATGGAATAGTTTTTTGACGTGGGTTGAATTCTTTTTTAATATTAGTTTTCACACAGCAACAAAAACTACTCCTTTCAAGATAGTTTATGGTCGTGATCCGCCATCGCTTTACCCTTATGTTCTTGGCAAGACTGCAGTGGCGGAATTAGAGGAACAACTAATCCAATGGGATGACATGATGAAACTTTTGAAAGGTAACTTGCTTAAAGCTCAATCTTGTATGAAATCTCAAGCTAATTCTAAGCATCAAGACCTCTCTTTCGAGGTTGGGGATTCTATTTTCCTATATCGAAAAAAATCACTTGCCAAGAAACGGTATGAAAAGCTATCTCAACATTTTTTTAGCCCTTATAAAATCTTACGACACATTGGTAAGGTGGCGTATAAACTCAGCTTGCTGCCTTCTTCTCAAGTCCATTCTATATTCCACGTATCACTACTTCGACCAACCACAAGCCAGCTACCGTGTTCACCACCTACTCCTTTGTTGATTTCAACAGATTAGGAAATCATTATTTCTATTGCCAAAGTATTATCTCACCAACAGGTTCGGGAAGCTAGGGTTCTTACATTAGAGTTGTTGATTGAATGGAAAAGGATGCCTTTGGAAGAAATTTTATGGGAAAATTATGATCTCCTTGTCAAATAATTTCCATCGTTTATCCTTGAGGACAAGTCGTCTTACGAGGGGGAAGTATTGATGCAACTCCCCTACAAGTATACTCAAAAAGAAAATCTAAGGCATGTGGAAAATATATGGAATAAGTCACATTTAGTCAGTTAACTGAAATCATGAAACCACCTTGGTTACACTAATCTGAAAATTAATAACCACTTTGGCTGTTACAGATTATGTTCCTTTATTTAAGCTTATTAGTTGAGGTTATTACATGAGATTGTTAGTATAAATAACCTAGGAAACTTTTTAGCAATGGAGGAGTTTTTTTTTTTTTGAAAAGTATTATTTGGGTGAGTAGTCCATCTCGAATCGGACTAATCTTACAAGTAAATTTTCAATTCTTTATTTTCTATTTTGTTACCTCAGTATTTCTCTTTATTTCCCTATCCCTATCATTTTCATAAGTTAGTTTTCATGTATCGCTAAGCTTGGCATTGATGAGTTATGAAACCTCATCACAAGTTATCAAAGGTTAACCCACAACATTTACTTTAAAATACCTAAAATCATACAAGAACAATCTTAAAGGAGCATGACAATAAACTACTGGAAATAAGGATATGTAGAAGCTGTATAGAAGAAGGTGTTATAGTAAAACTCTACCTAAAGAACATAGCCAACCCACTGCTTAGGTTGCCCCCATTACAAAGCAATGTAAATACATCACAATTGTATCAATGTGAGGTGGTAGGCAAATGAAAAGGCTAACTTTGTTCCACAAATGCGAAAGAGTTCCTTCAAAAAATTATTAGTAAAAATAACATCTTAGTCACTAACAATGGATTCAAACAAACTATTTAATCAAAGAGAATTCAAGCCAAGAGAGGGTAATAAAATGAGCATACTAGGAAAAATAATCAACCACCACAAAGAGATCAATCTGCTCTAACAGTGAATGTATTATGTGCATATATCATGAACTTAGTTCCATGGCCCATAATATAAGCACAACCAAACATAGAAACCAAGATCAAATTCAACATCATAATGCCCTTTATCACAATTTAGCTTTCATGTATTGCTAAGCTTGGCATTGATGATTTATGAAGCCTCATCACGAGTTATCAAGGATTAGTCCACAACTTTAAAATACCTAAAATCAAACAAAAACAATCTTAAAAGAGTATGACCATAAACTACTAAAAATGGGGATATGTATAAGTTGTATGGAAGCAAAATTCTACCTAAAGAACCTAGTCAACCCACTACTTAGGTTGCTCCATTGCAAAGCAATGTAAATACAATACAATTGTAAAATTGATTTTAACTCCAATTTAACCATCGATGTGAGGTGGTAGGCAAAGGAAAAGACTAACTTTGTTCCACAAATACGAAAGAGTTCTTTCCAAAAATTATTAGTAAAAATTATTAGTAAAAATAACATTATGGTCACTAACAATGGATTCAAACAAACTATTTAATCAAAGAAAATTCAAGCCGCAGAAACAACATTATAAGGATGAAAGAGGGTAATAAAATGAGCATACTAGGAAAAATTATCAACCACCACAAAGAGAGATATTTTCCCAAGAGATTGGGTAGACTATCAATAAAGTACCTTTCCTATCTAGTATCTTGACTTGATAGTCATGCCTTATGATGAGAACTATACGATCTTGAGATCTTCAAGTTTCTGTATTAACAAGTCAACAAAAAGATAATCACCTATAAGGGAGGTGCTTATGAGTTTGAAGATCGCTATACTTCTTCGCAAGACCATAGTCAATGATTTAAAATACTTGTAGTAACAGTAATGAAAAACTGACATCAGAATGTTTCAACTGTGACAAAGTCCTATACGTAGAAATGAAATAATATTTTTATCGTGACCAGAAATTCAAATTTGAAAGTTGCCGTGCAAGCAGTATAATGAATAATGTATGTGCATGTTATGTTTGCCAAAAAAATATAACACACGACAACTTTAAATACCTGATTTGCCTTGCGTCCTAGGCCCATCAAGAAGTTGCCAGGCTTTATGTCAAGGTGAAGAAAACCTCTTGAATGCATATATTCTACTCTATTAATCTGAAAAAAAAAAAGTTGAAAAGGGAGAATATAATTAAAAAACTGAACTGATTCTTCATCATGAAAAGAATGTCATACTTACTAACTGATAGCAAGCATCAACAGCGTCTTTAACGAAAGTTTCCGGTTGCAGTAGTTGAACAAATCTTCCAAAATAGGTCCAAGAAGGTCAATTACCATAACATTGTAATCTGCCTCAATTCCGAACCACTTAAGGTGTGGAATACCCGCTGTATCAAGGAGAACCCTCAACAAGTTATTTAAGGATAAAAATAATTGCTTTCTAAAAATTTATCCAAAAAAACTAGCAACATTATTTCAAGATAAGACATCAACCTGCTAGCTTGACCAGGAAAAAAAAGAGTTAGTAATTTGTTCAACAAATTGTTTAAAGACTAAGTTGATAGTGCAATAATCATGTGAAGGAAAGAAGGCCAGCTATTCACTTTCTAAACCAACCACTACCAAGAGCAATCGTAAATTGAATGAAGACTGGTTTATGAAGATATAAATCAAAGAAATCATGGCTTCCACAGAGCTTGCATGTTTTTCTCTCTTTTTTTCCCTTTCACATAATGGCATTAATGGAACTGCAGTGGACAAGGCTACCAGAGAAGACCATAGTCAAGTTAGGAGAGTGAAGCACAAACATAGACTTACTTCCTCCTTGAAGAAGCATATACAATTTTGACTCGTAATGAAGCTGTGGATGCTTGGTCTTTGAAGATTCCTGCAAAAAGGAAGAGAGAAACAAAGGGTCAAATTAGAAAATAAAATTAATGTTTTGTGCCCATAACTGTTATAATGATTAGGAATAGGAAATTTTCATTCTCTTCACAATCACACCTAAAATGTCACATTCTAACATGTAAAGATCACCAGAACACTTCATTTCAAAGGGGCCAAAAAAAATAAACTGCAGATTGGGAACACTTGTCAATTAGTATAAATTTGTGTAGAATTAGAAAACACTTTTTTCACCTTCTTAGAATGGAAATCACCAATAACAAATTGTCTTCCCCTTTATATGCTTCAATGAAGAACCATATAAAGCTAAAACAAGGCTGGATATATGAAAACATTCTCTTGAAAAAAATAAGCTTTCCTTTTTTTTGGTCTGTCCAAAATTTAATGCATTTACAGTCCAAAGCAAGAATAAGCCAAAAATAATAATAATAATAAAGCTTGGTTTATTTATAGGTATTCAAGGATCCAAAATCATCATTATAAATACCAAAGCTAGAAGCAGACCAACAAAAGCACTACCAAAAACGCATTCTCAAGAAAAGATCACCATACCAGTTTGACAGCAACTTCCTCTTTAGTTTGCACATTTACCCCTTCAACAGAAACCCCCAAAAAGATTAGGAAAAGAAAAGCACAAAGCTGACAAAGAATTAAAGAAACAATACATATTTTCCATTAATAAGCAAAGCGAAGAAAGCCATCACAGGGCTTTGGGCATACCAAACCTAAATAAAGCTCTCCAAAAAAGCCACTGCCAATCTTTCTTCCAAGCTTTAACTTACCACCAATCACATTATCCATTCTCAAGCCAAACAAAAACAAAACACTATCTTCAAAGCTAAGGGATTTACTAAATTGACAACTCCAAGCCTCCAACAGATCAACAAAAAAAAAGGGGGGGGGGGGGGCTGAGGTTTTGACCAAAAGAAGAAGAAAATGAAATCTTTTGAAGAAAATAGCTAAAAAATCTAAGGGAAAAATTAGAGATTCATATCCAACGTCATCAACTACACAGTTTGAAATTGATAACAAAATCCCCAAAATTTTGAAACGGAAAACATAATTAAGGAGAAAAACGAAACTACATTGACTTGAGAGGAAGCCGATGATTCAACTGGCAAATCCAAACGTCAAACTACATAGAATAACGGTTGAAAAATCAGAAATGGCTGGAAATAATAAATCAGATTTTTTTGGGGGGGATAAAAATAAAAACCAGAAAACAGTAAAGAAATTATTTTCAGGTGTTTAACGATGAAAGTGAAAAGGAAAAGGAAAAGGAAAAGAAAAAACAAAAAGTAAGAGAAGGAGAAGGAGACTTTTTTAATAGTTTTTTTTATAATATTGAAATTAAAGCATGAATTTTGCGTTTTTATAATATTAAACACGCATAAACCAGTACTAATGAACAGAAAATAAAGAACTTGACATTCCATGGAGAAATAAGTTCAACAACACCCTCTGGTTTGAGTATGTGTGTATGTGTGCGAAAGAGTAACAGAATACATAACCACAATGATGATAACTAACCTTCTCTTATAAACAAGTCTCGAAAAAGCCTCTTCAAATAGGAATAATCGGGTTTTCTTCAAACCGCAAAGAACGACAGTATACGAGAGAAAAACGCAGATGGATATGACTTACAGAGCACCAATTAAACACGCATAAACCAGTACTAATGAACAACGAAGCAAGAGTGATATCATAAAAATTAAATTTCTCAGAGGGAACCAGTCTGTGGAAGGATGGGGCAAGTAAACATACCTCTATAGAAGTCGACAGTTTCTTTTCGCTAATCTTATCATATTAGCCCCTGTCAGGGAAGGCTGAAGCAAAGAAATGGTGTAAACTGAATCAAATTCAAAATCAATGCGAAGGACTAAGAACAAAGATTCAGCAACAAGAAAACAATATAGAACCATGAATGAAATGAGCATGGGATGATCATATTCACAAACTTCCTCTCAGGAAATACAGAAGCAACCTTTCTCTCAGGCTGAAGAGGTTTAGGGGTAAAGAAGAAACTGAGTGTGGCTTAGATACTGCTATAAATCAAGAAGAAAAGAAGGGGGAGTTTTTCGAACGAATATAAAATTTGAATTGAAGATTTGAAACTTCGAATATTTGATTTGAAGAGCTTCGAATATTTGAATTGAAGATTTGAAACTTTGAATATTTGATTTGAAGATTTGAAACTATGAATATTTTGGTATGGTTTTTCATTTTCTCAAAAAATTTAATAGTTATAGTAATTTAATTAAATTAGAGAATATATTAAATATGGGGAGTATATAATAAAATTTTTATATTTTTAAAAGTTGATGTTGAAATTAGACGGTTGCTTTCCAGGCCCGAAGGATTGTCCGAAATTTAAGAGTTATTGGGTAAAAAAATTAAGTCCATTTAAAATATGTCAAACTCGAGCTTGAACATTCAAGGCTTGAGCTTGGCTCGGTTGGGCCTGTTTTTAAATTTATAATATTTTATATTATGTAATTTAAAACATATTAGAAATAAATATATACTAAATATATAATATCACTCTAACGTAAACATTAAAATAATACATAAAATTATTAAATATTAAAATAATATAATATAAATATTTTTAAAAAATTAAAAAATAATATAAGCGGATCTAAAATGGATTTTGATTAGTTTTTTCTGCAAATCTAAATGAGTTTGAGCAAAATTTTAGGCGCATATTTTGGGTCGGGCCAGGCTTAAACAAGTATAAAGTATGTTAATATCATACTTAGACCTAACTCAAACTTAGTCAATGAGTACCTCTAATTATAACATTATATTATTAAAGATTAAAATTTATATGCTTTAAATAAAAAAATATTTAAATAATAATGAAAAATAAGCTTTTTGAATAAAATAATATAAAAAAGAATTATTTACTAAAATAATACACCAATTTTTATTTATCAAAATTACCTTTTTTTTCAACTCAAAATTGTTTTTTTAACGTGCCAACACCAAATCGTCATTTAAGAAATTGTGAATTTTTTATTTAACTAAATTGTTTTTAAAATGGTAAAAAAAAGAATGTGGAACTTCTTACATTTTTTCATTATTTTATCTCACCCTTTAAATTTTAAATTTTTCATTGTTTTAAATTTTGGTAAATTAAAAAGATATAATAATTTATTTGGTCCTTAAACTTTACAAAAAAGAAAATAATTTTAACATTTAAATTAATTTTTCATCTCCTTTAGCACTTTAAACTTGCGTTGTTTGTCAAATTACTCTAAAATAAATGAAAAGTTAATGTCTGTTAATTTTACTGAAATGACATCCAAAAAATAGTCCACTTGTATGCCATGCCACATAGTAGTCGATCCGGTTTGGATATTGTCAGTTCGGTCCAGGCCCAATGACGGCCCAACCAAGTTTTTGGTTTCAGTCTCGATTTTAAGCTCACGGGTCTAATTTTCGATCTTAGTTTCAATTTTCAAGTTTAATTTCTCATTGGGCTAATTATTTAACTTAAAAATTAATTTTCAAAAATAATCATATTTATTTTAATTAATTTGATTTGAAACTTTGAAATTTTGAATATGGATAGTAAGGAAAATTATTTGTTTGACCCGGCCCATGAGCACCTCTAATTGGAACATTATATTATTGAGGATTAAAATTTATATATTTTAATATTATCCTAATATAAACTATTCTCTTGAATAAAATATTTTTATTTAAATAATAATGAAAATTAAACTTTTTAACTAAAATAATATATAAAAAAGAATTATTTACTAAAATAATACACAAACTTTTTTATTGATCAAAATTATTTCTTTGTTCAACCCAAAATTATTTTTTTAACGTGCCAACACCAAATTGCCATTCAGGAAGTTATGGATTTTTTATTTAACTAAATTATTTTTAAAATGGTAAAAAAGAGAATATGGGATTTAAAACAGTTTGGGACTAATTTAAAACAATTGAGTCTTAAATTGAGCCTTCGAGGCCCTAAAAACAGTTTGAGACTAATTTAAAATAATTCATAAAATTTGAGAAAAAGTTGAAAATTTTGAAAACAGGGGTCACACAGCCGAGTGACATATCATAGACCATTTGATAATCGAACAAGGGGACACACGGCAGTGTCCCAGTCCGTGTCTTAAACAGTGTAAATCACTAAGTTAGATCACACGGCCGTGTCGCAAGCCATGTGCTAGACCGTGTAACTTGCTGACTGGAAATAATAAGTGACACACAGCCGTGTAGCCAGGCCGTATGTGTCACACGGTTGTGTGACAGCCCATATGCTTCACAATTTAACCCTAAAAACAAGCCATTTTAAGTCCAAAACTTGCCCAACCATTTACTCCATTTATGCATACATTCAATAGACCAAAACACCTCTCAAATACACATAAACTTGCCAAATCAATCAACTTAGTTCTTTTAACCAATATGCCATTCAAAGGCGCCTCATTTATGCCAAAACAACTTCATCCAAAACAAGTAATGTTGCCACATTTCAAGCACAAAACCTAGTCCATATAGCTATCTAATAACATCAATTATAACCATTCACTTTTCATCATAAACATACAAAAAGGACAATATATTACAAGTACTTAAAAGTGACCAAATGACTTAAACTTGCCTAAGCATTATAAGTCTAACATACAAAATATATACTCCAAAGACATACTCATACCAAAATGTTCATTAACCTACTCAAAAACTACCATTATATGAAGTCATATACATGCCATTTATAACCTTGGCCAAAATAACTCAAAAACTACCGAAATGATTGCTGGATAGTGTGATAATCTCTGAAAAGCTTCCAACCGATCGAGCTTCTGATAATCTACAAAACCAAATAAAATAACTAGTAAGTAACTAGTACTTAGTAAGCTCGTATACACTCAAGCAAGAACTTACCATTCTTAAACTCAATCTATAAATTATGCATAACATCATTACCATGATCATAGGCTTAGCAAAATCCTATATAAGCACCATCAAACTCACAAGTTAGTAAGATCATACATGATACATACAAGTTCAACTATATCATAAGTAGATTTTCATGTACCCATCATTCATCATATACTTATTTTGTTACATTCACATCATTTGCATTCATCAAATTTATCTTTTCAATATATTATGATCAAACATCCATTTGTATACATACCTTGCCATTTACCTTTCATTACCCGTTGAACCATCTAGAATTACATTAGATACTCGGGAATGCTCACACATAGTGTGTCTTTCCATATAATTGTAACATTTCCTTTTTAATAGTGCTCACATGAGTTGTGGGTCAGAATGTTAGCTACACGATGCTACTCACACGAGCTGTGGAGAATCCACAATAAATGCAGGACCTCAGCCATCGGTAGGACATTCAAGACCAGCACCCAAAACATGAAATCTCTAATGACATGTCATTCGTATCCTAAGAATTCTTAAGGTTCAAATGAGATTATTTATCCGTCAATTACTCAAAACATCGATATATTCATATAATCAAGTCAGTTTATACTAACATAATATAACAGATAATCAATCAAATTATCATTAATAATATTATAATTCATACGAACTTACCTCTACAACTATGGTTGTAATAACAAAGTTGAAGTCTAGTTCAAAGCTTTAATTTTTCCCTGAATTAAGTCCAATTGTTGTTTATCTTGATTTAAATATATAATTTCATTAAATTAAGTACTTCAAATAGCTTCAAGTATTCAATTCAATCTATAATTCATATTAATATAAAATTACGAAATTACCCTAAATATTTTAACTTTTATACAACTTAGTCTTTAAGCCCATAACTTGAGAATTTACCATTTTTACCCAAAACATGATAGCCGATTTTTCCTTATACCTATATCAATCTACATTTTTACACATTTCACTAAAAAATCATGGAATTTACCATTTAAACAATTTAATCCCTAAACCCTAAATTCACTAAAATTCACTTAACAAATCATGTTCATTTAACAATCAAAATTAATAATCTATCAACTAACATCACAACACATCAAATTCATTCATGGCAAGTCCCTCAAACTTTAACAGCTTTGCAAATTAACCCTTCGGCTAAGTAGTTTAAGCTAAAACAAGCTAAAAAACATAAGAATCACTAAAAACAAGTCATAAAATCTTACTATGCAATGCTCCTATAGTGGCCGAACCTTAAAGCCAAGAAATGGTGTTTTTCCTTCTTACATTTGATCATGGCCTCAGTGTGAGCTTTCAGTTATGTGTGCTCCTTAGTGAACATTCTGATTAGTATACCAATAGTGTGAGTATTTACCCATGTTAAGTCTCATTCTACGATTTCCTTTAAGAACATAAGCTTTTGTGAGCCTCAGTCTGCATGTAACACTCCAAACCCGGCCTGAACATTATGGCCGCATCTGGCGATATCACATGAGAGTGTTTTCTTAGAAACTGTTTCAAATCAGGAAAACCGTTCAAAATGTTATCTTTTTTGTAGTCGAAAATCGTGTGATAGTCAAATTGTTTGAAAACATTTCTTTATCGCGGAAGCTTTTGAAACCAAATTTATTATTTATTTTAAAAACTCTTAGTTTATTGTAGCTTATAATCCATGTTCGTAGTTCAAAAACCCAAATTAAAATCTAACAATCCAAGTCCAAAGTTACATCAAAATATTTCCAAAATAATGACTGAGACAAAAGCAGTAAGTTTGTAAACCAAATGTATGTAGGCGTGGTCACCGTCGAGTCCTTCACCGCACCAATCCGCCACTGCTGGGGATTACCTGAACAGATAAAACAAATAAGGATGAGTTTTCGCAAAATCAGTGTGTACATCCTCACAGTTCAGCATGCATACAGTCAGATAACAAAATACAGTTATAATTTGGGCCTGAACCCTTTACGAAACCGGTGTGAGCCTTAGCCCACTCAAGAGCAAAATCAGATATATATATATATATATATATATACGTATTAGGGCCTTAGCCCAACAAGACAGAATCAGATACAGACTTAGGGCCTTAGCCCATATCAGATATAGCATGCATAACAGATCAGAATAACACAAACATGCCCACCACCCATGCACACCAACTCCGTCTAACCTAACACACCATGTGGGGATAAAATTGACCCACCCATCCCTGCACACCAAATATGGGGATAAAATCAACCCATCCAACCCTACACACCATAGAGTACCGTAATGTGGCATATATAAAAAATATGCAGCTTAGCTACTAGATAACATGCTTATGAAGCCTTTCAGAAACTTCCTTCACTTTATCAAACCTACCCCGATTCAATATATCATACAATATGGCATGTTATAATGCAGATAAACAGTACATACACTTATTTTAGAACATATCAGATGTTCATGCTAGGTATAACATGCTAACACATACATCACAATATCATATCACAAAATAGGGCTCTAAGTAAAGCTTACCGGCCCTATGACAGGTCACAGTCGACTTGGGCTACCCGTGCAACCTTATAAAACATTTCAGAAAAATGGGCTCACACGCTCATGTGTCCTACCCGTATGGGCTCACAAGCTTGTATGGCCACACGACCCAAATTGGCCTTGGCTGTGTAGATCACACGGCTTGGCTCGAATTCTCACATGCCCGTCTGGTTCACCCGTGTGGACCCACATGCCTGTGTGGCCTGCACGGCCCAATTGGTTGATCACGTGTCTCGCACACAGCCTCACCAACCATCACAAGGCAGTGTCTGTCGCGCCCGTGTCGCACGCGCACGTCCTGGTTCATCGATCACACGGTCATATAGTACCATACGGCCTACCATACGGACGACCACACGCCCGTGTGGCGTTGACAGAGTCATTTTCAGCTTTTGTCGATTCTCATTTTCTGTGCAATCGGAGTACACACCTGGTTCCTTTTCAATACGTAATCACTCCCGAGCACTCCAGAACCTATATTTCCAATTGAAACCCCAATTTCAGTCACTTAATTCGAAACTTAAATGAAGTTATACTGGAACACTCATCACTCAAACAACAAACCCTTACCTTCGATCGGAACGCGAACGCTACCACCTACGATTCGGCACCAGAACAACCTCTTACACTAGATTCCTAGCTGTTAAAACAATTAGCAAACATCTCAATTATCATCTAAAAAATTCAAAACTTTAAGACACCAACCCACTTATTGAATTCACACGATACTCAAATGAATGACAAGGAACCATTGTGCACAGTAAGAACAAAACCTGAAACAAAAAGGAAAGGAGGAAAAACGGAAGAAAAAAAAGGAACAGGGATGGAATTTCAGCAGAGACAACTTTTTGGAGCAGGGAAAAAAATGAACTGCAAATATGATAACTTCTATCCCAACTCCCCTTATTTTCCTCCATCCAACACTCCACTACTCAGAGTCCTATTCCAACGAAACTATTCCAGGAAACGGGGCAAAAATAAAACCTACGCTCGCGCTTATATTCGAACACAGGACCATCAGCAAGCCAACACACTGCTTAGCCAACAGACCAAGAGGCCCATTCTTGTATTTTTTTAATAAACAAATACTTATAAGCCTAACAACAAAAAAAAGGCCTTATTCAAATAAAAACCAAAATTTTTCCCAAGCTAAGGCTTGAACTTAGGACCTCACACACACACCCCTAAAACACTTAACCACCAAAGCAAATATACACTTGTGCCATATTCTAACAGAATCAGAAATATAAATTTTAGGGCGTTACACTGCGTGCTCTTCGAAAGCATGGGCTTTTGTTAGTTTTGTGATAAGTTTCACTCTGCATGCTATTTAAGAGCATGGGTTTTTGTGTGAGATTTATGATATGTCTCATTCTGCATGCTCCTTGTGAGCTAGGTTGGATATAAATTTTTCAATGAGTCATGTCTTCTGTTTGACGAACCAATTGCGCAACCTAAGGTTGACTATGTTCATAATTTCTTATATGTTTGAGCTAGTCTCGTGGTTATGTTATAAGTTCATATTTGTCTTTTTAAAGAAATATTGACTCGCACGATTTTAATGCGAGTCCCTTTTTAAAGTAAGTTTTTAAAAGAAAAGACTTGTACACGTCACTTTTAAACTTTTTTCACAAAATATGTTTACAGATGTGAACTAGGTTTTGCATTCTCACCTACGAACCCAATATGCAAAATGTTTTTCAAATTGAAATTTTCTACTGTTTTCAAATATTGTTTTGAGGCATGATCTAATGGTTTTCGATTTTTCAGTGACTTCTCCCTAAACTCACCCACTCCTCTCTTACTTTTTAGGTAAGTAGATCGTAGATAGCATAGGCGAGGTCGATGATCCGGCGAGGCACCTGTCTGATATAGGCAAACTGTAAATATGGGCGATGGGCTTTTGTTATGCTACTTAGAACAATAAATTACATCATTAATTGATTTTTGAATTATTTTCATAGTATAAAAGTACAATATGCTATGTTACTAAGTTTATTTATGCGAACTTGTTATGGATTTTGACTTCCATTTTATAAGTAATAAATTGATGTTATTCATGAATGTTTATTTTTTATGGGCGTCAAAACCACCAAAAATAATTCCTACAAAAATAACTCTAAATTGTAATAAAGAGTAGTAGTAGGGTCGAGTCCACAGGGATTGGATTTCGTAATTAACTTCTGTGTTCACTTATGAACAAAATATTCATCGCATCAAACGTCGTGTCAAGAGTCGTTCCCACAACTCCAAATGTACCTGCAACAAAAATAAACAATTAAATCAGGGGAGTTTGAGAATGTTTAAGAAGGTAAAATAATCTAATCAGCTTAAATAAATGATTGAATACTATTGAAAATAAATGTAAACTGGAAATAAATTCAGACTTGTGTAAACAGATAAAATAAGCCTTAGCCTTAGACTAGATAAATTTCGTATCAAGAATCGATCCTTGAAAATTAATCTTCTCCTCCAATCAATAAGCTGGTTATAGCAATTAAGAACGTCCAAACCATCAATTCCTCCTCTAGTAGCTGGTTCCGGTATGACCTGCAAACCAACCCTTACTGATTATCTAACCAAGATACACGTGTTCCTGATTCAAGATTCCGGCAGCCTTGCATTCTGAAGAACCCAACTCGAATTAACAGCCTCAATCGCGTGGGTCGTTTAAACCCGATCACTTCTTCCTTGATTTGTTCTCAGAAATCCGAATACAGCATGGCCGACTCGAATCTCCAACTGTAAGCAAACACTACTCCAACCCAACGTGCACTTTAACTTGAAACTGAATTTAACTTTAAGGGATGATTAGTCTATCCCGATATTTAGGAAAAAAAATGAATACTGATTGGACAGATTTTTAACACGAATTCATATCTCATGATTCTCTACCGGGAAGAACACTTGCCCAAGGCTAAGATGAAATTTAGTGAAGCATGAAATTATTCATGCTTTGTATGTTTTGAAAGGCAGGTTAAGGATAATGGAAGAAATTGGGGAATGAAAAGACTTGAAAGGCAATTAGCCCAATTTATAAAAGCAAGCAAAATGCTAATGAAAATAGCAGTAGCTCACGTCAATTCCAAAGAAAAAGAAAGAACAATTCTATTCCAAAATAGAGTAGGAATACAAAATTAATGGATGATTTCCTAAGAACATAAAGCCCCTATTTATATGCATAGGGTTTACTAAATTTAGCCTAAACTAATTTAATATATAATAAAAAATAAAATAAAATAAGATTTTCCTATTTTTGGCTTTTACAAAGTCAAAATATTTGATGTGTCCTGGGCTTCCTCCACCTTTTTGAATTGGGCTCCATTTCAACGATTGTCTTTTAAATTGGCCCTTTTTAGCTTGTTTTTGACTAATTGCATCTCTGACAAGATTAAATCATAAAAGCACTTAATTAGCAGGGCTCAGTTCAAAAATAAACCAAATTAAACCCAAAAAAAATAAAAATTAACATGTTTATCAAATCTCCCCTACTTAGCTCATGCTTGTCCGCAAGCATATTGTTCCTTCAAACATTAGAATTCATTCTATTATTTATTAAAAATCGAGCCTCTTTTCTGCATCCTCAATCAATGCAAACAACATAGGCAAAAAATAAATGAATTTTCAGAATATATAGTTTAACCAACAAGTGTCATAAAACTGAAATATGTGGACTAAACAATTTCATCAAATTGAGTTTGAATCTAATAATTTGCAAGACATTGTTAATTAACTACGCATTAGCAAAAAATTTTAGACATGGTCAAACCTTTTTACGTGAACTAGGATGACAATCCAAGCACCCTATCCCGGTTACTCAGTTCAAACAGTCTTTATTATTATTTTTTATCAACATTTTTTCTTTTATTTAACTTTTGACGGCTCGGTTAGCAAAATGTTTGTAAGTTATCAACTTGCCACTTGAACCTTTTTACGCGAGATAAGATGACAACCCAAGCACCTTACCCCGATTACTAAATTCGGTTACATTTTCAAAACTTCACTCATAACTTGAGCCTTAAATTTTTTATTTTATTAATTTATTTATGCACAAGCAAATATTTTTCCAAACAATCAATTTATATAAAAAAAACTAGCTACATATATCAACCTTAAAACACAAATGTCGACTAATCTATACACTTGAACATTTAAAGTAAAACATTTGTCCAATTGTCCAAGTTGACTAAGTATGAGATTAAAGGCTCAATGTCAAATAAACTATCAAATGAATTCAACGTAAGATTGAACACATGCAAAAGAAAAACATGCAACAAAAATCATGCAAAAATCATGCATATTTACCATCAATTTCAACCCCCCACTTAAACTTTGCTTGTCCTCAAGCAAGTGTTAAATGAAATAGAAACAGCAGCTCTAATAACAAGTAAAAGAAAAGTTCAGAATACTCCCCATGTGTCTTTTAACGATTTTGTTGGTGTTGGGGGTAACGACTTTGTAGGATGTCAAGGATTGTGGAGACTTGGTTTTCCATTATTCCAAGTCGAGCTCCGATCTGGCTTAAACGTACCTCCATAGACAGAGGTTGCTTCTCTTGCTCCCTAGCATTGATGTGTGGACTTTGGCGAAAAATCATATTTTCGCGATAGTCTGTGTACCCAGAGGAACAAAATAACACAAAGTAGGGGTGCTGGCAAGTAATCCATAGAATCCAAACAATATTTATCTAAGTTTTCCATACTATATGCACTTGTTAAGGATGAGAAATCAATTTCAGAAGGAAAAAGTCAAGACGCTAAATTCATAATATATGACCCAAGTATTAGTGGACGATTACATCGTAAAACTGCATGAAAATTTCGTGCAAACCAATATCCTAATTTAACCTTAAAACCAGAATGCATACACTACAAAAAGAATAGTTCAATTTTAGATAGAACAGATGACGAATCATTTCTACATGAAAAACTAAAGGCTAAAAATCGGTGAATATATATTAAAGTTGGTTCATGCACCAATAAGTCTTTTGTGGTTTTCGGATTATAACGCTGATTAGAATGAGTTAAAACACAATAAACATCTTGAGCATCAAAGTAACTTGGTATATCTAACAGAGCAGTATGATATGAATCGGATTGAATATTGTTAGGGTCGACAAAACCTATGGCAATGTTAAATTCAGAAATGGACATTCGAAACTTCTTACCAAGCAAACAAAAATAGATAATGCTTTGTGTTTCAACAGTCTGTAATGCATTAATATTGAAGCTAAATATGGTGTAGAATTTATAGATCAACTTATAATATGCATTACAGGGAATATTTTCAAATGAACTCCAACCAATAGCATCAAAATAGCCAATCATAGCATCGTGAATATTCAACATATTAAGAGTAGAGAGATCGATTCGCTTACAGACCGAGAGTGGACGTTGTCGGATGTCGTCGTATCTTACGCGATGCTCCGAATTCCAAAAGTTTTAAAACCCTAGCAATCGTCCTTCGGTAGGAATGGTGTTTGCACAACCTCGTCTATTACGTTAACCGTTTCATGTTGGTCGAACGTATTCATTGGGCGAGTCAAGTGGACTTGACTTTTCAGCAGCGTTAATACTATTGTGCGGTAGTGTTAGTGGTGTCGGTAGTGTCAGTGGCTCCCGTATCAATTGTCGACGGCTTCGAGTAGATCGTGTTTAATGTTGACTGACACGTTCGTTCACGGTCGAAGGAGTCTTGACATGGTCGTTAGAAGTTCGAGCCTCGTTTGAATTACTTGCAAAATATGTCAGTAAAGGCAAAGTAGGTTGAGGATCAATAATCGACCTTTTGGGAGTAAAGGGGTTACTATCCGAATGTTCTGTTTTGACTAAGGTTGGACTTCATCGTCGGGTTCTCATTGGAGGGACCGTTCGTCTAGGAGGAGGTGGAGAAGGCTTAGTGTAACAGCCTGGTATAGACCCTAGTCGGAACAGTGGTTTCGGGACCACGAATCTGAGTCAGAAAAATATTTTAATATTATATTCTATGCTTAAAGTATGTGAATTGATATGTGTGAAATTTTTGTATGAAAATTTTATCGTTTGTGTGCTCGATTTTATAAAAAGGACTTAATCGCGAAAAATGCAAAAATGACTTGCTAATTGTTAAAGTACTATATTGCTATGTTCTTTTAAAGGTGGAGGCCTTAAAATGAAATTAGGCCATTTAATTATAGCATGGACGGTTGTGGACAACCATTATAAACTTTTATATTACTTTATAAAGGTTAAAATAGTAAATTATGTAATAATATGTGATTAAATAAAACATAAATTAAATTGTCCATGCATTTTCATCTTTAATGGCCGAATATGGAGAAAAAGAAAGCCATGGAGGTTTTTTTAGTTCGGCACCTTTGGAATCTAAATTAAAGGTTCGTTTTTACTCGGTTTTTGATAATTTTTACGTTTTTGAGATAGTTGCTTCGAATATTAGTAAACCCATGCCTTAATTTTCAGATTTAATAAAGAATTTGAGATTTTCCATTGTTGATAATGTGACTAATTTGTTGTTTGATGATGAAAAATAAATCTTTGTTGATAGATTATTATGTTTAATTAAGTAATTTTTGATAAAAATATGTATTAAGGACTAAATTGTGAAATTTGTAAATTGAGGGGTCAAAATGTAAAATAAATGAAAGAAATGGGCTGCTAGGGGCCTTAGTGACATTCATCCAAGTATGGGTGTGGTCGAATTTTGAATATTTTGTGTTTTGTGAAATAGAGACTAAATTGCGAAAAATGTGAAATGTTAGGGGCAAAAGTGTAATTAGCCCATTTATGTGTTTTTGGATGAATTTGATTGAGTATATGGTTAAATAAGTCGAATTTGTATTGAATTAGGTCAAGAAATGAGGAAATTAAAATTAGATCGGGGAAAGTCGAAAGTGGTCGAATAGTCATTCCGGTTCGTTTGTGTCCGTACGAGGTAAATTCATAAGTAAATAAATGTTGTTAAATTCAAATGTATATGTGTTATATGTGCTGAATTGAATTATAATAAATATATGTGTATATGTCGAATTGAATTGTGAGTTGGAGAACTATTTACGAACTTGAATTGATCGAGTTATTACGTCCGAAAACCCCGTACAAACCATAGGAATAGTATAGGATACATACGTCATGACATAGGACTCCGATATGTGATTTCGTGTAAGACCACATTTGGGACGTTGGCATCGATTTGAGATTTACATGTAAGACCATGTCTGGGACATCGACATCGTATATGATTTCGTGTAAGACCCTGTCTGGGATAGTGGCATCGATATTTGATTACATGTAAGACTACGTCTGGGACGTTGGCATTATACGAGCCTTTTGAGTTATCCGAGTATCCTTATTTATTCCGAACGGTTCTACGGGCAATATCGAGAAATGAATGATTATGTAAAAATGTATCTGATTCAGGTACGTGTGATTTGTTTTTGTAATTCAACAATGAAAAGTGAGTATGTTTCAAATAACTATATGTGAAAAACATGACAATGAATGATGAATGTATGCAAATAAATTATGAGTAAGTGAAATAGATGTAATATATGAGATTGAGATGTGCTTTTGTACAAGTGAGTATGAATAAATGAGCTAGATGAATCAAGTACGTATAAAATTTATATGTTAATTTAGAAATGTGGTAAGTGAGGTTACTTAATGTAATCATATGAATTTATGAGTATGATTAATGTATAAGATTTGTTAAATTTTGATTAGATAAATTGAATTATACATGTCATTGAGTTAATTTTATTTTCTTATGGCTTACTAAGCTTTTAAAGCTTGCTCTATATGTTTTATTTTATGTTTATAGAGTTTCAGAAACTTGCTCGGGTTGGAATTCATAGGAGACCTCATCACACTATCCAGTTTTCACTTTGGTAAATTAATGCTTTGAGATTCGGTTATGTGACATGTATAGGATAATTTTGATATATTTGGTTTTGAAATATGTGTATATATATAGCCATGCGAAAATGGCTTAATCATGATGCTAATGTTGGTATATATATTCGATCATGTTATAAGCTTAAATTAGGAGGTATATTTCATGGTAAATATGTTGTGATGTTGATTATATGATTCAACCTTCTAAGTAGCGTAATTTGGAAGTATGATATGTGGTTTATTTTGTGTGTGGGATGATGATATGATTCAGCTTGGTTAGATAAGTAAAATGATGATTATATCATTGATGATACATTGGTTAACTAGGTTTATGTGATGTAAATGTTGAATGTGGTTATTTTTTACATGTGATGATTATGCTATGCCATGGGAATTTGTCTATTTGGTGTTGTTTAATATGCACCTATATTTTGATGTATAAATTGCCTTCTAATTTATTTGGTAAATGATGGAAATTGCTTCGGTCACTATGTAAGGTGAATTATGATTTGTGAAGCATAATTATATTCGACAATAAAAGGTAAAACCAATAAATATATTTATGATATCATTATTTGTGTATTTGTCATTTTTGTTATGGTTTGTAATGACAAAGGAAGTATATGTGTCATGGATGAATGGTTGAACATTTGGGCTAGTATAAGGTGTATATTTAGTAAGGTTATTTGGTAATGAAACCACTTTTTTTAGCTTATGATTGAATGGTGAAATTGTACTACTTTTGTGGTTAATTTTGATAGTAAATGGGAGATAAATGGATTTGTTAAGTATAGGAAACTTTGGCATGATGTTTAGCCTATAAAGTTGGTATGATTGGTTCAACATTTGAGTTTAGTAGTAGCTATTGTTATCTTGGTGGTTTGCGTATACATTAGTAGTATTAAAAATAATAATAATACATTGGGCTATGTTGTAATGTTAGCTAATATTTTATAAGTTAATGATTATAATGCCGAATGATATGGGTTGATATGGTTTAATATGCAAATGTGTATAAATATGTAAATTATTTGTTTAGTATATAATTAAATATATAAATTAAACTTAAGGATGTTTTAATGTATGTTCGGTTTATGGAACTAAAAATGTTTGATTTTATTTAGGTATTCAAATACCATGAGTGTGATGAACAAACGGTTCGAATTATGTATTTATAAAGTATATATATTATGGAAATGATGCATGTTAGTTAATTTGAAATTTGGTGTAACGCCCCAAATCTTTAGAGATGTAATTGTGTATTGTGTGCATATTGGCTTGATTGCTGTGAGAGATAAGGGTCTTGAGTAGTGTGAGGAGATCTGGGTTCAAACCTAGGCTCAAACAAAATTTTGAATTCATTTGAACTAAACCTCTGCGTCTAGTTGTTGGGTTCTTATTTTTTTTGGGGGGGAAATCAAGTCTCAAAAAAGTGGTTGGTCTAAGGGTTAGTGGCGTGTCACTGCTGGTAGAAGGGATTAAGTTCGAATCCTACTTCTCATAAAAGGGATGTTTATTTTTGGTTGTTGTGTCGCTTGGAAGGTTGTGTGGTGGTAGGACTCTAGTGTTGGTAAGTGGTTGGAGTGCTTGAAGGAGTGTGGTGTGTGGCTGTTTGTTAGGTGGGATTTGAAAGGAGTTTGAAATGGTTAATTGAGGGATTAGTAAAGAGATGTGGGAAAAGATTGTAGGAGAGAAAATGGGAAGTGGAGGTGTGAGGTAGTAGTATGTTTTTGACTTAAGCCATCTGTGAGAGTAAAATCATCATTAGTGGGTTTCTTTGGTATTATAGCTTCTTGTCAAGGAGGGTGGCCGATTTTTGTTAACGGATTTAGTGGACTAAATCGCACTCTTCAAGCAAGGTAAATATCGACTATTGATTTTGGGTTAGAGTTGAAGAGAGGAAGTTTAACTATGTGATCTAATGGAAAATATTGTATGAATGTAGGGTTGGTGCTCGTGGTCTCTTGGCAAGTCTCGCAAACAATGTGTATAATCACACTACTTGTAACAATAGTTCGGCAAAAGCCGAAAATGTTCGACTGTTGACACTACACGAGCATACGCTCGTACGTGTGGTGAACTGAATGCTCAAAACGTGGGCATTCAGTCGAAGAGGCCACCATGAACGTTTTCATGGGCTTAGGCCGATATTGGGCTACGATGGGCCGAAATGGGCCGTGTGGGCCCCACAGGCTCATGGGCCCCGTACAGGCGAACCACACAAATGTATAGAGATTGTTGGGCTGGCGGTGTAGCATGCGCGACCAAGGCTATTAATTGGGCTAATTGGGCCACACGAGAGTGTGAGCCCACATAGGCCGTATTATGGGCTTAGACCCATTTGTCACTGTTGACTATTAAGGTTGCTCGAGTCGTGCGAGTTGACTGTGGACCTACTGTTTGGTTGGTAAGTATACCTAAACCCTAATTTATGAAATGACTGTTGTACCCCTATGAGGTAAATTACAATTATACCCCTATGTGTTTTATGACTACTGAGCATGCCATATTTATCGTATGTACACTTATATTATGTTGCATTGCATGGGGTGGGAGATATATATATTGTTGGAGGAAGTGTACTGAAAGCTTATAAGCCTATTACTAGCAGCTCTGCTGCAACTACTGTTAGTGCCGAAACCGGTACTGTATTCTGGAGTGTAGGGATGGGTGGGTCGATTTATTCCCCACATGGAGTATAGGGCTAAACGGAGTAGAGTGTAGAGGATGGTTGGGTAGGACCTTTTTTGTGCATTACTGATACTGTACTGAATTGGGCTAAGGCCCACATTGATATTGCTACTGATATGGGCCTAAGCCCAGACTGTTCAACACTGTTTGTGTGTTTGTTTAATAAGTAGGGATTACACACTGAGCTTCATGCTCACATTTGCTGCTTAATTGTGCAGGTAATCCTTAGGCGGGTCGGTGTTGCGAGGGACTCAGTGACGGCCACGCCACTGTTTTAATTTTCGTTATGAATTTTAGTAAGAGTATCTATATTGGGGGTATTTTATGTAATAAGGTCGTTTTAAGTTTTTATTTTTAATTGGGGATTTTAAATTATATCTATTAGCCGTAGGATGATGGTTTTCAAAAACAAAATTAAAATATTTTCAACTATCAAGCTACGTAACCTGATTTAAAAAGCTTCCGCGATGACAATGTTTCTAAGTAACATAAAAACCTAGTATGACACATGTTTTACTAAAGAAACTGTATTTTGGCAAGTGAACTAAACAAGTTGGTTTTGCAAAAGAATCGTTAACAAGATTATTTATGAAATGAGCTTTCCAACTAAATCTGCGTTTTTCAAAACCCACCTCAATGTGACATCATAGATGCGGCCCTAACGTCTAGGCCGGGTTTGGGGTGTTACATTTGGAATTGATAAATGAGATTGAAATAATTAAGTTTGAAAGTATGGTTCGTTTATATAAGCATGATAGGTGAATTATGATTGATTTGGTTGGATTATGAAAGTCTAATAGGCGAATTTGGTTTATATGAATTGTGACTTGTGGTTGTTTAAGTTTTCAAAAATTTGTAAAAGAGTTAATATCTATATGCATGATTGAATTTTATGACCGTATTGATTTGTATTTTTATCGGTAATGCTTCGTAACCTTAATCTGACAACGGACGTAGGTTAGAGGTGTTACACTCAGAGTCGTCGTTGACTATATCGACGACTAGAGGTGCCAAAAATCGATGTTGACTTTGATTGAGTGAAACTGGGATATTGTCTGCCGTTTGGTTTCGAGTTCGAACCATTGTTTCTGTGTAGACGTCATGAATAATGAGATCTGTTTGCTACGATGGCGACGGCGGACGGCGGCGGTGACAACGATGGTAGGTGTGGTTTGGGCCAACTTTTTTAATGGTGATAGTGGGGATCTCAGTTTTGGCATCGGTTAGTATGGTGGGAGGGTGGTTTGGGTGTTTGTTAATGGTGAAAAAGAAAAAGAAATAGAGGAAAAAAATGGGGTTTAGGGAGGGGATGAGCGGTAGTGCACGGGTGAAGGGCAACGATGGTACGACGTGGTCGTGAAGGCTCCGTTCGGTAGCGGAACGTCGGTGGAGAAGGCGTCGGATGGCGTGGAGGAAAGGAAAACAGAAAGAGAAAAGAAAATAGAGGTGGAGTCTTTGGGCTCGTCGACAGTGGCGGACGACGGGGATAATGGAAGGTAGGTTAAGGATAATGGAAGAAATTAGGGAATGGAAAGACTTGAAAGGAAATTAGTCCAATTTATAAAAGCAAGAAAAATGCCAATGAAAATAGCAGTAGTTCACGTCAATTCCAAAGAAAAAGAAAGAATAATTCTATTCCAAATTGGAGTAGGAATACAAAATTAATGAATGATTTCTTAAGAACATAAAGCCCCTATTTAAATACATGGGGTTTACTAAATTTAGCCTAAACTAATTTAATATAAAATGAAAATGAAAATGAAAATGAAAATGAAAAATAAAATAAAATAAGATTTTCCTATTTTTGGCTTTTACAAAGTCAAAATATTTGATGTGTCCTTGGCTTCCTCCAACTTTTTAATTTGGGCCCCATTTCAATGATTGTCTTTCAAATTGGCCCTTTTTAGCTTGTTTTTGACTAATTGCATCCCTGACAAGATTAAATCATAAAAGCACTTAATTAGCAGGGTTTAGTTCAAAAATAAACCAAATTAAACACACACAAAAATATGCAGATTAACATGTTTATCAATTTTGTTTGCGATATATGCACATAAATTACTTACGTACTCTTGTAATGAAACATTATTCATATGTGTGTGAACTCGTGAATTTATGCAAACCTTGTTTAAACATGATAATCTTTTGTATAATTTTCCTTGTTCATGAAGCATGTTATTTAGTGAAGCTATGATGTATGAGCTATTTAGGTGTTAAGCAAATTGTTAATGTATGCGATCTGTTGAATCCTGCGAACTTATGTTTTTGTGTGAGCCTATACTAATTTGCAAACTTATATTTATGTGTTGGTTTGTGATCTCTTGTGATGATAAGGTATGCGAGCTATGTCTAATTGTGATGCAAAGCCTTTAAGTGTGATACGAACGTATAAATATTTCTAAGTGTTTTGAATTACTGTTTTGCCTAGTAGTGAACTCTTGACTTATTTTGCATATGAACCCTTGTGTTGTATGAATGTAAAGTCTTCTGTTGCTTTGTTAAAGATTAAAAGTAAGTTCGCATGCTATGTATAAGTAGTTTGTTGGAGGTTAAATTGGGAGTTAACAGAGAGTCATTTCAGTGGCTAATGTGGCACGCCGAATATGGGTCAGATCTTTCCAACCGAGTTTAGGGTGTTACAGATACCAACTTGTAACACGACATACTCGGATCCTCCTAATGGATCGATCCTTTAGAAGGATCTGAGTATGTTGTGTCATTACTTAGAAATTATTATCTTAAACTATTTTAGGCGTAAATTTTATAAAACCATAGTTTAAATCATGGCTAATACAGTAAAAGAAGTAAATTACCAACCAATTGGCATACAAGACGCAATAATATAATACACTTTAAAACCCTTGAAACTTTACTGTAACTTAATTAGGAACGTATTTTATCAAACATAAGTTTTATATACAAATTCTTTTTCAAAAATAAACATCTGGACATCATCCCCTCATGTCATACATAGTATAAAATAATAGAAGTCTCACAACAGTTGAGGTCATTTGATGTAGTCAAACGGAATTTACTTTTCTTCACAAGCAAGCTTGAAAAGGTAACGCGACTAAGTAAGTTCAAAAAAACTTAGTTTTAGAAGAAAACATATCAATAGTTAATAATAAGTCAAGCAGATTTTTTCAAAAATTCAAAAACAATTACACAAATTCGCCAGATGGCGAGTACCATACCCAGACAGTCTATACACCGATTTACTTTTCATTTGGCATATATAATAAGCACATATGACCATAGGGACAAACCTTCTTCATGTCACCCAAATTCTTAGTCAGATTCATATCATACATTCCATACATATTCCTTTGGTTTGTATCATTTTGTTGTGTTTTGCCAGTCTCGTTTGCAATATACTTTTTGCCCTATCAGAGGTTACACAACCATTTTCATGTATCGCAATCTACTAGTTCAATGTACATTCCATCGAAGGCAACACCATCAATATACTTTCTTAACATCATTTCCATGATTCAGTCCATATCATTATTGTCAAAAGTAGAATGTAATGGCCTAAGTATGAAGAATGGTTTTTACACTTTAACACAAACCTTACATACTTAGATCGAAAAATCTAAACAACCATTTTTCATATTCACACATTTCACTTTTTCAGAGTATAAGTACTTACCTTACATGAATTATAAAATAAGAATACTATACATATGAAAGTAAGAAGGAACTCACCAGAAATACAGTAAAGTCTATAAAGCAGGATCTTGGGCTTTGTCACTTGGTCTTGCAATAGCAGGTTGAGCTAAAATGTGGATAATTACACTTATCATATCATTACTCTATTGAATCCAAACATGCATGCAAGAAATACTAACACAACCCAAAATTAGGAAGCTTCATTCCTTACTTATAATTTTAACAATTATGCATATAGAGCTAAAAATACATAAACAATTATGAAAGTAACTTAGGGTTCATCAGTACTTACCAGAGAGCTAACACAAACATGGGAGTTGGTTGAATATAGCGAATCCAACCTTAGTAAGGTTTCTAGAAGAAGATGAATGTAAAGAAAACACAAAAGTTTATCGGTGAAAACACTGATATCTTTATATACTTAAGCACGGAGACAATGTTTGGTAGAAGGATCAGATTATTCTACTAGCACTCTTGATTTTCGTGAATAAGTGCACTTATTATAATTTAAGTCTTATCAATTATAGTATCTTAGTTCCACTCTAACCAGTTCTCACTTAACTAACTAAATAGTCTTATAAAGATAATAAACAAATCTATAAAACTACAGTTTTGACGTCTTCACCAAAACATCTGGGGTGGCGTATATTCAATAGAAGAATTCACCAAACCACAGATTTTTCCAATCGGTGCATACACAGAATCCCATACTTAGCCACAACTAATACTTTACTTACTCAAAACTACACTTAGTACAATAAACAATAACCATACATAGTGACTTTGTCGGGCAGGTTGTTATAGACTATCACAAAAAACCCATGTTTTCTACTATTAAAGGGGATGACGAGCTAGATAACTCAATGATGAAACTGTTAGATAGTGAATTCTATTAAAGCCAAGAGGTTTAAAGAGAATGAGAAGAACTTAGTGAAGTGTTTTTTATGTTGTGGTCTGCATAGGATGCGGGACTATTCAGAGCAATTTAAGTTGTTTGCAATCAATAAAGAATATGTAGCAGAGCCAAAGAGTGAGGCTTTAAAGTTTGGGTTAATCATACTTAATTCTGTGAAAACGAAGATGGATTGCAAGTAGAAATAGTGGATGTATGTGGACATCAATATCGTAAGACAAAGAAATAGTGGTCTTTGTTGATACAAGGGTATTGAACTTTTTCATATTGGAAAAATTTGTGGGTAAACTTGATCTCTCGGTTAGCAAATCTATTAAGAAGATTAAGTCGGTAAATTCCAATGAGGTCTCAACTATGGGAGTAACACAAGGAGTTGAGTTATAGATATTATAATATAAGGGCAATGGAGACTTCGAGGTAATTTACATGGATGATTACAATTTCATGCTTAGCTTGAATTTTCTTGACAAGATTAATGCTTTGTTTATTCCTTTTGTTGATCATATTTGTATTCTAGAATCAAATTACGTCGACAGTCCGGCTAGCCTAGGATGTTAATGGCGAAAAGAACATTGACTTGATAGATGAGAAGCCTATTGAGAATAGAGAAAAATGAGGTGTTAAGGTTGTGAAGAGTAGAAATAGCGAGAAGAAGAAAGAAATAAGTTTTGGAGGCTATTGAAAATGAGCCTGTAAGGACATTAGGGCTTTATATTCATCACAACGTTAAAACTTGTTGTTGGAAAAAACCTAGTTTGAAAACGACTTTCTTGCACAGTGAAAAAATAAAATTTTGAAAATTGACCCAGTTTGTGATATTTATAATAATAACCCTAGATCGAATTTGCACATGTGTTTTTGAATAGATGGATCCTTGTCGTTCCCGGCTTTCAACCAAACGATCTTCTTCTCTATTCTCGTACCACAAATTGCTTCGAGTGTGGGCTCGATCAAATCAAATCAAACACAAAACCAAAAATAATTTTCTTATCTTTTAGGGTGAAAACAAAAATATTTTCTCAAATAAAAACCGACAGAATCATTATTTTGGAAAAATATATTTAATTCTTATTGAATAAAAGTTTCTATTTTTTGGTAAAATCTGAAAGTTGTGTTAATAGCCCTACCGGTGCCGTCTATTTATAGAGAGAGAAGGCATAATCCTAGTTGAAATAGAATAATACAAAAAATTCAAATAATATTAATTTGATAAAAAAAATCTCCAACTCCTTATCATTTAAGGAGAGGGGTGGCAACCCTAGATAAGAATATTAGGGTTTATCGTCTCATGCATATCATAAAAGGGAACATGTATTAGGTGTAATTATATGTGCTTTCGAGACTTTAACCCAATACCTTATAATTTATTTTAACTCAGTTAATGTTTTTTTTCTATTTCCAAGTTAATATTTATTTATTTGTTTAATTAATTTAAATTAATTTCTTAATTAAATAATTTTTACAACCTAATTCTAATTCTATTAAAACCATTGCAACTTTACCATTAAGAATCTATGAGAAAATATATTTAATTTTCTATATTTAACAAATTTTACAATAACCAATTAATTTAAATATATTTTCAAACTTTAATTAATTAATTAGTAATTCGAAAAACCATAAATTAATTTTAAGGTTATTTAAGGTTATTTCCTACTTAGTGAGAAAATCATATTCTATTTCGAATGTAACTCATTTCTCTAATATTTTCATCTATTTCTATTCATTTGATTCATAATACAATTAATTTCTGGTCTTAACGTGCTAGTTGGGGGACCAATTGGACATATGCAATTATGATTCAAATGATTTGTAATTAAGTTTTAGCTTTTCGCCTATTAATTATAAACTAATTTAGTCACGAAGTCATTCCACTATAGTATCGTGACTAAGCTCTCATAATGACATACCATTATAAAAGTTACTCGATCTGTACTCGTCCAATTATCTTATCATTAGTGTGTTATTCTCAGAGGATATCCTTAATCTCTTTAAGATAATATTCGTTCTCCTAATATGATTTTATTTTATCTCACGGTAATCATTACATCTTTTCTTTATTAAAAGTTAATTACTATCACAACTTTTTAAATTGTGATTTGGTGTCCGACACATTAAAAAAAATTGGGCATCCTTAATCTCTTTAGGATAATATTCAAGGGAATAAATTATATTAGGATAATCCTAAAATATATAGTTTTTAGGCATCAATAATATAATGTCACATTATCAACTTTTACATAAAAAATATTTAAATGTAAAAGTCTTATTATACACTTGTCCATATTTAATAATTTCTCTAACTTAATTTAACTGTAATTAAATTACTTAACAAATTAAAAATTTTAATATATAAATAAACAAACATATTTTTTTATAATTTTAAATCATTTTAGTTTTTTTAATTAATTTTCTTTTATTTCTTTGCTTTCAAATTGTGTTTTATTTTTATGCAGTCAAAATTTTTTTTAATTCTTTAAATTTCTTGGCAAGTATTTTTTTTAAAAATTTTAATATAAATTATATATTCCCATTTTTTAATTTTTAATCAAAATTCATAATTGGATAAAACCAGCTAGAGGTGAGCATGGGCAGGGTCGGGCTGGGTCGGGCCGGGCTGGGTCGGGCTCGTTTAAAATTTTAGGCCCATTTGCTAGGCATGGGCCCAACCCGGCCCGAAAAATGGGCCTAAAATTTGTCCAAACCCAACCCGAATAAAAATACTAAAACCTAGGCCCGACTCAACCTGACCCGCCCATGTTAATTTTTATATTATTTTTTACATAATTTTAAAATAAATATAATACATTAAAAATACTAAAAAATCAAAATAAATATTTCCCAACAAATTGAAAATAAATTTTAAAAAATATATATACTTAAATAACATTAAGATAGATGCAACTTGACAAGCAAATGTCTCTAAAATAAAAACAAAATTAACAAATGTCTTTAAAATAATAACAAAATTAACAATAAAATAAGTTTTATACAATATCCAAATAATAATAACAAAATAGTAGTAACATAATAGTAAAATGGTAGCAAAATAGGGAGAAAATAACAAAAAAATAATATTAAAAAATTAGATTTTTTGTCCTTTAGTGAATTCGGGTCGGGCCGAGCCGAGCCGGGCGGCCTGACCCTTTTTTAAACGGGCCTTATTTTTTTGTCCAAGCCCATTTTTTAGGCCTATATTTTTTACCAAACCCTCCCACATTTCGAGCGACATTTCGGGCCGGGCCGAGTGGCCCGACCCATGCTCACCTCTAAAACCACCGATGGAGATTATTTTTTTTCAAATTTCAATTTTTTTACTGTAGTGTTTTTCTAGATTTTTAATGGTTGAATTTAGTTTTTTTTTTTTCCAATTTTACTTATGATTTTTATCAAATTTTTTTATTTTTAATTATTAATTTAAGCATTTTCAAATTTTATTTATTTTTTATTATGTTTTTTCTAGCATATAGTTTCAACATTTCCCCTCAAACTTTTAATTATTTTAATTAAATTTAAATGAAATTAGAGATAATACTTTATAATTGAGTAGAAAATAATATTTATATATCTTTAGTAAAATGCATTGATTTTTATTATTATTTAAATAAAAATATTTTTATTCAAGAGAATAAATAATATTAGAATGATACTAAATATATAATTTTTAGACATCAACACTATAATGTCACATCATCAACTTTTAAAAATGTAAAACTCTAACTTAATTTAACTTTAATTAAATTATTTAACAAATTAAAAAAATTAATAAATAAAAAACATATTTTTTTATAATTTTAAATCATTTTATATTTTAAAATTTTTATTTTCTTTTATTTCTTTGCTTTCGAATTGTGTTTTATTTTTATGCAGTCAATTTTTTAGTTCTTTTAATTTCTACGAAGGTAATTTTTCTCTTTAAAATTTTAATATAAATTAATTCTATTTTATAAAAATTTTTCATCAAATTTTAGAATTGGATAAAACCACCAATGGTGATTATATTTTTTCAAATTTCAAGTTTTTACTAGATTTTTTTTCTAGATTTTTAATGGTTGATTTTAGTTTTTTTTTTCAATTTCGTTTATGAAATTTTATTTTTTTAGTTTTTTTAAAAGGTAAATTCATTAATTTATTCAATGAATAGTACCATACAATTCAGAGAGAAAATAATAGCAAACACTCGTCGTAGATGGTGAATGTCAAGCTCCATCAACATGACAAAGATTTTAGCCTCAGCATCAATAGAAAATTATGATACGTTGACAATTGGCTTTTTCACAACTCAAGCATGATATATCTGGAGTAATTGCAAGCACTTAATATGATAAAGAAATCAGCCTCGAACGGTCCAAAGCGGCGAGTAAAAATCGACAAAAGAATCAAGCATTCACCAAATTAGAGAGGACGACAACAAAATCATCCCTAAAATCAGTTGTAAAACTATGATTACATGCATAAGTAAGACTAAAAAATGTGCTACAAAAACAGACAAAAACTTTTAAAACTAAAGATTTATTAAAAAATGGAAAAACAAACAAAAATAAATAAAACTTAAGATAACACGTGTCTAAATTGACACGTGAAATCATTTATTATTTTGAAATACTCTCAAAACAGAAACAAATTAAGAAGATGATAAAGAGCCACTCACTTTCCAAGAAAAATTAATAGTGGTCGGTGGAGTTTTAGCGAAGGATAAGCACCGTCATCTATCTATTACAACTTGTAAAGATAACAAAAATACTCACAAAATAGAACTGGAAATTGAAAAGAAAGAAGACATTTATAGTGAATGAGAAGAATAAAGAATTAAAGGGTTGATGGGAGAGGAAAAACGCAGACAATAGCTAGCCCGGAGGCTAACACTGCCGATAAGCAAAATAAAATATAAGAAGCTTGTTTTCTTAATTTTTAATTATTGATTTAAGCATTTCCAAAATTTATTTATTTATTATTACGTTTTTTCTGCATATAATTTTAACATTTCCTCCCAAAATTTTAATTATTTTAATTAAATTTAAATAAAATTAGAAATAATATTACATAATTAAGTAGAGAATAATGATTATATATCTTTAAAAACCTATGATTTGATTTTATTTTATTAATACTTAAAAATTATATATTTTAGAAATATTTTAATATTTTAATATGAGTTATTCGTTTATTAAAAATTTGAAAAGTGGATTTAAGAAAATATGTTAATATACTCCCTATTCAAAATTTTAATTTTCAAATTTTCAATTTCGCTAACCGTTACTCTTTATCTCCTTTTTATTCAAAATTTATAACCGTTACTCTTTGAACCCCTTTTTTCAGCTTGTTTAAAAATATTTTCATTATATTTTTCCAGTAAATTAAAAATTAAATAATTTTAAGCATTTAAAAACATGAATCGACCGAATTCATTGGTTCATAATGCAATATAATCATAGACTATTAAATTGTTATAAAATAAAGAGAGATGAGGAGAATAAAAAACAAAGAAAATATGAAAGCAATAGAGAATATACTTTATTGATTAAAAGGGATGGTTACAATGCTTCATTAGAATCTCTATTTATAGGCATAAGAAGTATAAAAGAAGTAGAGATCTAATTCTAATAACCATTAGAATTTAAAGTATACCAAAACTTTAGCTTAATCATGATGGACATCCACTTAATAAGATATTCAAAACACTCCCCCTTGAATGTCCATTGGTAGATAGTACACAATCTATAATACGCATAATATGTTGCCTCATTAAAAACCTTACCAGGAAAATCTAATGGGACAAAACCTCGGTTAAGGGAAAAAGAATACAACGTGTATTTACTCCCCCTCATAAAAATATCACATACTTTCTCATATTCTATGTATTCAATCTTAAATACTAGTTTTTCAAATGACTATTTGAATGTATTTGCTAAACATTTATATTACCATTCTTTTAAAAGTCATGAGTGAGAGAAATTTGGGAAAATATATTTTGATCTCTTCAGAAGATTCAACAATAATCATAACAAACTTTAATCAAGATTCTTATATAAAAACACAAATAGGTATTTTGGATCATTTTATAGTCCTCCTTCAACTACTCAAATTTATCACATATGTTCAAATTATTTCAATTCATATAAATGAATAATTTTCTGAGAATTTCAATATTCTTCAAGCATTCTAAATCCTTCAAGGATTTTAATATAAACTTTACTATATAGTGATTTATAAAGGTTGTAATGTAATGGCTTAAATTCAAGGTTATCGGAACAGTGGTTTCGTAACCACAAATTCGATTTAAAGAGAAATTTATTTCAATATTTTTGCTTGAAAATTGATATGATAGGAAAATCATATGAAAATATTGATAGAAAAATTTTACCAATTTAGTGGTTAGTTAGAAAAAGAAATTATTGAAGAAATTGGGTAAAAACAAGGTATCGGGACCTTTATCTCGTAAAACCAAGTCGAAAATAATTTTATAAATATTTATGAAATGTTAGTAATGTGGTATTAAAATTTCGTTAGGAAATTTTAATGTTTGGGTAGTCAATTAAATGGAAAGGACTAAATTGTAATAGGTGTAAAAGTTGCTAGAATGATTAAATAGCTTAAGAGTCTAATGAGAAAGGATTTAAAAGGCAATTAGACCCAAAATTTATTTGGGCTGGACGGCAAGGGCATGAAATCAGTAGGGAATTTGATAAATTAAGGGCAAAATTGGAATATTGCAAAATTAACTAAATAAAGCTAGGACTAAATAGGAAATATCTAGATTTCTCTTCATTTTTCTTCAATTCCAGCAGCTAAAAACGCCATAGGAGGGTTCTCTAAGCTGGTATTTCATAATTTTTGCACCAAATCCAGAAGATTCAAATACGAAGCTAGATCGAGGAAAGGAAAAAGTTCAGGATTAGTAGATTTGTGTACACAAACAAGTATCAAGGTAAGTTCATGTAACTTGAGTTATATTCTTAAATGCTTGAAATGTATGTTTTTGATATGAATATGATTTGAATGTCCATTGTATGAAAATTGATAAAACATTGATATATTTGATAAAAAGGGGAAGAAATCCCAGTTGAATGAAAGGAAAATTCGATGGATCTCTGAAAAGGAATTGACGGTAAAAAGGATAAAGCCCGGACGGGTGATCCTATCCTGATATAGCCCTCCCGAAGAATATGTGTAAAATAGATTTAGCCCGGACGGGTAATCCGAATCAGTGCTGAATTTAGACTGGGGTAGTAATTCGGATCCAAGCTCATTAGAGTAATTGTCGTTGCGAGAGGATTTAGCTCGACTGTAATCCCATTGTAAGATGATGAGGTTCATGAGTGTGCTCTCTGAAATGGAAATGTGTGCACATGAATATGAATTGGCGGACCCGGAATTGTACACTAAAAGTGTACCTCTAAAAATCCATCGAAATTCTGAGAAATTCAACGGGATAAATAATGAAAAATAACAAGGAAATAGAAATCATGGTATTGATGAGCTCATCAATCATGGTATATATTATTGGTACATGCAAATTATTGTACTAACTTGAATGTTGAGTTTGTGCATATTAGGGTAATAATGCATTGAATGGATATATAAATGTTTATTGTATTGTATTGAAAATATTAGGTAAGTATAATTCTTGTTACATGAGCTTACTAAGCACAAAGTGCTTACCCTGTTTCATTTTCCCCTGTTTTGTAGTGTTAAGAGCTCGGAGGTCAGATTTGGTCGGAGACACATCACACTATCAACCTCAGGATTTCGGTACATAAAGAAACTTTATTTTGGAAATCAAGGGCATGTATAAGCTAATAAAGTAAATGATTTTGTGAAATGAATGTAGAGTTAGCCATTGGTACGGTTAACAAACCTGGTTTTGGGTATGTGATGACGTTATTTTATAAATATGCATGAATTTATCTTGAAAATATGTTGAATTGGATTGGTTGATGTGGATTGTTTTTTGTTTAAAATTTCAGGGAAGGGTAGATATCTATAAAAGGGTTATATTGAGTTAAAAAAAATTTAATTTGTAAACTCCGGTAATACATCGTACCCTATTCCGACAATGAATACGGGTAGAGGTATTACATTTATTGGTATCAGAGCTACAGTTTAGCCGGTTTTAGGACCGATGTAGCAAATACGAGATTAGCTATACATGCCATTTAAATTATTATTGATAGTGTGATATCTCTTGACCATTTAAATGTGTTTTTCTTATAGTAATGTCATCCGACCGAGCTCAATCCGAGGAAGCTGGGAGTCATGCTCCGGCTTCAGTACAAAGAGAAGAAACTAGCAGTAGAAGGCCCGAGACAGAGGGTCGAGGGGAAGAGGCAAAAATAGCCTTCTTTCAAATGATGAATGAATGGTTTAATCAATACTTAAGAACTAACCCTGTACTGCACCAAGTTCAAGCTCTCACTCCTGCTCCTCCACCGGTTCCCGAGATCCCACAGGTGCAGTCATCGATCATCGAGAAAAGGAAAAGCTCCAGTAAATAAAATTCAAAAATATGGGGTAGAAGAATTTGAGCAGCAGCTTGATGATAATTCGAACGCAGGCTGAATTACGTTAGAAAACACTACTCGAGTTTTGGAGGAATTATCTTGTACACGGAAGAATGTCTCAAATGTGTGCCGTCTCATCATAAAAAGACACAACTTACCATTAGTGGAATACTAAAGCTTCAGTTGTTCCGAAAGAAGAAATTACATGGGAGTTCTTTCAGACTGAGTTCAGAAAGAAATATATCAGCCAGAGGTTCCTTGACCATAAAAGAAAAGAATTTCTTGAGCTGAAACAGGGCAATAGATCGGTATCTGAGTATGAAAGAGAATTTGTTCGATTGAGTAAATATGCTCGGGAATGGGTACAGTCAGAAGCCAAAATGTGCAAACGATTCGAAGAAGGGTTGAATGAAGACATTAAGTTACTGATCGGAATTCTTGAAATTCGAGAGTTTGCTACATTAACAGAGAGAGCTTATAAAGCAGAAGAATTGAGCAAAGAGAAGAAACAGGCTGAGAGGAAAGCTCGAATTTTTAGTAAAAGACTGATGGGAAAATCCCAATTTTCTGCTCCAAAGAAATTGAAGAAATACCAGGATCGTTCTACCTCAGCCACTGGGTATTCGGGCAGAGAGTGAGGTTCTCAACACACTAATCCAAGACCTTCCACTCCATCAGTTACCAGTGTTGGCAGTGTTGGTACCCCTAAGCCGAGATGTCAGTATTGTAATAAAATCCATTTTGGTGAATGCCGATTTAAGAGTGGGGCTTGTTACCGATGTGGCTCTTTTGACCATTTCCTCAGAGATTGTCCAGAAAGGGGTGAAAAAGAAGCTGAACAAATATCGAAGCTAAGTAATCCAGTTTCGAGGGGCAGACCACCTCGACCATCTGGTAATGTCAGTGGTAGCCGAGGAGGAGCTACGAAAGATATTGCAAGCAAGTCTGAAGCACGAGCACCTGCTAGGACATATGCTATCCGTGCCAGAGAAGATACCTCAGCACCTGATATTATTACTGGTACATTTTCTTTACTTGATACTGATATTACTGCATTGATTGATCCTGGTTCTACATATTCATATATATGTGTTAAACTTGCAATTGTTAAAAATTTATCTGTTGAACCTACTGAATTTGTGGTTAAAATCTCGAACCCCCTGGGTCAATCTGTTTTGGTGGATAAAATTTGTAAAAATTGTCCACTGATGGTAAAAGGTTATTGTTTCTCGGCTGATTTGATGTTACTGCCATTTGATGAATTTGACGTGATATTGGGCATGGATTGGTTAACCCAGCATGATGCGGTAGTAAATTGTAGACAAAAATATATTGTGCTAAAATGTCAGAATGGTGAGTTGCTCCGGGTTAAATCTGATCAGACAGAGGGGTTAGCTGATATGATTTCAGTAATTGCAGCACAGAGGTATGTCAAAAAAGGGTATGATGCTTACTTGGCTTATGTACTTGACACCAAGGTATCAGAGTCAAAGATACAGGCAGTTCCAGTGGTATGTGAATTTTTCGATGTGTTTCGGAGAGGAATTACCAGGATTGCCACGAGAAAAGTGGAATTTTCTATAGATTTGATTCTAGGAACTACTCCGATTTCTATAGCTCCGCACTGGATGGCTCCTGCTGAAATTAAAAGAGTTAAAGACACGCTTGTAAGAACTTATTGACAGGGTTTTGTCCGACCGAGTCATTCACCTTGGGGTGCTCCGGTTCTTTGTGAAAAAAAAAGAGCGGGTCTTTGAGATTGTGTATCGACTCACCGGCAGACTTAATAAAGTAACCATAAAGAATAAGTACCAAATACCCCGGATTGATGATTTATTTGATCACCGAAAAGTGCTCTCAGTGTTTTCAAAGATTGATCTTCGATCGAGTTATTATCAATTACGGGTAAAGGAGTCGATGTGCCAAAAACAACCTTGAGAAACTGTGCGGGCATTATGAGTTTCGGTCATGCCGTTTGGGTTAACTAATGCACTGCAGATTCATGGATTTGATGAACCGGATATTCAAAAAGTATTTAGATAGATTTGTGGTAGTATTTATTGATGATATTTTAGTTTATTCTCGGGATGAAGAAGAACACGCAGAACATTTGAGAAATGTGTTGCAAATTCTGCGAGAGAAGCAGTTATATGCTAAATTTAGTAAATGTGAATTTTGGCTTCGAAAAGTGAGTTTTTTAGGACATATTGTATCTGCCGAAGGCATCAGGGTAGATCCAAGTAAAATCTCAGCTATTGTCAATTGGAATCCACCGAAGAATGTATCTGAAGTTAGAAGTTTCTTGGATTTAGCTGGTTATTATCGGAGATTTGTACAGGGATTCTCTATGATAGCTTCTTCGATGACTCGATTATTGTAGAAAGATGTAAAGTTCGAATGGACTGATGAATGTCAGCAAAGTTTCAACCGATTGAAAGATCTACTAACGAAAGCACCTGTATTAGTACAGCCTGAACCGGATAAGGAATTTGTTATTTATAGTGATGCCTCATTAAATGGTTTAGGTTGTGTTTTGATGCAAGAAGGTAAAGTAATAGCCTATACTTCAAGACAACTTAAACCACATGAAAGAAATTACCCAGTACATGATCTTGAATTAGCTGCTATTGTATTTGCGCTGAAGATACGGCGACATTACTTGTACGGTGAGAAGTGTCATATTTATACTGATCATAAAAGCTTGAAATATTTGATGAGATAGAAAGATTTGAATTTGAGACAGCGCAGGTGGCTTGAACTGATAAAGGACTATGATTTGATTATTGATTACCATCCGGGTAAAGCTAATGTTGTAGCTGATGCTTTGAGCCAGAAATCTCTGTTTGCTTTACGAGCTATGAATACCCGATTATCATTGACTGATGATGGTTCAATCCTGGCTGAATTGAGAGCTAAATCGACATTTCTACATCAAATATGTGAAGCTCAGAAGAATGATGAGAAGTTACAGGTTAAACGGGCACAGTGTGAGTCAGGTAATGATTCTGAATTTCAGATTGGTTCTGATGGTTGTTTATTATTCAGAGGTAGAGTATGTGTACCTCAGGATTCAGAGCTCATACATAAGATTTTACGCGAGGCTCACACCGGTACTATGTCTGTACATCCGGGGAGTAATAAAATGTATAATGATTTGAAAAAGATGTACTGGTGGTCGAGAATGAAACGTGATATCTCTGAGTTTGTATCAAGGTGTTTAATATGTCGCAAGTTAAAATCAACATCGTACCTTCGAGGTTACTTGACCAATTACTATCTTTGGAATGGAAATGGGAAAGAATCATTATGGATTTTGTATCTGGGATACCGTTGTCTCCGAGGAAAAAAGATGCTATTTGGGTGATTGTTGACCGATTAACAAAGTCAGCGCACTTTATTCCAGTACGTATGGATTATTCTTTAAATAAACCGGCTTGAATCAGCATATATCCGAGATTGTCGAGCTACATGGAGTGCTGTCTCCATTATATCGGATACTGATCCCGGTTTACATCTCGTTTAGGGACAAATTGCAAGAAGCCTTGGGTACTCAGTTGTATTTCAGCACTGCATTTCATCCTCAGACAGATGGCCAATCTGAGCGTGTAATTCAAGTATTGGAAGATATGCTTCGATGTTGTATACTAGAGTTTGAAGGTAATTGGGAGAGGTATCTACCTTTGATTGAATTTGCCTATAATAACAGTTATCAGTCCAGTATTAAAATGGCTCCGTATGAAGGTTTGTATGGTAGAAAATGTAGAACACCATTATATTGGATAGAGCTCAGTGAAAAGAAGATACATGGGGTTGATTTGGTCTAGGAAACAGAAGAAAAAGTAAAGGTTATTCGAGATAGTCTAAAAGCAGCTTCTGATCGTCAAAAATTATATGCCGACCTTAAACGAAAAGAGATTGAATTTCAAGTCGGTGACAAGGTATTTCTGAAAGTGTCTCCTTGGAAGAAAGTCCTCCGATTCGATCGAAAGGGTAAACTGAGTCCAAGATTTATCGGGCCATATGAAATCATAGAAAGAATTGGACCGGTCGCTTATCGATTGGCATTACCACCAGAACTTGATAGAATCCATAATGTTTTTCATGTATCTATGTTACGACGATATCGATCAGATCCTTCACATGTTATTTCTCCGATAGAAGTGGAGATTCAACCGGATATGACTTACAGTGAAGAACCGGTCAAAATATTGGCACGGGAGACAAAAGAGCTTAGAAATAAAAAGATAAGTTTGGTGAAAGTATTGTGGCAAAAACATGGGATTGAGGAAGCGACATAAGAATCGGAGGAGGCAATGAGGAAACAATACCCAAACCTCTTTACTGGTAAGATTTTCGAGGACGAAAATCCTAAAAGGGGGGAGAGTTGTAATGGCTTAAATTCAAGGTTATCGGAACAGTGGTTTCGTAACCACAAATCTGATTTAAAGAGAAATTTATTTCAATATTTTTGCTTGAAAATTGATATGATAGGAAAATCGTATGAAAATATTGATAGAAAAATTTTACCGATTTAGTGGTTAGTTAGAAAAAGAAATTATTAAAGAAATTGGGTAAAAACAAGGTATCGGGACCTTTATCTCGTAAAACAGAGTCGAAAATAATTTTATAAATATTTATGAAATGTTAGTAATGTGGTATTAAAATTTCGTTAGGAAATTTTAATGTCTAGGTAGTCAATTAAATGAAAAGGACTAAATTGTAATAGGTGTAAAAGTTGCTAGAATGATTAAATAGCTTAAGAGTCTAATGAGAAAGGATTTAAAGGCAATTAGACCCAAAATTTATTTGGGCTGACGGCAAGGGCATGAAATCAAAGAGGAATTTGATAAATTAAGGGCAAAATTGGAATATTGCAAAATTAACTAAATAAAGCTAGGACTAAATAGGAAATATCTAGATTTCTCTTCATTTCTCTTCAATTCCAGCAGCTAAAAACGCCATAGGAGGGTTCTCTAAGCTGGTATTTCATAATTTTTGCACCAAATCCAGAAGATTCAAATACGAAGCTAGATCGAGGAAAGGAAAAAGTTCAGGATTAGTAGATTTGTGTACACAAACAAGTATCAAGGTAAGTTCATGTAACTTGAGTTATATTCTTAAATGCTTGAAATGTATGTTTTTGATATGAATATGATTTGAATGTCCATTGTATGAAAATTGATAAAACATTGATATATTTGATAAAAAGGAAAGAAATCCCATTGAATGAAAGGAAAATTCGATGGATCTCTGAAAAGGAATTGACGGTAAAAAGGATAAAGCCTTGACGGGTGATCCTATCTGATATAGCCCTCCCGAAGAATATGTGTAAAATGGATTTAGCCCGGACGGGTAATCCGAATCGAGTCTGAATTTAGCCTGTCCGTAATTCAGATCCAAGCTCATTAGAGTAATTGTTGTTGCAGGGGATTTAGCCTGGACTGGTAATCCCGCTATAAGGATAAGGTTCGCGGGAGTGTGCTCTCTGAAATGGAAATGTGTGCACATGAATATGAATTGACGGACCCAGAATTGTACACTAAAAGTGTACCTCTGAAAATCCATCGAAATTCCGAGAAATTCAACGGGATAAATAATGAAAAATAACAAGGAAATAGAAATCATGGTATTGATGAACTCATCAATCATGGTATATATTATTGGTACATGCAAATTATTGTACTAACTTGAATGTTGAGTTTGTGCATATTAGGGTAATAATGCATTGAATGGATATATAAATGTTTATTGTATTGTATTGAAAATATTAGGTAAGTATAATTCTTGTTACATGAGCTTACTAAGCACAAAGTGCTTACCTTGTTTCATTTTCCCCTGTTTTGTAGTGTTAAGAGCTCGGAGGTCGGATTTGGTCGGTGACACATCACACTATCAACCTCAGGATTTCGGTACATAAAGAAACTTTATTTTGGAAATCAAGGGCATGTATAAGCTAATAAAGTAAATGATTTTGTGAAATGAATGTAGAGTTAGCCATTGGTATGGTTAACAAACCTGGTTTTGGGTATGTGATGACGTTATTTTATAAATATGCATGAATTTATCTTGAAAATATGTTGAATTGGATTGGTTGATGTGGATTGTTTTTTGTTTAAAATTTCAGGGAAGGGTAGATATCTATAAAGGGGTTATATTGAGTTAAAAAAAAATTTAATTTGTAAACTCCGGTAATACTTCGTACCCTATTCCGGCAATGAATATGGGTAGGGGTATTACATGTAACAACAACCATTAGACGCAAGTTAAATCTTTTATGAATTGTCAATTTAATAATATATCTAAAGGTTATTGCATTCACCACAAAAGAATATTATATCTTTTCATAATCAATACCAGTACTTAGTGAAAAATTTTATATTTTTATTCCGCTTTGGCAAAACTACTTCATTTGCACTTTCATTGGCTTTATACCTTTAGATATTTAGACTACTGGTCCAAAACTCCACGAATTTAATTGTACTTGAGTTACGTCTTTCTATTTTGATCAATTTATTCCATATCAATATTTCTCAATAGATTTGTTCAGGATCCTCCTTTTATTTCATTATTTCAATAATAATATTGCATGCAAAATCATTGTCGACCACTTTTATTATTCAGTTCCACATTTTCTCGAATTGACATAACTTATCGAGATATCTTATTTTCATTATTTTAAAATTCAGTTTCAGGTAATTGAATCTCTTCTGGAGTTTAACTTATTAGTTATGTCTTGGGTCTCTTTTAGAGCATCTGTCTCCACTATATGACCATCTAGAATAATTTTCATCTTTGGAACCGATCAATCTATCATTTATTCTAACTGATTGTCCTATAAGGACTTTGATTCAAATTAAAATATTAGATGGTATATAACACTTGGTTATTCTCATTAAGGTTGTAAATACATCTAACAATTAACTTGTAATGAGTTATCTTTATTGAACTTCTAGTTCAATTACTCTCCCCCTAACTCATTACAAGTTATTGTTTCTCTCCCCCTAATGTTGGGAAAACTGACAACTCATGTCACAATTAAATCTCGAATTAATTGCTCAAAAAAATTATAAGGAGACTCATATAAATATACATTCCCAATCTCTTATTATGACCTGTGCGTTGAGGGGGAGCAGTTGGAACATATACCGCACATCCAAAATTGTAAGATGAGAAATATTTGGCTCTTAACCAAAAATCAATTGTAATGGGGAGTATTTATAATTTATCGGCTTGATGCGTACAACATGTAAATCAATACAAGCATGAATCTCATGCTGAAATAGAAAGTTTTGTTCTCATAAGTAATAGTTTAGCTATTAGTTGGAGGCATTTGATAAACAATTCAGCTAAATCATTTTGTGTGTGAATATGAGCTACAAGATGTTCAACTTTTATCCCAATTGACATACAATAATCATTGAAAACTTGGGATGTAAACTTACCAACATTAGTAAGATGAATTGTTTTAATTGCATAATTTAAAATTAATCATTTAAACAAGCAATCTCGCAAACGACAGTTTTCGTGTTGATAATGCATGTGATTATTTTGTAGATGCATCTACCAAAATCATATAATATCAAAACTATCCACATGGTGGATGAATGGGCCCATATTTGTTTTAGAAATGCAAAACATTAAATCTAAACTTTAGCTAGTGAGTTTCTAATAATCAATTTTCATTGAGAACAAGCAACAAATGAAAATTCTTTAAATTAAATAATCTTATGGTTCTTTAATTCGTTAATAAATGTCCATATGAATTTTCAATTAATTTTCGCATCCTATACGATCCGGGATGGTCTAACTGGTCACACCAAGTAGTAAACGCATTTGTATTAGTAAACTTTTGGTTTACTTTAACATGTGTTTCAATTGTACTAAATTGTAACAAATTGATAATTTTATTATCATTCCTTTTAATTTGTATCCACATATAAGTACTATTGCGACATTTACTACTGAAAATGTCTAAATCAATGTGAAGTCTATAATGCCACCAAGTCAATAAATATAATTTTCAAATAATTATATGCAGTATTCGCTTTAGGGAATATGCCAAAATCTTCAAATACCCAAAAATCTATTAATAGCAAACTTTGAGAGTGAATCTTATTTTCCATGTTTATAACAGGTACATAACCAGTGACTTTTCATACATAAGTTTTCTCTCTTGCAAGTTCTCATCAGTATATTTTACCACGTAATTTTAATTGAGAACTTATTCTGAATACTGTAGAGTTATACTCACAGTTTTTTAAAAAAACTTGCAACTTTAGGTGCATCCAACCATAATAAGCTTTAGATAAAATTATCATATTCTATTGCTCATGAGTAGATCTTTTACAGTCAAATATTTTACTTTCAACCCTTTAATAGGGATGATAACAAAAGAAGATCACAAAGATAATTGCAATCAATTCAATTTAATAACAAGAGTAATCAATAACTCAATCATCCCTTTTTCATCCTTTCAAAATAGATATTTATAGCAATAGTGATTCATATGAAATATAATATTTTCCTCATTTAAAATCTCAATATAAGATCCTTTATAAATATCTTTTAAAACCATGGATTAACCATCACAAGATATTAATATATTAGCTCTTCTAAAGCTTTCGACTAATTTTGTACTATCAAATATTGAAATAATATTTATTTATTTTAGTACCAAATAAGATAAATACTTTCTATCTATAATGATAGAATTTATTACTACATTCTCATATCCTTCCTCAAAGAATATTAACAAAAACAAAATATCATATGTGACCAATAATATTTCATATCACATTGATAACATAAGTTATCTTTACCCTTTGAAGAGTTATCTTGAGAACTCTTATTGTTCTCTCATTTATTACTATGTTTCCACTTTTAGTAGTCCATGAGTATATCTTTTATTTTCTTCATGTTTACATTCATTTCGGGGAATGCAACAAATATAGTAGGGCGAACTTATAAACATCCCAATAGATTCTTTATTTCATAATCACATCGTATACATGCGTGAAATTTTAAATCAAAATCGATCTATTCATGATTATTTTCCAACTATAATAAACATAATATAATAAATAAAACATAGTAAAATATATATGAAGATCTTTAACATCATTGTCATCACCATGATCCATTATGAGATTGAATCTTTCAACATCATTACCATGGATGAGAACTAGTTATTATCAACATCTTCTCGATTTCATATAGATAACAGTATCAAATCTTTCACCATCCTTAAGAACAAAAAGTAAAATAAGTTAATCAAAATAAAAATAACGTATAATGAAAGAAGAATGAAAAATAATAATCAAATATGAAACATTAAATAAAAGAAATTTCCTGTAAAAACTTTGCATCTTGTCATCAAAGATATTGAAAATCATGAAGGATAAATTTGATGGTTGATAAAAGGAACTATCACTTCGAGTAAGATCGTGCTGATAACGTGTTATAAAATAAAAAGAGATGGGAGAATAAAGAACAAAGAAAATATGAAAGTAATAGAGAATGTACTTTATTGATCAAAAGGAATGGTTACAATGCTTTATCAGAGTCTCTATTTATAGGCATAAGAAGTATAAAAGAAGTAAAGATCTAATTCTAATAACTATTAGAATTTAAAGTATACTAAAACTTTGTCTTGATCATAATGGACATCCACTTAATAAGATATTCATAACAGAAATGAGAATCGTTGATTTTTTTAATTTAAGAAATTTATTAATGAAAGATGAAGATTTTTGCGGATCAATATCATTTTCCTATTGAATTTCTCTTCTTGAAAGCTTAATTATAAATCAAAAAACAAAACAATTTACTTACAAATATGCAACGAAATTCAGTTCCTCATTAAATATAAACAAGTCTTCCTATATATAAACATAATGGCATGTTAAGATACAGTCGATGTGAATATCTAATTCTTTGTATAAATCTTCTTGACATCAAATTCTTTGAAGATCAAATCTCTCATTTATGAGAATTTTAATCACATTGAATGTCTTGATACAATCTTTATTCAACTTGATTATTACATGACATTTCTTCAGTAATAAGCTACTAAAAGTCCTCAAAGATAAACATTTAAAAACTCCAAATGGTTTAAAAACCCTAAATTTTTTCTTTCTCCATGTCGTTTTTGCCCAGCGGTGGTGTCAGCCTTTGAGTTGGTTATTGCCCGCCTTTTTCTCCTTTCCACCATCCCTTTCTTTCTTTTTTTCTTCTCATTCACCCCATATGTCTTTTCCATTTTCAGTTTGTAGATCTATTTTGTGGGTATTTTTATAGTTTCATAAATTGTGATGGACAAATGATGACGCCTGTCATTCACTAAAACTCTACCGGCCACCAATAAATTTTCTTGGAAAGTGGGTGGCTCTTCACCAGCTTCTTAATATGTTTCTATTTTGAGAGTATTTTAGAATAATAAATAATTTGATGAGTCGATTTGGACCCGTGTTATCTTAAGTTTTATATATTTTTTTGTTTGTTTTTCCATTGTTTAAAAGTTTTCAATTTTAAAAGTTTTTGTCAGCTCTCATAGAACCTTTTTTTAGTCTTGATTATGCATGTAATCTTAGTTTTACAAGTAATTTTAGGTAATTATCAGATTATCTATTAATAAAAAAAATAGTGAGTATTGAAATCAAATATTTGAAAAATATCTAATTTTTTTATTTGGTAAATAAAAATTTTAATAAAATATTAATGATACTATTAATAAAAAAAATTTAGTAAATATTAATTTTTACCTTGTTTTAAAATTTTTAATTTACCAAAATTTAAAGAAAAACGTGATAATCTTTATGTATTTGATTTTGATATTGACTTTTTTTTGACATAATGATTTATTTGTCTCTCCAATTTTATAAAAAAAAATCATTTTGAACCTTAATTTAAAATTTCACCTCTTTTAGTATTTTATTTTGCATTATTTGTAAAATTACTCAAAAAAAATGAATGGAAAAATTATTGTCTTTGAACTTTGTTGAAGTAGAAAACGTGTGGATGCCATGTCAACAATTAATTAAAATGTTAAAATAAAAAAATAAAATTATAAAAATAATTTTTATTTTTTAAAATTAATTAATTGCTGACATGGCATATATGTGGATGCCATTTTAGTAAAATTAACAAATATTAACTTTTCATTTATTTTGGAGTAATTTGACAAACAAGAAGTTTAAAGTGCTAAAAGAGATGAAAAATTAAATTAAATGCTAAAATAATTTTTTTTTATAAAGTTTAAAGACCAAATAAGTGATTATGTCTTTTTAGTTTACTAAAATTTAAAACAATGACAATTTGAAAATTTTAAGGGTGAGATAAAATAATGAAAAAAGAGAGTAAAAAGTCCCACTTTCTCTTTTTTAACTATTTTAAAAATAATTTAGTTAAATAAAAAATTTACAAATTCCTAAATGGCAATTTGGTGTTGGCACATTAAAAAAACAAATTTAGGTTAAAAAATATAATTCTGATCAATAAAAAAGATGGTGTAGTATTTTAGTAAATAATTTTTTTATATTATTTTAATCAAAAAGTTTATTTTTTATTATTATTTAAATACAAAATCTTTTATTTAAGAGAATAACTTATATTAGGATAATCTTAAAATATATAAATTTTAATCCTCAATAATATAATGTTACAATTAGAGGTGCTCATGGGCTGAGTCGGGCTAGGTTTGGCCGGGCTTAAGTATAATATTAATATATTTTATGTTTGTCCAAGCTTGACCCGGAATATAAGCCTAAAATTTTGTCCAAACTTGCATATATTTGTAAAAGACTAAATCAAGCCCATTTTAGGCTCACCTATATTATTTTTATTTTTTAAAAAATATTTATATTATATTATTTTATATATTTTAAATTTTTTTATATAACATTTTTTTAATATTTACATTATAATAGTATTATATATTTAGTATATGTTTATTTTTTTAACATGTTCTAAATTATATAATATAAAGTATTATAAACTTAAAAATAGGCCAGGTCGAGTACGAGCCTTAAATGTCAAGCTCGGGCCCGACCCATATTTTAAATGGCCCTAATTCTTTTACCCAAGTCCATATTTTAGGCCAAATATTTTTATCCAAATTCTCTCAAATTTTAAATAGACATTCGAGCCTGGTCGAATAGCTCGACCCATGAACTTAAACTAATATTAACTTTAAAAATATAAAAATTTTATTATACAACCCATATTTAATATCTTCTCTAATTTAATTTAATTTTAATTAAATTACATAAGCTATTAATTTTTTTTTTGAGAAAATGAAAAATCATACCATCTTAATCCACTAGGCCATCATACCATCCCTATTCAAAATTGTAAACTTTCAAAATTTAAAACCTGCGTATCTAGTCGTTTCCAACCCAATTTCTTCAAAAAAGAACTCCCCCTTGTTCTTTTCTTCTTGATTTATAGCAGTTTCTAAGCCCCACCCAGTTTCTTCTTTACCCCCTAAACCTCTTCAGCAATTTCCCTTTGTTAATCAAAATGAGACTGCATTTCAGTTCACATTGGTCAAGCTGGTAACGCCTGTTGGGAGCTCTACTGTCTTGAACATGACATTCAGGTCTTTTTGTGTTCTTTTTACCATATAAACTCAATATTTTCTTCTTTTTCTTCGCTGGGTATGTAATCTTCTTTCTTTATTTTTGGGTGACAGAACAGTCGGAGGTGGAGGCCATGCTTTCAACACCTTTTTCAGTGAAACCGGCGCCGGGAAACATCCCATTTGTTCTATTTTTTTGGATCTTAAACCGACCGTAGTTGATGAAGTTAGAACCGGGGCTTATCGTCAATTATTCCACCCTGAACACTTTATTAGTGCCAAAGAAGATGCTGCAAATAACTTTGCCAGAGGCCACTTCACAAGTAAGCAATAAGTGTTCGAAAAGTTGGGTTTTTTTCTTCTAAATTAACCATTTTGGTGTTTCGTTCTTAAATTATTGTTTCTTGAAAGGCTTTCAGTGGATTATGGTAAGAATTAAAAACTGGGTTTCACTGTTTACCCTTTCCACAGGTTTCCACATCTTTTGTAGAGCCTTACAAGCTTAACCCATGAGGTAGTGCAGAAGACTTTAAAGTTTGCCAGCAAAACAAGGAGAAACACTTGAGTCCCCCATTTATGTTTCCATCTATATAATACCCTTTACAAAAATCTCACTCAGTTTCTTCTTTACCCCCTAAACCTCTTCAGCAATTTCCCCTTGTTAACCAAAATGAGAGTGCATTTCAATTCACATTGAAGCTGGTATCCAAATATGTTTGTTTGCAAAACGACTGATCAGATTCTTTTGCTGCAGGGAAAACAAAAACCTCACAGTCACTGCTCGTGATGCAAGTGTTGACACACACCTTGGAATTGGTAAGTTATGTTATTTTGCGACTCAACTAGTAGCAGTAAATCATATATCACAGATGAAATTTTACTTGTTACTTTTTTTAATACATTCTTCTATTTTAACGGCAGAGCAAAACGGCAGAGATAATTTGGAATCCCTTAGTTATGTGCTTCTGTATTTCCTGAGAGGAAGGTTGCGTATATGATCACCCCATGCTCATTTCATTCATGGTTCTATATTGTTTCTTGTTGCTGAATCTTTTTTCTTAGTTTTCCTTCGCATTGATTTTGAATTTGATTCAGTTTGCACAATTTCTTTGCTTCAGCCTTCCCTGGCACGGGCTAAAAGCGGGCAGGAAAAAGCAAAAATATGATAAGATTAGCGAAAATAATATGTTTACTTGCCCCGTCCATCGACGTTCCCTTTGAGAAATTTAATTTTTATGATATCGCTCTTGCTTCATTGTTTAATAGGTGCTCTGTAAGTGATATCCATCTGAGTTTGTCTCGTATTTTAACTACTGTCGATCTTTGCGGTTTGAAGAGGCTTTTCTGAGACTTGTTTGTAAGTGAAAATACGAGATTTCATTTTTTTAGCTTTTTTCTTGAAAAGATTTCATTTTTTCTACTTCATTTGGTGATTGATCATCATAAACCTTAATCATGTGTTCGGAGATTTACCCCATTCATAAGAATAGAACGCATTTTATAGCTAATAGTTTATTTTTTCGAAGAGTACTCACAGTGAGAGGATTGGTCAATTGCTATTAGTGGTGTTCCCAGTTTGCAGTTTATGTTTTTCGACCTCTTTGAAATGAAGTGTAATGGTGAACTTTACATGTTCGAATGTGTCATTTTAGGTGTGATTGTGAAGAAAATGAAAATTTCCTATTCCTAATCATTATAATATTAATGGGCACAAAATCATACTTTTTTGTTTTTCACTAAAAATCTATCATGCTAATCATTTGTAGCATTATCTGTTTTAGGCTTAAATCCTAAATTGATATCTAAATTGTATAATTATTTATATTTTGGCATCTAAATTTTTTTTTTCAAAAGTGGTATTTAAAACTTTTTTTTTCTCAAATTGGTAACTTTATTAGTCAAACCATTAAATCTATTTTTTTTTAAAAAAGTTTAACCCATAAATTAGTACCTAATCTATATCATTTTTCCCAAGTTGGTACCCAATTTTTTTTTGTCGCAAGTGGTACCTAAATTATTGTCCCTACTCATTTTACACCGAAATGTAATATCAGTTAAAAAATTCCAGTCAATAATAGACTCTAATGTCATATAAACTTTTAAAAATAATTTTTTATTTTATTTTATTTTTTATTTTATCTTAATTTTCTCTCTCTTCATGTTTTCCCTTTTTTCTTATTTCTTCCTTTATAATATCTAGCAATGTTAGGTATACTTGAAATTCATCCTCCCAAGATCAAGATGTTGGCGATTAATTCTATTTTCAAACTTCACCGTATGCTTGCTCAACTTGGCGGGATAAAAAAAGTTCTTTCATCGATCAAAACTAATGTTTTTAGAATTAGATCGGGTTGGTCTATCAGACTAGTTCGATTGGGAATTGACTAAGAGTTGAACCGATTGACTTGTAAATCGATACAAGTCAATTGGATTCATCTTCTATATTTTAAATATTTTTTTTAAATTTTTTAATAATTTATTTGATTGAACCAAATGAATTGATTAAACTGAAAACTTGCAGTCTAATTTGTTCAACCATTGGTCTAGTTCTGAAATCTATAATTGACTAATGGTTGAATTAACAGATGTACTAACTTGAGAAAAAAATTAATTTAGGTACTACTTGAGACCAAAAAATATTGAAGTACCAAAATGAGAAGAAAAAAAGAAGAAGGCATAATTTAGTTATCAATTTGTAGGTTAAGCTCTTTATATATATATATATATATATATATATATATATATATAAAATAGATTTAACAGTTTAACTAATTTTCAAATACCAATTTGAAAAAAAAAATAAGTACCAATATAAAAAAATATAATCTAAATACCAATTGATAAATTATTTGGCTGTGAATATTATTTTGATTTAATAAACTATATATATAATACCTATTAATTATCGAATAATTATTCGATTATGATGAATCAAACATGCTGATTTCTTTTTCCAAATCTTCCAATCACTCGATCTCTACTTTCTCCGACTTTATCTTTACATTATTTTATTTTATTCATTTATTTTTTATTTTTTATTTGGTAATGCTCATGTTTACATCCATATTTAAAAATTTTAAATTAATTTCAGAAGGAATTTTAGAAACTTGAGCTTCTAAGTTCAAGTCTGGGCAGTTAATACAATAAATAATTAATAGTTATGATTGTAATTATTTGTAATTATAATTTTAAAAAATAAATTAAATTATTTGATTTTACTTGATATATAAAAAATATATAATTGTTATAAAAAAAAAGAGAGATAGAAAAAATAAAAAACAAAGAAAATATGAAAGTAATAGAGAATGTAATTTATTAATTAAAAAGGGTAATTACAATGCTTCATTAGAGTCTCTATTTATAGGCATAAGAAGTATAATAGAAATAGAGATCTAGTTCTCATAACTATTAGAATTTAAAATACATTAAAACTTTATCTTAATCATGATGGACATCCACTTAATAAGATATTCATAACACTCCCCCTGGATGTCTACTGATAGATAATGTGTCTTGTTAAAACCTTATAAAACCTTATTAAGAAAAACCATGTGGGATAAAAACCTAATGAAGGAAAAAGAGTACTCAATCTATAATATGCTGCCTCATTAAAAACTTTACCAAGAAAATCCAATAGGACAAAAACTCGATTAAGGGAAAAAAAGTGCAACGCGTATAAACATCACATATTTTCTCATATTCTACGTATTCAATCTTGAATACTAGTTTTTCAAATGACTATTTGAATGTATTTTATAAGTATTTATATTACCATTGTTTTAAAAGTTAGGAGTGAAGGAAATTTGGAAAAATATATTTTGATCTCTTCAGAAGATTCAACAATAATCATAACAAACTTTAATCATAATTTTTTTTTATAAAAACACAAATAGGTATTTTGGATCATTTTATAATCCTCCTTTAACTACTATTCACTAAGTCAAATTTACCACATATGTTCAAATTATTTCAATTCATATAAATGAACAATTTATCGAGAATTTCAATATGCTTATAGCATCCTAAATCCTTAAAAGATTTTAATATAAACTTTACTATATAGTGATTTATAAAAGGTTATAACAATAACCATTAGACGCAAGTTAAATCTTTTATGAATTGTCAATTTAATAATATATCTAAAGGTTATTGCGTTCACCACAAAAGAATATTATATTTTTTCATAATCAATGCCAGAGTTTAGTGGAAAACTTCATATTTTTATTCTGCTTTTGCAAAACTACTTCAACTGCACCCTCACTTGCTTTATACCTTTAGATATTTGGACTACTGGTCCAAAAATTTCACAAATTTAATTGTACTTGAGTTGCATCTTTCTATTTCGATCAATTTATTCCATATCTATATTTCTCAATAGATTTATTCAAGATCCTCTTTTTATTTCATTATTTCAATAATAATATTGCATGCAAAATCATTGTCGACCATTTTTATTATTCAGTTCCACATTTTCTCGAATTGACATAACTTATCGAGATCTCTTATTTTCATTATTTTAAAATTCAGCTTCGGGTAATTGAATCTCTTCTGGAGTTTTACTTATTAATTATGTCTTAGGTCTCTTCTAGAGCACCCGCCTCCACTATATGACCATCTAGAAGAATTTTTATCTTTGCAACTGATCAATCTATTATTTATTCTAACTGATTGTCCTACTGGGACTTTGATTCAAATTAAAATATTAACTTGGTTATTCTTATTAATTTTGTAAATACATCTGATAGTTAACTTGTAATGAGTTATCATTGTTGAACTTCTGGTTCAAATTACTTTCCCCCTAACTCATTACAAGTTATTATTTCACTCCCCCTAATGTCGAGAAAACTATCGAATCAAAATTGTAATCACAAACCATGTCATAATTGAATCTCGAATACATTCAAAACATCTAATAATATATATTCCCAACTTTCTTTAAGAATTCACTCATCTTTGTGCGTTGTGGTAGATCAATTAGAACATATATGCATATTACAAAAATTCAAAGATGAGAAATATTTAGCTCTTGATCAAATACCAATTGTAATGGAGAGTATTTATATCTTATTGGCTTGATGTGTACAACACGTAAATCAATATAATCCCATGTTAAAATAGAAAGTTTATTTCTCATAAGTAATTGTTTAGACATTAATTAGAGGTGTTTAATCAATAATTTCTCTAAACCATTATGCGCAAACTTTTACAGAAGTTTTCAAACTTAATCAAAAGATTGAGATATAAACTCATCAGTATTAGCAAGATGAATTGTCTTTATTGCATTATCTAAAATTAATTATTTAAACAAGTAATCTTGCAAACGACAAGTTGCAAGTTGATAATACATACGTGATTATTTTGTAGATGTATCTATCAAAATCATATAAAACCATCCACATGATGGATGAATGGGCCCATATTCATTTCAGAAATGCACGACATTAAATCTCAACTTTAGCTAGTGAGTTTCTAAGAACTAAATTTTATTGAGAACAAGCAACAAATGAAAATTCTTTAAATTAAAGAATCTTCTGGTTTTTTAATGGATGTCCATATGAATTCTCAATTAATTTCTGCATCATATACGATCCAAGATGATCTAACTAGTCACGCTAAGTAGTAAACACATTTGTATTAGTAAATTTTTGGTTTACTTTAACATGTGTTTCAATTGTACTAAATTGTAACAAATTGATAATTTTATTATTATTCCTTCTAATTTGTATCCACATATAAGACTATTGTGACATTTACTACTGGAAATGTCTAAATCAATATGAAGTCTATAATGCCATTAAGTCTATAAATATAATTTTCAAATAATTATATGCAGTATTTGCTTCAAGGAATATGCCCAAAAATCTATTAATAGCAAACCTTGAGAGTGGATCTTATTTTCCAGGTGTAACAACATAAGTTTTCTCTCTTGTAAGTTCTCATCAGCAATATTTTACCACGTAATTTTAATTGAGAACTTATTCTGAATATTGTAGAGTTATACTCACAGTTTTTAAAAAAAAAACTTGCAACTTTAGGTGTATCAAACCATAATAAGTTTTAGATAGAATTATCATATTCTATTGCTCATGAGTAGATCTGTCACAGTCAAATATTTTACTTTCAACTCTTTAATAAGAATATCACAAAGATTATAAATTAGTAACTCAATCCCTTTATTTATTCATATGAAATATAATGTTTTCCTCATTCACAATCTTAATACGAGACCCATTATAAATATCTTTTAAAACCTATGGATTAACCATCACAAGATATTAATATATTAGCTCTTCTAGAGCATTTGACTAATTTTGTACTATCAAATATTGAAATAATATTTGTTTGTTTTAGTACAAAATTAGATAAATACTTTCTATTTATATGATAGAATTTATTACTACATTCTCATATTATTCCTTAAAAAATATTAACAGAAACAAAATATTTGGGCATATGCCACATATGTGGCCAATAATCTTTCATATCATATTGATAACATAAGTTATCTTTACCCTTTGAAGAGTTATCTTGAGAACTCTCATTGTTCTCTTATTTATTACTATGTTACCACTTTTAGTGGTCCATGATTATATATTTAATTTTCTTTATATTTACATTCATTTCGGGGAATGCAACAAATCTAGTAGGACGGACTTATAAACATCCCAATAGATTCTTTATTTTATTATCACCATCGCAAACATGCGTGGATTTTAAATCATAATCTATCTATTAATGTTGTCATGATTAGTCTCCAATTATAATAAATATGATATAATAAATAAAATATAGTAAATATTCCTGAAGGTCTTTAATATCATCGTCATCACCATAATCCATTATGAGATTGAATCTTTCAACATCCTGAAGATGAAGTTGTAAAGGTGAAAGTTTAAGATGAAAGAGGAATTAGATGTGGGGGATCACTTCGAAAGATTTTAAAAGAAAAAAAATAGAGAATCATCGTGCTGATAATGTATTATAAAATAAAGAGAGATGGAGAGAATAAAGAACAAAGAAAATATGAAAGCAATAGAGAATGTAATTTATTGATCAAAAGGAGTAATTACAATGCTTCAACAGAGTCTCCATTTATAGGCATAAGAAGTATAATAGAAATAGAGATCTAATTCTAATAACTATTAGAATATAAAGTACATTAAATCTTTATCTTAATCATGATGGACATCCACTTAATAAGATATTCATAACAATAATGATTTATTTAGCTCTTTAATTTTATTAAAAAAAAGTAATTTTAATCCTGCATTTAATTTTTCACTTTTTTTAACCTTTGAACTTGCAATTTTTTATTAAATCACCCCAAAATAGATAGAAAAGATAACAAATGTTAACTTTATTGATGTAGACATACACATGAATGTCATGTCAACAATTAATTTTTAATTTTTAAAAAAAAATCATATTTTTTAATTTTTTACAAAATTTTTAAATAAATTTCTATATTAACTCTGAAAAAAATATATCATTTGCAAAGAGTACTCCTTCTCACTTTGAGACTTTGTATCTTCTTTTCATGTTCTAATTTACTAATCGTTAAGGAAAGCATAAAATAAATAGGTAATATAATGACTAAAAAATCACTGATGTCGAAAAAGATAATTTTGGTACCCCATTTTTATAAATTGGGTTTGTAAATATTAAATTAAAAATTGTACGAATTTAGTCCTTCAAATTTATCTATTAATTATTTAATTTAGGTACAAGGACTAAATTATAAAAGTCTTATAGCTATAATTCAATGATCTAAAAACTTAAATTACAATTACCCAAAAGTCTAAAATAAAAATTAAACTGATTTCTAATATATATCAGTGGATGTTGGTGGATTAAAGAATTAAAATGTGATTATTAACTTAATAATTAAGATTAATTAAATAAAGAAAATTATAAATCATGGTGTAAAAACCATGTTCGGTGGAAAGAAAGAGAGAGTTCTCTTCTTCTTCATCCTTCAAACCGATTTCCATGAAAGAAATATGAAGCTTCAAGGATTCAACTTTCGGTTATTACAATTAAGTCATTTAGTTAGTCCATGTACTAATTTGTAGAACTGTTAAAGTTTTTGAAAGTTTCCATTTTTTTATTTCTTGAAGAAATTGGTGTTAAATTGATAGATTTTAAGCTTAGATGTGAAAAAAGGACTAGATTGTAAAGTTTAATTGTTAGTTTTGTTCATAAGAAAAAAATTGAATAAAATGTAAAATTAATAGTAGAAATAATAAATAGGAGGTCTCTAATGAGTAATTGTGAAATTGGTTTTAATCTAAGAGTCTAAACCGAAAGTTATGTTTGTTCTGCTTTTAGGGACTAAATTGAATAATTTATAAAATGTGTGAGATTTAGTATTTAATTTTGATTTGGCTGGAAATTTTATACTGTATTATTATTGAACTATTAATCATAGCTAAAGAAAACGCAAGATCGTCAAAAAAGAAAGAAAATGCGAGAGCCGATTACGAGTGACGCAAGTTTTCGGTTTGTATCTCTATGACCAGAGACCAATCTAGTTACTGCATATTCATGATGTATTGCATTATATAATATTAAAATAAGTTATTAACGGTTATTGAGTTGAAATGCTCTAGTTAAAATTGAATATCAAGACATGAACTAAATTGAATATAATGAAAAGTTGTATGACTTAATTGATATAGGAAATTAATATGAAATTAAACTCAATTATGTTATATTATATGATGAATTGATGTTGAATTGAGAATGTTGAGATATGAATTGAATTATGTGATGAAATTGGAAATTGGTTAATCTATTAAATGTACAGGTCTATACTTTGGTTTAGTCGATGTTGCACTTACGTGCCAGTACAATTGCTTCGGTATATTTGATGATGCACTTACGTTTTAGTATGATTGTTTTTGTTTATCCGATGATGCACTATACATGCTAATATAATTGCTTCGGCTTGTTCAGTGATGCACTATGTGTACCAGTATACATTCTTCAATTTATCCGACGATGCACTATGCGTGCCTGTATACTTTCTTCGATTTATTAGATGATGTACTGTGGTGCCAATTTGAAATGTTGATTGACTAATCTAAGTATCCGTCGTGAAGATTGATATCTTCTTGACTTTCACATAGCTTACCATCTTCATCCATAACTGTATGTATCGTATTCCTAATTCGTCTTTTGTCAGCTATAAAAGGAAAAATACCCGGTATTCCTTTCTCTTTCAGTGATCCAGTTTTTCCTTAGTTTTTGAAGCCATAGAATATGCTCTACCTCCAAAGCCTTCTCCAACTCTGATCTTATAAATCTTTCCTCTTCAATAGATTTGAGATCCATAATATTTAAATTTTTTCCCAATTGCTATAACATTTCCCAACTGCTCTATTAACTCATTTTTCTTTTAATGGATGTTTCCAAATAGTGATGGAGATCGAAAATTTTTTGGGGGGCCAAAATTAAATTATATATTTACAATTTCATTATTTTAATAGTCTATATATTTATAATTTTTAAAGGGTTAAATAAAATTTTTATTATTTTGAAAGGCCAAAATACAATTTTACCATTACTAATTTAAAATTTTATAAATTATAAATTGAAAATTTACCATTTTAAAGTGGACTATGGCTCCCTAGGTCTCTTAGTGACTCCACCATTGTTTTCAAAGCTTACCTTGTTTCGTTCCTTTAGTCTATCCTTAATGACTTTTAGCTTGGAAAAAAGTTGGTACGTCGGGAATCCATCGACTCTTACTCTCCAAGCTTTTTTAACTACATCCTTGCATTGAGGTTCCCACGATAGATATTACATATTTAAAAAATTTTAAAATGTGCATCTCTTAAGACATGGTTTGGTACGATGGAATTATCACTTTTCAATGTGTTTAATTAGTCGGAATGAATGTAACATTTCTTTAGAAGTTGTTTCCACAAGTTTTAGAAAGTGATTTCTTTCATAATTAATAGGAGAGTTACTTTCTAAAGTAAAAAAAAAAAAAAATTTGCTAGGACAAATTAGCCTTTCTTTTATTGTTTTTAGGGTATTAATTTATTGATAAAAGAAAACACAATTATTGCTTGTTCACTTGTGCTCTAGAAGTTATTTGTTTTAATACCCAAGATAAGATATCTCCTCAATTGGACTTGATAGATAATATAATAGCCTTTCAATTGATTTGCTCAATTTTGATTAGACTATGGACTATTTAGATTATCTATTAATGTAAGTTGTCTTCTTGCATTATAATCGGACAACAAAATGTAACTTAATATTAATTATACATTAGATAATCAATGAGACAATATTTTCTTACAGTTTGCTTTGTGGGCGAAAATTGTTGAGGATAATTACAAACAACACTAATGAGTAATGGAATTTTATTTAAATCAATTTGTTCGAAAAATTACAAGTACAAAATGAAAAATACACTACACTTAGCACTTTAGATCCTATCATCTCCATCGTTCAATCAAGGCAAATAGAAATGGTAAAATGCAAGTGGCTCTCCCAGTTTGGCTTGCATGGTATAGAAACCGATGTCTATTAACTAGGGAGATTCTCGCGTCATGTGAACCTCTACTCATATTGTCGTAAAGCTAAGCCACAATAAAATACTCCAATATTATTGCATCTTAAGCAACATGTCCTTCAAATCTCAATAATTTGGTAGCCATTACAGTATAACTGGAAATTGTAGTTTGGAGGTACTTAGCTATGTAATGTTTAGGGTAAAACGTCGAAGACGATTTATTTTGGTTTGCTGTGGAAATTAAAAATTTTAACTACTTATTTATAGGTTTTAAAATCATGGTTTTGTTAAAGCTTTTAAGTGAAACTTGACTCCCATAAGTGTTGACTTTAATATATATCCTTGTTAAAGTTTAATTAGATTACATTATCCTTTAAAAAAATTGTGTTCACAACTTGACACTTATAGATGTCGAGTTTAGCATTTAGGTTTATCCACAATCACTTTAAATTTAAATTAAAATGTTACCCGTTTAATTTTCAAATATTATAGCATGAATTTAACCAATACCGCAGTTGAGGTACAATAATAATATCATAATAATTACCTTAATTTCAACGAAAAATTTAAAAACCTTAACATGAAATCTGAACTCAACACTTGTAAATATCAAAATACTCGTAAAACATTGGGCCAATTTACTAAAAAATCCCATTTCCAAAATTATTTACGAAAATGGGCTAATTTTTTTATTATTTAACGGAAAAGGCCGAATTCCCCGAAAGCGCATTCACGTCAGCGTAAAGTCAGGGGCTATGTCAACAAAACGCGTCCCTAGGGGAGCGTTTTGTCCACGTCAGCACAAAGCACTTCCTTGAGGGCGCACTTTGTGCTAATGTGGACAAAACACTTCCTCAAGGACGAGTTTTGCCTTTTTTTTAGGGTTAGGGTTTTTTGTGCTTGATTTATAGTTTAGGGTTTCATGTTAGGGTTTTAAGAGTTTATGGTTTTTATTGTGTTTAGGGAAAAATTAATTAAATTAGGGTTTAGGTTTTAGGGTTAATTAATTAAATTAACTATTAATTAAAAAATTAATTAAAATTAGGGTTTAGGGTTTTTAGGGTTAATTAATTAAATTATGATGCACTGTCAGCAAAATTATTAAAAAGCTTCCACGTGGACGTTATTTTGCTACAGTAGTATCTGAAAAAATAATTTTGAAAAGACGTTTCTAAACAAATAGTGTCCAAAATGCTTCAAGCAGGATGCACTGCTAGCAAAATTACTGAAAAAAGCTTCCACATGGACACTCTTTCGCTATAGTAGTATCTGAAAAAATAATTTTGAAAACACGTTTCTAAACAAATAGTGTCCAAAAAGCGTCAAGCAGGATGCACTGTCAGCAAAATTATTGAAAAACGCTCCCACGTGGACGCTCTTTTATAATAGTAGTATCTGAAAAAATAATTTCGAGAAGACGATTCTGAACAAATAGTGTCAAAAACGCTTCAAGCAGGATACACTGTCAGCAAAATTACAAAAAAAAGCTCCCACGTGGACGCTCTTTTGCCACAGTAGTTCCTATTTGGCCTTAGACTATAGATAAGTCAAATTTCATTTTCAGGTTGCATAAGTTACAGCAAGAGAAATTGAGGCTAAAGTAGAATAGAAATTGAAGATGAGTGAACGTATTAGTGCTGTTATTTACTATAATGGTGAGGTCCATGACACGGAGAACAACGTTGTTTTTTTATCGGAGAGCACAACGCGACTGGTTTTTAACCAGAACATAGGTTTGATAGAACTTCGTAAAAGAATTAGGCGTAAAATCTTCGAAACGACGCCAATGAAAGTTTTGTCTATTAAGTATCAATTTTGTACTTCGGTTGATCCTGTGAGATATGACTCATTCAACATCAAAGGTCCTCGTAACTTGGAGGCAATGGTGTAGACTCATCTTGCTAGTGGATTACCCTATCTTGAGTTATATGTACAATTTTCATTACCAAATGATGCATTTGCAACTTCAACATCTACTGTTGTTCGAGAAGAATACATGACCCATGCCTAACACTTCGTTAGTGAGGGGTAAAACACGAAAGTGCCCATGTTTGGTAGCAGCATGAAATACACAACCCCTGCACGACACTCCGTTGGTGGATGGGACATGCACCTCGGTGGGTCAATGTTTGATACTGGAAATACGTATTGGGGAATAACATCAAATTCTAGTGGTTGGTAATCCATATCTGATTGGAGACGTTATGAAACGTCCACAAGAAGGGATGATGTACTCCCTATGACATCCACCGGCAAAAAGACCTCGTTCGTTGCAGATACTGGTGGGTCAGATGATGAGTTTGATATAGATCAACCTCAAGAGCCCGGCCCCGATGGTGCAAAAGTTGCATTATTTTCTGAACCAGAGTTTATTCCAACCATACCTGAAGATGTTGAATGGGGTTCAGAAGAAGAAAAAGAAGAAGAAGATTCACGATTCAAGGCGTACTCGCCTCTAAACCACATGCATAATGTCGATCTATCTCAAGATGATGCGTTGGAGTTTCCAAATCTACCACACAGAAGGCGTGACCGTACAAGTTCGTCATTGGATTCGGGTAAATTAGAAGTTGGTAGGAAGTTTTCCAATAAGGATAATTTTCTTGGTGCATTGAAACAACATAGCATCATGAACGGGGTTAACTACAACGTAGTTAAATCCAAATCCGATAAGTTTGAAGCCAAGTGCGCAGTGCAAGACAGTACATGTTCATGGAAAATCATGGCCTCGTTGAGGAAAAAGACAAGCTTGTGGGAGATAAAAAAGCACAAAGGTCCACATACATGTTGTTATTACGTAATGTTGTATTATTTAGCGTACTTCGTTGACAGGTGTTTCACAAGATCATCCCAAGATGGATTCAGATATGTTAGCTAGCTTAAAACTACCGATGGTGAAGGTGGATCTCAAGACGTTAGTGCCGGTCTTAATTTCCAATATTTGTAGCCAATTGAGAAACACGCCCTCTTATCGTAAGGTTTGGATAGCTAAGCAAAAGGAATTGGAAAATATGCATGGTAACTGGGACGATTCATATAATGAAGTGTGGCAGTGGTGTCAAATGTTGGAGAGATATGTCCTAGGTTGCATAACATACCTTGAAACGGCACTTGCGTACTACAACGACTGATTGCTCCGTGGATGCCAAGTGTTCAAGCATCTACTTTGGAGCTTTAAGCAATGTCAGGATGCATTTCTATACTACAAGTCATTGGTACAAATTGATAGTACCTTTATGTATGACAAATATACCCATCGGCTATTGCTAGCTGTGGCATAGACGGCAGTGAAAGAATCCTTCCAATTGCGTTTGGAATAACACCGAGGGAATCAATTGATGATTGGAATTTCTTTCTTTCTAAGTTAATGAGGCATGTCTGCTCCCAACCTGATATCTGCGTTATATTGGATCGAGGCACTGGAATACTAGCCGCAATTGAGTGACGAGAAGCCAATGGCATCGCACACACCATCGGTATTACCTAAGGTACATTGCGTCTAACTACTACGGGCAATATCGATATACAATTGAACGACGGCAAGTGACCTGCATGGGTATTTAATCTCTATTAATATAATTTCATTTGTAATATTCAATTTATTCTAAATGAAAGAGTGGTATGTAATTTTCGCTATCAACTTATATTGGCAGAGTATGAGATAAGTAAGGATCATTTTCATGAGATGTTGGTGGTTTTGTGTTCAGTTAACGAATAGGGCACAGATTACCTCTGTAACATACCTTTCGAATAGTGGACACAAGCATACGATGGCGGCCTACGATATGGTCATATGACCTCAAACTTGGTTGAATGCATAAATTCTGTTCTAAAAAGAACACGTCATTTGCCGATAACATCGGTTGTGTGAGAGACATATTTTCGTTTAGCGGCACTATTTTCAAAGTGAGCTATGAGTTATAAATGCCAAATGTAGGGAGGCCATGTATGGTGCACGAATGTATTGCAAGAAATTAACAAGACGAAGGTACGGGCCAACACCATGCACACAGTATGTCACGATCGTGACAACCTATGGTTTCATACCGAACCAATGTATTATTGGTGAGCAATATCGTGTACACTTGAGAAATAGGACCTGCTTAACACACTACGTTATTCATGTGCTCATGTAATTGCAGCTTGTCAGAATCTCCGTCTGGATCCATGAGCTATGTCGATGAAGTGTACAAAATAGAGTACATGTATAATGTATGGAGACACGTATTCCCACCGGTCCCAGATGAACGTAAGTAGCCATCTGTATCGCTTGCTCTATTTAAACTGTTACAAGATAGAGAATTGCGTCGCAAACCAAAGAGTCGACCTTGCTCGACTAGAATACGTAACAATATGGATATCTGAGAAGCAACGAACCAACAGAAATTGTGCGGATGGTGTAAGAACCCAGGTTATACAACTCGATCATGTCCAAATCAGAATAGCTGATGGTTGTTGTAATAAAATTATGTTGCATTATTTATATTTTATTAAAAATATTAAAAATATTGTCTTATTCAAAAGAAAAGTTATTTTATTAAAATTATAAAAAGTAAATTACAATTAAAATATTAAAAATAACTTTTATTTTATTAAATGAAACAATATAAAAAAAACTTTGTACAAATATATGAAAAAAAATCAATATTGGTGCCGGTCGGAATCAGTACCACATGGGGTTGTCGTCGGTTACGCGCTGGATTCCTCATTGGTTCAACTTCTAGCGAGGGTTGCGGTTGTTCTGGCTGGGATTGTAGTTCCTCCGGCAGGGCATCTGGTTGTAGGTGTTGGGAGGATGACCCATCTTGATAGAATAATGAATGTGGAGGTGTTTGTATCACCAATGGCGGAGGTGTTTGAATCCCATAATACAATGAGGATTGGTAAAAAGAATAGCTCCTCGACGGCACCTCGTGCGATCCCTTATGCGACGACGGCCTATTGATCGGCGGTTGACTTATAGTAATTGGAAACGGAGATAAATCAGGTCATGCATTCCAACATGCCATAGGACTGGGAAAAGAAAACATATAAGGGTTAGGATATATATAACGGTTAGGATAAGCACCTGTCGGTTGAAGTGTTGGGCCCCGTGACTATGTGGGCACTGTTGATGGGCCCGGTGATTGTGTGGGTACTGTTGATGGGCCCGGGTCGTCATTTTTTCTTCTTGGATTTAAAGGGCCCCGTCATTCCCTTTGGACACGAATTTGTCATCGTCTCTCCTCTTCCGACAGTAAATATGGTTTGCCATGGATCCTAAACCATGGCATGTATTCTGACATACACGCTAACTCAACAATGATGATCGGTTCCCGAGTAGATATATAATCATAGTGATTTTTTCACATTTCGATATATTCTAACCAGTATCTCGGCTAATCCGTATTCAATAGCTGAAAGTCGACTTTGTGCTTATCATCGAGCACCTCATATGCTACGAGAATCGGTTGTCGGAATCCAAATTGCCACAATACTCTATCTAACTAGTGCATCTCCATGATAGCATAGTTGACCAATGGGACCTTCACATGCCAAATGTTTGGATTTTGAAAAAATTTATCCAGAATTACTGCTCGAATTGTCAGATCCTTGTATGGTGTCTATTGAAACTATATGAACATGATAAAAATATTAGTTACATAAATAATACTAAATACTAAATACAAAACGACTATTTCATTATGTATATATATTTTATTTAATACTTACTTGTGCTTCCGACAGTTGGTCTAATAGAAGCTGTATATTTTCAAGAGAGGTAGGTATTCCAACATAACTCGTCGAATGTTTCCACCTAATTAAATAAATTTTTAGCATACAATTATATTATAAATCTACGTAATAATTGTAAAATTTAATATAAAATTTACCTCGTTATCAGTGGGAATGTATATGGGTGGTTGACTCAATGACGTAAAAATGAAAAGTGAAACCGTTCCCATGATTGCAGTAGTGATAGGAAACCTCCGATTTTGGCTTTATTCGGTCGCATCGCCCCGCACATCTCCTGGTATAATGTTGCTAACACGGAAAACCCCCAACTAAATTCACCAGCTGCTCTAAAATCAATGAGTTTCAGCAGCCATGTCAGATGTACGCAGCTTCGTGACAAGACCGGCATCAGATAACCTCCAATCATCTCAAGAATGAATGCCCGAGCATATCGTATTCTTTCTAGTTTAGTCGAATCATTATCCGACTCTAGAAATGTGTCTCATAACCAGCCAATCTCGATCCGACCTCCGTTAATATTATCCGAAATAGCACCCAAAAGCTTGTAGCATACGGCTCCCCAATCAGCAGATTGAGTTGACCCGGTGACTGCGTACCCATCTATCAGCAATCTCAATTACAATTGCATGTCTTCCAGAGTGATAGTACACTTTTCGCATGGAAGATGGAAAGTGTACATCTCGGGTCTCCACCTCTCTATCAACGCACTGATTAGTTTTGGGTTCAACTTGCACCCTCGGCCTATCATGGCCATGTGCCAAAAACCCGCGTCCCATAGGTAATTCTCTATCAACGGCGATAGAGGACCAGACATATTACGAATATAGCATTGCAGCACCTGATCTACAGTCTATTATAAAAAATTATAAAATAAAATGTAATACCCCGAAAATTTTTACAGTAAGATATTATCCTTGGTATAGTAAAATAAGAAAATAAAGTGATAAAAAGGAAAATTTTGAGTTGTGTCAACCTTGGAAAGTATATTATGATATATTAATTCAAGAAATGACTAAATTATAAAGATGAGAAAAGTCTTGTTGCACAAGAGTAAATACTCAAAATTTGAGGGGTTAAAGTGTAAATATAAAAAAGTTAAAAGACCAATAGTGCAAATATTTTAAGGGTAGAATGATCTAGAAACTAAGGAAAATGGATGAATTAGGACCAAATTGAATAGGTAAAAAATTATGAGGGACTAAATGGCAATTTTACCAAATTAAGTGATGACTCAAGGATGGAATTCTAAAAGATCATGAAGGGTAAAATGGTCAATTAATAAGAGAGAGAATTCTAGAATGTAATGATTATGTTGATGATATTTTAAATTAATTAATTAGATAAATATAATTTTATTAATATTTTAATGAGATATTTATTATTATTTTATTATTATTTATTTAGTATATAAGGAAGGAAAGATGAAGAATTCTCATCATCTTTCCATGCATGCAAACGTTAGAAGAGAAGAAAAGAAAGAAAGTTTTCTTTTCTTTACAATTTGGTCCTTCCACCAAAAATTCACTATTTTCACCTAGAAATCAAAAGAATTTCCATAGCTAGCAAGAGAGAAAAATGTTAAGGAGACTATGGGGAGTTAGAATGTCAAATTGGATTTAAGGAATAGAAGCTGGAGGAGAGAGAAAATCAAATTAAAGATTGGAATCAATAGAACAAGGTAAGTACATCAAGATTTTAATATATTTTTAAGTTGTTATTATTGAGAAAGCATGGAACTAATGTTATAGTAGAGTTTTCTTACATAAGGTCCTATGTTCTTGATATGTTAGTGAAGAGAAAATAAGAGAAAGTGATGCGAAATAGTGTAGAAAAAGAAAAAAAGGGTGTTATAAACATGGTAATTAATATCTTGCACTAAAACAGTTTTGGACAGTAGCAGTAGTCTAACTTTGAAAAATCATAAAAAATTTCAAAAATTTAATTAGAGGATGAATAAAATATGAAATTAAAGCTTATTAAGTCTAGTTTCTTATAGAATAAATTATGTAAGCAATGGAATTGTAAATCATGAGATATAATAAATTTTGTGAGACAATGTCAAAATGATTTCGGGTTCCCCTGTTCCTAATTTTGAAAATCATCAAAAATTGGATAAAAATAATTATGGGATTAAATTTACATTTTTATAATCCTTAATGAGTCTGTTTCCAGTAGAAATAAACGGGAACATCATTCAAATTCTGTATGAGGAGATAACTAATTTTTAGTGAAGAAGGGTCAGAACTATTAAACAGCAGAATAAGGATAACTTTAAAGAATAAACTATACTTATTGGCTAAACCAAAAATTCTGAAAATTTTATAGTTAGAATATATATAAGTCTAGTTTCAGGAAAAATTAGCGGATCTTAATTTGGAGTTCTATAGCTCCAGATATAAAAAATTTAGTGACTGACACAGATGGACAACTTGAATATTCATAAAAGTAAATAATAAAAATTATAGATAATGTTACTTACAAGTGTGTTATATATATTAAGGATGTGGAATAGTGAGGAGGAGAAGGAGATATATGTATGAATATTAATCTAGCATGGCTAATTTGCATGTTTTAGGCTCAGGGGCTAAATTGAATAAAAGTAAAACTTTATGGGTAATTTTGTAAAAATGTCAAAAAGACCAAATTGCATGAAATGGATTATTTTATTATTTAAATTACAAAATTGAATGAAATTATTAATTTAGTTCAAGATCGTGGGAAAACATGTTTTAGGGATTAAATTGAAAAGTGTTAAAATTATGGAAAATTCTGATATTTTATAGAATTCATGGACTGTTATCAATATGTATGAGAATAATAGCTGGAAATAAGGATTAAATTGCAAGAATTTTATTTTCCTGACCCTAAGGATGAAATCGTCATTAATTAAAAGTTTAGGGGCAAAATGGTAATTTTGCCTAGAGCATTAATTAAATGCATTAGAATATGAAACGAACGAAAATGATGATCAAATTTATTTACAAAGATCCGGACGACTCAAATACGAGACTTGATCGTAGAAAAGAAAATATATCGGATTAATGAAATTATAAACACAAACAAGCAATGAGGTAAGTTTGTGTAACTTGAAATGTATTTTTAAATACTTGAAATATGTGGTTATGTGATGAAAATATGATTTGAATGTTCAATTCATGATAATTGATGAAATATTGATAATACTCAATATAAATTGAAAATAAATCCCGGTTGAATGAAATGGAATTCAATGGATCATTGGAAAAGGAATTGACGGTAAAAAGGATCTAGCCCGGACGGGTGATCCTATCCTGATATAGCCCTCCTGAAGAATAAGTGTAAAATGGATTTAGCCAGGACGGGTAATCCGAATTAGGGTCTAAATTTAGCCTGGACTGGTAATTCAGATCCAAGCTCATTAGAGTAATTGTCGTTGCAGGGGATTTAGCCTGGACTGATAATCCTGACAATACTCTATGAGTTTATATTACAAGGGATTTAGCCTGGACTGGTAATCCCATTGTAAGGATGAGGTTCGCGGGAGTGTGCTTTCTGACATGAAATGAATAAGACCATGGTTGAAAGATACCATGGCAGCATGATATGAAATGTGTAAGACCATGGTTGAAACATACCATGGCAACATGATATGAAATGTGTAAGACCATGGTTGAAAGATACCATGGCAACGTGACATGAAATGAACAAGACCATGGTTGAAAGATACCATGGCGACATGACAAAAAGTGAGTAAGACCATAGTTGAAAGACATTATGGCATCATGTCGAAGATAAATAAGATCGTGGATGAGAGACTCCAAAACATCTGTTGAACAACTAATATTCAGGTAATATGTATCAAATGATGAATGGTTTTATGAATTGGTTATACAAAATGGTTGTATGAAATGTTTACAAGAATTAGTCATATGGAAATATATGTAAAAAAATAGTTGTATGAAATAATTAAGAAGATAAATAAATGAAATAAGTATAGGTACATGGAATTTAATTTATGTTAAGTTCAATATGGACTATTATCGAAATAAATATATATAAGATAGATGGAAATGATGGTGCATGAAATATTGATATAACGAATGCTTATGAAGAAACGGTAAGAGAATAATATGTTTGTGACATGTATAAAAATGATTATCTTTGATAGGTTAATACAAGAAAATTATGTAAGTTGAGACTATTATTAAGCTCAAGAGTGATATGTCGAGAAAATAGGTATATCAATGTTGAAATTATATGAAATATGTACAAGTATACTAACATTGTTGTTGTTTGATACTTAGACAAGTGTCAAGCTATTGGTTAAATGGTAATATGTTTATTTATATGATGTATTGAATCGGTAAGTATTTAATTGAAATTTTTGTTAAACGATATGTAAATCCTAATAATGTCCCGAAACCTTATTCCTGCAACGGATACGGGGTAGGGGTGTTACATAAAAATTAATTAAAATTGCATAAATGAAAAGAATATTAAATAGTATTGAAAAATTAATTAAAATGATCACTTACCATTGTCATTTGATTGACGGAGATGTGTTTATTATCGATACAAATTAATTCTCCAGTCATTGCTAACACGATCGAATATTTTTTAATTTAAAAAAAATAATTCAAAAAAACTTTAAATAGAAATTTTTTGAAAAAATTAAAGAGAGCTTTGAGAAAATTTGAGAGAAATTTAAGAGAATTTAGAGAGAATTATAAGAGGACTTTTGTGTGAAAATATGAAAAGGAGGCCTTTTATAGTTTTTTTTTTTTTTTACCGTTGGAGGTCAAACGGTCAAGTGCCGTGGGGTGGGGCAAAACGCGCCCCTGGGGGAGCATTTTGCTGACACAGCCCCTGACTTTGCGCTGACGTGAACGCGCTTTCGGGAAATTTGGACCTTTCCAGTAAATAATAAAAAAAATTGGCCCATTTCCATAATGGGCGTTTTTTAATAAATTAGGCAAAACATTGTATTTTAAAAATTAAAATTTCCAAAAATGTTTTAATAAATAACATTAAAATCCCTCGTATACAAGTAAAGAAATACCAACAGGCATGCAGGCAACTTTGACTTTGGGGATTGTCTTGATGATTAATTTTTGAAAAGAGGGAGTGCAAGCAATAACGAATATTGTTTGATTAATTCAATGAATTGAAATCGATAAGACATGAAATCGCCAAGATTAGGGATATTTTTCAGAAATAATCCAAATAAATTAATTATTTATGAAAATAACTGTAATGTCCAAATTTTGCTCGGGCCATATGGAAACCAAAATCAAGAATAAAATAAAATAAGTTAAAACAGTCTATTAAATAAGTCCAGTTACACTAGGCTCGAAAGATAAGAATAAATCTAAAGCCCAAAACTTTACAATGGCCCAATACCGAAATGAAATAAACCAAGCCCGAGAAGCCCAAGTTTTTAGAGTTTTCGGAAACCCTAAGGTTTTCATCTGCTTCGCGCCGCAGCTATAGCCACTCCACCACGCACGTCCGCCCCAGCTCGCGTGTTACACATCCCACACCCGTTCCTCCTCCACGTCTTCACGACCTGCGACTTGAGCAAGGAAATAGCAAGAAACCATTGTATCTTTGGGCTATAAAAAGCCACAAATATTCATTTATTTTTTAGTTACGGATTGAATACAAAATACACACAAAAATACACACGCATTTGGTCCCTCCTTGTCTTGATGCTATTTGATTGAGTCTCATCTTGATTTCTTTTTTTTTAATTTTTCCCTGAAACTGGTGCATCTTCTCACTTTAGTCTGCGTTGAAATGTTGCGTTTGAAAGCTGGGAATAATTTCGTTTTCAATCATTGCCTGTTTATGCGCGTTCTATTTTGGCCTTGGATTTCTATTCTAGTAATTTATTTGTTTGTAAATTATTCTGTTGTTTTTGTTTCTGTTTCAATCGAGTCTATTTGTTTCAATTTTCAATTTTTTGTTTTTTATTTCGTATGATTTATTCATTATTTTTTTTAAAAAAAGGGGAAAATTTGCTTTATAATTTGAATTGTATTGTATATTTTGTTAATTTCATATTTTTCAAGTGGATTATCTTAAAATTCCCTTAAATATGTTTATATCTCTTTTAAATCTATCTACATATATAATTTATGTTTTTTTAAAAGACCCTATTTTAATATATATATATATATACATACATTTGTTTACTTCAAACACTTTTATATATTATTAATATTTTTATATGTACATTTTTTATATTAAGTTTTTGTCATTTCATGTATATTATTTATTTAGTTTGACATATACTGTATTGTATATCACTTACTCTTTTTTATATATATATTATTTATTTTGAAATTTCATCTATACATGATTATTTCATATGTTATTTATTTTTACTTTCATTTTCTAGATCTATTTCAAACTTTTATGTATGTTATTTACCTCAAGATTTTTGATATATAATTCTTTGTTCACATATTGATTATTCCAAGCAAACCAAAATAAAATGCATTTTGAGCCGGTTTTATAATCGCTTATTTGAAAACTTTTTTCAAAATAAGGCAATATTTGACGTTTGGGAATTCGGGAAATTGTGCCCTAACGTATTGGGTTTTGATTTTCTGTTTGCCCGAAATAATCAAATATCCCTTTAAAACTTCATTCGTGTTTTCTAAATTTTAAAGCAAGGCAATGTTTTATGTTTAGAAATCCAAGAGATCGTGCCCTAACGTATTGGGTTTCGATTTTTCATTGGACCAAATAATTGAATATCCTTTTTGTTTTTATAATTGCATGAGTTTTTGGAAATCAAGAATTAATCTTGGCTTTGAGGGTTTAAATGGTCTTGTCCTAACGTGCTGGATGTGATATTTTATTCCTTCGCAACAAGAGAATTTTAACATCCAATTCGAGTTATTCAAATGTTTTAAAAGAAACCGTATTTCAAAATCTTTTTAAATTTTAGACATAAGGACACTATTTCATCAATTAGGTACCAATTCTTGGCGTTATGAGGGTGCTAATCCTTCTCCGTATGTAACTGACTCCCGAATCTGTTTTTTCAAATTTCGTAGACCAAAGTCAATGTTTTAATAAATCAAAATGCTTTATTAAAATGCTCAATCTTAAGGTGACCCAATCACACCTTGAAAAGGTTGGTGGCGACTCCATGTTTCATTTTAAAAGTTGATCCCCGTTTTTTCAAAATTAAAAAAAATGGTTTCGACAGCTTGGCGACTCCACTGGGGTACAATAAGAGAGTCAAGCCGTAAATTGATTATTTTATGTCCTTTTGTCGAAATTTGAAAATTTGTTTTGAAAATCATGATTCTTTTGTTGTATTTGTTTGTGATCCCTATGTTTGCTAAAATACTCTTGCATTGCATTATATTACATGGCCGTTGTGGTCACACCTTTTAAGTGGGAGTGAGATATTATGCCTTCATGAGGTTTTCACCTCTGCTTGGGTGGGCTAGTGGACTGCTTCCGGGATACATCCGTACCTATGTCTTCGTGAGGTTTTCACCTCCACATGGCCATAGGGAAATGTATTCCCCTGAATTGAACTCGATCCACATGAGCCTATAATGGGTGAGGGTTGAGGACTATGTTGGTTCAGGTACCCTTTCTTAGAACCGAGCCACATGTAATGAACTCTAAGAGCCTGCCCTAGATAGAGCTATGTTGAACCCTAGCAGTTACCAAGATAGGTGTTTGATTATTTCCTATTTGCTTTGATTTTTTATTATTATTCGATACTGACTTGTTGTGTTTTGTTGTGGCTATGATTGCATGTCATTTCATATTAAAGAGGTGTTGATTCCCGTTCAGTTACAAAATTAGAAAGCTTTTCATAGAGAACGAATTTCTTGATAAAGTGGAGGATAATGCGGCTGTCCGTATGTGGTCAGAGAAAGGGGATAGCCTAGCTGAGGGATATACGTCAGAGTTCTGGGACTTTACCCATATTAGTGTGACACAAAATGAGTTTCGAGAATTAAGGGATATATGGGCCCGTTTGGATGATGAGACTAAGCAACTGTTCTATCAAAACTATGGCGACTTACCTTACCTGCTCGACATCAAGGTGGACAAGCACTTGTTCCGGGCTATGGCACAATTTTGGAACCTTGCATGTAGTTATTTCACTTTCGGGTGGGTGGATTTGGTGCTACTGTGGAGGAGTATATAGCTTTGCTTAGCTGTCCAAAAGTTCAAGTCGACAAAAGTTATACTAGGGCCGCTAATGTCCCAACTTTTGTAAAGAAATTAATGAGTATCACCGGGATGAGTGAACAGTGGGTTACTGGCCGAATTCAACAAAAAGGTGATGGTAAATACATTCTTTGAGTGAGTTTGAGGGACCTAATCGAAGCATATCCAGATATAAAGAAGAAAGTTGACGTCTTCGCCTTGAGTATTTATGGTTTGGTAATTTTCCCTAAAGCTTTAAAGCATATAGATGAAGCAGTTGTCGACTTATTTGATCAACATAACAAACGGGTCATACCGGTATCGGCAAATCTAACCGAGACATTTAGATCTTTGAGTGCATGTCAGAGGGCAGGAGAAGGTATATTTATAGGGTGTGCGCAGTTATTGTTAGCTTGGTTTCACAGTCATTTGTGGAAGGTGGATAAAGTTTCATATCGGGTTTTCTCCGAGAATTACTCCCCGTTAAAGGAGATAATAGCCACGCCCAGGAGAGATGACATATTAGAAGAAAATTAGATCGCCCTCCTCCGAAATCTTCAGGAAGAGAACGTTGAATGGAGAGCTCCTTAGTTGGTTCTTGATGAGATCCTCTATCGGTGTGGAAGTTTTGACTGGGTACCTCTGCCTGGAATTTGGGGAGCTGTTGGATATGCCCCTTTGTTCGTTTTAAGACAATACAGATATAGACAGTTTATACCGATGACACATGGATTAGCCCAGTGTGAGTTCTCGTAACGGGATGACATTTATAATAAGAATGTTTGAGAGATTTTTTATGCTTGGAAACAGACACGCCGAATGAAAAGATTGGCTGTAGGATCAATGACAACTCTTGAATACAATGGATGGTTAAGTAAAAGAATCAACGATAATATCCCTAGGCTGAGTTTAGAGGGCGTTCAATCGATGGAAGAATACTTGCAAGTAATTCCTTCCAAGCTAGAAATCATAAAATAGGATTTCAAAGAGAGAAATTCGGAGTTAGGGAAAAAAAAGAACAATTGGAGGAAAAGAAAATGCATTTGAAGTTAGATGCCGACGTTCAGAAACTCGAGGCTGAGAAGTTGAGAAAAGGGAAAAGAAAGGTTGAAAAAGACTTAGACACTTTGAAGACTGTTTACAAGAAACTACGTATGTCGATGAGAACTGTCGAATTGGGAAAGACGTTAGAGCAGTGACGGCAAGAAATTCAAGAAGAAAAGGCTAGAGCTGATCAGTGGGAGAAGAGGTTCCATGATGCTCGAGCACACGAAAACACCTTAAGGAAGAGCTTGGTTGAGGGCCAAGATGAGAAGGAGATATTAGTAGCTCGAGTAGCAGAGCTAGAAAAGGCACTACATCAACGTCATGGTCGTAATTTCGACACTGAATTAAGAGCTAGCTTGAGCAGGATCGAGAATTTGAAAGGAAAGGTAGAAGAACTCGAGATTGCGCTACAAAACTGTAAACTTCGAATTGAATTCCTTGAGTCGAATAAATGAGCAGTTGAAGAAATAGCTCCATCGATCACAAGACCAGGTCAGGGATAGGGATTACGTCATGGGCGAAGCTGTAGTTCAGATACGAGAACTGCCCGATCATTTACAAACCTTAGCGGTTCAGGCTGATGTGCTAAGTGTGAAGTATGAGTTAGATTCAGACCGGGGTCGTGAGCTAGCTTGCCTTCTTAAGAGAGTTAAAACTTTGAGCATTAGGGCAAAGTCGTATATATGATTTGTTTTATGTAAAGGATTTTGTTTTCTAATAAAGTTTCTAAATGGAATTGGATCAGAATCGACGTCTTTTTAGTTTTGCATTCATCTCATGCATTTGCATTTCATCGCATCATGTGCATTAAATTTCATAAAAGAACCCTAATTAATTGGAAATCATATTATAGTTATTTTGGAACATCACTATTACACACGAAGAAAAACCAAAGCTATGGATCAAAGGTTGGAAAAACTGGAGCAAATGTAGAAGGAAATGCAAGATCAACTGCAAGTACAGATGCAAGAACAGTTGACCAAAATCTAATAGGATATGAGGGATCAGATGCTGGAATCCTAAAGGAATATGATTAACCAATTGTCTCAGCTACTAGTTGGAAGGCCAAAAAAAAGGGAAGAGTCTCATGATCAATACTGAGGATGACAGTGAGGTCCTTACTTACCCTGTAGGTTTTACCCTAACAAATACCCTAGTACCACCTCAAAGGGTGTTTGTCAATATCAGACCCCAATGTCAGACTGGTATTTCAGCACCGATAAATTTTCCAATAGGCTCGTGTTCTAACCCCAAAGATAATCGGGAAAATCCTATGGTCCTTGACCTCGATGATGTAGCGGAAGTAGGAAGGATAAGAGCGGAACTCCCAAAGCAACTGGAAGACAGATACAAATGGCTGGAAGAGAAATTTAAGGCGTTGGAAAGCGTTGATTATCATTGTGGAGTGGATGCTAAGGAGTTGAGCCTCATCCCAGATTTGGTGCTCCCTCCGAAGTTCAAAATGCCAGAATTTGAAAAATACAATGGAACCAGCTGCCCTGAGGCTCACATCACGATGTTTTGTCGGAGGATGACTGGTCATGTCAATAATGATCAGTTATTGATTCATTGTTTCTAGGACAATTTGACTAGGGCTGCAGCCAAATGGTACAATCAGCTGAATCGCACTAATGTTAAATCATGGAAGGACTTAGCACATGCCTTCATGAAACAATATAGCCATGTGATGGATATAGCACCAGACAGGATCATGTTACAGAACATGGAGAAAAAGTCAAGTGAAAGTTTCAGGCAATATGTTCAACCTACACAAGTTCAAAAGAGATAACCATGCTTTTCATTAATACCTTGAAGGCACCTTTTATTAATCACATGCTGAGAAGCGCAACAAAGAGTTTCATGGACATAGTAATGTCTGGTGAAAAGATAGAGAATGCGATAAGGTGCGGAAAGATAGAGGCTGGGGAAAGCACCAGGAGGTCGGCCTTGAAGAAGAGAGAAAATGAGGTTAGCAATGTGAGTATGGGTTATGCAAAGCCAATCATGGTAAACCAACCGAAAACGGTAGCCACGGGCCAGTAAGTTTCGCCAAGGCAGAGCCCAATACAAAGCAGAACACAGAGAAGCTATAATTTACTCCTATTCAAATAACTTATCGGGAGTTGTACAAAAGTCTATTTGATGCACACGTTGTATCCCCTTTCTACTTAAAATTGTTGCAACCCCCGTACCCCAAGTGGTACGGTGCAAGTGCTCAATGTGAATATCATACGGGAATTACGAGACACTCGATAGAGAACTGCACCTCTTTCAAAAGGTTAATCAAAAGGCTTATCAAAATGGGTGTTGTGAAATTCGATAATGCATCTGGTGTAGGAAATCCGTTACCCAATCATATTGATAATAGAGTAAATGTGATAGTCGAGAATATAGGGAGGAGAATTAAGTTGAATGCTGCAGAAGTAAGAACCCCATTGAGAGAGGTTTGGAGGAAAATAGTGGAAAGAGAGTTAATCATGCAGGATTTGGAGAATAAATTTCGAGAGGCGAAGAATTACTGTGAGTTCCACAATGAGGGAGATCACGAGATTGAGAGATGTAATGAATTCAAAGCCCCAGTACAGGGTCTAATGGAAAACAAAGAGCTGGAGTTCATTGAATTTATTGAAGAGGAAGATGTATGCACCTCGGAGGAGGGGTCGATGGAGAATGTCTCTGAGGTCAATCACCCGGTGGTGATCATTTCACAACCGAGAATCAATGAAGCCAGAGTAAAAATTACACTAAGAGTTGTAATTCAAAAACCTGTGGCTTTTCCTTATAAGGATAGCAAAAGGGTGCATTGGAATTATAACTACAATATGACATCATCAGGAGAGGGGAGTCTGGTCAGCACGCCAAATACAAAAGCCAAGCCTGTAAAAAGGAAATCCATGGTGGTCGAACAAGGGAAAGAGAAGTTGGAATTATCCATTAATGAGCCTGCCACGAAGAAAGAAGCTATGGAATTCTTGAAGTTCCTAAATCACAGCGAGTATAGCGTTTTGGAACAATTACACAAGTAGCCAGTACGCATATCGGTACTAGCTCTGCTTTTAAACTCGGAAGTACACCGTAACACGCTAATGAAGGTGTTGAACAAGATTTATGTCACTGATGATATCTCAGTAAACAAGCTACGCCATCTTGTTAGCAATATAAGCGCTGATAACTTCATCTCCTTCAGTGACGATGAGATACCGCCAGGGGGCTTGAGATCTACCAAGGCTCTGCACATTACCACCTGCTGCAAAGGGTATACATTACCGGGGGTACTAATTGACAATAGATCGGCACTGAACGTCTTGCCCCTATCTACATTAAACAGGCTGCCTGTAGATAGCTCTCATATGAAGACATGCTAGAGTATAGTAAGGGCGTTCGACGGCACCAAGAGGAAAGTAATGGGAAGGATTGAGGTACCTCTTTTGATCGGACCAAACACATACGAGATAGACTTCTTAGTGATAGACATTAAGCCTTCTTATAATTGTCTATTGGGGAGGCCTCGGATTCATTCAGCGGGGGGCAGTGTCATCGTCACTGCATCAAAAGCTAAAGTTGGTGATGGAGGGCCGGCTGATAACAAAAAATACGGAGGAGGACATTATCGTATCCGTCACTAGTGATGCGCCGTATAAAGAAAATGATAGTGAGGCAATAGAATGTTCCTTTCGGTTATTAGAATTCGTAAATGTAACTTTCGTCATCGAAGGGGGTAGGGTCCCAATGCCAAAAATATCCGAAGCTACGAGGATGACCTTGCAACTAACAGTTGGAAAATGGGCATTGCTTGGAAGAGGACTTGAGAAGTATTTCCATGGACGGGTTGAGGTGCCAGTCTTGGCTGAGAAATAGGATCGCTTTGGCTTAGGTATAGGCCAGACGCAAAGCAAAAGAGAAAGGAGATGGAAATGAGGCAAGAGAGACGAAGAGCATGATTGAGTGGGGCAGAAGTCAAGTGGGAATCAATGACTTTTCCCCATATATCCAATATGTTCGTGTCAGGAAGAATTATCTATCCTGAACCAAAATTGATAAGAGAGGGAACGACTGATGATATAATGGAAAATTTGAGTATCAATGCATTATTTGAAGAGAAAGTGATGGAAGGAGAATTAGCAAGCATTCGCCCTTATGAGCCTGGAAGTGTTCTGAACAACTAGACTGTGAAAGAAATTTCTGTAGTTTTTAGAGCTAATACAGAGTAGTGTTGAAAACACACTTGTTGTTTTAAGGCCTAGAAACAATAAGAATATTTTGTAAAATAGGCTCATGTTCAAAATGTCTTTATTTCAATATAAATACACCTTTATGTCTTACTCTAAGCAAATATTCTTTTATCTTAAGCAAATATTCTTTTCTTGCATTTCATTTATAATCATGTCATACAAATAAAACTATACTTGGATTCATTTGCTTTTTGGATATCCTTTCGTACCTACAATAGGACTCTAAATGTCAATAACACGAGCAACACTGTTACGGACCCAGAATTCCCTTTTGAGCGAGACATGTGTCTAGAGGGATCTCAGGATTTTGAAGATGATGGTGACTGTAACATACTCCGGATTTGTTAAGGATGATAGAGCAGGAAGAGAAATAGATTCTACCCCATAAAGAGACAATCGAGAATGTGACCTTGGAAGAAGGGAAGGAGGTGAACATTGGAACTTGCATAACTGAAGAAACAAGACGGGACATTATTGAATTACTATAAGAGTTCAAAAATATCTTCGCGTGGCCATATCAAGACATGCCTGGGTTAAGCACTGATATTGCGGAGCATCGTGTCCCCATTAAAGAAGAGTGCAAGCCTGTTCAACAGAAGCTTCGAAGGATAAGACCCAATGTTGCAGTAAAAATAAGGGAAGAGGTCAGGAAGTAATTTGATGATGGGTTCTTGCAACTAGTTGATTACTCAGAATGGGTAGCCAATGTTGTCCTCGTCCCTAAGAAAGATGGAAAAGTGTGGATGTGTGTAGATTAAAGAGACTTAAACAAGGCTAGCCCAAATGACAACTTTTCACTGCCTCACATCGACACTTTGGTGGATAACACGGCAGGTTATTCATTGTTCTCCCTCATGGATGGTTTCTCTTGATACAATCAGATAAAGATGCATCCTGAAGACATGGAAAAGACCACATTCATAACCTTGTGGGGAACTTTTTGCTATAAGATGATGCTATTCGGGTTAAAAAATGCGGGAGCAACGTATCAAAGAGCCATAGTAACCTTGTTTCACGACATGATACACAAGGAAATTAAGGTTTACGTTGACGATATGATCGTAAAATCCCGTACAGAAAAGGAGCATATACAGGTTTTGAGGAAATTGTTCTTGAGGCTGAGGAAGTTTCAGTTAAAACTTAATCCAACAAAATGTACTTTCGGAGCTAGGTCAGGAAAATTGCTGGGTTTCATAGTCAACGAAAAGGAATTGAGGTCGACCCTGACAAAGTCAAGGCTATAAAAAAATTACCTCCGCCACGTACTCAGAAGGAAGTTCGAGATTTCCTGGGAAGACTAAATTACATCGCCTGGTTTATTTCACAAGTAACTGAGAAATGTGACCCCATATTTTACCTTCTCAAGAAACACAACCTAGTTGTGTGGGATGATAAGTGCCAGAAAACCTTTGACAAGGTTAAACAATATTTGTCCAATTCCTCAGTGCTAATGCCACCTAGTCCTGGTAAGCCATTGATATTGTATTTGACAGTATTTGAAAATTTGTTGGGATGTGTGCTCAGCTAACACGATGAGATAGGAAAGAAAGAAAGGGCGATATATTACCTCAGTAAGAAATTCACTGAATGTGAAATGAGATACTCGCCAATTGAGAAATTATGTTGCGCCTTGGTTTGGACCACTCGGAGATTGAGGTAGTACATGTTGTACCATACAACTTGGTTAATATCGAAATTGGACCCTTTAAAGTACATGCGGAGTCAACTGCTTTAAGTAGAAGAATGGTCCGATGGCAAATTTTGCTTTCCAAATTTGACATTGTCTATGTAAACTAGAAGGCTGTGAAAGGGAGTGCAATAGCAGATTTTCTAGCCAGTAGAGCTTTAGAAGATTACGAGCCTTTGAACTTTGATTTTCCTAATGAATATCTAATGTATGTGGCAACTACCGAAGACGACACTCCAGAAGATCATCCTTGGAAACTGAATTTTGACGGAGCATCATACGTCGTGGGTAATAGAATTAGGGCAGTTCTGATATCCCTAAGTGGAGATCATTATCCATTCACTTTCAAATTGGATTTTGATTGCACAAATAATATGACAGAATACGAAGCATGTATCATGGGAATCCGTGCAGCCATCGAACGAAAAATCAAAGTACTGGAGGTGTATGAGAATCCTGCACTAGTAATCTATCAGCTTAAGGGTAAATGAAAAACAAGGGACCCCAAGTTGATTAGTTACCGAAAGTTAGTCCTGGAGTTAATTGAGGGGTCTGATGATATCGCTTTTTATTATCTCCTGAGAGAGGAAAACTAGATGGCTGATGCCTTGGCTACGTTAACTTCTATGATCAGAGTAAATGGACGAGAGGATATGAAGTCGATCCAGATGAGTATTTGTGAGGTTCCAGCTCATTGCTGCAATATTGATGTAGAAGAGGAGAGTGATGGTTATCCTTGGTATCATGATATTCTACGATATGTGAAGAATCGTGGATACCCGGATCAGACAACTGAAAATGATAAGAGAACATTGAGGAGGCTAGCCAGTGACTATGTCTTAGACGGAGAGATCCTGTATAAAAGGAGGAAAGATCAGGTGCTACTAAGATGTGTTGACGTTGTTGAAGCTAAGAAAATCCTGGAAGAAGTCCATGAAGGTGTCTACGGGATGCATGCCAATGGGTTCACAATGGTCAGGTAAATCATGAGATTCGGGTATTACTAGTCCACGATGAAAGGAGATTGTATCAATTACTCCAAGAAATGCCATAAGTGCCAAATTTATGGAGGCAAGATCCATGTGCCTCCTTCACCTCTTCATGTCAAGACTTCCTTATGACCTTTCTCAATGTGGGGTATGAACGTCATTGGGCCGATTTCGCCGAAGGCTTTTAACGGACATCAATTCATCTTTGTGGTCATCGATTATTTCACCAAGTGGGTAGAGGCTGCTTCATACGCCAACGTCACAAAGTCAGCGGTCAGTAAGTTCTTGAAGAAGGAGATCATATGTTGATATGGCATGCCAAAAAGGATCATATCTGACAATGCGTCGAATTTGAATAACAGCGTAATAGTAGAGGTCTGTAGACAGTTTAAAATTAAACACTACAACTCGTCACCATATTTCCCGAAAATGAATGGTACAGTTAAGGCAGCTAATAAAAATATCAAAAAGATCGTGGGGAAAATGACTAAGACCTACAAGGATTGGCATGAAAAGTTACCATTTGCTCTCTATGTCTATCGAACATCTATCAGAACTTCTACCAGGGTAACACCTTACTCCTTGGTTTATGGGATAGAGACAGTTTTGCCTATTGAAGTCAAAATTCCTTCTCTCTGGGTTCTATTAGAGTTGAGGTTGGACGAAGTTGAATGGATTCAATCCCGGTATGATCAGCTGAACTTGATTGAAGAAAAAAGGCTAAAGGCTATCTGTCATGGTCAAATGTACCAAAAGCGAATGATATGAGCTTACAACAAAAAGGTTCGCCCCAGAGTATTCCATGAAGGGGACTTGGTATTAAAAAAGATTCTCCCTATGCAAAAAGATTTCAGAAGGAAATGGATGCCAAACTAGAAAGGACCTTATGTGGTAAATAAAGTTTTTTTTCTGGAGGGGCACTGATGTTAACTGAGATGGATGGTAAGAACCTACCTAATCCAGTAAATTCAGATTCAATCAAGAAGTACTCCGCTTAAAAGGAGGCAAAGGTGAAAATCAGCAAAGGGCAAAAAAAAAGGGGGAAAAAGGAAAAGCCAAGGTGAAAACCCGCAAAGGGCACTTTGAGACCAAAGGGGTTTTGAATTGAAAACCTGAAAAGGGCAATGCAAACTTTGACCAAGGATGAGGCATGTGGTAGTCTTGCTATGCTGGAATTAACGAAGAGGAAGTGCGCTACGTCTTAGGGCATCATTAAAGTACTCTAGATCTCCTAGACACATGATAAGCTCAAAATGGTTCTCATAGAGTTTGTACGGAGAGCTCAGGCTACGATATCTGGGGCACTTATTTTTGTCCCCTTTTACCTATTTTTACACTCCAGCAGTATTTGTTTTCTTTGATTAATCCACTTTTCGAATTTTGTTCCTAATAAATTTTAGTTTTGTCTACCTTTATAATCTTTTTCAAGTGCTCGTATTGAAATAAGGGTTGATGGACTAATAACACTTTCACAAAAGGAGTTTTGCATATTACCCTAAAAGTTTCTAAACAGTGCAAGAACCTTAAATAGGACTATTGTTTAGAACTTGGCCAACTTAAGTGTTGAAAATATTTGAGTCCAAATTGAGATTATCTCTTCAGATTTCCAGTCAACGATATAGGTTGAACAAGAAGACAGGATATCGCGTCTATAATGGAAACAAGCGAGGTCAACCCAAGCATAAAAAGAATTATCCTCGAGAAAAGATAAATGATATTCCTCTTTTATGCGAATATCAGATGTACACATCTGGTCATGACACCTAGAGAATAGTGTAATAGACCAAAATTGATGGAAGGATTCAAATCCTATACCCCTGAGTTGCAGTGGGGTGGTTTGAAGAAGATGATTTTCTGTCAAAGATACTAGCTGAGTAAAAAAGGCAGCATAATACATCAGTGACAGAATTTTGATGAATAATGAGCAATGACAACCCAAATTTTAAAAATGAATCATTCTTATAACATTTCTACATTTATATCATTCATAGTACATTTGGCTAAGAGCATCTGATTCATTTTTATCATAACATCCTAATCATTTGGCATAAACACAGGCATATGAAACTGAGTCTACAGGATATGTCCCTCAGAGGACGGTGTAGCAATACCGACAAATTCACAAATCTTATCTCCCTAAGCAGTAGTGGAGTAGATTGAAGACAGCGAATCTTATCTCCATGTATCTACAATGGAGCAGATTTAAGCCACCAGTCTTGTCTCCCTGAAGTTGTAGTGGAGCAGGTTTGAGATACAAGTCTTATATCTCTGAAGTTGCAGTAGAGCAGACTGAAAATTGTAGATCTTATCTCCCTAAGCAGTAGTGGAGCAGATCAAAGACGGCGAATCTTATCTCCATGTATCGGCAATGGAGCAGATTTAAGCCACCAACCTTGTCTTCCTGAGGTTGTAGTGGAGCAGGTTCAAGATACAAGTCTTATCTCCCTGAAGTTGCAATAGAGCAGACTGAAAATTGTAGATCTTATCTCCCTAAGCAGTAGTAGAGCAGATCAAAGACGGTGAAACTTATCTTCCCGAGGTAGTAGGGAAGCAGATTTAAGCCACTAGCCTTATTTCTCTAAGCAGCAGTGAGCAGGCTGAGGATTACAGATCTTATTTCCCTAAGAAGTAGTGGAGCAGATCGAAGACGGTGAATCTTATCTTCCCGAGGTAGTAGGGAAGCTGATTTAAGCCACTAGCCTTATATCCCTGAGCAGTAGTGGAGCAGGCTAAAATTACAAGTTTTATCTCCCTGAAGTCGCAATGGAGCAGACTGAGGATGTAGAGTGGACTGAAAGCACAATTCCTATACCCCTAAAGATGCAGTGGGTTGAAATGGGGCTACTTGAAGAAGATGAGCATTCGAGATGTGGTAAGACCGAGCAAAATTGGCCCTTTTGTAGTCTTTGCTCTATTCTCATTACACGATAATGAGCAAAGAGGGGTAGCTGTAAGGCCCAAATTTTGCCGGGCCATATGGAAACCAAAATCAAGAATAAAATAAAATAAGTTAAAACAGTCCATTAAATAAGTCCAGTTACACCAGGCCCGAAAGATAAGAATAAATCCAAAGCCCAAAACTTTACAATGGCCTAATACCTGAATGAAATAAACCAATCCCGATAAGCCCAAGTTTTTAGAGTTTTCGGAAACCCTAAGGTTTCCATCTGCTTAGCGCCGCAGCTATAGCCACTCCACCATGCACGTCCGCCCCAGTTCGCGTGTTACACGTCTCACACCCGTTCCTTCTCCACGTCTTCATGACCTGCGACTTGAGCAAGGAAATAGTAAGAAACCGTTGTATCTTCGGGCTATAAAAAGCCACGAATATTCATTTGTTTTTTGGTTATGGATTGAATACAAAATACACACAAAAATCAATAGAAAGCAACCAAAAGAATATACTTCAAATGTGGTTATTTGTCGCAATTTTATTATGTTTTTGTTTTTTTTCCACTCAAATCTACAACACATATACTGAATATAAGAGTGAGAGGGAGAGGTTCACCGGAGTCGCATCGCGCTCACATCGTCAGAGGGTTCAACTCCGTTCGTCGCAATCGAATTTTGGGGCGATTGAAGGCTTGGATATTAGCCTTTCGGCCGGAGGGAAAAGGGAAAGAGATAAGAGGTTTTAGGGTTTTTAAAAAAACAAGGGTTAGAAGTGATTTTTAAGCAAAAATTTGGTTTAAGTAATAAAACCCAAACGGCGCCGTTTTGTTGGAGCAAGGTCCGCGCGTTGACCCGACCCGCAGGGAGGGTCCCCACATTGACCCAACTCGCAAGGAGGGTCTGCACGTTGACCCGACCCGCAGGGAGGGTTCGCGCGTTTTTGTCTTGAATGGGAAATTTGCGCATTTGGTCCCTCCTTGTCTTGATGCTATCTGATTGAGTCTCATCTTGATTTCTTTTGTTTTTTTTTTAATTTTTCCCTGAAACTGGTGCATCTTCTCACTTTAGTCCGCGTTGAAATGTTGCGTTTTGAAGCTGGGAATAATTTCGTTTTCAATCCTCGCCTGTTTATGCGCATTCTATTTTAGCCCTGGATTTCTATTCTAGTAATTTATTTATTTGTAAATTATTTTGTTGTTTTTGTTTCTGTTTCAATTGAGTCTATTTGTTTCAATTTTCAATTTTTTGTTTTTTATTTCGTATGATGTATTCATTATTTTTTTTTAAAAAGGGAAAATTTGCTTTATAATTTGAATTGTATTGTATATTTTGTTAATTTCATATTTTTCAAGTGGATTATCTTAAAATTCTCTTTAAATATTTTATATCTCTTTTAAATCTATCTACATATATAATTTATTTTTTTTAAAAGACCTTACTTTAATATATATATATATATATACATTTGTTTACTTCAAATACTTTTATATATTATTAATATTTTTATATATACATTATTTATATTAAATTTTTGTCATTTCATGTATATTATTTATTTAGATTGACATATATTGTATTGTATATCACTTACTCTTTTTTATATACATTATTTATTTTGAAATTTCATTTATACATGATTATTTCATATGTTATTTATTTTTACTTTCATTTTCTGGATCTATTTCAAACTTTTATGTATGTTATTTACCTCAAGATTTTTTATATATAATTGTTTGCGAATTTTTTTATATATAATTGTTTGTTCACATATTGATGATTCCAAGCAAATCAAAATAAAATGCATTTTGAGCCGGTTTTATAATCATTTATTTGAAAGTTTTTTTCAAAATAAGGCAATATTTGACGTTTGGAAATTCGGGAAATTGTGCCCTAACGTATTGGGTTTCGATTTTCTATTTGCCCGAAATAATCAAATATCCCTTTAAAACTTCATCCGTGTTTTCTAAATTTTAAAGCAATGCAATGTTTTATGTTTAGAAATCCGAGAGATCGTGCCCTAACGTATTGGGTTTCGATTTTTTGTTGGACCAAATAATCGAATATCCTTTTCATTTTTTTAAATGCATGAGTTTTTGGAAATCAATAATTGATCTTGGCTTTGAGGGTTTAAATGGTCATGTCTTAACATACTGGATGTGATATTTTATTCATTCCTTCGTAACAAGAGAATTTTAACATCCAATTCGAGTTATTCAAATATTTTTAAAAAAATCGTATTTCAAAATCTTTTTAAATTTTAGACATAAGGACACTATTTAATCAATTAGGTACCAATTCTGGGCGTTACGAGGGTGCTAATCCTTCCCCGTATGTAACTAACTCCCGAATCTGTTGTTTCAAATTTCGTAGACCAAAGTCATTGTTTTAATAAATCAAAATGCTTTATTAAAATGCTCAATCTTAGGGTGACCCAATCACACCTTGAAAAAGATTGGTGGCGACTCCATGTTTCATTTTAAAAGTCGATCCCCGTTTTTTCAAAATTAAAAAAAATGGTTTCGACAATAACTCACTTATAAAATTATGTACGAAAATAACTCGCTTTGTACAGTAAATTTCAGTGCCGTCGTTATCATTGGCGGTACCACCTGTCACAATGGGGCAATCATTGGCTGATTTAAAAAAAATTTGGATGCCGCCATTGCCATCGATAGCACTGGACTGAAGTGTGATTAGATAAAACGTTTAGGGACCTAATAAAGTAATTACCCTTTTTAGATTGGATAAAAGATAGGTGTTGCCGTAATTACTAGCAGTGAAATTAAATTTAAATAGCCCTTAAAAAATATAAGATTTCATTTTTTTTAAAACAATACAGTTAGAAAATTTTAAATAAAATTTTTATTCAAATTACTCAAATTTAAAACTTGAGGAAATTTTGTTAAGGATATACTTAAGTAATTTGTTGAGGAAAATTTTGTAACCCATCCGGAGTCAAAACATTTTTCGTGGAAAGCCAAGCTACTCAGCCAAGGAGGTAAACGGACTCTAATGAAATCTTAAATAGAAAGCTTACCTATTTACCAATTCTCCTCTCTCTTTTTTTAAGCCCTAAAAAACATTTGCAATAAGATGGATCGGGTAGTACAAGAATTTTGGTGGGGAGAAGAAGAGAACACAAGGAAATTTCACTATTTAAACTTGGACCATCTTTGCCTAAGCAAGAATTCAAGGGGCCTTAGCATAAGAAAGGATGCAAAACTTCAACAAAGCCCTGCTGGCCAAACCAAAATAGCATGGAGAACAACAAACAATCAAAGTTGGCTCTTAAAAGAAACCTTGGTCAAGAAATACCGTGCAACTAAAAACTTCCTCGAAAGACAGGAACAATGGGAAGATTCTTAGAAGTGGAAAATCTTATTGAAGAGGAAAGAGGTTATCAGGAATAACATCACATGGCACAATGTTAACAAATGGAAAGAAATGAATCAGACAGAGACACCTAGCCAAGGAATAATTAGAAATGAGATATCTAACATGGATATGAAAAGATGGTGGGATATAAAGATCGTTTCCGAAGGACCTACGAAGCTAAGATGGAAACATACTCAATGGATATTTTTTTGTAAAACTGCTTATTTTCGAGAACTAACTAATCTACAGGTAAGGAATACAAACATGCCTAGTTCAACAATCCCGAAGAAAATATGGCAACTTGTATGGAAACTAAAATTACCATACAAGGTAATTATTTTTCTCTGGAAGATTCTAAATGAAGTTCCACCATGCAAAACTGTGATTCAAAACAGGATCGATCCATGAATACGAAATGTTCTTTTCAAAATATGGTTTCTGCACAAGTAACCATAACATAACTTCATGGCTATAACCCAAAAAGATTATTTCTCTTGATGGATGATATTTTTCTTGATGGATGATCTGATTACTTTACCATCACCTTGTGTAAAATTTGGATTCATAGAAATAAAAGTTCTATAAGAAGGAGTCAATCCCAATCCAATTGAGTGATTAAGGAGGCAAAAGGAGTATATAAAACAAGTTCTCAAAATGGGATACTTTTAGGTCGGGATATAAAGATAGAGATATAAGGTGAAAAAGATTCACATTTACTTATCCTTATCTGATTTACCTTGGTTGGTGCAAAAGAAAGGAGACAATCACATGGACAATTTTCATTTAAGGAGGAGACGAGTTACGAGGTGAACATGAAGATGGGGTGACAAGAGAGCTATTGTTGCTGAGATTTGCACTTGCAATGATTTTGCAAAAGTGCATCAATTCATACATACTTTAATATAGTGATTAGTTTTGTTAGGGACTTTAATATTGCTGTTTTCTTTTTGATTTCTTAGTATTTGTCTGTGTATTAAAAAAATAGAATCTTAGTTAGGACATAGGTATGATGTATTGCATTTGACAAATATGAAATAGTGGGATCCGAATTTGATATGACCCAACCCTTATCAATGCATATATGTCAACAAATTTGATGACTTCCAAACAAGATAATGTTTGTCATGTGAACCTGGGAGTTTGTTCACTGAATATGTTATTATTTACGATGTTAGATATTTTGTACATATATTCAAATTTTCATTACTTTATGAAGTTGGCTTTTTAGCTTAAAAAAATGGGTTTATCATCCTCTTTTTGTCTTTGCTTAGTGGGATATCATTAGAGGGTGTCTAGGTTTCCAACTAAATGAAATTTAATTGGTGAAAATTATGATGTCAATCCATAAAAATTATTTTATATCAACTTTTTGAGGAAATGATGGTGGGGTAGATGTCTGTCAATGTCATTCCTATTCCTATGCTTCAATTTTAAAGATATTATTAGTAAAAATATGTAATATATTAAAATTCATTTAAATATTAACTTTTTTCTGAAAACATATGAAATTTTATAATTTTATTTCTACAGCTAAACATTTACCCTGCATAAATATATATAAATATATATATATATATTATGTTGAAGCCATCATCCTTTTAAGCCAGAACCATGTATATATGTTGATAAATGAAATCATGCTTTTAGCTTTCATAATGAGATTATAAACATTCAGGTTAATAGCTTCGTAATACAGTTAGTTTATTCAAATACCAATCCTATAAATTACAAATTAACCAAAATGCAATAATATAATAAAATAAAAATTCCTATAAATCCAACAAAAGGAAAGACAAAGAGAATCTCTGTCAGTCAAATAGGTCTTCATAATGGATCCCACATTACGCACTACCAGACAATAATACCTGCCTAGTCAACATTCTTTATACACGTGTCATTTTAACATTGCTTGCCCTCTCCACTCCAGGACCCCATATTTCACTCCCCACATTTCCTTTATTTTTTCTATTTTTTACACAAAATCTCTTTTTCTTTACTAACACGATTAATTTTTGTATAATATCACTGCAAAATCAAAAGAAATGCTTCTTTCTTTCTCAATTTCTGAAAGAATAACATATTTATTTTGGATTTTATTAATAAAAATAAAATATGAGGGGGAAAAAAAGCATTTATTGGGTCCCAAATGAGGATCTTCGACAGAGACTTGAGTTCTTTTTACTTTATGTTTTGCCTCTGAACATCCACAGAAACACTTGGGTGTTTTTTTTTTGTTTTGTTTTTTTCTGCAAATTTTTCATTTTTTTTAGTTAAAGAAAAAAGAGGAGCTTTGTTTTCTTTAGGGGCGATTTTAACAAGTCTCTTAAACAAAGTAAAAGTCCCCTTTCACGCCTTTCAATTAATGGGATAAAATCTAGGACTTTCTCTTTCTCTCTATATGTTCAAATTTTATCAAGGTTAATTTGAGCTTTTCTTTTTCTCAAGTTTTTGTTCGTTTGTTTGTTTTTATTTCATACCCAGTTTTTTTTTTTATCCCTCTTTTTGTCAATGAAAACGGCCAATATTTCGTATGTGTTGTCTTTAATTTCAATCTTGTTTACTTTTGCTTCAAAAGTTTTCAGTTTTGAGAAATGCCCAATTTCCAAGGCTTGGTCTTGGTTCACCTTTTGGTGTTTAATCATTTAAAATCTGACATCATTTAAAACATACGAAACGTTTTGCTCCTTTGGTTTTTAATGTGTTTTTAGGAATCTGGGTTTGATTTGTTTTTTTGATGTTTTTAAGTATGGAGAAGGTTGAAGAAGCAAACAAGGCAGCTATTGAGAGTTGTAATAGAGTTCTTAGTCTTTTGTCTTTACCAAAGGATCAACTTCAGTACAGCAACTTAATGATGAAAACTAGTGAAGCTGTGTTTAAGTTCAAAAAAGTCGTGTCTCTTCTCAACAATGATTTGAGTCATTCAAGGGTAAGAAAATCCAAGATGTTTAGATCAAGTTCGCCTCAAAAAATTTTCCTAGAAAGTCCCAATTGTAGAACAATTTTATCTCCAAAACCTCTTCAAGTATACCCTTCTAACCTGTTCCAAAAACCACCCCTTGAAGTTAAACCATCACAAGATTTCAGCTTTGTTCATCTTCAGCAGCAGCAGCAACAGATGCAGCAAAGGCTGCAATTTCAACAACAACAACAAATGAAATATCATGCAGATATGGTGTTTGGTAAGAGTAACAGTGGTATAAACCTTAAATTTGATGGATCTAGTTGCACACCAACCATGTCATCAGCTGGATCATTTGTGTCATCTTTGAGCCTGGATGGTAGTGTTGCAAACTTGGATGGGAATTCCTTCCATTTAACAGGCATGCCACACCATTTTGGTCATATCTCTCAACATTCAAGAAAGAGGTGTTCAGGTAAAGGACAAGATGGTAGTATGAAATGCGGTACCTCTGGTAAATGCCATTGTTCAAAGAGGAGGTCAGTTTTCTTATCTCAAAAATTCCATGTGTTAATTGGTTCACGCTAATTACTTATCATATCTGTGTGTTGTTTTATAGGAAACTCAGGATCAAAAGGTCTATTAAAGTGCCTGCTATTAGTAACAAAGTTGCTGATATTCCTCCTGATGAATATTCATGGAGGAAATATGGCCAAAAGCCAATTAAAGGTTCTCCACACCCTAGGTAACCCTCCCAATCCCTTGATGCAATGCCAACTAGTTTCAGCTATGTTATCTACTAATGATCCGTAGTATGTTGTGCACAATTGCTATGATTATGGTGTTAAGGGAGAAGCTTTTATGATGCAGGGGATACTATAAGTGTAGCAGTGTGAGAGGGTGCCCAGCAAGGAAGCATGTTGAGAGATGTTTGGAAGACCCTTCGATGTTGATCGTCACGTACGAAGGCGAGCATAACCATTCAAGGTTACTCTCAACACACCCTGCGCATACATGAAAATGCCTTCTTTCATCTTCAAAAAAACCAAACCTTCCAGTTGTTAAAATCCGAAAAAACAAAAGCCGGTTTGCTTCTTAAATGTGAAATAGATAGCTATTGTACATTGTTGATCCGTTGCATCGACAATGGAGCCGTATTTGAGAATCTGTATTGGCCCTTAGTGAAAACACCATCCATACTATGAGTAGGGGAAGTGGGGTTAGTGTGCATCAACATACCTAATATGGGGTTTCAAACTAAATTTAAGATGGTAGATTAAAATGGTTCTTATATATATATAAAGAGAGAGAATAGGAATTGTGAACTTTTTTGAACTTTGAATTTGTGTAACCCTGTGTTTCATCTTAATGTTTTTGGATTTGTAAGGTTGATTGTATGTATGATTTGTGGTGACATTGTAGAAGGAAAACTACAAAGGTTATCCAAAATCATGTAACATGAAATTCAGCAGTGCCAAAAGAACTATGCTGCTATGAATTGATTTCCTAATTTTCTTAAGTTATATACATGTGTGTACGAGAGACTGAACGCAGACACTGGCGACATGTTAATATTCAACTGAATTATTAATGAACCGAAAAGAAATGATGAGAATTGAAATCGAAAAAACCGATTAAAAGTCAATTGAAGTAGAATGTTTATAAATTACTGTTGATTCCAAATTTTAGTAGTTTTATCTTTTCATAATCGATGAACTTGCGAACAAGATAAAAATAATAATTACAATAATTCTCATCGGTTGGCAATCATTCTCTCTCTATCTTTGCCATATTTCTCAAAACATAACCTTCTCAGCATCTTGTTCCACATTGTAGTGCCTTTCTCTAACTCTATTGATTTTCAGCTCCCAATCATTAAGCCTTCTTGGAATAGCCCTACGATGTAGGTGTTGGTAATGCAAAGGGTTGTTGTTAGTGGATATATCATACATTGGTCAACTACAAGCTATCAAGAGAGTTTTTATATAGTTATACTTCTTACTTTCATTGAATAATCTTTTTTATTCTAAACGATGGATTCGACCTTTGCAATATATAAAAAATAATCGGTTTGAAAATGTTATAAAAAATAAAATATTACAATATTTTTTTTATACATGTCAAAGTGATAGAAAAAAATATATATATTTTACGTATCCACCCAGTTTAGCAACTTTTGGGGAAATGATACAAATATATATATTTTTTCACACCAAAAAAAATGTTTTCTAATGAATTGTATATTGATTGAACTTTTATCAATGAACTAAAAAGAAGAAATTTTAGTAAGGAGTTTATAAAAAAAGTCGAATCTTTAGTAAGGACTTGTTTCTCTAATAATGACACTAAAATAGAATATTTGCCTAAACTATATGATCCTTTCTTGCATGGGCCCTACCGCGGAAGAATAAAAAAAATGGAGTTCTCCTTTAAGCATAAATCAAACTTATAAAAAAAACACGGATATGTTTTAGATAAATAAGATTCATGCTCTATTTCTTACTACTGATTATCACGAATTTGAACGGACACTAGATACACTCAATATAAAATTATTAGCACCAGAAAAAGAACTCTCTTTATTGACATTGATAGAAGATGAACAAGGAAATATCAGTTCCGAGGATCGAGTCAAAATTTTGAATTTTTTATTCAATATAGTTATAACTAATCCCAACAATCAAACAATTAGAAAAAAAATTTATTAGAATAAAATAAATAAGTAAAGAAGTTCCTCGATGGTCATACAAATTAATCGACGATTTAGAACAACAAAATGGAGAAAATGAGGAAAATGTAACAGCAGAGCATGAAATTTGTTCAAGAAAATCCAAGCACATAGTGATTTTTACTGATAACTAGGTGAACGCCGATACTTATACTAATACCAAGGATGCTAATGATCTTGATCAAACAAACGAAGTGGCTTTGATACGTTATTCGTAACAATGGAATTTTTGGCATGACATAATAAAAGGTTCCATGCGTGCCCAAAGACGTAAAACAATTACTTGGGAGCTGTTTCAAGCAAATGTACATTCCCAATATCACATGCACATGTTGCTATTAGTTGTCTGTTTTGGTTCATTTTAACATATGTCTTTGATATGTATAGCATGTATATTTTTTTGGATAAAAGTTTTATTATTTTTCCAGAAAATAATATCTTTAAACAGTTTTACTTTTTCCAGTTTTATTGTTCTGAAAAATCTAGAACTGATATATTTTTGGTTGTTGGGTGTGAAAATAGAAATATTTACTTTAACTTCCATTCATAATTTGTTGGTACATCAGATGGATGTAAAAATAACTTAAATGGTGATTTGGATGAGGAGATCTATATGGAGCAATCTCTAAGATTTGTGGCACCTAGTATGGAAGATAAAGTTTGCAGGCTTAAAAAATCTCTATACGATCTCAAACAAGCTCCAAAACAATGGTATGAGAAATTTCATAAGACTATATATTCTCAATTTTAGTTTTATAGTTAATGGTGCAGATACATATATGCATTCTAAAATGTTTGGTTCTGATTGTGTCATCATAAGTATGTATATAGATGACATTAATTTTTAGTTCTAATATAAAAGTCATTAATAAAACCAAGAAATTCTTATCTACTAGATTCGAAATGATTTGGGAGACGTAGATGTAATCTGGTGTTAAGGTTACAAAATCAGAAAAAGAATTTTCATTAAACCAATTTCACTATATAAAAAAAGTGTTAAAAAAGTTTAATAGTTTTGATGTAATCCCTGTGAGAACTACTTATGATTCTAGCATACATCTATTAAAGAATAGAGGAATAATGTTTCCCAATTAGAGTATGCTAAGATTATTAGAAGTCTTATATTTTTGATGAACTACACTCGACCGGACATTGCTTATGCGGTTAGTAGATTAAGTAGATATACCCATAATCCAAGCAATGAGCATTGGAATGCTTTAAAGCATTTGCTTAAATACCTTAAAGGTACTATAACTTGGGAGTTAGAATTTTTCGGGTACCTTGCAGTCCTTGAAGTCTGTTGTGATGCAAACTGGGTAATTGGTAATGATGAGACAAGTGGGCATATTTTTACTTTGGGTGGAGCAGTCACTTCGTAGAAGTTTGCTAAACATACCTGTATTGCTCTCTCCACGATGGAGTCAGAGCTTATAACTCTTGACTTAGCTGCAAAAGGCCGAGTGGCTTAGGAATCTACTGTAGAGATTCCTTTATAGAAAAAACCAGTTTACAATGGTAAGAAAAGACATTCGAATAAGACATGAATCTGTGAGACATTTAATAAAGAATGGAGTACGTGAGGTTTGAAAGGAATCTAGCTAATCTACTAACCAAATGGTTAAGTAGGAAAACAGTTCTTGATTCGTTGAGAAGGATGGGTCTTAAGCCTAGTGGTTGAGGAATTTATGGTGGATACCCAACTTAGGGCTAGTTTAGCATTGCTTTTGAGAAGTGCTTTTAAAAAGTGCTGTGGAAAAATAATTTTGAGAAATACTTTTGAAAAGTTTGGTTTAAAATTGAAGTGTTTAGTATTGCTGTCAAAAAGTGCTTTTGAGAAATAAAATGTCTATTTTAGACAGTGTTATAAAATAATAAATATGCATTTAAGTAATGTCCAAATTAGTTAATATTATGATATCTTAGTAAGAATATAAAAAATAATTTATTATAATTTGTTGTTAATATTTTAATATATGAAATATAAATTTTAAATATTTTAAAAAAATTAATATTAATTATTCATAAAATTTAATTCGAATATATAAGCTATATTTTAAATAATAAAATATAACCAATAAAAATTTAAAGATATAATATTATATATATAAAATAAAGTTTAATAGGAAAATAATTACATACAAAATATAAATATTATATAAAATATATTATAAGGGTTAAAACTGTCATTTGGTCCAAAAGCACTTTTGTTAATAGCAAAAGCTAAAAAAATTGATTTTACTTTTAAGTTCAAAAGCAGTTTTCAGAATCACTTTTGACTCCAAAAGTTTATTTGTTTAGCATTGCTTCTTGCTTGAAAAGTGCTTTTGACCTCAAAAGCACTTTTGAAAAGCTATGCTAAACAAAACCTTAGTTTCTAAGTTCAATATGGTCAAATAAAACTATGGAAAGACTCATAGTATACATTTTACCTATCTTTATGGCGAATGATGTACATGTGTAAGGATGAGGTTTTACTTTTAATGAATTCATAGCCCAAAATTTGGGTGGTCCTATTAAGATGGACTTGATAAATTCACCAACCTTAAATTTGAGAGGATGAGCTTAATGAAAGCTCTTAATGATTTCATAGCCCTGATTCGGGTGGTCTATGTTGAGATAGACTTGATGAAATCACCTATGTAAGTCTGAAGGACTAGCCAACTTCTATAAGAAACATTTTGGGTAGCTTTTTAGAGCACTTACAAGTGTCCCGAGGTACATTGGCTAAAACTTGTTGAGTTATCGGGGAACATCGATTGGATCTGAGATTAGTTGTGTGTCATGAGTTAACTCTTATTTTAACAAGTTCAAGATCCGTTCACTTGTTAAAGAGAAGAATCACTTATTTCACTATATACTAGTTCAAATCCACAAGATACTAGTGCTTAAGCAACTAATTTAATTGTTGCTCTTCTCACGTTTTAACTAAAAAACTCTACTTTTTCTCGTGTTTACAAAATCTCCAAATTACTTTGAATTAGTGGGGGATTGTTGGTAATGCAAAAGGTTGTTGTTAGTGGGTATATCTCACATTGGTTAAGTACAAGCTATCAAACGAGTTTTTATATAGCTTTACTTCTTGCTCTCATAGAGTAATTGGGCCATAGGCCTATCACACGCGCGCCACTACCGCCCACTCATTCGTGTTAGGGTTAACATGTACCACTTGTATATCTTTTTGGATAAAATTTTTATTATTTTTACATATTTATTTTTTCCAATTTTATTGTTCCAAAAAATTTGGAACTGATATATTTTTTGTTGTTGGACGCAAAAATAGTAGGACAATTTTAAAAACTATTCCTACGTTTTTTTTACTCTTTTGTCCCTGCCTATTTACCATTTTACCCTTCCGTTTCTAGTATAAATAGAGAGTTGATTTCCTTATTTTTCACACAGAACAAAAAACACAATGCTCTCTAAAAAAACACTTTCCTCCTCTTCCTTTATTTTCGATTTCCTTATAAATTTTGTCAATTTTCCCCAAAATCACTTTAAAGAAAAATTTTATCTAGGAGTTTGGGTTTTAAGCGAAGACTAACTGTGACCCTTCCAAACTTTCTTGAGAATTTATCCTACTGTGGTTTCCCTGAGAAGAGCAACACCAATCGAGTTTCATCTTCCTTATTCGGGTGTACAAATATTGAAGCACTATGTTAACCTTGGGGGACGACGTCTACTACATGATCACACTAATCAGGGCGGATTCATTTCTAAGGCAGGGGGTTTACCACAGCACAATAAATTTTTTATTTCTTAATTCGTTATTTATTTTCCAGTCAATGATAACAAAATTGTTTTACAATAGCTTATTTTCCAATGGTAGACCTAGATTATTAATAGGTAAGTTACCAATTTCTGCAACCCATATATTCATCATCCTCAAGATCAAAACCTACTGAAATGATGATTGATATAGAGCAGTTGATAGAAAGATCATGAGCAAGTTAAAAATTGGTTTAAATATGCCTAAGATCCTTGTTCTCTTTCGAAATTTAAAATTTAATCTCTATATTTTAATTTTAAGACATTAAATCTTTGTATTTTTTAGATTTGAAAATGTTGATCTAATTATTAACACTGTTTACTTCCCGTTAAAATTTTTATGGTACAAAGGATATCCTTCACGTGCTTAGGGACTGCCCAATTGCAAAGGAAGTTTAGAAACAAGTTGTCCAATTCAGCCAGCATAATAGGTTCTTCTCTGGATCTATACATGATTGGTTTACTTCTAATCTTGGTTGTCATGTGAAGGTACTTGGTAGAGGGGTTATGTGGTCTTGCATGTATGGTCTTTTTTATTGGAGAACTAGGAAAAACATGAATTTGTTTATATTCCAAGGCTTAACTTGGATGGGTAATGAGATTGTCAAGGTTTCATTTAATTGGGCAAAGCAGTATGAGTTAAGCCTTTTGGGAGTCCAACGCACTAGCCAGGGGCGAAGCCGGGGGGGCTAGCATGGGCCCCGGCCTCCCTAAAATGTAAAATTACATTTTAGGCCTTTAAATTTTTTTAAAAATTTTAAATTAGTAAAGGTAAAATTGCACTTTGGCCCCCTTAAAATTATAAAAATTCGAATTAATCTTTTACAAATTATAAAGATATAAACTATAAAAAATTAAAATTTCATCCGCCTCCCCTAAAAAAATTTTCTGGCTTCGCCCCTAGCACTGGCCATCTTACTAATTCACATGTTGCCTTAGAAGGAACGTGGGTGAATTTATCCACTGATGGAGCAATGGCAAGAGATAATAGGAATGCTTCAACAAGTGTTGTGCTGCGAGATCAATATGGGAATTGGATCTTGAGGTTTAGACATTATTTGGAAAGATGAACAGCTTTTGAGGTTGAATTATGGGGCATTTTAGATGGCCTTCTTATTCTACTTAACAAAAGTATCACAAGGGCCATTATTCAAACATATAATCTGGAAGTGGTTAGAGTTTTGTAAAACAATGTGATAGGGGATTCGGAAATCATTATACTTAGGAGGATCCAACGGGTTATGAGAGTTGAAAGACAATAGCGGATAAGATATATTCCTAGAAAATATAATCTAGTTACCGATTGTCTAGCAAAGTTGAGTTTAACATAGGGATCAAATCTACAAATTTTTAATATTGCACTAATTAAGTTCGCGGAGTTCCTTCAACAGGGCAAAGCTAATGATTTTTTCGCTCAATTTAATTTGATATAACTTTCTTTCAATTTATTATAATAAAAAAAACATAAAAGAAAGAGAAGAAGGTTCTGCTCTCTTCTAGAATAACGCATATTCGCATTCTCCACCCCAAAACATGTAGATACCCCAAATCATGTAGATATTTATTCTCCCCAACCTCAAGCAATACGTGGGTTAATCTCTTGCAATACTGAACTGAAGATACTGAAATCAAAGGGTTTTGGCTGGATTTTCGAAGTACACCTCAATATTCTTCGAAGGGTTTTGGTTTATATTTTTTTGAAAATTTAAAATTTAATTCCTATATTTTAATTTTGAGATATTAAATTTCTTGATTTTTTTATTTAAAAATCTTATTGTTGTTAAAGTTAACATTATTAAAAGTAAAATAATTTTTTTATGCCTCAACATTTACATTTTTCATCAATTTGGTCCTTACCCTTTAAAATTACATAATTTTTTTTAAAATTAATTTTTTTTCATATTTTAACTAATAGAGAATAAAAAAATTATAACTTTTTAAAATAAAAATTTAAAACTTTTTTAAAAAATAAAAAAATGGAAAAAATAAAAACACTTTAAAATTCAAAAAATTTAAAAATATAAACAAAAGTTCTAAAATTCAATCTTATCTAAACTAGACCGACTTAGACTGAAACTCGGTTAGATATCGGTCTAGTAAGAGGTGAAAAACTGGTTGACTTGTAAACCGATATGGCCTAGTTGAATTGATGTTGAACTAGTCTAATCAATTGGTTCCTAGAGAGACCAGTCCAACCGATTATTTTTAGACCAGTTTAATCAGTTTGTATTAGTTTACAGGTCAACTAGTTTTTTACCTCTCATTGGACTGGTATTCTAGTTGATTCTCGATCCAATTGGTTGGTCCAATCCAATTTAGATAACATTGAATTTTAGAATTTTTTTTATATTTTTAAAATTCATTTTTATTTTTAAAATTTTAATTTTTAATTTTTTTAATTGTAATATTTTATTTTTATTTAAAATATAAAAAATAAGGATCCGTTTTTCACTGAAAATGGCTTCCTAAAAATGACTTTTTTTTTAATTACAAAAGCCAATATTTTCTAGTGTTTGGATGAATCTATATAAAATATTTTATGTTGTTTGACAATTTTCCTGAAAATATTTTATAAAAGTTGTTTTCAATTAAACAAACATACATTTGATATTTTCTTATATTTTCATTGTATAATTAAGTTTATTTTATATCTATAAATTTATATTTTACATATTTTTTTGTAAAACAAACACGACGTAAATATATTTTCTATAAAATATATATAATGCAATTTCCTTTTAACAATCAAAATTTATTTTATAATAAGAAAATATTTTATTATAATCAATGTCATATATAAACTTAATAATAAATAATGCTTAATTAAAACTTAATTTAAATTACATATATTACATATATGAGAGTAAATATTGACACACTATAGTAGTAAGGAATAAATGAAGCTAACAAATAATCATATTTATATAATTAAAATATTCATATTTTATACTAGGTTAAAATATGTCATAAGTCTTTATACTCTTTGTAAATTTGAAATTAGTCCATGTACTTTTCTTTTTGGGTTAGTTCTACTTTTTAGATATCAAAATTCGGGTTCAACTCTTAGCATTATTAAAAATATTTTGTTAAATTCATGTTCATTATAACATCATTTTTTAGTTAACTGAATAAAGAGTATTTTTTATTTAAAAATATGACATTTAACAAAATTGACAAAAAAAATTAACAATGTTAACAATTGGACTTGATTTTTAAATCTAATAAATAGAGGGACTAAATTCTTGAAAATAAAAGTACAGTGACTAAATTCCAAATTTGTGAATAGTATATAGACTTATGGCATTTTTTAACATCTATTATTAATATATTTATAATTGTAATAAATATTTTTATTAAAAGATTAATATTGAATATTTTTCAATAATATATGAAGAATATTATTTAAAGCTATTTTTTTAATTAATTATTAAAATAAAATCTAAATATTAAATAATTTATTAATATAATTTATTATATGATTAGATATAGATAATTAAATATGTATTTTTAATAATATTGAAAATTATAATATTTTATATTAATTTTTTATTAATTTTTAATATTTTTAAAAATAAAATTTTATTATTAATATAATAATATTAAGCTTGACTTAAATTAATTTTTATATAGAAGTAAAATCACTCGTAAAGGAGCTTTGTTTTTCAAGATGGTAAGTTATTTTACAGGAGAAAATATCTATTTTCTATTGACTTGTAAGTCATTTTCCGTTGACCAAGTTGTTTTCCATGAAACAAACATAGAATAATGTAGAAGATATTTTCCAAAAGCCATTTTCAAAGAAATAAACGAAACCTAATTTTTAAAATTTTTATGTGCTTTTAAAAGGTAATGACTAAATTGATAAAAAAAATTATAAAGTTGAGGGCTAAAAAAGTTATTTTACCTTTGACATCGTTAACTTTAACGATAAAATTAGACAAAGAGACCAAAATTTTTAAATAAAAATAAAGTATAATGACTTAAAGTATAGAGATTAAATTTCAAATTTTAAGAAAGAATAAAAATCTTCTGCATATTTAACTCTATTTTTTTATAGGGACTTTTTAACTAATATTAATTCTTGTGGAAATACAAATACATTAACAGAAAAGCCATGTGGAAATATAAATATAGAAAAGATAAACAAGTTAGTGATTCAAATTTTAAAAAATATAAAAATTTAATATCTCAAAATTAAAGCATATTTAAACCTTAAAAATTCAATTGTGGTAATTTAAATTAACAGTAGAATCAAATTTTTTTGGCTCTAGGAACATGATCATGTCAATGGTGAATGGGAGATGCGACATTCAACAACCTTGATACTAGTGATTTTTATTGACCCTACAGCCTACTTTCCCTTTAGTTGTAGTTTTTTTTTTTTTTTTTTTTTAACTAATAATTGACAAACGGTCCAAAAAGAATGAAAACAAAATCAAAGAAATTGGCCCAAAAACTTAAAATGGCCAAGGAGAAAACACCCTAAAACATAATTGGTTTCCTTTTGGTTTTCGGCATATCCAGGGACGCTTTTAACCAGGTACACCTCCTCCTCCTTTTTCAACAATTCTGTTGCTAGTATATTTGTTGATCTCGGAGTATATACAAACACTAAATTTCTAGATCTAGCTGTTATCTGTTGAATATCATATATGTATACTCCTACCTACGATTTGTCTTGACTTTTTGCCTTGCATTTTTTTTTATTATTGATAATGAGTCACCTTCAATAATGATCTCCGGCCACTGCATTTTGATTCCTATTTGGACTGCTTTTCAACATGCAAGCGCTTCAGCAGCGAAGGCTGCTGCCACCTCTTGATGAATTTTTGAACAAGATAAGAGGACGGTCCCTTCATTGTTTTTGGCCACAATCCTCGAAACCGATTGGAAATGACGCCCACTGTATGCTCCGTCAAAATTAACTTTTACAGACTCACTAGGTGGGTAACTCCATTTTCTAAACCCCTTTAAAATAATGGGAATTCTTTTTTCAACGCCACTTAATTCGGTAATATAATTATTGACAAAACTTGTTATTTCCTAACTAGTGCTATTTTTCTTATCATGCATTCTACCATTCCTTTCTCCCCAAATGGCCCATAGCGCACAGCAAAAAATCAGCATTGAAAAGGGGGATATTGAACAAAAACCCAGGTAAGCCACTGTAAAAAATCCATATTAGAATCCATTACAATAGTTGGGATTGATAATGCTGTCCAAACTTCCACTGAAACAGGGCATTCGAGGAAGAGGTGATAAATTGTTTCTGCTCCTTCTCTACATCGGGGGCAGGTTGTAATGTTAACTAGCTTCATGTGCTGCATGTTAACCCGTGTAGGAAAATAATTCCATGATATTCTCTAGATTGTTATCTTGATTTTAGTAGGGAGATTTTGAAGCCAAAGTTTTTTGTAGAAATTCCTGTAGTCAGTTTGTAAAGCATAAGCTCTAGAGTTTTCACTAGAATTTTGCAATAGCTTATAGATGCTACGGACCAAGTACTCTTTCGAAGATTCACCACTCCATACAAGAAAGTCATCGTGGGGTTTTGTCGCCAATGGGATAGGAGGATCTTTTCAACATTTTCCTCCGAAAAGGTATTGACAATCAACTCATGTTTCCATATTCTTTCATTACTATCAATAAACTCAACAACTTTAGAATCTCACATATTATAAACAAACGAAGATAGTCTAAGATTTTCTGCGTCTGGAATCCAAGCATCGTTATTAACTGAAACATTTATACCTGTACCCACCCTCCAACAAAGTCCTTTCGCCAAAACACCTTTTGTCGCCCAAATACTTCTCCTTATATAAGAACTTGTATTTCCCAATCGCGAATTTAGAAAATCATTATTCGGAAAATACTTTGCTTTCAACATTCATGCAACCAAAGAGTTTGGGTTATTTATAATCTTCCACCCCTGCTTCGCTAGTAATGAGATGTTAAACTGAATCATACTTCTGAAACCCATTCCCCTATCTTCTTTTGAACGACACATATGCTTCCATTGGCACCAATGTATTTCTTGTTTCCCATGGCCTTTTTGCCACTAAAATTTAGCGAAAATGTTTTCTAATTCCCTACATAAAGATTTCGGTAGAATAAAGCATGACATAGCATAAGTTGGTATTGTCTGGAGCACTGATTTAATGAAGATCTCCTTACCCCCTTGTGATAGTAGCCTCTTACTCCATCCTTCAATTCATAAATAAGCCCTATCTTTGAGATTTTGAAAGGACTCTTTCTTCTGTCTTCCCACCAAATTAAAGAGTCCTAAGTATTTTTCCAGATTTATTTAGCCTCTTACACCTAATAATGTTGAGATTTATTTTTTTCCCCTCTTTTGTATTTGAGTTATATAAGATCGTTGATTTATTAAAATTCACACATTGGCCTGAACATCGTTCATATTCCTTCGTAATTTTTTTCAATATCAATGCTCATCTATTTGTTGCTTCACCGAACAAAATAAAATTATCTACGACAAGTAAGTGTGATATCTCTGGTTCCCTTTTGCTAGCTTTTGCTCTTTTTAACAAGCCCTCTCTCATTGCCAGTCTCATCAAAGATGAAACCCCCTCACTACATATCAGAAAAAGGGAAGGACTAAGTGGATCACCTTGTCGGAGCCCTCTAGTAGATTGAAAAATGTTTTCCCTTCTCTCATTAATGTTTACTGCATAAGAAACTGTGAAGATACATTTTATAATTAGTGCCACCTATTCCCCTACAAAGCCCATCTGTAGCTTACTTCCTTTAAAAAACCCTATTCAACTCTTTTGTAAGCTTTTCTCATATCTAGCTTCACTGTCATATATCCTTTTTTTCCCGATACACTTCTGACGAAAAGTATGTAGAATTTCATAGGCTAAAATTACATTGTTAGAAATTAATCTTCCGGGGACGAAAGCACTTTAGGCGGTGTCAATACATCTCGTAATGACTTCTTGAAGGCGATTTGCTATTATTTTTGCCACAATTTTTTAAATAATCGTGCACAAACTAATAGGTATAAAATTAACAAGACTTGTGGAGTTTAGAATTTTTGGGATAAGCATAATATCCGTTAGATTAAGAGAGTCAAAATCCTTACCATAATTCAAAATTCCCAAACAGAAAATTTTGACATCTTTACAGACAATGTGCCAGAATCTCTGAAAAAATAGTGCCGAAAAACTGTCAGAGCCTGGTGCTTTAGTAAGCCCCATTCCTTTTAAAGCTAAATGAACCTCTTTTGCCGTATAAGCTGATAATAAATCTGTATTGATATCAGAGGAGATATTGATTTCAATACATGTTAGTAGGTGGGATAAATCCCCAATTCTATTTGATGAAAATAACTTCTGAAAAAATAAAGTAGCAGCCTCGTTGATCTTTGTTTTCTCAGTAATTTCTCCTCCTTCATCTGATTCCAACCTAGATATTGTGTTTATCCGTCTACGAACTAGGGCATACTTGTGAAAAAAGGCAGAATTCTTATCCCCTAATTGGAGCCAATTGGCTCGTGCCATTTGTTCCCAATACATTTCATCTTTATCAATCTCCATATTAAGTTGAATTTTGGTATCAATAAGCTTTGCCATCATATCTTCATCCCTCTCTTTCGCCATTAGATTTTCAAGTTCTTTTGTGAGCTATCTCTTTAATCCCTCTCGACCTTTTTTAATTGTGCTTGCCTACCTCTTCGATCTGAACTACAACCTTTCAAGTTTTTCAATTAGCGTGCCTATTGATGACTCCCAAGATCCTTAATTTATTATTCGATAGACTCCTCCATAGCTCACCACGCCTTAAATTTAAACCTTGGGACCCCAAACAAATATTTCCACTGTTTGTATTAAGAAGGAGTGGACAATGGTCCGACATTGAATGATTTAAGTGTTGAATGCTGCCCTTTGAAAAAAGAGGCATCCATTTTTCATTTGCAACTCCCCTATCAAGTCTCTCATTAATGTTTGTTTCCGGTAGATTCCTCCTTTCCCATGTAAACCAAACCCCCGAATACCCTATATCCACTAATTGGCATTCCTCTAAAGACTCACAGAAGGTCTCTATTCTTCTCTCCTCCCTTGGTATACTTCCACATTTTTCAAAGGAATACATGATTTCATTAAAATCACCACTTACTAACCAAGGACGATTTTGTTCTTGACCTAGTTTCCTTAACAGATTCCACGAAACATTCTTATTGTTTACATAATGTGAACCATAAAACCCCGTAAATCTTCATTCTTCATTGACATTTTCCTCCTTAATCATCACATTAATATAGCTTTTTGAGAAACTTCTTAAGCTAACCGTAATACCTCATTTCCATGCCAAACATAGCCCACATCGAGAACCTTCTACTTCAACGTCAGTCCAATTCATAAAACCACATCTCTTTTTGACCTTTTCCATATGTTTCTCATAAATTTTTATCTCTATTAAGAAGACCATTTGGGGGTTATGCTACTTCAGCAAATATCGCAGCCTCCATACTACTCGTGGCCTCCCCAATCCATGATTATTCCAACATATAGTTTTTATTGCGTCCAGTCGGCTTGCCTTTTGGCAGCCGTCAATCCATAAAAGTTGAGAACACAAATTTGTTCCATGTTTTTTGTCGACACAACTGAGGAAACTTCGACTTGTATGTCTTTTCCTTCACGTTTCATTCTTTTTGTTCTGTCTTCGCAAGGATTTCCTGTACAGCATTCTTCAGTTTCTAATTCTGTAGATTTTCTCTTCCTCATTATACTATCTTCATTACTTTGACCCATCAAGACCACTAGACCAATTCTTTTCCAGCTTATCTTCTTGACTGGATTTAATTTATCTTCCAACATACTATTTCTTTCAATTACCCTTTCATTTTTCTTCATTGCAGACCCTTCCTCATGTTTCTTCTCCTCTCCTCCAATCTTGTTGATTGTAATTTATCTTGTAAACTCCAAACCATAATATTCCCATCTTCTGGTTGTTTAATAAAATTAGGTAGCGTCTCCGTGACCCCTATATGAGAGCATTGAGGCATCATATTTTTTTAGAGGGCATTAAATTTTATACTCTCCTTCCCAATTAATTTTAATTTAGTTCTTAATGCTAAAGAGAATAGTGGATCGTCTCTAATTCTACAAGAGTTAACCCAAGACAGTCTTTGAAACCATGCCCATTCTTTCACATCCAAAGTAGAAAATTAATAGCTTCTTATATTTAAAGGAGATCCACGATTTCTGTTGATTATCAATTGAGACAAAAAAATACCTCTACGGAGAAGTTTCTGCACATCCAATTTGATTCTAAGGTGACACAAATCTCCATTGATTTCAAATTTAATTACTCCTCCAAAAGTAGCCCCAATGGCAGGCAATAAATCTTTTATGTCAAATTCTGGTAAATACGATCCGATCTTAATCCAAAACGGGGAAGAATTAAATCGGATCTAACTTCTTTCCATCAGTTTAACGAACCAATCAAATAGTACAAGATTTTTTCGAAACAGCCATGGCCACCCTCTCTATAACTGTCTCTAGATCTTCTTCAATATCAAACACAATTAAGAAAAGATTTTGTCTTACCAGTTGAATCTCAATTTTTTTCCTCATCTTCCAGATGTTTTTCATCTGTACCCTAAAACTATTCGGATTGTAGGATTTTTCTGTTCATATTGTGCAAAGTAGAGTTGCTTTCATGTTTGGTACCACCATCAAACACTTAACCTATAATTGGATTAGTTTTTCTGCCAAAAGGAAGATCTCATCGCCTCTTACCCTATCATCGCCACCGCTTTCCTCCATCCCAAGCTGCAATAGTTATTGCTTTCACTAAGATTCTAGGCAAAGTACTCTTGACTGATCCGAAGATAGATTTTGTTATGTTTTATTCCCCTTTAGTTGTAGTTTAGATAACGAGAAGATTGATAATAAAGTATTTAAATGTTGAACATAACCTTCTTAACACCCTTAATGGTTTTGTTCTTCAATCATGATTATAATTTGTAAATTTCTTAAAGAAAAAAAATGGATACATGGTGCTATTTGAATTTAATGAGTGTTATTGTTTTTTTTTTCTAAATTACAAAATTAAACTTGAATCAACTTAGAACTGTGGTTCCTCTAAAGTATCATCCCCATACTCAAATCATGGACCAAATTCGTCACGTGATCAGCATATTTATTACCTTCACTTAAAATATGTTGAATTTCAAGGCCCAACCTTTGTTGACCAAATCTAAGTAATCTTTAATCAATGTGTCCATTGTGTGACAACTCTCACGAGGTCTCCTTAACAATCAAACGTACTACTCCTAAAGTTTTCACAAGGTATAGACCCACATACCACCTGAAGTTTAGCACGAACCCTATTAGTCACACTTAGAGTTGTCCATGGGCCGGGCCAAGCCAAGTAAAAATTTTAGGTCTATTTTCTAGGTTCAACTCGAAAAATGGGCCTAAAATTTTACCTAAGCCCGACTCGAGTAAAAAAGTTAAAACCTAAGCCCAGCCTTACCTACCTGTATTAAAATTTTTTATATAAAAATAAATTTAAAAAATATAATACATCAAATACATTAAAAACATTAAAATAAATGTTTCCCAACAAATGGAAAAAAAAATTAAAAATTACTTAAATAACACTAAGATAAGTGTAACTTAACAAGCAAATACCTTTAAAATTGTAGCAAAATTAATAATAAACCAAAAGTTATACAATATCCGAACAATGACAACAAAATAGTAGTAATATAATAGCGAAATGATAGCAAAACAATGAAAAAAAGTAAAAAAAAAATTAAAAAAGTATAAAAAAAACTACAGTAATATTTTTTTTTGCTTACCCAAGGCCCGACCCGTGTCACACCTGGCTACCTTTGAACTTAGAAACTAGGAACCTTTAAGGGTTAAATTGAAAGACACCAAAAGCTGACGGTCTCTACTGAAAAATCAGGAAAAGATAATAACCGAAATTGGATGGGTTGAGAACCAAGTCTGGTCCAGTTGGATTAGAACTAGTCTATCCCTTAGTTCGAGACAAAATAATTATAGATGAATAGTTGTGATAAGGTGAAAGGTCGTGCATGAGGGGCTATATATATAATTGGGGAATAACTTCCTAGGGGATTTAACTCCATCTTATTTCATTTTCCTTTCTTCTTCATCTTCTTCGTAGGTTGCTTTAAATAATAGATGGTTAAGGAAGACTCTACATGGAGCGCTAATCATGAGGTTAAAATAGGAAAAATAGAAATTCTAATAATGTGGTAAGGCCCTAAATCCTTCAGTATAAGTAAGACTTAGAAAACAAAATTAAGAGTTTTCAAAACTATTTTAAGGGTTCTGCATGTTTTTGGAAAATTGAGGTTTAAAGTGAAACACTAGGTTTAACCTATGATTTGATTGTTATTTTAGCTATTAGGAGAATGAAAGCTTTAGTATTAGGGAAAGCTAAGCGAACAAGGCAAATAAGCATTAGGTGAGTATCTGCAGTTTGTCCTCTGATTGCTATATGCAATTATGAGAAATTACCATGTTAATGTTGATAGTAAACGTAGATGATTGTTGAATGAATATCTAGCATAGTGCATTGATGTTCTACATGGTATGTATGATTAGAGCATGCATAATATGAAAGGGGGTAATAACTATGGGTTAGGCAAAGTTAAGAACGAGAAAAAGGTATGAATTTGATAGATACCACCATACAGTCTTATTGAGTGCAAACCTTGATATACGAAGCTCCAGGCCTTACGGAGAGAATACTGTGATGTTTGGGCATCAATGTGTAAGATAGTGAAATAGAGAAATGGATGGAAATAAATCGGATGAGTGAATAAAAAAGATCATGGCTAGGCCATTGGACCGATCAGAGGCTATACATCTGAGATGAGTATAACCATAGCTGAAAGATGCTATGGCATCATGGTAAATGGGATTAAGGTCATGGCTAAAATACGGTATGGCATCATTTGATAGTCCACTAAGACCTTAAACGTGGGAAACATATAAGATGTAAAACCATAGTTGGACCATGGCAACCTAGGTAATCCATTGGGATAATAAACACAGGGTTATATTGAGTAAGACCATAGTTGAAAGATTTTATGACATCAAAGGATGATTTGACGGTATAATGAGTAAGACCATAGCTAAAAGGTGCTATGACATCATAGATAGTCCGATGGGACATTAAACATGAGATAGTTCGACGGGATTTTAAAAGTGAGAGAGTCTACCGGGACGACAAACACGGGTGAAAAATTAAGATAGTAATTGTGGGAAATCCCACCACTAAGGAAAAAGGGTTGGAAGAAAAAGGTAATAAATGGTAAACGATAGCTAGCCAACAGACCATTGGGAAAATAGTTAAATATGGAAAAAAGAAAAGTAGAAAGAGAAATAGTTTGCTAAAATAATAATCATGGAAGTCGGAAAAGCTTTAAGAAGGGTAAATCAATGAGAATCAAACGTGTGAATTATTGCATCAATAATGCGTAGTATATAAGCAAATAAAAGAGAGAGTAATTAAGGGATCGTATATATGGATCCGTCACTAAGAATCGTTATAGGGTGTTCAGAGAGACCTTATAGGGTAGTAAAGTGAGACAAGGAAAACGAGTTTAGTATACAAGAAAAGAGGGGTTGGTTTGAATCTGTTGACAAATAAGGATATGCGGGATGATAAAAGTGTATGTCAAGACTATTCCTCTTAAAGAGGAAACCATTGAGGAATTATCAATCAAATGGCGACTTATACGAGGATATAGTATGAAAGAGAAATGGTGAACTTAAATGGTCACACAACGATATTCGGTTGAGTACTAAATGCCATAATGGCTTGTAGTAGAATGGCATGATACGCTTAAGGGTAAGGTAAAGCTACTAAAGCGGATTACAAAGAAGTAATCTGATCACTAATTAAATTAAGTAGGATTTAGTCCGCCAAAGTGGAATAGGACCATGTTAGTTATGCCAATGAATGGAAGGTGAGTAAGTCACACGAGATTATGATAATGAAAAAGTCTACCATGGTCTAAATTGATATGGAAATATAGCCAAAAGGAAAATACCCATGGGTTATTATTAGGGTAGACTATAGGATTACCTTTTAAAAACATGGTGGAAAGAAGATTTCCCTTTCAAAAAAAAAAGAAAGAAAAGGAATATAGGTAAAGGTAAGGACAGGGTCTGCGAAAATGGCGAGACAACCAAAAGAACAATCAAAGCTAATCGAAGGCCGATAAGATGGCGAAAAGTCAATCACTCAACGATCTATCCACTAGTGGATAAGACTAGGAATAGGAAAAATCCACTACCCGCACAAGTAGAGAGTTATATGTTTTTAGTTTCTTTAAATTTAAACCCCTAAAAGACGGGGTTAAATTTCAAGTAATATAGGAACTCACTAAGTTCATCTAAACTTATCAAAAAGTGGTATGTGTTTCATAGGAAATGCGGAATGGACTCGAGGAAGGGACTAAGCCAAATCGTGTGGAATCAATAAATCATTGTAGGATTAAGTCATGCACATAAGAAGGGGGCACATTTAGGGACTTTGTCAAAGGGACGATTATGTTGTATTTATTTAGAATCCTTAGAGTCCATAGTTGGGATAGCAAACTTATTTGGAAATTTTTGTCTCTGATGTAAGTTTACTTTTGTAATAAGTAATATGATTTTTTTTAACTTAGTGAAATCGTAGTATGAACGATAACCCGATTCAGTTGTGACGCCTGTGCCCGGATTCGATGATTGGGTCGAGTAGGGGTGTTATAGCCTATTTAGAAAAATGGGCCTTATTTTTTTGTCCAAATCTATTTTTTGGCCTATATTTTTTCCCAAATCCTCTCACTTTTCGGGCGGGCTTTCAAGCTAGGTTGAGTGGCCTAGCTCATGGACAAGTCTAGTCACTCTATATTCAACATAAAATCCTCAATCCAATCGTTATTTTCATTTTACAAGAGACCACCAGTAGAAGCCATTCGAGAGCCAATCTTAACTGTTCCATCTATATTCAAGAGACAAACCCCAACAAGGGGTTTGTTCCACTGAACCTATTGCGACCCTCAAGCAATCCTTGATGCAGCAAGGCTCGTAGCTTTACTGATATTTGTCACAAAGGGTAAAAGTACCAAGAAACCCCTATACTTAGAGACAGATTACATTTCGACCCTTCTACTAAAAAAGTAGGCAAATTAACTTTTATACATTTTGAAACGTGCAAATTAGCCTCTCTGTTAAAAATTTTCTATTGAATAATGATGTGGAACATGCTAAAAAGAATTTGTTAACATCTAATTGACATGGTTCTGATTATATCTGTTTTTAACAATCTCATTATAAGTTTTAATTATATCTGTTTTTAACAATCTTATTATAAGTTTTAATTATATCTGTTTTTCTTACACAATTCCTAAAATTGCCCATAGCCCCTCCCAAACCCATAAATAAGAGGATAATGCGCTTTAGCGCACGCGAACTCACATCCACCTGCATTAGCAACAATACCCATGTCAATCAAGTTAAGACCCAATCGACGGTTTATATGAATTGTTTGTTTAAAATGATTTTATCAATTTAATTTTAATACCATAAATTATCGCTTTAACTCATAAAAATCGTTCAACTTAGTTTATCTTACTATCATAGTTTTGAATCCATTTATTATCGGAGTTTTGAAATTGTTGAACCACATAACCACAATACAATCCTAAAAGTACATATGATTCAAAAATCCCAATTTATTAAGCAAAATTCTTTAAAAATATGTTAGAACTTCATCACATAAAAACCCTAATTTTGACCACTTCTCTCTCAATTTTCTTAATTAAGTTTCCCAATTAAACACTCATTGGATCCTAACCTAGAAACTGAATCGATTACCATAAAAGCATATAAAGAAATTACAATCCCAAATTATCATTTTCAACCTTAAACCTCAAAGACTACTTTCCTTTTGCCCTTCACGATCTGCACCTTACCAAATTCCTTATCTCAACCGTTAATAATATTCCAATCTAATGGCCAAAATTTAAATTTTTGAATGTCAAATTTGATCTGTGTCATTTCCTTTTCCACCAATAAGCTTTCTCCATTTCCTTTATAAATTTCCCTTCTTAATTATCAATAATAAAATCAATATAATCCAAATGAAGAAAAATAAATTTAAATATTTTACACCTCGTAAAATTTATTTGTTGAATCATGGCCACTGCTACTGCCTCCGCCGCAACTTCTATCGCGAAGAAGAAAACCGCTAGTGTTAAGAAGCTGAGACCTGTTTCTTTACATCCTCCTTTTCTTGAGGTATTTTCTCCCTCTAGGAACCCTGGGTTATTCTCTCTTTGGATTTTTTATTGGCTTTTAATCTGATTTTTGTTCATGATTGATTTCTGCAAATGATATATGATGCGATCATTTCGTTGAAAGAGAGAACAGGATCGACCCAATATGCCATCACAAAATTCATTAAAGAAAAGCATTAGCAGTTGCCCTCGAATTTTCGGAAGATTATACTCGTTCAGGTGAAGAAATTTGTTGCTTCAAGGAAGCTTGTTAAAGTCAAAACTTCCTACAAGCTCCCTCTGGCCTCCGTCATTGTTAAAAAGCCTGCCAACGCGAAGCCGAAAACTACCTCTGCTGCTATTAAACCAAAGCCTATGGTAGTCAAAGCCCCGGCAAAACCGAAAGCAGAATCAAAAGTCGCAACGCCTGTGAAGGCAAAGGCCAAAGCTGCGGTGAAACCTACGCCTAAAGTTAAAGCAGTGACTAAGCCAACTAAGGTGACAAAGATGGTTAAAACGAGTTCAACGGGGAAGAAAGTAAAGGCTCCAGCAAAGAAGAAATCGGTGGTGGCAAAAAAGCCGAAGAGTGTGAAATCACCGGCTAAGAAGGCAACGAAATGAGGGGAAAGGAACTGACGGTTTTGTTTTGCAAAGTAGGTGTAAATTTGATGATGAAGTAGAGGTAGTTCTCGGATTGTAATCTTATATATAACTATGTAATTTTTTATTGTAAAACAAGTTGTGGGTAATTTTATTTTTAAAGTTCTCTCTCTCTTTTTATTTAATTAATAATCTAGGTTGTGATTTGATGAAAAATAGTTGTTGATCTTAATTATTCTTTTTTTGGGGGGGGTTTCTGGGTTTATCCATTTCAATTTCATTTGTGTCTGGATATTAGGGGAAATGATGAATTCCCGTATCAAGAGTTAACCATCCACTTATCTTGAAACTATTGTATTCTACTTATTTTAATAATTAATTTCTAATATTAACTATTTTGATGATTCTTTTTCCATTTTGTATCTATGAAAAACTACCATAAAATAGCTATAAATTTTCAATAAATTTTAAAGTTGACTTCAGTTGCACAATATTATTTTTGGATAATTCAGATTTGAGAAAAAATTTTTAAAGTTCACGTGATTTTATCATGTTAGATTTGAGGAAAATATACAGCAAGATTTTTTTATAATAGTTTTATTTCTCTATTATAAAAAAAAAAGTCGAAGTTAACATGTTTATCTCCAACTTTGTGCTATATTTATGTTATTTTGGCCCACACATTGATTGGTCGGGAGGAGAGTACGGGGGTTATCAGTACTTCGAACGCCTATTTCTTATGGAGTATGGAGACACGTCACTCGATCGATGTCGCTTACTTCGTGGCTCATTGTTGTCGCCTCTAATCCGATCGACACAGGAAGGGCCATATTTGTATGGGTCCTTACGTGGCTCATTTGATGAGGTACTTCGGGTTTCTCGACATTCTGGAGCAAATTTCATCATTCACTTTGGTGGGAAAGATGGTCCCATAGGGGTTATCGATTATGAAACACATACGAGTGATTCAAAGTCAGCATGGAACGGGTCCACACTGGTATACACTGTTTCATATAGATCCTCAGGATAAGCATAAAGAGCTTCCAGATGATGACCCACCTCGACATGCGAACCCAGCTCGATCCTCTCCTCCGAGCCACTCCACTATTGCACATTCAGTCACGCTTGAGGACATCTTTCACATATAGTAGTAGCAATCCGAGTGGATTGACCACCTTGAGTGGTAGCATTTAGAGCACTTTGGCCAGCTTCAGCGGCTACAGGATCACATCGAGGCCTATATACAGCGGATATGCCAAAATTTTCATTTTTTTTACTCAATCCTTTTGTTGTATCTGTGCCTCTCGATCTTGGCTTCCCACATGACGCCAATCAGTGACTTTAAAATTCTTTGTACTTTTACTTATATTGTTATTTGTTTTTATTTTATTTTTTGAATTTATATGTTTTATTTTAATTTATTATGCACTTTATTGTTATTTCTTTTTTGGCTATTTTTATATTTTGTTATCTCTTTATCTTATTTTATTTTTTTTATCTTCTTATTAGTGTTCTTGGAACTATATAATTAATTTAGGACCTTCTACAATTCTGAATTTTACTATTTCAACAAAATCATCCAAATTTAAGGCAGTTTCAGTTCTCTTTCTCCCTTTAGATATTCTGCTTCTTCCAATATCCAAATTTAGGATCTTCTGTTTCCTCCCTAAATTGTTGTTGTGTTTAAGTAATTTCTCAAACCTAACGTTAAAGTCAATTTTTTTTTTTAATTTGGAGTTTTATTGAATCTATTTAGGATTAATTTGTATATTTTTGTGCATTGTTTTATTTATACTTTAAGACACGAGAGAGTTAAGCATGATAAGTTATTTTTCGAAATTATTATTTTAGGTTGTCCCCCTAAATTGAAGCATTATATTAAAATTTTAAATTTACAAATTTGACATCAAAACCATAATATTTTTGTGACCTTTTGAGCCTATAGAACATTTATTATTTCGTGCTCATTTTATTTTTTGTTGTGAGCATGTTAACTTGATATATTATTCTAGAACTTGCTTCAATTATGCATGTTGATGGCCACATTATTGATTTGATATACTAAGATGATAGAGACACTTAAGATTTAACCCGCTTAACCTTTAAACAGCTTATTCGTTGAATTAACCCCTAGTAAACCCCGTTGATCCTAACACCTTTTTTTTACTTAACAACCGTACCTGTTAACCCGAAAACCCCCATTAATGTTGTAAATCACCCTTTTTATTGACTCCCTTTTTTTTTTAAATTCGATTTGGTTAGTTGTTTGACTATACTTTATCTTTTTGTATTGTTGAATTTTACTTTGTTCTTAAAATAAAAGTTGAAAAAATGAATGAAAATTTTTTTATTGAGCTTGAATCATTAGTCTCATAAAGCTCATATCCACTTTTATTTCTTGTTGATGTAAATTTTTCTAATTCAACACCTAATTTTTTTGTGGTTTGGTAACTTATTAACTTGATTCTCGATTGTAACAAACTTTTATGACATTTTCCTTACCCTTAACCTAAGCCCCATTACAACCTTGTAAAAACCTCTTGATTGGTGTGTCATCTCATTCTATAGTGGTGGAGATTTGATTTTCAAGCAACCTTATGGTATAGCATTTCTTGTTCGACTGTTGAGTGCACATTACTTGAATCTTAAACACCTTGAGTGCTTGAATGAATCTTCGTAAGGGAGTTACTTGTTGAGTTTGAATTTCAAGTAATTATTGAAATAAGGGAGATGCCTAATGTTTTTAAGCCTTAAAGATTTTTTCTTATATTGTTGGTGTTCTTTAGTGTCATTTTATTTTGAATTTCCAATGCACGGTTATCTATATATTATTATCTTAGACATTGTCGGTGAAAATAATAAATTGAGGGAAGTTAACTTGAATGTGGGTTGAGAATTTTGCTTGAAGGCAAGCAAATGCTTAAGTGTGGAGATATTTGATAAATGCTAAAAGTAACATGTTTTAACCTCACTTTTAATGTGTTTTTGGGTGATTATTCGATGTTAATTGTGAATTTTATGCTCCTAATCCTTTAAATTCATGTTTTAATGCTTGATAGAGCACTTGGGAGCAAAATGAGCAAAAAACAAGTGAAAACCGGAGCATCAGAGCAAGCTACAGGACCCACACAGGTTGAACCATTCCACACGGGGCCGTGTGGTAGGCCGTGTCAATTTTATGGAATTACACACCGAATTGCAGAAAACCGTGACTTTTAGGTTTTTTGGGCATTTTAAAATGTATATATGACAAAACTAAGAAGACAGGAGATGGTCGTCATAGAATACTTACAAAAAAAACTCGAAAAAGACCGTTGAAGCCAACTCTAAAGCATATTTCCATCAAGATTGTAGATTCCCAGTTGATTTCTTTGGAAGTTTGTTAGCTCTATAATTCAACTCGAAATTACCAAGAATTGGGTAAATTGGCCTCTTAATAATTTGTGGTTGCTAGAAAAGGATAGAGACAATAAACACTTCAATTTATAATGGTTCGACCTCAATTGCCTACTCCACTACCTTAGTTTTTCACAATGATGGACGTCGAAACCACCAAAATAATTCCTATAAAAATAAGTTTCGTGTTTAACTTGTGATCAGAATTTCTGTCATGTCTATAGTCGTGGCAATTGTCGTGCCCACAACTCCAAATGGACCTGCTAAAAAATAAACAAATAAATCAGGAGAGTTTTGAAATGTTTAGAAATCAAATAATTGAAACAACATAAATAAATAATTAAATAAATTGGAAATTAAATTTGAATATTGTAATTAGAGATAATAAGCCTTAGCCCTAGACTCGATGGATTTTGGATTTAGAATCGATCCTCAAAAATTAATTTTCTCCTCCAAACATTAAGCTGGTTATAGCAGTTAAGAACATCCTAACCGCTAATTCTTTCTTTCGTAGCTGGTCCCGGTACGACCTGCAAACCAACCCTTACCGATTATCTAACTGAGATACACGCGTTCCCGATTCAAGATTCCAGTAGCCTTGCACTCTGAAGAACCCAACTCGGATTAACGGCCTTAACAGTGTGGGTCGTTTAAACCTGATCACTTCTCCCTTGAATTATTCTCGAAGATCCGAATACAACACGACCGACTTGTTTCCCCAACTATCTGTAAACACGGCTTCAACCCAACGCACTTTTTGACTTGAAATCGAGTTAACTTTAAGAGATGAGTTGTCAATCCTGATATTTAGGAAAAATGTGAATACCGATTGGAAGGATTTTTAGTACATATACATATCTCACGATTATTGACCGGAAAGAATATTAGCCTAAATCTAAGATAGAATTTAGTAAAGCATGAAATTATGCATAAGATAGAATTTAGTAAAGCATGAAATTATGCATATTTTGGTTGGCTATAGAGCAGATTTGAATGAAAATGGTGGGAATTGGGAAAGGAAGGGCCTTGGAAAGCAATTAAACAAATTTTGCAAAGAACAAATAAATGAAAATCGAATTGCAATGGCTATTCACACAAGAATTTGGAAAAGAAATAAAATAATTCTTATTTAATCCAAATGAAATCAAGTGTCAAGTGTATCTTCCAAGCTATATATTACTTACTAAATTTGGCTTAACCACCCAGTACATAATTAAAATTTAATAAAAAAATAAAATTAGATTTTTTTTCTAGTTTTGGCTTTTACAAAGTCAAAAGACATCTGATGAGTCCTTGACTATCTCCACGTTTTTTATTCGGCCCCACTTTATTGACTGTGCTACAAATTGATCCTTTTCTACTCGTTTTTAACTCATAACATCCCAATTGCATTCTTGACAAGATTAAAATATAAAATCACTAATTTAGTAGGGATCAATTCAAGAATTAACTTATTTAAACACAAAAAATCATGCAAATTTAACATGTTATCACACAACTAAGGATTTTCCCAAATTCATTAATTTGATAACCTTTGAGGATAAGGTTTAACCTTACAAACTCCCTTAAGGTTTTGCCCCAAACCTTAAGACACAAACCCTCTTAAAAAGATACAAAGAAGCAAACAAAGAAACAATCCTTATAAGATCAATGTGTTTGCAAATTAAGCTCAATTACAACGAAGAACACTTGAGCTAATAGAATAGCAATGAAGCTCACAAGTATATGAAAGAAAAGTATGAAAATGTTGGCACAAAGGTTGTTTGATTGATCTTTAAGCTTGAATATTCTCTCTTATTATTGTAGGATATTTGGAAGCTGTTATTTATACCACTAATTGATTTTCAATCATTGTGGTTGTTGAAGATATGAACAGAGCCATTGGTGATGTGAAAACTAGTGCATTTAATTCATCTGCAACAGCGTGTATCAATACCAAATAAAATAGTATCGATCATTTTTGCACTAAATGCAAAATTTAGTGAGCATTGGAGCTTAAATATCGATGCTAGACAAATTTTATCGATCTATATGAAAGGTACCGATACTGAATCAATACTTAGCTAAATTTGTGAAAAACAAATTGTCAATTTGGTATCATTTTTCAAAGGGGTATCGATATTTTGAAAACAATAAATAGTTTTTGGCCTAGAGCTATACTCACTTGTTTTAAAAATAGTTTGACTAGTTGAAACAATTCTTACTTGATTAAAATCATTTTAACTTTATTTTAAGGTTGACTCAAAAAAAACTTTAAGAGTTTTAAAGTAAGAATTGAAAATTTTATCTCTTAGACTTCATTTGAGAAATCATTTTGTCAAATTTGTTCAACTTTAATGTAGCTTCTTGTTCTCAATTATGTGTGCTTAATTCTTTATTTAATATTTCTAGATTATTAATTCATGTTCGATATGCTTAAATCGATGGTTGAATAGACTTTGTTTAAGATTAGATCTTACGTAATTAAGTGGAGTTGCATGCGATCCTATAAATAGGATTATATAACTCTACTAGATTGGAGTCAAATCTAATAGTGGAGTCCATAGCACGAGTTAATACGATAATAGGAGTTTTAATTAGAAAGAAATTTTAATTAATCAATCTAGAGTTAGTTGCTCTTATGCTCGAAAGATATATTTGCATAATTTAGAGATTTCTACGGGTCAAGTTACTAAGTAAAGGAATTTGCGTAATTTAAATTGATAGTGACAAATGAAATCTAAGTGAATTATTTCCTGGGTATTGTTTCGCTTCTTGGTTATTAATAATTTATTTTCATGATTTGTTCTTTGTCTTATTCATTAGTTAATTAATTTAGTTAATCTTAGTTTTAATCTATCATTCGGATAATTACTAGTACTTTTAATTTTCGTTAGAATAATATCTATACTCATCATAATTATAATTTTAATTGATAGATACACTTGTCTTAATCAATTAATTATAATTTTTTTTATCATCTTAATAAAATGATAATCCATAATAATCGATAAATCAACAATGGAAAGAAAAGAAAAAGATCAAATTCCTTCGTTATTGAAAAAAAATATCTTTTTTTTTTTTTCCTTTTTCCCGCACATCTCTTGTACGCGATGGCTCCCTTCAGTATACGAATAAGGCCCATAGGCTACGCCTGTATCACCTTACATCCTCCTGTTGTATATAGTATATATTGTTATGTTATGTTATTTATAAACATAATATGTATATATAACGGAAAAGAAAAGAATGAATACCACATCAAATTTTCAAAAGAAATTTTCAAAGAAACACATAGGTATCTCTTGGTATTTTATACACAGACACAATGATCGCGAATGAATATTTCTTTCTTTTTGAGTATCTCTGATTTGCTAGAATAATCCAAGTGGAGCCACATTGTTGTAGCATGAAATAAAAGCATTGTATTCTGGGAAAAATAAATTATTGTTAAAATAAAGGCATGTCCATTTCACAACCTTATCAGTGACAGAGCAAAATTTGAGAGAATTGAAGACACAAGAAGAAAGAAAAGTTGTAATTTCGTTTTATAATTTCCTGTCTGTCATCCATAGTCATGACCAGATTAATGCTGAGGAAGCTTAAATGTTGTCTACAACTATGGGAAACATCGCAATGAATGCGGGTTCAATGCAACACTGGAAGCTCGTGCTTTGGATAAAACATTAGAAGGGCTCCCACAACTTATGAAGAATGCAGTCCATCATTATCATAGATGACAACATGGAACTTGGTTGGTCCAAATTAGAATCAATCTCTCTTTCATATATCACAAGATTATATATGTAACCATATAACTTACAGAACATATACATTTCACGTTACCACAAACCACTTTCAAATATAGTAAAAAACAAATTAAATTACAAAAAGAGAAAGGAACACAAGTCATTTCTGCTGACAAGAAAACACGCTAATTCCTTTCAGGACATTCATATTGAACTAGGGAAATTCAAGCCCACTTTCCCTGTTTATGAGTTAGTGAATGACCACAAGTTCATGATTGAACCGAGATGTTAGCATTACTCTGCTGCTCCGTGAGTTTAGCCGGCGAGGATTTCGTCACATCTTTTACCTGCTTTGTTCTATCTTTCAACTTGCCACCTCTCTCTCCACTCACCTGACCCTTGTTTTTCTCCTCGTTTACAGTAGTGGACCGTTCCCTAAGGTTACCAAAGCTGTGGCGGTGAGCCCGGCAGCAACTTTTTGCCTTCTCATCCTCGGTTGAGTGGACTACGTCACTACAACTCTTTCTCCGGGTAAGATTTGGTGACTTTGGCCGAGTCAATGGCAGCTGAAATGAAATAAAAGCAACAAGGAAATTGTTTCATCCCACATATCATGCAAGTAAAACCCAAATTATTGATATCCTGAATGAATATGAAGGTCCATTCCATTCTATGTTTTTCATTTTTGTCCAGTCTAGCTACTTCAAAGACTCGTAGTGAAACAAGGAGAAAAGATTCAAAAAATTACCTTCTTCAGTTCAACCTTTGGTGGAGGTCCTTCATAGTAGAAACTAGGTACCGGGTTTGCTTTGACAAACAGGCCCTTTCGAAGCTGCTTAATGGCCGCCTCTTGCTCTTCCTGCAACAAAGCAAGGAGGGTGGATTTTGTTAAGTATCAAAATGTATAGGTCTAAGCAGACTGACTCTAGTATACCTATAAATAGGAGATATTTCAAACAACAAGTATGTACCCTGAGCCTGGCCTCATACTGGCTTCTCTCGGCCTCCAGAGCTTGGTGTTTTTCCTCTAACTTTTGGTGAAACTGGATTGAAAGAAGTTATAAATATTAGGATTAGGATTAACTTGGAATGAAATGGGGAGAAAAAAGCATCATATAGAAATCAAATATCAACTGTTTGAACAAAGAATTTACCTCCCTCCGTTTCTCAGCTCGTTCAGCACTTCTAAAAGTTGGAGCAGTCCCAATAGTTACCCTCGATCTAGCAGTTCGAACAGATGCAGCAGTACTAGACACAGTTAAGGAAAATTCAACTAAAACAATAAATATCAATTCCACTACAACTTACCTTCCTGCTAAAGAGTGAAAAAAATAAAATAAAGGAGAGTTTCCATGGGAAAGTCCCTCAACAATTTATTAAAATGATAACTGCAAATAACAAGATCATAGCATCATGTCTTCTTAACACCAAATATAGGATACGAGGAAGCAACAGACCAATTATCTTCTTCATCAGTATGCTTTCTTGATATCAAAGGAGTCTTTGGAGAGTTTGTCTGAAAGAAAAGGAAAAACTGACAAGTTCAGTACCATGCGCATAGCAAAAAAATATTACTTATTTTATGTCCCTACTTGAAGTGAATGTCATTCTCCTACCGGTCAAGCCTCTTACATAGAACAGTACTTAACCGAGTTGTCTTAACCCAACCATGATCAGGTTCAAGTCATCCAAAAGTCAATATTGGGTCAGAAAATTCATCTTACTTGAGAATTGTAGTTACCTCAGAATCCTTGGTAGGGAAAGGTGGAGAGTCACCATTTGCGATGCCATTTGCAGCAGTTTTGGAGAAAGTGAGGTGTGCTTGAGTATTTCCAGCACCAGGGGATTTCAATGCTGGGGGACTTGACTTCTTATTCACCGCACCATTTGATTTCACTACACCGTTTGGCTTATTATCCACTTGAACACCTCTGAGTTCCCTCCCCATTACACTGCATTAGACATAAGTTGAGTATCAAAATGCTATGAAAATGGATTTTTTTTTTAGCTCAGAGAATGCAAACTACACTTTCTTTTACTTAAACATATAAAGAAAATGCAGGAAAAAAGGAACAAAAAAGTAAACAGGTAATTGGTTTCCATTTTGTGTCAATATGCATTAGATAACAACTGCAACATGCAATTCCGGGTTGCCAAAATAAGAACTGCACCAAGAATGATAAGTAATACATGATTATAAAGAGACTCAAAACAAGTTTCCTTGTCCATGTATAACCGGCGGAATAAAAGCTCGCATATCAAATGAAACCTATTTTCATGTAGATCGGCACACGATCTGCAGTATGAATACAAAATAGATATTCTTTTCTAATAAAAAGAATCCCTTTTATATTTCCAAATTTTGCAATACTTTCATTTTGCTTAAACCTTGGGATACAAAAAAGGTTCCCAAAGAACAACCTAGAAGAGGATTTATGGAATGATTTGGAAGTCACATGGCACAAGAAATGAAACCTTCAAATACAAAAATATGAGGAATTTAAGTCACTATTTTGGCATGCAAAGATGTCTCCTACACATGGTTGTAAACAAGCAAAGCACAAAAAGGAAAAGATATCCAAGAAAAAGAAACAAAACCTCTTCTTTTGAATGAATAGAGAATTGAAGATCTATGGAGCCAAAAACAGAAAAAGAGGGGGGGGGGGGAGGAATCATCTTTCAGGTTAGCTTACAAATAAAAGTAAATTACAAGGCAACAGAAAAGTCATGTTCATCTAGAAACAGGACAAACAGAGAAGTAAAATTTAGCAACCTCAAATCAAACAACCCTTTTTAAGAATAATTAAATGAACCATGCAATAGCTAAAACAAACATAAGGGAATTCAAAAAGTCAAAAACCAAGAAAAGTAAAGCTTTTTTGCAATACTCCTCATTTCTTGGAGAAAATTTCACAAAAAAGAAGAAGAAGAAGAAGAAGAAGAAAAAGACTTTGCATTTAACTTAAGATAGCTAAAAGATTTCCACAAATCCAACACTTTTAGACCAAACTGAGAAAACCCATAATCATAAAACCATAGATGGACAAAGAGAAAAGGAGAAAATTTTACCAGAACTCTTCATTTCTTTGAAAACTTTCACATAAAACAAACATAATAAATAAATAAAAAGAGAAAAAGATTTTACATTTAATATAAGAGAGCTCCAAGAATTCCACAAATCCAACACTTTTTGATCAAACTGAGAAAACCCAGAATAAAAAAACCATAGAAACTTATAAAACTCTTCATTTCTTTGAAAACTTTCACATAAAACAAACAGACCTGATGAATAACAATTAAACAAGAAAAAAAAAACCCAGAAAACCTGATGAGAAAGAAGAAACATACCTTGAAAAAGACAGCAACAAGGAAACTCAGTTAAACAGATCAAACCACATTGCTTATGTTAAAAACCAACAAAAAAATGAACAGCAAAAAACCCCCAAAAAAAAAGATAAAAACTTTGATTCACTTACAGGTTTTTTTTTTCTAGCTTGATCTGACAAAATATTGAAACCCTTTTCTTCCCTTCCTTCTGCTTCAGTTTCTCTCTCTTCTCTATTTTAGTGTGTTTTCCTTAAATTTAGCTCTCTCCCTAGGCTTTTGAAAGCAGAGTTTTTTTCTTTCTTTATAATGTGGAGTTGGTGGTTATTTATAGGGGACAGTTTTTTCAGTTTTTATCTTTGATGTGTTAAACGCCATCTTTTTGGTCATTCACGGCGTTACCATTTACATTAATTAGTCTATTTTTATTGATTAGTTGACATCAAACTTGGATTCTATAATTAAATTTGAAAAAAATAAGATAGTTGGGCACAGGAAATTGCAGAATTAGCCATGCTTTTAATGGGAATTAAAATATTTGTAAATTAAGAGCTTATTTAAATGTCTCCCCCTCCATTAATTTTTAAAATAAATTCCATTGAATTAAATAACTTAATGTCCTTACCATTTTATTATCTTCATTCAAGTTTTACCTAACAACTTATAAATGAAAAAAGAAGCATATTTTTCTTTTTCTAAAAGAAAAAAAAAGTGTTAAGAAGGGAATACTTACTTTATTTATTATAATCATGCTTGTTTGTCTAAATTCTCAATTCATAATAATCATGCTTACCTACTAATCAACATAAAATTTTCAAACTTCATTCAAATCACATTATAACAATCAACCCAGCACCAATTCGATTAAAAAAATTATGAAAATATATTTTCATATTATATTATTTGAAAGTACTTTAATATTTTAAAAAATAAAAATAAAAATATATATACTTGTCGTGAGATTTGAACTCATACCAATGTGTAAAATCTTAAATTTATCGCTCAACTAAAGTTTTATTTTGAATGTTTTATGCATTTTAATTTTATCATGCATACTTTATTACCTCCATCAATTGTATATCCATACTATTATTTATTAATTGTATGACATCAACTCGATTATGAAATTACTAAAGTACCCTTACTTTAACGGGTAATTAATATTACTATAAACATATTTTTGTTATTTCATATTTTTATATAATATTTCAAATAAAACAACTAAAAAAATTATTTAGGAATCTCTTACCACTTCACCCATAATCATTTGCTGAAATAATTTTATAAATATATATTTTGTAAAACATGTTTAATCTAATTTTTTATTTTCATATTTTATAAAATATGTGATTTCCGCGCACATAAACAGTATAATAGAATTTTTAATATTTTATAAAAAGTTGTAAAAAATTATGTAAAATAATGATTAAAACTCTTAAATTATAGAAGTTTAAAATTTGTATTTTTTTTTTCAATATTATAGTGATAAGAAAACTAATTTCGTAACTAATAACCGAAAATAAATGACAAAAAAAAACAATTTATTAAATAAATTTTGAATAATTTTTACTGCTTAAGGTTAATTTGAAATAATTTTTCGGAAAAATACAAATGATGCAATGATTATGTGAAGATAATTTTAACGGCGTGAAATAACGGATAGAATATTTTATGACAATAAAATAGAACCGACGTGGGATTAACGATGGAGTATATCCAAAATGGTGAGTTCAAATCTTATAAAAATATTTTATCTTTTCTTCTTTTCAAATTTCTTTCTTCAGCTTGCATTATATATTTGTCAGACCTAAAATGGGACAAATTCTTTAAATTACCCTCCATTTTCATTAGGTAAAATACCATTATTTTCTTTTTTCTGTATTTTTCATTTAATTTTGAAATTTCTAAATGCGATAAAGAGTTAAGTAAAATTTAAAATTTGAGTATTATGACATAACGAAAGTTATCTTTATTAGATAATGAATTTAATTAAGATTTAATGTAATTATCAGAGACTCGAAATTTAAAAAAAAACATATTAAAATCATCTGACAAATAATTTATTTTGGGTATAAATATTTTGGACACTCTTTGAAGTTAGTTTCTATAATAATAATAATAATAATAATAATAATAATATCATATTAAATAGAGTAGTTGACATCTTTGTTCCTCTATTATACAAAGCATTGTAGAATGTTCTTGGAAGGAATTTTGGTTTGAAGATGTCAAGAAATAGGGACCATTTTAATGAGCAAATAAAATAAAATCCTTTTGATATTAAAGTTTGTTGGGGTGGTACCAATCATACATATAATACAACAGTGCTTTAATGCCATATTTTGATGGTAAAGGTTTTGAATTACGGGAGGATGGGTGTTGTAAAGGTGAAATTTTGAAGTCATTCTTTTTGGGAAATTTAAAGTGTCTATAAAATTTGTATACCCAATTTGACTTTATTAAAATTAAAATATATTATCCAAGAATTACATGATGTCTGCATGGAATAATATTTGTCATTTATTATTAATTTATTTATATTAGCTCCAAAACCAGCCACTTAAAGGGCTCAATTCTTATTAACGCCTAGATAGGCAGCATGTAATTGTCAAAATCAATGAAGGCACATACTCTACCAACCACGCATTCATCCCCATACACCCTCAACAACAATGATAACAAAAAGAGGGAGGTTTATAAAAAAACTCTCCCACCGTTATGAAGCATAAACTTCGACACCTCCCATACTTCTATCATTGTCTTAACTTGTAAAATCTATCTCTATAATTTAGTCGCTTTACATTTTTTAATCTTAAAATTTTAATTCAATAATATTCATTAAATTCATCAAGTTAATTAATATTTAAAATCTTATGTGACACATATATATATATGTATGTAAAGTTATGTTAATTTGATATTTTTAATCTGCACATAGATTTAATGATTACTATTTTTAGTATCTTTTCTATCAGCATTTGAATCAACTTTGAAATTACTTAGAGTAGAACCTACATTTACTATTATCTTGCTGATTAGAATTTGAAATTCCCTCAACACTTGCTCGGAACTCCATCTAACCTGAATTTTGCGCCTCTAGTGCTTCCCTATCCTCCACCCCGATTGTTTGAGGCCATACCACCTCTTCCTCACCCAAAATAATAAGCTTTCAACAAGTCTGCTCCCTAGGACCAATCAAGCCACACAAAAAACACACCAAAGGGACCCTCTCATAAGCAATTTTCGAACATTCAATCTGACCTTGATACACATGAAGCTGTTCCACCCAATATGATTGGAAGTGACATTGTATTCTAGAAAGAGCCCATGACACTTGCCAGTATTCCTTGTAAGTGCTTCTGAATGAAAACCCAATAGAAGATCATGCACCCTAAACTCAAGAATCGACATTATTGAAATCAATAACCTTAGGATTTTCCCCTTTCACAAGTCGGTGTATTAAAATACAATTGTTGAATGACCACGACCCATCGCATAGCCTCTTCTTCAAATCCACCTGATGAAAAAATTGAATAAGATAGAGATTTTCACCAAGAACTCTAATATTTGTTCATTGGATTGGCTTCCAAAAACTAAGAAGCGTTATCTCCATTGCATTGAAATTGATAGTTCTCTCCCCACCAAGCACAGATCACGATTCTTGTATAGCCTCCGGCGATATAATCAACTCTGCTCTCTCCTTATCATGGATAGATAAATATTCTTGAAACTCCGGATACATAATCCAAGAAAAACAAAATCAATATAAACCAGACCAAACAGAAACCTTGACTAAGCAAGACAACTACCATGCACTATAGACGGCAAAGAAAAACCAAGTACAAAATGCTGGACAAAAACTTGTACTCAAACACAAAAGAGATAAAACCCTCTAGAGAGGCAAGACATATATAAAACAATAGATATTATTTTATTTTTTATTTAAAATTTTAAAAAAATATTTGTGTTTGATATGATGCAAACTCAAAATATTAATAACATCTCAATCAATGGTGAATCTAGAGGGGCTGGGCTCAAAATGTAAAATTACTATTTAAGCTCTTAAATTTTTTTAAAAAATTTTAAATTAATAAATGTAAAATTATATTTTAGCCCCTCCTAAAATAATAAAAATTTAATTTAATCCTTTAAAAATTATAAAAATATTAATTATAAAAAAATTAAAATTCCATTCGACCCCTAAAAAATTGTTTTAGTTTCACCCCTAATTTAGATTTCACAATTTTCAAATAAAATAATATTTTATTGCAGGTAGTAATTTCTTTAAATTAGGTAAGTTCTAGACCTTTCAAACAATAATGACCTGAAAAAGGACAAAGTTGTAGCAAAAAAAATTGGAATAATGGAAGGAAGATAAAAAGTATGATGTGATGATTCAAAATGATGGTCAAATTTTCTGCGAAGAAAAGATTTTTGTTTTTCATAGAATCTCTGAAATTGCCTCAAGGGGAGATTCCTTTTTCCCAACTTTCTTGTAGAAATAAGGACAAAAGTAAGTAAAAATTACATATACATTGATGAAGTTTTGGTTATTCTTACTTTTACGGTGCTGTCAAAAACTAAGTTGTTTGATGTTTTCGGCAAAGACAAAAGGGTTGGTATGAAATATTGCTTGCTTCCATTCCCTGCATGAATTCTTAGTTACACTTCTATATTAATCAAATAATTCGAAAGCACATTGATATATTATTATTTTAACGTGAAATCCATAGTTTGTTTTGTCGACTAGCGAGGTCAGCTTTTAAACTTATGCTTGCATTGTTGTATATATAAACTTGTATAGATTTAATCTTTTAAGCAATACAAATTACATTATACACATATTCTTTTAAATGAGATTACAAGTACATACATGTTAAAATAATTATAACTAAAACCAAACCACAATCATGCTAAAAAGAAAAATAAAGGGTAGATCTAAATCAAAATAAATTTAAACCGAGCATATAAATAGTGAAACATAATTTTATAATAAATTTGAGAAATAAACCATATATGATATTTGTAAATGATTGAAGTCAAACTTAGAACATCAAAATTCACAATTACCATTTAAATCAATGCACTATATATAAAAATAAAATATCACATAATTAGAAAATGATTCAAGCTAAGTTTGAATGTTAGTGTTGAAGCTTAACCCATGTTTTACATCGGTGGCAAAAATGAGGAGCAAGCATTGGCCTTGTTCCCCCCCCCCCCCCTTTCCTCTAGATAATCATTTATTCAATTTAGCTTTTTTAGACTTTTTCAAATAATGAAAATTTTATATTTTTCCCATTTAAAAAATTAATCATTCAATTTAATACCTTAAACCCCACTGAAATTTTGTAATATTTCCTTAAATTCCCTTATTTCATAATTATTTCAATTGAATTTTATTAAAATTCGATAAAATTTTTAATTTGAATGAATATGTCAACTCATTTAAATATTCATTATAAAAGAAAAGAAAAAGAAAAAGTTAGAATAGTAGATATATAAGTTCCCATTTGGAAGTATTGTGAAATTGGAATGTATGTTTGTAGAAAAGATTCGGTTGTTCTGAATATTCTGAAAAAGTCAAAAAGATAGAAGAAGCGGTATGTTTTGGACATTTTCAGCTGCCCACCTCCTTATTTGATTATTAGTGTAAGCATACCCATAAAATTACACCTAACAAAGATTCTATTTTCTAAATTAATTAACATGCTGAATTTTCTTTAAACATATGTCAATTCGAAGTGCGTGTTGAATACGTTACAAAGACCTAATGTGCATCTAACTTTAGTAGTTTTCATTCCCCAATGGTCAAGGCTCGTGAGTCATGCACTGTGATTTAGGCTTACACACTATATATTATGTATGATCCCATTCAAGTCACTATCTTTCCCACATCAATGAAGGGGACCAAACTCCATCAATCTTCCAATCAACACAATACGTGGCTTCCCTTTTTTAAAATAAAAAATTACCATATATTTGAATGAAATCATTATTACAAAAATAAAAATCCAACCTAATTTAAATAATATGGATAAGAGTCAAAGTAAAATAAAATTTAACAAATTATACTCATAACTTATACAACATAAGACACGAATTTAAATATCATGAATCTTAAATCTTAATTACACTTGACGATGAGTCGAATTAAGTCAATGTAAAATTTTAGACTTGTTTTTATGTTCAAGCTTGACTCAAAAAATTGGACCTAAAATTCTGCCTAAGCCTCATCCAGATAAAGAACACTAAACTCAAGCTTGACTTGGCTTGTCCGTATTAAATTTTAAAAATATAATACGTCAAATACATTAAAATAAGGGTAAACTATCACGATAGTCACTTTTGTTTATCTTAGATTATAGTTTAGTCACTTATGTTTAAAATGTTACATTTTAATCACTTACATTAACGTGTTGTAACATTTTAGTCACTGAGTCGTTAATTGTCGTTAACGGTGCAACGGTAAGCTGACGTAGCATATTAAATCATCATTTCAAACAAAAATTTTAGGTTAAATTATACAATTGGTCCCTATATTTTAACTTTTTTTCTTTTATGTTCTTTTAACTTTTTTTTTTCTTTATTTTCCATTCTTTTCTACTTATCCCTTTGTTATTCTCCCTTCTTCATCTCTTTTAACATAGTTTTTCTATGTTTTTCATTTGTTAAAATTCGTCCCTATACTTTTATTTTTTTGAACAATTAATTTTTTTTCTTTTTTTTTCCTTTTCTTCTTCTCCTTTAGTTTTAACAAATGGAAAACATAAAAAAAACTACGTTAAAAGAGATGGAGAAGGAAGGAAAACAGAGAAAGAAGTAGAAGAGAATGAAAAAAAAAAGTTAAAAGAATATAAAAAAAATTAAATTGCTTAAAATGAAAAAAATATGAGGACAATTGTATAATTTAACCTAAATTTTTTGTTTGAAATAATGATTTAAGATGTCGCATCAGCTTATCGTTATACTGTTAACGGCAATTAATGGCTTAGTGACTAAAATAGTACAACACATTAACGTAAGTGACTAAAACGTAACATTTCAAACATAAGTGACTAAAATGTAACTTGAAGTAAACAAAATTGACTATTTTGATAGTTTACTCTTAAAATAAATGTTTCCTAACAAATTAAAAATATATTAAAAATTTTATATTAAAATAACGCTGAGATAGTTAAAAAATTAACAATAAAATAAAGTTATACAATATTCAAACATTTGTAATAAAAATAGTAGCAAAATAGTTAGTTCAGGCCGGGTTGAGCTCGAGATCAAAAATTCCTACTTGATGCTCGACCTGTTTAGAAAATAAATCTTATTTTTGTCTAAATCTATCTTTTAAACTTATATTTTTAATCAAACTATTTCACATTTTAAATAAAATTTTAAATTTGGATGAATAACTCCACCTATGATAACGTCTATTATTAAGTTTACACAATTAATGCCTTGTATATATATTTTCAAACTTAACCTTTCCGATACAATCATTGCCGAGTTTGATGGAGCTAATTTAATCTATAGACGTGGGGGGAGCAATTGGCGGTAAAATTTTATGAAAAAGTGAAATTAGAAAAAAAAAGGCATTTTGGGGGAGAAACATGAAGGGACCCATTTGCCAACATTTTCATTTCTGGTGGCCTTAAGTGAAGGAAGGGAAAGTGGGGTTCATGTAGATGCGTAGGGAAATGTATGGACCAAATTGAAACCAAGATTTAGGGCAATTTTTGATTTGGATTCTTTTTTTGTTTATTTGTATGATGTGATAAGAATCTAATTAATGCCTTTCTCAAAAGAAAGAAATAGAATCTAATTAATGCCAAACCCATTGAATTTTCTTTTCTTTTCTTAACTTTGATTTGACTAATGTTACTGATAAAGGCGAATTCAATTTTTTTAAGAGATTAAAATTAAATTATAAAAATTTAAAACATTAAAATTGTAATTTTATTATGTATTTTTAAGAGATTTAATAATTATTTTTATATTTAGAAATTAAAGTATAATTTTATCATAAATTAATTTATAATTTTATTATTTTTAAAGAGATTAAATTAAAAATTTTTATTTTTAGGGTCAAAATTCCTTCTAACCTTCTAGCTTCACCTCTAATTACAAGTTAACTAAAATTAAATTAATTTAAAATTATTTTTTAGTATTAATCTCATTATAATTTCTTATCATATCTGTTTTTTTTATACAATGTCTAAAACTACCCATAACTCTTCGTAATCCTTAAATAGAAAGATAATGTACTTCAGCGTATTCAAACCCACGTCCTCCTACATTGACAATAATATCAATGTCAATCGAGCTAAAACTTAATTAAACTTTTATTTTTTTGTTTGAAATTTTTATAAATATACTTTTGTAGTTTTTATTATTATTAAAACTCACTTTTCACTTTATTAAAAGAAATTAAAAAAAATCATTTTCCCTATTTTTTTTCTTATCCTTTCATGCAGTCTTTTTTATAATTGCTCACATATTTATTGAAAAAATTGAGTTTGTTTTCCCACTTTATTATTTACTTATAAATGTTTTTTTTTTTTGGTTTACCATGCAGTTTTTTATTAAAATCATTTACATTTTTATATTGACAAAAACATTAGGTTAAAAAATAAAATTTATTTAATAAATTTTAAATTTTTTTCTATTGTTCACACAAGTGCATGAAGTAATTATAAGTAATAGTTTATTAAGAAGCCAAATCGTATACGAAAGTATAGCATGCTTATATCATTTTAGGCACCAAATTAGACTTTAATTATTCAATTTCTGTAATAAAGCGAAAGGGGGTGGCGGAAAGATGGTACCATTGACTTTAATTTTGGACAATCGTATTTAATTCTCATCATACGAAGCTAAGGTCGGTCCTCAAAAGGTATTTACTTGCTATCAATTTATCTTTCATCCTTTTTTCACTATTATATTACCTTTTTCAAAGCTTAATATTATATACGATAAAATTAAGAAATAAAATAAAATAATAAAAAATTACTTATTATTGTTTTTTTTTAATGTGTTAACTGGAGTCAATTCATTGATTAATTCTTCTCGTTTTGTAGTTTATTAAGAAGGTAGACACTAGTCGCGAGTTTTAATACGATAAGAATTAATCATTAAAAAAAAAAAACTTATGTGTAGTAAGCTGGAATCCAAACTATCATTTTTTGGTTAGTCCTAGTCAAACATATTAAAGTTTGAAAACAAAGGCTAATGTTGGACCACCCTCTTAATTAATTTTATACCAAATATTTAACTTAATATCAATCATAATCATGATTAAAAATGAAGTAGTCTGAAGTTAAAAAAAGGGATTAAAAGATAGAAACTTTATGGGATCCAAATACAAAGGAATCTCAAAAATAAAAACAAAAGCTTTGAAATTTGTATTTGGTTTAGTAGTGTTTGGTTACGGATTGATGACCAATTTATAAAATTGGCGAGCCAGTTGGTGCCGACAAATATTTTTACTACGTGTGTATTAAGACAGCACTTGTTTGTCCCAAACATGTTTTCTACATGCTTCTTTTATTCTACTATCATTAGAAAACCTTTTTCTTTTTTCTTTTTTTTTTTTTTTGAGAAAATGACTAATCGCAAAAAAAATGGTTTTGTCCCAATTCTTTTTGATTTCAAACCCATGCATGTATGTATGTATATATATATAAAGTAAGGTCTATTTCATAAATCACCGACAATTTTGTGCACGCTTTCCTAATCTTTTTGTGGGGATAATTTAAAGGAGAAGAAGCCAATTTCATTTATTCTCATTTAAATTTAATTGTAAAATCATATGGAATTCTTTTAAAAATCGGGGTTTGGCACTCAGTTTTGGTTATGGGAGCCCATTTCTTGAAACATGGAAATGGGCCAAAAAGAAGCGGGAAGCCCATACAGTACGAGGGTATAACGCTCCTTTCATCCGTTTCTAAACAATCTTTTTATCCATTAAATTAAATTAATTCGGTAATTAAAGAAAACCCATATTTCTCTCTTACTGCGTCCACAAACCAATAAAACCCCACCACGCGTTCAATTCTCATTGGTTCTATTTGTTCCCATATATAACCACCCTCCCGTAACGGTATTTTCCGCCCCCAACTTTCCCGCTACACAAAAACAACATAAAAAGAAATCAAGAAAACCAGAGGAAAAAAAGAAGATAAAAAAACAAACCAAGGATCCCAAGAGAGCAAAGAATTTTGAGGAGCATTAATCAGAGGAAAGAAAAAAATGGGTGTGGAGGCAGTGGCTGCTACAGGTGGAGGAGGAGGAGGAGGAGGTGTTGAGGCACAGAAGAAGAACAGAATTCAAGTCTCTAACACCAAAAAGCCTCTCTTTTTCTATGTTAATCTTGCTAAGGTATGGGTTTTTTTTTTTTTTTTTTTTTTGTTTTGTTTTAATGTGATATATTTCTTGAAAAACGATGTTTTTTTGGTTTTGGGTTTGTCGTTTGATTGTCTAATCTGTTCACAGTGTGTTGCTTTTGCCATACATATGATCTTTCTTTTTATATTAAAAATTAAGATTTAGTGGCTAATTACGATGATTTGTCTTATCTTGATGAATGGTCCCTTTTTGCTAATTGATCTTTAATTTCGTTGTAATCTGCGGTTGATCTGATGTAACTTCAAAGATAAGAGTTTTATTATTACCAATTCCAAGAAATTGTTAGTCTATATGGATGATTCACATTACAAAATCATGTTTCATTTTAGTTTTCTTTTGATGTAGAGATATATCCAGCAGCATAATGAGGTTGAGCTTTCTGCCTTGGGCATGGGTAAATTTCTCTGAATCCATATTATCTCAAATCTTTGTATAACTTTACAATTGCAAATTACTGATATCCTAAACTTACCCTTCTTTCTTTTATACTTTTGATCTGTTTTGATGCTTCAATGCCCATGTAGTTCACCACCTAGTTGTATTTATCGGCTTTGAAATCGATTCATTGTCATAATGCTTGCTTTTTTTTATTCTCAAACTTGTAATGCAGCAATCACTACTGTTGTCACTATTGCTGAGATCTTGAAGAATAATGGACTTGCTATTGAGAAGAGTAAGAATCTCTATCTCTTAATCCTAAAAAAGTTTCTTATCAAGCATGGATAATTTGATATTGATTGTTTATGGAACAAAGCAGAAGTTTTGACATCCACAGTCGGCATGAAAGACGAGAACAAAGGGCGTGTTGTTCTAAAAGCCAAGGTGTGTTTATATTCTTACAGTCTATATAGTTTGCTTCTGGATTTGGTAACTGAATATACCTTCCTTCTGATCTCTGCTTGCTTGCTTTTTTAGATTGAAATCGTGTTGGGGAAATCTGAAAAGTTCGACTTGCTGATGAATGCTTCCAATGTGGCAACGGAGACTGATCCTAAAGACAAGGAATGACAAACTTAGTGAAGCAAAATATTTGATGTTCATTGTTGTAGTTGGATGTTCGAATTCTTTGTTATGTGTCTACCTTGGTCCTTGGTAGTGCTTACTAACAGGAGTATAGGTAGGTATTGATTGAAATTTGTGGATTAGATAATTGCTCAATAGAGTAGAGAGACAGCATTTTATAGAATGATATAAACAATGGGGCAATTCCAATTGTATGCTTCTCTCTATTCTCTAAGTGTGGAGGGATCATCTATGATATTACATTGTTTCTTTTTGAACTTGTATTTTCAATGTTACAATGCAAAAATGGATGATTGAATAATCTATTAGGTCTGCTTGATTTACTGAATACCTACATGTTTTAGACACAAATTCAGACATGGTTTTGAGCATATCCGTAGCCAACACTCTCCTCTCAAGTTTGGGTCACGTAGTTGAAGCCTAATTCTCACCTTTTATCGGTTTGATAAAATATAACTATATCAGCCGCAAAATATGTAATATGCTTGTGTTCTACATCAGTAATAAGGTGCCAACAGAGAGGTTTCAAATGGTTGCAAGCTTTGAAAGCTTTTGTCATTACTTTTATGTCTCAATGATTTATTGTCATATTTGAAAAACGGAATGCTGAAGCCCAAAGAGGCTCTCGGTCAACACGGTTCTAACAAAGTAATGTGATTACTCTTGTTTTCTGTTGTTGTTTAAAATGGATTAACAAGCTCAACATGACTGAAATAAGCTGGAGTTCTTTAGATAAACCATTCTTGCATGTGTAAATACAAGGAACTCAAACATTGATCAATGTTTGATATGTTCTTTGTAGTGAGTGATGCTTGATCAGCTTGTCACTTAAACCATACTGAGTTTATTCGAATGCATGTACACTACTAAATCCTTACTCGAAACAGACCGTTCGACTTGATATGGCAGGTTTTGCCCGCGATTTTCTTATATGGTGTTAACAACAGATTTGGCAAGTCGAAGCTGGTATCCATGATAACATGGTATGAAAATAATATGGAAATCGTACATGACACGAAGATGCCTAATAAGTTTCTGCAGTAAAACTTATCTGTCATTTTCTGTGTTTCCTAATGCACAAATTAGCTAGCCTAAGGTTTCAAAAAGCATTTCTTGGCTTGGTTTCTGGAACTGATTGGATATAGTCTTCAGCATTGGCAGCCTGCATTTCCCTTCTGTCAGCTTACTCTAATCAATGGATTTCGATGAGTTCGTTCGGTATGCCTGCATAATAATAATCATGCTATTTATTGTTTCTACCCTTTCTGCACTCTGCTTATTTCAATTGTATCGAACCGGTCATACATCGCATTTCGTTTCAGTAGTTAAATCTAAAGTTATTCTAAAAAAGAATGTAAAGTTTGCATTGAATGGTATCTACATAGTGCAGTCTTTCTCTTTTAGACAGTCTTTAATGGAATGCTTTTTTTCATGGAGAGTGGTGCCACAATTTACCTGAATCGTGTTTTCATGGAGTGATTACTTTAGATATTGTCAAGCTCTTGCATAGATTATTTGCAGCTATATATACTGATGGCTTTTGAGAGCATATATTGGTGGATCTCATATGATGATTCAATGCATAGATCCCCCATTTTCATATGAAAATGATGCTGCCATTATGAAAGTTGGTGCCATATGTTTTTGGAAATTGGTAACTGATATAACAATGAAAAACTTGTTAATCTGATGATTAAGGTAAATAATCACTTTCTAAGTTCAATTTTGTTATTGCCATTTTCCGTATTTCCTACCAAGCAACAGCTTTTGATGTCATATATTATTGGAAATTGGTCATTGACATCAAAATTGCAGCCTTTGATTGGCATGAAGGAAAAAAAAAACCCGGATTTGCAAAATAAAAAAAGCCCACAAACTTGTAGGGCTGTTTTTGTCATTTGAATGTTTTCCTAGGACAAAAAGGCAAAATCAGCTTTCTCCAAGGCCCCCAACATAAATAAACCCCGCCCCAAATTCCCCAAATCGAGATAATTTCACATATTTATCGATTCGTTTCACTCTCGTAAACGAACCCTCCAAAAAACCTAACCGGATTTGCTTTACTCTCTCAGTCTTCTTATAGTTTTCGCGATTTTCGTACCTGAAGTCAAAACCCATCTTCCTATTCCTATTATTATCTTCTCTCTTCATCTCATGTAAGTCCCCTAATTCAATCAATTTCTATATTTGTAGGGTTTTATCTTGTAGTTCATTTTTTTTTCTCTCTCTTATTTGAGGCTTTAAGGCTTAATAATATTGGGTTCCCTTTGTTTTGCAAATATATGCAATCCTTTTTGGAGCCGAATTTCCCTCTGGGTTATGTTAGGGTTTTTTAATAGTTTTTCTTGTTCTCCAGTGATTTGAGTATTTAGAGGTTTTATTGGTGGGGTTTTTTTTTTTTTTTATAATTATGATACGAGCAAAAATATTTGAGATGAAATTTATAGATAAAAGAAAAAAGAAGAAAGGTACATTTACAAACTAACCCAAACAAATGTCAAAAGCCATAATATTAATAGAGTTAGGCATGTATGTAATTATTTGTTTCTTTTTCTTCTTTTTTTGGATTTTAATTAGTTGCGGCTGCTTAGTTAAGATCTTTTTCTTGTTTGCTTCTTTTGTAGATTTGATATTGTTGGCTTATCACTTGTATGTTTAGGGGATGGGAGTTTGGCACAAATTATTAATATTTGCTATTATCAGTGTGCTATTTTTGACCTTTATTTGACAAACAGTTAGATTGACATGATTGTTTTGCACTGTAATGTTTTTCATATGTTCATGTTGTCTTTCCTTTTTTATTCACTGCAGCACAACACTTATGGCTGAAGTTGGTCAAAGCTATGGTGAGAATGAAGTAGAACAAGTGCAAGAACATGGGGACTTGGAGCAGAATCTTAACCTGGGGCATGATTTGAACTTGGAGCACAGTGCAAACTTGGAACAAAATGCGAACTTGGAGCACATTGCAAACTTGGAGCACATGGCAAACTTGGAGCACAATGCAAACTTGGAGCATATTGCGAACTTACAGCAGATTGCAAACTTGGAGCACAATGCAAACTTAGAGCACATTGCTGACTTGGAGCACAATGCTAACTTAGAGCACAGTGTGGACTCGGAGCAGAACTTAAACTTGGAGGAAGAACCAGAAGAGAACTTGGAGGAGCAGAAATTGCAGCAGGAATCACAACATCAACCAAAACAAGATCATGAAAATGAGGCAGTGGTTGGAGGTGGTGAAAAGAAGTGGCCTGGATGGCCTGGAGAGAGTGTTTTCCGGATGTTAGTTCCTGCACAGAAGGTTGGTAGTATAATTGGACGTAAAGGGGAGTTCATAAAAAAAATAGTTGAGGAGACAAGAGCTCGAATCAAGATACTTGATGGTCCTCCAGGGACACAAGAGAGAGCTGTAAGTTTGTACCTTCTCTTCTCAGCTTATATTATATTTACACTTTGATTATGATAATAGACTATTAGGGCAGAACCAGTTCTTGTTGAGGCTCACTTTCTGTGTCTACTTGAACTCTTGTGATATAAGTCATATGAGTATCTTCGTTATCCTCTATTCTTGAAGAACGATTCTGCTTTACAGAGTGGCTTTCCTTAACTGCAAAGTTAAGCTGACACTCACTGCTGGAAATATCTTTATGGTTGTTGGAATTTATTCTGTTCCATTTATATTAGATCGACATTCCATATTTGTTTATTTATTTGTGCTTATGATGAAGCCATGTTGGTAAATAGTGCTGTGGAAGTGATTTTGACTATAGAAAATAACAAAGATTGCACTTTGATATTAGCTAGATCTCTCATAGTTTTAGGGACTACTTACTTAAATGTTATATTGGTTCAAAACATGAAAAATTGAAAATATAACAAATAAAGGGAAATGTAAAAAGATTCATCAACAAGTAAAGGTTAAGCTTTAAAATATTCCTTTCTAAACAATTCTATAAAGAAGTTATAGAATAAAACATTGAAGATTATAGAAGGATGGAAGTGATGAATTAATGGATGTAAAGTTTGAAGTGCTTCACATGGGGGTAATTTGAATAAAAATAATTCTTTGTTACACAATAATTGTTCCTCATTTCTTAAAGTTGCCTAACTTCAGCAGTCAATTCATGCCCAAGGCATGTTATCGTTTTAAATATTTGAGTAACTAAAGAAGATTGTAAGAAAAAGGCCATAAGAAGCAGCCCATAAAATACAAATACAGTTCCCTTTATTGCAATAACAAAAATGAGTCTGTGCAGGTTCCATCCGCAAATTTTAAGGAAAGGAGTCAATCATCAATAAGACTCCTCTTATGAGGAACCAAATTCTCAGATTGCAGGGATCATCATTGAGCATTTCAAAGTGCTGAAAGTTTGATCTGAACTAACAGACACATCTTGTTTGAACAACTGTACCAAGAAGCTCTGCTTTTTCCCTGGTAACTTCAGAACCTAGATGACTAGTGTCAATTGTTAAATGAATCTTAAAAGGATCCTGTGGAAATAGCTCAAAGATCCCTTGACATCAAGCTAAAATTAAACTCCTATTTGTAGCATAATACATAAATACCTACAATTATTGTGGCCTAAATTTACCCAAATTCATGTGAAGCCTGTCTTAATAATACATATGGTATGTGCATGTGTGATATATTCCCTAATTGGGCTCAAAATCTATGATCCAAATAACTTTCAAAAACTTAACAGATAAAAACAACTTGGTTAATAAGTCTATCCTCTTGACAAGAATAATAATTTGCACAGATAAAACGGTAATTCAACTAAGGTCAAGAGTGTCAAGATAAATAAAACTGTTCTAGAAAAAGTTCAATATCATTGTTGAACATAAAATGTCAGCTTTCCTTTAAACAAAAAGGAGTTTAACCTTATACTATAGATAACACCTAATCTAATCCAGTATGGCAATTTTCACTTCTTCAAAGCATTATGCTTCATGGTTTTACACGTTTTCCCTCATTTGCTGGTGGTATGTGGTAAATTTGGGTTTTGTTTGAGTTTCTTACCTTTCCTTCCTAATTTTATCTGGCCATGTGGACAATGAGTCAACTTAGCCTTTGTGCTGCTGCTTTGTCTTGTGAATAGGTAATGGTATCTGGGAAGGAGGAGCCTGATTCTTCTCTTCCGCCTGCTATGGATGGACTTTTAAGGGTCCATAAACGCCTTATTGATGGCTTGGAGGGTGATTCATCTCATGCACCATCGGCTGTGGGAACCAAGGTTTCGACAAGGCTGCTAGTCCCTGCCCCACAAGCTGGAAGTTTGATTGGAAAACAAGGAACAACTGTCAAAACCATTCAAGAATCGTCTAATTGTATTGTTAGAGTTCTTGGATCAGGTATTTTTTCATCGCTTCTTTTGTACCTTTTCTTTTAGTGGAAAAAATTGCCATTTCTTTCAGATTGTTTGTTGGTGTTGTTGAAATTGTAAAAGCTTAATGGCTAATCTTCATAAGCTATTTTCAATTGTTTATCTAAGTGGTGCTTAATATTGCTCCTCTGCATGTGTTTGACTCTCTTGATTTTTACCCAAATTCAGGAATATGGTTTTTAGTTCCAGTGCTAATAATTTGAAGTTTTTTTAATTATTATTATAAAGATTTGGCATCCATTGTTTGATATCTCATGCTATCATTTTGTTAAGGGATTTCATTCTTAATTTCTTTAGACTGCTTTTGACTGGTTTTGCTTATCATAATTTTTTAACATTTTTTTTCTCTTTATCTTTGTTAAATAAAATAAAATGCTGCAGAAGACCTTCCAGTCTTTGCTCTTCAAGATGATAGGATTGTTGAAGTTGTAGGAGAAGCAGCTGATGTGCATAAAGCATTGGAGCTAATTGCATCTCACCTCAGGAAGTTTTTAGTGGACCGCAGTATAATTCCCTTATTTGAAATGCATGTGAGGCTTCTACTTTTTGTTGACCTACTGATTGATCATGCCTCTGTTAGTGTATAGACTAATGAAAATCTGTTACATGTTTCTATCAGATGCAAAAGTCTAATCCTCCGATGGACCACATGCCACCTCGTCAAACCTGGGCCCCACCTCAAGGTGTCCCTCCTAATGCTAGTGGAGGTGGTTTTGGACACAATCCTCAGTACATGCCGCCTCCACGGCAACTCGAGAATTACTACCCACCTGCTGATATGCCTCCTATGGATAAGCAGCCACATCAGGGTATTTCTGCCTATGGAAGAGAAGCCCCAACTGGTGCTCATGGATCATCAAACCCCAATGCACCATCAATGATCACACAGGTACAACTTACTTACCTGGTGTCCACTTTTTCTCCATTTTCCTCCCCTAATTTTTCCATTTCACTTTAGAAGAAGATGCTCAGGAGCTTTATTCTCTTTGACTGTTAATGCTATTCCTTGTTCTGGATTTGAGTTTTTCAAGTAATGGGGATGGCTTGCTGAATTTTAATATTAGAGATCAATGTAAAGTAAGTTATCATGCCTTGGCCTGAAAGGGGGTGTGTGGGAAGGCTTTAGCAAACCTTTTATACTCGTGTTTTGTAGAGATCCATGTATGCAACCTAATGCATTGGTCTACTGTTTTCTGGTTTTGTTTCTGGCTGATGGTCAGTTTTTGGCTGTTATTTCAAAGATTGTTTTACTCGGTGTAGCCACAGCAAGGTCTTCCCAGTCTTGTGAAGTGTTAAGTTGATTGGTCTCAGATCGAACAATCAGATTGCAACATGTTAATAAAATTTTTGTGTTTGCAGGTCACTCAGCAAATGCAAATTCCGCTATCTTATGCTGATGCTGTTATTGGGACAGCTGGTGCAAGCATTAGCTATATTCGACGTGTTAGTGGGGCAACTGTCACCATTCAAGAAACTAGGGGTGTTCCTGGGGAAATGACTGTTGAAATAAGTGGTACTGCTTCACAAGTTCAAACTGCTCAGCAACTGATACAGGCATGTTCTTTTCCCTGGCTTTTGAACCTTCTTGATCTTTCTTTCGCTATTTGCTACTCCGAAAGCAATTTCCATGTGTTCTTCATTGCTTATTCTTTTGATATCCTTTGCAATATGGGTTTAACTACTTGTAGTAGGATATGATTATTCATTCTGATGCATCATTGTAGAGGGCTGAATAAGAAAAGAGGTTGTGACTACGGGCTTGTTATAATGATTTTGATATCTCATTTTCAAATAGCTTGCAAAAGGTAATAATTTTGTAATAGATCTAGACAGCAAGTACTAGTCATGCAAATGTTTCGCACTAGGTCTCGTTTGGCCTTCGTTAGCTGTCTCTCCCTGCATGCCATGCTCACATATAGAATCTTGTCAGAATATTTTACGCCTTGGTACCTACTGGGGACAATTTATTGAGATGAAGACTATGGGTACCGCTCACTGAATTGTTTGGAGCTTTGGTCTAATATACTGGATATTACTTGTGTTGCAGAATTTTATGGCTGAAGCTGCCGCACCAGCACAGGCACAAGTTGGTGGGGCTGCAGACCAAGCTTATAATCCGTATGCAGCTCATGGTTCTCTATACGCATCACCACCACCCAATCCAGGACATGCGGGTGGCTATGGCTATGGTTCAAACTATGGGTACTAAGCAAAGGGTTTAGACATTACATGTTGGAGGTCATAAAATGATGGAAAATGGAGGTGGTAGAACTAGCAAAATTGGTTTCAAAGTGCTGTAGTGTTGTACCGGTGGTTAATGTGGTGTTAGAGCAAACTGAAAAATACATGTTAGATTTTTCCGTGTGTATTAGGGCTGACCCATTACAATATTTTTGGAATTTTCTTTAATTTCATCAGTCTCTCGGTGCCTTTTTAAAGAGGAGATTAAGTTTCAATTGTATTGAAGCATATTTAATTTGAATTTTATGAAACAGATTTAGATTTTAAAAAATATTAAAGACGAGAGATTTTATTTCTTTTTAGAAACTAGTGTAATTTTTACCGCAAAATTGTGCTGTGTTTTTCAAAACTAGCAATACTTAACAGTAAGTTGATTTTTACCTAAATCCCAGACTGCACTGAACCCACGGTACACCTCCTCAATCCACACAACTTCTATTTTCTCAAAAGCCACAAATTTTTTAATTTTATTACTACCCTTCATTAGCCTTAGTATAATAATATATTGAATTCCCAACACACATACATACATTCTATCTAATTCTAACCCCCGCCCCCATCCTGCATTTATTCCTCTTCTCTCTTCTCTAAATTGGGAAAAAAAAAAAAAAACCTAAACAAACCTGCTTTAGGTTTTCTCAAAGTAGTTCCTAAAAATCGAAAGCATTTCCAACTTCATCTTACTTCTATCTGTTGACTTCTCAACTCTGTAATTACAAGAAGAAATCTTGCTCTAATTTTTCTGCCAACACTCTCAACTAGGTTTTTTGGACCCAACACCAACACTGCCGCTGCATCTCTAGCTTCTTAATTTTACTGCTACTATATGTTTTCTTTATATATATTTGAGAATTTGGCTATATTTGTTGAAAGTTGAAATAACTATCCTCTTGGGTGTAATTTATACAGAGGATGTTATGGTTTTTACTTACGAAGCAGTGTATTGTACTTAGGAGAGAAGCTTGTTAAGTTCTCCATGGTGGAATTGTGGAATTTGTTGCATTCGTCTTCACCTTTAGAGGAATAGTAAAGAAACCCAAAGCTGTCGAGCTTATGCTAGAGTTAGGTTTATCAGCAGCCATTCTTGTTTAATGCGTTTGAGAACTAAATTGATAAAATTTATAAATATAAAAGGTTAAATTTATTGAGAATTGAGATTAATTTAATAGAATGTATAAGTGTTGACAACTTACTATAATCCAAGTAAAAAAAGGTCATCTCAATATTTCTGCAATCAAAATAGAAACAAATGATAATGTTACTGATAAAATTTAAATTTTTTGTAGTTCAATGATGAAAGCACAAACACACTAATCATTAGGTGACTAATTGTTTATTTGCTTTATATTATATTCAAAAAAAAATTTAGGGAGTCAAAATTAAATTTTATATTATATTCGTTTTTTAGGTAACATACTTTTATCTTCTTCTTTTTTCCTGTTTTATTGTTATTTTTACTTGCTTTTATGTAAATTTTGGAACTCCGACTTGTTTTTTTTTTTTTTTTTTTGTCCTTGGTTGACGAAGCAAGGAAAGAAACACGAAAAATTTATCCTTCCATTTTCTCTAAATATATCCTTATAATGCTTACTTCAAGTAAAAAAAAAACCAATCTTTCGGAAAAAGAAACATTTTTTTTTATAATAATAAAAATATAATTTTATTATTTTTATATCTATATCTTTATAATTTTTAAAAGATTGAATCAAATTTTTATTATTTTTAATGGGGTCAAAGTGTAATTTTACTTTTACTAAATTAAATTTTTATAAATTTTAGAAGAACCTAAATAGAAAATTTTTTATTTTAAGGGGTCAGGTCCTTGCCAACTACCTAGTTACGCCTTTGATTATATCATATATGATAAACAATGATTTAATGATTACATCAACTATCCATTAAAGATTTTAAATAAATTTTTTTTGAATAATTCTATAATAATTTTATAATTTTTTAAAATTAAATAACCACATATAAACTATAAAATTTAAAAATTAGTTTTTTTTATGTTTATTTTTAATGGATTCGTTTTATTGTGTTTTTATTTTTTATATTGTATTTGTATTGATGATAATTTTTGGCTGCTTAAAGTAAAAAAAAAAAATATAATATTTTAAGTTAATAATATGTTTTATGTATATTTTATATATGTGGTGGTAGGTTTATTATATTCTTGATTATATAATATTTTGCATACAAATCTGTGATTTGTTGGTCTTATTTTTTATATGTTTAAATAAATTTATATAACTTTTTTAAATTGATGAATGGTTTTATGTCATTCCAGAATTAAAATTAGATTTTTTGAAATATATCAATGTTATATTTTAGTTTTTCTTAATAAAAATATTTCCATTTGAGTTTTTGGATTTTAAAATCAACAACTTATTAATTAATAAGTCTATATTTAGAGGTGTTTATAAATTAGATTGAGTTCGGTTAAACTTATAAATTATACCACTTCTATACAACTTACTTAAATTGGATACAATTCAACTTGAATTAAAGACCTTTAACCTCATATTCTCAAGAAAAGTTTTTGAAAAATTATTTTTAATTAATATTTAATGATTTTATATAATTTAATTATTTAAAAAATTAAAGTTTTAAACACGTAGATGTCAAAATGTTAAGTTAAAAAAAAAAAAAGAAGAAGAGAAAATCAAGTCAAGTAAGCTTCATTTAGAATAAAAGTTTCACTCTTTTTCCCGAATAAACTTAGTTTATTATCCAAATTAGTCCAATAATTTTATCAAAACATTCCAAGTAGGCCTATTTATAATCTAAAAATTTGATTAATTATTATTTGATTATTGTCATAGGGGGATTTCATTGGGGGGCCAAATAGTAATTGCAGAAACCCTAAAAACAAAAAGGAAAAAAGCGAGGTAGAGCGTAGTCTGACATAAATACCCTCGGGGTGGGCAATATGGAAACATTGTCTCTCTCAAATACCCTTCACCACTCTCCCTCTTCTGCCCCTGTAATTCCTCAATCTCCCCTTTGCCCTTCGCTTCACCCCCTTTCTCGTTAATTCCCGATTTTCTCCCGGAACAAACAAATCCCCCTAACCATTTTACCCGCCAATTTCCCTCCTTTTCAAATTTCCTACCTTTTTCTTCCCTTCCCAGCTTTACCCCCTTTTGATTCCCCTCCCAATCCCTAGTTTCTTCTTCGATTCTGGGGGGTTTTCTGGCTTCACCTCTTCTTTTCTTGCGTTTTTGCCCAATACCCACACCCTTTCTTCGCTGCTTCTTCTAACTTTGTTTATCGTGCTTTCTTGCCGTTTGGGTTTTGAGCTAGGGTTTCAAGTTCGGTTATTTTTTCTTTCTCAATCCAGGTACTTCGATCTTCATTTTTTGAGGATTTACTCTCTGGGTTTTTTTTTCCGGATGTTTTGAATTGATGGGTATTTTTCTTTCTTCAAATTTGGTGATTTGATTTACTTAGCTTTGTTGAAGTGTTACAAAGTTATTTATTTTGAAGATTTTTCAAGCAAGCTTCTTAATGCTTTTTCTTCCCTTTTGTGGGTTTCTGTTTTAGGAATTTCTTAGTGTTTCGTCTGATGGTTATATCTTATGTTGTGTTAAATTTTGTACCTATTCAGTTAACTTAGTTTTATGAGTGCTTAAATGGGAGCTTTTACATGGTTACACTTAAACTTGAGAGGAGAAAGTTAAATGCTAGCTATTTGTTTAGATTTGTGGGAACCTGAATTTCTGTCTGGTTAAGAAATGCTTACACAAAGTCTAATTGTTTCCTTTTGTTTTGAGATCTTATATAGAGGTCGAGCTGGTGTTAAGTATGTGTATTTTGTTGTTCTTTTCCTTGATATTTGGCTTTTCTTGTTGTTCATTATGTATATGTTTTTATTTCCTATGTTGGTTGACATAGCTTGTGTTGTCGGAACTAAATGTTTTCTTGGGTGTCTTGGATGCTCTACCTGGTTTTATTGTACACCTTTCAAGAAGTGAAAAGTTAGCTGCTTAGAGTGGATCATTCCTGTATGTAATGTGCTTATGTTTTTGTGATTTGTTCCAATGAAAGCATTGCTAAAACAAAACCGACCTCTTGGTTTCTTAGGCTTGTTGGATGTATTCCTTTATGTGTCGCAGTATACCTTTCTTTTCATATTGTAGTGACGGTATTTCATTTGGCAGGTATGCATTGACATAGGTGGAAAATCTACCTTTTGACCATCTGTCTGCATATTCGGGTTGTATTGTTCCTATAGATTGGTTTATTCAATGGCTAACCATGATTTGATACTTGGACAAAGCCACAATCTAGCATTGAGGCAGAATCAGCCACTGGTGCTAGGCCATGATCATAATTTGGGTCTTACCCAGAACCATGATCTGGAATTAGGACAAACCCATGAGCGTCATTTAGGCTTGGGGCAGGATCATGACCTAGGTTTAGGGCATTCTCATGATCATGAGTTGGATTTAGGACAGAGGCATGACCAAGAAGAGGATGTTGGCCACAGTTATGGGCATAATAATGAGTTAGCTAATGATCGAAAACCAGACCATGGCAACAATGAGTTAGCTTTATCAGAGCATAATGAATTGACCGTTTCAGAAAACCAAGAGCTTGATGATAGTCTGGCATTGGCTGTGGACGACAGCCAGGAGATGGGAATTGATCCTGCCCGAGATTTGCAGCATTCCCAGATTGTAGTTAGTCTTCCTCCTGTCCTTCAGGTTCGGAATTCAAATCCAACTTATGAATTGGCTGTTGGGCAAGAGTTCCCAGATGTCAAAAGCTGTCGTAGGGCATTGAGGGATGCGGCTATTGCTCTTCACTTTGAAATGCAGACCATCAAATCTGATAAGACTCGTTTTACTGCCAAATGTGCAAGTGAGGGATGTCCGTGGCGTATACATGCAGCAAAGCTCCCTGGGGTCCCAACATTCACAATCAGAACCATCCATGAGACCCATACATGTGGAGGGATTGCTCATCTTGGCCATCAACAAGCCTCTGTGCAGTGGGTGGCAAACACTGTGGAACAGCGATTAAGGGAGAACCCTAATTACAAGCCGAAGGAGATATTGGAAGAGATTCACCGGGTTCATGGAATCACCTTATCTTACAAGCAAGCCTGGCGAGGCAAGGAGCGTATCATGGCTGCTATGCGTGGATCTTTTGAGGAAGGGTATCGCCTACTCCCTCAATATTGTGAACAGATCAAGCGGACAAATCCGGGGAGTATTGCGTCTGTTTATGGAAACCCAACTGATAACTGTTTCCAGCGTCTATTCATATCATTTCAGGCCTCAATTTATGGTTTTTTGAATGCTTGTCGACCACTCCTTGGGTTAGATAGGACATATTTGAAAAGCAAGTATCTTGGAACTTTGCTTCTTGCTACTGGTTTTGATGGTGATGGTGCTTTGTTTCCTCTGGCATTTGGTGTTGTTGATGAGGAGAATGATGAAAACTGGATGTGGTTTCTCTCTGAACTTCATAACCTGCTTGAAATCAATACCGAAAACATGCCAAGGCTTACGATTTTGTCTGATAGGCAGAAAGGTGTTGTTGATGGTGTTGAAGCCAATTTCCCTACAGCTTTTCATGGATTTTGCATGCGTCACTTGAGTGAAAGTTTTAGAAAAGAGTTCAATAATACAATGCTTGTCAACCTTTTATGGGAAGCCGCTCATGCCTTGACTGTAATTGAATTTGAGGCAAAGATTCTTGAGATTGAAGAGATATCACAAGATGCTGCATATTGGATCCGGCGAATCCCACCTCGTTTGTGGGCAACAGCCTATTTCGAAGGCACGAGATTCGGGCATCTAACAGCAAACATAGTTGAATCACTGAATTCTTGGATTTTAGAAGCTTCAGGGCTTCCAATAATTCAGATGATGGAATGCATTAGGAGACAGCTTATGACATGGTTCAATGAACGGCGAGAGACTAGCATGCAATGGACGTCAATACTTGTCCCTTCTGCCGAAAGGCGTGTTGCGGAGGCACTTGAGTATGCACGCACATATCAGGTCCTTCGTGCTAATGAAGCTGAATTTGAAGTTATATCTCGTGAAGGGACAAATATTGTGGACATTCGCAATCGCTGTTGCCTTTGTCGTGGCTGGCAGTTGTATGGTTTGCCATGTGCGCACGCTGTGGCAGCACTTCTTTCTTGCAGGCAGAATGTTCATCGATTTACTGAGAGCTGTTTCACCGTGGCAACATATCGGAAGGCATATTCTCAAACCATTCATCCGATTCCAGACAAAAGTCTATGGAAAGAGTTGTCTGAGGGGGACCCGAATGCCAACAAAGCCGTTCAAGTTGTCATTCACCCACCCAAATCACTTAAACCACCTGGTCGGCCACGAAAAAAGCGAGTTAGAGCAGAAGATCGTGGTCGTGAGAAGCGGGTTGTGCATTGTAGCCGTTGTAATCAGACAGGCCATTTTAGAACAACATGTGCAGCACCAATTTAAGTTCAGATTTTCTAGTAAGTTAAACTGCTGCTATAGAATTTGGGTATGTCCCCATCTGTGCAAAATGGTTCTTGCTTTCTTCCTCTCTTTTTTTTTTTGTTAATTTAGTATTTTATCAGGTATTAGATTTGCAAGTAAATGCGTTGTTCTACTTGTCATTTAGCTATCCAGTTGCCTTGTATGAATGTTCCCTTCAATAACATATCCACTTGACTTGTCTCTTTAATGTTTTAGGCTAATTATTCCTTATGTGTTAAAATGATCGAAAAATAGTCGTTTTTGGGTGCAGCTTTGTAGATAATGAGACTTGAACTCATCACGTTGTATTCAGTTTGCATTAAAATATATCAAATCTAAATTTGATGATCATCCATTTTTACAGTTTAGAAGGGTTGGGTGTAAGTCAAGGCTAAGTTATAGATATATGCTGAAAATAAAAATAAAAATATTGAGAAACTATACCTTTTATTATTATTATTATTATTATTATTATCATCATCATCAATTTACGCTGTTTTTGAAGAAAAGAAAAATGTGTCCTACAAGATGTGTTTTCACTGCCATTTTTATTGTCACGCCAGTGAAAATACGTCTTGTAGGAACGGTAATTTTTCCAACGGCTACGAGGAGTCCAACAATTATAATTTTTCCTACATAAATCTTTTCAAATTTTATTTTTTTCAACTCAAAACTCAATACTTAGTCCTCAATTCTCAATTATTTTTTTAAATTATTCTCTGAATCTTATTTTTTTCGATTTTATTTTATTCATTATAAATTATAAAATGACAAATCAACTTATTCACTTGGATGACAAGCATATCTCTAGCATTCAATTATAAATAATAAGAAAATATTATTAAATTATTATGTTGTCAATATTATTAATTTTTTATGTTTATATACTCAAAATCAAAAATCGAATTTTGGAGACGTACATAAATAATTTAAGCGAAGTGTATCAGATGTCATTTACAAACACTTGCGAGATGCATAAATGCTTTATGTGGCTCGCATGCTTAACTAAATTGAATCCCCCACTTATCAAAGCTTTGGTTGAAAGATAGAAATCGAAGACACACACATTCTGTCTTTCCTGCAGTAAGTGTACAATTACACTTGAAGGCATTAGTTTACAACTTGGTCTACTGGTCGATGGGAAGTCGTTACTAGGCTAGTGACGAGTGCGATTGGAGTACAACATGCGAGCACCTATTAGGAAAGGTGCCAAACAAGTTTAGGGGTAGCCGGATCGAAATGAAATGGTTGGAGGATAATTTTAAAACTATTGACGCTTTCACGAGTGACGTTGAAAAAGGAAAATTCATGTGCGTATTCATCTTGAGGTTGATCGGGGGTTTGCTCATGCTAGATAAATCTCGAAATTTTGGTACATTTAAGGTGACTACTACTATTAGCCGACTTGAAAGAAGCGAGACGACTTAGTTGGGGATCAGCGTGTTGGCGACATTGTACTGAGAAATGGGTCGAGCGACGAAACCATAAAAAGTTAAAATCGGCGGTTGTATGCTCATTCTTCAATCGTGGGCATGGTATCGACTACCATTTCTACGCCATCGAGTGGACCCCCTTATGAATTCTCACTTGTAATATGATAAAATTCATTTAATAATATCATTATCATTTAATTTTTCATTGTTGTAATTTTGAAATAACATATTATTTGAATAAGTGAAACAACCTTGCGAGGCAACGTGGTATACTGACCGAGCTTTTGGATATTCGACTAGCTTTAGATCAATAAACCGAAGAGGAGGTTAGTTTTTGAATTTCAAAGTTATCGGATTTCTATTCTAGCATTTGAAATTAAATATTAGGCACGTGCTAAAATTTAAAAATTTGTACTGCAGTTTGTATGGATGCCATATGCGGATCCGAGGATTCAAAAATGCGTCTCGGTCGAATTTTTGGCCAATTGCAACATCTAGCACATCAAAGTACCATTGATCGTTTTTGCAATGGTCGAGATTCACGAATTTGATTGAGTGATGCAACAGTTTGGGTGTACGCAACATATTCTGCCATCACAATAGAAGCTTGATGACCTGCAGAATATCGACTTACGGGGGAGACTCGAGGAATATTGGCCAACATTCCACAAGAAGTATATTTAGATTTGACAGCGTAGGTACGATTAATTATCAATGCGTGAACCATTTCTCACATCGGAGTTGGCGAAATCTCTGGATTACATGGATTGGTTTAGGCATAAAGACAAGTTATATCTACTGTTGGTGTAATAGCCCGTTTTCAGTGAAATCAGAACAGTGATTTTGGGATCACAAATCTGACGTCGAAATATTTATTTTATTATTATTTTAATGTTTACAGGATGTTAGTATCATCGTATAAAAATTTCGTTAAGAGATTTTATCGTTTGCATGCTTAATTCAATAAAAAGGATTAAATTACAAAAGGTGAAAAATTAGAGTTCTATAGGCTAAAAGCACTAAATAGCTATGGAACTTAAATGTTTGAACACTTGGTTAGTAAATAGACCATTTTTAACTTGAGTGGACATTTATGGACATCATACAAGTGTTTTTCAAAAGTTAAATAAAAGGTTAAATAAGTAAATAAATAAATAAATTAAGTAAAACAAAACAAAGTTTTGGTATCATCTTTCTCATTGTGTTTCCACCGAATTTTGGAGAAAGAAAACACCACTTTTGGTGCTTTGAAGGTTCGGCTAGGCTACCTTGTGCATATCAAGATAAACCATGAACGGCTCTAGATCGAAAAAAGCTTCGGACTAGTCGACTCTATTTCCTACGTTTATCATCAAGGTAAGTTCGTACGTTTAAATAGTGTTTTTAATTATGATTTAAATTCTATTATTGCATATTATTAATTTGTGTGTTGACGGGAAAATTCAGCAATGTAACGGCGAGCATCAATGAATGAAAAGGGATGGCTTCGGCTATCGATCTATAAAAAGGGATTGCTTCAGTTATCAATTATGAAAAGGGTTGGTGACGACCATCGAATAATGAAAAGGGATGGTGACGACCATCAAATTATGAAAAGGGATGGCTTCGACTATCATACGTTGAACAGTAATGGCCTGGGCTATCAATCTATTGAAAAGGGATAGCTTCGGCTATCAATTATGAAAAGGGATGGTCATGACCATCGATTTGCTATCAATTATGAAAAGGGATGGTGATGACCATCGATTTATGAAATGGATGGTGACGACCATCAAATTATGAAAAGGGAAAGCTTCAGCTATAAAATTATGAAAAGGGATAACTTCAGTTACCGATTTATGAAAAGGGATGCGTTAACCATTGTAGTATTACCTCGTGTGAGCTTCGGTAAGAGCTTTCAATGTAAATTTCATTATTATGATAAAAGGTAGGTAATGTGTACCTTTGTGGAAATTAAGAGTATGGACATATATATATATATATGAGTTTTTGAATTAGTTGTTCTCATGTTAAATTGGGATATACATGCTTTATAGTTGTTTAATGTATTGTCAAATTTAAACTATATTTGTTATGAACTTATTAAGCTTGACAAGCTTAGTTTGTGTTTATTTTTCTGTATTTGTAGTTATCGGAAGCTTGTTCGGGTTGGAAAGTCGTAGGATATTTATTACATTATCCATCGGCTCTTTTGGTACTTATGGATGTTTAAATTCAGTTATAATGGAATGTATAGGTATTTTGACTAAAATTGGATTATGTGCTATGTTGTGAATATGGCAATTTGATTTAGCTTGTGTTTTGACATATTTTGGTATGTATATAAGTAGCATTAACATAGTGGATGATATGCTTGATATGGTTGAATGATGGAAGATGAAGTGTTAGTTGAATGCATATATTGTACAAGTCTTGCAACTTGTTGTGAATTGGTACTTGGATATGCATGATCTAATTGGTTATTTGAAGCTAGTTATAGAATGACAATTTTGGTACCAAATGGTTGTATTGTAGTAAGTGAATTACATGGTATATATTGATGAAAATATGTATACAAAGTAGTTGATTATTGGGTCACATTGGATTCATGGCTACACATGGTTGTATATTGTCATTTGAGGTGCCTAAGGGCATATTGGTTGTATGATGCTATACCATATGTTTATGGCTTGTTTATGTTTGATTTAGATGCCTTGTTATGGCTTGTAAATATATGCGATGTTGATTGTAGGTATATGCCTAATTGGGTGAGAAAAATGGCTTGTAAAGTGGCCTATTTTTATCCACATAGACGTGTGTCTCAGCTGTGTGTCCCCTGTAGCTTTCAAAGGGTTGCAAGTCAGTCTGTTACATGGCCTAGCACACAGGCGTGTGGGGTTACTTCGAAAGGTACACAGCCTGGCACATGAGCGAGTGGTTTGGCCGTGTGACCTAAGTCAGTGAGTTACACAGGCACAGACACGGGCTAGGACACAGCCGTGTGTCCCTACTTCGAATGCCCATATTGCTTGAGACACGGGCGTGTCTCTTTACCGTATAAGTCACACGACCTGGTCACACGGCCGTGTGACCCCTGTATGTTGAAAATTTTCATTATTTTCTAAAAATTCTCTGAGTTTCTGATTTAGTCCCAACTTGTTTCTAATGCCTATTTACGGCCTCGAAGGCTCGTATAAGGGACAATATGTATGTTTTGACTTGGTTTTAATATGTTTAATAATATGATATGAAATGTTTGAAATTCTGTTAGTTTGGTTTGTAAACTCCGGTAACGCTCCGCAATATTATTCCGGCGACAGATACGGGTTAGGGGTGTTACATTTATTGGCATCAGAAAGAATTAGGCAACATTGTCTTAGGAGACCAAGACGAGAGCCCATCAATCTTAGGTCGAGAGGGCATATTGCAGGAGGATCAACATCTGCTCCAGCTCCACAAAATGATCTGATTGTTGTACAACCTCTCGGTCAGTATGGTTCATATACTTTTGGTGCTAACCCACTTTAGTTTACACAAACACCACAACACGCACCATCATTCATTGTAGGAACATTTTCTCCAATTGTATATTTCGGACAACCGCCACCCACCGTACCATATTTCATGTTGATGCTGCCAGCAACAATAATGCATCTGGTATCGTTAACAATTCTCACATTTTATTCGTAATCGGCCCATGTGACACCATACAGTTATTCGTCGATAGTGTCACAAGCACCCCCAACATCGTTGTTCTATCGAGGTGAGTTATCCTTGCAACCGTTGACTCATACAAAGGGGATGTACGATAAGCGGCTATGACCTAGACGCAATCAACCACAGAAGAAGGAGATGAATATGGCGACCAACATAGACGTACGCGGGAAGATGAAGAAGAAAACGATGATGAGCCGCCAACTCAAATAGTGCGATAGAACCCTAGGCGTGTCCGACGCCCACCCAATTGTGGCACACATTTGAGACACCGGTAATTATGTTATTTGTAATTTTTCCCAAAATTTATACTTTGTTTTACATCCCAAATTTACACTTATTTACAATCTACGAAACAAATTTATTAAGTTGGTTTGCTTTGTACCATATTGTCGAAACCTTTTTTTTGAAGTCGACATTATTTTAAAAATAAAAATTGGAGTCGCCACCAATCACTTTTAGGAGGTATGACTGGGTCACATCATAATTTGATCGTTTTAATAAGAAGTTTAATTTATTAAAACAATGTTTTTCGGTCTACAAAAATTTAGAAAATGGGTTCGGGAGTCGATTATGCACGAGGAAAGATAAGCAATCTCGTTACGCCCAAAATTGGTACCTAATTGATTACTTGATGTCTTTAATGTCGAAAATTAAAAATTTGAAAAGAGTTAAAAACACAAACCCTCTTTGTATTAATGTATATATTTTTAGTAAAATCCCTTAAATAGATCGAAATGTATGTAAAAGGCTTTCTTATCTCGAGGTAACAAAATGTTGTATCCCATAAGTTAGGACAAGACGTCTCGAATTCTCGAAAATAAGTTTGCCTTTTATTTTTTTATATTAAATCTCATGTATTTTAATTTTAAAAGGATATTTGATCATTTAGGTTCAACGAGAAAGTCGAAACCTCGTAAGTTAGGGCACGACTTCTCGAATCTCCAAATACGGAACATTGCCTTATTTTAAAAAAAAATTCTTTTTTGAATAATAACAAGTGTAATATTTAAAAAGATACGTATTTATCTTATTTTGGGGTATAATATAAAAGCAATCAATTACATTTAAACATAATGCATGATGTAGTGATTATAAAATAGCTATACGGGTAGAATATTAGAATGATATATAATAAGTGAATAAGGAAATGCTATGATAATATCAATATAACTATAGCAATAGTAAGAACATTAATCCATGGTACAAAATAAATAAAGTGATAAAAAAAAATACAAGATGCCTTATGACGATTATAAACATAAATAATGTGAGAATGATAAAAGAAATGACAAAATAGTAAAAATAAAATAAAAAATAATATAATAACAATCATAATAATAAATGAATAAAAATGTACAAATAGAAAAATGTAACAATCTTATTTTTAAATATATAAAAAATAAGCAAGTAAATAAATAAATGGAAAAATAAATAAATAATAGTAATAAGAATGATGATAAAAATAAAAATAATACGGGTAACAAGTGCATAAATAAAGGAAATGTAAACATTATAATCTTTAAATGTATAAAAAGGATAAAAAATAATAAATAGATAAATAAATAAATAAAATAATATATTATGAAATCTATAAAGGGTTGAAAATAAAGAAATAAGGGTTAAACCGCAATTTAAACGAAATTAAGGGATAGATTGTAAAAAAAGAAAGAAAGGGCAGAATGAAGGGCTGAAATAAAATGCGCGCCAAGGGACGGGGACTAGATGGAAAATTATTTCCAGTCCCACAAACGCGCCATTTCATGATGGACTGAAACGAAACAAAATCAACGTCGCGGGGTAAAAATTAAAAAATAGAAAAAAATAGGACTAAAGTGAAACAAGCCACAAAAGCGAAAGGGCTAAAAGGGTAAATAGGCCCTTAGTCCAAAAACACGCGGATCTTATGCGGACGGGTCGGGTCGGTTCGGTTCGGCCTCAAAACGACGTCGTTTTGGGGCCTTCTGAACTCCTCCAAAATGGTGCCGTTTCACCTGCTTATAAAAACCAAAATTTCCCCCAAAATTTCATTTTATCCCATTTCAGAAAAAAAAAAAAAAAAGCTCTCCTATTTTCTCTCAAAGGCCCCAAGTCCAGTTGTCGGTCTGGTGAGTTGCCGCCACACTGGCCACTGGTCACTGGCGACGGCGCTGCCGTCCATGGTGGTTAGAAAATCACCCGAACCCTATTTTTTGTATTTTTCACGTAAAACTCCTTTTTGGAGTTGAAATCACCAAAAAAAAAGGCAAAATGAAAAAAGCGATGAAACCCTTCGACTCTCGCCGTCCTCTGCCGCGGCCTTTGGTCGAACCTTGAAGGATTCGACGGCCTTGTGGACCGACGATAACACCGACAGGTAAAAAAGGGTTCCTTTTTATGCTTTTATTATTTTTATTTTTTTATTTCAAAAAGAGACATAAAAAAATATATGTGAAAATACAACACCTTTTTCTTTGAATCGATTTCAAAATCTCTGCTTTTTTATATATCTTTTTCTGTAAAAATTACATTGATGGTTGTTGTTTCTTTTATAGCCCGTTTTGTAACATATATTTTCCTTTTTCTTTCGTTGTTTTTGCTGCTCTTCTGTCTCTGTTTTGTTTCTTTTTCTTTGCAGGTATCTCTAGCGGAGTCAACAGCAACGATGGGAGTTGTGTCTTGCCATTTCAGTGAAAGGAAGGGGAGAGGGCCTTGGGCGGCGCATTGACTGATGTGGCATGAGGAGTGGCGCAAAGGAGGCTAGTGTTTCTTTTGTTTTATTGAAAACATTTAAGTTTTTGGGCTATTTGGGCCATAGGGTTTTTTTTTAATATTTTGGTTGTTTGTAAATGTAATTTTGGGCATGTAATGGACTCTAGACTTAAATGGATTCTTATTATTTTTATTTTTATTTCTGGTTTGGTTTCTGTTTAAGGCCCGAACAAAATTGGGCATTTACAGCTGCCCCTCTTTACTCGTTGTCATGCAACGAGATGAAGTAAAGACTTTGAGAAGGACCAATTTTGTCTGGGCTTGCCGAATCTCAATTTTTTTGGTGTTTTTCTTCTTCAAGTAGCCTCATTCCGACCCACTGCAATTTCAGAGATATAAGAATTATAATTTCAATCTACTCCACCGCAACTTCAGGGAGATCTGACTTGTAGCTTTAGTTTGCTCTATTGCAACTTTAGGGAGATGAGACTTGTATCTTCAATCTGCTCCACTGCAACTTCAAGGGTATAGGATTTGTCGTTTCACTGATATGTTACATCGTTCTCTAAGGAACATGACTTGTAGAATCTATTTCATGGGCATATATTTATGTCAAGCTATTAGGATGTTATGATCAGGATGTATCAAATGCTCCTAAATAGATGTGTATGAATGATGTTTGCATGAATGCAGAATGTCATTTTTTTTTAGAATGATCCCCTTTTAATGTTTAGGTTGACATTGCTCGTTGTTCTTCGAGGTTTTATCATTGATGTATTACCCTACCTTCTTGTTCAGCTGGTAGCATTTGAAAGGAAACTCGAAGAAATAATCACAATTTAGACTATTCTTTTCCAAACATTTCAAACTCCTAGATTTGGTTAGTTCTGACTAGTGGTTCTGTTTCAGGTCCTTGTACTATTTAGAAACCTTTCAGAGCAATATGCATAAATCCTTTCTATACTTTGACATTTTTAGTCCACTATCCATTATTTCAATGCAAAAATGCTTGAACATGGTCATAAAAAAGAATAAGACTGAAATTTATTGGGAGCAAAGCCCTTAATGAAAAGATTAATCAAAGTGGCAAACATTGCCTAAACACAAAGTGAGTGAAAATGAAATCAGGTGCCCTAGATATCGCAGTATGAGCTTCTCCGAGCAAACTTGCTGAGGGCCATTCCAAGGTTGATATGTGTTTAGGAGGTTTAAAATACTTTGTTGATGCCTCAAGATGTAAAGTTTCTCCTTCTTGTTGCCTCTGCTTTCATGCCCATTCTTTGGTTTGAGCCGCCCTTTTCGGGTTTTCAACTCAAAACTCCTTTGGTCTCAAGACTCCCTTTGCAGGTTTTCGCTTTGGCCTCTCCTTTTTTTTAGGTGAAATACCTCTTGATTGAATCTGAATTCACAGGGTTAGGCAGATCTCTGTCATCCATCTCGATCAACATCAACAGTCCTCCAGAAAAGGCCTTCTTTACCATATAAGGTCTTTCCCAGTTATGTATCTATTTTCCTCTGAAGTCCTTTTGTATAGGAAGGATCCTTTTCAATACCAGGTCCCCCTCATAGAATTTTCTGGGGCTAACCTTTTTTATCATAAGCTTGCATCATCTGTTTTTGGTACATCTGACTATGATGAATAGCTTTCAGCCTCTTCTCTTCAATCAAGTTCAGCTGATCATATTGAGATTGGATCCATTCTGCTTCATCCAACTTCAATTCTGCCAAAACTCAGAGAGAAGGAATTTCGACTTCAATGGGTAAAATCGCCTCCATTCCATAAACCAAAGAGAAAGACGTTGCCTTGGTTGAGGTCCTAACAGATGTTCGATAAGCATAGAGGGTAAATAGTAACTTCTGTAAACTGAAAAATATAAATGATTAAATTTGGTGTTAAAACCAAGTAATTGCTTAATAAATTAATGAAACATATGGAAATATGAAATTGGGATATAGAAATTATTAAAATGTGATTTTGTACTTTATTAAATAGTTTTCATGCAGAAAATGGATTCTTTTATATTAATTTGAGCATATTATATTTTCAAGCTATAAAGTGGACCATGCGTGATGAAATTAAATAATAAAATATAATGTTATATTTAATAATTTATTTTAATATGTTTCATTAATAAATTGGGTTTTAATTAATTAAATAAATTGATTAATTAAAATGGTTAAATTACATTCTTTGGTCATCTAAATTATCTACTATTGCTGGACAGGTCTGAGAGCTTTATGTTGATTACAAAACCATCCAAATGGAGGACCAAGTCAACCCAAAAATCGACTGCATGTGGATGTTCATAAATCAAATTTTGGTTTAATTACACAAGGTCTTTAAAGAGTTGAAGAAATCGAAAATTTACTCGGAGATTTGTAATTGACTGAGTCTTGATCCTAATGATGTTGTGGCACTTAAATCAAGCAAAAATCAACCACATTTCCACAAATCATGGCTGGCTACCCTTGGATGAATTTGCAAAAGATGGGCACTCCTATTTTTAGTAAACTAGCTCCCTTGTCTCACCTATAAATAAGACCCCTTTTTTCACTTTTCTAATCATCCCTCATCCCGTAATCATCCCTCACTCATTCATCATTCTTTCCTCTCTCAATTCTCTTAACCTTCACACCTATCATCATCTTTGCATAAAGAATTTTAGCAATTAGCCTCTTAAAGAGCCCTTGGTCGACCACCTCGGAGAGCCATCAGCAAAGGAGCGAAGCGAAAGAACGAAGAAGCCCTTGTCAGTCAGAGTCTTGGGTGACAGCCACTTGGATTTGGGTTTAAACTTTCTTTTCTTTAACTTAATTCAAGAATGTTTGCTATGTGTTTACTGTTCTTGTCTACAATAATGATAGCTTAATTTTATTTAAGCTAGGATGATTATTTTGATTGAATAATATTTATTTGATTCATGCTTATAATGTTTGTGCCTCAATCGATCATGTTTTCAATTAAAATCAAGTCTGTATTTCGTTCATTCGTGATTGAAATGCACCTGAATTAGCTAAGCGGTCCTAACCAGACGATGGCTAATGGACACATAATTGAAATGTGCATGCTCAATTTAGATCCTAACCCGATTAAATTGCAGGTTACATAACAACCCTAACCAAGCTCTGTTATCTGGATAGTTTTTAGATTTGCGTGATTAAACTGTTTCAAACCTAACATGTCCCTGTTACCTCGCATGAATACTAAGAAACCCTTAGTAAATAAGGATCAGTAAAATGTGTAATTACTAAGTAAAGGATTCCGAAAGGACCTAATGTAGTTTCTAAACTCATGAAAGATCGAGTTGCCATGGAATGTTTTTCCGAATATTGATAAGCATGTTGATAATTATTTGAGTTTAATTAAAGTAATTATCCTAGCTTATTTATGTTATACTTGTTGCTTATTGTGTTAATTTTGCTAAAATCTATTTCATTGATATAGTTTTATATTAGGATAAATCACATCATGGATCATTGCATTTAGTCTAATATATTTTAATCATCACTTCTTAATTATATTATTTCAAATTGATATAATTTTACAAATTAATTGACTTAGCACAAATACAATCTCTGTGGAGACGATAACTCGATACTTACTTATTACTTGATAACGACTATGTACACTTGCACAAACCTGAGCGTTACAAGTTTTTAGCGCCGTTGTCGGGGATTGTCAACTGTTGCCATAGTCATTTTTTGTGAAATTATTTATTTTCAATTTGGTTATTTCTAACATTACCAACTTATACTTTTTAATTTTGTGATTTTCTTTTTAGGTGTTTATGAGCATAGATCGGATTATCGATTTACTCTAGTAGACCTTGAAATTGAGCGAACTTTCAAACAAAGAAGACATGAACGAATAGCTCAAAGACAAGTCAAGATGGACCTTAGAAATCAAAATCAAGATCAAGGTAATGAAGCCGGTTGTGTACGAAATCCCATCCTCATTGCCGATGATAGGGATCGATGCATCAGACAATATGCTGTGCCGCTTTTCAATGAGTTAAATCCAGGAATTAGAAGGCCAGATATTGAGGCAACCCAATTCAAATTGAAACCAGTGATGTTTCAAATGTTACAAACGGTGGGCCAATTTAGTGGTATGCCCATGGAAGATCCACATCTCCATATTCGATTGTTTATTATGGTGAGTGATTCATTCAAGATAGCTGGTGTGACTGAAGACGCACTGAGGTTGAAGTTGTTTTTGTACTCATTGCGAGATCGAGCATGAGCTTGACTCAATTCATTGCCACCAAGTTCCATATCTACATGGCAAGAATTAGCAGTGAGATTTTTGGTAAAGTATTTCCCGCCTAGCAAGAACGCAAAGTTGAGGAACGAGATCACAACTTTCCAATAATTGGATGATGAGTCTTTGTATGAGGCTTGGGAGCGATTCAAGGAGTTACTTCGTAAGTGTCCTCATCATGGGATTCCTCATTGTATCCAGTTGGAGACATTCTATAATGGTCTCAATGTACATACAAGATTAATGGTAGATGCTTCTACGAATGGTGCAATTTTTTCTAAGTCTTATAATGAGGCTTATGAGATCATCGAGAGGATCGCAAGCAATAATTATCAATGACCAACAAATCGAACAGCTTCAGGAAGACGTATAGCTGGAGTTCATGAAGTTGTTGCTCTCACTTCATTATCAGCTCAAGTATCATCTATTTCCTCTATGTTAAAGTAGTTTACCGCTAATAGTGCTAATAATTTTGTAGTTCAGCCACCAAGTCCATTTGAAGTAGTTTCCTATGTGTACTGTGTGGAAGGTCATTCTTTCGAGAATTGCCTATTGAATCTCGAGTCAATGTACTATGTAGGGAACCAATATCAAAATAAGAGTGGATAAGGACCCCAATCCAACTTCTATAATCCTTCATGGCGTAATCACCCCAACTTTTCTTGGAGCAACTAAGAAAATGGACCAAACAACAACTTTATGTAACATGGACTCAACCGATCTTAAGGGTTTAATCAGCAAGCTCCAAAACCAGCCCAAGCTGAATCATCAAATAGTTTGGAGAACTTGTTGAAAGCGTATATGGCAAAGAATGACGCTTTGATCCAGAGCCAAGCAGCAACACTAAAAAATTTAGAAAACCAAATGGGCCAGTTAGCTACGGAGCTTCGTAATATACCGCAAGGAACATTGCCGAGCAATACCGAGAATCTAAGAAACTTGGGTAAAGAACATATCAAGGTAGTGGCATTGAGAAGTGGTAAAACTCTAGAACCCCGATTGATTGATGTCGAAGGCGAGCTTGTTGAAATGGACGAAAGTCAACCAGTTGTTGAAATTTCTACACCAAAATAATCAAAAACTGCAAAGACTGACAAGGTAAATCCTAACTTAGTAAATCAGATACTTTAACATCTTCTTTGGATGCAGATTTACCTACTCAGAAGAGTTGTCCGGTTCAACTGAAAGTTCCATCACCTCCATATATACAAAGATTGCAGCAACACAAGCAGAAACAAGAGGTGCAATTCAAGAAGTTTTTGAATGTTTTGAAGCAATTACACATCAATATTCCATTGGTGGAGGCTTTAGAACAAATGCCGAATTATGTGAAGTTTATGAAGGATGTACTATCCAAGAAGAAACGATTGAGTGAGTATGAGACTGTCGCCTTGACAAAGGAGTGCAGTGCGTTCCTGTAGAACAAGTTGCCACATAAATTGAAGGATCCAAGAAGCTTTATGATACCCTATAACATTGGTGAATCTTACTGTGGTAAAGCTTTGTTTGACTTAAGATCAAGTATCAACTTGATACCTAAGTCTATTTTCAAGATGTTAGGGATAGGAGAAACAAGACCTACAACTGTGATGCTCCAACTAGCGGATCGATCTTTAGCATACCCCGAAGGAAAGATCGAGGATATTTTGGTAAGATTCGATAAATTTATTTTTCTTGCTGATTTCATTATTCTAGATTTTGAAGCAGATAAAAAAGTGCCAATTATATTTGGGAGACCTTTCCTAGCCACGGGAAGAACATTAATTGATGTGCAGAAAGGCGAACTCACCATGTAAGTTCAAGATGATCAGGTAATTTTTAACATTCTTAAAGCGATGAAATTTCCCGATCTGACAGAAGAGTGTTCAGTTATGAAAGAAATAGAAACCTTTATTTCTATGGAAAGCAATTTTGAAGAAGATCAATTGGAGAAAGTCTTAGGGTTTGACCCTTTGGAGGATGAAAAAAATGAAAAAAACATGGTTCTGGTTGAAGCCAATCTGAGAAATTTTATTCAATCCAAACGGTTTGAACCGTTAGAGTTGGAAGTTCGAGAATTTATGCAACCCAAATTGTCAATCGAAGAACCACCTACACTCGAACTAAAGGTACTTCCTTCCCATTTGAAATGCATTTATTTAGGTGACTGTTCCACTTTTCCTGTGATTATTTCAGCATAACTAACAAAAGATCAAAAGGAGCAACTAATTTCTGTTCTTAAGAAATTTAAGAAAGCAATTGGTTAGACCATAATTGATATTTGAGGTATAAGCCCTTCATTTTACATGCACAAAATTATTCTAGAAGAAGGTGAAAAAGCTCGAATTGATGGGTAAAGGAGGCTCAATCCTATTATGAAGGAAGTTGTGAGAAAAGAAGTGATCAAATGGTTAGATGAAGGAATCATCTATCTTATTTCAGATAGTTCGTGGGTAAGTCCGGTGAAACGTATGCCAAAGAAAGGTGGAATTACGATTGTTGAGAATGACCGTAACGAATTGATCCCAGCAAGAACTGTTATTGGTTGGAGAATTTGTGTTGACTACAGAAAGCTAAATAAAGCCACTCAGAAGGACTTTTTTCCATTGCCTTTTATGGATCAGATGTTAGATTGACTGGCAGGTAATGAATTCTATTATTTTTTAGATGGTTATTCGGGATATAAGCAAATAGTTGTAGCTCTAGAAGACCAACATAAAATAACTTGTACTTGTCCGTACGGTACGTTTGCTTTTAGGCGAATACCTTTTGGTTTATGCAATGCACCTGTAACATTTCAACGATGCATGATGGCAATATTCACTGATATGATTGAATTTTTTTTTAGGTTTTCATGGATGATTTTTCTGTTTTTGGTAACACTTATGATATTTGTTTTAGTAATTTGGCTAAGGTACTGAAGAGATGCGAAGAGACGAATCTTGTCCTTAACTGGGAGAAATGCCATTTTATTGTTAAGGAAGGGATTGTCTTAGGGCATAGAATTTCAAAGAATGGAATTGAAGTCGACAAAAAAAAGGTGGACGTAATTGAAAGATTACCGGCCCCAATGAATGTGAAAGGAGTCAGAAGTTTCTTAGGCCATGTCGGTTTTTACCGAAGGTTTATCAAAGATTTTTTGAAAATTTCTAAACCGTTGTGTTTGTTGTTAGAGAAAGATGCAATGTTTGATTTTAACAAAACATGTTTAGAAGCTTTTGAAAAGCTGAAAAAATGGTTAATCTCATCCCCAATAATCATTACACTTGATTGGAGCACACCTTTTGAGTTGATGTGCGATGCAAGTGATTATGTTGTTGGAGCTGTGATGGGTCAAAGAAAAAATAAAGTGTTCCACCCTATTTACTATGCAAGTAGAATCTTGATGGGAGCCCAACTCAATTATACGGTAACTGAAAAGGAATTATTTGCTATAGTCTTTGCTTTTGACAAATTCCGCTCATATTTTATAGGTACCAAAGTTACAGTATTTACTAACCATGCAGCCATTAAATGCTTGCTCACGAAGAAAGATGCGGAACCGAGGCTAATTTATTGGATACTTTTACTCCAAGAATTTGACCTTGAGATCCAATATAGAAAAGATGTTGAAAATCAAGTAGCTGATCATCTGTTGAGGTTGGAGGAAGATGAGGTAACTCGATGAGATGAACACATTTTTGAGGTGAGTCGAATTTATGAAACACCTTGGTTTGCTAATTTTGCCAATTATCTTGCATGTAGAATAATTCCTCAAGAAATGACATACCAACAAAGGAAGAAATTTCTTTATGATAGTCGGTATTATTTCTGGGAAGACCCATTTTTGTTTAGATAGTGTGTAGATAATATAATCCAGAAGTGTGTAGCTGAAAGTGAGATTGCTAAGATCTTATATCATTGCTATTCATCTCCAAGTGGGGGACACTTTGGTGGTGCACGTACTGCAGCTAAGGTTTTGCAAGGAGGTTTCTTTTGGCCTACACTATTTAAAGATACTTATACCCATGTGAAGAGCTGTGATAGACACCAAAGGAGCGGAAACATATCAAGGAGGAATGAAATGCCCTTAACAAATATTTTGGAGATTGAATTATTCGACGTATAGGGCATTGAATTTTTAGGCTCGTTTCTTTCTTCGCATGGGAACAAATACATCCTAGTTGCTGTGAACTATGTATCTAAGTGGGTTGAAGCTAAAGCTTACCCTACAAATGATGCTAAGGTAGTCATGCAATTCCTACATAAGCATGTGTTTACACGATTTGGGACATCAAGAGCTATTATCAGTGATAAAGGTTCTCATTTTGTAAACAAGTAGCTTAAGTGGTTGCTTGACAAATATCTTGTGAAGCACAAGATTGCTACTGCTTATCACCCCCAGTCCAATGGGCAAGTTGAAAGAGTGAACTGTGAAATCAAAGGTATCCTTGAAAAGGTAGTATTCCCCAGCAGAAAAGATTGGTCATGAAGGCTCGATGATGCATTATGGGCTTATTGAACAGCATTTAAGACACCGTAAGGAATGACTCCTTATCGGTTGGTTTTTGGGAAGGCATGTCATTTGCCATTAGAGTTGGAGAATAGAGCTCACTGGGCTTTGAAGAAGTTGAATTTTGATCTTAAGCAAGCCGGTGAGAGAAAGATGTTACAATTGGATAAGTTGGAAGAGCTGAGGTTTTTTTCCTATGAGAATGCCAAAATGTATAAAAAAAGATAAAAAAGATGGCATGATAGTCATATACGACCTCGTGAGTTTAAAGAAGGTCAAAAGGTTTTGTTGTTTAATTCAAGGCTGAAGTTATTTCCTGGGAAGCTGAAATCCCGATGAAAAGGACCTTATACCATCTATCGAGTTTATCTTTATGGAGCAGTTGAATTATACAACAATTATGAAGGTACGTTTAAAGTCAATGGTCAACGTCTCAAACATTATTGGGATGGTGATGTTGAGCGAGTTGAATCCTTGTTCAAATTAACAGACCCTTGATTTTTCATAAACTTGTTTTGTAAATAAATAAATAATTAGGATTTGTTTTCTTAATTTAGTACATTTAATTAATTCTGTCTAAGGAGATTGGAACTTAAGCGGGACCACTATGACCCCTCCAACCTTTCCTAGGAATTAATTTAATGTCATTTATTGAGAAGAAATTTTCTAATTAAGATTTAATTTTTTTTTTAGTTTCATTTGTTTTGTTTAAATTTTAAATTTTTATGTTAATAAAGGGGGTCAAATTTGGCCCAAGACAACAAAAAGAGGGAAAACTCCACACTTATTGCCGCCACTTCCATTGCTTGCCACCCAAGTAACCCTAATGTAGCTAAATTTTTGCTACATGTTGCCTTAATTTTTCCCTATATAAACCCCTCTTCATTCTACTATTTTTCATATCCCTCAAAGCTATTTGCTTAAACCCCAAAAGTCCTTAAACTTTTCATTTGTGCCGTCAACCTCAAATCTCAAAAGAAACCCTAGTTCTCTTCCCCTTTCGCTAAAATCTCCTATAACCGCCGCAAAGAGATCGCCGGAGCATCAACGTCACAGTCGCACGTTGCCTTCGCTGTCGCAAGCTTTTCGTCATCGCAAGGTTCACCGAAGCAGATCCTACCCACTTGTCGATTTATCTTTTTCCCCTGTAAGCAAAACTTTGCCGAATTTTCGAGAAAATACCATGTCTTGCAAAAGAACTAGATCGTTGAAGACTACTCCTGAAAACCCGATTGTGATCGATGAAGAAGTGAAAGAGATATTTGATTCAATTTTCAAGCATCAACCTATGATGCCGGAAAAAGGTTTTAACTCGAAGAATAATTATTTGATGGTTGTCCCTGTACCAATTAGAAAGACAATCAATGCTCTCAAGTGGGAACGATTTTGTGATGCTCGTTCGCCTCCCGATGATGAACTAGTTCGAGAGTTCTTGCAAGTTTGACCACACAAGATGCTACTGAGGTCATTGTTCGGAAGAAAAAAGGTACCTCATACTTCTAAGTCCATCAATGATTTGTTTAAGTTACCTGATGTTGAAGAAGATGAGTACTACCCTATGATGAACAACATAAATTGGAATTTTCTTCAACAAGTACTTGATGTTGTGACAAATCCGGGATCCCAATGGATTATAAGAAAATATGGAAGCCATTCTTGCCGAAGGGAATACCTAAACCAGTAGCAAAGGTATGGTTTTATTTTGTTCGCTACAGTTTTATGCCTATCTCACATAGTTCCACCATCTCGATGGAACGAATGCTCTTGTTATATGCCATCTTGACAGAAAAGTCCATTAATGTTGGGAAAATTATTCTCAAGGAGATTTAAGACTGTGCTAAAAAAAAGACAGGAAGTGCTTATTTCCCATCATTAATCACTTCACTTTGCTTAAGGGGGGTCCGTGTTAAAAACAAGCAAATTTGAAGGGGAAATATGTTCAATGGTGCATTACAAGTCATAATCTTGAAAGGTTAGTAGAGAAGGTGCATGAGCTGAATCAAAGTGAGCAAGAAGAACCAACTGAGCCAGATACTGAAGAGTCAACATGTGAAACTGAAACTGAATCAGTTACAACCACTGAAGAAGAAGAATTTGATAAGGAACCAAACAGTCCTAAACTAGTTGAAGGATCTGAAAACCCTGAACCAAGGGTTGAGCCAAAAGAAGAACCAGTCAAGCTAAGTGTTGAACCTGAATATACAACTCCCATGCCAACTTCCGCAAGTACTTCAAAGAAATCGGAGTTGTCAATTATAATGGATACATGCAAGTTCATGCACAATCAAAAACAAACTTACTGGAAATATGAAAAAATTAGAGATGTTTGATTCGAAATACTTTTAAGAATATCTTTAACACTTTTGTTCCTGAGTTCCCAGATGCTATTTTTGAGACATGGACGGAAGATACTGATTATACAAACGGAGAAAGAGCTAAAGAAGACAAGGGGAATGAGTCGAAAAAAAGAAGAAGAAGGGATTCTTGTGTTTTTATTTATTTATTTTAGGTCTTTAGGAATTTGTTTCTTTAGTAACTAGGATTTAATTTCTGTAAAATAAATTATAGCAAGCATGAATAAATGCTTCTTTAAAAAGAAAAAGACTAAGTGATGTGGTAATGGAAATGAACATGTCTAGGATTGGATTATGAGGAAAGACTTGGTATTTAAGCAATCTTAATGACTCACCTCTCTTCCTTTTTAACCCTACCTGGTTTTAGTTTTCATTCATTACTTTGTTCTTGCAATGAGGACATTGGTTCTTTTTAAAGGAGGGTAAGGCAAATAATTGCTCAAAATCTTTAAAATCTTCAAATATGTTTCAATCATTTCTTTCATGAGTATGTTTTAATAAATGAATGTTTAGAGAAATTCTTTGTTAATGGGATAGCTTGTATGCGAGCATGAATGATAATTTTATCTGAGTGATTGTATGTTATCATGAAGAATGGAATGATTGTATGATCTTAGTCTTAGGTAATGTTTGCCATGAAAACTTAGTTTCTTTTGAGATTAAACATGCATGAAAGTTTATATCTTTACAATTGACTTAGTAACTTTCCTGAGGCGAAATCCTAGGAGACATAAAAATCTAAAATGATGTAGGCACTATTTCTTTGGATCGTTTGAGCCTTTTCAAGCCCACCTTATGATATTAGACCCTTGAAACTATAATTTAGAGGTTAAAAGGCCTGTTTATTGCAATGAACTTACATTACAAGCCATATCTCCATCTTTTGAAGTTATCCTAATTTTGTGTACCCGACTTAACTAAAGTTGTCTTGATAAATGACATTTGAGGAAATTTTCAAAGGATGTACGTGTTCATGCTTAAAAAAAAGAGCAAAGAAATGTTTGCTCAGTTTCCACAAAGAAAAATGTATGAACATGAGTTCAAAATAAGTTTGGGTGTATTCCAAAGGTTCACTTAAAGAAAAAAGCTGTATTTTAAAAAATCCAAGACAAAATTAAAGGTTAAGATTTTGAAACCGAAATGTCTCATCTCTTAAAATTCCTACCTTTAACCGAGCCCCATTATAACCTTATAAAAGACCTATTGATTTGATGATTATGTCGCCTACATTAGTGGAGAGGGAGTTCTAAGTTCAACATATGAAGATCATAAATAAGCCTTATGATTATTTTGTTTGATTGATGAGAAATTATGTTGAATGAAGAATATTATCTATGGCTATGACATATATACATACTATGATTCATGTTAGCATATCTTGAAACTTAGTATAAAATTTTCAAAATATTTGCGTATGATTTACTTGTTAATAAAGAAGATCTATGAGCATGAATTTATTAATACATGATTATGGGGCAAGGATTGATGCTGCTTACACTTTTTGCAATTTTTCTTTAGCGAAACCTTGAGTTGTGAGTGAACATTACTCGGGACAAGCAATGATTTAAGTTTGAGGGTGTGTAAACTAAAAAATATATAGGATTTTTCCTATATAATTTGTCACCTTTTTACTTAAATTTGCTGTTAAAACCAATTAATTGCTTAATAAATTAATGACATATATGAAAATATGAAATTGAGACATAGAAATTATTAAAATGTGATTTTATGCTTTATTATATAGTTTTCATATAGAAAATGGCTTCTTTTATATTAATTTAAGCATATTATATTTTCAAGCTCCATGCATGATTAAATTAAATAATAAAATATAAAGTTATATTTAATAATTTATTTTAATTAATTAAGTAAATTGATTAATTAAAGTGGTTAAATTACATTCTTTGGTCCTCTAAATTATCTACTATTGCTGGACAGATCTAAGAGCTTTATGTTGATTACAAAACCATCCAAATGGAGGACCAAGTCAACTAAAAATTCGGCTACATGTGGATGTTCATAAATCAAATTTTGGTTTAATTATACAAAGTCCTTGAATAGTTGAAGAAATCTAAGATTTACCCAGAGATTTGCAATTGACCGAGTCCTAATCCTGATGATGTTGTGTCACTTAAATCAAGAAAAAATCAGCCACATTTCCACAAATCATGGCCGGCCACCCTTGGATGAATTTGCAAAAGATGGGCACTCCTATTTTTAGCAAACTAGCTCTCTTGCCTCACTTATAAATAAGACCCCATTTCTCACTTTTCTAATCATCCCTCATCCCTCAATCATCCCTCACTCATTCATCATTCTCTCCTCTCTCAACTCTCTTAGCCCTCACACCTATCATTATCTTTGCATAAAGAATTTTAGCAATTAGCCTCTTAAAGAGCCCTTGGTCGGCCACCTCGGAGAGCCATCAACAAAGGAGCAAAGCAAAGGAACGAAAGAGCCCTAGTCAGTCAGAGTCTTGGGTGACAACCACTTTGATTTGGGTTTAATCTTTCTTTTCTTTAACTTAATTCAACAATGTTTGCTTTTTGTTTACTGTTCTTGTTTACAACAATGATAGCTTAATTTTATTTAAGCTAGGATGATTATTTTTGATTGAATAATATTTATTTGATTCATGCTTATAATGTTTGTGCCTCAATCGATCATGTTTTCAATTAAAATCAAGTCTGTATTTCGTTCATACGTGATTGAAATGAACCTAAATTAGCTGAGCAATCCTAACCAGATGACGGCTAATGGACACATAATTGAAATGTGCATGCTTAATTTAGATTCTAACCCGATTAAATTATAGGTTACATAACAACCCTAACCAGGCTCTGTTATCTGCATAGTTTTTAGATTTGTGTGATTAAACTATTTCAAACCTAACACGTCCCTGTTACCTCGCATGAATACTAAGAAACCCTTAGTAAATAAGGATCAATAAAATGCATATTTACTAAGTAAAGGATTTCGAAAAGGCATAATGTAGTTTCCAAACTCATGAAAGATCGAGTTGCCATGGAATGTTTTTCCGAATATTGATAAGCATGTTGATAATGATTTGAGTTTAATTAAAGTAATTGTCCTAACTTATTTATGTTATAATTGTTGCTTATTGTGTTAATTCTGCTAAAATCTATTTCATTCATATAGTTGCATATTAGGATAAATCACATCAGGGATCATTGCATTTAGTTTAATATATTTTAATCATCACTTCCCAATTATATTGTTTTATTTATCAAATTGTTAATATAATTTTAAAAATTAATTGACTTAGCACAAATACAATCCTTGTGGAGACGATAACTGGATACTTACTTATTACTTGATAACGACTGTGTACACTTGCACAAACTCGAGCATTACAACTTCTCATGCCAATTTTTTTTATTAGCTTCCTCCACTGCACCATTCATTTTTGGACCATATGGTGATGAGTTGTGGCGTTTGATCTTGAACTGACTGCAGACTTTTGATATCGTGTTGTTGTTCAAATTCAGTGCATTGTCAGATATAATCTTTTCTGGCATTCCATACCGACATATGATCTCTTTCTTCAAGGATTTGCTAACTACCGACTTCGTGACATTGGCGTAAGAAGTGGCCTCTACCCACTTGGTGAAGTAATCGATGACCACAAAGATGAATCAATGCCCATTGGAAGCTTTTGGCGATATCGGCCCAATGGCATCCATGCCCCACATAAAGAAAGGTCATGGAAAAGTCATGACATGAAGAGGTGAATGAGGACATGAATTTTGTCTCCATAAATTTGGCACTTATGACATCTCTTAGTATAAATGATACAATCCCCTTCCATGGTGTACCAATAATATCCGAATCTCATGATTTGCTTGGCTATTGTAAAACCATTTGCATGTGTTCTGCAGACACCCTCATGGACTTCTTCCAAGATTTTTTTAGCTTCTACAGCGTCTAAACATCTTAGTAGCACCTGATCCTTCTTCTTTTTTTGTATAGGATCTCTCCATCTAAGACATAGTCATTGGCTAGTCTTCTCAACGCCCTTTTATCATTCTCAGTTGCTTGGTCAGGATATTCACAATTTTTCACATATCGCAGTATACCGTGGTACCAAGGGTGATCGTCCTTTTCTTCCTCCTTGATATTGTAACAATGGGCCGGAGCCTCATAAATACTCATCTGGATAGGCTTTACATCCTCTTGTTTGTTCACTCTGATCATGGAAGCTAAAGTAACCAAGGCGTCGGCCATCTGGTTTTCATCTTGCGAGAGGTAGCAGAAGGTGATATCATCAAACTCCTTAATTAATTCAAGTGCCAGCCTTTGATAATTGATAAATTTGGGGTCTCTCATTTCCCATTCACCTTTTAATTGATAGATCATTAATACAAAATCCCCATATACTTCTTGTATTTTTATCTTGTGTTCTATAGCTACACGGATACCCATGATGCATGCTTCGTATTTTACCATATTGTTTGTGCAATCAAAATCCAATTTACTAGTAAATGAATAATGATCTCTGTTTAGGGATACCAGGTCTGCCCCAATTTCGTTACCCACAACCTTTGAAGCTCTGTCAAAATTTAGCTTCCAAGGATGACCTTCTTGAGAGTCTTCATCAATATTTGCAACATAAATTAGATCTTCATTCGAGAAATCAAAGTTTAAAGGCTCATAATCTTCTAGAGCTCTACTGGCCAGAAAATCTGCTATTGCACTCCCTTTTGTAGCCTTCTGGTTCACATAGACTATATCAAATTCGAAAAATAAAATTTTTCACTAGGCCATCCTTCCACTATAAGCAGTCGACTCCATCATGTACTTTAGAGGGTCCAGTTTTGAGATGAGCCAAGTTGTGTGGTACAATATGTACTGTCTTAGTCTGCGAGTTGTCTAGATTAAAGTGCAACACAACTTTTCAATTAGTGAATATCTTGTCTCACATTTAGTGAATTTCTTACTGAGGTAGTATATCGCTCTTTCTTTCCTTCTCGACTTATTATGTTGGCCGAGCACGCATCCCATCAAATTCCCGAATATTGCCAAGTACAGTATCAATGGCTTATTTAGACTAGGTGGCATCAGTACTGAGCATTGGACAAGTAATGTTTGACCTTGTCAAAAATCTTCTGGCATTCCTCATCCCATACACCTGGATTGTGTTTCTTAAAGAGACGAAATATGGGGTTGCATTTCTCGGTTAATTGTGAAATGAACCTGACGATGTAATTTAATCTCCCTAAAAAACCCCAGACCTCTTTTTGAGTGCACGGCGAAGGCAATTCTTGTATAACCTTGACTTTATCTAGGTCGATCTCGATCCCTTTTTCGCTGACTACAAATCTTGGCAATTTTCATGACCTAGCCTCGAAGGTACATTTTTCTAGATTGAGCTTTAGCTAAAATTGTTTTAACCTTAAAAATAATTTTCTCGAGACTTGTATATGCTCTTCTTCTGCTCGGGACTTTGCGATCATATCATCGACATAAACTTCGATTTCCTTATGCATTATATCATGAAATATGGTTACCATGGCTCTTTGATACGTTGCTTTCGCATTTTTTAGTCTGAATGGAATCACTTTGTAGCAAAATGTTCCCCACATGGTTACGAATGTCGCATTTTCCATATCTTTAGAATGCATCTTAATTTGGTTGTATCCGGAGAAACCATCCATGAAGGAGAATAGTGAGTAACCTGCCGTGTTGTCTACTAAAGTGTCGATATGAGGTAATGAGAAATTATCTTTTAGGCTAGGTTTGTTCAAATCCCTATAGTCTACGCACATTCGTACTTTCCCATCCTTTTTTTAGGGATGGGGACGATATTGGCTACCCATTCTGAGTATTTAACCACTTGTAAGAAACCAGCATCGAATTACTTTTTGACCTCCTCTTTTATTTTTAGTAAAACTTTGGGCCTCATCCTTCGGAGCTTCTGTTGAACTGGTTTACACTCTTCCTTTATGGGGAGCTGGTATACCACGATATCAGTACTTAACCTAGGCATGTCTTGATATGACCATGCAAAGACATCATTGAATTCTTGGAGTAACTCAATGAGGTCTCGCTTTGTCTCTGCGGCAATGCAAGCTCCAATATTCACCTCTTTTTCCTCTCCTAAGCTCACAATTTCCACTGAATCTTTGTAAGGTAGGATTTGTTTCTCATCTTATTCTACCATCCTCAACAAATCAAGAGATAGATTACAGTCTCAATCATCTTTAAAATCCTGATAATCCTCCATACATATATCTTGCTCAAAAGGAGACTCTGAGTCAGCAACAGCGTCGCTCATATCATTGATATCTGGAGACCTGTTATAGGGATGAATGAAGATCCAAAGAACAAAAAAATCTAAGAATAATTATTTGTGAGGTATGAGTATGAATAAAATGGAAAGAAAAAAAGAACGTTTGCCAAAATGGGACACAAAGATGCATTTTATTGAAATAAAAATAATGGACATATGCCTTTTTCACAAAAGGATTCTTATTGCTCCCAGGCTTAGAGCAATAGGTGTGTTCTGAATATTACTCTGAAATAGTCCTAAAAACTACAAGAATCTCCTCCACAGTCCAATTGTACAGAACACTTCCAGGGATGTAGGAACAAATTCTTGATAGGTTTTTTAGTTCCTTCTTCAAAGGCACAAACATCTTTCCCTTCCGAACCCTCGATATCTTCAAAGAGTTCTAACTCTTTATTATCTATCAGGCTCTGTACTAGAGTTCTGAACTTGACACACTTTTGAATTTCATGAAACTTATTACATACAATGAAATATAAATGAATGGAAAAGATGCATGCAAAAAGGCGTTGATTCTAGTTCAATTCCATTAAAACAACTTTACTAGAAAGCAAGTTTCATTACATAAAATAGATGCATATACGACCTTGCCTTTACACTCAAAACCTTAACTTTTCCAAGAAACGAAGCTAATTCTTAGCCCTGATCTAACTCTAATTCATATTTCAGGCTTTGAACAGCTAGGTTCTGTAAGTGGTCAGCCATTTCTCATACTCGGACCAAAGCTTCGCTAATAACATGGTCCATATCTCTGACCTGACTCTCTCACAGGCTATCACCTTTTTCTTGTTTCCTTTTCTTGAACCATATTCGTGCGGCCATATTATCTTCCACTTTATCAAGAAACCTATTTTCCATGACAAGCTCTCTATTTAGCAACCGAACGTGAATCAACACCCTTTTTTATGATGAAAATGTAATGCAATCACAGTCAAAACAAAACGAAAGAAGTCAATATACTTCATACAAATCTAAAATTTAAAGCAAGCAAGAAATAATAAATAGAGTACCTATTCGGGTGACCACTTAGGGTTTGGTGTGGTTCTACCTAGGGTAGGTTCTTAGGGCTAATTATATATGGTTCGGTTCTAAAGTAAAGGTATCTAAACCAACAAATTCTTCGATCCTCACCCATTATAAGCTTATACGGGCTAAGTTCGATTCAGGGGAATACATTTCCCTATGGCTACACGGAGATGAAGATCTCACGAAGACGTAGGTACGTATGTATCCTAAACGCGATTCACTATCTTATGTGGAGGTGAAGACCTCACGAAGGAATAGTTTCTCACTCCCACTTAAGAAGAGAAAAATTGAACAATTATGCAAATGCAATATGAAAAACACACAAAACAAACTTTTGAACTAGTAAAATAGATATACTAGATCGCTATACAACTCGAAATATCAAAACATGGAAGATGAAATACAAAAAAGGGATTGTAAATTTAAACCAAATTATCAATTTTCGATAAAAAGACCAAAAGTAATCAACTCGAGGCTTGACTCTCTTATTTTGTTCCCTAGTGGAGTCGTCAAGTTGTCAAAACCTTTTTTTTGAAGTCGACTTTATTTTAAAAATCAAAATGGGAGTCGCCACTAATCACTTTTAGGAGGTGTGACTGGGTCACCTTGTAATTTTATCGTTTTAATAAGAAGTTTAATTTATTAAAATAGTGTTTTTGAGTCTACAAAAATCCAGAAAACGAGTTCGGGAGTCGGTTATGCACGAGGAAGGATAAACACCCTTATTACGCCCAAATTGGTACCTAATTGATTACTTGATATCTTTAATGTTGAAAATTGAAAATTTGAAAAGAGTTAAAAACACGATCCTTTTTTGTATTAATGTATATATTTTTAGTAAAATCCTTTAAATAGATCAAAACGTATGTAAAAGGCTTTCTTATCTCGAGGTAACAAAAGGTCGTATCCCGTAAGTTAGGACACGACGTCTCGAATTCTCGAAAATAAGTTTGTCTGTTATTTTTTATATTAAATCTCACGTATTTTAATTTTAAAGCGATATTCGATCATCTAGGTTCAACGAGAAAGTCGAAACCCTGTAAGTTAGGGCACGACTTCTCGAATATCTAAATACGGAACATTGCCTTATTTTTAAAAAATTTCTTTTTTGAATAATAACAAGTGTGATATTTAAAACGATGGGTCTTTATCTTATTTTTGGGTATAAAATAAAAGCGACCAATTACATTTAAACATAATGCATGATGCAGTGATTATAAAATGGCTATACGGGTAGAATATGAGAATGATCTATAATAAATGAATAAGGAAATGCTGTGATAATATCAATATAACTATAGCAATAGTAAGAATATTAATCCATGGTACAAAATAAATAAAGTGATAAAAATAAAAAATAAAAATAAAAATGCAAGATGCCTTATGACGATTATAAACATAAATAATGTGAAAATGATAAAAGAAGTGACAAAATAGTAAAAATAAGATAAAAAATAATAATAACAATCATAATAATAAATGAATAAAAATGTACAAATAGAAAAATGTAACAATCTTGTTTTTAAATAAATAAAAAATAAGCAAGTAAATAAATAAATGGATAAATAAATAAATAATAGTAATAAGAATGATGATAAGAATAAAAATAATACGGGCAACAAGTGCATAAATAAAGGAAATGTAAACATTATAATCTTTAAATGTATAAAAAGGATAAAAATAATAAGTAGATAAATAAATAAATAAAATGATATATTATGAAATCTATAAAGGGTTGAAAATAAATAAATAAAGGTTAAACCGCAATTTAGACGAAATTAAGTGATTGTAAAAAAAGAAAGAAAGGGTTGAATGAATGGCTGAAATAAAATGCGAGCCAAGGGACGGGGACTAGATGGGAAATTATTTCCAGTCCCACAAACGTGCCATTTCATGATGGATTGAAACGAAACAAAATCAACGTCGCGGGATAAAAATTAAAAAATTGAAAAAAGAAATAGGACTAAAGTGAAACAGGCCACAAAAGCGAAATAACTAAAAGGGTAAATAGACCTTTAGTCCAAAAACACGCGGATCTTATGCGGATGGGTCGGATCGGTTCGGTTCGGCCTCAAAACAACATCATTTTGGGGCCTTCCGAACTCCGCCAAAACGGCATCGTTTCACCTGCTTATAAAAACCAAAATTTCCCCAAAAATTTCATTTTATCTCATTTCAGAAAAAAAAGCTCTCATCTTCTCTTTCAAAGGCCCTAGGTCCGATCGTCGTTTTGGCGAGTCGCCGCCACGCCGACCACCAGTCACCGGCGATGGTGCTACCTTCCATGGTGGCCGAAAAATCACTCGAACCCTTTTTTTTGTATTTTTCGCGTAGAACTCCTTTTTAGAGTTGAAATCACAAAAAAAAGGCAAAAAAAAAACGATAAAACCCTTCGACTTTCGCCGTCCTCTATTGCGGCCTTTGGTTGAACCTTGAAGGATTCGACGGCCTTGCGGACCGACGATAACATCGACAGGTAAAAAAAGGTTCATTTTTATGCTTCTTTTTTTTGTTTATTTCGAAAAGAGACAAAAAAAATATAAGTGAAAATACAACACCTTTTTCTTTGAATCGATTTCAAACTCTATGCTTTTTTATATATCTTTGTTTGTAAAAATTACATTGATGGTTGTTGTGGCTTTTATAGCCAATTTTACAACATATATTTTCTTTTTTCTTTTGTTGTTTCAATTGCTCTTCTGTCTCTGTTTCGTTTCTGTTTATTTGCAGGTATCTCTAGTAGAGTCAACGGCGACGACGAGAGTCGTGCCTTGTCATTTCAGTGAAAGGAGGGGGAGAAGGCCTCGGGCGGTGCATTGGCTAACGTGGCATGAGAAGCGACGCAAATGAGGCTAGGGTTTCTTTTGTTTTACTTAAAACATTTAAGTTTTGGGGCCATTTGGACCATAGGGATTTTTTTAATATTTTGGCTGTTTGTAAATGTAATTTTGGGCCTGTAATGGACTTTGGACTTAAATGGATTCTTATTATTTTTATTTTTATTTCTGGTTTGGTTTCTGTTTAAGGCCCGGACAAAATTGGGCCTTTACACATATTGTATGGTGAGTTCGATTTTTTTTTTCATTTCTGTTACTTTTTCATTTATGTTTTTCTCCATCCATTTGTTAATTACAATATTTTCAAAAAGAAAATGTTTGCTGACAAGGTACGAGAAAAGATTAATTTTTTTATTTTGTATTGTAATATATCTTACTTCAATAATTGCTATTAACTTACAATTTATAAAAAAAATTAATGAATAAATGAATAAGTTAGTGTTTATCGATGAATGAATTAGTGTTTTAGTTAGCACTTCTCCTCGATGTTCCCTGCAGGTGTGGACATGTTGGCTTTGTACATCCTGGGTTCCTGCAGTAACTGCATAACCTCGGTGTGTCTTTCCATTCCTCAATATTCATATTGCTTCGTATTCGAGTTATGTTCGGTCAAGCTTTTGGCTTGCTCCGTAAGTTCTTAATTGGATGCCACAATTGTATATGCAATCTATACGTGTTGAGGCACATGCCACAATTGTATGTACGCATGGATAATAAAGTGCTTGAAATCTCCTACAGTCGCAACTCATTTGTTGCAAGTCTATGCAGTACACTCTCCTGATAACTCCTTGGTCTGGTCTATAGGACTCCGTAACCTAGAATATTGGGTTTGGACGTGAGTGATACACTAAAGACATTGAGTTCGCTCTTTCTACATTTTCCCAATATCTTTCAATAACATCTCGCACCAAATATGATCTCCCTTTATCTGTTCCACATATGTCTCAGCCTGCTTTGTAAACAAGGTTGCTAATCGAAAATATGTTTTTTTGACCATTAAGGTTACTAGCAAATGACATGTCCCCTTCAATATGAAATTAATGCATTCCAGGTTCGTTGTTATGTGCTCGTATCATACCCCTCCATCATACAATTGCGCCCACTACTCCTTGGGTATCCCATCGAGGTATGTCGCACCTTATTGGTTTACAACCCATAGTCTCTCCAACATTTCATGGAATCGATATTGGACAAGCTCGTACCCTGTTGATGACAATAAAGATTGTATTCAAGAAATGCGACCCAAATGTATATGTTAAATTATTATACATGAAAAAAATACCATGCACAATGTACCCATGTTAATGACATGTCACCATTTCACATCCTTATGATATCGAGCCATGTAGTTAGACCCTATATGACGTAAACAAAACTTATGGTGTGCACGATTCCATAAGATTAAACGCTAATCGAATACAGCCTGTATTCTAGTACCCCTAATAGAAGTGATGTATACATTGAGTTGCAGCACAACATGCCTTCTCAGGTTAGTTAAGAAGAAATCTCATTCATCTCCTAATTCTTCGGGTGTTATTGCAAAAGACATTGGCAAGATTTTTCGATTACCATCTTGAAACAACTAACAACAACCGATGCTCGTATCTTTCGTACATGAATGTGTTGTCAATTTGGAAAAGTAGCTTACAATACCATAATGCAGTTATGCATTGCTTGAAAGTCCAAAAAAACAATGGGAAAGCCTTTTTCAAGGGACCAAGCGATCGGCGTGATACATAGGCTCCATTACGAGGTCGGCAACAGAACCTAGTACGTACCACTTTAGTACCTGACACCATTGCCACAATTTATTGTAAGATTTCTCCCACTCACTATGCATCTTCTCCAGTACCTTCTGTTTTGCCAACCATGTCTTGTGGTAGGACATGGTGTAATCGAACTTGCTACGAATGTGTGCGATCAAAACTGGGATAGAAATCCTAAGACTCACTTTGGCCATGAGTAATATAAAGCCAAATATAATGTCTGAATCCAATATTTGATAATCGTTTCACATGCCTAAAAAATAATAAATTAGGTCACCATATGTAATACAATGTCGGAAAAATGACACAATTTGAATCGATGTTGTTAACCATGATACATACCAGCTACAACACATATATGTGGAGCAGTAAACTTCTTGATCGTCCAAAACGCTAACTTCTTCCTCACAGATGGCATGATTTTCCATAAACATATTATTCCATGCATTCCGTAATTTACCTCATATTTCTTGGATCGAGAGCATGTAACGATGAAGTTGACGGCAAGCTGTATGCTATACCGCTTGATAGTAGCTGCAAAAGCATCTTTGGAGTCAAACTCCATCCCCACCTTTAAGTGACCAAGATTTATTGACAAAATCGCATGCCCTGGTCTTCTATAAGGGAGGTTTGGGAATTGTAAACCACCTTCAACAACAAGATTGACAGTATATATATGGAGTGGGGGTTCGTATGTCGTGAAACCTGGATCATCCCATCAAACAATGCTTGAAGCTTTACCGTTAGATCCACCATCTTTTGGTTTAATAAGAATGAGATTCAATTATGAAATTACTGTAATTTTTTCACTATCCGGTCCGGACTCCTCTATTGGGTCATTATTGGATTTAGGCCCTTCTTCGTTATCAACCTCGATTGTAAGTCTGATGTCAGGAGTAGATCATTCGTTCTTGTAAATCTGATGTTAATCCAAAAATCACTTTTGTTTGGCCCACCGAAGTGACTTGATGATGTACCCGTGTGAGTGTTACTGGGTTGAAAATTGACGTGTCGAAGTTGAAATCAAAGGCAATGGTAGATTATCATGTATGTGTGACGTAGAACTAATGACCAAATACGTCTTACTATGCCCCGAAGTTGTAATCGGGGGCAAAACCAATGAATGCCTCACCATTGATGACGATTCTGGGTTGTCTTGGTAGGAGCTTTGCAGCAATAATATAAATCCACCGCACAACCATGTGGTCAGAGTTTTTGCTTCTTGATTTGGCGTGGAATTTGGCAAACATGGTATAATCGAGCTCGGGCCATATTCATCCTCTTCGACAAAGTCGACATATAACTCTAGTACAATATTCCCACTAGAGTAATGTGATTCAATCACCGTCTCCAACTTGTTTTCCCCTGTGATATCAAAATTGACATATCTAATGAGGTTCAATGACGTTAGATATCAACATTTCAAGCACTGATTCTTCTTTGGATCCCCACTTTGCGCCTAGTCACTGTTCGAAGTGTTGGATCTGGTACTCTAAATGTAGTATTTTTGTCTATGTATGTTTGTAATTTTTTCGAACAGATTGATTAATAAAACAAATTAATTGATTATATTAATATAATTTGTATAATTGTCCCCATATGGTTTTTGCACGCAAAACAAAATGGAAGCAAATTTTGCTCACTTTTTGTCTAATGTTTAACTAATATTAAGTGGTATTATGCAACCGGATCGTAATATATAAAGACAACTTGTATTAGTAGATGAACTTAAACATGTCCTTAGTCTAATTGGAAATGAGCAAACCGATTAAAAGACCAATATGTCATCTATCAAGTTCAATTAGAGAGATGTTTTGTCTTAGGTATCAAAGTGGATAACTCCTAAAAGATAGAGACATAGATATGACTGACAAGACTAGGGGTGAGTATTCGATCGAGTCGAGTTGAATCGAGTCAAAAATTTTCGAGTTAGTCGAGTTGACAAATCTTATTTTAGCAACCTAACTCAATTTAATTTTTTTCGAATCGAATCGAATCGAGTCAAAAAAATTCGAGTCGAGTTAACGAATCCTATTATTTATACTTAATGTTTCGTTTAGATGGACCTATTATTTAACTAGTAGATGAAGTACAAGATTATTTAACTACATGAACAATATAATGATTTTGCATTTTAACTTAATGGGTAAACATTTATCAAATGACATAGTTTTACCTTTTAACTTAATTATTTTGAATTTTAACTTTTAAAAAAAGTAAACATTTATCAAAACGATGTAGTTTTGTCTTTTTTATTCAGATTTTCGGATAACTCGAAATTTGTAATTAATATTCAAGTTAAACCGAAAAACTTAATTTTTTTATTTGAGTTGATCTAAATAACTTGATTAACTCAAATAATTCAAACTATTTAATTCAAAATTTGAATTTTTTATCGAGTTTTTCGAATCGAATCGAATTTTGCTCACCCCTAGACAAGACTAATAGTACATCGGACAGGACCTAAGAAGAATAGATCCTGAACCTGTTTATGGATTTATTCACTTGTGACATTCATAGTGTAGCATACCTAAATCCTGAGTGGATGGCGGACTATGTATGCGTGACTCATACACTTTGATGTAAGTAAAAAGCTGAGTTCAAATATATAAGGAACCGAAAGCTGGTGCATTGGGTGTACAACTTCTATAGTATGTAGCGTCATTCACAACAATGGAATCCATAGCCCGAGAAATGGGTAAATGACATTCTCCCATAGGCATTACATGGTTGATGAAAAGTAAACATGGCCACGGGTCGTTCGTCTTTGTGATGGATAATTTGATCACTATTTGATAGTGGTTGACTTTTCATGAAGAGTGATGTAATAGTTACCATGAGATAAAATATGAGCATATTGGGAGAATGAATACTATCCCAAAGAGATCAAATATACTATGAGGGTAACACACTTATGACAAGGTCATAGGACGAGCATTGAGTAGATGTTTTCGTAATGGTATGTCGTTAGGGAAAGGTCAATCATGATATTATAATAAAGTGATTTCGTGACTAAATGAGTTTATAATTAATAGTAGAAAAATCGAAACTTAATTATAAATCATTTGAATCCTAATTACATATGTCTAATCGGTCCCTCCGCTAGCTCGTTGAAATCGGAAATGAATTACATGTTTGAATTGAAATGAACGAAATGAATATGTAAAGAGAAATGAGAAACATTAAAGAATTATTATAGTTTTTTTCTAAAATGGAAAAATGAAATCATTTGGAAATGAATGTAGGTTTCTAAAATGAAAAAAGAAATAAAAATGATTCATTTGCAATTCTATATGGATTACTTAAATGATCAAAAGAATGAGTTTATCTTTTTGGACTATTTTGAAGCCCAAAAATGAAAATAAACCATTCGGTCATGGTGAACATGTTGAGTTGTGAAATATTATACATATTTTCTCTAAAATTTACCAATGGCAAAATCGTCAAAATTTTATCGGGGGTAAAATCGTTAAAATTTTACTAGGGGTAAAATAAGGATGAGAAAATTATTTAATATAGAATATTAAAATTTATTTCAAGAAATAAAAAAATCGAATCGGGTTGGATCACATTACAGATTACTTGGTCAAAAGGCCCAAGAAGCACTCGTAACTGGACCCAAAACCTCTCGTATAACGTAAAGGGGGCAAAAACCCTAGTAGGAATACTAGGGTGTGTCATCCACCCTACTCCTACTCTAAGTGGGAAGTTGGTTTTCTATTTGAAATAAATCACTACAACTCAACAAGGGTTCTACCTTCTCTTCTTATAAATAGATGTCACTGGTAGGGCATTAAACACAACTTTGAGAGATTGTTACTCTACTGAAAAATATAAAGAATTTATTCTCAACTATTAAATATATTTTTTCCAAAATAATAATTCTATCGATTTCTATTAAAGAAGAGAGTATTTCTATTTTCACTCTAAATAAAAGAATGAACTTTTTCTAGTTCTGTGTTTTGATTCAATTGGTTCAAGCCCACACTCGGAGCAGTTTGTAGTACGAGAATAGTGGAGAAGATTGTTTGGTTAAAAATCGGGAACAATAAACGTTTGCTAAGCCAAAAACACAAGTATGAATTCGATTAGGGTTTATTGTTATCAACATGACAAATCAGGTCAGTTTTCAAATTTTTAATTTTCTGCTGTGTGATAAAACCATTTTCAGACCAAATTTTTTCCAACACGAAGCTCTTTTAACGTTATGCTATGGTTGAATGCCAGATCTTCAGATTAGGCTGATATAAAAAACGAGCCCAATTTTGGTCTCATAAATTTGACCTTTGTAATGGATAATAGCTCTAACTCGTCTGCTCATCTTGAACCAATTTGTTTGTTCCATATGTTTAAAATCGAGAAAATAGTAAAAAAGTATAGTTCTCATCACCCAAATTAAAAGATCTACACGTAATTTAACGAATGACCTTTGCTTGGACAATAGTGTAGGTGCGGAATTCAAGTTTTTCACGACAACACTCTTCTCCTAATGTCAAGTATCCTTATGGAAATAATCTGCTTGAAAGGTCAGTATGGAAACTCAAGGGATTGTACTGAGTTTATTTTATAGAGCTTATACCCCAAGACACATCAAATGATTCCAACAACAACACAAGCCCTATGCATCACGAGTTTTTGAAGTATACAATTAAAATTGAAATTTGTAGGGGAGAAAACGCTCCCCTACAGTGGCATTTTTAGCAAGGCAACAATGTCTGAAATTTATCCCGAGAATCCCAGGTTGCAAGAGACTCAAAGGTAGAAGCAATCAAGTTGGGTGGGGGTTGAAACGCCTAAAGAGAAAATGCTCCTTGCAGGGGGCGTTTTCAACTGACATGGTAGTGAAAACGTTTCCTACAAGGCGTGTTTTCATGCCACATATCTGACTTATATGTTAGTGGAAAATGTATCCTGCAGGAAGCGTTTTCACTACTATATTAGCTTAAAACACTCATTGTAGGGAGCGTTTTTTCTCTGGGCATTTCAACCCCTACCCCAACTTGATTGCTTCTGCCTCTAAGCGTCTGTAACCTGAGATTCTCGAGATAAATTTCATACATTGTAACTCGGGATTCCTGAGATAAATTAAAAAATTTTCTTTTTTACCCCACTTCATCCCTTATATAAATGGTCGTTCTCATCCCCTACTCCAACATATTTTAGTCCCCTTTAAATTATTTTTTTCCTTTTCTTGCGTGTTAAAATTTCCAAGTTTAAAGATTTATTTCTCTCTGGCTTTATGGGAGACATAGTCATAGTTTTAAGTTGTGTTTTGGGTTCATGGTGATGTTATGGAGCTCGATAACCTATAATTTTCACTTGCCATGTGAGTATGGAGCCATCACTTGAGAAGTCGGGATTGCGTTACAAGTCAAGGTCCAAGTTGATGGTGATTATACCATCTCGGGTTGAAGTGTAACTAAGGCTTCAAGTTTACAAAGGTTATGCTATCAAAAGATGGAGCATAACTGGGGCCCTAGTTGATAGTGATTATGTGGGCACGACAATAAGTTTCTTATCATCAGAGGAGTAGCATGCTTTATAGAACTCATACGGAAGTGTGAGGAAGAAAAACACATGAGCCTTCTAGTATAATCAAGTAATTTGTGTTGTCTATATCCATCGAAGACAGTGATTTTGTTAGTAAAATCTATTACACCTTAATTCTGTCATAGGTTATAGTAACAGGGTCACCGCCTTTGTGGACATGGATAAAACGAATTACTTTATTATACTAAAACGCCAGTGCGCTTTTCTTTCTCATACTTCTATTTGGGTTTTATGAAGCATCCTTATCTGACGAGGAAAAACTCGTTGTCGTGCCCACATAACCATTGTCAACTAGGCCCGTATTTATGCTCCATCCCTTGACATCATAACATTTGTAAACTTGAAACCCTAGTTTACACTTCAACCCTAGTTTACACTTCAACCCAAGATCGTATAATCACCATTAACTGGGACCTTGAGTTGCAACGTGATCCGGCTTCTCGGGTGGTGGCTTCATACTTACATGGCAGATGAAATTTGTACGTCACCAGGCTCCACGACACCACTGTAAATTCAAACATACCTTAAAATTATAACAACGTCTATCTCAAATACAGAGAAAAATAAATCTACAAACTTCTAATTTCTAACCGTAAAAAAAAAAAAGAAAAAAAAACAAATTTTAGCAAATGAAAGCACACTTTATAAGATATGTTTTCCTTTCTCTTCAAAAATAACATAATCGATAAATTTAAAAAAGCTATATAACTTCTATATTTTCTTTTATTTTCAGCATATACTTAAAAATTAGCCGTAAATCAAAGTACATAAACAAATTTACAGAACTCAGTTATGGCATTAAAGATTTAATCCTTTTGGATCATACAGTCAACACGGTTTTGCAATTTTTCTGTCAATTTTGGTAAAAGAGAAAAAAGAAACAATTCTTTTTTCATATTTCAGTTAGATTAACGGTCAAATCAAATGAAACCCCGAACTTCGTAAGATGAACATATCTTTGCAATAATTCAAAAATAAATATAAATAAAAAACATATCTTTGCAACTTCCAATTATCGTCATTGGTCGGCCTCCCCTTCAATGCTTTCCACCATTGGTCGGTTACTTAATTTCTTCACCTACAACTCATACCAATCATCAGCACTATTAAAAAAGTAACCATTTTTTTTCTTTCTCAAAAGTTTAGAACAACCCCATTTTCCATTCATCCTCCATAAGCATATATTTTCTTAACAAAGAAGACAAACTAAGTGTTTTTCTTTTGGGTTTATTACTCCTTTTTTACTTTTTGGGTTTTTGACCGTAAATTCTTTCTGGAATCTTTCCCTTTTTTCTTTTCTTTGTCTTTCTTCTACTTTCGGCTTTCAGTATTTTTCTTAATCAGCAGCCGACCTTTTGTTCTTTGTCGGCTGCTTATTATTTAATAATTTTTTTAATAAAAAGAAATTTTCTCTGTATAAATCAATACAAAAAATACGTGAGAACAACGTGCATCCTTTGTTGTTACCCCTTTTTTTTTTCATTCTTAAATATAAAACTACTTCAACTTTTGTTTTCTTTCGTTTCAATAACTGTTAGATGAGTTTCATTAGAAGAATTCTCCTCTGAATTTTCAGTAACTCATTTTCTTTTTTTTTCTCTATTGGTTTTCTTCCTTGAGTTTCTCACACACAGGTCAGCTTTCTCTTTTCTACAACTTATAAAAGTTTCTTTTTTGGCCTTGGAAATATCATAGTTTGACCTGCATGTATGATCCAGTTTATGTTCTTGAATTATGTTAATATGATTTAAGTTCTATTGTGTAATTAATCTTACTTTTGATTTTCTGATGGATTTTTAATTAGGTCATCTTGTGAGAGTATTGATTGAAAGTTTACACCTTTTTGTTAGCTTCTGTTTTAGGCTTCTATGTTATTTGCTTATAATTTGGTTTTTAAAGTTCTTTATCCATGGTCCATACTGATCTTTCAGAAGAAACTAGCTTGTCTCCTGCTATCATTTTGTTTTGTTAGTTTCTTATTTTTAGCTATTTGCATATGCCCAAAATGATTTTTTTTCCTGTTTCTTTTCTTGATTATGCTTTATAGTTTTCTTTATATGATTAAAATTGATCCTCTACAATAGCTGACTTTTTTATATTTGGAACTTGTCTCATTACTTTGTGATTTGGGTGCATTTTATACACTTTAATATATTGGGTTTAATGAAAATTAATGATGTTCTTGGCCTAATTTTATGATGATATACCTTTTCATCTTTATGCAAGATGTATGCATATTGGGATCCTTAAGATTTCTGTGCTTGAATTTGTTTAATATAAGAACTTTAGTTCATTAGTTTGTTGTTTGAGATTTATATTTGCCAATTATGGCTATTGATCTTGTATTGGAATTATGTTTATCCACTCTCTCTTGCATGCATAAATCTTCTATGAAAAGTGGTTTTTGAGATTTTTTATAATGACATAGAGGCATCATGCATGATGTTGTTATCAAGAACTTTATTTCATAGAATTTGTCTGTCAGATGATGTTTCGTTTCTTTTCGATCTTTTCTCTTATCTCTGTCGATCTTTTTCTATTGGCAGCTTTGAATCTAGCCTTGGATTATTGATTTCATTTTGGGAGTTTTGGACTTCGATTTATTTGAAGTAGTTCATTATCTTGTTCTAAGGTCGCATAATCTTCTAGGAGATGGGTAGAGGGGGTACTTCATCTGCTAACACGGGGAGAATTTCCCGTCGGTTTATTACGGCCTTATCATCAGCTTTTTTTGAATGGCTGTTGCTTTTTATGCTCTTCATTGATGCTATAGTTTCATACCTAATCAAAAAATTTGCTCATAAATGCGAATTGCGAACCCCGTGTATGCTATGCTCAAGACTTGATCATGTTTTCGGCAAAGAAAAACGGAAGTTTTATATGGATCTTGTATGTAATGATCATAAGTTGGAGATTTCATCCTTAGTTTACTGTCATGCTCACAACAAGCTTGTTGATGTTCATGGAATGTGCGAAAGTTGCCTTTTCTCATTTGCTACAATGAATAAGTCTAATGCCGAAACCTATCGGTTATTGGTTGGAAAGTTGGGGGATTTTGATTGTGGTCTTGAGGAGGATCCCTCACTTGGGAATCATAAACTTGGATGTTCAACTAAAAGACACTGTTCTTGTTGCAGTGAGCCATGGATGCCAAGAGAGTATGTCAAAACATCGATTCAGACTCGATCGGCTGTGTTTCCGGATACTAAATTTGATCTACCTTTACCGGTTTCTGTAGAACATGGTCATGATGAGCAGAACAGAAGTGGCGATGTGTCTGTTTTGGTTCAAGCTACACATCAGAGGAAAAATCAGCCTGATCCTTTATCTCATGTAGTATATTCGGAGCTTCAGATTGATTTGGAGTCAGAATCTGAAGAGAAAAACGATGCTGGCGGCAAGGAAGATGGCGTAATTATCCAAACTCATCATCTAAAACAAGATCTTCTTGATCAACACGTGCAGCCAGAGTCTCAAACTTTTACTTTATCTGACAATTTTGCTTCAGAGAAATTCATGGATCCTGTTTCTGCACTTAAGCCTTCAATATTCATTTCACAATCAGAATCAGAATCAGAATCAGCCATCATTGAGCCTCTTGGCACTATACCAGCGGAATCTACTGATTTGAAACAACATGGCTTGGAGGAACTCAATTGGGAGCAAGCTACTACCAAAATTGAGCCATCGGCTTCTTCTAAGCTTATTTCTATTGATGATGTCCCTTTCTCATCGATGGACAAGGAAGCTTCTATCAATGTGTCAACAGAAATGAATCTTAGTTCCGTTGATAAGGTCTCTCCATTGTCGAATGCTGGTGAAATTCCTAATCAAGGGTCGGAAGATAGTAAGCTTATTTCCCTTGGTTTTCTTTCTTCGTCTCCAATCGACAATGAAACTCTGGTTGAAGTACCAAAGGAAAGTAAGAACATTTCCGTCGACAATGTTTCTCCATCAAATGTTGCTGCATCTTCCGTCAAAGAATCAAAAGAGAATAGTAAGTTGAACTTACCAGATACACCCCTCCTACATAATATCTGTGAGATTGTTTCGTATTAATTTAACGTTTTCTGTCACTAGGTGTCATGGAAACTCCTGAAGTTGAGAAGATATCTGAGGCAAAGTGTGAAGAAATCCACATATCGGCAGAACAGCCACTTCCAATACCTGAATCACCAGTGGAAGAAAACCGTGTCATGAATGGCAATAGCATCCAAGCGATCAATTCATTGGACCTAAGCGATGCTTATAAGCTAGCTGTAGGTAGTAAAGGTAGACAGTTATCTGGTTTGCTTGTTGAACAATGGACTGGAAGAGATTCTTCTAGACTTAGTGAAGATTTAAAGGTCTTACTGTCGCAATTATCTTCTCGAGGGATGGAGCAATTGATGAGCGATGTAAGTCCTAGGATTGCTGCAAGTCCGAGGATTGCTGTAAGTCCAAGGATATCTATAAACAGTGATGATTTAAAAGCCTCAGATTCTTCTGCATTTAATGGAATTGAGATACTTCAAAGGAGGGTCTCATTGGAGAGAAATGAGTCTGGTTTATCATTAGATGGAAGCATTGTTAGTGAAATTGAAGGTGAAAGCGTGGTTGATCGGCTAAAACGACAGGTTGAGCATGACAGGAAACTATTGAGTGCTTTGTATAAGGAATTGGAAGAAGAAAGAAACGCGTCTGCAGTCGCTACAAATCAAGCGATGGCCATGATTACTCGACTGCAGGAAGAGAAGGCAACGCTGCAAATGGAAGCCTTGCAGCACCTGAGAATGATGGAAGAACAAGCTGAATACGATATGGAAGCACTGCAAAACACAAACGACCTTCTTGCTGAGAAAGAGAAAGAGATTCAAGATCTAGAAGCCGAGCTAGAGTTTTACAGGATGAATTTCCCCAATGAATTCATGCCGGAGGACATAGTGAAGTCGGCATACAATTTGCAAGTAACACGGGACACAATGGATCATTTAGAAGCTAATAGTATTGAAGAAAAGGCAATCTTACATACAGATACAGTTACCGAAAAACTGAACATCGGCTCCACAGTTGAAGAAACATATCAGTCATTTGAGGACACAAACAAAGTCACCATGAAGAATCCATTGTCTGAACATGAACATGGGTACCAAGAAGAACTCATTCCTTGAGGCTTTATTTACAAACACTACAAAGGTAAGTACTTTGATTTTCATCGTCTGAAAGTGTGAAAATGCATTTGCATGATACAAATTTCATATATAAAATATTGCTTACTTATTTTTGTTAATTTAACAGATGCCTGAAAGAGATGCTACTGGCCATGAATTGTAAAGTATTCCAGAGATTGTTTTCTCCTTAGAACATAATAATATAGGACATGATTTTAAAACATTATTGCAGAGTTTGTGTGACATGTTCATGTCATGTCTGTGTGTAAATAGCTAGCTGACATGTTTTACATACCATCAAAATTGGAGTTGGTGAGATTTTTTTACATTTTTCATATTTCTATTGGTAATCTAAGTTTGCAGTACATTTTTTCTTGATTTTTCTTTTTCATTTTTTAAGTTAAAATTAGTGGATTGATTTGAGTGATTGCATTTTGTAAAAGGGTTTGCTGTATAAGTGTAAAGTTAAGGGATGTAAATTAAAATAGATAAGCAATTCCAAGTTTGTTTTTGATTGGTTTTGATTGTTTTTTTTTTTTACATTAATTGTTAATTCCTATAAATAATATCTGTTTTTAATTATTAATAATAAATGAAAATATTTTTTTTTAATAATTTTATTATAAGTTTCTCCTCTCAACCCATAAATAGAAGAATAATACACTTCAGTGCACTTAAATCAAGTCCTACATTAGTAATAATGCTCATACTAATTGAAGTTTTACAAGTAAATCCATTAATACATCATTTTATAATTATTCACTTAATGTCTTAACAATTCACTTAAACTATTCTTAGGTATTAGGAATTCTATAACTTATAATAATTTCTTAGCATCACACTCTTCTACAAGTTTTCCTCCTCCTCCTCTCAATTTCACATCATTTATGTACGCATAACACCTTAAATTTGGCCTAGACAAGAAGACTAAGCTTAGAATGTCACGTTGTCTTACCAGAACACAGTCGTACTTAAAGCGAGCCTTACATCATTGTTAAGTTATAAAATAATTCAATATCCGAAACATAGTCAAATCCTAGAAGTTTAAAAATATGAAATTAAAACATATGTTCACACATATATATAAATTCGATAGATGACCGAGTTCCACGTTAGCCGGCTGCTTATTCTTGAGAGTTCCTTAAAATTCATTCAAGTAGTTAGTGTGTTGCATTGTAGAACTTTAACATAAACAAACTAGCCTATGTGCAAGAACTCAGATATTATTGATTATTCAGATAACAATTCGGTTTCCTCAATTAGATTTATAACTTCAAACGGATCCATACACACAGTTCTAATATGTAACAGATGAGTACAAATGCACGTATATCACATATACGATTTGGTGCATATGTCATACAGTACAAATTCAGATGCAATTTCCTATTCCATCCGCTACATTCCATCTCTATCCACACTACACATTAATAGGTATATAATACTCATCCATCCCTACACACTTCATAGTGTCGATATGACACGTTACAGTGTTTACAGTGTCACTGTCAAATCAAACAATATCATGGGTGGTTTGACCTCTAATTCATTACAGAATACTTCCTTCAATTCATAACTCTCGCCCTATGCAAATGCAAATGCAAAACATATAACATATATCAATGTATAATTCAAATGCAGACACAATCACACGTTCCAGTATAACAGAGTATAAGTGAAACCAGTCTATAGTCACAATAAAGCATATCATACAACTCAATACAGTGATACCTATCTTATAGGTACTCTACACTCACCCCGTACAATAATTACAGAATTACCGAAGATGGCGATTTGGGCTCACACACCCGAACGGTGGCCCGTCTCACTCCACATAGCCCGGCAGACGACCGTATGGTCACCCGTATGCCCTATTTAACAAATCAATGAGTCACACAGCCTGGGCACGCGCTCGTGTGCTAGCCCATGTACCTCACCCGGCTCGGCACATGCTCGTGTCCTCTGCCCGTGTGACTCCAAATTTGAACTCAAGGAGTTACACAGCCTGGAGACACACCTGTGTGTCTTGCCTGTGTGACTCCAATCTTAACTCAGTGAGTTACATGGCCTGGATACACGCCTGTGTGACTCCAAATCTTAACTCAGAGAGGTATATGACTTGGACACATGCCCGTATGTTTTGTCCGTGTAATCCTTACACCTCACTTCTCACACACGGTCGAACATACATCCTACGATGTTCCCGTGTGACCCCAAATTTAAGTTCAGAGAGTTACTCGGTCTACCACGGGCTCTTACATGGCCATGTAACCCACACAGCCTGTAAACACACTCGTCTACCATCGATAACCCCGTTTCTAACAGAGAAAAATGCAGAAAAAGGGTTTCAGTACCCACCTATTACCGAACGTTTTAAAAGCACTTAATTGCAATTCCAAACCTAAAACAATTTCTAAAGACTCATTTCAACATTGCATTCACAAAACACACAAGTATTAACAATCAAATTCTGTCGAAACCTTTGATTCCCTACACGAAATGAGCGAAAATCTACTTATCACAGAATCCTAATACACACTTAATTCCTAAGTAAAATGGGAGGCGTTAAACGTCTCTTGAGTCTCCTCTAGTGTACTAGAACACAATGCACAACAAGATTAATGATCTTCGAGATTTTGGAAAAATCCCAAATCGCACAATAACATAGTACAACGAAGACCAACAATGCAACTTACCTTAAAGCCCACCAAAACAAGTAAGAACACAATCCGACGCAACAATTATACAAGACAGACAGAACCAAAAAGAAAATTTACTAAGAAGGTAATAACAAAAAGAAAAACAAGTCTTTGGAAAGAAATAAAAATAAAAAAAAATGAAAAGAAAAACTTCTAAGTTAGCAGTAGGGAGAATGAGCATTTAAATCTAGTTTTTATAGAAAAGTGCAACATATAATCCTTGTCGCATACACAATGACTCAAAAACGAAATCAAATAATAGGCAGATGCTTAACCAGTGAACCAGTAGGCTTATTCTTGTCACAAAAAGTCACCGAATTAAACTTAAACAAAGAATAAGGGTTCAAGTAAGGAACTTAACAAAAACTTTAAAATTTAAGTGACTCGAACCTCAAATCTCAAGTGAGCATACAGAATACACAACCACAGAAGCAGACACAAATTCATTAACACGACTTAGAAATAAAACTCAAATTTTGGCACGTTACAGTATGTGTATTTATATGAAAATTAATGGCATTTATTATTGTATGCCTATATGTAACATTAATTTAAAATTTACTAATTACATAGTTTTAGCAAAGTTATCCAATTGAGTAGCAGTCATCAAATTATTTTTATCTTGATCTACAGTATTCCAAATTAAGATATTTTTTTGGTGAATTTTCAAAGTTATACTATTGTTGATGTCTAAAATTGTTTTAATGCTAATTTTTACTTTTTCATGGTTCTTTGTATTGCCTTTCATTTAGACATACATAATCATTATACTTTTAAATATTATTCAATTTAATCCTTAAAACTCACTTATCATCAATGCATAGTTTTATCATAACTTCGCTTATTTCAATTACAAATTTCACTAAGTTTACAATTTAATCTTTAATATCATGAAAATGGGCTCCTACATCATTTTTTTTTAAAATTCCCCTTGGTTGCCTATATGAAGGATATTTTACTCCCCCTACTCCATCAACTTTCTCACCCACCATCCTTTAGAAAATTAAAAATTCTTTTTTATTGTTTTTTTGTTGAGTGTTGAAATTTTTGGAGGGAAAGATTTATTTGTGTTTGTGTTTAAGGGGAGCATTTTGATAGCTTTAATGTGTATTTGAGTTTACGGTGATGCGATAGTGCTCGGAGAGCCACACATTTCATCTACCATGTGGGGATCAAACCATCACCTTAGAAGCCAGTCGGATTGAAACTCGGGATCCAAGTTCACAGTGGTTATACGGTCATAGGTTAAAGTATAACTATGACTCCCAGTTGATGATAGTTATGCAGTCATAGATTCAAGCATAACTTGAGTCCTAGTTAACAATGGTTATGGGGTCACGAGTTCAAAATTAATGCCACTAGATGAGGATACTTTATAAACCCCATACATAAGTTTGAGATCATAATCACAGGGAAAAACAAAGGGGTTTCCAATATAATCAACATTTTATTTTTCTCCATCTTTACCAAAGGTAGTATCTTTTACATCCCGGTTACTATAACCTGTGACAAAGTTGAGGACAAGAAGACTTTCACGATGAGTGTTAGAATTAAGTGACCCGAATCCTTATTTAAATAAAATACGGTGGTAAAATAAAATAAAAGAAGAATCCATATAGAATTACACTTCTTTTATTTTATTTTTAGAATAAAGTTTTTTAAACCTTATTAAATTCCATCTATTTGATATTGATTAGAATAAGGTGTTTCAGTCTTACTAGAATATGGCTTTACAAGCCTATAAATAGACATAGTCTATTCCTCTTGTATTAGTTTGAATTCGACATAGTGAATTTTCTTCTCCTCTGTCCGTGGTTTTTTTCCCGAAAGGGTTTCCACATAAATTTTGTGTGTTTTTATTTTATTTTATTTTATTTTCACAAATTGGTATCCGAGCTTTCGGGTTTTTCATCTCGATCACGGTAATGGCGTCTTTGAAGTATGAAATTCTACTGTTGGATCGCAACACCAGATTTGTATTGTGGCAGATTAAGATGTAAGCAGTTCTTGCACAGATAGATCTGGAGGATGCCCTGCTAGGGATAGATAAGATGCCTTCGACTTTAACAGATGAAGAGAAGAAGTGTAAAGATCGAAAGGCGTTAACACAATTACATCTGCATTTGTCCAACGAAATTTTACAGGATGTGATGAAAGAAAAGACCGCCACTGCATTATGAAAGAGGCTAGAACAAATATGTATGTCGAAAACTCTAACAAGCAAGTTGCATATGAAGTAGCGTCTTTATGCTCATCGTTTGGAGGAAGGTGCGTCTGTACACGAACACTTAACAGTGTTTAAAGAAATTCTCTCAAACTTGGATGCCATGGAGGTTCAATATGATAAGGAAGATCTAGGGTTGATTCTACTTTATTCGTTACCCCCATCTTATTCAACCTTTAGAGACACGATTTTATATAGTCGCTAGTCTCTCACAATTGATGAGGTTTATGATTCTTTAACCTCGTATGATAAGATGAAACATCTTGTGGTTAAACCCGACTCTTAGGGAGAGAGTCTCATTGCTCGTGGGAGACAAGATCGGAATGCTGATAATGATCGTGAAAGAACACAGGAACGAAATTCTCGCGGTAAATCTAAGAGTAGATCAAAGTCTTCAAACAGAGGTAAAACTTGTAACTTCTGCAAGAAGAAAGGGCACATTAAATCTGAGTGCTATAAGTTACAGAACAATATTAAAAGGGAGGCTGCAAATCAAAAGGAAAAACAACCAGAAAATTCCGGTGAAGCTGATGTTGTAGAAGACTACAGCGATAGTGAACTTCTAGTCGCTTCTGTCAATGATCCTAAAGTAAGCGAAGAGTGGATACTTGATTCATGCTGCACCTTCCACATGACTTCCAATCGAGATTGGTTTACAACTTACGAAACAGTGTCTAAAGGTGTTGTTTTGATGGGAAATAATGTTTCGTGTAAAATCACAGATGTTGGAACAATTAAAGTTAAGATGTTTGATGGAGTTGTCAGAACACTTAGTGACGTGTGACATGTTCCAGAATTGAAGATAAATTTAATTTCGTTAAGTACTATCGATTTAAAAGGGTACAGATACACAGCTGAAAGTGAGGTTTTAAAGATTGCCAAAGGTTCCCTTGTTGTGATGAAAGGGCAAAGAAAGATTGCCAAGTTATATGTTTTGTAGGGTTCTACTATTACTGTTGATGCAGCTGTCGCTTCCTCTCCTTGTCAGATGATGATATTACTAAACTTTGGCATATGCGCCTAGGGCATATGAGTGAGAATGGCATGGTAGAATTGAGCAAAAGAGGACTTATTGATGGGCAAGGAATTTGCAAACTAAATTTTTGTGAGCACTGTATTTTTGGGAAGCAAAAGAAAGTTCGATTCACTAGAGGAATCCATAACACGAATGGAATGTTGGAGTATATTCATTCTGATCTGTGGGGGCATCTAGAGTGCCTTCGAAAGGTGGAGCTAATTATATGCTAACATTTATTGATGATTTTTCCAAAAAAGTTTGGGTGTTCTTCCTGAAGCAGAAAAGCGATGTGTTTTCCGCATTTAAGTCTTGGAAAATTATGATTGAAAAACAGACGGAAAAACAAATAAAATACCTCTGCACAAACAATAGCTTAGAGTTCTGTTCTGATGAGTTTAATAAATTGTGCAAGCCAGAAGGGATCGTGAGACACTTGACAGTTCGTCATACTCCACAGCAAAATGGCATTACGGAACGAATGAACAGAACGATCATGGAAAAGGTTCGATGTATGTTGTCAAATGCCAACTTACCGAAGTCATTTTGGGCAGAAGTAGCCTCTACTGCATGTTTTTTGATCAACCGATCTCCATCCGTTGCCATTGAGAAAAAGACTCCACAAGAGGTATGGTCTGGTAATCCTGCTAACTATTCTGATTTAAAGATCTTTGAGTGTCTTACGTATGCTCATGTTGATAATGGAAAATTGGAACCGAGATCCATTAAATGTGTTTTTCTTGGTTATAAAGCTGGTGTAAAAGGGTATAAGTTATGGTGTCCTGAAAATAGAAAAATTGTGATTAGCAGAGATGTTGTTTTTGATGAAACTGCTATGCTACCTAACTTATCTCTTAAAGACTCTTCCAATAAAGAAAATTAAAAGCAGGTGGAGCATTAGATTAATACAGAGTCGACTCCTCAAGTCAGTACAAAAATTGAGAATAGAGTTGCTTCTTCACCACAATACTCTATCGCCAAAAATAGAACTAGAAGAGAAATTAAACCTCCAAAGAAGTATGCCGAGGCTAATCTAGTTGCTTATGCTTTAAATGTGGATGAAGATATAGATGTGAATCAAGAGCCATCTAATTATTCTGAGGCGGTTAGCTGTGAAGACTCAGAAAAGTGGATGTTTGCTATGCAAGAGGAGGTGGAATCACTCCATAAAAATAGAACATGGGATCTTATGAAACTTCATAAAGGTAAAAAGGCTGTTTGTTGTAAATGGGTGTTTAAAAAGAAAGAAGGGACTCTAGGAGTTGAAGAATCCAGATATAAAGCAAGGCTTGTTGCAAAGGCTTACAGTCAAATTCCAAGAGTGGACTTCACAGATGTGTTCTCCCTAGTTGTTAAGCATAGTTCGATTCGAGCTTTGCTTGGTATTGTGGCCATACATGATTTGGAGCTTGAGCAGTTAGATGTAAAAACTGCATTTTTACATGGAGAACTTGAGGAGGACATTTACATGCAACAACCAGAGGGTTTTACAGTCTTAGAAAAAGAGGACTATGTTTGCTTGCTGAAAAAGTCCCTTTACGGTTTGAAACAGTCACCAAGACAGTGGTACAAGAGGTTTGATTCCTTTATGACTTCTCATGATTTCAAAAGAAGTAGTTTTGATAGCTGTGTTTACTTTAAGAAAAATAATGATGGTTCTTTTGTGTATCTACTTCTTTATGTTGATGACATGTTGATAGCAGCAAAAGATAAAAAAGAGATAAGAAAGGTCAAAGCCCAACTAAGTGAAGAATTTGAGATGAAAGATTTAGGACCAACAAAGAAGATACTTGGTATGGAGATTCTCAGAGATAGAAAAACAAGTAAATTGTACCTAAGTCAAAAGAGGTACATTGAGAAAGTACAGATTCAATATGCAGAGTGCTAAGTCTGTTAGTACTCCTTTAGCAGCCCATTTCAGACTTTCATCGCTTTGTCTCCACAATCAGATGATGAGATTGAGTACATGTCACATGTTCTATACTCTAGTGCAGTGGGATCTCTCATGTATGCTATGGTTTGTTCACGTCCAGATTTATCATATGCAGTCAATGTAGTTAGCAGATATATGGCGAACCCCAGTAAAAAACACTGGAAAGCAGTTCAGTGGATTTTAAGATACTTACGAGGTACTACTAATGTTTGCTTACAGTTTGGAAGAACTGAAGATGGAGTCATTGGGTATGTTGATGCTGATTTTGCTAGAGACCTTGATAGAAGAAGATCTCTCACAGGTTATATCTTTATAATCGGAGGTTGTGCAATCAGTTGGAAAGCCACTTTGCAAACTACAGTCGCTTTATCTACCATCGGCCGAGAGTATGGCGATTAATCGAGGGCTTGTAAAGAAGCTATTTGGTTGAAGGGACTCTTTAGTGAACTCAATGAAGACCTTCAAATCAGCACAGTATTTTGTGACAGTCAGAGTGCCATCTTTCTTATAAAAGATCGAATGTTTCATGAGAGAACAAAACACATTGATGTTCGATATCATTTTATTCGTGATATTATTGCTCGTGGTGATATCGTTGTGAGGAAAATTAGTACTCATGAAAATCCTACAGATATGATGACTAAGTCACTTCCTATAACCAAGTTTGAGCATTGCTTAAACTTGGTTGGTGTTCATTGTTGAAGTTAAACCCTTAAGGGGTTTTATGGAAGAGGTGGAGAACTTGTTCGTTGAGAGTTCGCGAAGAAAAACTTGTTCATTGAGAATTTGTGTCAAGGTGGAGATTGTTAGAATTAAGTGACCCGAATCCTTATTTAAATAAAATACAGTGGTAAAATAAACTAAAAGAAGAATCCATATAGAATTACACTTCTTTTATTTTATTTTTAGAATAAGATTTTTTAATCCTTATTAAATTCAATCTATTTGATATTGATTAGAATAAGGTGTTTCAGTCTTACTAGAATATGACTTTACAAGCCTATAAATAGACATAGTCTATTCCTCTTGTATTAATTCGAATTCGACATAGTGAATTTTCTTCTCCTCTGCCCGTGGTTTTTTCCCCCGAAAGGGTTTCCACATAAAATCTGTGTGTTTTTTTTTTATTTTATTTTACTTTATTCTATTTTATTTTTTATTTTTCACAATGAGGAGTGACTGTGACGTTGGAAAAAAGCTGAAATGCGACAGTGATTGCTGTGGTTAAAGAACTCATTAATAACTACAACCGTTGACTCGAGTTTTAGTTTTTCTCCACCGTCAGAGTCACTCCTCCCCTTGAAAGTCTTATTGCCCCCAACTCTACCACAGGTTATGGACAAATGAGATTAAGGATACTACCTTTGGTTGAAATCGAGAAAAAAATAAGTTAATTATACTAGATAGCCCCTTTATTTGTCTCTATGATTATGGTATCAAATTTATGTATGGGGTTTATAAAGTATCCTCTTTCAGTATAATGAAACTTGAACCCATAATCAGATAACCACTGTCAATTGGGGGCCCGAGTTATACTTTAACTCGTGACCGTATAATTACCGTAAACTGAGAGCTTGAGTTGCAATGTGATGGGCTTCTAAAGTAATGGTTCTATCCCCACACGACAAATGAAGTGTGTGGGTCTTCGAGCGCCATCGCATCACTGTGAACTCAAATATGCTATAAATTTATCACAATGTTTACCTCAAACACAAACATAAACACAAACAAATCTTTCTCTCCAAATTTTCAACACCCAATACACACAAAAAAAAATATTTTTTTAAAAACATAAAATGCTTCTTGCAAGATGCGTTTTTGTGTTTCTCTTTTCAAGATCAATTTATTTCCCTAAATTTGAAAAAAAAGACCTAAATCCCTAATTATTTTTTAAAAACGACCTTTTTATTTAATTTAGCGAATGTTTCTCCCTCATTTGTTTTGTTTTGTTTTGATTTTTTTTTATTTATAATTTATTTGATTTTTTCGCCATAATTTGAAAGCATTAAATATGTTACATATTCTATGATTTGTTATATAAAGTTTTTGACACTTTTTCTGTTTCTATTGTGTTGACGTTATTTTTGTAGTGTATTGTGTTGTATAGTTTATCTTATATTCATGTTGTATTTTAGTCCATACCATATTGTACTTTAATTACCATTATAATACAATTTAGATAAAAATATCATTCATTTACCTTGTGTTTTATTTTTTCAGTGTGCAAAGTTTTATAAATTTATATAATTAATATTTACACATTAATAATTCATATTACATAATGTTTACATATATTTTATAATTTATTTTTGTAATTTGAGATAATTTAATATTTTCAATACTTGTTATTATATTTTTTCGTAATTCAAATTGATCTCTAAATTAATTTATTTAAGAATCAAATTATTAAACTAATTATATATTAATATAATATTATGTTGAAATGTTATTGGTTTATTGTCTATTTATTATTGTATGATGGGTGTCGAAACCACCAAATATAAATTCTTAAATCAAATATGACAATAAATTGAAATATAGAGTAGTAAGGTCGAATCCACAGGGACTGGTTATTTAATTTCGTCTTTTCTTGTAACTAGATTTGTTGTCGCGGCCACAGTCTTTCCCACGACTTGTGTGTAGTAGTGTTGAAAAATAAAAATGGGAGTTTTAAATTGATTAAGATAATAAAATAAGGAAATACGAAAAATAAAATAAAATAAAAGTATATTCAAAATACAAAAATAAATATAAGAAAATAAAATAAATGGATGAATAAATTTTTTTTTTAAGCTTAACCTTAGCCTCGGTGTAATCCAATCTTGAATTGGTCCTTGAAATAGATTTTCCATTCCAATCGATAAGTTGATTATAGCAATCGAGGATCCCTCAAACCGCCAACTCTTCCTCTCGTAATTGATCTCGATATCACCTGCAAATCGACCCTTGTCAAATTTCCAACCACGTGGCATGTACCCGTAATTTAAGACTTCGACAGCCTTATAATCTGAAAAGCCCAACTCGAATTAACGACCTCAACCATGTGGGTCATTTAAATCCGATCACTATCTCCCTTGACAGAATCCAACTAGTTTTTCCAATTGAACACGCCAATTTGTTCGCTGGATTTTGAATATAGCACCGCCGACTCAACTTCCCAACTATACGCCAAACGATTCTAACCTAACGCACGCTTTTTGAATTGAAATTGAATCAACTTTGAGGGACTTATTTGTACTATCCCATATACTGAAGAGATATCGAATACCAAATTGCAAAGTCTTTAGTGTGGGTTTATATATCACGATTACTTTGTCGAAGTGATAACTGGGTTAAGGCTAAAAAGAATTCAGTTAATCATGAAAAAAATCATGTTTTGAAAGTAGTTTTGTGGAATGTAAAAGGTGGAAAGGGAAAGGGCCTTGGAAGAAAATTAAACCAAAAAGCTAAAAGTTAAAAGAAAAAAAAGTTGAGAGAACAGAATATGGGTGACACAGGAAGGGAGATGAGAGAAAAAAAGAAGAAGAACGGCACTACCACTTCCCTTCCCTTCCCTTCCGCAACCTGTCCTTCCTTTGGGTTTCATTTTATATTTTAACTTCTTTTTCTAATTATTTAATAAAAAATTAATTTAGTTATGCAGGACTGATTATTTTAGTTTAATTTTTAATTTTATATCTTGTAATAATATTCATATAATTATACTTTCGTTATGCATCAAATTTGACCATTTTACTAATAAAGGTCTATTTTTAATTTTATTTACGGAAATAAGTTAATTTTTTCATTATTTACCGAAAAAGGCCGAAAAATGTAAAATGCGTCTACGTAGAAGCGTTTTTGAGAAAAATTTTAACAAATCGCGTTATTAGGAGAGCGATTTTGCCATGTTAGCACAAAAGGTGCTGATGTGGACACGCTTTGCTGACGTGGCAAAATCGCTCCCCAAGAATGCGTTTAAGCCCGTGTTTTAATTTTAATATTTGAGTAAATTAGTACCTCTAACAAAATTTGAAGCAATTTAATCCTTGTCATATTTAAAAGTGAACAACTAAAAATAATTAATCACAAAGTTAATATTTGCCATTAAATATGATTAGTATAATAACAAATTTAGTACTCAATGTTTATATATTTAGTGTAAATATTGATAGAATATGTAAACGTTGCTAGCTAAATTTATTAAATGATGACCAAACTAATGAAGTGAGTAAATTTTGTGAACTAAATTTATTAAATCAAGACTAAAATGAGAAAATGTGTAAATTTAGAGAAGTTAATTCATTATTAAATCTATAATGGATAAAAAATATTGATATTGTAATCACCTTCCATTAAATGCTCACAAGAATAAATTACTATAATTACACCACAATAACTAAAAGATGGCTTGATTTGTAGCCCACAGTTCATGAGGATGCGTGCAGTCTGCTTAAAAGCCCAAAGTCCAAAGCACAATTTGGAGAACACAGGCAGAGGGTTTTAGGTTTTAAGGTTCTTCTCTGCCTTTCTGATCGACGCTGCTCTCTGAGTTAGGCTCATTTTCAGGCTTATCTCGTTTTAAAAATAGAAACAACTTCAAACTGTGTTGTTCGCTCTTTGACGACGAAATTACCCTTTGAGTATCCACTCCAGCCACCATCCGTTTCTTCCAACTTCTTCTCCAGGTCACTTCAACCTTTTACTTCTCCTTTTCTTCAACTCTTATCACTCGGAATTCATGTATATAAGATACGTTTTTCCAGAAGTTCTCTTTTTTTTTTTTTTGGGGGGGGGGGGAGGGGGGTTCTATGCAAAATTTGTTCTATTGGGTACTACATTTTGTGATGAATATGTCTTGAATTATGCCTTTTTTTTTGTTATTATTTCAGTTGGGGTTGGTTAGTTTAGCTTTGGGGATTACTTGTTTATGTTATTGATTGATTCTGACATCTTCAAGTAAGAAAATTTGATCCCATTGAACGTAAATCTTAGAAATGTAATGCTGTTTTTATGTCTAGTATAATTTCTTCATGTTGGGAATTTTTCAGTTTTTGCACTTCAAACATAAATCAGTTCTCATTGCTATTATTTTCGAATAAATTATTTTTTTTCTAAACATTTTTATATATTTCCTGTTCTGGCTATTCTTTATTTTGCCTATTTTAGTCTTTTCATTTATTCCGATTGGTCCTTCTCAGTTCTAACTTAGACAGTTCTGTTTCTTGCTTTGTTTGTTTGAACTTTTATTTATTTTCTATGCCTTTTTCTGGGATATTTAAGTTATTTTTGTCTTTAGTACCATATTTGTGCCTACCTCAAGGTTAGCTGACACTTGAATTATAATTTGTCTTAGGCTTATGTTGTAATGTTGTTGAAGTTCTTTTGGTATGTTATGTTGTATGCAATGGTTCGAAATTGTGATCAAATTGTGTAACACTTCTTAGGTAATGCTATTCTTCTTTGGAGCCAAAACTTGCGGTGTTTCTCATCAAAATTTCTTGAGGAAGTGACAGAAAATTAGAAAATAATAAACATTAATGCTCCTACAAACCTCAATGGCTGTGTTTTCGAACTCCACCTCTGAACCAGTTTTTTCTTTCAAGCCATCTCAGTTTCTTTCCCGGCCACCACCATCTCTCTCACTCCGCTTCTTCTCCGTCTCCATTGCTGCCGATAACCGCAACCATAGCCATCGCCTCCGGCACTCTTCTTCTTCTTCCTCGAAACTCTACAATCCCATCTTCGCTTACCGTGCCTCACATGACTCTCACAAGACCGACTCCTCACGCAGGTTTTATATTCTTCTGGCAATTAATTTATTACCCTTTTTCTTGCTTTTATATGTTTCCAACGAAAACAAAAGAATAAAAAATTTGGGTCTTTTTTGTTATTGTGAATTATTTACGGTCAAATGGTTTTTTTTTTTTTTCTTTTTTGTAGGAAGGATGATGATTTTCCAGTTCATGGTCTATCCGAAAAGATAGTTGGTGTATTAGGAGGAGGGCAATTGGGTCGTATGTTATGCCAAGCGGCTTCCAAGATGGCCATTAAAGTTATGGTTTTGGACCCTTCAGAGAATTGCCCGGCCAGTGCCCTTGCTTATGATCACATGGTTGGGAGCTTTGATGACAGTGCTACTGTTGAAGAATTTGCTAAAAGGTCCAATTTTGATACTTATTCCTTTTATTTGTTTTAAATGAAGTATTTATGTTCATTATCTGTTTCTTGGTAGCTAGATGTGGAGTTTTGACGGTTGAAATTGAACATGTGGATGTTGCCACTCTAGAGAAGCTTGAACAACAAGGAATTGATTGTGAACCTAAAGCTTCTACCATTCGAATTATCCAAGTAAATTCCCTAGGCTTGTTTACTTGCGAGCGGTACTAATGTCTGTAATAAATTGCATCATTTTTCTTTTACTGTTGATACCTGAATGGATGTTAAGCATAATGTACTTTTTACGACGAGTTATCAAGCTCGATTTACTATTTTACAGGATAAATATCTCCAGAAAGTTCATTTTTCTCGGCATGGCATTCCACTTCCTGAGTTTATGGAGGTTGCCTTCTGTTTTTTATTTTATAGGGGCTTATTCTATTGTATTGAAATTCATTAAAACTTATTTTGATATATTGGTCTCTCTGTATTGATAAAAACAGATTAATAATCTAGAAGAAACCAAGAGAGCAGGTGAACTATATGGCTATCCTCTTATGATTAAGAGCAAGAGGTTAGCTTATGATGGGCGAGGAAATGTTGTTGCAAAGAGTGAAGGAGAGCTTTCTTCGGCCATAGATGGTAAGGGAGATGATATTAGAAAGGAGATTTTTGTAGCATCTCATCATTTTCTTAATTCATAATGACTGACCTTAATTTTTTAAGGCATAGGATTTCTCTAAATATTTTTCGAAGACTAAAATGTTGGTTGTGGGTATCATTCCAAATCTACAATTTGTATAAATGTTGACTATATCAATATTTACAGAAGAACATGTCTAATTTGATGTAGATGTTCATATGGTGATTGTCACTTGGGACTGGAGAAGTTGTCTTGTATTCTTTCCTTTTCTTTATTAGTATCTAATTTTTCCTATGACTAGTTCCTTGTTCTTCTTGACTTTGAAATTTCTCATAAACTCCATTTTTGTAACTTAGATACTGAACATTTACTTTTCCAGTTTAAAGAATTTTCGTTTTTATTGCAGTCCTTGGTGGATTTGGTTGTAGCCTGTACGTTGAGAAATGGGCTCCTTTCATAAAGGTAGATGTCTAGAATGTACTTTTGACTTTTTTACTATGCTTTTATTTCCTCTTTATTTATTTATACTTGATAACTTCATGCTCACTGTATTGATGGGGTATTTTCCGAACTGCCTCATCATGATACAGATAATTACTATTTGTTTATAGACATACTTCTGAATTGTACTGACATTGCTTTTAGGAGTTGGCTGTCATTGTTGCAAGAGGAAGAGATAACTCTATCCTGTGCTATCCAGTTGTTGAAACTATTCACAAGTAAGACATTCATGTTCCTTACTAGAATTCCATTTATTGTAAATTAGAATTATGTGATAATATTTACATACGACTTGCGAGGAGCTCTCTAAATCTACTATGATTGTAATTTTATGGGCTATTATAGGGACAACATATGTCATATTGTTAAGGCACCTGCTGACTTGCCATGGAGGATCAGAAAACTTGCAAATGATGTTGCATATAAAGCTATAAGTTCATTAGAAGGTGCTGGTGTCTTTGCAGTGGAGTTGTTTTTGACGAGGGATGGTCAGGTGTACATCTGCTATCTTTATGAGTTTTTTATCCCACTACTAGATGGCCAGCAATAATTCAGCAATTCCGCCTTTGACTGACCTATTCTTTGTTTCTAATAGATTCTACTAAATGAAGTAGCTCCAAGACCTCATAATAGTGGTCATCACACTATTGAGTCCTGCTATACATCACAGTTTGAACAGCATTTGCGGGCTGTTGTTGGTCTTCCTCTCGGTGATCCATCCATGAAAACTCCAGCTGCTATCATGTACAATCTACTGGGTGAGGATGAAGTAGGTTCCTTCTCTTCCTTTTTCGTACCTTCCACACCTTTCTGCTTTTATGTTTCTTATCATAAACTAAAATAACTTTATACATGAGTATGATTTACCGAAATTTTCTGTTTTCCTTGTGCTTGTGGGCAGTGAATTAGGTTGTTGGATTTGAGTTACACTAAAAATTGTATGGTTTCAGGGGGAGCCAGGTTTCAAAGTGGCTCATCAACTTATAGCAAGGGCACTGGAGATTCCAGGAGCTACTGCTCATTGGTATGATAAGCCAGGTTAGGTCTGCTTTAAGTTTCCTCAGGCTTATCCATCTCGCTGTCCTATTTTTTTTTATTTTTTGTCTCTCATACACATGTTCTTATTAATTGGCTGTCATGATGTTTTTACCAGAAATGCGAAGGCAAAGGAAGATGGGTCATATAACTCTTGTTGGCCCTTCTGTTGGTGTTTTAGAAGCACGGCTGAAATCAATGCTGAGGGAAGAAGGTTATGAAAATCCGAATGAAGGTCAGTTGACCTAGAGTTGATGCTTGAACTTCAATTTTGTTGTCAGTTTGTTTTTTGTTAGACTTACTGAATGCAAATTTATTTAAAGGTTGAATTAGAACTATGCGGACATAACTGACATTTTGGATCCTTTTTGTTGCTAAATGCAGTTGCACCACGTGTTGGGATTGTAATGGGTTCGGATTCAGATCTTCCGGTTATGAAGGATGCAGCTAGAATCTTAAATACGTTTGGTGTGTCTACTGAGGTAGCATTTTTTTTTTAGCTTAGAATTTTTGTTTACAAATGATGCAAATCCACTTTGACTCCATTGATTAATTTATTTGCAGGTTCGGATAGTCTCAGCACACCGGACCCCTGAACTGATGTACTCTTATGCCTCCTCTGCTCGGGAGCGAGGCATTCAGGTTATCATTGCTGGGGCTGGTGGTGCAGCTCACTTACCAGGCTAGTTATATATAAAACTATTGTTTAACATTGTTCTCCAACATGCATTAGGTATGTTAGTGACACTGATGGGGCCTGTTTTGAATTATAGGTATGGTAGCTTCACTTACACCTTTACCTGTTATCGGTGTCCCTGTCCGTGCCTCTACATTGGACGGAATCGATTCACTCTTGTCAATCGTGCAGGTAAGACTTGAACTTGTACATGACATTGCATTCCCATATGCTTGATGTTTATACTCATTTTAATGATGCAGATGCCAAGGGGTGTTCCTGTTGCAACAGTTGCAGTAAACAACGCTACAAATGCAGGATTGCTGGCAGTAAGGATGTTGGGAGTTGGTGATGCTGATCTATTGGCGAGGTAAGTTCCCATCTCTCTTTATATAAATAAAAGATGGATGCGTTTGAAATTGAAACGTTGTGAATTCTAATTTTGATTCGTGTTTTGTGTCGCACTTATCCTTAGAATGAATCAGTATCAAGAAGACACAAGGGACTATGTCTTGACAAAAGCTGAGAAGCTACGGAAGGATGGTTGGGAAGCTTATTTAAATCAGTAAGAGTAACGGCTTACTAGAATTTCTGCTGGGAATTCACACCATAAACAATGAGATCAAATAACAACCCTGTCATGATATTTAGCTAATTTACTAATGGACTGAGATACCATAGCTACTACAACCTGTCCAAAACTAGCATTGGTTAAGTTGGAAAGTAACAACAATGCAAGGGAAGAATTGATGGAAGAACAGGTGAAAGGGGCAACGCACAAACCTTTTTTTGCTGTAAGACTATTCTTTTTTTGTCTCGTTTTGAGTTTAATAACTTGAATTCATCTATATTTTTGTTGAAGTGCAGTAACTTATTATTTGTTAATGGAGATTTATTTCATGTTCAAGACACTGGTTTGTACTGATTTATGAACTGCATTTTGAAGCAATAAAAAAAAAAGGATGATTTTCTGCAAAAGTAACATGCAAATTTATGTCTCATGTTCAAAAGCTGAAAACTGCTAATTGGAATATATGCTTCCAAGTTCCAATGGTGCTTCCTTTAATGGGTGTTTTTAGAGAAATTATTTTTATTATCTCTGCTAGTCAAAAAGCTATAAAATAAATATAAAAAAAATCCAAATATTTAAAAAAAAAAAACAAAAAACAAAAAACAAAAAAGGGTGTCACATTCTAATAAAAAGTGTTACTACGCATGTCACTGGCTCACCGCTGGCCAGGGCTATCGTTTCGTAAAAAATTAAATTAAATTAATCTGATTAATCAGTACTCATTTTTCAAGTATTAAAAGAAGGTCCTTTCATATTATTATTATTATTATTATTATTATTATTATTATTATTGGAGCTTTTAACATAATCTATAGTCTAATATGTAATTCTAATATAGAAATATCTCATTAATATTATTATAATCAATTTTTATTTTTCTCATATTTTTACATTATTTTTAAATAAAATATTTAAAAATTATAAAGATCAAATAATAATGTTATTAATTGAGTCGGTGTCACAATTTAAACTATTTTTTAAATTTAGCATATATGTTATTATTATTACTTTTCAACTTTACATTTCATTATTTATCGTATTTTATTTTTAAACTCACGCTTATATTCTAATCATATGATTTTTTACACACATACAAGTGTATTATTTAAAAATTTGATTGAATTGATGTTATCTATTTCAAACTCAATTATGAAATTATTAAAAATATATTCATTTTATTAAATAACAAGCATTAATATGAGGACATTTTTGTCATATAATAATTTATGTAAATTTTTTTGAAAATATAAATAATAAAAATTAAACTTAAAATATTAAAATATTTAATAAATCAATTTTACCATTTCAATTAAAATCTTTATTGACTTTCTAAGCATCAAGTAAACTCGAAATATGATTTAAATAATAAGAATGTTTTTTTTTTTTTAAAGGAAGAAAAAGAACAAAATTCAAGTCTTCGGAATTGAATCATAAATCAGAAAGCATGAGTTCCCTGAGAGAGAAGCATTAATTTAAAAAAGTCAGATGGAATAGACTGATTCAAGTTTGAAGTCGAGTATAGTGCTTGGCATTCAAGGTCCGTGTATTTGATTTAGACTTCCACCTTATTCTAAAGTCATTAAACCGTGGCTTTTTAAACGGTCGAAACACACATCTATTTCCCATTTCATGTATATAACATCTTTTAACCCATCATTTTTCATATCATCAACACTTGAAACCTTTTGTGTTTTCCAATATGGCTTCGCTGAAAGTTACTGTTACATTCCTTTTCTGCATTATTTTGTTATTCGCCTACCAACATGTTTCTGCCATAAGGCCTCTCCCTGATGTTGAAGATCAACTGTTTGCTGCGATTTTCAATAAAAATCTTATAATTCAAGTGCTTCAAAGGGGCATGGTGCCACCGTCTGGTGGAAACCCCTGCACTAATATACCCGGACGTAGTGGCGGTGGCTGCTAGGTGCCCGTCTTGCGCCTCCACGAAAACAGATCAAACAATAATGTTTCATCAAATTTGTATACACAAGTAATTTATTTCTTGTAAATTGGTTTTTTTTTTTCACAATTACTAATAAGTTTATATAATGGGGTTACTTAATTATCAATAGTTATAATTTCACCATTCAATTATTTGAAATTCATTATTTAAGTTATGTCTTTGTTAGCTTTTTATCATTAATTTGTTATTCCTTAATTGCACTATTAGTCAATCAATTATCGATAAATTTTCAATTGAGTCATCTAATTACAAAAATTTACAAAAATAATTATTAATCTTATCGATTTCATCATTCATTTATTAGCTTCGTAAAGTGCTGATGGCATGGCACATCAACTTACAACCTTTGATCAATCCAAAACAAATCTAAAAAAATCTTAAAAAATTTTAAAAGTTACCGCCTAGTGAAAAGAAGGAAATGGCCGTGTGAAGTCATTAGTCATGGACCCAGAGCATTTTAAAAAAAAAAAAAAAAAAAAAAAACTTGTTAGAATTTTATGAAGTTTTTAAAAATTTTAATTAATTTGCACATAATTATAATTTCAAAAAATATATATAAAATTTCATTTTTAGAATTTTTGATAAATTTAGATTTTTTTAGATTTATGTTAAAAATATTCTAAAAATACTAAATTGATATTTTAGTTACATATCAAGAATTAAATTAACTATTAAACCTATGAGTTAATATGACATGTTATCATTCCGTTAATAATAATTTTATAACTTTCATAGTGACCAAATTTATCATTAAACATTATATATATGATTGTTCTTAAAATGGATTAAAATTAATCCACACTCATATTAACTATGTGTTCAATAAATCTACACTATATTTAAGCTATTAAGTTATTTTATATTTTATATAAAATCAATAAATACGCTGCAAAATGTAGGAGGACATGAGTTTGAGTGCGTTGAAACGCATTGTTCTCCTATTTATGATTTGGGAGAGACTATAGGTAATTCTAGACATTATGTCAAAAAGAGAAGATACGATCAGAACCTATAACGAGATTGTTAAAAAATATTATTTAATTTTTATATAATTTAAAAATATATATTTATTACGTGAGGAAATTAGTTGGGTAGTTTGACACAATCAAAATCAACGTCCACCTACCTAATATTTTGTCAAATACTAAAAATCAGTTTTTGCAGCAAATAGTGTGTCAAATTGCTCAAACAATGGAAAATCTTGACCAAACTTTTCTTCAACATTAATTCATGCATATTGCTTTGGACCTTTTCAAAATTTCATCCAAACTAAAAATTTTAATGTAGGAATTAATTTTTTGTTATATTCTTAAATATATTATAGTTAGTCTACTTTATAATAACTACCCACATTTTATTAATAACCAAATTTATTATAAAATCAATTTTTTATATTTTATTTTTGCTTTATTTAATAACTTTTCATTTAAACAGTAATATTTATAAAATATGAAGTACACTCTTTACTAGGGATGATAATGAGGCAGGGCGGGGATGAACGCTGCTAAATCTACCATCGCCCCATAGTTGGGTACACTTTGCTCCACCATACACCTGGTCCATTGTGTATGTATAATCTTAAAATCCACTAGCACCTCCATGGATGTTGGATACATCCATCCTCACTCAACTTTGCTTCGTTTCAATTTAATTTTTGCTATTTATTTTTAATATTTTTAAAAAAGTAAATATTTAAACATAAAATATAATTTTTATAATACATTATTACTCTTGTAATAGTTATATATACATACAAGGATATAATCAGGGGCGAAGCTAGAAAATTTTTATAGGAGGGTCAAAATTAAATTGTATATTTTTACGATAGTAAAAAAATGCAATTTCATCATTTTAATATCTATATCTTTATAATTTTTAAAGGATTATATCAAAATTTTATCATTTTTAGGGGGCCAAAGTATAATTTTACCTTTACTCATTTAAATTTTTATAAATTTTAAAAGGGCCTAAATAAAAAATTTTCTATTTTAAGGGGGGTCAAGGCCCCTGCCAGCCCCCCTGGATAAAATGACAATTTTATATAATAGAGCTGGGCGTGGTGGGGCAAGCAATTACCATTACTTCTCCATACCCACTATCTAAAAGAAAAAAAAATTCACCTTACCTCGCTCCATATCCACTTTTCAAAAAAAAAAAAATACTCCATATGGAGCGGATTAATTCGAAATCCATGTGGTGGTTCGAGTTTTTCCATCCCTATTATTTTATATAACAACCTCTTGTCTCAAATTTTAGTAAAATTAATTTTATTCCTAAGTAAAATAAAAATAATGAATTTTAGGTAAGATATTATTTCACAAATGTTTAATTTTATATAAAAATGTTATGAATATTTTATTACTGTCCATCAAGATCAAGATAAGCTTTGATGTACTTTAAATTATAATAGTCATTAGAAGTAGATCTCTACTTCATTTATACTTTTTATGCCTATAAATAGAGACTTTGGAGAAGCTTTGTAAATATTTCGATTGATCAATAAAATACACTTCCTTTTTGCTCTTCCATTCTCTTTGTCCTTTGTTCTTTATTCTCTGTCTTTTATTTTATAACACTTTATTTGCACATTTCTCTTTTATTTTATAATACAGTCACTCCAAATTTGCTTCTCAAGTTGCTGTCGATTGCCTTCTAGAGCTATTGCTATTTCAGTCTTCAATAGAGGCCTGCGCACTATGGGTAATTATTATCCAAAGAAATTTATATAATCCTTAAGTGGGTGATGACGATGATGTTAAAGATCTTTAGATATATTTTATTATTATTTATTTATTATATCATGTTTATTATACTTGGAGACTGATCATGACAACATGAATAGATAGATTCTGATTTGAAATTCACATATATTTGTGATGGTATTATGAAATAAAGAATTAATAGAGACGTTTAGAAGTCTGTCCTACTAGATTTGTTGTATTCCTCGAAGTTAATGCAAATATAAAGAAAATAAAAAATATAATCATGGACCACTAAAAGTGAGAACATAGTAATAAAAAAGACAACAATGAGAGTTGCCAAGATAACTCTTCAAAGGGTAAAGATAACTTATGTTATTAATGTGATATGAAATATTATTGGCCACATATATAACATATGCCCAAATATTTTGTTTCTGTTAATATTCTTTGAAGAAGGATATGAGAATCTAGTAATGAATACTATCATTACAGATAGAAAATATTTATCTTATTTGGATATTTGAAGATTTTGACATATTCCTTAAAACAAATATTGCATATAATTATTTAGAAATTATATTTATTAACTTAGTGGCATTATAAACTTTACATTGATTTAGACATTTCCAGTAGTAAATGTCACAATAGTACTTATATGTGGATACAAAGTAAAATGAATGATAGTAAAATTATCAATTTGTTACAATTTAGTACATTGAAACGTATGTTAAAGTAAACTAGAAGTTTATTTATACAAATGCATTTATTACTTGGCATGGCCAGTTAGACCATCCTAGATCATATATGATGCGGAAATTAATTGAGAGTTCATATGAACATTCATTAAAGAATCAGAAGATACTTTAATTTAAAAAATTCTCATTTGTTGCTTATTCTCAATGAAGATTGATTGTTAGTCTTGGATTTCTGAAATGAATATCGGCATATTCATCCACCGTGAGAATAGTTTTGATATTATATGATTTTGATAGATGTATCTACAAAATAATCATATATGTGTTATCAACTTACAACCTGTCGTTTGCAAGATTGGTTGTTTAAATAATTAATTTCAGATCATGCAATTAAGACAATTCATCATGCTAATACTGATGAGTTTATATCTCAATCTTTTATTGATTGATTTTAAAAAAAATTGTAAAAGTTTGTTATTTATGTGCATAATAGTTTAGAGAAATTATTAATTGAATGCCTTTGATTAATGTCTAAACCATTACTTATGAGAACTAAACTTCTTATTTCAACATTTGATTATGTTGATTTATGTGGTGTACGCATCAAACTAATAAGTTATAAATACTCCCCATTACAATTGATTTTGGTTAAGAGCTAAATATTTCTCATTTTTGAATTTTTGTATATGCGTATATGTTCCAATTGCTCCACCACAACGCACAAAAATGAGTGAATCCTCAAAAAAAGTTGGAAATATATATTAATTACGAGTATCCTTGTATTATTAGATGTTTTGAATGTATTAGAGATCCAATTATAACATGGTTTGTGATTTTTTTTGATAATTTTTCTGGTATTAGAGGGAGAGAAATAATAGCTAAATGAAATCACTACTTGTAATGAATTATCATTATTTAGATCCTTATAGAGAATAATTTGAACCAGAAGTTCTAAAAGGATAACTCATTTTATTACAAGTTAACTGTTAGATGGATTTACAAACTTAATGAAAATAACCAAATGTTATATACTATCTAATATTTTAACTTGAATCAAAGTCCCAGTAGGATAATCAGTTAGAATAAATGATAGATTAATCGATTCCAAAGATGAAAATTCTTCTAGATGGTTATATAGTAGAGGCAGGTGCTCCAGAAGAGTTTTAAGACATAACTAAAACTCCAAAAGAGATTCAAGTATCTGAAATTGAAGATTAAAGTAGTGAAAATGAAGAAATCTCGATAAGTTATGTCAATTCGAGAAAATGTGGAACCAAATAATAAAAGTAATTGATAATGGTTTTGCATGCCATATTATTGTTGAAATGAAATGAGAATCTTGAATAAATAAATTGAGAAATATAGATATGGAATAGACTAGACAAAATAGAAAGACGCAACTCAAGTACAATTAAATTCATAGAGTTTTTGAACTAATAGTCCAAATATCTAAAGGTATAAAGCCAGTGAACTTCATTTGCAAAAACGGAATAAAAATATAAAGTTTTTTGCTAAGCATTGACATTGATTATGAAAATATATAATATTCTTTTGGTGGATGCAATAACCTTTAGATATATTATCAAACTGATAGTCCATAAAAGATTTAACTTGCATCTAATGGTTGTTGTTACAACCTTTTATGAATCACTATATAATAAAGTTTATATTAAAATCCTTGAAAGATTTAGAATGCCAGAAACATATTGAAATTATTGGAAAATTGTTCATTTATATGAATTGAAATCATTGAACATATGTGGTAAATTTGACTTAGTCAATAGTAGTTAAAAGAAGATTATAAAATGATCCAAAATACCTATTTGTATTTTTATAAAAGAATTATGATTAAAGTCTGCTATGATTATTATTGAAACTACTAAATAGATCCAAATATATTTCCTCCAACTTTTCCCTCACTCATGACTTTCGAAAGAATAGTTATATAAATGCTTAACAATACATTTAAATAGTCATTTGAAAAATTAGTATTCAAAATTGAATACGTAGAATATGAGAAAGTATGTAATGTTTTCATGATGTGGAGTAAATACGCGCTGTACTCTTTTTTTCTTAATCAATGTTTTGTCTCATTGAGTTTTCCTGATAAATGTTTTTAATAAAGCAGCTTGTAATAGAAGATTATATACTCTTTTTTTTTTTCAGTAGGTTTTTATCCCACAGAATTTTTCCTAATAAGATTTTAATGAGGCATATGCTCTCTTTGCTCTCCCATTTTCTTTATTCTTTATTTTCTGTCTTTTATTTTATAACAAAAAATATATTAATAATATTTTATTAAATAAAATTATATTTATAAATTTTATTAAAGATACCATCTAAATCTCACTAAATAATATTATTGATAAAATATAAAATATTAAAAATATTAAAATATAATTTAAATGTGTTAGATTACATCTCTATATTAATATAAATAAGATTATTTTTTAATCTTAAATTTATCCTATTGGCTTGGAAGTGTGTGTCCCTAGGGGTGCCAAAAAAATGTGGGTCATAAAATTCATAATATAACCTTCCCTTTCAATTCATGACAGTCACATGGTGAGTGGTCAGACCCCAAAAACAATTCTGAAAAAAAAGAGAGGAAAGAAAATAAAACAAGTCTAAAGGAAAAAGAATAATCGTTTAATATTGGATTGCATCAGTTAGATTAAAAGTTTATAATTTATTCTATCTAAAAAAAAAAAAAAACCATGAAAATCGATAACAATTACTAATTAATGGAATCAATTTCCATTGATTTTTGTCCCTTTTATACATCAAGAAAAAAAAAAATGAAAATGAAGAAGATACAAGGTAGTGAAGGTGAGGAAGGACACCATGTGTGTGATTGATAAAGCAACAAAACATGAGTTTGCTGCCTTAGCATAGCTATCATAATTCATAAAATAAAAATTTGACTGCAAAAACCATTCTTTTCTGGCACACTTCCCAATGGATTTTCATCTTACACCCTATTCTATTCTATTCTATTCTAAAACCTACCAACTTCAATTTACTTAATGACCCAACCTTTCTTTTTCCTTAGTGGTCGAATAATATTTAAATCATGTTTTTGGGGTATTATATATATATATATATGTGTAAATTTTGTGTCCATAATTTATAATAGGTGAAAGTAGATGCCATACCTACAATACAAGAGTTACTTGGTCAACAAGTACAGTAGTGTTTGTTTTTTTTCACCAATAAATCGAAGATGAAGTAACATATAAAAAAACACCATGTGATTTGGGAAGAATATGTCCTTTGAATGTGAAGGAGAGTACAATTATCTATTGAAAAAATGTTGTTTTTTGTTCTTTATTTGAGATGGAACTGGAATGATATTTTTCTATTTATTCAATCATTAAAAGTATATTTATTTAATACAAAAATAATTTTAATTACTTTAAATGCTGCACCCATTTTTGGAGTAAGATTTTAAAAATATATATTATTATGAACATCATAAGTTTATAAGTATAGTATAAAATAAATATATGTCCGAATAATTATAATATAGAACCAAATAAAAAAAAATAATGAATGAATAGTTGGATAAAGCACTCTCAATAAATATTTTTATACAATATTTTAAATAAACTAATCATTTACTATTCTACTCGACTTGTAAATATTTTTATCCAATAAATTCTTTTTACTTGTCTTAACTCGGTCAAATCTATAAATTATAAGGTAAACTATATTGCAGCTCATTTTAAAAAAGTATTGTCCCTACTTTGGTTTATATTTTTTTGTCAATTTAGTCGCTCTAATTAAGATAATTGTTTGAATTTGTTATTATCATTAAAAATTTCGTTAATCAACTAACGAATTGTTGATGTGACATTTTTTATTTTGGCTAAAGTTAAAAGACCTCTTTATAATTAGTTAAAACACTTTGTTTTTTGCAATGTAATATTAAAGCTTGTAAGTTTTCTCTTTTTCCTTATTGTTTGTTTCTTAAGAAAAGTAACAAAAAAGAGTTATGATTGTTTTGACTTGATTGTTTTACTTGTAGGTTTTAAAGTATTATGTTCATAGTATTTATTTATACACATTTAATTTGTTCTCGGATTCAACTACATGCTTCTCGGTTATCTTTCGTAATTTCTTCAAGATCTAATTTTAATATGATAAAATTTTCTTTTCCTTTTTTTTTTATTTAAAAGAACACTTTATTACCCCCTAATTCTTAAATTTCCAGTTGTGTTTTGTTTCTTTATGTGTGTGTTTGATTTATTAATGAATCTGGTTTTGTCGGGTGTTCAACTTTTTTTTATGAAAAATAATAATTCCCCAAACAATTTTTTTTTTGATATAATTCCCCAAACAAGTTTTAAAAGATTATTTTTTTACTTTGGAAATAACTAAAAATATATCAATCTCAAAACTATTTGTGAACTTTGGCTAAATGTGTAATTTTATAAATGAAATTTTAATTTGATCCAGTTCTCTTAAATTATTAACACAAGTATTGATATAACATCATTTTATACTTATATATTGCCAGAGCAAATAATTATATGTATCTAATATAAAAATAAATTGATATATTTATTTCTTTAAATGTGTATGATAGAATTAAAATTAAAGATTTATGTATACATTTGAACCACAATCAAAGTTTTAAGTTCAAGTTTCAAATTACATATTGAATAAAAGTTTATGTATATTTTGAGATTTATCCCCAACTAAAAATTGCCACTCTTTCTGAAAAATTTCCGTTTTAATTATTTTATTTTACATAATCTTTTTCACCTACATAATATTTTTAAAAAAATAAATAATTACCTCATCAAACTTATTATCCTTTCAAAAGCTATCGTTTTATTTTAAATTATATCATTTTAGATTATGTTTGATAAACTGAAAAATTAAATACTGAAAAAAATAAGTATTGAATAATTAAGTGTTGAATTTAAACAATAAAATATGTTTTGATATTTTATTGAAAATTAAATGCTAAATATAATTAGATTATTTGTTAAAAGGATAATATAATCTTAAATGCGAACAAACAAAATAAAAGCCATTAAGTGATATGTCGTTATCCAGTGATCATTTTCTACATATTTTTGTAGAAAAAAATCTATCTAATAATTTTGATTTTAAGTTATTAAAGGTGTGTAAAAAATTAAGTTGTTAGAAATATGTGAATTTTTCAACACTTTATTAAATAAAGATTTACATTTTTATTTATTTATTTTATGAGTGTAATATAATTTAATGGGCGTGATTTGAGATTTGGGATTTGAAATTTATGAATATATTTTTTTTGTGTGTTAATTTTTAAAATTTTAAAATTATATTATTCATTTTGGTATGAAGGGTTCTTGAATTTAATTATATGAAATCTTGAATTAAAAAAATTAAGCAAATGTGTAAAATAAAATATCAAACTAATATTGATTTTATATAGTTATTCTTAAAAAAATAGGGAAGAAAAGAAAAGATAGGATTGAAACTTGGAGTACAGAAATGAATGAGACAACCCTAACCATCCATGATGTTAGGGGAGCTGAACCTCACACCATCCATTACCTTTCATTATTTCTTTCATTGTTTTCCACTATGCGGCTTGCCCCCACTCCCCCTCTTTCATTTATCTTTACTTCTAGGTAAAAAACCTCTTATGGAATATTTTGTATTTAATTTCACTTTTTTATTAATTGAATTAATCTTTTCAAATTAATATTCGAGTAATTTTTTTGATACATTAAGTTTTTTTAGACATCATAAGTTCATAAAAATATGATTAGTGTCACATTTATTTATATATTTAATTTTTTTTTACTATACCTTATAATATATGTGTCAAACTCTCAACTTACTTGTAAAGTCTAAAAAATTCCATAAAACTGTATAGAAAAAATTTCCATGACTAAAACATACGGTTTTTTAATCAATAAAGGTTGGGCACAAATAGTAAGACATATTGTACTTTCAAGAAAAGAACTCATGTTCGAACATTAGACTCGATATTGTTAGGTACAATCATAAAATCTAAAAAAAATTTAATCTTCATGAACAATAAAATAATCATGAATGATATTTTGATTATAAAAAAAACATAATTTTTAAACCAAATTAAAAAAAAATCCAAACTCATTAAGAAAAAAGCTTAAAATTTTATATCTATATATATATATATTTTAAATTTAGTTCAACTCGGTAATACATTGATGCAAAATAAAATTGTTAAATTAAGTTTGTGATAAAATAGGTAAAAATATCATGGAGGTCTCTATACTAGAAGTAAAATTGTATTTTGTCATTTCCACTTAAAAAATAGATAAATTAATCTTTATATGTTAGGTCAAAGAGCAAACTAACCTTTTTATCAAAAGTTTCATCCATTTTTATTGTTAAAAACTGATGTGGCTGACAAAATAATCAAATAGTTACACAATAGTAGAAATAGATGAATTTTTTAACAGAAATACCAATTTACTTTTTGATTTAAAATACAAAAATTAATTTACCCATTTTTAATAGAAAGAACAAAATGCAATTTAATAATTAATGTAAGGGTATTTTGTGTAGTTTGTAAGTGAAAGTGGGATGTTTTTTTTTAATCAACATTAATATTGTACAATAACTTACGAAATCCTTGTATTAGTGATATCGATTGAACATGTTTACAAATACCTTTTTTTTTTCTTTGACATAAAATTTCATGGCACAAATATTCACTTTTAAAATAAATAAATAAATAAATAAATAAATAAATAAATAAATAAATAAATAAAATTGTTAGTTATTTGATTTGGTTTTATAGAAAGATGGAATAAAAAGAACAAAAAGGAATGTGTTTGAAAAAGGGGGGTAAGACATGGAATCGAAGGCAGGGCGAGGCAAGGGCATGGATGGGTGAGTGATATGGTGACCCACAGTCCAAAAACAGGTTTAGGGAAATAGGACATGGAAGTGGCATTGGCACCCATGAAATTTGTATAGTTGGAGAGAAATGATAAGATGGAAGGTCATTTTGACTGAACCTTGTATAATAGACATAATAATAGAAATGAAATGTCCTAATTTTGGTGCAGTTGGAAATTGACTTGACAATACTAGAAGAATTGCATGTGAGACTTCAGGTCCCAATTCCCCCCACTTTGTTTTCAAATTATACTTCTATATTTGTGTTTATTCAATCCCACCCTTACCAAAATTTTCCTCCCATTTTAAAACTCTCTATGGTGAGATATTTTTCAATCATCTACATCCTATATGTACATGTATTTGGTATATGAGAAATAAAACTCTTTTAACAATTTTCTTTTTACCTATAAATTCAAATCTAAGACCTTTTAATCCTAAATCCCTACTCCTTAATCTAATGCCTAGTTTATAAAGTATTTAATGACAAGATTGGGGCATTGAATGATATGTTAGCAAAGAGTTCTTTTATGGAACAACATGTGCGAGATTTGCTAGAGGATTTTTAAGTGCTCCAAGGCTACAACATGAGATTAAATCACATCAAATGTGCCTTTGGTGTAAGAGATAGAAAGTTTTTATGATATATGGTATCCAACAAGGGCATTGAAGCAAATATTGAGGAAATACGAGCAATTTTGGATATGAATCCTCCCCGAAATATTAACGATATTTGAAGATTAACAAGAAAGACTGTGGCACTTAATAGATTTGCTTCCAAAATGGTGGACAAGTGCTCCACATTCTTTAAAGCCTTGAAAGCTCAATTGAGTGGAATAAGACTTGCTAGAAGTCTTTTGAAGGTTGAAAATTTATTTATGTTCTCCTTTATTCCTGGCCTTGCCCTTGTTAGGAGATCACTTATAGCTTTACTTAATAACATCAAATTAGACAATAATAGTTACATTGGTTAAAGAAGAGAGAGCTAGCCAGAGTAATGTTTGTTATGTTAGTTGGATTCTTCAAGAAGGTGAGCTAAATTACAAAAAAACAAGATAAGATAACATTTTTTTGGTGGTAATAGTGAGGAAGCATAACCATATTTTCATCCCATTTCTATTTTATTTGATCAACCTCTTAAGGAATTGCTTAATAGATTAGATTTTATAGGAAGAATGGTGAAGTAGATCACTAAGCTAAGTGAGTTTGACCTCAAAATTTGCCCAATAAGGCTATTAAAGCTTAAATCCTTATAGATTTTGTGGTTGATTTTTTATGTTTAGAGAAGGTCCAAGTACATCTATTTCAAAACAAGATGCACAATAGTTACTTTGAGCAAGGTGAGCCCTTGACCTTACAAACATTGGATGTTATATGTTAATGGTTCATTTAGAAAGAATGGTTTTGTAACACCCCTAACCCGTATCCGTCGTCGAAATAGGGTTTCAGAGTATTACCAAAATTTTCAGAACATTTTACAAATAATTTATGTAAATTACTATTTATTAACCGAGATCATTCAAAATGTCCCTTAATTGGACCCCTGAGGCCCAATACGAGCATTAGAATTGAGTCGAGACTTAATCGGGAGCTCTAAGAATTTTTTCGCGACATTTCAAAAATTTTCCAAGGTGCAGGGCTCACACACCCTTGTGGTCTAAGGGACACGCCCGTGTGACCCTGGGACATGCCCGTGTTAGAGGCCGTGTTCGACCCCGTGTAACTCTCTGACTTGTGCATACGGCCATGCCACACGCCCGCGTGCTAGGCCGTGTGGTTAATTCAATTCGAAATTAGGAGCAGGTTTCACATGGTCAAGATACACGCCCGTGTTCTAAGCTGTGTAGCACACACGATTGAGACACACGCCCATGTCTCTACCCGTGTGCTTAATTCTGAGCATTCTATTTCTCAAAATTAAGGTGTAGGGGACACACGACTAACCACACGCCCATGTACCAGGCCGTGTGTCACACACGGTCTAGACACATGCCCATGTGTCTGCCTGTGTGGACAAAATAAAGCCATTTCCTAGCCTCATTTGTCATCCAAATTTACCATTTTCCTGCACTAAAACATACCAAACATATTCCAACCATTTCAAGCATCCAAATTAAGCAATTTCCATCATTCAACATGGCATATCATTGCATTGATACATGTTACAATCTTACCTTAGTTCAATGCATGTGTTAAACATGATTTGATCAACTACTTAACATATATATATATATATATATATATAGCTACCATAGCATGACATTACAAGTATATCAAAACAACCATTACTAGCCATTCCAATGGCTAGATTACAAGTATCATTATCAAAACACTAATGGTCAAGTTGTCCTATACATGCTATTATACCAAAATGATTTTGCTATATATACCCAAAATAACTAGTTGATAGTGTGACGATGCTCCAATGGTCTAAAACCTTCGCGAGCTTCTGAGCACTATAAAATAGGGAAAATAAAACGGAGTAAGCATTACATGCTTAGTAAGTTCGTATAACAGAAACTAAACTTACCAATCCTGTTTATTAATTCTAAGCATACAATATCATGTTTTTCCATCCATTAGCAAAATTGCCTAAACACATGCATTCAATCAAACATGTTAGTCACCAAAATCTTCATATCAATCAAGTAAACATAGATGAGCTCATCATGCAATATTCTTTCAAGTCATTATCATTTCATCTCAAAATTCTCATACCATGTCAAGAGTCGTGTCCATTGAATCATTAAAATTTCTGATGGATGCTCAAGTAGTACACTCGAGGCGTACGATTCAATAATCCATCAATTCTTATTCAAGGGTACCCATTAGGGCACTAAATCAATGAACACACTCTTGAGCCACATATCGTATAAAAGGATTACCAGTCCAGGCTAAATCCTTTATATAACATATGCTCAAAAGGGTTCAATTAGGATTACCAGTCCAGGCTAAACCCTAATTATAACGTATACTCGAGAGGTATTGTATCAGGATTACCCGTCTGGGCTAAATCCTTTCTATAATGAGGTCAATAAGATTACTTGTCCGAGCTAAATCCAGTCCGCAACAAATGCAAGACCTTATCCATTTCGGGAAAGCACATATATTTATCGGAATTCAATATTCAATCGGGACTTAACCCTTTTTCACCATTTCAAGCATGTGTTAAATTTTCCATTATAGTATTCAAGTAATACATTCCAATATAAGTCACATTACATGCAAACACAACATTCAATTAACATAATTACATGCTCGATTAAGTTACACGAACTTACCTCGACACTTGTTCGCGTATAAAATCTACTAATCCGAAACATTTTCTTTTCGTCGATCTAACCTCGAATGTGAGTTGTCTGGATCTATATAAATAGCTTTAATCATCAATTTCTCATATTTCATACTCATTTTGACTCAATTTATGTCTTAGGAAAAATTACCATTTTGCCCCTAACTTTTCCATAAATTCCAATTTCGTCCCTAGGCTCGGAAAATTAAACTTGTGCAATTTACTCCCTATTCCAAGCATAATAAAAACCCCATTACAAAATTTACAGCACATGTATTCATAAAATTCAGAATTTTTCATTAATTTCACAACTTTACATTTTGTCTCAAAATCATGTTTTCATCAAAAATCACTTTGTAAAAGTTGTTTATCTATCAACAACCTTTCATTTTCTACCATAAATTTCTAATTTTCAGCATATTCATCCATGACCCATTTCCCATAATTTGATAAATTTTTAAATTGATCCCCAAAATAGATAGATTAAGCTATCCCGGTTTCAAAAATATCAAAATTACTAAAAATAGAAAGGAAACTTACCCAATTAAGCCTTGAAAGTTTCTTCTCCCTCTCTTAGGATTTCCATATAATTTTGGGGTTGAAGGTGACAAAATAATAAGATGATATCTTTTATCATCTTTTTAATTAATTAATTATTTTAATTTCTAATTTAGTCCCTACTCTTTTGTAATTTTTCATGGATGAGTCACCAAAAATCTACATACTTTTCTTTAATGGTATAATTACCATATAAGGACCTCTAGTTTTGAATTCCATAGCTATTTAATCCTTATAGCTACTAGAATTCAACTTTTGCATTTTATGCGATTTAGTCCTTCTCGTAATTAAACACTTAATCGATAAAATTTTCGTATAAAAATTTTCACAAGACATGTCTATCATAATACGAATCATATGATAAAATAAAAATAACCTTTATTTTCGGACCGGATTTGTGGTCCCAAAACCACTATTCTGATTTCTCTGAAATATGGGCTGTTACAGGTTCAGGTGCAAGAATGTTACTAATTGACTCGAAAGGAAATGAATGAAAATATGGTTTGTGTTTCAAGTTTAATGCCTCAAACAATATAATAAATTTTGAGGCTTTTATAGCAAGATTAGCACTAGCTTGGCAACTTGGGATGAAACAGTTACAGGTTTTTGCAAACTCTTGGCTCGTCACAAAGCAATTCTTAGGGGAGTATGAGGTACAAGAATCTACTTTGACTTAGTATTACAAGTTGGTTATAGATTTGTTTAGAGGATTCAAAGCAATCAGGCTCCAATAAATCTTTAGAGCGAAAAATGCAAAGGTGGACTCTCTTTCTAGATTGGCCCTATTTATTGAGATACAATAGTAAGGTAAGATTTTATTAGAGTATCAAGCCCACCTTAGTCATGATATTGATAAGTTCTTATTGTAATTATATTTTATGCCTCTTTTTACTTTATTTTGGTTTTTCTTTTAAGTGATATTACATTTGTTTGTAGGATTTAGTGTAATTTGCACATCATGCATATATTTTTCATTCTTTGCATGTTTCATAGTTTTTTTTTTATTGCATTTTATATGTTTTTAGGTAGCTTAAATTTAAAAAGTGTTTTATGGCTTTTTCGTAGGTTAAAGTGAGCTTGGAGCAAAGGATCACGATTATATAGAAGGCGAAACGTAAAAGGAAATTGAGGAAATGACGCCATGAGAACCAGGATGTGGGAAGCTATGACACCTTTTCTCACCATACATGCCAATTTGATGAGGTTTTGTCTTCTTTTGACCCTTTTTTTGTCGTTTTAGTGCTAAGTGCAAGTTGTAACCCTGAAAAACCATGTAAACACTTATAAATAACACCTTTTAGGCTATGTTAAGCATGCTATGACATAAGGTTATTTTTCTAGACTTTTGATTTTCAGTTTTCTTTTCTTTTTAAGAGTGGTTGCTTAGGGATTTCATTTGTAGGTTTTAATAAGCTCTTGGATAAAATTATTAAATAGACCATTGCTTCAATCGAATGAGATTTCTTTACTCATTTGTTTAATATTTTTCATTGTTGTTATGTTCGTGTTTATGTTTTGTGTCAACTTGAACTTCACAATGAACGCATCTTTCCAAGTGATTGTGAAATTGTAGGTTAATGAGTTAATAATTGGAATAGGTTAAACATGGGTTTATATCGTGATTAAATTAATTATTTAATTCATTGTTAATAGTTAATCTAGATGAAAAATAGGTTAATAAAAATACTAGGAAAGAGTGAATAAGATGTTTGATTAACCTTAGTGAACTAGTACCCAGCTCACTAAGATATACACCAACTATGAGGCTACTTATGAGATATACACTAGCTTAGGTAGTGGGGAATCAAATTATAGTGATAATCAATAATTTAGTTAATTTTTATAAGTTATACACCAACTTAGGAATTCTCTTGATGTTTGTAAGCTATACACTAATTTCAAATACCTATGATATGCTGTAATTTGATATGTCAAATTAGGCTCCTCGTGTCACTTGCTGAGCTTGTTTTTAAGCAATTTAAATGTCTTTTTAGTAGTTTAGCTTAATTTTAGTTTTTGTAATTAAATAAGTGTGAATGCCTATTTTTACTCATTTTGAGATCCAAATTGGCCAATTGTGCCGCTGGGGACCCTAACGAATGATTAAGTGTAGTAGGAACGTGTTGGTGGTTGAATTTGAATGAGAACATCACCAAAGGAAGAGGTATCATGATATCAAAGCTTGAGAATCGTGATACCTTAAACAGTGCTAAAATAAAGAAAATAGATGTAACATCCAAAATTAGGGTATAGTCAAAACAATGATTTCGAGACCATAAATCCAAAATATAAATAATTATTTCATGATTATTTGATGATCCATGATATGATTGCATGCTTGTGTGAAATTTTCATGAAGAAATTCTATACCTCAAGTGTCCAATTTAACTTTAGGGACTAAATTGAATAAGTTGTAAAACTTGTGTTCTAGAAGCTTAAGCATGAAATTGCATTGGTTTATTAATTAGAGGTCCTTAAATAACAATTTGACCAAGTTCTAAAATTTTGGACAAAAATGGGCATAAATATGAAAAATTTGAAAGAAAGGCCTTAAGGGCATTTTGGTCATTTGGTAAATAAAAGAATAAAAAGGGAAAGCAAAATTTTCTCATCTTCTCCATGTGTGTGCTGGAATTCCAAGAGACACCATAGCTAGGGTTTCTTCACTTTTCAAGCTCAAAAGTAAGTGCATCCTAGTCTAGTTTTTAATATTATTTGCATTTTTGAAGTTGTCATCAGCCGATCTACCTATTTCTAGCCATATTTTGAGCTAGGGTTCATGTATTAATTTGATATTTACAAGGTTGTATTTTGATGTTTAATGGAGGAATATGAAAGTTTGTTGTATGATAAACATCTTTTACTAAGTGATTTTTAGTGAAAACACCTAAAAAGGACTTGTTTATAAAAGGTGTAAAAATGAGTAGTAAAATGTGAAATAAAGGAAACGTGGGCTGATATGAACATGGTGTAGGTTCGGCTAGGCTTGGGTAACAAAGAAAATGCATGCATTTCATTTTACGATCCTAGGGACTAAAGTGTAAATAAGTAAAAAGTTAGGGGTAAAAAGGTAATTTTACCAAAGTATGTGTTATGGGTCGATATGAGCATTGTGTGTATTGAACAAGTTAAATTTCGCATTATAGATCAAGAAAAATATGATTCGGGTCTTGATCGGGGGGAAAATAAGGTTTATGAGAATTAGGCTCGTTTCTATCATTTTGTTCCAAGGTAAGTTCATTTGCAAATTATGCAACATGTACCATACTTTAAATTCTTTAATATTGCATGTATGGTAAGTAAATATATAATTAATGTGATGTTGTACCATGTTTTAATGCTTAAATTTTATGATGAATTATGCTTTGATTATTCTATGAGTATGTGATTGATGCTATGAGTATTGAAATCGACGTCACGAGCAAGTTTGACAGAAATGTGGTATCAAATAATCCCGTTTGAACCTTAGGAATAGTTTAGGATACAAGTGACATGTCACTAGGAACTATGTGATTTGAACTCATGAGTTGTAGTCTGAGTTCATGATATATGTGACGTCTGAACTCATGAGTTGTGGTCTGAGTTCATGATATATGTTACACATGTTTTCGCATTCCGGGTACTGGTCTTGTATGTTCTATCGGTGGCTGGTAGTCCGGCATGTGTTGCGGATACCTGACAGCTTGTGTGAGTAGCTGTGTAGCTACATCCTGACCGATAGCTTGTGTGAGCAAACCTGTGAGTAGCTCAAAAGCGAGCAACATGTGATATGTGATATGAGGTAGCGTTGGCTATATATGAGGCACTTAGATGCGAGATTCCGATGTATCCGATGGTATTCCAAGTGTTCAATGGGTAGTTCTATGGGAGGTTAATGGGTAATCTTGATGAATACGTCAAAGACAAGAAAGTACGTCATTATGTACAAGTGGGCACAGGTAGGTACATCGAACTCATGAGAATGATGTGAGATATGATGAACTTGTGGTAAGAATATGTATATATATATGAAGAATAAGCTTAAGAGATTTGATAAAATGTAAGATTATGTTCATTATGTTAAATGTATGATTAATACTTGTTTAAGTTGCATTTTATTTGGATGTGAACTTACTAGGCTTTAATGCTTACCCCCTTTCCTTTCCATCTCTTATAGTGTCGCCAAGCTAGCTCGGGGATCGGAGGACGTAGGAGACTCGATCACACTATCAATTGAATATTTGGGTATAGCTAGTCTCATCATTTGAGTATGGCATGTATAAGGACTAGGTCTTTTTGTTATGTGTCATATTGATTAGCCAAATGAGTTGGCTCATGAAAGTTTGTGATTATTTTGTATATGGTCATGAGAGGTGGCTCATATTGATTATTTGGGTTGTAACCCTAATTATTGGTGCATGCATGCAAATGTGCTTATGCTTTAATGTGGTTATGGTTGCTTATGGTTAATGAGTGTGATGGATGGCATGTATGTTTGATGTATGAAATATGATTAATGTGTATCACAATAAAAATGATGCAAAGTAGGTTAGTAAAGATGATAGAAAAATATGAAATTGGTGTGGAATGCCATATGAAAGCATGATAGTTTGAATAGGTAATATGTTGACATTACCAAGTCATAATTTAACCATGAATGTGAATGCTTAAGTAATCAAATGTGCCATGTTGCATGCCATGAAGTGAGTGTAAGTATGTGAGTGTTTAAGGGTGGCAAATGTGTAATGACCCAAAATTCACGGGCATTGAAAAAGTGAGTTATAGGGCCTTCGTCTTAGTAAACCGAGTCATAAATAATTATTAGAAGTAATTATGAGTTTAGTTGAGTGCTTAATTAGGATTTAATTAGGTGAATTTAGTCTAATTAAGAATAATTAGAAAAAAGGACTAAATAGAATAAGGTGTAAAAGTTGAATTATAGATTAAAAGAAATCATAAAGGATCAAATGGGTAATTAAGCCACATTTGGTATATGAGGCGGCAAACATTAAAACAAAAATCTAAGATTTTTGTTAAGTTATAAATTATAAATATATTATTTTAGTTATAAATTGTATTAAATTAATTTAAAATAATTATATTATAAGATTTTTATATGATCAATAAGTTATGATTTTGGCAAATGGATGGTGATAAAATAATACATGTGTAATTAAAATATGTATACAATTGTAGTTTATAGATTTAATTTGCTTATTAATTAAGCATAAGATATTTATTATTTATTATCTATTATTATTAAATGAAAAGATATTTAATAACTAAATAATTAGTATAAGATTTTTGGTTGATAATAAATTATGATTTTGCCAAGTGTATTAATTTAAGTATGTACATTTGTAATATTTTTATTTAATTAGTAAATGGATATTTATTATTATTAAAAAATATTTATGAGATAAATAATTAAATTGTGAGATTTTTGTATAATAAACAAATTAAGTAGTGACAATTGTAATAATGAGAATATATATATTTGTATTATATTTATTTATTTACTTGAAAATTAAGTATATGACAAATGTATAGTATTGATGGTGTACAAATGTGAATATATGATTGAATATTTAATAGAAATTTAGAATAAAAATATAATATATGTTAAACTAACAAATAAAATAAAGTAAATAAACTATAATAAAATAAAAAGGAAACAAAAAAGAGAAAGAAGAAACAGAGAACAGACGAAAAAGAAAGAAAGGAAAGGGGAAAGAAAAGAAAAAGAGAGAATTGAGATTTGGAAGCTTCAAGTTTAATTGGTAAGCTAAACTAAGTCCTTTTCTCTTAAATTTGATGTTTTAAAATCTTTAAAACAAGGTTTTATTGAAATTAAGTTGATATTTTAAGAGTTCATAGGTTTTCAAGTATAGTTTATGTTGAGCAAAAAGATGAATTAGGGATTTAATTGAATGAATTTCAAGTTAGAATTGATAAAAATGATTAAATTGTGAAGTAAGCTATAAGTTTTATGTTGTAGGGACTAAATTGAGGAAAATTCAAAATTAGGAAAATATGCTGGAAATTTAATAGTTAAATTTGAGTTTGGATAAAATTTGAATAGAAATAGGGAGTGAATTGGATTAGGAAAGTAAGTAAACTTAGTTAGGATTAAATTGGAAATAAGACAGGAATTGATTAGAAATTTAATTATTTATTATAATTAATGCTGTAACTAATAGTATAATTATTTTAATTTTCGTAGCTAGCAAAGAACCCGAGGTATCAGACCGAAAGAAAAGGAAAAAGTTATCGAGGAGTAATCGAACAAATCTGGGTTTGTATTACTATAATTCAAGTTATTTTTATTAAATGTTAAAATTTTAATTATATGTATGGTAAGTAAATTATGAGGTAAGTATTATTATGGAATTGAAAAGGAAATTGAATTGATGATGGATAAGTATTGATATTGAATTGTATATTGATGAAAAGTGAAATTGAATTGATTTGTAAATGAATTGAAAGTGATATTGAATTGAGAAAATGAATCGAATACCTTATTAACTAGTCGGGCTGAGTCGGATATAGTTGGCATGCCTTAGGATTGGAAGAGTTTAGGGATACTTTGACCTCGAGTCGATGAGACGCTGGGTGTCACTATTTTACTTCAGATAGATTCGATGAGATACTGGGTACCACTTTACTTCGGTTAGGCTGATGAGACACTAGGTGTCAAATATTACTTCGAACTATCCGATGAGGCACTGGGTACCAATTTGGTGTGTTTGGTTGGATCATGTATCCACCAAAGTCTGAGTCTGTTAATAGGGGTAATTAAATGAAAAGTTAAATTGAACAAAATGAATCAGTTGAGCCATTGAAAAGAAATGTGAATGTAGAATATGATTTGAAAATGTGAATTGAATATGAAAATGTGAATAGAAAGCATGAACTAAATGTTCATGAGATAAATAATGGCTTAATGTGATAGTATATGATGTTAACAAATGAAAAACCAAATTGAATTGTAAATACTGCGAAATGGAAGTTATGTATGAATTAGTCTGGTAAATTTTAAAGTTAAATGATTTAATTTACTTGGTTATTATATTATAATTTGAATTATAGTAATACCATTGAGTATGAAATACTCAACGGTTGTTTCTGTGCGCAGTTAGTGGAAATTAAGGTCTCGGCTTACAATCCAGAGCGATCCCGACTCCAGCACAAAATTTGGTGATGTAATCTTTCTTTTGGTAAAGTGGTATGTACTAGGGTATTATATTGGTCACTTGAAAATGTCTTATGCTTCTGGTTGAAATTGATGCTAAAATGATATTTTGATACTTGGTTTAATGAAATAGAAATAGAATTATTATAACATATTTGGTATACTTGGTAACAATTTGAAATAGAATGAATGAAGTTTATTAAATTAAACAATATATGCGAATGTTTTTTTAGTAAACTACTAAGTTGACGTTTAAGTTATATTTAGGTGTATTTGAATATGAAATTGTATGGATTGTGATATTGGTTTCGAATTGGTTGCGATTTGAAATTGCAGGGAAGGTTAAATATTTATAAAGGGGTTATATTGAGTTTTTTTTAAGTCAGTTAGAAAATTTTTTATATGAATTTATGATTATATTATAATATGTTTGTTATTTATTTAAGAATTATTTGTAAATTGTTTGATATGTTCGGTAATGTCTCGTAACCCTGTTTCGATGACGATTTAGGGTTAGGGAATGTTACAAAATGGTTTGGAAAATAGCTTAGAAATTGTCCACACAGTTAGACACACGGGCATGTGTCTTGGCTATGTGTGACACACGTTCCGCCCCATGGGCGTGTGATCGGGTCGTGTGTCCCCTGCACCCTAATTATGCAAAACAGAATGCTCAGTAGTAAACACATGGGCAGAGACACGGCCGCGTGTCTTAGCCTAAGCACACGGGCGTGGACTTGGCCGTGTAACCTTATTTGGTTGATGACATCATAAGCAGAGAGTTACTCGGGGTGAGGACACGGGCGTGTCCCAAGCCACATGGGCGTGTGCGACCACACGACCCATTCTTCACGGGCGTGTGCGACCACACGGCCCATTCCTCACGGGCGTGTGACTCTCCAAAGTAGGAAAATTTTTGGGTTATCCCAAAGTTTTCTAAAGTCTTCAATTTAGTCCCGAATCGCCTCTGATGTATGTTTCAGGCCTCGTAGGCCTGTATAAGGGACAATTTGAACATGTATGGATGAATTTGATTTGAACAAAAATTTTATGGCCTGATTTTGTATGATTGGTTATGTTTAAGTCCGGTAATGCTTTGTATGCTGTCCCGGCGGTAGACACGGGTAAGGGGTGTTACAATAGAGACCACCTACAATGGTATCGCGGTATCCTCTTTAGGTATCACGATACCCAACACCCCAAGGATCCCCCATTTTGAAATTGACAATGATATCGTGACATCCACACTTGGGTATCGCGATATCGACATTGCGAGGAGACAAAAAATGACACTAGGGGAGGCCCTTGTCCAACCGAAGCACCAATCAGAATAAAACGTTCAAGAGCATTTTGGTCAACAATTGTGGGTTCAAATTTTCTGCTAAAACAATCAATTTTGGCTGAGGAGAGAGAAGAGGAACATTAGGCATAGTTTTAGATAGTTTTATTTAATTTTCTCTTAGGTTTCTCTTAATCTTTTCTAGGGTTTACCATTTTCCATCTTCTTCCATAGCTGTAGCATTTTCTTCTTGTTATTTCCATTTCCTAAGTTATTTAAGTTATTTTTTACTGTAACTAGGGTTTATTTTCACCTTTAGTACCTCTTCTTTAGTTGTAATGACATTCAACTCTTTATGTTAATACTATTTCAGTTTCTTTTATTTTCATCTGTTAAAAAATTCATCTTTAGTGTTCTTTGTTTATTATTTGGTTGTTAGAAACTTGTCTTTACTTTTCTTTTAAGTTTTCTATGTTAAAAATCAAAGCTTTCATTTTCTTGTTGACCTTGATATTAATGGCTACCATGTTTCCTTCTTTATTATTTGCTAGCTTAGTTTTTATCATGAGTAACTAAACCTTAAGGGGGTTGATTGAATGAGATATAGGTAAGTTGATTTTTTAGAAAGGGACTAAAGTGCAACAAATTGGACCAAATTGAATAAACCAAAAAACTTAGGATTGATGCCCCTAAGGGAAAACCTAGGCAAGTTAGACTGAAAAGTAATCTTGTCGAGCATCTATTCGTTAGTCCCAGGTTAGCTGGTGAGATCGAGAGATAAATCGGATTAACTTGTCTAATTTGATAAAATTGAGACTGAGAGGTAAAATGTAACCATTTTAGGAGTTTAAGCATGTAACACCCCAATTCGACCGTCTGACCAGTGAACAGTGATGTTACCAAAAAATAGAAATCATTTTATAATGACAAAAACATTGGTTTTAGTAGTTAAGCCAATCAATATGATTTTAATAATACAATCTTAAAGTGATGTTTGGCAGAATAGTATTTATAAAACAAAACCAAAAGAAAATAAATGTATACATTCCAAAAGGTCACTTGGTGGGTTAAAAGAATTAAGACATAAATCAAGGAAAAATAAGAGTAAGCCTTATTTCACATAACATAAAAGTTAATAAATTGGAGAAATGCCACCATTCATTATATACAAACGATTATATAAAAAAATTTAAATTCAGTTTTACATAATTTAATGACAAGAGACTTAAACCACAGGCCACCTTGATTTGATATACATGTTACGACTAGGGGTGAGTGAAATTTTATTCGAATTGAAAAAAATAAAAAAAAAGTTCAAATTTCAAATTATTCATATTGAATTAATCGAGTTAATTGAATCAATTCAATTTTTTTTGAATTTTAAATTCGGATCGAGTTGAACTTTTGAATTCGAATAACTCGAATAATTCAAATAAACCAAATACCAAACCCTTTTACATACCTTCCTCCCAACCACCCTTTCAAACCCTTTTACTTTCCCCTAAACTCCCAAAACTTTTTTCCTTTTACTTTATTCCAAAACTTTTACTTCTCCCCCCCAAAAAATTTATTTCCCTCCAAAACTTTCAATTTTTTTCCTTTTACTTTTCCCTAAAACTTTTACTTCCCCCAAACCCCCAAAACTTTTTTCCTTTTGTTTTCCTCTAAAATTGACCCGAAAAGGCTGTAATACTTTTTTATCTTATATTTTGGACTGTAGAGTATCTGAAATGAAAGTTGATTAAGTACCGATAGTTTGTGAGTTCATTGATGTATTTCCTAAGGAATTGTTGAGTTTACTATTTGAGCGAGAATTTGAGTTTGCTATAGAGTTAGTGTTGGGGACTTCTCCGATCTCGATTGCCCTATACAGAATGAATCCAATAGAATTAAAAGAATTAAAAGCTCAATTGCAAGAATTGATCGACAGAGGTCTTTTTAGACCAAGCGTGTCACTTTGGGGCGCACTTATACTATTTGTGAAAATGAAAGATGGGTTGATTATCCATTGGCTAGTATGATGACCTATTTGATCAGTTGAAATGTGCTATGGTGTTTTCAAAGATTGATCTCAGATTTGGCTACTATCAGTTGTGAGTTAAAGATGTAGATGTGCCGAAAAGAACATTTAAAACCTGTTACAAGCATTACAAGTTTTTAGTTATGCCCTTCAGATTGACTAATGCCCCTGCAACATTTACAGATCTGATGAATTGGGTTTTTCAGCTGCATCTCGATAGGTTCATTTTTGTTTTCATTGGTGATATTTTGATTTATTCTAGAAAAAAAAAATCTAAGCATGCACAACACTTGAGAACTGTATTGCAAGCCTTGTGTGAAAAATAATTGGACACCAAGTTTAGTAAATATGAGTTTTGGCTCAGAGAAGTCGGATTTCTTGGTCATGTGAAGTCGGATTTCTTGGTCATGTGGTTTCAGCGGAAGGTATACGAGTTGATCCAAGCAAGATTTTTGCTATTTTGAATTGGAAGCTTCTGCAAAATATTTTTGAGGTACGTAGTTTTCTAGGTTTAGTTGGATACTATCGACATTTTGTTAAGAACTTTTTGATAATAACTTTACTGATGACGAAATTTTTACAGAAAGATTTTAGTTTTGCGTGGTCTGCTAAATGTCAATAAAATTTTGATCAATTGAAAAGTATGTCGATAGAAGCTCCAGTGTTAATGTAGCCTGAAATTGGTAAAGAATTTGTTGTTCACAATGATGCTTCTCTGAGTGGTTTGTGGTGTGTTTTGTTGCAAGAAGGTAAGGTGATTGTATATGCTTCTTGACAACTTAAAACACATAGAAAGAATTATCTGACACATGATCTTGAGTTGGCAACAGTTGTCTCTCCACCAGTATTAACACTAGGTGCTGATGATTATAGTTTCCAGGCATTCTATGTCGGTGATATATTTTGAGGTGTTATGTACTGGTGTTATAGTTTTTAGGCACTCTATGTCAGTGATATATTTCCAAGTACTACGTACAAGTGGTGGATACCATATCGATGGCTTGGTTCTAGAATTTGTTGTAGATTCTCGTTAGTTTGTGTGAGCAATATCGTATAATCGTTAACGTCTCGATGATCAGCTCGTGTGAGCATTTTTTCTTGCATATCCCAAGTTAATTTGCTATAGTTCTCCAGGTAAAATAACCAGTAAAAGAAATGGAAATCAAATTATATGACATGAAAATTTATGTTGGTTATGATTTAGTATTTGAACTTTGATATCTTGTGAACTTGATGATATTATATGTTCATATCTAACCATTTGATATGGTAGGAATTATGAAACATGGCAAGGAATGCTAATTCTAAGTTATGTATGATTTGTATATTTAAAATGGAAGGTATGCAATGTTATGTTCTACGAACTTATTAAGCTTATTTTAAGCGTACCTTGTTTCATTTCCTTCCTTGTAGATTGTCAGATTCGAGCTGTCAATTGGATTGTCTTTGGAGATCACATTATTTGTCAACTCTTTTGGTAGCTATTTGTTCATTTTCTCCCGGTTATAAGTGGCATGTAAATAGAGTTTTGGTATATGTATCTTTAAGATCAATTGGTCATCTTTTGTGCCATTTGAAATATTAAACATGTGTTTTGATGTAAATCCTTAATGATATTTTAGTTGGTTTAGTACTTGATGACATAGTTGTGTTTGAAACCTATAATGCATTGTTGGTTTGTTGATTTGGTATCTATATGATAGGATAATTGGTGAACTTCAATTGATAATTTTGGAATTTGTTAATTGATGTTGATTTGGTGAATGCATAAGCATGGGAAGCTAGTCTTATTTAGGTTTGGATAGTTTATGCTTATGTTTGAATTGTGCTGCTGATGAGGGTATATTGGTTAGGCACTTAGGTTGAATTGTATTTGGTATGTTTTTGCAAGTTTTGCTACATTTTATGTAGGTTTGTTGGCTGGTAATTGCATGAGTTGTGATATAAGTAATTTAGGTTGAAATATCTTGTTTTAAAAGGTACTTTCACACACAAACAACCTATGACACGGTCTACCACACTACTGTGTGTCTCACATGGTTGCATGGCACGACCATGTGGCCTGTTTAATTTTGGTGTAGGTTTGTCCACACGAAAATAGTTAGCTCATGGCCGAGGGACATAACCGCGTGTACCTAAAGTCATGACTTAATTTTATTACACGGTTAGGTGCACAACCTTAGCCTTGTCACACGGCCTGGCCATATGGCCTTGTGACCCCAGTTTACACTTTTTACCTGAATTTTTGTAAAAGTTTAAAATTAGTCTAGATTTATTCTTGGGTTATTTTAACTTCTTATGCTTGATTAAGGCTCAGTTATGATGGATTATCATTGAATGATTTTAATTATTTTATGTTATGAAATGTTTGATCATTTATGTTGGGATAGTGAATAATGGTGATGGTTTACAATTATAATACCTTATAGGTTGGGTCAGGTGACCAGACCGGGTATAGGGTTTGTTGTGTACGATCTATTGGTGAATTCGTAACACCAAACAGTTAGGGTTTGTTGGCGGATACTATCCGCCGCTAAGTGCAGTCACCAGTAACTTTAATTTTCATGCGAATATTAGTTAAGTCTAATGAAAGGCATAGATAATTTCACACCACGACCAAAGTTAGTTCATATGCTAATACTTTTCACTGTTACGTACAAATTACATTGATACCCATTCATCTAAGCATTATTCACTTGCATTAACCTTACGTAACACTTGCATGCTTTGCATGGACTATTCATAGACCCCTTCCTTGTGTTAGCTTTTGATCTACATATTTCTATGAAGAGCCACAGTTTCATATTCACGGTATTGCTCCATTGAGTATTTGTTTCATATATCCAATTGAACATCCGCAAATCCTCCTTGTTAATTCGAACAATTATGTGTTCTCCCGCAAGGTCCAGGCATTCACCATCGCGATTTGCATTCACATGCCCTGCCGGAGGTAAAGCTCATATCATATAATAATCTCCATAAATTTCTCCAATCACATCTCAATAGTTTCCACCATTCCCCCCTTCCACCATTCTAGATACGGAGCCTGTGCGCTAAGGAAGAGTACCCATTTACAATCATACATGCATATATTGTTATTATCATTTTACTTTGTTATCACAGACATGCACAACTGATTTTAAATAAACTTACTTACATGGAAGATAAAATTATCATGAAATTAGTTGGGATTTAGTAAGGACACAAGTGAAAGGAACTCACTAGAGATTACTAAGAAAAGCTTTGCCTATTCTAAGGGTTCATTCCCTTTTGCACTAGGGCTTTCTTCTATTTCTTTAGATAAATAAAATTAAACACTCTATTAAGTATAGGAACAACTAATCTTTAATGTAAAAAAAAGAATTAGAGACATACAAATGTTAACTAGAAGGAAGTTTTCTTCCATCTAACCTCCAGTAGAAACCTATATAAATGGTTCTTACAACCCTATCATTCCCTGACATTAAATTGAAGAAGGACCCACAAATTTACCAGTAGTTGGCTTAAAAATCGGTACCTTCTTTAAGCAGTGAAGAATACACTAGGTGTAACCTTCCAAACCCAGCCTAGACGTTATGGCTGTATCCTGAAGGTTGCATTGGCCATTGAAATGGCCAAGTAAAAACGTTTGATTTAAAAATCGTTAATTTGCTTGATTTTTCGGGAAACTTAGTGCGGTTGTATTAGGTTTGTTAAAACACTAGTTTGTTAGGTCATTTATAATTTAAGTTCAATTTATTACAAGGTCGTGTCATTTGAAATAAAACTCAAGTGGTTCTGCTAGTAAACCTTTAAAAAACTTCGTATTACTATTTCACGACAGAGAAAGTGTTGCATTTGATTTTCTAAGAAAATCCATATTTTAATTCGTGTTAAGTCGATTATTCAGTTTGTTCAGTTTCCATTAAAGTACCTCATGCATGCAAAATTCCAATTACAATAACCCATACGAAAATCCATACTTAAATAAAAATTACATTCCCAAAGTAAACGAAATTAAATTAAGTAAAGTTTGAAATACTTTATTGTGTGAAACAAGATGAGACCTCCAAATGCAAGTTTGACCCTAGTCTTGAGGGTTATCTGTAAATAGTAAACTAAGGGGTGAGCTTAAAAAGCTCAGTGTAAGTTTAAGAAAAAATAAACATTCAATTAGTTAAAAGGCATACAATTATGATAATAGTTCATACAATTCATCATGGCATATCAAAGTTTTGTATATAGCATGCTCAATGGTACAATACAATAGTCCTACCCATCCATTCGCTACACAACATGAGTTTTCCAGAATCCGTCATTCGAGCACGAAAATAATAAGAGATGAAGCTCGATATGGTTAAACCACCAGTAAAGTATGCATTTAAAACTACTAGTAAAATGTAGACAAGCTGCCAGTAAGATGTGATACATCGCCAGTACTCCACAATACTCCAGGGTGCAGTATACTGACTAACCATAGTTGCGAATAAATCGCCAGTACTCCACAGAACTCCTTTGTCACCCATTCAATACCCAATCCCCATGCAATGCAATACGACATACTTTTTATGAAGCAAATCATACTTTTTGATGTCAATCTCAATTCGGTGGCATGCTTACATGCATTAAATTTATTGGTAACAGTGGCATACTTTTATGCTTTTAGTATTAACAATCTCAATTAATGGTATGATTTTACAAGGAAATAATAAATAATGTCAATCAGCAACATGCTTTAATACTACACATTATACAACTCAAATATCATACAGTCAGTCCCAATTTTAAGCCCTAGCATTCAACCATTACCTCTTATTACTTACTAGTCTTGATATACCTTTTAATTATCAGCAAGCCGTTCGGCCATGTTCAAAATCAGCATGCATAAATTAATCACATGCATAAAAACACCATTTTTTAAACACTAATACACATAAATGTCAGACCCACACTTGATTTACGCGAATTAGATGCACAACCGTAACTTCAACTTCTATAACTTAGATCTAGACAACCCTAGATCGGATCTGTACACAACATGAATGAAACTCGATTAAAACTAGCCTTTAGACAACCATATAAGGTTCGGTGTAGCAACCCGTTTTTCAGTGGTGTCAGAAATAGTGGTTTCGGGGCCACAAATTCGATGAGTAAGTTTGTAAATATTATTATTTAATATTTACGAGTCAAATATGGTTTCAAAAAGGTTTTTGATTTGGTAATATATGCTATTCGAATGATTAATTAAGTTCAAGTGGTAAGACCTTAAAGTTAAGTGGTTTTAGAAAATGAGGTGCCGGGACCTCATTTTTACAAAATGAACAATAAATATAAATATTTATGGAGTGTTATTAAGGTTGTATTAAAGTTTCGTTAAGAAATTTTAATGTTGAAAATGTTAATTAGGTGAAAAGGACTAAATTGAAAAAAAAAAGGTGCAAAAGTTGAATGCTATTAGTTAAATGGATCTAATGGCTATGAAAAGGTAAATTCATGGACTTGGATGATAATTATACCATATTTAATGTGAGTGGATATTCATAGGAAGGTTGCATGGTAAATCTTGTAAATTTTAAAGGTTATAATAGTAATTAATTAATATAAACTAAAATAACTTAACCTAAAACTATCATCTTTTTTATTTTTTAATTGCTTCAACCGAATGGCTATGGTGGGTGAAGGAAAACCATTCAGCCAATTCATTTTGGGGTGTTTGATCAAGATTGAGTGAAAAATCAAGGAGAATAAAAAATTACCAAAAAGCCCCTGTAATTTGACATTTCTACGATTCGATCAACTAAGTTCGTACAGTTAAAATTTAAAATTTATATAAATTGGTGATTGATATTACATGATATAGAAAATATATATTTCATTGTTGGAAAAGAATCATTATCTGAATTATAATATTGAATTTGATGTTCGGTTTGAAATGAAGGTGGGATAGAGCACAATCGTGTTTTGGTGTATTACGGGGGTTTGGAGTGGAGATTGTATTCGAGGGAGGTATCTGTATATTACCCAAGTAAATCAAGGTTCAACAATTGTTGTAAAATCTCACGTTATTCTTTCTGTTTGGCATGTTTGGGTGGATCAGCTCTTATGAGTTGTTGTTGGCGTGTTTCTAGTGGACTAGCTCTTATGAGCTTCTGTTTGACGTATTTCAGTCAGATCAACTCTTATGAGCTTCTTTCTGGTGTGTTCAGTCTATCTAACGATGTACTCTTATCCGTAAGTCGTTCTTCGAATGGAAAATCTCTGTAAGGAACACATATGGTTAATTTTATGTTTATACTTTGTACTATGCTGATGAGATAAGTAAGAAAAGGAATGAAAAGGTAATTTTCAATGAAAGTATATTTATGTTCATGAATTTGATGATTTGAAATGATGTTATTCATGTATATCTTTTACCTTATGTTATTTCAAGTGATTTATGAGTTGAAGCACTAACTTGTATATTAATGATGATATATATTTAGGTGTCAAGCTTGTGTAATTGATTGATGTTTATGCTTACGTCTTGTATTATACAAATGATACGGGTAAGGACATGTACCGAAACGATAAGTTCATAATGGGGATATAATGTGTTAATGTAAATGGATTGATGAGTTAAAGGGCTTACTTATATGTGAGAAATTTACTAGAGCTATGGATGAATTTATTTAGGTTGTGAATAAATACACTAATTCATGAGTTGATAATATTATTTTAAGCTAAAGTAAGTAAATGAAAAGTTTCAAAGTCTTATGAAAAGGGTTAATAACTGTGTAAAAGGTTTTACAAAACTCTTCCATGCTAGGAATGATAAATATATGTGGCGTTGATGGACTTACTCATTTGTGAATTAATGTTTATGGTTTGATAAATCTTGTAGCATTAGTATAGGTTTATGTTCACCTATAAAGTTCATTATTGAAATGAAATGTTATGTTTAAGTTTATACAAGCTTACTAAGCATTCATTGCTTACGTAGTTATTTTTCCTATCCTTTATAGATTATCAGAAGCTCGATCGAGTTGGAAGCTCTTCGGAGGTTTATCACACTATCCAACGATTATATCGATAAAATTTGTTGTTTTGGTCATGGTTATAATGGCATGTATACGTGGACTTATGTCTAATGTTTAGTTAATGATTTTGACATGTCGTCAATTATAGCATAATTTGATATGGAATTAAGCTATATATATATATATATGGATGAGTTATGATCATATATATATTTGAGATGCATGGAAACAATGATTCAAATGATAAGTTATATTGACATGGTATAAGTCAAGTATGGTATGCTTAAACATGCACCTGTTTAGGTATGTTTGGAATGACCATATTTGGTATGTTTATATGAGTTTAAGTGGAGTTATGCTTTTAGGTAGATTTGAACTATTTGTAAGAGTATAAATGTGGTCAATCTATGTTGAGTTTTGAAATGGAAAATGAATTAAGTGTTGATGAATGAAATGCGCTAAGCATATGTATATGTTCAGATAAATTGTATGTTTGCATTTGAGGTGCCTATATGGCATATTGTTTGAGTGGAATTTGGTATTTGATTTGGTCTTATTATACATGTTTTAGGTATGTTTTGAAGCTTGATTTTATGTGCAAATGGCTTGTAGGTGTGAGCTTGATTTGGGTGAAAGAAATGACTTGAAAATGACCTAATTCTTGTATAGATGAATTCGACCAGAGTAATCAATAATTCGGTACAAAGAAAAGAAAAAGAAAAAGAGAACACAAAGGGACGCACAAGGGTGAAGAGAAAATAAATAGAGAAAAGAAAGAAAAATTGAGAGAAAATTGTAGGGAAGGGGACGACAATAAGGGAAAAGAAGAGGAAAAAGATAAAAAAAAGCACAATATAAAAATTAGTATAATCTTTTAAAAAAACCGTTAGCCATTTGATAATTCAGATAAATTCTTGAATATCCAAGTGAGTCAGATTTTCCATTGTTTGAGTCAGACTAAAATTTGACAATTTGCTAAGGGTGGACGACACATGCTTTAAAAGAAAAAGAATTTGTGAGCAAGGGGAATCAAACTTGGGTCACAAGGATACTTACACTATTTCTTAACCACTAGGCCAATTGTTCATTTTTTTAATATAATTTTGCAATTTTATCAATTAGAAGTTCAGGATATGACAACTCTCCTCCCCTTAAAAGAAATTTCAGCATCAAAATTTACCTGATTTAAATGGATGAGGATACTATTGACGAATCGAGTCCTTCTGTTACCAAGTGGCTTCTTCAGTGCCATGGTTCCACCAAAGAACTTTAACCAGTGGGATCTATTTTCTTATAAGAACCTTTACCTCTCTATCCAAAATCTACATCGGTTCCTCCTCAATGGATAAATCTGGTTTAACCTCAATCTCCTCAATTGGGATAATATGAGAAGGGTCTAATCAATATCGTCTCAGCATCAATATGCGGAACACATCATGAATGCAGTCCAAATTGGGAGGCAAGTCCACCTGATAACCCACCAGTCCAATTTGTTTAAGAATCTGATAGGGTTCAATAAATCTAGGATTCAACTTGCCATTCCTCCTAAATCTCAAAACTTTCTTCCATAGAGATACTTTCAAGAAAACTCGATCACTGGCACTAAACTCAATTTCCTTTCGCTTTAGGCCTGCATAACACTTCTGCCTATCAAAAGCCTCTTACAATCTGTCCTGAATTAGTTTGACAATACTTTCAGGCTCTTAAACCAAATCTGGACCCAAAACCTTTCTCTTGCCTAACTTTGTTAAACAGACAAGAGTACAACACTTATAACCATACAAAGCCTCATAAGGTGCATTTGTATACTATATTGGAAACTATTGTTGTAAGCGAATTCAGCTAACGGTAAATGCTCCTCCCAAGCACCTCAAAACTCAATCAGACAACTCCTTAACATATCCTCCAAAACCTGGATAACCCGCTCGAACTGTTCATCTGCTCGCTGATGGATTTTTGTATTGATGTCCAAATGAGTACCCAGTACCTCATGAAATTTCTTCCAAAATTGAAATGTGAAATGTGGATCCCAATTTGAAATAATCGACACAGACACCTCATACAGTCTTTGTGGGAAATAGTCAGTTCGAACTGATAGGAAGTGAGCTGACTTCATCAATCTATTCACAAAAACCCATATCGAATCTTTCTTAGTAGGTGTTAAGGGCAACCCACTAACAAAGTCCATAGTAACTCTCTACCATTTCCATTGCGGAATCCTAATTGGTTGTAACAAACCAGAAGGAAACTAATGCTTAGCTTTTACTTGCTGACCAGTTTGGCACTTAGATACAAAATTAGTTACCTCTCGCTTTAGTCTTTGCTACCAATATAATTCTCTCAAATCCCGATACATTTTATTTCCCCAGGATGCAGAACATATAGGCTACTATGCACTTCCCAAAGGATGGACTACCTCAAATCTAAATTATTTGGCACACAGTATCTTCCTCTGAAACACAGAATTCCCTCAGGATTTAACCCGAAATCCTTTATCCTACCCTCTTCAATCTGTTTAAATTGAGGGAACAAGGATACATCCAAAGGCTGCTTAACCTTTATCTCATTGACCCATTTAGGCTTCGCTAATAGCTAAGCCAAAAGACCACTATCCTTATACAAACTCAATCTTATGAACATAGCTTTAAGCTTGGTCATTGATCTTCTTCTTAAAGTATCAATCATAACATTAGCTTTACCAAGATGACACTCGATAATGCAGTCATAGTCCTTCAACAGTTCAATCCATCTCCACTATCTTAAGTTCAACTCTTTCTAGGTAATGAGATATTTGAGACTCTTGTGATCTGTGTAGATAGTACGACTCTTGTAATCTGTTTAGATAGTACACTTCTCACCATATAGGTATAGTACGACTCTTGTAATCTGTGTAGATAGTACACTTCTCACCATATAGGTAATCTCTCCATATCTTAAGAGCAAATACTACAACTGCCAACTCCAAATCATGAGTCAGATAATTGCACTCATGCGACTTAAGTTGTCTCGAGGCATAGGTTACCACTTTACAATCATGCATCAATACACAACTTAGGCCAGTGTGGGATGCATCATTATACATTACATAGTCCTTCTTAGATTTTGGCTGAATAAAAACTAGAGCTTGAGTCAACACAAATTTCAATTTCTCAAAGCTGACTTGTTGTTCATCTGACCACTTAAAACGAGTGTTCTTACTTAATAATTTAGTTAAGGGAGTAGCTGTAACACCCCTAACCCATATCCATCGTCAGATTAGGGTTATGACTCATTCCCAAAAAATAAAAACAATATTTAGATCATAACATTTAATAAATTAATCTCATTCAAAACATATCAAACATATGCGTTTAGTCCCTAAATCAAGCCTTTGAGGCCCTAAAAATAACTTAGAAGTAATTCGGGACTAATTTGAGACAAAACAAAAGTTTTAAGAAAAAGTTGCAAAAATGTGAAAACAGGGGTCACACAGCCGTGTGACATATCCCAGGTCGTGTAAAAGTCAAACAAAGGGACACACGGCCGTGTCCCAGCCTGTGTCTTCACCCGTGTAACTCACTAAGTAGGTTCACACGATCGTGTAACTCTCTGACTTGCCATACACAACCGTGTAATTCCTTGACTTAGAACACTAGGAATTTATAGATGACACACAGCTATGTTGCCAGGCTTTGTGTGTCACACGGCCATGTGACAGCTCGTGTCCTAGGCTGTGTGATCCATAATTTAACCCTAAAACAAGCCAATTCAAGGCCAAAATACACGAAACCATTCATCCCATTTGTGCACACATTTATGAGACTTAAACATCATTCAAACTTATTTAAACACACCATTTCAAACATACTAATTCATCAAACCAATATGCCATTCAAAGGCACCACATTTATACCAAAACATCAATAACCAAAACAAGTCAATATAACCATACCTCAAGTAAAAAACCTAGTTCATTTATCTACCAAAAAATATCACAAATGACCATTTACATGCCATCACAAACATGCCAAAAGGGTCTTATATACAAGCACTTAAAAGTGACCAAAATGACATAACTTGTTAAGGCATTAAATTTCAATAAACCAAACATAAACTTCAAAGCATATGTATACTAAAACATCCATTACACATTCATGAACTACCATTACAAAAGATCCTATACATGCCATTATTAACCTTGGCCAAAATACTCAAAAACTACCAAATAATCTATAAAACAAAGGAAAGTAACTATGTAAGCAAATAATGCTTAGTATACTCATATAAACTTAAACAAAACTTACTATTTCATTAGCACAATTTATAGAATAAGTATAATGTAATTACCAAGACCATATGCTTAGTAAAAGCCTATACAAGCATCATCAAACTCACAAATTAGTAAGTTTATCGATGATACTTATGAATTCAACCATAATATAAATAGACTTTCATATCCACATCTTTTCATAGATTAGGATTCAATATCCCATTATGTACTTACCATGCCTTTCCTTTTCTTACCCGTTGAACCATTTGGAATTACATCGGATACTCAGGAATGCTCACATAAAGTGTGCCTTTCCATATAACCGTAACCTTTCATTTTCAATAGTGCTCACACGAGCTGTGGGTCAGAATGTTAGTTATACGATGCTGCTCACATGAGCTGTGGAGAATCTTTAACAAATGCAGGATCTCAGCCATCAATAGGGCATTCAAGACCAGCACCCGAAATATAGAATCCCTAATGACATGTCATTCGTATGCTAAGAATTCTTAAAGTTCAAACGGGACTCGTTATCCGTCAATTAATCATAGCATCGATACATGTATGTTAAAATCCATTTATAACTAACACAATTTAATAGATAGTCAATTTAATTAACATTAATACAATTACAATTCATACGAACTTACCTCGATAACTAGGGTCGTATAAGTAGAGTTGGAAACTAATCCGAAGCTTTAACTTTTCCTCAATTTAAGTCTGGTTGTTGTTTATATTGATCTAAATAGATAATTTCATTCAATTAAGTACTTCAAGTATTCAATTTAATCCATAGTTCATATATATGTAAAATTATAAAATTACCCCTAATACTTTAACTTTTCACAATTTAGTCCTTAAGCTCATGACATAAATATTAATCATTTTAACCTAAATCCATATTAACCAATGCTACAAGGAACCTTCAAACAATCCATAATTACCAACAATTCACAACAAAACCCATGGATTTACACTTTCAACAAAGTAGTCCCTAATCCAAAATTCATTAAAAATCACTTAATAAAACAAATTTGTTTAACAACTAAGATTAATAATCTATCAAATAAATTCACAAACACATCAATATCATTTATGGTAGGTCCTTCAACCTTTAACAGCTTTGCAAATTAACCCCTAGGCTAGCTAGATTAAGCTAAAACAATAACAAAAAATAAAAATTACTAAAAATGGAACTAAAATTGCTTACATGCAAGCCCTTCACTTAGCCGAACCCTAAAGCTGAAAAATGGCTATTTTCTTGCCTTGAAAGATGGAGAAGACAAAAATAAAGAAGATACCATGTTTTAGTTTCTTTTTTTTTAATTTATATATTAAATTACCATTTTAACCTTGGCTATTAACTATACAAAACAACAAATTCATGTCCATATTTGTCCACTAACTCCTTTAATAGTATAATTACTATTTTAGTCCATTAGTTTAAGATTTCATAACCATTTGACCCTTTTTAACTAAATGAATTAATCTTTTAGACCTTTTATGATTTAGTCCTTTTTACCTACCTAATTAACCATTTAAACTTCAAAATTTCTTAACGAAACTTTAATACAACCTTAATATAATCCCGTAGACACTAAATAAATAATAAAATAACTCACTCGTTGGAATTGTGGTCCCGAAACCATTGTTTTCAAAACCACAAAAATGGGATGTTATAACAGTTATAAAAAAGAAACCCTCAACAAACTTTCGATAATATCTCGCCAAACAGAGAAAGCTTCGAACTTTAGAAACACTCTTAGGTTGCTTCCATTCTAGAATGGCTTCAATCTTTTTCAGATCCAAACAGATACCCTTAGCAGATACCACATACTCCCAAAACATTACCTTATTCAGCCAAAATTCGCACTTATTCAATTTAACGAATAGCTTCTACTTACGGAGAATTTGTAAAAATATCCATAGGTGCTTGTCATACTCAAATTTAATCTTAGAGTATACCAAAATATCATTGATGAACACAATGATGAACTGGTTGAGATATGACTGAAATACCTGATTCATTAAAACCATGAATGTAGTCGGAGAATTCATAAGACTGAAAGGCATAACTAAGAACTCGTAATGGTCGTACCGAGTTCTGAATGTAATCTTAGGAACATCGAATTCCTTCACTTTCAGCTAATAATACCTAGATCTCAAGTTGTTCCTAGAGAAAATCGTTGCCCCTCAAAATTGATCAAATAGTTTGCCAATCCTAGGCAGTGGATACTTATTATTCACTGTCAACTTGTTCAACTGTCTATAATCGATGCATAGTCTCAGAGAGCCATCCTTCTTCCTAAAAAATAGAACTGAAGCACCCTATGGTGAAACACTAGGTCTTATGAAGCCCCAATCCAAAAGCTCTTGAACTTTATCTTTAACTCCTGAAGTTCTTTCTGTGCCATGCAGTAGGGAACAATGGAAACTTGTGCCATTCCGGAAAACAAGTCGATTCTAAACTCAACCTTAAGATTCGAAGGTAACCTTGGCAGTTCCTCGAGAAAAATGTTAGTAAATTTGTTAACAGTTCGGATTCTTTTTGCAGCTGAACCAGTAACAGTTGGTTCTAGGACATAGGCCAGAAATGCCTCAAACCCTTTTCAGACCAGTTTTTCTGCTACCATAATAGAGTTCACATTAGATAAATAATCCCGACACTCCCAAACCATGACGATCTTTTTACCATCAAAAGTCTTCAATATTACCCTCTTAGTAGCACTGTCCAAATTGACTTGATGCTCAACCAATGAACATCTTAAATGTTACGTACTCCGTTGTAACTATATTATAACAACGCCAAAAACTTGTTGGTAGCACAACGAATATACAAGTCATGCAAGTATACATGTTGAACAAGTAATATAGTGATGAGTGAGATGGTCTCCATAAGGATTAGATAGGTTTGATTTGGCTGAGTTATTACAGTTAAGTTTAATTAATGCTAAGTAAAATAATAATAAGAATGTAGTGGCAAAATGTGAAAATGATGATGTATAAAATGTGCAAAACAAAACAAATAAATGGAACAAGAATGCCACAACAAAATCACTACGAAAAAGGGTTGATTAACTTCAATGTTGAATAGGACGGCTGGAATTACTAATGAATCTACCTTCACTAACTATTAATGCCACAACAAAGTTGTGAATATTATACTGCTCAATAGGTTTCTACAGTAGTTTACTGCTCTCGAGAGGATGACATTGGGTTACCTCCTTATATGTCTATAGGCTTTGAGTTAGACTACCACTAATATTTCCTACCTTATTTTGTATGAGGCAAGGCTCTATGCCTAGAGGTTGCTACAAATAAGTAATTAATCATTCACTCATATTATCCAACCTCTATCTAGTTAACCTAACCCTATTAGAATTAAGTTATCTTTATAAACCTGCCACACATTCGTCAATTTACAGCCTGCATATAACATGAAATACCATTGAATAAAATAGTAGAAGAAACCAAACTTAAACTTTAAACATTAATAGAAATAAAGGTTTCATCAAAGTAATCCCGAGCCTAAGAGATTTAGCTCATGGTTGGGAAAATCAAGTTTGAGTTTAATAACCAGCATCATCAATAACAAATAAGCTTTAAATGAAGCACGATAAGAAACAAAAGAGGAAATCTAAGATGTCATCTTTTGCCTATCTAGCTATAAACATAGGCAGTGCAATGTCTTGCAGCTGCCAAAGATGATGTAGTCATTTTCTCCTCCTTCTTTCGCTCTTATTTCTGGTCCCTTACCCAATACTCTCTATTTCATCCAAGGTTGCTGTCCCCGTCTGCTCTAGGCTGCTCCCTTTAATTAGGGTTCCCTGCCTGGTTTTATAAGTTTCACCTTCTAGGATAGGTCCATCAGCCCACGATCCTTCCTTTATTTACCAGGTAGATATATCTGGTACATGTATATATGGGGCCAAAAGCGGTACGTGTTAAGTGTTGACTAGGCATCTTCCCAATATTGTCATGACATTTGTGTTGGCAAACTATCCATACTTTGCCACAAAAAACATTCAACCTTCGCTCTTTTTTTTCTACACTCTGCACCTGCCAAACAATCACCAAATAAATTTCTCCCACAAGCAGTTAAACGCAACATGTAATTATAATCAAGCGCAATCCAAGCTCTTCAATGCAATGCTTTAAAAGTGCCAATGCAGTATCCTAAAATGCAACTAAAAACACTTTCACGACATACAAATCCGGTTTACCAAATTTCGGAACAAGGCTTGAGGCATTACCGGGTTTAAACTTTCACGACATACAAATCCAGTTTACCAAATTTCGCCCAAAATTTAAAACTTTACACACACATGCGTATTGTTCCTTATACAGGCCCTCGAGGCCTAAAACATACGTCGGAAAGGTTCGGGACAAAACCGAAAACATTTGATAAATTCTGGACGACTTAATGATTGTCTTGCCTTGAAAAGTCAGACGCCCGTGGGGGTGAGGCCGTGTGGTCACACACGCCTGTGTGTCTTAGGACACTCCCATGCCCTCAGCCTGTGTGGCTCTCTGTTTATAACATCAATATGCATCTAGGGACACACGGCCAAGACACACGCCCGTGTGTCTAGCCCGTGTTCTATACTGGCTTAAATCTTTAGGTGCAGGGGACGCACGGCCACACCACACACCCATGGGGGCAGCCGTGTGTCACGCACGGCCTAGACACACGCCCGTGTGTCTACTCGTGTGGACCTTGTTAGGCTATTTTCCAAGCCTTTGATCACCCTTTATCAATCAAACATACTTATAGGTTACTTTAATACAAGCTAAGGCCAAATTATAAACATATACAAAACTTTGATTAACCTTATTGCATGTAAACCTTGTGTCATTGGTTTCATACATGCTAGGTTAATTCCCATCTTACATTTAGGGATTTCCATGCCTTCTAGACATATCTGAGATTGGCTCATTCTTACAACTCATTGCCAATTAAAAACCAAACCATCGCATAATAACATAAACATGCATAGATTTGTAGGTCATAGCCTACTTCGAAATGAGCCACTTCCCATGGCCATATACAAAAAGATATGTATATTTTTACATGCCTTCATCTTGGCAAATCAAAAGACACATATGACCAAATACTCGAAAGTTCTATACATGCCATTGAACAAAACATAAGTATCTATATACCAAAGCTGAGCTAGTTGATAGTGTGCTGATTCTCCAACCGTCTTCCAACCTCTATGAGTCCTCGAGCTCTGTAAGATAGGAAGAAGAGAGGGGTAAGCATTTACATGCTTAGTAAGCCCGAATAACGGGAAAGTAAACTTACCGATTAATTAGCATAAAGCCATATTAGGCAATAGAATCAACAAGCATGAAAATGATATCCCTATCACATGTACTCAATCAACAAGTTAGTCATAATAATAATATACCATGTAATTTGCCTTAAATGAGCTCATCATTCATCATTTCGTCTATATACACCATATTAATCCCGTTGAGTTTCTAGAAAATTCCTATAGATTATCCATTTACCGTCAATTCATAAGAATGATCATTTCAGGTGTGCACTCCCGCGAACCTCACGTTTTACGGCGGGATTACCTGTCCAGGCTAAATCCCCCACAACATAAACTCATAAGGTGATGTCAGGATTACCAGTCCAGGCTAAATCCCTTATAGCGACAAACACCCTTACTGAGTTTGGATCTGAATTGCCAGTCCAGGCTAAATTTAGACCCTAATCGGATTACCCGTCTGGGCTGAATCCTCAATGCACATATATTCTTCGGGAGGCTAGATCACTCAAGGAACACCCGTCCGGGCTAGATCCTTTCTATATTTGAGATCAATGGATTACCCGTCTGGGCTAAATCCTTTCTGCAACACATGCAGGATCTCAAGTCACATATAAATCATTGTTTATCCATCGAATTTCCCTTTTTAACCTCAATCGGGACATTTATCAATATGTCATTATTAAGGATGCATTTCATGGATTTTCATGCCATCATCAAATGCAATTATCATACATTCATAAATCATGCAATTAGGCATATTATGAGTTTACTTTAAGTTTCCGAACTTACTTGGTACTAGTCTCGGTATTGTGTTTCGATTATTTCGAAACCTTTCGTTTTCCTCGATCGGCCTTTGGAATTTGTTCCACAGGTCTATAACAATAAAGGTAAACCATTAATAACTCACATTGTACCTTTTCAAGCTTAAATTTCATCCCCAGTTCAAATGACCATTTTGCCCCTAACCTTTCACATTTTTACGATTTAGTCCCTTGGCTCGTACAATGAAACTCATGTAATTTCTACCATACCCAAGCCTAGCCGAATATTTTTTCCCTCTTATGGCAGCCCACATTTTCCATTATTTCTCATTTTTACCACACATTTTACACCTTTTACAAAAAGGTCCCTATAAGGGTTTTTCATGAAAATCACCTTAGAAAAGATGTTTAACACACATCCAACTTTCATATCCCTCCATAAATCATCAAAATACAAGTAACTGATGCATGGGTAAATTTATAAACATGAACCCTAGCATGAAATATGGGTAGAAGTAGAGAGAGTAAGCTACCGGGATTTAAAAAATATATAGATCATTAAAAACGGGGCTTGAGAGCACTTACTATTGATCTTGAAAAGCTTGGAAGCCCTAGCTATGGAGAACCCTAGAATTTCGGTAGCAACAAGAAAGAAAATGAGCTGATTTTGGCTTATTTTTCCCACTTTATTTCATTAAAATGCCAAATGACCAAAATACCCTTAAGCCCTTTCTTTTATATTTTATCCATACAAGCCCATTTTTGTCTAAAAACTTAGAAATTAGGCAAATTGCTCTTCAAAACCTTCTAATTTATAATCTAAAGAAATTTCATACAAATTATTTCTAGAATCCAAGACTGAACTATCATAAAGCAGTGCTAATCGAGCATCCATGGCTCTCAGTGCAAACAAAGATTTTCTACTTAACGCGTCGGCGACCACATTCGCCTTTCTCGGGTGATAGTCAATGATTAGCTCATAATCTTTAATTAATTCTAACCACCTCCGCTGTCTCAGATTCAATTCTTTTTGAGTCATCAAATACTTCAAACTCTTGTGATCGGTAAATCCACGACAGGTCTCACCATATAAATAATGCCTCCATATTTTCAAGGCAAAAACAATGGCAACGAGTTCTAAGTCATGTGTTGGATAGTTCTTCTCGTGTAGCTTCAATTGCCGTGAAGCGTAAGCTATCACCTTGCCATCTTGCATAAGTACACAACCTAGACCATTTAAGGATGCGTCACTGTAGACCACAAACTCTTTTCCCAGCTCAAGCAATACTAAAACAGGAGCTTCAGTCAGTAATATTTTTAACTTCTCGAAACTATGCTGACACTTCTCTGTCCACTCAAACTTAACGTCTTTCTGTAGCAACCTCTTCATTGGAGTCACTATCATGGAGAATCCTTTTACAAATATTTGATAGTATCCGGCTAAGCCCAAAAAGATTCTAACTTCGGTTACATTTTTAGGCAGTTTCCATTCAACAATGGCAGAAATCTTACTTGGATCCACTCGAATACCTTCACCCGAAACAATATGACCCAAGAACCCAACTTCTTGGAGCCAAAACTCACTCTTGCTAAATTTAGCATACAGTTGTTTTTCCTGTAAGGTCTGCAACACAGTTTTCAGATGCTTCGCATGTTTTGTCTCATCTATAGAATAAATTAAGATGTCGTCAATGAACACAACGACGAACTTGTCCAAGTATGGCCAAAATATCATATTCATTAGGTCTATAAATACGGCCGGCGCGTTCGTTAACCCAAATGACATGACATGAAATTCATAATGACCGTACCTCGTTCTGAAAGCTGTCTTAAGAACATACGATTCTTTAACTCAGAGCTGATAATAGCCAGACCTTATATCTATCTTGGAAAATACGGTGGCTCCTCTCAACTGGTCGAACAAATCATTAATCCTTGGCAAATGATACCTATTATTGATAGTCACCTTGTTCAATTGGCGATAATCTATACATAACCTTATCGAACCATCTTTATTCTTTACAAACAATACAGGGGCACCCCAAGGTGAAAAGCTTGGCCTTGTAAAACCTTTATCCGTCGGCTCTTGTAACTAAGCTTTTAATTCTTTTAGCTCGGTTGGCGCCATCCTGTACGGGACAATAGAAATGGGAGCTATTTTTGGCATTAGTTTAATACCAAACTCGATCTCTCTTTTAGGAGATAATCCGGGTAATTCTTCCTGGAATACGTCTGGATATTCACATACTATTGACACAGACTCAATCTTTAACTCTGTTTCTTTAGTGTTCAATACAAAAATAAGGTAGGCTTCGTACCATTTTCTCATATATCTCTGAGCAACCATCGCTGTGATTACAATCGGCTGCGTACCCAATTCTCTTGAATCAACCCGTAGAATCTTACCATTTGGGAATTTCAATTTAACATACTTGATACCACAATTTACAATTACATCATGCAGGACTAACCAATCCATACCAAGTATTACATCAAACTCATCAAAAGGTAACAACATAAGGTTAGCCGAAAAGCATTGTCCATGAATTGTCAAAGGACAATTCTTACAGACTTTATCAACTAGAACTGATTTTCCTAGTGGGTTCGACACTCTAATAATGAATTTCGTAGGTTCGATGGGTATGTTCATACTAGACATCAATCTCATGCAAATGTATGAATGTCTCGACCCCGGATCAATTAAGGCAACAACACACGTATTGAAAAGAGAAAAAGTACCCGTGATGACGTTAGGAACAGAGGCTTCCTCTCGAACGAGTATTACATATGTTCTTGCCAGGGCTCGGGCCTCTAATTTTATAGCGTCTTTAGCCGTAACTCGACTGCCGCTAGCACTTTCAGGATACCTCGGAGGTCTACCTCGTGCAATAGGAGCATTCGACTTCGGGGTTACTTCCACTTCTTTTTCAATTCGCTCTAGGAAGTCCCTGAGAAAGTGGTCAAGAGAACCACATCTAAAGCATGCACTGCTCTTTATTCAGCACTCTCTGAAGTGAAGTTTGTTGCAGCTCTTACACTTCGGGTTTTTGTCATCCACACTCCCCACACTAGTCACCATCGAGGATGAAGACTTCTAATTACGTCGTTCGGAGCCTCTCGCTTTACCCGAATACCCTACCGATGAAGTGGAGCGTTCATGTTGGCTCCTCGATTTCTTTCTAGAAAATGAGAGCTTCTGCGTCTTATCGCTGGATCTCTTGCTCGAAACTCGAGCCTCTCTCTTCCCTTGCTTTCTTTCATTATTAAGCTCCTCAGCCTTCTTGACCCGATCAGCTAGTGCGGCAAATTTTCGTATTTCAAGAATCCCAATCAACAACTTGATTTCCTCATTCAGACCTTCCTCGAAGCGTTTACACGTTTCTGACTCGGTTTGAACCCATTCAGCTGCATACTGACTTAGCCTTACAAACTCCCTTTCGTATTCTGCCACAGTCTTATTCCCTTGTTTGAGTTCTAAGAACTCCTTTTGCTTCAAGTCTAAGAACCTTTCACTGATGTATTTCTTCCTAAACTTTACTTGGAAGAATTCCCAAGTGATATTTTCTTTTGACACCACCGAAGATACGGTCTTCCACTAGTGGTATGCTGTATCCTTCAGGAGGGACACGTCACAATTTAAGTACTCTTCAAGTGTACACGACAATTCATCTAATACCTGTGTAGTATTCTCGAGCTAGAACTCGGCTCTTTCAGCATTATCATCGATTTTAGCTCTGAATTCCTCAGCCCCATACTTTCTAAGCTTATCTACGGGGCCCTTACTGATTCTTACCAGTGTAATACCTCATGGAAATTCCTCATTGGGTTGGTTAGGGGGCGGGGGAGGTCGTGGTATGTTGGGGCGATTCCTTAGATAATCCCCTAAACCATTCATCCATCATGTTAAAGAAGGCGGCTCGGGCCTCTTCTAGGCCTTCAAACATAAACCTTCTACTACTACTAGATACAGCTCGTTGTACGAAAGCCGGAGCATGGCTCTCGGCTCCCTTAGACTCATTTTGAGCTTGATTGGAAGATATTTACTATATTCAAAAACAATTTAAACATTTAGGAGATATCACACTATCAACGTTCTTATAATGGCATGTATAGCGAACCTCAATACTCTCTACGGTAGTCCTAGAACTAACTAAAACGTAGCTTTGATACCACTAAATGTAGCACCCTTCACCCGTATCTGACATCGAAACAGGGCTTGAGGCATTACCGGGTTTAAACTTTCACGACATACAAATTCGGTTTACCAAATTTTGCCCAAAATTTAAAACTTTACACACACATGCGTATTGTTCCTTATACAGGCCCTTGAGGCCTAAAACATACGTTGGAAAGGTTCAGGACAAAATTGAAAACATTTGATAATTTTTGGATGACTTAATGATTGTCTTGCCTTGGAGTGTCACACGCCCGTGGGGGTGGGGCCGTGTGGTCACACACGCCCGTGTGTCTTAGGACACGCCTATGCCCTCAGCCCGTGTGGCTCTCTGTTTATAACATCAATATGTATCTAGGGACACACGGCCAAGACACACGCCTGTGTGTCTAGCCCGTGTTCTATACTGACTTAAATCTTTAGGTGCAGGGTACGCACGGCCATACCACACACCCATGGGGGCAAGCCGTGTTTCACACAAGGCCTAGACACACGCCCATGTGTCTACTTGTGTGGACCTTGTTAGGCTATTTTCCAAGCCTTTGATCACCCTCTATCAATCAAACATACTTATAGGTTACTTTAATACAAGCTAAGGCCAAATTATAAACTTATACAAAACTTTGATTAACCTTATTGCATGTAAACCTCGTGTCATTGGTTTCATACATGCTAGGTTAATTCCCATATTACATTTAGGGATTTCCATGCCTTCTAGACATATTTGAGATTGGCTTGTCCTTACAACTCATTGCCAATTAAAAACTAAGCCATCGCATAATAACATAAACATGTATAGATTTGTAGGTCATAGCCTATTTCAAAATGAGCCACTTCCAATGGCCATATACAAAAAGATATGTATATTTTTACATGCCTTCATCTTAGCAAATAAAAAGGCACATATGACCAAATACTCGAAAGTTCTATACATGCCATTGAACAAAACATAAGTATCTATATACCAAAGCTGAGCTAGTTGATAGTGTGTTGATTCTCCAATCGTCTTCCAACCTCTACGAGTCCTCAAGCTCTATAAGACAGGGAGAAGAGAGGGGTAACCATTTACATGCTTAGTAAGCTCGAATAACGGGAAAGTAAACTTACCGATTAATTAGCATAAAGCCATATTAGGTAATAGAATCAATAAGCATGAAAATGATATCCCTATCACATGTACTCAATCAACAAGTTAGTCATAATAATAATATACCTTGTAATTTGCCTTAAATGAGCTCATCATTCATCATTTCATCTATATACACCATGTTAATCCTGTTGATTTTCTAGGAAATTCCGATGGATTATCCATTTACCGTCAATTCATAAGAATGATCATTTCAGGTGTGCACTCCCGCGGACCTCACATTTTACAGTGGGATTACCAGTCCAGGCTAAATCCCCCGTAACATAAACAGAAGACAGAGAAGCCTAGGGTTTCAGAAACCCTAGGCGTCGCAATCGACAAGTATCCTCAATGCCTGTCGTTCCAGCTACTCATCACAGCCACGATTCCAAACTCCAAGTCACGCCGTGATCCTCGCCACCGACAGATCTACGTTACCATCACGATCAACGCCGAATTTTCCTCGTGAATACCTGTAAAAAAAGGAAAAAGGAACAGCAGCGAACAAACAAAATGGGAAGAAATAAAGATTCCTAATCAAAATATGTTGTAAACAGTGGCTATAAAAGCCTGAATCAGATACGATGTAAAGGTGGGGGGAATTCTGATATTTTTGGAATACATATACAGACTCAATAAAAAGTTTATTTTTACATACATATACAGAAAGGAGTACTACAGTCGATCGAGATACAAAAAGGTGAATTTTTTTAATATATGTACATATGTAAATACTGCAAATTATAAAAAGGAAAGCGATACCTTTAATCGACGTTGAAAGGCAAGGTTTTTAAATCTCCGACCACCGTGTGCGGTGGAGATGACGGAAGCGCGTGAGCGCGTGCAAACCCCTGGACGGAGGTCCAGTGACACTCCGAGAGGCCCTCCCCAACTCTCTTTCAGAGAGTTTCTTTTTTTTTTTCAGAACAAATTTAAGATGATTTTAGAACTTAAAATTTGACTTATATAGCCAAGATGAAACGGTGCCATTTCGCTTAAAACCAATTAGCTTCAAACGACGTCGTACCAAGGCTAGGATCCGCGCGTTGGCCCGAGACCCGAGGAGGATCCGTGCGTTTTTAGAAAATGGGCTAATTTCCCAATCGATCCTTCCGCTTTTTTTAAGCTTTATAATTTCATTTTATTATTATTTTAATTTAGCCTCAATCTGTTATATTTAATTCAATTTGATCCCAACGGCCTATAAAATTCATTCAGAAAAACGAAGTCGTTTTTGGGATTAGGGCTTAATTACCCAATGAGTCCCTGGATTTTTAGCCCGTGTTTTAATTAAGTCTAAAATTTATATTATATTACAAATTAACCCCAGATTTCTTAATTAAATTTAATTTAATCCTTTTATTTTAAATACTTTCTATACTACTGTTTTTAAATATTAATTATAAAATAGTATATTTTATTTTTATTATCCAATATATTAAAAACTCATTTATTATATATATTATTCATTTTGTATTTTATCATATGTTATATATTTATTTACTATATTCTATATTATTGTTATACATTCTAAATAGTATACTATATGTATTATTCATATTATATGTTTTATTATATAATATTTTTCATGCACATTGTATTGTGTTATTATATGTTTTTACTTACAAATACTATGTATTTCCCTATATATATATTAACCATTTTACTATGTTTTAGTATGAAAATACCTATTAAATTACTATTATATATATTCTTTACATTACATCAAATATTTTATTATTGCTATATGATATATTATTATATATATTTTTATTTATATATCATATTATGCATTATATTTTATCATATTTTCTATATTACCTTACAAAATATATATTATTACTTATTAATACATTCTTCATTTTTAAAAAAAATATATATAGTAATATCTAGTACTTTTTTTATTATGCTTTAAAATATAATCTTTATATATGTATTCTTCGTTTTTTCTAAAAAAAGGGGTTCACTTTATTTTTTTAATAGCCATTTTATATTTTTACGTTTTAATAGCTTATTTTTAGACTCACTCTTATTTGGTATTGTATAATATGTTAAATTTTATATATCATTTTGTTCTTGCTCTTTTTATATTCACATAAAATTAGTTAATTATGATAAATTAGATATGTTTGCATGAAATGTTGTTATGTATGTGTTATATAATTTATACTACTTAATTCACTATATTCCATGTTGTAATTTGTATGTAATAGTGTTATCCATGACCATGCATTAAAATAATAGTATATTAGATAATTTAGATCATTGTCCATCATTTTTACTATGCTTGCATGAAATGATAAAACCTATATATGGTAGCTAGGCTATTATTATTTTTTATAAAATGTAAACATATCATTTTTAAGACCAAAAGTCATGTTTTATTTAAATAAAAAAGGAACTTTTAAAAGAGGTGCAAGGCAATGTTTTGAATACTTAGAAATTCGAGAAATAGTGCCCTAACATGCTGGGTTGCAATTTCCCGTTTGTCTAAATGTCTAAAGTATCCTTCTAAATAAATTTTGTAAATCACTAGATGATTTCAGTTTTGAGAGTTTAAGAATATCGTGTCCTATCATGCTGGATGTGATGTTTGTATTCTTTCGGAGCTAAGGAATCTCGATTTTTCAACTTAAATAATTCTGGTTTTAAAAAGGGGATCCTATTTTTAAATCCTTTCAAACTTTTGACATTAAGACAGAAAGCTATTCAATTTGGTACCAATTTTGGGCGTTGTGAGGGTGCTAATCCTTCCTCGTACGTAACCGACTCCCGAACCTATTTTTAATTTTCGTGGACCAAAACGTTTTATAAGGTGATCCAATCACACCTAAAAAAGGTTGGTGGCGACTCCTGTTTTCATTTTTTAAGTCGATTCCCATTTTCCAAAACCCGATTTAAAAATGGTTTCGACAGCTTGGCGACTCCACTGGGGACCTATAAGAGAGTCATGCCGAAAATTGATTATTTTTTGTCTTAATGTCGGAAATTTGGAAAAATTTTAAAATACGTCATTTTTACATGTGTTGCATATGTTTGTTATTGTTTACGCACGCATTACATTTGCATGACCGTTGTGGTCACACCCTTAAGTGGGAGTGAGAAGCTATGCTTTCGTGAGGTTTTCACCTCCGCATGGGCTAGTGGATTGCTTCCGGGATACATCCGTACCTACGTCTTCGTGAGATTTTCATCTCAGCACGGTCATAGGGAAATGTGTCCCCCTGAACCGAACTTGGTCTATATGAGCCTATAATTGGTGAGGATCGAGGAATCTGCTGGTTCAGGTACCCTTGCTTTAGAACCGAACTACATATAGTGAACTTTAAGTGCTTGCCCCAAGTAGTATGATGATGACCTTTAATGCCTACCTTTATAAGTTCTTATTTATTATTTTTTTAATATATGTGACACTGACTTGTTTCTCTTATTTTGCTATCATTGCATGTCATTTATCATTAAAAAGTGTCGATTCAAAGTTCGATTTCCGAGTTAGAAAGTTTTGTAATGGGGAACAAATATCTTAATAAAGTGGAGGACAACTCTTTAGTTTGTGCTTGGTCAGAGAAAACCCAGATAGAAAAAGAAAATAGTGTCACCGAAGGATACACATCAAAATTATGGGACTACACTCTCATTAGTGTGATGTGAAATAACCTCCAAGAGTTAAAGGAAATATGGAATTAATGGAGTAACGAAGCCAAGCAGTTGTTCTACAACAGTTATGGGGAATTACAGTATTTGTTAGACATGAAGATAGATGAACAATTCAAGGTGAGCGTGGGGAGTACTGATGGACACTTCTACCATTGCAAATAAAGATAGTCACTTCGTGGATGGTAAGGGTATAAGACCTACAAAATTGAATTGGATGGAAAGAATTTTGCTTATGATGGTAGAAAGGCTCACTTACTATAGGACCGCTACCAAACAACAAGTCGGAATTTATCAGAGTACTTTAGGATGTTGTACCTATCAGAAATAATGGAAATGCAAGACCTAATGGCCGGGACGGCCCAAATGAGCATGAAAGAAAGAGATTAAAGAAGATCGTATCATTTAAAGACCTTTAAAGTGGAGATTAGCTATGCTGCGAAGATACCCATGCAAGCAATTCAAAATGTTCTGTGGGGGCAGAAATTTGAAGACTTTCAAGAAGCACTGAGGATGTTTGATATCATTTTAAGGTAGTATGCTGCGAAGTTGGAATGCCTACTTGTTCGCCAATCTTTCAAGGTAATCAGAGCAACTTCACAGGCATTGGAGGAGGTGTCTTTGGCTGTAGAGCTTACTTCATAGGTGAAGCCGTAATTCAAATTCAAGAGAAAACTGATCATTTACAGATACTGGTAGAAAGGGCGAACACGTTGAGCACCAATATGAGCTACAGTCAGATCGTGGTCGAAAGTTAGCTTTGTTATTAGATAGGGTTAAGACTCTGGGCCTACGAGTGAAAGCGTATTTGTAATCCGTTTTATAAAAAGACTTTTGTTCCTTAAATAATGTTTTCTAAAATGAAACTGAATCGAGATCGATACCTTTTTGCATTCATGCATTTGCATTACATTACATCAAAGAAAAGAAGGTGTTGATTCGAAATTCGATTCATAAATAGAATAGTTTGTCATAAGGAAACAAATTTCTTGATAAAGTGGATTATAGTGCGGTCGTCTGAATATAGTCCAAGTAAACACGACGAGAGAAAGCTGGTAGTTCACGGAGGAATACATGATGTAATTGCCAGAGATTCAAGCCAACAAAGGCATGACGAGAGAAAGCCGAAAGTCCACGAAGGAATACGTTACTTGATTTAACTACCAACGAAGATTATCCAAGAGCCGACACTTTTTGATGAGTATCATGGAGATAAGCGAGTAAGAGATTGAGGCTCGAGTTAAGCGAAGAAGGAGCTAACAAAGGCATCTTTTGGAGAATTTACAGGATTCGACCATGAAGAAAAGATCAGCGTTTACTTGGACTATGAAGGGCAAGACCGCATATGTAATTTATTTTCATGTAAAGAAATCTATTTTCTAGAAAAGTTATTCTAATGGAATTGAATTCAAGATCAACATCTCATTTTCTTTTGCATTTGCATTGCATCACATCACATGCATTTAAATCCATAAAAAGACCCTAATTAGTTAAGGTTAAAAAGAGAGAGAAAGAGAGAAGAGGGTCACAGTTGAGTGAAAAGGAGACGCTCCCTTACATATCTTAGACTTTTGTATCAGGAGGGATAGCTTACCTAGAGATGGGGGTGTTTGGAAATGAAAATCATCCCATCAATGTCATACATGAGGAAGGGACTGAACAAAGAATCCTTGAGGGCATTCGCCCTTACGAACCGAGAAGTTCTTTAAACAATTAGACTGCAGAAGAACTTCCTGTAATCTTTAGGAATTTTACGGAGTAATATTCAGAACACTCTTATTGCTCTAAAGCCTAGGAGTAATGAGATTTCTTTTGAGAAGTAGGCTCATGTTCGGACATCATAGGTTCAATAAAACATATCTTTCATGATCGATGCGAGCAAATATTCTTTCATTCTTTCACCGATAAATATTCTTTTGACCTTTAAAATTCTTTCTAAATTACATTCATACATGTAAATAGTCATACTTGAATTCATTTATTCCTTGTATATTCTTTTGTGCCTATCATGGGTCCCTAAATATCAATGACATGGGCAACGATACTATAGATTCAGAGTTCCTTTTTGAGCGCGACATGTGTTTAGAAGAATCTTAGTACTTTGAAGATGACAGAGATTGTAATCTATCTTTTGATTTGTTGGAAATAGTAAAGCAAGAAGAGCAGCAAATTTTATCCCATAAAGAGGTGGTAGAGAATTTAGCCTTAGAGGAAGGAAAGGTTGAGAAATTGGAACGTGCATAACCAAAGAGACAAAATAAGATCTTGTTGAGACTATTATGGGAATTCAAAAATGTGGCCCAAAGACGCATGCAGGAGGATTTGCAATTGCCAAGATAAACATGAGGTTTTGGGGCACTGTTGGTCCACTATGGAAAGGGATCGCATCAGTTGTACAATGAATACCAAATTTAAAGGAGTCAAGACTTATGGGGCATGTATGTTATGGGCCCGAGCTCGTCAAAAGTTTCAAGCTGACAATGACTCATCTTTATGGACGTCAACTACTGCATTAAGAGGGGGAGATAACTTCATATGCTAATATTACAAAGTCAAAAGTCATCCATTTCAAAAAAAAAAAGATTATATAACTGCACAATGCCAAAAGTTTGCAGATAATGCGACATACCACAGTACAACAAAGGCTGCTAAAAGAAAAGAAAAAGAAGAAAAGAAAACAAATTACAGAAGATGACCGAGACTGGTAAAAATTGGCATAAGAAACTACCGCCTACTCTTTATGCTTACGCTGGGGCAAACACTTTCAATTCCAGTTGTTTCAAAGGTTCCAACCATCATCCATGGAATGGGTGCATTGTTTGGCTTTCCTCAGCAGTCTGATGTGCCGTCAATAGCTGTGATGGTTAGCTCCAAGTGGTGGCTATTGATTTCCAGCTATGTGGCATCAGGCCGTACACAGTCTCTGAAGCTTAAATAATAGATTCTTTCTTCAAAATCAGTTTCTGACAAAGTGGATGACAGTATCAAGCTTTCTTAGACTTCTATACAAGTTCAGGGAAGAGGAAACCTGGTCAAATCATTATTTTCAGGGATGGGGTTAGCGAGTCTCAATTCAATCAAGTTTTGATCAAGTTATTGAGGCTTGCAAGTTCCTTGACGAGAAGTGGAACCCTAAAGATTGTGGTTATTGTTGTACGAAAAACCATCATATCAAGTTTTTTTTTTCAGCAGGGATTTGCTGACAATGTGCTACATGGTACTGTCATTGACAATAAAGTATGCCATCCAAAAGAACAATGATTTTTACCTTGGTACCCATGCTGGAATGATTGGAATCACGAGGCGCACCCACTATCATGTTCTCTTAGACCAAGTGGGTTTTCTACCGATGATCCGCAAGAGTTTGTTCATTCTCTATCCTATATGTATCAAAGGAGCACCACAGCCATATTTGTTGTGGCTTCTATTTGCTACGCTCATTTGGCAGCTTCACAGTTGGGGGCAATTTATGAAGATTAGGGATGCTTCAGAAACATCATCGAGTCATGGTGGGATGTATACTCCGGGAGTAATCTACAGACCTCGACTTTCTAGGTTGAAGGATAAAGTCAAGAACTTCATTCTTGTCTGTGAGAATAATTGAACCATCTTTTTGTAGGGTTTGACAAACAACAACCAGACTACTCTTCTGGGGTAATCCCTTTCTCATGGGTTTATGAATCAAGATTTTTCCTCCAAGCTTTGATGGAGTCAAGAATTGAATACCTCTAGTAAACTTAACTTGAAAGTATTCATCCTAAGTAAATGTACCAAGAATGGATGACACAGACTTATGACAAAGAAGGTTCGTCCAAAAGAATTTCATAAAGGAAACCTAATGCTGAAAGAGATCCTTCCCATGTAAAAAGGATGCTGAATTGGGAAGGGCCATATGTTGCGAAGAAGGCTTTCTCTAGAGGTGCACTGATTTTGACAAGAAATAGATAGGAAGAATTTATCTGATCCAGTGAATTTGAACTCGGTCAAGGAGTACTTTGTCTAAAGGAGAAGGGAAGCCAAGGTGAAAACCCGCAAATGGCACTTCAGGACTTCTATTTCAAAAAAAAAAAGAAGAAGAAAAAAGAGAAAAAAAAAGAAAAAAAAAAGAAAAATGGAGAGGCCACTATGAAAACCCGCAAAGGACGCCTTGAGACCAAAGGGGTTTTGAGTTAAAAACCCGAAAGGGCAGCTCAAATTTGGAAAGTCATGCAGTGACCTTGCTATACCAGATTCAACGAGAAGTGAAGTATGTTACATATCGAGGCATCAACAAACTACTTTGGGATATTTTAAACACATGTTGAACTCAAGAAAGTCTTCATGGAGCTGGCGTATAAACGCTCAAGCGGCGATATTTAGGGCATCTAACTTTTGTCATGTTTGCTATCTTTAGATTCTCTTTCTTCTCAAAGATAGGCTTTCAGATTAATTTCCTTTGTATTTTTTTGACAAAATCATTCCAATCTAATTATTCTCAAAGATTAAATTCATCTTCCATTATTCTTAAAGTATGTTGCATTAAAATAATGATGGATGAACTAAATAATTTTCACAAATAAAGTTTTGCTCATTACTCTGGAAATTTCTAGATAATACAAGAAACTAAAACAGAACAATTGTTCGAAGAATTCACGTAAGTGAGGTTCAAAAGAACTCGAGGAAATTCTCTCTTTAATCTAAAATGATGATTGGACAAATCAAATGATTCGATCCTAAGAGAGGATCATCTTACAGACATTTTTGGTGGGTCATAGCATTTGAAGAATGGTACAAACCCACAGGCTGAGTAAGAATGATATTTCGAGAGAAATAAGGATAAACTTCGATGAAAGAATGAGTTGTGACGTCTAGAATAGGGGTCATGTTCATAAACATTTTGCATTATAACAGGTTTAATTAGGAGCATTTGATTCACTTCGATCATAGCATCCTAATCATTAGGCATGAACTCATACACATTATACAGGTTATGCCCTTCAAGGGACAATGAAGATTCATGCGCCTTAACCCCCTAAGCAGTAGGGTAACAGGCTAAAGCAGAGCAGATCTAATTTTCGGACGTTCTCACACCAAAGCAGATCCAAGATAACAGTTTGGCGTCTCCATTTCGACGGAGAGCAGACACATAGCAGATATAACCTTCAGATGTTTATACTGAAGCAAGATCCAAGATGGTTTGGCATCCTTGTGCTTACAAGGAACAAGTCAAAGACACAACAGATTTGGCTTTCACGTGTTTACGATGAAGCAAATCTAAGATGATTTGGCATCTCTGTATTGTCAGAGAACAAATCAAAGTTTGGCATCTCCATATTCGACGGAGAGCAGACACATAGCATATCTAACTTTCAGATGTTTATACTGAAGCAAGATCCAAGATGGTTTGGCATCCTTATGCTTACAAGGAACAAATCAAAGACACAGCAGATTTGACTTTCACGTGTTTACGTTGAAGCAGATCTAAGATGATTTGGTATCTCTGTATTGTTAGAGAACAAATCAAAGTTTGGCATCTCCATATTCGACGGAGAGTAGACATATAGCAAATCTAACCTTCAGATGTTTATACTGAAGTAAGATCCAAGATGGTTTGGCATCCTTGTGCTTACAAGGAACAAATCAAAGACATAGCTGATTTGGCTTTCACGTGCTTACGATGAAGCAAATCTAAGATGATTTGGCATTTTTGTATTGTTAGAGAACAAATCGAAGTTTGGCGTCTCCATATTCGACGGAGAGCAGATACATAGCAGATCTGACCTTTGGATGTTTTCACATCGAAGCAGATCCAAGATGATTTGGCATTCTTGTGTTTACAATGAGCAAATCGAAGACATAGCATATCTGACCTTCAGGTGTTTACACTGAAGCAGATCCAAGATGATTTGGCATATCTGTATTGTCAGAGAACAAATTGAAGAAACAGATTTGGGCATCTTCATATTCGACAGAGAACAGATCGAAGACATAGCAGATCTGACATTCTTGTGCTTACAGTGAAGCAGATCAAAGATTTTAACATGGCATCCCTGTGTTTATAGGGAACAAGTTGAAGATAGCAGATATCGCCTTTCTGAGTTGCAGTGAAGCAGAATAAAGTCGTCAAGAGGCCATTTAAAGAAGATCAAGGATCAAGAACTCAAGACTCGGCGAGCCCGGGCAAAATTGGTCCTTTTATAGTCTTTGCTCTATTTCATTACAAGAATGAGCAAGCAAAGAGGGCAAATTGTAATAGCCCAAATTTGCCCTGCTTAATAAACCAAACAGAAAACCAAAAATAATAAATGTTTTTAAACAAATCCGATTACAATAAGCGACCCAAATGCCACTAACCCGTAACCCAAATTAAAACTACCCAATAACCCGTACAAGACCCAATTAACCTATTACCCCATTACATTTTAACCCAACAATAAACGGGGCCCAAATGGCCCAATTTTCTAAACAGAAGACAGAGAAGCCTAGGGTTTCAGAAACCCTAGGCGTTGCAATCAACGAGTATCCTCAATGCCTGTTGTTCTAGCTACTCATCACAGCCACGATTCCAGACTCCAAGTCACGCCGTGATCATCGCCACCGACAGATCTACGTTACCAGCACGATCAACGCCAAATTTTCCTCGTGAATACTTGCAAAAAAAGGAAAAAAGAACAGCAGCGAACAAACAAAATGGGAAGAAATAAAGATTCCTTATCAAAATATGTTGTAAACAGTGGCTATAAAAGCCTGAATCAAATACGATGTAAAGGAGGGGGGAATTCTGATATTTTTGGAATACATATACAGACTCAATAAAAAGTTTATTTTTACATACATATACAGAAAGGAGTACTACAGTCGATTGAGATACAAAAAGGTGAATTTTTTTTAATATATGTACATATGTATATACTGCAAATAATAAAAAGGAAAGCAATACCTTTAATCGGCGTTGAAAGGCAAGGTTTTTAAATCTCTGACCACCGTGTGCGGTGGAGATGACGGAAGCGCGTGAGCGCGTGCAAAGCCCTGGACGGAGGTCCAGTGACACTCCGAGAGGTCCTCCCCAACTCTCTTTCAGAGAGTTTCTTTTTTTTTTTTCAGAACAAACTTAAAATGATTTTAGAACTTAAAATTTGACTTATATAGCCAAGATGAAACGGTGCCGTTTCGCTTAAAACCAATTAGCTTCAAACGACGTCGTACCAAGGATAGGATCCGCGCGTTGACCCGAGACCCGAGGAGGATCCGTGCATTTTTAGAAAATGGGCTAATTTCCCAATCGATCCTTCCGCTTTTTTTAAGCTTTATAATTTCATTTTATTATTATTTTAATTTAGCCCCAATCTGTTATATTTAATTCAATTTGATCCTAACGGCCTATAAAATTCATTCAGAAAAACGAAGTCGTTTTTGGGATTAGGGCTTAATTACCCAATGAGTCCCTGAATTTTTAGCCCGTGTTTTAATTAAGTCTAAAATTTATATTATATTACAAATTAACCCTAGATTTCTTAATTAAATTCAATTTAGTCCTTTTCTTTTAAATACTTTATATACTACTATTTTTAAATATTAATTATAAAATAGTAAATTTTATTTTTATTATCCAATATATTAAAAACTCATTTATTATATATATATATATTATTTATTTTGTATTTTATCATATGTTATATATTTATTTACTATATTCTATATTATTGTTATACATTCTAAATAGTATACTATATGTATTATTCATATTATATGTTTTATTATATAATATTTTTCGTGCACATTATATTGTGTTATTATATGTTTTTACTTATAAATACTATGTATTTCCCTATATATATATTAACCATTTTACTATGTTTTAGTATGAAAACACCTATTAAATTACTATTATATATATTCTTTACATTATATTAAATATTTTATTATTGTTATATGATATATTATTATATATTTTTTATTTATAAATCATATTATGCATTATATTTTATCATATTTTTTATATTACCTTACAAAATATGTAACGCCCCAATTTTCGGGAATTCTGTGAATGATTTGTAAAATTAAAAATTCTGTGTTCTGCTTGTTAAGAGTAGGTTTAATTGTGATGGTGGGCCTCTAGAAGGCCCAAGCTTAGGATAAAACCCGATAGTTTTAATTAATTTTTAATCCATAGGGAAAAAGGGGTTCTGGTTAACTGGGCTTTTAAGTATTAATTGTGTAAAATAGATCACAAGGAAACAAGTGGTGAAGTGGCATGTGACGCCACAGGGAAGGCTATAAGTGGCTTGGGGAAGCTAGGGAGGATCCAGGTTCAAGTCACAATGACAGCAAATCAAGGGATTAATTTTTATGAACAGAAAAGGTAAGTAGTGGAACTAAAGTAAAAGTCTGTCAGGAAGAGTTTGAGTTGCTCAGGAGATTGAGTAAGGAGGGGATAAGGGAGAGGATTTAGGAGCTGATCAAGGAGGATGTGTTGGCTGAATGTTGGACTCTTAAAGAGCAAGAGGTGGTCGGCCAAGGGATTCTTTAAGGGGGCAAAATTCGGCTAGGTTAAGGAGCTAGTATAAATTCGGCACTTCGGGTAGTTGGTGCCGTTTCCTGACCTTTCTCCTCATCAACTTTTTCTTCATCTCCTTTCCTCTATTGCTGAACCTTCCTACCATCTTGTTCATCTCCATTTTTTTCCCCTTCAGCCGTTTCAAATCCTTCATAGCCTTTGGCCATAAAAAGCCGAAATCCCGAAAGCTTGATTCTTTTTGGTGCCGATTTCTTATAACCAAAACCACATCTCTTCTCTTCATCATTTGTGGCCGATTCACCAGCCCTCTAAAACCTCAAGTTTTGACGACAAGACCATAGCAAAACCCTCTCGTTTTACCTTTCTAAACGCAAGTTGCAAAAAGCCGAAAACCCCACATTAAAAGGGACTTGGCCGAATACTGTAGTCACTGAAAGCTCAACTTTTGTTATTATCTGAGGGTTTAACTCTACATCGAGATCGAGTGGGAAACTCATTGGAATCAGTCACTAAGGAATCGGTGGTAAGTCTTCAAAAACTTAGTCTTCTTACATATTTAAGGAAAAGCCGAAATCCCTAAAAGTTAGGGAGGTTGTCGATTTGGACTTGTAACCCTGAGGGGTCGTAATAACTATTTTGTTTTGGTAATAGCGTGATTTAGAGGCGGTTGATCAAGGGCTTGGACAGGTGAAACGATCGGATCTTTGGAGTTAACCATCTCTCGGCAGTAAGGTAAGAACAATAAGGGTTTTAGGCATGTTTGGCGAATGTGGTAAGGGACTATATACTCAATTTTATTTCGATATTTGGAGTAATATTAGGTGATTCAATTGTAGGCGCTTCGTGTGTAGATCTCGTCGAGGAAATCCCAAAAACAGTGTGTAAATCGACACCTCTCATAGACTAGATCGGCAAAGCCGAAAAGTCAAAATGCCGAAAAGTCGGTATTTTGGGAACTTGCGAGTGTGCGAATGCTCAAAAGATAAGTGGGTTAATATTTTTGATAATCTTAAGTGATAAAACTACAATGACGTGCAATTTCGTGCATTATTTATATTTTGGGCTTAGTGGGCGAAATCGGGTTAATGGGCCAACCGCCCAATTCGTAAGTATGCGCGTAAGTGTTTTGATAGTGCGTACATGGTAGAATTATGCATGAAAACCTTAAAATAGTTAAAATACTAAAATATCCCTATGCATGGAAAAATTACCATTATACCCTTAGGTGTAAAATTACCATTATACCCTAGGGTTAGTTTTGATCTGGAAAACATGATGATCTCGAATCATGCGATATATGCCATGATTGCATCTCTCATTGCATGGGGACATGGGTTATATTATGGAGGAAGCGCCCGGTGGCTATGCCACAAATTATTCTGCTCGGTGGCCCCGCCACGTATATCTGATACGTGGCATTGCCACAAAATATCTGCTTCGTGACTCTGTCACATTATTCGCTCGCAGCCCATGCCGCATATTTACGTGGCGTGTAGCGGTTGGGTGGGTCGAGTAGTCTCCCACACGGTGAAAGGATGGTATGGGGGTGTACATGGTTGGATATGGGTTGGGTTTCGCATAAGCATGATATATCCGCTCGATCTGCTTGCGGTCTATGGGCTTTATTCTGATATCTGTTCTGGGCTGAGGCCAACTTATTCTGTCTCTGTGGTTTGAACTGATTTAGGCTATGGTTGGGTTGAATTACACACTGAGTTTCCCAAAACTCACCCCTTATTTTCATCCTCGCAGGTAATCCTCAACCATAGTGGGCTTGGAGCTGTGAGGGATTCGGACTGGCCACATGTTTCTACGAACCTGGTTTTTTTTTTCTGGTGAACTGGACGTCCTTTTAATTTCATTTATGGTTTTGGGTTTTAAGTGTAGTAAGGCCGCTTAATTATTTTTATGGTTCTGTTTTACTTTTATTATTTTATTTTATTATGATGAAAGAACTATGATAACTAAGGTAAATGGGTTAGCTTTAGGAAGTGTTTGCAAAAACATTAGGTGATTTCAAAATAACACGATTACAAGTAAGACTTCCGCTAAGCAAACGTTTTCAAACTTAAGTTAAGATGGACTTAACCAAATGGATTTCTCAAAATTATACGAGATGTTAGAGTGTGGCAATAGCGGTGTGCATGTCTAGGATTGGATCCGAAGGAGCTTGGTACTTAAGCAAATCCGGCAGACTCACTCTCCTCTTTTTCTCTCGTTTCCTACCCGTGCACACCTCCCATTCACTTTAACCTACATTAAAAGTATCTTTTACATCACTAATTAAGTTTTCCAAAATAAGTAATACGGAATGTTTTGTACGCATCAATGTGGCACACCAGATCCGGTCATAACGTCTAGGCCGAGTTTGGGGTGTTACATTTAGTGATATCAGAGCCAAGTTGTAATAACTCGGCTGTGGAATGGGTTTATAATAACAAAGTTTTAAAAAAATTTTGGAGATCAGAAACTCTGCTTTTAAAATCTGAACAGTGAGTGGCATTCCAATCTCCTACCCAAGTCTGTAAGTATTTTAAAATTTTCAGAATATATACTATGAATTATCTATCTGTACTGAAACCCTACTAGGACACTCTAGATAGGATGTTACTGAAACCGTTGGAAAATTTGTCTTTGAAACTATAGCTAGACCTCGATTCTGAAAAACCATTACAATTCTTGGTTGAATCATAAAACATCCGTAATAATCACCGGAATACGAAAATAATGCATAAAATTCATAAGCAGATAATACGATATAAGTACGCGAAATGGTTCGAGGTAGAGGCCGTGGATTTAGAGGCCGAGGAAGAGCTCGAGCAAGATCTTCGTCTTCGGGACATATGCCAGCGTGGCGTAAACACCGGTACCATCGGCAACGGAAGTGGAATCACATGATCGTGGTGCCGGATGACGCCTATCGCGAGCTATGCTTCGAGTTCGGAAAGGGTTACCGGAAAGTTCGGCAACGAGAATTCGAGGATCGATTTACAACGACTCGGGCTAACGGAGCGAGATCTTTAGGGTGTATCCGGTGTAGCCCCGAATGTGGCGTAATATTGGTTGGAGGCCACGGAACGAATTATGGATGACTTGGGTACCGCTCGGAGTAGAAGGTCGAAGGGGGGTGACGTTGTTTGCGAGATGAGGCTTATCGCTGGTGGCTCACTTTGTGGGATGGAACCCCACCGATAGGGTCACTTGGGAACTGTTTAAGACGGCCTTTAAGGGGAAGTATGTTGGGGCGAGTTATGTGGACGCTCGTAGGAAAGAATTCTTGAATCTGGTCCAAGGAGGCAAATCTGTTGCTGAGTACGAGGCTGAATTTCTGAGGCTGAGTAGGTATGCTGTGGGAATAGTTGCTACGGAGTATGAGTGTAGCGTTCGCTTTGAGGATGGACTCGAGAGATGACCTTAAGGTACCGATTGCTCCAGAGGAGCGTGACTTCAGCGGTTCGTGGAAAAAGCTAAGATCGCCGAGGAGGTAAAGCGTACTGAGAGGCAAAATCGTGAGAAAGATCGAAACCATTTCCAGAGGGATTCTGGACCTTCGGGTGGAGCAAACAAGAATGTCAAAAGGGCGAGAGTGGAGGAGCGATTCGAGCCATTCCGATGAATGTGGTTAGACCGCCAATCTGTGGGGATCGTGGTAAGGTACACACGGGTGAGTGTAGAAAACGTTCGTGCTTGTTTTCGATGTGGATCTATGGAGCACGAGTTAAAGACTCGCCTCGAGAGCTGATCGTTCAAGTTGCGAAACAGAGGTTACTCAACCAATGAGAGGTGGACCACAACCACCGAGAGGACGTGGACAAGGTAGAGGCGAAAATGGGAATGGAAATGGTCGAGGTCGAGGGCGCGCCCGGTCGTGGAAATCTTTGAATGCCGAGGCTCGACACCAGCGTTGGTATATGCAGCTCTCGTCGTCGAGAGGGCGGCGCGCGACCGATGTCATAACCGCACGTTTTTAGTTTCTAATATGCCGATATCTTTTGCCTTGGTGGATATCGGATCTACTCATTCTTATGTTGCGTGTGCCATATCTGGGTCATTGGGAGTGCATTCTGAGAAGATAGTGAATGGGGTATCTGTGCTAAGTCCCTTGGGTCACTCGGTTAGGGTAGACAAGTCGTATAAGGATGTACCCTTAGAAATTCAAGGTAGGATCTTTCTGGCGATCTAATGGAGTTTCCGTTTGGAGAGTTTGATCTCATTCTAGGAATGGACTGGCTTGTTAAGCATAAAGTGACTCTAGATTGTCTGCTAAGCGAATGGTGCTAAGGACCACGGAAGGGGATGAGGTTATGGTGATAGGTGAGCGAAGGGACTATTTGTCTAATGTGATATCGGCTTTGAGGGCTGAAAAAAGTGGATTCAAAAGGTTGTGAGGCCTATTTGGCATTTGTAAGTCGAATGTATGTAGAGAAGGGCCGATGGATAAGGTTAGAACCAGAAAAGAGTTCCAAGATGTCTTTCCGAGGAGCTTCCGGATTGCCTCCAAACCGAGAAGTTGAATTTGGAATCGACTGCTGTTGCACAGGACAAACACTGGTGTCCATTGCACCATATAGGATGGCACCGGGAGAGTTAGTGGAGTTAAAGGCGCAAATTCAAGAATTGTTGGATAGGGGCTTTTTCGGGCCAAGTGTGTCTCCATGGGGAGCACCGGTGCTATTCGTAAAGAAAGAAGGATGGGACGATGCGCTTGTGCATTGATTATCGCCATTGAACAAACGGCGATTAAGAATAAGTACCTCCGCCAAGGATTGACGATCCGTTTGACTAGCTTAGGGGGGCTTCTGTATTTTCTAAGATCGACTTTCGATCTGGATATCATCAGTTAAGGGTCAAGGAAACAGATATCCATAAGACGGCATCCGTGACTCGGTATGGTCATTACGAGTTTACGTTATGCCATTTGGGTGACGAACGCCTCGCGCATTTATGGATCTGATGAATCGGGTGTTTCAACCATTTCGGATCAATTCGTGGTCGTCTTTATTGACGATATTTTGGTATATTCTCGAGACCGAAGCAAAACATGATGAGCATCTCCGCACCGTGTGTTACAAGTGTTAAGGGAGAAGGAATTTTATATGCGAAGTTCAAAGCAAGTGTGAGTTACGGTTGAGGAGGTAACCTTTTTGGGGCATGTGGTCTCTGCAGAGGGGGATTAGAGTGGATCCTCGAAAGATTGAAGCAATTTTGGAATGGAAGCCACCTAGGTCGGTTTTAGAAATTCAAGTTTCCTAGGATTGGCAAAGTTACTACGAAGGTTTGTGGAAGGTTTTTCGTGATGGCAAACACTCTCTCACAAAACTCATAAGGAAGGAGTACCATTTGTATGGACGGGGGAAGCAGCAAGAAGCTTTTGAGAGATTGAAGAAAGTTCGATCAAGCGCTGTGTTAATTCAACCAGTGTCAGGAAAGATTTCATCAGTATGCGGTGATGCATCACACGTAGGTTTGGGTTGTGTGTTGATGCAAGAGGGTAAGGTGGTTGCTTATGCGTCTCGACAACTTAAGACTCACGAAGGGATTATCCCACTCATGATTTGGAGTTAGCGCAGCGATGATCTTTGCGCTTAAAATCTGGAGACATTACTTGTATGGAGAAAGGTGTATTATATACACGGATCATAAAAGTCTCAAGTATTTGCTTGACTCGGAAGAACCAACCTTAGGCAAAGGAGGTGGATCGAGTTGCTCAAGGATTATGATTGTTCAATCGAATATCACCCGTGCAAGGCTAATGTGGTAGCCGATGCTCTAAGTCGTAGAGTCAGTATCGATCTAAGAGCAATGTTTGCTCGTCTAAGTCCAGTATGACGATGGAAGTCTGTTGGGTGAATTGCAAGTAAGGCCAACTTGGGTGGATCGACAAGGAAAAGCAGATTGAAAGATGAGTCTTTGGTCCTCGTTTTCAACAAGTTAAGGAAGGGGAAACTTATGAGTTTGGGTTAAATGATGATGGGGTTCTGTGTTTTCAAGGTAGAATTTGTGTTTCGAAGGACTCTGACTTGAGACAGTCAATTTTGAAGGAAGCTCATGGGGGACTTTGTGCCATGCATCCTGGAGGGAATAAGTTGTACCATGACTTGCGAGAACTGTATTGGTGGCCTGGACTTAAGCGAGAGGTAACGGAATTGGTGGGGAAATGTCTGACATGCCAGCAAGTGAAAACTGAGCATCAATTACCTTCTGGATTATTGCAACCAGTAAAAATACCACTTTGGAAGTGGGAGAGGATAACCATGGACTTTGTAAGTGGGCTACCCTTGACATCATCGAAGAAAGACTCGATATGGGTGATTGTGGATAGGTTGACCAAGTCAGCTCATTTTATACCTGTTCGCACAGACTTTTCTCTTCAGAAGTTAGCCAAGTTGCATGTGGCGGAGATTGTGCGACTGCATGGAGTTCCAGTTTCGATTATCTCTGATCGGGATCCTAGATTCACATCTCGATTTTGGCAAAAGTTGCATGAGGCGTTGGGAACGCGATTGAACTTTAGTACGGCTTTCCATCCCCAAACTGATGGTCAGTCGGAAAGAGTTATTCAGATTCTGGAAGACATGTTGAGGGGATGTGTTATTGATTTTCAAGGTAGTTGGGAGGATTACTTGCCTTTGGCAGAGTTTGCATACAACAATAGTTATCAGTCGAGTATTCGAATGGCACCTTATGAAGCACTGTATGGGCGAAGGTGTCGAACACCTAGTTGTTGGACTGAACTAGAGGAGGGACAAGTTCTTGGACCTGAGTTGGTGGCAGATACTGAGGATAAGGTCAAGTTAATTAGAGATCGGTTAAAGGAAGCGTCTGATAGGCAAAAGTCATATGCAGATTTGAAGCGTAAGGAGATTGAGTACTCAGTAGGGGATATGGTCTTTTTAAAGGTTTCTCCTTGGAAGAAGATATTGAGGTTTGGTAAGAAAGGCAAGTTGAGTCCGCGGTTCATTGGGCCTTATCGGGTTTTGAAGCGAGTAGGCCCAGTGGCTTATCAGTTGGAATTGCCTTTAGAGTTAGACAGGATTCACGATGTTTTTCACGTCTCCATGTTAAGGCGCTATCGTTCTGACCCTACTCATGTCGTGCCGGTTGCAGAAATTGAGGTGCGAACTGATTTGACCTTTGAGGAGGAGCCTGTACAAATATTGGATCGAGACGTTAAGGTTTTGAGAAGGAAATTTGTACCATTTGTGAAAGTGCTTTGGCGTAACCATGGCAGAGAAGAAGCTACTCGGGATCAGGTAAATTTCGAGGACGAAATTTCTTTAAGGAGGGTAGAGTTGTAACGCCCCAATTTTCGAGAATTCTGTGAATGATTTGTAAAATTAAAAATTCTATGTTCTGCTTGTTAAGAGTAGGTTTAATTGTGATGGTGGGCCTCTAGAAGGCCCAAGCTTAGGATAAAACCCGATAGTTTTAATTAATTTTTAATCCATAGGGAAAACGGGGTTCTGGTTAACTGGGCTTTTAAGTATTAATTGTGTAAAATAGATCACAAGGAAGCAAGTGGTGAAGTGGCATGTGACGCCACAGGGAAGACTATAAGTGGCTTGGGGAAGCTAGGGAGGACCCAGGTTCAAGTCACAATGACAGCAAATCAAGGGATTAATTTTTATGAACAAAAAAGGTAAGTAGTGGAACTGAAGTAAAAGTCTGTCAGGAAGAGTTTGAGTTGCTCAGGAGATTGAGTAAGGAGGGGATAAGGGAGAGGATTTAGGAGCTGATCAAGGAGGATGTGTTGGCTGAATGTTGGAATCTTAAAGAGCAAGAGGTGGCCGACCAAGGGATTCTTTAAGGGGGGCAAAATTCGGCTAGGTTAAGGAGCTAGTATAAATTCGGCACTTCGGGTAGTTGGTGCCGTTTCCTGACTTTTCTCCTCATCAACTTTTTCTTCGTCTCCTTTCCTCTATTGCCGAACCTTCTTGCCATCTTGTTCATCTCTATTTTTTTCCCCTTCAACCGTTTCAAAACCTTCATAGCCTTTGGCCATAAAAAGCCGAAATCCCGAAAGCTTGATTCTTTTTGATGCCGATTTCTTATAACCAAAACCACATCTCTTCTCTTCATCATTTGTGGCCGATTCACCAGCCCTCTAAAACCTCAAGTTTTGAAGACAAGACCATAGCAAAACCCTCTCGTTTTACCTTTCTAAACGCAAGTTGCAAAAAGCCGAAAACCCCACATTAAAAGGGACTTGGCCGAATACTGTAGTCACTGAAAGCTCAACTTTTGTTATTATCTGAGGGTTTAACTCTACATCGAGATCGAGTGGGAAACTCATTGGAATCAGTCACTAAGGAATCGGTGGTAAGTCTTCAAAAACTTAGTCTTCTTACATATTTAAGGAAAAGCCGAAATCCCTAAAAGTTAGGGAGGTTGTCGATTTGGACTTGTAACCCTGAGGGGTCGTAATAACTATTTTGTTTTGGTAATAGCGTGATTTAGAGGCGGTTGATCAAGGGCTTGGACAGGTGAAACGATCGGATCTTTGGAGTTAACCATCTCTCGGCAGTAAGGTAAGAACAATAAGGGTTTTAGGCATGTTTGGCCGAATGTGGTAAGGGACTATATACTCAATTTTATTTCGATATTTGGAGTAATATTAGGTGATTCAATTGTAGGCAGTTCGTGTGTAGATCTCGTCGAGGAAATCCCAAAAAGCAGTGTGTAATCGACACCTCTCATAGACTAGATCGGCAAAAGCCGAAAAGCTGAAATGCCGAAAAGTCGGTATTTTGGGAACTTGCGAGTGTGCGAATGCTCAAAAGATAAGTGGGTTAATATTTTTGATAATCTTAAGTGATAAAACTACAGTACGTGCAATTTCGTGCATTATTTATATTTTGGGCTTAGTGGGCCGAAATCGGGTTAATGGGCCAACTGGCCCAATTCGGTAAGTATGCACAGTAAGTGTTTTGATAGTGCGTAAATGGTAGAATTATGCATGAAAACCTTAAAATAGTTAAAATACTAAAATATCCCTATGCATGGAAAAATTACCATTATACCCTTAGGTGTAAAATTACCATTATACCCTTAGGGTTAGTTTTGACTGGAAAACATGATGATCTGAATCTGTACGATGTATGCCATGATTGCATCTCTGTTGCATGGGGACATGGGTTATATTATGGAGGAAACGTCCTGGTGGCTATGCCACAAATTATCTGTTCTGGTGGCCCTGCCACGTATATCTGTTCTGGTGGCATTGCCACAAAATATCTGTTTCTGGTGACTCTGTCACATTATTCGCTCAGCGACCATGCTGCATATTTTTGTGGCGTGTAGCGGTTGGGTGGGTCGAGTAGTCTCCCCACACGGCGAAAGGATGGTATGGGGGTGTACATGGTTGGATATGGGTTGGGTTTCTGCATAAGCATGATATATCTGTTATGATCTGTTCTGGGTCTATGGGCTTTATTCTGATATCTGTTCTGGGCTGAGGCCAACTTATTCTGTCTCTGTGGTTTGAACTGATTTAGGCTATGGTTGGGTTGAATTACACACTGAGTTTCCCAAAACTCACCCCTTATTTTTATCCTCGCAGGTAATCCTCAACCATAGTGGGCTTGGAGTTGTGAGGGATCCGGACTGGCCACATGTTTCTACGAACCTGGTTTTTTTTTCTGGTGAACTGGATGTCCTTTTAATTTCATTTATGGTTTTGGGTTTTAAGTGTAGTAAGGCCGCTTAATTATTTTTATGGTTCTGTTTTACTTTTATTATTTTATTTTATTATGATGAAAGAACTATGATAACTAAGGTAAATGGGTTAGCTTTAGGACGCGTTTTCAAAAACATTAAGTGATTTCAAAATAACACGATTACAAGTAAGACTTCCGCTAAGCAAACGTTTTCAAACTTAAGTTAAGATGGACTTAACCAAATGGATTTCTCACAATTATACGAGATGTTAGAGTGTGGCAATGGCGGTGTGCATGTCTAGGATTGGATCCGAAGGGAGCTTGGTACTTAAGCAGTCCGACAGACTCACCTCCTCTTTTTCTGGTTTCCTACCTGGTGCACAGCTCCCATTCACTTTAACCTACATTAAAAGTATCTTTTACATCACTAATTAAGTTTTCCAAACTAAGTAATACGGAATGTTTTGTACGCATCAATGTGGCGCACCGGATCCGGTCATAACGTCTAGGCCGGGTTTGGGGTGTTACAAAATATATATTATTACTTATTAATACATTCTTCATTTAAAAAAAATAGTAATATCTAGTACCTTTTTTATTATGCTTTAAAATATAATCTTTATATATGTATTCTTCGTTTTTTTCTAAAAAAAGGGGTTCACTTTATTTTTTTAATAGCCATTTTATATTTTTACGTTTTAATAGCTTATTTTTAGACTCACTCTTATTTGGTATTGTATAATATGTTAAATTTTATATATCATTTTGTTCTTGCTCTTTTTATATTCACATAAAATTAGTTAATTATGATAAATTAGATATGTTTGCATGAAATGTTGTTATGTATGTGTTATATAATTTATACTACTTAATTCACTATATTCCATGTTGTAATTTGTATGTAATAGTGTTATCCATGACCATGCATTAAAATAATAGTATATTAGATAATTTAGATCCTTGTTCATCATTTTTACTATGCTTGCATGAAATGATAAAACCTATATATGGTAGCTAGGTTATTATTATTTTTTATAAAATGTAAACATATCATTTTTAAGACCAAAAGTCATGTTTTATTTAAATAAAAAAGGAACTTTTAAAAGAGGTGCAAGGCAATGTTTTGAATACTTAGAAATTCGAGAAATAGTGCCTTAACATGCTGGGTTGCAATTTCCCATTTTTCTAAATGTCTAAAGTATCCTTCTAAATAAATTTTGTAAATCACGAGATGATTTCAGTTATGAGAGTTTAAGAATATCGTGTCCTATCATGCTGGATGTGATGTTTGTATTCTTTCGGACCTAAGGAATCTCGATTTTTCAACTTAAATAATTCTGGTTTTAAAAAGGGGATCCTATTTTTAAATCCTTTCAAATTTTTGACATTAAGACAGAAAGCTATTCAATTTGGTACCAATTTTGGGCATTGCGAGGGTGCTAATCCTTCCTCGTACGTAACCGACTCCCGAACCTATTTTCTTAATTTTCGTAGACCAAAACATTTTATAAGGTGATCCAATCACACCTAAAAAAGGTTGGTGGTGACTCCTATTTTCATTTTTTAAGTCGATTCCCATTTTCCAAAACCCGATTTAAAAATTGTTTCGACAACTCAATCGGGACATTTATCAATATGTCATTATTAAGGATGCATTTCATGGATTTTCATGCCATCATCAAATGAAATTATCATACATTCATAAATCATGCAATTAGGCATATTATGAGTTTACTGTAAGTTATTCAAACTTACTTGGTATTAGTCCCGGTATTGTGTTTCGATTATTCCGAAACCTTTCGTTTTCCTCGATCGACCTTTGGAATTTGTTTCTCTGGGTCTATAACAATAAAGGTAAATCATTAATAACTCACATTGTACCTTTTCAAGCTTAAATTTCACCCCGGTACAAATGACCGTTTTGCCCCTAACCTTTCACATTTTTACGATTTAGTCCCTTGGCTCGTATAATGAAACACATGCAATTTCTACCGTACCCAAGCCTAGCCGAATATTTTTTCCCTCTTATGGCAGCCCACATTTTCCATTATTTCTTATTTCTACCACACATTTTACACATTTTACAAAAAGGTCCTTATTAGGGTTTTTCATGAAAATCACCTTGGAAAAGATGTTTAACACACATCCAACTTTCATATCCCTCCATAAATCATCAAAATACAAGTAACTCATGCATGGGTAAATTTCTAAACATGAACCCTAGTATGAAATATGGGTAGAAATAGAGAGAGTAAGCTATCGGGATTTCAAAAATACATAGAACATTAAAAACGGGACTTGGGAGCACTTAATATTGAGCTTGAAAAGCTTGGAAGCCCTAGCTATAGAGAACCATAGAATTTTGGCAGCAAAAAGAAAGAACATGAGCTGATTTTGGCTTATTTTTCCCATTTTATTTCATTAAAATGCCAAATGACCAAAATACCTTTAAGCCCTTTCTTTTAGATTTTATCCATACAAGCCTATTTTTGTCCAAAAACTTAGAAATTGGGAAAATTGCTCTCCAAGACCTTCTAATTTATAATCTAAAGCAATTTCATACAAATTGCTTCTAGAATCCAAGTTTTACAATTTATTCAATTTGGTCCCTATTTTACGATTGGACACCTTACTCAAAGAGTTTCTTCATGAAACTTTAACACATGTATATACTCATAAACCTCATAATAATCATGAAATAAATATTTTGATGTCGAATTTGTGATCCCGAAATCACTATTTTGACTAAGCCCTATTTCGGGATGTTACATGTTTAGTTCCTATCAAAATACCTCATGTATACAAAATCCCAATTTAAAAATAACCCATACCACAATCCATGCTTAAATACAACTTGCAGTCCCAAATTAACAAAAAATAAATTAAGTAAAATTTGAAATAGTTTATTGTGTAAAAAATTGAGATGAGACCTCCAAATGTCGATTCTAATCCTATTCTTGAGGGTTATCTGTAAATTGTAAACTAGGGGTGAGCTTAAAAAGCTCAGTATGAGTCTAAGAAAAAATAAAAATTCAATCATTCAAGAGGCATACAATTATTATAACAATTCATATAGTTCATCAGGGCATATCGAGCTTTTGTATATGACATGGTCAATGGTACAATGCAATAGTCTTACCTATCTATCAACTAAACACCATGTGTTCCTAGAACCTATCATATGAACACCAAAACAATAAGAGCCGAAGCTTGATGTAGTTAAACCACCAGTAATAGTATGCAGTTAAAACTGCCAGTAAAATAGAGACAAGATGCCAGTAAGATGCGATAAGTCACCAGTACTGCACAATACTTTGAGGTGCAGTATACTGACTAACCAATGTTCCGGATAAACCGCTAGTAGTCCACGACACTCCTCTGCCACCCAATCAATATCCAAGCCTTATGCAATTCAATATGACATACTTTTAATGAGGCAAATCACACTAGACTAAAATTCTACAATCAATACCATATTGGTTTTAATCAAACTTCTAGATCGAGTCTATACACAACATGAATAAAATTTGATTAAAATCAGCCATTAGACACCTTTATAAGGTTTGGCCAGAAAATTATTAACAATGTCATATTGGATTCAATTTTCGATCACTTACTTACTCTATGTCGACTTAGAATGAAGATACGATAGCTTTCGATGTCACTACTGATCTAAGGCATTCAGTTTTGGTCCTATATAGATTATTCAGCTATGGCTCAAGTAATATTTGGCCAAAGTAGTAAATAAAGGAAGAATAAAATGAGATAAGATCTAATTGAAAGAAAAACTACTTACTCCACTAGAATGACATTTTTGAAGAACCAATGAAAAACCTAAGTAGTACAGATGAATTTAGCTGGAGTAATCATTAATTTGAGAAGAAGAAAAGAAAAAGAAGAAAAGAACACAAATGGGTGACACAAGGATGAAAAGAAAATAAGGGAAGAAAAAAGGAGAAATGAAAGAAAAATCGAGAGAAAATAGAAGGGGAGGGGACAACAATAGGGTAAAAGAAGAGGAAAATGATGAAAAAAAAACAATTGAACATAAAAATTAGTTTAATTTTTTTAAGAAAAACTGATAGCCTTTTCATAATTTAGATAAAATCTTAAATATCCAAGTTAATCAGATTTTCTAGTATTTGAATCAGATTGAAATCTGACAATTTTCTAATGGTGGATGGCATAGGCTTTAAAAGAAAAAATAATTTACAAGCAAGGGGAATCAAACTTGAGTCACAAGGATACTTACACTACTTCTTAACCAGTCAGCCAATTATTCATTCTTGTTATAATTTTACAGTTTTATCAATTAGAAATTCAAGATATAACACTAGGTTTGTTCTAAAAGAACAAAGATGAACAGAGAAATGGAAAATAAAGTCATTCTTATTTAAGTTTTATCCTATTTATATAGGAATTTTCCCATAATTCCACTATAACAGGTTACCTAATCATTTTACATATATACACAATTCCATTAATCATATAGGGTTCAACTATTCAGACACCATTAACGAGGTTCTATAGGTGTCACGTAAAATGACACGTTTCCTACATAACTTGGCATGTTTCCTATACATGTCCTACAAATTCTAGATTCTAAAACAACAACCCTATGCGCTGCAATTAAACACTCCAATGGCAGGTTCTAACGAAAAAGCTCGCCAAATACAAAATAGAAATCTTCAAGATGGCAGAACCTAGTGAAATATTCCGCAAGAGAAACTTTACTAAACGAAATAAGTAAATTCTTTCGAATTTGACTAGATGATTCACGAGTCATCGCCAACCTCACTTATTCAACCAACCAAAACGCGGACTAGAAAAACTTGGGGTGTGACAAAGCAATTTAGATCCCTAATTCAAAAATTGGTGAACCACATCGAAGTCAATCAACCTCTATTTTTTATTTAGTAACTTGGGGTGTGACAAAGCAATTTCGTAACTTTTCACGTTTTATGATTTAGTCCTAGCTCGTAAATTAGTATAATTACTCTTAACTTTATGGTGTGTTGTTCTACAGGATTGAGTGATTAGTCCTTTATCATGCATGCTTGTAGCTAGAATTGGTTCAATAGTCGACTCCTGTGAATTCAATTCCTAGAGTATTTCGTACCTTGTTGTACAATTATATTACAACTGACCTATCACACTTGCAAACACTGCACGTATTTATTGATTAATTTTTTTTTTAGTGTTGATTTCTCTACATCATTAACTAACTTGGAAAGCCTCATCAATAATTTTTTTTAGTTAAGTTATTGGCGTCATCACCGAGGAGTCTGTGCTAGATTGAGCTATTTTTAGTTTTGTGCATGTTCTTTAGAGACATAGTTAGCGAAAGATAAATTTATAGATACGACCTTTCTTTGTGATTGTTTTTTCTAAAGATAAATTTATAGCTCATAAGAGTAGTGTATGACTAAGACTGGTAACAGGTTCGTACCATTCGAACTAGAATTAAAACAAATTCTTAGACACACGAGAAGGGTTCAACATCCAAGGGACGCCTAACCTCCACCTAGAGACCAACTGACTGACGAACCAAGAGTAGAGAGACAACCACCACACTCGCACCTGCCACTGGTGTAACAAAAAACTTTGAGGGACTATGCTATGCCCAACTTAGAGGTTGTTCAAGGAAGCATTAATCTCCCAACGATTAATGCTAACAATTTCGAAATCAAACCGATAATGATCCAAATGATACAAACGATTATCCAATTTCAGGGATCGATGAACGATGATCCTAACTAGCATCTCAAGCGTTTCTTATCCCTTTGTGGCTCTTTTAAATATAATGAGGTAACCAGTGAAGCCATACGTATTTGGTTATTCCCTTTCTCATTAATTGATGATGCTTTTTTATGGATAGATTGACAACCAATTGACTCAATCAATATGTGGGATGAGTTAGAAATTCGGTTCCTAGCCAAATATTTTCTTCTAATCAAGAAAATGAAGCTGAGGATGAGCATCGCTAATTTTGATCAGCTTGAGAGGGAATTGTTATATCAGGTGTGGAAGCGCTTTAAACTCATACTTCGTATGTGTCCATACCATGGACTGCATGATTGGTTATAGCTTTAAGGTTTTTATAATGGGCTAGATGGAAACTTTCCTTCTATTCTTGAAGGAGCGTCCACAGGGGCATTCATGTCAAAGACATATGCAAAAGGTTTCTAGCTTATCGATGATATGTTAATAAACTCCTATATGTGGTCGGCTAAATGGTTCATATATTGAGCCAAGCAATTGACTGTGAATACGGTCGGCAATGAGGATAAGTACCAACAAGTATTCAAAAGGCTCAATCAACTTGAGAGGAGTTCGGAAGAAGCGCAAGTCCCTAATCAGCCTCTTCTAACTCAGTTAATTGCAAGAAATAAGAGTAAATGCACCACTTGGGGAGGACCTAACGAGAACAATCATGCGGAGGCCAACTATTTGGGGAATATATGATATAACCCGTACTCTATGTAACACCCGATTTCCAATTAACCTAAAAACATAAAATATTGGAAGACAAAAGTAAAAAAGACTGTAAGTTGGCGACCTCTACTGAAAGAAACGAAAAAGTTAAAAATTAAATTGGATATGGTTGAGAACCAAATTGGTTTGGTTAGAATAGAACCAACTATTTCCTTAGTGGGGGACAAATGATTAGGAATAGATGATTCTCATAATTTTGGTAATAGCATGGGAAGGGCTATAAATAGTTGGAAATGGGTTCCCAAGGATGATTTTTCTTCCCGACTTTGTTTCATTTTCTTTTCTTCATTTCTTTAGTAGCTTGAAAAGGGAATAAACATGGAAGGTTTTGTAAGGAGTAGGCCTCATTAGGATGGAGATGAAAAAGTAGGGAAACCAACAAGTTGGTAAGGTTCTCAGCCCTTCTGTGTGAGTAAGAATAGGTAAATAAGGTTGCGGACCTTCAGAACCATTTTAGAGGTTTTACATACTTATGAAAGTTTAAGCTTTTAAGATGAAGTGTAAGTTTAACCAATTGATTTTTTGTAACACACCTAATCTAGTGGCCTGATAGCAAATTCCCCAAAATTTAAAAATCAGGTGGGGGTTTTCAGTTGTAAAAACTCTGCAACTACCTCAATTTTCCCTCATTTTTCACCCGAATTGAGAGCTTTTTCTCTCTTTTTTGCTTCTTTTCATAAACCAAGTATCAGTGAATAGATCTAAATGTTTTCTCACCCAAAATTCTCTCAAAAATCTCTCGAAATAATTTTCAAAGTTGGGCAAAAAGTCATTCAAATTTCTTCAAGCATTTTGATTCAAACTTCTAAATCAATTATTTGAGTTTAATTGAAGGTAATCCTCGCCTCTAAACTAGTTCTTAAGTTGATTTATTAAAGTGATTACAATGGATTTTCAACTTTAATTTTTTCTTTCTTGAACTTGAGGGTCGACAATAGTGGATCTTTAATTTTGAGTTGGAATCCAAATATTTATGGATCTCTAAGCTCAAAATAGGTCTAGTAAGAGGTTTTTAATCCTAAACCAAAAGATCAAACTCGTTATCAATTTTGAGAAATTTAAATTTGATCAATAACATGGATGATTTTTCTGGAAAACTATGAAACAGATTAAATGATGAAATTAACACTTAGAATACATGTTATTGGACTAGGAATAAAGTTTAGAAGTGGTTTGAGGTGCTGAAAAGGGAGTTCAGCTGAGGAATTCCATATTTTAGCTTAGTTGTGCAACATTGGTAAGGTAGTTTAGAATAATGATTTAGATTCATATACTTTATCAAATTTCATGTTTCTTATTGCTATTGTTAGTTTGTAAAACATATTATGTCTCTGTTAAAGCTCCACATCAAGAGGAGAAACATACAAATTAGAATTGAAGCTCAAACTTGCTTCTTTGAACACATTTTCGCTTAACGAGCTAAGTGTGGAGGTGAGTGATATTAAGGAAAATTTGGTAAATTGGCCTGATTATGTGTTAAATTAAATATTTAATTGGTGTTATTAATGACTTAACTGCATATTGGATGGTTGGATTTGCAAAAATAGATGTTATTTTATATAAGGGCAAAATGGCAATTGGTTTAGTAAGTTGTGTATTATGCTTTTAGCATGATTAAATTGTATGGAATAAATTGATATTTGGAACATGAATTGCTAATTTGTTAAACATTTGATAAATGTGTTCTAATTGGTATATGAATATTGGGAAAATGATATTTGCTATGCTTAATTTTATTAATGTTAAAATTACTTAGCAACATGATTTTACTTGCATTTTAACATCCTAAATTAAATGATTAAAAAAAAAATTTATGCCTTGTATGTATGATTGTATTGGTAACATTGCATGGTGGACCCATTGGATATAGTTGGCATGCCATAGGAATCGTGAGTACTCACCATTATTTGTTATATTGTGAGCATATCGCTCTTGGTGGACTAATTTGTTTGGAGTAGATAAGGAAGTGTTGAGCTTGATTCTCCACTAATTGGGATATTTAAGGCACTATAGGGGAGAATTTGGCTTTGACTTGCTCAATTCGAAGGACTGTATTTGATTTGTGGGAGTTCAGAGATTCGTTTATCCAATGTTTGATCGCACGTTTACTTATTGCCATGGATGTATTATGCCAATATAATTGATTGATTGAGTTAATATAATTGAATGTTTATGTCTTAAAAGATTATTTTACATGCCATGGAAAAACTGATTCTTAATTCTTGAAATAACATGTGATGTTATAGTGAAATGTTAACATGTTGTGACTGAAAATTTAATCCTTAATTGCTTTGATTTATGCATGATTGGGTGCAAATCACTTGATTTTTTACTATCATCCACTGAGCTTTTTAAGCTCACACCCTCACATTTCGTGTAGAAAATTTTCGGGCATAAGGAGTCAAGAAGTGAGTGTAAGGGCGATCCAAGAATAAGGCTCGTTAATGGCTTAAAAAATTTACTTTAGAGATTATATAGGGGCATTGGGATGTTTTTGGGACTAGTTTTATATTACTTGTAATGGACATTGGGCATTAAATTTTGGACTTTAATTTTGGTGATTTTATAATTGTTTTATTACATGGTTTTATGTTTAATTGATGTTTGATTTATGGTATGTTGATGAGTTTCGTACGGTGGTTGATAACACGGTGTATAAAGTATGTATTTTATACTAAAAATGTTTAATTGAAGCTTACCATGGAGTGGATTGCTTGCGACTAAGGTATGTAGCTTGTGTGAATTAATTTGAAACACCCCTAACCCGTATCCATCACCGGAATAGGGTTATGAGGTATTATCAGACTTATACGCTAGCATTTGTACAAAACCGAGTCATAAATTTGCATTTCAAATCAAAACTTTTCATATTTCACCTTAAAGTCCCTAATATGGGCCTACGGGGCCCCATACATGTTTTAGAAATAATTTGGAACTAAACCGATAACTTTGGAAAATTTTGAAAAATTTTCTTGAAGTTACGGGCACATGCCCTTGTGGCCAGCCCATGTGGCTCCCATGGCCGTGTGACCTGCCCGTGGGAAATTCTGACTTGCAATTTCTTAAGCATCAAAGGGGCACACGGCCTGGGCACACGGCTTTCACCATTTTAAAGCCATTTTCACATGATTTTGACACACGACCATGCTTGAAACCCGTGTCCTTCACACGACCAAAACACACGGTTGTGTCTTTTGCCTATGTACTATTCTGACTTCATATTTAAGGATGCAGGGGATACACGGTCATTTCACACGCCCGTGGGCTTATCGTGTGTCACACACGGCCTAGACACACGCCCGTGTGTCTAACCATGTGGACAAAAATAGGCCATTTTAGGCCACTTTTCTCACCCCCAAACTTAACCATTTTCCTATACCAAAATTTATAAATATATATTAACCAATTCAAAAAATTTCTAACATTCAAAACAACTTGTTTTTATATTAATCCACAACATACCAATCTCAACCATGATCCACTAGTCACTCTAATGACTTGATTACAAACCAAAATATTAAGTTATTATTTGGCCACAAAAGCTTATACATGCCATTATAACAAAATAGATTAATCATTTTTACCAAAATGAAGGGATTGATAGTGTGATGATAGCTCCAACCCAATTCCAACCTTCACGAGCTTTGAGCACTATAAAATAGGAAAAATAAACCTAGTAAGCATTAATGCTTAGTAAGTTCATATAACCAAAATACACTTACCATTCATGTTCATCAAGTAATTCATACATTAAGTAATATGTCCATTTACTTAGTTACTTAGCAAATAAGACCTATACACAATCATTCAACCAATTGATTAGTTTCCAAAAATATTAAAATTCATAGATGAGCTCATCATGTCATTTCTCTTTATATCACTATGTATGTCATTACAGCTGAATTATTGAATTTCCAATAGACCTTTCCTTTTCCAGTTGTACACTTGATGTGTACATTCCTTTCAAAGTGGTACACATAAAGTATACCTTTCCTTTTCATATGGTATATACAAAGTATACCTAACCTTTTCAAGTTCTACCATTTGGGTACACAAATCCTTTTCAAGTATTACCCTTTCGGATTACATTCCTTTTCATAATGATCTCATATACACGGTAATCACCTGTCCAATCGGAAACCAATATTCAAACGGATTCATGTAATGTTTCATCATTTACATGTAAATCACAAATCAACATTGGTTTATTACATGTACATACCAATTACCATGATGCACATAATTCAACAATCAATTCAACACATTTACACGCTTAATTTAGTTATACTAATTTACCTTAACAATTGATCGTATCTACTAATCTGAAACTTTTTCTTTCCCTCGATCTTTTTCTTTGTTTGACACTTTCAGATCTATATAAATAAATTTAATTATCAATTCTATGATTTTTACATTCAATCAAGCCCATTTCACATTTTAGGCAAAAGTATCATTTTGCCCCTAAACTTTTAATTAATTCCAATTTAGTCCCTAGGCTCGGAAATTGAAATTCATGTAATTTACTCCTTATTCAAAGCTTATTCAAAATTCCAATATAACTTTTACAGCACATGTATTTCATAAATTTTAGAATTTTTCCAAGAATTTCACTACTTTGTCATTTAATCCCTACACATGTTTTCACTAAAAATCACTTTGTAAAAGTGGTTTATCTATCAATAATCTTTCATTTTCTATCAAAAACTTTCAATTTACAGAATATTCATCGATGGATAATTTTCTAAACTTTAATTTCTTTTAAATTTAATCCCCCAAATAAAGATATTAATCTTTCTCGATCTTAAAAATATAAAAATCACCAAAAACGGGACATAGAACTTACCAATTTAAGCTTGAGAAATTTCCTTTCTCTTTCCTAGGGTTTCCATGTATTTTATGGAGAAGATGATGATATAAAATAAGTTTTATTCTATTTAATCTTTTATCATATATTAATTTATTCACTTTCCAATTTAGTCCTTACATCTTTTCAATTTTCCATGGCTGAGTCACTAAAAATATCTACATGTTTTTCATCAATGGCCTAATTGCCTAATAAGGATCTCACATTTTGAATTCCCTATCTATATAATCCCTATAGCTATTAGTATGCAACTTTAACATTTTATTCAATTCAGTCCTTTATGCAATTAGACACATAATTGATAAAATTTTTCTATAAAAATTTTCATGCAATATTCCTATTATAATACCTATCATTTTATGAAATTTAAATAATTTCATTTTCCGGACTCGAATTTGTGGTCCCGAAACCACTATTCTGATTTCACTGAAATTGGGTTGTTACATAATTGGTGTTTGCTAAGCATGTAATTGAGTGTTAAATTTTGATTAATTGTTGTATATTTGTTGTTAATAAATTAAATTGGAGATGTGTGAATGTTTATGGTAATTAATTGTAGCTATTTCAAGTTTAATGGGTAAGTAAAATATGTAAAATCGGGAAATTAAAACGAATTTTTGAAAAAATAGATGCACTACATCTTTTCACACGGGCATGTGGGTTTTTGGGGGTTTGATTTTTTTATTTTTGTAATCTAGTATTCTAATTTGCTTAATTTATAATTTAGTCCTAAAACTTTATTTGATTAATTGAAGCCTTTAATGATAGGGAAACGTGGTAGTATTTTAGGATTATACTTGTAACTGTTAATATTTGGTAGAAACACTCTTAATTTTTAATTTGGAAAATGCACTAAAAGTTTGTAGATGTTATGATTTAGTCACTAATTATAAAAACTTGAATTAGACATAGTAAATGAACTCGAATTAACCTGAAATTTTTAAGGCTTGCATAATTTGACTAAAAGAAGGTCGGTAACTATTTAGAAATAAAACTGGGATAATTTAACCTTAGGTGGTAAAATAATCAAAATACCCTTAGGTTTAAATACATAAAAAAAAAGTTTAAATATGATTTACAAATTACTTCCGCATTAAAGGCTTAGAGTGAGTCACAACAATTATAGTCATACGATTAGTCACAAAGTAAACAATCACCGTTTTCATAACCATACAACTCATGGCACATTTAATCCAACATTTGATCATGTTATGAGTGTGATACAATGCAAAGAGAGTCCTACCCATCCATCCGCTACACACCACGAGTTCCCGGAACTCGTCTACCAAATACCAAACAATGCATATATACTAATAAAATAAACAATATGCAGACATGCTGCCATCAATATGTGGATGAGCCATCAATAACAATTTATAGGATAATACGTTGCCAATAAGTAGTGAATACACAACACTATCACAGAGAGGGGTGATAATAAACATTAAACAAGGTTGATATGGGCAGCAATAAGGAGGGTTTAAGGGTAGAAACAATGGCATTTAAAAGGTTAAAATAATCAACAAGGTGGCTGGAAATCAATAGCAAAGTATTGGCCCAAAAATGGTGAAAATCACCACAGTCTAGATGGCACAAGGAAGAGAAAGAAGAAAACATTGAGAGAGGAGGAGTGGAATGGCTAGGGTTGAAAAAAGATGAATAAAGGCTAAAAATGAATCAAAAAAATATATTTATACCTAGGTTAACTAGGCTTGGACAACACAAAAATAGGAAAGGGAGAAATTTTAGCAAAAATTAAGCCAATTTGCATGGGAAGGGAATCAAACTCAATTATCAAGGATAACCACTCCAATTCTTAACCATTAAGCCAATTATTCATTCTTGAAACAATTTTACAAACTTTAAACCAAAAATTTGGCATGTTACAACTATCATGCTTTAAAATAGGTCTATTTACTATTTTAGTCCTTTGGTTAATTGCAATTTAAGTTCTCAAGCCATTTTCTAATTAAAAATCTATAGTATTTAAAATTGACAATTTAGTCCCTAGACTCTATATAAACACAATTTTCACTAAATTTTTTATCCAAAATTTAATTCACTAATATAATAACTCCGTAAATATTTTTATTAAATATTTAAAGGCTCTACTTACGAAAATGGGATCCCAAAACCTCATTTTTCGACACCACTGGAGATCAAGTTGTTACATTAAGAATAATAGAAAAGATCAAGTGGTTGAAAGTTCAAAAACATTAGACTTAAGTTCGAGTTGGTCAAAAATTCTAAACACCTTTCCAAAAACTTTGTTTGATTTGGATTGTCTCCCTAAGACTCAGTACACATGTACTTCTTTTATCAGATTTATTTTTTAGATATTACGATAAAGGGTTATTTTACAAAAATTTTAAAAATTCTATTACGCCAACTTAAACTTATTTTGTAAATGATTTTCCAATAGTAAGATCCTTTGTAATGTATTGGGCTTCTTGTTTACAATAACTAGGATGGTATTGATACTCCAATAAAACCTTACCTTGTTACTGTATCTCAATAGACAAGGCCTATTTAGAAGGGGAGTTTCCCTTTTTCATTTTTCAATCCAGAGAAGCTAGGTGTTTGTAAAATATCATAACTACTTCACCCAAATTGTCCGGCTACTTCTAATCCTAGTATAAAAGCCCCATATTTTCCTATAATGTTTAAGGCATTGAACCTAAAATACAAATCATATTGCTAATCATTTCCATATGATTTAGTTAGTAAGATTCCTACACCTAAACCATTAACATATAACAATCATCGTTTGTTAAAAAGAGGTGCACCTTACTCAAACTAGTTGTGAATCTTATTTTGAAGTAGACGTATTTGGGCCTTTATTGACCATCTATTGCATGTTCAAAGATGCCTTAGAAGGTTGATAAGATAATACATAATTGGATGTGCTTGAAAATATTACGAAAGCTTCCTTGCTACTACCATCAATGCTAAAACTGTTTTCTTTATTTTATGTAATTTAGCCTTCTATTTTGAAGGGCTCGACTAAGATAGTAAATAGTTTGTATCATTTGATGTTGTTAAGGTAAATTTGTGTCAAGGGCGAGGCCAACAATAATGGAGAATTGAAATAAACTTTTATCCAGTCAACAAACTTCTTTTCAGCAAGTCTTGCTCCTATCAAATAAGACTTTTAAGGCTTTGAAGAATGGAAATCATTTGTCTTTCATTTAGGAGAGGAATTTGTTTAGTTGCAAATCTTTCAGCTAATCTCTAGATCTCTTTAGTATTTTTGAAAGATCCCATATCTAAAATGACTCATATTTTCTTTTGATTTGCTTTAATACCCAATTGTGTGACACCCCGCACCCGACCCAATCGCCGAATCCGAGTATGAGATATCACATTTGTTGCCGAAGCAACTCAAACTAACCATATACACTATAGTGCATTAAGAAATCAAAATTAAAACCATTTATAACAAAACTTTTTAAGCAACACATTCAACATTAAGACGATAAAATCAAGTTGGGATAATTTTAAAGCAATTCCTAAATGTTTGGAGGTGTTTGGGAAAGAGTACGGATTCCTAATGGTTTTATTGCAACAAAATTGTGTGGGAACCCTATTAGGAGCTTAGGTGTTGGTACTTGTGGACTCAAGTATTAGTACCTAGCCCTGTTACTGTAGAAATTTATATTATGTCTACTAGTTAAATGTACCTAAAGTAAAGGTACTATACCCCTAACTCTTGCACTAAAAAATTAAACTTGTAATTGCTTATTTTATCCCTAAACACTACCAATTTAATTCTATGACTTTTGAAACTTTTTAACCAAGTTGTAAACACCATTTTTGTAACAACTTATTTTTAGTGAAATCAAAATAGTAGTTTCGAGACCACAAATTCGACATGAAAATATTTATTTTAATATTATTTTAATGTCTACGGTATGTTATCAGTGTCATATAAAATTTTCGTTAAAATTTTTTATCATTTACATGCTTAATTAAATGAAAAGGACTAAATCAGAAAAGGTGCAAAAGTACGATTCTATTTGTTAAATGTATTAAATTGCTATGGAATTTTAATGTGAGTGGCTTAAATGGTAATTAAACCATTTAATTAGTAGGTGGACAATCATGGACATATTATTAAGTATTTTAAGGGTTAATTTATAAGGTTATTTAAGTAAATTGATAGATAAGTTAAGTAATAAAAATAAAAATAAAACATCATCTTCTAAAATGCCTTCTTATAGCACTAGAAAGAACATAGGTTTTCCTCCTTACTTATTGGTTAAATTGTTCCCATTTAGTTATCCTTAGCATATATTTTAGCATTTTCAATTTATTAAATTGCATTTTATAACTCAGTGAATCCTAGCCTATTTTATTCTTAATTTTGCTATCTTTTTTCATTAATGTCGCTGCATGATTTACTTCCAGATTGCGTCCAGAATTATTGCCGCACCTGACAGCTATCCAGTTAAGAACTAAAAATGCATGAGCTATCCAGTCTGGTATAACCAACCTGTATGTACAAAGACAGAATAATTCTGAGGAAAGGACACTTGTACTGTGGGAGGAGGACATAAAAGGCTGACATGAGAAAAAATGGGGAGCATTTTTCTCTCAACCATCATCTTCTTCATCTTACCTTGGAAGCTTGCAACTATGGTAGCTTAAGCCTTTCACAGTTGAGCCAATGTGAAAATTAATGCAGACTAGCTTTTGACGTGGAGACCTAAGTGCGAGACAAGAGGGAATAGAGAGATTCAGTCGAGTTTTCTAGGAATAGTATTCTCCACTCGATTCTTTCTTATTTCTTTCTAAATGCTGGTGATTACTCTCTGTTTTATGTTTGTATTGAAGTACACATGAATTCTTAGTTAAATGTTATCTTATTCAATCTTGCTTTTATTGTTTAATCTTGGGGTTTGAATGTTTCTTAACACAGAAGTGTTATTGCAGTCACTGACACTAGAAAGTCTTGTGATAGTTCGAGCCAACAAGCATTACAATGGAAGTTGAGTAAGGATTAGAGGAATTTAGTCCACTTGTTCTTAATAGTGCCATGTTGCCATCATCGGAAGGTGGGATTAATGTGCATGTTTAAGTCTTAGATTAAATAGAAGAGTGATGCTTGGTAACATATACATAGAATTTTATTGCCTCGACAAACACCTATCCTTTTATACCTTGTGAGCACTTAGTATTCTACTGAAGATTCATGTTGGAGATCCTAGTTTATCATTATCATATTTTATTTTATTATTTTCAAGTTATTGCATCAAAAACTATCCTCACAATATATCTTGTTTCTATCTAGATATTGCACTGACATTAGTAGACAAAAAACAACCATTCCTGTGGGATTGATATCCCACAGACTCACATCTGTCTATCATACTTGTATCGATAGTGTACGCTTGCACATTATTGTTGTGATGTTAAACAGTCAGTCACATTCATCCACTAAAATTGAAGCTTAGAAAACCTCCATGGAAGATTGTTAGGTTTGACTAAGCTAAAGTTGGTGCATGGTGAGTGTTTTTCATCCCATTTTCAATGACCTCTATGTTTTTGAAATCATTATAATTTAATCTAGTTAGCCCATGGACTAATTTGCAAAACTATTAAAGAGTTAGGGTTTTTCTATGAACGCGTTCATGTGATTTTTGAAGTTTGATGGAAGAAAATGAATCTTTGTTGATAAATAAACAAGTTTTGTAAAGTGATGTTTTATGAAATTATCATTTAAGGACTATTATGTAAAAATAGTAAAATGTCATGGTGAAATTGTGAATTAATGCTTTTTTTGAATTGAAATAAGTCGCTAGGTAAATCGGCTAGCATGGTGTGTGGATGAAATTGCATGAATTTCAATTTACGACTTTAAGGACTAAATTGTAAAGAAGTTAAAATAATAGGGGCAAAAGCTAATTTTTCAAAAGTATGAATTTTTGACTGAATTGAATGGAATGAATATTAAATGGATTAAATTTGGTTATTTAGATCAAGATAAGCCTCGTACAGATCTAGATCAGAGGAAAGATAAAGTATCGGACTAGTTGATTCTATTTCGTTATCTTTATATTCGAGGTAAGTTCGTAATTTTAAATAGCATTTTAATGTTATTTGATTCAAATGCCATTATGATATTTATCATATCATGTTACGATGAAAATCCAATGACATTACGATGACTATCGAGTCTAGTTTAAACCTTAAGAATATATAGGATACAAATGACATGTCATTAGGGTTACCATGTTTCGGGTGTTGGTCCTGAATGTCTTACCGATGGCTGAGTTCCAGCATTTATTGTGGATACTCGTCAACTTGTGTGAGTGGCATCGTGTAGCTACATTTCGACCGTCAGCTTGTGTGAGTAGACCTATTTATGGCTTGAGTGAGCATCTATGTAAAAGAAAAGGAATGGAATGGTTTCGACCATGTATTTAGCATACTTTGTGTGAGCTTCCCACGTATTTGTTACTATTCTAAGTGGTTCAACGGGAATGAAAAGGGAAAGAAAGTAAGTGTACCGAATCTAAGTTAAGATCTTATAAATAAGGTTTGAATTGTTGATGATCAAAATATGAACACTCATGATTATGAAAAGTATGATTTAAGTGATGCTATCCTCATGTACTATACCTTAACATATGATGATATTGCTAAGTTATGTTTTTAGTCACTAACTTGTGTTGTTGATGATGCTTAGGCTTGTGCCAAACTATGTTGGATTGATTCATATCTATTTTTAAGATTATGCATTAAAATGGTAAGCTATGTTCATGATTTACGAACTTACTAACCATTATGTACTTATGTTATTTTTCTTTCCTATGTTTTATAGATTATCGGAAGCTCGACCAATTTGGAAGCTTGTTAGAGACCTATCACACTATCCAATGACTATATCGATAGATTTTGATGTTTTGGTCATGGTTATAATTACATGTATAGGTGTGCTTTTGGTACTTTGATGCCTTAATGGATGGTGTTGATGTGGCTAAATGAATGTAAGTTTTAAATGACCATTTTGATATGTGTTGATGAAGTTGCAATGTGGTCAATTGTAGTAAGTTTTGGTATGAAAATAGGTTAGATATGAATGCTAAATGAATGGTCAATTACGCATATGTTTGGATAGATTTGGTGATTTGTGATTGAGGTGCCTTTTGGCATATTGGTTGTATGGATAAATGACCTATTGAATTGGTCTTATTATGCATCTTTTAGGTATGTTTTAATGCTTGATTATATGTGCAAATTGCTTGTAGGTGTGTGCTTGAATTGGGTGAAAGAAATGGCTTAGATTTGGCCAATTTTTTGTCCACAAAGCCTAAGACACGGGCGTGTGTCTCAACCGTGTGTGACACACGGCCATGCAACACGACCATGTGTCCCCTGTAGGTTTCAAAGGGTAATAAGTCAGGTAGTTACACAGCCTAGCACACTGCCTTGCACACAGGCGTATGAGACCATTTCGAGAGTTACAAGGCCTAACACACGAGCGTGTGGCTTCGCCGTGTAACCCAAGTTAGAGAGTTACATGGGCACGGACATGGCTGCGTGTCCCTATTTTGAATGTTACACGGCCTAAGACACGGGCGTGTGTCTTAGCCATTTGAGGCATACGGCCGTGTGACCCCTGCAATGTGAAATTTTCTATATTTTTCCATAAAGTTCTAAATGTTTTTGATTTAGTACTGAATAATTTCTAAATTAATTCTAAGGCCTCGATGGCTCAAATAAGGGAAGATATACATTTGTTTGAATGAATTATGCTATGATTTGTCAAATTTTTGGTAATGATTGTTTTAAGTTATGATTTTACGGTAATGCTCTGTAATCCTATTCCAACGATAGATACGGGTTAGGAGTTACACTTTTAACATACAAAAGCATATTCAACCATCATGGAACATAACCACACTCAACAAGTACCAGAAAAAACTACCAAACTAGATTGCTTTACAAGTAAGAAACTAGCCATTCATATGCATAAATTTCAAAATTCTAATTCAAACTTATGGACTAAGGCCTAAAGCAAAGAAAAACCATAAAGTATATAAGAAAAGGGGGTTGATCAACAACACATAACAAAGAACTAGATACATCCTAGCTCAACCATAGAAAAATCAAGTTAAATCTTAACATATATACATATGAACTCAACCATTGCATATAAAAAACACCCTACGTACATGCCCCAACATTTAGTACATAATTTTCATAGTCTGGTCACCATGTGGATAGTTTCATGTTTTTTCTATGTATGGTTTCCAGAATTCACTTGTTGAGTATTTACACGCAAGAAATAATGACGAATAAGTATATAATGCTTAGGAAACTATAACGGAATTCACTATACTTACCTTGTTTTTAGGTGGGTACACTAAATACCAAAAGGACATAACATTAAACTAAGCTATGATAGAGCAATAGGAAAAACATAAGGCAAGGTAAGCAAGGCAATAATTATATGCACATATGTTCGTTGTGATCCTCATTTACAAATTAGCATACAAGATCAAATATATATTCATTCATACATTAGCTTATAGCATGGCATGTGATAAGCTATAAAAGTAACATATTTTAATCTCATTCTTCACGCGTTTTTGGATGATTAATTATGCAAATTAGTGAATTTGATGCTCCTAATCCTTTAAATTCATGATTCTATACTTAGGAGAGCATTTGAGAGTGAAAGGAGCGAAAAACAAGCCAAAATCGGACAAAAAAGAGCTACTTTCAGGATCCACACGGGCTAGACACATGCCCGTGTGAGCCACACGGGCTGACCACACGCCCATGTGCTAGCCTATGTTGATTTCGCACTCTACTTCCCAAATACGCTGGAAAAGCCAATTTTTAGGCTTTTTGAGTATTCTAAAGACTATAAATACCAATTAGAAGAATAGAGAAAGGGGCAATCAGAGAAGATCGAAGAAAACACTCGAAGAACGCTATCGAAATCAACTTAGAAGTAGATCTCCCTCAAGATTGAAGATCTCCATTTAATCTCTTTCAAAGTTTTATTGAGTTTCTTTATATCTTGTGGTTATCCTAACTTTGAAATGTTTCTATTCAAGGTTATGAACTAAATTCCCTAGATACCTAGGGAGAATGAAACCTATAATGAATCTTATTATTTGATTTCTATTTTACATGATAAATACTTTATTCTTGTTATCAATTATGTGTGCTTATTTCTTGTTTTAATATTTTCGGGATATTAATTCATGTTTAATGTGCTTATTTCAGTGGAGCAAAAGTCCTTATTTAAGAGTAGATCTAACATAATTGAGTGGAGTTGCATGCAATCCTAGAAATAGGATGACATAAATCTATCGGATTACAGTCAAATCTAATAGGGGAATCCATATATCGAGTTAATGCGATGATAAAGGTTTTAATTAGAAAGAAATTTCAACTAATCAACCTAGAGTCAGTTGTTCTTACTGTCGAAAGAGATATTAACATAATTTAGGGATTTCTACAGATCAAGACACAAGTGAATAAATTGTTTAATTCAGATTCATAATAATAAGGGAAGTCTAGGTGGATTCTTTCTTGAGTGTTGTCTATCTCATTGGTTATCTTTGATTATTTTCCTATTTCATTCTATGTTGCATTATTAGATAAATTAATTTAGTAATTTTAGATTAAAACAGATCACCGCAGTTTGTCAGCTAGATAATAAGAAGATGGTAATTACTAGTACTTATAGTCCTCGTGGAATTACGATATTTTCTACTCATCATAGCTATACTATTGTTCGATATGTGCTTGCCTTAGTCGTATTTATAGTTAGTTTAGTGACCATCGACATGTCATATTCTTTATACATTGACTCTTTTATATCTGAATTAACTTTTCACCCAATAAAACCTTAGTAAAAACGAACTTAGACATACGAGTGAACTACACCACACCAAGGCCCATAAGTACAAAGCCCGTAGGAAATACATATACATATACATCCATCCACCACACCAAGGTTTCCAAAGATACAATACATATTTGATGATTCACAAAAAATGTTGAATCATCCAATGACATAATAGAATCTTCGTAGCAATATTAGACCCGTACAGAAATGTGCATATGACTCTATTGGCATGCCAACTATATCTTAGCTTTTCTATCAAGTTTACATGAGCATTTATCATTCATGAACATATGCTTATTTTGACAATCACATTTCAATTTTCGTAGTTCAGAAGCCATAGTTTTGTTCAAACACATGAGAATATCATTTGTCAATATCTTAATTCACATAATAATTATTCTTCTTACTCACAAGTTCACTTCTATCCATTAGTGCTTCCTTTCCAAGTATGTTGATTCCATTTAATTTTTAGCATGTTTTATAGCTAATAACTCTAATAACATAAAGATAGACACAAGCATACACATCAAACTTGAAGGATAATAAGCTCTATGAGAACTTACCTTTCAAAACACAAAATGGATAGAAATCTTTCAAGGTTTTAATAAAAAAATTTGTCTTTTCCTTTACTTACTTCAACTCTAACTCTTTTTCTATTAATACATACAAATCATGTAGTCAACACTAGGAATTTAGAAATTAATGGTCACTTAATGACCATTCAAATAATTGGTAATGTCATGAGATGCAATAACAATTCAAACTCTAATATTTAAAATTCCTGTAACTCAAGTTTTACCTGATCGAATCTCAAACTATCCAAAAACATAACCATATCTAAAAAATTTAAATCATTGTCTCATTAAACCCTTAATATCCATTAATGACTAATTAACCATTTTTCAAAAACAACCTATTCTCATCGTTACCTACTAACATTCAAGCTTATGAAAACCACAATTCAACTTCTAAGCACTTTAATATTCATAATCAAGTTTCTCTCTCTAATTTCCTTTAGCACCTAACAATGGTAACTTGACAATACATCAACAATTCAAAGTTATAAGGAGTGGGTTATAATTAAATATCTTACCAAGTTAAGTATTTCACTAAAATGGAAAGGAATGTTCACTTACCCAAGAAATGGATCTCACAATAATGGTATGAGAACTTAAGTATTTTTCCATTCTTCTCTTAGGCAAATGGTGGAGGAAGATGATGGTAATTGAAATTCTATCTCCCACTTACTCAAGTTAATATATATGTATATTAATTAACCAAATTAAGCTAATTATCAAATAACCCAATGACCAAAATTTCAAGATGGAAATGTTATTGGAAATTGTTGGATAGGATTTAGCCTTGCCACTAACATAATTTTAATCATGGTTTACTTGCATTTAGACTCTTGGACTAATTGTACACTAAAAACTTGATTAAATATCCAATCTAATATCACTAGTTTAAGTTACCTGTAACTTAATTCTTGTACTATATTTACTTAATAAATGATTCTATTTTCAATTTTTTTGCATTTGACTCATAATTGTTATATTAAAAAGTTTCTAGCTAGCTTGACTTAGAAAATTTAGCTTCAAAATCGATTTTCTAAAACCAACAAAAAACGAGGCGTTACATATTGGATATCATAAATCCTAGAAACTTTTTAGCTCCCAAACTGAAGGCAAACTTGTTGGGATTTAATCTCATGTTGTAGCCTTAGAGCACCTTAAAAACCTTTTATAGGTCTCACAATTGTTGTTCTATAAAGGAACACTTTACTAGCATATCATCAACATAGACTTCCATGCTTTTCCTAATTTGTTCCTTGAATACTTCATTAACCAAGTGTTGATACATGCCATCAATATTTTTCAAGTCAAATGACATCACATTATAGCAAAATAAATTATTTTCAGTAATATAAGCTAGAGGTATTTTATTAATGTTTTGGAGACATTATGATTTGGTTGTAACCTGAAAAGGCATCCATGAAACTCAAATCTTTATGTCCAATAGATGCACCTACTTGTTGATTGAGAGTTAGAAGAAACAACATTTTTTTTTTGTTTATGTCCATGAAAATCAAAGGCATCCATTAATCTTTAGGGCACTTTTTGTTTAAGGTGGTCAAATTCACTCACATTTCCATTTCAAATTGTTCTTTTTTCCACCATAACATTAAAATTTTGATGTCGCCTCTTGAATAAAGTTTGAACTAATAATTTACAAACTTTTTATTTCACTGCATTAGCTCTATCTTGAGCGAGACTTTTTTTTTTCTTAAAAGGTTTTGTAAAAGACTAACATATGGATCAATGCCTGACATGTCAACTAATTAACATATGGATCAATCCCTGACATGTCAACTAATTATAAAATTTGTCAACATTATGCCTAAACCAACTAATTAAGGTGCACGTTTCTGTTCTTGGTGGAACAAAGGAGATTTGAGTTATCTTATATGGATCATTGTGATATAACTATAAGGCTTTCATTTGTTCTGCTTTGTATAAATTCATCTTAACTCTTGTATCTAATCTCTCAAAGTCATCATGATATTGTTAATTAAATTAACTCGAATGTCAGTCATGATGTAATATTGTCTATGAATGATCCCTACTATTTTTTCCCTACAGATCTCATTCAACTAGGATCCTTATTTTATTGAGTCAATTGTAGAGACATAATATGACATTACCTCTCTATTTTCAAATTAAAGTGAATAGAAGCAATTCTTGTTTGGATGATAATTTTACTCCTATGCAAAATGTTGCCATCCTTATCATTGGTTGGTATTATATGTTGAAGGTTGATCGACAACCAAGAATCCACCATATTCGTGGTATTGAATTTACATCACCAAACATAACTGGAGGTTAATTAAAAAAGTTAAAAATCTGGCTCACCCCCTTTAATGTAGTTTTCTTTAGGCCCATTTACATGAAATCCTCTAGATGTAAGACTTCAATCGCGCTTCCACTATTAAGTAGAATTGATTTCACTTTATATGCTACTATCGTCACTGTGACCACAAAAAGGTCATTGACACTATCATTGAGAATTACATCTTCACCTTTTTTGTCAAAACTAACTTGTTAGCTTTTTTTGGACAAGATCTCTTTGCTAAATGTCTTATTGACATTTAGAAATTGAACATCGATAAGGGCAATATAGAACGATTGCAAAGTAATAAGAAAAATAAAACGCACATATTTTATGTGGAAGCCCTTTTAGGAAAAAAAACCATGGGCAGAGAAGAAGAAAATTCACTAATGTTGAAAATCAATTGATATAAAAGGAGTTTCGACTACATCTATTTAAAGGCTGAAAAAGCTTATTCTAATCAATGTCAAATAGAATAAATGTAGTTCTATACGGATTCCCTTGGCCTTAAGCCCTTCACAAATCCCATAGTTTTACCACTGTATTATTTTTTTAATAGATTCGAGTCACAAATCTAACAGACATTATACTTCTCAAATGAGAATTTCACTTAAAGCTAGAGGTTGCCTATTTTTAATTAATTTCAATAATCATATTTATTACTTTTCTGACATATTATTTTCCTTGTGTCTTAACTTACACATATTTTGGAAAAGTTCTATCTTCATTTAATTTTTTTAGCAAGGAGTTTGCACAACAAATTTTCTAAGTTGCCTATGTCTAATGGCTGTTTCAATAGCATCGTCTAAGTAGACACAATCTTATGTTTTATGGTTAGCATCCCAATGAAATTGGCATTCGTAAAATGATTGTCTTTTTTTATGACTCATTTTTATTGGTGGTGAGGACTCAAGAATCCATTGCCTTTCTATTTCATTTAAAATGCAAGCAATGAAAGTTTAAAGGGGTATAATTGTCATAATTGTCTAACTTGCTATAGTCAACTCTCTTTTTTCTTATAGGTAAATGATCCTCAGGGAGAGCTTTGTCATTCTTGGGCTATTAAGGGGATTGCAAAAGATGTTGTCCATTTAAGTTTATTTCTATGTTAAGGCTTATTCATTGTTTATATCTATTAGGAGGTTCTCGCTTTCTAAAATGGTAAATTATATATTGTGCTAAGTTGAAATGATCCTTGAAAACATTTGTTCTAGGCATATTCATTTTTTTTTTATTTCTGTGTAGCTTTGAGCTTTCTTATACAAATAATAAAATCTCTTGGGCTTATCAATATTACGTGCATATATCAAATATTCATGATCAACATCAATAATAAATGTTTGGATAGTGCAATCATTTATTAGGTTTTTGGTCCCTATTATTGTCATATTGAAATAAAAAATAATCTTGGAGTGATTCATTGGACTTTTGCTTAATGGAAAAAAAGGCTAGTGAGGTTCTTGTACATTTTATTAGTGAGGAAATGACTTATGAATTAGTGAGCTAGCTTTTTGAAATTGTGAATAAAACCTTCTGGAAAGGCTAGATACCAATTTTTCGTATGTCTTCTTAAAGTCATAGAGAAAACTCTACAGTTAACTATATTAGTGGCACCTAAAATTTATATATACTTGTTGTACTCATAAGATGGTTGTTCGTATCTTTGGTCTTATTATAATATTTTTTGATGGCTCGAAATTTTAAGGCATGTATTCAACAACTATCTTAAAGGCTAAAGGATTATTAGAGTAAGATATTACCTAACATCATTAGAGTTGATTTTTTGAAGGCTTGTAATTCTTGCTTAAAGCCTCATTTAATTTTCAAAGAGAGTATTTTTTTTTTGTTGGGATGGTGCCATTTGAGGGTGGTTGTAACCTCCCAAACCCGGCCTAGATCTTATGGCCGAATCGTGGAGATCCCGTTGGTCACCTATGCGACACTATTTTCTAATCGTTTGTTGAAAACCTTAAGTACCCTCTCTTTTAGGAAAAAACTACGATTTATCTTTGTTATTTTTGGAAAACATTCATTAATGAAATATACCATTCTTAGGTCATGTTATTAGCACCTATGTTGTTTGGACAACAACTATCTCAACATTCTTTATCGAGAATTTTATTATATTTATCGTTGTGGAAAAATTTGATATTAACAAATTAATTATTTAAGCCAAAAATCATGCTTTATTCATTTGCAAATAATTCTATAATAACCAAATCTATATGTAAGTATGCATGCATGAAAATCCCAAAGTAGAAAGAAAAAAATCCAACCACAGTTCAAACAGCTTTACAGTCTAAAAGCCTAATAAATCTAATTAAAACCCAAAAATAAAAAGAATGTTCGGAGCCCGTCGTATGTCTGCATGCCATGTCTAATCCTACTCATGTTCGTTACCTAAGATGGTTGAAACTATGGGGTGAGCTAACTAGCTCAGTTTGAGTCAAATCAATGAGATTATTCAATCATACATGCTAATATCATTCACCTCTATTACATTTGAAACACAAACATGTCATGTAACACCCTATACCCAACCCAATCGTCGAGCCCAAGTAACATGACACTACACCAACGTCATCACACATTATGCCACATCTCATTAGCATGCAAACATTGTAACACTCATAACCTATTTCTGTCTTCGTAATAAGGTTACAGAGTGTTACCTTACAAAATGGAACATTCCATAGCATATAGCATTCAATTATCGAATTGATTTAAATAAATACATATGTAATTCAAAGGGTATAAATTATACATTAGCGGGCCTTAATTCGAGCCTACGAGGCCTTAAAAATAGTTTAGGAGCAATTAAGGACTATTTTGAAACAAATCAGAAAGTTTAGGGAAAAATTAAAAATTTTCAAAACAGGGGTCATACGGCCGTGTGATAGAGCCTAGACCGTGTGGCTCCAGACACAGCCATGTGGCTATCCCAAATGCCCGTGTGGCTACCCCAAACGCCCGTGTGCTCTCCTGTGTAACTCATTGACTTGGGTCATATGGTCATGTCGTAGGTCGTGTGCTAGCCTATATGAACCCTACACCTAAAATGTTCAGGGAACACACCCATCTGGGTTGCCCGTGTGGGACATATGGCTGTGTGACAGCCCGTGTCCCAAGCCATGTGTCCCAAAAAAATGACTAAAATCATGCTTGTTCTTCATTCAATATCAGAGAAACCTAAACCAAATTATACCACATCATTTCATCACCTTAAAACATATCAAGGGCAACCAAAACATGCTGAATGTAATCACCTAAACTTACCTAAATTGTCTTTCTAATTCACATCACATGGTACCTATAATCTTTCTTTCTTAAAAACAAACATATAAACCATCATACACATATATTGACTTTGCTTACCTTGACCTCAAACACTATGGCTAATTTCATCCAAATACTTCCATTCATGATCAAACATTTAGCATAACTTAGAATTTAACATTGCATTCCATAAGAGGTTCTAAAATTTATCACATCAAGAGCATACCAACCAATACATAACTTTTAACATTACAACAAATTAATTAGCCCTACTACATGCCATATAAGCTAGGATGTTTACAAAAACTACCAAAAGAGTCCTCGAGATAGTGTGATTCTTCAAGTTTGATCCGATCTCCCTATCACAATATGTAATCTACAAAGCAAAAGACAAGGCATGAGTAATCTTACTTGAAGCTTAGTAGGTTCGTTAAGCCAAACAATAACCTTACCGAATTAAACACATAACAAAGCAAATTATATGATTAAAATAACCAAGATCTTGTCTGTCACAGTTCATATCAAGTAAGAATTGAATAGTACATTAGTCTCATTTCTTATTCCAAAACATAGCTTGATATGTTCCCAAGTCACTAGTATCCAGTACAATCATTACACCAGCCCGAAGCCTGCTGGGCAACATGCCCGTTAATTACATCGACACTAAGCCTGCTAGACAATAAGCCCGATAGATACACCGGCACAAATTCTGCTAAGCATTAAGGCTAATAGATACACCGACACAAAGCCTACTAGGCACAAGGCCTATTATAGTACAGTACATCAGCATCTCACCTGCTAGGCTCAAGGTCTGATTCTATATGCTTAAACAATTTTCAATTTCACAATTGACCTCCATTAGATCAAACATTCAAAGATTATGAAACACTTCATTTACTAAAATGGTAACAAGTATTAAAGAAGATACCTATAACTTATTTACATGAACGAACTTACCGGACTAGTTTGTAATAACGACTTGAATACATGGATTAATCTGCAACCTTTTCCTTCCCATGATCGTCATCATGTTCTCGATCTAAAATGATAATATCATTAAATTAACCAAATCAACAGAAAAGTTCATTCTTTTACGCAATTTAGTGTTTTATCACATTTTACAAAATTGCCCTTAACTTTACCTTTTTATTCAATTTAGTCCCAAAGCCCTCAAACATGCAAATTAACATTTTTCTTCTAAAACCAAACTCAGTCGAATGATCTATGGATTTATAAGAATCCCTATTTGCAATTATTTCACATTGAGTGCAATCAATTTTATCATTTTAACAATTTAGTCCTTAAATGTTAAAATCACTAAAAATCACTTTACAAATTAGTCTACCCAAGCAACAAAGTTTCATATTTCAACATTAACTTCAACAAAAACTTAAATCTTCAATGGCAACATTTATTACATTTAACAGTTTCACGAACTAGTCATCGAGTTAGCTAAATCAAGCTAATACAAGCTCAAAAACATAAAAGTTACTAAAAACGGGTAGGAAAATTACCTAAAAGCTTCAATCTTTGCTTAGCCGAACCCTAAGGTCCTTCAATGGTGTTTTCCTATTCTAATTTCGGTGGAAGATGAAAATTAGGGAAGATGTTTTCATCTTTTTCTTTTAATTTTTCTTATATTTCCATTTATTTATAATTTTGCCATTAAAACCCTTTTAATTTAATAAAAATCCTTATAATTCACTAGGATAATCGTCCACCATTATTCAAATGGTATAATTACCATTTGAATCCCTCCCTTACCTTCATTTTCCATTTTAATGCATTCCTCTAATAGAATCAAACTTTTGTAACCTTTACAATTTAACCCTTTTACTTAATTAACCACCTAAACGTTAAAATTTCCTAATAAAAATTTAATACGACTTAAATGACCTTGTAAATATTAAATTATTAATATTTACAGACCGATACGTTGGAATTGTGGTCTTGAAACCACTATTTTCGACACCACTGAAAAACGGGTTGTTACAAACATCATCATATTTAATCATTTATAGTGGTTTAAAGTCTAAAATACCCTAGGCGATGCTAAAGTTTACTAAACGTACATTAAACGTCCTGATAACGAGTTAGAAGCATGCTTAAAGACCACTTAACGAAAATTTCCAAAAAGTCATAGAAGTCTCAATACTCTTTCACTGGAATCGATATTTCTCATAATGGGTATTGCTATTGTTTAGAAAATTGGTACCTTTTTAGCATTCCATTTCTCTGTAAAATTTAAAACCTAACATTTTATCGATACAATTTCGAAAGTATCTGTATTTCCACCCCGAGTATCGATATACCAAAATGAGTTACTGACTTCCTGCACATTTGTTTCAACATGGAGGTATCGATACTAATGATCCGATTATCGATACCTCTATATAAATTAGCAAAAATTACAGCAAAACAAGGCATAATGCATATTCAAAGATTTATCCCTTCAACATGTATCAACTAACAAATCATCCAGCATCAAAATGACCTTAATTATAATTTCAATCAACATCTCAATCACAATTATTCTAATCGAATCAAAACCAACAAAACATCCATCAAATCTTAAAAGTCTATAAAGAAATCAAAACATCAAAGACATAATATGTATATACAGTCAATGTTCTAGCCATACTGCCTTTATTTCCACAATATAAAAGAATAATGACAAGACCTACTCAGTTTACTAAGCCTAACTTGGATTGCTTCTTTGGAATTTTTGCACCGCAATGCTAACTGTCTGTAATATTTAAAAATATTTGGTGAGCTTAAACAAGCTCAGTGAATGATCGAAAAAACCACCAAATAAACATGATAACATGCGTTAAATGAAAACATCTAAAACACAATTACAAACATGTTCGACTAATGTAACATATTAAAATATTCATGCATCAACTACCAACATTTCCAACTCTGTATTTACATAATAAATAGGCATACATCACATTTCATAATATTACATTCAACGATAAATTGGAACTTAAGGATATAAAACATAAAAGTGGGCTCTATCACCACACATTGGACACATGGATCTCCAACACACCATTGACTCGAAGAGTCGAACATATCCCAAAAGCGTAGCATTTCGCTAACAGTCTCCAACACACCAACATATCCCGGTGAATGGAGTTGAGCTCACATTCCCTTATCTCTCCAAAACTGTCTCAGGCCTTAATGCCCCAATAACACAACACAAGGGTGAATGCTCAAAAATCCTATGGCATGCCAACTATATCCAACGATATCAAAGACACAAGCCCAAACTATCCATAATTATTCACACATTTTTACTTATTTTTTCCTACACATTTTCACTGCATATTCACAAAATAAGCACATCATCATCACTGCCATTCGGTATGTATAACATACCCACAAGTAACATATTCACAATAGCCACTACAAGCATATATCACATCTTAATACTAAATCCACAACACACAATCACGTACTCTGTAAATTAAATGAGGGTATAAGAAAGCTTGCACTCGAAACTTAGAGTAGGGGTTAGGCTACTCCTAAGCTTCCAATTAACACTATGAATCGTGTCACTAGTTTTTCCTTTCTTTTTGCCTTGCTCATTGAAGGCTCCCACAGTTCCAAATCTTCATCAAAATTAACCATGCAACACATAATTAATCTACAACTATAGAAACACTTAAATAATAAAAAATGCAAGTCTAAGGTTCCTTTCTCTTGGAACTAAAATTTTCAACTTGCAAATTCAAAACTTAAATATCTTAATCTTTACTCAATATCTCTACCTAAAATAAATTCCAATCATCAAATTAATAACCTAAGAACAATTCTCAAACTTCAAATTACACAAAACTACATAGATTCATGGTTTCGAAATTTCGACGTATAATGGTCTTTTTCACAAAAACTCAATAAAAACTTAGAATCTTTCAACGAAACTTCAAATAAATTTTAGAAAACTTCTAATCATATCAAAACTAATTAAAAAGCACTTTGAAAAGAAAACTTCTAATCATATCAAAACTAATTAAAAAGCACTTTGAAACATAGTTTTTATTCAAAATCCTAAATTTCACCATTAACGACCTAAATTTTGGCATTTATTCAAAACTTTTGATTCAATAGATAAAAACTCAATTTGAAAGGCTAGGTATCATCTGAAACTAATAGGAAAACTAAACATTATCTTTGTTGGGAGAAAAAATGAATGTTTAATTGAAAATCTGAAAAACCCAAAAGTTTGAACGATAGTAAAATTAATGGTGTTTTTGGTGTTTCTCTTTGAATTTGGAAGGGTTTTGGTGTTTGAAATTTGAAGGAAATCAAAGGATTAGAGTTTGAAAGATTAAAATAGATTGAATGGGGTTTGGGATTTGAAGGGACGACAACCTAATAGATGGGAGAAGTAGAATCATGTAACTAGTGAAGGTGAAGGGGGAAAATAGGGTGTTTTTAAAGTTTTGGTATATTTACCTTTTTGTACTCTAAATTTTAACTCGATTTTCAAAATAGTCCACATTTTAAAATTAAATGTCTTTTCTATAATATTTTCAAAAATTAGTTTAATTCTCTAAAAGCTATAGACGAAGACATTTCCACTATGCTTCTAATTCTTGAACACATTTTTGAGCACCTGATTTGGTCACTTTTAAAAAAACATTTACTTATAAATTTAACTAAGCCCGACCCACAAGCTTAATCAATGTTTGTAACATTCAAAATATTATTAAAAGACTCAAATTATCAAGTTACGACCATACGATTTATCCTTAAAACCTTAAATCAAACCTAAATTAAAATAAATAGGAATTTATTGAGTTAGGCCGCTGTCAAAACCAACCTTAAAACATACCCATAATAATTTAATCAAATCAACGTTTCCACAAAAATTCCCGATTCAAAGCGACTAAGTTGCTTAAACTGTTTTAACGCGAAACGTACGCGCGAACATCTAAAGGCTTCATTGTTGGTTCGGAGCATTTAAGTCTGCATCTAACACAATTAAATACTGAAAATTTTATGGTTATTCAATCATTAAAAACCTTAATCCAATCAATTAACAATCTCCCCAATAATTAAGTCGAAACTAGGTATTAACCATCAACCAACTGCACTTACACTTCTTGAATTGTCAATTCCAAGTTGTCAAACGATCAATATTGAATTTTTCTAAGTCACACATGATTAGAGGTTGATTAGGAAGCGTTTATGAGACCAAGGTTTTGTTGGAAATAGATGGTAAAAATTAAAGAAAATAGCAACCCCTTTTGGTGCCTCTAGGTGCGACGCACCACCACTAATAGTGGCAAATCGAGGCTGATTTGGAAGCCAATTAAATCACTTTTGAATGCTATAAAATTACTCATAAAATCATTAAAACCACTCCAATTCCAATCTAAAAAATTGAGTATTTTCTTGAAAGATTCGTCAAGAAAACAAAAAAAAAATGACATTTACACTTGCTAGAAGGAAGGGACAGCAATGAAGTTTCTTAGGCAACAATGGAGATTGTTCTTGGGGTTAAGATTTCATGTTTAAGGCTGGAAAAATGGTAGCAAGAAAGAGAGAAGAATGGTACAAAAACTCATTGCAAAAGAAAGAAAAAAGAAATAGTGGATCTTAGTGGTTTGGACGACAACACACAAGGGAAAATAAAAGAAAAATTGAAGAGAAAAGAGGTGAGGAAGAGGGAGGGGTGGCTAGGGTGAAAAGGAAATGGTTAAAGGCTAAAAAAATAAATAAAATTGATATTTATACCTAGGTTTACTAGCTAGGGGTGGTTCAAAAATAGGAAGAAGGAAAAATTCTAGCAAAATTTTAACTAGGGAAGGAATTCAAACTTGGGACCTTAACTAATTTTCTTGCTTACTTATTTCCTTTTAACCACTAGGCTATTTGCTCATCTTTAAAATAATTTCACAAAACTTTTAAGCTAAATTTTGAGATGTTACAGACTTTTCATGCTTGTTAGGGTTTTGCTATCGATTGTGATGTGAAGAAGCTACTTCTTTTGTATTGGTTATTGATTTTGGGGGGTTGATTCACTCCAAGTTCTTGAATAACCTGAGCATTTTGTTAAAGGAACTTTTGTTTTTGTTGTTGAAAGAGCTATAATTGTAGCTATTAAAATTGGTATTGCAAAGCCTTCATATGTTCTTGCAACTCAATATTGTTGAGAATTTGAGTTGGATTTTTTGTGGCTTAACCTTCTAGGGTGAGCTAAGGATGAATTCCTAGTAGTGGTGGTGGTGTGAATGGTCAGTGGTTTGGATAAGAATTTTGATATCTAGGTGGTGGATAATTCTTTTTTAACAAGATACCATTGATGATAAAATTCTCAAGGATCATAAGGTTGCCTATTTTGATTCCCTTGTTGGTATTGACTATTTTGACCAACTTGATATACCTATTAGCAAGTAACCTTGTTGATCCTAAGCTACTTGATGTTGGAAATTTCGATTATATTGGTTTTTTTCTTAATATTGATTTTCAAGGAAATTCTCACCAAGATGAGCCATGTTTGGTCCACGCTCATCACACCAATTATTGATACAAAAATGTAGATTGATGGTTGGAGATGATTCACACAGTTTTATCGAGAATCGTGGAATATAATTTTTGGTGGATTAGAGAAGAAGGGAGATTGTGAAGGTAATTTCGCATAGTAAGAATATGGAAACTGCCTCAGTGTTCCTTTGTTGATGAGAGGTACTTATAAATTCTTCATATGACTCCTAAGGATTTAGGTGTTCTTAAGAAAATAAATTATTGAGTTGTGGTGGAACTTTTACTTGGAGGCTATATCTTCACATATTATCTTTTAGGTTTTTAATGTATCATAACGAGATGCATGTGTAAATTATATGTTCATAACCATGCAAAACTATATTTTTCTTTAGAATGAAGTGTTTTTAGTGAGTTATTTCTATGTTTCTCTTGACGTGTCGAGAGAGTCTAAATTCGGTAAAAGATTCATAACAAATATCTTTAAATATTCACAATTAATCTCTATAAAATTATGTTACACATGAGCTGTAATTTACATTACATTACTTTCGAAAAATCTAAATCTATATCCGTAAAATTTAAATTCTGAAACATAACCTTAGATTGTATTAGAATCATTGGAACTAGAATAAGCTAAGTTTGAGTACGGAGATGGGACCAAAGTGTGTGCTAACACCAACAGACAAAGTCATGTCGAAATGAAATGGTAATAATGTAATAAAAAACCATTTTCGTTTTTTGGTTTAATGCATTGCATTGCAAGGGGACCTTTCTCTTTCCTACGGTTGAATTTTCCAGCTCTGCTCTGTCTCTCTCAATTCTCTGTATCAGCCATCACGTGACCCTCTCTCTCTCTGTGTCACTGTCTCAATTCTCTCTTACAGACAGACAAGGAAAGGTAGCAAGCAACAACCCAAAAAGGCAAACCCTTTTTTTATGAATAATTTTTTTCCCTACTGAAAACAGAAAGAGAAAATAGCTTTCAAAGTGCTGAGAACCTCACACACCCTTCACTGTCTTCTCTTTCTGCCTTTGTTTTTCTCTCCTTGTGTTATTTGTAACTAAGGGAAAAACAAAACAACAATAACAATAATAATAGCAATAATATTAATAGTGAGAGGCGAGAAAGAAAGTGAAGAAACATAGAAAATAGCAAAAGGGTATCTCTCTATTTGTCTCTCTTTCTCTCTCTCTATCTCTTTCTTTACAATTTTTTTTTTTTTTGCAGTGATTCTCCTCTTTCAGCTCAGTGTGTTTTGCATACAAAAAGAGAAAAAGAGTGAGACAAATATATATATTAAAACTTTTATATATTTTTTAAAATATTTGGAGAGTGTGTGTGGATATAAAGAAAGAAAATGCAGCAGCACCTGATGCAGATGCAGCCCATGATGGCAGCTTATTATCCCAACAACGTCACCACTGATCATATTCAACAGGTCCTCCCTTCCCTTTCCTTCCCTTCTTTCTTTCTTCCTTTTTCTTTTATCTGTTTCTTGATCACCATGTATGTGATACAGTATTTTTATTTTCTTAATAATCATTTATTCCTTTGATTAGTGTAAGGTGTTATTGGAAGCTGTATTCTTCATTTTATTGCTTGTAAAAGCTATTAGCTTTTCTCCTTTAGCTTTAATAACTGTTGGTAAGTGGTTTTAACTTTTAATCGTTTATATATTTGGCTTTCATGCTGCCAATGAGAAAATTTTTAATGGCAATGAGTAGGTTATCATGTATAGTTTTTAATGTTTTTCCTTGCTGAAATTTGTGTATGGGTTTGGGTATTTTTCATTTTTGAGATTTACTACTTAACGGGTTTGGTTTTGGGGACATATTTTCCTGTTAATAGCTAGGTTTCATCCTATATTATGCTGTTTCTGGTTGTAGATGTTCTTATTCCAGTTTCTAATGTATTGGTATGTTATCAATTAACCCTAGAACAAACTTTGCTTATTGGATGCATATTTATCAACAATGTATAGCACAATATGAAGATTTCATTTGTTGTAATTTCCTATTATCTTTGCTATCATTAGTCAAGTGTAAGATTCTAAGTTACAATCCTAGACCATCAGGTATAAGTTACTCATAAAACAAGTTTAAATGATTAGCTAGTGTCTAGTAACCAGAGACACTACTAAAGAAGTGAGGAGATTATTGTCCTCGAGGCTGCCAGGCTGGTGGCTTACGGAACTGCAATGGTAAATCGGAGAAGTCCGGCAGACAAAACCATCTGTGTACCTAACCGAGCAATATAGTGAGGATTTCTTCTATAATGAATCTCTAAGCACAGAGTAATTGGAGTTTCTTAGGAGAATATAGGTGTTGGTAATTGCAAATGGGAACTCTTGTTTGATATTAACAAACTTGTTCGGATTCAGAGTGTTATGCATGGAAGAACTATGCATTCTTTTTGTTACCTCACTTTTCTTGGGCCCATGACTTTAGTTCTTAATGCTTTTCTGGTGGTGGTCCTCCATTAGTTCAATTTGACACATGACCTTTTGATATGTCTTTTGCTTGTTTATGTGGTCCTGTCTTGATAACCGTTTACTGGTGGTCCTTTCGATATGTTTTCATATCATCTTAATGTGTTTCCTTGATACGGGACACCATTTATAACCTATATCTGTCTTTCTGAAACTAACACTGCATCCTACTAGTTGTTTCGGTGAAGCTGTCAGAAGGAATCTTGTTAATGTACAAAAATATATGTTCTTAATTTCTTGTATGTATGGTCATTTGGAATCAGGCTTTCGGATTAAGGTAAATCGTATGATACTTAGATTTGGTTACCTTTTCGGGATAACCCTTGGGTCATTTTACTTAATTTTTATTGGATTCGCAGTAACCATTATTGAAGATCTTAGTACTCTCTCACTCCTCTTCCCTCTCCCTAATTATTATGCTGGTGATGCTTTGAGTTACTTAGACTGGTTATGAATCAAAATGGTTTTCAGGTTGCTTTTGGTCCCAAAGGAACTTCCACTAAGATTCTAAAGCTGTATTTACTGCATGTTCTTTCCTATTTATTGTTAAATCTTTCTTAATTTGTTCAATGACTTCATTTTGATGCATGCAGTATCTCGATGAGAACAAGTCATTGATCTTAAAGATTGTTGAGAGCCAAAATTCTGGGAAATTGAGTGAATGTGCTGAGTAAGTGCTAATTTTGAGTCTAATATCAAACAAATTTGGCTTTTCGGTTCGTTTTTGTTTCCTTGGCTTGCAATATCTGATACTCAATGTGGTGTTATAGCTTATACTGCTAAGTTCCTGAATTTCTTCTCTTTTGCAAGAGGTTCCCCAAATAAGTGTTATTCGATAATTATGAAGGCCAGCTAAAGTATCTATTAATATCAAAACATGGTATATAAGTCGAAGTGTCATTTACTACGAAAATGATCATAGATCTTAATCTTTGGCTCATGCTTACTGCTAGATCACTATTCTGCACGTGTTTATCTAGTTTACAAATTAGGTGTTCTTTCTATATCTCTCCGTATGGTTATTAAGTTAATTGTTATTCCATTTGAGGGTTTGCCAAAACTTAACATCCATTTATTTTCCGATGAGATTTTCATATTTGGCTGATAAAAAACATTTGTTGACATCTGGGAACCTACAGTCTGACTGTGATGGATCATGGATATGGCTTTGGACAATGAAATATATTGAAAATTCTCTTCCTAAAACTAACAGTGCCAAGTAAATCTCAGATCACGAAATTCCCATGGCGTCAGATACCATTAATTTAAATGGATTAGGATGTCGATAATGGAAATATCAACTGTCTAGGGAAACCACCTTGTTTATGCTAATTTCTTTCCATTCTTACATCTTTGCATTGGACTGAAACTACTTATGAAGTAACTGTGGCTGCGTATTCACTGGGAAAGTTAAGTAAGTATGATGTTGAATCTACCTGAATTTGCTAAGATACAGGCAGAAGTCCAAAAATATGGTTATTGTAATAAAAACGAGTGATTATATAAATCAGTGTATATTAAGGTTCTGCATGATCCTAAGAATCAGTGCATATCTTTAAGCCAACCATAAATTATAAAGATATTTGAGATTGAGGTCTTAGAAGGATCATTGACTAGCTTCGACTGTTGCAGGAACCAAGCAAGGCTGCAGCGAAACCTCATGTACCTGGCTGCCATTGCGGATTCTCAACCCCAACCACCCACCGTGCATGCACAGGTACCTATCTAATTTCTAGATTCATTGGTCGCTTTCCCTCTTTTTTCCCTTTGGGTCAATCAGTACCGGAACACTTAAGCTCAGGCAGCCGGAAACCGTGAATTAAATTATACTATGGCCATTCAGGCTTGAATTGTCAAAGATATTTTCAATCAGATTGAGAAACCAATACTTTTAAACACCTTTTGCATTAAAATTTCACTGGAACTCTCCTTCAAGTTGTAGATTTTCCTACTTATCTTTGTGAATTTCTTGTAGTTTCCATCTGGTGGTATCATGCAGCCAGGAGCTGGGCACTACATGCAGCACCAACAAGCTCAACAGATGACACAACAGTCGCTTATGGCTGCTCGGTCCTCAATGTTGTATTCTCAGCAACCATTTTCTGCACTGCAACAACAACAGCAGCAAGCTTTGCACAGTCAGCTTGGCATGAGCTCTGGTGGAAGCACAGGCATTCATATGCTGCAAACTGAATCTAGCACTGCAGGTGGCAGTGGAGCACTTGGGGCTGGAGGGTTTCCTGATTTTGGACGTGGTTCTTCTGGAGAAGGCATCCATGGTGGCAGGCCAATGGCAGGTGGCAGCAAGCAAGATATCGGGAGTGCCGGCTCAGCTGAAGGTCGTGGAGGAAGCTCTGGTGGTCAGGGTGGTGATGGGGGTGAAACCCTTTACTTAAAAGCAGCCGATGATGGGAACTGAAAGGTAACACCAGTTGGTCCTAGGGATCTGTTTTATCATTGAAAAACGGATGGAATGGGAGGAAATTTTCTTGCTCAAGGAACTTGTTCCTTATGCCAAAAAAAGAAGCTAGGAAATAGGCTTTAGACCTTAAACCATTTGGTTTTATGGTTTTCAAGTGTGAGACACTGCATCTTATGGTAATCTAACATGTAAATTTGTAGGGTCTCATGTTTCAGCATTCCTTAATTTTGTGTTTTATTTAATGTGGTTATGGTTCACTTTTATTATGACTCTGTTTCGACCTTGTTTCAGTGGATGAATTTTGTATGGTCATTTACAGAGGTTGCATATGAAAAATTGAGTATCTTTGCTTTCCCTTTACACTCATCTCTTTGATTTTAATTATTATTTGCGCTTGCATTTATGTAAGCAGATTGAGGTATCATTCACTAACATCACTGACAAATTTATTGGTAAAAAGCTTAAATAAAATTAACTTTTTATCAAAATATTGTTAATTGGTTTTTGTTAAATTTAACTCTGTTTTATCAATAAGATTTTAATTTTTAAATTAAACTGAAATTCATTGAATTTTAACTAAAGTTTAAATATCGGAAATGAGTATAGGGATTGGAGCATAATTAAACCATTTAAAAGATACAGCTTTTTAATTTTTAGAAAATTTATTGCATGCATAAACTCAAAACGAATACACGAGAAAATTTGAGGAATACAAAGACCAATAGTTATCGTAATTATATCCTTCCATGTTCATGGTACCACTCTCTGTAAATCACCATAAATTCAGATGAGATTTAAGCAAAGGTCATTTGGTTATGAGCGAGAAAACAATCAAAAGACTTGGTTTAGTAACCACGAATTTGGGGCGAAAACAAAGGGTTAAAAGAAAAAAACCGAACTTAACGGTATTGTTGAACAATGTCAGACTCTGAATAACCCATCATTCACTTCCATACAAAACCAATAACTCACCACTCTTTTCTCTGTCTCTCTAATTTCCCCAGAAGTTAATTACATTTGCATTCCATTGCATTGCACTTTCTTTTTCAACAAACTGAGGCTCTTTAATCTTTCTTATTTCTTGCTTTTAATTATTATACGTGTTTTGGAGCTTCATTTCTTGCAATCAATTAAGTTCTTTGGCAACTTGGGTTGTTACCCTTTTCTTATCTTAACTTTGATTGATATCAGATTAAGAGGCAAAAAGTTTTGGTTACAAGTGGTTTAAGCATGATTCGATTTTTTGAGTTCGATCGATGGTCTGCTTTAAGGAAGAAAGTAACTACAGGTCGCCAGGCTTTGGATTGAGAACTTAACGATGGTAATCTGAAGTTTAGACACTACTCAATTTTATTTATTTAATTCTTTGTGCGCACATATGCTGAGTTTCGAACTTTAGACTCACTGAATGTTACTATTAAAGGTGATTGCATGGCTGGTTCATGTGTTATTAGGCGCTGTCTGTTGTAAAAGTTATTGTTTTGTGTGTGTGTGTGAGAGAGAAAGATTATGAAATGAAGCATTGAAAGTGGTAATTCATTAGGCTTTGTTGCTTTGCAAAATGTTAATAATGGTTTTGATACTGTGATTGCAGGCAACGGTAAATATTACTGTAGGGTCTCACGTGTGGGTTGAAGACCCAGATGAATCTTGGATTGATGGGGTGGTTTCGAAAATTACTGGAAAAGATGTTGCGATTAACACCACTAATGGAAAAACGGTATGCTTTATTACCTGTAATAACAGAAATTGATTGTGAAGGACTAGTGAAATTTTAGTACCTTCGGAATCTATCAAAATGATACAAACTTATCCTACCTAGATTCAGGACGAGCGTCATGTATATGAGTATATGTCTGACATGAATGCTTTTATTATTTTCTAAGTTTTTGATTTATTTGGAACATCAATCATATTCGAATATGTGTTTGTAGAAAAATGAAGTCACAGGTTCTTAATTTTAGTATTATGTAAAATGTATTCACTTAAGGTTTTCCTGGGATTTGAGATTGACGTTTGTCATGTTGGTTAACTTGAAGGTCACTGAAAAATTATCAAAAATATATCCAAAAGACTTGGAAGCTCCACCTGGTGGAGTTGATGACATGACCAAGCTATCTTATCTACATGAGCCTGGAGTTTTGCAGAATTTGAAAGCTAGATATGAACTCAATGAAATTTATGTAATCTTTCTCTTCCCTTCATGTAATCACAAATGATAGTTTCATGCATTTTTGTGCTTCTTTTGGCTACACACACACACACACACACACACACACACACACATATATATATCTATTATTGTTTGACATACTGGTGATGGCAGACTTATACAGGAAATATATTAATTGCTATTAATCCATTCCAAAAACTGCCTCACATCTATGATTCTCATATGATGCAACAATACAAGGGAGCCCCATTTGGGGAACTAAGTCCTCATGTTTTTGCAGTTGCTGATGTTGCATACAGGTTATTGTTTTTCTTCTTTACTTTTTTCCATTTAGTTCTTTGGGTTAATATGTAGTTTGCCCCCTGAATTTATCCAAAAGTACCTAGTTGGTACCCGAACTATTTTTTTTTACTTGGTTGTTACCTGATCTTTATCCTTTCGGACAAATTTAGGGGCAAACTAAATATTAACCCTAGTTCTTTTTATTTTGTTTTTATAATTGGTGAACAAATTTTAAATTATATCAACTTCAATCAGGGCCATGATCAATGAAAGGAAAAGCAATTCAATTCTGGTTAGTGGTGAAAGTGGAGCAGGTAAAACTGAGACCACAAAGATGCTTATGCGATACCTTGCCTTTCTTGGTGGTCGAGTTGCCACCGAAGGACGGACAGTAGAACAACAAGTTCTTGAAGTATGATCCATAACTCGTATTATCTTCCATAAAGCATGTTTTTAATTCTTGCATGATAACTGAGAAGAGCATTATACCATCCGAACGCAGTCTAATCCAGTTCTTGAAGCATTTGGCAATGCTAAAACTGTTCGAAATAACAACTCCAGGTACGACACTCCATTAAAGGAAATAACTCCAACTGATAATTAATCACTGAGAAAATATACATCAGGCAATTTATTTGATCAAATCTTTCTTGCTGCAGAAGAAACTACTCTGCTCATCACATTAATAGCATTTAATGTTCGTTATATACAAGAATCTGTAGTCTGACACTGATCTTCCTAAAACTTTTGCTGGTGCAGTCGTTTCGGTAAATTTGTTGAGATCCAGTTTGATAAGCATGGAAGAATATCAGGAGCTGCTATCAGAACTTACCTTCTAGAAAGATCTCGCGTTTGCCAAGTTTCTGACCCTGAGCGCAACTACCACTGTTTTTATCTTCTTTGTGCGGCACCACAGGAGGTATTTTTGGCTTATTATGAGATTATCTATATATTGATGAATATTATCCATTTTTCTCTTCTTGGGGGCTTAATTTATATTATTGGCAGGAAGTTGATAAGTATAAGTTGGGAAACCCCAAAAGCTTTCACTATCTTAACCAGTCACGCTGCTATGAACTGGTTGGTGTAAGTGATGCCCAAGATTATCTTGCGACACGGAGAGCTATGGATATTGTCGGAATTAGTGACAAGGAGCAGGTATAACTCTTCAAGCTGCAGTATTCAGCTGCATTGTGATACAAAAACGTGGACTGACCGACCTTTTTGTTTCCCAGGAAGCCATTTTCAGAGTTGTTGCCGCAATTCTTCATCTTGGAAACATTTGTTTCACTAAAGGAAAGGAAGTTGATTCATCAGTTCCGAAAGATGACCAGGCTAAGTTCCATCTGAAGACAACAGCAGAGCTTCTCATGTATATGCTTTTTCTTCATGTCACAAGGTCATTTTTTCTAGTATCTTCCCTTTCATATTCATTTAATCGTCCTGTTTCACTTCATTATAGGTGTGATGTTAATGCCTTAGAAGATGCATTGTGTAAGCGTGTTATGGTCACACCTGAGGAAGTTATAAAGAGAAGTCTTGATCCTCAAAGCGCTACAATTAGCAGGGATGGCTTGGCTAAAACACTTTATTCACGATTGTTCGACTGGTGAGAAGCTTATACATGAGATAATCTCTTATGATAAGGCAAAGCAGATTTGAATTTTCTGATGCTTAGGTAATGGTAAGTTGCATCTCTTTGTATGCAGGCTGGTAGATAAAATTAATAAGTCAATTGGACAAGATCCAAACTCGAAATTTTTAATAGGAGTCCTCGACATCTACGGCTTCGAAAGCTTTAAGACTAATAGGTATGCTCCATGCTTCTAATCTTTACAAATAGATGGACTATTGTCTTCGAGATATTGCAGAAAATTACCTTTAATTGGTTAAGCAGTCTTGTGACTTCATTTCACCTTATCTCACTCTGCAGCTTTGAGCAGTTTTGTATTAACTTCACCAATGAGAAGTTGCAACAGCATTTCAATCAGGTAAGGTCTTAAATTATGTTGACCACTAGATCTATTTTTTAAATCAGAAACTATTAACTTAATTGTTTCTGGTATATATTCTTCAGCATGTATTTAAGATGGAGCAAGAAGAGTACACAAAAGAGAAGATCAATTGGAGCTACATTGAATTTGTTGATAACCAGGATGTCCTCGACCTTATTGAAAAGGTTATATTCCCCTACACGTTATGCATATTGGCTATCACCTTTTTCATTTCTATTATTTTTCATTATTTTACTTGATGTACTTTTTCCTTCTTATATTGGCAGAAACCTGGAGGAATTGTTGCTCTTCTAGATGAAGCTTGGTATGATATTGTTCTTTCATTTATTTGCTTCAAAATTTTGCTACTTCTTCTCAAAGAAATTTATCTGTAATTCATTACATAACTTCAGTTTATGCTGCTAGTCGATGAACAACATAATTACTATCTTATTAACTATATTTTTCAGCATGTTCCCGAAATCAACTCATGAAACTTTTGCAAACAAGCTTTATCAGACGTTTAAGAACCACAAGAGATTCATTAAGCCGAAATTGTCTCGCACTGATTTCACCATTGCTCATTATGCTGGAGATGTATGTTCCCATTAGCAAAGTGCTTATGAGTAAATAGTTGGAGGTGATATGTCAATTAAGATTCCTAACAAAATTCCTTTTCAGGTTCTATACCAATCTGATCAATTTTTGGACAAAAACAAGGATTATGTGGTTCCCGAACATCAAGACTTGTTGAGTGCTTCCAAATGTTCGTTTGTATCAGGCCTTTTCCCTCCACTTCCAGAAGAAACATCTAAATCATCCAAGTTTTCTTCAATTGGTTCTCGTTTTAAGGTAGTTTCGCTTTATGTTTGTCTTCATGATTTTGGTTGAGTCCCTTGTATCAATTGACTTCATTACACTGCCGCGTATAACTTGTTATATGCTGCAAGAGCTAGAGGATTAACTCTGTCTTGATAAATGATGCTGCAGCTCCAACTACAGTCTCTAATGGACACATTAAATTCTACGGAACCTCACTACATCCGATGTGTAAAGCCGAACAACCAACTTAAACCTGCTATATTTGAGAATGTTAATATCATGCAACAACTCCGTTGTGGTGTGAGTACATATTTCTTCTTTTATGATCCGAATTTTTCCATTTTGAACTGGTTTTTATCATATTTTGAACTGGTTTTTATCATATCTTCTCTCTTAGATGTTTTATTTTAACTAGAAGTTGGTCTTGTAGGGTGTTCTAGAGGCAATCAGAATCAGTATGGCCGGTTATCCAACTCGCAAACCTTTCTTTGAATTCATTAACCGATTCGGGCTGCTTCAACCTGAGGCTTTGGAAGGAAAGTAAGTTGAGCACTTTTAGTTTAAATTCATGATTAACTGCCATGACAATGGTAAAATTCCGTTTGACAAAAGAGATTGGAGCTATGAATTTATTGCTGCACTCTACTGGTTACAACTGAAAACTAATGTCAATGCTCTTCTCCTTGATTTCATCTGTAATCAGCTATGATGAAAAGGTTGCATGCCACAAGATTCTGGAAAAGGCCGGACTTCAAGGGTATCAAGTAATACAACAATTTTAATGCAACTGTTGGAACTGTTATATTGTTTGACCTATGTCCTTTTTCTTCTTCTCTATACATGCTTTAGGACTAAAAAGTTGCATACATTAGTACTTTATAATTGTAATATTGTACTCAGGAAGCATAATTAATTGATCTCAAAATGGTTTTTGCAGATTGGCCTAACAAAGATCTTTCTGAGAGCTGGTCAGATGGCAGAATTAGATGCAAGGAGAGCAGAAGTACTCAATACTGCTGCCAAAACTATACAGCGGCGGATTCGTACCCATATATCTCGTAAAAGATTCCTTGCAATACAAAAGGCATCTATTAATCTTCAGGCCATATGTAGAGGTGAGTGTTAAAAAGAAATATACTGTAACGACCTCTGGTCTTAGTGTATGTTCTGGTGGGTTTCGATAGTATCTTGCCGTTTATTTTGAGTTAACTCTTCTATGGGGAATAGGAAACAAGATATAGGGAGACTGAGACGTCTAACATGCTAATTAACTACCTTATGTATAATATGTAGGAAGATTGGCTTGCAAAGTTTATAGTAACAAGAGAGAGCAGGCAGCAGCTTTGAAAATTCAGAAGAACATAAGGAGGCACCAATCTAGACAAGCCTATAAGAAGCTTCATGTATCAGCCCTTGTCTTACAGACAGGCATGAGGGCAATGGCTGCTCATAATGAATTGAGATTCAGGAAGTTAAATAAAGCTGCTACATTGGTTCAGGTTATATTCTAAATCATATTAGGTTGCTTGAAAAATTTGCTCCTTGTCTATCCGTTTCAGAATTGTCCTTGTTTAAAATGGAAAAACAAAACATTGCAGGCTCGATGGCGTTGTCGCAGAGCTGCTACATATTATAAGAAGCTCAAAAGAGGATGTATAGTGACACAAACCAGGTGGAGGGGAAGAGTTGCAAGAAGAGAGCTTAGAAAGCTCAAAATGGTCTGTGTTGGATTATCTTCTTCTAGAGTCTTTATAAAATTTATTTCTTTCTAATAGTCCTTCTTATCTGGCAGGTTTTGAATCTTTTTGTGCACTGCACTATGTCCATCAACTGATGTTTCATATTGCTGTCTTGACATGATGTTGTTATAGAATTTAACATCATTAATCAACTGATCTGTGTTTTTCTCAATAAGCTTATAGCAGTTTTCTTGGTGCAAAACATACATCAAGCACGGTGCTTCTTCCAAGGACAAACGTTTGATTTTCTTTCTATTAATGCTTTCCATTTTTCCTTGATTTTATATGTAGGCTGCAAGGGAAACAGGTGCACTAAAAGAAGCGAAGGATAAACTGGAAAAGAATGTGGAGGAACTTACTTGGCGTTTACAGCTTGAGAAACGTTTAAGGGTAACTATTTAATCATGCAGAATGATAATGTTTGGTAGAGAAGTGCTAAACCATGAAACATGACAGTTCTAATGGAAGTTGCCCGGTTGTATCCTGTGTAATAACAAGCAATAATGTCAACATTCTAGAATTTCATCAGTTTTTAAGTGTTTCGAAATCTGCAGATATTATACTGTATCCTATGCTGCTTTCTTTTATATATATATGTTCATTGAAAGCCTTGAAACCATGTATGCAGACTGATCTAGAAGAAGCAAAAGCTCAGGAGGTAGCAAAATTGCAAAACACATTGCAAGAGATGCAGAAAACAATTGATGAAACCAATGAATTGCTTGAAAAAGAACGAGAGTCTGCAAAGAAAGCCATCGAAGAAGCGCCTCGTGTTGTACAAGAGAAAGAAGTTTTAGTTGAAGATACAAAGCAAATTGAATCTCTAACAGAAGAATTGGAAACCCTAAAGGTATAAAGGTTTACTTTACAATTAGTATGTGGTACTTATTTTTCATTTAATGGATCAAGCAAGTAATAGAACATAAACAATTTGCTCTAGAACAGAATTATATACTCGAAAATACTGCAGTTGATTATAAATAGCTTATGATCTTGACATTGCTGTTATGTCCAAACAGACCTCATTAGACTCGGAAAAACAAAGAGCAGACAGTGCTGAAGTAAAATACAATGAACTCAAAGAGTCAAGTGAAGAAACTGGAAAAAAACTGGACGAAACAGAAAAAAAACTTAAACAACTCCAGGACACATTGAGAGGGTAGTGTATGAACAATAATTTTCCGTATTTAGTTTACTATAAATGCTCATGTTTTGTTTTTTTTTCAAGAACATATAATGCATGAGTTTTATACTGTTGAAATTCTTGCTCACTTCCATATATCACCACATTAAACTCATCCTGACATGGTTACTTGAAATCAGGTTAGAGGAGAAGCTCACTAATCTAGAATCGGAGAATAAAGTACTACGGCAACAGGCTGTATCCATGACTCCAAATAAGTTCCTTTCTGGACGCTCGAGATCGATTTTGCAGGTATTTAGAATAATAACGAGCTTCTAAATATTTCCAATTTAAATTTTATTGTCTCAAACGACTAAGGAGATTTACCTGCTGTCTAATGATTGGCAGAGAGGTTCTGAAAGTGGGCATCTAGAACCAAGGGTACCGATTGTGAGTAAACTTCTTATAACTTTATGCTATAAAAGGAGTCAAGAAAACGAAATAAAAATCCAATACATGGTGTTCTTTATTGTCTAAAATTTCTTGTTCTGAACGAAGTATTTTAACAGGATCTTCACAGCAGCTCAATAAACCATAGAGAGCCACACGAAGTGGAGGAGAAACCGCAAAAATCACTAAATGAGAAACAACAGGAAAACCAGGATTTGCTCATTCGATGTATTGCGCAACATTTAGGCTTTGCAGGGAACAGGCCTATTGCAGCTTGTATCATTTACAAATGTCTTCTGCAATGGAGATCGTTCGAAGTTGAGCGAACTAGTGTCTTTGATCGGATCATTCAGACTATAGGCAATGCTATTGAGGTGGAAATGTCAAACTTTTGCACCAATTTTTCTAAAAGATATGGTTAGAAACCTCAGATTCTTAAGGCTGATTGTTGGCATTTTAATTTCAGACCCAGGATAACAATGATGTCTTGGCTTATTGGTTATCCAATGCCTCCACACTTCTCTTGCTACTCCAGCGCACATTAAAAGCTAGTGGTGCTGCTGGAATGACTCCACAACGCCGTCGATCATCATCAGCTACTTTGTTTGGGAGAATGACTCAAGTAAAAAGCTTTCTCATTAATGCCAAATCATGACGTTCAGGAAATAACATTTCTGTAACTAATCCATGTGTTGCTATTATTTTCTTAAAGAGTTTCCGTGGAGCTCCACAAGGTGTCAGTCTTGCCTTAATTAATGGAGGCGTCACCGGAGTGGACACTTTACGGCAAGTTGAAGCCAAGTACCCAGCCTTGCTTTTTAAGCAACAGCTTACAGCATATGTGGAGAAGATATATGGAATGATCAGAGATAATCTGAAGAAAGAAATTTCACCATTGCTTGGATTGTGCATACAGGTAACATATATATCAGAATCAGATTATATGAAGGCAGTAATCGGAAGAAATAAACCACAACTACTTCTATGACTCATATATGGATACAATGATATAGGCACCAAGAACATCCAGAGCAAGCTTGGTTAAAGGAGCATCGCGATCCGTTGCAAATACTGCAGGCCAACAGGCTTTGATTGCTCACTGGCAAGGGATTGTGAAGAGCCTTGGAAATTTCTTGAACACGTTGAAACTAAATTTTGTTAGTTTTCACATCCATTCCCCCCCCCCCTTCTCATTCATATCTCTAGCTTGTCTTCTGCACAGAGCTTCAAACTAAAGTTTCAAACTGAACTTAGTTCCGCTGAGTCTTTGAGTTTAAGTATTCATATCTTTACTATTTGCAATGTATGTTTAAGCAAGATTTCCCTAAGGATTAATGTTGTTTGATTCCCTTTACAGGTACCTCCATTCTTGGTCCGTAAGGTGTTTACACAGATATTCTCATTCATCAATGTTCAGCTATTCAACAGGTTACTGTTCATGCTGTTACTTTAATGCTTTACGCTTGGTTTTTTCTGCTGTATGCAGAAACTTTTTTATATGGCATACCAATACACTATTCTATTGCAGTCTTTTGTTGAGGAGAGAGTGTTGTTCATTCAGTAATGGTGAATATGTTAAAGCTGGGTTAGCTGAACTTGAACACTGGTGTTATGAGGCAACTGATGAGGTACCTTTAACTGCCTCCCTGTTTGCTTTCTGGTTCAAGGAGAATACTTGCAAAACTTGATAGATCTGTAAATGCAGTATGCAGGTTTAGCTTGGGATGAGCTCAAGCATATACGGCAGGCCATCGGTTTTCTAGTATGTTCCCATTCTTACAACACTTTAGATCTGTTCTTCCATTTTCTTGTTATGGCATTCGGGAATAAAAGAAGTGGTGCACGATATCAATGTTATTCTCTTTTTGATTTAGGTAATACATCAAAAATCTAAGAAAACACTGGATGAAATAAGCCACGATCTTTGTCCGGTAAGCCACTGACATCACTACTTTCCAAATCTTCCCTGGATCTGAAGCCTTAAGCGATTTTCATTTTTCACCTACAGGTCCTCAGTATACAGCAGCTGTATCGTATTAGTACGATGTATTGGGACGACAAGTATGGCACGCATAGTGTGTCCCCCGATGTAAGTTTCAAGAGATGCAGTTTGTCAAACTAGATTAAAAGATATCCACTAGTTTAATAATATGACTTGGCTCGATTATCGACTTCTAGGTAATAGCCAATATGAGAGTGTTGATGACAGAAGATTCCAACAATGCTGTTAGTAATTCCTTCCTGCTGGATGATGATTCAAGGTTAGCATTTACATTCCACTATGTGATGATGATCTATTTGGCCCTCTACCTTTGTTTTTCACCATTTAGGATGCATTGCTCTTAAAGCTAATTGAAAACATTACCTGGAAACCAGCTGAGCTCGTTTTTTAACTGACTTCCCACAACTTTTATCGTTTTGCAGCATTCCATTTTCAGTTGACGACCTATCAAAGTCGATGGAACAAATAGACATTGCGGACATCGAACCACCGCCACTTATTCGTGAGAACATAGGCTTTAGTTTCTTGTTGCCACGTTCAGATTAATCAAATCTGATTCCAGCAATGGATTGCTTCTTCAAAGGTGTAGATTCACCTTTCAACCTCGTTAACGGTGAATGTCCTTAAGGTGTTCATTCATCTTGCTTTAAGACTAGAAATATTTGTCCAAAATTTTGTTTCCACATTATAGGTCATTGATTCAAAGAGGAATATGTCTTTGTTCCCTACTTAGCACAGTTGTCTAAATTTTCACTTATGTTGTACAATTAGTTCATCCTTTTTATCTATGGGAAAAATAATTAAAGCAGAGAACTATTTTCACATTTTGCAGTATTTCTAGTCCAATCTTCTAGGCCAATTATTTCACCATGTAACATTTCCTCAGTTTACTCTTTTCCATGAACACACTGTTACTACCAATAAATGCAGGACTTTGAATAATTAGTACCATATACTATGACAGTCCAAGAACTCATGACATGAGGTATAGTCATCAAATGAAAGGAAAAAGCCACCAATCTAAGAACTAATCACCAAGAAATAATAATTTTTTTTGACATATCAAGAAAATTGAAGTTTTCCTCCCATACTTGTACACTTGGAAAGATACTTAAAAAGAACAATTCCCTCAAAACTTGCTTTTTCCTTCATTGTTCACCAAGAAAACAATAATTTTGGCCATCCATGACCCAACTACTAACATTCAATCACATATTCATGATATATATATATCAATGCCACTAAAACAACACAATGAAGATAGTTTCCTGAGTCGCAAGTAGAATATGAATGGGGTTGTCTTAAAAACACTAGACAGAACATCCAATGCTTAAACTAACACAAACCCAGATGTCAAAATGAGATGATCGACCCAAAAAATGCAAGTTTAACAAGACGAAATGCCCTTCAAAGAAAAAAAAAATCTTATGTTGTTTATCTTGTTTGGCTATAGAGAAAGAGAGTATCCTTAAAAGGCTTGATAAAAGGAGGAACAAACTGGGAGAGCTTCCTCAAAATAATCGGAAAAGTAAATGAGGAAGAATTTTTTAAGTCAAAAGTCAAAACTATACTAGTAAAAGTGTTTATGTGCAGTCGGATTCGGGTTGGACCCGGAAATAAGATAAACGGGTTCTGAGTTAACCAAAAAAAGGTTCATGGGAATGGGATATTGGGCTGTCTAAATTTCAAAAAAGAAATTAATAATAATAATAATTAAAACTTTACTCAACCTGGTATCGGCGTCGTTCGGCTTGTCTTCTCTGGTGCTGCTAGTTCAAGCTTTGCTGCAGATTTCTAAAATTAGATTTATCATTCGTTTTCTTTGATCAGTTATTGCATTGGAAACGATAATCGGCTGGAATTCAAGATGGAAACTTTCATAAATCCCAAATCACTTTTTCATTTACTTTTATTACCATGTTTGCTTCTCTACAGTTCGATTGCATACAATTCTTCTCCTGTCGAAGCCGCCATGCATACTAACAATTGGGCCGTCTTAGTTTGCACCTCTCGTTTCTGGTAATAAAAACAACCTCAATTTGTGCACTTTTTCTATATTTCACTTTTTTCTTTTCTTTTCATTGAGTTTTAGGATCAAATGAATCATACCCGTGTAATATTGGGGATAATTAAGATAACCCATCTTTTTTTTCCCCTAATTTTTTGTTTGATTTGATTTCTAGCTACATTTGTTTGGCACCAGTCTGAAGTTGAGAGGATATAGGAGAGACTTTTAGATGCTATTTTGATGTGTAATTCATTTGATTGTTTGAACTCTGTGGCTTTGTTTGATTATGTCATTGTAAGTTTGATATAATGAAACTCTGCCTCTTTGTACTCTGAGAAACTTTTCTGTGTTTTGATATTTGCTTATTTTCTTTGTGCAAGTCCTTTTGACCCCTCAAACTAGTGGTAATTACTAATGATGAATAAACTATCAGCTTTCCGGTTTTCTTTATTAGAAGCTATTCTTTTTGTTAGTGCTGGTGAGGTGTTCCCCAGTCGATGATTTCAAAGCAAATGCTTTTTTTTTACTTCTGGTTTATCAATGCAAAAGCAAATTCAAATGTGGTAATGGCTGTGGTCAAGGTTCTGCTCCTCAATAAAATTCTCTTTTCTCACCTTTCTATCTTCTGGAGCAATGAAATATTTAGATGTTTGTATGGGACAGCTATCTCGTTAGTTTCTGTCACTTAACAAGACAAATTCGAACAAGGTTGCACTACACTATTTTTAACTTCCTTCCTTTTACTGTATTTGATCAGCTAAAACAGAGCACAATGTAGAGTCCTGAAATTGTTAATTGAAATAATTGTGAATTTTCCCTTTCAGGTTTAACTATCGTCATATGGCGAACACTTTATCCTTGTATAGGTAACCAGGCACCAGCCTAGTCTTTTCTTTTTTTTTTTTCAGTTATAATTTGTTTATTTTGGTTAATTTTTTTCCTTTGTTTGGATTTCCAGGACAGTTAAGCGACTAGGAATACCTGATGAGAGGATAATACTCATGCTTGCAGATGACATGGCCTGCAACACTAGAAACAAGTACCCTGCTCAAGTTTTCAACAATGAGAACCATAGACTCAACCTTTATGGAGATAATGTTGAGGTTAGTTCTTAGTGATCAATTACTTAATTGGCTTGATTGTGTGGGTGGGCACGGGCAAGAGGGGGGCAGGGAGTGTAGGCCACGTGGTGGGCGTAGTAAGATGGTCTAGCCTAATGTAATGTGCATAGTACCAAACATTGATTATCTTAGGTGTTTCACTGGGTGCATATTGTTGCATGTTGTGCTTGAAGGGTTGTCCTTTTTCCCCCTTTTATTACTCTGTTCATTTGACCAACCCTAATTTATCCAAGTTGTAATCACTCAGGTAGATTATCGAGGTTATGAAGTAACAGTGGAAAATTTTTTGCGTGTTTTAACTGGACGTCATGAGACTGCTGTTCCAAGATCAAAGCGGCTTTTGAGTGATGAAGGCAGTCACATTCTTCTATATATGACAGGGCATGGGGGAGATGAGTTTTTAAAGTTTCAAGACTCGGAGGAACTACAGAGTCATGATTTAGCTGATGCTGTGAAACAGATGAAAGAAAAGCACAGGTGAGAACATAGGAAAAAGCAAATGATACTATTTATCTACCCAATACTTTAAAGCAAAACATAGGTAGGAACCTTGATTCATGTTTTGCTTTATATGCACTTTGCTGATGGTCTATAGTTGTAATTGCTATGCGAAAATGGACTCGTACTGTTGCTGATGCTGCAAATTCAGATTTAAGGAATTGCTGATAATGGTGGACACTTGTCAAGCAGCCACTCTCTTTAATCAGGTTTTTATCTGCTTTAAATAGAGCTTTACTTCCTCAAATATAACATTATTCAAATTTTTCCCATAAATTTATGCATTTCTGATAGGAATATTGCTCTTTGACCATTTATTTATGTGGAATATGTGTTTATTTGTCAAAAGATTCAATTTTGTTCGAACTTCAAATAGATCCATTGTTGCATGAATTCACATTTTAGCCCACCTTATGATAAGTATGTTGTCATATACATTTGCAATTCAGGACTGTTTTTGATTGCTTATAGATGCGACATTCTGAAACTTCTATGTTTGTAGGCAATAAAATGCACCTTATCTGACAACTGATCTGATGCTAAATTGATGATCTTTTTTCTCTATTTTTGCAGCTTCAGTCCCCTGGCGTTTTGGCTATTGGAAGTAGCATGAAGGGAGAGAACTCGTACTCACATCACTTGGATTCTGATGTAAGTGATCAGAGGAAATTGTTTTTTCATTTTAGCACCCTCTGAATGACATGTCACCCCCAAAAAAAAAAAAAAAAAAGCCATGCATGTATGTATTTATCACCTAAGTGGTATCAGGTTTTGGTAGGTTGGCTTCCTGGTTACACAGATACATGTTCTCATTCTTATTCATTTCTGATTTTACCGCAGGTTGGTGTATCAGTTGTGGACCGTTTCACCTATTATACCCTTGCTTTTTTTGAGAGGCTAAATATATATGACAATGCCTCATTGAGCAGGTACATCTGCTTCAGAATTTATAATAATAAGATAGCTACTTTTGTTTTCGATCTGAAGTGTCTTAAAATCCTTATTGAGCTTTTTCTTGTCAAGTATTTCAAATTTCAAATTTCAATTTTCTTGTATTCTATTTAGCATGCTTTTCTCAATTGAAGTTTTCTCTCCTCATCCATTTAAGTTGGTTTTTCTTTTTGGCATATTTGTCACTTCCTCAGCATTTTCATCTGAAAAGTAAACTCTGGTTTTCTGGTTATTTGCAGTCTTTTCAGTTCTTACAATCCGAGTTTGTTGATGTCTACCGCATATTACCGCAAAGATCTATACAAGCGACGTTTGGAGGAGGTATGAAGTTTCCAAATCTGTTTTTAATATTAATATTTGTGCCTCTATATGTTTTTAGATGCTTGTGCTTTGTACTTCTCTAATATTTTTATGAGGAAGCTTTAGTGCCTATTACCGGTAATAAACTTCTTACTATCAGCTATATATGCTTGTGTTGGTGAGTCTAGTGTTGCACCATGAGAGCAGTGTGCGAAATTTCAAATTTTCTCCTATCAAATCTGCATTATTTACTGCCTGTATTATTGTTGGTACAATTTTCAGTGGTTGAAATTTCTTAGTTCTTTGTATCGTGATGAAGTGCCATGTACAATACCTAAGATTGAGGCATCATGTAACCAAGTTTCTTTCTCTCTAGGTACCTGTTACGAACTTCTTTGGCTCAGTCATGGAAACGATACATACTGATGCAGCCTACAAAGCCCTTTCAAGGAGAAATTCTGGCAGGTTTGAAGACGAAATGTCTTTGGATCAGTCAGTGCACCACATCGAGAGAAGAATGTTGATAAAAGTAAATGATGGGGACGAGATTCACGACATTAACCCTGAGGTGATTGTTTGTACCCTTCCCTTCTGCAGTTATCTACTTGCCTTAAGCTATATATAATCACTAGCTTACAGTAGGGAAATGCACAAGTTATTGCAGGGTGAAGAAGGTGCTTGTAAATGTCCATGGAGTACCTTCCGTAACAAGTTTCAAAAGGCTGAAAATGTTGATTCCTTAGTGAACTATGGCTTGGTAGCAATGATTCCTTTGTTGGTGATTTCGACATGGCTGGTTCAGTGATCTCTCTCATTACACTTTCTAAAAAAAGGACTGTATTTGCTATAGCTTTGGTACAAATTTGTTTACTCTGAAGCTTGTATTCATTGATTTTGATGACAACTTTAATGTTCATCAACGCCCCTTTCTCCTGGGAAACTATCACAATAGAAACAAAGAAGGGTAAGGCGACATATACTCTTAAGAACTTGATAGAATGTGAATATAAAACGATAGTACAACCTCCATCCACAAAGTAATTAATGTTCTACAGGATTTCCAGTTGATTTTGAGTGGCAGCCATTAATTTCAACAATTTACGCGATTCATCATGAAAATGCAACTACCCAACCAAGAAGACATCATTAGTTAGTCCACAACAGCAAGTCAACCTCAGCTTTTATAAGCAAAATTGATAGCTTTTATCAACCTTAATTTTAAATCAAAGGAAGCAACCCTTTTTGGTTTTTATTAACGGCTATTTCTCCTTGCTGCTGTTTATTCCTCATTCGATACATGGCTTAATGTTGCGAACTTATGAAGCTAGTGGACAGCTTCCCCTAATGGCTGAAGCTCTGGAAGCTGAGTCAACTCATCATGAACAGAAGAAATGAGAAAACAATCCCAAAAGGGCGGCCTCAATCTCCAAATATTAATGGCTTTAGAGGCATGTTTGTTCCTCCAGGACCACCACCACCACCTATAATTTTCATAAATTTTATGTACTTCCGTTTGGCTCCCTGATGAATAAATTTGGGTAATTTTTTAAACCTTTCTGTTTTTAATCTTTTCCTGTTAAGATATGTCATTTGAACTGGGAAACTAATTTTTATTCCAGGCTTTATATGCTTCTTTTTAAAGAGACAATTCAATAATAATAATAGTAAACTTGGGAATTCAAATTCCCTGTGGTTCCAGTTAAAAATGGGCGGAGAGGTTTAGAAATGCTGAGAAAAATTGAAGCTACTAGACTTTGATGTTCTAGCTTTTAACTTTCTCTATCTTTATATTGTCTGACTTGGAAGTTCGGGGACAATATTCTCAATTGATTTAACCCATTATATTTTATAAAAACTAACCTCATCACAAGAATCAACATCACCAAATCCATTATAACTTACCTGCTTCCTCTTTGGTTGGGTTATTGTGTTTATATTATAAATTATAAATATATTTTAAACAATCAAAAAAATATTAAATCAAGATTTTTTCGGTCGGGTGGATTCAAAATTTCAAAACTGGTAACCAATCAAAATAATAATAATAATAAATTCAATTAAATCAAAATCGACTAAATTGACTCAATCAATTTAATTAATTTTCTGAAAATTGTTCTTTTTTTTTTTATAGACAAAACAAACGATTATATAAAATGATTCATGGGAGAGTTATCAATAAAATTGTCATTCTGTAAAATATTATTAATCCTAGAAGGAAGAGACTCGAAGATACGCAGGGGAACCACTTGACAGGGAAAATTTAGCCAAAGCATCAGCAACCCGATTGGTTTCCCTAAGAACATAAGTCAAGAACCAGTTTTCTTCCGAGGCCAAAATATGCTTTATCCGCTTAATAAGTGCATTATTAGAACCACCAGTCTTGCTCTCATTAATCAAGATCACATTTTTAAGATTATCTGAACGAACGATGACCTCATTATATCCTTGTTTCTGAGCGATAAGCAAACCATCCAGCAAACCTCATAGTTCAGCGTCGCGACAGAACATTTCCCCAAAAAGCGAGTAAAACTTAGGCTTTAGCAAAATTATTCTTTAATCTATTTAATTTGACTCTAAATATATTTTCGATTGTACTCTTCAATATTTTTATTTTATTTTATTAGAGTTAATTTAGATAAATATTATTGGTAATTATAATTTCAATCACAATCTAAAATACAATTGTTAGGCTTTAGCATTCAAGTTCCGTACAACTTGACTATAATTAATTAATTTCTTCAATTTGCAAGTTCAATCACTGAAAACCAATAAGCAAAGCAAGCCAGGTTCCATACAAAACTAGACATAATTAAACAAATTCTGATGCAAATATTAATGCATACGAATACCATCAATCCATAAAAGAGTGTTGGAATGCCATCTTCAACCTTAAAATGTGATTCCCCTATATCTATTTTTCTTATATTTACAATTTAATCCGTTTATATTTATTTCAAAATTTTAATTATTTTATTTTTTAATTTAAAAATAGGGTAAACTATATTCATAATCACTTTTATTTATTTCAAATTACGTTTTAGTCATTTATATTTAAAATGTTACGTTTTAGTCATTGAGTCGTTAATTGTCGTTAACAGTATATAGTAAGCTGATCCGGCACGTTAAATTATCATTTAAAAAAAAAGTTAAATTATACAATTGATCCCCATATTTTTTTTCGTTTTGAGCAATTTAATTTTTTCTTTTATATTCTTCTAACTTTTTTTTTCATTATTTTTCGTTCTCTTCTCATTCTCCCTCTACTTTCTTACTTTTCATTTCTTTTAACATATCAGAAATTCAATTTAGCATTAATGAAGAAAGAAGCATGATATGGGTTTTATAAATTTTAGTTATAGGCAATGATGGCTTTCAACTTCCTACTACTTTCTTCACTGCCAATTCAACTTCTTGATATGTTAAAAGAAATGAAGAATGTAGGAAAACAGAAGAAAAAACACAAGAGAATCTAAAATAAAGAAAAAAAAAGTTTAAAGAACATAAAAGAAAAAATTTTAAATTGCTCAAAACGAAAAAATATAAAGATCGATTGTATAATTTAACTTAAATTTTTTGTTTGAAATGATGATTTAACATGCTACTTCAGCTTACCATTACAACATTAACAACAATTAACAGTTCAGTGGCTAAAATGTTACAACACGATAACGTAAGTGACTAAAACGTAACATTTCAAACATAAGTAATTAAAATATAACATAAGGTAAACAAAAGTAACCATGGATGTAGTTTATCCTTAAAAGTATAAGTGTAATTATTAACACCTTTAAAATTTTTATTTTAGTCATGTTTATTAAGCATCATTTTATTATTATGTGGCTGCCAAGTGGAATTTTTGTTTATTTCAAAATTTCAAACCAATGATTTTAATTGAAAAAGTTTGATGAGGTTAAATGACCATTAAACTTGAATTTTAAAATCTGAAAAATAGAGTTAGAGAAACTAAATTCTCGAAAATAAAAGTAGATAGATTAATTTCTAAATGTATGAAGAGTATAAGAACTTACAATATATTTTAACCAATTAGTTAACCACTAAAAGTAAATGATGTAATTACAGAGAAAGTTTTAATTTTATGGAAGTTATAGTACCTAAATATGTGTTTTTTTAATTTAAACTTAAATAAATTACTATTTAAAAAAGGTTTCTCATGGCAAAATTATGTAAATATGCTGAAAAAATCAATTGAGAAATTAGGTTGTTTTTTTAAGCATTTATCGGTTTACGTTGTTTTTTAAGAGAGAAAAGAAAACGCTTCTTATAGGCACGCTTTCACTGATCTAGCAAAGAAAGTATGCCATGTAGGATACGTTTTCTCTCTTTCCTAACAGCGCATCCTACGAGGCGCATTTTCTTTACCAGATCAATGGAAACGTGTCCTGTAGGACGTATTTTCTATCCAACAGTACATTTCTTAACAAGCAAAAATTCCAACGACTATGGGACTCCAACAACCATAGTTTTCCATATATAAAGCTCTCCAACTCTCATTATTTTTAACTCAACTCTCAATTTTCACAATTTGATTCTCAATTTCTTGTTTTCGATTTGTTATTCTCAATTGTCAATTCTTGATTTTTTATTTTAAATTCCCAATTCCATTTTTTTAAATGTTTAAATCTTTTTATTTTATTTTATTTTATTTTATTCATTCTTCGATGGCAAATCAACTTATTCATTTGGATGATAAGCACATTTCTAACGTTCAATTACAAATGGTAAGAAAAAATTATTAGATTATTTAATTTTAATTAGTTAATTATTATGGTGTTCAGAAAATATTATTAAATTATTTTATTTTAAATAGTTAATTATTATGTTGTTTAGATTATTAATTTTTTATATTTATATTTTTAACCGGAAGAACGAATTTTGAAGACGTACACAAACAATGTAAGTGAAGGTGCACCACCTGTCATCTATGGTTACTTGCAAGATGTTGGATTTTTATACGTGCCTCGCAATGTTTGAGGAGACTAAATTGGACCCTCCACTTATCAATGTTTTGGTTGAAAGATGGAGATTGAAGACACACACGTTCCATCTTCCCTACGGTGAGTGTACAATTACACTCGAGGATATTAATTTACAGCTCGGTCTATCGGTCGACAGGGAAGTCGTTACGAGGCCGGTGATTAGTGCCGATTGGAGTGTAATATGTGAGCAACTAATAGGGAATGTGCCAAATAGGTTTAGGGTAGGCGGATTGAGATGAGATGGTTGGAAGACAACTTCAAACATATCGAGGCCTTTGCGAGTCATGTGGAAAAAGAACAATTCGCGTGATCATTCATTTTGAGGTTAATCGGGAATCTGCTAATGCCAGATAAATCTCATAATCTAGTACATTTAATGTGACTACTAATACTAGCCAACTTTGGCCCTAGTTGACTATGGTTATGCTGTGTCGTATTCATCTTGAGTTGGAAGGCTTTATATAGGGAAAAAAAATATGGTTGGAGTCCCATAGCTTTTGGGGCTCTATAACCGTTGGAATTTTTGCCTGTTAAGAAATGTTATTGTTTGACAGAAAACACGTCTTATAGGACACGTTTTCATTGATCTGACAAAGAAAATGCGTCACATAAGACGCATTTTTTGGATAGAGAAGAAAACACATAATAGTGATAATGTATCTTGTAGGATAGTTTTCTTTTCTCTCCAAACATAACGTAAATCGATAAATTTTTTAAAAAATCAATTAATTTTTTTTCAAACATATTGAGATGATTTTGTCATTTTACGTTGAATTAATTTATTTCAAAATTAATAAAAATTAAATCTGATGTATTTATTTATTTATTTAAATTTCAAGATTAACCTGTCAGACCATTTCATCCACTCGATTTACAATTTCTTTTTAAAAAAAATCTATTCTATTCACTTTTAAACTCATCCATTAAAACCCACTATTTATTCCCTTTTTTAAAACCCAATTTCCATAAACTTTTATGTTTCACTTTCTTCTCATCTACTATGGAAGAAGAAGTAAAAAAGAGTCCCAACAATCAAATTCTGGAGCCTGATGAAGCAAACGGCGACAGCAGCAACCAAGGAAGATGAAGCATGATGAGCCCAGTTTAGCCGGTTTTTTACCAGTTAAACCGGTTTTCATCGGTTTTTAACTGTTGGGATAATTTTCAATTTGATGGAAGTAGTTTAACCGACGTAACTATGAATTCTTTGATCTAACCAATTCAATCCATTGATGTAGTTGATTTCAGCAACTATATAAATTAATTATATTAAAATATAAAATATAATAATTTCAAATTGAAATATAATTCATTAAATTTTAAATTTTTAAATTGATTTTTTAATAATTTCTTATAAAAAAGTTTCCAACATTTAATAATTTATGGATAAAACTATAGTAAATGCACTAAATGGTTCTTCTTTAATATGTTGCTAAAAGTTCTCAAGCATCTTCAACTAAATATCTAAACAATTTTTATTAAAACATTTCAATCAACTAAATATCTAAACAATTTTTATTAAAACATTTCAATCAATTTGTTTTTTAAGTTGACCAACCGATATCTCTAAAATGAAAATTTCCATTTTTAACTTTTTTATAATATTTTAATATATGATAAAATTATATTTTAATTTTTTAAGAAAGAAAAAAATTAATTTAATTATTTAAAAATTATAAAAATATAAATTATTAAAATAATAAATTTTTACTTTTTTATCATAAAAATATATAATTTTATTTCGATACCACTCAAAAATCAAAATATTTTCTGACTCCAGCAAGGGGTGCTTTGTGCTTTTCACTTACCCCGTTCTTCGAAGCATGAATACTAGCTTTTAGGTTGATTTTTCTGAGAGGAAGCCGATTATATAAGTTGTTAAAAATAGTTTTTCAATTTCTCTCTCAATTTCTCATTATATTAGGAAGCTTAAGAGATCTCTATGTAATTAGAATCCGAGATTCGCTAAAATGTAAATTCAATAATAAAGTATAATAAATTAGCCAATTATAAATTGAACTTGAGTCGATAGTTAATTAATATTTAGTTTTTAAATAAAAATAATTTAAAAAAATTATGTAAACAATTAGTAGTGGATGTATCAGTTAAGGTAAAAATTTCTCTTAAAATTACTACAAAAAAAAAAAAATCTCTTAAAACGATTTTGTCGTTCATTGGCAGTATTTCAAACTAAAGACATTGATTTTAGTAGTTGAGGAGTGGGAAAATAAATATAGTTTCCCTTAATTTCGACAGCAACACTCATAGGCGGCTCAATTAGACTAAACAAATTGAATTAGATAAGTTGGAATGCATGAATGGCTATTCAAGTTGTAGAATCTACGTACCTACAACTTACCATTCATTTTCTCGAATAGAAAAATAAATATAGGAATAAAACTTGTTTGATTCGAAACTGGAAAAAAACATAACGAACAGGAATTATTACAAGCAAAACCCCAAACATTAATAACCAAAACCAAACATAAAAAGCATGAGTGCATGAAGAACAATCATCTTGCACTTTGATTGAAATAAGAAAGAGCCGAGAATATAGTTTGCAGAAAGGAAAGTATGAGCAAGAGAGTGGCAGCAGAAATGGAAGCGAAAACCCAATCCCAAGGGGTACTGAAATATTTCTGCCTCAGTTTCAGCTTCCATAAGGTTACTGGTCGACCGCAGTGCTTGTTCACCTTATTAAATATATGGGAATAATAGAAGTTTTCGGTGCATAGATAAACGTACTCGTTAAGCTTGTTAATCATTTTGGCCACATCGTCGTTGCTACCCAGCCGATTCTCGATTACCCCACAGTCGCATAGCAAAGCCACATCGTCGGCATAGTTGATGAGGCAGTCCAGGAATTTAGCATAATCCATTACGATGCTAATATCATGTTTGAATTGTTCGTAAGCAATGAGGTTCCGAAACATTCGCTCGGTATCGTGGTCGACTATCAAGGTCGGAATAAAAAGTATTCCACGTTCAAATTGGATGTTAAACAAGCAACTTCCGAAACTTTTGCGGAACCTGATTCCTCGCTCTGACAGCTCCGTTGCAAATCTTATGACTAACCGTGGTACGCGTCTCTTTACTTTAAGGACTGGAGACTTCTTCCGACTTCCTTCGGCCTGCCGCCTTTTTTTAGAAAGACTTCCTTGCGAATTGGTTTCCTCCAAGCCCGAAGTCTCTATTATATGGGAGGGATCTGGTTCTGGTTTTGATTGTGGTTGTCGTGGAATCCAATTATCGTGCACCAAGCTTAGTAGATGCTCGTCATTTCGACTAATAATTTTTTCTTTATTAAACATTGGGATAAGATCATCTTCATATAACATTCTCTGCCGTAGTTCTGTTTCTGAGAAGAAATTAAGTGCTTCCTTTCTTAAAGCTGCTCCATCAATCCCAAACTTATCACCGAACATTTCTAATACACGAAAAGGAAGTTGATTTTCGAGCAGCAACAAATCTTGTGCCACAATAGATAGATTCAATTTCTGCTTGAAGAGGGCATCGTTTTCTTCTCTCAGTTTTGGATCCATGACTTTGCGAAAGAGTTGAACAACAAACAACCCATCGAGGACTATAATCGCCCCAAATTTGTCGCGTTCCTTATGATCATGTTCCGCGTAGGAATCCCAAACAAACTGTTCTATGGACATATAGGCGGCGATGTAGTGTTCCAAACCTTCGGCTGTTGGCGAATGCTATATAAATAATGGAGTTTCTGGCTTTCCATTGCCTCCAAATGAGGTTTACCGTGGTGGTATGGGCCTATGGAGATTATTTGCGGCTCAAAGGCACTTTCATTTACCCGACGCAGCTCACGAGGCGCCTTGAAAATGAAAGAGGGGGAAGATGCCTTCTTTGAAAGTTCACCCAACTTTGACTCTAAAATCTTCCCAACTGTTTCAATTGAAACTTCACACTCCGCCATTACTAGAAATATGAAATCAAAGAAGAAATTTACTATAAAAATGAGATGAAAGAAGAAATTGCTGAAGTCGAAGTTGGATGAGAAAGATTGTGTTATTTATAATTACAAAAAAGCAAAAGAATAACACTGCTCAAACAATGAGATGAACCGTTAGTCTGATGTGTTGTATCATGTATCTTTAGCATCATCTATAGACGTCACTTCAAAACATATGTATTTACGGCACCTTTGAATCCACTACATTGACATATTTAGACCTACATCGAGTGGACCACCATCCGTATTGTCGGTCACATGGTACTACATGATAACGTGATCTTCTTTTATATATATCCCATCACATAAAGAGAAAGATTTTCTTCCCCCTTAAGCACTTTTCTTGATAACCCAGATAACCCCCTTAAGTCTTCCTACCTTCACTTCTCCATCCCTAATCCATTCCTCCAGCTCTTCACTTGTTACAAGTGAACCAACCTCTAAACAACCACCAATTTCTCCTCATTGTTGAATACCAATATCAACAATTGGTGGGGTGAGCGTGGATCGCACCATGACTCATTCTTCAATTGATATTCATGCTCACCCAACAAACCTTAACCTAGAGCTTTCTTCAACCAAAACACAAAATTAACCACCTGTGCAACTCACATCGCAGCCACATCTCAACCTTGGTCAGACCGTTCAACACTAATCTCAACCTCTACTAGGCACTTCTTCCGCTCTCTATAACACCTTATACCTGACCTGATCCACCAATTTGAGTACTTAATATCACAACCTACATGTAACTTAACAGATCTCCTTGACTATCCTATTTAAATGTTTTAATTTCCACATTTTACAAAATTTAACTTCAACCATAACCCACTTCAAACAAACTTTAGAATTCTTACAATTTCACTATATTGGTACTCTTCTGACATTATTCGTCATTTTAATTTAAGTCTATAACACTAATACATCCAATTTAATTCTCGAGGTGTAGCCTCTAAGGAGTGCCATTCCATACATATGAACGACAATCATACCCCTCCCACAAACTGATGATGTTTGGCTTGGTTCTTCCACTCGATTCTCGATTTAAAACTTTATCCTACGAGTAAATAGTAAATTTGCATGTCCAAATGAGCTTAGTGAGAATATGCAAGACAACATTATAGCAATAATTCGTAAAGTTTAAAGAACAAAGTTTTAAGTAGAGATTTCAACTCCTTTATCATCTTTGGCCTTTCAAAGATTTCTCCGGCGAGGTTGATGCCTCCCCCTTTTCCCGCGGCTTACTGTTGGCGGACTTATTCTCTATCTGAAACATAAGCATGTTCTTTTACAGTAACAGTCCTCTATGGTACAGATTTGATTCTACCACATCCCAACTTCCCTTACTACTTAACAAACTTAACTTCCTCTTTTACTCGCAACCTTGGATGTAAATTCCATTGTCTACCACTGGCTGTCTTTAGTTTACTTCATCAAATTTCATATCCTTACCCTCTACTATTCTTGACGAACTGTCTATCCCAAGGTAGCCCCTGGTGAACGCTTTTCTTATTAGCCCCACGCAGTTTATCCGACATTATTTAGTCTTGGTCAAACATCCTTCCTCTCTATAGGTTTCTGATAAACTCTACCAGTCATACCATTATGCTATCATTATTCCCAAGTGAACCCCGATTGACTTACTTGCCTAGGTTGTCTTTTACCTGCAGACCCCTTAGACTTAGGTTTTGCTTAATCCTCCTATTTTCACCTTTGAATCGGGTTTACTCACCAAAATTTGCAGACCTATATGTTCTTACTCATCATTCTTATCTTCTTAAGTTGGTTGATCCTTGGGCTATCCCATTTACCCGCGTTCTCGAACAAGCCGTACTTGTCCTTTCATGTTACTCTCCAAGTAGATCATACTTCGATCTCTCTCTTACCTTGCACTGTCATCTTCTTAGCCCAACAGTTTAATACATCATGATAAAAAGAGAGACGAGTTTAATTCGTTGTTTAGTATTGAAGATCTAAACGATCAGTTGAAAAGTGTTATAGTGTTCTTGAAAATAAATTTCTGATATGGTTACTATCAGTTGTCAGTTAAAGATGCAGATGTGCTGAAGGTAGCATTCAGAATCTGTTACGGACATTACAAGTGTAGATTATGCTTTTCAGATTATTTAGTATTGTCATGATAATACTCTAGAACGTCATATTTTTATGTGTTAATTATATATTTATTTTGAGTATGATGCTACTAATTTGGGCTATTTATGGTCTTTTATCTTTTAGGGACTAAATTGGAGGCAAGAGGAAATTTAAGGGTAAAAAGTGTCAATTTGAAGATATAATGGGCCAACATGCAAAGAAGGAGAGAAGTGGTGCCAAAAATGCAAACATGGAAGACCCAAGGACTAAAATGCAAAAGAAGAAATTTTATAGCACAAGACTCTATTTTAATTTCAATTATATTAGGATAATTATTAAGGATTTTTATTTAGATTTAATTTTAGGATTTATTTTCATTTATCTTTATTTATCTTTAATTATCTTTATTTATTTATCATTTATCTTTTAGAATTTCATTAGGAATAGACTAAGTTTTCTAGTACCATAAATAGGGGATGGAGTGGCACATATTTAACATCTCTTTTTTTCTGTAAACACTCCCTCTCCCAAAAACTCTGTCTATTGTTCTCTCCATATTTTCTTCAATAAAAACTCTATATCTATTTTATTTATTTCTTTCCCAAAAATCATGAGCCACTAAACCAATCTAGCCGAAGGTTGTCAAAATTCCCCAAAAAAGGTTCATGAGGCTTAGAATCCGCGCTTAGCCTTCTCAACAGGGTATTCATCGCTTCTCCGCATTACGGGGCTGACGCTTCCGTCCATGTCCCTTAATAGGTGATCTTTTCAACTTGTGCAAGGAACGGCCACTTTGTACGTTTTGGGAAGGTTGCACAGTCAGTTCGTTGGCTTTCTGCGTCAGAGGTTGGCAAATCCAAGAGAAAAAACAACATGGTATTCGCCGTTGGGAAGTGATGATCTAGCAAAAGATAGTCCCACAAAAGCGATTATTGGCTAGAGTCAGGCTCCGCTAAATTTTAAGTCTAAATCCTTGGAGCTGGTGGTCGTAGGCGTCCTCTTCCACTATAACTGGCTTATCCTGCTCGAGAAGGGTTACTTAAAAGCCAAGGATTGAACCCAAGGCGGAACGAGACAACCGGAGGCTGGAATCTCGCCACATAAGAAACTTTCTTTTCCCAACTCTATTTATTTTTATATTCCTCATTTTAATTTCTGCAATTTATTTAATTTCGTAATTTCAAATCACTTTAAATTCTATTTTTATTTTTTCAGATTCTTAATTCTATTTTTTTATTTTTAAGGAACGCAGGTTTTCTTGGCCAAGAAATTGTCTAGGATTTCAAGAAACGAGCATTTGTACAATCTGATCCCTGAGGATTCGACCCTACTTCCCATTTACTGTTATTTTTACTATTTTACAGGGAATAGGATATTTTTTGTGCTCTCAACGACACATCATGTCACAACATTAATGGATCTGGCAAATCAAGTCTTTTAGCCACATTTCGACAGATGATTCGTTAAGAATCTTTTTCAATAATTGTATTGCCGAGGATGGATTTATTACAAGAAATTGTTAAATTTCCTTGATCAAATAAGTATCAACAAAGTTTTGTCTTGTTGAAACTCTTTTGACAAAAGCTTCGATTTAAAATTAGTATACATTTGGAAAGAAATTCATTGTCAATAGTAGTGTTTTATGCAGGTAACCTTGAATTATGTTCGTTTGTTTGGTACAAAGATAAGAATTAAACTGTTAATTTTTCAAAGAATTTGAAGTTGTTAGTTAAACTTAAATAGATTCAGAATAATCAAATCACTAATACAATATGGATAGTGATAATAGTTATATTTCTGAAATAAAAAAATATGTACTGAACAACTCTGATATTATACGAGACATCTTACGAGAGGTTTATTGCAGTGTCTGGTTGTTCAAATGTGATAAACTGTGAAATAACTTGAGAAAAAGTTGTTGATAGTGATGCGGTCGTTGAGAGTACCAAATATATCCTATTTCCTATAAAATAATGAAAAAGAACAGTAAAGGGGAAGTAGGGTCGAATCCTCAGGGATCGGATTGCACGAATGCTTGTTTCTTAAAATCCTGGGCAGAATCGTGCCCAAGAAAATCTGCGTTTCTGGAAAAAATAAAAAAAACATAATTAAATGTTTTGATCTGGAAAAATAAAATAAAAACAGAGTTGGAAGTAGAATTGAAATTGCAAAATTAAATAAATTACAAAAATTAAAAAGGGAGAATATAAAAATGAACAGAATTCGGGAAAAGAGAGAGTTTCTTATGTGGCGAGATTCCAGCCTCTGGTTGTCTCGATTTGCCTTAGATCTAATCCTTGGCTTTTAAGTGATCATTCTCAAGCAGAATAAGCCAGCTATGGTGAAAGAGGACGCCTACGACCACTAGCTCCAAGAATTTAGACTTAAGATTTGGCGGAACTTGACTCTAGCCAGTAATCGCTTTTGTGGGACTATCTTCTGCTAGATCATCACTTCCCAATGGTGAATTCCACATTGTTTTGTCTCTTGGACTCGCCAACCTCTGACGCAAAGAGCCAACGAACCGACTGTGCAACCTTCCCAAAACGTATAAAGCGGTCGTTCCTTGCACAAGTTGAAAAGATCACCTATTAAGGGACATGGACAGAAGCGTCAGCCCCGTAATGCGGAAAAGCGACGAATACCCTGTTAAGAAGGCTAAGCGCGGATTCTAATCCTCATGAACCTTTTTTGGGGAATTTTGACAACCTTTGGCTAGATTAGATTTAGTGGCTTATGATTTTTGGGGGAAATCAAATAAAAATAATGGAAAGGGAATTTTTATTGAAAGAAAATATGGGAAGAAAAAAAACTAGATTTATGGGGGAGAGATAGAGGTGTTCATGGGCCGGGCCAGGTCCGGGTCGGGCTCAGCTAAAAAATCATGCCCATTTATTGGGCTCGGGTCGGGCCGGGCCCCAAAAATGGGCCTAGAATTTTGCCCAAGCCCGACCTGGATAAAAATACTAAAACTCAAGACCCGCCCGCCCCTACCAGACACTTAATTTTTATATTATTTTATTATTATTTTTAAATATATATAATACATCAAAAATACTAAAAATATCAAAATAAATATTTCCCAACAAATTGAAAATAAATTTTGAAAAATATGTAGACTTAAATAACACTAAGATAAATGCAACTTAACAAGCAATTGCTTCTAAAATAATAAAAAAATTTACAAATGCCTTTAAAATAATAAGAAAATTAACAATAAAATAAATTTTATACAATATCCAAACAATAACAACAAAATAATAGCAACATAATAGTAAAATGGTAGCAAAATATGGAGAAAACAACAAGAAAATAACATTCAAAAATAAAAAAAATATGCAGATTTTTTTTGTCCTTTAGTGAATTCGGGCTGGGCCGGGCCGGGCTTGGGCTAAAAATATCTTACCCGAGGCCTGGCCCATTTTTTAAACGGGCCTTATTTTTTTGTCCAAGCCCATTTTTCGGGCCTATATTTTTGCCTAAACCCTCCCACATTTCGGGCGGGCCTTCGGGCCGGGCCGGGTAGCCCGGCCCATGCACACCTCTAGGGAGAGAGTGTTTACAACAAAAAAGATAGACCAAATTTGTGTCACTTCATCCCCTATTTATAGTACTAAGAAACATAGTCTATTTCTAATTAAATTTTAAAAGATAAATACAAATAAATAAGGATAATTAAAGATAAATAAATCCTAAAATTAAATCTAAATAATTATCCTTAATAATTATCCTAATATAATTAAACATTAAATAGAGTCTTATGCTATAAAATCTCTTCTTTTGCACTTTTGCCCTTATGTCTTCCATACTTGCATTTTTGGCACCACCTTTTTCCCTATGTTGTATGTTGGCCCATTTTATCTTCAAATTCACGCTTTTTGCCCTTAAATATCCTTTTGCCTTCAATTTAGTCCCTAAAAGATAAAATACCATAAATAGCTCAAATAAATAGGGTCATACTCAAAATAAGCATGCAATTAGCACATAAAATATGTCGTTCTAGAGTATTATCAGATAGCTGGGATTAAAATGTGAAATTTTAGATTTTATATCGAGATATCTAGTATGTCAAAGTTGAATATTAAGTGTTGTCTGAATTGTTACAGTTTGTTATAGTTTGATGGGATATGAAGGCGAGTTGATGAATTATGCATTTAAACTAATGAAAATGGCTCATTTTTATTCTGGTTAGGAAAGATTATTCATTTGACAACTAGTCGAGTTATATGTATCTGAAATTCACAAAGCTTTAGCACAAACAGACAGACAGTTGAAACGAGTAATTTAGATTCTAAAGGATATATATTTGACTTGGAAGATAGAGAAGTATATGAATTTATAGTAACTAATCTTATTCTAGGTAAGAAATTTCGTCCTCGAAATTTCCTAAATGGGGAAAGTTGTAATGACTCGCTTTTTAATGGTGTAAGAAACAATGGTTTTGGGACCACAAATTCGATGAGTGAGTTTATAAATATTATTAATTAATATTTATGAGTCAAGTATAATATTATTGAAGTTTCGATTTAATAAATTTTGCTAAATAGTCATATAGTAAAGTTCAAGTGGTTAATTTTAAAAGTCAAATGGTTTTACAAAATGAGATACCGGGACCTCGTTTCTATAACCGAACTCGTAAATATTTTATTAAATATTTATAGAATGCTATTGGGGTTATATTAAATTTTGGTTTAGAAATTTCAATGTTTGGATAGTTAATTAATTGAAAAAAACTAAATCGTAAAAGATGTAAAACTTAATTACTTTTGTATTTGAATGATTAAATGGCTTAATTAATATAAGTGGAAGGATTAATATGGAAAATATACCATTTTTAATTAGTGGGAGGGAAAGAGAGCTTTTAAGTTTTGTTTTATTGATGTGTTAAATGTTTAAATAATTAAAAATAAATAATAAAACTAAAGTAAAATAAAAGAAAACCATTATCGTTGCCATCCATCTTCTACCTTTAGAACCGAAAACCATGGGAGAACTCTTGGAAGGTTTCGACCAAGCAAAACATTTTGCATGTAAGTTTCTTTTGAATGTGTTTGTTGTAATTTTTATATTTTTGGCATCGTTAAATTAGGGTAAGTTAGCTCGCATTTTCGTTTTTTGAATCTGTCAAAAATTTTAGAAGTTGTCATTGATAAATCTTGATTGTTTTTTTATGATAATTATGTGTTTGAAGTTTTAATTATGGTATTTAGTTGTTTTGTGAAGTAATTTTTATTAGTTTTTGATTTAAGGATTAAATTGTTAAAATGTTAAAATTTTAGAGTTTGATTGTGAATTAAAGGTATAATTGGGACTATTTAATGGGGAGGATTTTGACCTCTCTTAATTTTCTCATGTTGTGTGAATAGGGTAAAAAAGAGTAAATTATTCTACTAGAAAATAACAATATGTTCAATTACCAGGAAAGATTGGAGAAGTTACAGACGATACCACTTAAAACCCAGCATTATAGACAGAATATCCCACCAATGTAATTTAATAACACAATATATTACTACAAATGTACCTAATAAAATATTGAAAGAAAAAACAATAAAGAACACCAAAATTTTAATGAGGTTCGCCAAATTGCGCTTACGTCCACGAACACTACTAAATATATTTCATTGCAAAAATACAAGAGAGAAAATTACCTTATGAAGGAATGACAATTTTTAAGATGAGTTAGAGGTGGAGAGACCACATCTATTTATAGTAGTACAAAATAACTTGATTAAAACATAAATATATACTAAATAACTTGATTTAACTATTAAACAGAATAATAAGTGAAAAGGGTATGCAATTAAATATTTTATAATTTTTTTTATCTTCATCCTTATTAAGAAAATTTCATATATTTTTGTTTTAATTGTATACATGTTTATCTTTTAGTGTTATAACTAAATTTAAAGTATAATATTTATTAAAATTTGACAAGTTTATAATTTATTTTATGTTACATTTGAAACATTTGTACATTCATGTCATATTTATGAGTTATATAATTTATTTTTGTAAGTTTCCACACATTTATATATACATATTTATTTTATTTTATATAATTTACCACAATTATTTAATTTTAACTTAAAAATTAAAATTTTACAATTATCAATAATAATTAAATATTATATTTTAAACTTTAATAAAAGAATTTGAGAGACACTCAATTTGGCGTGGGTTGGAATTATGTTATCTCATCCCACCTTTAATATTGTATTAAAAGAAATACTTTTTTGTTTAAAATTGCCCAAGAGTTCAATTCTCACATTATGTTTGGAATATCTTTAAAACTTATAATAAGTATTTAACTCCTTAATAAACTTATATAATACAAAAGATTAACCACTAAACACGCTCCGATTCGAGTTTTTGAGGTATAACAGCGACTTTTTCTAGAATACAAAATATCATATGTAATAATGAGGGTTTTTTTATTTAAATAACCCAAATAATTTAATTAAGTACCAAAATGACCTACATTTTTAATTAAACACCAAAATAACCTGAAATCTACAGTAAAAATTGGTGGAGCCAAATTATATGGCGCCATCCACTTGCCACGTCAGCAGGGAGCATAAAAAAATTAATTTTTTAGTGGAGCCATGTAAAATGGCACTACCTGTACAAATACCATAGAAATACTGCAAGTTCTGGAAAAAAGGGGACTTGAAAACAATTTTTTATTTTCTGGTGGAGCAAACTTAAATGACGCCATTAGACTTCAACTGACACCCATCTTTCACCCTTTTTTTTTACTTTTTTTATTAACTTTTGTCTTTTTCTTTAAATTTTTTTCCTTTTTTTAAGTTTTATATTTTTTCTTATTTTATTTTGTTTATTTATTTTATTTATTTTCTGTTATTAGTTTTAAAATTTTTAAAATGTATATTTGAAATATTTTATAATATATATATTTTAAAATTTTAAATATTATTTTTAAATTATTTTTTAAATTTTGAATATTAATTTTTTTAAATATTAAATATATATTTTTAATAATATAAAATATTTAAATATTTTAAAGATATGATCTTTCAAATTTATTAGTAGTTTTTTAATATTTTAAATATTATTTAATTTATTTTATAATATTTTAAATTATGATTTTTAAATTATTTTTAAAGATATTCGGCTTTTTAATAAAAATAACTCAAAAATTTTAATTAATTATCAAAATGACCCATTTTTTAATTTAGCTCCACCAACTTTTACTGTAGATTTCAGGTCACTTTCGTATTTAATTAAAAAATGAGTTATTTTGATAATGAATTAAATTTTTTGTGTTATTTTTATAAAAAAGCCAAAATATTCAAACCATTTTTTAAATTCTATTTAAAAGTACTAATAAATTTGAAAGTCATATCTTTAAAATATTTAAATGTTTTATATTATTATAAATATATTTAATATTTAAAAAATAATATTTAAATTTTTAAATAATAATTTAAAAATAATATAATTTAGAAGAAAATTTCAAAAATATATATTTAAAATTTAAAAATATATTATTGAAATTATTTTTTTCAAAAATATATTTAAATTTTAAAATTTAAAAATTAATTTCAAAAATATATTTTTAAAATTTATAAGACATAATTTAAAAAATTAATATTCAAAATTTAAAAATAATATTTAAAATTTTAAAAAATATATATTATAAAATATTTCAAATATACATTTTAAATTTTTTAAAATTAATAACAATAAATAAAATAAATAAATAATAAATAAAATAAGAAAAAATATAAAACTTAAAAAAAGAAAAAAATTAAAGAAAAAAAATTAATAAAAAAGTAAAAAAAAAAGTGAAAGATAGATGCCAGTTGAAGTTGGTGGCGCCATTTAAGTTGACTCTACCAGAAAATAAAAAATTATTTTCAAGTCCTTTATTTTTCTAGAACTTACAGTATTTTAGTAGTATTTATACAGATGACGTCATTTTACATGATTCTACTAAAAAAATATTTTTTTATGCTCCTTGGCTGACATAACAAGTGGGTGGTAATTTGACTCTACTAATTTTTATTATAAATTTCAAATCATTTTGGTGTTTAATTAAAAATGTGAGCTATTTTAATATTTAATTAAATTATTTAAGTTATTTAAATAAAAAAGCGAATAATGAGCGAAATGTAATGAGAAGAGAGGATGGCTCGTGTACCAAAATTAACACTAAAACATAAATTCTCGACAGGCGCCATTATTGTACGATTCCGCATTGCTTCTCTTTCTTTTTAATTTTGTAGAAATTTCAACTCAGTACATTTGCATTGCACCAACGGAGTAAAAGCATTAAAAGGCAAGACGAAGACTTTGTATCAGCTGGACACCCATCTTAATTCCTCACACCAATTTTTTTTGTAAATTTATAACTTATTTAACCTTTTTATTATTATTTTTAGTTGTGCCTGTTTATTTTATTGTTTAATATAATTCACGTACGAAAGGAACTTTATATGTTAATGTCAATTCCGATCAATATAAAATAAATCTCCAAATATAATATACATACCACTAACATAATTATCAATATTACATCTTTTTTTATCTACTCATTACATAAAAAAATAATTATATTTATCTAATACAAATATAAATTAATTTATTTATTTTTTTAAATATGCACATCTGAATTAAAATTAAAATTTTATTTTTAAATTTGAATAATAATCAAAGTTTCATATTACAATTACAACAAATCAAAATTCCTTTATCAAAGTTCATTTATAATTTTATAATTTCTGCACATTTATTAAAAGAGACAAAAGTCACCGAATGTTTGAGCGACTCCAATTTCCTTTTTTTGCGATTTTCTCTCTTCACTTGTTATTTTCTCTCATTAGTTAGATCTTTTAAATAGTTGAATAATTTTTTTTGATAGAATTAAGGTTTTTTCCATGTATGTCTTAAGGTTCATAGAGCTTATGTTTTTCAAGGTTCGTAATTGTCCATCCCAACAATATCATCTCATAATTTATAGATATTAATTCTTTTAAGGTTTATAATTCACCCTCCCAAGAATGTTGTCCCAAAATCTTTGCCTTCCTCCCTCCATCTCTTCATGCCAAGGTTGAGGTTGTTGCTTTTGAAAGACTGGACATGACTGGTATTCTAGGTTTCTATTATGGTTTTGGTCTTGTATGTTGAGTGGAAAGATAGTCTCATCATGTTGTTGCTGAAACTGAGGGGAGGGTTTTGACCTTCTCTTAATTATCTCATTGTTTTAGTGTTCTGATGAAGCTGTTCTTGATATTACTAACACTAATTATTCATATCTAAAATCTTATATAAATTTAAAATACTTTAAAAATAAAATAAACACAAATAATTTCTCTATAAATTGAACTATTATGGTAAATTATGCAAAACATGTAATAAGTTGAAGTTAAAATGAAAACATATTTTTTTTTTCTAAATTAATTTGTAATAGTAAACTATATAAAATATAATATGAATTAATACATAACACAAAAATAAAATTAAAGTAATTATTATATATTACAAAAAAAAAAACCGTTTCGAGATTCTTTCAAATTAATAAAATAATCCAGAAAACAAAACATGACTAGATTTTATGTGATTTTCTATTTATTTTCTTTTTTTTATAATTTTCTATTTTCTATTTTATAATTTTATATAGGTAAATTTATTTTATATTTTATAATTTATTTTTATCTTAAATTGTATTCATGTTATCTTTTGGTGTTATAACTATAGATTTAAAGTATTATATTTATTTAAATTTTTACAAGCTTATAATTTATTTTATGTAATATTTGAAACATTTCTATATTCATGTTATATTTATATGAATTATATAATTTATTTTTGTAACTTTTGACACGTTCATGTATACATATTATGTTTATTTTATTTTATATAATTTACCACGATTATTTAATTTTAATTTAAAAATTAGATTTTTACATTTATCATTAATAATTAAATAGTATATTTTAAACTTAAATAAAAAAATTGTAAGACATTCATTGGGTTGGAATCATGTTATATCATCCCACCCTTAATATTGTATTAAAGTTTTTTTATTATTTAAAATTAGTCTAGGGTTCGGCCCTCACCCTTAATTTACCATGTTTTGTAATTTATTTGACATTTTTAATAGTTGTAGTTGTGGTTATTTATTTTGTTGTTTAATATAATTTACTTATGAAACCAACTTTATATGTTAATGTAAATTCCAATCAATATGACATTTATTAAGAAACAAATCTAAAACATATATATATAAATTTTGGTTAAATGTGAAATAATTTATATGAATTTTGATTTTTTATAACTATATACATGAAATTTTGATTTTACTTAATTTTCTCCATTGCATCAAAACTACTAACGTAAGTAGGGCTCTTTCTTTAAAATACTTTATAACACCCCAAACCTGGCCTAAACATTACAGTCGAATTATGGTGGTCAGATCACTAGATAAAAGAAAAAAATGATGTTTTCAAGAAACAATCCCAACAGGTTAAAACTTCATTGTCTCGTTTTTTTTTTCCCTTTTTTCTTCTTTTTTTAAAAAAAAACATTTCAAACATGTCAAAATATCAAGTTAAAAATTCTCTTATAAACATTCCCACTAAAATTATTTTTAATGAAAATCTCAAACTTAATTTGCAGCGACAATTACTTAAAAACTTAAAGTTTCGTTTTGGTATCTTTAGGAAGAATTATTTATCACTTGAGCTTTATTTAAACTATCCATTTTAGATATTGTGAACAAACAAACATAAAATGTCCAAAAATTAATAAACCAAAATAGAGTCTGAAATGTCCGATTTAAACACATAGAATAAAACCATAATATAGTGTGTTAAAACCGTGAAATCTGAGTTTCTCGTGACGCCATCCAAAGCTAAGTTGGGGGATTACTTGAAACAAAACAAATAAATACGTGAGCTAATAGCCCAGTTTGCATTTTGGCCCAAAGTCCAAAGATCATACATCAATGATATATATATATATATATATTAGTGTATCACATATCACATAAATTTCGGTTTATTCATATCTTATCACATTATAACTTAGCATACGATGGCATTTCATGCTAGATCATATCGAACATATCATACATAATATATCCTACTCCCATCCGCTACATACCAGCTTCATTTATCCAATCACACCATGTTGGACTATATAAGTCTATCCATCCAATCATGATGTGGTGGTATGCCACTCTTATAACTATATAAGTCTATCCATCCAATCATGATGTGGTGGTATGCCACTCTTATATTTGCAGCTGGGCTGCCTTACACATAATTTTGCGGTCTAGCTACCATATTTGCAGTAAATACTGTTATATACACTTCCTTCAATACATCATATCTCACCCCATGCATAAACAACACATATATATTTTATACATAACATATTCATAAATAGAATGCATGCTCACGAAAAAAAAATTATTTATGTATAACATATCTTATAGTTAAATTTTAGCATATAATGTTTATCATGCTTTTAATGGTACATATACGAGCTTACGTGCTAAACTTACAGTTTTTTCGGCTATGATGACATCCTCAAACCCAAATGTTGGATCCTCTAAACTACCCCTTTTCAGGCCCTAAAATTTGCCAAAAAGGACCCAGACGATCGTGTGGCCCACATGGCCCGAAAGCCTAGCCGTGTGGTCCACACAAGCGACCCACACAGTCTATAGAAACACCCATGGCCATGTAAAAATTGGGCAGTTTCGTAACAGCCTCTGTTTTGCAAGTTTACCAAGTTTCAAAGCGATTTTTGGTTTATTTTCACACACCTAATATCCAAATCAATCTTCCACACGTCCAGAACTCACGAACCCTACATTCGTTTAACACATCATATCATTTAACCATCAAAACACATCCAAATTAACATATGATTTGCCAAAATTCCAGTCCCAAAAAAAATCATAATCAAACTCTTACCACTTGAAAATAATGTCCTAGACGAGTCCTATTCCACTCGAAAAACTTGATTCCTCAAACTTTCGCCTATCCAAAAACCATGGAAAATACTTAACACGATATTAAATAATGCAAATACTAAAACTTAAACTCAAACCCATTGAAAAACAAACACCCTAGATCAACAAAAAAAAAGTCGAACTTACACTTTTGATGAACCAAAATTGCAACAAATCCAACACTAAACCCTCCACATTGAACCAAAAAGGCAATTCACCTAGAGAACAAATCAAGAAAGAATTAAAATAGAACCCAAATATTCAAGAAGAAAAAGAAAGAAAAGAAAAAGAACTAACTAAAAATAATAATAGCAAAGAAAGATGATGAAATTAACAAAATCGGACGTGAGAGCAAGAAAAGAAGAAGTGGGTGGTTACCAAGTTGAGAAATAAAAGAAATTTTGATAAGATTTAAATCAATTAAAACAAATAGGATTTAACCACTAGATTTGTAATAGACTTCCAATAGAACTCAACTTTCAACAATAGCCAAAACAAAAATAATTCAGACGTGCACAACACACAAGATCCAAACACCAAACCTCCCACATATAATCACAATACATATCCATTGATCTAATTTAAATTACTTAACACTAGATAACATATCATGCTTATGAAACTGGGGCGTTACGTTCTTATATATTCATGCTCCATTGAGCTTTATATAGTCAACCCAATACTTAAATTTTGAGATTTGTTAGATTTATATCATTTGGCGATTGTTGAATTTTAGTGATTTTGGAGCTTAAAAGCATGACATACTCAGTTGAACAAGTTTATATATGTGAAGAACAAGTTAGAAGTGTAATAGGAATAGTTTAATTAAGTTGGAATTTGGGTTATGTTATATGGTTAAGTTTGTGACATTAATGATCAAATTAAATAAAGTAAAAGTTTTTGGGAAATAATTTTATGGATTGAAAGCTTGAGGCCCTTAGTGAATAAATGTGAAACTGATTTTGATTTGATAAATAATATTGAAAGATACGAGATTTTTGGGCAATAGGTTTTTTAGGGACTAAACTGAATAAGTTGTATTTTATGCTTAATTGGTGTGTTTCTATATATTATGTGAGAAACTAATATTTGTTTTCACCATTGAATTATCGTACGCAGCTAACGACGAACTTGGAACGTCGAGGGTCAAGGCGAAGGTGGGTGATGAATACTGAAATCAATTTGTACTCTCATGATTCGATTTGAATTCATAACTTTTAAGTATTAAATTAAATAGGATAAGATTTGGTGATTTGTAAATTGTCTCATAAAAGGAAAGTTTTACCTATGACTTGATATTTAATTGAAATTGTGACTTAATGAATTGTTGAGATGTTACAAATATGTAGTTGATTGAATGTACACTAAATTATACAAAAATATTATGATAAACGGACAAATCAAATAAATGTTATATGATAATATGATTTATACTTGAATGTTATAAGGAAGCATTTTAATGGAAAGTAATACTATGTAATTAGTAAGTGATATATGAATTGGGATATATAGAAATGATAAATGCCCTATTAAGTGGTCTTGAAAAGAGTTCAGATAACAGAGTTATATAGCACCAGTCGTATTTGACTTCGTTTTTGTTCCAATGATACAGTTTACTTCTGTAACACCCTTTACCCAATTTGGTCATTGGACCTGAGCTACGGACTGTTATTACAGTTATTGGAACATGTCACATACAAATCAAACTTTAAAATTTTATTAAACAATAAAATATATTATAATTTCATACATCATAAGAAGTACAATCAAAATCGAGCCTCAAAAAAGCTTACAGAAACTCTTAAGTTGACCCAAGAACAAATAAGGACTAAACTAGAATATTTTTATAAATAATGAAAATTTTGTAGAAATAGGGGTCACGCGATCGTGTCCCAAGCCATGTAACTCACTACCATCGTGTGGACCAAAATAGATCAATTTTTCCAGTAGTCATACGACCGTGTCACTAACCCGTGTGTGACACATGACTGTGTGGCTAGACTGTGTAACAAATGGGAACCATGTGGTTCCAAAAACTCCCTTTTACCAAAAATACACAACTTGGCACTAGTCCGTGTCTATCACATGGCTATGTGGCCAACCTGTGTGGTGCAAATATAAGCCATTAGGTACCTATTCTGTGCCAAGCCATACCAATAGCTTAAATGGTGCACATCTGTACAAATAAACCTGCCCAAAACCAACCTAAAACATAGACCAAGGATCCATATAACCAACTATAAGATCATTTAAACCATATCACATGAATTCAACACTTTACCAAGTATAGTAACCTATGCTTTCATCAACTATTCAAACATAACTCATCATTCACCTTTAACATTTCAAACTCAACCAAATCATAGTCAAAATACATACCATTCATGCTTCAATCTTTGCTTTCCAAAATACTAAAGTGCACATCTTCTTACACAACCCATATATCATTCAATCTAAACACCATTTAAAGTCCAAAATAACCATCATTCAAAGTAACTTCTAAACATAATAAGACATATATACAAATATCACATATTCAAGCATTCTAATATCAACTTAGAGTTCGCACTATCCAGCCTTCGATTTGGTATTCTTTTAATCATTCTGAACTTGATTATGTGGCATGTATATAGGAAATGGTACATTTATATATGTGTGTACCTTTAATATTGGTACTTTGAATCTTGAATTGGCTTGTATTTTTAATAGTTACATGATATATTCTTAATTGTGAATGTTGGTAGTGTGTTATGTTATTGATGAAACACATGAATGTTAAAGTTAATGATGATTCTAAAGTACTAGATGGATGTGAGTGGTATACATTGTATGAATAATTGAAGTTGCATAGGTTGTCATGGTTAGTTGAGATACCTAATGGATATTCAATGCTTTGATTAAGCTTGTGAATGGTTAGTTTCAAGATTGGTTGAAAAATGAGTTGTGTTATAATCAACATGAACTGCATAGATGAAAGTTGCATGTTTGAGTGCCTTTTGAGGCATGATAGCATAATTGCTTGAATGTGGTTGAGTTGTTGCATTTTGGCATGTTTTAAATTGAGTATATGCATGTTTTGGGTGTGCCTAAGGCACCATTTAAATTAGTATTTGGTTTGAGCATGAAAAGGCATCAAAATGTGATATTTTTGACATTCTGGCAAAAAGTATTGATGCTTTAAGGTGAAGAACCAGTAGTTTACCAAACGAACAGGATTTCATAAGCGACAAAAGGCCAATTTGGTATCGACACCAATATAAAGTATCAATACATATTTCCAATAATCGATACTTTGTAATGGTCTCGATACAATTGCTTTAGGTTCAAAATTTTCCAAACTGGCAGAATGCCATAGGTATCAATACTGTATTTAGTATCGATATTTCTTAATAGGATTATCGATACCATATACCAAGTATCGATACTTATGCATGTTCATCTTAAATTTTGAAACATTGAATTTAAAAATGGTATTGGTACTTGGTTTAGGTATCGATACCTATGCTTATACTTTGATAAATTTGTTGTTTATTCCTTATTCATGCTCAGGAAAACTTAAGAGCTTTCGTAAACTCAAATGAGTTTCTGTTTTGATTGCATACTGTAATGTGCATGCATTTATGATAATTATAGATGAACATATAAATTATTGTTATGAACGAAATGTGATTGCTCTGGTTATGGTAGTAGCATCCCATAACTCAAGTTCAGCGACTGAGTAGGGTGAGAGGTGTTACAAGCAGTATCACTAAGTTTACTTTTCATGGAAGATACATTTACCTTTTATTTTCTCATTAGGTAATCATGCATAAACTCAAACAGTTAATACTTCACAACTATAGCGAAATACATCCGGTCGTTCATTTTTTTATAAAAATTCACGAGTAGTCCTCTACTTCTAGATCGTGCTTGAGTAGTTGGTATGTCCAAACCTGGTAAAAAAGAAAACACGAAATTGTTTAGCACCAATTGCCAGTAACAGCGCCAAAATTTGGTTCATGTCGAATCCACCAAAAATAATATTATTACGCCTAAACAATATATAAATGTCAATATAAAGAGTAGGGTCGATCCCACAGAGACTAGGATATCTAAAATTGTTGTTTTAATTTAACCAGATTATGCGTCAGGCAACTATCGTGCCCACGACGTATGACGATTTGTGCAAAAATAAAAAAGAGGAATTTTTTTGAATAATAATAATAATAATAATAATAATAATAATAATAATAATAAGGAATTCAAATCTGATAAAAGTAAAAATAATAAAAATAAATGAAATCAAAATAACAATAAAAATAATTAAATAAATCAATATGATAAAATTTCAGCTTTAGGCTTGATTTTGCTCTGATTTCGAAACGATCCTTGATAACAAATCTTCTCTTTCAATCGATAAGTTAGCTACAGTGATCGAGAACACCTCAAACCACCAACCCTTCCATGTGTAAATCAATTATGGGAATGCCCAATAGCTAATCCTTACCAAACAAACAACCACAAAATACATGTCTACGATTCAGCTCTCCGGTAGCCTTGCAAACTAGAAGGGTCTAACTTGAACCAACAACTTTAGCCGTGTGGGTCATTTTTGATCCGCTTGCTATTTCTATTGACGGATCGAACCAATTACTTAATTAGACACGCTAATGTGTTCTTTGGTAGACCAAATACAACAAACAATCGATTCGGTACTTTCAATTGTATGCCTATCAACGTCGAATCAATAAGGTCTTTTGAACTTGGTGCCAATATAACTTTATGATATGATAGTGTCTATCTCCTAAACCGGAAAAATAAGAAATACCGATATGACGATTTTTACATATGATTTCGAGTCTTAAGGTTCCAAAAACTGGATGAAAAATTAGTCTAAAACTAAATAAATTAATTCATAAAATTAAAAAAATCAAAGAAAATATTAAGATAAAAAATTTTATTCAAAGAAAAGAAAAAAGAAAACAACAATAATTTTGGTTCTGCGCCGCGGCTCTCTCCCTCCCCCGGTCGCTCTGCTAATGTAATTTATATATTAAATACTAATATTATTTTTGTTTAAATTTTGTGGTTATTATGTTTTTAGTTTATTAACTAGCCTGGAATTCGGGATCAACTCTTATGACCACAGTTGAATGATAACCATTCATTTGACCAGCCCCAGTTGTCCTCAAGTTTCTTTTGATCCTCAAATTCAACTAAGAAAGACCCTCCTTCCATTTCATCACATTTACGTCCCATTAACCTAGTAAGACCAAATTTCCTTGTAACCAATCTGCTTCGTAGACCCCCCTTGGCCTTTCCCACTATACAACAGTGAAGTAAGTGAGAAAACTCTTCACTAGTAACACTGTGAAAAAATAAAATAAAATAAAAAAATAAAATAAAATAAAGAACACACAAATTTTTACGTGGAAACCCTTTCGGGAAAAAAACCACGGGCAGAGGAGAAGAAAATTTACTATGTCAAAAATTTGAATCAATACAAGAGGAATAGACTATGTCTATTTATAGGCTTGTAAAGCCATATTCTAGTAGGATTGAAACACCTTATCCTAATAAATATAAAATAGATGGAGTTTAATAAGGTTTAAAAAACCTTATTCTAAAATAAAATAAAAGAAGTCTAGTTTTATATGGATTTTACTTTTATTTTATTTTCCATCGTATTTTATTTAAATAAGAATTCGGGTCACTTAATTCTAACAATCTCCACCTTGACACAAATTCTCAATGAACAAGTTCTTCATCGTGAACAAGTTCTCCACCTCTTTCATAAAACGCCTTAAGGGTTTAACTTCAACAATGAACACTAACCAAGACTAAGCAATGCTCAAACTTGGTTATAGGAAGTGACTTAGTCATCATATCTGCAGGATTTTCATGAGTACTAATTTTACTCACAACAATATCACCACGAGCAATAATATCACGAACAAAATGATACCGAACATCAATATGTTTTGTTCTCTCATGAAACATTTGATCTTTTGTAAGGAGGATGGCACTCATCGGTTTGTCACAAAATACTCATCTTGATTTGAAGGTCTTCATTGAGTTCACTAAATAGTCCCTTCAACCAAATAGCTTCTTTACAAGCCTCGATGTCGCCATGTACTCGGCTTGGTGGTAGACAAAGCGATCGTAGTTTGCAAAGTGGCTTTCCAACTAATTACACAACCTCCGATTGTAAAGACGTAATCTGTGAGAGATCTTCTTCTATCAAGGTCTCCAATAAAATCAGCATCAACATACCTTATGACTCCATCTTTAGTTCTTCCAAACTATAAGCAAATATCAGTAGTGCCTCGTAAGTATATTAAAATCCACTGAACTGCTTTCTAATATTCTTTACCGGGATTTACCATGTATCTGCTAACTACACTGACTGCATATGATAAATCTGGACGTGAGCAAACCATAGCATACATGAGAGATCCCACTGCACTAGAGTATGGAACATGTGACATGTACTCAATCTCATCATCTGATTGTGGAGACAAAGCCGATGAAAGTTTGAAATAGGCTGCTAAAGGAGTACTAACAGGCTTAGCACTCTACATATTGAACCTACAAAGAACTTTCTCAATGTACCCCTTCTGACGTAGGTACAATTTATTTGCTTTTCTATCTCTGAGAATCTCCATACCAAGTATCTTCTTTGCTGGTCCTAAATCTTTCATCTCAAATTCTTCACTTAGTTGGGCTTTGACCTTTCTTATCTCTCCTTTATATTTTGCTGCTATCAACATGTCATCAACATAAAGAAGTAGATACACAAAAGAACCATCACTGTTTTTCTTAAAGTAAACACAACTGTCTAAACTACTTCTTTTGAAATCATGAGAAGTCATAAAGGAATCAAACCTCTTGTGCCACTGTCTTGGTGACTGTTTCAAACCGTAAAGGGACTTTCTCAGCAAGCAAACATAGTCCTCTTTTTCTGAGACTATAAAACCCTCTAGTTGTTGCACGTAAATATCCTCCTCAAGTTCTCCATGTAGAAATGCAGTTTTTACATCTAACTGCTCAAGCTTCAAATCATGCATGGCCACAATACCAAGCAAAGCTCGAATCGAACTATGCTTAACAACTGGAGAGAACACATCTGTGAAGTCCACTCCTGGAATTTGACTATAACCCTTTGCAACAAGCCTTGCTTTATATCTGAGTTCGTCAACTCCTGGAGTCCCTTCTTTCTTTTTAAACACCCATTTATAACGAACAACCTTTTTACCTTTAGGAAGTTTCACAAGGTCCCGTGTTCTGTTTTTGTGGAGTGATTCCAACTCTTCTTGCATAGCAAACGTCCACTTTTCTGAGTCTTCACAGCTAACCGCCTCAGAATAATTAGATGGCTCTTGATTCGTATTTATATCTTCAGCGACATTTAAAGCATAAGCAACTAAATCAGCTTCGTCATACTTCTTTGGAGGTTTAATTTCTCTTCTAATTCTTTTTTTGGCGATAGATTATTGTGGTGAAGAAGCAAATCTATTCTCAATTTTTGTTATGGCTTGAGGAGTTGACTCTGTATTAATCTGATGCTCCACCTGCTTTTGATTTTCTTTATTGGAAGAGTCTTTAAGAGATAAGTTAGGTAGCATAGCAGTTTCATCAAAAACAACATCTCTGCTAATCACAACTTTTCTATTTTCAGGACACCATAACTTATACCCTTTTACACCAGCTTTATAACCAAGAAAAACGCATTTAATAGATCTCGGTTCCAATTTTCCATTATCAACATGAGCATACGCAGGATACCCAAAAATCTTTAAATCAGAATAATTAGCAGGGTTACCAGACCATACCTCTTGTGGAGTCTTTTTCTCAATGGCAACGGATGGAGATCGGTTGATCAAAAAACATACAGTAGAGACTGCTTCTACCCAAAATGACTTCGGTAAGTTGGCATTTTACAACATACATCGAACCTTCTCCATGATCATTCTGTTCATTCGTTCTGCAACGCCGTTTTGCTATGGAGTATGACGAACTGTCAAGTGTCTCATGATCCCTTCAGACTTGCACAATCTATTAAACTCATCAGAACAGAACTCTAAGTTATTGTCTGTACGGAGGTATTTTATCTGTTTTCCCATCTGTTTTTCAATCATAATTTTCCAAGACTTAAATGCGAAAAACATATCGCTTTTCTACTTCAGGAAGAACACCCAAATTTTTCTGGAAAAATCATCAATAAAGGTTAGCATATAATTAGCTCCACCTCTCGAAGGCACTCGGATGGCCCCACGATCGAATGAATATACTCCAACGTTCCTTCGTGTGTTATGGATTCCTCTAGTGAATCGAACTCTCTTTTGTTTCCCAAAAACACAGTGCTCACAGAAATTCAGTTTGCAAATTCCTTGCCCATCAAGAAGTCCTCTTTTGCTCAATTCTGCCATGCCATTCTCACTCATATGCCTTAGGCGCATATGCCAAAGTTTAGTAATATCATCATCTGACAAGGAAGAGGAAGCGGCAATTTGCATCACCAATGATGATAGAACCACCGCAAAACATATAACTTGGCAATTTTTTTTTGCCCTTTCATCACAACAAGGGACCCTTTGGAAATCTTTAAAACCCCACTTTCAGCTGTGTATCTGTACCCTTTTGAATCAAGAGTACTCAACGAAATTAAATTTCTTTTCAATTCTCGGAACATGATGTACGCTCACTAAGTGTTCGACAACTCCATCAAACATCTTAACTTTAATTGTTCCAACACCGCAATTTTACACGAAGCATTATTTCCCATCAAAACAACACCTTTAGACACTGTTTCGTAAGTTGTAAACCAATCCCGATTGGGACTCATGTGGAAGGTGCAGCTTGAATCAAGTATCCACTCCTCGCTACTTTAGAATCATTGACATGAGCGACTAGAAGTTCACCATCGCCGTAGTCTTCTACAATATCGACCTTCACCGCAATTTTCTAGTTGTTTTCCCTTTTGATTCGCAGCCTCCCTTTAATCTTATTTTGTAGCTTATAGCACTCAGTTTAATGTGCCCTTTCTTCTTGTAGAAGTTACAAGTTTTACCTCTATTTGAAGACTTGATCTACCTACCCTTAGATTTACCACGAGGATTCCGTTCCTGTGTCCTACACGATCATCATCGAAGATTCCGATCTTGTCTCCCACGAACAATGAAATCCTCTCCCTGAGAGTCAGGTTTAACCACAAGATGTTTCATCTTATCATACGAGGTTAAAGAATCATAAACCTCATCAACTGTGAGAGACTCGCGGCTATATAAAATCGTGTCTCTAAAGGTTGAATAAGACGGGGGCAACAAACAAAGTAGAATCAACCCTAGATCTTCTTTATCATACTAAACCTCCACGGCCTCCAAGTTTGAGAGAATTTCTTTAAACATTGTTAAGTGTTCATGTACAGACGCACCTTCCTCCAAATGATGAGCATAAAGACGCTGCTTCATATGCAACTTGCTTGTTAGAGTTTTCGACATACATATTTGTTCTAGCCTCTTCCATAATGCAGCGGCAGTATTCTCTTTCATCACATCCTGCAAAATTTCGTTGGACAAATGCAGATGTAATTGTGTTAACGCCTTTCGATCCTTACGCTTCTTCTCTTCATCTGTTAATGTCGAAGGCATCTTATCTATCCCTAGCAGGGCATCCTCCAGATCCATCTGCGCAAGAACTGATTGCATCTTAATCTGCCACAATGTAAATCTGGTGTTGCGATCCAACAACAGAATTTCATACTTCAAAGACGCCATTACTATGATTGAGATTAACAACCCGGAAGCTCGGATACCAATTTGTGAAAAAAATAAAATAAAATAAAGAACACACAAATTTTTACATAGAAACCCTTTCGGGAAAAAAACCACGGGCAGAGGAGAAGAAAATTTACTATGTCGAAAATTTGAATCAATATAAGAGGAATAGACTATGTCTATTTATAGGCTTGTAAAGCCATATTCTAGTAGGATTGAAACACCTTATCCTAATAAATATAAAATAGATGGAGTTTAATAAGGTTTAAAAAACCTTATTCTAAAATAAAATAAAAGAAGTCTAGTTTTATATGGATTTTACTTTTATTTTATTTTCCATCGTATTTTATTTAAATAAGAATTCGGGTCACTTAATTCTAACAAACACCATTGCAGGATCTATCCCTCAATCTCTTGATATTTAGATGCTCACTTTTGATTTTTGTTCAACTCTTTCGCATCACTTGAAACTTGCAGCTACTTGGAATCCTCTGCCACCGATTTTTCAGGACTTATCCTCCAATATGATGATCTTCCACCAAATCTTGCCATAATAACTCCGATACAGTGGTCAAAAATCCATGTTGCATTAAGCCTCAATATGACTCTTTTTGCTTCCAATATGGACTTGAATCTCACGAACCCAAAGTTTCCCTCTCTACTACTTCTCTTTCTTGGGATGAAAGCATCAACAACATCACCATATTTCATGAAAGGGATTTGAGGAGGAAGGTTGTTAACGAAAACAAAAACTATCACCATATTGTGTTCTCCAGTTCACCTGATCATATTAAACTACCACCATGCAATCAAGAACTTAGCTTGATTTTGTTTGCTTTTCTCAGTGTTGGATTACCCTAAAACCATATTAAAATCAGTAGATAATAAAGTATCTTCGAATACCACTGGACTAATTAAAAATTAAAATATCTATTAATCAGAATTGTTGTTGCCAAACTTGCAACAACAAAAATTGTTGGAAAAATATGTAAATAAAAATTAAATAACTATGGAATGAAATATAAAACAATTCAAAATAAAGTAGAATAAACCAATTTGATAAAAGGCTTTAGTATCAAGTACCACGTCAATTTCGGTTTTGAAATAATTTATAGATTATGTATATTTTTTCTCTTCATGATAAGTTGATTAAAATGATTTAAGGAATAATCACAATTCACCGATCTTTCCTTAGTCATAAATTAATTGTGAAAACAACCCGACAATTAACTTTTGTCAAATGAACAACTTTAATAACAATTTTTACAATTGGTTCATTGACTTCCTTGCAATGAGAAGAACTCGACTATAACCAATGAATTCATATGTGCTCATCATTTAAATTAAATTGCTAAATTTTATAGTGTAACACAACTGTATGTCTAATCGAACCATACTAACTTATTCTTCGATTAAAATAAGATAAAAAATTATGTATCAGGTTGTTTTCACCAACTGTATATTATTTCAAGCATGAATAAAGGATTCTTCTTAGGACAATGTCGAGAATAATATTAAGAGGCCATCTTATTGATCTCGGAATTGAAAAAAAAGCTACCAAAGTAAAAAGGGTAATAGAGTATGGTTTGGAATATTCCAGTTCTAACAACGAACTTTTATCCACCATTGACTAGATTAGAATTTAGCTACATATAATGGTAGGTTTACTAAAGAATTAATAGAAGAAACTTTTAATAAAATTAAGAAGAAAAACGAAGTTTAAAAAAAAATGGCAAGAAGTAAGTCCTGCCAAAGTAAAAGTCATGATTAAAGTGAAGCCAAATTTCGCTTTGTGCGTTTTTTCTTCCGGGCTTATAGCCGTGGAATATCAAAACAAAGTTAAGGAGTTTTCAAATTGTACTCAACTTCAAAAGATAAAAATTTGTTATTTATTTAGTTAAATAAAAATAAATTTAATCATAATCAAGCTCTTAATGAAATATCTTTACAAATAAAAACAAAAATAATTATTAAAATAAAATTATCTTAAAATCTAAAAAAAAAAAATTAAGTCAAATCTTCTAAGTAATCACCTTGTATTGTAACACTTAGTACATGCATTGAACCTACATTTAAAATAAACAAATAAATATCAAATTTAGTACCATTCATATCCAAGATTCATTAAAATAAACAGCAAAAGCACTATCAACCTTGAATTCAAGGAGATGTGCAGGGTGTTGCTAGTGGGTGGCGGATTATAGGAGCTAGTTCGTGATGTCGGTGGTGTTCCAGACAAATATTGCTTTATAAAAGTTTGATAAGCGGTGTGATTCATGTTTATGATATTACTGCTTGTTGTTTTAGTAAGGAGTAGCATGTAAGGTGTGTGTTTTGGATAAGTTTGTCTTGGGTGCGTTTTGTTTTGGGATTATGTTAGCTTGGATTTTGGCATTATCTTGTGTCTAGTTATTGTGTTGTTCCCACATTTAGGTGTTCTTCTATTTTATTTTAGTGTTTTGGAGTGTGGGGCTTTTATGTTCTAATGTCATTAACTTTATGCAAGCTTTGTAACAACTGGAGCTAATTTCAACTTGGGGAAAGGTTGGCAATCAGAATATAATTATTTATTTTAGAAATGAGCTGACAACTTGAGGATAAGAGAATAAACTTGGTGTTTTGACAGCAGCAAAAGAAGAAAACAGAGAACACAGAACAATGAAGCAATTTTCTTACTCACAAATGTGCAGCAAGAGAGCTTATGGTTGATAGCTCATTTTGCTCATTCATTCAACTAGAAAAAACAATATATTTATAGCAAAATACATCACCAAATACTACCTACTACCACTAATCATACTTTGAAACAAGTAAAACTTAACTTGCACACAAGCTGATTATGTCAATCAGCACCTAAAAACATCAAAACAATACAAACTTAGTTCATTTTCAACTAAGTAACTTAACAAAGTAACTAAATAGCTTTGCTGTTACAACAAGCATTCGTGCTGCAACATGTTTACAAGCTGCATGCACTTAACCAAGAATATGGCAGCAGCATGGTTGGACATTTTCAACAAATCTTCTGGATGTCACTTTTTCAAAAGTGAGTTCTAGTTCATTTGAACTTTAAATTCTTGATCAAATTGGGATTGAATCTATGAGCAAGGCAGTGATGCTAGTTTTTGCTGAATCACCAACTTGCGTATAAGCATCTTCGCCCTTGTAAAGGAGATCAATGACCTTTGCAAGGTTTAGAACTCGAATAAGAGCCGATGTTGGTGCTGCTGTTGGTTTCAAGAACTCTTCATTTATATCCTTCCAAGCATCGTTGATTTGCTTGTTTAACTCATCGTATGCCTCTTGCATTGACACCCCATATTGTTTCATGTAACATTCCACAGCCGAGGAAACATGTCCTCTCTCTTGCTCAACCTACGATAAACGTAAATTAATTTGAGCTAATGTAGAGCTGTCCATGGTTAGCTCAAGCCAAATCAAACTCAAATAATAAAAATAAAACAAATAAATTTTTGTACCTTGTGGCCAACAATATCACTCATCAGCCTACAAATAATGTTTGAAGCTCTGATAATCTTAGGCTCATTAACTGCCCAATTGAATGTCTCTTTTGTTATGCTATCTTCCATTCCAACAAAAGATGCAATTGCGAGCTGCAGATAACCACAAGAAAGTAATGCAATCGGCATATACTCTTCCATTGTTGGTATGTAATTTTCATGGAACCATTTGGCCTCAACAAAGAAGACTTGAGATTGTTGTTTCATCTATTAACAAACAAACAAAAAGTTAGCAAAAATCAACTAATGCAGTTGATTAAGACTGAAAACAAAGAATATTTTTCAACAAAAAATAAAAATCATATATACTGCTTCTATTGCGTATTGGACACGATATGATTTTCCTTCTTTGGACATCAAATCTTCCATATCTTTATACACTTTTAAAGCTTCCCTATACCACAATTTCATGTAGTCTGGAAGTTGGTCTATGCAGTTGATATCCCATCTACAATATATCATCAATTCAAATAGTTAATTCTCTCTATAATTCAATAAAAAAACATTTATTTTTAATGATTTAAAGTGACGATGGACATACGCATTGAATTACCTGTGGATTGCTTTTGTAAAGATTTTAAGTTCTTCGTATGTTCCATATGCATCATAAATATCATCCAAAATCGATGTGAGTGATATTATTTTGGTCATGAAAGCTCTAGCAATGGCATATTGGGGTTCAAAATATAATCCCATCATCCAAAAATAGCATTCCACAAATCTATCCCGTACAAAGGGAAAATTGGTTGCAACATCTAAACCTTTCCACCACCTAAAATATGAATGAATATATATTATTTGTAAATCTGGGTATAATAAAAGGTTCTTGTTTTGATGAAAACTTTTGGTCACTACAGATTACCTGTATATTTCGTTTATCGCTTCCTTGTGCAAATGTTGTAGCAAGTTGAAATCTAACCTTACAAATTTCATTAAATTTTTGTCTTGGGTACCATATCCTTCGTATATGGAAATGTAGCTCCTAGCAACCAACCTCTGCAAGCTCTTGCGAAGGGGTCGCGTTAGAGCATTGGCAATCTGTGTGGAGAGAGGATAGTCTACCCTACTTTCGGCCAACTTGAGATGAAATGTGGTGAAGGAAAGCGCTTCTTCTAATATATTTTCCCCATGCAGTTTAAAGTGTGCAGCTTCGTACAATTCTAGCATGCCTTTCACATCACCATTTAAAGATTCTTTGAAATTTCCCTTCTCATCTTTGAATTTTTTAAATATCTCTGCATAATCATCAAATAAATTTGTGGTGTTATTTCCAAAGTTGCAATTTGCAAATTGAGAAAAAGATTTGTGAAGGACGGACTCAAATTTCATATCTATTTCCATTCACCTTTTAATTTTGGTTATAATTTGATGAAAATAGAGAAAAAAGTTGTAGATTCAAGAATTCAAACCTCAAACATATTGGATATCATATAACATTATTAAAACCTCCTGAATTAGAAAATAATGTCATTTTAGAAATATAAGTGATCGAATTTTCAAAGCAAATAAAATAAGAATTAACAATGTTAGTAGAGAAGGTAAATGGATATTAGAGGGAATTAGAAGACTTGTGTGTTAAAGAAAAATGAATCTGGGTATATACTAAATTGTAAGAGAGTGAAAAGTGTTGGGGAAAAAGTGAGAAAATTAAAACTATAAAAGAATTAAATTGAAATGAAGCGAAAGGAAAAAGGAGAAAGACTAAAAATGTAATTTTACCAAAACTAAATATGAATCAAGAATGAGATTTACAAGGGGCAAAATTATATTTTCGATAAATATCTGGAAGGTTTCCCACCAACTATGGGGAAATCCACTTACCGAGTAAACTCGACCTATACCTAGTGACTATTTTCTTGTCGATTTTGTATTGATTTGAAAATTAGATAGTTTGATGATTCTTTTGGACTGGATTAACTACTAATTCTCAGTTCAAGTTGTTTGATTACCTGGCATAGTTCATTTTTCAACACTGATGTAGTCATCCTTAAATAGTGGAATCAGGCTCATAACCTCTATTTTTTTTTTTTTACCATATTTGCTTTTAAAAACTAAAAACATACCGCAATCAACATTGAAACCATGCTTCCTTAGCAAACGAAATCGAACAGCAGTAGTGTAAAGATCATCACCATCATGAATGTGATTGCAATGATAGTGATATATAATTTGCAAGGCATCTTCTATCTCTTTCTCGAAATGATAAGCCACACCCAAGCGCTGGACCGCATTAATTATGTGTAATTTTTGGGATGATTTATCCGTATCTGTCACCAACATTCTCCTCACTTCTTGCTTCAACTCTCTGTCCTCTAATTGAGTTTTGGCATCCATTTTCTGCAAGTATGAAAAGCTTCCAATTAATTTTAAAATATTTACATGCATGTATTCCAAATTAGAAAAAGTAAACCTATTTTTTAAAAATAAGTGTAATTTTATGCAATACATACTAGCACAAACGTCAAATTTGAATAATATAGGTATATGATGTCACACAAACACACATTTAAAATTATTTTCATGCGTGCCAAGATACCATTTCAGAAGGAGAATAGAGGAAAATGTCCCCCCAAAAGCTAGGGGCAAAATTCGCCAAATGACGATTTTCCTTGGACATGTTACCAACTTGAGATGGAACAGCAGAAACTTGATAAGACATTTTCTTTAGTGTGGTAGAAGCGCTTTTTGAGTTTTGTGTGATCCAAATGCTTGCATGAGTTGAATGTATTTATAGGCATCATTTGTTTGATTTGGAGGGTGTCTACTGCTTTCTCATGTGAATATTTTAATAAGATATAATTCTTTTGAATGTGAATTGTGAGAATGTTATTGTTAATAGTATATATTTGAAACTACTGACTAAAATTCTAAAAAAAAAGTTATATTAACATGTTTGTATATTCAACATTTTCTTGAGAATGTAATGTTACTTTATAAAATTATTCTTATTAAATAAAAATAACATTAATATATTTTAATAATTTTTTTTATTATTAACAAATATTTTAATTAATCCACAATGTATGATTTTCTCACATTTTGGATCTAATCCATTTTATGAACACATTAAAAAAAAAAAACTTGCATGCTAACTCAAGATTGTGAATATGTATAATCTATAAATTTTTCCTTATTACATTGTAGATATAAATTCAAGTGTATTTATATATTACAAATATGGCTTGAAATTATCTTAATACTAATTTTTAAATTAGTAGTTTGTTTTAGGTGTTGTTTCTTCATTTTTAACACAAGAATTTTCATGTAAACTTTGTTAGGGTGGCATGCCACGAGAAAATTAAGAAATGAAATATTTTTAAAATTGAATTTGAAAGTAGGTGATGCCAATGTTGTTGCTAGTGCCATAAGATATCATTTATGAATAGGCTTATTTTTCACATAACTACTTAATTCTACATGTTGCTTAAGCTTTTTATGCTAGAAAACAAAATATATTTATAATAAAATAAAGGTTAAATACTCAAGTTGGGGTCCAACCTTTTAGGGGTTGCTCAAATAATGGTCAAACATTTCAAAATGTTCATATAAAGGCTTAATATTTACAAAAGTACTCAAATGAAAGCCAAATCTTTCAAAATGTTCAAATAAGGGCCAAAACTTTTTGAAAGTGCTCAAATAAGAGCCAAACCTTTCTAAAAATACTCAAAAAAAGGCTTTTTAAATGTCTTATATCAGGTCTAAGATTATGTTTTTATTATTTTCTTTTATTTTCAACCAATATCTAATTCAACTATCATGTATTTTTTTTTATTTCTCAATTTATCTACCAGAGCAAGCCCAATAACTAATTTTCCGTATTCCCATGTATTTTTTTTTAAAATATGTTAGAATTCACCTAATTTTTATTCAAATTAGATTGAAGTATGTGAAAAGTATTTATTTGAACATTTTTAAAAGTTAGACCCTTATATGAATATTTTTGAAAGGTTTAGATCTTATGTGGAGATTGGACTCTAATTTAAGCATTTAGCCTAAAATAAGATATAGATATTTACCTAGTATTCTTTTATAAAAATAATTTAAAATAAATAATCGAAGTTGTAGAGACAAAAAGAAAAAAAGAGAGAGGAGAAAATAAGCAACAACTGCATTTTCTTTTTCTTTTTACATTGAATAATAAGTTAATTAATACCCTAAACACAAATAAAAGAAATGTCAAATTTGTCCTAACAATTTCTTTCTACTTTTCATTTCTCACCAATTATTAAATAAATCAATTTCCATTACTTATCAAAAAAATAACTTTCATAAAAATGTTAAATTAATTTTTCACATTAAACATTGAAATTACATTCCCACTAATTAAATTCTTTAGAATCTTTAGAAGATCGATAATTTTCCATCATAAGAAACATACATATGGATTTTAGATTCATTCTCATCGTAAGTAGATCAGGAATTGCTTGTTTTGGTCCAATATGATACGCTTTTATCAATTTCTTTTTTTCTTGCTTTTTTTTCTTAAATTTATTAGTAGAGTTGTGTGACTTAGATTCTTATTAAAAAAAATACAATAACAAGATTAGGGGATTTGTGAGGGTGAATCCGTATAGAAGTTTACTTCTTATATTTGATATTGATTTGAATAATGTATTTCAATCTTATTGCATTATTGCTATTAGACATTGATCAGAATAATATTTTTAAACCTATAAATAGATGTAGTTTAAACTCATCTAGTATTATTCGAATTCAACATTGGTAATTTTTCTCCTCCTTTATCCATAATTTTTTCTAAAATAATTTTCACATAAAATTTGTATGTTGTATTTTTCTTTCTTTTCTTTACCATATACCGTCATTATCAATGTTCAATTTTAATATTTATATATTTCCTTGGGAAAAGGAATATTTTAATTAGCTAACGTCATTTATCAGGCACTGACGCCCAGTTTGTCACATAATTTTCATGCTTTTGCTTTAGTTGTACTATGATTTTTTTTTAAAAATATCTCCTAAATAATTTAATCTTTGTATATATATATATTTAGTATAAAAGTATGATATTTATTGAAACACACATATCAAAGTGGAGAAAAACAAAAGTCATAATAGAAATAAATTGAAAAGACAGAAACAACAGCAGATCAATTAAACCGCATATAGGAAAAACAAAACTAAAAATGTAAAGGAGAAAACCACCATAAGCCAATACCAAACAAATCCTTGTCTATTTTAAAAGTTAGTAATTAAAGACAATCAATTATTATATTAATGTCTTTTATTAATTATGCATAATTTTAATTGATATAATAATAAATTTGGCATCGATGTTTATATTTTTATTAATGTGATCTTCATTCTAAAAAATTTAACAAATTTAGCTTCAATATTTACACATTTACAAAAATTTTGAGAGTTAAATTTATTAAATCTTGACCAAATTGATAGAATGCGTAAATTATAAGAGCTAAATTTGTTATTATACCTATCAAATTTATGTAAATTGACCAAAAATATTAATGACGTGATTAATTGTCTTTGATTGCTCACTTTTAAAATTGACAGAGATTAAATTGCTTCATTTTTTTTTTAAAGAGACCAATTTGCTCAACATCGAAATTGCAAGAGGCTAGAGAGGTCTTTGTACCTTTCTTTTTATTTTTCATGTTCATTTTACTGTTCATGCTCCGGTTCGTGGTTGTCTCTTCCAATAATGTCATCTCTAAGGTTCAAACCAATGTTCTCCCCGTAAAAGTGCAATGTGCTTTATCTGATACACTCACGAATGGGGTAAAACTTATAAAATTCCATTCGTTGAAGTTGCCAGTTTTCAAATTTGGAAAATCAGTCAACTTACGACTACCTTTTGGATGGGATCTAGTCATTTTTTGGTTGATATGTCTCATATCGTTTGAATATCTATCTCTTAGCTTCAAAATGCACTTTGAATCACTTGATTTCAACTTCGAGAGCTCAAGTTATGACCGTTTTAATGAAGATTGCGCGAGCATAATTTTTGGACGAGATTATTACGAAAATTACAAGTTTCGAGCTTTTAATTTAAGTTTAAATCATATTGGGTTCAATTTTTAAGCTTAATTTTTATTATATATGAACCCAATATTATATTTATTAAGTTTTATTATTTTCTTATTTATTTATTCAGAATTTTTGGATATATATAATTTAAGTATTTTTAAGTTGTTTAGAAGATTAATGTTTCTTAATCAAATAAGAAAGTTTAGTTCCGTTTGTTTCACTGAAAATGACTCCTGAAAAATGATTAGAAAAATGACTTACTTTTTTGGAAAAACAAATATTTTCTGGTGTTTGGAAGAATCTATAAAATATTTCATATTGTTTAACAGGTTTCTTGAAATTATTTCATAAAATTTGTTTTTAATGAAAACATACATTTGATATTTTCTTATATTTTCATTGTTTAATTGAGTTTATTATATACATATATACATATAAATTTATATTATGCATTGTTCTTTGTAAAACAAACACAACATAAATATATATATTTTTATAAAATATTGTAGTGTAGTTTTCTTTTAACAATTGAAACTTATTTTATAATGAGAAAATATTTTGTAATAATCAATGTCATACATAAACTTAATAATAAATAATATTTAATTTAAATTACATATATTACATATATTACATATATGATAATATATATTGACACATTAGAGTTGTAAGAGATAAATAAAGCTAAGTATTATTTAAACAAATACTCATATTTATATAATTAAAATATTCATATTTTTATACTAGATTAAAATATGTCATAAGTCCTTATACTCTTTGTAAATTTAAAATTTAGTCCATGTACTTTTATTTTTGGGTTAGCCTTACTTTTTAGATATTAGAATTTAGGTTCAGTTGTTAGTATTATTGAAAATATTTTGTGAAGTTCATGTTAATTATAACGTCATTTTTTAGTTACATGAATACCGAGTATTTTTTATTTAAAAATGTGACATCAACAAAATTGACAAAAAAAATTAATAATGTTAATAATTAGACTTGATTTTTAGATATAAAAAGTAGATGAACTAAATTCTTGAAAATAAAAGTATAGAGACTAAATTCTAAATTGTAAAGAGTACATAGAGTTATTACATATTTTTACTAATAAATATTTATTATTAAAATATTAATATGGAATATTTTTTTAATAAAATATTATTATTAAAATATATTTTATAAGAAGATTTTGTTGTTAATATGGAAATTTTAATTTAGCGGACATAGATCTCATGTGGCTAATATTATAAATAATTTATTATATTTTAATCATTAAATACAATTATCCACATTATGTTTTAATTGGAGCTTTAATTTATCATCTCTCCTTAATTTAACAATAAATTATATTTGTCTACCACCAAGTAGCCTTATTTTGTGGGAACTTGCTTAGTTGACTGACAGTCAAACATTGAGAGAATCATGGACAAAAGTTATTCCTTTGAAGTGGCTTCTGACATAGCCTGTTCTTCTCTTTTTTACCCCAAAATTTTTCTCTTCTTTTCCTTTCCTTAACCTTCGCAACAAACCATAATCGCTCAATTATCAGTTTGATCATACAAGTTTAAATTTTTTTATTTTAATTAAATATTATCAAATTTTAATATTTTAGTCACTCAACTATTAGTGACCTTTTTTATTTTCATATAATAAATTCATCCCTTCAATGTTTATAAATACTATCATTTTAGTCATAATTTTAAAAAATTTAACAAATTTAACACTCAACTTTACACATTCTATCAATTTAGTTTCACTTCTTAAAATTCATAAAGAAAAATTAAAGCATATTTTAAAAAAATAAATACAAAATTATAAATAAATGAATGCTCGTTTTTCTTACATGAAATTTATCTATTAAAATAATACTTTTATAAACCAACAAACAAGTCTTAAACTAAATTTAAAATTTTCCTTCTTTAATTTGTTTAATAAATAACATATTTTATTATACATCTGGACTTACTCTTCAATCCTTATCAAATTTATCGAGCACAGGTCACTGTATTTACCTACAACCACTAGCACCAATAACCCTTACTCTGAATTTTTCAATTTAATCTTCCATAATTGATTAATGAAAATTAGGCTCTTTTCACTACTTACTAAGTTTGTATTTGAGTACTTTTATGTCATTTTCGTTAATTTTAAAAAAAAATTAGTTTTTAGTTTTAATCGAATAAAATGAGATTCTTGTGATGTTTTATTACCAATTAGGTCGATTCGTGTAACACCCCAAAACTCGACCTAGACATTATGACCGAATCTAGCGATGTCACATGATAGGGTGCTTGAAAACCGTGCCATCTCGATAAAACTATTATTCGTTTTAATACTTTTATTTATCTCTTGTTAGCTTCTAGATCATGTGACAGTCAGTGGTTTCAAAACGTTATTCGTTGCAGAAGCTTTTAAAGCAGTTTAAGTAATTGTGTATTTCTTGATAAAACATTTGTTTCTTTTGAAAACCAAGATTTCCTATGACTAGCAGTTTAAAATCCATAAAGTAAAAAAAAAAAAAAAAAAAAAAAAAAAAAAAACCAACAAAAGTCCAAAAGTCCAAATTTACAACTTAAAAGTTTAACCAATAAAAATAAAATAGAAAAAAAACCAAGAATAATATTTAAATCCATAGCAGTCCAAAACCATGGTCACCGTCGAGTTCTCCGTCACATCGATCCGTTTAGATCTGGGGATTACCTAAGCACATTTAAACAAAAGGGTGAGTTTACGTAAACTCAGTGTGTAATCCCATAGAAAAACAAACAATAGTAAATCACAGTGCACAGTTAAAACAGTCTTGGGCCTAAGCCCTTTTCAATATCAATAACAATTTGGGCCCTAGCACATCTTAGTACAGTATCAAATGTGCAGTAGGGCCTTAGCCCATTACAGTATCAGTGGTAGTTATACAGTATTTAGTAACAAAGTCCTACCCAACCAGCCTCTACACACCATCTCCGTCTAACCCTACACTTCATGTGGGGGTTAAATCAACCCACTCATACCTACACTCCAGGTAGTACCGAATGCGGCACAAAACAATAATTTGCAGCTGAGCTGCCAGTATATTAGGCTTAAGAGCCTTTCAGTACACTTCCTCCAAATAATATCAACCCAACCCAATGCAATGCAACATACAATAAAATGTCATGCTACCACAGGTTTGTCAGATACACATTCAGTTCAGTATACATGCTCAGTACATAATTCACACAATCAATATCACACAGTTAAAGGTCTAAGTAGTGCTTACTGACCCTACGGAAGGTTCACAATCAACTTGAGCGACCCGTGCAACTTTAATAGTCATTTTAGTAAAAATGGGCTCACACGCCCATGTGGCCTGCTTGTGTGTGCCCACACGCCTGTGTGGCCCATACAACCAAATTTGCCTTGCCTGGCCCAAAATCCCACACGCTCGTATGGGTCCACACGGCCCAAATTAGTCTGGCCCGTGTGTCGCACACGGCCTGTCCAGCCATCACACGGCCGTGTCATGCGTGCACGGCTTGGCCTCATCAAACACACGCCCGTGCTAGGGCACATGGGTGACCACACGCTTGTGTTAGGGCACATGGGTGACCACATGCCCATGTGGCGTCAACAGTGAGGTTTTTGGCTTTTGTTGAAACCTCGTTTTCTATGCAATCGAGTACACACCTAGTTTCGATTGATGCTAAAACGATCCCCGAGCACTTTAGAACCTATAATTGACCAATAACCCATCAATTAATCATTTAACCCGATTCTTAAATGAAAACACAAGATGAAAACCAATTCCTAAACCAACGAGAAATGTTACCTTCGCTCGAACGATGGAAATTCCACACACCTAAAGCGGTGATTCCAGACCTTCAACCCCTTGAATACCTCCTAAACACCAAAAGAAACCCTTAGCAAAACGATTTGTCACTCAAATGAGAACTGAACATACCAAAACTTATCGATCAGATGCGAATGAAGGGTTACACCCAAAGAGACAAATTGGAAAAGAAAAACCAAGAAGAACGAGTGGAAAAAAGACAGAGTTTTAGCAACAGAAAATGGGGAAACAAAAAAGATGAAAAAGAAGAAGAAAAACAACAAGTGAAAGGGGCGATGGTCAGTTTTTTTGTAGAGAGAATTTTTGGGAACTGATAACTCAAATCCCACTACCTACTCTATCCCAACCACCCACTACTCAAATTTTCAGTACAACTCAAACTCTCAGCCACCAAACCGAGCAAAAATAATCTCCCTTGCTCACGCAGGGATTCAGATACAGGACCCTCAGTAAGCCAACACACTGCTTATTACTAGACCAGTAGGCCCATTCTAATATAAGCTTATCAACAATTAAATAAAAGCCTATTGACCAAAGATTGGGCTTTAATCATAAAAATACCAAAATTTGCCCAAGTAATGGCTTGAACTTGGGACCTCATACACACACCCAGGACAATTAACCACTTAAGCAGACAGATATTTGTGTCACACATTCGCAAAAAACAAAATTTAAATTTTGGGGCGTTACAGTTCTACCCCCCTGAAAGAAAATTTCGTCCTCGAAATTTACCTTATCAGAATAGATGATGATACTATTAACGCATTGCATCCCCAGGCTCCCACGTGGCCTCCTTAGTGCTATGATTACACTAAAGAACATTCACTAAAGGGATAGACTTCCTCTTTAGAACCTTTACGTCATGATCCAGAATCTAGACAGGCTTCTCAAAGGTCAAGTCTGGCCTAACCTCAATCTCCTCAACAGGGACAATATGAGTAGGATCAGAGCGATAGCGCCTCAACATAGAGACATGGAACATGTCATGAATACGATCCAAATCTGGAGGTAGCTCCAACTGATAAGCAATCGATCCTACTCGCCTCAAAATACGGTAAGGTCCAATAAATCTAGGGCTCAACTTGCCCTTACGACCAAACCTCAAAACCTTCTTCAATGGCGAGACCTTGATAAATACAAAATCCTCTACATAATACTCAATCTCGCGTCTCTTCAGGTCCGCATAAGACTTCTGCTTGTCAGAAGCTGCTTTCAAACTATCCCAAATTAATCTAACCTTATCCTCTGTCTCAGAAACCAATTCAGGACCCAGAACACGTCATTCGCACAACTCAGTCCAACATAAGGGAGTGCAACACTTACGACCATATAGTGCCTCGTAAGGTGCCATCTAGATGCTGGATTGGTAACTATTATTATAGGCAAACTCCTCTAATGGCAAATAATCCTCCTAACTGCCTCGGAAATCAATAACACAGCTCCTTAACATGTCCTCTAGTATCTGAATCACCCTCTCAGACTGACTATCGGTCTGAGGATGGAATGCAGTACTGAAGTCCAACCTTGAACCTAGAGCCTTATGCAACTTCTTCTAAAATCGAGACGTGAAGCAAGGATCCTTATTAGAGATAATCGAAATCGATACCCCATGCAGTCTCACTATCTTAGAAATATAAAGCTTCATCAGCGTCTGCAGAGAATAATCAGTACGAACCGGTATAAAGTGAGCAGACTTGGTCAATCAATCCATGGTGACCCATACTGAATCCTTCTTAGTGGGTGTTAGAGGTAACCGACTAACGAAATCCATAGTTACAAGCTCCCACTTCCATAGATGAATCTTTACTAGCTATAACAAACCTGAAGTTAACTGATGCTCAGCCTTAACCTGCTGGCACGTCATACATCTCGCCACAAAATTAGTAACCTCACGTTTCAACCCTGGCCACCAATATAACTCACGGAGGTCTCGGTACATCTTATTTTCGCCATGATGCATAGCATATGGGCTACTATGCGCCTCTCTCAATATAGACGATTTCAGATCAGAATCATTCGAAACACAGATTCTCTCACAGAAATAGAGTACCCCACTACTATTCAGTCCAAAATTCGTAGTGCTACCACTCTCAATCTGTCGAAACCGAAGACCTAAAGACTCGTCTTCCAACTGCTTAGCCTTAATCTGCTCAATCCATGTCGACTTAACCTGAAGCTCAACTAATAAGCTACCATCATCAAATAAGCTTAGGCGAGCAAGCATCGCCCTTAAATCAGTCATAGCTTTACGGCTCAGTGCATTAGCCACTACATTGGCCTTACTAGGATAGTACTCAATGGTGCAGTCGTAGTCCTTAAGCAGCTCGATCCATCTACGCTGCCTAAGATTTAGCTTCTTCTGAGTAAGGAGATACTTGAGGCTTTTATGACCAGTGTAGATGATACATTTCTTACCATACAAGTAATGCCTTCAGATTTTCAGTGCAAACACCACAGCGGCCAATTCCAAGTCATGCATCGGATAATTCGTCTCATATGTCTAGCTGACGAGACGCATATGCTACCATCTTATCATCTTGCATCAATACACATCCCAAACTGACATGTGAAGCATCACTATGAACCGTGAACTCCTTTTCAAGTTCTAGCTGTATCAAAATAAGGGCCTCAGTTAGTACAGTCTTGAGCTTCTCGAAGCTCTCTTACTACACATCAGTCCAATCAAATGCTACACCCTTATGTAACAGCTTAGTTAAGGGTGCTGCAATTAATAAGAAACCCTCCACAAATCACCGATAATAACCCGCCAGGCCCAGAAAACTCACACTTACCAAATTTAGCATATAGCTATTTTTCCCTCAAAGTTTGTAGGACGACTCGAAGGTGCTTATCATGCTCCTCCTTAGTCCTCGAGTAAACTAGTATGCCGTCGATGAACACCAGTACAAACTAATCCAGATAAGGCTAAAATACTCGATTCATTAGATCCATGAAAGCCACTGATGCTTTCGTCAGTCCAAATGGCATCACTAGGAACTTGTAATAACCATAACGAGTCCTAAACACCGTCTTATGTATTTCAACCTCCTTGACCCTCGATTGATGACACCCAGATTAGAGGTCAATCTAAGAGAATACTGAAGCTCCTCAAAACTGGTTAAACAAGTCATCTATCCTCGATAATGGGTACTTGTTCAGCTGACGGTAGTCGATACACATCCGCATGCATCCATCATTCTTATTCACAAACAGTACCAGTGCTCTTTACGGAGACACACTAGGGTGGATGAACCCACGATCCAATAACTCCTGAATCTAAGCCTTAAACTCCATAAGCTCCTTCGGTGCCATTCAGTAGGGAGCGATGGACACCGAAGCTGCAACAGGAATAAGCTCTATCCCAAACTCCACTTCATGATTCAAAGGTAACCCCGATAGCTCTTCAGGAAAAACATTCAGAAAATTTTTTGCCGTTCTGATGTCCTTAACAATGGAGTCCTCAGAATCAGAAACACTTACGTAAGCCAAAAATGCCTCACATCCCTTACGAACCAACTTCTTCACCACCAGTGCAGAGATCATGTTAGCCAAATAATTCTGGCGTTCTCCTATCATGACCACATCATTATCCTCCTCAGTTCTCAGTACGACCCTCTTGGTCGCACAATCCAAACTGACATGATGCTTGACCAACCAATCTATTCCAAATATTAAGTTGAACTCCCCAAACGGAAGCTCCATCAAATCAGCTAGAAAGGTTGTCCCTTGAACCTCTAAAGGGATTTCTCTAAATAACTTGTTAACCCTTATAGACTGCCCCAACAGACTCAGTACAGTAACCTTACTCGTAGTGATCTCAACCAATATCCCCAAGTTTTCAGACACAGTACAGGCTATATAGGAGTGAGTGGGTTCTATATCTATCAATACGATATAAGGTACATCATGAATAAGAAACGTATCTGTGATGACGTCTGAAGCATCTACATCCTCTCGATGACGTGCATCATATACTAGAGTTGGCTACTTCGCCTTAGTCTGTCTAGCACCTCTGCCTGGTGCTCTCTACCAATGACCCATGCCATTACCACCCCTAGCCTGACCACGACCTCTTAGTGACTGTTGAACTACCTTTTGTGGTTGTGCATTACTAGTACCCTGAGCTTGCATCTAATTAGCCCTCATTGGACACTCTCTGATACGGTGATCCAATGATCCACACTTCACACACGTCCCAGTCCTTCTCCAACACTCACCCTGATAGCGTCTACCACAATCAACACATGGCTGCTATCCAGTAGCAGCAATAGAGGGCCCAGTTCTAATTGGCCTATTAGCTCTAGCTTTTTTTTAGGCCTCTGTATAGAACTCGAGGGCTCCGAATCCTTCTTGTTCCTACCTCTCTCTATCACGGTTTTGGCGCTCAGTGCGCTTAACCTCTTCAGCAATCTTTGCATTCTCGACCAAGGCAAAAAAATCTCGCTCCCTCTACGGAGCTATCAGAACCCTGAAATTATTCCTGAGGTCATCCTCAAAGCGAACACATTGCTCGTAGTCAGATGCCACTATACCTTGCAAATAATGACTCAGTATCAAAAACTCGGCCTCGTACTCTACCATTATTCGATCTCCCTGTGTCAGATTCAGAAACTCCCTCCTACGGGCATCTGCATAACTGGCTCTCGCATATTTCCCCTAGAAGGCAGTTTTAAAGAACTCCCAAGTTAGACGTTCGGGTTAAGTACTCTTCTTAACAGTAAGCCACCACTGATAAGTCTCATCCCTCAATAGTGAGACTGCATCCTTAAATTTCTGCTCGGGGTTGCAATCTAGATCATCAATGATTCTTTTCGTGGCCTCAATCCAGTATTCAGCTACATTAGGGGCAACCTTAGTGACACCTCTGAAGAGCTCAGCTCCATTGTAATGGAGTCATTCCGTAACTGACCCTCGGTCCCCCGATCCAGTATTGGGTCCAGCGACCCTCTCCAATATCCTTAGCATAGCCTGAGACAATGTGTTATCCCCAACCATGTGATCTTGAGACCCAGCCTCAATAGCAGGCGACACTGACGTCTCACTCGTGTCCAGATTTAGCATGTTTCCAGATGATAAAGACTCAGCTCGAGCCTCTCTACGGCCTCTAGTACCTCGTCTGCGGATACCTCGTGTGCTCATGTCTAGTCAGATTTATCTGTATTATGAATTTTATGAATCAATTACAGTTCCAGTGTTTATTAACAAATATTTTATGTAAAGCAGTGCCATAGTTTTTTTCGTTTGTCATAGTCTCTAGTAGTTTACTATAGTTTTGGTTTAACTATAATTTTCAGTATATACTAACTAGATTAATTTCACAGTTTATTACCTACAGTAGTTTCAGAATATCATAACATTTTCAATTTAAGCAAAAATCAATTTTAGAATACTTACAAGATCGATGCCGGAGACTCGGTGTACCACATACTCAGTAGAAACATTTTAAATCATTTGAAAATCAATCCTTTAAAAAAACCAAATTTTAAAAACCCATAATCCACAGCCGAGTTTTGTAATCTGGCTCTGATACCACTAAATGTAACACCCCTAAACCCATCCTAGACGTTATGGTCGAATCTAGCGATGTCACATGATAGGGTGCTTAAAAACCGTACCATCTTGATAAAACTATGATCCATTTAAATACTTTTATTCATCTCTTGTTAGCTTCTAGATCGTGTTACTTATTCAGTCGGTGGTTTAAAAATTTTATTCGTTGTAGAAGCTTTTAAAATAGTTTAAGTAATCGTGCATTTCTTGATAAAATATTTGTTTATTTTAAAAACCAAGGTTTCCTATGACTAGCAGTTTAAAATCTATAAAGTAAAGAAAAACAAAAACCCCAAAACCAACAAAAGTCCAAAAGTCCAAATTTACAACCCAAAAGTTTAACCAATAAAAATAAAATAGAAATAAAACCAAGAATCATATTTAAATCCATAGCAATCCAAAACCATGGTCACCATCGAGTTCTCCGTCGCACCGATCCATCTAGATCTGGGGATTACCTGTACACATTTAAACAAAAGGGTTAGTTTACATAAATTCAGTGTGTAGTCCCCCAGAAAAACAAACAATAGCAAATCACAGTGCACAATTAAAATAGTCGTGGGCCTAAGCCCTTTTCAGTATCAGTAACAGTTTGGGTCTTAACCCATCTCAGTACAGTATAAAATGTGCAGTAAGGCCTTATCCCATCACAGTATTAGTGGCAGTTATGCAGTATTCAGTAACAAAGTCCTACCCAACTAGCTTCTACACACCATCTCCATCTAACCCTACATTCCATGTGGGGATTAAATTAACCCACCCATCCCTACACTCCAAGTAGCACCTAATGCGGCACAAAATAGTAATTTACAGCTGAGCTACCAGTATATTAGGCTTATGAGCCTTTCAGTACACTTCCTCCAAATAATATTAACCCAACCCAATGCAATGCAAAAGACAATGAAATGTCATGCTATCACAGGTTTGTCAGCTACACATTCAGTTCAATATACATGCTTAGTACATAATTCACACAATCAATATCACACAATTAAGGTCTAAGTAGTGCTTACTGACCCTACGGAAGGTTCACAGTCGACTTGGGCGACCTGTACAACCTTAAAAGTCATTTCAGTAAAAATGGACTCACACGCCCATGTGGCCTGCCTATGTGGGCCCACACACTCGTGTGGCCCACACGGCCTAAATTTACCTTGGCCATGTGAATTACACGGCCTGACCCAAAATCCCAAAAGCCCGTGTGGCTCATACAGCCCAAATCAGTCCAGCCTGTGTGTCGTACACGGCTTGCCTGGCCATCACATGGCCGTGTCATGCGTGCATGGCCTGGCCTCAGCGAACACACGGCCGTGTTAGGGCACACGAGTGACCATACGCCCATATGACGTCGACAGTGAGGTTTTCAGCTTTTGTTGAAACCTCGTTTTTTGTATAATCGAGTACACACCTGGTTTCGATTGATGCTAAAATAATCCCTGAGCACTCTAAAACCTATAATTGACTAGTAACCTATCAATTAATCATTTAACCCGATTCTTAAACGAAAGCACAAGATGAAAAACAACTCCTAAACCAACTGGAAACGTTACCTTCACTCGAACGACGAAAATTCCACACACCTAAAGCGGTGATTCTAGACCCTCAACCCCTCGAATACCTCCTAAACACCAAAAGAAACCCTTAACAAAATGATTCGTCACTCAAATGAGAACCGAACGTAGTAAAACTTACCGACCAAACGCGAATGAAGGGTTGCACCCAAATAGACTAATTGGAAAAGAAAAACAAAGAGGAACAGTGGAAGAAAGGCAGAGTTTCGACAACAGAAAGGGGGGAAACGAAAAAGATGAAAAAGAAGAAGAAAAACAACAAGTGAAAGGGGCGATGGTCAATTTTTCTACAGAGAGAATTTTTAGGAACTGATAACTCAAACCCCACTACCTACTCTATCTCAACCACCCACTGCTCAAATTTTCAGTACAACTCAAACTCTCAGCCACCAAACTGAGCAAAAATAATATCCCTTGTTCACGCAGGGATTCGAACACCGGACCCTCAGCAAGACAACACACTGCTTAACCATCAGACCAGCAGGCCCATTCTGATATAAGTTTATGAATAATTAAATAAAAGCCGATTAACCAAAGATTGGGCTTTAATCATAAAAATACCAAAATTTTCCCAAGTCATGGCTTAAAATTGGGACCTCCTACACTCACCTAGAACAATTGACCACTCAAGCAGACAGATATTTGTGTCAGAAATTCACAAAAAATAAAATCTAAATTTTGGGGCATTACAATTCGGGCCTACAGTAGAACTAACAAGTTAACTGAGTGTGCAGGAAACAATTAAAGCTAAGAAGTTAGTGGCCTGGATTGAATGTCACAACATTCAGCATGGAAGCTTCGACATTGGATGTTGCCTAACACTTAGCTGAATTTTCAACCAATATTTACAAGGCATGCTCACTTGTCTCAAAGTCGCAACATTAGAGGAATAAAGTCGCGACATTTAACCCTATAACAGTTCATTTTCAGTTGTGTCAGAAATAGTGATTTTGATGCCACAATTTTGACTAGTGAGTTAGTGTTTTTTATTTCTTTAATATTTGTAGGGTTATTATAGTGTCGTATTAAAATTTGGTTAAAAAATCTTAACATTTAGATAATTAATTAAGTAAAAAAGACTAAATCATAAAAGTTGTAAAATTTAATTATTATTAGTTGTATGTGTTAAATAGTTACAAATTAATGGTTGGGGGTTTATATAGGAATTATACCTTGTATTTTTAAGTGGACATTTATGGACATGCATTTTATATAGGTTATAAGTTAATGGTAAGGTTAAAAATGTAATTAAATAATAATTATAACAAACAAAAGATGAATAAACTATCATCTTCATCTTTCTTCGCTTGGTAAAATTGAATCCCCCATTTTTGAGTAAGGAAGCTTTTGGCCAAGCTTCAAACCACGTGCATGGTATGTATTTCAAGTCTGTTTTTAGTGATTTTAATGTTTTTGAAATCGTTGTAGCTTAATCTAGTTAATCCAAGGACTAATTCGTAAAATTGTTAAATATTTTGATTTAAGACATTGATGAATTTTTTAAATTTAATGATAGATTTATAAGCTAGGTAGTTAAATAAGAATATTTTGTAAAGTGATTTTAGTTAGCTTTGAATTAAGGACTTAATTGTTATAATCTTGACATTTGCATGGTTTAATTGCAAAATTCAGTTGTCTAGGGGCTATAGAGGGACCATATTGAATTCAGCACTAGTGTTTTTGGGTTAATTTTGAAATTTTTGCAAGTTTTGATATAGGGACTAAATTGCATAAAGGGTGAAATTTTAAGGTAAAATTGTAAAATGATAATAAAAAAGGGCTTATTTGCATATGTTTAATTGTTTAAGTTGTTTTAAATGGTTAATTGAATTAAAATTATTACTTAGATCAAGAAAAAAATCAATTGGACAATAATCATGGAAAATGAAAGTTAGCAGAGTAATCATCGGTATTGCATTCATTGCTGTTTTTTATTAGGTAAGTTTTTTTAGTGATTAAATTGATTAATTATTGTTTTTATAAATAAAAAATTATCCATATATGTTTGTGATTGAATTCATTTGATAGTAAATGTTTAATGATGAGATGGATCGAGTTGCAATGATATTATAATTGTAGGTTATATTTGAAAATGTAAAACTGTATGGTTGAATACATGTGATTATGTAATTTTTGAATAATTAAATGAAATGAATTTGAATTGTGGCCCATATGAACCTTAAGAATGCTTAGGATACAAGTGACATGTTATTAGGGTTATTACTGTTTCGGGTATTGGTCTTGGATGTCCTATCGATGGCTAAAATCCTGCATTTGTTGCAGATTCTTCATAGCTCGTATGAGCAGGCCCATTTCATAACTCGTGTGAGCGTTTACAGTCACAAAATCATGTGAGAATTTATCATCACAGCTTAAGTGAGCATTGTTCTTGCGTATCCAACGTTATTTCATTATGGTTCATCGGGTGAAAAATGAATAAATAGGAATGGTTACATGAAATTGTTATACTAAATGGTTATATGGAAATAGATATATGAAAGGGGACATTTGAAATGGATACTTGAAATGAATATGTGAAATGTTAAATGAATAAGTGATGGTTGAATTATAACAACCCGTTTTTAGTAAAATCGGAACAGTGGTTTCGGGACCACAAATATGAAGTTGAAAAAAATATTTTATTATTATTTTCTGGTCTACAGTATGATAGAAATACCGTAAAAAAATTTCATTAAGAAATTTTACCGTTTACATGTCTAATTTGATAAAAAGGACTAAATTGTATTAAGTGCAAATGTTGAGTTTTAATAGCTCAAAATATTAAATAGCTACAGAATTTTAAATTGAAGGTCCTTATATAGTAAATACGCCATTAAGGTGGTTAGTGGATAAGTATGAATAATCATCATTGGAATTTTAATAATTTATTAAGGTTAATTTTGGAAATTAGTGATTAAAGTTATAATAAATAAAATAAAATAATCTATTCTCATCATCTTCCACCAAAAAAAATAATAAAAAAAAGAAAGAAACCTAGCCATGGAAGCTTGAATTTGGACAAGCTTATTTTGCTCAATTAGGTATGTATTTTTGTCCCATTTTTTTATGATTTCTATGTTTCCGAGATCATAGTAGCTTAATCTAGCTAGTTCGGGGATTAATTTGCAAAACTATTAAAGTATTAGAGTTTTTCTATTGATGAATATGCTTGAATTTTGAAGTTTGATGTTAGAATATGCATGATTTTTGTTAGATAAACAACTTTTATAAAGAGAATTTTGATGAAATTATCAAATAGGGATTAAATTGAAAAAGAAGATAAATTTATGGTAAATTTTATGAATTTTGTGAAATACATGGGCTGCTATTAATATGTATAAAAATTGACTAGGCTTGACTAAGGATTAAATTGTATGAATTTCATTTTACGAGCCTAGGGACTAAATTCCAAAGGAATTAAAAGTCTAGGGCAAAATGGTAATTTTTCCAAATTTCCATATTGGATTAAATTGAATGAGAATTATATTGAAATGAGTTAATTTTATTCATATATATCCTATCACGCCTCGTACAGAGTTAGATCGAGGCAAAAAGAAAATATCTTATTAATCGCCTTGGTATCTACATATACTTGTCGAGGTAAGTTCCTATAATTAAATTCTACATTTATATGTGTTAAATTGAATTATTATTTCTGAATTATATAATTGCCATGAATAAATACCGATTGTATATTCAACAATTATCGAGCCCTGTTTGAACCTTAAGAATCCATAGGATACAAATGACATGTCATTAGGGTCACTAATTCCAGCTCTTATGAGCTTCCCGATACTCAGGTCGCATGAGCTTCCTGTTATTCAGCTTGGATGAGCTTGCCGTTTATAACTCGTATGAGCATACATGTACATGACTTGACGGATTACAGTTTAATACACTTCGTGTGTACTACCCGTGTATCAAACAATATTCTAAATGGCTCAACAGGCACAATTTTGTTACTAGATTATATGAGTTCGGGATGAACTATTACTGGTATTTACATGAAATACTAAAAATGTGATTACCTGATGAATTCATTCATGTGTATTGGATCTTATATATGATTTTCATGGCTAATATGTTGGTGATCATGTGTTTAGGCTTTTGACCAAATTGGTCAAGATATGTTATGTTTACTTATCTATTTTATGAATATATGGTAGGTTAAATTTTGTATTATATGAACTTACTAAGTTTAAATGCTTACTCTATGTTATTTTTCGTGTCTTATAGTAATTCGAAAGCTCAGTCAGGTTGAAAGCTGGTTGAAGTTATTTCACACTATCCTTCGATCCTTTTGGTACTTTCAGTAAATTAATTTCAGTTATAATGGCATGTATAGGTTATTTTAGCCAATGTTGGCATATAAATGTTTTGTTGAGACTAGCCACTTGAATGGCTTGTGTTTGATATATTTTTATGTGTATATAAGTGGCCTTATCATATTTGATGTGTGTTTGATATGGTAGAATGAAAGAAAGTAAAACGTGGTTTGAATATACATATATGTATTTAGTCATTTAGGTAAGTATGAATACTTGGTTGACATGTTTTTAAGTTGTCAGTAGAGGTGCCTAAGGGCATATTAGTTGTATGTGGCGATATTTTATGCTTAAAACTTGTTTTTGGCTTGTGTTGAATGTCTTGTTATGACTTGTTAATGTGCAAAAATGTTGAGTTAGGTTGGTGTCAAATTGGGTGAGAAATGTGGCTTGGAAATTGGCCTATTTTTTTCCATACAGGCAGAGACACGAGCGTGTGTCTCAGCCGTGTGTGACACACGGTCAAGTGACATGGCTGTGTGTCCCCTGTATCTTTTAAATTGCACAAGTTAGTATGCTCACACGGCCTAGCACACGGGCATGTGGCTTAGCCGTGTGACCCAAGTCAGGGAGTTACACGAGCACGGACACCGGCTGGGACACGACCGTGTGTCCTTATTTCAAATGTCCATACGGCCTAAGACATAGGCCTGTCTCCTAACCGTGTGAGTCACACGACCTAGCCACGCAGCCGTGTGTCCCTTGCAACTTTGAAAATTTTCAATGTTTTTTGAAAAATTCTTTGAGTACTCGATCTAGTCCCGACTTGTTTTTAACACGTATTTTGGGCCCCAAGGGCTCATATAAGGGATAATATGTTTGATTTTGATTGGGTTTTGACATGAGTGTTGTACGATATGAAATATTTGTTTATTTGATCTGTGAACTCCGGTAATGCTCCGTAACCCTATTTTGGAGATGGATAAGGGTTAGGGGTGTTACATTTGAATTGTGTATCAAAGGTGTTTACTTGAATATGTTTTATGACATGATAAAGTTACATGTTTCATATATGTGAACTAGCTAAACTTGTGAGACTTGTGATGTGTATAGGCAATTAATACAATTATGACATTGATTATGGATTTAATTGTGAAATGTTTAAGTTACATCCTTTACAATAAGTTAAAGTTAAAGTTTAATACAAACTTACTAAGCAATGGTTTGCTCATGTCCTTTGTGTTTAATTTCTTTGTAGATTATTGGAAGTTTGATTGGTTGGAAGTCAAGTTGGAGCTAACATTATCTGTTTAGGACTTGGTAGAAATTTTGATCATTTTAGTTTAAGTTATAAGTGGCATGTACTAGAAGATTACTTCTAAATACATATATTTATGTTGGGTTATGTTTTGGTTATGTAAGTATTGTTGTGATGATTGCTTAATTGGTACTTTTAAAATACATATGCTCATGTAAATGCAAGTAGTTTTGGTCATTTTTGTGTGTTTGGTTTGATAGGTGTTAAGGTGCAATGGCTTTTTTGATAAATATATGCTTGTGGGTTGATGATTTATGAATATGAATTTGTATATGCATATATATATATATATATATTATTTGAGGTGTAAATTGAGGGCATATTGGTTAGCCACTTAGTTTGAATGTTATATTGATATATTTTGGCATGTTTCAATGTATCTTAGATAGGTCTAAGAAATTGTAGGTGAAATGACTTGGTTTTGAAGGCAATTTTAGGTGCACACGACCTGAGACACAATCTGCCACACAGCCGTGTGTCACACATGGTCGTACGACATAACCATGTAGCCTATTTGATTTTAGTGTAGGCTTGTCCAAACGGTCGCAATTTGTTACACGACTTGGTGACACAACCGTGTGACCCAATCTTACACGGCATCAAAGAGTTACAAAACCTGGTGACATGGTCGTGTGACCCTGAATTACACAGTCCAATTTGTTACATGGTTTGGCCACACGGCCATGTCTTTGAGCCACACGGTCTACGCTTTTTCACACGACCTGGCTACACGACCGTGTGACCCCTATTTTCTATTTTTACCATATTTTTCTATTTTATTTCAAATTAGTCCCCACTTGTTTTTAAATTGCATTATAGGTTACATAAGCTTGATTTAAGTCTCATTTTTATACGTATGCCATGAATAATGAATGACTATTTATAATTGATGATTAAATTAAAATTAAAATTTTAATGATATATTATTTGAACTGTTAATTGTCGTAGCATTTCGTAACCCTAATTCGACAATAGAAATGGGTTCAGGGTTTTACTAACCCAATCCTCGGAGATATGACTATTTATAATTGATGATTAAATCAAATTCTAATTTTTAATGATATATTATTTGAACTGTTAATTGTCGTAGCATCCCGTAACCCTAATCCAACGACAGAGACGGGTTCGGGGTGTTACGAACCCAGTCCCAGGAGATAGAGCAAACTGCCTGCAAAGTTGCATTAGTGGAGGAGTAAAGTTGTAGCATTCAACCCAGCCCCAGAAAATCAAGCAGGCTGCCTGCAAAGTCGCGACATTGGTCTTGGAATATTACGACATTGAAGCTCGATGGTCTAAAATTCTGCAACGGTGTTTCCATCCATACAATTGAATTTATCTTGTAATTTAGTTTGTATTCAACCTAATTAGGCCAAAATACATCTAGACTATATATATTACCTTAAAACATTAGTTGTGGGGCTCTCTTAGGTTTTAGATTCATAGTTTGAGTGAGTTTTTAAATTTTTCTCAACATTGTTTTGTTACTTTTCAGTTTTGAAGTTAATCTATTTCCAGTTTTCATCCACTTTTTTCCTTTTGCTTTATTTTTTCTCGTGCTTTAATTCAAATTGATAATCAACATATCTTGTGGATTCATGTTGCCATTCAACCAATCACAAGTCTTGGAGACATTGGATTTTCTAAGAACTCGTTACCTTTCTCTTTATTATTTTGCATTATTTTAATGTTTAATAATAGGGCTAGGTTAATTGCATCTAGAATGGCTCGTAACTAAATCCATAAGAGGGTTGGTGATCTACTGCAATTCGTTGTAGTATGTTAAACTACTTTTTGTACTTAATTAGCTCTTAGGATATCAACTTTGGCATGTTTTTATTTAGTTTTTACTTTCAACACTTAGGTAATAAAATAGCAATTTAGTCAATTTATATGATCTTGTGGGTCAAGGTAGGCCTAAAGGTAGACTGATATGTTCGGTGAGTGTGCAGGACATCATTTGTAGATAAAAAGTATAACGACCCATTTCCAGTGGTGTCAGGAGTAAATGTTTTGCGACCACAATTCCAGCTAGTGGGTCAAAATATATTAATTATTTGGTAATTATATGGCATTATGGGTGTTGTATTAAAATTTGGCAGTAAAATTTTAATGTTCAAATAGCTAATCAAATAAAAAGAACTAAAGTGTAATAGATGCAAAAGTTGAAAGCTATTAGTAAATGTGATTAATTGATGTAAAAATGAAATTTAAAAGACTTATTGGATAATAATACCAAATATTAAGATAGAGGATGTACATGGATTAGTTTAGTTGTAATTTTAATATGCTTAAATGGTAAAATTATAAATAGGAAATTGGAGAAAACTTTGATAAAATAAAAATAAGTCGTCATCTTCTCTAATGTTTCTTCTTCACCAAAAAAACACCATAGGAGGGGGAAACTTAAGCTTTGGTTGTTGAATGCCTTGCATGTAATTGTTTTATACTTTCATTTCTAATAGATTTTGCATTTTTTGAACCCTTGAAGCTAGACCAAGCTAATTCAGGGACTAATTGGATAAAATATGATAAGATTAGGGACTGTTTTGAGATCCTTTATTGTGGTGGAAATGTTGGTTGAATGATTAAATTTTATGTTATGAGAAATTATTACCCTAAGTAATGATTCTTACTAGTGTTAGCTTTCAAGGAGTTAAATGTTATAAATTTTAAATAGCATGGTGTTAAATTATAAATTTCAAGAGTTTAGGGACTGTAAAAGAATCATATGTACATTCGATTAACTAGGGAAATTAGATAAGGATGTGACTAATTTGTGTAAATGCCAATTGTTGAAGGTTAAATGTATAAATATGATTAAGAGATAAATTGCTTAAGTTGAACTATTATGGTTTTGAGTTAATTAATTGAATTAAACTGTCGTATTTAGATCAAGAAACGAGTAAAGCGGTCATTAACTGAGAGAAGACGAAAGTTTTCGAATAATCAACTTCAATTATCAGAAACTAACGCAATTTCAGTAAGTTCATAGTCCTTGAATTCAAAATTTATTTAATTGTTTATTTATTTATTTTAATTAATTTGTTTACTACTTTGATACATAATTGCAATTGTATATAATTGATAAGTAGTTAATCGAAGAATAATAGAATTATGCAAATACGTATGTATTTTTTAGTTTTACTGACTAGTGCTGGGCACACCGAAACATTGTAATGTTTGTTTAACCAACTAGTGCTGGGCACACATTGATATTGTTGGTTTACTCAACTAGCGATGGGCGCAAAACCATTATCGATTTATCCGACTAGTGCAAGTCACACCTATAGTCGGTTTATCCGACTAGCGCTGGGCATAAACTTTGTTACGGTTTATCCGTCAGGCATTGGTAGCCAATAACAAGTTGATTCCATATTAATGATGTATAACTGATCTATTGAAGAAGGTTGGTAAATAAGGGATATCTTGGAATGTTCATGATGAACTTTATGGTAAACTATATGGTAACAACCATTACATGATATGAATTTTGAAATTATGGATTATTAAGTGTATGTGTAGTTCTTTGAGTTAATGAAATTTATTCATTATTTGATCATTTCTTTATATGCAGGTTAAGTACCTATTTTTGATTGTCCACTCAGCATCCAGTGATAATCCCGAACTCAATGTTGGTGATGTTTTCTTTTATATTTTGGCATGTACCTAGGATGTTAATGTTATGAGAAATGGTCATTTTGGTGTATAGTATCTAAATGAAGGATTACATGTATTGGATGTTGTCATGTAAAATTTTGAGTAATATTTTGTTCTAATGCAAATGCTTTTTTATAGACGTGGATGAATATATGTTTGTCTTATGAGTTTAACTCTTTTGGGATGTGTATTTTATAAGTAGTTCGGATTGATGTATGGTTTAATGTGCTAAATAGAATGGATGGTTATTGATATATAGCTGTATATATGTGAGTTTTAGTGAATGATATTGCATATTGTTAGATGAATGAAATGTGGTGTCAATGAGGGCATATTGGTTAGGCACTTAGGTTATTTTTATTTGACACATATTGACTTGTCTGAAGGTGTTTTAAGAGGTATTTATTGGGTGGTTATGGTTTTGAATTGGTATGCAAGACTGGTGTAAAATTTGCTTTGTTTTTTACGTTAATTTTGGTACACACGGCCTGACACATGGGCTACCACAAGGCTGTTTGTGTTATTTGGTTTAGGTGTAGGTTTCACACGGTCTGAGACACAACTGTGTGACCCAACTTTGAATATACACACGGTTGAGCACATGGTCTACGACATGGCTGTGTGACCCTATTTCGAATAACCACACGGGCAGACACATGGGCTGGGGCATGATCATGTGTCAAAAATTCGATTGTCCACACAGTCCGGGCTATGTCACACGGCCTAGCCACACAACCCTGTGACCCCTATTTTCATAATTTTCAATTTTATGCTAAACTTTTTGTTTTGTTTCAAATTGGTCCTTAATTATTCCCAAACTATTTTTGGGGCCCCGTAACCACGATTTAAGGCCCATAAGTACATGTTTGCTATAAATCAAATGTGTTTAGATTATTTATAATTATTTTTGAAATTTTTTTCTATAAAGTGTTAAATGTTTGAAAATTTTATTGTAATACTCCGTAACCCCAATCCGGCGACGGAGACGGGTTAGGGTTGTTCCAAAAAGATAGTGGACTGCTCACGATGTTGGAACTCGGAGCTTGGATGCCGCAACATAGCAAGCAAAATACCCAAGGAGCAGCCCTAAGACATGCCAAAGATGCATACTGCAGTCAGTGTCATGACACAGGCTAGAGGGTGTTGTTACACCAACACGACATGGCCACTTAATGGGCTAAGGGTGTTTTCTTCCGCATAATGAAATTTAACAAAGATTAGTCAGTTATTTTAGGTCAAGGATGAGCTGGTAACCCTAGGCTTATAAATATGATTACTTAGAACAGTTTAGAAACGATTTTTCCCTTAGTTTAATTTTACTTTCATTTGTAGTTTAGCTTTCTTTGTCGTTTTTAGATCTATCAGACTTATCACTGATTACTATTCGTGTAGCAATATTTAGATCTATATCAGGATCTTTATCAACTTTACTTTTGATTTTGTAAATGTCTCTTTTCCAATTCAATTCTATTGTATACGTTAGAGCCATGAAGAATTAATCTGGTAGGGAGATTAATGAGTGGATGTAGGAGTAATTAATGTCTATGTAGGTTTTCTTAGCGAATCAATTGGTTGAGAAAGGAAGAATCTAAAACCCTAGGATTGACAACCCTAGGAAATCATGAAGGTAGGAATGAACCTGAAATCAATATTGCTCATCATGAAAACCTTACCCTAACCAAGTTTGACTTGTGACATCGAGAGATAAGTAGTGCTTGCCAACTTACCAGGTTAGTGGAAGACCGAGAGGCCTCACTAGGTTAATAACTAGCTGATTGAATAAGACCCAAAATAGGAGCTAACTATGAACATGGAAACGAGTTAGTCTTCTGTCTTTAATCTGATAAATTTACACTTTGTGTCAATCGTTATTTTTTTTTACAAATATCATTTTATTATAAATTTATGAATAATCATAATATAATCTAATTAGAATACTAATTAGGCCTGTTAGCGTAGGAATTATTTTTAATTTAATCAAGCCTCATTTGGGTACGATACACGGAGTACTTCCAGAACTTTGTTGTACAATTATCTTACAACCCTGACCCGTATACTTGTAGACACTGCTTAAATCCTTATCTTTTGTAGCAGCATTCTCACTTCCAACGCTAGTACGTCGAGAGGCGGTCAAGTTGTTGGCGTCGTTTCCGGGGAGGCATATTTATTAGACTAATTTAAATTTTTACGCTTAATAGGATAGTTAGGAAATTTTTCAAATTATATATACGATTTTAATTTTTATTAATTTATTCAATTTACTAACTTGATTTTTTTTCTTTGTGGATTTCAGTGTATGACTCGGAATAGGGGCACACCTATAGAGCCAACCATTGATCTAAGGAGAATCATTCACTGCAATCATTAACAACAACAACAACAACAACAACAACAACAACAACAGATGCAAAATAACCTATCTATTGTAGTTGATTTACCACGAGATAATCCATTGTTTGACGATCCACCAATAAAAAAACCCACCACCACCACAACACCAGTTACTGATAGAGTTGCCCATGGCTCGAGAAGAAAGAACGCTCAGAGACTATGTGTTATCGAACTTGGATGCAGTACAACGAAGCATTATAAGATTAAAAAGTACAACAAATAACTTTGAAATATAGCCGACAATGATCCAGATGATACAGAACAACCTCCAATTTAGAAGGATAATGACGGAGGACCCAAATCGACACTTAGAATGGTTTTTTCTAGCTTTGTGATACGTTTAAAATTAACAGGGTCACCGATGACGTCATTCATCTTTAGTTGTTCCTCTTCTCCTTAATCAGTAATGCTTTTTCTTGGTTATACTCGTAAGCACCAGGATCAACCATGACATGAAAGGATCTTATGAAGAAATTTCTATACAAGTTCTTTCTTATCAGCAAGACGGTCCAACTAAAAAAGGATATGACCAACTTCAAACAGATGGAAGGAGAACAATTTTAGAAAGCTTGGGAGTGGTTTAAGTAGTTGGTATAGAGATGCGCTCATCATGGTCTACCTAAATGGTTAAGGTTGCATATGTTCTACAATGGGTTGGATAAAAATTCGATGTCAAGACTAGATGGATCTGTTGGGGGAGCCTTGATGAATCGAACATATGAGGACGTCTATCAATTGATAAGGAACATGACTATGAATTCCTGCCAGTGATCGAACGAAACTTTTACATAAAGTCTGAGGCCATCTGCGGCTAAAGCTATCTAGGAGGAGGATAAGTAGTAGCAAATTTTGGACAAGTTGAACCGGTTAGAATCAATGTCCATCAGACCCATGATGAATGAGGCAGTTAGAAAATTCGACCAATACCTTGAGAACCAAGCTAAAGATGTGAAATACATTGGGAATAGGTGTAGAAACCCCCAATCTAACACTTATAATCCCAACTCGAAAGACCACTCAAATTTGAGATAGGGAGGCAACCAATGGGGAGGTAATCCTAACCAAAATTGTTAAAATATTACTTACCAACCTCTTTATTTGCAGAAAGCTCAGGAAAAGACCAACCTAAATGTTCATATTGTATGTGGTCAAAGGCTGGATCGAATAGAGAGGGAGTTTTAGTCAATGCGGATAGAAGTGAGACAAGTGCAGTCTAAGTACACTCAAATTAGAACCACATTGACTAAACTCAAAGACTAGATGAGCCAATTGATGAGCATGATGGGAGATATCAAAAGGAAAATTGGCAATGGCATCCCAAGTACTACAGAGAATAAACCTCAAAGAGACGGGAGGAGCAAGTGAAAGTAATAGCGCTATATTAGAGTAAATTATTGAGTAGCCCTGATGAACCCACTGGAGGAAGAAGGAGGTGCTGATATTCTTCAAGAAGAGACCCTTCAGGAGGATAATACTGTAGAAAAGCCAGACACGGTAGCCGAGCCAGAAGTTGAGCAAAACAAAAAACCTACCCTTACAACATTACCATTCCCCATCACGGCTAGAGGATAAAAGAAAAAGAGATGAAGCAGAATTTGTAAGTTTCTTTTTTTATTGAAACTAGTAATCTGGTTGGGCTTTTTATTAAAATTAAACTAATGAAATCCAAGCACTCCATAGTAAAAATAAAACAAATAAATTGGCCCAGTTTTTGCAATTGGCCCATGAACAAAATCAAACAAACGAGCATAAATAAATAAATAATGGAAAAATCAAGAAGCCATAATTTTCACCTATTTCATGCCCAATCAGATAACTTTTGCACCATCATACCTGTTAGTCTAGCCTATTTTCATAATAATAGCTTGAGAGTTTCAAGGAAAGCAATTAAACCAACCCTTTAATCTGTCATTTCCTCTTTCCTGTCTTCCACTTAGCGTAGTGGTTGGTTTAAAAAGAGGAAAAGATTTTGTGATTAAGCAATTGATGTGTCAGCAGGTATGTAACATCCTGATTTTGGGCCTAGTCGGAACAGTGATTTCGGAACAATAAATCCAATGAGAAAAAATTTTATTTTTATTATATTTTTATGGTAAAAAATTTCACGGAATGATTTCATGAAAATTTCGTTCGAAAATTTTGACGTTTGGGCACTCAATTTAGTCAAAAGGATTAAATTGTAAAAGTGCAAAAGTTGAGTTCTAATGCTAGAGGTGTCCAATTGTTATGAAATTTTAAATTTGAGGTCCTTATATGGTAATTAGACCATTGGTTAATTTTTTAGATAAAAATGGACATGAAATAGGTGAAATAGAATATTTTTAAGTTAGGGGCATTATGGTTATTTAGTAATTAAAATGAATTAAAAACCAAATTAAAAGCCAATTTTTGTCCATCTTCTACCCCATGGCCGAAACTTGCATGGAGAAGACATAGCTAGGGTTTTTCAAGCTTTCAAGCTCGATTGTAAGTCCATTCTAGCCCCGTTTTTAATGATTTTTACGTTTTTGAAATCCTCGTAACAAGATCTAGCTATTTCTACCATTTATTTGAGCTAGGGTTCATGTTTAAAAATTGACCCATGTGTGACATGCATGCATTTTGATGTCTAATGGTATAAAATGAAAGTTGGGTGTTAAATAAACGACTTTTACTAAGCGATTTTCGATGAAAACGTCCGAAAGGACCATTTTGTAAAAGTTTTAAAAATGGCATAAAATGGTGTTTTGATGAGAATTGTAGTTTGCTATAGTTAAGAAAATGATTCGGTTAAGCTTAAAGCAAGGAAATTGAATAAAAAATATTTTACGAGCCTAGGGGAAAAAGTGTAATTTTGATAAAGTTTAGGGGTAAAAACATAATTTTGCCAAAATATGATTTTTGGATCACATTAAATAATGTGACTAATAATTAGACTAAATGTGATATTATAGATCAAGAAAAACGAGGATTGGACCTAGATCGGGTGAAAAATAGAAAATCGACGGTTAGGTTCCTTTTTGCTATTTTGGTGCCGAGGTAAGTTCGTGTGATAATAATAGTAATGCAATATTATACTTGAATTTTATTGCTTGATATTACATGAATTGTAAGTTTGTGTGCAAGTAATTCAACAATTCCATTATTATGTGTTTAATATTTGATATCATATGATACATGTATGTATGCCCTAATGAAATTGGGTTGTGATGATTCAATGGAATCTTGATGATAGCATTGTATCTCAAAAATCTCGGGGGACCCTGAGGAATGCTTAGGATTCGGATATCATGACACCATGGTTGATGAGATCCCGTGTAAGACCATGTCTAGGACATGACATCGGCATCCGAGATGAGAGCCAATGTAAGGCCATGTCTGGGACATGGCATCGGCGTTGATATTTATGCCAGTGTAAGACCATGTCTAGGACATGGCATCGGCATTGATATGTATGCCAGTGTAAGACCATCTCTGGGACATGGCATCGAAGATGATATGTGTGCTGGTGTAAGACCATGTCTAGGATATGGCATCGGTACCAACATGAGACTTCGTATAAGACCATATCTAGGATATGACATCCATATGTGGACCCATGTAAGACCATGTCTGGGACATGGCTTTGGCACTCTATTTGGTGTATAATAATCCCGAATGTCCTTCAATAATGGGTCATTCAAGATTATAGTTAAGAAGTGGAGTAATATGTGAAAAGTGTTGAAAGGGTACAAGTATGTACACTAAGCTTATGGTTATTAAGACTTTGAAATGTCAAGACCTCGGTGAGCTAAGATGTATGAATTATGATTATGAACTTTATTCTTATATCATGCTAACTTACATTGTGTAATTGAACATGAAATCCATGAAATGGTGAGTTCATGATTAGTTGAAAATGAACTTATGATAGTTATCATCATATTGCATTAAAACAGTTTTGGACAGCAGCAATAGTCGAATTTGAAAATCCACCAAAAATTGTGGAAATTGAGTTAGAGTTTATACAATTAAAGTTTATCGAGTGTAGTTTCTTATAAAGGAAACGGTGCAAGTAAATGAATATTCTATTATGATATATTTGAATTTTTGTGAAATAGGGTTAGAGTGATCTCGAACTCCCCTGTCTTAACTTTGGAAAATCATTAAAAATTGTATAAAAATGATTATGGGTTATAATTTATATTCTTGAAATTATTAATGATCCTATTTTTAATAGAAACATACGGAAACATTATCCAAGTCTCGTACTATGAGATAATTGATTTTTAGTAGAAAAATGTTGGAACTGTTGGACAGTGAAACAGGGGTAACTTTAATGAATAAACTGTACTTATTGGCTAAACCAAAAATTCTGAAAATTTTATGGTAAAAATATATGTGAGTCTAGTTTCAGGGAAAATTAGCGTATCTTAATTTGGAGCTCCAAATATAAATAATTTAGTGATTGCGACTCGAGAAAATAGCTTGACTGGACTTTTAATAAATAGAAAGAATTTGAAAATAGCATGTTAATACATTGCTTATTATTTTTCATGCGAGCTTACTAAGCGTAAAGCTTATTCCCTCCTTTCCATTTCTTTTAGTGTTTTTAGGTCGACTCGGGGTCAGCATCACACTATCAAGCCAATACCTATGGAGTATTGATACATATGTTAGAAATATCAAGTGAGTGGCATATATGGGGACCTAGTTTTATAACATGTGTTATTATAATTTGGCCAAATGTATTGGCCTATATTGAGCTATTGATTATGGCTTATAAATCTAGCTATTCATGTTATGTTTAATAATTGTGATGTGAATATGTTTGTTTGCCATGCATGGTTGGTAATATATCATGTGTGTTGAATGCATGTTTTATGACCAATCGAGGTGGTCATGATCATGAATTAAATGTGTAATATGGAAATAAAATGATAATGCCTTGAACATGGACGTTTTATGGATAGTTTGGTAACCATGGTATAATGGCATAAAGTGAGAAATAGAAATAATGTTAAATTGAATATGGAATTTGTGTGGAATGTCTTAGTCAAGCATATTGTTTTATGCATGTGAAATGTGGATGCTATATAAAGATATGACTTGGTTAGAAGGTGTATGCTTGATGATAAGTTGGAATTAAATGGACATGAAGATAACTATGGTATAAAGGTAAAAGTAGTGAGGTATTTGATAAACCCAAATGAATAAGATATGGTGTGTCTAGACTTGGTTTAATGTGAGAATGTGTAACACATGTATGTTGATGGGTAAATGAAATGTCTGCATCATAATTGAGGATGTTGAATGCTTTTGGATCCATGTTTGTGTGTGTGCATATAAAGGGTGACAAAAGGCTTGGAAAATAGCCTATGCGCTGGCCACATGGGCAGAAACACGGCTGTGTGTCTCAGTCGTGTAGAAGACACGGTCTAGCACACGAGCGTATGACTTGGCCATGTGACCCTATTTATTTGCTGACATCATAAATAGAGAGTTACACGGGATGAGGACACGGGCGTGTCCAGAGCCACACGGGCGTGTGACTCTCTAAAACATGAAAAAAAAATTTAAGTGATGTAAAACTTTCGGAGGTTTTCTGCTTAGTTCCGAACCCTTTCTAAAGTATGTTTTGGGTTTCGTAGACCCAAATAAGGGACTATGTACATGTGATTGAATGTTTCGAAATATGAATGAAATTTTATGGCCGGGTTTGCATGTTTGTGTTTAAGTCCGGTAATATCTCGTACCTTGTCCCAGCGTCGAACACAGGTAGGGGGTGTTACAAGGTAAATGTCAAAGATGAAATTTCTTTAAGGATGGGAGAGCTGTAACACCCTAAAAATTAGGGGATTAGAATTTATAAAATCATTATGAACTGAGCCTTAGTATTAGTAGTTAAGAGCTTAGTAAAACCCCTAAATGACCAAGGTTCAAGTCCCACTTTTTACATTATTCCTCTTTATTTTTCAACAATTAAGGATGAAAACCAAGTTAGTATAAGAAATACATATGGTAGAAAATGACTAAGAATGAGTCTAGTGGTTTAGTGGTAAGGCTTTAGCATATTTCCCCTTGCACTAAGGTTCAAGTCATGCCAATTTCCTTCCTCTTTTATTAAATTCCCATAAATAGGGTAATTTACCAAATCAGCCCTCTAAAAATTGCTTAACATTACCATTTGGTCCCTATCCTAATCATAATAAGATATTGATTATCTTTTTCAACCCTTTTTTAGAATTTCTTTTCTTTCTTCTTTAACTACATATTTTATCTTTTACTTCTTACTTTTCCTTTTCATAAATTTTTGTATTCTTTTGCTGAAAATTTATCGTTGAAATCCTAAACCCCAATTCCACCCAATTGAATTTGTTCTTCGTATTGTTTTAGCGTAACACAGTCAAAATCTATTTCTAACGTGCTAAGATCGATAAAAATTCTTATTTTTAATTTCATATAATCCTAGGATTCTAGAATTGTGTCGTTCTTGACAATCTTTCAAATCGATTTAGAATATTTTTCGAGTTTTCCCAAAAATCTTACTAAAATTCAATAAATCTTGAAGGTAGATATTAATTATTGCATTTTTGTCAATTGAAAGACCCATGTAGGTGACCCAGATCAGATTTGGACGTGAGGATTGTCGGATGAGACCCCGGAAGTCAGGTGTGTATTCTTTTACGAGAAAATTGAGGCAAAATCGAGTCCAGCCTAATCCATACAGCCTGGACCTTCCCACACGACCATGTGACCTACACGACTTGAGCCATTCCACATGGCCTGACCACACAGCCATGTGCCCCTATTTCTTAAATTTTATAATTTTGACCCAAAATTTTATGTTTTGATCAATTTAGTCCTTGAATAGGTTTTACACTATTTTTAGAGAATTAAATTATGCAATTAGGTCCCTGATTATATATGGCATGCTAGAATCCATGAATGATCAAATTAATGAGGTATTTATTCGTATTTATGAATATTTGCATAAACTATAAATCATATATATATTACTCTATATATTCGTTTTATCGTATGAATAGTATGCCTTGAATTATTGTCGAATTGAATGTATGAATATTCTTGAGTTTGTTATTGATTTGCCATGTCTTAGAAAACTAAATGTTACAATATATAATGCATTAAATTGTTTGTATTGCATTGCTTAGGATGGGACGTTTTGATAGGAGAAAGTATATGGCAATATATCTGCATTTAATTGTGCGTTGTGTATCCATAGCAAAAGCAGATTCCAACTGTGTCCATTTTACCATGCAACCACAACCCTCTAATAGCTTTTATCTGTGAGTATGTTATGCTTCCACGACCATTGACAAGTTTTATCTGTATTTAATTATGCGTTGTGTATCCACAGTAAAAGCAAATTCCAACTGCTTCAGATTGTTGTGTGTCCATAGCCATTGGTAGTGAAAATTGCAAATTATTGGTGGTATATATTCACAGCCCGGTGTGATTGGAGAAGGGAGTTCTAGGGAACTCCCATTATGGTGTGTAGTGGTAGGGTAGGATCTTTCTAATAAACCAAAACTGTATGGCATTCATAAAAACATGTCCATACAAAACTATGAACATGTCCATACAAAACTATGATTCTGAGATGATGTATATATATACATATGTACATTGTTGTGTAATCAGAAATATTGATACGTGTGAAATTACTATGGAGAATTGTTCGACAACAGTGTTTCTGTATTATTAATCATTACATTGATTATTCTTGAGCTGAATTAATCTGAAATAACGACAGTCTAAATTATTATTCGATTATGATTATTCTAAATCCAGAGAAATTTATAGTGAAGTGTTTTATGTGAAAAACAGTTAATCTGAAGTGCTTTGTGATTGTGTTTATTCTCGAAATTGTTAAAGTGCTTCATCTACTTTTTTTTTTTGTTCTTTCTTTGTGACAGAACTCACACTGAGCTTTCATAGCTCATCCCCCTTTATTTTCCTTCTTTTCAGATAACCTACAAGGCTAGGACGCAAACTCAACATTTGGAGGGCTTGGCTCAGAATATTGATTTCTATATAAAAGTATGTTAGACTGATTATTTTATAATTCTGGTTATTTAAAACCATATTATTATTGTGGCATTGGACTTAATTTACGATTTTTACTTAGGCATGCATGACATTTAAATCATTTAGGCTATTGGAATATGAATCTTTATTTAATTACGCATGAAACATGGTTTTTATTAAAATTACGGTAATATCACTTTTCTGCTGCTAAATTATAAATGTGTTTTGTTAAGAAAGTAATCCAAATTTTCAAACCAAGTTTTCAATAGAAAACACCGTTATAAAGATGTTAAGCTTGCTCTTCTTTTTTTTGTTACTCTTAAGCTTTTTCTGATAAGAGACTAAACTTCCTTCTGAAACAAACAAATGTTTTTAATTAATTGTTTTTAAACAAATATTTAATTTAATGTGTCAAAACAAAAACTTATGAAACTTATGGTCTATATATTTGGTTTTTAAAACATTTTCTATAATTTCATTTAATACAAAATATATTTGGCAAATAAAAAAACATTTTTATTTTCAATAATGAAAATATGATAATGTGTTTAGTACATGATTTTTTATAATAGAAGGATCATAAAAAAAGTATATTTATGTGGTTTTAAACGAGATTTTGATATTTAAAAATTGTTTTAAAAAAAAGAATAATTTTACATTTTAGTTTTAATTTTATAAAATCATTTGTAATGAAAATAATTTTTTATTATTTTTAATTTTCACATATTTTATATTTATTTAGAAAACAATTTCAAAAATTTGAAGTAAATATGTTTAGGGTTTTTCATTAACCAAAAAGGAAAACACCTTTGTTTTCTAAAATCAAACTCAGTTTGAAATGTGAAAATAAAATGAAGGTTTCTACTTTGTGATGTGAAAATATGGAATGATTACGTTGATTTTTGGGGTAACTCTTTTTTAGGAAATGAAAAGAAGTTGAGATATTTAACCTTAGGTGTTTAATACCACATGAGTAGCAGAATTTATATCATAGATAGTATCTTATTAATATTTTGACATTTTATTATTTTATTATAACAATTAAAGCTAACAAAATAAGAATGTGGCTATAACGATCTCATTTGCTCTCTCCACGTTCCAATATATTACATCTATCATGTCTCACTCTTCCTTTATGGACAATTTTTTCCAACACTGACACTATTATGTTGTAAATAAAAAATCTAGATTCCATCTTTTCTCCTTCTAATTATAAAATTTTTTAATCTTTCTCTATATCCCTTAAAAGTTATTTGTTTTTATTAATAAATTTCGCATTTTGGGTCCCTTCAAGACTTCCCGAGTTTGAAAATCTTGTATATATATTGATTTGAAAATCGACTGTGAAATGCTCGTTTTATTATTTTAAAATTTAGTATGAATTTCATGACTTGGTATAATAAAAAATTCGGGGGTCCCAGCTACCAAAATTTCTAATAATAATGTATCGAAATTGTCACGTTTTCCTTTTTCTTCCATTCGTTTCTCATTCAAAAACAAAACAAATGCTGTAGTCAATTTCGTTACCTAATCTATACCCATACTTTAAAACTATCCCAAAATAATGGGATTTTAGGAAGTTGGGTTGTAAACCAACTAAGATCTCTCACTTTTTTTAGTTCAAGGTTTTAGTAGCATCAACTTGGCTTTACTATATTAGCTTGAGAATCAGAATTTTACTTTAAATGGTATTTTTTCCCCAAAAAAACAAATACCTAAAATGTTAACTACATCTATTTTGATAATATCTATACCATACTTGAAACCTATCTCAAAGTCATGGAAGATATCAAGTTAGAGTATAGGATGTTTGGTTGTAAAACTACTAAGCTTTGAGTGATAACAATAATTAACTGGTTTTTTTTTTTTTACAAAAAAATGCCTAAAATGTTAGCTACATATTGTTAGATTTGTAAAATAAATTTAAAATAAAACTGAATAAACTAGGATCTATCATGTCAAATCATTAAGAATAAATCAAGAATAAAATTAAATGCGGAAGCATACCTGAATCCATGACTTAAAGTTTTACCAAATTTTGGGGATTTGATCTTCCAAATTAGCACACAAGAAATTCAGAGAATATTTGCTCTCTCTTTCCTAATGATGAGATATTAGAAAAAATATCTTGTGTATAATTTGGGGACCATAACCCCAATATTTATAAGCTTGGCATATTAGTTCTAATCAAATTCCAATTAGCCCATTATTAATCAGAATTTGATTAGAATTCAATTACTAGAGTATCTACACATATTTGACCCATACTTTATTTAATAATTAAAGCCCAATAAAATTTTAACCAAATTAGATCACTTTAAAATTGGGCTAACCTATCATGATAGTAAATAATAACATGTAATTACCCTTATTATATATGTGATGTTCATATTTTCCAACAATCTCCCACTTGGACCATATATATATATACTAATTTCTCTATAATTACATGTCATTATATAACCTTATGAGCTCAAAATTTTACTATCATATCCAAAAGGCATTCCGAACAATCTCGTCCATTAATTATGTTAACATAGAACCAAGGCGACTTTCGTTACATATATCGTAATTAAATCCATCCATGATCACGTATATTAACACAACCAAATGACATAGATCAAGTATGGATGTGTAGCATGGAAATTACATGCAATATGAGCTAAGCTACGTACCATTATCTAATCGGCGATTATCTCAGACACGTGCAGTATTGCGGTTCACCGTATAGCACAAAGATCTGACTTATACGCTTCTCGTTCTTTGCGTAACATTATCTGATCTGGTAGTTATACTACATGTCTATATCGCAGTCTTTCGCATGGCACTGTACAGCTTTCTGATAGTCCTAATTCCCTGAGGGTCGTGGACAATGTATAGGAGATATAAGGTTGGATAGACTTTCCGAGGTCCTATTTGGAGTGATTGGCTGGATGAGCTTACAGCTCTATTGAGGTTTGATGGGGGACGGAGATGATGTGTTGGTTGGATAGGTGGGTTATTTTATAACTCATTCACACTCATATGCATCTGTTTGATTCTGTTACGACTATATTTGTTTGGCTGAAACATTTCTGTTTGATTGTCTGGGATATCTGACTACAACATTTGAGTGGAAGGCACTCGTGCCTAAAGGAACTTTGTGTGATGGGCTAAGGCCCAATCGGCTCAGATTCTGGAAAAGGGCTTAGGCCCATTTTGTGACTTCTGATAGTTTTAGGTATTATGTTTAACAGATCCGTATGACTGTAAAGTTACATATAGTCTGTTTTGTTAAGTCACTCTGTAAGTATGTTTCGCTGCTGAACTATTTTCAGGTTTATTGTATTTGTTTCTATTTCAGTAGTTAGTTGGTTTGATCTCACACTAAGCTCGTATAGTGTACCCCCTCTTTTGTTTCCCCTTTCAGGTACATTTCGGGATTTTTTCGTTGGACTCGATATGCGAAAGACTCAGGCAGTCTGAGACTAATAAATTATTAGTTATGGTTTCGGATTTCTATTTGTTAATCAGTTTTGAAAGTAAGGTATTTACTAACACTGTGGTAGAATGTTTTTTATGTTTTAATCATTTTATTATTCGGATTTTGAACATGTGATATTTATTTTTTTTCGAAAATCGAGTAAAGGATGTTTATATAAATATTTTCTCATGATCACTTCGGTGATCAATGTAGCATTCTGAATTTGGTCTAAACTTTTAGGCCGAGTTTGGGGTGTTACACAAACATTGACAATAAATTATGTCAAACAATTAATTAATCTTTGGACTAACTTATTGCTCACATAAAATACCTTATAATTGTCACACATTTATCACCACAGATGTCGTTGAAATTCTGCCAAATATTAACTTACATTTGGGTCAATTAATAAACGCATGAATCATAAAAATATATAATCATCTTAATATTTCAAATAAACTAATCTACACAAAAGAGGTCACTTTGGCGACATTTTGTTTCAACTAATTTATTTAAAACATTAGACATCCTTAATTAAAAGCTAAAATATGAATTTATTTGTTCAAAATATCTCTTTTAATTTCAATTTTCAATCAAATTAAAAGATAATAGTATATAATAGTATATATATTTATCCCAAAACAACATACAATGATGTTGGCAAATATAATAATAGTTGAATAAATCATAAACCATAAATAACCTCACATAAGACTTCAAATTTAAACCAAAATAATTTGAATAAAAGTAAACCTCATCTCAAGATATCGGACACTCCATTAATATTTTATCTTTGGACAAAATATTAACTTGTAAGTGATATATTAGTGTAATAATCAAACATTGACAATAAGAACATGTCGAACCATAAATCTTCCTTTGGGCTAATTTATTGCTCACATGTAAAACCGAATAACCGTCACATGTTTATTACCATAGTTGCACATGTAATATTATTAACTTTCATTTGGGCCAATCAATATTAAGATAACTTAAGTTACATGCACACAATCTTTTATATTTTAAAACAAAATAATTTATACTAAAAAAATCACTTTGGTGACTTTTTGCTTCAATTAAGTTATTTTAAAAAAATATAAACATATCAATATTTAAATTTAAAATTTCCCCAATAGTTAAATGTCAAAACTATTTTTTTATTGCTTTATAGACTTCGAAATAACCCAAAATAAGGTTGTCTTAATAATGTAATAAAAAAAAACCTTAATTTTGAAATATTTTTTTTGTTCCAGAACAATATATATCAAAATCAAACAGAAATAATGTAGTGGTTCAAAGCCAAATAATTAACAAGCACATGTATTCATAATTTTGGCATGAATAAAAACACCAAAGCAATTCACGCACATACATGTATTCATAATCAAATAGAAAAATTTACCTTGAATTTACCATGTAAATCTAAAGTTGTATTTATGATTAAATAGATATTCACATGAAAACTTGAAAAATATTTTCAAGCGAATAAATCTTAAAAAATATAATCATAATAGTTGGCATATCCCACAATTAATACAATAAACCATATCATCATAATTTAACCAAATATTTGGAATTATAAGATGCCAAAACCTAAGATTATAGAACCAAACTTAAAACCAAAATATTTAAATATGTATATAGTTTACATGAATTTGCACCAAAGCACCTATAAAATTGAATATATAACCATAACAAAAATTTTTTAACAAATTCAATGATATCCATCAAAACTTAATTTCACCAATTAAACCATAAAAGATATCTTATTGAATAATGGTTATAAACACCTATTCACACAAACTATAATCATGCATTAATCTTCAAAATCATTGATATGCATATAATATATATACACACATAATATATACACATAATTATAATAATATAAAAATAATACTGGCTTGCCTTACGTATTTCATGTAAACTCAAATTTATATTCATGACTAAGGATATTATCATAAAACTTCTTTATACGCACAAATACTTAAAAAAATCTATAACCACAAAATATAAAAAGAATCCCAAATTATATAAAAGTCTTTATATGCGCAATTACCTATGAAAATTCATAGCCACCATATTTAAAAAAATAATACCAAATATTTTAATTTTAGTCAGATCCCATAATGACTAAAACTTACATAAAATAATTATAATAGAAACCAAAAGTAATCATTCGTATATATGAATTGAATTTAATGGTGAATATAATTCATCATGAATAAAGAGAAAAGATGATGATTCCATATATATTCAACCACTAACAGAAAATTTAAAACAAATAGTGCGAAAAAAATATCTTACCAACATTCATTTATTCGATTATCAAGTGAATTAACTTTCAAAACCAATTATACAACCCAATGAAATTCTTCAATTGCAAAAAGTTGTAAGTCTGTAATTTTAATTTAATAATGACTTTAACCAAAATTTATAAAATAATTGTGTGAAAATAAGATAAAGAAATCTCACAAATCAATTTTTATCAAATAAATAAATAAACCTTCATCTTTCGAATAACATATGCAAATATTAAACTAGATTATATTTATAAAACCCTAAAACTTTATTTAAAGAATCAAAACTCAAAAATTTATCAAGAATCTCAAAGATCTAACATAATATATAATTAAAAGATCAAGTCCATAAAATTAAAAAAGAAAAATGAATCAATACAAAAATAATAAAGAATAAATTCATTCTCAATAATTTAGCATGACAAAGCTCTGATACCACTTGTTAGATTTATAAAATAAATCTAAAATAAAACTGAATAAATCAGGATCTATCATGTCAAATCATTAAAAATAAAACTAAATGCGGAAACGTACCTGAATCCATGAATTCCTTAAAATTTTACCGAATTTTGGGGATTTGATCTTCCAAATTAGCACATAAGAAATTCAAAGAATAATTGCTCTCTCTTCCTAATGATGGGATATTAGAAAAGATATCTTGTGTATAATTTGGGGACCATAACCCTAATATTTATAATATTGGCATATTAGTTCTAATCAAATTCTAATTAGCCCATCATTAATCAGAATTTGATTAGAATTCAATTACTAGAGTATCTACACATATTTGGCTCATATTTTATTTAATAATTAAAGCCCAATAAAATTTTAACTAAATTAGATCACTTTTAATTTGAGCTAACCTATCATGATAATAAATAATAACATGTAATTACCCTTACTATATATGTGATTTTCATATTTTCTAACACATATAATTTTGATGATATGTTGATACCATTCAAATCATTTCTAATTTTGTGCATGTGGTATTCTTGTTATTTATATAAGTTTCGATATATTATAATTTATTTTATGTAAATTGGGATATGTTTGCACTTTCATATATTAATCTTTATATTATTTTTCATGTTTAACTATTTTTCGATATATTATATTTATGTCCGTATAATTTCATGTAATTTGAATTATTTTATTAAATTAACATTATTCAAATGATTCTTAATTTGATAATTATTTAACAATTTTATACATTTATACGTTACTAATAATTACAACTTACAAGGCAACATAATTGTTTAATTTAAACTTTAAATTAATATAAACTAGATTTCATATCACTAAACAATTCTTGAATAATATCTTTTATTAAAAACAATTATTTTTAAAAACATAATTTAAAGCAAATTATTATTAATTATAGCTATTATTGTAGATAAAAAGAAAAAAAAATCTTAGCAGATATTTTTTAGGAGTTAAATAAAAGAAATTAAAAATAACATGAAACTCAGTTAACACAAATTAAACATATAAATATATGAACCCACTGCATGTTTAGTAAACTTAACACTTTTTATGATGGCTATTGATTTGGTTACTTTATATTTTACTTTTCACTTCTTTAATTTTTTTTGGAAATAACAATTAACTATAAATTACTAAATTTTGGTTGGATATGCATTTTAATAAATATACTGATTAAAGTATAAAGTAGACTTACCATTTATGTATGCTTTTTTTTTTTTTATGTAATCACTAAAATAAATTAGAAAAATTTTTAAGTATTAGGAGTTTTTATACCACCATGTAAATGTTATTTTACTACTTTTACTAAAATTTTTCTCTAAATTAGTGTTTGTATAATTAAAATTTTATTTAAGTAATGATATTATTATGATTTTTCTTTAAGTTATTAGCAATTTGGACAAATTGTAATGGTGTCAAGATTTAAATAAATTTTTAGGTTGTGTTTATTTCACTTCAAACAACTTTCGAAAAATGAATTGATTTTCTAGAAAATATATTATTTTCTGATGTTTGGATGATTTTGGGTAAAATATTTTCTGTTGTTTGACAAATTTTTGTGAAATCACTTTCTAAAAGTTATTCTTAGTGAAACAAACGTAATGTAAATATATTCAATACAAAACATTAAAGTAACATTTCCTTTGTTAAGGGAACGGATAGTGACACTTTTAGAAGAAATGAAGCTAAGCATGATTTAGACAAATCTTCATATTTATATTGTAGAAATAGAATGTTGGTAATGACAATGTATCGCAAAGAAAAATAGAGAGAAAAATAAAGAACACAGATTTTACGTAAAAACTCTTTCGGAAAAAAAACCACGGGCAGAGTAGAAAAATAATTCACTATATCGAATTTGAATGATTATAAGAGGAGTAGACTAGGTCTATTTATAGGCTTATAAAATCATATTCTAATAGAAGTGTAGTAAGATTGGAACACCTTATTCAAATTAATATCAAATAAAATAAAAGAAGTGTAGTTTTATATGGATTTTACTTTTTATTTTATTTTACCACTGTATTTCATTTAAATAAGGATTCAGGTCACTTAATTCTAACATATATAATTAAAATATTCATATTTTATACTATAAAATATTTATTATTAAAATAAAATTGTAATATTAAATAATTTATTAAAATAATAAATTATATTAATAAGTTATTATATCATTAAATATAAATAATTAAATATGCGTGTTTAATAAGTTTTTTTATTTTTTAAAAATAAAAATAAAAATTTATTATCAAGATAATAATATTAGACTTGATTCAAGTTCATTTTTATATAAAAATAAAATTACTTATAAATGAATTTTTTTTCGAAAAATGATTTACACTCATCAAAATAGTAAATCAATTTACAGAAAAATAAACTTATTTTCTGTTGAACAAACTATTTTTCATGAAACAAACATAGGAAAAAAAAGCATTTTCCATAAGTTATTTTTCAAGAAATAAACACACCCTAAAGTACAAGGATTGATCTAAAGTAATTTTTAGTGGAGTGAATTAAAATAAATTTTACATATTAGTATAAGGAATTTTGATAAATTTTAATGGAAGAAATATTGAGTTTAGTTAATACTGACATAATAATATTGTAAATTGCAGAAAATAATTAAATTTATTAATCTCTACTGTAATAAAGTAAGTTATATTATAATAAAGATGTTTTTAATTATATTTTTATTTACATATGATAATATTTGAAGCAATAACAATAAGAAAATCAAACATTGAATTTTATCATCTCAACAAAACATTGTTTAATTTTTATAAATAAAAAAAAAATATATGTAACTTGTAAGTCAACGAAACTCAAGTATGAAAGCATCTGAAACTATGGGCCTCACAAGTTGTGGTAAATAGAAATATATGGGCCAAGTTTTTGCATCGATACCCAAATAATCACCACAAAATGCACATTTAAATTAATAATTAAAATAAATATGGATGGAATCTTCGCAACCTTATTAAAGAAAATGGATCTTATACAGCATTTTTATTCTCCATACCTAAAATTTCCTCCTCTTCTTCTTTCTTTTAGAAACCCAAATTGAAATTAAAATTTTAAATGGAGCTATATTATTTATCCATAACTCAACAATTTACAAGCTGCGCAGTACCCAGTTTTGGCCCAATTCCTGCTGCCTGCCTCTGGTCTTTTTCTGTGTTCCAACTATCCTAAGTTGGTCTAATAAATTATATTTTTTTATAAAATTAATAATACATATTTAAAATATTTAAATTTTTATAAAAACTTATAAATAATATAACAACTCTAATCAATTAATATATATATTAAAAATTATTAAAAAAATTATTTAAACCCCTCAAATCATAATGAACACATGACATCATATCAACTATAGGATAATAACAATAATCGCTAGATTGTTAGAGTCATTTTAATGTTAAATAAAATATTCTCGATCTGCCAAAATAAAACGATAATTGAAAGACCCTCTCTTTTTTATTGATAAAATATTATTTTTAGTTTTAAAGTTTTTATCTCCAATTTTTTAAGTACGATACAATAGTTTGGACATCGAAAAGTTAAAAATTGTTTACTAAGTCTTGTATGATATAAAATATTTTTGGAACAATTAAATACTATCAAACCAAAGTTTCATTATCTAACAGTTGCAAGTATTAGCATATATAACAAAAAATACTCTGACCAAGGTTTTCTGAGCTAGACTAGTTAGGCCACCGATTTGACCACTTTGACTAGTCCACCTGGTTAAATCAAATAAATCATTAAAAATTAAAAATAAAAAGAATCTTGTTCAACCGTCTGGGTCAACCAATCTAGTGGCTTTCTTCGAATCGGTACTCTTTTGGTTCTAATCCAACAGGTCAATCCGTTACAGTTCAAATAACATTGATTCTAATGACTATTCTCATTATCAAATGGTTGGTCTAATGTCACGTGTTCATTATGATTTTAGGAATTTAATTTCCATTCAAAAAGTTAATTTTAATCCAACATTGACTAGAGAACACTCTCATATCTCACTTTCACCTTATAAATAAGTGAAAATTTCTTCCCTACTTTCATAAAAAAAAAAAGAGTTAATTTTAATCCCACATTGACTAGAGAATGCTCACATAGTTCACTTCTTTACTATTTTCATTAAAATTTTAATTTTAATCATTCATTGACAAGAGAATACTCTTATAGCTCAATTCTTTACTAATTTCATTAAAAATAATTTTAATACTTAAAAAGTTCATTTTAATCCCACATTGGCTAGAGAACATTTGTCACATCCCAAAAACCGGGTTAAAAGAATCAGGTTTATGAAAACCGAAAGTGGTCATGCCCCGATTTATAATGTTATCTTTGAGCATTTATAAATCGAGGGTTTGAAACGAATATCAAAAATAGGGTCATAAATAATTAATTAAAGTATTAAAATAATATAATCATGTATTATTATATTAATTAATCTAAAATGAAACTTGATTACAAGGTTTAATTTGAAAATAGTGTGTTTTAATTGAGTTAGGACCTAATTGGAAAAGGGGTAAATTAATTAAAATATTAATAATGAGACTTGACTATGAGTATTAATTATTGTATATAAACTAAAATAGGAATATGTTAAAAACTATAAAGTTAAATAAGCTAATAAGAAAAAAAATGAGTAAATGTGAAGCTAATAAAAATATGTAAGTTGAGCTCGAAATAAGTATATACAATAAATAAAAAATAAGACAAAGATTGAATGGTTAACTGTTAGCTTTCCTCCCTAAAGAGCTTAGGTTCAAACCCTACTCCTTCCATTTTTTTTCTTTTTAATTTCAACAACCTAAGATAAAAACTACACTAAGATAAATACTATTGGGGGTAAAAACTAAATAAGAAATAGGTTTAGGCCTAATGGTTAGCACACTAGAACCCTTAATAGAGGTCTAGGTTTGAGTCCTTCCTTCCTTTTTTTTCATAATTTCACTAAAAACAACCCCAAAAAAATATGTCAATATGATTAAGCGAAAAAAATAAACAAGAAATGGGCAACAGCCCAATGGTTAAGGTGTTATCCCTTTTAAGTGACCAAGGTTTGAGTCTCCTCTTCCTCTTTAATTTTAATTTCAAATTTCGACAAAACCTTGGAAAAATTTCAGGTGAGGCCACCTTAGGAATTAACCCAATTCTTTCCTAATTAGAATTCTACATCTTTTTATCTTCTTTTCCCAATTAGAATTTCAATTTGTCTATTTTCAAATCCTAATAGAATTTGCCCTCCATCCTTCTATTTATTTTCTTTCTCTTTTCTTTACACCATATTTTCAATTTTTTTCTATTGATTATTTTGCTTTCCTAGATTAAAACATCCTCCATTCATCTTTCTCTTAGATTTGTGATTGACGTCAATAGCATCCCTATCTTGCCAAGATTTGATAAGTACATCTTGTTTCCAAGGTTTAGATCCCAAATTTTCGTAATATTACTATTCGACGCTAATCTGACATTTGATTAATCAATTCTTTACGATTCTTGCAAAATCTTCATTACTCTTGTTAAATCTTGATACCCAATGTTAATTTGTGCATATTTTTCGTTGAATGACTTGATTTAGGTCAACCAGATCAGATTTGATCGCAAGGAACATCGATCGAACTCCCGATGAAAGGTGTGTGTTCTTTTACAAGTGAATAGGGACAAACCGTGCCTCGGAATAGGGCCACACGGGCGTGTGGACCACACAGTTCCTCACACAACCATGTCCCTCCTGAAACCCTAGGTTTTTCAAATCTCACACGACTTAAGACCCTCCACACAGCTTGAAACACTGTCCTGTCTACCTTGTAGCTTAATTTTGCATATTCCACACAACCATAGTCTGCTACACGTTCTAGCCACATGATCGTGTGCCCACTCCACACGTTTCAATCACACGGCTGTGTGTCCCTTATATCTTAGATTTTACAATTTTGGCCCAAAATTTTATGTTTTGTTCATTTTAGTCCTTGGTTGATTCTCGAACTATTTTAGTATATTATATTATTTAATTAAGTCTATGATAATATGAAATATGTTAGAATCCATGAATTCGCTGACCCTATTAATATGATGTTTATATATATTTGCATGAATTGTGAACAATACGTATGATTATTGTTTCGGTGTTGATGATTGTATGTATAGTATGCTTTATGACATTGTTAAACCAATCACATAAAAAGAATGAATTTTGCTACTAAGTGAATTCGTCCAACTTCTCTTTAATGTGTTGTCTTACTCCTCCAATTACTAATATACCAACAATTATTGAAATTGAATTGATTTGACAATGACTTAGTGTGAAAATAAGTTTTTTAGTTGACCCTAAGTTAATTGTTGAAATTCATGCATTTACCTAATAGGAGCATGACATGAAAAATAATTAAAAATGCGATATGAATACAATATGATATGAATAAATAAACATATCCAAATTTATATAATACACTAGTTGATTGAGTAGAAACCTAAAATAGGAATTAGTTATGACCACTGAAGTGAGCTAATTACCCATGCTTAGATTTGGTTAAGTTACATATTAATTTTTTCGTTCTCACTATTTTATACATGTTTTATCATTTTCTTATAAAACTTAAATTCTTTTACTTTACATTTTGTCGTAATATAATTTATTTAAGGTTTTAATTAGATCTATTCATGTTTAAGTTAATATTAATTTAGTACTCACCTCAATTGGGTATGATCCTCGGAGTACTTACCGACTCCGTTGTAAAAACTGTATTACAACCTGACCCGAATACTTGCAGACACCACCTCAATTTCATATGTTTAGTTGAAATATTTACAGTTTAGATGTTTGTACGTCTAGAGGTGGTCAAGTTTTTACAATGAAGTCAGTAAGTACTTCAAGGATCATACCCAAGTGAGGCGAGTACTAAATCAATAACTTAAATGTGAATGAATTTAATTAATACTTTAAATAAATTATATTACGACAAAACATAAAGTAAAAGAATTTAAGTTTTATAAGAAAAGAATAAAGCATGCATAAAATAGTGAGAATGGAAAAATTAATAAGTAACTCAACCAAACCTAAGCATGGGTGATTAGCTCACTTCGGTGGTCATAACTAATTCTTATTTTGGGTTTCTACTCAATCAACTAGTCGTTACCCTAGCAAGGTCTCTCGATCTTCCACTAAACTAATGAGTCAAGAATAACTACTTATTTCTTGACCTCACAGTCCAAACTGGATTGGGCTAAGGGGTTCACGGATAGGCAATACCAATTTTGGGTTAATTCCCACCTAAATGACTTCCTAAGGTTGTCAAGCTTATGGTTTAAGTTCTTCCTATCCCGAACAGCTGATCTACTAAGAAAACCCTACATAAAAATTAATTAATCACACATCCACTCGCTAATTCCCCAAAAGAGGATTAGTTCCTCATTGATTTTGTAAACAATACAAACTTGATAAATAAAGTAAACATGAAGAACGATTCAAGAATAAAGGTTTAAGAAGAATTCTTGATTGTATTGATTGATTGAAGCGCAGAAATCCATAAAGTGTTTGGTTGAATCAACAAATCAAATTCTCTGAATATCATGAATGAAAATAAAATTAAAAATAAATCCTAAGTCTAAAAAGAAATAAAAAATGAAAACTAAATTGAAAGGAAAATTTTAAGTTACAAAAGAGGTCTGTAGGTCCCAATTTTAGCCCGGGGCCCAAACCAGAAACAAAACCAAATAAATAAATAAAAAATTAAAGTCCAATAATCAAACAGTCCATTTACATCAGCCCAAATCAACCAAACCCGAAGCCCAAAATTTCAGCCCAAATAAAACTAAACCCTAGCCCAAACCCACAACAAGAAAAACAAAAAAAATTCAAACCTAGGTGCATCACACCTAGGTCTTCTGACCAGCCTGCTGCCATCGCCATTGTCACGTCGGCCACAGCCCATTTTGCACCTGCAGAAAAGAGAGATAATCATTAAGTAAGAGCAAGTGGAAAATCGGGCTATAAAAGCCTCAAAAATTGTAACATGGGGGGATTTTTTTTTGGAATACAAAAAAAAAAGACAGAGAATCGAACAAAAATTTTAAAAGCAAAACAGCAAATCGTAAACTTTTTTTAGTTTCTCTAAGGTACAAACTCGCTTTTGTATCTTTATCTCAAACATAGCAAAAATATCAAACATATTTTCAAAGCAAACCCATTACCTTTGTTGCGAATCGGAAAGGGGAAATTTTTTATTTATTTTTCTTTGCTTTTTTGGATGTTTTCATCTCAAAAATGGGCTAAGGGAGGAGAAATGGCCTTTTTCCGGTGAACTCCGACCTTCGCGGACGGCGGTCGCCATCGCCGGTGGACAGTGGCTTGGTGGAGCCACGGTGGCACTCTATGGCCGGCGTTTGGAGAGGAGAAGGGAGGTTGAGAGAGAATTCTTTGTTTTTTTTTTGGAAAGGGGGAGGAGAATGAAAATTTAAAAAAAAATCTGACTTTTATAAGCCCATTAAACGGCGTCGTTTAGGGCTGGCCATAATAGCTTTAAAACGACGTCGTTTTACCCTTAACTTATGCGGGTCGACCCGATCCACCCTGAGGATCCGCGCGTTTTAGATGAATGGGTTATTTATGATTATAGTCCTTTCGCTTTTTAGCTAGTTTGCAATTCAGTTCTTTTATTTCTTTAAATTTACCTTGTGATTTTATTGTTTTTTCATTTTAATCCTACAAAGAACGGCACCGTTTAAATGGCACGAGAATATTCCCATTTTAATCAGCGCACCTTTGCGCGTGCTTCATTTTGTCCCTTAATCGGCCCTATCTTTTTCTTATTTTTAAAATCCGCCCTAAAGTATTGCCCAAATTTCAATTTTACCCTGGGCCACTCAATTTCGACTCTCTCACCCTTTTTTTTATATTTATTTCATTCATGTACTTTTATGTGTTTATTTATTTATTCCTATTTCCTCATCCCTTTTACATTAAAAATAGATTAAATAGATTATTCTCTTTTCTTATTATTGTTGAAGTTTTAAGTTTCCTTATTTGTTGCTTTATAATTTCTTAATTATTATATTTTCAAGTTATGTTAACTTCTTTTTATGCAATTTTTCCCATTTTATTTTATTTTAAGTTACTTCATTTATTTTATTATTGCAATTTAATTATTAATATTGTCATCGTAGTATTATATTCCTTTTTATTTTATTATTTTAATGCTTCACCTGTATTACCATTTTACATTATTTTGTTACCCTTTTTAATTTGTATTGCAATTTTGATCCGATACACAAAAATATTTTTTTTAAAAAATAAGCGATATTTCGTATTTTGAGATTCAAAAAGTAGTTCCCTAACTTACAAGGTTTTGACTTTCTCGATAAATCTAAATACCTGAATTTAAAAAAAAAACATAAATTTTTAAATATTCTCGGGAATTAAGAAAAGTCGTGTTCCTAACTTACGAAATACGGCTTCTTTCTAAAACTGAGATAATTGAATATTTTTCAAAAATAAAGTTTTTCGTCCTTATTCTTGTTTCGAGAATTTAAGGCATTGTGTCCTAACTTACGGGATGTGATCCTTTTTCTCGATTAACTTGAAATAAGCCTTTTTTTGTAAAAATTGATTTAGTTAAGTAATTTTTTAATAAAGGATCGTATTTTAAATCTCTTCAAATTTACAATTTTCAACACTAAAGATACAAAGTAATCAACTAGGTACAAATTTTAGGCGTATCAAGGGTGCTAATCCTTCCTCGTGCGTAACCGACTCCCGAACCCATTTTCTGGATTTTGTAGACCAAAAATCATCGTTTTAGTAAATTTAAACTGTTATTAAAATGATTTAATTACAAGGTGATCCGATCACACCTAAATAAAAGGATTGGTGGCGGCTCCCATTTTTCGTTTTTTAAAAAGTCGACCCTCTTGAAAAAATGGTTTTGACAAGGTCCCTTCTCAAGTGTTTAATAAGTCTATTTATAATGTTAGGGTCGTCCTTAACCTTAGGTTAGTTGATGTTTTTACGTTAATTTTAATTCTGCAGACCAAAATACTTTCAGCTCGTTAATACTTTTATGTATAGGGCTGATATCACGACACTGAAGACAATTTACTTGGCTCAAGCTTAGCTTCAAGGGTGTGTTGTGGCACCCACTAGCTTTGTTGTGACACCAAAGGCAGACTTGGTATTTTGGCAATCTGTTTACTATGTTGCATCATTGAACCCCTCGTGTTGCAACATTACGACCAACCTTGAGTCCTCATGCCTTTGAATGGTGTCTTGCACACTCACTAAGTACGTTAGTCTTCCCTTAGGCCTCATTCGGCCCCTAAGGTCATAAAACGACTCAATTACACTTTTTATTAAATGAAAACTAAGACTGGAAAAACTAAATACAACATAATAAATTTGTCATATTCAAGCTCCTTAAGTATGAAAACTAGTTTAATCTGTTACAACAAATTACGGCAGATCAAGCTTCCCCACACTTAAGTCATTGCTTGTCCTCAAGCAAAGAAACATAAAAACAAAATAGGAAAGACGACTCTTGAGTAACTAGGATACAAGGACAAGTTTTGGAACACATAGCTAGGAAAAATCATATCTTCACATGATTCTGGCATGATATATAAACGACTTACCCCTCTCAGTTTGAAACACCTAAGAAATATCTCCCCTTATGGTCAATATCAATTTAAAGCCTTTATCAATATATAAGAAACTCAGGTTAGGGGAACTAAAAAACACAAATATCACACAGCGGTTAGCTGACATATCTTCAGTACAACTAAAATGGGTGATCGAAGATGTGTTAGTAAAAGTGTGTAATTTCGTAATCCCAATTGATTTTGTAATTCTTAAGTTTGAAGAAGACTGTGAAATCCTCATTTTGTTAAGAAAACCCTTTTTAGCAACATCTAGGTCTTCAATTAATTTAGAGTAATGAACTGATAATGAGAATAAATGGAGAGACTAAAATATTTAAATGTTGTAATGTACAAAATGAGGGATGCGAGGAAAATAATGGGGATAAATGTTTTCAAAAATCTATAAATACCCTTAACGACCTGGATCTTGTAAAGGTATATTCTATTATAAGTACAGGTCGAACGAGTAAGCCCAGAGAGCAAGACAACTGGAGTATTGTGAAGTGGCTTGAAGGAGTGTGGACGAACTCAGATAGACAAACACAAAAAGGGTTGCCCATGAATAGACTAATTGAGTTGTCAGATGAATCAGATAGCAAAATGTGAAGGACTTGCGGACGAGATATTTATTATTTTGTAATTTTTTATAATTGAATTATTTTTTTTATAAACCAAATCAATATTAATTAAATAGAAGTAGGACATAAATTAGGAATAAATAGGGCATTAGGACGTACTTATATTGGGGTAGCTTAGAATTGGAATATGCATGTGCTAAACACCTTGAAAAAGAAGAAACCAAGTTAAAAACAGAGTCAGTGTCGCAACACAGAACCTCAATGTCGCAACAACAACCACAATAGTAGTTGAAAATTTAGAAATTTAGCTTAGTATCGTGACACAGGTACCCCGATGTCGCAACACTAAGGACAGTGGCCTCAAAACTCAAATTTTCAAGTTGTGTCGCGACATTGAGCCCCGATGTCACAACAATGGGACACTACTAGAGGTGTCGCGACACGGAACCCTTGTGTCATGACATCATTGCAAAAATTTGTAATTTTTTACCCAACCTAATGTGTAACCCGCCGAGATTAAACCTATTTTTTCCTGATTTCAACCCTAATTTCTCACCCCCTATATAAGTTAAAACATTGCATTAGGCTTAATTTTAAGTTTTAAACATTAAAAAGCTAAAATTTTCTTATCTCCCACTAATTCTCAAACCTATTCTTACTCTTTTCTTTTTAGAATCTTTCTTTTCCTTGTTTATTCTTTTTCAGGTACATTGCAAAGTCAAATATTCTAAGCAATATGCATTTACAAATAGGAGAAAACAAAAAGAGAAGCAATCGAAGTGACAAGGTTAGGGGTTCCTATTATTGTTACTATTACATTACCTACATTAGGAAACATATTGCTTAGGTTTTTGTCTTTCTAAGTGAAAAATATTAAAAGTATGCCTCCTAGGAAATCTAGAAGAACTATTGAGTAAGAAGCACCGATGAATGTAAATCCCTCTAATGTTACAAACCAGAATGTCAAAAAATATTTTCTCAAATTACAAGGAAAGACGATCATTCAAGGGAGTGGTTTTAAGCAAACGATGTATTTATGTAAGAAAATTTGGATATTGATTCGGTACGAAAGGTGGGAGCACTTTTGTGTAACCCCAAAATAACCTACCGCTATGCCCGTAGTATAAGAATTTTATGCTTCATTTAAAGACCACAACTTAGGAGACCATACGGGGCTATATGGGACCATATAACAATTAGGGGCTAAGAGGTGCTCATCACCCTTAGAAAAATCTGTGAATTTTACAATGTGTCATACTATGTGTCTGATTTTATTAAAAACATTGATTTAACATACTTCAAAGACATAGATATGGAAAAAATTGTAAATTACTTAACCGAGGTTAGGGGTGAATGAAAGCACCGATTGGGCACTAATGTCTCAACTTCCTTTAACCAAGCAATTATGTTCCCAATTGCAAAAATGTGGATGCAATTTTTATGTACTCAAATTACACATTCTTTAAACGTATCTAATGCTAATACTTTTCGAGCTATTCTATTATATGCTATTTTGTAGAAGAAACATGTATGCTATTTTGTTTAGGACAACATTGTAAAGTTTTGAAAATTTAGGACCAGCATCGTGACGACACCTTGACCGCCACTAAACATGCAAACAATCGGACTGGAAATACTACAGAAAAAGATATATAATCAACCAATACTCACTTATCTTTCGACCTTACTTTCTTGACCAGGATAAATTATGATTTACACGGTAAACTTAACTTTCAATCTTGTTTATCCTAAATTACTTCCTAGGGTTTAATCGCACATAATTTAAACCAACTAACTCGAAACTGACCATCTCTGGATGTACTAGCATCTAGTGTAACATCCTATTTTTTTGGGTTAAAAGAATTAAGGTTTGCTTGTAAGTCAGAGATTTCGGGTAGGTTCTTACATTTTTCGTGGTGAATTAGAATAAAGAAATAGCTTGTGTTTCAGTGGTTAGGTGTTTAGTTTACTCTTGGTTCTTTCAAATCTCCGTGTCAGTAAAAGGGAATTATATGTTAATTTTTGGATTCAATTTTTGATGATCGTGAAACCAACTAAAAATTCGACTAAGGCAAGCGCACCTTTCAAACAGTAGTATAGTTATGGTGAGACCGGAAATATCGTATCCACGAGGACTAAAAGTACTAGTAATTACTATCTTTTTATTATCTAGCCTAAGAATTAAAGGGTGTTTTTAAACTAAAACTAATTATCTAATTAAGTAAGATTGCGACAGAGAGTAAAGTTGGAAAATACTTTTGGAAAATCGATGGAGAAGACAATACCCAAGGAAGAATCCACCTAGACTTCACTTATTACCTCTGAGTTAGACGATTTATTCACTTGACTTAATCCGTAGAAATCCCTGATTTATGTTAATATCCCTCTCGAGACTAGAAACAACTGAATCTAGGTTGATTAATCGAAATCTCTTTCTAATTAAAACCCCTATTGTCGCATTAACTCGATCTATGAATTCCCTTATTAGATTTGACTCTAATCTGACAGATTTATGTCGTCCTATCTACAACTCTGCTTAATTATGAACGATCTACTCTTAAACAGGGACTTTTCCTCCATTGAATAAGCACATCAAAAACCTAAATTAATATCCTGGAATATTAAAACAAGGGTAAAACTCACAATTAAAAATAAGAACAAGTATTTATCATATAAATCAAAGAGTAATAAGATTCATCTTAGGTTTCATCTCCCTTAAGTGTTTAGGGAATTTAGTTCATAATAATGGAAAACATCTCAAAAGTTGGAAAACAATAAAACATAAAGAAACCCAAAGAACTTCTAGGAAATTGGATGGAAATCTTCAGTCTTGATGTAGATCCTGCCCCCGAGCTGATTCCGATGGATATCATTGAGTGTTTTCTGCCTTCTACTCTGCGTCTCCCCCTTAATCCTCTTCTAGGGTGTTTATATAGGCTTCAAAATGTTTCCAAACCCTCAAAAGTAGCCTTTTTTGAGTAGAATTAGACTTGAGCTCGAGAGGGACACGGCCATGTGCCACGTCTGTGTGAAAGTGCTTAGGCCGTGTGTAATTCTGACTTGGTTTAATGTCGAGATGGCCATGACACACGGGCGTGTGGGTTACCCATGTGTCACACACGACCGTATGACTCACCTGTGTGGAAATGCCTAGGCCGTTTGCCATGCTGAATTAGGTTCATTTTGTCCGTTTTTGGCCCGTTTCTTGCTCTTTTTGCTCTTCTAAGCTCTCCTGAGTATAAAACATGAAATTAAAATATTAGGAGCATCAAATTCAAATGAAACCAAGGAAAAATCATCCATAAATATGCCAAGCATGGGGTAAAAATATGTATATATTATGGTTTATCAAATATCCCCACACTTAAGCATTTGCTTGTCCTCAAGCAAAATCCTCAACTCACAATTAAAATAAATTCCTCTCAACTTATAGTTCTCATCAATAATGTTCGAAATAATCCACAAGTAATCATACGTTAAGAGCTTAACTATAAGAACATTAAAGTTTCAAACAATCTGAATTGAACATTTTAATCATAGAATCATAGGTATCCCCTTTTATCTAAGTAATCATCTTTAATTCCAAATTGAAAAGGTTGACATCCTCACTAATGATTCACTCAAATCACTCAAAGTGTTTAAGATTCAATAATTAAGCACTCAATAGTCAGGCATGAAAAGTTATTACCATAGGCTTGTTTGAAAATGAAATCTCCACCATTATAATGAAATGATACACAAATCAAAAGGTCTTTAACAGGGTTGTAATGAGGCTTGGGTTAAAGGTGTGGATAAAGGCTGCAAAAGAGGGTTAGAATCGAGATTAAATTAATAGATTACCAAACTTAAAAAAACATAGCTTAATCACTGAATTACAAACAAGTGCCAGAATTAACACTAACAAAAACTAATGAAATAAGCTTTTCTCTCAATATGATAACTTATCCAAGCTCTTTAGAACAATATGTAACTAATTGAATCTACGAATTTTTTTTAAAAAGAACAAGTAGAAAGTACATAATAAGAAATAATTCAGCAACTGAAGGGGACGAGAATAATTAGGTAACTCATCAAATTAAATCTCGATAAAAAAGGAGTCAATAAAAAGGGAGAAATTCTTAACGAATTAAAAAGGGTTAAGTTGTGGGTTAATATTAAGGGGAAAATCAAGAAATAATAGTTAAGGCTCAAAGGGGTTCACTAGGGGTCAATTATGTGGGTAGGCTCTTTATGGGGTAAATGGGTTAGAACCTAAGTGCCTTTATCATTTTAGTATATCAAATCAAAGGTGTGGTCTCGACATGTATAATTGATGCAAGTTCTAGAATATCAAATCAATGCTGACACACTCATAACCAATAAAATAAGTGAGCAAGAAAGATATATGCTCTAAAAAGCTCAAAATCTAACAAAAATTATGGATATTTGATGTCAATCTTGTGGATTCAAAACTTCAAGATAATACCTCAATTCAAGAAAACAACCTAGCAATTTTACTTCTCAAAAGTCAACTTATCATGCTTGATTCTCTAATGTCTTAAAGTTTAAACAATCAATGCACAGTTACTTATGATTTAATTCAAAACATATTAATAAAAATCATAAATCAATCAGAATTCATCCTAATAGTAAAATGAGAAAATTATTTGAGCACAAGATAAGAATTCAGAGATTTTCTGATAATCACATAAATCACCTCCCCACACTTAAGACTTACATTATCCTCAATGTACAAAGATAGATAATAGCAATATAAGCATAATATCAAAAGAGAGTGAGAGAAGTGAAACTTCCCTGAATTTGGATATAATCCTTGGAAGAGCAAAAGTAAGAATTGTAGAGAAAGCCGAATGAAAGGCATGATTCTGAGTTACTAAGAAGAAAATAAAGACCACTGTGGAAGAGAATTAAGGGATAACTCAATAAAACCATAAAGATAAATATAGTTTAAAATATAACACATAAGTTCTTCAAAAATAAATAAAAGATAAGTTAAAATTAAAATTAAAAAGAAAAATAATAATAAAATAAATAGACTCAAAGGTCCTCATCATCGGATGCCTCGAGGGTCGACGGTGCCGAAGGAGAGATGTGGAGGAGGTGACAAATTTGTCGAAGAGTGGGATCAATGCTGTCGAACCGCTCAAAGCACTGCTACTCAAATTGAGTGAGTCGCTTGGAAATATTTGTCAAAGTGGTAGCAGGAGGTCTGTGACTCGGTGGTGGTGGTAGGTGTGGGTAAAGGTTTCAGGGGCTGAGGGTTGAAGAAGAGAGGAAAAAGACAAAGTAAGAGAAAGAAGAAAATAGGGGTTAGGGTTTAAAAGGGACGTGGTCGTTTGAGGCCCGTGTTGGGCCACACGGCCGTGTAACACGATCATGTGGCTCAAGTTTAGCCCGTGTTTGTTACGAAAATTGAATGCCCATTCGTCACACGGCCGTGTCATACGGCCGTGTTCTTCGTTGTTCACTTCTCCCACGCACGTGTGGTATCCACACGCCCGTATGTCCGAACACATGGCCGTGTGTCTTGCCCATGTAACTTTCTGTATTGTTTGAAAATTGAAAATTTTGGCTCCAGTTTTCACACAGCCTAGGACACGTCCGTGTCGCACGCTCGTGTGGATTTATCGTAAGCCATGTGGTTCGAAACTTGGGGATTTCGTAGCCCTGTTTCCACACGGCTAAGGATACGCCTGTGTGTCCAGGTCGTGTGGGTCACTGTTCCTACATAAAAAACACGAAAAGAATAGCTAAAATAAATTAGTTAGTGATGTTAGTGCTCGAGTTGCCTCTCGAGAAGCGCTTATTTAAAGTCTAAGCTCGACTTACCTTAATTTCGTGTGGTCACGGTGGATTGAGGAGTTGAAACTCCTCACCTCTATTATCAATTTTATCAAAATAAGGTCTGAGTCGAGTATTATTTACCTTGAAAGTTCCGAATTCAGTGTGTGTTACCTCGATTATACCATGTGGAAAGGTTTTCAGTACCATGAAGGGAATTACTCCCTCTGTATTATGCTCTAAAGTAGCAATTCGGAGGTCCTTTTCATCTAACAATACTTTGTCCTCGACCTTAAATTGCGTTGTTTCATCCCTAGGTTAATACTTTGTCCTCGACCTTAAATTATGTTGTTTCATCCCTACGCTTGTCATGGTGTTACTTTGATTCATCGTGAGCTTTTGGTTTCTCCTTGACATGTGTTCGCCATTTATCTAGTTCATCGATTTGTAATCTTCGTTCTTCATGACTCGTTCTATTTTTGTTATATGGGCTAGAATGTGGCTCCATCACGTTCTTCCTAGGAGTTTCCTGAAAAGAAGTTTGAGCCATAATATTACTCGAGTTAATAGAACTTAATCAATCATCTCGATTTCTAGATATATTAGCAGAATCACGAGCTTGAAGTGTAACCATGTCATCTCCTACACGAAGTATCAATTCACCTGTGCCAACATCTATGATAGTTCTAGCAGTTGCTAAAAAGGGCCCTCTTAAAATTAGAGGTACGTCACTATCCTCATCCATGTCTAGAACAACAAAGTCAATTGGGAATATAAATTTATCAATTTTGACAAGCACGTCTTCAATAATACCCCTAAGAAATCTAATTGTTTTATCTGCTAATTAAATGATCATCCTAGTTTGTTTGGGTTTTCCAAAACCGAGTTGTTTAAACATTTTATAAGGCATGACATTAATGCTCGCCCCTAGATCAGCCAACGCATTCTTAACATTTAAACTACCAATTAAGCAAGGAATCGTAAAACTCTCTGGATCTTTCAACTTGTTGGGTAGCTTATTTTGTAAAATGACTAAGCAAACTGCATTTAATTCCACATGCGATACATCATCTAACTTTCGTTTATTAGCCAAGAGCTCCTTTGAAAATTTCACTGCGTTTGGCATAGGCGAAAAAGCTTCAATAAACGGTAAGTTAATATGTAATTTTTTTAATAATTTAAGGAATTTATCGAATTGTTCGTCTGTGTGGTCTTTCCTAATCGCATTGGGGTATGGCACATGAGGTTTATACTCTTTGCTTACCAGTTTCTGCTTACTGTAGTTCACCTCATCCTTACCGTTACTTACCACAAGTCCTTGCTTCGGTTCTGGTTCAGGTTCAACTAACACTTCTTCATCTCTAACAGTAATCGCATGAAGTTGTTCCCTTGGGTTAGTTTCAGTGTTATTTGGTAGGCCTCCTTGTGGTCGTTCAGAAATCAACTTAGCAAGCTGTCTTATTTGAGTTTCGAGCCCTTGAATCGATGCTTACTGATTCTTAAGCATTGTTTCGGTATTCAGAAAACGTGTTTCTGACACCGAGATGAATTTTGTGAGCAGCTCTTCAAGGTTCAGTTTCTTCTCTTGTTGGTAAGGTGGTTGTTGAAAGCCTAAGAGATGTTGTGGCATTTGATTTCCTTGACCACCCCACGAGAAATTAGGATGGTTCCTCCAACCTACATTATAATTGTTACTATACGGGTTATTTTGAGGTCTAGGATTATTACCCATATAGTGAACTTGTTCCTCCTCGGTGCTAGGGTTGAAGGATGAATAATCTGTGTTGTGTATTCCTCCTCCATTTGAATCACACTTCATCACTGGATGTACCTGAGTAGAATCATACAAACCATTAATCTTTTTATTTAAAAGTTCTACCTGGTTAGATAGTATTGCATCGAGGTTGAAAACACCAGTTGCTTTTGTCTGCTTTGTTCTCATGACTTGCCACTGATAGTTATTCGGTGATATCTCTTCAATAAATTCGTAAGTCTCTTCAGGTGTTTTGTTGTTTAAAGTTCCACCGGCGGCTGTGTCGATAAGTTGCCTTGTTGAAGGGTTCACACCGTTATAAAAAGTCTGAACCTGCAGCCATAGAGGTAACCCATGGTGAGGGCACCTTCTTAATAAGTCCTTGTATCTCTCCCATGTATCATGAAGAGTTTCTAGATCCATCTGCACAAAAGAAGAGATGTCATTCCTCAATTTAGCCGTTTTAGCCGGCGGAAAGTATTTAAGCAAAAAATTTTCGGTCATTTGTTCCCAAGTGGTGATTGACCCTCACAATAGCAAGTTCAACCATTGTTTAGCCTTATTTCTCAATGAAAAAGGGAATAACCGAAGGCGAATGGCATCGTTAGAAATGCCATTTATCTTAAAAGTGTCACAGAATTCCAAAAAAATTGCTAAATGAGTGTTTGGATCCTCGTCCTCCAAACCATCAAACTGAACAAACTGTTGTATCATTTGAATCGTGTTAGGTTTCAGTTCAAAATTATTTGCAGTAACAGCGGGTTTAACTATACTCGATTTAGCTCCTGTTAAAGTAGGTTTAGCATAATCATACATAGTACGAGGAGTAGGATTCTGTTCTACTGGATTTACAGCAACCACAGGAGGTAGCAGATTATTTTGATTTTTAGCCATCTCCTCGGCTGTAGTATAGATATCATCCTCTTGCCCTTCCTCTATGCATTGTAAGCTTCGCCATATATCTCTTCGATTTTTGTAAGCTGTGCTCTCGATCTCCCTGTCAAAAAGTAAAGGTCCTGACGGGTTTCTTCTAGTCATAAATTATAAAAACCTGCCAGAAGTAAAGAAAAGAAAAATTAGTAAAGAAAATTTAAACTAAAAAAAATGAGTAAATTGCAATAAAAGTAAAAATGGCTAAATTAATAAAAATTAAGTGTTCCTAATATTTTAGTCCCCGACAACGGCGCCAAAAACTTGATGATCGTGAAACTAACTGAAAATTCGACTAAGGCAAGCGCACCTATCGAACAGTAGTATAGTTATGGTGAGACTGAAAATATCGTATCTATGAGGATTAAAAGTACTAGTAATTACTATCTTTTTATCATCTAGCCTAAGAATTAAAGGGTGTTTTTAAACTAAATCTAATTATCTAATTAACTAAGATTGCGACAGAGAGTAAAGTTGGAAAATACTTTTGGAAAATCGATGGAGAAGACAATACCCAAGGAAGAATCCACCTAGACTTCACTTATTACCTCTAAGTTAGATGATTTATTCACTTGACTTAATCCGTAAAAATCCCTGATTTATGTTAATATCCCTCTCGAGACTAGAAACAACTGAATCTAGGTTGATTAATCGAAATCTCTTTCTAATTAAAACCCCTATTGTCACATTAACTCGATCTATGGATTCCCTTATTATATTTGACTCTAATCCGACAGATTTATGTCGTCCTATCTCTAGGATTGCATACAACTCCGCTTAATTATGAACAATTTACTCTTAAACAGGGACTTTTCTTCACTGAATAAGCACATCAAAAACCTGAATTAATATCCTGTAATATTAAAACAAGGGTTAAACTCACAATTAAGAATAGGAACAAGTATTTATCATATAAATCAAAGAGTAATAAGTTTCGTCTTAGGTTTCATCTCCTTTAGGTATTTAGGGAATTTAGTTCATAATAATGGAAAACATCTCAAAATTTGGAAAACAACAAAACATAAAGAAACCCAAAGAACTTCTAGGAAATTGGATGGAAATCTTCAGTTTTGATGTAGGTCCAGCCCCCAAGCTGATTCCGATGGCTATCCTTGAGTGTTTTTTGCCTTCTACTCTGCGTCTCCCCCTTAATCCTCTTCTATGGTGTTTATATAGGCTTCAAAATGTTTCCAAACCCTCAAAAGTAGCCTTTTTCGAGTAGAATTAGACTTGGGCTCGAGAGGGACACGACCGTGTGCCACGCCCGTGTGAAACTGCTCAGGCCGTGTGCAATTCTGCCTTGGTTTAATGTCGAGATAGCTATGAGACACGGGCGTGTGGGTTACCCGTGTGTCATACACGGGCGTGTGGATCACCTGTGTGGAAATGCCTAGGCTGTGTGCCATGCTGAATTAGGTTCATTTTGTCTGTTTTTGGCCCGTTTCTTGCTCTTTTTGCTCTCCTAAGCTCTCCTGAGTATAAAACATGAAATTAAAGGATTAGGAGCATCAAATTCAAATGAAACCAAGGAAAAATCATCCATAAATATGCCAAGCATGGGGTAAAAATATGTATATATTATGGTTTATCAATTTTTAAGAAAATCTGATGGGTTTATGTCCTTTAAATTTTCATTTTTTTAATTTTTAATTATGTTTTAATTTGGTTTTAGTTGGTTTTTAATCTATTTGTTAAAAAGGGGGGGGAATCCCAATAATATTTTCCCATGTTACTCTATTCTTTTCTCTCTCTCTTGCACGTCAAATTTTCTTTTTGATTCCTCTTTCTTTTTCCACTTTCGGTTTTTGGTTGATTTTGGCCGTTGTATTTTTTTCTTCAAATTATTTTTGGGTTTTAACATCATCATTGTTGTAACACCCCCAACCCATATCCATCGCCGGATTAGGGTTACGAGGTATTACCGATCAAAACACAGCTCAATACTATCATTCAATTCAAAACATGCACAAAAATTATACCAATTTATTTATAATAATTATAAAACTCAAATAGTAACCATTTATTCAATCATATAAGTCACATTCACACATTTTAATCTTTTTTTTTTTACAAAAATTCGATCCTTATGTACATCACATTAATGGAATTCGCATATTTAAAGTATATATTCAAGCACATATCATTACATATCTTATAACAATCATATGCAACACCATGTACACTTGTATACATCTACTTCATTAGCTAAATATCAAACATATTATTTATTTAATCGCTTATTCAAACCAGCTAATAAACATCATATCATAATACATATACTTTATTACTCCAATAGCTGAACAATATGACCAACAATCATAACATTCGAATTTCTAAATAATAATCAAACATGTTTCATTTCATATACCCATCATGTTTCAATACATCCATTTGTAAATGTTTGTTTCATAAATAAATTACTAATCATACCACATATATACCTAAGCACATTTGCATAGAACATTATGACAAGTCACATCTACGGCTTAATATACAACCAAACATATATGAGACATAAACATATATCACCATATGGTCAAATATTATAGCATATTTTACCAAGTTCATGCGCATTTCACCATATCATCATTAATCATTTTCTGACACAAATGAAAATTCATTTCATATCTAATTCGTAAGATAAGTATTATGTCTAAACATTATACCAAAGTACATATACATGGCCAATTCACTTCACACATATTCAACTATCGAATTAGTCACATAAGATCATACCACACGCAATGAAACCTTGACTAAAATACCATTTCACAACTAATTAATATACCATTATATTAGCCCAAGTGTCCAACCATTCATTCATGAAACATAATCATACCTTGCCAATTTTAGGTTCATTCCCACCTATGTGACTTTTTAGGGTCATCAAGCCTAGGGTTTTAAATTCATCCTATCTCAACCAGCTAATCTGTTAAGAAAGCCTACAAAGAAGCTAATTTATCCCACATCCAATTTTTAATCTCCCGTTACTAGATTAGTCCCTCATGGGTTTAACACACATCATTAATTTGATTGAAAATATAAACATAAATAATAAAGAAATAAAAGAGATAATAAAAATATAAATATATTGATAATGGCATGAACGGTAGTCCATCAAATAGTTTGGTGGATCTACAATCTTTCGCAAAGAATGAAATAACAACTAAACGATGATTATAACTAAAAGAAACCTAAAATATAAAAATAAGTAAAAGATGGATAATCAAAAGTAGGTAAAAAAATTTATTCATAGACTATGTAGAGCAATCCTATTTATAGGCCTAAGGTTGGTTGTTGTTCCTTAACCTAATTTAGCTGATTAATCTTCGTTAAAATTATTTGTGTAGACGGAAACACCCTTGTCTTGTTAATTAGCCACATCACATCAATGTCACGACACCCTCTGGCCTGTGTCGCGACATTGTTGGCAGTCTACTAGCTTAGGCATGTCTTTAGAGTTTTGTCATGACATCGAAGATAGTCTGCTCTTTTGATACTTCTTTTATTGTGTTGCAACATTGCGGGAAGCTTGCTAACTTCGTGCCTCCAAATAATGTGTTGCACACTCACTGGAGATATTAGTCTACCTTTAGGCCTCTCTTGGCCCACAAGGTCATATAAATAATCAAAATTTATCATTTTACTATTTAAAGACAAAGAATGAAAGCTACACAAATACACAACTAAATTTCTTTCGTACAAGCTCATTAACTATAGAAAATAGTTTAATCTGCTACAACAAATTGCGGTAGATCAAACTCCCCCACATTTAAGTCATTGTTTGTCCTCAAGTAAGAAAACAAAAAAGAAAAACATAAAATAAATGACGACCCTTGAGCAAGTATGATACAGGGGTTAGTTTAGGAGTGAAGCAAATAGTAGTAATCATAAATACACATAATTCTGGCATAATATGTAAATGACTTACCACTATAAATCTCAAACACCTAAGTTTAGTATATTACAAAAGATATAAACAAAAAAATCATCAAATATATTAGCCCATCAAGAAATTACATAGGGCTTCTGATTATACTAGTAAAATACAAACAACTATTATTATAATCAGTTAATACAACATCCACTCACAAATAGATTTACTTAGGTCACAGACTTTTTGGCTTGTAACATTCTGAAGCTTCAGGTTGGTATAGATTTAAAAAACATGTAGCATCGAAACGGGTTTAAGCAAGAAATTAGTTTGGCACATCATATTGTTCCCTATTCACCCCTTATAATGTCTCTTTCCTACTCACCATCTTATCTCTCCATCTCTTACCTTCCTTATTTCTCCATATAAGAAGTTACAATGTAATAACAGCAACTACGGTCATCTTACGAGTTTTTGTGCACTAATGAACGAGTGTTCCTATTTTTGTGACCTTATTTTTGGGTCCCGTTGAATTTTTCAATGTTTTCTCACTCATAATGTTTTTCTAATGATTTTGTTATTTTTCTACTCGTTTTAACCTTTTTTTTAAAATTTTTCTTTATTCATACCTTTTTAGCTTAACCTATAATCACCACATCACTTTGCTTCTTCCTATTTCACTCTATTTTTACAAAACCACCATTATGTCTTTACCTATCCCTCAATACGTATAGTCCGGCATCTAATATTAGTGTAGTTCAAGGACCAAAGAAAAATGATAAGTACAATATATATTTTGGTTCGAGTTTTGTACGAAGGTTCTTTAAGAAATGATTTCTGCCTCAAACATAGGTACTAAAGGTCGATGCATAGGGTTGGCTTTTTGGATTTCAATTTATACAAAACAATGCCTTAGGTCATCCTTAGGTATCTCAATATTCATGAATTTAATCGACTAAGTAATCAAAACTCTAGTCGTCTATTATTCATATTAGTATCTCATTTTCCAATATTTTCTCTATCATTTGGTATACTTAATTACTTAATGTCTATTTACAATCTAATATAAAGAACTAATTAGTCTAATAACTGATAATTTAAAATCTTTTACTATCATGCCAAATTTACATTAAATACAATAAACCTATATACATTATCCTAAACAATCACTTTTTATTTCTATAAGCTCAAGCACATTTTAGACACGAAAAATAAAAGAAAAATAAATAAAAGCATAAATTTCCTATGTTACCCCCTACACACTTAAGATAGCACATTGTCTCTAATGTGTAACCTTCAAATATATAGAAAAAGAAGTTATCTGATTGATCATGATGTTACTATTGCCTTATGGTGGGATTCTCCTTCATAGTTTCTTTAACGCTTGTAAATGTTATGCTTTCCTCGTGTAGGATTCCTACATAGAAAATTTTAAAAACAAAACACATATATATACTAATGTTAACCTACTCCTAATCTAAAGCGAAAATTAAAATCATCCAATTTAATTTGTTTATACATCCCAAAAATTTAAAAAATAAAATTTCAATCATTAAATTATGGTGGTTGTCACCCCTCCATCGGAGCTTTTCCCTTGCCTAAAATATGGTCTCAAGAGGAGCCACCACTCGACAAATGTGCATGCCGAGTTGGGCTGCGGATGACTAGCTCTTTTTGCGAAGATCATTACGTTGGAATGTCATCTCATAGTCGTCATCCTCCTCTTCTCAAGAATCATGCTCCATATCCTCCTCATCATCTTCCTCTTCATCGCCACTCATTCCTTCTTCATCGCTTCTGTGCTCCTTGGATGGTTAATGGAATTTCATCTGGCCATATTTACAAATTTGGTATTCGTATATCATTTTGTTGTGTAAACTCTTGTTGACTTACTCCAAATCCGATATATTTATTGCCTCTGGCCTTTTCCAAGATGTTGATAATGTTATCCTTTTTCGTAATGCCGAGACATCCATCTTTTCTTTCTGACGTTGGTTCCAATCCTTAATTTGTTTTCTTTAAAGCTCGATATGTTGTGTATACATTGAATATTCTATCAAGCTCTTTGTTGGCCTCATGAATATCTCGTTCGTAGCCATTAAAACTCCAACCTTTTTGCATGGCGTCGTTACTAGGTAAGGGAAGAAGACTCCGACCTTTTAGCCACTTATACATCGCTTCATGTTATAATAGATCCATCGTTCGGTAGATATCTATTTATTATGCAGAATACCATACAACAAAATAGCTCGGACGGTATTGACGTTAGATACATTAAGAGCAGGTGTAATCTGAGTGCATAGAAATTGCATCCACATTTTTGCAATGGGTAATATAATAGCTTGATTAAAAGAAATTGGAACATTGGCACCCGGTCTATGCTTCCATTCAACCCTACACTCAGTTAAATAGTTTACAATGTTATCCATATCCATGTCTTTAAAATAACTTAGATCTGTCTTATTAAGAAAATCATATTCATAGTATGGTGTATTGTAAAATTCACATATTTCTCACAAGGTGACTCGCACCTCTTTACCCCTAATTATTACTATTTCTCAAATGGCATTATATAGTCTCCTAGACTTTTAGTTTCGACAGGATGCATAAAACTCATGCACTATAGGGATAACAGTAGGCTATTTCGAGGATGCACTAAAACACTCCCACCTATGGTATCAGACCAATGCCTAAATTTTTTTACATAAGAGCATTGATGGTTCGAAACCCCTCTCTTATTTGAACATCTTCCCTTATAGTTCTAGAAAAATAAGTTAAAGTTTGGGTTCAGAAAAGTAGAGGGATTTACGCTCATCATTGCTTCTTGTTCAATGGTTTTTCTAGTTTTCATAGAAGACATTTTACTAAATTGTTCAATTAGGTAAACTAAAAATTCAAACAATGTTTAATGTAACAGTAAATGGAAAAAGGAACCCTTAACCTTGTTAAACCAATTGTTTTGTTGTGAATGTTTATTGAGTTGAACACCAAGCTTGAACTGTACCTGCATAAACAATGACCACATACCAGTGTCGTGATGTTGTCGTCGTCCGTCATGTTCTCAATCCAAAAATAATGTCTTACACACTCGAGTAACTTGTTAATTCATTCTTAGGCCCGCATTAGCCCGTTAGGTCATCACATGGCTAAAAATTACGTAAAAATGCTTATTTTACTAGAATTAATAATAAACTAATAAAAACTGAAAACATAATAAAATTATATAAAAGTGCAAGAAAACAAGCTCGTTAAGTGTCAAAAAGACTCTAATTTGCCATAACAAATTTCAGTAGATCACACATTCTTCACGTCATGACGTCACCAAACAGTTTGTCACATTACAACATCCAACCTCTCAACGTTGGCACGTTATATATTATTGGTCGATGTTGCGACAAGGAGAGTTTCTTGTCTCAACATGGACTCTATTTTTGGTAAATTTTAGGTCATTTGGTACCTATTCCATGTCAACTTAAAAAATTTCACATTTGGAGCATAATTGTACACCTTTACTTGTACAAGATCATACCATATTATATACCTGATAAACCGTCATTTATACATATTTTTACCCCATGCTTTACGCATTTTATGGATGATTTTTCCTTAGAATTGGTGAATTCGATGTTTTTAATGCCTTAATTTCATGTTTTATACTTAGGTGAGCTTAAGAGAGCGAAAGCAACGAGAAACGAACCAAAAACGGAGAAAATGGGCCAACGTACGAAATCAACACAACCTGGACTTCCTCACACGGGCAGACTACACGATCGTGCCATTCTAACAGGCTCAAACACGACCTGAACTAATCGCACACGGGTGTGTCACATGGGCGTGTCCCTGCCAAACCCAAGTTGAATCCAATTTGGAAAAGGCTAATTTTGAGGGCTCTTAGGCATCCCAAAGCCTATAAATACACCCTAGAAGAGGAGAAAAGGGGGAGGCACAGGGAGGAAGGAAGGAATTACAGAAGAAAGCCGATTGATCCATCTCAAAAGCTAAATTCATCGTCAAGACTCAATATCTCCCCTCAATTTCCCTTCAAGAGTTTTGGGTTTTCTTTTTGTTTTGTATTCATTATTCTTCTGAGATGTTTTCCTTTTTAGTTATGAACTAAATCCCCTAAATACCTAAGGGGGATGAAACCTAAGACGAATCTTGTTATTATTTTTTGAATTGTATGATAAATATTTGACTTGTTCTTAATTATGTGTTCTTAATTCTTGTTTTGATATTCCAGGATATTGATTCAAGTTACGTTCTTATTCAGAGGAGGAATAGACCCTGTCTAAGAGTACAATTGTCATAATTAAGCGGAGTTGATTGCGCGCCTAGAGATAGGGTGACAAGATTTTGGCAGATTAGGGTGAAACCTAATAAGGGGATCCATAGATCGAGTTAATGCAACCCTAAGGTGACAATTAGAGAAAAGCCTCAGTTATTCAATCTAGGGATTAGACGGTATTAGTCTTGAATAGGGATAATAACATAACTTCGGGATCTCTACGGAACAAGTTAAATGAATAAATCGTCCGATTCGGAGTCAGAATAACAGGTAAAGTCTAGGTGGATTCTTCCTTAGGTATTGTCTTAATTCAATCGTTTTCCAAAAGTAATCCCCCAATTCTATTTTCTGTGAATTCTTAGTTTAGTTAATTAGTTAGTTAAAACAAACCCCCTTATTCTTAGGCTACATAATAAAAAGATAGTCATTACTAGTACTTTTAGTTCCTTTGGGTTCGACAATCCGATCTTGCTAAAACTATACTACTGTTCGATAGGTACACTTGCCTACATCGTGATAATAGTTAGTTTCAAGAACGATTAATTATAAATATTTAAAATCTATCACAAAATCACGATCAAGTTTTTGGCGCTGTTGCCGGGGAGCTAAGATATTAGGAACAGTCAATTTTTATTACTTTAGCCATTTATTTTCCTTGCAAGTTAATTTTATTATTATTATTATTATTATTATTATTATTATTAATTTACTTTTTCTTTCTCTTGGCAGGTTTTTATAGTTTATGACTAGAAGAAACCCGTCAGGACCATTACTTTTTGACGAAGAAATCGATCGCACAGTTCGCAGAAACCGAAGAGAAATAAGGCGAAGCCTAAGATACACAGAGGAAGATCAAGAGGATGATATCTCAACTATGACTGAGGAGATGGCTGAAAATCAAGATAATCAGCTACCTCTTGCGATACCCGCTGAACTAGCAAATTAGAATCCTGCTCCTCGTACTATGTATGATTATGCTAAACCTACTTTAACAGGAACTGAGTCAAGTATAGTTAGACCTGCTATTAATGCGAATAATTTTGAACTAAAACCTAAAACTATTAAAATGATACAGCAATTTGTTCAGTTTGATGGTTTGCACGATGAGGATCCAAACACTCACTTGGCAAATTTCCTAGAATTCTGTAATACATTTAAAATTAATGGCTTTTCTGACTATGCCATTCGTCTTCGGTTATTCCATTTTTCATTGAGGAACAAAGCTAAACAGTGGTTGAACTTGTTACCGCGAGGGTCAATTACTACTTGGGAACTAATGACCAAAAAAATTTTATTAAAATATTTTTCGCCGGCTAAAACGACCAAATTACGTAATGATATCTCTTCGTTTGTGCAGATGGACTTAAAAACTCTTTACGATGCATGGGAGAGATACAAAGACCTACTGCGAAGGTGTCCTCACCATGGATTACCTCTATGGTTGCAAGTTCAAACATTCTACAATGGTGTGAACCCCACGACAAGACAGATGATTGATGTAGTAGCCGGGGGAACCATTAATAACAAAACACCTAAAGAGGCTTATGAATTTATTAAAGAGATGTCACTGAATAACTATCGGTGGCAAGTCATGAGGACTAAGCCAACCAAAACAACAGGCATTTATAACGTCGATTCGGTTACTATGCTGTCAAATCAGGTAGAACTTCTAAATAAAAATATTGATGGTTTACTTGGTTCTACGCAGGCTCATCCAGTAATGCACTATGAAGTCAGTGGAGGTGAATCAAGCAATTCAGAATATCAATCCTATGGCCACAGCATGGAGAACGAACAATTAAATTACATGGGTAATAATCCTCGATCTCAAAATAATCCTTATAGCAATACTTATAATGTAGGTTGGAGACTCCTAGGGTGGTCAAGGGAATCAAAGGCCACAAAATCTTCTGGGTTTTCAACAACCACCCTATCAACAGGAAAAGAAACCGAACCTTGAAGAGATGCTATCTAAATTTATCTCAGTGTACGAAACTCATTTCCAGAACACCGAGACAGCACTTAAAAATCAACAAGCGTCGATCCAAGGGCTCAAAACTCAGAAAGGCCAGCTGTCCAAACTAATCTCCGAACGACCACAAGGTAGCTTGCCAAGTAATACTGAACCCAACCCAAGGGAACATCTCAACTCAATTAATGTTCAAGATGAAGAAATATTCGTTGAGCCTAAGCCAGAACCAAGGCAAGAAACTGTGGTGAGCAGAGGTCAATGTGAGGTAGGTCATGATAAAAACAAATCAGTGAATATCGAATATAAACCTCGTGTGCCATACCCTAACGCGACAAGGAAAGACAGCTTAGATGAACAATTTGGTAAATTCCTTAAACTCTTAAGAAAATTACACATTAACTTACCGTTTATTGAAGCTTTATCACAGATGCCAAACGCAATGAAATTTTTAAAGGAGCTTTTAGCAAATAAGTGGAAGTTGGACGAGGCGTCGCATGTGGAGATAAACGCAGTTTGCTCAGCTATTCTACATAATAAGTTACCCAACAAATTAAAAGATCCAGTGAGTTTTACAATTCCTTGCTTAATTGGTAGTTTAGATGTTAATAATGCATTAGCTGATTTAGGGGATAGTATTAACGTCATGCCCTACAAAATGTTCAAACAATTAAGTCTTGGGAAACCCAAACAGACTAGGATGAGCATACAATTAGCAGATAAAACTATAAGATTTCCTAGGGGTATTATTGAAGATGTGATAGTTAAAATCAATAAATTTATATTTCCCGTTGACTTCATTGTTCTAGACATAGAGGAGGATAGCAACAGTCATTTGATTTTAGGAAGACCCTTTTTAGCAACTGCTAAAACAATTATTGATGTTGGCACAGGTGAGCTCACACTTCTTGTGGGAGACGAAACAATCACCCTTCAAGCTCGCAATTCTGGCAACACATCGGAAATTAAAGGTGATCGTCTAAACCATTCTACTAAAACTGACAATATGGTGCAACCTACTTTGCAGAAAATGAGTCTGAAATAAGTACATGAGTCATTCCCAAGCAATAGTAGAGGACCTATTCATGAAGATCGAACGCTACAAATCGAAGAACTAGATGAATGGCGGACGCATAAACCAAGAACACCCGATAAACCAAAACTAGCCAGAACGAGCTCAATACCTTTCCAAATCAACTTAAGGTTGGTGATAAAATTTTATTAGAAGCCACAGATCCTCACATTGTCACTACCAAACCGAATGAAGAAGTCCCTCTTACAGTACTTAGCATTTTCCCATTCGGTACAGTGAAGGTAAGTCATCCCAAGTTTGGCACTTTTAAGGTAAACAACACCCGTCTAAAACCTTATTTTGATAAGATGGGTAGCAGGAATGAGGAGTATAAACTCCTCGAACCACCATGACCATTCAATGGAGAGGTAAGTCAAGCTTAGACTATAAATAAGCGCTTCTCGGAGGCAACCTGAGCACTAAAAATATTAATTTCTTTAAATTTTAGCATTTAACACCTAACTTACTAACGGAGATCTTGAACACAGGTTTTCCACACAAACATGTCCAGGAACACGGGCGTACTTAGGACCGTGTGGAAACAGGGCAGAGATTTTTCCCAAACATGGGCTACGGTAAAATGCCACGGCCGTGCGACATTACCGTGGGTGAACCTGCCAAAATAACACAGGCGTTCGCTACGCCCGTGTTGCAGAACCGTGGTTGAACCTGAAAAAATAGCACGGTGCTAGATACGTCCGTGTCTAGCACCCGTGGTCAAACCTATTAAATTAACACGAGCATGGGCCTACATACACGGGCATGGGAGAAGCAAACAAAGCCAAACACGGTCGTGTGACACGACCGTGTGCACCCACACGCATAAGGAACACAGGCGTGGAATAAATGTCAGACGCACCTAAAATTCAAAATTCACGAATCACACGGGTTGAAATTAGGGAACACAGGCGTGCTCCCTGGCCGTGTACCCCAAAATCTATAAATAGGCTACACTATTCATTGTCTTCTTCAAACAAAAAACCCTAACCCTAGCCGCTGCAAGTCCACGCTCCCTCCCCGCCATGCCCGTGCGCCGCCTCCAACTCCATTTTTGACGCTCATTCTCCCCTTCCTAGAGTTTGTTTACTCTTTTCCCTTTAATCGTACTCATTTTTTATGTTAGTTATCATAGTACTATGCATTTTTTTTATGTTCTTTTCATCTTTTTATCACTCACATTTCAAGTCTAGAGTAGTTATTATCTTTTCATGTTGAAGTTCTTCCTCGTCGCATGATTTATCTGCTACATTTTATTAGTTTAAAGTGAAAATACTCATGACTTTTGGGTTGATATTCTCCAACAATAAAATGTACTAACATAGAATTAATTGCCATTTCTTTTAGGAAACTCATACTATTGTCATGCTAATGATACACCATAAAATTATTTTTAATTAAGTTTGCAATAGTTGTGGCTGAGATTATTAGTTCTAATTTATGACTTGTGCCTTTTTGGATTTGCTTCTGTCTTACCTTGAACATTCCTCACGACGAAATAATGGTTTTGTTTGCAGGTATACAATGTCGTCTTCACGAGGAAAGAAAATCGCTGTCTCGGCTTCAAAGAAAAGGAAGGGAGCATCATATTCCTCGGGTCCTACCGCGAAAATTCGTCATCCTTTTCTACAGTTCCCCATCGGGCCCCAAGAAGAACTTTTTCAAATTCTATGGGCTCGACCTTTAAGTGTGGGCCACTGCATTGACTGCATAGCTCTTGAACAAGTCCAGTTGGCTGACGATGTACGAGCACTCCTTACAACTGATCCATGGGACCTCTTCTTTGTGATGATCGAACCAACGTACCTTGAGCTCACACTTGAACTTTGCTCGACATTCCACGTTCAAAACGTCATAACCAACTTTGATGATCTTGGAACAGTTCAGTTCCGTCTCGGCGGTTTAGTCTGCCAGTTGAGTGTACCCGAGTTCGGTATAGCTTTGGGCCTATGCACAGAGGAGTTTATGGATGAGAACGACCTCGACACTCTCCATCGCCACATCCACTACTCTCCCTCGAAGTGCTGGTATGCTTTAGTCCCTGGTTTAGCCTCCTACGACCTGAGCCGCTCCAAGGCATTAGCTCTCTCTCCCTCCTTAAGGTACCTACACGCGATCTTGGCACACACTTTGACAGGATGTCGAGAGAGCACCAGCGTCGTCAACACTCACGACGCTTACTTTCTATGGAGCATGGCAAATGGACATGTACTCGACCTCACCTACTTTATTGCCCTCACCATTCGCAAGCAAACGGAACGGCACCGGAGGGGGGTCATCTCCATTGGCCTCTACGTGACTCGACTAGTACGGCACTTCGGGCACCTCAGCACAGCAGCCCAATCATCCTCCCTTACTCTTACGGGCCAGATGTCCCCACAAGGCATTTCGAGCATGCTTAGTATGAGGATGATCAAGAAGCACCGAGGAACCCACCCTCCTCAGTATCGCCTCGCCCAATCCACAGAGGAGGAGGCTCTCGAGGATATTACTGATGATGTCCCCCCACAGCACGAGGACCCACCGTCTCAGCCACCACCACCCTCTCGTCCAGTTCATGTAGCGGATTCATATGCTGACATCTCTGAGCGTCTCACTCGATTCGAGCAACAGTGTTTTCAACGATTTGACGACATTGATGCTACTCTACAGCAGATTTGTCACCACCTCCACATCTCATTGCCAGTCCCACCTCGCGAACCATCCAGCGATGAAGACGTTTAAAAATAATTTATTATTTTATTATTTTAGATTTTATTAAAACTATTTTTTATTTTTATTAGATTTTAGAATTTAATTTTATAATTATCAATTCCGGTTATTCCATTAAGAGTAATTATTCTTATTTATATCTCCTAAAAAGTTCCTAATTCTGTCACAGTTATATAGAGCTCCTAAGCTCATCATCGCATAGGAACTAAAAACTCCACCGGGAAAGGTTCTCCACGACTGCCATGTCCTGCTCGACCACAACCGTAGCTACCACTAGATATAATATTCTTTTGGCGAAGGACTTATGGTCTAGCGAACCTCTACTCCCCACCGGAGTATCCTCCTCCACTCTCGCGTCGATTACTCTCCAAAACTCCAGCTCAAGGAATTCATTCATCATTCAGGAAGTTTCACTTCTCTCCCTATCTTATGATTACAAATTAATATTTTTCCTATCTATCTTTGTACATTGAGGACAATGTACATCTTAAGTGTGGGGGTATTCATTTCACTACAAGAAAAATCCCTGAATGATTGCCTTGTTCTCTTGAAAAGCTCTCATATCATGTTTAGAATAAATTTTGATCAATTTATGATTTTTATTGATATATCTTAAATTAAAACATAGGTATTCATGCACTGAGTATTTAAACTTTAAGACATTAGGGAAGCAAGCATGATAAGTTGATTATCTTTAAGAATTTAAAATTTTAGGTTGTTTTCCCAAGTCTAGGTATTCTCTTGATTTGAAATTCACAAGTTTAAACATCAAAAAGCCAAAATTTTGTGAGATATTGAGCCTTCAAGAGCATATATTAATTCCCTTATGCTCACTTTCATTATGAGTGCGTCAATATGGAACTGTTATTCTAGAACTTGTTTGATTATGCATGTCAAGACCACACTATTTGATTTGATATGTCAAGATGATAGAGGCACTTAGGATTAACCCACTCATGCCATGAAAAGCCTACCTCCACGATTAACCCTTAGTAAACCCCGTTGAGCTAACAAGCCATTTCTTGTATTACCCTTAACACTAACCCTTAACCCATTATTGTTGAAATCCCCTCAATTAAATTGATCCCTATTTTTGTTGAGATCTGAATTAAATAAATTGCTTAGCTATGTCCTATTCTAAATAGTTAGTTATTTGACTTGTTCTTGAAAAAAAAACACATGTATACATATAGGTAGTAGTGATCTTTTGAGCTAAAGTAGTTAAATTCCATATTCTGAGAAAAAGCTCACATTTATGCATCGATGACTAGTCATTTTTCTAGTTAGGCAATTTTTCAATTCAATCTCGATTCTAACCCTTTCTTCCAGTTTGTGACCACACCCTTTAACCAAAGCCACGATACAACCCTCTAAAGACCTTTTGATTGATGTTTCATCTCAATTTATAGTGGTAGAGATTTGATTTTCATGCAAGCCTATGGTAATGACTTTTCATTATTGACTATTGAGTGTTTCATTTATTGTCCTTAAACACCTCAAGTGATTTGAGTGAATCTTTAGAGAGGATGCGAAACTCTGTGATATTTTGAATCAAACGTAATTACTTAGAAGAGGGGAGACACCTATGTTTTCATGATAAAATGCTCAACTTGGAATGTTTGAAACTTTGATGTTCTTTTAGTCAAATTTTCAATGTTTGATTATCTATGGATTATTTTGAGGTATTATCGATAGAAATTATAAGTTGAGAAGCATTTGTCTTGATTATGAGATGAGGATTTTGCTTGAGGACAAGCAAATGCATAAGTGTGGGGGTATTTGATAAACTGTCATTTATACATATTTTTACCCCATGCTTTGCGCATTTTATGGATGATTTTTCCTTAGAATTGGTGAATTCGATGCTCCTAATGCCTTAATTTCATGTTTTATACTTAGGTAGGCTTAGGAGAGCGAAATGAACGAGAAATGGGCCAAAAATGGAGAAAATGGGCCAACGTATGAAATCAACACGGCCTGGACTTCCTAACATGGGAAGACCACACGGCTGTGCCATTCTAATAGGCTTGAACACGGCCTGAAGTAATCACACATGTGCGTGTCACATGGGCGTGTCCCTGCCAAACACAAGTTGAGTTTAATTCAGAAAAGGCTAATTTTAAGGGCTCTTAGGCATCCCAAAGCCTATAAATACACCCTATAATAGGAGAAAAGGGGGAGGCATAGGGAGGAATGAAGGAATTACAGAAGAAAGCCGATTGATCCATCTCAAAAGCTAAATTCATCGTCAAGACTCAATATCTCCCCTCAATTTCCCTTCAAGAGTTTTGGGTTTTCTTTTTGTTTTGTATTCATTATTCTTCTGAGATGTTTTCTTTTTTAGTTATGAACTAAATCCCCTAAATACCGAAGGGGGATGAAACCTAAGACGAATCTTGTTATTATTTTTTGAATTGTATGATAAATATTTGACTTGTTCTTAATTATGTGTTCTTAATTCTTGTTTTGATATTCCAGGATATTGATTCAAGTTACGCTCTTATTCAGAGGAGGAATAGACCCTGTCTAAGAGTACAATTGTCATAATTAAGTGGAGTTGATTGCGCGCCTAGGGATAGGGTGACAAGATTTTGCCGGATTAGGGTGAAACCTAATAAGGAGATCCATAGATCGAGTTAATGCAACCCTAGGGTGACAATTAGAGAAAAGCCTCAGTTATTCAATCTAGGGATTAGACGGTATTAGTCTTGAATAGGGATAATAACATAACTTAGGGATATCTACGGAACAAGTTAAATGAATAAATCGTCAGATTCGAGAGTCGAATAACAATGTAAAGTCTAGGTGGATTCTTCCTTAGGTATTGTCTTAATTCAATCGTTTTCCAAAAATAATCCCCCAATTCTATTTTCTGTGAATTCTTAGTTTAGTTAATTAGTTAGTTAAAACAAACCCCCTTATTTTTAGGCTACATAATAAAAAGACAGTCATTACTAGTACTTTTAGTTTCTTTGGGTTCGACAATCCGATCTTGCTAAAACTATACTACTGTTCGATAGGTACACTTGTCTACATCGTGATAATAGTTAGTTTCAAGAACGATTAATTATAAATATTTAAAACCTGTCACAAAATCACGATCAATACCAAAGACCTTACAACATCATTTCAATTAAATCTATCCAAAATGTCTTCATCTGAACAATAAAACATATCAAATTTGCTTAATCAATTTTATAACACCTTAAACCTGACTCGTTCACTAGGTCTGGGTACTAGATTATATAATGACCCAATTCACTTAGCAGCAATTTGATTATGATTACATTGAACATGTAAACGGTTAAATTTTAGCAATGAAATGTTTTTAAACTTGTGTTAGGCAAGAGATAAATACTTACAAATTGAATTTCCAATAAAAATTACAAATTTAAATTAAATTTCTAATACAATACATAGATAGCATAAACCTGGAGGCGTGGCCTCTAGGTGTGCCCTACTATACGCATGATACAACTACCACGAGCAACTTTTTGCTCTGGCGGAATTTAGCTTAGTCCTTCATCTTTAATTCTGAGTCTTTATCAAACCTGCATCCAAGCTATCAACTTTGTAAGTTCGAAAGAACTTAGTAAGTTTTGTGCATAAAATGCGTATAAGACTGCACGAATCTTAAGTAATTAATTTTGTTGGCTCAGAATGAACTCCCTGAATTTTTTAAGAGAATTTGCGAACTTAGTTGATGAGAAATGGGCCTTATACACACCCTGAGCCATTTATTGGCTGGCCTGGACTTCCGACGAGTCTTAATCGAGTCCTCTTTTAGGACTCACCCCTACTTCATCCCTAATTATTCCACCCTCTGATATTTATATTCATCACTTCTGAATGGTGGCGTTTAGCACCTGTCCAATTGATTACCATAATTAACAATCTCTATCAAAACATAACACTCTCACTTCCTTAGAGAACTAATGACCACAAAGCAGTACCATAGTACCTGCTTCTTTAGCCCCACTCTGGCGGGCTCATTTTGTTACACATCACGTATATCTCATTATCCAATAAGCCTCTTTCTCTTCTCACCCTAACTAGGTTGAGCCTCTGACAAATTCATTTTGTAGTCCCATTATCTTATTGGTTTGTGTCCTTCAGACACACCACGTTCATCCATTCTTGTGACTTATTGGACTAGTCACTTCACAAACTCTACCTCAAACCTTGATCTCTCTTTGACATACTGGTTTGTGGATTTCCCAAGCGTAGCCCAATGTTTTACGTCCTAGCAGACATTCCCGTGCCTATGGTCTAGGCAGACTAACCCGTGTTTAGTGTCACAATAGACTACCTCGTATTTAGTGTCCCAACAATAGACTATCGTGTCCTAACAATAGACTATCTCGTGTTTAGTGTCTTGGCGGACTCTATTGGTTTCCATTAACTGAGTTATGGTCTTACAACTTAAAACCTCTTAGAGGTGTTGCCCCGAATAACCTTTCCACCGTCGTGATATTGCCCCGTAGAACCTACTAACCATTGTCACGGTATTATTTTATGGAACCTAAATATTGTCGTTATGATGTCACCCAAAAAAACTAGTCGATATCATCCCTTTTTCACATTTACCTTGATGCTCGAACACTGAAGTGTCCCCCCACAAGGCTCGAAGCTTCACAAATCAGGTTTGCTCCCAATAAACCCAAGTGGCAGAATCTTAACAGAATTTTTATTTTCCTTATTGCTCAACCCATTCCTCAATTATATCATTTCTAATATTGATGCTAGAACACCGCAATATCCCTTCCGTAAGGCTCGGAGCTTCACACATCATGATTTGCAGTCAACAACACCATATGTCAATATTTAACTAAAATTCTCATTTCTAAGTCCTAATTTCATCTATCCCGTCAATAATTTCCCTCATCAACACATATACAATATTCAAACATATCATACAATCAGTACACAACAGAAAAAAGCTCATACATAGCCTACTCTTTCTTCATGTACATACACACCATAACTTAAGTAACCTCAGTACATCATCAACATGATACATTCAAGTCACATGACAATCATCTAACATCTTGGACATGAGGTACAAAAACTCACCTTGCTTCTTTTATCCTTGACAGCTTAGTTGGTCCTAATGCCAGAGCCTCATTATCTTGATAGTAGTTTCTCAATTTCTCTACCACTAGACTTCAATTCACGTAACTGCTACAACATGCAGAGCTTTCTTCAGTTGCATCCCTCTATTTTTTAGAACGAATGAAAAAGATGATGTTATGGATAGGAAATTATCTATAAACAGAATAGATAAAATTTTGTCTCTTCTCATACCTATATATATTCCTTACGCACGGTCCTCACCAACCATTTCAATCATTCATTCTTAATTATGTTGTCTACCACTATGGAATCAACCAGTTCCAATATAGCTAAACTGGAATTAGAATCTGTAACACTCCAAACCCGGCCCGGACGTTATGGCTGAATTTGGGGATGTCACATTGAAGTGTTTTTCGTAAAATATGATATCGTTTGAAAAGCCCAATGTTTATTTTAGCCTCTTTGTGTGATCTAGAAAATAATTTTAAAACTTGCGTCACTATCAAAAATATTTACTTTAAAACGTTAGTAATTTCAAAATCTCATTTATCGTGAAAGCTTTTTGAAACGGTTTTGCGTATTCGTGGTATTTTGGTAAATCATGCATACCTTTTGAAAACCCGTATCCTACTACTAGCAGATATAACTCAAAATAAATAAGAACTCAAAATAAAAAATTATAGTGGTCTTATTGCATTAAAATACCTAATTAAAACTACTTATAAATAAAAAATCCAATAAGGAATCAAGAGAGGTTGTGTGGCCACCTTTGAGTCCCTCGCAGCACCAATCCGCCTAAGACTGGGGATTACTTGTACAATTAAAACAGATGGATGAGTTTACGAAAACTCAGTGTGTAATCCCATATAAGCAACAATCAAAGTAACACAAATTGGGCCTAAGCCCTTTCAGTTTCAGTTAGGGCCTTGGCCCATTTTAGAATAAAAAACAGTGTGGGCCTGAGACCAATCCAGTAACAGTAATAGTGGGGCCTAAGTCCATTACAGAATCAGGACAGTATGCAATCATAAAATCCTACCCAATTTAACCTCTACACACCAACTCTACACACTATGTGGGGATAAAATCGACCCACCCATCCCTACACACCAAGTAGTAGGTCCACAGTCGTCTTGCGTGACCCGTGTGATCATATCAGTACAATACACTTCCTCCAAAAAAAACAATCCTAACCCCATGCAACATGTCATGCATCGTATCATAATATCTTACATGGATGTAATATACATATAACGTGGCATGCTCAAATACAATCATACACATCACAGGGAAAATCAGTCATTTTACCTTACAGGGGTATTACAATCATTTTACCCTACAGGGGTGTTTTAGTCATTTTACCCTATAGAGGTATTTCTATCATTTTACCCTATATAGGTAAAATAGTCATTTTTATCGATTACAGTCTCAACAGAAGGTCACAGTCATCTCGGACGACCCGTGCAGCCTAACAGTCAAACAGTGATAATGGGCCTACAGCCCATATTGCGGCCTATATGGGCCCACACACCCGTGTGGCCCATTAAGCCCAAAATTGGTCTTGGCCATGTGAACTACACAACCTGGCCCACTAATCTCCACATGTCTGTGTGGTTTACACGTGTGGGGCCCACGAACGCCTGGGGCCCACACAAGCCCATTTTTGGCCTAACGTGGCCCAAACTGGCCAAATCTATGAAATTGCTCATGGTGGGCCCTTACGATCACACGCCTTCATTTTGGGCGTTCAGAAAACATCACAAACATGAGCAAGCTCGTATAGCGTTAACAAGCACTATTTCTGGCTTTTGCCGATTTATGATTATGATAGTGTGGTTACACACCTGATTGCGGAAAATCCACAAGACTACGAGCACTCCTATTCTATTTTATCAAAAGCTTTGGTTAGTTGCCTAACATTCGAGTAGAAAAAAGCCTTAATCAAATTCTTTTACCATAAGATTACCTTTCAACTGCCTAGATCAGTCGACTTGGCTTGTTTTCTTACTTCGTTCCAATAGGCTTGTCTTTATTCCTTAAGGATTACCTGTATACCAACCGAGTCTTAACAGCCATCACCAAAAGAATAGTCTGAATCTTTGATGAATGACCACTTACCACAACCGCAGGAACCAGATTGAGAGGAAGTACAATCGACTCTCACCCACACAAGTTGAAAGTACAAGCAGACTGATAGAGGCGTCCCTAGCAGTATTCAGCAAAGGAAAGCAGATGTCAGACAAACGGTCCCCCAATAGAAAAAACCAGAGAAAGAGTCATGAGTACTTACCAATATCAAAGAACACTGGCAGAAGCCAAAAATTGGAAGGAAAAAGGTATATGCAAAAACAGTTGAAGATTAAAATGGAAAAATGACAAGAGGGGAGGAGAACCAATGGGGTATTCGACAAGTGAACAAGAGGGGAGGAAGACCAATGGGGTATTCGACAAGTGCACAAGAGAAATAGGGAGGACTTGCCTAAAGCCGATCACAAGAGCAATAGGGACGGCATCAAGAAAGGGATAGTATTCGATAACCAAAAGCCGAAAAAACTAAAATGCCCAAAAGGAAAATGAGCATCCAAAATCGAAAATTTTGAGAGAATGGATAACTCAGCCGAAATTCCTAAGTAGCCTCATACTAAAGCCGAATTCCCCTTGATTAGAGTACCAATTCGGCACAACTCTTCCACCAAATTTGAATTCCCCAATTTCCTCCTAAAAACCCTCCTACTCACAAACCTCAACAATCGAAAATCCCCCTTTTCACTCCCCAAATTCGGCCAACAATAATTTTATTCAAACTCTTAGTGTTTCGGTCAAACACAACTTCCTCCCATGGCCATCAGCAAAAATAACCTCCATTTGCACAAGCAAGGATTCGAACATCAAACCACTAGCACACTCCACACGCCACTATCCACTAGACTAGTAGGCTTTTTATGTCATACTTTACCAAATTTTATTTAAGAGCCCTACTGACTAGAGACAAGGGTTTTATCCTTAAAAACCAAAATTTTTGTGGAAGCCAAGGCTTGAACCCAAGACTTCTCAGACACTTCCCAGTGCACTTAACCATTGGAACAGATGCAGATTTGTGTCACTTCCTTGCACAAATAAATATTTATGTGTAATCTCCTAACTGCACCCCTACTCAAAACCTAGTACTTTTAGGCCCAAATTCGGGGGGTTACAAAATCTAACTATTCACAATTCAACCACTAAAATTTCTAAATTTCCCGGTAAAGTTTGACAACTTGCTGATCCATTCAATTTTAATCCTAATTTTCCTTAAATTTCAAGTCAATAGAAATAACTAGGTGTTACAAATTCAATATAATCATCAATGAAATTTCCATTTCTTACCATCATATATACTACCTCCTTTAATACTCATTTTACCCTTTTAAATATCATACACAAGTTACCATAACATACACTATTGCATATATGAACTTTAGCTTTCCAAAATTAAACATTAACCAAGGTGTAAACCAAACCATCATTCACAAGTAATACATATATATAATACATGTATAAGCACCTATGTACATGCCACAAAATCGAGCTTAAAACGAGTAAAATTCTGTCGAATTGATAGTTGGATAGTGTGAGCTTCAAGATGACCAGATTGACACGTTTCGCCCAATGAAAACTATAGAAAAGAGAACAACAACAGATAAGCATTTTGAAATACTTAATAAGTTCATAGGCATAAAATAACAACTTAGCTCACTTTACACATAAGTATAATAAGTAATTTAACTTGACAAATAGGCCTAAAAATGGTAACACAATTCAACAAGATGAGCTTATCATATAAATATCATATTGTGATATAAACATTTAACGTTTCAATTCACTATTATTCATATGAAGTAATCAATACAATACCATTTCCAGTATTCATTCTACATTCAACTATCTCTCTCTATATAAAATCATATCATTTTATTTTTCTTCCTTAATTTTTATATACCAATTAGCTCGATAACTTCTAGTAAATAAACTCAGATACATAGGTAGTTACAACCCATTAGAGAGCACCAAAGTGCTAAACATAGCATTGAGAAATGTGCCTATATTGTATTAAACATATATTTGTTTTTTTATGTATTTGAGCGGTGAATAAATAAATTTCACATTTCACTATTTTGTCTTTTGTATTTTAATCTTTCATGTTCTGAATTTATAGCAAAATTTGTTGGAAAAATGGATTTTTTGGAAGCTTTGAGGCACATTATTGATTAGTAAAGGTGGAGATTCGAATCATAAAATTATGGTTTTATATTCTACTCCATGCGACCTTTACAACGGTATATCATATGTTCAAAATGGTTGAGTGATGAATGAGAAATTGATGCTCAAAGTAAGTCACTTGTGAATTATGTTGTAGAAAATGGAAAGCTAAGTCCCACATTTATTAGATATCAAGTGTGGAATATGTTTATATATGTGAACCAACTTAGTCGTTAGTGACTGACAAAACTAATACTCTCCCTCGCGCGCATGGGGGGTGCAAATCCAAACTCACTGGGGTTGAGGGCGCCCATATTATGTAAGCAATGCGAAATGTATGAACTGGTCGATCCTTCTAGGCCTGCAGATATTTTAGCGCAATACATACTCTTTTTTTTCCTTAGTAGCGCTTATTTGTTTGGAATTAAAAGTAGTTAATAGCTTCTTTGATATAAACGTTAATTTAGGTTTAAATGACTCATTAATTGACGGAAACGTTTTGGCTCCATTAGTCAAAGATTTCTAAAAGTTCTCCATTTGAATTTATTTAAAACCAAATATTCTGCATGAAAAAAGATACACTGGAGTTTTCAAAAAACATTTTGAGATATCTTTTCCTTGCATATTTTTCAAATTGTTTTGTGATAGACGAAGGCAAGACTACTGTTCATTGATCACTGCAACCGTGCTACTGCTGTGCTCTTCTTGTTGTTGTATCCTGAGAGACAATCGACCAATGTTTCTCGATCACCAAAGCAACGGCCAAATCTATCTTAACGGCCAAATCTATCTTAAGAAAACTGTGCAAACAGGCATCAACTTCCAATATGTTTTTCCTACCTACCTATGAGTATAATATTTCAATCCAGTCTTTATTTTTGTTCTCTACTGATTATATAAATTTATGTTAATTTATATTGTTCTTGTTCGATCTTGTGATTTAAATATATTTTACATTAATATTTATTTACTTTACTAACGTGTGTACAATAAAATTTTGACAAACAAATATTAGATCATTGATTGTCTAAGTTCAAACTAATGATAAGTGGATTGTAAGAACGTTTACATTGCGAGAAAGACAACTTACTTCAATAAATAATCAAAATGAGTTTGTAATCTCGTAAAAAAAATTAAAATGAGCATTTGATTTAAATACTTATAAGGATTATTATGTCGCCTACAATTTCAATTGAAGAGATGACTAGTATTGGCTATCGGAGCAGTTGACTCACGAGTAGAGACATAGATGCATTCATAAGAAGAATGATACATTAGACTGAACCCAAGATGAATTAATTATGAATCTATTTCAGAATTAATTCACTTGTGACATTCATGGTGTGATTTAACTAAATCTCGAGTTATTCACTGACCATGTGTATGTAACTTATGTGCTTTAATAAAAGTGGAGACTTATGCTCTACAGATGATCGAGTCCATAGCCGGAATGTTGGGTACATGACTTGTGTATGGCATGGCTTTACTAGCAAAAGTGTAATTCATAACTTAATTAAAGAGTTAACGATACCCTCTTATTGGCATTGGGTGGATTGATAAATATGTAACGTGGTCACGGGTTGCTCATTCTCAAACCAGTAATTTATCACAATCATTTGTTGACAATGATCATGATAATCATTAATAAAACATAATGGTGACAATGAGATAAAATAGCATTATATTGAGTGAACAAATTTAACTCAAAGTTTCAGTATCTTAGTTGTTACTTTAGCCATTGAAACCTCTACTGGAGATGCTTTGGTTCAAAAAGGCTCGAAGATATTGTGGTTGTGGCTGTGGTTCGCAATGGGGCAACAATGTTTATTGTTCATGATCATAAAATCATAATATTATGTTTTTTGGCTTAAGTAAAAGTAAAAAAAAAACAATAATAACAAAATGAATAACAAGAGTATACAGATTGGTATCAATATCTTAGAAAAGTGAAAAAAGTCAGTTTCAAAGAAAAACAGTTAAAAATAAAGTAGTCATAGAAATTAGAAACTAGATCATCGATGATTCCATTTTCAGCAAAAATTAGGTACATCTAATTTCATAGAATTAAAAACCAAATCATAAAAACTCCAAAAAATCAAATCATCAACTACAGATTTAAAATTCTCAGATCTAGACACTTAAAAAAACACATTGGTTGCATCAGAAAAATTTAAAAAATTTAATTGCTAAAAGTACTATAAATACGATTAAGTTCAAGAATAAACTATTAATTTAAAACTTAATAAATCAATAAGAAAATAAATTAAGGATCCAGTCCGATTGCTAAGAAATTACACAAAATATCATAAATTAAACACAAATCAATTAAGCAAAATGAGAAATAGGAATTCTTACGAGAGTGGCAGGTTTGCTTGAAACACCTCTGAAAAAGATGATCAGTTTTTGGTTTTTGATTGAGAAATATCGTTGAACAGCGAGAAGACTAGGCTTCTAATTTTCGAATGAGGTGACAATGGGAAGATTAAAAAGAGAAGAAGGAAGGGGGAGTCGGTTGTGGGTTGATTTCTGATTTTTTAGGGTGATGGGTTAGTGGTGACAGTGGGAAGATGAAATAGAGAAAAGGGAAAGGGTGGTGACTGTGATAGAAACCAAACTAGAAATCTAAAAGACTGAAGAAGAATAAGAACGGAGAAGAAGAAAACAAACAGAGAGAGTGAATGATTTTTACTACTGTATTCTCTTCCTAAATATTTCCATTCCTTACATGTGAAAATATGGGGAAAATAATAACAGCAAAAATAATAGAAAGAACAACAAACTGTATGATAAGATTGGCATGCACAAAACGTACCATTTTATTAACTTGATGTTGCGCACCGTTTGACTAATTTCCTTTGGCCCATTGTCTCTGCCCAAACTGGTTCATGGGTCTATAACAATTACTTCCCCCACGAGAGGATCCTTGTCCTTAAGGATCGAAATAAGGATAGACCATCTTCAGCTTCTCCAAAGGTTCCCAAGTAGCATCCTTGGGGAAAGAGTTTGCCCATTCAACCAAAACTTCTATTGCAGCCGTATTTCCATGTTTCACCGTTTGTCTATCGATGATGCGAATAGGTTCCTTGGCCCAAGATCCTTGGTCGTCCATCATTAGAAGAGCAGGTTGCACCGGAGCAATACCAACATGTTTCTTAAGTTGCAAAATATGAAATGTAAGATGGGCCCTCGAGCCTTGTGGTAGTTGGAGTCTATATGCCACCTTCCCAATCCTATTGACCACCCTGTAACGTTCGAAAAATTTGGGAGCCAACTTTTTATTCAACACCTTTCAGACCAAATGCTATCTGTATGGCTAAATCCGTAAATAAACCCAGTCTCTTTCGTCAAAAATGTGGTCTGTGTAATGCTTATCAGCTTGTTGTCAAATTCTATCTTGAGCCTTTTTGAGATAAATTTTTAGTAGTTGCCTAGCAGCCTCCCGACACTGCAAACTCCTATCCACAGTTGCCACGAGAAACACCCCAGCTAAGTATGGCATGTGAAGAGGAGGAGATTGGCCATATAAGGCCCCATATGGAGTACACTGGATAGCTGAGTGGAAAGTGGAGTTATACCGTCACTCAGCTAAAGGCAACCAGTTGACCGAGTCCTATGGTTTCTCCCCCGTCATGCAACATAGGGAACCTTCCAAAAACCTATTGAGCACTTTTATTTTTCTATTGGTCTCCGGATGGTAAGTTATGGAAAGGTGGAGTTTTGTACCTACTTTCTTGAAAAGTCCTGCCAAAAGCGGCTAACAAAAATCTTGTCCCTGTCAAAAATAATGGAATCGGACATGCCATGTAACTTGTACACGTTATACAGAAACACTTAAATAACAATGAGAGCAAAGTAAGAATGGGATAAAGCCATGAAATGCGTGTACTTTGTAAGGTGGTCCACGACAACTAGAATCACATTTTTACCTTTGGAGCTAGGCAGCCCTTCAATAAAATCCATAGCAATGGAAGACCAAGCTCGTTCGGGAATGGGTGATGGCTATAACAAACCTAGGAGAGCGATGGTTTCGGTCTTATTTCTTTGACAGAGGTACATTCACGTATCGCTTGTTTGATGTCCTTAGTAAGTCCTTTTCAACACAACTGACTATTGATTCTCTTAATAGTAGCATGAACCCCCAAATGGCCATCGAGAACACTGTTATGGAATAACTTGAAGAGTTCCTATTTCAAGCTGCCAACATTTCCAACCACGATCCTGCCTTTCCTTCAAAGTACTGCAGCAAAACTGACTTTTAGCGGCCTTTTTTTAGGCCTATAGCGGCCCTTTTTACGCCACTAAAACTAAAAGCGCCGTAAAAAACGCTGCTATAGATAACGCCGCTAAAGTTTGCAGCGTTTATTTGAAAAAAACACCGCTAAAGAACATGACCTTTAGCGGCGCTTCTGCCACAAACGTCGCTAAAGAGCATGACCTTTAGCGGCGCTTCTGCCACAAACGCTGCTAAAGGTCATGTTCTTTAGCGGCATTTTTTTTCAAATAAACACCGCAAACTTTGGCAGATTTGCATTATCACATTTTTGCCCGTATCCAACCCTTCCTATAGCATGAAATTCAGCCAAAAACAGCAAATCAAAATGATAATTCAAATTTAACAAAAGATATATGATATAAATTAATAAATAAAGTATAATTCAAAATATTCTTACAATAATATTAAAAGTTACAATGTTAAAAAGATTCTTATAATAAGAAAACAAATGTTTAAGATGGCGGATTTTGCGAATGCTGGAACATATTCATCATATTCTGAAGCTGTAGCTGGAGTTCGTCATACTTTCTGCTCTGCTCTGCTTCCCTCACTGCTGCCTCTACTTCCCTCACTGCTGCCTCCGCTCTAAGTTGAGCTATTTGCTCAACTGTGCTCGCTTGCATCTGAACGATCTGGTCTCTTAACCTCTGAACTTCAGCTTGTGCTTAACTCCTCGAAAGCATGTATTGCTGCGAGATGGATCCAAAATATTGGGTTGGGTTAACACCAGATCCTTGAAACTGAACTCGACCATACCTTTCAGGACCCAAAACTTCAGTAATAATTCTATTATCAATGTTCTCAAGATTAACAGAACTATCACTCGAAGCAATTGCTTCATACTCCGCCTCTTATCCTTTAATTTCTCCTAATAAATCAATCAAAGAGTTAAAAAAGAAATACATAATAAAAACAAATGCAAAATAACTTAACATTATTTAAAACTACTAATGATAAATTAAACCATTATAATTAATGATTATAAATATTTAAAATAAATCAAATTTTATTAAGTAAATATACTATAATTTCTCCAGTTTCAGAAGTCATTGGAGATCCATCTTTCTTCCTATGCGTAATGTCAAAAACCTGAAGGCGTCCAACTTTTTGACCAGACGAGCATTCCTACAATATAGTAATAAAAATATTATTTAATAGAAATTAATTAATATTTGGCACAATTAATAATTTCAAAACACCTCGTCTTCAACTACACAAGCAAAACTTTTCGACCCTGCTGTGTGCGTGAATTTTTGTTTTTCCCTGCTGCTTGTTCCAATTCGCTCACAATCCTACATTATGAAATTATTATTACGTATATAGTAAATACTATAAACCAAAATAATTATAAGAGTTTGGAAGTACATAATACCTCTCCTTTCTTTGAATTCCAAAATCGAACCGCATTTTCCCATTGATATCTTAGCATTCCCGATGGGACATTTTGTAATTTCTCTTCAAGGCTTATATTTTTCTTAAAATATACTTTCTTTAAATTGCTTTTATGGTCTCTCTATTTTTTTCCCAATGCCTTCTTAACATAAGTATCCAAGACCTCTAAAGCAAATCTCTCCTACAAAAAATACAAGTTTAGAAAGTAAATATAAATGAAACTTAAACCAAAGTATTATAAATTACATTTATGTTTCGTTACCTTAATATTATCGAGAGCTTGATTTTTGTTACTATCAGGCATTTGATGCCATGACTCGTAGTTGATAGGCAACATATTAGCATTTCGTGCTATAATGCCCAAATATCCTGCTAAAAGTCGAGCTTCTGATCCAACAGGCTGACCAAGATTGTTTCTAGATACTTTGACACGTTCGATAGGATTTAACTCGTATAAACCTTTAAGTAGCGTACGTCCTCAACCTCTGTGCGTCCCACCACTTTCAGCTGAAAAATGGTATATTATAATATAATAATTTGAAAAAGAAATCAATAATAAAAGTCAACACGCATGTAAATTAAATTTAATATTACTTTGAACTTCTACAGGTTCGTCAGGTGTTTCCGAAACATTCGAAGATCCAATAGCAGTCTGTTGTTCACTATTTGTTTCTTCCGAATTTGGATTATTCTGAACAATACTTAGATTTCGTAATCTTCTTCCAGGTATTTTTCCTGCAAGACACATAAAATAGTTGAAATTTTAGCAACTAATTACAACAATAATAGTACATATAAAATAGTTGAAATATTTAACAAGACCAAGATTTAAATTATAATCTTACATATAACAAAAAATAGTTCTTCGTTTATTTCATTAAGTAACTTGTAGAACTTCACCGCTTCTTCATTTGGCTCTTCATCAAGTACACTTCTACCCTTTTCGGTAAAAACATTTCCACCAATATTACAATCATCGGATGCAATAAAGTAAGGTGGGAACGGTTGCAAACCGTGACTGTGCATATTAAATGCATCCCGCAACATACCTTCCATGCCATCTTGTCTAACATATTGATGGTAAGCAGTATGATTAGTGGTCGAATTAGATGTTCTACTAGATGTACACTCTCCATGGAAAATCCATTTTTTATACCCCCGAATAAAGCCATCAACAATTAGATGTTCATAGACAGCTTCACGAAAATGCCAATTGGTGTTGTCACACTTCTTACATGGGCAAAGAATCATATTCTCTTGGCTTGCATTTTGAAATGCAAAATTTAGAAAAGTTTGTACTCCATTTCAATAGTCATTGCTTACCCTTGACAAATTCATCCAACTCTTATCCATTTCATAGTTCTTGAAGTCTAAAGTTGGCAATAAATTACAGTTGCTTATGTAAATTATGTAAGTTATGATATGATATATATTTATGTACATTATGTAAATTATGTAAGTTATGTAAGTTATGATATGATATATATTTATGTACGTTATGTAAATTATATAAGTTATCTAAGTTATGTAAATTATGTAAGTTATGTAAGTTATGTAAGTTATGATATGATATATATTTATGTACGTTATGTAACTTATGTAAGTTATGTAAGTTATGATATGATATATATTTATGTACGTTATGTAACTTATGTAAGTTATGTAAGTTATGTAAGTTATGTAAATTATGTAAGTTATGATATGATATTTATTTATGTATTATGTAAGTTATGATTAGAATCTTTAAATTTTAACTTTAAATTTTAACACTTTAATTATATTTTTTCAATTTATAAATTTTTGTTTTTAATAAATAATATAAATTTATAAATTTTATTTAAAATTCAAGGTCATTGTGTATTTCACGACCAAGCAGGGCAATTTCATTAAGTATACAACCAAGTATACAACAATATCATATGAATTGAGACAATATATAATACCAACATACAAATTATTTTTTAAATCGAGTTGCTATAGCACCGCAAAAAAGATAAAATATCAAAAATGTTGTGCATTGAAAACGTGTCAAATTTAATATATTTTTAAATTAAATTAAAATTTTGGATCAATATAATAGAAAATTTTAAATTAAAATTTACATGACAAATGAAATTATATTAATAATTTTAATAGTTGGATTGTAAAAATACTAACCTTACAAAAAAGTGACAAAATATGTAAAATTACAGTATTTCACTAATATAAGTAAATCATTTTAAAATTGATAAATATTGAAATACGTTAAAGCAAAAAAATAAAAAATAAAACATTTTAAATCTAATAATATTTAATTACACTTTTTTTTTATAATTGAAACTATTAAAATTTATAAGTAAACAAATATCATATTATAAAATACCTTAATTGTTTTATATTACATGAAATAGTAATATATTATTAAATAAATAAAAATAACTAATTGTATATCTTTGAATAATAATTATTTATATTAATAAAAAAATTAGAATCAAAACTAAAATAAATAATAAAAATTGGATTAAATAATCAAAACTTCTAAGTAGAGTTTGAGAAAACCCAAACTTGTAACAAAGGGAGTCAGAAACAATCCAAGCATCAGAAAATGTGAATCCGACAAAACGTGAGCCCGAGAAGGCCCAAGATCGTAACAGATCAGAGTCTGAGATCAATTTGACTCGACCCCAAGATAAATCCAATTCTATAACATGAAAAAACTAGATTTTATAACTCAACAGCTATAATAGATATTTAAAAAAAGACTACAACAAAAACTGTCTACGTTTGTTTCAACAATCAGCTTCCTTGCAACTTTTGTCAATAGATAATGCACCTAAAGATCAAAGCACATGGCATTCAACAGTCAAAATTCAGCAATAAACTTACTTACAAGTTCTTTCAATCAGCATGAATTCGTTTTTCTAAATATTATTTCTATTCATTCAATCATGTCTAGAAAGTTTTCCTTTTCACAAGCTTAAAACAGCTTAAAACAGGCACAAGTTTTCCCGAAACAAACAGTTGTTACATGAATTTAAAAATAAACAACGTGATGTAATTGGCTATCACATGATCATCATCTTATAACAAATTTCTCTAAAACCCTTTAGTGTAGTTGTAACTCTTGTACTTGTTATGAATATACCACATTAATAACTCATAACACGAAATGAAATTTAGCACAAGTATATAAAATAAAAAAGGGAGATCTCAATTTCTCATACAATGTGCATTTGGGGCACTTAGCAACCTTAAAGATGAGAAGGCATGATTTGTTAACTTAAAGAATGTTTATTACTCTCCTTCGTTTAAACTTTCAATCAGCTCTTCCAAAATTCCGGAAAGCCATTTTCACTTACTCAAAATACCTTCTTTGGACAACATAAATCCATCAACATAGCAGGACATAAACAAGACAAAATAACAGCATCGTTAAGTCACATTAAAATAAAAACAAATCTTGAAGATCTGGCTTTCGACAGCATTAAAATTTAGCAATTGAACAGCATGATTTTCCTCAATTTCGGATAGTTTTAACATGCTCCAAATGGACAGCATTAAATCATAAAAAACATGACGACATCATTGTGTAATACAACAGCATTTTAGAGAGGTCTAAATCATACCAATGTAGTCAAAAATAAAACTACACTAACTCGGACAGCAGCAGAATTTCATTAACTCGGACTGCACTGAAATTACTCCAATTCAGACAATAAATAACTCATATAAATTTGGACAACTTTACAACAACATTAATTCAGACAGTATGAACATCCTACAAATTTGAATAGCATTTAATTTCGTGAATTTAGGTAGCATTCAACAAAGTTGGACAGCATTAACATGTATTAACCAAACAGCATTAATCTAACCGAATCTTGGACAGCATTCAAACATGTAATATACGAACCTAATTTACCCAAGTCAGCCACAAAATTTAAGGACATTTACTTCCATTGAACAAAGACTTTTCCTTCGGTACCTCTAAAACCGAAACATCAACGCTGGTATGATGAACTTTTTAGCATGAAAATAACAAAACGAGCCCAAAGAGAACTTACCAAAATTTCTTTCAAACCATTCCTAGCTTCAAATGTGCTCCTTCCCCCTTCTTACTACTGCTTCCCTCCTCTCCTTTAGTTGAACAAAATTAGTCTTATTAGAAAAAGAAACATTTACTGGGGATTTTGGATTTTGAATTGGGGAAAAGGGGGTGATTATTTTAGGGATTCGAATTAGGAAAAAAGGGGAAATAAACTGGGGAGAAGGGGGTGATTATTTTAGGGATTCGGATTAGGAAAAATGGAAGAAATAAACTGGGGAGAAGGGGGAAATGAATAAGTCGGGTGTGGGTAAAAAAGAATAGAGCAAAACGATGTCGTTTAGCCCAAAACAAATCTCAAGTAAACCTTAAATCCTAAACCATTTAATATATATAAAGTTTATCTATTATCTCTTACATAATTTAAACTATAATCATAATTTTAATATATTAAAATTAAAATTATCTCTTTTACAATTATATAAGAAATAATTTAATATATAAATTAAAAAGCACTAATTAATCTAAACCTTAAACCCCTAAGCCTTAAACCCCAACCCTTAAACCATAAACTATAATCCCTAAACCCATAATCTATAAACCATAAAATAGTAACTCATACACTTTAAACCCTAAAACCATATACCCTAAACCATAAACCCATAAACTATAATGATAATTAATTCAATATTTTAAAATTAATATTATCTCTTTTACGATTATAGAAGAAATTATTTAAAACAATATTTTAAAATATTTAAGGTTCAAATAAATATTGACCTAAATGTTAACAAATGGTTTGGGAAAAGAGTATGAATGCAGCACGGCGATGGGCTGCCGACAGAGATGGGCTGTCGACGGAGATGCAGCACGATGATGCAGAGGAATAGCACAAATATTAGGGATTTCGGGTAAAATTGGGGAAAATAAAATGGGTAAAATTGTGTTCATAATTTATGCTTTTGGGATTTAACCCATTGCACACTAAACCATTGTTCATGTATGCTTTTGGAATTTAATCCATTTTGATATATATATTTTTAAAATAATAATTTATATTTATCTTATTTAGATTTATATTATAAAAATATCCAAGATACACAAGTTAAGTAGTTCACCATATTTACCCCTAAACCTTAAACCCCATATTCCAAATCCCAAACCTCAAACCATAAATCTCAGACCCTAAACCCTAAACCCTAAACTTTAAGCCATAAACTATAAACTATAAACCCTAAACCATAACCCATAAATTCTAATGACACTAATGCTCAACATAAAACGATGTTGAAACTTTTTGTGGTGTTTTTTAAAAAGCACCGCTAATGTTGGATTTATAGCGGCATTTTTAGAAAAGTGCCACTAATGCTCGATCTATAGCGGCGTTTTTCAAAAAGCATCGCTAATGCCATTAAAGCTCAACATAAAACGACGGCGTTGTGCTTAATTTTTTTGTGGCGTTTTTCATAAAGCGTCGCTAATGGTTGACCTATAGCGGCGTTTTTTAAGAAGCGCAGCTAATGCTCGATCTATAGTGGCGCTTTTTATAAAACGCCACTAATGCTCAATCTATAGTGGCGTTTTTAGGAAAGCGCCACTAATGCCACTAAAGCTCAACATAAAACGATGGCATTGTGCTTAATTCTTTTGCAGCGTTTTTTAGAAAGCGCCGCTAATGGTCGACCTATAGCGGCATTTTTCAAAAAGTGCCGCTAATGCTCGATCTATAGCTGCGTTTTTGGTGCTAGAGCCGCTAAAAATGCCCCTAAAAACCTATTTTGCTGTAGTAAAAGAATATGTTATCCCAACTAAACTTTGGGTGGGAGTTGTTCTGCTGTTGGACCTTGTCACATAACTTCTGTAGTTTAAGATCCAACTGATAAGATATTTCTACGCGGGAGAGCAGCTCATAGCTAACGACACTGTAGGTAAGCTAGAACAATTTCTCATCACGCAAAACAGGTTAACTGGACAAAGCATCAGCACCTAAGTTCCCAGACCCCTTTCGATATACTACATCATAGTTAAAGCCAGTCAATAATTTTAAGCTTTAATGGTTCATACGAATTTTAAAATGTTTCCCTATCAAGTAATAATGCCATTTCTTAGCAGCTAAAAAAACAACCATAATTTCTTTTTCGTAGTCTGATAAGGCTTAATGTCTTATGCCCAATCCTTTGCTAAAATAGGCCACCGGTTTGCCCAACTGCTAAAGAACAACCTACCCCAAAACTGGAAGCATCCGTATCAATACAAAACTCTAGCTGAAAGTTGGGAAGAACAAGTACAGGGCAGCATATAAGGATGCTTTCAACTGCTGAAAAGCTCGAGTAGCCTATTTCGTCCAATCCTAAGCATTCTTTTTGAGCAAATTTGTTAAGGGCCTTGCCAGGATACCATAATCCTTAATAAATTGCCTATAGTACCCTAAAAGTCCCAAGAACCCTCTAAATTCCTTCACAGTGGTAGGCAAAGGCCAATTTGCAACACACGCCACCTTGGATTCATCCATGGAAATAGTCCTTCGAGAAATGACATACCTTAAATACTATACTTCTTCTATTTTAAAGCAACACTTGTTTCTCTAAACAAAGAGTCTATAGTGTCTCATGATCAAGAAGGCTTCACGAATATGTGTCAAATGATCCCTCAAATTGGTCGAGAAGACCAAAATATCATTAAAGAAAACTAAAACAGTCTTTTAGAGAAAGTGTTTAAAAATGAAGTTCATCAAATTTTGAAATGTTGAAGGAGCATTGGTGAGACCAAAAGGGATCACCAACAACTCGTAGTGTCCTTCATGAGTTCGAAAGGCTATTTTGGGAATGTCAAATTCAAATATTCTAATTTGATGGTGTCCCACTCGCAAATCAAGCTTGGAGAATATCCTAGCTTGGCCTAACTTGTCAAAGAGCTCCTCAATGATTGGTATTGGAAAATTGCCTCCACAGTCAACCGGTTGAGTTGTCTATAATCTATACAAAGTCTTCATCCCCCATCTTTTTTCTTGATCATCACCACTAAAGAGGCAAAAGGACTACAACTATCCTGATGATACTCGCTTGAAGCATCTCCTTGATTAACCTTTTCAGCTCAGACTTTTGAACCATGGGATACCTATAGGTCCTAATCATGACAATAGCCCCTTCATCTATTAGAGGAATGATGTGGTCTTGAAGCTTTGGTGGGGGTAGGCAAACCACCTATTGAATAATATGATCAAATTCCATTAAAAGTAATTGTAGTTCCTCAGAAGTATCCCCTAATGTAGCAGTTGACAATTGTAGCTGGTCATCACTAATCATAAGTAAGGTGCAGGGATCCACTTCTCCATGGACCATCAAGAGACACTTGGTAGCATGTCCCTCATTCATCACTTCAATGGTCCCAGTTAAATTGCTTTGAATAGTGCATGGAATTCCTTTGAAGGAAAAATGCATGACCATCGAATCAAAGTTTCAAGTAATCGACCCAAGTGAAAGAAGCCACTGGATTCTCAACACTGCATCACACCCTTTTAGTCGAAGAACCATGAAATTAATAGCAAAATGAGCCCCTTGGTCATCCCATTCGACATTTTTGCAAATCCCCGAGTGAACAGTTGGCAACCATCAGCCACAGGTCACCCTTGATTGTTGTTGTAGGTCCATTGGCAAGGCCAACTTAGTGAGCAACTTAGCATATAGGAAATTATGAGTACTTCTCGATTTCACTAGAAAAATGGCTTTAACGGTACCTATGTTTGCCTCAAATTGCATATTATGAAGCCCTTGAGATCCCTTAATAGTATGGAGAGACAACACTAATTTCTATTGTTGGTCAACCTCCTCTACTAATCTTCCAGCTTGTTAGGACACTTTTGTAATTCTTTCGGCTCTTTCTCACCAAGTGAATTCAAAAGCATCTGTTATAATTGGCTTTTGATGCACTTGTGACCCACATGGTATTTAGCACCACACCAGAAGTAGAGTCCCTTATGTTTTTCTTTCTGCCATCAATGTAAGACTGATACCATTCGAGGGCCCTTTAGACTGAAACGAGCATGCAAGTGTTGAGTTTCTCGAATGGGCAGAAGAGCCCTTTAAACCTATTGATTGGATGGTTATACCGACTACATTAGTGGAGAGGAATTACTAAGCTCAACTTATGAAGACCACTAATTAAACCTTTTTATTGCTATGTTTAATTGATAAGGAAAACATATTGATTAATGAATGTTATGTATCACTTTGAAAATGCATGCAAACTATGATTCATGTTGACATTATGATGTGCTTAGTATAAAGTTTGGAAATAATATTTGCATTCGAGCTACTTATCAATAAAAAGTATTTTTGAGCATGATTTTGTTGGTGCATGATTATGTGTGAAGATTGATTCTACTTTATCATTTTGCAAAATTGCCTTAACAGAAGTTGTGTTGTACATGAACATTACTTGGGACAAGCAATAGTTTAAGTTTTGGGGTTGAGTAAACTCGAAATTATATAAGGTTTTTCTATATATTTTTACCACCTTTTTAGTTAATAAATATGTTAATCTTGAGTAATTGTTATTAAAATAAATGAAATTTACTTAATTAGTAATATTGGGCATGAATTTATAAACTATGTGAAATTGTGCTTCATTATATGATTTTTGTACATATTTTATATTATTTCATGTTTATTATTAATATGTGATTTTTCACTATGCTGGGGACCATTAAAGATGTGATTAATGTGAATGAAACATGGACATGCATAAATTAATTCAAGTGGACAGCAAGACCATGCAATTTGGGTCATGAGGTTGATAATTTAACCTAGTAAAAGAGGTGCTAAAAAATGAACTGTCTACTACATTATTGGACTGAGAAATCATCCAACAAAGAGGAACTAAAGCCTAGTTTCGACACAAGTAGATGGCTGTCCAAAAGCAAGCTTTGAGGTATTTAATTGAAGGTCTTTACAGTTGGAAAATAATCAGAAATCAGCCCAACAACTTGTTGTTGAGTCCGTCCACCCTATGGCTATTAATAGCCTTGATTTCAATTCAAAATGAGGAGACTAAGTCATCCCCTTCTCCTTAAAATATGATTGGCCATGTGTGATAGAAAAAAAAGGAATTCAAATGCTATTTTTAGCAAAATCTACCCCTTACCTTCACCTATAAATACCATGCACCTTCCACTTCTCAAATCATCCTTCATCATTTCTCTCTCAGTCTCACTAGTTTCATCTTAGTTCTTTTCCCCTTTTCCCCTTGCATTGTCGTCCATCCCTCCTCCATTCTTTAGCCTTAAAAGCTTGTCAAAAGCACTCATTAGTTGGCTACCCCTTAAACACTTAGAAAACGAAACATCAATTAAAACGGAGGAGTGCTTCAGTTAGAATATATCCGAAAGGCTACTGAACTGAGTCAGTTAGAATAGATTTGAAAGGCTATTGAACTGAGTCAGTCAACTAAACTGAATAGAGTTTACTATTTCCTCTTGTTATTATTTTAATCATGTTTGCTTTGAGTTTATTGTTTTTGACATCAACAATGATACTTTAAATCTTATTTGCTAGTATGATTATGTTAATTCAATAAAATTTATTTTATTTATGTTTAACATGTTTAGGCCTCAGTCAATCATGTTTTCAATTAATATAATGATGCATTTCATTCATACGTGATTAGATGCACCCAGATTAGCTGAGCGATCCTAACCAGACGACAGCTAGTAGACACATAATTGAAAAGTGCAATGCTCAATTTGAATCCTTAAACCCGACTAAGTTGAGGTTCATAATATCTTTAGTTAGCTCTATTGCCTTGCATAGTTTTTAGGTTTATGTAATTAAACTGTTTCAAACATAAATGTCCCTGTAACCTTACATAAATGCTAAGAAACCCTTAGTTAATATGATCAATAAAATACATATTTAACTAAGTAAAAGATCCGAGAGGACTTAATTTGGTTTCCAAACTCATGAAAGATTGAGTTGTCGTGGAAGTATTTCTGAACATTGTTAAGCATGATAAAGTAAATTGAATTGATTAATATAATTATCCTAGCCCATTTAAAGTTGATTTTTTTTGTTGCTAAAGCCATTCATTCATACATTTAGGTAAATTGCATCTAGATTAGAATTGCATAGGAATCAATCTTTGCATCTAATTAATTTTACTTAGTTTAATCATCACCATAAAAATTATTGAGTTTTTTCATCAAATTGTTAATTATAATTTTGTAATTAATCGGTTAAGCTTATACAGTCTCTGTGGAGATGATACTCATTTAACTTACTTATTACTTGAACGACTGTGTACACTTGCACAAACCCCGTTACACAAACCCTTTCATTTTTCGGGTGGGCCTTCAAGCTCATGAACAAGTCTACGTTGAGGGATAATCCATTATTTTTTCTTTTCCTCGATTATCTACGGTTTGATTCAAATCTCGATCAGTCTTTAACCTGAAAGTTTGAAAACTCAAAACCTATTCTCACTTCTTTGTTTCGTGAAGAAGATGATAAGAGAAAATGTTTGTTTTTTACTTTTTATTTTAACTTATATAATTTAATTAAAATTAATTAATCATAATTTATTAACTAAAGCTTAATTAATTAATCACTAATCTTAATTAACAAAATTAGTGGAGTACAATGGCCATCCACCACCGTTTGGCCATTTAATAATGGTTTATTTGCTCATTTGATCCTCCAATTAATTAAAAATTTATAGTGATTAAGTTTTACCACTTTTATAATTTAATTCTTATACCTTAATTAATTACCCAAACAAAAAATTAATGGACCAAACTTTAATTAAAGTTTGTACTAACCTCGTAAATATTAAATAATAACATTTAAGAACTCAATCATTGGAAATGGGGTTTCGAAACCATCGTTTCTAACACCACTAACTTTCGGGCTGTTACACGAGGTTCATCTTGGTACATAAGTGCATAATCCCGTACACAATCCAATCTTATAGCATGTCAATTATATCCAACTCAGCCTAACTAGTAATAAGGAACCCATGTTCTATTTCATTTTAAAATTCAATACATATACCATTTCTCAATCATATTCATAATCACAATTCAGTTCATTATCTATACACATGTATTTCTTATCATACAACATATTTCTATCCAATTTCCATTTCACATAACATAATTAAAGTAATTCATGTTATTTCCCATTTTATTCATTTTAGTCCTCTATATAGATATTCCATATCAAACTCAATCAAAACAATTCATACTATCACTATATACTTACCTAAATGATCAATCATTCAATAAACATACATATACAAGCAAATATTTCTATCTCAAATAAAAAAGTACAAATTAGAGTTTTTGAGTCACTCGTCAACAACTCTCGTTTTTCATTTCCCTCTCGAAGGTTCCGCGTCGACGTTAGCTACGTACAATACACAACATAATAAATAATATCAATTTGCATTCAAACAAAAAGTCATGCATATTTTGCAATTTATTCAATTTAGTTCCTAAACTCGAGACAAAGATAACTTTCGATCTCAAGCTTCAGATTAAAATTCGATTTCATATTTACTCATTAAAGACCTTCTACTTTCTATTCTTACCAAAATTTCATAACAGGTTTGCATTTTATTTAATTTGGTCCATAATGTAACAAATCTAACAATCAAGATTGTTTAAGCTTTATAGTTTAGTCATTTTTTTAATCTAAGCTTAATTTCTATAAATTTTACACCTAATTCATTCAATTCTCAACAATGGAAACTTATCAACAACTCACTAATTGAAAAAATTGATATAGGGGTTAGCTTAATCAAGCTCCAATGAAAAAAATATATATAAAAATCAAAGAAAAATGGATGGGGACTTACTTAAAATGTTGGTCAAATATCAAATAGGTTTTCAAAGCTTTTCTCTTCAACTCTTTACTAGTGAACGATGGCTTTAGGAAGAAGATGATGACTTTTTCATCTTTTCCTACTAATTTTTACTTATCTAATTAGATTAATTTTAATTAAACATAATTAATTACTTTAATCATGGTTGATTAAACATAAATCCTTAATTAATTTAATTTAGTGACAATCAACATCACATCTGACTATCATCTACTTAAAATTGGTCTATTAGCCATTTTAGTTCTTTAGATAATTGTTATTTAAGTCCCCGAGCCTTTTCCTAATTAAAAATTTATTGCGATTAAACTTGTACAATTTAGTCCCTGAGCCTTAGTTAACCACATTTTTGGCTATTACTTAACTGAATTTTAATATATTTTTATACTAACTCGTTAAATATCTCTATTTAATATTTATAAACTCGGTTTATAGAAATGAGATTTCGAAATCGTATTTTTCGATACAATTGAAAATCATATTTTTATAAAATGAATCATGTATCATCTCCAATTTATAACCAACCACTAAAATTGGATATGAGACTTAAATTAAAATATTAGAAATAACTGGACAAGATTACATAAGCACATAGTATTTGAAAAATGCTTCTAACTAGAAGTGCTTTACTGAAAAAACTGATAAACTATTTAAATTGTGTGTTTTCCTTTACGAAAAAAATTATTGAGAATTTTGTGATAAATAAAAAATACCTTATAATTAAAAGTACTGCACTGAAAAATTCATAATAATAGCTTTTCTATCTTAATTATACAAAATAAAAGCTACCTACAATCTAATAACCTAAAGTTTGTTACTATTTAAATCCAACAAAGATTTAAGAAGAAAATGAAATGATTGACGAGAAGTTTGTGTTTCGCAAAAGCATGCACTACACAAATTGTCTTGACAACCAAATCACACTAATTACCTAAATAAAAATTGGGGTATGATATATAAGCATTTTTTCAACTGTGATATTAGTTAAAAAAATATTCTAACATTTTATTGTATATTTTATGATGTTAATATTGTCTAGTTAAACTTTTGATTAAGTTAATATCACTTTTAATTAGATTTTAACTTGATTAATAGAATTACAAAAATACCTTTTGATGTATAAATATATTATATTATTGCGAGGGCAGTTTTATCTTTTTTATCTTTTAAATAAAATTAATACAAATTTACTTATGGTGTGATTTGGACTCATACTACCAACACTTTTAAAATAAATTCTTTACAAATTTAACCAAAGTTTTATTTTAATTCTTTTTATACATTTCAATGTTATTGTAGAAATTGTTTCACCCACCTTGTTAGTATATATTGCATACATGTGTGATAGAATTTTCGTATTAATAATGTAGTTGATTAAGTTGGTGTTACGAATGAATTCGATACCAACTTATAAAAACAATTGTAGTGTATTTAATTATTTATTTTGATGTATTTATCCATTTAAAATTTCTTTTATTCACAATTTAAACTATTTTTTAATTTTAATTTTGTACATATTATATATGTGTTATTGATATTAGTTTCAAACTGATGTTTTATTATTTATTTTTGTTATTTTTAAAGGTACGATATTACCACAGTATAGAATTTATAGTATTGAAATTTTATGTTACATATATTTAGAATATTTATATATTTAAATATATTATTATCGTATACAATATTATTGGATCTTAGGGGGGAAAACCTCTAAAACCCTAAAAACAAAATAAACTAATCCGTTTATCAAGACATCTTTTGAACAGTCAAATATCAAAAGTCAATCATCTTACCTTCGTAACTTTCATCCAACGGCTCAGCCTACACGACCCCAGATTAAAATAAATAAATAAAAACCTAAAAAAAACAAATTATAAACTAAAAATAATAAAAAAATAAAAAAATCTGCAGAGATTTTCCTCTTTCTCTCTTTAAAACCTCAAAAATATTGAAAAACCAATGGAACGCAATGAAGCCCAACAACACTACTTCACCACCAACACCTCCACCACTGTCAACACCACTCCGTCACCGACTAATGGCCTTCTGCCGCCTAACGAGAGTGGAGGTTCCCACCACATGGTGTACCCTCACTCCGTGCCTTCGGCGGTGACGTCACCCTTGGAGCCTGCGAGGCGGAAGAGAGGGAGACCTAGGAAGTATGGCACCCCGGAACAGGCCATGGCCGCTAAGAAAACGGCGTCATCGACCTCGAAGGAAAGGAGAGAACATCAGCAGCTGCAGCAGTTGGCTCTTGGTGGAGCCGGTGCTTCGCTTTCCGGGTCTTCTAGGAAATCTCAGTTCGTTGCTTTAGGTAAAAGGTTTATTACTTTTGGTGTACCCTTTTTGGTGAATTTGATGGTTTTGGGTTTGGGGGTTGCAAAATTATTGAAAGTTGAGAGGCTTTTGGTGCATGCGATGGGACACCATTAGCTTTATATACTCTCTAGGTGTTTTTGGAAAAAAATCAAAATTTCTTCTTCCGGTGCTTTTTTGGTGAAATTCGAGAACCTTTTGTTGCAAATTTGCTGGAATTGGGATTACTTTTTGGTGCATTACGTGAGAAGCGAATGCTTGTTTGCTGTGGTTGGGTTTTTTCTTGTTAACGAAAATTACTTTCTTTGTGGTTCCTATTCGTGAATTTGATGGTTTTGGGAGTGCTTGTGTTGCTAATTTTTTGAATTTGTGTGTGTTTTGGGTGCATTGTTTACGAATCGTTGCCTTTGTTTGCTCTAGGTGTGTGTGCTTTTTGAAAAATAGTTTTCTACTTTCGTCTATCGTTTTGCCAGTTTAATCATTTCTGGGGGGCTTATTGCAAAATTTTTGAAATTTTTTAAGAATGTTTTTGATGTTTTAAATTATGATCCTTTGCCCTCTGTTTGGTTGTTTGGGGTGAACCCCGCTTCCCCATCTACAAATTTATTTTTAGTTGTTTAATTGACAACTTCTAATTTTAAAGAACTTTTAGCTTACGGTTACCTATAGGTTTCTCTATTTGTGTATGGTCATTGTCTTTATATTTTCCTTTGGCTTATTTATTTTGTTCCGTATCTGTTTTTGGTTGTAATATTTTTGAAATTTCTGATATTTTTTGCTGCATTTTTGGGCAGATTTGCATTTTTCTAAAACCTTTATTTGTGGGGGAAAAAAGAAAAAAAGAAAAAAAAAAACTTCAATCCATTTGGAGGACATTTTTTCATTATGTGCAAACCTGATTGTAGATTTCCACATTACTTGGTGGTAGTTCATTCTTCTGTATTCCTTTTTTTTCTGCTCCTTTGCGAGGAGCTTTTTTTGTTTAACTTATAACTGCAAACCTGATTTGCATGGTTGCTTTGATTCATTTTTCGAAGCTCCACGGGTTTGCTTTTGGCTAGAAGATGGTATATCTACATGTATCTATGCAGCTTTGGACCTTTGGTTTCATAACCAAAATCCAGATCACAGTTGAGTTGTGTGTTCTACATGTTGATTGCTAGTTACTGGTGGTGGATAGTGCTATAGACTGAGCAGATTGGTTAAATAAAAAAAAAATATGGGACTAATAGAGAAAAAGAAAAAGAAAACTTAAATTCTTTGAGTCACATGAATAATAGAGAAAAAGAAAATTTCCTTTTTCCTTTTGTCAGTAGGAAACTGGGAATGAGCCTTTTTCTTTTGTTCTTCAATTTGGATGGTAACCTTGTGTCTGTTAATTGTTATGTCAAATTCATCAATACACCAGATGACTGTTCTGGAGTACACCTCTTCAAGGACAGTGCAATGTTGAATTAGGACAGATGAATGCATATTTTTAGTTAATCCTCTCCTAGAATATCATTTATATGAATCAAACTTTCGTTTTGTTTCATTTATGAATGTGCTTTTACCCCCACATACATTGTATGTTTCTCATGGCTGTGTGCTGTCTGGTACTTTGGTTCTTTAGTAGGTTTAGTTATCATTTGCTTCTAGTTGGTTCTGAGTTTCAATTAGATGCTTAATTCTTATTCCTGCTTCTTTCTAATTGGTGCAGGCAATGCCGGTCAAGGTTTTACTCCACATGTTATCAATGTAGTTGCAGGAGAGGTATGATGCTTATTACTGTTACAAGTTTTTTAAATATTTTAGATAGTCAGTTCCTTGAGTCCTTGAGTCACAGATATTCATGCATACCAATCCTGGTGCTTTTGAATTTATATAATCTGTTGGAACTATTTTCCTGCATTGTCTAATTGTTTCCAAAAGCTGTGATCTCCTTTTTTGTTAAAGATTTTGGTGTAGTTTTACATTTTTTTCATACCTTGAAGCAAGGTTTTGAGGCATGATTCGATTTATAAAATGTCCCATTGATTTTGCCTCATCTATTGATAATAACATATTTCAAGTTCAGAATAGCAGTGCTTTAGTAGAGGACTAAATTGTCAAAGAAGAGAAATTTGTAAAATCATCAATGGCAAAAGTCTGTTATGAGAAAGTTTAGTGTGCGACTTTCTGTTTCTGATATGAAATCCTTAAAAACTTTCAAGGTTGTGATGTTTTACTACAACCAAGTTGAGGCCAATATAGCCAGTGTGGGAAGTTTCATGAATCCTGAGGATATTTGTGATACTTCCTGTTATGTTTCATTTTTTATTTGGATTTTCCTGTTTATACTTGATAGTTATAAGGGGATGGCAGTTAAGGCATTTTGCATATGCAATAATTTTAAGACATGGCCCTTTTCCCCTCCTTTCTGCATTGATTTTCTCGATCATTTTTCCTATGAAGAGGATAAATGAGTCCTTTTACGTTGAAGAAGTGTACTAGTCTTTTGATCAAGCATACTTATTAAATTGGATTTGGTAATTTGTTATCTCAAGAAGAGAGGAAAGAAAGAAAAGGGATTGAGTTCTTTCAGCTCTTTTTCTCTCTCTTAGAAATGATTGAGATGAAGCACCAATATGTGTCTTCACTCATCTGATAACTGATCCAACATAGGAATGGCAATATATGGTGGTTACATTCAGTTAACATCTTTTAGTTTTTGGCAAGTTGAGTTATGCCATATTTTTTTCCTTTTCCTAATGTTTTTGCCAGTAATGGGATGTTGCTGCACATTCCATCTGCCACCTTTGTGAAAGAATCCCTTATCCATTTGTGCCCCGCTTTCTATTGTTGGTGTTAAATGTAGTGGTTTTGTGCCTGAAACAGTGCCATGAGAGTAGATTTTTCTATTTTAATATTTATGAATTTCATTTACAACAGTAGTCTTATAGTGTTATATTAACTGTGCTAGGTCAAGATGCAGTATTGTTTCTATATGTAAATCAAGTTATTTTGTTCCCTTCTTGACATGATATATGGATCCAAATAGGATGTGGGCCAAAAAATAATGCTATTCATGCAACAAAGCAAGCGAGAATTATGTATATTGTCTGCATCTGGTACAATCTCTAATGCATCCCTCCGCCAGCCAGCAACATCAGGTGGTAACATTGCTTATGAGGTAATCACTTGTTTCTCCCTTTTTGTTATAATTATTTTATACAAACTAGATAACTCCTTGTTTATTCTTCTGGGACCTTTAAATTGGAACTTCATGTCAAAAATAATAATAATAACACTTACAAGAATATAAATAAAGTTTTGTTAGTAAAACCTGAGTTACTTCTAAATGCTGAGAGAGGATTAGGTTCTATGATCTAAAATGGTTTAGGAAATCTGTTGTTACTTGTCAACAAAAAAAGAATGGCCGAGCTTTTTACTTAAAAGAAATTTATACAGTCTAAATAATGGTCTAAAGAATGCTATATAAGTTCAAGTGTTACTGGAAGCTTAGACCTATGCTTCCTTAGGGCACTAGTCCAGTAATATCGGGTTGCTTATAACAAATCATTCTCCTAGTCAGGGAAACGAAAATAAACCAAGCGGCTAGAATCTGTTGTTTGCGTCAGCTGATTATAAGTATGTATACAATTTCTAATGTCAGACAGACCTTAGCTATGCCATGTTACTTAGTAACAGGTAAATGTTTTCATGTATGAGATATGGAAGCAATTTATTATGATGCCATTGTAATGCCAATATACCTAAAAGGTTCATATCCTTACGTCATTATTAGTTTCCTTTACCACTTTGTCATTGCTCGCATCACTGAGAGAACTTGTGGAAACTTGCTGATCTTTTTATTTTTTGGATAACTAGAATAACATTTTTAGTACTATCAAAAATATGATTTCTTTCCTGGGTGATGATATCAGGGCCGGTTTGAGATCATTTCACTCTCTGGATCTTATGTTCGGACTGAAATTGGCGGGAGGACTGGTGGGCTCAGTGTATGTCTATCAAGTGCAGATGGCCAGATTATTGGAGGAGGAGTTGGTGGACCTCTGAAGGCCGCTGGCCCGGTCCAGGTATTAGCCTTGTTATTATTTAATTTAGGGAAAAAAAGGGGGGATTTGAGCCCAATTCGTTGAGCAGGGGATACTTGTATCCATTATTGATTAAGCAAAATAAACATGTGAATTAAAATAAAAAATGTACAATTGATATAAATAAAACTTGTTTATGCTATCCGTATATGATGGAATTTTATGCTTGGTGTTGGCATGAGAGGAAATAAGAAAGAGAGCTTGCGGATTCTTCTCTTGAAGTAGGTGTTATTGTCCTTTATTTTATGTTGAAGAGACGATAATTTATTGCATCTACAGGTAATTGTTGGTACATTTATGGTTGACAACAAGAAGGATGGTAGTGCTAATGTAAAAGGTGATGCCTCTGGCAGCAAGTTGCCATCTCCAGTTGCAGGAACTTCAGTATCTAATATTGGCTTTCGCCCAGCTTTTGAAGCTTCAGGAAGAAACCCAATTGATGGAAATGATGATCATCAAAGTTTTGGAGGAAGTCATTTCATGATGCAACCACAGGGCCTGCATTTAGCACCTCGGCCAACAGATTGGAGGACTAGTCTAGATGATAGAACTGGTTTTGAGTTGACAGGTTAGAGTCTTGCACATGCATATATGCATGCACGCTTACACTCATGCGGTAGGAAATACTGAAGCTAAATATCTATTGCAGGAAAGACAGGTCATGGAGCTCATCAATCGCCAGAAAATGGGGACTATGATTAGAAGGGAGATTAGATATTTGTTTTGTCAATGAAGCATCTTTTGTCGTAGGTGTATTTAAGTTACAGCTTTTTACAAGAGCGAATAGAAACAACTCTCCTTGGCCCTTGCACCCGGAGTGTAATATGATATACCTGTACAGGTTGGCCTGATACTCTTTCGTTAGTTGATGCTGATTAGATTATGCACCATAAAGTAAGGAGATGGCTTGTGAAAAAAAATCCTAGTCCTTTGTTTAGTTGTTGAAATGCTTTCTATGGTATTGCTGGTGATAATTTTATTGCATTGTGTTATAAATCCTCACTGTTTGGGGTATGAGGGGACACTGTAGTGATAAAACATAACAGTTGTGCATTTAGTCTTTGAAATTACTGATTGTTGAAAGCCCTTCTAATTAAGTTGTGGTTCCCATGATTATAGAAGATATTTTTGAAAATTTACTGGGAATTGTGGTGTACTTCTCATCATATTCATGCACCCAAGTCAATTGATCTTGCAAGAACAACTACAGTTAATAATTTTTCTTTCTTCCCCATTCTTTATCATTGTGTTGGATATTGGGATTTTGTCTCTTGTCTAATCTTGAATTTTACCTCAAACTGAGATCATTCAGTGCATGTGAATGTAATAATTGTGCTTTGACAGGTTCTTGTAAAGGGGTATGAAAAAGAAAGAGGGGTTTGTTTCAAAGTAAACAAACAAATCTTTAAGAAGTTGACTTATGCAATGTAATGCAGATTCTGGGACCAAAATTGCCAAATTTATTTATTTATTTTTATTGTTTCATTTATAGAACATTAGTCTGGATTCTCTATGTTTCATCCCTTAACTATGTCTTAAAATTCTGGTTTGCTTAGACATTTTTAACTGCAGATTGCAGCATGCCACGGAGGATTACGCCTCTAACTTGATATGATTACCTTAATAACCCCCCCCCCCTTCTTTATTGAATAAAATGTGCTAACGAAGAGCATTTAAGCAAGCATATTTTTTCCAATAATTGATGCATGCATGCAGGCCTCCTCTCTCTCTCTCTTTCTTTTTTTAATACGGAAAGGTGTTTATGGGTAGGGTTTTTCTTAAATAAAATATGTTATATGGGAAGGTGTCATATGGGTATGATTCCAAAAATAAAAAAGTGCTACTGGTGTATATGGCATGGTTCGGTTCGGCAGGATTTAGGTCTTATATTAATAAATATATGTTTTCCACAGCAACTCTTTTTTTTTTTCCCAATACATATAAGGAGATAGATTCTTATTTTCACTTTCCTATGTAAAGAAAAAAAAAATCCCCCCTAGAATTTTATTTAGTAATTGTAAGATCCGGTTGGGTAAAATTTTAATAGCTGAATTCATTTTTTAAGTTTAAATATGTAATTAATGCCTGTAGTTTGACAAAACTCAAGATTTAATTTTTGTATATCAAAAGTTAATATTTTTTTTATTTAATCATCTTCTAGTTCAATTATTAATACAATTAGTAATTTTCATCAATATTTATCATATCTATTTTTCATCAACTATATATAGGTCATTTAAAAGTAATCTAATCAACTTGTGAAGTGTAAATATAAAAAAAAAACCTTAATTTTTATTTTTTAAAATAATGACTTTAAATCTTTAATTTTACCAAAGTATAAGAATTAACCTATTTTTAAATTAAGATTTTTTCCCTAAACTTGTTCTTTGGTTATTGTTCGATTTTATGCATGTATCTTTTTTTCAAAAAAATAAAATCATCAAAATAGTAAAAAATTGCAGGAATAAAAACGGAAATTGTTGGCCAAAAGAAAAGTCCAATGGCTTCAAATTAATAAAAATTAAATGCTAATATTAATGAGAAGCAGTAATATTAATGTTCTAGTAGCACTAAGTAGTGTAAGTAGTGTTGACCAAATTAGATTGGTATATTCTAAGGATTGATAAGTTAAGTTTTGATATATTCAGAAAGATAATAATAAAGTTGCAGATCATTTAGTTAAATTGGACGGAGGTAGAGTTAATGTTTGGTTATTCTTGAAGATCTATCTCACTCAGTGTGAAATCTATTGGAGGATGATATCTATCCATACTTAATAAATAATGATAGAAGATGTTAAGTCTGTATATTTGGACATGGTCTAATTTATTTTGTATCAAAAAATAATAATAATAAAATGTTAGGTGTGTTTTAGATCTAAAAAAATCCAATTATAGATTTTTTATATATACCAAGTTGTATCAAAGAAAATCTATTCACGCTTACATCAGTCTCAAGTGTGCCACGTGCTTAGTGTTCCATCCTCCAACTCGCTCTGAGTTAATCCGCTATGTCTCTCTAACTCTCATTAGTAACTGCCCTCACCAATAAGACTTTAACTGTCAATATTGACAATTCACCAAATTATTTAGTGTTATTCAACACCCGATTAAATATTACCGGACGATCAAATTTAAGAATAAAATTAAGGAATATACATAAGAAAAAAAAATACATATACTGCTCTTCTTTACCCCTTTCTTGTTTCTATTGAAATTCTTCAAAATATCAAATGAAATTTACTTTTTTGAAACTTCATCGTAAATCCGATAATAAAACGTAAGTACACAAATAGTTGACATTATAAGATATATTTTAAATCTTTCTTGGAAGTTAAGTAAATTATATATATTTTTAATAAAAAAGTATTATAACAAAAATAAGATTATTTTAGCATGTGTGTGATACAAGTGACAAATTTAAAAAAAAAAAAAATTCAAACAATTAAGTATTAGACAATACTAGCGATTAAAAAAAATCTAAAAATAATGATTTTATTATGTGACTGGGGAAGAAAGGGTGTCTAGGTTCTCTTAACATAGAACTTTGGTCTTTGTGGGGGTCCCTTACTTTTTTAAGCTGCTTTCATTTCTTTTTTTCTTTTTGGGGTTGTGTTTTTCTTGGTTGTTGCTATTATTTTCTTTAATTAACTTTAAGACAAGTCCTCTCTCTTACTGTGTCCTTGTCCTTCAAGTCGGTTTTTCTAAACATTTCTTTCAATCTAATGTGCCAAGAGAGAGATTTTATTTTTTTCAGTCTTAAAACCATCTGCTAAGGGGTTTCTCTAAACAAGACCGTTTTTTAGAGTGTTCATTTTTTGATCTTGCTGAAAAAGAAAAAGAAAAAGCAAAAAAAAAAAGAAAAAAAAGGTGGGGTATTTGATATTTACTTGATTGGATTTGGGGAAAAGTGCAGATTTGGTAAAATGGGTAGTGGTTATTTTCACTTGGGAAGTTGAAAGCTATATATATAATATTGGTGTTGATTGAGATTGGTAGTGCTTTTTTTTCTGCCAAAGGTTTGTTCTTTTTAACTTTGCTCTTTGATTCTTTTTCCTTGTTGTTTCCATCTTGCTTTTGAGAGAGGTGAACAAAAAGGTTGACCTTTGATTCTTGTTGTTGGTTTCCTCGAAGTTTTTGTTATTCAATTGAAGAAAGTCGCAATTGTAAAAAAGATCATCTTTCTTTTTTCTCGATTTCTTTCTTCTTTTTCCTTGTGGCTATATGATAAAATCTTGGAGGGCTTTCAAAAACTACTTCTTGATCGTAGGGGCTGAACAAAAAGGAAATTCTTGAGTTTAGAGCAGGTGGGGGTTTTTAGATCTTGAAATCTAGGAAAATGATGTTACTTGCTTACATAGAAGAAGCTGTGTAGTTTTAGATCTTGGATTGTGGCATATGGATTTTATTGTGTTTGCAAAGGAATTGGCTTCAGGAAATTTAGCTGTAGTTAAAGGAGTTGCCTTTACTATATTTGGTTGAGTACTAAATTTTATATATTGGGGGTGTGGGAAGTTTGACATTTTCCTTGTATGGATTGAACCGGTAGTCACCTGAGGGGGCAATGTTAAGAGCAGTAGCTCTTGGCTTGTTGATTTCTCTTTTTGTGGTCTTGGTTTCTGGCACTGATAATGAGTTAGCGAGTTGTAATTGTGATGATGAGGGTCTTTGGAGTGTACATAGCATTTTAGAGTGCCAGAAGGTGAGTGATTTCTTCATTGCTGTGGCTTATTTTTCGATACCTATTGAACTGCTTTACTTCATTAGTTGTTCGAACGTCCCCTTCAAATGGGTCCTTGTTCAGTTCATAGCCTTTATAGTGCTTTGTGGATTGACTCATCTTCTCAATGGATGGACTTATTATGGTCCCCACTCATTCCAATTGATGCTGTCCCTCACCATTGCCAAATTGCTCACCGCCCTTGTCTCATGTGCCACTGCTATAACACTATTAACTCTGATCCCTCTCTTGCTCAAAATAAAAGTGAGGGAGATTTTCTTGAGGCAAAATGTATTGGAGTTAGATCAAGAGGTGGACATGATGAAAAGGAAGAAGGAAGCCAGTTCTCATGTTCGTATGTTAACACAGGAAATCAGGAAATCCTTGGATAAGCATACCATATTGTACACCACTTTGGTTGAGCTTTCTAAGACCCTGGATTTGATCAACTGTGCCGTGTGGATGCCAAATGAGAATGGAACGCATATGAACTTGACTCATGAGTTGAAAGCAAGTTCTTCAAGGAGTAGTTTTCACCAGTCTATTCCGATGAGTGATCCTGATGTGAAGGAGATAAAGGGGAGTGAAGGAGTGAGAATCCTGAGACCAGACTCTGCACTGGGGCTAGCAAGTGGTACTGGATCAGAAGAGGCAGGTGCTGTTGCAGCAATCAGGATGCCAATGCTTCAAGGTTATAATTTTAAAGGGGGAACACCAGAACTGGTGGAGACTTGCTATGCCATTCTAGTATTGGTTCTTCCAAGCGCGAACTCAAGGAATTGGAGCTATCCAGAAATGGAGATTGTTGAAGTGGTTGCTGATCAGGTAGCTGTAGCTCTATCCCATGCTGCAGTTCTTGAAGAATCTCAACGAATGAGAGAAAAACTGAGTCAGCAAAATCATGTGTTGCAGCAGGAAAGAAAGAATGCAATGATGGCCAGCCAAGCAAGGAACTCTTTTCAGAAAGTAATGAGTAATGGTATGAAGAGACCAATGCACTCAATTTTAGGCTTACTTTCAGTGTTTCAAGATGAAAACATGAACTTCAAGCAGAAGACTATAGTTGACACATTGGTTAAAACAAGCAGTGTCCTTTCAACTTTGATAAATGACGTGATGGAGATTTCAGTGAAAGATAATGGAAGGTTCCTGCTAGATATGAGACCTTTTAGCTTACATTCCATGATTAAAGAAGCTTGTTGCCTTGCCAAATGTTTATCTGTCTATAAAGGCTTTGATTTTGAAGTTGGTGTTCAGAGCTCTTTGCCTGACCAAGTGATTGGTGATGAGAGAAGGACTTTTCAAGTGATTTTGCATATGGTTGGCTATCTACTGGACATCAATAGTGGAGGAGAAACGGTCTTATTCCGGGTTCTACAGGATGTTGGTAGCCAGGATAAGGACAAAATAAATGTATGGAGATCAAGCACACAAGATAATTACCTGCACTTAAAGATTGAAATTGATATTCGTGGGGGGAGTTCTGTGGCTGATGCACCAGTCTCAACCAAAAATTTCTCTGGTGAGAAGCGGAATAAGGATGAAATCAAGGAGAGCTTGAACTTTACGATGTGTAAAAAGCTTGTGCAGGTGAATATTAGAGTCCTTTTTCTATTTTCTATTCTTGATTTTATACCTTGATTTGGCTACCACTGCATTTTGCATGGAGTTTGAAGTAACCATGCATCCAATGAGATGAAATTAATAGATTATTTGTGTTGCCTGTGTATGATCATTGTTGCTGAAATCTTTCAAGAGATGTGAAAGATTTCCAGCTATTTTACTGCATTTTTCATTTTGACCCCCAAGTTTTTCATGGGACATGATTTGCGGACATGGCAAAGACAGTATAAAAATTCTTGTATGAATGTGGCAACTGCTTTTAGCCTTTTAAGCTGTTTGTGCAATTGATTTTCAAGTTCTGTACATTTAGTGTCTTGGGTTGTTTGCTCGGAGCCGTTGCGGTAAGTTGCTTGTTTCATCGAGCTCCCTTCATCTGGTTTAGGTAACTCTAAAAGGTCTGGATTGGATACAGAAAATCAAGTGAAATAGTAGCTTTTGCCTTTAAGCTTTCTCTAGGGTCAGCTAGAGTTATAATGTGGTCTCAAGAATTCAATTGTGGATATCTTTAGCATTCAATCATATTTTTATGGACTAAACTTAGACTTTCTATTAAAAGAAAATAGAGCATACTTTCCTTTTAGTTGACTGATGCCATTTGACAATATTGACACCATATATAGAGAAAAGGGATTTATATAACAATTCTTTGAAATAGTTTAATGTCAATGGTAGAGTATATAGAAATTTTGAAAGGGATTGTTCTTTGAGCTACGCTGATGTGCTTGAAGCTGTTTTCTTATTCTTTATGTTAATAATGTGTTTGTCTGTCTCTACCTGTTGTCCTTTAACCATTCTTTCCTTCTACGTAAATAGAAGTATGATGACCTTTGCATTACTTGTATTAATTGTAGATGGTTTGTTGGGTGTATGCAGATGATGCAAGGTAATGTCTGGATATCAACAAACTCTGTGGGCTTTGCACAGAGTATGACACTTCTTCTCAGGTTTCAAATCCAGTCATATGTCCAAAGAACCATGTTTGCAGCTGGAAACTCTGAGCGATCGAATTCCTACTCCAGGTTCAGAGGTCTACGAGTTCTACTAGCTGATGACGATGATATAAACAGGACTGTGACCAAGAAGCTGCTAGAAAAGCTGGGTTGTGAAGTGACAGCTGTTTCTTCTGGCTTTGAATGCCTCAGTGCAGTAAGTCATGCTGAAAATTCTTTCAGGATTGTTGTTTTGGATCTTCATATGCCTGAAATGGACGGATTCGAAGTGGCAATGAGGATCCGTAAGTTTCGCAGCCGTAATTGGCCATTGATTATAGCCTTGACAGCTAGTGCTGAGGATCATGTGCGGGAGAGATGCCTACAAATAGGAATGAATGCAATCCTTCAGAAACCTGTTTTATTGCAAGGAATGGCAGACGAGCTTCAAAGAGTTTTGCAACGGGCAGGGGAAGGGATTTGAGGAGCCGCTCATACTTTAGGCCAATGGGGACTGTATACTTATTCAACCCCGGGTAGGCAGGACAGGCCTTTTGATACTTGGCCTGCCGGTATGAGGAGGTAGTCGGTCAGGTTTTCTGCCGTCAGTTACCTATTTGATTTCCTTACATGTTCGCAAACAGCTTGCTGTCCACCTGGTTAGAGCAGAGAGATCTTCAACATAGCATTTGCATTCTGTCATTCCATGGTATACCAACATGTAGGCATTAAATTTTGCTAACCATTTTGCTCATTGAACTTCATTACCAGAATTTCATGGAATGACTGGGGGTAAAATTACTTGTACACTTATTTAATACCAAAATCAAAGTTAGTGTGAGATTTATGAAACTGAAAACGTATGGAGATTAATGTATACCGTCAATTCCTTTTATTTCTATTTCATACAGTATATCAGCAGTGTACCATGCTGTGATGATAAATTGAATTTCAGAGCCTGGAATATCTTTAAAGGTTTCTCAAACTGCTATCATTCATATGTTCAACTTCTTTCTTTTCCCATTGATGCATGCTATTGTGATATCACTGCCGTTGAATATGATCTAGTAATGGTTGATGTTTGTTTGTTTTCAGCCATTACTGTGATATCCATGGGTGCTCTGAAACCCTGACTTCATATGCTATCACTGGTGCATATACAGCATTTGACGGCTAAAAGATTTGGCATTTTAGTCTCTGTCCTCATGATTCAGTTTTAGTACAACTTGTCAATGTTATAAACCTTGGCATCTGAGCATGCAAGCTGAAGCATCAATTTTGGAGCATAAATTCTAGGGACAGGATGCTGAAAACCACCATAGAAAAATTCTTTTACCAATTCTACATGCTGTCCCCAGTCTCCACAAATTTGTTCACACAAGTACCATCAACCCCTCAAACCAATCCCAAAGGATCTTTAAATTTATACAAATGCATAAAACATCCGGTAAGAATACAAATGTCATTTCTCCAAGGACTGTACCTAAAAGTAAACCTGTTGAAAGTGGGAAATGTGTGGTTTATTAGTTAATTATTTACTTTATTCTTAAATCTGTGCGGGTTTAGCTTGTTTGATTCAAACAATTATTGTTAGAAAATAGGTTAATTTATTTTATCATATATATTCATAAAAAAGAAATAAATGTTTTAACAATGCAATACTAAAATTTTAGTTGAGTTGATATCACGATACAACTTAACATCAATAAAAATAAAAAGTTATTCCTTTTACAAAGTAAATAATATAATTATGAGAATATTATCTTTTTATAAATCAACAAAAATTCAGTGTTAATATTTAACACTAAGTTTTAAATAATTCTTTTCCCATATTATGCGTGTGTATAATTTGAAGATATCAAATTCTAGTTCCAACATGTGTAATATAACGTGGATTGGAACCTAAAATTCTTAAAGTTTAAAGTTGATAATATGTAGGATTATTGGTTTATAATCTATAGGAAGAAATTTTAAGGGGTCCAAGTTGGGCTGGTAGCGAACAGTTCATTTGAGGCCATCAACCCAGCATGTTTTTCTTTCTTTTTTTTTACTTGTAACCTAAAGAAAGATAATTTGAATTGCAGAGGGCCCATGTTGGGCTGGTGGCGAACATTTAATTTGAGACCATCATCAACCCTCCATGTTTTTTTCTTAATAAACATATACCCAACATGTTGGTGATTTGAGAACTCAAAACTTTGATCCGACTAGACATTTTCGAAGACAAATAAATGAGTGCATCGGCGGCTGAAGCTTCAGAGTACCATTCCAAAGACTTCAACTGGGACACACTTCGACAAGAAATAGAAAACGACCCTTCTCTTAACTACCATCTTCTCCCTTTTGTATCCCCACAACCAGAACAAAAACTTTCAAAAGATCCCATAAAAGCATGGCAAAGTTTCCACATTCAACACTCTTCTGGCAAATTCTTCAAGGTTTGTCTATAACCCTCCACCCCCAAAAAAAAAAAGGAAAAAAGAATAAAAAATCCAATCTTTCCTTCATTCTTCTTCTGGGTATTCTGTTGCTTTTTAGTTCTTTGTTGTGTAAGCTTAATGGGTACTATGTTTGATACAGGAGAGGAGGTACTTGTTAAAAGAGTTTCCAGAGCTGGTTTCTTGTGGAGATGGTTGTAAGGTTTTGGAGGTTGGGTGTGGAAATGGCAGTACTGCCCTTCCTATATTGCGGTAACCCCTAAATTATCTTCGTTTTTAATTTTTTTTGGTTGTTATAATTTGAATAAAATTTGATAGTTGTACTATATTCTTAGCTGTCTAGTGCAGTGAAAAATGATGTTTTGTTGTGTTGATGATATGAGAAAAGTATTGGTTTTCTTTAGTTATTATATTAAAGAAAGGTTAATGGTTTTCGAATATTGTTGAAAGTATGGATTTAACAACGGACTAATATTGTCTACTTTTAACTTGTTTGGTCTTAGGTAGCTGCTAATCTTAATTAATCACTTTGGTTTTGTTCTACCATCCAGTTAGAAGTGAACTATATTCTGCAAAAGTTTATATCATTATTCAGGATAAGAGCCTGAGAGAACTTTAGATGATACTTATGAAAGTTGAGATTGTTTTCTTTGAGCTTTTGTTGTGAAGATTAATATTGAAGTATTGAGAAATTGTAGATGGACAGCAATATCAAATAATGTTGAATTTTCGTTTCTTGTACTTATACCTTCAATACATTTATCCAGTGGCAACGAGAAAATTATTCTATATGCATGCGATTGTAGCAATGAGACCCTACAGAGAGCTAAAGAGTTCGTAGCTGCTAGTAATGTAGCATCAGTTGAGAATCGTTTCAGGCCATTCTATTGTGATTTTGCAACAACTGGATTTCCAAAGTGGTTAGCTTGTGCTAATTGCAGAGAAAATCTTGGACAAAAGGACAAAATTTGTGTTTCAGGTAGCTATCTTTCCTGTGTCTTACATTGCTTTGCTTCCAATTATTGGCTTTTCTTATATCATGGACTTAATATCTCACTTTTTCTTCCCAGATGTTGGAGAAGAAAGAACCCTTGAAACTGGTTCATGGTCAATGGAAGAAAGAAGCTGTTGCGTTGGTGGTGTAGACTTTGTTACCTTGGTATGCATATTATATTTCATGAATTCCTTGATAGTCAATGTTAATAGAAATCTTAATTTTCTTGGAAATGTAGGAAAATAATTTACTGCATGGTTCATGCTTGAAAGTTATCATGGTGATTAGGTGATGCAGGTGCTTTATCATCAATATTTTATTATTTTCAGTTTTGTTTCAGTTTATTTTATAATATATAGTTTTCAAGTTTTAGATATATTAGTTTTCTTCAGGGTTAAGTCTAGGGTTAAGAGTAAAAATTTAGTTGCAAGAATGTCTAGTAACTTTACTTTTAAAAAAGTCTATTGCAAATATGCTGTAACAAATTTACAGCCATAGAATTATTATTATTATTTTGAATTAATATAAAGGAAGCTGAATGTTTTTTTTAAACCCCAAGTTTTTTAGAGTTCCAACTTCTAACTAGTTTTACAGTCATAAATCCTAATTCTCTTGTTTGCTACTGTTTTCTTCACTAAACCACATCAATTTTGGCATTAGAGCCTAATTAGATCCTAGGGATTATATTAGTATTTGCTTTTAAGCCATGGTTGGATGCATTAGAGATCGAGGAAGAGGAAATCAGTGTTGAGAAATAAAATTAGATACAATACGTCATGCGATTGAAGAATTTTGGCATGCAGTTTATGCTTGGCTGTGATAGAAAGAAGTGGAACCCTGATGGAGATTCTGGAAGCTACCGACAACCAGTTTGACATACTGGAAGGTAGTCTCACTGATTAATCTGATTTCAATGACGAAGAAAACCCCTTTCATGACATAGGAGCTGCCAACCTTGCGGTATGAGGTGGACGGAAGGATCGATTGGTGCATGCCTTTGAATTAAGCGAGGGTGGAATTAATGTTAAAGTTGCTGATTTTCTTGACAATATGCATGTGGAAGAGCAAGAGTATGATCTATTATATCTTATTTATGATGATTATCCTGAGGAAAGTGAAGAAGGAAAGCCTGCGGTTGTTTAAAGAATGACAACCACAATCTCAAAAGGAGGAGGAGGATTGGAAGTGAATTGGAAATCTCCTAGTATGTCAAAGGACACAACGTCAGATGATGATTCTGGAGTAAAGAAAACTGACAGGAAAACTTGAAGACAAGTTATTGTGTGAAGGGGGGGGGGGATTACTTGCACTCAACCTGAAAGCTGTTTGTGAAAATAGAGTTCTAGTGGTTTCTAGAGAAGATCAGTTGCTGGTGGATGAAATTCATGAAAGAGGTAAGAATGAGGAATACATTGTGTTAGATAATAAATATATTGGTGACCAGCTGGTGGAAGTCAAGGTAGCCAAGGATCAAAATAAAGGGGAAGCATTACAATACAAAATCATATTTAAAATGAGGCTATTTTGGGAGAGATGATGTTGTAAAGGATCCAATGTTTGTACAACTTTCTTATTTTCAATTACAACATGATTACATTGTGGGCTATTATCCTGCTGGAAGAGATGATGCCATGCAATTGTCTACACTACAGATCTTACCTGAGATTGGATTTGTTGGTAGCCTTGAATTGTGCATCGACTGGAATACTCTCCTACACAAATATCTTTAGAGACAAATTACAATTACTTGAACAAGATGAGATTGGGAATTGGATGTTTTCTTGTTACCATTCAATGGAACAACTTACAAAAGATGATGCAAGACAAAAGTTTTTACTATTGTGGACTCTTCTTATAGGATTTCTATTTCTTTCATGTTTGCAAAATTAATGATCCAATTGAACTTCTACATGGACAGATAATTTTGGTTATCAACAAGAATGGGGTTTATTTTTTTTCATGCTGTTCCTAAGGAGTATTTACAATCATTTCAATTAAGAGACTCGATGCAGTTTGGCAGCTGCAATACTTCTGTATTTTTCAAGATGTGAGTTTCTGTTGTTTGTCAATATTCCAACTTCAAACTAAACAAGGGGGTGGAATATGTGTTGTTATTTGGGCTGCTTTTATTAGAGAAGATGACGATGAAGTTAGGTTAGGGAACAAAGCCAAAAGGGAACATGGCTGAAGCTTAAAGAAGATTCGATTTGGCATTATGGGAACGAGACTTGGAGCAATATATGCCTGTATATGCTGTTTCATCTTCACTTGCTTGCTTAACTGATTTGAAGTCATCCATTAGAAACTCAACCACCAATTTCCAGTGTTGTCCATTTCTGAGTATAACTTACTGGCCTGTATCAAAAACTGACCTGTCTCTTGAAAGGAACTTGATTGTTGTGATCTACAATTCTTCGGGATGGAAAAGAGAGGATGTAATACGTTTTATTGTTGTTAATGAAGATGTTATCGATCATGATTATTAGGGAAGAATATTTGAATCACAGCTTGTTCCAACATTAGATGCTTATATGGACCTAAGCTATTATGCTATAGCTTATTTAGGATCTGGATCAACATGAATCGAAGCTGATAGTGTAAAAAAATCTTCAAGAGTTGAAAGGGCATCTATATATGCGAAAAGAACAGCACAAACTGCTCTTTTGCAGCAAAATAAACCGACTTCCAGTATGGAAGCTTATACAACAGGTGGTTCTTCACTGAGCTCCCATGCTTTGCCAAAGCTGGAAGTATCTACTTCTCCATCTAAAACTATACATTTAAGAAAGGTGATACTGTTAAGTTTGTAGGTACCACATCACCTTTTGGACTTTTCTCTCCACAACTACTTTAAGGAGGCCAACGACTAGTGTTCGGAGCAAAGTAGTCCTTGCTTTTGAAGCAAATGGTTCCTCAAAATTTGGGGTCAAGTATGACAGATCTGTTCTCTAGAGCAATGACCTTGGTGATCTTTGTGAAGAAGATCCTGGTTTCTTCTGTGCTGCTAATTCATTGTGCTTGGATAGTTTTGGAGGTGCAATTGACAAGCTAGTTGTTAATGAACCTTTTGAGGTTGCATTGAATGAAAGAAAAGGCAGTCCCTTGATACTGTTTGTGACGGAAATAGAGAAGTCTAGAGCTGGAAATATATATAGGAGACTCATTACAGCAAAAACAGACATGGGAGATCTTATATCAATGTTGAATCAAGAAGTTGCAGTTAGACAATTCCTTGCAACATAGTTCAAGGATTTGGAAGTGGAACTTGAAACCACTAGAGAACTGTGAGAACATGCAGCAAGCTGTTTTGTTTGAAAGAGAGATTTACTCAAATACAGTGGGATTTGGAGTTACTTCAAAAGATATGTTCGGAGATGGATTTCAAATTAAAGAATGAACAAGACAAAAGGGCACAGGTTGAACCAACAAAGTTATTAAATCATGAAGAACTACAAAGAGCTGGTACATTTATGCTGAAAGTGGTGAAAGTTTTCTCACCGGAGCTGAATTTTCCAAGCCAGGGTGAATGATGCAGAAGCTTTATTATTTATATTGTTTTTCTTGAGGGTTAAATCTAGGGTTAAGAGTAAAACTTTATTTGTAAAAAGGTCTAGTAACTTTTCTTGCAAGAGAGTCTATTATAAATGTGCTGTAACAGATTTACAGCTATAGCATTATTATTTTCTGAATTAGTATAAAGAAACTAGAGGTTTTTTTAAACCTTAAGTTCTTTGGAGTTCCAACTTCTTCCTAACTAGTTTTTCAACCCTAATTCTCTTGTTTACTGCTGTTTTCTCCCCTAAACCACATTATTAGGTACAACATCCAATAATTATTAGTAAACGATGGGGAAAAAATGAGAGAGGATTGTAACCTACTATGCTGGAAAGGTAAGAGTGTAAGCTTCTAAAGTGAAGATAGTGCTTCAGGATGCGTAACAGGAAACTAGCCTGGAAAACAAGGCATGCCATCATTTAGAAGTGGTTGAGTGTATTCTTCACCTCTTGTTTAAATTGGTGCTAGATTGACGTGTTTTGGTACAGAGTGTCATGGTTAGTCTACAAATTGAATACATGGTTTAGGTAGTGGTGGTAAAATGTCACTTATGTTTTGTTCTTCTAGCATTTCAAATAGCTGCGAATTGCATTGATTTTCCAATTTCCTTTTCTTTGCAAGTCCCTTTTTTTTCTGCAATATTCATCCCCCCTCCCCCAACAAAAAAAAAAAAAAAAAAAGCATTATCCTGAAATTATTATACTATATGAAAAATAGATATAAAATACTATTAAGTCTACTATATATGGATTTTGATATGTTTTCTCTGCTACATAATGTGTCAGATATTCACTCTATCGGCAGTACCGCTCCAAATAATGCCAACAGCCCTGCGAGAGTGTTTTTCTGTCTTAAAACCGGGCGGCATGCTCTTATTTAGGGACTATGGTATTAATCAACAAATCACAATGCTACAGCTTTCAGTTATTGTAAAATGCTTGACTGTAGTTTCTCATAAGACCTTGTATTTCTAGCTAAATTTAGTGCTTTTGAAAAGAATAAAAGGTTGCTTCCAGAATCAGTTTACAAAAGTTTCAGTTTGATGGAATCCAGGTCTCTATGATATGACAATGCTGAGATTTGAACCGGACCAAAGAGTTGGGTTCAGGGAATACATGCGTTCAGATGGCACCCGTTCATATTTTTTCTGTTTAGATACTGCCAAAAATCTCTTCAATTGTGCTGGCTTCATCGAGGTACAAAATTGGGTATTGGGAAAAATTTTAAGTTTATACTTCTTATAACCTGGATTTGTGCGTAAGATATAAGTTGCTTCACCACCATTGGTTTGACTTTTACTGCATAAATCTCACTCTGGAATGGTTTCTAGCGCATTTGTGTGTGGTTTGCCTGATCCTTTACATCAAAGAGAGAACGAAACCTTCTCGGAATTTATAGATTTATATTTTATAACTACTTTGTCATATCTGAAGATAGAAACCCTCAAGAAGTTCGCGGTTAATTAGACTGCTAATGGTGTTGAATGTTAAATTATTTGCACTTGCAGCTAGAGATTGAATATTGTTGTGTGAAGTCAGTGAATCGCCGAAACGGGAAGACCATGCAAAGAGTATGGGTACACGGTAAATTCCAGAAGCCCACATAAATTTATTGGTCAGCAACACTACTTAAGGTACGGTTGGAAGAGGGCTTCTTTTTTTCGGTGAATGACTAGATGTGCATATTTTTCTCTCCATATAGCTTACGGTGACAGATTTTTCTCTTATCAGAATGCCAACAAAAGGAAATTGCTGATGGTCGGCTTACAATTTCATGTAGAGGACATTGTGCAATGAATGGAAAATTGATATTCAATAATCATTTTTCCCATAAGACATCCTAAACAGTTATGACAGCTCTAAGCCTGCAGAATGGTATCATTCAGTCCGATCGCATGGAGAAGAACAAAAGATGGAAGTTATTTGGACCTTCAGCGTATCATAGAACTAATGTTTTGTACTGTTAATTTATGTCAACTAAATAAGTCCTTGGTCCAGACAAGTCCGATTTTAGGGCCTTGGACACATATATGTACTGTCATAATCATTTCAATAACCCTAATCTTGATCATTCCTCTTGAGTATCTGTCAAGATGGAATAGGTTAGTGAATGCTAAGCTTAGACTTTCGCATGTAGCATACTGCATAGATACATGCTATCATCTTCAACTATGTAGATACATGCATATGGTGATGCAGAATTGAATTTGGTTTGTTTCTCACTCATCGTTTGTATATTCAAAGGCCCCTGACCAATAATCCAGGAGGCCTTACAGTTTTCGTTTACTTATATCCGCTGGCCATGCCATTTACGACTCACATTGTTAAAAAATAGGTTAGCAAATACTGGCTACCTTTGGAGGTCGGTCAAGTAATTTTTGGAGCAGGCACACCGTGTAGAATTCTCTTTCATATCTAGCAAGCGAATGGGAAAGATAAATACTTTCATAAAATTAGCATCAGAATATATGTTGCGCTTGAATCATCACAGGTTGTGTGTGAATAAACTTCTTGCTAAATTGTGGAAATGAGTGCAGAAAACTCAGCATTCCTCTATATATAGGATTTGGCAGGGTATGCTACTTACTGGTAATGCTTCCATTTGATCATGGTTTCTCTCTTGGTCTAGCTTTCAGTGGTTTCTTTCTTCAGCATGTTGCTTCTGTAACCATAAAAACTGTTAAATTGTAAGTCTCACTGGTTAATTATTTTAATGTTTAGGTCAACGTTATTAAATGTTTTTAATACTGGAAACAAATGAAAATGTAGAAAATATTAAATGTTCCCAACCAACAAAAATATTGTCTCCCTTTTTTTGTAGCAGTTCACTCATATTAAATACTTCACTTTCATTATTGACATGTCAAGACTCAAGATGAATGCATATAGAGAATGTGGCAAGTTAACCTTAGTTTTATGCATAAAACAAGATATGAATGTCCCATCACTCTCTTCCCTCAAAAGAAAATGCATATATGCAGGGGAGGGGTTGATGGGGCATTCATATCTTGTATCATGCATGAGATTAAGGTCAACTTGCCACCATCTCTATATGCATGCATCTGGAGCCCTGATGTCAATAATTGAATGAAGTCTTTAATATGTTGCGCGTAGTCTTGTCCCATGCATTTATTTTTGCGTTGTGTGCATAACGCCTTCTTAAGTTTTGACCATGGATTCTTTTTGCATATGTTTGTTTAAACTTGAAAGAGAAACGTATGAATGCTAAGTTCAGAAATGTACATGGCAAACTCAAAGAAGCATTGGACAGTGTTCAGGCTAACCCAAAAATCCAGGCGGAATTTTAGGGGTTCTAGCAGCTAAGATGTTCACATCATGATACATGTGGTAGGCAAAATCTTAATCAGTCAGATTGTCAACGAGATCTGGTTTCTGTAGTGGGACCCTTTTCCTTGAAATTGGTACCAATAGCCATCTTTTGTCTTCTTCTACAATTGTCCATTTCTGCACTCTATCTTTTATTGTAAATTTACTGAAAATGGAAAAATATCAATATGCCCCCTTACTTTTTGATATATATGTTAATGGTCCCCCACTCCCCCTTCTGCCTGCATTCAATTATTTCCGGCATGCATAATGATAAGCAGAGCTCCACAATTCCAGCTTATCAAGCAACAGTAATTTGGAGACTGCAAGAGATTGAAATCCCATCCTTTACTTGTGCAGACGTTGGTAAGGTTTAATATGCCATTATTGTTCCAATATGATGGTTTTGATTCAGTTCTGTGGAAGTTCCAGTATAAATATATATATATCTTGAATGAAACCTGCTTATTACTGTAAAATATTAGTTTTTGTTTTGTTTTAATTAATTGTTCGTCTCTCTTTTCTTTGTATTTCTAATGGAAGTGAGATGGTATTTAAATGAAGATTGTATGCCTGCATGCAACACATGTAGCTTTCTAAGGTTTAAAATCCAGGATTGAAGAGCCATATGAACTTCCTTTTTGACTTTTCTAAGTTTTAGTTGAGAAAACTGCTAAACATTAAGATCAAGACAAAATGGATATTTATTTGTTGTAGATCACTTGCCATATAGCACCCTAAATGCTAACAAATGAAAATTAAATTAATCTAGCTTAATTGCTGATGTGCATAATAGGATTGAAAAGAACATTTATGCCTCATAAACCGATAGTCGGTCACCGAATTAAAAAGGCCTTCCTCCTACTTCTCAGATATGGACTATGAAAAGTTAATTATTATGACGGTTATCAAATATTAGTTTTACATATATGTGATAGCCTCTCTAGTGCCTTAACCTTAAGGTTTGGCATCCCCCAGCTGCATAATCATCCATGTATCAGGATTTAGTGATCCATAATCTGCTGAAGTAATCAACAGTAGGGGAGAGAAAACAACTTCATAGTTATTGACTTCAAAATTCGGACTGTATTGAGCTATAGATGGAAAGAAACTTGTAGGAAGTGAATATGAAAGTACCTTCACATTGCATACTCCAACATGATCTGATCCCATCATTGAATTCATACAAATATATGGGTCCCATCGTGCAACCCTCTAATTAAAACTACAACTAGAAACTTTGGAGAGAAACATAAATGACTCATTTTAACATCTAGAGAATGCTAGTAACTACAAAAATTATAGCTGTCCCCTTGTTTTGTACATTAGTTGAAGACGTCTGGATAAAATCATAACCGCAGTCCTTTCTTTCCTTTCATTTTCTGTTTTTGTTTGGCAGCAATCTTTAGCCTACATACATGAGGAGTTGATGAATCATTTATTTGAATCTTCCATCCGTGTACGGATACAGAAGATTGCTGTTCAATAAAAATGACAGGTTGTAGCTTGGTGAGCGGCTGTCACGTTTGGCTCTTACTTTGAGTAGACTCTTCTTAAGTTTTACCTTGCTTTTCTAGTTTGCAAGTTCCCTTCAGGAGATGAATGTTGGTAGCTGGTAACCATTTTATAATTTAAGGATTGCATCACGAATAATGATTCATCAGGGAACTGAAACAAGTGAGTGCATTAAAGTACTCCTGCTTTAGTAGACTATGTTAAAATGGCCATCGATGGGATGAACGTGGTGTTGTTTGATTGGAAAATCGATTAATTTGAGATTGTCTAACCGGATAGGAGGTGCAACCTTTTGAAAGTTAGGTCAAATGGCACCTAATTCGCTGAGAACGCCATGTACCCCACGGCAGGTACATGCAACGAATAAAATAATTCAGCATTTTAGACCTGGAAAGTGAACTTGCTCTCAAATTTCAATTGCTGATGCATGATTCCCCATTATCAATAAATAAATTAATCGTTAGCAATTATACAGATTAGGCTTTATTTGGGTGGACCACATTTCCATAATATCGATTTTCCGGATTCCCTCTTAAAAGTATTATAGTTTAATTACCTTGTTCAACTTTTAAGAAGAGCCAGGGCTGCAAACATTGGTAAAACTACACTTAGAAAGACAACTAGGGCAGATAAAGGAATAGCTATTTGTTGTTTGGCTTTAGTTGAAGGTTATTTTAATAAAAAAAATTAATTATTAACTCCAACGTGGGTTCCACCACTCTCACTGCTTTGCCATTAGAATGTTGTGCAAGTAACTAGGTGAAATTACTAAGGTGTTCATTAACAATGTCATCATCATGTGAATCCATGTGAAGAGGGTCCTTGATGTTTGCTAAAACTCTAGAATCCTTTTGACTGTTTAGAAAACCAGCCTTTTTATGGACATCATGCTGATATTTTGCCATTAACTTGATTTAATACCTTTCTTTACCTTAATAGATTGTAATAGGATGAGGATGATGACTGTGCAGCCCTTGTTGTATACTTTCAAGTTAATCCATCAGCCAAAGCTTAAGATTCTTGTAGCTGGAGGACAAATTCAAAAACCCGATTTCTTAAGATTCTTGCTGCTGGAGGACAAATTCAAAAACGTTACTTCAAGAAACTGGATTCTAGTTTCATTTTATTACAGATCTATGTATAATATGCTAACATCTTTTACATTGTTCCGTCATATCGAAATCATTCACATTCATAGTCTTAAAATTTTATGCCAATACAACTGTTTCGGACTTTATCATTACTTCTGACAATTGCTCATGTTGTAGATGAAAGGGTTGCATGAAATCCATGGTTTAAATTCTCTGCAGCTATGCCAGTAAAGATGGAAATATACCTAAATGAGCATTTGGAACTTAAGGAGCAACGACTGTGATCGAACTTTTTATCGATCTAGTTAGTTTTAAGTCTCATGATGCTTTCGTTTCTTACTTCTGCAAATGTGAATACTGAAAAACAGTAGTCTTACATGTAGTAATGCCTTGAAAGATGCTGTTTTGTGCAAAATTCAATGCACATTCCATCATGTTTTCATATTTTTTAAAGAATGTTTGATTTGCTGCCATTTGTGTTCCTTCTGCAGACTGCATTGAATTTCACTGCTGCACTTGGAATTATTTTAAAGGTAAGCCAAGAAGCATGCCAAAACTCATGAAACTTAACGTTACCCCCAGTTTAGTTGATTCATTTATGGACCTTTCAAAAGGGTGTTAGGTGGATGAAAGGGTTTGGATTTTAGCATTTGTAATTGTTTTTTTTTCTCAGATTTCGATTTACATGCGTATACATATGAAAAAAAAACTCAAGGTTCAAGGATGATGCACAAAAATAAAAAAAAATAATGGTGAGTACGAGAATTTGCATAGCACATGGCATGGCATGAAGCCAAGAACCATTCTTGCTTTCGCACTTCCCAGCCGAAAGCACCCCATTTCATTGCATTTCATATAATATTGGTGGAATAAGAGAGGTAATACTAACAGATGAATTGTATTTTATTTGTTATACTCAAAAAATTAGTAAATTGGTGTATGTATATTAGATTAAAAGGTAATTGATTTTTCTGTTAAAATTTTATTTATTTTTGCTGTTAAATTGACCTTTGTACATTAAAATGAGGTACATGTGGTACGTTACGTGTAACTGTCTAGTTATTTTGTTAGCCACACCAGATGAAATTTCTATTAGAAAGGATAAGTTTATTTTTTTATCTAATGTACATGGTTTGATTTACCCCTTTTTTTAATAAATATGGCAAAATATAATTTTACTTTTGATATAAAGACTTTTATTGAATTAACGATATTTTAGTATTATATTTATTCAATTGAATTAAAATTCAATTAATTAAGAAACCAATTTAATTAAAAATTTACCTATAGCTTACCTCATTACCTAGTTTGAGGCACAAACATGATAACTACTAAATTTACTTTTTCTTCCAAAACTTATTAAATCCAGTAGAAAATAAACTTAATTCAAAAAAGTATTTTGATATATTTAAACTTTCAATTTAACATTTATGATCCTTTTATTTTATATAAATAAAAATAACTTTATGTAAACAAAAGTTAATTGAAATGAAAAGGATGAAATAGGTAATTAATAAAAATTAGGTGATATTGTTGTTATCAACTGTTTGAATTGATAGATGATGTATAAATGTAAAATAAATTCTCAAGTACCAACATCCCCGCACCTAAATTACATCATACCAACCTAGAAACATAAGTAAAATCAACATGAAAAAGAGAAGCAATCTTGTAAAATGGAGGTATGTTTTTGAAGTTGAGCTTTAGCTCCCAGTCAATCATTTTATGTCTGTTTAGTTGATTATGAAGGAAGTAGGAACAGAAAATGCATATAGTCGTATAAAATGCAGACAAATCTTTGCTTGGAACAGAAAATTGATATTAAAATCATGACATTAACTATAGCTGATTAAATTCCCTCCTCTTCTGCAACATAGTAGTAAAAATATGGAATTCAAACCATTTTTGACATAAAATGATCCAAAAACAATTAATTGAAAATATTCGAATATGTGAAAAAAGAAATGAATTGTAAGCTTGTGAATTGCAATGAAAATGGAGGTTTTTTTTTTTTAATAATTCATGGAAAAATTCACTAAATATATAATTAGTGATATACCTTTTTATGCTGTCTTATGATCTAACAAAGAAAGAAAGAAGAGATGAAAGGAAGTTCGTAAGAAACAAAACATCATCTTATTATGCAAAGTAATGAAAGTGAAAGCATATATCTAAATCTCTCACAAGCAATGTTTTTTCTTTTTCTATTCTACTTTCTCTTATGTTTACTGATATGGTGGCCTTCCACCATGTGCCCAACCATAAGCCTCATGGTTCAACTGTCCACCGTTAGGAACCAAATTTGGTGGCAAATTATTATAAACTTGCAACCCTGGAGCATCACCACCACCGCCACCTATTCCGCCTTGTTGATGTCCTCCACTTCCACTTCCACTGCCAATCCCTGGTGGGGATCCACCGCTTCCACCACCACCACCACCAAGCTGACCTTGAGCTCCACCAGCTCCTTCTTCTTCCTCCTCCAAAGGCAGCCTCTCATATGTAGCGTTAGAAAACGTTGCTGCTATAACCATGACAGGCCCTGATGCCATCAGTGACCCTACTACACTACCTCCAACAACCTGTCCTTGACCACCGGCTAGGTATATGGTTAACCCGGTTGACCCTGGAGGAGCTGGTCCAGGCAGAAACGCACCAGTTAAAGACAAAATCTCGAACCTACCATGAAGAGCCATCACTGCACCAGGAGCTGAAGGTTGTCTGAGTGTAACGTTAGTGACGGTTCCACTCCCACTAAGAACTGAAACCCCTCTTTGTCTCCTCCTTGCAAACTGAGCTAGGGTTTCAGCTACATCAGAACCATTAGCTATTTCCATAACGTGACTCCTCAGTGCATTAGGGCTATCCCTGGTGACAAAGATAGGTGGTTTGGGCTTGTTTTTGGAGCCTGCTGGTCGACCTCGGGGACGACGAGTGGAGACTTCTACGGCACCTTCTCTGGGTTCATCGCTATGCTCTTTGTCTTCTTCTTCTTCTCCGGTTCCTCCACTGCCTGTTTCTCCATTGTTTGCCATGGATATACCCAGATCTGGTTTCTTCATTGGAGATGATGAAGTAGCTGATGTTTCCATTCCCTGTAGCCCTACTTGCCCTGCCCACCATAGATTAGCCATGGTTTTCAAGTTTTTGAGCTCACGAAAAGAAAGAAAAAAAGATTATAAACAAAGCAATAGAAAACTGGGTTTGGATCTTGTTTTGGGTAGTGATACGACCGAATCAAGGCTTTGAACAACAAGAGAACAGATGGAAGAATTCAACTCTCTAGAAAAGTTGGCCGAGAGAGAGAGAAAGAGAGAGAAACTAGTGGAAAGCAAGCAAGTATGATAACCGATCAAAGCTAAGGAATTGCTAAGGGCAAGAAATGAACCCCAAAAAAGTATATATTTTTATTTCCTTCTTGTTTAATTATGCCCCTATCTCTATACTCTTTCAATCTTTTTATATTTAGTACTTATGCTATCCAATTGATAATGTTATTAATGAATTTGCGTAATATGTGATTCTTTAATATTTAAAAGTTTTATTTTATTTAAGTATTAAAGTCTAATTGGTAACAAAAGTTAATTCAACTTTAATTTTTAAATCAAGCTAGTAGAGAGATTAAATTTATTAAATTAAGTAAACTAAAATTTAAATATTTAAAGATACAAGGATTAGGGGTCCAATTAGACCTTTTTGATGTGTAGTAAGTACAAGTTCCTTTTTAAAAATTTCCAAGAAATTTGTTGGATTTATATTTGCCTTGGCTTTGAGGGTGTGGACTGTCAAGACCTTGGGGAGCTATGGTTTCTTTGTATTTTCAATGAAAACACTTTTTCTTTGGAAAATTTAATGGGAGGGAGTGATGGGAAAATTTAGGGTTTATTTTATTTTGTTGGAAGGTGAGAAAGTGGGGTGCACGTCTTACTTCTTGCTCTTGTCCCGACGTTACATGTACTTCATTTATGTTATAAGAATTTTTTAAAATTATTTATATTCACTATTTAAATCAAACCCATTTTATGTATGTCTGATTTTATGAACATAAAAAAATAAAAAATAAAAAAAAATATATTCCTTCAATATATTTATATCTTTTTATCTACGACCCTACTTGAATTCGAATACAATATATATTATTATACACATGCAAACATATATGTCATTCCATGCTGAAAATGATATATAGATAAATAGACCATCATATATAGTAGCAAATTTGACAAGTTTTTTAGTTGTAAACATATATACTAAGATTGCTTAGGATTCTCATTATTGTAACAAAACATCTAATTTAAAATGGGTAAATTCTAAAGAATATCGTATTTATTTTTATAGTTTATAAAAATTGTACTCCTACTTAATATTTATTTTCAATTTTAGTTAATCTAAAACTATGATTTTTTTTTTAAAATTTAATTATATAGAATCCCTCTATTAATTAAAAAAGTAAACAAATATAAAATACTTGACATTATTCCAAAAATTAGTCGTAATAATAAGGTATAGCAAAATAATAGTTGCAAAACCCTCTTTGCATGACCATCCATTTTACCAGCCCATTCGAAGCTTACTCTAATTGCATTCAACACATCAACCTTTTTTTATGGAATACGGATATCTTCATTCTTTTTCATGTTCCATCAAAATACTTGAGTTTCATGAAATCATCTAAGTTCAGAATTGCATATTTTAATTAAAAGGGTTAAATTTAACCTTCCAAACGTGGAGGCATTACCTAATGCTCTTCTTGGATATACACACTAATCAATAAATTAACTGGTTACTCTTGTTTTTTTTGCAACAAGTTCATTGTAGAGAATAGTCAAAGTATGATGTTGTAATTAATAATTAATATTATCAAGTAGAGCTGGGTTTTGATTAATTTATAAATAAAGGTTTTCAAACGAGTATTTTAAGATTATTTTTTTAAAAAGGTAAGATATTATTCATAATACATTATATTAAAAGTTATATAACCGATAAATTTATTCAACATATTCCAGTCCATTGAGTAGAAATATAATTATATTTCCGATACATGATAAGCTACTACCTAGTCGTTTAACAGGTTGAGTAGTTGAACCTTCACTAGGAACTATATATTATTTTAATTAATCTCATAATGAATAGAATAAAATAATTATCCATGTTGATAGGAATATGTGGCAACATGAGAGAAGGGGAAAATATCAATTTTATTTAAAAGATGATAAATTCTAATCTACTTCAAGAAACAATGCACCCATGCTTTGGGTGTAAGCTTTTCATAGTACCATATTGGAGAGGCGAAAGGAATTGAAAGTGTTTGAATTCATATCACTTGGCATTGCTTTAATTGTTTTGTTTGGTATAAAGAATAGAAAAAGAATGATGATGCAAAGTTTGTTAATCAAGTGGTTAAACCGTAGAGTGCTAAACTTCCTTTTGAGAAGTGTTAGAATTGAACACACAAATTTAACGTGGAAAAACCCCTCCAAAGAGGATAAAAAATAATGGGCAAATATAATTTTACTATAATGGTAAAAGAACGAAGAGTATAAAAGATTGAGATAAAACTAAACCCTAAAAACTTAAAAACAAAGAACCCTCAAAACATAAACATAATATTCTCCAAAAATGTTATGAGTTCTAATCTCTAATGGGATGTATTTTCTAAGGATGTAAAAGAGTCTATTTATAAGCTAAATTCGTTAGTCAAATAAATTATGCTAATAAATGCTAAATATATTATACTAATAAATACTAAATCTTCTAGAAAGAAAATATACTTTGTTTAACTTGACTTACAAGCAATCTCTTATTTGACTAAAATATGAGGCATACTCAACAAATCTCCACATTGACTCGTATTTCCACAACACCTTCTTTGCCAAAGCCTGCCTCGGGCCCATCTTGAACTATGCAGGGAATTAACTAAGTCGGATCTATGCTTAGAAGCTGGAAGACGTCTAGCCTTCGACTTGTGCACTGCCAAATCAAACCTAACTTGGGTCTAATTTTAATGAACACAGTGCCCTAACTTTTCAAAACCTGCATCCAAAAGAGAACCTCTCTTCAGCGAAACGGTCATACATTTTTCCTCTTATGACCAAGTTGCCTCCACTCCAAACGAGTTGACTTCGACTTCGTAACAAACGAGAAATGTCTGATTTCACCGGTCACTGTAGAACCTTCAAGAATATAAAGGTTGTGTAACAACCCAATTTTCAATGGTATCGAAAACAGTGATTCGAGATCACTAAAATCCGACAAGTGAGTTTGAAAATTTTATTATTTAGTGTTTTTGAGCCAATTGTGAATTTAGGAAAGCAAAGAAATAGTGATTTGTGCTTTAGAAATAATTATTAGGTTAATTAGTCTCGAAAACGAGGTATCGAGACCTCAATTTTATAAACCGAGCCGTAAATATTTTTATAAATGTTTACGGAGTGTCATTGTGTTAGTATTAAAGTTTCGTTAGGAAATTTTAACGTTTTAATAGTTAATTAATTAAAAAGGACAAATTGAAAAAAGTGTAAAATTTGCTAAAGTGATTAAATAGCACAAATGCTAAATAAAAGAGGACCAAAGAGGCAATTAGACCTCCATAGAAGGCTTAGACGGCACAAATAGGAAAAAAATCAGGAAATTGGATGAAATAAGGGTAAAATTGGAAATTTTGTAAATTAACCAAATAAAACAAAAACCAAATTGAATTTCTAGACATTTCTTCATCAATCTTCAGCCAAAAACAGCCATAGAAGAGCTCTTAAAGCTGGTTTTTCATATTTTTACTCCATGTGAGTTTAATTCTTGCTCTTTTCTTGAAATTTTTATGTTTTTGAGACTTTTACAACTAGGTCCAACTATATGTTTCATTTGTTTTTGGTTTCATGGGTAATTTTGGAAGTTACCATTAATGAGTGTTGTATATTTATGATAAATTAAAATGGAATTGAAACTCCAATTTTGTCATGTGATGATTTTATTGAGTGATTTCAATAGAAATTGATTTTTAGGACTAAATTGTGAAGAATAAAAGAATTAGAGTTTGTTATTGAATTTATATGAATAAAAGGCTGAAAAATAGCTTATAATGATGGAATAACTTGTTAATTTAGAAAAATTAACTCAATTGATGGGTTAATTGATCAGGGACTAAATTGTAAAAATTGAAAAGATTGGGGTAAATGTGTAATTTCAAAAATTGAAAGGCATAAATTGTTAAGTGAATTAGAATTGAATTTGATGTTGATGAAGGGAAAATTTTATATTATAGATCAAGAACTCGAAGATAAACGTGTAAAAGAGAAATTAATAGATTAGTCCCTAAATTTCTACAACTTCTACAAACTACCCTAGGTAAGCTCATATGGTTGAACTTTCATGATTAATTGTTAATTTAGGAATGATATAATGTATTATTTCATATTTTTTTATTGAATTATGATTATTGTAAATATATGAAAATTGAACTGAAAGTTCAAATTAAGTAGAACACAGGATTGAGTACAATCATCTCATAACACAAGATGAATTGACGAATAAGACCATGGTTGGACCATGGCAATGTTTAAATATAAGATCATAGCCGGGCTATGGCATTTTAATAATAAGACCATAACTGGGTTATGGCACTACGAGTGTAAAACCATGGTAGGGTCATGACAATATATGTGTAAGACCATAGTTAGACTATGGCATCGATAAAATGATGTACTCAAATTCGTAAGACGTTCTTTAATTTGACAAAGATTGGTAAGTGTAATGTGATACTAATGTGATAGAATTTAAATAGTTATTGATATTGAGATCAAGCAAGGGAATTCATCATTTGAAGTTGTGAATGGTAGGAATCGTTAATGAAATGTTTGCTTAATGATATATATATGTTATAGTATGTTCAGTAAGATTTATTTTAAAACCAATGAACTTATTAAGCTTCATTAAGCTTACTTGTGTCATCGAATGTTTTTTGTAGATTTTCAAGAAATTTGGAAGATCGGATCAACACATCGAGCCACACTATCTAGATTACTCTGGTAGACTTTGTTATACATTTTATGGTTTATATGGCATGTATAGGGTTGGATTAGAAAATTGTTAAACTTGCAACATGGTTGTGAATGATATATATGTATATATTTGTATGCATGTATTTAGTAGTAGTTTTTAGTAATCAATGAATGGAGTATTATGGTAAGTTTATACAAATAAGTCTTGTGATTACATATTATGTTTAAGACATGATTTTTGGCTTGTATTGGTTGCTTAGTTGGGATATATTGATGTATATCAATGTTGTGTGCAGGTTAATATTAAAAAAGGTGAGAAAAGTGGCCATAAAATGGCTTATTTTTGTCCACACGGGCAGAGACACGGGTATGTGTCTCAGCCGTGTGTGAAACACGACCTGGTACATGGGCATGTGTCTGGTCGTATGTCCCTTACACCCTGAAGCTTCAAAACAGAATACCCAGGTTTTTGCACACGGCCTAACACACGGGCATGTGACCCTTGCACTTAGCACACGACCTAGCACACAGACATGTGATTGGCCGTGTGTCACAAGTCAGAGAGTTACACGGGTAAGGACACGGGCTGGGACATGGCCGTGTGTCTCATTTTGAATGCCCACACGGCCTAAGACACGGGCGTGTCTCCTAGCCATGTGAACCACACGGTTTGGCCACACCAGCGTGTGTCTCCTACTCCTAAGAAAAATTTTAAGATTTTGGGAAAAATTTCTTGAGTGTTCAATTTAGTCCCAATTCATTTCTAAAGTGTATATTGGGCCTCGAAGGTCCATCTAAGAGACAATATGGGTGTTTTATGATTGATTCTTAATATGAATAATATTGGTTGTGAAATGTCTGTAATTAATCTGTAAAGTTCGGTAACGCTTCGTAGCCCTGTTTCGATGACGGATAAAGGTTAAAGGTGTTACATTTATTGGTATTAGAGCTTCGGTTTAGCTGATTCTCAGAACGAATGTAACGTATAAAGTGTCTAGAAATACATGCCCTATAAATCTGTGATAGTGTGATGTGTATGATCTTATCTAATCTTTGTTTTTCTTATAGATTGTAAAGATGTCTGATAGATCCGAACATGCTGAACGTGATGAAGCTAATAGCAGAGTACAAACATTTGAACGTGGGACAAGTAGTAATGTCTCAATTTCTCCGATGCAAGAATAGGAACTCAAAAATATGTTTTATGGGTTTATGAATCAATGGTTTAATGAGTTGATGCAAAAAAGAAATCAGGCTCAACAACCTCCTCCCCCTACTGTACCATCTGTAGCACCCCCGGTTGTACCTCCACCTCCTCCAGTAATTGAATCAAGTAAGCGTACTCCGGTAGAAAAACTTAGAAAGTTTAGGGCTGAAGAATTTTGGGGCAGGTCAGATGATGATCCCGTCAAAGCTGAATATTGGAGTTTTTGAAGAAATGGCTTGTCCTTCATAGGATTATTTAAGATGTGTTGTTGCCTTACTGAAAGAGGAAGCATATAATTGGTGGACGACCATTGTGGTTATGGCACCGAAAGAGAAAATCACTTGATAATTTTTCCAGAATGAATTTAAAAATAAATATGTTAGTAAGAGGTATCTGGATAAAAAGAAAAGGGAAATTCTTGACTTACGTCAAAGAAATCTAACAGTAGCTAAATATGAGAGAGAATTCGTATACCTCAGTAGATATTCCTGAAAAATTGTATCAACCGAAGAAAAAATGTGTATTCAGTTTGAGGAAGGGTTAAATGATGAAATCAGAATGATGATTGGGGGCACAGAGATACAAAAATATGTTGTTCTATCAGATCATGCTCAAAAAATAGAAGAGGTGTACAATAGAAAAATGCAGTAGGAGAGAAAGAATAAAAAATCCTATAAGAGAAGCTCTTCCATATCATTTTCAGCATTTCCAACTAAAAAGTCTAGAGATGATTTCAGTCGACCCACTTCAATGCCGGAACGATCAAGTAAGAATAAGGTGACTCAATAGGATTTCGGGGTAACTATTAAACCTACAGCTAGTGTGGGTAGTGTACAAAATGCTCCCAAGCTAAGATGCAAATATTGTGGGAAAAATCACTCCGGTGAATGTAGGGGCCAGACAGGAGCTTGTTACAAGTGCAGGGATACTGACCATTTTATTCGAGATTGTCCTCAACTGTTAAAAGATGATGGAGAACAAAAAGAAAAGCCATTAGACACTTCTCAAAGAAGTAAACATTCGAGTCAAAGTAGTTCTACTGGGACTGCTCGTTCGAGTATGAGAGATTCGGCTGCCTGGTCAGAAGCTAGGGCACCTGCACGTACTTATGCTATCTGAGCAAGATAGGAAGCAACAGCTCTAGATGTAATTGCTAGTACTTTCTATCTTTTTCATGTTACTGTATATGCATTGATTGACCCTGAGTCTATGCATTCTTATGTTTGCACTGCATTAGCATCAGAAAAGAAATTGTCTGTTGAACCTACTGATTATGATGTTCAAGTCACTAATCCATTAGGACAAAGTGTAATAGTTAATTTAGTATGTCATGACTATCCACTGAAAATAAAAGTTTTTGAATTCCTTACTGATTTGATGTTACTACCCTTTTAGGAATTTGATGGTATTCTGGGAATGGATTGGTTGACAAAGCATGATGCTATAGTAAATTGTAAAGAAAAATGGATTGATCTAAAATGTCAGATATGAGAGATGATTACTATTGAGGCTGCAAATCTGAAAGAAATTTTCAGAATTATTTCAGCTTTTTCAGCTAAGAGATTAATACAGAAAGGTAATAAGGCATTTTTAGCTTACATTCTTGATACTCAGGGTTCTGAATCGAAGTTAGAATAGTTACCAATAGTTACCAATAGTTAATGAATTTACTGATGTGTTTCTTGAGGAATTGTCGGGTATACCACTAGATCGTGAAGTTGAGTTTGTAATTGATGTAATTCTGAAAACAACTCTGTTATCAATAACACCGTACAGAATGGCACCTGCCAAATTAAGGGAATTAAAGACACGGTTGTAAGAGTTATTAGACAAAGGATTCATCCAACCGAGTATGTCTCCTTAGGGTGCAACTATCTTATTTGTGAAAAAGAAATATGGTTCTTTGAGACTATGTATAAACTACAAACAGTTAAACAAGGTCACAATTAAAAATAAATATCCTTTGGCTCGTATTGACGACTTGTTTGACCAACTGAAAGGCGCTGTAGTATTTTCAAAGATAGACCTCAGATCTAAGCATTATCAGTTGAAAGTTAAAGAATGTGATGTACCGAAGACTGTTTTCAGAACTCAGTACGGTCATTACGAGTTTTTGGTAATGCCTTTTAGCTTGACTAATGCTCCTGCTGCTTTTTTGGATTTAATGAATTAGATTTTTCAATTATATTTGGATAGATTTGTGGTTGTGTTTATTGATGATATATTGATCTATTCTAAGACAGAATTCGAACATGCACAACACTTGAGAATTGTGTTACAGACTTTGAGGGAGAAGCAATTGTATGCAAAGTTCAGTAAATGTGAATTTTGGCTACACGATGTTGGATTTCTAGGTCATATTGTATCAACTGATGAAATTCGAGTTGATCCGAGTAAAGTATCTGTAGTGGTGAATTGGAAAACTCCAAAGAATATAACAAAACTGCGAAGTTTTCTGGATTTAACACGATATTATCTCTGTTTTGTCTAGAACTTTTTGATGATTGCTTTACCGAAGACTCGATTGTTACAGAAAAATGTTGAATTTGTTTGGTCTGGCCAGTGTCAACGAAGCTTTGATCAGTTGAAGAAAATGTTAACAGAAGCTCCGGTTTTGACTCAGCCAGAATTAAGTGTGCCGTATACTGTATATAGTGATGCATCTCTAAATGGATTAGGTTGTGTTTTAATGCAGTCAGGAAAAGTAGTGGTTTATGCTTCTCGGCAGTTAAAACCACATGAGAGGAATTATCCCACACATGATCTGGAGTTGGCTGCAATTGTATTTTCTTTGAAAATCTGGAGACATTATTTATATAGTGAAAAATGTTATGTGTACACATATCATAGAAGCTTGAAGTATTTGATGACTTAGAAAGAGCTGAACTTGAGACAGAGACGGTGGTTAGAGTTGCTGAAAGATTATGATTTGATTATTGACTATCACCCGGGAAAGGCAAATGTGGTTGCTGATGCACTCAGTTGAAAGTCATCTTTGTTTGCACTTCGGGCGATGAACACTCATTTTTCTCTTAATGAAGATGGTTCTGTAATAGCAGAATTGAGAACGAAACCTTTGTTCCTTCAACAGATTCGGGAGTTGCAAGATGATGACCCGAAATTGGTGTTAAAAAGACAGATGGTTCGGGACAAGTTAAGTTCAGAGTATAACATTGATGATAGCGACATGTTACATTATCACAATATAATTTGTGTTCCGAATAATTCAGATTTGAAAAATGATATTCTTTTTACAGCTCACAATAGCAGGTATTCCATTCATCCGGGTAGCACAAAATGTATTGTGATTTGAAAAGAATGTATTGGTGACCGGGTATGAAACGAGAAATTTGTGAGTTTGTAGCAAAGTGTTTGATTTGTTAGCAAGTCAAAGCAGAACATTAGGTACCAATAGGTTAGTTACAACTTGTCATGATTCCTGAGTGGAAATGAGAGCATGTCATGATGGATTTTGAATCTGGGTTACTTATGACTCCGAGAAAGAAAGATTCGATTTGGGTAATTATAGATAGATTAACTAAGTCAACACATTTTATTCCGGTCAGAACAAACTTTTCACTTGAGAAGTAGCAGAATTATATATGTTTAAGATTGTAAGACTACATAGGGTTCCCACATCTATTATTTTAGATCGAGATCCAAGGTTCACATCGAGGTTTTGGAGTAAACTACAATGAGCCCTAGGTACTAAGCTAAATTTTAGCACAACATTTCATCCTCAGACTGATAGGCAATCAAAACGAGTGATTCAAATTCTAGAAGACATGTTGAGATGTTGTATACTTGAGTTTGGAGATAGTTGGGAAAGTATTTACCCTTGGCCGAATTTGCATATAATAATAGTTATTAGTCCAGCATAAAAATGACACCGTTTGAAGCTCTTTACGAAAGAAAATGTAAAACTCCATTATATTGGTTTGAATTTAGTGAATCCAAGTTTGCTGGAGTTGACTTGATCCGAGAAACTGAAGAAAAAGTTTGAATCATTCAGGACAGTTCGAAAGCTACTTCAGACCATCAGAAATCATATACAGATTTGAAAAGAAGAGATATAGAATTTGTAGTTGGCGAACGAGTGTTCTTAAACATTTCACCGTGGAAGAAAGTGTTACGGTTTGGCAGAAAAGGGAAACTGAGTCCAAGATTTATTGGACCGTATAAGATCATTGAAAGAATTGGCCTTATGGCTTATCAATTAGCTTTACTTCCGGAACTTGAGAAAATTCATAATATGTTCCATGTATCCATGTTGAGATGGTACAAATCAGATCTTTCACACGTGATTCCTCATCGTGAAATTGAGATACGACCGGATATGACATATTCAAAAGAACCAGTGAAGATTTTGGCTCGAGAGGTTAGAGAACTACGGAATAAACGAGTATTGTAACACCCCTCACCCGTATTCAACGCCAGAATAGGGTTTCGGAGCATTATCGGGCATATTATTCAATTAAACATAGATTTCACATACATTTTCAAATTTCATGTAATCATCATTCACATTGTCCCTAATACGAGCCTATGAGTCCCAAAACATGCATTAGGAGTGGTTCGGGACTAAACCGATAACAAAAAACAAATTTGGAACACTTAGAAATTTTTTGCAAAATATAGGGGACACACGCCCGTGTGCCTGGCCATGTGTCTCACACGGCCAAAAACACGCCCGTGTGGACATTCAAAATGGGATCACATCGCCGTGTCCCAGCCCTTGTCTGACCTCGTGTAACTCTCTGACTTGGTTCACACGGCCAACCACACGCCCATATGCCCTTCGAAATGGCCACACACGCCCGTGTGCCAAACTTGTAGGGTATACTAACTTATGCAACACGGCTAAGTCACACGCCCGTGTGCTGGGCCGTGTGGAGCATACTAACTTGATTTCTAATTAAATACCAGGGGACACACAGTCATGTAACGTGACTGTGTGTCACACATGGCTGAGACACATGCTAGTGTCTTTGTCTGTGTGGACAAAAATAGGCTATTTACCAAGCCATCTTGCCACCCAAATTTGCATACACCTACGCCAAACCAAATGGCACCAAACATGACATAAATAAGCATTTATCCAATCTCAAATAAGCTTAATTCAAGCCATTTCAATACCAATAACCCAAGGTACACAAATACCACAATGTGCCATTCAATTTCATACCAAACCTTACTTTCACAAATCATCAATGTGGATACTTCCAAATATGCATCATTTTGCCTAAACTCATAAGCATACCAATTCTCAAATATCAACCATTTACCACAATCTTTTTCATAACAATTATCAACACAAGACAAAGGTCATTTGCACATATATATACAACCAAAACAACCAAAATAAGCCAACTCTCATGGTTATATACAAAACCAAACACTAAACATTTACAAGCCAATCCAAATGGTTAAATTAATTACCAAACTATATACCAAAAAAACCAAAGCTCCTATACATGCCATATATCCCAAAAACATAGATTCAAAAGTACCAAAGTGATATCTTGATAGTGTGATGAGGTCTCCAATGATTCCCAAATCCGAGCTAGCTTTGATTTCACTATAAAACACGAAAAAAAAATGTAAGTTATAAAGCTTAGTAAGCTCGTATGAAATAATAAGCAAAACTCACTATTCAATTACCATTCAATAATATGAACATAACATAGTACAATAGATTTAATCACAATGTTAACATATACTCAAACACATAATTCACCATGAACTCACTACTTCTATAGATTCAATGCTTATATAGTTTCCTACATACCTGTACTAGTGCATATCTATTTCTCATTATTTCATATCTTTAATATACCTGTCGAACCATTCAGAATAATATCATATACTGGGAATCTCTCACCCTAAGTGCCACATACATAGCCGAAGCTATCACAATATCATATCATATATAATGCTCACTTTTGTGGTATCAACGGGTCTACCAACACAAGCTGACAGTCATGACGAAGCTACATGATGCTACTCACACAAGCTAACGAGGATCTGTAATAGATGCCGGATAACTCAGCCACCAGTAGGATGTACGGACCAGCACCCAAATCACATAACCCTAATGAGATGTCATTCGTATCCTAATCTATTCCTAAGGTTCAACTGGGATTTCTCATTTGCTGAATCATCGTTGAACATATCCGCAAGGTCGTAGACACAATTTATTCAATATTAAATCATTTAAAACACAATTATAATAATGCTTATTAACATACGAACTTAACTCGATTGCAAAAACAGTGAAATAAATCGATTAGTCCGACACTTTGTTTTTCTCCCGATCTAAATTTGAATTTCACTTTTCTTGATCTAAATGTAATCAAAATTAACTTATTTAATTATCATTTTATTCAATTTAGTCCAAAATACACATTAAAGTAACTTTACATTTTTGCCCCAAATATTTCAACATTTTTACAATTTAGTCCTTATCTCTTAAAAATACAAATTAATGCAATTCAACCTATACCCATGCTAGCTTAATTTCAATTAAGTCCCTAGCAGCCCATATTTTTCATTTATTTCACAATTTAACCACAAAATTTCAATATTTCTCAATTAAATCCCTAAATGACAATTTTATCAAAAATCATTTCACAAATGTCGTTTATCTAGCAACAAGCATACATTTTCTATCATCAGACATCAAAATACACCTATATTCATTAATGGAAAAATCCTAAACATTTAACAGTTTTGCAAATTATCCCCTAGGCTAGCTAGATTAAGTTGCAACGATCTCAAAAACATAGAAATCATTAAAAATGGGACAAAAATGAACTTACATGCACTAGAAAACTTGGCCGAACCTTCAAGCATCATCCATGGAGTTTATTTAGGTCTAATTTTAGTTAGGAGGAAGATGGACAAAGAAAATTTGGTTTTATTTTACTTAATTTTAATTTATAACTAATTTACTTATTTAACCTTAATTAAATAACCTTCTAAGCCATTAAAAGATGTCCATCTTTGTCCACTAACTTTATAAATGTGCTAATTACAACATAAGGACCTCCATGTTAAGGTTCTATAGCTATTAGACACATTTAGCTAATAGAACACAAGTTTTACACTTTACACGATTTAATCCTTTTTATCAAATCAAACATTCAAACGATAAAATTTCTTAACGAAATTTTCACAAAATCATATTATAATGTTGTAAACATTAAAATAATAATAAAATAATTAGTTTGACCTCAGATTTGTGGTCCCGAAATCACTATTTTGATTTGACTAAAAATGAGCTGTTACAAGTATTGTTAATTAAAGTGTTGTGGCATCGTCATGGTTCAGAGGGGGAAACCTGTGAAACTGAAGAATCAATGAGATCATAGTATCCAAATTTATTCTCAGGTAACAAATTTTGAGGATGAAATTTCCTAAAGGGGGAGAGTTGTAATAGTCTAATTTTCAGTGGTGTCGGAAACAGTGATTCAAGACCACTAAAATCTGACAAGTGAGTTTGAAAATTTTATTTTCTAGTGTTTCTAAGCCAATTGTGAATTTAGGAAAGCTATGAAATAATGATTTGTGCTTTAGAAATAATTATTACGTTCATTAGTCTCGAAAATGAGGTATCGAGACCTCAATTTTATAAACCAAGCCATAAATATTTTTATAAATATTTACAGAGTGTCATTGGGTTAGTATTAAAGTTTCGTTTGGAAATTTTAATGTTTTAATAGTTAATTAATTAAAAAGTACTAAATTGAAAAAGGTGTAAAATTTGCTAAAGTGATTAAATAGCACAAGTGCTAAATAAGAGAGGACCAAAAAGGAAATTAGACCCCCATTAGAAGACTTAGACGGCATAAGTAGGAAAAAAATCAGGAAATTGGATGAAATAAGGGCAAAATTGGAAATTTTGTAAATTAACCAAATAAAACAAAGACCAAATTGAATTTCTAGACATTTCTTCATCCAACTTCAGCCAAAAATAGCCATAGAAGAGCCCTTAGAGCTGATTTTTCCTATTTTTACTCCATGTTAGTTTAATTCTTGTTCTTTTCTTGAAATTTTTATGTTTTTGAGATTTTTACAACTAGGTCCAACTATATGTTTCATTTGTTTTTGATTTCATGGGTAATTTTGAAAATTACCATTAGTGAGTGCTGTATATTTATGATGAATTAAAATGGAATTGAAGCTCTAATTTTGTTATGTGATGATTTTATTGAGTGATTTCAATAGAAATTAATTTTTATGACTAAATTGTGAAGAATATAAGAATTAGAGTTTGTTATTGAATTTATATGAATCAAAGGTTGAAAACTAGCTTAGAATGATGGGATAACTTGTTAATTGAGAAAAATTAACTCAATTGATGGGTTAATTGATCAGGGACTAAATTGTAAAAATTGAAAAGGTTAAGGTAAATGTGTAATTTCAAAAATTGAAAGGCATAAATTGTTAAGTGAATTAGAATTGAATTTGATGCTGATGAATGGAAAATTTTATATTATAAATCAAGAATCCGAAGATAAACGTAGAAAAGAGAAATTAACAGATTAGTCCTTGAATTTCTACAACTTCTACAAACTACCCCAGGTAAGTTCATATGGTTGAACTTTCATGATTAATTGTTAATTTAAGAATGATATAATGTATTATTTCATATTTTTGTTATTGAATTATGATTATTGTAAATATATGAAAATTGAATTGAAAGTTCACATTAAGTGAAACAGAGGATTGAGTACAATCGTCCCGTGACACAAGATGAATTGACGAATAAGACCATGGTTGGACCATGAAAATGTTTAAATGTTAGACCATAGCTGGGCTCTGACATTTTAGTGAGAAGACCATAATTAGGTTATGATATAGTGAACGTAAGATCATGGTTGGACCATGGCAGTAAATATATGTGTAAGACCATAGCTGGACTATGGCATCTTAATGATAAGACCATAACTGGGTTATGGCACTACAGGTGTAAGACCATGGCAGGGCCATGGAAATATATGTGTAAGACCATAGTTGGACTATGGCATCAATAAAACGATGTACTCAAATTCGTAATATGTTCTCTAATTTGACAAAGATTGGTAAGTGTAATGTGGTACTAATGTGATAGAATTTAAGTAGTTATTGATAGTGAGCTCAATTAAGGGAATTCATCATTTGAAGTTATGAATGGTAGGAATCGCTAATGAAATGCTTGTTTAATGATGTTTATGTTATAGTATGTTCGGTAAGATTTATTTTAAAACCAATAAACTTACTAAGCTTCATTAAGCTTACTTGTATAATCGAATGTTCTTTGTAGATTTTCAAGAAGTTTGGAGGATCGGATCAACAAATTGAGCCACACTATCTAGTTTACTCCGGTAAACTTTGTTATACATCTTATGGTTTATATGGCATGTATAGGGTTGGTTTAGAAAAGAGTTAAACTTGTAACATGGTTGTGAATGATATATATGTATATATTTGTATGCATGTATTTAGTAGTAGTTTTTAGTAATCAATGAATGGAGTATTATGGTAAGTTTATTCAAATAAGTCTTGTGATTACATATTATGTTTAAGACATGATATTTGGCTTGTATTGGTTGCTTGGTTGGTATATATTGGTGTATATCAATGTTGTGTGCAGGTTAATATTAAAAAAAGGTGAGAAAAATGGCCTTAAAATGGCTTATTTTTGTCCACACGGGCTTGTGTCTCAGCCGTATGTGACACACGACCTGGCACATGGGCATGTGGTCCGGTCTTGTGTCCCCTACACCTTGAAATTTCAAAACAAAATGCCCAGGTTTTTGCACACTACCTGGCACATGGGCGTGTGACCCCTGCACTTAGCACACAGCCTAGCACACAGACGTGTGATTGGCCATGTTTCACAAGTTAGAGAGTTACACGGGTAAGGACACGGGCTGGGACATGACCATGTGTCTCATTTTGAATACCCATAAGGCCTAAGACACGAGCGTGTGTTCCCTGCTCCTTTGAGATTTTCGGAAAAATTTCTTTAGTGTTCGGTTTAGTCCTGATTCACTTCTAAAATTTATATTGGGCCTTGAGGGCCCATCTAAGGGACAATATGAGTGTTTTATAATTGATTCTTGATATGAATAATAAAGGTTTTGAAATGTCTGTAATTAATCTATAAAGTCCAGTAATGCTCTGTAGCCTTGTTCCGGTGACGAATAAGGGTTAGGGATGTTATAGGCTGTCGGTCATTTTACCTTTCAACAAAATGATAGCCCCATGAGACACCTTAATGCTGCTCGACTCAATGTTGATTCTGCAACCTTTCAAGTCTAAAATACTCAAAGAGATGAGATTCTTTCGTAAATCAGGTACATACCTAACATCTAAAAGTGTTCTAATCGTCCTATCGTGCATCCTAATTTTAACAGTATCAATACCAATTACCTTATTGGATGAATCGTTTCCCATGCGCACAACTCTACATTCAACCAAACTATATGTGGAGAACCATTCTCTATTGGGACATATGTCGAAAGAACATCCCGAATCTAGGATCCGCTCGGACGTAAGCTTGGAACTTTCACTCATTGACACTAACAAAAAATTATCACCACTTTCATCGGCCAAATTAGCACCAGTTACATCTCCCTAGATACTCTCAGTAGCCCCTTTATTTCGCAATTTGTAACAATCTGCTTTGACGTGACCTAACTTTTTACAATAGCGAGACCTTTTGTCTCGCTTCTTTGATGCTACAAAAATGGAAGCTTGCCTATCTGCCTTGCTATCCGAACCAAACTCATTTTTGAGTTTTTTTTACTCAAAAAATGACTATTTACATCTTTGAACGAGAGTTTGCCTCTACCATAATCAAGAATTTCTAACATTTTCCACAAGGCGAATGAGGTCTTCTCCATCAATACCTCCTACAATACCCTATTAATGAGGCACAACTAGATTGAAAATATGGTATTTTCATCAAGCTCTTCCTATTCTGGCTGATCTAGATTCTCGAGCTTTTTTTTGATAATGACCTTTTTCAGGCCGATCTGAACTAGAATGTCATTATCCAAACTTGCCACAAATTGAAATTGCGACACCATCGAATTTCTCAATGTCAAACCTTGTTGTTATCATCTCTGAATGAGCTAAACTGTGAAAATTAAACTAGCTCTGATACTATTTATTGGTAATCGACCTGATTAAGCAATGAATAAGTAAAAATAGCATAATAAATTGAGAAATTAAACACACAAATTTAACGTGGAACAACCCCTCCAAAGAGGATAAAAAATCACAGGTAAAGATGATTTTACTATAATGGTAAAATAATGAAGAGTACAAAAGATGGAGATAAAACTAAACCCCAAAAACTCAAAAACAAAGAACCCTTAAAACATAAACACAAAATTCTCTAATAGTGTTATGAGTTTTAATCTCTAATGGGGTGTATTTTTCTAAGGTTATAAAAGTCTATTTATAAGCTAAATTCGTAGGTCAAATAAATTATGCTAATAAATGCTAAATATATTATACTAATAAATACTAAATCTTCTAGAAAAAAATATATTTTGTTTAATTAACTTGACTTGCAAGCAATCTCTTATTTGACTGAAATATGAGGCATACTCAACAAGATACAACAATAAGTTTCTGTAACACCCCTAACCCATATCCTTCGCCGGACTAGGGTTAAGAGGCATTACTAGACATATCAAAATATTTAGCAATCAAAGGTCATACATCATCATTTCATAATAAAAAATCAACATAAAGTCCCTTTCTTAGGTCAACGAGACTTTAAACATACATTAGAAAGAGGTCAGGACTAAACCGAACACATACAAAATTTTTTCTGAAATTTAACATTTTTCAAAGTTACAGAGGTCACACGCTCGTGTGGTCAGCCCGTGTGCCTCACACGGCATTAGACACGCCCGTGTGTCTAGGCCGTGGCAAAACAAAGCATACATATTGACTTATCCACACGGCCAAAAGTCACGACCGTGTGTCTAGCCCGTGGTCGAAACTGAATTGGCCACACGGCCTGACATACGCTCGTGTGTGCGCGACCATGTGGTCTGCCCAGGCTCACTTCGAAATGGCCCTCGAGTAACACGGCAGAGACACACGCCCGTGTCCCTGCCCGTGTGGGCACAAAATAGGCCATTTACAAGGCCAAAATGTCACCCAATTTGAGTCCTCCATACAAGCATCATTCAAGCATCAATATACCATATTTTCAACCAATTTCAATCTCAAAACATACACCATTCAAGTCATGTAATCGTCAATCTATTTCATGCTCAAAATCTATACCAAAACATACCAAAATCATAAGCCAAATTCATTCAATCATACATTACCAACATCTCAATTTCTTATCTATCTTTATGCCAAACTTATACCAAAATTAACAATTAAGCACATACCAAATTGACCATTTCATTTAATCATTCATATGTATCAAATCATACAATTTTCTCATCACATAAACCATAACAAAACCAAACCATATTCACATTCATTATCAGGCCATATCACTTGGCAAAACATATATTTACATCTCCAAACATATTCACATACTTCTAACCTATACATGCCACATAACCAAATCTCAAAACATCATTTACCAAATGATAATCGGATAGTGTGATGACGTCTCCATCAACTTCCAACCGGAGCATATCTCTGAAAATCTATAAACATAGGAAAAACACACAAAATAAGCTTTGAGAGCTTAGTAAGCCATAAGCAAATAAATCTTCACAAGATCATATATATAATTCAACTTGAATACGCCAAATTTAGTTAACTTCATACATATATTCAATCACCTATATTATATAATCCAACATCACCACATTAAGTGACTTCATTAGGTTTATTTATGATGAACATATAAACCATGCTTTCACTTTCAAATAACGACCATTAGACCATTCATATAAATTAAGCTTGCACAATTTCATTACATAACCAATCGAAGCATGGTCATTTATTACATTTCACGCATAGAAATATGTCAATTTCTTTTTATGCATTTCAAAACCTGAATAACCATAACAAATCACACATCCAAACCATGTTCCATTTTTCATAATTCTCATGTCAGAAACATAGGACCACAATTTCATATAACGAGCAAATATAACACATCGTTCATTGTCATATATTTCACATATCGTCATTTGAATCATACTCACATTTCATATCAGAATTTCATATACAAATCACATGTACCTGAATCATATATGGCAAAACACAATTATAATTCCACATTTCTCATATAATTCATTTGATCATAGTTTACTTGCTAGTATCCACATCTCATTTTCACATAGATCATATCTCAACTAATCATAATCATACTCACTTTCATTGCTTAATTTCATATACATCACAACATACTTGATTCGGATGCACATTCATATACTTATTTATTTCTCAGAATGCCCGTTGAACCGTTCGGAATCAATAAGGATACTCGGATAGCACATAAGCTTGTACAATGCCAATGTCCCAAACGTGGTCTTACATGTAATCAATATCGATGCCACTGTTCCAGACAGGGTCTTACACGAAATTAAATACGATGCCGATGTCCCATACATAGTCTTACATGTAATCTTTAATTGATGTTAGTGTCCAAGACACGGTCTTACACAATACCTCAAGTCAATGTCAACGTCCCAGATGTGGTCTTACACGAAATTATATCTCAGAATCCTCTGTCATGACATATGTATCCTCTACTATTCCTATGGTTCGTACCGGGCTTTCAGACATCATAATTCTATCGATTCAAGCTCGTAACTAGTTCTCCAACTCCCAATTCAATTTGACATATACACATATATTTATTATAATTTAATTCAATACATATAACACATATACATTTGGATTTAATAGTATTTATTTACTTATGAACTTACCTCGTACTAACACGAACAGACCGGAATGACTATTCGATAATTTTCGACTTTCCCCGATCCAAATTCGATTTTCTCATTTCTTGATTTAATTCAATGCAAATTAAAATTATTTAATTATATATTCAATCAAATTCATCTAAAAACACATAAATGGGCTAATTACACTTTTGCCCCACATTTCACATTTTTCGCAATTTAGTCCCTATTTCACAAAACACAAATATTGAAAATTTGACCACACTCACGCTTGGCCGAATTTTAATAAGGTCCCTAGCAGCCAATTTCTTTCATATATTTCACATTTTAACCCCTCAAAATATCATTTTTACAATTTGGCCCAAATTACTCAATTTCATCAAAAATTTAAAGACAAAACTTAGTAATCTAACACATATCTTTCGTTTACTAACATAAAAATTCATAAATCTCATAGTTTCATCAATGGCATAGCTCAAAATGATCAACAAAATCAGAAATTGAGACATGGGCTTGATAGTATACAGAGCAACGATTACAAAAACATAGAAATTATCAAAAACCGAACAAAAACGGACCTTTAATCAAATTTGGAAGTAGCCAAACCCTAAAAAACCATGGAAGATTTCTTTTATTTCTTAATATTCGGCCAACAATAGGATAATGAAGCCAATTTTTTATTTTATTTTATTTAATACATAATAATTATACTAATTACTATTATATCCTTAATAAATTTCATTTATAAACATAAAATAAATGGCTATAATGGTCCACTTACAGCTCCAATGGTCTATTAACACTATAAGGACCTCACAATTAAGAAGACATAACAAATAAGAATTTTAACAAATAGAAGGCCACTTTTACATTTTACGCGATTAAGTCCTTTTATCAAATTGAGCACACATTCGATTAAATTTTCATACGAAATTTTCACACATACTAATTCACATATAATAAGCATGGAAAATAATATTAAAATATTTTTCTGACTTGGATTCGTGGTCCCGAAACTACTGTTTCGACTAGGGTCTAAATTGGGCTGTTACAGTTTCGTACTTTATAACTTAATCATTAGAATGGAATTCTCTATACCAAGCAAAGCCTTAACACTTAGTGTTATTTGAGAGGCCAAGTGCTATGGTGATGGTAGCCTTGTGTATTGGATGGGACGGTTTGATTTTGGATTAGATTAACTTGATTAGGGCTAGTTTCAAGTTTAAGGTATTTCAAATTCAAGTTGTTTTGGGTTTTGATGGTTTTGGTTTAGAGTTTGAGATTTTCAAATTGTGTCATTACAAAATTGGATTGTTTGAGATTTTGATCATTTCAAATTCAGATAATTTCATATTACTTCTCTAGATATTATGGGTTTAAGTTGTTTTAGTTTCATGTGATTTCAAATACGAATAATTTTGGGTTCAAGTTTGGGTTTGATCAACTTGGGTTCAAGATAGGCTAATTCGGATTGTTGATTTTTTATGATCAAATTGAATTGGAAGAGGTTTGCATTAATTGGTCTATTTTTCATATTCAAATTAAAATTGCACATGTCTTGATGGATGCATATTTTAAGTGAGTTTAATATGTTTAGTATTAGTCTTTACTTGAATGGAGTGATGATTAAAGCTCTTGCTAGGTACCTATTTAGTACAAATTCGAACTGTATTACCCTCATCCCTTACCCCTTAATGTTGTATAAAAAAATTTCTGTATTAGTGTTAATAATTTTGTACATAATACCTATTAATACAAATGCAATTTTTTTTAACTTAAGCGGGCAAGACCCTAACTACCCTAATGATTACATAGCAATAGTTTAAAAAGCTATTGCTCCATTTAGATATTTTTGTAATATTGGCATAACACTTAGAGGGGGTGTATCAAATATAATATTGGATAAACTAAATTTGTCACGTACCTTGTTTTTTAACTCAAAAAATATAATTTTATTGTTCCATAATTATTGTTCTAAAACTCAAAAAAATGGCTCCAAAATTGTCTTTATTACCAACATGTGCCTTATTTTTTTAACTAAAAAAATGTCTTATTAGTTAAAGAATTAATTTTAAAGGCAAATAGTTTTTAGTAAAGAAATGGGAAACCAAATAAAATGGAATAAACTTAGGTTGGGTTGGTTTGGGGTCAAGTTCTTCAAAAGAACTTGGGGTCGGGGTTGGGGTGGATCTTTTCTTCTTAGGTCGGGGTTTGGGTTGTGATAGCCATACATCGGGTATGGGTTGGGTGGGCTAAAATTTGACCTACAATTTTGCTTATTTCTTCACTGCAATCAATAATCATTTGCACCACCAGCAAATTGTCGCACTCAAGTGAGACTTTTTTGTATCCTACTTCCTAAGTAATGTCGAGATTATCATATTTTTCCCATAGCTTCACCTGTAAAATAGTACAAGTACCCAAATATCGACTAAATCCATCAATTCAATATCTACAACTGTCATGAAGTACTCTCTCTGTTGTAGCATGATGATTACTAGTGTCCGTTAGTCCATGGCAATTGATATTTATCTTGCCCTTTTCTAGTATCTTGTTGGGATTTTGTGCTCTTGGTGCAGTGACTTCGTCATTATGCTTATAATTTTTTGAACAAATTGAATAAATACAATTTTATATTTATATTATTATATTTTTTGTATAATTTGTTCTCAATGGTTTTTGCATAAAAAGCAAAATGAATAAAGAAAATATTGGATCATTGATTACCTAAGGTTTAACTAATAATAAGTTACATTATATGGATAAATTATGATGTGGGAATACAACTTATATTAATAGATAATCTAAATACTCCATAGTTTGAGGAATTAAAATGAATAATTGATTCAAGACACTATGATGTTGTCTATCAAGTCTAATTGAGGAGATACCTTGCCTTGGGTATTGGAGGAGATGTCTCTCCAAAAGATAGAGACATAAATATGATCGTTTGGATTGACAATATATCGGTCAGGATCCAAGTTGAATTTATCCTAGATTTGTTTATAGATTTATTCACTTGTAACGTTCATAGTGTGACTTACCTTAGTCTTGAGTAAGTGATTGACTATGTGTATGTAACTCATATACTTTGATATATTGAAAGTTTGTGCTCAATTAGTATCAGAGCCAAAAATTAGTATGTTGGGTATATGACTTGTGCATGACATGGTTTCACCTACAATAGTAGAATTCATAGCTCATTTAAAGAGTAAATGGTATCCTCTCACTAGCATTGTATGACTTAAGAGATAAAATAGAATCATATTGAGTGAATGGATTTAACCCAATGAAATTAAGGATATCATATAATGGTAACATACTAATGATACGATCATTGGACAAAAAAAATCTAAGTTGCTTTCGTAATGATATATAATGAGGAGTTTAGTCATGGTACTTTTAGTGTATTGACTCTATGACTAAATAATATTATAATTAATAGACGAAGAGTTAGAACTTAATTACAAATTATTTAAGTCCTAATTATATATGTTCGATTGGTCCTAATTCCGCTAGCTCAGGGCAACCTTGTATGATTTCAAATAAGAACTGATACGATAAATAAATGAAAACGATAGAAGAGAAATAGATTGCATGAATTACTAAATGCAATAAATGCATTTTCTTAAAAGGGACAAGATATGGCTTAGAATTTAATTTAATTTAATTTCTTTGGATTGTTATTTAATTGATTGTAATTAAATAATTGAAGTTCAAACTAAAAATTAAAGTAACTAGCCATCGCAAGTTTTATTAGACATGATAATTTATTTACTTATAGATTCTAATACGGTAAAAATCGTAATAACTTTGTTGAGATTAGAATTGGTTTGAGGAAAATAATTCAATAGAAATATTTAATTTTAAATTAATTAGATAAATAATATTTTTGGAATAAAAAACTAATTATTGGGTTGGGTAAATATATAAAATTGTTTTAATTTAATTTAAAATTAGACTGTACATATAATTGCACTTAATGCATGAAAAAGCCTAACAAGCTTATATGTAATAGGGGTGGGCAACACACTAGGAATCCTAGAGTGTCTCTACACAGTCCTAGAGGAACTATGGATTTTCTATTAAAATATTATTCTTCCCTCTCTTCTTGTTCTAGTAGAGCTCTTGTGATTTCCCCATATATAGAGACTATGGGGTAACTGAAAATACACATAATTGATATGTGGATACTCTATCGAAATTTAGGGACAATTTATTTAGCTGTAAATAACTTTTATTTTTTGTGAATACTTGTGATAGAGAATTTCGAATTTGGTTCTTTATAGAGAAAGTGAACTTTTCCCACTAGAAAGTTTTAGTTTTTATTCTGTGTTCGGTTCATGATAAAAGTTGACTCTCTTAAAATTAAAGTGCTCGATAATAGTGGAGAAGATTATTGAGTCAAAAGCCATGATTTGATAGAACTCCTTAAGCGGAAACACAAGTATAAAATTTGGTAAAACTTATTGCTATAGATATCACCACAAAGGTTCAGTTTTATGAAAAACTTTATAATACTGTCGTGCAACAAAACACTTTTCATAAATAATTGTTCCAACACCTCTTCCATCCAACCACAACTATGCTTCTATAATCTATCACTTGTTTTGTTTTAAAAGTTGTCATAATCCTTCTTGACCAAGCTAGACTTTGAGTAATTATAGTAGAAGTATAAATTACCAATCAAATAATTCACGTGTTTTCCTTTACTTACGGGTCTCATAGATAGTTCCTTAACCACCATCCATTATTCGTTATTCTCGCTTTCAAACGACCATGATCACTGCTCCTCTCTGACTAGTGCATTCTACAACATCTCACTACTTTTCTCCAATGGTAATATCCTTGGACATGCCTCATTCAAATGACCATAAGCATCACAACGAAAATAAATATACGACAAGCTTTCATACTAAACTCTTTGTAAAAAGTTATCTTCACTTTAGAAATCAACCATTTACATAGATACATGAACATTGCCAATATAACATATTGGCCTCTCAATCTTCTTTTTGTCTTAACATCAACTTGAATAACCTTACCAATAGTCTCCCCAATAATGCTCAAAAAGCTTTTTTTTTTAATAGAACTCACTAGGAAGATCCAATAGTCTAATCTAAACAAACATTATAAGGTTGTGATTGTAAAGGGAGAATGATAGGGACCATGGTTGAATAGTGAGAAAATGACCAAAGATGACCTAAGACCCTTTAATAGTACCTTATCATAATCCATCATGGAACTCAATCTCGCTATGTAATCATCATTTTCCAAATCCATAACCTACACTGTTTTTTATAGGTTTCCCAACGCTAAGATTCAATTCAAGAGCATGTTATAACTAATTCTCTTACCCAATTGCTTAAGGATTACTATCTGAGACATGCTCTTTTCAATCCCAAAACTTGGATTGACGAAACACCAACCACTATCCCAATTATTCACTGTTGACTAATTCTCTATCCTTGCCAATCCCATTCACATAAGTGATTCTACCCCTTAATATTGAATTCATTAAAGTATCCTCAAATGATGCCTTCTTACCCTCTAATGGCTCTATTATCGAATCTCTATTATCAAGAGGATTTTTTGTTTGTTTTCGAAACTTATTCATAGTCCTATTGGTACCATCTAGTGGCAAAGCCTCCCTTCTGAAATCTTGAAAGTCTCTTTCAATCTCCATTTCCAAACTTCTTTGCCTAATTTTTTTTTTGTCAAAGGTCTACAATACAAATGTGATATTTTTAACTAATGAACACCAAAATAATAAATATGATATAGTATATTTAAACATGATTAATGTAACATGTTTAATAAGCATATCATATAAATATGTATAGATATTTAAGTTGTAGAAAAGAGGCTTATAAGTTGATTGTAAGAGTGAATAAAAAATATAAGCTTAGAGGGTTATGCCTATATAAGCCTAAAACGAAAATGGGCTAAAAGGATGGTATTGGTTCCATTTACATATCAAAACCCAAGCCCAGTAGAGAATTACTTTAAATTTTCATTATCCTACCAAAAGGAAAACGAGTAATACTAATTACTACTGAACAAAGATAATAGCCCTTTTTATTTCTGGTGGAAGAAAGAAAAGGTAAAACTTTCCCCTGCATATTTTCCTTTTCTACAAAACTAAAATTCTTGAAAGCTCCCAGTTTTACAAACAGCACCAAACGTTCGAAGAAAGAAATAATTGGTGATTAGTTGAGAGAAAATGGGTGACAATCTATTTGAAGGGTTACCACCTCCATCTCATCACCAGCAACTAATAGGAAAAGAAAATGAAGAAGAAGAGGGGAAAGAAGGCAATGATCAAATTAGTTTCTCTTTGAAGACAAGTAGTAGCAGCAATAACAAGGAAGTTTCTCCAAAACCAGTTCTTAAAAGTGCTCTTAAGAGACCTAAGCCTACTGAATCTAACCCTGAAGGTGAACCCTACCTACAATTTGCACAATTCTTGTTCTTTTTCCCTTTTCTTTCTTTTCTGGGTTCGTATAATTTTATCTCTTTTATTTGATTTTGAAATCTTGTTGCTTTAATTTTACTTATTATGAAGTGGAATTTGACATGGGTTTTGCTTTTTGGATGGAATGTGACTTTTTTGTGATAATTTTGGGATTTTGCAGCAATTTTCAGTTTAAAATTTCGTTTTTTTAGTGGGGTAAATTTATTTCCGGGGTTAGGGGTTATTGGGGCTTGAACTTTTTAGAGTAATTTTGTTCTTATGCATGAGGTTAATATGCATTGCAGTTTGGAAGAAATTGCTTTGGGAACGATACTTAAGTATGGCCTTGGCTTTTGTGAACATGCACTTGCCTTGTTATTTTATTCTTTGGTATATGAGAGACTAGGAGCAAACAGAGATGAAATTTTGAGTTCCTGTGTTTAGTTGTTTCGAAAATTGAAATGGAAAGGAAGAATTGTAGTTGGGAGGTTGATTTGACCATATTTAATGACTTAAGATAGGTTCTAGTCTTATGTATACGGCGGTGTATGCACTTTATGATTTGGTCTTTTTCTTTTTTAACTGAATGATAAAATAGTACATGAAAATGGTTTCATTTTCATTCGGGTGAAAGGAGGACGAGGTCAGGAGAATGAAGAAACTGGCTTTTTGTGTCATAATATTTTAAATATATTTATATGAGACTTGGATATTGAAATGATTTGTTTTGGCATAATATAACTCAAAGGGAAAGTTCTTGTATGCTATTTTTGTTTGTTAGTTTTACGATTTTGCTACTTGACAACTTCTCCCTAGAAGCTTCTTTTTGGCTGAACTCTCTCTGCAAGTAGCTGATTATTTATGCATTGTACTACCCAGCTGCTGTACAAGAAAAGCGCTTGAGATTTAAGATGACAACAGATGCCTCAGAGACACAAGTTATTGAGGCAATGCAGAAGATTGCGTCACATATCAAGAACCCCACCAAGTTTTCTAAGGCTTCAAAGCTTGCCATACAGTTGATACAGGCTGGAAGTGTGAAGGGTGGGACTAGTGAACATTTTTTTGCTATATTGGAGGCTGCAATGTCATCCACAACTTCTTGTACTGATCCTTCAGTACGAGGTGATTATCATTCACTGTTCTCAGCAGCACAAGATGCAGCTGAGGTATGATTTTAGTTTGCATTACAAATATAAGGCTTTCTCCCTTGAATATTTTCTTACTTTATCTTTCCTTGCAGTGCCTAAACAAGAGGCAGAAGAACCAACTGACTGTATGGACATTTAGGGCGGTGATGGCAAATGACTTTCTAACTGATGACAGCTTTGTGGTACTTACTTTATTTTTACTTTTAATATGTTTTGTTGCAATAGTACTGTCATTCATGAGTTATTCATTTTTCTGAGTACATCATGTTGACAAACATAGAGACAATTATATGCTGTGATGCTGGTGTACGGTATTTTTTTTTTTAGGTTGGGGGAGGGGCAAAAGTGGGGATTTTGTGACAGTTTAATTGGTGTTGTAGTGTATTTTTTAGCATTAGTGAAAAGCAGATCTTGTAAACATCATGAGTTTTCCTTAGTGAAGGTTGTTTGCTTGACTAAAATGCTTTTCGACTATACTGTTTAAACTGATTCCTTTTTCTTAGTCGTACAAAATATGTTACTGATGGTGTCTTTATATGTTGTTTCTGAACATTATAGTTTTCGAAAACAGCTAGTAAATTAAAAGATGCAATATGTAGTCTTCCATTTGCGACTGAGGATGATGACATAGATGAAGCTGCTACCCTGAAAGATGAGACTGAAACTGGTAATGATGAAGATGACAAGAAACAAACTATAGTTGAGTCAGCTGAAGAAAATAACAAGGATGAGTCAGATCCTTTTGGACTTGATGCTCTGATTCCTAGTTCTGGCAAAAAAGATGATAGAGCAAAAGGAAGGAAAGATGTGGCAACCAAGAGCAGGAAAGATGATGAGGAGGACACTAAGATATTTCTCAAGTCAAAGAGAGAAGCCTTGATTTCTTGTTTAGAAATTGCTGCTCGACGATATAAAACACCATGGTAAGTGTTCATTGTTTGCTGCTGCTAATTAAAGGATAAGAAACTCTGCTTTTATATAGTTGCTTGTGTTGAGTTTTATTTAGTAGATAAATTGCATGTTGTATTCTTCTTAGGTGCCAGACAGTTATAGACATCTTGGTAAAGCATGCATTTGACAATGTAGCAAGGTTTACATCTCGACAAAGGGATGCCATTGAAAAACTATGGGCTTCTGTTCGGGAGCAACAAATACGTAGGAAGCAAGGGAAATCAGTAACTGGGAAACTTGACGTGAATGCTTTTGAATGGCTTCAGCAGAAATATTCTACTGAGAAGATCAGCATTCGGCATTCTGTTGGTGCTAGTGGAGACCGTCGATGTCAACAATGGCTTGGTTAATCACTTTTTTTTTTTTTCATGTTCTCAAGGAGTATTGTGATCCAACTCTTATCCAGAAAACAAATTGAAACCGTTGATTGAACATCTGTTCATCTGAATGTAATACTCTTCAAGTGTGTAATATTTTGAAGGAGACAATTCAGAATACTTGTTTCTTCTCAACATTTTCCCTTCATCTGGTTTAATTCTTCAAAAGTAGCCTTAATTTATTCTGGGATGATTGTTGATGAAAAACAATGGGTTTAAGACCCTAGTCATTTGGTTATGCTTCCAAGCCGTTGAAAGGAGGGTCTAAGGTCTGAAACTGACAAATCTTTGATATTCTTCACTTCACCATATGTGGCAAAAGTAATAATATTCACTTTCTAGCTGATTAATATTACTGCAGTAATCTCAGGAAGGTAACAATTGAAACTTGGAAGGAAGATAATCAACTGCTGATCTAATGATGCTGGTTTAAGCAACAGGTAAAAATGAAAAGTGAGAGAGAGAATTTTAATTTCCTTTTCATTAACTTTTAACTGTACATATCCTCACTGTGTTCTTGGAACATACATACACAACTGTGGTTCTACCAGTAATCTCCACAGGAACAGGTTCCCTCTCTGAAGTGGTGAAAGCGCTTTCGATCACGTACAATTATTACTCTCTGATATATTTTAGACAGCAGCTTAGTTGCAGTGTGACAGTCCTTACAAACTCTCAGATTTTTTACAACCTGAATTGGAGTGCCTGGAGCTGTGCTAATGAGACCAAAAGCGATAGCCAATTTTTCGCTGTGATAATTGAGTGCCGTTTCTTTCTCTTCCTCATCTATATTTCTTAAGACAGCAGAAGTGTCTGCCATGTACCCTGCCTCCTTTAGCTTGTTTCCCATCTCAGACACCATATCATTTATCTTTTCGATTTCTGGGTGTGCTTTATCTCCCATTATGAACTCATGAACATATCCATTTACTTCGATACAGCTGAGCCCTGGTTCTTTTCTCATTCCCTTGTTCTTCATTGCTTTTCTCACCTCTGCAACGTCATTCCACCTATTTGCCACTGCATATATATTTGAAATAGAAACATTATAACCACAGTTTTGAGGTTCCAGGTAAACAAGTTGCCTAGCAGCCATTTCCCCTAATACAGTGTTGTGGTGAAGCTTGCATGCAGCAAGAAGAGCACTCCATATAATGGAGTTTGCCCTTATAGGCAAGCTTTTGATAATCCCATAGGCCTCATCAAGCAGTCCTGCTCGACCAAGAAGATCCACCATACAACCATAGTGTTCAATCTTAGGAACTAATGCAAATGCATGAACCATTTTCTCAAAAATTAACTTCCCTTCTTCCACCAATCCTGCATGGCTGCAAGCATTTAGAAGTCCAATAAATGTGATATCATTTGGCCTAGCACCCTCTCTTTCCATCTCGGAGAATAGCTCCAAAGCCTCCTTACCGCATCCATGCATTCCTAATCCTGCCATCATCGTATTCCACATACCAATATCTCTATCTTTAACTTCCCTGAACAGTTTCCAAGCCCCATCAATGTCTCCACACTTGGCATTCATTTCCAATAGTGCGGTTTTTAATATCGTATCCATTTCAACATCTTGCCTGTCTATGACAGTATGAATCCATTTACCCATATCAAGGGCTCCAGTCTCTGCACAAAGTGAAAGCATCGTAGTCATTGTTACTTGATTAGGTCTCACCCCATTTTCCCTCATCTTGACAAAAAGATCAAAAGCCTGATCTATGCAATGTGTTTGTGCATAAGCTGCAATCATAGCACTCCAGATCATAACGTCTTTGTCTTTAACTGAGTCAAAAATTGCTCTAGCATTCCTTATCTCTCCACATTTCCCATACATATCAACCAGAGCAGTAGCAAGAGCCAGAGACAAACAAATCCCGTTTCTCAAAATATAAACGTGTAATTGTTTTCCCAGTTCTAAAGCCCCCACAAAACTACACTCTACAACTAAACACAGCAAAGTAATCTCGTTTGGCTTTATCCTTTCTTCAATCATTCTAGCAAAAAGCTTCATTCCCTCTTCTAATTTATTGCAATGAATATATCCAGCTATCATAGCAGTCCATGAAACAACAGTTTTGTGGTTCAATCCATTGAAAAGCAGTCTTGCAGAAGCTAAATTTCCACTTTTGGCATACATATGAATGAAAGCAGTAGTTAACTGAACACTCATTTTCTCAAGATTCCTTGTAACATAAGCATGCATTGCTTTTCCCATTTCAACATCCATGAGGTCTGCAAATAAAGTAATCATGCTAATCATGGCAACTTCACTAGGTCTTATCTGTAAAATTTGCATCTTTCTTATCATCTCCAATGCTTCCATGTACAATTTGCTTCTAACATAGCATCTAATCATCGTACTCCAAGAAACAGCATCTCTTTCATACATATTATCAAACAACAGTCTGGCAGAGACAACACTGTCACATTCACTATACATTTGTATCAAAGCATTACTTACAAAAACATCTTCAGTCAATCCATTCTTCACAGCAAAACCATGTATTTCTTTGCCCAATTGGGTGTTTGAAACAAAACTACAAGCTTTCAGTACTGCTGGGACCATGAAGTTATCAACTTCATAATCCATTCTTCTCAAATAAGTATAGATGTCAAGTGCACTGAGTGGTTGGCTGTTTTTAGTGTAAGATGTAATAAGGAAATTGAATTGCGCTGAAGGGCTGAACTTGGTTACATTGAAGTGGGTTTTCACCATTAAAGCATGGGTTTGCCTGGTTTGTTCAAGGGTGGGTTTCAGAAAAGTTTCAGATTTTGGAATTTGGATGAATTTGATTGTTGAAGCCAAGGCAGAAGGAGAAGAAAGTGACGGTTTCTCTGTTGCAGCTACTTTCATCATGTCCATGGCGTTTTCTTATCTTCACAAATAAAATATCTGGTTTGCAAAACTTCAGTTCTTTTTCCCACTGATAGTTCGCACTATGCTGTTTTGTTCCTTTCATAGAATTTTAGAGGTTTTCAAGCTTCCCCTTCGGCCCAAAATTAGGTGGGCTGAAGTACACCTAATATCTCCACTAAAACCCTGAAATTCTCCCATCCTTTCATGGTTCTCTGCTATAGGGTTTCACATAAACCCCCAAATTCTTCAATCTTCCTTGTGCAGAACTCCAAGCCCTAAATATCAGCAAAAGACAAAACATTTTCATGTTCTACCTTAGTGTTTTGCTTGATTTTTATAGTCATATAGCACACATCGAAGGCTTGCAGGTGACTTTTATTGTGAGCTTAAAAGTTGTGCAATATCATAAATATCATCCCCTTCAACAAAAAAAAAAAATATATATATATATATATATATTTCTAATAAATATTAAAGGTGCTCATGGGCTGGGTTTCTGTTAGGTATTTAGATTATTTTTTTAAATTCAAGTTCAATTTGGATTAAAAAATGGGTTTATTTTTTCTCAAGGTTGGCTTGATTTAAGAAAAGTAAATCTGAGGTTGACCCGATCCACTCACATTTAATTTTTTAGATTAATTTTTATTTAAAATTAAAATTTTTAAAGAATATAATACACTAAACGCATTAAAAAGATTAAAATAAAAGTTTTGTAACATATTAAAAATATATTATATTAAAAAAAATACCATAAATATAATAAATCTTTTATTATATTAAAAAACACAAATAAATATAATAAATATTTTATTGTATTAGAAATAAATTTTATATTTTGGGTTGAATTATTTAATTAGGTAAATTCTTTTAAGTATTGGGCAACAGATTTAATTGTTATTGAATTAATAATTTAATATAAATATTAATATAATTTAAGCCGTGTTAAGCTTGAACCAAAAAATTCTTATTCAAACCCAACCCATATAGAAAATGATCATCTTATTTTATCAAAATCTTCTCTGGTTTTTAATGGATGGATGATGACGTTTTCTTAATACCCATTTGCTAATCTTTGGTTATTAGAATGAGGTGTGGATTTCTTTTGTTAATTTGATGAGGTTTTCAAGCTCCAGAGTCCAAGAAATGGGCATTTTCAAATTCACTATAACCTTTTGTTTAATTTAGCAACTTCTTTTCTGTTAAAATCGTTCATAAAAAATATAGACTTAACTGTTCTGTGGTGTTTTACTTTCTACAAATTTTGTGCCTTAGCCGGCTATGTATTTCACCGATAATGATTTTTATAAAAATTGATTTTTTTTTATTATTTTGAAAACTAATGTTTTGAAAAATTCTCAGTAAAATGATTTTTCAATGTCTAATAATGAATGAAGTATCTAAAAAGGCCTTTTCTATACATATTTACGAAAATGGGCTGATTATACCATTATTTATTGAAAAAAGCCAATTTTTATAAAATACACCTATGTGGCCGCATTTTAGGGAGAAAAAGCCAGAAAATTGCTCCATTGAGGAAGCGTTTTCCGCCACGTCAGCAAAAAGCTTTCATGTGAAAGCGTTTTGCTGACGTGGTGAAAAACTCTTCCTAAAGGGAGTGATTTTCTGGCCGATTTTTAAATTCCAACGGGCAATTTTTTTTTTTATCGTGGGAGGGTTCCAACGGTAAAAAAAGAGAGTATAAACCCCCACCACTCCGATTATGTCACACGTAAATTCTTAACAGTTTAGCAAAAAATCTTTACAATTTCTCCCTAAAACTCTCAAATTTCTCATTAAATTTAGAAAAGCTCTTTATAATTAATTATTTACTTTAATTTTTTTCTAAATTAGTAAATTTTTTATAATTTCAAAAATATTGTGAAAGCGTTTTGCTGACGTGGCGAAAAACGTTTCCTCAATAGAGTGATTTTCTAGCTGATTTTTAAATTCCAATGGGCAATTTTTTTTACCGTTGGGGGGGGGGTTCCAACGGTAAAAAAAGAGTATAAACCCCCACCACTCCTACTATTTCACACATAAATTCTTAACAATTTAGCAAAAAATCTTTATAATTTCTCCCTAAAGCTCTCAAATTTCTCATTAAATTTAGAAAAGCTCTTTATAATTAGTTATTTACTTTAATTTTTTTTCTAAATTAGTATTATTTTTTTTTATAATTTAAAAAATATCTGATTGTGTTAGCAATGGCCGGGAAATTAATTCGTCTCGATTATAAACATATCTCTGTTGAACAAATGAAAATGGTAACGATTTATTTTAAACTTTGAATATTTTTAATATTTTTTTCATTTTAATTAATTTTCATTTTTAAATAATATTTAATATTTTTTTCATTTATGTAATTTTAATTAATTTGTATTTTATAATTTTTTATAACAGTTTGTAGATCAGGTGTTACAATGTTATATTCATATCATGTCCGATCTGCCATCACCGTTGATAAAAAATTACTTAAGGGAAGCAAGTTTTTGGCACGCGGCCATTATAGGTTGGGGGTACAAGTTGGACCCGAAACTCATCAGCGCGTTAATAGAGAGGTGGAGACTAGAGACGCACACATTCTATCTTCTATGCAGAGAGTGTACTATCACTTTGGAGGACGTCCAGTTACAATTAGGATTACCGGTGGATGGAGCCACAATCACCGGGTCCGTTCAATCTGCTGATTGGGGAGCCATATGTTACAATCTTTTGGGTGCAATTTCGGATAATATTTACGGAGGTCGGATCGAGATGGGCTGGTTACGAGACACATTCCCAGAGTCGGGGAATGATTCGACTGAATTAGAAAGAATACGATATGCCCGGGCATACATCCTTGAGATGATTGAAGGTTATCTAATGTCGGACTTGTCACGAAACCTCGTACATCTGAGGTGGCTGCTGAAACTCGTTGATTTTAGAGCAGCTGACGAACTTAGTTGGGGGTCTGCCGTGTTGGCAACATTGTACCGGGAGATGTGCGGGGCGACGCCACCAAATAAAGCCAAAATTGGAGGTTGCCTATCACTACTACAATCATGGGCTTGGTTTCGCTTTCTATTTTTACGTCCTTGAGTGAACCACCCATATACATTCCCACTCATAACAAGGTAAAATTTTTATTTGATTTTACAATTATTCCATAGATTTAAAATAAAATTGTATGCTGAAAATTTATCTAATTAGGTGGAACCATCCGACGAGTTATGTTGGAATACTTATCGCTCTTGAAGATATACAACTTCTATTAGACCAACGGTCGGAAGCGCAAGTAAGTATTAAATAAAATATATATACATAAAATAGTCGTTTCATATTTAGTATTTAGTATTATGTATATAACTAATATTTTTATCCCGTTCATATAGTTTTAATGGACACCATACGAGGATCCGACAATACGAACAGTAATTCCAGAAGAATTCTTTCAAAATCTGAACATTTAGCATGTTAAGGTCCCATTGGTAAACTATTCTATTGTCGAGATGCACCAAACGGATAGAAGGTTATGACAATTTAGATTTAGACAACTGATTCTTGAGGAACCTGAGTGCTCAATGAGCAGCACAAAATCGACTTATGGCTAACGAATAGGAATTGACTGTTATTCTGGTCAGAATATATCGAAATTTGGAAAAACTGGTACGATCATATACCTGATCGCGAACTGATCATCGTCCTAGAGTTAGCATGCACCCCAAACTACATGCTATGGTTTAGGATCTATGGCAAGCCATATTTACTATCAAAAGAGCAGAGGCATCAGAAAATCCATGTAGAAAAGGAATGACGGGGCCTTTTAAATCCAAGAAGAAGGGATGATGGGACAGGCCTATCAACAGCGCCCACACAATCACCGGGCCCAATGCCTCAACCGACGACAACCACATCACAGCCCCTTCAGATTATGCCAGGTGTGTATCCTAGCCCTTATATGTATCCTAACCCTTATATGTTTCCTTTTCTCAGTCCTATGCCAGGTTGGAATACATGACCTGGTGCATCTCCTTTTCCAATGACTCTGACTCAACTGATGATATATAGGCCATCATCGCTGGAAGGATCGCACGGGACATCGTCAGCGAGTTCATCTCATTACCATTCCCCATCACCTTATGGGATTCAAACACCTCTACCGTGGGTGATGCAACCACCTCCATATTCTTTATTCTACCAAGGTGGGTCATCCTCCCAACACCCACAACCGGAGAAACCACAACCCCCGCCGGAGCAGCCAAGGAGGAATCCAGCGCATAATCGCCATCCACCCCCATGTGGCACTAATTCTGACCATCATATACATTGATTTTTTTTAAATATATTTGTAGAAGTTGTTTCTATATTATTTCATTTAATAAAAAAATAGTTATTTTTTTATATTTTAATAGTAAATTAATATTATAAATTTAATAAAATATAAGTTCTTTTGAATAAGGAAGAATAGAAATAATACAACATCGTTTCATTATAGCTATTATAAACTATTTTGGTTTGGACATGATCAAATTGTATGACTTGGGTTACTACACCATCCACACAACTTTTGTTGGTTCGTTCTTTCCCGGATATCCATATTATTACGTATTTTACTCGAGCAAGATCGACCTTTTGGTTGCGACGCAATTCTCTATTCGGTAACAACTTAAACGGAGCAAGCGATATAGACGACCACTTACGTTCATCTGGGACCTGTGGGAATATGTGTCTCCACATATTGTACATGTTTTCTACTTTGTACACTTCGTCGACATATCTCATGGGATCCAAACGGAGATTCTGACAAGCTGCAATTGCATGAGCGCATAGATAACGAAGTGCGTCAAATGTCCCACAGTCGCAAGTCCGATTTATCATGTGTACACGATATTGCCCGTCGATAATACATTGGGTCGGTCTGTCAAACTTCGTCACATGAAACCATAGGTTGTCACGATCATGACACACAATGTACATCGTGTTGGCTCGCGCCTTCGCCTTGTTAATTTCTTACAATACCTTCCGTAACCATACATGGTCTCCCTGCATTTGACCTTTATAACTCGCTGCTCGCTTTGGAAATAGTGCCGCCAAACGAAAATATGTCTTTCGCACAATCGAGGTTATTGGTAAATGACGCATTCCTTTTAGAACAAAATTTATGCATTCAACCAGGTTTGTGGTCATATGACCATATCGTAGGCCGTTGTCGTATGCATGTGTCTGCTGTTTGAAGGGTATGTTACAGAGGTAGTCTGTACCTTGATTGTTAACTGAACGCAAAATCCCCAATATCTCATGAAAATGGTCATTATTGATCTCATACCCTTTCAATATAAGTTGATAGCTAAAATTACATACCAATATTCCATTCAAAATAAATTGAATATTACAACCAAAAATATATTCAGAGAGATTAAATACCGATGTTGGTCACTTGTATTCATTCAGTCGTAGACCGATATTGCTCGTAGTAGTTAGACGCAACGTGCCTTAGATAATACTAATGGTGTGTATAATCCCATAGGCTTCCATGTCGCTCAATTGCGGCTAGTATTCCAGTGTCCCGATCCGATATAACATAGATATCAGGTTGGGGGCATACATGCCTCCTTAAACTAGAAAGAAAGAAATCCCAGTCATCAGCTAACTCCCCTAGTGTTATTGCAAACGCAATTGGAAGGATTCTCCTACCGCCATCCTATGCCACAACTAGCAATAGCCGATAGGTATATCTACCATACATAAATGTACCGTCAATTTGTACCAATAACTTGCAGTACACAAATGCATCCTGACATTGCTTAAAGCTCTAGAACAGATGTTTGAACACTTGGCGTCCACGGAGCAATTAGTCGTTGTAATACGCATGGACCGTTTCAAGGTCTGTTATATAACCTGGGACATACCTCTCCAGCACTGACACTACTGTCAAACCTCATTATATGAAGCGTCCCACACACTATGCATATTTTCCAACGCCTTTTGCTTAGCTATCCAAGCCTTGCGATAAGAAGGCGTGTACCTCATTTGGCTACGAATATTGGCAATTATGCATGACACAGAAGTCCTAGGATTCGCCTCCAAAATCGGTAGTATTAAGCTAGCTATCATGCCTGAATCCATCTTAGGATGATCTTGTGAAACACCTGTCAATGAAGTACGTTAAATAATGCAACATTAAGTAATAACATTATTATTCAAAACTTTAAACACCTAGTGATACTATACCGGTAACATAGGTATGTGGACCTTTATATTTTTTTATCTCCCACAAGCCTGTCTTTTTCTTTAAAGAAGCCATTATTTTTCATGAACATGTACCGTCTTGCACTGCACATTTGGCCTCAAACTTCTCGGGTTTAGATTTAACCACGTTGTAGTTAACCCCGTGATTTTATGTTGTTTCAAAGCACCAAGAAAACTATCCTTACTAGAAAACTCCTTACCAACTTCCAAATCACCCGAATCCAATGTCGAACCTGTACGGTCACGCGTTCTGTATGGTAGATCTGGAAACTCCAACGCATCATCTGCTGATATATCGACATTATGCATATGGGCTAGAGGCGAGTACGGCCTGAATCGCGGATCTTCTTCTTCTTTATTTGAACCCCCTTCAATGTCTTCAGGTTTGGCTGGAACAGACTCCGGTTCAAAAAATAATACAACTTCTGCACCATCGGGGCTGAGTTCTCGAGGTGGATCCACATCGGACTCATCATCCAACCCACTATCATCTACAACGTATGAGGACCCCTCGCCGGTGGACGTCGTAGAGAGTACATCATCCCTTCTTGTAGACGTTTCGTAATGTCCCCAATCATATGTAGATTGCCAACCACTAGAAGTTGATGTTGTTCCCCAATACGTATTTCCAACACCGAACATCGACCCACCGATGTGCATATCTCATCCACTAACCAAGTGTCGTGCAGGAGTTGTGTGTTCCATATTGCCACCAAACACAGGCGCTTCCGTGTTCTACCTCCCACTAATGGAGTGTCGACTAGAGGTCGTGTATTCCTCTCGAATAACAGTTGATGTTGAAGTCGCAAATGTTTTATTTGGCAATGAAAATTGAACATATAACTCAAGATAGGGTGATCCATTAGCGAGATGAGTCTGTACCATCACCTCAAAGCTACGAACACCTTTGATATCAAATGAGTCATATGTCACGGGATCAATCGAAGCACAAAATGGATACTTAATAGAAGAAACCCTACTTGGCGTCGTTCTGAAGATTTTGCGCCCAATTTTTATACGAAATTCTATAAAATCTATACTCTGGTTAAAAGTCATTCGCGCTGTGGTCTCTGATAAAAAAACAATGCCGTTCTTGATGTCATGGACCTCACCATCATAGTAAATAACAACACTAATACATTTACTCATCTTCAATTTCTATTCTGCTTAGCCTCTCTAATTTTTGTTCTGAAACTTATGCAACCTGAGAATGATATTTGCCTTCTTTATAGCCTAAGGCTAAGCATGAACTACTGTAGAAAAAGAGCATACACGTGGGAGTTTTTTTTAGAAATTTTACTGACATTGCATCCTGCTTGAAGCGTTTTTGACACTATTTGTTCAGAAACGTCTTCTCAAAATTATTTTTTCAGGAACTACTGTAGCAAAAGAACGTCCACGTGAAAGCTTTTTTCTGTATTTTTGCTGACATTGCATCCTACTTGAAGCATTTTTGACACTATTTGTTTAGAAACGTTTTCTCAAAATTATTTTTTCAGGAACTACTGTAGAAAAAGAGCGTCCACATGGGAACTTTTTTCAGAAATTTTGCTAACATTGCATCTTGCTTGAAGCGTTTTTGACATTATTTATTTAGAAATGTCTTCTCAAAATTATTTTTCAGGAACTACTGTAGCAAAAGAGTGTCCATGTGGAAGCTTTTTTCTGTATTTTTGCTGATAGTACATCTTGCTTGAAGCATTTTTGACACTATTTGTTTAGAAACGTTTTCTCAAAATTATTTTTTCAGGAACTACTGTAGAAAAAGAGCGTCCACATGGGAACTTTTTTCAGAAATTTTGCTAACATTGCATCTTGCTTGAAGCGTTTTTGACATTATTTATTTAGAAATGTCTTCTCAAAATTATTTTTCAGAACTCTTTGTAGCAAAAGAGTGTCCATGTGGAAGCTTTTTTCTGTATTTTTGCTGATAGTACATCTTGCTTGAAGCGTTTTTGACACTATTTATTCAGAAACGTCTTCTCAAAATTATTTTTAGGGTAAAAATAGTCAATTTTGTTAAAAAATAAACACAATGTTATTCTAAAAAAAACTAAACCCTAATTTAATTAATTTTAACCATAAACCCTAGTTTAATTTATTTAAAACCCTAAAATTCTGATTTATTTAATCTATTTAAAAAACATAAGCCCTAATTTGATAAACCTAAAACCCTAAATTAATTTATTTAAACCCTAACTTAATTTATTTAAAACCCTAAAACCTTAATTTAATTAATTTTAACCAAAAAATAAAAACCCTAATTTAATAAACATAAAACCCTAAATTAATTTATTTTAAACCGTAACTTAATTTATTTAAAACCCTAGAACCCTAATTTAATTAATTTTAACCAAAAAATATAAACCCTAATTTAATAAACCCAAAATGCTAATTTAATTTATTTTAAACCCTAACTTAATTTATTTAAAACCCTAAAACCCCAATTTACTTAATCTATTTAAAAAACATAAACTGTAATTTAATAAACCCTAAACCCTAATTTAATTTATTTTAAACGCTAACTTAATTTATTTCAAATTCTAGAACCATAATTTACTTAATCTATTTAAAACCATAAACCTTAAGCCCTAATTTATTTAAAACTCTAACTTAATTTATTTACAAACCATTAACCCTAATTTAAATAAATTTTATAAAATAACACTAAATCTTGATTTATTTTTAAAAACTACTAAAACCCTAACTTGTTTTAACAAAAACATAAATACTAAACCTTAACTTATTTTATCAAAACCCTAACCCTAAAAACTGTAAAAAAATCATAGGGACTAAACATGTAAATATCCCTAACATCTAAAAACACGGAGCAAATCGCTCCCTTGAGGAAGCGTTTTTCTCCACATCAGCAAAACGCTTCCACTTAAGCGCGTTTTTAGCTGACGTGGCGAAAAATACTTCCTCAATGGAGCGATTTCCTGGCCTTTTCCCCTCAAAACGAGGCCACATAGGCGCGTTTTGTAAAAATCAACCCTTTTCGGTAAATAACGGTATAATCAACTTATTTTCATAAATATGCATAAAAAGGGCATTTTTAGGTAATTTAGTCTTTAATAATTAAAAAAAACTGTTTTCAAGAAGATATACGCAACTTAGATTATATTTATTATAAAATATATAATAATAACTTAATTTTAAGTTTTTATATATAGAGAGAGTGAATAGTGAGATATTGATGCTTGAATGGATAAATGAAATTAAATATTATTTAAACAAATACTAGTACACTATACAATTTTTATTATTAAATAAAATATTAAAAATATTTTAAAATTTAAGATTATTATTAATGTTAAAATTTATTATGAAAATGGATTTTTAATATTAAATAATTTTATTAAAAATAAAAAAAATATTGATTATGTTAATAATTTATTATATTATTTAATGTAAATATGTATGTTTAATAATATAAGCATATGAGAAAATATTTGATGCATCGTTGGAGGAGGTTTTAAACTCCACAAGCTAACCATGTATGTTTAATGATATTAAAATGATGAGAAAATATTTGGTGTACTATCAGTAAAGGTTTTATACTCCACAAGTAAGTTTAGGAGTTGACAAGTGTTCTATAGGTGTATAACAAAATATTTAAAAAAAAAAGACACATAGTAATTTTTAAAGATTGTTTATGAAATAAAAAATGTATATTGGTGTACCAAATACTAATCCAAAATTATAATATTAACAATATTAAAAATTATGATAAATTACACCATTAGTCACCTAACTATTAGCATATTTCTGTTTTGGTCATTAAACTACAAAAGCTTTCAATTTTGTCACTAATGTTTTTGATTGATTATTTTTTGGTCACTCTTTGTTAAAAAATTAATGGAAATGATGATGTAGTCCTTTTTGATTCGGTATAATAAAACATTTATTCCTCAAATTTTACATATTCTATCAGTTTAGTCCTATTTCTAAATAATTCAATAAATTCAGCCCTCCATATTTACAAATCCTATCAATTTGGTCATAATTTTAAAACTAAATAAAAATAAAAATAAAAATACTGAAAAATTATAGACCATATTTATAATTGAGTCAAAAAGCATTATAGAAAAATATGTTGGATGAGAATAATAGCAAAATACCCAAGAAAACGGAAAGAAAGGATTTAACTAAAGTTAGGAAATGAGATTAAAAAATTAAGCCTAATTTTTGACAAAATTGTGAATCAATCAAGTCAAATCCTAAACCTTATACCACAGCCAAAACTATGCTGTTGATTCAATAAACCCCACATAGGATCAAAGACAAATTGAATGCTTTGGACCAAGTAATTGAACTTCTTCCAAGCCATGATTTGGAAGATTGAATAAACCCCCAAGTATTCCACTTAACACCAAAATCAATTCACACAACTATTCTAAATTTTGTAGCTTGCTTCATTGACGCTACAAAGCTAGAATTTCCATCACTCATGTCTTTTTTTTTTTTTTTTTGTAATTTCCTCGTTACTTGTTGACTAAATTTGGCTAACAGTGAAAGGGGGGAGCAAGACCAAGTGAATTCATTAGACAGTCTTGGTCTTGGAATCAAACTAATTAATCTATCTCGAAATTTAATGCATTCCTGTAAAATTGGGTACTATTAAATATGTTTTTTTCTTCTCAGAAATGTATTTATTAGAACCAGTTTAGTAAATAAATTTTTATACTGATGGACGTTAATAATGAATTTTAAAATTGTTATATACTTAAAATAAGGATCGAACCTTCAACCACTTGTTAAAAAAAATCTGTCATTTTATTTAATTCTCGTAATTGAAGACTATTAAGCATATTAAATTATGTATTGGAGACAAATATTTAGTATTTCAAAGAATAAAAATTTAGATAGCAACGTGAGTTAAGTTACAATTGGTGGTGTAATTGAGGTGTTGTACCTCATCTCTACTTTTTTTCAACTAAACGTAGTCAATACTTGAGAATGAAAACGGCATGTTATGAGAGCAAGTGCCGGTCGTTGGGACATTAACTTATTTCGACCGTAATTTCGCTGACTTTATCAAATGTTATTGACAAGAAAACATATATGCTTAAATTAAATAATTGAAGACTAAAGTAATGTTAATAATTTCTTACCTTAAATTAAAAATAAAATACTTTTAGTCAGTAAAGAATCTTAGCATTTAATGTTGGGGCCCTAAATTGTGGAAGAAGGAAAAGATAAACCTTATACAGCATATTTTTCTACAATGCTTTTTGACTAGACTGATTGCAAAGTAGTATGCTTTGCTATTATTCTCATCCCACCCACGTATGTACATAAGAGGTGCTCATTACTTGAGTGGGTTTAGTCAAAATTTTAATTTAATTTACTAGATTTGATTTGGTTCGACTCGAAAAGTGGACTTAAAATTTTATTCAAGTTCAACCTGAATAAAAATGTTAAAATTTGGGTATGGTCCGGCCTGCTCGTATTAATTTTTTATATAATCTTTATAAAAGTATAATACATCAAAAATATTAAAAATATTAAAATAAATATTTCTCAACAAATTAAAAATATTTATATGTATATTTAAATAACACTAGAATGTTACAACTTAACAAGTAAATGCATCTAAAATAGTAATAAAATTAACAATAAAACAAGAGTTATACAATAACAATAAAATAATAACAATATAATAGTGAAACTGTAGCAAAGTAACGAAAAAACAACAAAAAAAAGCAATAAAACAGTAAAAAATAACAAGAAAATAGTAAAAAAGAACAATAATTTCTTTTTGCATATTCAGGTCAGTTGGGCCGAACTGGGCTCGGGTAAAAAAGCTTTACTCAAAGTCTGACCCATTTTCTTTTGCTCAAACTCATTTTTCGAACCTATATTTTTACCTAGACCCTTTCATTTTTCAGGCGGGTCGGGAACAGGTCTATATATACCTATATATAATATATATATATAATAATTATTTTGGTTTTAAAATCTCTTCTCGATTTCTTTCTATTTTCCTGGGTATACTGCTATTATTCTCATGCAACATCTTTTCGTATAATGCTTTTTGAGTAAATTATAATTTTGTTTATATTTTTAAAAATTTTTATTTAGTTTTAAATTATAAAAATGTGTTTGACGATTAAATTGATAGAATTTATAAATGTGGAAGGTTAAATTTGTTGAATTATTTAGGATTAGAATCAAATGGATAAAATGTGTAATTGTTGAGGATTAAATATGTTATTATGCCAATTTGAAAAGGTCATGTATCATTTTCGTTAATGCTTCAACTATGGGGGACTTAAACAAAAATGATAGAAAATGTTTGTGACAAAATTAAAAGTTTTTCTAGTTCAGTGACTAAAACAGAAACATACTAATAGTTGAGTAATTAATGTTGAATTTACCCTAAAAGTTATAATATTTGATATCAATATTTTAAGTGTACTTTTTTTTATTATTCTACAAGCAGTTTTGAAAATTTTAAAAATGTCTTTTTTATTATTAGTAATATTTTACTATATCCTTATAGAATACTTTTCAATCCTAGACCTTGTTTGTGGATAGGAATGAGCGATCGGTCAAATCGAATGAAAAAATTTAAGTTAATCAAGTTGATGAATATTATTTTATCATCCTAACTCGATTTGAAATTTTCTCAATTCAAATTAAGTGAGATGAAATTCAAATCGAATCGAATTTATTTATTCAAGTTAAATTTGAAAAAAATAATTTTGATGTTTTTTATTTTTATGTAATTCTTTTAAATAAATATTTTTCTTTAAAGTTTTTAAACATGACCATACAAAAAAAAATTTGAAATGAACAAATAAAAGCAATTGATGAAAAAGAATTGAGGATTTTGATTTTTGGGGGTAAAGGGGGAGAAATTGATATTTGGTTTATTCGAATTATTCGAGTTATTTGAATTCGGAAGCTCAACTCAATTCGAACTCGAAATTCAAAAAAAATTCGAGTATACTCAATTAACTTGATTTGAATAATTTTGATGGGCGTCGAAACCACCAAATATAAATTTCTATGACAAGATAACACTAAATAGTATTATAGAGCAGTATGGTCGAATCCACAGGGACTGGTTATCCAATTTCGTCTTTTCTCGTGACCAGAATTATTGTCGCTATCACAGTCGTGCCCACGACCTGTATGTAGCAATGCTAAAAAAAGAAAAAGGGGGTTTTAGTTTATAAGATAATAAAATAAATATGTAATGTAATAAAATGAAAACAAATTCGAAATTGCAAAAAAAAAGGGTAAATAAAATATTTTAAAGCTTATCCTTAGCATCGATACACCTCGAACTTGAATTGATCCTTGAAAGAAGGTTTTTCCTTCCAACCTATAAGTTAGTTATGGCAATCGAGGACGCCTTAAACCATCAGCTTTTCCTCTTGTAGTTAGTTCCGGTGCATCCGGCAAATCAGCCATTGTCGAATTTCTAACCACGTGACATGTGTTCGTAATTTAAGACTTCAACAACCTTGTGATCTGAAAAGCCCAACTCGAATAAACAGCCTCAACCATGTGGGTCGTTTAAATTCGATCACTGTCTCCCCTAACGGAATCCAACTAGCTTTTCCTACCTAAACACGCCAATTTGTTCGCAGGATTTTGAATACAACATGGCTGACTCAACTTCCCAACTATACGCCAAACGATTCTAACCCAACGCCCGCTTTTTGAATTGAAATTGAATCAACTTTAAGGGATGAATTTGTACTATCCCATATACAGAAGAGATAACGAATATCGAATTGCAAAGTATTTAGTGTGGGTTCATACCTCACGATTATTTTGTTGAAGCGGTAACTGGACTAAGGCTAAAAAGAGGTTTAGTTAATCATGAAAAGAATCATGCTTGAAAAAAAAATGGTTTAAATGAAATTGTGGAAAGTGGAAAGGAGGGGCTTGGAAGGCAAATAAGCCAAAAGAAAAAAAAATTGAAACTACATAATAGAACAGACGCAAGAAGGGAAAAAAAAGAATTTTATTTAATTCCCAGGAGCCAAATGCATGTTTAATTGGCTGTAGTCACTAGGTATTTATACACACTTCTAGTGCTAAAATTTAGATAGGTTTTTCATAAATATTATCACTGAATAAATAAAAAATTTAATAATCAAATTTAAACTAGAGATTAAATTTAAACTAATTACAGAAATTTAACAATATAAAAATCCTTGAATCTTTATCCAGCCACTTTTTTTTAAAAACCTTCAACCCTTTAATCTTTATCCAGCCATCTTTAAATCTTCAATCTTTCAATCAAGCTCTCCTCTTTACTTTTTGTTCTAATTTAGCCCATTTTTGTAAGAGTTTGAATTCAGCACACCAACTTCATTCCTGATAAGAAAAACTCAAATTTAATAGCATTTTATTCGATAATTAGCCAAAAATAAATATATTAAAAATACAAATTTATCTTGCTATCAAATTCCCCCTACTTAGCTAGTGCTTGTCCTCAACCAAGATATCCACTAAATATAACTCGTCAATCCTTTTCAAAATCAAAACTCCTTTCCTAGTCAAGCATACTGCAGACAATTAGGTGAATAAAAAATAAACAATTGCTAAACTCAATCAATAAGCATTTTATAAAATCTCGAACAGTACGTCAAATTTAACTATTTTACTCGATTTAGGCTTAATCAAATACGCAAAACGATCATATCCAATATATACTTTTATTTATATTTATTATTATTATTTTCGAACGTAGTCAAGTCTTTTGACGCAAAGTGAGATGAGAACCCAAGCACCTTACCCCGGTTACTCAACTTGACACATTCTGTTTATTTATTTAGTTTTTTAACGAATTCGAGGCATAATCAAAACTTTTGATGCAAAACGAGATGACAACTCAAGCAACTCATCCCAGTTACTCAATTTCACATGTCCTTAATCGATTTATTTCTCCTTTCTCAAGGCAGCTCTGTTAGCGGAGTGTTATAAGTTTCGGTCTGTCACCAAACATTTTGACGCAAAATGAGATGACAGTCCAAGCACCTTATCCCGGTTACTCATTTAGGTCACATTTTCGAATATTCACTCTTAACCAAGTTATTAGAAAATTTATTTATTTTTTTAAATGAGTAATTTCACTAGGCAAATCGAAAAGAGTTAACAATTTTCATGAAATATTGACTAGAGCAGAACATTTTCAATTTTACAAAATATTTATTGATCAATCAAATGATAGTTATTCATGATTCACCCACTTATTTAAATAAAATAAACATAAGAATTAGAGGTTTATTTCCGAAATGAATAAAGAAATTATTCTTAGCAAAACACATGCAAAGAAGAAAGTATGGCATGATCCCCCCCACTTAGCCCACATTGCCCACAATGTCCAAAAAGAATAATAAAAGTTGAGGCAAAGTGTACTCCCCGTGTATATTTAATGAGTCAGAGGACGGTGGGAGTGACTGCTTTGTAGTATGTTAAGGATGCTTGAGATGTTGGCTTCCATTGTTCCAAGGCGAGCTTCAATGCGATGAATTCGTTCATCTATAGTAGAAGGTGGTTGCTCCTCTTGTTCTCTAGTAGCCGGATTGCGTCTTCATCCATGCTCCTGGAAAATAACACAATCAAACAAATTAAAATAATACTTTATTTAATTCTCAAACTAAACTAGAATTTAAAATTCAATTAAATAAATAAAAATGAATGTGGGTACGTCGTTAGCTCGATGACATGAAGATTTAGTCATTTGGCTCTTCGAAAAATAATTCTTCCACCACGTGTACTTGAAAATTCTTGTAAAAGGGTTTTAACCTTTGACCATTGACTTTAAAACATTTCCTGGATTACTCGCTTTTAATTTCAATTGCGCCACGAGGAAATAGTTTAGTAATGGTTCGAAGTTTACCTGCAAAAATCCTCAGTGCGGGGTTGTAAAGTAACAATTTTTGATCAATTAAAAATTGTTTACGAGATATTCTTTGGTCATGAAGCGCCTAGGTTTTTTCTTTATAAATTTGGGCATTTTTATATGCGTCACACCGAATCTTTTTAAGCTCTTGAATGTTTATTTTTCGATAATTACCTACGGTGTCCAACTCTATGTTGCATCTTTTTACCTCCCAAAATGCCTATGTTCTAACTCCACAGGAAGATGACATAGTTTACCGAATATGAGTTGGTAGAGGGACATTTCTATGGGTCCATTGTAAGTAGTGTGGTATGCCTACAATGCATCGTTTAAACGTAAGCTCTAGTCCTTTCGATCTGGTTTCACGGTCTTCTCCAAAATCGATTTTATTTCGCGGCTCGAAACTTTCGCTAGATTTTTTTTTATGGGTGATAAGCTGTGGCCACACGTTGTGTCACCTCATACTTTTTTAATACAGTATCAATTACCTTGTTGTAAAAATGAGTTCCTCGATCGCTGATTAATGCTCTTGGTGTGCCAAACCTGGAAAAGATAGAGTTCGTTAGAAAATTCACTACAGTTTTAGCGTTGGCATGACATGTAGCTTTAACTTCTACCCATTTAGATACGTAATCTACAGCGAGAATAATGTAGACATTATTAAATGATAAAACAAATGGTCCCATGAAATTGATGCCCTATACATAAAATTTTTTGCATACATGTATTGGAGTTACAGGCATCTCATTCTTTCAACTGAAATTCCCCACTTTTTGGTATTTTTCGCAAGTTTTGCAAAATAAATAAGCATCACAAAATATGTGTGGCCAAAACAATACACATTCAAGTATCTTATATGCAGTGCGTTTAGGTCCGAAATGCCCTCCACAATCATAAGAATGAGAAAAAGATAGGATAGATTGTACGTCGATTTCTGTGACACATCGTCGAATTACCTTATCGAAATAGTGTTTTCATAGGTAAATATAATATCGCGAGTATCTCTTGATTTTTTCTTTTTCATAACGTGATAAGTTGGAAGACACAATACCTATAGCGAGGTAATTTACCATATCTACAAACCATGGGTAAATTGTCTGTGCTGATAGTAGATTTTCATTTGGTAAGTCATTTTTGAGAGCAGTGTCGTCTTTTGGAAAAGGAATTCGACTCTAATGATCAACTACTAATTTTTCACTTCCTTTCTTATCCTTAATCTTAAGATCGAATTCTTGTAAGAGGAGAACCATCGAATCAGCCTAGGCTTTGCCTCTTTTTTTCTGATCTTATATTTCAACGCTGCATGGTCAGAAAAAGCGATAACTTTAGTGCCTAATAAATATGGTCTGAATTTTTCTAAAGCAAAAACAATGACTAATAATTCTTTTTCAGTAGTTGAGTAATTGCTTTCAGCATCTAATGTTTTGGAGGTGTAAGATATGACGTGGGGTTCCTTCCCAAATCTTTGCCTAAGGACAGCTCCTACATTTTGGTTGCTTGCATCACACATGAGCTCGAAAAGGTAATCCCAATTTAGTGGCTGTACTATATGAGCTGAAACAAGCTTTTATTTGAGAGTGTCGAACGTGTTTTTGCACGCTTGATCAAATTCGAACACTTTATCTTTTTGCAAGATATTGTAAGCGATCACGAAATCTTAGAAAAGTCCTTAATAAAGTGCTTGTAAAAACTTTCATGACCAAGAAAAGAATGAATTTCCCTTACAGTTGTGAGTTATGGAAGTGAGTTGATAACATCAATTTTGGCCTTATTGACCACGATCCTTTTAGCGCAAACAATATGTCCTAAATTTAATCCTTTATTTACCATAAAATGACATTTTTCATAATTAAGAATTAGATTAAATTCTAGGTATTTTTCCAAAATTTTAACGAGGTTTGACAAATATTCATTGAAAGAATTACGATATACTGCGAAATCATCCATAAATACCTCAATTATTTTCTCAACATAGTCGAAAAATATACTTATCATACACCTCTGGAATGTGGCGGGCGCATTGCAAAGTCCAAATGGTATCCGTCTATAGGCAAACGTACCAAAGGGACATGTAAACGTTGTTTTTTCTTGGCCCTTTGGTGCCATTAGAATTTGGAAAAAAACCTAAATAACCATCAAGACAACAATAATGAGTTTTTCCTGCTAAACGTTCTAATATTTGATCAATAAAAAAGAGTGAAAAGTGGTCTTTTTGAGTTAAAGAGTTTAATTTCCTGTAATCTATACAGACTCTCCACCTATTTTGGACTCGAGTGAGAACTAAAACTCCTATTGCATTTTGTATTACGGTCATAGTAGTTTTCTTAGGTACCATATGAATTAGGCTAACCCAATTACTGTAAAAAATTGGATAGATCATTCTGGCGTTTAGTAGCTTTTGAACTTCCTTTTTTGACAACCTCCATCATTGGCAGATTACGGCATCTTTGAGATTCTTTCTTTGGGCTTGCGTTTTCTTCTATCAGTATTCTATGTATACAAGTCAAGGGACTTAACCCTTTTATGTTGGTGATCATTCATCCGATTGCCCATTTGTAGTCTCTCAAGATTTGAATTAAATTCTCCTTTTCCAATCCCAAAAGTTAACTGGAAACTATTACTGGTAAAATGTTCTCATTACCTAGGTAGGCATACTTCAAGTGTTTCAGCAATGGTTTAAGCTCTATCTCTAGGGCCTGCAAAATAGAAGGCAATAATTTAGTTTTAGAAGGAGAAAGTTAAAAGTATTTACCTTGGCTTCTAGGAAATTGATGAGTCTTCAATAGAATAATGGTTTTCCGAATTAGTTCTTTGAACGTCATTAACTCTTTCAATTTATCCATCGTTTTGAAGTCTAAACTCCTACAAAACACTGTTTGTAACCCATCCTCTTCATGATACTCAAAATGAAATTTCGTTAATGGTTCAATAATATTAACACTAGAAATATTTGACATTGTGTTGGGTTGGCTCATCACTTCATAAACATTAAATTTTACCACCTCACCGTCAAATTCCGCAGTGAGGGTTCCACTTCGAACATCAATCTTTGTATGTGCGGTACTTAGAAATGGTCTCCCAGGTAGAATATCATAAGCATTTTTTGAGTGATCATCCTCCATATTGATGATGTAAAAACCTGCAGGAAAAATGAGTTCATTTATCTTTACGAGGACATCTTCCAACACACCTTCTAGATATACACAGGACCTGTCTACCAATTGAATAATCACCCCTGTTTCTTCCAAAGGATCTGGTTTAGAAATTTAAAAATTGATAAAGGAATTACGTTAATAAATGCTCCCAAATCACAGATAACTTTCTTTATGCCTATATTTCCTATTTTGAAGGATATAGAAAACATAACTTGGTCCTTACATTTAGGTGGGATTTTTTTTTGTAGCATTGAAGAAATGTTTTCTCCTACATTTACCTATTTGTTTCCTTGGAGTTTATTTTTACCGGTGCATAATTCTTTAAAAAAAATTTGCATAACGTGGAACCTGTTTAACTACATCAAGTAAAGGAATATTGATTTCTACCTTTCGAAATGTCTCAAGGATTTCTCTCTCTTCCCGTTCCTTTTTAATTTGGACGAGCCTTCTAGGGAATGGGGGTGGTACAATGAATGGTTTTTGTGGTGTCAGCTTCGTGGGAGCTGCTGGTTTGACTTTTTGTTTTCCTCGTTCAACATTGTGGTCACAACTCGTGCCAGGCACTAGTTCTGACTCTGTTCCATCTTTTACGGTCATAACACTCGCATTTTGATGTGGGTTCGGCTCAGTTTGAGACAGTAGTTTTCTTTGGTTCTCCAAACGACTAACTGTGAGCACTAGTTTACTTATTTGCTGATCCATTTCTTGAAAATGGGCTTTAGTCTTTTGTTGGAACTTTTCGGCTCTAACTGCTAACCTCTCTACGTGGTTTCAAGAGATGACTTTGGAGGTTGATATTGTTGAGGAGGAAGTGGTCTTGGTAGATACGGTTGATTGTATTGAGGGTTTGATCCATAGCTTAGATTGGGGTGGTCCTTTTACTCTACACTGTACGTGTTCAAATATGGATCATAACGCCTTTGAGGTGGTCTTGGAAAGTTCCCAATGACATTTACTTGTGTTATTGTGTTCTTAAGTAAAATTAGCCATGAGTCGATAAGATGATTAGGCTTGGCACAAATCCTGCACAACCGAGCTGGGTTTGTCTTTCCTACAAGCATATTTTTAACCACATTAGTGAGCTCATTAATCTTATTTACTAAGGAAGGAGTACTTAGCTCATGAACCCTTATCGTAGGTTTTATAGATAGTCAATATTGTTGAAAATTTGCAACCATGGTCGAAATTAATTCTCTATCTCTTTGAGAAGTCATGTTCACAAGTGCCCCTCTATTAGCAGCATCAATCATTTTCATTTCCATAGGGAGTAACCTCAAAGAAATACTAAAAGAGCGACTGTTCAGGCAGGCCATGTTGTGTGTAACTTGCGCACAACTTCTTGTATTGCTCTCAATATTCATAGAATGACTTTGTTTTTTTTTTGTTGTATTCCGACTATATTTCTTCTTAATTCGGTTGCTCGAGCTGTTGGGAAAAAATTGTCAAGAAACAACCAAGACATATCAGTCCATGTATTAACAGATCCTAGAGGTAAATAAAACAATCATTCTCTAGTAGAGTCGGTTAATGAAAAGGAAAAGCTCGGAGTTTAATTTGATCCTCATTTACTCTTTCTGGTTTCATGTTTAAATATACCATGTGGAATTCCTTCAGATAAGTGTAGGGGTTCTTGTTTTTCAAACAGCGAAAAGTAGGTAATAAATAAATTAATCCCAACTTTAACTCGAATGATGTTTCACTCGTCAGATAAATTATGCACAGTGGTTGTTGTTCATTTGGTGTAACAGCAAGTTGACATATAGTTTTATCTGCCATTTCGTCTAGTTCGTCGAATGAGAAAATATCTTTAGTGTAAAATCCTACCTCGAAGTTGGAATGTTGTCGTTTACCACTTCGAATAGCTTCTCTTTGCAATGTTTGAGCGAACTTCTCTTTTTTCGATTCAAATTCTAGAGTCCCCGGTTCTGAACTAGTCATAAAGAAAACAAACAAAAAATAGGAAAAAATTTTCAGTTCCTAACAACGGCGCCAAAATTTGATGGGCGTCGAAACCACCAAATATAAATTCCTACGACAAAATAACACTAAATAATAGTATAGATTAGTAGGATCGAATCCACAGGGATTGGTTATCCAATTTCGCTTTTTCTCGCGACTAGAATTACTGTTGTAGCCACAGTTATGCACACAACCTGTACGTAGCAATGCCAAAAAATGAAAAGGGTTTTTGTTGATAAAGATAATAAAATAAATATGTAATGTAATAAAATGAAAACAAATTTGAAATTGTGAAAAAAATAAATTTAACCAAATAAAATAAATAGGGAAATACAATATTTTAAAGCTTAGCCTTAGCCTCGATACACCCTGAACTTGAATTGATCCTTGAAAGAAGGTTTTTCCTTTCAACCGATAAGTTGGTTATAGCAATTGAGGATGCATCAAACCACCAACTTTTCCTCTTACATTCGGTTTCGGTACTACCTGCAAATCGACCCTTGTCAAATTTCTAACTACGTGACATGTGCTCGTAATTTAAGGCTTTGACAACCTTGCGATCTGAAAAGCCCAATTTGAATCAACGACCTCAACTGCACAGGTTATTTAAATTCGATTACTATCTCCCTTGATGGAATCCAACTAGGTTTTCCTACCTAAACACGCCAATTTGTTCGTGAGATTTTGATTACAGCACGACTGACTCAACTTCCCAACTGTACGGCAAACGATTCCAACCCAACGCGCTCTTTTTGAATTGAAACTGAATCAACTTTAAGGGACGAATTTGTACTATCCTATATACCAGAGAGATAACAAATACCGAATTGCAAAGTATTTAGTGTGGTTCATATGTCACAATTATTTCATCGGAGCGGTAAGCTGACTAAGGCTAAAAAGGGGTTTAGTTAATCATGAAAAGAATCATGCTTGAAAAAAGTGATTTAAATGAAATTGTAGAAGGTGGAAACGGGAGGGGGCTTGGAAGGTAAATAAGCCAAAAGAAAAAAAATTAAAAATGCAGAATAGAACAGACAGAAGAAGGAAAAAAAAAAAGAAGAAAGAATTTTATTTAATTTTCAGGAGCTATTTAATACCCTAAACCTGGTCTAGACGTCCAAACCAAGTTTGGAGAGTTACATCTCCAATACTAAAATTACTACTATCATAATGGAGTTGAAACAAACCATTCATCACATAGTATCCTTTACAACAATTAATTAAACACATAATCTTCACAAATACCATAACATCATAGAATACCGAAATCCCTAATAGTAATGCTTAAAAGAAAAATAAAAGCATGACCGAGCTCTCGCGGCACCGACTCGATCAAGACTGGGAACCACTTGAAATCCAATCAATAACAAAATGAGTTGTGAACTCAGTGCATAAATGGAAATTTATTCAATTAATACTCGCTTATAAAGTAATTCCAAATTCAGAGATTTGGTTCGATATAGCATTAATTTTGGTTCAGTTTCAGAGCAGACAAGTTACATATATATGCAATTTCAGTTCATATATGGTACAGATCAGATTCAGATGCAACATTTCTATTTTCGTCCACTATACACTGTCTTCGGCTATCCCAACACACCTTTATGGACATTCAATGTCTAACCAACCCTGCACACCTTTAGAGTGTTCATTGACACTTTCACAAAGGCATAGCTTGGCTGCTAGATTAATATGCGACAAGCGTTAGAATCAGAGTAATACTCATTGTGGCGTAGCCACGATTTCAAAATAGACTTCTTTCCCCTTCACAATATCCCAACACATGCCAATGCAGAATAAAAATACTCATAACATGTATTCAGTCATTCCAACTCATTACACAAATAAACAGGACAGTTCGATATCAGGGTAAGTATTATAGTGCACATATAATTATGTTGCTCGCAGATTAGTCTCAGAGTATCAGACAATTCTCATATAATTAAATTCAATTATCCGTATATTAAGGAAGCCAATACCAAGATTAAGTAACATTCACGGTCTCGAAACCAGCTTCCAAGCCCAATAACCTACCATACGGCCAAGTCATACGCTCATGTGCCTTGCCCGTGTGGTTCTAAAGCATAAACAATGAGTTACGCGACCTGGACACACGTCTATGTCCTTGCCCATGTGACTCACACGGCTTGGGTACACGCCCATGTCCCTTCTCATATGGTTTTATACCACAAAGAGTGAGTTACACGACCTAGAAACATGCCCGTGTGAACCCAGTACCACTATGGCCACACACGGCCTAAACACACGTCCGTGTCCCTACCCGTGTGACCCCAAATAAGTAAACAGTGAGTTACACAGTTGAATCACATGGCCTGCCACACGGTCGTGTGGCTCACACGGCTTGGTCACACGCTCGTTTGCTTGACAGTGTGGTGTCGGCAGCCACCATTTTCCGACAATCGAAACTTGCAAAAACTAAGATTTTTGATACGCACCTGGAAATATTTCGAAGAAACTACAACGTAAGATCCTCGAAGCCCAAAATAATCATTCAGTAACACAATTTATCCATTTAATGAGCAGAACTTCCCGATTACTCACTTAATGCCTATGTCAAAAGTTTCGACACAAAACCTTCAATTGACCCAAACTTACCGAAACTTCAGTAACAATCACAGAGATTGTCTTATTGCTTTTCTTTGTTGTTAATACTCTCGCCTGATAGGTAAATAAATGATCGTTAATAAGAGATTCTCGTAACACACAAAAATACCCCATTCCAAGAAATTTACGAAGCGAAGAAAAATCACAGAGATGCTCATATTAACAATTACTTACCTGATAGCCTTCTGCTAGTGGCTAACAACAGAATTTCGTTAATCCCGTATTCCCCTGATACTCCGATTAACAAAATAATAAAAACAAAAAAAGAAGAAAAGAAGATAGAAAATGACCAAGAAGAATAATAAAAAAATGAAGAAGAAGGAACTATCGTTATTTAATTTTCTAACTTCCAAGCAGATTTCTAACATTTGACAAAAATATTTCCTTATGGGAAACCTCCGGGACTCGAACACGAGACCTAATAGAATACAAATAGATGCTTAACCAGTAAACCAACAATCTCATTCTTGTCACAATTTCACACTAAATTGAACTTAACCGGGTAACGCGTGATTATGGGTTGATTTCAAAAACAACAAAACTTCTAACGATGTAACTCAAACTTCAAACCTTAACCACAGAAGCAAAGTATAGAACCACAGATACATAAATCTAATTACTGCAGATTCTCACAATTAAAATCTTAAAATTTTGGGGCGTTACAAGCCAAGTGCGTGTTTAATTTGTTGTAGCCACTAGGTATTTATACACACTTCTGGTGCTAAAATTTAGATAGATTTTTCCCTAAATATTATCACTAAATAAACCAAAATTTTAAAAATCAAAATTAAACTAGAGATTAAATTTAAACTAAATATAAAATTTTAACAATATAAAAAATCCTCGAATCTTTATCCAACCATTTTTAAAAAAAAAATCTTCAACCCTTTAATCTTTATCCAACCATCTTTAAGTCTTCAATCTTTCAATCAAACCCTCCTCTTTGCTTTTTATTCCAATTTAGCCCCTTTTTGTAAGAGTTTGAATTCAGCACACCAAATTCATTCCTAATAAGAAAAACCTAAATTTAATAGTATTTTATTCGATAATTAGCCAAAAATAAATATATTAAAAATATGAATTTATCTTGCTATCAAATTCAAAATTTAAACTTTTTTTTTCTGATTTTTTTGAATCAAATTGAATTTTCCTCACCCCTATATGTGGAGTTTAAAACTTCATTGACAATATACAAAATAATTTCTCCAATAATATTATACTTGATTGAAGTAAATTTTTATATAGAAATCAAATTATTCTTCAAAGTTTATTTTTCCAAAAATTATTTAAGCTTTTCAAAAGAGAAAATCAATTTAGATAAAAAAAAAAAATACTTATTTTCCAATGATCTGAATTTTTATTGTTCCAGAAACTGCATTATTGGGCTAGGAGAAAAATTTTAGGTTTTGACAATATCTACTCCTTTTAAGATAACGCTTAGAGCTATCCATAAATCCTCCCCAACTCATAGATAGGAGGATAATGAGCTGCAACGCACTTGAACCCATGTCCTCCTATATTAACAACAATACTTATGTCAATCGAGCTAAAGCTCAATCAACAAAAACCAACTTATTGAAACACCACTTATTATGTATTTTTAAAGGGTTTGGCACTATAATATTATTTTTTATTTTTATATAATATTTTAAAAATAAAACAATTAAATACTAATAGAATATGACATTTGCACGATGTGGGTGAAAAAAAATTATGTAATAAATTTATAAAAAATTGATATGAAAACCAAATATGACTTTGGTTAAAATGATAAAATTTAAGAAAGAAAGATTTTGAGCATTTGAGATCAAATCCCATCATGTTCATGTATTTTTCTAAAATTGTATTGATAAACATATTAATTTACATGATTCTTGTGTTTAATTTGGTTTATTTCTGAATTAATCCCTGCTTAATTGGTGTTTTTATGATTTAATCTTGTCAGGGATGCAATTGGACAAAAACGAGCAAAAATGGGCCAAATTGAAAGACAAATCGTTGAATTGGGGCCAAATCAAAAGGATGGAGAAAGCCAAGGATTTACCATATATTTTGACTTTGTATAAAGCTAAAATTAGGAAAATATTATTTTATTTTATTATTTATTATTATTATTATTATTTATTTTATTAATTTAGGTTAGGCTATTTTTAGTAAACCCCATATATATAAATAGGGGCTTTTAGTTCTTAGAAAATCATCCCCTTGTGATGCAAATCTGATCGCATCATGTTTCAACACAACTTGCCGACCTCAGAATTGGCCTAAACTTGAAGGGCCCAAGTGCAAGATGAAACATCTTATAGGCCTGATTGATTATTGGGCCAATGTTTTAAGGATTTTTTTAAATTTAATGTAGTTTTATTTAAATTAATAAGTTTGCATATTTTTAATTTTAGACTTGCACTTTGTGTGTTCTGCATTTAATAAAGTTATGCATTATGTAACTTCCATGCTAGTTAAGTATACATCATAAATAATGACATGCATTATGTAACTACCATGTTAGTTTAAGTCTGCATCATTAAATTAAGTCTTGCATTAAGTACTCATTTGTGTGCATTTAGTTGCATTTCAAACCATGCATTTAGGCATCTTAGTTTAATAAATGAGTCACTGGACATTTATTCAACTCATTTTAGTTTAATTAATTGAGTTTTTATGAACTTAATTTAATAGTTGTTTCTTTAAATAATCTAGCTAGTAGGATAATTTATTGATGTATGAGTTAAAGTTCATTTAATAATGCTTCTCTTAATTAAACTAGTTGCTGGAATAAATGTTGCATAAGTGATAGTTCATTTATTTAAGTTAGTTTTTAATTTGTTTTAAGCTTAATAATTGAATAAATGTGACGGTTACATGTGTTAATTGCAGGTGACTTTTCAGCTCACATCCATTACATTTTAAGGCTGTTATGCATTCAATAAGGTGACTTTTCAAGAGATTTCGGTTACAAAAGAGGGGGCTGTTACAAAGCGGCTTTATATATCATTAAGAAGTTGTTTTTATCAATTAAAGGAGAGCATTATTCTTCTTTAAATTGGGCAGCAACTTTGTTTCATCTTCCATAACTGTTTGCTTCATGAGTAATCACTACATGCATTCAATTCTCCATCAAAGAAGCTGGTGTCTTTTTAGTTGGTCATGGAGACTTCAAAAGACTTTGAAAGTAACTTAATTGAAGAAATAAATCACATTGAAGGTTGGAGTTACTTGGATTAGAATTTCAAAAGTTGTGACTTTTCATTGGAGCTCTTTATTAGCTTCATTAAAAGTGACCATTCAGCTAGTCTTTTCTGACACTATAAATATATGTAATCAGCTTATTGAAGAGAAAAAATTTTGGACATTTTTGTTAATGATATGCTGCCAAATTTGTGAGGCAAACTTTTCTCTATTTTCGTTCAAGGATTCGTTGGCTACCTAGTGTTCTAGTTGTGTCATTCGTATTCTTTGTCGAAAACTGAACTTATCACTACTCGTAGTGTGGCGTTCAAACATACCAAGGTTCCTACTTTGCTAAGTAGCGGATCGAGATTCTCCTATTCTCCATCCAACCACCTTGAAAACTTATAAACATTTGGGGTCAATATTTTCTAATATTGGTTCGTGTTTGTTTTTGAGATCATTTTCATTCCATTCCATTCCATCTTTTTGTTTCATCACAATCGAACCATCAATTCACTTCACATCTGTTGTTGGTTATCCAATTACTATTTTTTATTTCCATATTTTATTATTTTTCTATAACCGAACCTACATAAACTTCATAACCATAAACCCATCTTTGAACTTTTTTTTACATAGCTTCTACCATTATTCACTTAAAACATCCTTTGAACAAACCGAATGATACTTCTTCGTAGACTATCGGGCAAACTCACATACGACTCGACTCACCCCGAGGCGGATCGTATCATTTGGTATCAGAGCTATAAAAAGAGAAATACGAGCGTTCGAAATTACTCTCGGGATAGTCCGTGACTCATCAAGTAAGTGAGTAAAAAAATTGAAAAAAAAGTTCAAAAAAATTAAAAAAATTCAAAAAAAATTCAAAAAAAGTTCAAAAAAATTCGAAAAAAATTCGAAAAAAATTTAAAAAAAATTTGAAAAAAAATTTATTTTTACTTCTTCTCCATTTTTTGATCCTGAAACTCTTACTTTCTCATCCATTTCCATCTTTGACTTTTTCGCCACACTATACCTGAATTATTTTCTTTCTTGTAAGCCTACCTTGTATTAAATCACATCATCCCTTGATTACTCATTTGAAACCGACCACCTAGACTAAGGTTAAGCCTTGGCGAATCTGCTTACGAAATCACGAGAAAGGTAAAGAGAGGTAAAAGGCACGAGAGTTGTGAGCGCAATAGAGTGGAGATAAAAGCCTATTCTCGAGCGTAAAACATGAGTGTGAGTGCCAATAAAATTTTCTTGTGAGTGACTAGTGAGGTTTGTGGTGAGGTATTCATTTTCTATTTTGTTTTATTCACTTTTCTTTTCATCTATTAATCATGTCTCAAGAAGAGTTTTAAGCATTTGAATTTCAATATTTGTTGAAAGAGATGGAGTGCATGCTCGATCAAAAAATCAAGCCTATCCAAGAAAAGCTAGACCATCGAGTAAGAGCTCAATGGAAGCAAAATTCACCAAGTTAGAAAATGGAGTCAAGAACATCACAGAGACACACATCCGATGACTACTCGAGAAGAGATTTCTATCGTGATACCTATTCGACAAGAAATTCGAGTAGAAAGAAAGAAAGAAAGCTTTGAGTCTAAGGTCTTTCGAGATAACGAATGAGAGAGCCCAAGTAACTCTTCGTATGCATCCACGAAGACTCATTCACGAAGAATTGATTGTGAACTCTATCTAAATGATTTCTCATCTTTCGAAGAAAATATTTATCATGCTGATTCACTTGTATTATCTTCAATTTGTAAAGAAATAAAAGAGAGGCAAGAGGCGAGTAAAAGAGAAAATGAGAGATTCTTGAAAAAGCTCGAGAAAGTCATTAAAAAAGCCGTTGAAAAGAAAAAGAACAAAAAGAGAGTGAAAATGAGATTGAAAAAAAATTTGAAAAAGAGAATGAAAAGGAGTTTAAGAGAGAAAAAGAAGTTGAACAAGAACAACGAGTGGAAAAATAGATTGAGGAAAAAGAACGAGAGATCTCGAGAAAAAAGAATCAAGTGAAAAAGAAGGTATGGAAGAAATGATTGTTCTTGAAGAAAAAGAAACGAAAGAAAAAGTTGATAGAGAGCAAGAAAAAGAGAGTGTTGTTTCCACTAACCAATCTGTGAGTTCTTCTTGTCTTATTTCTTCTTTTCAGGTTTCTAACAATCCGCGTGATGAACTTCAACTTCAATACTTTCCCGATGAGAGATGCTTTCGTATGATCAAAAAAGGAAAGGTTGAAGATAAAATCCAACCGCAAGTGTTCAAAGATAAGGAATTTTTAGAAATCGAGCCACGACAAATAGGTTTGAAAGTTGTCGGTAAAATTTTCGATAGCTTAATTCATAAAAGATTCCCTCATTTTGATTTAATTAACCCTTATTCTTTGTTTGTGGTTGATAAGTCCATTCTAAGTGGAAGTATGAGGCGGTGTTCTCTCGACTTGTTTTGTGGTGAAAAACTTGTTGATGATGTCCGATTAAATCGACAAGCACATAATATCATCTTACATGGTAACAGTTCTTCACAAAAGACATTTAAGTTGTTTGATTGTGGTGATTATGTGAATCAACTATTGCCTTGTGTAAAATCTTTAAATTTGTGCCCATCTGTCCTGATGAATGTAAGGAATTTTGATTATTTGTTTTCGTATATGCACAAATTCTTTTGGATCAGTATGTTTGAAATCATGACACGCATGAAACCTTTGTTGCATTTTCCAGCAAGTGAACAAACTTATGTGTTTAAACCTGGAATTTGCTATTTTGGTTCGATATGTGGAAAAATCAAGCATTCCAAATTTTGTGCGACCAATTTTTGTTTGATTGATGCTTGGCTTTTGACTAAGGGAACAAAATTTAAAAATTCTGAATACAATATAAAATTGTTCCTTGATCATTTTATTTTGCTGTCCATAAATTTCTTGTGTCATCTCAAAAAGGTAAGGCCAACTCATATTTTTGATCCTAGCATTGATTCAGCATGTCCCTTAAAGTTCAACATCTATGGTGTCAGTAACCCCTTTACTTTTTGTGAAGGTGACATTCTGAGAAGTGCGAGTTATCCTTGTATTTCTCCTACATTTCAGGTTAGTTCGAGTAAAGAGCTACGACTTTACTATTTCTTTGAAGAGAGGAGGTTTACATTGATTGAAAAAGGTACTGTTTAAACCAATCCACATTCATCCATTCATGTGGGAAAACAAGGTGAGTTCTCTGAAACTTTTAAGACTCAACCACCCCCTTTGATTGTTGATGGAAACAGTGTTGATGTTTTGGTTTCTGAAATGCATTCATACCTTGATAAGGTTTATTGTTCTTTTTTGATTAGTAATGGATGGTTTGAAGATGATGAGAACATTACTAACAAAGTTTGTGTCATTGATGTGCATTCTTTGATCTATGGAAAAACCACATGTTTAAACAAGGCTGTGCACATAAAACTTGTGATGTACGGGTGTTTTATTTATATGCATGCCTTATTACCGAATTTGGATATCCAACTTGCAAAGGTAAAACTTGTCAATTATTTTGAATTCGGCAATCGATCAAGTGCTCGAGTATGCACCAAGACCTTGAAAAGGAATTGTTTATTCTTGATTCATCATTTTATTACTCATTGTCTTTATGACGATGACAATATTTTCTTGTGTCAAGCTATGAATAAAATCTCGGAAAGTTCCTTCTGGTTTAACCTTCATTGTGTCACTAATTTGTTTTATTCTTTTGTAGGTGACAATGTGAGGTGGTACCCTCTTAAAAAGGGAGGGCTGATTTGTGATCTTGAGAAATTTTTTTTCGAGCAAATGGCTCGATTTGAGGACAAATCATCTTCAAGAGGGAGGGTATGATGCAAATCCGGTCACATCATGTTTCGACACAACTTGCCGACCTCAGAATTGACCTAAACTTGAAGGGCCCAAGTGCAAGATGAAACATCTCATAGGCCTGATTGATTATTGGGCCAATGTTTTAAGGATTTTTTTTAATTTAATGTAGTTTTATTTAAATTAATAAGTTTGCATATTTTTAATTTTAGACTTGCACTTTGTGTGTTCTGCATTTAATAAAGTTATGCATTATGTAACTTCCATGCTAGTTAAGTATACATCATAAATAATGACATGCATTATGTAACTACCATGTTAGTTTAAGTCTGCATCATTAAATTAAGTCTTGCATTAAGTACTCATTTGTGTGCATTTAGTTGCATTTCAAACCATGCATTTAGGCATCTTAGTTTAATAAATGAGTCGCTGGACATTTATTCAACTCATTTTAGTTTAATTAATTGAGTTTTTATGAACTTAATTTAATATTTGTTTCTTTAAATAATCTAGCTAGTAGGATAATTTATTGATGCCTGAGTTAAAGTTCATTTAATAATGCTTTTCTTAATTAAACTAGTTGCTGGAATAAATGTTGCATAAGTGATAGTTCATTTATTTAAGTTAGTTTTTAATTTGTTTTAAGCTTAATAATTGAATAAATGTGACGGTTACATGTGTTAATTGCAGGTGACTTTTCAGCTCACATCCATTACATTTTAAGGCTGTTATGCATTCAATAAGGTGACTTTTTAAGAGATTTCAGTTACAAAAGAGGGGGCTGTTACAAAGAGGCTTTATATATCATTAAGAAGTTGTTTTTATCAATTAAAGGAGAGCATTATTCTTCTTTAAATTGGGCAGCAACTTTGTTTCATCTTCCATAACCGTTTGTTTCATGAGTAATCACTACATGCATTCAATTCTCCATCAAAGAAGCTGGTGTCTTTTTGGTTGGTCATGGAGACTTTAAAAGACTTTGAAAGTAACTTAATTGAAGAAATAAATCACATTGAAGGTTGGAGTTACTTGGATTAGAATTTCAAAAGTTGTGACTTTTCATTGGAGCTCTTTATTAGCTTCATTAAAAGTGACCATTCAGCTTGTCTTTTTTGACACTATAAATATATGTAATCAGCTTATTGAGGAGAAGAACTTTTGGACATTTTTGTTAATGATATGATGCCAAATTTGTGAGGCAAACTTTTCTCTATTTTCGTTCAAGGATTCGTTGGCTACCTAGTGTTCTAGTTGTGTCATTCGTATTCTTTGTCGAAAATCGAACTTATCACTACTCGTAGTGTGGCGTTCAAACATACCAAGGTTCCTACTTTGCTAAGTAACGGGTCGAGGTTCTCCTATTCTCCATCCAACCACCTTGAAAACTTATAAACATTTGGGTCAATATTTTCTAATATTGGTTCGTGTTTATTTTTGAGATCATTTTCATTCCATTCCATTCCATCTTTTTGTTTCATCATAATCGAACCATCAATTCACTTCACATCCGTTGTTGGTTATCCAATTACTATTTTTTATTTCCATATTTTATTATTTTTTATAACCGAACCTACATAAACTTCATAACCATAAACCCATCTTTGAACCTTTTTTTTACATAGCTTCCGCCATTATTCACTTAAAACATCCTTTGAACAAACCGAACAATACTTCTTCGTAGACGATCAGGCAAACTCACATATGACTCGACTCACCCCGAGGCGGATCGTATCACCCTGTCTTTACATTCTTATTTCATTTTGGAATTGAATTACTCTCTCTCTTGTATTTCCTTCTTCAATTTGGAATTAGAATATCATTTTTTTCTCTTCAATTTGACGTTAAATTTTGTAGCCTTGTCTCCAATTTTTTCTCTTTTCCATAATTGGGCCAATTGCTCTCCAAGTCCTTTTCATTCATCTCTTCACCATTATCATCAATCTTCTTTCCAAGCTCACAAAGCATGAACAATTTCATGCTTAACTAAATTTCATCTTAGCTTTAGGCCGATGCTCTTTCCGGTCGGGAATCGTGAGATACAAATTCGTGCTAAAAATTCATCCCATCGGTATTCATTTTTTTTAAGTATCGGGATAGACCAATCATCCCTTAAAGTTAAATCCGATTTCAAGTCAAAGTGCACGTTGGGCTGGAGTTGTGTTGGCTTACAGTTGGAGATTCGAGTCGGCCGTACTGTATTCGGATTTTCGAGAACAAATCGAGGAAGAAGTGATCGGGTTTAAATGACCCACGCAGTGGAGGCCGTTAATTCGAGTTGGGTTCTTCAGAACGCAAGGCTGTTGGAATCTTGAATTGGGAACACGTGTATCTCAGTTAGATAATCGGTAAGGGTTGATTTGCAGGTCATACTAGAACCAACTAATAAAGGAAGAATTGGTTGTTAGGACGTTCTTAACTGCTATAACCAGCTTATCGATTGGATGAGAAGATTAATTTTCGAAGACCGATTCTTGATACGAAATTTACCGAGTCTAAGGCTAAGGCTTAATTTATCTGTTACAAAACTCTGAATTTATTTTCTAATTTATTTAATTTATGCTGTTTCAATTACCTAATTTCTAAACATTTCAAAAATCCCCGATTTACTTTTATTTTTAATCTTTGCAGGTACGATTGGAGTCGTGGGCACGACTATTGCCATGACCTTCGACACGAAAGACAATCTGATCATAAGCTATACACGGAAGTTGATTGATGCATCCAATCCTTGTGGACTCGACCCTACTACCACTCTACTACTAATTAGAGTTATTTTGTAGGAATTATATTTGGTGGATTCGATGCCCATCATGTATGTAAAAAAATAAAAATACCATTGAATTTATATTTGTTGTCTTATAAAAATTTTGAACTTTTGATAATTTCACAACTAATTAGAATCCTATTGAAAGTACATCAATTCAATGATTTGTATATGTAATATGTATTTTAATAAAGCCGAATATAAGTATTTGTGTATGTAATATTTAAACATAAAATTTTATCTTATCGATAATGATGTTAGTTGTTTATTAAACATGAATCAAATCAAAATGTCATTTCCATTTTATGGTTTATGTTCAGGGTTCGTAGTTGTTCCTCTTAGTAATGTCATCTACAAAATTCAAACTTGGGTTTAGGGGTGTAAATGAACAGAATGTTCGATGAACTGTTCGTATAACGTTCTTTTATGTTCGTTTATTAAGCTAAATAAACGGGTATGAACAAAATTTTTATGTTCGTTTAATAAACGAACAAATACGAATAGAGGTGTGTTTGGTTCGTTTATGTTCACGAACAAGCTCATTCATTGGCTCGTTTATAAGCTCTTTTATTGACTCGTTTATTTATTAATGATGTTTTCTTATAAAAATATAGAGCTGTAAATGAACAGAGCATTCGATGAACATGTTCGTGTAAATGTGTGTATTTATTTATTGTTTGTTTATTATTCATTAACATTGTTCGAGAACATGTTCAATTATATGTTCATGAACATGTTAGTGAAAATGTTTGCTTAAGTTAAATGAACATGTTCGTGAACATTAAACAAACAAACATGAACACACATAATCTTAAATAAACGAACATGAACAAAATTTTAAAATTCTTAATGAACACAAACTGAACACGAACAAACTTAAAAATAAACAGATGAATATGAATAGATGTTTGTTCGTTCAAGCTCAATTCATTTATAGCCTTACTTGGATTCTCCTTTTGGGAGTGCAATGTGCCTTACCATTACACCTAACCACTTGTTGATATAAATTTTTTTATTTTAATAATTTTATTAGAAAGAAAAGGTTTAATCTAAATCTCTAAATAAATAATTTTTTTTTTGAAAACTCCAAATAAACATTCAAATGTATAGAATTGAAGCTGAAGCTACTTTAATCTATCAAAATATGAAAAATTTATTAGCAATGTATTTTTTCTTCTTTTAACTTACTATATATATAAGGAAGAAAATATTAGCAAGTACACAGACTATAAATCCTTTTTATCGAAAACTGAAGGTGTAAACAGACCATAAATCCATGTCCTTATACCATATTTTTGTTTTACCTTCTCTAATTTTTCTTTTCTTTTTCTCTCTTAATTAAATGGACATGCCGTGGGAGAGGGCCTTACGCCATTGACTTATACTTGACTTGACCTCCTTATCAAGTTTATTTCTATTAGTCAAAACAATGGAACACCAAATTTTTAACGCAATTAGACAATTCGCTTGAAGTGAGTCAATTGAATGCTTCTTGTGGAAATTTAGGGTGTTGGAGAATATTTTCATTTTAGCTTGCTGTCTATATATACTTGGAGTTGCTAGCAATGGTTGCTACTAAGACATTACAATCATGAGAACTGTTACAATCTCCTTACTTCCACTTCTTGTCATTACGACTTTCTGTTTTGGTTTTTGCAATGGCAATGCCAACGTGCTTTGCATTGAAAGTGAGAGAGAAGCCCTTTTGAAGTTCAAGAATGATCTCATTGATCCTTCAAACAAGCTATCTTCTTGGGTTGAAGGTGGTGATTGCTGTGAATGGATTGGTGTCGTCTGCCATAACTTAACAGGCCACGTCCACCAACTACACTTGGCTGCTCCTTCTTCACCTCCTAATGATGATGCATCACTTGCTGAAATGGAAGATTACGAAAGATCAAAGCTAGGAGGCAAAATAAATTCTTCTTTGCTCGAGTTGAAGCATCTCAGCATCCTAGACTTGAGCAATAACAATTTTAGCACCATGCAAATCCCGGAGTTTTTCGGTTTATTGGGGAGTTTAACATATCTTGACCTCTCTCAAGCACAATTCCAGGGAGAAATTCCTCACAGCCTTGGGAATCTCTCAAAGTTGCATTATCTTGATCTTCGAGGTGATAATTGGTTGCCGAAGGATCTCGAAGCGAAAAGTCTTCAATGGGTTTCCGTACTTTTTTCCTTGCAGTACCTTGATTTGAGTCATGTGGATCTTAGTGAAGCAACTGATTGGTTACAGGTAACGTTCAAACATCCTTCTTTGTTAGAGTTGCATTTGTCAGATTGCGATTTAGCAGATGATTCCTCTCCCATCAGTGTTAACTCTTCAAAATCACTAGCTGTTCTTGATCTTTCTTGGAACTACAACTGCTTATCTTCAATGCCTATGTCGATATTCAGTCTTCATGGTCTTGTGTCCATTGATCTTGCTTCCAGCTCTTTGAAAGGCCCAATTCCAGACTACTTCGGGAACATCTCGTTTCTTGAAGTTCTTGATCTTAGTTTCAACAAATTCAATTCATCCATACCTGACTCCTTGTATAGTTTAAACCATCTTCGATTCCTTAGTCTTAGTTTTAATTACTTAGTAGGTAAAATTTCGAGTGCCATCGGAAACTTAAGCTCTCTTATTCACCTTGATCTTTCGTATAATATGCTGGAGGGAAGATTACCAACCTCTTTGGAAGATCTTTGCAATTTGAAGGAGGTGAATTTGTCATATAATAAAATTGATCAAGACATAACAGAAATCATACAGAGTCTGTCCAGATGTAGTTTGAATTGCCTAGAGTCACTGAATTTGGGAATTAACCAACTTTCTGGCCTTTTACCTGATAAACTCGGGCAATTTAAGAATTTAGCTTACCTGTCCCTTGCTCAAAACAACATTTCTGGTCCAATACCTATGTCCATAGGAGAGTTATCATCTTTGAAGTCTATTGATGTTTCTGAAAATCAATTAAATGGTACATTTCCTCCAAGTTTTGGACAATTGGCCAATTTAGAAACTCTAAGTTTTGGGCATAATGTACTGGAAGGAGTTGTATCAGAAACCCACTTTTCTAATCTCACGAGGTTGACAACTTTGTTGGCATCCGGAAACATGTTGAGGTTTGAACCAAACTCAAGCTGGGTTCCCTCGTTTCAATGTGAAACTATCGAATTGCATCGATGGCATCTTGGCCCGAAGTTTCCCCAGTGGTTAAAGTTCCAAAAGAAATTGTCCGGTTTAGATATTTCTCGTGCAGGAATTTCAGATGTCATACCAACTTGGTTTTTGAATATATCTGCTCAATTTAAATATGTAAATCTTTCCTCTAATCAACTTATTGGAGGGATTCCATACTTGAATGTACGAGAGACTCTTGACTTGAGTTCAAACCGATTGACAGGTCCATTGCCAAGAGTATTCCCAACCTTAGAAGATTTAATTTTGTCAAATAATTCATTTTTAGGATTCCTTTCTGAATTTGTTTGCAACTCATCAAAACAAAGATGGATGAGAATTATTGACATTGATACAAATCTTCTCTCCGGAGAAATTCCAGATTGTTGGAACCGTTGGCAGCAAGTGACATACTTAAATTTGAGAAACAACAATTTGACAGGGAAAATCCCACTTTCTTTAGGGTATAAAAATCTACAAGTGCTAAACCTTCGAAGCAATAGCATGTCTGGGGAGTTACCATACACATTGCAAAATAGTACGAGTTTGATCATTCTTGATCTTAGTGAAAATTATTTCAGTGGAAGTATACCGGAATGGATTGGTGACAAGCTCTCAAATCTTGTAGTTCTAAGTCTCCGCTCAAATAACTTGGATGGCCATATTCCTCATAAAATTTGTGCTGGTCACTCTCTTCAGAACTTGGACCTTGCCCAGAACAACATTTCAGGAGCTATTCCAAAATGTTTTAATAATTTTAGTGCAATGGCAACAAAAAACAAAAGCTCTGGCGACCTTGAGATTTGGACTACTTTCCAGAGTAATGTATTTCATTTGAGCGCATTATTGGTGCTGAAAGGACGAGAGGATGAATACAGTACCACATTAGGACTTGTTACCAGCATAGATCTTTCAGTTAACAGTCTCACAGGAGAGATCCCTAAAGAAATTGGAAACCTCATCGGACTACGGTCATTAAATTTGTCAAGGAATCTCTTAATAGGAAATATACCAGACATAATTGGCAAGTTGGAGTTACTGGAGTCTCTTGATTTATCAATGAATAGACTGTATGGTGAAATTCCTTCAAGTTTCTCTAATTTGAATTTCTTGAATCACTTCAACGTGTCCTACAACAACTTGACAGGACAAATCCCAACAAGCACTCAGCTTCAAAGCTTTGAAAACTCTTCTTACATGAGCAATCATCTTTGTGGTCCTCCGGTCATAAAAAACTGCAGCACAAATGGTGTTCCAACTGATGTTACAAGTAATGGAGGTAGCAATGAAGGAAGTAATGGGCGGTCTAAAGTGCATTGGCTTTATGTAAGCATAGTTCTTGGCTTTGTAATGGGATTCTGGGCTGTAGTTGCTCCTCTATGTTTCATTAGGTCTTGGAGGCATGCATATTATCAGAAGCTGGACAATGTTGGTAATAAGCTGTATGTGTTTTGGGCTACTAGGCGCATGTAGTTAGATGTAAAAAAAATGTATAACTAATGTTTGTAAGTGTTTGCAGTTAATAATATAGGATTATGATATCAAATTTATCAAATAACACATATTAAAGGAAATTACATGAATAAATATAGGATTATGATATCAAATTTATCAAATAACACATTTTAAAGGAAATTACATGAATAAATGGATCTAAACCTTTGACTTTAGATCTAATTGATTCATGCATTTCTTTTTGCAAGAATAAATGGAATTTACAGTTTGTATAATTTTTTCCAGGATGAAAGTTTGTTTTGATTCTTAATTGTATTTCATTAATAAAGATGTGATTGAGTTAAAGAGTGCAATTTCATAAGTTTTGTTGGGTGAAAATTCATGTATTTAGGGATGTCTTGTATTTCGATTTTTCTATTGAAAAAAAATGGATAAATTAGCTTTTGTGTTTCGGAATGTGTAAATTAGTTCATCCATAAAAATTTTTCTGTTAAAGGATGACGTGGACATGCTGAAAATTGTTTTTATGGGTAAACTATAAAAATGGTCATCCAACTATGCCTTTTGTTCTATTTTGGTCACCCAACTATTACTTTTTTGATTTAATCACTATTTTTTTTGAAATTAAATATTTTAGTCTTCCTGAGTTTATGTGGGCTTTTTTTATTGGTCTAATAACAAAATTAGCCCTATAATGTTTACACATTCTATCAATTTGATCTTAAATATAAAAAAAAATTCAACAAATTTAGCTCTCAATGTTTACCAAATTTGTCATTTTAATTCTAATTCTAAAAAATTTAATAAATTTGACCCTCAACATTTACAAAATATATCAATTTAGTCTTAACTCTAGTTTTTTAAAAAAAAATCATTTTTAACCCTTTATAACCCATCAACTAACCCATGTGAGATATTAAAATAAGAAAAAAGAGTCTCTTGGGAAAAAAATTCTAAAAAGTTGGAATAAAACACAAAAAAAATTTAAGATCCAAAAGAAAATAAAAGCATTAAAAATGTTATTTGTTTGGGTAGTAATGCAACAAATTATTCTAGATAGGTTCCGAATCAATTGATTTGATTTAGTATGAAGTCTAAATTATAGTAAAAGAAATTGTTGTAAGTGACTTGAAAGAGTGTACTCTTTTTCTTATTTTAATATCTAACATAGGTTAACCGATTGGTTATAAAAGGCTAACAATGAAATTTAATTTTTTTTTTTTAGTTTTTAGAGTTAGGACTAAATTGATATATTTTGTAAATGTTAAGGGGCAAGTTTATTGAATTTTTTAGAATTAGAACTAAAATGAAAAATTTTGTAAACAATGAGGGCTAAATTTATTGAATTTTTTATATTTAGGATAAAATTGATAGAATATGTAAATATTAGAGGGCTAATTTTATTACTAGACCAATAAAAAAAGCCGACATAAGATCAAAGTAACTAAAATATTTAATTTTGAAAAGTTTAGTGACTAAATTCGAAAAAATTAATAGTTGGATAACCAAAATAGAACAAAAGACAAAGTTGGATGATCATTTTTATAGTTGACCCATATAAAAAACTTTCAGCATGTTCTCATCATCCTTTAATAGATCCTTTAATAGATGGACTAATTTGCACGTTTTGAAATGTATAGGGATTAGTTTACCCATTTCTTCGATAGAAGAACTGAAATGCAAACCGTTAATAAATATAGAGACTTCCGTAATACTTTTAATTTGAAATTCTCTCCAGTTTATTTTTTACTCAAGCAAGCAAATATATATATAATTTATTGAATTCTACATATGCCACGTTGAGTATTTACTTAATAAATATAATTTCTTTAATTTGGAATAGCAATACAAATATTAAGTTTGAGCACCTCCGATCATCGTTTCTGCTAAAATACTAATATTTTTATTCACACTTTGTTTCTCGTTTCTGGAAGAAGAGGAGACTACTTTTCATCAACTAATTAAAGAAATCTATTATTGAGAGTTAAAACCAAATTACAATTCTAGTGGTCCTTTAATCCCATTTCTTTTTCATTCTATTTATTCATTTTTTTTTAAAGATTTTGGGTTTTATTAAATTGGGTTTTGGGCTAGGATATTTGCTAATTAATAATAAATATATATTTTTTAAAAATTTATTGTTGCTAATAACCAAACATAGATTCTTGATCTAACCCTAATCGCATCCCTATGAAAATTGGGGAAGAGGTTCCAATCAAATCTTTCTTAAAATGTAAAGTTTTTAATTTATGCAAAAAGTAATAATTTCGTTATAATATTTGGACCCACGTCCAAAATCAATATGGTCAAATAGTTGTTTAGGTATACATACACTTATTTACGTTCATTTTGGATGTATGTTTTTAAGATTTTTATAAATTTATTAATAATATTTATGTTTTTATCATTAAAAATATATAAAGGTTGGTCGAACCAATAAAAAATCAATCATTTATAAAATTATCTTCCGCAGCAAAGTCATTAGCATGACCAATAAAAGGATAGGTCTCGAAACTTGGGGCAACAATCAAGGAAGTCATTTCATCAACTTCATGAGTTGCATTCACAGTACACACATTTTGCACCTCATCAATAGTTGGGTTTATAGGGTTGAAACTCCCCCGAGAGTAAGCATCACCAATCACCTTGAATCATCAAATCATCACCATGCACTATGCACTATAAGGTAATTTGTTAATGTTATATAATCCCCCCTTTTTGGCAAAGATGCCAAAGAAGCTTCTTCTCATTTATGATCTTCTTTAAATCGTCTCAACAAAGTTCATAAATATCCAATAAATTAGTAAGGATTAAGAACAAAACCAAGTGCAATAGCTATAACACCTCGATATCCAACCCAATTGTCAGGCCCAAGCTATAAGGTGTCACATTTATTGTCAGAGCAACTACAATCAAATTACATTCAATTACCAATCGTTAAACATTCAAATATAACTAAAACATGTGTATAAGATGATACATAACCATTTTCGGGTCTTATACGAACTTACGAAAGCTCTTTTACTAACCTGAGGTCATAATAGGAGTAAATTGTAAGAAGTTCAAAATTTTGGGTTGACATTGTGACGTAGGGGGTTCCTCGTCACGACACAACTCTCTATTTTGTGCTCATTGTGACCTCTAATGAACGTCTTCCTAACATGATTCTTTGGTTACGCCTCGTCACAACGTTGGGAGTACATCGTCGCAACGTAACTCACTATTTTAGAAATGGATCAATTTGAAACAAGTTTAAAAGACCTGTAATAATCATATAACATCTCATTCACAACCAAAACCACATCATTTCAATAGCATACGAGGAAAAACATACCCAAAATGATACTTCAAAGTGACATTAAGTAACTAAGTTCTAAATTTGACCATTTTCAATTCAAATCAACTTAGACCTAGGTATATGCCATTTACAATCGAAAGAGTACTTTACAAACTCTATTGAGTCAAAAATGATAGTCTAGATGTTAGCTTCAATTTTCCTAGAGCTTCGAGAGATACCAAAACTTGCGCACAGAGAAAACAAATCATACAATGAGAAATAGGACTCAGTGGTACTTCCATGATTCAAGATATTACAATTTAGTACCAAAAGCATAACATAAGCCATAGAAACTCAAATGTAACCTACATATATCCATATATATGTACATGAAAATGTGTATAACTCATTGGGTAAGTAAGTTTATTTAACCTTTTAACATTATCATTCATTTTGCACATTTACTGATAAACTTTCAATTGCATACATAAACAAGGCATTAATCCAATCAATCTATTGTGATTTATTTCGTTACTTACCTTATACTTACCGCTTAATCCGTTTTTGGAGTCTACTGACTCATCCACATTTGGTTTGGCCTCTAAGGCTCGATTCCTTTTTGCTTTGAATAAAAAGATGCTTACTTTCTATTTCAAATTCATATATGCACATATTAAAAAATTCGAGCACCATATTAGTTAAACAATCAAACTTATTATTAATCCCTATTAATACAACTTGGACTCAGACGGATACATGGATCGTCTAACCAACACACCGAACTGGTATTGAAGTGCAGTAATAGAATAACTAAGTAAGGGAAATTGGCACATAACGTGCATACTGGCGCTCGAAGCACATTCTGGCACACGAAGTGCATCCTGGTGTGTAAGCGCATAAACTTGTACTCAATCCAATCCAACTCAACCCGACTAGTAGGGTATTAACATTCAATTTATATTCCATATTCACAATTTGTCATCAATCTATCATGTAACATAACATATTTAAACTCAATTTTATATCAATTATCATATATCAATTAATCACACAACTGTCTATTCTATTCAATTTACTCCCTATTTCGATATATATAATCTCAACATAACAATTCAACCAAAACATTTCATATTATTGTAACAGAATCATCCCAATGACTCATTAGTCAACAATCATATATACAAAATCAAATAATTCTATCTTGAATCATAAAAGCACGAACTAAGGTTTTGCGCGTCACTCGTTGAAGATTTTTGTTTTTCCTTTCACCCTTGGTTGCTCGGTATTGTTGATAGCTACGAATAATCTTAAAACATATCAAATTATCAAATTCCAGCCAAAATAGAATTAAATACTAAATTCTAAATATTTTACAATTTATTCAATTTAGTCAATAGAATTAGGACAAGCATAACTATCAAAGTAGGGCTTCAGATTAAAATCTGATTTTACCAAAACTCATTAGGGACCCTCTATTTATATACTTACCAACAGTTCATGATAGTTTTGCATTATTTTCAATTTGGTCTATAATGTACAAAACTAACAATTAAGCTTTACAATTTAGTCTTTTTCATATATTAAGCTTAATTTCTAACAATTTAACACCTAAATTATTCAATTCTCAGCCATGAAAACTTTCTAAAACTTTAATAGTTTCATAAAGTGGTACATGGGTCAGCTAAATCAAGATTTCATGATTCAATTTCCCTAAAAATTAAAGAAAAATTACTATTGAAATTAAGGCCAAAAAGCTTGAAAACCCTACAATGGCGTCCTTCCCTTTTGTTTTAAAGTTTTGGATGGTTGGAGAATATGAAATTCTTCTCTTCTTCCACTAATTTCATATATATATACATACATATATATATATATATACTTAATTAAAAGTTAATTAGTTTAAATAATCATGTTTTAGTTAATTTAAACTTTAATTATGCAACAATCCGTTTTTAGTAGTGTCAGAAAAAGTGGTTTTGGGACCACAATTCCAACTAGTGAGTTAATATTTAATGCTTATTTAATGTTTATAGGATTATTTTAAGATCGTATTAATTTTTTGTTAAGAAATTGTAATGTTTAACTAGTTAATTAAGTAAAAAAGGCTAAATTGTAAATGGGGCAGAAGTTGAATTCTATTAGATAAAAGAGTTAAATAGCTATGAAAATTTTAAACTAGTAGACATAGATGGTAATTAAAACATATTTTAAGATAATGGATTGTGATGAGAATGTTTTTGTGTGATTTGAATAGTTTTTAAAGGTTAATTGTGTAATTTAATAATTAAATTATAGGTTTAATAAAACAAAAGGTAAAAGAAAATTTAGATTATTTTCTTCATTGCCTCATCAAAATCAAATACACCATTAGAGAAGGAAACAAGTTTCGGCTAGCTTTGGTTTCATTGTATGGTGTAATGCCCAATTTTGGCCCGGGCCCGTACGAAAATAAAAAAAACAAAATAAAAATACAAAAAAATAAGTCACAAAATACAGCAGTCCAATTTTATAACAGTCAATAGCCCAGTTACAAGCCCATTTACGAAATGATTTAACCCAATACCCCAAACGGCCTAGAAACTGAGCCCAATTTTGGCAAACCCTAGGGCAAGGGTCTCCTTGCGCCGCAGCCCTCACTAGCAGCCTAACCACATCGCACCAGCTACTGGCAGTCAGACGCTCAAAGTGAAATACCAGCCCCTCGTGATCAGTCATGACGCACCAGCTCTCGTACACTCGCCCCGTACTTGCAAAAACATATAAACGCACAGCAAATACAAACAAACGACAGCAGAACAACAAGGAGAGAGGAATGAAAATTGTATTTCGATTTTTATTTTTCTTTTTGGTTTTCTCTCTTTTCTTTTCGGTTATAAAGCCTTTTCTTCAATTGTAAAGGGGGTCCTTTCTTTTTTTTATGAACAAAAAGCAATACAGACGCACATTTTACGAACGAAATATACGCACAAAGAAAAAGCAGAGGTGATTTCTTTCTTCCTCGAACCCTTTTAGATTTCGATGTATCGTTTCGTTTCTGGTTTGGGGTCATTCACCATTGTTGTTTCGAAAATAAAGAAATAAACAAAAGAAAGGTGACAGAGGAGCCTTACCGTGCGGGCGAGCCATAGTTTTCTTCTCCCTTCTTCTTCGAAATCGAAGTTGAGGAGGGATTTCAGGCTAAGATTCTCTTGGGTTCGAAGAGTCCCATAACAGGAAGATGAATCGGTGTTTTGCAAAGGGGATTAGGGATTTGAAAACAAGCAAAATGGGTGTTTGTTGATTCGGTGGGTTTAGTCCATATAAGAGACTAGGAACGGCGCCGTTTTGACCGATTTTAATGGTCTTCATACGACGTCGTGTGCTGGCTTTCACCCAATGACCCGACCCACGCCTGGTTAAGACCCGCGTGTTAGGTCAGAGAGGGATATTTGCACCTTAAGCCCACTTGTTCGGCGTTGTGTTATGATTGGGTTCTCTCAGCCTTTCCCTTTGTTTCTAATTTATCCCTTTAATTTACAAGTGAAGTCAATTCGGTCCACGCTTGAACGCAGCGTTTCGGGATCCGGGACATTTACATTTTTAGTCCTCAGAATTACATGAGTCACGCATGGATCCCCATTTTCAGCAGTTTATTTTATTTTAAAAATTATCCTCTGTATTTTAATTTGATTTCAATTTGGTTTCTTTTTGGATTCATTTCATTTTTTTGTTATTCGTGTTTATTTATTTGTATAAATTATATCATTTGTGTCATCTACTCATTTATTTATTGTAATTTTGGCCATCATACTTTCATGTTTTGCAAACTATTCTTTTAAATGTTTTTATATATACGCAACTATATAGATATATATATATATATATACACACACGCATTTTATAACAAAGTTAGTTTCATTTCATGAATACTAATAATTCCATATTATTTTGCATATAATTCCTTTTAAATTCATTCTCATATATTATTACATGATCCTACATAATATTTTTAGGTTACTTTTACATAAATACATATATTTATCGATACTTGTATTTGATCTATATATATATATATATATATATATATTACTAAACCCATATATTTTAGCACATATTGTTATCATTCCAACATGTTTTGTATATATATGCTCTGCATAAAACTTAAGTTGTTTTCATACTTATTATTTGTACATATATTTGGTTTCTATACGTTCTTAAACCCGTATATTTTATACATACATTTTCTATATATATATATATATATAAATATATGCATGTCCTTAAATCTATTTATAATCTATAATAAAATTAATTTAGCCTTATGTACATTATCATTTCTATATAAATTTGTATGTACTCTCTTTTAAATTTATATGTATATATATTAACACCCTTATTACTTTAATAGATTTTGCTACCTCAAAACACTTTTCGCTTCACGATTTGTCAAACATTTTCTTTATGTATATATGAAATGGCATTAGAAACTTCATTTTTTTTGTGATTATAAAATTATTATTTTTTGAATATTATATTATGCCATACATGTTTTCATTGCTTTATTTATTTGTATTCATTTTTTTTATATTGTCATGTTAGTTATACTCCATGCATGATTGAAATCGAATTATATTTCCAAGCTAGTTGTACTTGGTTGTAAGTGTTTGTTAGTTGGTTAAGTAAGTTGTATTGCCTCCCCCCTTTCATTGTTGTGTTTTACGCGTACATATATTACCCTATATCATCTTTTGCCATTCGGTTTTTGAAATGTGGTCTTTATAAAATTCAAATCTTTATGATTAATTTCGTCTCATTTCAAAAAATGCATTAATACGTTTTAAGCTAGTTTTATAAGTATTCATTTAAAAATCCTTTAAAACGAAGGCGATATTCGATGCTTGGTAATTCGTGGAATCGTGCCCTAATGTGTTGGGTTGCAATTCCTCGTTTGCTCAAAGTAATCGAAGGTCCCTTTTGAATTTCACCCACGGCTATAAAAAATCCCTTAAACAAAGGCGATATGCGATATTTGGCAATTCACGGAATCGTGCCCTAACGTATTAGGTTGCAATTTCTCGTTTGCTTAAAATAATCAAATATCCCTTCAAAATTTCACTCGTGTCTTCTAAAAATCCTTTAAAACGAAGGCAATACTCGATGTTTGACAATTCGGGAATCATGCCCTATCGTGCTGGGTTGTGATTTCTCGTTTGTTCAAAACGATCGAATATTCCTTTAGGTTTTCACTCATGTTTTTTAAGAAAACCCTTTAAAACAAAGCCTATGTTCGTTGTTTGGAAATTCAAGAATCGTGCCTTATCGTGCTGGGTTGCAATCTCTCGTTTGCTCAAAACAATCGAATATCTCTTCAGAACTTCACTCGTTTTTTCTAAGGTGAGGCAATGGTCAATGTTTGGAAATTCGAGGAATCGTGCCTTACTGTGCTAGGTTTCAGTTTTCCGTTGGACTAAATAGTTGAGCATCCTTTTGTGATTTTCAAATTATAAATCGGACGTTGAAACAAAAAGATTTTTGACAATCAACTCGGGTTATTCAAATGTTATTAAAAAGAACCACATTTCAAAAACATTTTTAATTTTAGACATAAGGACAATATTTAATCGATTTGGTACCAAATTTGGGGGTAGTGAGGGTGCTAATCCTTCCTCATACGTAACCGACTCCCGAGCCCGTTCTCTCATATTTTCGTAGACCAGAATCGTTGTTTTAGTAAACCAAAATGTTTTATTAAAATAACCAAATTCTTAGGTGATCCGATCACACCAAAACAAAAAGATCGGTGGCGACTCCATATTTCATTTTTCAAAAAGTCGATTCCCCCGTATTTTCATTAATTTTAAAATTCCAAAACATTTGAGATAGAGGGGGTGGTTTCGACACATGGTATGTAAAGTTGTCCCGTTTTTAATGATTTTTATGTTTTTGAGCTTGTTTTAACTTAATCTACTTGGTCCAGGGGTTAATTTGCAAAATAAGTTAAGTTTGGGGGGCTTGCTTGGATTGAGTTTGAATGTGTTTTGATGTAAATTGGTAGATTAATAAACTTGGTTGTTAAATAAATTTGTTTTGTTAAGATATTTTTAGTGATTTTAATATTAAGTATTAAATTGTTGGAGGTGTAAATCCATTGGTGTTAATGTGAAAACTTTGGTATAAAAAGGGGCTGTATAAAATCCCTAGTAATACCAGTTAGTATGATTTTGGTTTAAAAATGGTGAAATTGTAAGTTAAGTGTTTAGGGACTAAATTGTTTAAAAGTTAAAATATTAGGAGTAAAATTTTAATTAATGGTGAAAGGAGTTATAAGCTGGAATTAGTTGCTTTAAGCTATTTGAAATATTTAATTGAATGAAATTCATATTTAGATCAAAGCACAAATCAACTGGATTTAGATTGAGGAAGAGGCTAAAGTGGTGGAGTAGTCATTGGCCTTGTTTTACTTTTTATTATTATTTTTTATTTTTTGCAATTGTTTTGTCGAGGTAAGTTCGTGTTTCATTTTAAAATGTTTCAATTGAATTGATAATATTATTTAATAATTTTATTTTTATATATGTAATTATACTTTAATAGATGAGATTACTATAAATTATGGAAAGGAAAGGATCGAGACTAAAATACCCCACGGTATTACACTTGAAAAGGAAAAAGACCATGGTTGAAAGACATCATGGCACCATATTCGGTAATTTTGAATTCTTGAAAAGGTTGAAAAGGATATATCTGAAACAAATATCTAATGAAAAGGTTGAAAAGGATATATCCAAAATGGATATCTATCGAAAAGGTTGTTACCCTAAAGGGTAAACAAATGAAAAGGATGTGTTGAAAAGGAATTATGGTATGAATCATTTTAATAGAGGTTTATATGTGATTTTGAATTAGTTATGTATTTAGTTACTAACTTGTGATATGTGTGTATAGGAATAATTATGCATATAGGGACATTAATGCTTGATAAGTTAATCATGAATTAAATACTTGGTAAGTTTGAGTTCTCTTAGACGAACTTACTAAGCATTATTTGCTTATGTATTTGTTTTTTTCCTTGTTTTGTAGATCATCAGAAGCTCGATTGGTTGGAACATTTTGGAGTCTTACCACACTATCCAAAAATCATTTTGGTAGTTTTTAGTTATTTTGAGCTATGGTTATAAATGGCATATATAGGGTTAATGTCATTTATACTTTTGTGTGTTTTGGTTACTTTTGTAAATGGTTGTATGCACATATGGTGTAGTTGTCTTGTTTATACATTAAAAGCTTTATGAAAATGAGCGTGTTAGTATGCTTATTATGAATGGTGAAATGGATTGTTTATGGTTGACAATAAGTAGCTATTTTACCTAAATTTGGTGATTGAAAAGTGGCATTATAGCTTTGTTCTTACTGGAATTTGTTTTGGTATGAAATGAGATGCCTTTGAATGGCATATTGGTTAGAAAATTTAAGTTAATTGAGTTGGCATGTTATGAATGTTTGAAGTGTGTTTAGGGCCTTTGAGTTTGTGTGCAAATGGTTTAGCTTGTTGGGCAAGATTTGGTCTTAAAATGGCTTGTTTTAAGGGTTAACTATAGAGCACACGGTCTGGAACATGGGCTGTCACAAGACCGTGTGACACACATGGCCTAGATACACGATCGTGTGTCACTTTTTATTCTAGGTGCAGGGTACACACGGTTTGGTACATGGTTTGAGACACGGCCGTGTGTACTAAGTAGTGAGTTACACGGTCTGGCACATGGCCTACGACATTGCCGTGTGGCCCTATTTCGAATTTACTCATGGGCAGACATATAGATTGGGACACGACAGTGTGGCCCTACTTCAAATGTCAATACAGTCTGGGCTATGTCACACGATTGTGTGACCCCTATTTCTAAAATTTTTAACTTTTTTTTTCAATTTTTTTGATTTGTTTTAAATTAGTGTCGAACTGTTTCTAGGGCCTTGAAGGCTTGATTTAAGGCCCAAATGAGTATGATTGCTAGGTTTCTAATGAGTTTTTGGTAATTAATATTAAATGGCATTATTGATATGTTTTGAAGTTAATTGTTTTGATTTGTTCGGTAATGCTCCATAACTCTAATTTGGCAACGGAGACGGGTTAGGGGTGGTACAAATTACTTGAACTAATTAAAATGCATCTTGTCATCTACTAACATATATATATTTAAAATATGTATATTTGCTAGTTTAGTCCTTTGGTTAATTGCTACTTAAGTCATCAAGCCTTAATCTAATTAAAATCTATAGCGATTAGACTTTTACAATTTAGTTCCTGAGTCATAATTACTCACAATTTTAGTTAATTCACTTAACCAAATTTCAATTGGTCAATACTTTAACTTTGTAAATATCTTTAATATATACGGACTCAGTTTACGAAAACGGGGTCTCAAAACCTCTTTTTCCAACACCACTGGAAACTAGGTCATTACAACAACAACCAACTCCAAGTTTGAAAATAAAATATGCACAAAGTGAATGCATAAAAAAATAAAAGACTGCAACTGATTAGAAAGAGCAACAACCAAAAACCAATTTAGTAGCATATTTGTTGATATCATCTTTTCTTTGTGCTAGTTCATAATCTTGTTCTTTTTTCAAACAAGTCTCCTTTAAGAGATATAACCATGCTCGACCATACACTCCCCTTATCAATATGCTTATGTCACGAGGCTAGAACTTTAGTCTCACAATCCGTGCGACCTTAGGTGATTCCTTCTATTCGAATATGCCTAAGTCAACCTAACTCCCACAAAGTGAGAATTCTTGTAGAATTCCTCTAAGACACTAATTTATATAGCGAAAGCAACTCTAGCCAAAAGAAGGCTCAAAGAACAGAATAGCCATCGAAAATAATGCACGAGAGGTGTTTCAGTAAATGCTCTCAATTGTATTCACTCTCAAAGAATACAAAAACAATGGATCCTTTGCAACTGAGGGGGATGCTCTCTATTTATAGTTGAGCTCCCCTAAAACTGAAGGTATGGATCGAATTACATTGATAGACGAGATGAAGTCTATCCCTACAATTAAAGGATTTAGAAGATTTACATAATCAAATCATATCTAATCTTAAAAGATATTATTCTACATAATCTTCTAAGATTAGTTTCCCTATTTACCAAGGTATTCTAACCATATCCGTATCATTGGGCAACCCAAGCTTCAAATGGACAAGCTTCTCCAATAGTTCTTTGAATTGGGTTAGCTCTTGTGGGTCAAATGATCCCCATATAACTGATAGACCTCCATAGGATGCATTTTGTGATATGGTCACGGGCTTTGAACTGCGGCCCATGACACTTGTTCATCACATTGTCCATCAAGCAGACACATATTCTCCAAATTAATTTCAAAGGTTATAGAGCATGACAAATAAATTGAACATAAAACATTTAGTATCCAAAAAAAATAACAAGTTGTATAAAGAGATCATCAAATAAACAACAAATCAACATCTACTATTCACTACACCATGTCAACTCCTTTGACAAAACATAAACCAACAACTATTAATATTACCTATATCAGTTCGATACAATTGTCGCCACTTTTCCTTAGCCCTACAATATCGACTAAGAGAGACTCCCCATCTGAATTTTCCATTGGACTGGACTCAACATTAGGCTTCCTTTTTGCTACTTTCTTCACACTCACCACATTCATCAAATTATTTTTATAAATTTACCACATCATACAATACATAATTTTCAATATGGTGTGCCTCCAAGATCTACTCTCAAGCCATTAAATGTAGCACCACATTTTTTGCCCAAGCCTACAAAACATCGATCAACTTCATTAACGCAAACCAAACCTTGGATTGTCTTCAAATAACTCTTGAAACCACTCTGATAGTAATTGAAAAATAATTAGTTTGTAGATATGATAAATCAACTTCGTTTAACGTTTGTTGTAACAAGAATTAGAATGAAAACAGAGAGTCGACACAAATGATCTCTGTTAATGCAGTTAAGATTCTCCAATCTAACATCTATGGAGCTCAAAGAATGATTTTATTCACCAATTTTCTAGATCACCTATTGGCTTAAGCCCAATCTACCCTTACACAAAGAAGTAATTGTAACTCTAATACCAATCCAAATTGTACAAATCACTCTCCTCCAAATACCTCACTTTACATAATTTCTCTTTATAATAAATCCCTATGCAAGAGTATATCAGAGACACCTCGCATGGCTGAAGATGAATATTGATCAACAGTCTATTTATAAGCTCTCCAACGTGATCAAGAACCAGTGTTTTGATAGGATTGAAACACTCATTTAAAGGTTGATTTTATCCATTAATTATCTTCAGTATTTATCTCATAATAGCCTTCATAAACAAGTTTCCCAACAGCTTAAAATACCCCTTTAATAAATCTAACATAGATTTTTCAAAAAAAAAAACACTTCAATCACCAAGAGATAGAATTCTTTCATGCTTATCAAAACACCTCAAGGTATTCGATTGAAATAATTAGTATCCAAGTCGATTCATGTTTTTGTTTTATCAAATATTTCATACTGAAATGAACCGAAATAAGCTTAAACAAAACCTGAACAAGACCCAAAACGATGACCTAAGTAGATAAATAGGTTCATTATAACATAACATGCAACGAGTAGGTCAAAAACTCTAACAAAAATTATATTAGTGATTTGTAAAAATAAAAATAAGATTTTAATATATAAAATTATATAAAATCAAAATTAATATATAATATTAGAGGTCAAAGATTTATCAATAAATTTTTTAGATTTACTTGCATTTAATAAATTTTCGGGTCGCCAGTGATGAATTTCAACATCGACACTCTTTACTTTTCTATTGTAATTGTTATAATTTCATTAAAAACAAAAAATCAGTTATACCATAATAAATGTGACATAATTTTTCCTTAATTAAGTTTTGAATCCTTTCAAGTTTGAACATTAGAGTGAATCCTTTCAGCATTGGCAGCACACACCCCCAAAAACCGTCCTTTTGAAAGAAGTAAAGCTACTAAAGTGAGGAACCCATATAAATGCTTATCATTATAGCGGTTGAATATTTCAAAAAATAATGCATTTTAATTACAATGATAATTTATTAAATTTTAATTTAATTGGTTTAGTACGTTTAAATTCATTATTCCTCTTCACATAAATATAAAAAAAAAAGAAAGAAAGTAAAATTCAATTAGTTTGCTATTGATAACGTTGACTGAAATTATTCATATAGCACACAACTTTGATTCTAAATATCACCTAGAGATTTACAAATTCAAACACACACTATCCCCCAAAAGGAAATGGTCCTTTCTTCTTTACCATCCCAACTGAAATCTGAAAAAATAAAATATTGGTGGTTGAACTCAATTATTCACCAATAAGGAGTTGCAGTCTCAGATAAACATAGAAGTTCCTCCAAATAATCTGCTCCTAAATCTTCCAACACCAGTCTATTTTCCTTCTCATCTTTCTTCATCATCTTCTTTTTGCCCGATCGTCTGGTTTTCACGGAGTACTTCTTTTTCATAGTCAAAACAGGCGAGCAGCCTTCTTCAAACCCATAGTTCATTTCTTGAAGTGATTCGTAGACTTTAACCATCGGGAAATTGAGTATGGCCATTGGACCTCGCATTGCCAATGCAGCTTGATCGTAGGCTAAAGCTGCAGACTCTTCTGTATCAAAGGTTCCAAGCCAAACTAAGCCAAACTCTAACACCATTCCTCGTTGAGTCCCTTATCTCAGCTGCATATTTCCCCCATGGCCTCTTCCTAACTCCTCTGTAAGAAATCTCCTTTGCCGTCTCCTCTTCGACAGGCTCGGAGTTGACTTCATGATCATCTCTGAAACTAGTGACAGATGTGGTATCAAAGGAGTGTGCTTCTGGGGCTTGATTCAGGACTCCCAAAAGAAGAATTTCTTGAGAATCATTTTCATTGAAAGGAAGAGCCTGGTTTCGCGCAGAGCTGAATGAAGTGTGTGGTGAGAAATTTTCTTGAGAAATGTGGGAAGAAGATGATTCAGAGGAGAAATGGAGATTTGGGTATTGAAAAAAAAGAAGAATCCATGTATGGAGATCAAAGCAGTTTAATAAGTAATATCTGAACAAGCTGTGTTTGGTCATAAGAAGGAATTGAAATGAAATTTGAAGGTTAGGGTCATTTATAGTGATGGAGGGAGGGAAGGGAAAGGGCTAACATCATTCAAATATGCTCAAAAGAGGGTAAAATTACATGAACAAATATTAAGTGTCAAACATATCATTATTTGGTCGTTAGTGGAAACCATCCATGGACGTTAATGCACGTGAGTCAAAGGAACTTTTGGTGGGGTGGGGTGGGGCATGGCATGGCGGCCTGGTCAACTTAAAAATTCTTTCTCACTTCATCACCTTCACGATTTCCCTTACCAGATTATATTTCATTTAATTACAACACTTAATAACAGTGATTACACCTTTACTTAGATTAGATGGATCAACATGAATTGATTCTTATATATATTTTCTTTTTTGTGTGGTGATTCATTGTTATATATATATATATATATTTGGGATATGTTTAAGGTTAACCTTCTCCATTTTATGAATGATAGTAGATGAATAATCCAACCTTCTTTGTCCGTCTTCCATTGGAATTAAATTTGTGTTTGTATACATGCATAGAGGTCAATTGTTGCGCTGATTGGCAGTCTTTGTTTTGGCATAGGATGTGATTTACAAGTTTAAGGCTGTGATATCAACTCTAAAGTTAATATGTATTCTACTATTAAAAATATAATATATTTTATTACCGCATTATCACTTATTAATTTTGTAACATGACTTTTATCAATTTAATAATTTATATTTAAGGGATCGAGTCTTTAACTTAATTGACATGTATATTATTGTTAATGCAGGAGGATGTGAGTTTGAGTGCACTGAAGCGTATTTTCCTCCTATTTATGAGTTGAGAAGGGGCTATGAGCAATTTTAGATATTGTGTAAAAAAAATTAGATATGATAGAATTAGCAAAATCAACACTGTCATTATTCTACTCCAATAACTAAGGTGTAATTTTGTTTTAAATAGAGACACCCTGTCATTTTTTTTGTAAAACTTTTACATTTAGAAAGAATTTTTTGGTACAATAAAAAAGATAAAACCATAACTAGACTAGGCGAAGCCAAGTCATTCCAGAGTAGTCATCGCGTAGCTTTTGAAGAATTTCATCCGGGGTTGCATGTAAATACACCTGTCCAGAGGTCTTGGAAATGCCATTGCTGCCAGTCTATTAGCTACTCGGTTACCCTCTCTAAATACATGTGTAACCCGAACCATCCAAGGACGTTGAAGTATATCTTTAATTGCTTGTATCACGACTGAGTGGTGGTACTCAACTGACGCCACTTGAAGGTACTTTACTATGTTTTAGGTTAAAATATGACTTAAGTCCTTATAAATATATTTTTAAAATTTTAGATTTCAGTCCATATACTTTGATTTTAAGAAATTTAATCTCTTTACTTTACAAATTTCAAATTTCAAGCTCAACTATTGATACTATTAAATTTTTTTGGTTAAATTTATGTTAATTACAACACCATTATTTTTAATTACATAGCTACTAAGTGAGTTTTTTTAATTTTAAAGTATCACACGAACAAATTTAAAAAAATAAAAATAAAAATTGTGTTAATTGTTAAATCTGAATATTGAAATCTGATGAGTAGAGAGACTAAAATCGTAAAAAATAAAAAGATATGGACTAAATTCTAAAATTTTGAAACGTACAGAGATTTATGACATATTTTACCTATATTTTAAAAGGAAAAGTATTTTTTTGAGAAATAGAAATTCCATTAAGACAAGAAATTTTATTGGGAAGAAATTAAGTTGTATATTCTTATGAGAGCTAAAATGTAATTTTAAAATTTTAAAATTTTATATATTTATAAAATTAAAAAGAGTAAATCAAAATTTTATGATTTTAAGGAAATTAATGTTGTAAAAAATTAAAGATGAAAGTGAATGTTTGATTTTTAGCCCTGACTTCACCCTTGCTCAAAACAGTATTATAGCCTATAAGTTAATAACGTAACAAAGAAAACCAAAATGGAAATGATATTTAAAGTCGCTAGTTTTCATTGTTCTAACAGTTGTATGTTATATACATTATAAAAAATTTAGGTTTGTTTTACCTCTCCACTTAAACAAATTTGTTTTCTAGTTGGTACTCTATATATAACCATACCTTTAATTAACCTCAACTTGATGACTAATTTCCACTTCTTTTAAAATTTTGTTGACCAAAGTATCTCTGCTCTGCTCATTAAACAATTAATACATATATATATATATATACTTATGATTGATAATGGGAAACATGTTCACCAAAAAGGATGATATAAAAAAATCACCACCAATCACATTTCCGTTCTAGAAAGATATAATATTTCTACTTTTATACTGCTGACTTAAAGCGCTAATCTCATTTCTATGCTATTATGTTCTTGATATATTATTTTGTTTTATACCCAAATTTTATTACTCTTTCTCTACTTTTCACTTCTATTTTTATCTACTTTAATTAAAATTTTTTTTTAGAGTTTAAAACACGTTATTATTCAAAGATTGTTCCATAAAGAATCGTTGCAAAAGTTTTTTTTTTTTTAGAATTTGATACTCTTAATATGCTTCACTCATTGCTCAATAGATTTTAAGGAGAGTGGCATAGTTACAAGCCTTGAAGCTTTCTTTTAATTTATCATAAGTTTATTTTTATTCCCCACACAAGCAGTTACATAAAATGAGATATTGTGACATTCTACCCGAATGCGACATCACATTACGTTGCCGAAACAACTCAAACTATTTTAAATCATTTTTTATATAATGCCTAGAACTATTTATAGCCTCTCCCCAACTCTTAAATAAGAGGATAATACACTTCAGTGCACTTGAACTCACGTCTTATTGCACTGGCAACAATGCTGATATCAATTGAGCTAAAACTCAATCTGCGACTATTTTAAATCATTACAACAATAATATTGTCATTTAATCATATTAAATACCATGCATACTCAGTTTCATGAACAAACATGATTAGTCCATAACAAATAATCAAACAGAAAATGTTTTGTCACATGGTATAACCCTTACGTGTCACATGACGAATTTAATGGCAAATTAACGGTGCCAAAAGACGAGGGCTTAATTGATTGCTTAAATTCGATTAAGACCTCAATTGAGTGCTTAAACTCGATTAAGGGCTAATTGAGTGTTGTTTTGGATTGAAAGTTCAATTGATTAGAATTATTTTCAAGGGACTTTTTTTGTATAATAAGCATAAAATAAAATCAACTTAATATTTTCTACATTAAATGATAAATAGCTAGCTACTAAGTTTATTAACACTTTGTTATTGATAATTTTATATTAAATAAAGAATTAAAATGATTACTAAACTCATTTAAAATATTAAATAGTAAATTTTTTAAATAAAATAAAAAATTTTCAATAATTTATCAAACACATTCTCAATTAGCAAATAAATTCCGAATATATAAATATATAACAACCGATTCATGTTGATCCATCTATCTAAGCAAAGGTGTAATCACTGTAATTAAGTGTTGCAATTAAATGAAATATAATCTGGTAAGTGAAATCATGAAGGTGATGAAGTGAGAATGGATTTTTAACTTGACTAGGCCGCCATGCCATGCCCCACCCCACCTCACCAAAAGTTCCTTTGACTCACGTGCATTAACGTCCACGGATGGTTTCCACTAACGACCAAATAATGATGTGTTTGACACTTAATATTTGTTCATGTAATTTTACCCTCTTTTGAGAATATTTGAATGATGTTAGCCCTTTCCCTCCCTCCCTCCATCACTATAAATAGCCCTAACCTTCAAATTTCATTTCAGTTCCTTCTTATGACCAAACACAACTTGTTCAAATATTATTTATTATACTGCTTTGATCTCCATACATGGGTTCTTCCTTTTTTCAATACCCAAATCTCCATTTCTCCTCTGAATCATCTTCTTCCCACATTTCTCAAGAAAATTTCTCACCACACTCTTCATTCAGCTATGCCCAAAACCAGGCTCTTCCTTTCAATGAAAATGATTCTCAAGAAATGCTTCTTTTGGGAGTCCTGAATCAAGCCACAGAAGCACACTCCTTTGACACCACATCTGTCACTAGTTTCAGAGATGATCATGAAGTCAACTCCGAGCCTCTCGAAGAGGAGACGGCAAAGGAGATTTCTTACAGAGGAGTTAGGAAGAGGCCATGGGGGAAATATGCAGCTGAGATAAGGGACTCAACGAGGAATGGTGTTAGAGTTTGGCTTGGAACCTTTGATACAGCAGAGTCTGCAGCTTTAGCCTACGATCAAGCTGCATTGGCAATGCGAGGTCCAATGGCCATACTCAATTTCCCGATGGATAAGGTCTACGAATCACTTCAAGAAATGAACTATGGGTTCGAAGAAGGCTGCTCGCCTGTTTTGACTATGAAAAAGAAGTACTCCATGAAAACCAGACGATCGGGCAAAAAGAAGATGATGAAGAAAGATGAGAAGGAAAATAGACTGGTGTTGGAAGATTTAGGAGCAGATTATTTGGAGGAACTTCTATGTTTATCTGAGACTGCAACACCTTATTGGTGAATAATTGAGTTAATCCAACTATATTTTACTTTTTCAGATTTGGGTTGGGATGGTGAGGAAGAAAGGACCATTTCTTTTGGGGGGATAGTGTGTGTTTGAATTTGTAAATCTCTAGGTGATATTTAGAATCAAAGTTCTGTGCTATATGCATAATTTCAGTCAAACTAATTGAATTTTAGTTTTAGGAGAATAACATCTGATTTTCGTTATTTTGTCAAGCTTAATAAATTATTATTGGAATTAAAATAAATGATTTTTTAATATTTAACTGTTATAAAAAGAAGAAGAAGAAGAAGAAGAAAGTATTTGTGTCGTTTAAGTCCATATTGGCATCACTTATTTCAAAATTAAATAGCCTTTCCCTTATTATTTGTTATATCTATTTTAAAATCAGAAAGATTTAATATTGTTGTACTCCTAAAAATAAAATTCAAGTTATATTATTTAAAAACCTTAAAATAATTAATCATAAATTGTAAAACAAAGTATGACTTAAGTTACTACGTACTTTTGTTTTTGTTCCAGCTAAAACATATACTTGAATATAACATTGCAATTTGCATCCGCTATTTATATTCTAAATAACCAGTATGATCTATATAGTGCTTAAAATTATTTTTATTTTTTATTTTTTTTTGTTAATTAGGACATTTTATATATTAAGAACACAGACTAAATACAAGTGCAAAAATGAATGCATTGACTTTCAAACAAAAACTTAGTTAATTGTATTTTTCATTAAAATATCATATATACCAATAATATTACCAGAATTTTAATCAGCTTGTCATTGAGCAGTGTATGCGAAGGCAATTTGGCAACTATTTTGAAGTGGCTAAGGACAAGAAAGAGGCAGCGCTGTCTATATGATTTTCTCATTTTTGTCTTTCAAAGGGCGGTGGGGTGCTGCCACTGCTGAATTAATATCAATGAAAATATTGGGTAATATATACCTTGCATTTTCCCAATTCTATTTAAAAAATAGTAAATTAGTTCATTTATATTAAATTAAAAATTAAATTAATATTTTTATTTAAAAATTATCTATTTTTACAGTTAAAAATTGACCCTTATACGTTAGCGCGATGTTTACATAGCATGCGATATGTAATTGTTTGATTATTCTGTCAACCACATCAGTTTTTAACAATAGAAGTGGATGAATAGAAAGAACTTGTTTACTCTTTAATCTAATGTACCAGAATTAATTTTTCTGTTTTTGAGTGAATGAGACAAAATGTAATCTAACTCTTAATACAAGAGTTTCTATGATACTTTTACTCATTGTCAAAATTTTATAATAATTATTTATACAATATTAAGGGTTGGGATGGAATCATGCGGTTTGAATTTGTGTTAAATGAGTGCCTGACAAAAATTTTAACCATCGTCAAAGGTGAATACAAGGAGGAGGGAGTGGGCAAAAGCCTTAGCCCCCAAAATGAGAAATTACAATTTTAATTCCTTATAAATGATTAAATTATAAATTAATATAAGATAAAATTATATTTTTTCTTCCAATAAAAAATATATATTTAATCTTTTAAAATATAATTTTTTCTTCCAATAAAAAATATATATTTAATCTTTTAAAATATAATAAAATCATAAATTAATACTTAATAAATTTTATATTTTAACATCTCAAAAATTTATATTCAATTTTAACCCGTAAAAGATTTTCTAAATTTACGTCTGACCAGTGTTTCATATAAATCTAACACAAATTTTACAATTATATGAAAGCATTGAGTTAAATCTGGCAGGTCCAATTACAATGTTTGGTCTGTTTGAGCAGATAAAATATTTGCTGATAGTTTAATCCAAAAGCGAAATATCTATTGAATATTGTAGATGGGTTAATTCATGATTTAATTAAACAAATTTACTAGGTCGTTTGAATAAGAGTGACAGTCATTTTAAGTTTCTGAAGCCTTATTAAAACATGTGGCCCCTGTTTTTTCTGGTAATTACGTCATTTAATTTGAATTAAAATTAGTGGACGAGATTTTATTTCCTTTTGTTTTGTAGTCATAAAATTTTTCATTCAATTTTGATAATTGCACCGTCCAACCTATTAAAACCAACCAGTGCTTCATAGACTATATTATTCAGTAAGATCCTTCCAATTTAAAGACCAAAATTTCAGAATTCAATATCTAAAATATATAAAAATAATTTTATGTTAAGTTCTCCGGACGGTGTTATGGGAAGATCAATTAAGAAGGTCCGTCGTGGATCAAATTCGATGGTACGAAATTCGATGGTGAGGAAGTGACCTCTTGGAAGGACAAATTCGTTGGAAATCAATCGGGTGTAGCTAAACCATAGGAGGATGAGTTTGAACTTTTAGATGGAGATGCTACCAAGGAGATTATGGATGGCATTTCGTCCATTACTTTTTCTGACAGAGTACATCGGTAAATTGCTAAAAGGATGTCCCAAACGGTGCTGGTTAAACTGATTGGGAGGAAGATTTCTTATCTGACCATGACCAATAAACTGCAAGCAATATGGAGCCTAGTTGCACTAAAGAACAATTAATTTTCGGTTAAATTCTAAGAGGAGGAGGATTACCGGGCTGCTCTAGCTGGTGGCCTTTAGACAATATTCGGGCACAACCTCATGGTGAGACCTTGGACATCGTTGCAGCCTCAAAATCTGTTGGTTTGGATTAGACGTCCTGGACTGCCTGAGGGCATGTATTCTAAGAGCCTCTTGAAATTCATTAGTGGGGTTATCAGACCAGTGGCAAAGGTGGATAGGAATACCAAAATAATTCCAGAGGTCAGTTTGCTCATTTGGCTATTTATATTGATCTAGGGAAATCGTTGGTGTCGAAGTTAAAGATTGATGAGAGAATTCAACGGGTTGAGTATGAAGCTCTTTTGGTGGTCTGTTTCAAATGTGGTCGTTTTGGGCACAACCGTGACAACTACTTGTTCAAGTTTGGCAAAGGGAGTTCACTAGTGATTGAAGGGGAACAAATACTCTCGAGAGAGACAGATGTGAAGTGGAAAGTGGAGGAAGAACAATTTAGATCATGGATGCTTGTTGAGCACAAGAATAGAAAGAAAACTCGGTTATGAAACCCGGTGGTGCCACAAACAGAGATGTGGCATCGATTCTAGATTCGAAGTGCTTAACGGAAATCACGGGGAGAAAATTGGAACGAATTCTGGCAGATTAAATAGAGTTAATGAAAGTGTGAATTTAGGAGAGGAAGATTCGGGGATTGCTAGCACATTTAAGAAATCATATAAGGTAAGGGTGGCTACTAACCTAAAGGTATAAGGAATAGTTTTTCTAAAGCTACAGGTAAAAGGGTTTTAATAGGTGGTAGACTGAGGCTCAATTCTAATATCCTTAAGCCTTCTAATAAAATGGGTTCTACCTCATCTAGGCAATAAAATAACCCTTTTGATGATAGGTCACGTATGGGGACAATTTTCTTAGACAAGGACTTGGATTCTTTCCAATTTCAATCAATAGGGTCTGTTTTAAGTTCTAAGAAGAACGTTGCCATCAAATTTTTGAATAAAGTAGTTTGTTTGACGGGAACAGAGGCACAAAGAAGGAATTCTATCACAAATGTGAATCGTAATTCGAGGGGAAAATTTTGGTCAAAGACCGATAGAGGTGATTAATGAAGCTTCTGATAGGAAGAGGGACTTGTACAGACTACCTGTGTTGTTGATGATTCCTTAGCCTTACCGGTAGTAGTGGCCATTAAGGAAATTATGTAGAGGTTGTCCAAGGAGGTTGGGGAGGACACTGTTATGATTGGAGGAGTTTTAGAGGTGCTTGGGCTGGAGATTGAGTCTTTTGTGGATGTCGTGGCTTCTTGAGAATATAGGTTTTTTTTTTTTTTTTTTGCAATTTTTTGTTTGTGGATGATGATTCTAGATTTGCGGTTATTTTTTTGGAATGTTCAAGGGTGTGGTCACCTCCATTTTCATATGTTTTTGAACTATTATAAAGAGGTTTGACCAAATATTGTTGCTCTTTTTGAATCTAGGATAAGCAGATGTAGGGTGGGCTCAATTATCGCAAAGTTGGGTTTCAACAATTCTTTTATAGTGGAAGCTGCTAGTTTCACGGGAGGTTTCTAGATAGTTTGGAAGGATGATATTGGTGTGGAAATTTTGAATGCTCATTCTCAGTTTGTTCATATGCGTATTCGAGTTATTCATACGCATGTGACATTTCTTTGTACTGCTGCCTATGCTAGTCTTCATCTCAGCACAAGGACTCATATTTGGGATAAACTAAGTTAGATCTCTGCTGAAGTGAATGATCCATAGTTGATTACGGGGGATTTCAATGCCATATTGAGTGGCGATGAGCAAAAAAATGGGTCCGAGATGCAAAAAAACTGGGTGTAACAATTTCAGATCCTTGATTTTTATAATGGTTTACATGATTTGGGATTTTTAGAGATTGGATCATTCAATTTGTAATGATTCTTGGCATTCCTTTGCTCCTAATACTACTATGCGTCATTTGCATAAACTGAAATCAGATCATCAGCCTATCATTGTTTCCACATCTCCAGCTGCAACTAATAATAGAGTAAGACCATTTTGCTTCCTAGCTAGCTAGCTCTTACATCCAGATTTTCAAAATATGGTGAAAGAATCTTGGAGATCTGATGAAGGTATTACTAAAAATTTGGAAAATTTCACTCCATTGGTCCAAATTTGGAATAGAAATGTTTTTGGTAATATCTTTGCCAGAAAGCGTAGAGCCATGATAGAGCTTGACTGTATTCAAAAAGGTATGAAATGAAGGGATTCTACAAAACTCAAAAGTAGAAAAGCAGAGGTTCATCTTGAAATTGAAAATACGTTAAACTAGGAGGAATTATTGTGGTTTCAAAAATCAAGAAGCGAGTGGCTTTCTAATGGAGAAAGGAATAATAAATTCTTTCATAGTTGCACTATGAAACAAAGGAAGCAGAACAAATTCGAGGGATTGATGATTGATGATATGGGATGGTGTTATGATGGCAACAGTCTTAAGTCTCTTGCAGTTGAGTATTTCTCAAAGCTATATACAGTTGATCAATATTTTATTGGGGAATTCCCTTGTAAGGGACATTTTCCATAATTTTAAGATCATCTTATGCTTGAACTTATTATGGAGGTATCTTTGGATGTGGTTTGACATGATGTCTTTAGTATAGCGCTGCTTAAAGCTCCTAGAATTGATGGTTTGCACGTAAAATTCTATCAAACGAATTGGGATATTATAGGGATCAATGTTTTGAAGATGGTTAGGCATGTCCTCACAGGTAGGTAGTTGTATTTGGATTTTAACAGGACTTTTTTGGTTTTGATTCTAAAATTTCTCGATGTAAATTCTATAAGCCATTTTTCACCTATCAGTCTTTGTACTATTTTGTATACGATCATTACCAAGACGATCGTTATTCGCCTTCGATAGGTGATGTAGGTTCTTATGAAAAAGAGCCAATCAAGTTTTATAGCTTCATGCTCCATTTATGATAACATCATTATTGATTAAGAGACTCTTCACATGATGAAAATAATTAAAAGCAGAAAGGGATGAATGGAAATTAAGGTTGATCTAGAGAAAGCTTACGATAGGGTTTGATGAGTTTCCTACAAGATACTTTATATGATGTTGGTTTGCCGGAACTTATCGTGCAATAATGAACTGTGTCATGTCATCGTCTATATAGATTTTGTGGAACAATGCATTGTTAGAGAAATTCATTCCATCTAGAGGAGTCAGACAAAGGGATTCCCTCTCTCCTTATTTGTTTATGTTTGTGATGGAAAAGCTTAGGCATATGATTGGAATGGCAATGGAAAGGGGGTATTTGGAACCTTTGTTATTTTCTCGTATAGGTCTTATTTTATCTCTCTCTCTCTTTTTTTTTTTTTTTTTTGCAGATGACCTTTTGCTCTTTTGCAGAGCTGATGATAAAAAATGTCTTGGATACCTTTTGTCATTACTCAGGTCATCGTGTCAATAGGTTGAAGACACATGTATTTTTCTCGAGGAATGTTTCTGAATCCAAACTTAGTTTTACTAAAGTTGACAATCTGGGCAAGTATCTTGATGTCCCTTTATTTCATAATAGGGTGGGGGGTTGTTACTTTTTAGTTTCTAGTTGATAAAGTTTGATCTAAACTTGATGGTTAGGATGCTTGATAAATCGTAATTTATACATATTTTTATCCCATGCTTAGCACATTTATGGATGATTTCTCCTTAGATTTGGTGAATTCAATGCTCCTAATCTTTTAATTTCATGTTTTATACTTAGGTGAGCATAGGAGAGTAAAAAGAGTGAGAAACGGGACGAAAATGGAGAAATTGGGCTTACGTGGGAAATTAACACGGCCTGGACTTCCTCACACGGGTAGACCATACGGCTGTGCCTAATTCACAGACTCAAACACGGCCTAGATTTCCTCACACGAGTAGACCACACACCCGTGCCCTTTTAGTGGAATCGACCACGACTTACACGAGTAGACCATACAGCCGTGTCTATTCAACAGACTCTAACACGGTTTAGAGCAATCGAACATCGGCGTGTCACATGGGCGTGTCCCTGTCGAGCCCAAGACGAATTTTATTCGGAAAATGACACTTTTGAGGGTTCTAAGGCATTCTAAAGCCTATATTAACACCCAATAAGAGGAGGAAAGGGGGGACACGAAGTAGGAAGCAAGGAATTACTCGAAGAAAGCCGATTGATCCATCTCAGAAGTCGAATTGTCCTTCAAGATTGAAGATCTCCCTTCAATTTCCCTTCAGTAGTTTTGGGTTTCTTTATGTTTTGCATTCAATATTCTTCTGAAATGTTATCTTTTATCATTATGAACTAAACCCCCTAAATACCTAAGGGGAATGAAACCTAAGACGAATCTTGTTATTATTTTCTGAATTGTATGATAAATATTTGACTTGTTCTTAATTATGTGTTCTTAATTCTTACTTCAATATTTCAGGATATTGATTCAAGTTGATGCGCTTATTCAGAGGAGAAAAAGTCCCTGTCTAAGAGTAAATTTGTCATAATTAAGCGGAGTTGATTGCACGCCTAAAGATAGGGTGACAAGATTTTGCCGGATTAGGGTGAAACCTAATAAGGGAATCCATAGATCGAGTTAATGCAACACTAGGGTTGTTAATTAGAAAGAGATTTCAATTAATCAAACTAGGGTTAGACGTTATTAGTCTCGAGAGAGATAATAATATAACTTAGGGATTTCTACGGAACAAGTCAAATGAATAAATCGTTTGATTCAAAGTCAAAATAACAAGTGAAATCTAGGTGGATTTTTCCTTAAGTATTATTTTAATCAATCGAATCTCCCAAAAGTACTTTCCCCAATTTTCTCTCTGTGAGTTCTTAGTTAGTTAATTAGGTTAGATAAAACAAACCCTTTATTTTTAGGCTAGATAATAAGAAAAGAGTTAATCCTAGTACTTTTAGTTCCTTTGGGTTAGACATTCCGGTCTTGCTAAAACTATACTACTGTTCGATAGGTACACTTACCTTCGTCGTGAGAATAGTTAGTCTTCAAGAACAGTTAATTATAAATCTATTAAAACTTATCACCAATCAAACACGATTAATGCTCGAAAACTTTCATTGGTTGGTTGTCTTACTCTGGTTAATATTGTGCTAATTATGGCCCCTAGCTATTTTATGACTACTACTAGAATTCCAATGTCTGTCTGTTATGAAATTAAGAAGTTGTGTAACACTCCTAACCCATATCCGTTATTGGAACAGGGTTACGAGGCATTACTAGACTTATACACTAGCATTCGTATAAAAACCAAGTAAAAAATTTGCATTCTAGATTAAAACTTTTCAAATTTTATGATAAATTCCCTAATATGGACCTACAGGGCCCAATACTTACTTTGGAAATGGTTCGGGACTAAACCGGTAACTTTGGAAATTTTACCTTGAAGATAGGGGTACACGCCTGTGTGGCTTGGGACATGACCGTGTGGCCAGCCCGTGTGGAATTCTGACTTGCGATTTCTTAATTATCAGAGGGGCACATAGCCTGGGCACACACCCATGTGGCTAGGCCGTGTGGTAAACTGATTTTTCACCATTTTAAAGCCATTTTCACACGATTTTGGCACACGACCATACGTGAAACCCATGTCCTTCACACGACCAAGACACACGACCGTGTCTTTTGCCCGTGTACTATCTTGACTTCACATTTAAGGATGCAGGGGACATACGGTCATTTTGCTCGCCCATGGGATTACCGTGTGTCACACACGGCCTAGACACACGCCCGTGTATCTAACCGTGTGGACGAAAATAGGCCGTTTTAGGCCACTTTTCTCACCTTTTTATCCATCACCTGCACCTAAACACAATTATACACTAATAGAGTCCAACCAATAAATTATTTCAAGACAAAACATGTATATTTCATTCTCAAACACAAACATCACATTCAACTTACTTATATACTTAATCATTCATACACTTTCCTTATCAAATCAACCCCTATACATGCCATATAAATCAAAAAGTTGTTTAACAAAAGCTACCAGAATAAGTTTGGATAGTGTGATCCTTGATGTAGATCTGATCCTCCATATGTATATAAGTCAATCTACAAAACAAATAACATACACAAGTAAGCTTATAGAAGCTTAGTAAGCTCATTGGCATAAAAACATAAATCTTACCGAACATTGTACACAATCATGTATCTTTTAATTTAACAAATTCTTCCTGTAAATCACAAAAGCATTAATAAGCTCATTTGAATAATTTCCTTGTTGCTATTCACAAATTTAACTCCTTTGGGCCCATTTCTCATTTACTTTCATAGTCAAATTAGGGAACAACAATGAAATTGAGTGCTTTATTATCACATTGCCATAGTAAACTATGGACTAGCACATGGTCACATATCACACACCGAAGCCATAGCCCTGCTATGGTTTTACTCGAATCTCATATCATACCGATGCCATATCTCAAATATGGTCTTATTCGGAATCACATTATCACATTACACCGATGCCTTAGCCCAACTATGGTCTTATACGAGAACACGTATCACATTGCACCGATGCCATAGCCTAGCTATGGTCTTATACGGAAGCACATATCACATCTTTTCCGTCAATTCATCATGGTCATAAAATGAAAGCACTCAAAACTATTGTTCCAACTAATTTGTACTTTTAGTTAAACATTATTTAGTAATTAATACAATTTGATAATATTCATCTACAATAACGTACCTTAGCAATCGTAAGATTTTCATAATAAAACGTTTAACTTTGCCAGATGAACTTACCTGGGCTGATTTGCAAAAGTCGTAGAAATTCTGGGACTATTCTTGCAATTTCTCCTTTCCACGATTCACTTTATTTTCTTGATCTATAATTATAAAACCATTCCTTCATTAGCATCTATTTCTATTCTATTCTATTTCACAATTTATGCCCTTAAATTTTTGAAATTACACGATTACCCCAAACTTTTTAGTTTTTACAATTTAGTCCTTGCTCAATTTATTCATCTATTGAGCTAATTCCTCTCAAATAACACTTTATCAAGACATTATAATCTATTTCACAATCTTTGACACTCAAAGTTTCAACATAAAACCCTAATTACAACAACTTTCATAATTAGGTCCTAAAAATCAATTCTTATAAAAATCTCTTCTTAAATTCATCATATAATAAAATTATAAAACCCCAATTCCATGATAAATCATCATAAACATTCAGCACTTATTCATGGAAACTTTCAAAATTACCCATGAAATCAAAAACTAATGAATTAAACAAGTGGACCTAGTTGTAAAAGTCTCAAAATCACAAAAATTACAAGAAATAATCAAGAATTGAGCCTACATGTAGTAAAAATATGAGAGACCAGCTTAAAAGAACCCTTCAATGGTGTTTTTGCTAGAGAGGATGAAGAAAAATGAAGAAAACTCTAGATTTACCAAATATATCATATTTTACAATTAAATTTTTACCCTATTTCTAATTTTGCCCCTTGTTCACACTTGTTTTTTATTTTTCCTGCACACACATGCCATCCAGCCCAATAATAGGTGTTTAATTGCCTATTTAGTCATCCTTTAATTATTACTAGAGCTATTTAATCACATTTCATAATTTTGCACTTAATTCAATCTAGTCCTTTTTACCTTATTGACTACCGAAACCTTAAAATTTCTTGACGATACTTTAATACTAACTTACTAACACTCAGTTTAATATTTCGAGGTCTCGATACCTCGTTTTCACTTCCAAATTATTTAATATTTATTATAGAATACTATTCACTATTTCAATCATTTTCCTAACTTCACATCTAACTTATTTTCATTAAATTAATAATATTTTGTACTCATTTTTCGGATTTAGTGAACTCACATCACTATTCTGACACCACTAAAATTTGGGCCGCTACAAGTTGGCTCGTAGTTTTTGGTAGGGATCAATAGCTTCAAAAAGGAAGGTGTCACTAGTTAACTGGGATGTTTGTTGTACACCAAGTTTAAATGGGGGTTTAAGGATTAAGAGACTTCAAAATTAGAGCGAACTCTTCCTTTTAAACTTGGGGTTCAAATTGAGACTAATACTGAGGTGCTCTGGGTTTAAATATTGAGGAATAAATATAACATTCATGGGATCATATCAGATGATATTTAGTGTAGTAACTGCTCTTACATCTAGTGGTCCATAGCTAATGTTTGAGAGGATGTAAAGAAGAGTCTCATCTGGGTGGTTCTAGATGGTCGTCGGGTTAATTGTAACACCCTTAACCCGTATCCAATCGCCGGATTAAGGTTAAGAGGTATTACCGGACTAAACATTTAATTATCACATTCACATAGTCATTAAACACAATCCAAAATCAAGCTGAAAACTATACTAACATTCAAGATCATATGCCATATTCGTATGGCTAAATATTTACATTTACAAAATATTGTTCTCAACAGTCTAACCTATACATGCCACATCAACTCCAAAATATAATAGTACCAAAATGATCGATAGTGTGATGAACTGCTGATGATCCACGAGTCGATGGCCAAAATCGACAATCTAAAAAAAAACAGAGAAACAAACAGCAGAGTAAGCTATCATAAGCTTAGTAAGTTTTAAGCAATACAAACAATTAAAACTTGTCATTTAAATCGAGCATTTAGTATCACAAAACTCGTATTCTAATTACAAATCACTTGGCCGAATATACACAAGTACACCAATTATAAAGCCTATTGGCCGAATATATATATATATATATATATATATATGAATACACAAAGAAATTTCAGCACATACTTTACTTTACTTTATAGCTCATACAATTAATTTAAGTCACATACTTTCATATAATGACAGACATCGACCGAATAGGTCATTCTCTTATTCGTAGATATAGTAATCATCCACACACATATATCGTTCTTTGATACTAATAATTCACTTTAAAATCAATTCACATATGAGTACATAATACGTACCTGGCCATCATAATGTATCATACATAATCAATAGTAGTTTACCTCGAACATTCTTATTCATAATCTTACTCGAATCACCGGCGTTAAGCTTGCTAGGTTTAAAACCTGAATCCAGTCACCAGCATAAAGCCTGCGGGACTTTAATCCCGGATATAGTACCAAAGACTAAGCTGCGGGGATTTAACCCGATATATACCCAAAGACGAAGCTTGCGGGATTTAACCCGGATATATTACCAGCACGAAGCCTGCGGGACTTAACCCGGATATGTATCGAGTGCCAAGCATATTTACTCACATGATAACTCAATTCACATAACATATCACATTAGTAATTCAATTTCTTCACTCGAATATAAGCACAAAAAAAATACACCTTCAACATAACTTTCGGTTTAATATTCATACACAAGAACACATAACCATTTCACTATCCCGGCTTAACTCCTAATAACCATTCGGTTACATGCCATATACTCAATTTATTTATCAAACAACCTCATCCAAGTAGAGACAATAGGTCGCAATTCATCTATCATACGTATCTCATGACATCATCAATTATATAATAAATGTGATTACTCAAAACTTACCTCGGTATATTCGAACAGTCGCGGATTGGCTACTCTATTACTTTCTCTTTTCCCCATCCAACTTTGATCTTCCTTGCTCTTGAGTTTAATTAAAACAAATAGATTTGTTTAATTACTTAACCAATATTATTTACTTATTAATCACTTCAAGAATCACATATCAAATTCAATATGTATTATAATTTATATAAATATGTCATGATTCAAGTTTCATATTTATTTATAACTGAAAATGGCAAGAACTTATCAAGCCATGAAAATCACTTATAGCTCAAACACAAAATGATCATATAACCCTAATGACCGATTATTCAACTTATACCTAGTTCGCATACACAAGCAAAGCTCACATAGCTTATCTTGCTTTCTTATACACAAATTTAACCATCGCAAATATTTTATTAAGAAACATCCTAATCATTTTAGCCAAATTTTCTATTATCAAATAAATCACATATATATAACACTACTCATTACACATATACATAAACTATCAAAAATTCCCACTCCTTAGCTATTGCCGAATGCTTATATAAATCTTGAGTCATCTTTAACACATTTATCAAATCTTCCAATTCAACTTAATACAAAAATAATATCATTTAAACAGCCAACACCAAAACATTTGTTCAAATGGACCTAGCCGAATACCCCACTTAGCTAAATGATTCGCACAAATCACTAATATCCAACTCAAATTCATCCTTAATTTCTCCTATAACGAAATTCATCAAAATTTAATAAGAAATACATCAAATTCCATGACCGAATTTACATTTATAATAAAACAAAATCCTTGCATCTCGTCAATATGTCCAAATGCAAAAATTGCTTAATTCATCACCTAAGCAACATGAAACTCCATTACAATCACAATTATTTATTCTTTAAAACCAACATTCAACTATCAATAATTTAGCAAAACTCATGTAAATGGCTGAATGCTATATCCTCAACCAAAACTAAAGTTTTAACATGGGCTACGTAGGAAACTATGTAATTAACTAAATTTTCACAAGAATTTGAAGATAGCACATGAAACATACCTTAATTTGGATGCTAAAATAGCCGAAAGTTTGATCTCTCCTATCCCCTTTTTTTTTTCTTTTTAAGAAATCGGCAATGAAGAACAAAAGTAATTAACCTTGTTCTTCTCACCCATTTACTTATTTTATTATAATATAAAATTGTTATTACATATTATAATACATTTATATATATAAATACATATAAAATTTATACTTTTTCAACTACTAAACCAAATGGCCGGCCACTATAAAAAAAATGGCAATTTGACATGCACATCCTTATGATTTTTAAACCATATAGTAATAAGCCATCACATAAATACCTAGCACATTTTAAAAATTCTCACACAAGTCCCTTTCAATAAATTTCAATCAAAGCACCACAAATTCACATATGCATTTTCACACAAATTAAGCACGAAATTTAACATTCAATTATTTTCACGACTCGATTTAGTGGTCCCGAAACAAATTCCCGACTAGGGTCAAATTAGGGCTGTCACATTAATTTTTGGCTTGGTCCTTAGTTTAAGGAGTTCGGGCCTTTGGCACAATATTACATTGGCAACGGACCTATTCAAGTTTCCTTGCTTGTTTGCAACGTTTTAAATACGAATGGTTCATGGAATGCAGATTGGTTACGTTCAGTTCTTCATTGTAAGATTGTTGAGTGGATTTTAGGTTGCGTTCCATCGGTGGAAGCTACGACAAGTATTTTCTTTATTGCAAGAACATACAAGAATTTGCTTGCTCCTAACGTCCAAAGGAAACTCGAAAGTGATTCCTTTACTAGTGAAGTTTTTGCACCACAAAGAGTTCGTATTTTTCTTTGGTTACTTGGTCTCAGAAAACTCTTGACTAATGAGGAATGTACAAAGGGGGTAATGTCAAATTATCCATTCTATGAATTCTGTGGCTTGTTTGTGGAATCTGCAATTCATGTTGTTAGAAATTGTGGTTTGCTCAAGTCAATTGGACATTAGTGGTTCCAAGGTCAAATTGTAATGTTTTCTTTAACCTTCCACTTGTCAAATGAATTATTTAGAATATCAGAAATGTGGGGGAAATTTAAATTCTAAAGTGGTGAGCGAGATTCTTTCTATTCGATTGTCTGTTGGTTGATAGCATGTTTATTTTGCATATTTTACGTGTTTGAATCAATTAATTCCTGAATGAAATCCTGCTAAATTGGTTATTTTATGTTTAAATTCTATCAGAAATGAAATTTGGACACTTTGAATAAAAAACAAGTAGAAAAGGACTAAATTGAGTACAAGCAATAAAAGAGTGGCCGAACCAGAAGTTTTAAGACATTTAAGGGTTGATCAGATTTTTTACTTTGTAAAAGCCATATTTAGAAAATAAAAAATCTTATTTGATTTCATATAATTAGTGGTTAGGTTATTTTTAGTATATGATATTTATATAAATAGGGGGTGTGGTGGCCTTTGAAAAAACACACTTGAATACTCTTGGGAATTGAATGAAAATTATTATTTTTCTTTTTATTTCAACTTTACAAACTTACTAAATCGGGTCACTGGACTTCGCCCAAATTTAAAACTTTTCAAACATATATCTTGTCCCTTATACAGGCCATCGAGGCCTAAAACACTCCTAAGGGTGGTACGGAACAAAATCGTAATCGTTTGATAAACTTGGGGTATTTTAGAAATTTTTTCCTTTATTTGAAGTGCAACACACCCGTGTGACTTAGGACACGCCCGTGCCCTTTTTCTAGTGTGCAACACTGACTTCAATCTCACCATTCTGTGAAATACACACGGCCAAGGCACAGCCCGTGTGCTTAGCCCGTGTTCTACACTGACTTAAAATTTTAGGTACAGGGGACACACGGTCATACCACACGCTCGTGTGTCTACCCATGTGGACCTTATTAGGCTATTTTTCAAGCCTTAAGTCACCCTTTACTAACCAATTACACTTATAGATTACTATAGTGCATGTTTAGGCCAAATTATACATTTATAAATATGAAACTTTAATTAACCTCATCGTATGTAAACCTCATGTCATTGGTTTCATACATGCTAAGTTAATTTTCATCTTGCATTTAAGGATTCCCATGTTTACTCGACATATTTAAGATTGCCTCATTTTTATAACTCATTGCCAAATATACCAAGCCATCATACGTGAACATAAACATGTATAGATTTGTAGGTCATAGCCTACTTCAAATAACCCAATTTCCATGGCCACATACAAAAAGATATGTATAACTTTACAAGCCCTCATTTTGGCAAATCAAATGACACATATAACAAAATACTCAAAAAGTCTATACATGCCATTGAACATAACATAAAATTCTATATACCAAAGTTGAATTTGTTAATAGTCTATTGATTCTCCAATAGTCTTCCAATCTTTACGAGTCCTCGAGCTCTGAAAATAGGGAAAAAGAGAAGGGTAACCATTTACATGCTTAGTAAGCTCGAATAAATTGAAAGCAAACTTACCGAGTAATTAGCATACAACCATATTAGGCAATGAAACCAACAAGCATGGAATGGTTTCCCTAACACATGCACTTAATCATCAAGTTAGTCACATAACAATACACCATGTAATTCATCTTAGATGAGCTCATCATTCAACATGTCATTCATACATGTACCTCGTGTTAGTCCCGTTGAGTTTCTAGGAAATATCGATGGATTACCCAATCATAGTCAATTTATACGAATGATCATTTCAGTATGCACTCCCGCGAACCTCACATCTTACGGCGGGATTACTAGTCCAGGCTAAATCCCCCGCAATATAAACTCATAAGGTGATGTTAGGATTACCAGTCCAGGCTAAATCCCTTATAACAACAAGCACCCTTAATGAGCTCGGATTTGAATTACCACCCGGCTAAATTGCACTTAAATCGATTACCCGTCCCAAGCTAAATCTACAATGCACACGTATTCTTCGGGAGGCTCAATCATTCAAGGAACACCCGTCCAGGCTAGATCCTTTTTATACTTGAGATTTTTGGATTACCCATCCGGGCTAAATCTTTTTCTACAACACATGCAGGATCTCAAGTCTCATGTAAATCATGGTTTATCCATCGAATTCCCTTTTTAACCTCAACTGTGACATTAACTAATAAATTATTATGAAAGTTACAATCCATGCATTTTTCATGTTATCAATAGTGCAATAATCATGCATTCATAAATCATACAATTATGCATGTTATGAGTTTACTTTGAGTTATCCGAACTTACCTGGTACTCGTTCTGGTATTGTGTTTCGGTTATTCCAAAACCTTTCGCTTTCCTCGATCGACCTTCGGAATTTGTTCCTCGGGATCTATAATAATAAAATTAAATCATTAACGCCTCGAATTATACTTTTCGAGTCTAAATTTCACCTCTGGTAAAAATGACCATTTTGCCCCTAACATCTCACATTTTTACGATTTAGTCCCTAAGCTCTTATAATGAAACACATGCAATTCCTATCTTACCCAAGCCTAGCCGAACATTTTTACTTCTTATGGCAGCCCATATTGTCCATTATTTTCACATTTCTACCACATATTTAACAACTTTTGCAAAAAGGTCCCTTTAGGGGTTTTTCATGAAAATCACTTAGAGAAAGATGTTTAACACACCTTCAACTTTCATACCCCTCCATAATCCATAAAAATACAAGTAACTCATGCATGGGTAAATTTTTAAACATAAACCCTAGCACAAAATATGGGTAGAAATGGAAAGATCAAGCAACCAAAATTTTAAAAATACAAAGAACATTAAAAACGGGGCTTAGGAGCACTTACTATTGAGTTTGAAAAGCTTGAAAACCCTAGCTATGGAGACTCCTCAATTTTCAGCAGTAGGAAGAAGATAATGAGCTGATTTTGGCTTATTTTTCCCATTTTATTTCATTAAAAAGCCAAATGACCAAAATACCCTTAAGTCCTTTTTTTGAAATTTCATCCATGCAAGCCCATTTATGTCCAAAAACTTAGAAATTGGGAAAATTGCTCTTTAAGACCTTATAATTTATAATATAAAGCAATTTCATACAAATTGCTTCTAGAATCCAAGTTTTGCAATTTGTTCAATTTAGTCCTTAATTTCCAATTGGACACCTTACTTAAGGAATTTCTTCATGAAATTTTAACACATGCATATTCTCATATTTTAGACCTCATAACAATCATAAAATAACTATTTTTATGCCGAATTTGTGGTCCCAAAACCACTATTCCGACTAGGCCCTATTTTGGGATGTTACATTTCTTCGCCCCTTAGGGACTTTCGTCCTCGAAAGTCTTACCAGTAAATAGGTTCAGATATTGGTTTCTCATGGTTTCTTTTGGTTCCCATGTAGCCTCTTCTACTCCATGTCGATGCCATAAAACCTTTACTAAAGCCACATTTTTATTTCTCAATTGTTTAACCTCACGAGTCAAAATCTTGACCGGTTGCTCTCCGTAAGTTATGTCTGGTCTAATCTTAATCTCTGCTGGTGAAATCACATGAGAGGGGTCTGATCGATATCGTCTTAACATGGATACATGGAACACATTGTGAATATTTTCCAATTCGGGTGGCAATGCCAAACGATAGGCTAATGATCCAACTCTTTCAGTGATTTCGTATGGCCCGATAAATTGCAGACTCAATTTGTCTTTCCGACCAAATCTCAACACCTTTTTCCATGGAGACACTTTTAAGAATACTCTATCTCCAACTTGGAATTCAATCTCTTTTCTTTTCAGGTCAACATATGACTTTTGTCTATCCAATGCCACTTTTAAATAGTCTCGTATCACTTTAACTTTTTCTTCAGGTTCCTTATTCAGATCAACTCCATGAATTTGACTTTCCTTGAGTTCTGTTCAGTACAATAGAGTTCGACACTTTCTGTCATACAAGGCTTCATAAGGTGCCAACTTCAAACTTGTTTGGAAACTATTGTTGTAGGCAAATTCTACCAATGGCAAATACTTTTCCCAGCTACCCTGAAATTCGAGGATGCAACATCGTAACATATCCTCTAGAATCTGAATCATCCGCTCAGACTGACCATCGATCTATGGGTGAAATGCCGTACTAAAATTCAACTTTATACCTAAGGCTTCTTGTAACTTCTTCTAGAATCTCAAAGTGAACATCGGATCTCTGTCCGAAATAATAGATAGCGGTGCCCCATGTAATCTCACAATCTCAGATATGTACAAGTCGGCCAATCTATCAAGAGAGTAATCCGTTTTTACCGAAATGAAATGAGCTGACTTTGTCAACTTATCCACCACAACCCATATAGCATCTTTCTTTTTCGGAGTCAATGGCAACCCTGTCACAAAATCCATAGTGACTTTGTCCCACTTCCATTCGGGGATCATTACAGGTTGTAATAAACTAGAAGGCACTTGGTGTTCAGCTTTGACTTGCTGACATATAAGGCACTTCGTTACAAACTCGAAAATGTCTCTTTTCATGCTGTTCCACCAGTACATCTTCTTCATATTGTTGTACATCTTGGTACTTCCTGGGTGAATAGACAAACGACTGTTATGTGCTTCTCGTAAGATTTTCCAAATAAGTTCATCATCTTTGGGTACACAAACTCTATCTCTGAACATCAAACATCCATCAGGGCCAATCTGATAATCTGATTCAATGCTCGACTCGCATTGAGTCCTTTTTGCCTGCAGGTCTCTAACATTAATTTGAGCATCATAGATTTCCTGAAGAAATGTCGACCTAGCCTCTAACTCTACGATGACCGAACCATCATCAAGCAAAGCTAACCGAGCATCCATGGCTCTCGGTGCAAACAAAAATTTTCTTCTTAACGCGTCGGCGACCACATTTGCCTTTCCCGAGTGATAGTCAATAATCAGATTATAATATTTAATTAATTCTAACCATCTCTGTTGTCTCAGGTTCAATTTCTTTTGAGTCATAAAATACTTCAAACTCTTGTGCTCTATGAATATACGACAAGTCTCACCATATAATAATGTCTCCAGATTTTCAAGGCAAAGACAATGGCGGCAAGCTCTAAGTCATGTGTCGGATAGTTCTTCTCGTGTGGCTTCAACTATCGTGAAGCGTAGGCTATCACCTTGCCATCTTGCATAAGTACACACCCCAGCCTGTTCAAGGACGCATCACTGTAGGCCAAAAACTATTTTCCCGGCTCAGGTAATACTAAAACGGGAGCTTCAGTCAATAATGTTTTTAACTTCTCAAAACTCTGTTGACACTTTTCTGTCCATTCAAACTTAACGTCTTTCTATAGTAACCTCGTCATTGGAGTTGCTATCATAGAGAATCCTTTCACAAATCTTCGTTAGTAACTGGCTAAGCCCAAAAAGCTTCTAACATCAGTTACATTTTTAGGCGGTTTCCATTCAACAATAGTAGAGATTTTACTTGGATCAACGAATGCCTTCACCCAAAACAATATGACCCAAAAATCTAACTTCGTGGAGCCAAAATTCACTCTTGCTAAACTTAGCATACAATTGTTTCTCCCGCAAAGTCTACAACATAGTTCTCAGGTGCTTCGTATGCTCTGCCTCATCTTTAAAATAGATTAAGATGTCGTCAATGAATACAACGACAAACTTATCCAAGTAGGAATGAAAGATCCTATTCATTAGGTCCATGAATACTTCCGGTGCATTCGTCAATCCAAAAGGAATAATTAGAAATTCATAGTGGTCATATCTTGTTCTAAAAGCTGTCTTTGGCACGTTCGATTCCTTAACACGTAACTGATAGTAGCCAGACCTCAAGTCTATCTCAGAGAATACCATGGCTCCTCTCAACTGGTCGAATAGATCATCGATCCTTGGCAAAGGATACTTATTCTTGATATTTACCTTGTTCAGTTGTCAGTAATCTATACATAATCTCATTGAACCATCTTTCTTCTTTACAAACAATACGAGGGCAACCCAAAGTGAAAAGTTTAGCCTAGCAAATCCTTTATCCGTCAACTCTTGCAATTGTGCTTTTAATTCTCTTAGTTAGGTTGGAGTCATCCTGTACGGAGCAATAGATATGGCAGCTGTTCCTGGCACTAATTCAATACTAAACTCAATTTCTTCCTCAAGAGGTAATCCGAGTAATTCCTCCGGGAATACGTCTGTATATTCACATACTATCGGTATAGACTCAATCTTCAACTCAGTTTCCTTCGTGTTCAACACAAAAGCAAAGTAGGCTTCGTACCCTTTTGAGCAACCATTGCCGTAATCACAGCTGGCGACGTGCTCAAATCTCTTGAATCAACCCGTAGGATCTTACCATCTGGGCATTTCAATTTAATATACTTGCTACCAAAATTTACAATTACATCATGCAAGGCTAACCAATCCATACCGAGTATTACATCAAACTCATCAAAACGTAATAGCATAAGGTTAGCTGGAAAACATTGACCATGAATTGTCAAAGGACAATTCTTACAGACTTTATCAACCAGAACCGATTTGCTTAGTGGGTTCGACACTTTAATAACAAATTCCGTAGGTTCAGCGGGTATGTTCATACTAGACACTAACCTCATACAAATGTATGAATGTGTTGATCCCGGGTCAATTAAGGCAATAACGTATGTATTGAAAAGAGAAACAGTACCCATAATAACGTCGGGAGCAGAGGCTTTCTCTCGAGTGCGTATTGCATACGTTCTTGCCAGGGCTCGAGCCTCTGATTTTATAATGTCTTTGGCTGCAATGTGATTGCCACTAGCACTTCCAAGGTATCTCAGAGGTCTACCTCGTGCTACGGGAGTGATCGACTTCGGAGTTACTTCCATTTCTCTTTCAATTCGCTCTAGGCAGTCCTTGAGAAAGTGGATAAGAAAACCACATCTGAAACATGCACCACTCTTTATTTGGCACTCTCCGAAGTGAAATTTGTTGCAACTCTTACACTTCAGCTTTTGATCATCTACACTCTCCACACTAGTCACCATCGGGGAGGAAGACTTCTAATCTCCTTGTTTAGAGCCTCTCGTTCTACCCGAATATCCTACAGATAAAGTGGAGCGTTCATGTTGGCTCCTTGATTTCTTTGTAGAAAATGAGAGCGTCCTACCACCGGATCTCTTGCTTGCAACTCGAGCCTCCATTTTCACTCGTTTTCTTTCATTGTTGAGTTCCTCGGCCTTCTTGGCCCGATCAGCTAATGCGGCAAACTCCCGTACTTCAAGGATCCCAATCAACAACTTGATGTCCTTATTTAAACCTTCCTCGAAGCGTTTACACATTTCAAACTCAATTTGAACCCACTCCGTTGCATACTGACTTAGTCTTACAAACTCCCTTTCGTATTCAGCCATAGTCTTATTCCCTTATTTGAGTTCCAGGAACTCCTTTCACTTTGAGTCTAAGAACCTTTGACTGATATACTTCTTTCTAAACTCCGCTTGAAAAAATTCCCAAGTGATATTTTTCTTTGGCGTCACCGAAGATACAGTCTTCCACCAGTGGTACCCGGTGTCCTTCAAGATAGATACAGCACACTTTAAAAATTCCTCAGGTGTGCACGATAAGTCATTAAATACCCTTATGGTATTCTCGAGCTAGAGCTCATCTCTCTCAGCATCATCCTCAATTTTAGCTCTAAATTCCTCGGTACCATGCTTTCTAAGCCAATCTACGGGGGCTTTACCAATTCTTGCCGGTGCCATTCCTCGTGTCAAATCCTCACCTGGTTGGTAAGGGGGTAGGGGCGGTCGTGGTATGTTAGGGCGAATCCTTAGATAATCCCCAAATCACTCATCCATCATATCAAAGAAGGCAGCTCTGGCTTCTTCCTGGCCTTCAGACATAACCCTTCTACTACTACTAGATACAGCTCGTTGTACGGAAGCTGGAGCATGGCTCTCGGCTCCCTCGGACTTATCTTGTGCATGATTGGAAGACATTTACTATATTCAGAAACAATTTAAATAGTTAGGAGATATCACACTATCAGTGTTCATATAATGACATGTACAGTGAACCTCAAAACTCTCTACGGTAGTCCTAGAATCGACTAAACCGTAGTTTTGATACTACTAAATGTAACACTCCTCACCCGTATTGATCGTGTTATTTCGTGACATGTTTTAAATATTTATAATTAATCATTCTTGAAACTAACTATTATTACGATGCAGGCAAGTGTACCTATCCAACAGTAGTATAGTTTTAGCAAGACCGGATTGTCGAACCCAAAGGAACTAAAAGTACTAGTAATGACTGTCTTTTTATTATCTAGCCTAAGAATAAGGGGGTTTGTTTTAACTAACTAATTAACTAAACTAAGAATTCACAGAAAATAGAATTGGGGAATTACTTTTGGAAAATGATTAAATTAATACAATACCCAAGGAAGAATCCACCTAGACTTTACTTGTTATTCTGGCTCCGAATCGGACGATTTATTCATTTGACTTGATCCGTAGAAATCCCTAAGTTATATTATTATCTCTCTTGAGACTAACATCATCTAACCCTAGGTTGAATAATTGAAATCTCTTTCTAAGAGTTGCATTAACTCGATCTATGGATCCCCTTATTAGGTTTCACCCTAATCCGGTAAAATCTTGTCACCCTATCTCTAGGCGCGTAATCAACTCCACTTAATTATGACAATTGTACTCTTAGACAGGGTCTATTCCTCCTTTGAATAAGAGCATAACTTGAATCAATATCCTGGAATATCAAAACAAGAATTAAGAACACATAATTAAGAACAAGTCAAATATTTATCATATAATTCAGAAAATAATAACAAGATTAGTCTTAGGTTTTATCCCCCTTAGGTATTTAGGGGATTTAGTTCATAACTAAAAAGGAAAACATCTCAGAAGAATAATGAATACAAAACATAAAGAAAAACCCAAAACTCCTGAAGGGGAATTGAAGGGAGATCTTCTGTCTTGACGGTGAATCCAGCTTCTGAGATGGATCAATCGGCTTCCCTTGAGCAATTCCTTACTTCCTCCTCTGTGCTTCTCCTTTGTTCTCCTCTTCTAGGGTTTATTTATAGGCTTTGGAATGCCTAAGAGCCCTCAAATTAGCCTTTTCCTAATTGGACTCAACTTGGGTTTAGCAGGATCACGCCCGTGTGACACGCCCATGTGCAATTACTTCAAGCCATGTTCGAGCTTGTTAGAATGGCATGGCTGTATGGTCTACCCGTGTGAGTTGTGCTTCGATTCTGCGAAATTGACACGACCGTATGGTCTGCCTGTGTGAGGAAGTCCAGGCCGTGTTGATCTCGTACGTTGGCCCATTTTCTCTGTTTTTTGCCCGTTTCTCGTTCCTTTAGCTCTCCTATACTCACCTAAGTATAAAAACATGAAATTAAGGCATGAGGAGCATCAAATTCACCAATTCTAAGGAAAAATCATCCATAAAATACGCTAAGCATGGGGTAAAATATGTATAAGTGACGGTTTATCAAATACCCCCACACTTAAGCATTTGCTTGTCCTCAAGCAAAATCCTCAACTCACATTTAAAATAAATTCTTCTCAACTTATAATTTCTATCGATAATATCTCAAAGTAATCCATAGGTAATCATACATTGAAGATTTAACTAAAAGAACATCAAAGTTTCAAACATTCCAAGTTGAGCATTTTATCATGAAAACATAGGTGTCTCCCCTCATCTAAGTAATTACCTTTGATTCAAAATATCACAGAGTTTCACATCCTCACTAAAGATTCACTCAAATCACTTAAGGTGTTTAAGGACAATAAATGAAGCACTCAATAGTCAATAATGAAAAGTCATTACCATAGGCTTGCATGAAAATCAAATCTCCACCACTATAAATTGAGATGAAACATCAATCAAAAGGTCTTTAGAGGGTTGTAACGTGGCTTTGGTTAAAGGGTGTGGTCACAAGCTGGAAGAAAGGGTTAGAATCGAGATTGAATTGAAATATTGCCTAACTAGAAAAATGACTAGTATCAGTTACGTACATCAGAGCTTTTTTCTCGGAATATGGAATTTAACTATTTTAGCTCAAAAGATCACTACTACCTATATGTATACATGTTTTTTTTAAGAACAAGTCAAATACAAAATAAAATAAAACATAGCTAAACAATTATTCCAACTCAAATCTCGACAAAAATAGGGATCAAATTAATTTAGGGGATTTCAACAATAATGAGTTATGGGTTAATATTAAGGGTAAATCAATAAATGGGTTGTTAGGCTCAAGGGGGTTCACTAAGGGTTAATTATGAAGGTAGGCTTTTCATGGCATGAGTGGGTTAATTCTAAGTGCCTCTATCATCTTGACATATCAAATCAAATAGTGTGGTCTTGACATGCAAAATCAAGTAAGTTTTAGAATAACAGTTCAATATTGGCGCACTCATAATGAAAGTGAGCATGGAAGAAATAATAGATGCTCTTGAAGGCTCAAAATCTCACAAAAATTATGGCTTTTTGATGTTTAAACTTGTAAATTCTAACTCAAGATAATACCTAGACTTAGAGAAACAACCTAGAAGTTTTTAATTCTTCAAAAATCAACTTATCATGCTTGATTCCCTAATGTCTTAAAGTTTAAACAATCAATGCATAAATGCCTATGTTTTAATTTAAGACATATCAATAAAAATCATGAGTTAATTAAAATTCATTCTAATAGTGATATGAATAATTCACGTGAGAATAAGACATATTCTAATGGTGATATAAAAGACCCCCCCACACTTAAGATGTACATTGCCCTCAATGTACAAAGATAGATATATTGAAAAAGATAAATTTATCATCATAAGATAAGGAGAGAAGTGAAACTTCCTGAATGATGAATGAATTCCTTGAACTGGAGTTTTAGGAGAATAAATGGTGTGAGAGAGAAGGAGGATACTCCGGTGGTGGTAGAGGTTCATTAGTCCAAAAGTCCTGCGCCAAAAGAATATTATATCTGTTGGTAGCTATAGTCGTGGTTGAGCAGGACATGGTAGTCGTGGAGAACCTTTCCCGGTGGAGTTTTTAGTTCCTATGTGATGATGAGCTTAGGAGCTCTATATAACTGTGACAGAATCATGAACTTTTTAGGAGATATAAATAAGAATAATTACTCTTAATGGAATAACCGAAATTGATAATTATAAAATAAAATTCTAAAATCTAATAAAAATAAAAAGTAGTTTTAATAAAAATTAAAATCATAAAATAATAAATTGTGTTTTTTTGTTGGGTGAAGGAGACAATGAATAGTGCAGCTTGTTTATAGATTTTAGGGCACACGGCCAGGGAAAACGCCCGGGTTCCCCAATCTCAGCCCGTGTTATTCGCGAATTTTGAATTTTAGGGTACGTTTGACATTTAGTCCACTCCCGTGTTCTTTGTGCTTAGGGGTGCACACGGCCGTGTATAGCTTCGTTCGCTTCTCCCACACCCCTGTATGCAGCTCTACGCCCGTGTTAAGTTGATAGGTTCAAACACGGGTGCTAGACACGGGCGTGTTGAACGCCCGTGTTATTTTCTCAGGTTCAACCACGGTTCTAAGGCACGTACATGTCGAATGCCAGTGTTATTTTGGCAGGCTTGCCCACAGCCATATCGCACGGCCGTGGCATTTTTTCGTAGCCCATGTTTGGGAAAAATCTCTGCCATGTTTTTACACAGTCCTCAGCACGCTCGTGTGCTTGGCCGTGTCTGTGTGGAAAACCTATATTCAAGATCTCTGTTAGTAAGTTAGGTGTTAAATACTAAAATTTAAAGAAATTAATATTGTTAGTGCTCAGGTTGCCTCCCGAGAAGCGCTTATTTATAGTCTAAGATTGACTTACCTCTCCATTGAATGATCATGGTGGTTCGAAGAGTTTATACTCCTCATTCCTACTATCCATCTTATCAAAATAAGGTTTTAGATGAGTGTTGTTTACCTTAAAAGTGCCGAACTTGGGATAACTTACCTCGACTGTACCGAATGGGAAAATGCTAAGTACCATAAAAGGGACTTCTTCATTCGGTTTGGTAGTGACAATGTGAGGATCTACGGCTTCTAATAAAATTTTATCTCTAACCTTAAGTTGATTTGGGAAGGTATTGAGCTCGTTTTGGCGTAGTTTTTGTTTATCGGGTGTTCATGGTTTATGCGTCCGCCATTCATCTAGCTCCTCGATTTGTAGCCTTCGATCTTCATGAATAGGTCCTCTACTATTGCTTGGGAATGACTTATGTACTTCCTTCAGACTCATTTCCTGCAAAGTAGGTTGCACCATATTGTCAGTTTTAATAGGATGGTTTAGACGATCACCTTCAATTTTCGATGTGTTGCCAGAGTTGCCAGCTTGAAGGGTGATTGTTTCGTCCCCCACACAAAGTGTGAGCTCACCTGTGCCAACATCAATAATCATTCTAGCAATGGCTAAAAAAGGCCTTCCTAAAATCAAAGGAGTGTTGCTATCCTCCTCTATGTCTAGAATAATGAAGTTAACGGGAAATATAAATTTATCGATTTTAACTAGCACATCTTCAATAATACCCTTAGGAAATATTATAGTTTTATCTGCTAATTGTATGCTCATCCTAGTCTGTTTGGGTTTCCCAAGACCTAATTGTTTGAACATTTTGTAGGGCATGACGTTAATGCTAGCCCCTAAATCAGCTAATGCATTATTAACATCTACACTACCAATTAAGCAAGGAATTGTAAAAGTCCCTGGATCTTTTAATTTGTTGGGTAACTTATTCTGTCGAATAGCTGAGCGAACTGCGTTTAGCTCCACATACGACGCCTCGTCCAACTTCCGCTTATTTGTTAAAAGCTCTTTTAAAAATTTCATTGCGTTTGGCATCTATGACAGAGCTTCAATAAATGGTAAGTTAATATATAATTTTTTTAAGAGTTTAAGGAATTTACCAAACTGTTCATCTGAACGGCCTTTCCTTGTCGCATTAGGGTATGGCACACGAGATTTGTATTCTGTACTTACCGATTTCTGTTCTTTGCAGTATACCTCACCTTTACCTTTGCTTATCTCAGCATCTTGCATTGGTTCTGGTTCAGGTGTGACTAACCTTTCCTTATCTTGACTAGTAATCGCGTTGAGTTGATCCCTTGGATTTGATTTTGTGTTGCTTGGCAAGCTACCTTGTGGTTGTTCAGAAATCAACTTGGCAAGCTCTCCAATCTGAGTTTCAAGCCCTTGGATCGATGCTTGTTGATTCTTAAGTGCTATCTCGGTATTCTGAAAACGAGCTTCTGACACCGATATAAACTTTGTGAGCATCTCTTCAATGTTCAGCTTCTTCTCTTGTTGGTAGGGTGGTTGCTGGAAGCCTGGAGGGGGTCTCTGATTGCCTTGGCCTTCCCATGAGAAATTTGGGTAGTTCCTCCAACCTGCATTGTAAGTGTTACTATAAGGATTGTTTTGAGATCGAGGATTGTTACCCATGTAATTTAACTGCTCGTTGTCCATGTTATGACCATATGGCGGGTATTTTGAACTGCTCGATCTACCTCCATTTGCTTCGCACTGTATTACTGGGTGAATCTGTGAAGAACTAAGAAAACCATCAATTTTCTTATTCAAGAGTTTTACCTTATTAGAGAGCATGGTGACCGAGTCGACGTTATAAAAACTGACTATTTTCGTTGGTTTTATCCTCATGACTTGCCACTGATAGTTATTCAGTGACATCTCTTCTATAAATTCATAGGCAACTTCAGGTGTTTATTGTTGATGGTTCTGCCAACAGCTGCTTCAACCATTTGTCAAGTCGAAGGATTCAGGCCATTATGAAAGGTTTGAACCTGTAGCCAGAGTGGTAACCCATGGTGAGGGCATCTTCGCAAAAGATCCTTGTATCTCTCCCATGCATCGTAGAGTGTCTCTAAATCCATCTGCACAAAAGAAGAGATATCATTACGTAATTTAGCCGTTTTAGCCGGTAGAAAATATTTTAATAAGAACTTTTCGGTCATTTGTTCCCAAGTAGTAATTGACCCTCATGGTAACAAGCTCAACCACTATTTAGCTTTGTTCCTCAATGAAAAAGGGAATAACCGAAGACGAATGACATCGTCAGAAACACCATTAATTTTAAATGTATCGTAGAATTCCAGGAAATTTGCCAAGTGAGTGTTTGGATCCTCATCCTGCAAACCATCAAACTGAACGAATTGCTGTATCATTTGAATAGTGTTAGGTTTTAGTTCAAAATTATTCGCAGCAATAGCAGGTCTAACTATACTTGACTCAGTTCCAGTTAAAGAAGGTTTAGCATAATTATACATAGTGCGTGGAGCAGGATTCTGATTTACTAGATTAATAGCAATCGCAGAAGGTATCAGGTTTTCCTGATTTTTGGCCATCTCCTTTGTTGTGGCTTGTATATCGTCCTCTTGCTCTTCCTCTATGTATCTTAGGCTTCACCTTATTTCTCTTCGGTTTCTGTGAACTGTGAGATCGATTTCTTCGTCAAAAAGTAGTGGTCCTGATGGGTTTCTTCTAGCCATAAACTATAAAAACCCGCCAAGAGAAGGAAAAAGTAAATTAATAAATAATAATAATAAAATAAAATTAACTTGCAAGGAAAAATAAATGACTAAAGTAATAAAAATTGAGTGTTCCTAATATCTTAGTTCCCCGGCAACGGCGCCAAAAACTTGATTGTGTTATTTCATGACAAGTTTTAAATATTTATAATTAATTGTTCTTGAAACTAACTATTATTACGATGCAGATAAGTGTACCTATCGAATAGTAGTATAGTTTTAGCAAGACCGGATTGTCGAACCCAAAGGAACTAAAAGTATTAGTAATGACTGTCTTTTTATTATCTAGCCTAAGAATAAGGGGGTTTGTTTTAACTAACTAATTAACTAAACTAATAATTCACAGAAAATAGAATTGGGGAATTACTTTTGGAAAACGATTGAATTAAGGCAATACCCAAGGAAGAATCCACCTAGACTTTACTTGTTATTCTAGCTCCGAATCGGACGGTTTATTCATTTGACTTGATCTGTAAAAATCCCTAAGTTATATTATTATCTCTCTCGAGACTAACAACGTCTAACCCTAGGTTAAATGATTGAAATCTCTTTCTAATTAACTTGCTAGGGTTGCATTAACTCGATCTATGGATCCCCTTATTAGGTTTCACCCTAATCCGGCAAAATCTTGTCACCCTATCTCTAGGCGCGGAATCAACTCCGCTTAATTATGACAATTGTACTCTTAGACAGGTTCTATTCCTCCTCTGAATAAGAGCGTAACTTGAATCAATATCCTGGAATATCAAAACAAGAATTAAGAACACATAATTAAGAACAAGTCAAATATTTATCATACAATTCAGAAAATAATAACAAGATTCGTCTTAGGTTTCATCCCCTTTAGGTATTTAGGGGATTTAGTTCATAACTAAAAAAGAAAACATCTCAGAAGAATAATGAATACAAAACATAAAGAAAAACCCAAAACTCCTGAAGGGGAATTAAAGGGAGATCTTCAGTGTTGACGGTGAATCTGGCTTCTGAGATGGATCAATCGGCTTCCCTTGAGCAATTCCTTGCTTCCTCCTCTGTGCTTCTCCTTTGTTCTCCTCTTCTAGGGTGTATTTATAGGCTTTGGAATGCCTAAGAGCCCTCAAAATTAGCCTTTTCCGAATTGGACTCAACTTGGGTTCGGTAGGGACACGCCCGTGTGACACGCCCATGTGCAATTACTTCAGGCCTTGTTCGAGCCTATTAGAATGGCACGACCGTGTGGTCTACCCGTGTAAGTCGTGCTTTGATTCTGCCAAATTGACACGAACATCTGGTCTGCCCATGTGAGGAAGTTCAGGCCGTGTTGATCTCGTACATTGGCCTATTTTCTCTATTTTTGGCCCGTTTCTCGTTCCTTTAGCTCTCCTATGCTCACCTAAGTATAAAACATGAAATTAAGGCATTAGAAGCATCAAATTCACCAATTCTAAGGAAAAATCATCTATAAAATGCGCTAAGCATGGGGTAAAAATATGTATAAATATGGGTTTATCACGTATCCGACGCCGGGATAGGGTTCGAGGCATTACCGGTATATTTTTTTTTACAAACTTACTAAATCAGGTCACCAAAAACTGCCCAAATTTAAAACTTTTCAAACATATATCTTGTCCCTTATACAGGTCATCGAGGCCTAAAACACTCCTAAGGGTGGTATGGAACAAAATCGAAATCGTTCGATAAACTTGGGGCACTTTAGAAATTTTTTCCTTTATTTAAAGTGCAACACGACCGTAGGATGGGGCCGTGTAATCACACACGCCCGTGTGACTTAGCACATGCCCGTGCCCTTTTTCCAGTATGCAACACTGACTTCAACTTCACCATTCTGTTAAATACACATGGTCAAGGCACACGCCCGTGTGCTCATCCCGTGTTCTGTACGGACTTAAAATTTTAGGTACAGAGGACACACGGTCATACAACACACCCGTGTGTCTACCCATGTGGACCTTATTAGGCTATTTTCCAAGCCTTAAGTCACCCTCTACTAACCAATTACACTTATAGATTACTATAGTGCATGTTTAGGCCAAATTATACATTTATAAATATGAAACTTTGATTAAGCTCATCGCATGTGAACCTCATGTCATTGGTTTCATACATGCTAAGTTAATTTTCATCTTGCATTTAAGGATTCCCATGTCTACTTGACATATTTAAGATTGGTTTGTTTTTATAACTCATTGCCAAATATACCAAGCCATCATACGTGAACATACACATGCATAGATTTGTAGGCCATAGCCTACTTCAAATAAGCCAATTTCCATGGCCATATACAAAAAGATATGTATAACTTTACAAGCCCCCATTTTGGCAAATCAAATGACACATATAACAAAATACTCAAAAAATCTATACATGCCATTGAACATAACATAAAAGTCTATATACCAAAGCTGAAATTGTTTATAGTGTGTTGATTCTCCAATCGTCTTCAAATCTTTACGAGTTCTCGAGCTCTGAAAACGGGAAAAAAGAGAGGGGTAACCATTTACATGCTTAGTAAGCTCGAATAAATGGAAAGTAAACTTACCGTGTAATTAGCATACAACAATATTAGGCAATGAAACCAACAAGCATGGAATGGTTTCCCTAACACATGCACTCAATCATCAAGTTAGACACATAACAATACACCATGTAATTCAACTTAGATGAGCTCACCATTCAACATGTCATTTATACATTTACCTCATGTTAGTCCCGTTGAGTTTCTAGGAAATCTCGATGGGTTACCCAATCACTATCAATTCATACAAATGATCATTTCAGTATCCACTCCCGCGAACCTCACATCTTACGGCGGGATTACCAGTCCAGGCTAAATCCTCTGCAATATAAACTCATAAGGTGATGTCGGGATTACCAGTCCAGGCTAAATCTCTTATAACGACAAGCACCCTTAATGAGCTCAGATTTGAATTACGAGTCCAGGCTAAATTCAGACCCTAATTGGATTACCCGTCCGGGCAAAATCCACAATGCACACGTATTCTTCGGGTGGCTCAATCATTCAAGGAACACCCGTCCGAGCTAGATCCTTTTTATACTTGAGATCTTCGGATTACCCGTCCGGGCTAAATCCTTTTCTGCAACACATGCAGGATCTCAAGTCTCATTTAAATCATGGTTTATCCATCAAATTCCCTTTCTAACCTCAACCGAGACATTTACTAATAAATTATTATGAAAGTTACAATCCATGCATTTTTCATGTTATCAATAGTGCAATCATCATGCATTCATAAATCATACAATTATGCATGTTATGAGTTTACTTTGAGTTATCCGAACTTAACTGGTACTCGTTCCGGTATTGTGTTTCGGTTATTTCGAAACCTTTCGCTTTCCTCGGTCAACCTCCGAAATTTGTTCCTCGAGGTCTATAATAATAAAATTAAATTATTAACGCCTCACATTATACTTTTCGAGTCTAAATTTCACCCCTGGTCCAAATGACCATTTTGCCCCTAATCTCTCACATTTTTACGATTTAGTCCCTAGGCTCGTATAATGAAACACATGCAATTCCTATCTTACCCAAGCCTAGTAGAACACTTTTCCTTCTTATGGTAGCCCATATTTTCCATTATTTTCACATTTCTACCACATATTTAACAACTTTTGGAAAAATGTCCTTTTAGGGGTTATTCATGAAAATCACTTAAAGAAAGATGTTTAACACACCTTCAACTTTCATACCCCTTCATAATCCATCAAAATATAAGTAACTCATGCATGGGTAAATTTTAAAAATAAACCCTAGCACAAAATATGGGTAGAAATGGAAAGATCAAGCTACCGAGATTCTAAAAATACAAAGAACATTAAAAACGGGGCTTGAGAGCACTTACTATTGAGCTTGAAAAGCTTGAAAACCCTAGCTATGGAGACTTCTCAATTTTTGGTAGCATGGAGAAGATAATGAGCTGATTTTGGCTTATTTTACCCATTTTATTTCATTAAAAAGCCAAATGACCAAAATGCCCTTAAGTCATTTCTTTGAAATTTCATCCATGCAAGCCCATTTTTGTCCAAAAACTAAAAAAATTGGGAAAATTGCTCTTTAAAACCTTCTAATTTATAATCTAAAGCAATTTCATACAAATTGCTTCTAGAATCCAAGTTTTGCAATTTATTCAATCTAGTCCCTAATTTCCAATTGGACACCTTACTCAAAGAATTTCTTCATGAAATTTTAACAAATACATATTCTCATATTCTAGACCTCATAAAAATCATAAAATAACTATTTTCATACCGAATTTATGGTCCCGAAACTACTATTCTGACTAGGCCCTATTTCGGGATGTTATATCAGTAATATTACAAGGCATTCTGCCACCTTTTTCCATTTTAGTCACTTTTGGCTTAAATTTTTTCCGTGTCCCCTCCCTTCCCTTCATTTTCCATCTTCCATCATTTCCCTTAAATCCACTTCCATAAACCAACAAAAGCATGATTAATTTCATGCTTTACTAAATTTCTAACTTAGCTTTAGGTCGATATTCTTTTCGGTCAAGAATTGTGAGAAATGAATCTGCACTAAAAATATTTCATAATAGTATTCATCATTTCTCTAGAATATTGAGATAGTACAAATTCATCCCTTAAAGTTAACTCGATTTCAACACAAAGTGCATGTTGGGTTGGAGTCATTTTGCCATACAGTTGGGAAGACAAGTTGGCCGTGCTGTATTCAGATCTCTGCGAACAAATCGGTGTATCCTAGCAAGGTTATACTAGTGAGATTTTCGTCAAGGGAATTATTGATCGCATTTAAACGTCCCGCGCGGTTAAGGTCATTGATCCGAGTTAGGTTCTTTAGAACACAAGGCTATCGAGGTCTTGAATTGTGAACGCATGTATCGCGGTTAGACAATCGACAATGGTTGGTTTGCAGGTCGTACCAGAATCAATTACGAAAGGAAGAATTGGCTGTTATGATGTTCTTAGCCACTATAATTAGCTTATTAATTGGAGGAGAAAACTCATTTTTAAGGATAGATTCAGAAACTGGAATTCACCGAGTTTGAGGCTAAGGCTTTATAATTTTGTTTTGAAAATTCAAATCCAATTTCTTATTTTATTTTATTTTTGATTAATATAATTGTTTATTATGCTATCTCACTTATTTAATTTCTAAGATTATCAACTCCCCTAATTTATTTTATTTATTTTTCAGCAAGTTCGTTTCGAGTCGTGGTCATGACTATTGACACGAAAAAGATTCTGTTCACAAGAAAAAATAAAGTTGATCACAATAACCAATCCCTGTGGACTTAACTCTATTACTATTTACTACTGTTTAGAGTTATTTTATCATAGGAATTTTTATTTGGTGGTTTCTGTGCCCATCAAATTTTATCACCATTGTCGGGGATTGAAAATATTTTTCTAATTTTCGTTTATTTTCCTTATGACCAAGTCAGGACCGGGGACTCTAGAATTTGAATCAGAAATAGAGAAGTTAGCTCGAAAAATATGAAGAGAAGTTGTTCGACATGGTAAATAATCACATCCAGAGTTCGAAACATGATCTTAAACCGAGGATACTTTCTCATTCAACGAAGAAGACGAAATGACAGATGAAACTATACACCAGCTCGAAGCAGCACCAGATGAACAATAACCATTATGCATAACTTATTTGGCGGGAGGAACGTCATTCGAGTTGAAATGGAGCTTGGTTCATCTATTGCCCACCTTCTGCAGATTACAAAATGAAAATTCATATACCCATCTCAAAGAATTGCACATGGTTTGCATAAGCATGAAACCTTAAGGAGTGACTAAAGATCAAATTAAACTTCATGCTTTTCTTTTCTCATTAGTCGACTCTGCTAGAGAGTGGTTATTTTATTTACCTCCTAGATCTGTCAATACATGGTTTGAAATTTCTCGTTTATTTCTTAACAGGTTTTTTCAGTTGTTGGAGCAGCCAAATTAAGGAGGGACATTGTAGGAATTTGACAAAAGAAGACTGAATTGCTCTAAAATTATTGGGAACAGTACAAAAAGTTGTGTGCAAGTTGCTCACAACATGGCTTGACTGAATAGTTGCTCTTGCAATATTTCTATGAGGTGTTACTCCCAATGGAAATGAAAATGATAGATTTTACTAGTGAAGGGGCACTTGTTAATATGACGCCTCAAAGAGAAAGAAAGTTAACTTCAACCACAGTTGTGAACTCTCAACAATTTTGACCAGCTACATAACCCACTAGATGGGTTCATGGGTTAAGTTCTCTGTCTCTAGAAGATAAAATTTATAAGATTACTAATGTTGTTTAAAATTTGCTTACAGATAAATACCCAGCACAGCTGTGTGGAATTTGTGCTATGTTAGATCACTCGACGAACTCATGTCCTATTTTACATGAGGGTCCAACAGAACAAGCAAATGTTGTCAAAAAAATTTTAGGGCTAGTCCAACAACTATAATGTGGGGTGGAAAGATCATCCAAATTTGAGTTATGGGTCAAATCCTCAACTTAATCAACCATACCAGAAAAGGTCACTTCCAAATCAATAATTACCTCCTCCAACATCATATTTGGAAGCCATAGTGGAAATGTTAGCCAAAAGTACCAAAAAATTCCAACAAAAGACGGAAACACATCTTCAAAAGTTGGATAAACAAATGAGTAAGCTTGTGCTTACAATAAGTTGATTAGAGTCATAAGGAAAATTTCCATCTTAAACTGAACTTAATCTTCGACATAATGCAAGTGCTATGACGTTGAGAAGTGGAATAGTTTTGGAACCCGTACCTGGTACGAGTTGTGCCCACGACGTTGGACAAGAAAGAAGAAATCTTGACTCAAAGGCTCTGATGGAGTTAGCACCACAAAAACCATTTGCAATACCACCGCCATTTCCTGGAAGACTCGTCCAATGCAAAAAAAAGAGCAAAAAGAGAATGAGATCCTTGACACTTTTCGAAAGGTAGAAATAAACATTCCTCTTCTTGATGCGATTAGAGAATTCCACGATATGTAAAGTTCTTAAAAGAATTATGTATGAGTAAGAAAAACTCATAGGAAATGAAAAGGTAAGTGTCGGAAAAAATATGTCCGCAGTTTTACAAAAAGAAAATACCACCTAAAAGTAAGGACCAAAGTATGTTTTCTATATCTTGAAAATAGGTAGTGTTGGGATTAAAAAAGCCATGTGTGTGCATCAATTAATGTTATTCCTTTGTCTATTTATAAACTACTAAACATCGGTCCTTTAAAAGAAACATGTGTAATCATTCAACTTGCAGATAGGTCAGTAGTGCATCCAGAATGAATGTTGGAGGATGTTCTTGTCAAGGTAAGTGAACTTATTTTTCCTACAGATTTCTACATCATCAACATATAGGACGAAAAATTGGCCAACTCTTCCAATATACTACTTGGGAGACCATTTTTGAGTATTACATAAATAAAGATTGATGTGCAGAGTGGAATTCTCACTATGGAGTTTGATGGAAAAGTGGTGAAATTTAATGTTTATGAGGCCATGAACTGTCCCAGCACCATTACTAATATTTCAAATGTTGATATAATTGAGCCTTTAACTAAGTTGCATTTGGAATATCATGACAAAGATGAATTACAAATTTTTCTTTGCAAAAGTTTAGATTTTGATACCATGAAAGAACTAGAGGAATGGATCACGGTTGAATAGTCAATTCGTGAAACAATTGCTTATATGGAGGCACCACAATTACGGAGAAATCTAGACAAAACCTTTGAATTATATCCCTCGTGAACTAAGCTTTTACCATCTATTTTGTAGGCTCCTGAAATTAGAACTCAAACCACTACTGGACCATTTGAAGTACACCTTTCTAGGTGGATGAAATATGTTGCCGGTAATAATCTCAAGTAAACTCTCGAAGTTAGAATAAGAAAATTTGGTACAAGTTCTTAGAGATTATAAAGGGGTTATTGGATAGACGTTTACCGACATTAATGGTTTGAGTCCCTTGACTTGTATGCACAAAATTCCAATAGTAGAGAATGCAATTCCCAAAAGAAAGTCTCAAAAAGTCTCAATTTGCCAATGATGGAAGTGCTAAGAAAAGAAGTTCAAAATTTACTTGATGCTGGGATGATTTATCCCATTTTTTACAGTAATTGGGTTAGCCTAGTTTATGTAGTGCCAAAGAAAGTTGGTGTGACCGTAATTGAAAATTTGGTAGTTGAAATGGTTCCCACTCAGGTCCAAAATGGGTGGAGAGTCTGCATAGATTACAAGAAGTTGAAATCTTTAACTCGGAAAGACTATTTTTCATTTTTTTATCCATCAAATGCTAAAATGTTTAGTTGGTAAATCTCATTATTGTAGTCTTGATGGTTACTCATGTTTTTCCAAATTCCAGTGGCACTAGAAGATCAAGAGGAAATGGCGTTTACATGTTCCTTTGGCACATTCACCTATAGATGGATGCCATTTGGACTTTGTAATACACCAACCACATTCCAAAGGTGTATGGTAAGTATATTTTTTGACTATGTCGAGAAAATAATTGAGGTATTTATGGACGAATTTATTGTGTATGGTGAATCTTTTTATATATGTTTGTTAAATCTTGCCAAAATTTTAGAAAGGTGCCTAGAATTTAACCTTGTTCTAAATGATGAGAAATGTCATTTCATGGTTGACAAAGGATTAATTCTAGGCCATATCATTTCTACTGAAGGAATTTCGGTTGATAAGGCAAAAATTAATGTTATTAACTCACTTCCATACCCCACAACTATGAGGAAGATCTGTTCTTTTCTTAATCATACATGTTTTTACAAGCGGTTCATTAAAGATTTTTCAAGGATTGCACAACCACTCTATAACCTCTTATAGAAAGACAAAGATTTTGAGTTTGATCAATCATGTAGGGATTTGTTTGACACGCTTAAAAACAAACTTATTTTGGCACCCATAGTACAGCCATGAAATTGGAACCATCCTTTCGAAATCATGTGTGACGCAAGTGACCACAACATAGGAGTGATCCTTACCCAAAGCAACTACTCGACCACTGAAAATAATTTATAGCTATAGTCTTTGTTTTGGAAAAGTTTCGATCATATTTATTATGAACTAAAATTGTTGTTTTCTTTGACCATGCAACTTTTAAATATCTGATCGGGAAAAAACAAGTGAAACCAATGCTTATTAGATGGATATTGCTTTAACAAGAGTTCGATCTCGAGATTAAGGATAAGAAAGGATGCGAGAATTTGGTAACTGACCATTTGAGCCGAATATCTCTATCAAAAGATGTCACACCTCTTAAAGACGAATTCCCAGATGAAAGTCTGCTTTCTACACAAACAATTTTCCTTTGTATGCAAACATGGTAAACTACCTTGCTACATTTATAATTTCTTCTAATTTATCATGATTTGAAATGGATAAGATTAAGCAAGAATCGCTATTCTATATTTGGGACAACCTTTACTTTTGGAAATATTGTTCTGACTAGGTAATTCGACGATGCATTTTAGAAACTGAGGTAAAATCAATTTTAGCTTTTTGTCATTCTTATGCATGTGGCGGGCATTTTGACCTTAAATGAACTTCACATAAAGTACTTGAATGTGGATTATATTGCCCACATATTTTTCGTGATGCATATTTATTTTGTAAAACTTGCGAAAGATGTCAAAAGGTAGGAAATTTGAGCTGAAAGAATGAAATGCCTCTAACACTTATACATGTATGTGAAATTTTTTATGTGTGGTGCATCAATTTTATGGTACTGTTTGTTTCATCATTTGGTAACATTTATATTTTGCTTGTTGTTGACTATGTGTCGAAATGGGTGGAAGCTAGAGCCACCCAGTGTGATGATGCCAAAACTGTAGTAGGATTTCCAAAAAAAAATTACATTTTTTTTCTAGATTTGGCACACCCAAGGCCTTGATTAGTGATCGAGAAACACATTTTTGCAATAAGGTAATCGATGCAATTTTGAGAAAATATGAGGTAGTGCAAAGAGTTTTTATGGCTTATCACCCTCAATCAAATGATCAAGCAGAAGTGTCAAATTGAGAAATCAAATTGATTTTGGAAAAAACCATTAAGCTAGATAGGAAAGATTGGAGTTTGTGACTAAATGATGCACTGTGGGCGTACCGCATAGCTTATAAGGGACCTATAGGTATGTCTCCTTATCGACTTATATTTGGTAAACCATATCATCTTTGTAACAGCTCGATTTTGGGCCTAGTCGGAATAGTGGTTACGGAACCAAAAATTTGAGGTTTGAGAAATTATTTTTAATATTATTTTTTGTGTCGTAGCATGATTATATAAGTGCATGAAAATTTTGGTGAATTAATTTTAGTGTTTGTGAGCTTAATTGAGAAAAAGGACTAAATCACATAAAGGACAAAAGTTTTGTTTTGCTAGCCAGATGTGTTAAATATCTAGAGAACCATAATTGGGGGTCTTTAAAGTGCAAATAGGCCTTTAAATTAGTGGTGGCCGATCATAGAGACAAAAAGAAGAAAGTTGTCAAAGTTAGGTGAGTTTTGGTGACTAAATTGGCTAGAAATAAAATAAATTAAAGAGAGAATGATATCATCTTTTTCTTATCTTATCCTCCACCAAAAATACCAAAAAATAGGGGGTTTTGAAAGCTCAAAAATATCAGCCACTTATATCCCTTGCAAGTAAGTGATTTAGATAGTCTTTCTTGATGATTTTTGCATTTTTATGACCCTTGTAGCATGAGCTAGCTAATGAGGGGACTATTTTGCAAAATGGTTGTAATTATAGGGTTTTTCCATGAAAGCATTTGTAATATTTGCTGAAACTTTGTGAAAGAAAATGAATCTTGGTTGTTTAATAAACAACTTTTGTGAAAGGACTTTCATGAAAACACCTCAAATGAACCATTTTGTAAAGTTTATAAAATGAGTGATAAGTGTGAGAAATAATTGAAATTTTTGGCTGCTTCTAGTATAAAAAGAGTTCGTCTAGGCTTGGTTACTGAGAAAATTTGATAAAAATCGTTTTACGAGCCTAGGGGCAAAATCGTAAATTTTGTAAAAGTTTAGGGGTGAAATAGTCATTTTTCCAAAGTATAAATTATGAAATGTATTGGTTAATATGATGATTAAAGTAGTGGATTTTATTATTTAGATCAAGAAAATCGATATTCGGGCTTAAATCGGAAGGTACGAGGTTATGGACTAAAATGGAATAATTAGCTGAAATTTCATTCGAGGTAAGTCCGTGTGACTAAATAAGCATGTTATCCATGTTATTGTTAATATACTTGACATTTATCTTGCTATGATTGTATTAAATTATATGTTGATGATATTGAGCATGAGAAAGTGATGCCAAATGTTAATAACATTTATGTGATGATTGAATACATTGGAAATTGGATGGAATATGATATTCCATTGGAAATTGGATTGAATACATTTGGGTTCCATTGGAAATTGGATTGAATACATTTGGGTGACATGTGAGCTAGTGTAAGACCATGTCTGGGACATGGCATCGGCCACATTTCGTATGCTAGTGTAAGACTATGTTGGACATGGCATCACCTGTAACACCCTGAAAATTTCTACAGTAAGATATTATCCTTAATACAGTAAAATAAGAAAATAAAGTAACAAGAAGAGGAAAATTTAGTTATGTACTGGGAAGTATATTATGACATATTGATTCAAGAAAGGACTAAATTGTAAAACTGAGAAAAGTTTTGTGGCCCAAGAGTAAATACTCAAAATTTGAGAGATTAAAGTGTAAATATCAAAAAGTTGAAGGACTAATAGTGTAAATATTTTAAAGGTGGAATGATCTAGAAACCAAGGAAAATTGATGAATTAGGACCAAATTGAATAGGTGAAGAATTATGAGGGACTAAATTATAATTTTACCAAATTAAGTGATGGCTTAGTAATGGAATTTTAAAAGATCACAAAGGGCAAAATGGTCAATTAGAAGAGAGAGAAATCTAGAGACAATGATGATGTTAGAGATATTTTAGATAAATTAAATAAATAAATATTAGTTTATTAATACTTTAAATTAATTTTTAAATTATATTTTATTATTTTATTATTATTTTATTTAATATATATATGTAAGGAAAGAAAGAGGAGGGGGACCACCTTTCTCATGCAACTAACGTGAGAAGAAGAAGAAGAAAAGAAGTTTTCCTTTCCTTGCAATTTGGTCCTTCTACAAAAAATCTACCATTTTCACCTAGAAATCAAAAGAATTTTCATAGCCATCAAGAGAGAAAGATAACAAGGAGACTATGGGGAGCTAAAATATGATGTTTGATTCAAGAAATAGAAGCTGGAGGAGAGAGAAAATCAAGTTAAAGATTGGAAACAACATGTAACATCCTAAAATAGGGCCTAAACAAAACAGTGGTTGCGAAACCACAAATCCACAGTAGAAAATTATATTTTATTATCATTTTAAGGTTTATGGCATGATTGCATGATTGTGTGAAATTTTCTTTTAGAAATTTTATCGATAGAGGGTCCAATTTGATATTTAGGGACTAAATCGAATAATTCGCAAAACTTGCATTCTAGAAGTTTTTAGTATGAAATTACTTTGGAATATTAATGAGGAGGTCTTAAATAGAAATTTGACCAATTTCTAAAATTTTGGACAAAAATAGGCTTGTACATGAAAATTTTCAAAGAAAGGTATTAAGGGTATTTTGGTCATTTGGTAATTAAGAGATTAAAAAAAGGAAAAAGATGGCAAAATATGTTCATCTTCTTCATTAGAACGAAAATTAAAGGGTTCTCCATAGCTAGGGTTTGTTTCAAGCTTCCAAGCTCCATAGTGAGTGATTCCAAGCCCCGTTTTTAATGTTCTTTACGTTTTTGAAATCCCGGTAGCTCGATTTAGCTTATGCTAGCAATAATTCAACCTAGGGTTCATATTTGGAAAAATACTCATAGGTGAAATTTGTGTATTTTGTTGTTTTATGATAGAATATGAGGTTTTAAATTATGTTAGACAACTTTTGCTACTCGGTTTTAAGTGAAAACGGGTAAAAGGGCTTAAACGGTAAAAATACCTAATAGTCATAAGTACATGTTAGAGTGAGAATTTGATGTTGTCATAGAAGGGAAAAATGATTAGCATGTCATAAAACATAAGAAAATAGGATGAATTTTAATTTTCAAGCCTTGGGGAAAAAGTGTAAATATGTAAAAGTTTAGGGGCAAAAATATAATTTTGCCAAAGTTTGGGTCAAGGAATTTTTTAATAAATGTGAGTATTAAATAAGCTAATTTTTTTATTATAGATCAAGAAGAGCAAAATCCGGAGTTAGACCGGGGAAAGAAAAAGATAGTGGAATAAATCGATATAGTTGATCGTATTTTGTTTCGAGGTAAGTTTGCGGTAAATAAATGCAATATTCTATTATTTTATGTTAATGTTGTTAATTTCCAGCATGTGTAAATTTATTTTATGAAATTATTCAAAGAAGACTTAAGCATGAACTGACGAAGAAGTAATTTCAGAAAGTCCCGGTTGAACCTTAGGAATGTGTAGGATACAAATGTCATGACATTAGGGTTCAAGGATACCGTGTAAGACCATGCCAAGGCATGACAATTGGTAAGGTTTCTAAGGCAAGGAAATCATGTAAGACCATGTCAAGACATGGCATTGATAAGTTACTATAAGGCAAAGGTCCCATGTAAGACCATGCCAAGGCATGGCATTGATGAGTTCATAAGGCAAGGATACCATGTAAGACCATGTCAAGACATGGCAATGGTAAGTTTAAAAAGGATACCACGTAAGACCATGACAAGTCATGGCAATGGTAAGGTACCCGTGTATCCTTAGTATTCCAAGTGGGTCAACGGGAAAATTTAAAGAGAATATCAAGGTAAGGTAAGGTAAGACGAGTTATACTAAAAAGGTAGGACAAGTTCATGCTAGAAGAGCAAAGGTAAGTACATAATGTTCATGTATGCTTGATAAGGAAAAAGATAAGTAAAATGTATTAAGAAATTTGATTAAGTAAGTAAGTATTTAAGTAAGTGAGTAAGTGAAGAAGTTTAAAATATGTCCATGACAATTAATGAAGTTGCATTAAGTAGTATCATGCCAAGTAGTAAGATAATTCTTATGAATGTTGTTATTTATTTGCATGCAAACTTACTAAGCTTAATGCTTACCCCCTTTATTTTCCTTCTTTTTATAGTTTTGTCAAGCTAACTCGGGGATCGTAAAGTACGTCGGAAGTCCGGGCACACTATCACGAGGATTATTTTGGTATAGCTAGACGTTTCATTTTGAGTATGGCATGTATAGCATCGTAGCCATTTTGTGTGTATGATCTTATGATATGGTTGATGAATGGTATGTAAATTATTGATAATGATTAGCTATTGGAATGGCTAATCAATGACATGTTTGGTGTTATGTATGCCTAAATGCTAGTTATTCCATGAAAATCATGAAAAAGGTGAAATTAGCTTTAAAATAGTATCGGACAGCAATAATGATGTGAATTTGGAAAATTAATAAAAATAGTAGAAATGGATTTAGATAGTGAATGAGATATAGATATAAAGCTTGATGAGTCTATTTTTATATGTATGGAACAAAACAGGTATTTGAGTTAGATTTTATGAGATATTTAATTTTTTGTGAAACAGGGCCAGAGCGATTTCTAGATCCCCTGTTCTGAATTTGGAAATTCATAAAAAATTGTACAAAGATAATTAGAAGTCATGCTTTATATGTACAGATTCCTTATTGAGTCTAGTTTTATGAGAAACAAACGGCATAATAAATGAAACTCTGTACAGGGAGATATTTGATTTGTAATACACAGGGGTCAGAGTAGTTGAACCCTGAAACAAGGGAGACTTTAACTAATAAACTGTACTAGTTGACCTGACCAAAAATTCTAGAAAAAAATTAGTTGATAGGTATATGAGTCTAGTTTTAGGAAAAATTTACGGAATTAGATTAAAAGTTTTTTTACTCGAGATATGAATTTTTAAGCGACTATGATGCAGTTAGCCAACTTGTCTGGAAGTTCTAAAATAAATTGTTTGAGCTGTTTAATTAATGAATTAAGTCCGTTAACACCTCGTGCTCGACTCTGGAGAAGGTCTCAGGTTCGAGGCGTTACATTTATTGGTATCAGAGCAAAGGTGTAGTCGGTTCTCAGAATATTTAGTATGAGTAAGAGTCTAGCTATACATGCCATACTTATGTGTTGATAGTGTGACGACTCCTGACGATTTTAAAATGTTTTCTTTTATAGTTATGGATCCCGAAGAAGCTGGTGCAGATGATGTAGAGAGCAACGTGCCCGCTCTTACAGAAGGTCGGTGCCACCAAATAGTAGTGAAAGGCCCGTTACAGTTAGTCAGGGAGGAGGGGCTCGAGAAGCCTTCTTCCAAGCTATGAATGAATGGTTTACCGAGTTCGTTCGAACGAATCTGGCTATTAGACCTCAACCTCCTCATGATCATCAAACTACCCATGTAGCTCCTCCACTTGTAGGTACGGTTATAAGAGAAATACCACCAGTTGATAAAATCAGAAAACAAGGACCCGAAGAGTTTCGAGCTACAAAAGATGAAAATGCAGAAAAGGCAGAAATTTGGCTCGAGAATACTATCAGAGTCTTTGATGAGTTATCTTGCACACCTGAGGAATGTATGAAATGTGTTGTATCACTCCTTAGAGATTCGGCCTACCATTGGTGGAAGACACTTGTATCAGTTGTACCAAAAGAGAGAGTCACTTGGGACTTCTTTCAGGAGGAATTCCGTAAAAAGTACATCAGTCAGAGGTTTGTTGACCAGAAAAGAAAAGAGTTTCTAGAGTTGAAACAGGGCAATATGACATTGACTAAATATGAGAGCGAGTTTGTTAGACTCAGCAATTATGCTCAAGAGTGTGTGTCTACAGAGGCTATTATGTGCAAAAGATTTGAGGATGGGCTTAATGATGATATCCGATTGTCTGTTGGTATCCTAGAAATAAAAGAGCTTGTTATCCTAGTTGAGAGAGCCTGTAAAGCAGAGGAGCTGTTAAAAAGAAAGAGCAAAGTTGAAACTGAGACGCAGGACACGAAGGAAAGACTAATAAGCAAGTCATTTCAGTCTACATCCAAGAGGCCTAGAGAGTTCTCCACTAGATCTAATTTTTCAGCTAGATATTCTAGCCGAAACAAAGGCAGAAGATTTATGAGTCTGAAAGCTCAGACCACTTCGATTGCAAGTGTTGGCAGTGTTCAGCCTGATAGACCAGAGTGTCCCCGATATGGTCGACGTCACCCAGGTCAGTGTCGAGCAACTGAGACAGGTTGTTTCCGATGTGGTGCACCAGACCATTTTATTCGAGAGTGTCCCGAGATGATTAAAAGGGAAGAAATACCGAGTGTAAGATCAGGAAAAGCTCTTGTCAAAGGCAGACCACTGAGAAATCTGGGAGCTGGGGCAAATAATAGAGGTGCATCTAGAGATTTAGCAGTTAGGCCAGATGTTAGAGCATCTGCGAGGACTTATGCTATCCGTGCTCGCGAAGAGGCATCCTCCCCCGATGTGATTACGGGTACATTTTCTCTCCATGATACTAGAGTTATTGTTTTGATTGATCCGGGTTCAACCCATTCATATGTTTGCATGAAATTGATGCCTAGTTTGAGTATGCTTATAGAATCCATAGAATTTGTGATTAAAGTATTGAATCCATTAGGCAAGCATGTATTAGTAGATAAAGTATGTAGAAATTGCCCTTTGATGATTAGAGGCTACTGTTTTTCGGCCGATCTCAAGCTATTGCCATTTGATGAGTTTGATGTGATTCTTGGTACGGATTGGTTGACTACACATGATGTGATAGTGAATTATGGAAAGAAATTCATTGAGTTGAAGTGTGAAAATGGTGAAATTCTTTGGGTTAATTCAGAAGAGTCAGATAGTTCATTTGCTATAATTTCTGTTATGTCTGCTCAGAAATGTTTGAGAAAAGGGTATGAAGCTTATCTTGCTTTTGTGTTGAACACTAAAGATCCAGAATTGCAAATTGAATCAGTACCTGTGGTATGTGAGTTTTTCGATGTGTTTCCAGAAGAACTACTAGGTTTGCCTCCTGTTAAAGAAGTTGAGTTTGGTATTGAGTTGATTCCAGGTACCACGCCCATTTCTATTGCTCCTTATAGAATGGCCCCGTTGGAATTGAAAGAATTGAAAGCTCGATTCACGAGAATTAATGAGATAAAGGTTTTGTAAGACTCATTAGTTCACCATGGGGTGCACCAGTGCTATTTGTGAAAAAGAAAGACGGATCGATGAGATTGTGCATAGATTATCGGCAACTTAACAAGGTAACAGTAAAGAACAAGTATCTATTGCCTAGAATTGATGATCTGTTTGATCAATTGAAGGGAGCCACTGTGTTCTCCAAGATAGATTTGAGATCCGGATACTATCAGTTGTGAGTTAAAGAGTCAAATGTCCTGAAGACTGTTTTCCGGACTAGGTATGGTCATTATGAGTTCCTTGTGATGCCATTTGGCTTAACTAATGCTCCTGCCATTTTCATGGACTTAATGAACTGAATTTTCAGACCGTACTTGGATAAGTTTGTAGTTGTGTTCATTGATGATATCTTGATTTATTCTCATGATGAGACTGAGCATGCAGAGCATTTGAGAACAGTTTTACAAATTCTGAGAGATAATCAGTTGTATGCCAAGTTTAGAAAAAGTGAGTTCTGGTTACGAGAAGTTGGTTTTCTTGGACATATTATCTCAGGTGAAGGTATCAAGGTTGATCCGAGCAAGATTTCAGCCATTGTTGATTAAAATCCTCCTAGAAATGTATCAGAAGTTAGAAGTTTTCTTGGTCTTGCCGGATATTATAGACGATTTGTAGAGGGATTTTCCATGATAGCTACCCCGCTGACAAGATTGCTGCGAAAGGATGTCAAGTTTGAATGGACTGAGAAGTGTCAACAGAGTTTTGACAAGTTAAAAGCATTGTTGACTAAAGCTCCTATTTTAGTACAACCAGAACCAGGTAAGGAGTTTGTGATTTACAGTGATACGTCCATGAATGGACTTGGTTGTGTACTTATGTAGGAAGGGAAGGTAATTGCTTATGCCTCTAGACAGCTAAAGCCATATGAGAAGAACTATCTGACACATGATTTAGAGCTAGCTGCCATTGTTTTTGCGCTGAAGATTTGGAGACATCATTTGTACAGTGAGAAGTGCCACATATTCACTGATCACAAAAGTTTGAAATATTTGATGACTCAAAAAGATTTGAATTTGAGGCAAAGAAGATGGTTAGAGTTAATTAAAGATTATGAGCAAGTGATCGATTATCACCCAGGTAAGGCAAACGTTGTTGCTGATGCTTTGAGTAGGAAATCTTTGTTTGCATTAAGAGTTTTGAACACTAGTCTAGCCTTATCAGATGATGGTTTTATCTTAGCTGAGTTGAGAGCTAAACTGATGTTTCTTGAAGAAATTTGTGAAGCTCAGGAAAATGACAGTGAGTTGTTAGCCAAAAGAGATCAGTGTGAGTCAGATATAGAGTCAGATTTTTAGATCAGTTCTAACGGTTATTTGATGTTCAGAGATAGGGTATGCGTACCAAAGAATGATGAGCTTATTCGAAAGATCTTACAGGAAGCACATAGTTGTTCTTTGTCTATTCATCCAGGTAGTACAAAAATGTATAATGATTTGAAGAAAATGTACTGGTGGGTAGGAATGAAAAGGGACATTTCAGAGTTTGTTTCTAGATGCTTGATCTGCACAAGAGTAAAGGCCGAACATCAGTACCTTCCTTGTGTTTATTGCGACTGTGCTAGTCCTCCGAGAGTGGAAATAGGATCGAGTTATTATGGATTTTGTGACAGGATTACCGTTAACACCGAGAAAGAAAGATGCAGTATGGGTTGTGATTGATAAGTTAACAAAGTCGGCTCATTTTATCCCAGTTCGTATGGATTATTCACTAGACAAGTTGGCCGAGTTGTATATTTCAGAGATAGTCAGACTACACGGGGTACCATTATCGATCATTTCGCATGAGAGATCCAAGATTTACTTCACGGTTTTGGAAGAAATTACAGGAAGCTTTGGGTACAAAGTTGAGTTTTAGTACAGCTTTTCATCCTCAAACTGACGGTCAGTCAGAGAGAGTTATTCAGGTACTTGAAGATATGCTTAGATGCTGTGTACTGGAATTTCAAGGCAGTTGGGAAAAATATTTACCATTAGTAGAGTTTGCCTACAATAATAGTTATCAATCGAGTTTGAAGATGGCACCTTATGAAGCTTTGTATAGACGTAAATGTCGCACACCTTTGTATTGGACAGAGCTTAAGGAAAATCAGATTTACTGGGGTTGATCTAGTTAAGAAAATGTAGAGAGAAAGTAAAAGTCATCGAGAGATTGCTTGAAAGCGACTTTCCGCATGCACAAAAGTCGTCGTGAAGATTTGAAGAGAAAAGAGATTGGGTATCAAGTTGGTGATAAAGTGTTTTTGAAAGTATCCTCGTGGAAGAAAGTTCTCAGATTTGGCAAGAAAGGCAAACTAAGTCCACGTTTTATTGGACCGTTTGATGTGATTGAAAGAGTCGGATCATTAGCATATAGGTTAACTTTGCCGATTGAGTTAGAGAAGATTCATAATGTATTTCATGTGTCTATGCTACGTCGTTATCGTTCAGATCCGTCACATGTGATTTCTCAGGTAGAGGTTGAGATTCAGCCAGACATGACTTACGGTGAAGAACCGGTAAAGATTCTAGCTCGAGAGGTAAAGCAATTAAGGAATAAAAGTATTGCACTTGTGAAAGTACTATGGAATAGACATGGGGTAGACGAGGCTACATGGGAGCCCGAAGAGGCTAGGCGAAAACAGTACCCAAATCTCTTCACAGGTAAGATTTTCGGGGACGAAAATCCCTAAAGGGGGGAGAAATGTAACATCCTAATATAGGGCCTAAACGGAACAGTGGTTGCGAAACCACAAATCCGAGGTAGAAAAATTTATTTTATTATCATTTTAAGGTTTATGGCATGATTGCATGATTGTGTGAAAAATTCGTTTAGAAATTTTATCGATAGAGGGTCCAATTTGATATTTAGGGACTAAATCGAATAATTTGCAAAACTTGCATTCTAGAAGTTTTTAGTATGAAATTACTTTGGAATATTAATGAGGAGGTCTTAAATAGAAATTTGACCAATTTCTAAAATTTTGGACAAAAATAGGCTTGTACATGAAAATTTTCAAAGAAAGGTATTAAGGGTATTTTGGTCATTTGATAATTAAAAGATTAAAAAAGGAAAAAGATGGCAAAATATGTCCATCTTCTTCATTAGGACGAAAATTAAAGGGTTCTCCATAGCTAAGGTTTGTTTCAAGCTTCCAAGCTCCATAGTAAGTGATTCCAAGCCCCGTTTTTAATGTTCTTTACGTTTTTGAAATCCCGGTAGCTCGATTTAGCTTATGCTAGCAATAATTCAACCTAGGGTTCGTATTTGGAAAATTATCCATAGGTGAAATTTGTGTATTTTGGTGTTTTATGATAGAATATGAGGTTTTAAATTATGTTAGACAACTTGTGCTACTCAGTTTTAAGTGAAAACGAGTAAAAGGGCTTAAACGGTAAAAATACCTAATAGTCATAAGTACATGTTAGAGTGAGAATTTGATGTTTTCATAGAAGGGAAAAATGATCAGCATGTCATAAAACATAAGAAAATAGGATGAATTTTAATTTCCGAGCCTTGAGGAAAAAGTGTAAATATGTAAAAGTTTAGGGGCAAAAATGTAATTTTACCAAAGTTTGGGTTAAGGACTGTTTTAATAAATGTGAGTATTAAACAAGCTAAATTTTTTTTTATTATAGATCAAGAAGAACAAAATCCGGAGTTAGACCGAGGAAAGAAAAAGATAGTGGACTAAATCGATATAGTTGATCGTATTTTGTTTCGAGGTAAGTTTGCAGTAAATAAATGCAATATTCTATTATTTTATGTTAATGTTGTTAATTTCCAGCATGTGTAAATTTATTTTATGAAATTATTCAAAGAAGACTTAAGCATGAATTGACGAAGAAGTAATTTCAGAAAGTCCCGGTTGAACCTTAGGAATGTGTAGGATACAAATGTCATGACATTAGGGTTCAAGGATACCGTGTAAGACCATGCCAAGGCATGACAATTGGTAAGGTTTCTAAGGCAAGGAAATCATGTAAGACAATGTCAAGACATGGCATTGATAAGTTACTATAAGGCAAAGGTCCCATGTAAGATCATGCCAAGACATGGCATTGATGAGTTCATAAGGCAAGGATACCATGTAAGACCATGTCAAGACATGGCAATGGTAAGTTTAAAAAGGATACCACGTAAGACCATGACAAGTCATGGCAATGGTAAGGTACCCGTGTATCCTTAGTATTCCAAGTGGGTCAACGGGAAAATTTAAAGAGAATATCAAGGTAAGGTAAGGTAAGACGAGTTATACTAAAAAGGTAGGACAAGTTCATGCTAGAAGAGCAAAGGTAAGTACATAATGTTCATGTATGCTTGATAAGGAAAAAGATAAGTAAAATGTATTAATAAATTTGATTAAGTAAGTAAGTATTTAAGTAAGTGAGTAAGTGAAGAAGTTTAAAATATGTCCATGACAATTAATGAAGTTGCATTAAGTAGTATCATGCCAAGTAGTAAGATAATTCTTATGAATGTTGTTATTTATTTGCATGCAAACTTACTAAGCTTAATGCTTACCCCCTTTATTTTCCTTCTTTTTATAGTTTTGTCAAGCTAACTCGGGGATCGTAAAGTACATCGGAAGTCCGGGCACACTATCACGAGGATTATTTTGGTATAGCTAGACGTTTCATTTTGAGTATGGCATGTATAGCATCGTAGCCATTTTGTGTGTATGATCTTATGATATGGTTGATGAATGGTATGTAAATGATTGATAATGATTAGCCATTGGAATGGCTAATCAATGACATGTTTGGTGTTATGTATGCCTAAATGCTAGTTATTCCATGAAAATCATGAAAAAGGTGAAATTAGCTTTAAAACAGTATCGGACAGCAATAATGATGGGAATTTGGAAAATCAATAAAAATAGTAGAAATGGATTTAGATAGTGAATGAGATATAGAATTAAAGCTTGATGAGTCTATTTTCATATGTGTGGAACAAAACAGGTATATGAGTTATATTTTATGAGATATTTAAATTTTTGTGAAACAGGGCCAGAGCGATTTCTAGATCCCCTGTTTTAACTTTGGAAATTCGTAAAAGATTGTATAAAGATAATTAGAAGTCATGCTTTATATGTACAGATTCCTTATTGAGTCTAGTTTTATGAGAAATAAACAGCATAATAATTAAAACTCTGTACAGGGAGATATTTGTTTTGTAATACAAAGGGGTCAGAGTAGTCGAATCCTGAAACAGGGGAGATTTTAACTAATAAACTGTACTAGTTGGCTTGACCAAAAATTCTAGAAAAAAATTAGTTAATAGATATATGAGTCTAGTTTCAGGAAAAATTTATGGAATTGGATTTCGAGTTTCATAACTCGAGATATGAATTTTTAAGCGACTGTGAGCTGTTTAATTAATGAATTAAGTCCGTTAACACCTCGTGCTCGACTCTGGCGACGGTCTCGGGTTCGGTGCGTTACACAACAAGATAAGGTAAGAACACACTACAGCAAAATTGACTTTTAGCGGCATTTTTTGAGGTCTTTAGTGGCGCTTTTAAGCTCCACTAAAACTATTTGCAGCGTTTTTACAAGCGCAGTAAAAAACTCCGCTAAAGTTTGCAGCGTTTATTTGAAAAAACGCCGCTAAAGAACATGACCTTTAGCGGCGCTTTTCCCACAAACGCCACTAAAAGTCATGAAATTCAAAAAAAAATTATAAAATATTATAAAAGTCATGAAAAATAAAAAAAAATTTTAAAATTCATTATCAAAATATTGAGAAGAATAATATCAATAGTATAAATATAAAAATTTTCTATTAAAATTCATTATCAAATTAAATTTTCTATTAAAATTTTAACTTTAAAACTAAATATAAAAATTAATGAATTTAAATTTAGAATTTAAAATAATAAATTAATAACACAATTAAAATCCAAAAGTTAAACTCAAGTTATCTTAAATATTAAAATAAAAATAAAAATTTAAAATCAAAACTAAAATAAATAATAAAAATTAGATTAAATATAAAGATATCAATAAAATAAGATATTATAATGAAGTTCCTTAAATGAAATAAGGACTTAAATCATAACCATATAAAATATAAGATTTGAATATCCATTCCCATGTGAAATATCAACATTGATTATTTAAATTGATTAACTAAGTCAAAATTGCAATTCGTGTTTTTCTTCTTTCAACTCAAATAAAAATAAAATGTTGAAACAAAACAATTAAATAAAAAAATAGAATAATTAGTTGACACGAGATTATTATTAAGTATATGCAAATATGCAAGTAGACGATTACAAAATAGGGTGTAGTTTTTGATCAACTAATTAGTTGATCCTACTGCAGGTTCTATCTATAATCTGCTTAACTAACATACAAACATAAGTCACTCTAATACTTTTTTGCACATAAAATATCTAAAAGTCAAACCTAAATTCGGATTCAGAGCACATACGGTGTCAACTGCATGTTGATCAATATCATCCTTATTCGCTGCTGCAATGCCTCCCACAAGCATTCGTAGAGGTAAGAGCTAGTGATTATGTGCCTTCTGCAAATTGTTCTTGGACCGCAATCTAGTGTAGTTGGTTTTTCCTGTTCCATTTGCCACCAGTCAAAACATAAAAGAGCTATTGCCACTCAAAAAGTAATCATCAAAACGATATCCAAAAAAACAATATACAGTTAAATTATGAGAATGCAAAAAATACAAAACGATACCGTTGTTCTTAGATCCCACAACATTACTTTCCCATCATAAGATGAAGAAAGTAAATGAAGAGGAGACGTATTGTGCCACTTGCAAGCTGGAATCCAATAACTATGTGACGAGAACTGAAACACAGGTGTCGATGTTCATTGAAAAGTAGAAAACAAGTTTCAAGTGAGATGGAGTTTTAGTGGTTTCATGTGCCTGCACATGCAACAAGTAGGAGAAAAAGAAGCGAAAAGAAAAAAATGAAAGCAACCTAAGAAATAGTATCCTTTTACCCTTTTTTCTCGGATGAACAAAAATGGTACATCCAAAAATGGAACATCCAAACATCAAATTAACAATAATGATTATGACAAAGAGCTCATTCAACTAATTTGATATAATTTAATCAATTAATTCAATAGTCAGTTAACAATATTAACTATTATGGTTAAAATGCTAAAATTTATATTTTTAAAATATATAAAATCTAATAATAAAATTCAAATCAGCATTTTGATAGAGTCAACAATACTAACTGATTGAACTAACAGATAACAATTAAATTAAATTATGTCAAATCAAAGTATAAGGGTTAAATATTAAATTTTAGCATGATAGAGAGAGAAAACTATAATTTGACCATTTTATTGGTTATTTCAAATTAATTTCAATTTATTCAAATAAATTGATTTCAATTTGATTCACTGTTTGTAAGTTAGAAAACTATAATATCTTTCAGTCTGCACCATATCATTAAAAATAAGTTCAAATCACAAATGATCAACACAAGCAGCATACTTCTTAATGGCATTTCTATCTACCTAATCCTCATTAATATATTTTATATATTTCTTATGCATCATGGTATTTCTTTGTTTTTTTCCATTACTTTATAGTGTTTTATTACAATCTATGCTAATACGATATGAATGAGACTTAGTTTGCAACAAGAGGACAAGCATGGATGTAGCCAAATCATCTAGTAGATCATAAAATATGGGACTACAGTACAAATTCTATTTAATAGAATGATACTGAAGATGAATATTCTTGAAGAACAAAAAGGCTTCTTAACAATATAAACCAAAAAGAAACTTACCCTGGGCAGTTCCAATCCCCTTTCTTCATTTGAACATCATTCGTAGCAACCCTCTTTGGACCCTCTGCTTTACACTTTAAGCACCTTGTATTTCTAGAAAAGTTCATGAAACTGCACCTGTAACATAAAAAGCAATGAATAGCCAAGGTAGAATAGAGATAGGACAGTTAAGTGTAAAGTCCAAAAGATAGATATAGGCATTCATACATATAGGCATTCACACATAAAATGAAATTCTTAACCAACCTGCAATGTACAAGAAGTAACAGATAGCCATTTGATACTTGATAAGGCTGCTAACAAACTGATACAAAAATTATCAATGACACGAAAAGGAATCATAAGAAAAGAGCATGTGGATAAAATTAACATTACAATTTAAAAAAAAAAATTCAATTAAGCACTAAAAAAAGGTACACCAATTTTTATTCACCTAAATATATATATTATCCCTTCCATTAACAGAAATCAGTACTGAATAAATGTGCGCACATCATGTGTAAAATTGCTGACGTGGAAAAAATTAAAAGCTAATATGAAAATTAATTTATTTCCAATGGTTGGAAAAAAATTTAAAAAAATGTAAAGCAAAATACATTGAAGGTTAACGGATGCATCATATCGAATCTGGAAAGGGTGTTCAAACTTCTGAAAAATTCTCAAAATTTTGAAATCCTTCGGAAACAATCTGGCAAAATATAACTTGCTTAATTCTTCGGAATAGTAGAAATATAAAATTTTCTAAATCATTAGGGTTTTGGTATTTGGCAAACACTTAAGTGATTTTGCTTTGCTGATTACAATTCAAAGTGCCTTTCATTTCAAAACATTATTTTTGAATTTCTGGGTTTTATTCTTTGTGTAATTTGGTTTTTTAATTTTTCGTCTGAATTTTGGTTTTATTCCTCTATTTAGGGTTGGCGAAATGAATTCCCGTTCTTCATCATTTCAAAGCAGTTGTAATGATGTCTATTGTTGAATTTCTTAGGAGTATGAGGGAGAAGATGATTTTTGCTGTTGTGGTCAGATCTGTCCCTTATGGATGACATGGAAAAGGTCTAATAGTGGGGTTTTCAAATGGCATGATGAGGAATTAAGCGAAAGGGAAAAAAATTATTTATGAATTGAACAAAAGAAAATGATGAGATGAGAAAATTTTATCGAAACCGAAGTGATGAAGAATTTGTAATCACGGCGTTGAAATAAAAAATAGAGAAGCAATGGAAGATGGTGATGAAGAGTTTAGCATATTTGAAGAGGAAGAAGATGGTGTATTGTACTAGAATGATAATTTCCTAGATAATATGTATGTTATTGATAGTGATTAATTATGATGTAATGTTATTAAAGAAATTGATCAATATCATACCGTCTCCAGAAGAGAAAGCCCTGCATGACTTTTGCATGATAGTCTCTGACTGAATGCTAGAAAAGACATCCCTGCACATAAGAAAAGCTTTCAGGGGAAAGAAGTGCTGAGAAGCAGCAAATTGATTGAAAGAACTTTAAAATATATGTACGTATATGAGCATAAAATTTCCTTTTCTAATTGCCCTAATTAACCTAGTTTCGTGATAAACAACAATGAGATGGACTACTTTGCATCAAAATGGACCTTCTATTAATATATATACATACGGTAATTGGACATACAAACATCCTAAGATTAATACAACAGTCAACACATACCCTCACAGTCTGAACTAATGATAAATAAGTGATAATGGAATTCCTACCACAAGTGCATTAGAAAGTTCAGAACAAACTAACCTTGTCTTTGCTAAAGCAACAGAACAACCTGTAATAATCAAGAAATAGTTTTCATTCAATAACAGAGGCAACTAACAAAATTTTGCCTACATCAGAACAAAACCACCCAAAAGATTTACCTGGGAGAATGAGATGAGAAAAGTTACGGACATGGGCAATTCCTCTAGGCTGAAGTAATAGAATCTGTTCAAACACATGAAATTCAAATCTTCCGAGAATATTTACTACTGGATGAATGATGAATAAAAATCCAAAATGATTAAAAAAACACAACAGCTTCTATTTGATTATTGCATTATTACTCAACAGAGTTAATACCCAGCTTTATTTATTTTTTTGGTCTGAAGAATCAGGGTCCTTTACTTAATAATTAAGGCAGAAATTTTATTAGACTTCACTTAACCTTTACCCAACAGGACAAGGAAGATATAAATACAATGCTGCGAGCCTGCCTGCCAACGAACAAATCAAGGCTGATTCAACCTTTTTCTCTTACCCTGAAGCTACGACATATTCACTGAATTCGTTGCCAAACTTGGGAAAGATTACATACTTTCCCACTGCTCGCATTAATTCCAAAAATTTTAACAGTTTTCCATTGGCCAATTGGACGAAATGGAAATTCACTTTCACAAAAAGCTAAAACAGGGATCATTCAGGATGACAGGACGAAACTAGTACACTTTTTCCCCCAGAAGGAAATAATAAGAATAGGCATTTGCAGTTTCGAGTGGGAGAAAACGATATAGGAGTAGCAACGCAACAGACTTTAAAAAAGGTTTTTCTAGGTATAATACCTGTTAATCTTGACTAAATTAATCTATTTAAGTTAGGATAATTACTATACACAACAGCATTAGAATCTGTTAATCTTGCATTCTTTAATATCTTCTTACTTTATATCAGCATTTATTGAGACAAAGCCTAAACAAATCAAGCATCTTCGACATCAATTACAAATAAAAGAAAAATAAGATCGATCAAAATTCAAATAAAAATCAACTATAAGCATGAATTACTCGAATATTTACCTCTTCTCCAACATTGACAGAAACTCTAGATGCTGAAATACCTGGCCGAATCGCTTTCCCTAATACCTGAAAAAAATTGAATATTTTTTTTTTAAATACAAGGGCTTTACTTAAACGAAGTACTATTAAAAAAAACTTAGGGATTTTGGAAAAAATTTAGGGATTAGGGGAAATATAGAGAATTGGGGAAATCTGTTTTGGGGTTTTGCTGGAAATGGCTAAGTGTTTGGGAAATCTGTTTTGGGATTTTGGGGGAAATGGCTAAGTGTAAGAAAGGAAAACGACGCCGTTTTCATTAAAATATACTGTTTTTTACGGCATTTTTTAGAAAAACGCCTCTAATCTCTTGTTTTTTGTGGCGTTTGAAAAACGCCACTAATGTCTTAGTTTTCATATTTATTTTTATTTGTTATAATTTGGTAGCCATAATAATTAACTTATGACAATATTTAATGATATAGATAAAATTTATCTATTATCTTTTAAATAATTTAAACTATAATCATAATTTTAATATATTAAGATTAATATTATCTCTTTTACAATTATATAAAAAATCGTTTAATATATAAATTAAATAATACTAATTAATCTAAACCCTAAATCTCTAACCCCTACCCCTAAATCTTAAACTTTAAACCCATAACCCATATCCCCTTAACCCTAAATCCTAAACCTTAAACCCCAACATATAATCCCTAAACCATAATCCATAAACCTTAAAATATTAACTCATAAAATATAAACCCCTAACCCCTAACCCCTATCCCCTTAACGCCTAACCCCTATCCCCTTAACACTTAACCCCTAACCCCTAACCATTAACCCCAACCCTTAAACCATAATCCTTAGACCCATAATCCATAAATCTTAAAATAGTAACTCATAAACATTAAACCCTTAACCATATACCGTAAACCCTAAACTATAATGATAATTAATTCAATATTTTAAAATTAATACTATCTCTTTTACAATTATATAAGAAAATATTTAACATATAAATTTAAAAACAATTAGTCATATACCAAAAATTTTTAAAATTATTTTAAATAATAGTATTTTAATTTTTTTAATTTTTTGTGGCGTTTTTTAAAAAACGCCGCTAAAGATCGAGCATTAGCGACGTTTTTCAAAAAACACCGCTAAAGGTGTACTTATAGCAGCGTTTCTTAAAAAAGTGCCGCTAATACACGATCTTTAGCAGCGTTTTTAAAAAAGCGCCGCTAAAGCCACTAAAATTGCAAAATTCTTTTGCGACGTTTTTCAAAAAACGCAAACGTCGCAAAAGATCAAGCATTAGCGGCGTTTTCTAAAATGCGCCACTAAAGGTGTACATATAGCGACGTTTTTAAAAAAGCGCCGCTAAAGCTACTGAAGGCTCAATACAAAACGATGGCGTTGTGTTAATTTTTTTGAGGCGTTTTAGTGGCGTTTTTTAATAAGCGCCGCTAAAGGTCTACATATAGCGGAAGTTTTAAAAAAGCGCCGCTAATACTCGATCTTTGATGGCGTTTTTCATTCAAACGCCGCTAAAAACTTGTTTTGCTGTAGTGACATCAAGATTTTCATGTATTTTTAAGTTTGATATTATTGAAAAAGCATGGAAATGAATCTAAAGTAGAGTTTTCTTATATATGGTTCTATTTTCTGGATGTATTAGTGAAGGGAAATAAGAGAAAATAGTGGGAAATATTGTAGAGAAAGGAAATAAGAGTGTTATAAACTTAATAATTAACATTTTGCACTAAAACAGTTTTAGACAATAGCAGTAGGCTAATTTTGAAAAATCATCATAAATTGTGAAAATCGAATTAGAGGATGAACGAAATATGAAATTAAATCTTATTGAGTCTAGTTTCTTATAAAAGAAACTTTGTAAGAAATAGAATTGTGAATTGTGAGATATAATAAATTTAGTAAGAAAAGTTCAGAATGATTTTGGGTTCCCATGTTCTGACTTTGGAAAATAATAAAAAATTGGAGAAAAATAATTAGGTTCTTAAAGTTATATTTTTAAAATCATGAATAAGTATATTTTCAATAGAAACAAACTAGAACATCATCCAAATCATGTACAATGAGATAATTAATTTTTAGTAAACAAGGGTCGGAACTATTAGACAACAAAATAAGGGTTACTTTAAAGAATAAACTGTACTTATTGGCTAAACCAAAAATTCTTAAAATTTTATGGTAAGAATATATATAAGTCTAGTTTCAGGAAAAAATTTCGTATCTTAATTTCAAGTTCTGTAGCTCAAGATATAAATAATTTAGTGACTATGACTCAAATGGACAATTTTGAATATACGTATAAGTAAATAGTGAAATTATTGATAATGTTATTTATAGCATGTTATATAAATTAAGGATGTGGAATGGAGAGGAGGAGGAGGAAAATATGTATGAATATTCAGCTAGCATGGCTAATTTGCATGTTTTAGACTTAGGGACTAAATTGAACAAAAGTAAAACTTTATGGGCAATTTTGTAAAAAAAATGTTAGAAATGATCAATTTGCATGAAATGGATTATTTTATTATTTAAAATTGCAAAATTGAATAAAATTATTAATTTATTTCAAGATCGGGGAAAAACATGTTTTAAGGATTAAATTGAAAATTGTTGAAATTATGGAAAATTATGATATTTTATAGAATTTCATGGGTTGTTATCAATTTGTATGAGAATAACGGCTGGAAATAAAGATTAAATTGCAAGAATTTTATTTTTTTGAGCCTAAGGATGAAATCGTCATTAATTAAAAGTTTAGGGGTAAAATGATAATTTTGTTTAAAGCATTAATTGAATGTATTAGAACATGAAATAAATGAAAACGATGATCAAATTTATTTATAAAGATCCGGATGACTCAAATACGAGACTTGAACGTGGAAAAGAAAAGATATCGGATTAATGAAATTATAAACATGAACAAGCAACGAGGTAAGTTAGAGTAACTTGAATTGTATTTTTAAATGCATGAAATATCGATATAATGAATTACCTAATTTATATTTATGAAGAAATGGAAAGAGAATGATATTTATCATGACATGTAAATATGTGATTATCTTTGATACGTTGATACAAAGAAATTAGTATATTGAGATGAGTAATAAATTCAAGAAAAACATGTCGAGAAAAATAAGTACGTTTAAGGGACAATATGTTTGTTTTTATTTGGTTCCAAATATGAACGTTAGATGAAATAAAATATTTGATAAATAAATCAGTAACTCCGGTAATGCTCCGTAACTCTATCCGGTGACGGATTCGGGTTAGGGGCATTACATCAGGGTTGACTGTGAGCCAGTGTAAGACCATGTTGGACATGGCATCGGTGTTGATCGTAAGCCAGTGTAAGACCATATCTGGGATATGGCGTCGACCACCATATGAGAGCCAATGCAAGACCATGTTGGACATGGCTTCGGCATTGAGACGAGAGCTAGTGTAAGACCATGTTTGGGACATGGCATCAGCCTCGACATGTGAGCCAGTGTAATACCATGTTTGGGACATGGCATCGGTAATTCACCCTCTTGTGTGAGGCTTATCGGATATTCATTAGTATTCTAAAAGGGTTCACGGGTTATTTTAAGGCTCATGATAATGATATGGAAGGATACAATCACGTTGTGAGTGGTACAGGTTCTTATTTGAACTCATGAGATATGAGTCTATTTATGGTGCCCTGATGGTAAGAATCATACGAGTAAGTTCTAGCTATGAAAATGAGTAAGCTATGTTTATGATCATGTTGAAAGGGTACAGGTATGTACTAAAAATTCATGAGTGATGAGCTTGATGCATATTGGACTTTTGGTAAGAATGTAAATGAGTAAGTCATACTTATGAGAATGACTTTGTGACGACCTTGAAAATATTAGGTCGATACCTATGGTGGGTAATTATGTCGTAAATTTGATTGATGATTATGTATGAGGCTTTTAGGTAAAATTAAATTGGGACATGATATGTTTACCCCTTCACCTTGTGGCCTAATGAATATGGAAAGACAAATTGATTGGCATAAAAGCCTATTTAAAGATAATTATGAAGAGGAAAAATAAGCATTGAAATAGTTTTAGATAGCAGCAGCAGTCCGAATTTAAAAATCCACCAAGAATTGTGAAAATTGAATTAGAGGCTGAATAAAATATGACATTAAATATTATTGAGTCTAGTTTCATATAAAAGAAATTGTGTAAGCAAAAGAAGTCCATGTTATGAGATATTTGAATTGATGTGAGACAGAGTCAGAATGATTTCGAAATCCACTGTTTCGATTTAGGAAAATCACTAAAAATTATAAAAAACTAATTACGGGTTATAATTTATATTCTTAGAATCCTTAATTAATCTATTTTCAAAAGAGACAAAAGGTAACATTATCCGTATCCCGTATGAGGAGATTATTAATTTTTAGTGAAGAGGGGTTGGAACTATCATATAGAGAAATAGGGGTGACTTTAAAGAATAAACTGTACTTATTGTCTAGATAAAAAATTCTGAAAATTTTATGGTAAAAAGATATGTGAGTCTAGTTTCAGAGAAAATTAATGGAACTTAATTTGAAGTTTTGTAGCTCCAGATATAAATAATTTAATGACTATGACTTGAGAAAACAACTTGACCTGAACATAAATAAAAGTACAAATATGGTTGTATTACCTTGAGAAGCAAGTTGATAAATTGCTTATTATTTTCATACGGTCTTACTAAGCTATAAAGCTTACTCTCTTCATTTCCTTTTTTTTAGTGTTGATAGGTTAGCTCGGGGTTGGAGATTTTCGGAGGCAGCATCACACTATCAAGCCATCGTCTTTGAAGTATTGACCCATATATGTTAAGCGTTTCATGTGAGTGGCATGTATAGGGACTTAGTTTTTATGTTAGCCGTTATTATGATTAGCCAAAGGTATTGTCTTACATTGAGTTACTTATATATGGCCATGAGGTGTGGCTCATAGTTATTATGGTTTGTAAATCTATCTATCCATGCTAAGTTCTAGTACTTGTGATGTGATTATGCTTGTAAGGCATGCATGATTGGTATTAAGACATATGTGCCTAATGAATGTTTTATGACCAAATCTAAATGGTCATGGCCATGGCCATGAATTAATTGTGTACTATGGAAATAAAGATGTGAATGATTAAGGGTAACTTAAAGGCTTAGAAAATAGCCTAAGTGTTGGCCACACGAGTTGAGACACGGCCGTGTGACTCAACCGTGTCGGGGAACACGGTCTTAGCACACGGGCATGTGGCTTGGCCGTGTGGTTCAAATTATTCACTGATGTCATAGTCAGAGAGTTACACGGCCTGAGGACACGGGTGTGTCCTTGTGTCCACACAGGCGTGTGACCTTGTGTCATGGAAATTTTTTTTAATTTTTCCCAAAACTTTCTAAGGTTTTCGGTTTAGTTCCTATCTACTTTCAATGCATGTTTAGGGCTTCATAGGCCCATGAATGGGATATTATGCATGTGTATGAAAAGTTTTGATACGAATGAAATTTTGTAGCCCAGTTTTTGTATGTTTGTGAACGATTAAATCCGGTAATGCCTCGTACCCTATTTCGGCGTTGGACATGGGTAAAAGGTGTTACAATCTTCCTATAGAATTAAAACACAAGACGTTTTGGGCTATTAAGCAATGCAACATGGATTTGGACGTTACAGGTAAGTATCAAAAATTACATATTTAAGAACTTGAGGAAATTCAATGAGAATCATATGAAAATGCACAAATTTATAAAAAAATAAAATCAAAGCATTCTATGATCAAAAAATAACTCGTAAACAATTTTTGGTTGGACAGAAAGTACTACTTTATGACTCTGCACTAAGAATTTTTGTAGGTAAACTCTAAACTGAATAGTTAGGTCCCTTTGTTATCACTCACATATTTCCACATGGTGCAGTCGAAATCAAAAGTGAAGAATTCGAGAAAATCTTCAAAGTCAATGGACAGTCTTTGAAGCCTTTCTAAGAAAATTTTCAAGTGCACATGGTTGAAGAGTTAATACTTGAAGAGGCGATTGAATAAACTTTCAGGTCATCGATGAAACACCCCTAACCTGTATTCGTCGTTAGATTAGGCTTACAGAGCATTACCGTACTATCAGAACATTTAAACTTAATGTCATTCAATAACATAAACATATCATAAATCAATTATGCGTATACATATCGTCTCTAAATTGAACCTTCGAGACCCTAAAAATACCATAGAAACAAATCAAGACCAATTTGGAATCATTTGGGAAGTCCAGGAAAAATTCACAAAATTTTGGAAACAGGGGTCACATGGTCGTGTGCCTCACACGGCTGAGATACACGTCCATGTAACCTTTGAACTAGGAACACATGGCCGTGTCATACGCCCATGTGTCAGGCCATGTAACTCCTAAGTTTCCCCACACGTCTATGTGTCAGGCCATGTGCTAGGCCTTGTAACTCACTGACTTGCATACAAAGGAACTCTCATATGACACATGGCCGTGTCGTCAGGCCGGGAGATAGACACGGCTGAGACACATGATCGTGTCTCAGACCGTGTGGACCCAAAATGAACCTTAAATAAGTTTACCAATTCAAGCTTACTTGGAACCTAAGTAAACCATTTATCAGCCAAAAGACCTATTCAAAGTGACCTTAAACAAGCTAAAAATACTAGAAATTCATGCTTAATCATCCATCTAACATTCAACCAATATGTCACACATAGACACCTCAAACACATACAAATAATACTTACTTAAACATACCAAAAATACCACAAATTCATGCATCATATCTCATTCCATTTTAAACTTAAAAACACAATATAATTGACCATTCTCACTCCAACACTTTGTACCAAGATGCTTTATACATCCACTATTAAAAAGTGTTCCAAAAGGACTTATCTAGTCATGTATCATAAGTCCAATACCATTCATTACCAAAAAGCATAACATACTAAATTTTAACATTTACATATTCACCAAAACATCATAATACCAAGGACTTCTCCTATTACATGTCACTTTAACCAACAGTAAACAAGTACCCAAATTGACTACCACGCTGATGATGATAGTGTGTAAGCTTCTGAGCCGATCCAATCAAAGCAACGATTCCAAGACTCATATAAAAATCAAATCAAACTCATAAGCACAAAGGAGCTTAGTAAGTTCGATAAGTAAACTCATTTGCTATAAAATACCAAATTTCCAAAGGATAAATTTTATTACACTAACAATAAGCATGCTCGACACAAAGCCTGCTAAGCACAAAGCCTGAATAACATCGGCACTAAGTCTGCTAGGCACAAAACCTGAATAACACCGGCACTAAGCCTGCTAGGCAGAAAGCCTGAATAACAATATACTTCAACACTTAAACATCATTCCATAAAAAAATTTAAAGAATTAGATCATTAACAAGGAATTTAAATTAACTAGGAATAAACATAAAACGAACTTACAAGACTAGTTTGTAGTAATTGCAAAGCAGATGAACTAGTCTGAAATCTTTCCTTTTCCACGATCGTTAACCCATTCGTGATCTAAAACAATAGTTTCATTCAATTGAGTATTTCCAAACTTCAATTTAATCCATAATTCATTTATATGCAAAATTATCATCCTACCTCTATTATTTTATCTTTTCACAATTTAATCCTTAATCTCATAAATTGAAATCTAAGTCTTTTAATCTGCCATTCAAGCTAAACGAATTTATTAAGGACTTATATCAACCCAAATAAACCATCATTTCATAAATTTCACATTATCTTTTACCATTTTTACAAATTGATCCTTAAATGCAAATTTCATCAAAAATCACTTTACAAAACTTGTTTATTTATTAACAAGGATTCATAATCTAGCATTAAACATCAAGAATAAATCAATACCATTCATGGTATAACCCTCAATCTTTAACAGTTTTACAAACTAATCCTCGGGTTAGCTAGATTAACCTACCACGATCTCAAAAACATTAAAATCACTAAAAACGGGGATTGGAAACGCACCATGCAATTAAGCAAAGCTTGACTGAACCAAGCATTCATCCATGGTGTTCTTTCTCTTCAAAGTAGGTTTTTAGGTGAAAAAATAAAAGATGATACACCTTATTTCTTTTCTTTTGATTTTAGTTTAATTACCTAATTACCATATTAACTTTTAAAAACTAACAAAATTGCAATAATAACATGCCATACACATCCACTAACCTTATGAATGGTATAATTACCATTCAAGTCGATTAACTTCCATTTCCATAGTCATTTAGCCCTTTTAACTATTAGAACTCAACTTTTAAATTTTTTACAATTTAGTCCTTTTTACTTAATTAATCATGCAAACATCAAAATTTCTTAATCAAATTTTAATATGACTTTAATAAAATTTCATAGACACCAATTAAATAATAAAATAATAATTTACTCATTAGATTTGTGGTCCCAAAATTACTGTTCCGATTTCACTGAAAATAGGTTGTTACAGTTGAGCTAATGACGTTAAGAAAAAGCGCTTTTTGGGAGGCAATCCAGATTTAATTTCATTTATTTAATTTTGAATTTTAGTTTAATTTAGGTTGAAAATAAAATAAATAATAAGATTATTATTTAATCTATTTTGTATTATTTCCTAGGAACGTTGATAAAGGCTGTCAATATTCTGACAATCAGATGCCGGTCGGGGTGTGGGCACATCGTGCTCAGTATTGCCATTTATTTTCTTCACAACAACACCTCAAACCTAAGGAAAAAAACCTACACACCTAATCCAAATCCACATAACCTAAAAAATAAAACCAATACCCAAAACCCAAATATATAAAAAAAAAAAATCAAACCCAATCCATTTTTCTTCAAATAAAAACAAACCCAAAACATAACCTAAACTAAGGCCCAAAAGAAAGAAGAAAGAAAAAGGAAAGAAGAAGGTCCGAACGGCCAAATAGGCCCAAAATAATATTTAAAAAAAAACTTTAACCTCACGAAATTCGATCCTAACCTTTCCCATTCATTTCTTCTTCTTCTTCTTCTTCTAACTACAAAACCCTAAATCCATTGAAACTGCCACGCCGCCACTAATTGTCAATGACGTTCAAATTTCCTTCACCCCCACGCACCACCACACTAACCAATGGCAAATGACTTCGATTCGCAAGCATCACCATCGCTTATTTCTTCCCTCTTCACTATCGTTCACCTTTTCTTTTCTCTACCGTTCGATAAACCCTCCTCAAGCCCAACACTACCGCACTTCCCTAGCACCAAGCTGCCATCGTCCTATGCACTTAAAAACCAGTAATACCACTAACCTTTCATAACACCAAACCCCCCACCTTTTCTCCATTAACGCCACCACTTTCAAAACCCAAAAATAACCTTTTTAAGAACAGTCACAACCCTCTACACGACTGCCCAAACATTGTTCTCCACCGTCACAAGCAAACACAGCCATCCGCCATCATTCATTGTCACGAGCCACCGCTAAAAAGTCACTGTCGATTGATTTTGAGCTTGAGCACATTCCATGGTTCAAACTAGGAACCAAGTGGCCGACGAGTTCTCAGTTTCTCTTAACCGTGACCGGAACCGATTTATGGCACATTCAGGTATTGATTTAGATAATGAATACTTAGAACCATCTACGCCGCCTATAAGGTGAATTGCTACAGCTATTAGGAATCGCCACTGATCAAGCCTAACTCCGATCGAGATAGAACGCTCACACAATAGTCTCGATACTTCTAAAAGGTTGAATCCTAACTCACAACCTAATTTACCTTTACTAACATACTATGTAGGTTGTACGGACGAGGCCGAGACTTTTAACAACCATGACGAAGGTCCTTCAAATAGAAACAAGCGCGTTATTCAGCGTCGGACATGGTCGTCCACCACTCGAACATATCGACCACCACATAAAAGTATTAAAGCTACCGGAAATTTGAGTCCACCTTCCATCTCACTTGAAGAAAATGTTCAACCACCTTGAGATGGTCAATGTAATAGGCAATGTTGTACTTACACTATACTGATAGAAGCATGACTAAGAGGGTCTTTGAACTTTGCAACCCTGGAGCATCGCGCAAGATACAACAACATTTGGCAACGGTCACTCTCGATCTATAAGGAAATTGATCTTTACACTCTTGATATGCTTAATATACGTGATGCCGTATTGAACTATTTTGATGCTATTGGTTGGAATTCATTTGTAAATATTTTATGTACTGCATATTATGAACTAGTCTATGAATTCTATGCAATATTTAACTTCAATATTAATGCATTACGAACTGTTAAAACTCATGATGTTGTCTGTTTTCGATTACTTGGTAAATATTTTAAAATGTCAATTTTAGATTTTAACATCGTCATAGGTTTCGCTAACCTTGATGATGTTCAAACTAATTCCTACCATACAACTTTATTAAATATACCAAGTAATTTTGATGTTAATGCTGCTTATTCTACTTTAACTCAATCTGGAAAGCTGCTGGAAATTCGAGTCCACCATCTGACTCGCTTGATAAAAATGTTCAGCCACCCCGGGATGGTCAACGTAATAGGCAATGTTGTACTTACATATGCCAATAGAAGCACGTCTACGAGGGTCTTTGAACTTTGCAACCTTAGAGCATCACACAAGATATGACAACATTTGGCAACGGTCACTCTCGATCTGTGAGGAAATTGATCTTTACACTCTTGATATGCTTAATATAGGTGATGCCATATTGAACTATTTTGATGCTATTGGTTGGAATTCATTTGACAAATATTTCAAGTGCTGCATATTATGAACTAGTCTATGAGTTCAATGCAACATTTAACTTCAATATTAATACATTGTGAACTGTTAAAACTCATGATGTTGTCTGTTTTTAATTACTTGGTAAATATTTTAGAATGTCAATTTCAGATTTTAACATCGTCATGGGTTTTGCTAACCCTGATGATGTTCAAGCTAATTTCTACCATACGGCTTTATTAAATATACCAAGTAATTTCGATGTTAATGCTGCTTATTCTGCTTTAACTCAATCTGGGAATCATCTTTATAATCCTAAGACCTCTAAGGACTTGTTAGTGCATGAACCAACTTTAAGGTATATTCATTGGTTTTTAGCTTTTAGCTATTCAGGTCGAAATGATTCATCATCTGTTTTAACCAAGACAAAATTATTTTTCTTGAGGTGTATGCATTCTAGATATAAGGTTAATTTGGGATATTGGTTTGCACGAAATTTTCATGTTGTTTTACGCTTTAATTGGCCATTTATACTTGGCCCATATATTACAAATTTAGTTTCCAAACTTTTTCCCTCTGAGGTCGATTTTTTCTCCTTAACATGTGCATATACTATGGATCACCTTAATGAGTATTGTTTGGATTTTATGGGTTTGCTTGCTAGCACCCCTATTGCGTATTATTTTTTCCTCTAAGTATACTAACTACTCACAGTAATAGGGAATTCCACCAACGTAACAATTTCACTACTAAGGAGCAAGAGGAGCAGCCTCAGTCATCTGTAGAGGCACGTTTAAGCCGCATTGAAGCTTGCCTTGAAACAGTGGAAACCGAAATCTCCACAATTCTTGCCATCTTGCAAAGTAGTCACTCCCAACGCCAAGAACCACATTAGATATACACGGGGAGTATACTTGACCTTTCTCTCTATTATACTTTAATTCATATACAATATGCTTGAGGACAAGCATAGATTAAGTGGAGGTGTTGGATTAGTAAGTGTGCATGATTGTTTTTCTTTTGTTGCATGATTGTTTCTCTTTCGCATGTGTTAAACCTTATGTTGGGATTATTCATTAATTTGTTTGGCATTGAGCCTCTAATTCCAATGCTTATTCAATTTAGATAGTTGTGTGGTTCTTGAATTAAAGTGTTCATTATCTAGTTTAATCGACATGTGTGTTTTAAATTTGAAATATTGTAATTAGATTATTTCATGAAAATTGAGTTTTTATAAAATTTCTTGGTAAGAATATTGTTTAATTTTAAATGTATTTTGCTAGTTTATTAAAAAAAAAAACTACTTCCCTGATGGCTCAAGTTATGAGTGAAGATTTCAGAAATGTAACTGAATTTAGTAATTGGGATGAGGCGCTTAGGTTGTCATCTCATTTCACGTAAAAAGGTTCGAGTGACGAACCAAAAACTTGCAAACATTCTGTTAACCGAGCTACCATGAGTAGGGAAAAATAGTCCATTTAAAGACATGTCAAATTGAGTAACCGAGGTAAGGTGCTTAGGTTGTCATCTCACTTTTCGTAAAAAGGTTTGATTATATCCCAAATTTACTATATAATTAATTGAGAATAAATACCTTGCAAATTTTGGTTCAATTTCAATTTAGTGAAATGATTGAATTTACATGTTTGAATTTTATGGACACTTGTTGATTAAATTGAGTATTTGAATGCTTATTTATTTTTTGCCTAAATTGTTTGCATTAATCATGGTTGTAGAATAGAGGCTTGATTTCTAATAAATTATTGGATAATTTCTACTGTAGGAACATACAATATGCCTGAGGACAAGCATAGGCTAAGTAGGGGGATTTGATAGCATGTTTATTTTGCATATTTTACGTGTTCAGATCAATTAATTCTTAAATAATTCTTGCTAAATTGGTGATTTTATGTTTAAATTCTGTCAGGAATGGAATTCAGGAGCTTTGAATAAAAAATAAGCAGAAAAGGATTAAATTGATCACAAGCAATAAAAGAGGGGCTGAACTAGAAATTTTGAGACATTTAAGGGCTAATCAGATTTTTCACTTTGTATAAGCCATATTTAGAAAAGAAAAATATGATTTTGATTTCATGTAATTAGTGGTTAGATGAGTTAGGTTATTTTTAGTATGTGATATTTATAGAAATAAGGGGTGTGGTGGCCTTTGAAAAAACACACTCGAATACTCTTGGGAATTGAATGAAAATTATTATTATTTTCCTTTCTATTTTACGCGTCAGTAATATTACAAGGCATTCTGCCACCTTTTTCCATTTTAGTCACTTTTGGCTTAATTGTTTTCCAAGTTCCTTTCCTTTCTATCTTCCATCATTTCCCTTAAATCCACTTCCATAAACCAACAAAAGTATGATTAATTTCATTCTTCACTAAATTTCTGACTTAGCTTTAGGCTGGTATTCTTTCTGGTCAAGAACCGTGAGAAATGAATCTACACTAAAAATATTTTATAACGGTATTCACCATCTCTCCAGAATATTGAGATAGTACAAATTCGTCCCTTAAAGTTAACTCGATTTCAACACAAAGTGCACGTTGGGTTGGAGTCGTTTTGGTGTACAGTTGGGAAGACGAGTCGGCCATGCTGTATTCGGATTTTCACGAACAAATTGGCATATCTTGACAGGGTCATACTACTGGGATTTTTTGTCAAAAGAGTTAATGACCGAATTTAAATGTCCCACACGGTTGAGGTCGTTGATCCGAGTTGGGTTCTTCAAAATGCAAGGATATCGAGGTCTTGAATTGCAAATGCATGTATCGGGATAAGACAATTTGTAAGGTTTGGTTTGCAGGTCATATCGGAATCAACTACAAAAGGAAGAATTAGTTGTTAGGACATTCTTAGCCACTATAAACAACTTATTGTTTGGAGGAGAAAACTCATTTTCAAGGATCGATTAGGAAACTAGAATTTAATCGAGTCTGAGGCTAAGGCTTTATAATTCTGTTTACAGAATTCAAATCCATTTTCTTATTTTTTTTATTTTTTATTAATTGGTTCTTGTGGAAGAATTTGAATGAGCTTATCTTTAATCATGCTAGCGATAAAAGTCATGATCTTATTTCTTTGGTAGCTAGTTGGACAAAGTCTCTGAAAACCAAAGATTTGTCTCAAGCTTGGAAAGCTACATCTTGTTTGAAGGGATGGTGGAAACTCTTAGATATCAGATGGGGCAAGGATAATGTGGATGGCTTAGTTTCGACGGTAAGATCGAGTGCAACCTTAGTTGGAGCGATAAGAGGACCTAATGGGGGCTAGTTTGGGGGATTTGGAATGATGACGGGATTAATTGTTATATTTTAGGTTGAAGCTAGAGCAATGCTTGAAGGTCTAAAGATAGCTTGGGTATGTGGTTTCCGTCAGGTGGAAGTGGTGAGTGATAATGCTCTTTTAGTTGATATCCTACAAAATGGATTAGTTAGAACCAATAGTATTGTTGAAGTTAGGATGATTCATACATGGGTTTCAAAATATTTGCAACTGAAGTATAGACTCATCTCGAAAGATAGTAACAGACTTGCTGATTGCATGATGAAGGAGGCTATAGGTAACTAGGATCAATTGATTATTTTTGGTTTTTGGAAGATGACATGCATCATGCGTTGTCTGAGGTAGCTGTTGTTAATTAGGCTAGATAGTCCTTTAGCCTAAATTACTCTTCTTATAGAAAAAAGACCAAAATTTGATGTTTTCTATTGCTTTTAGCGAATCCTTGAAGTTCTACCCCATAATTCAGACAAGTATGATGTATACTAATATTTAAGATATTTAAACTCAAGCAGTAAATCTATTCATTAAAGTAAGTTTATTTATGTTCGAGATCAGAGTTTGATTCACAGTGTTGGTATGTGAGTTTGAACTTGTATTGTATTAAAAAGTATATTTAATAGTTTTATTAAGTTGATATCACACTTCAGACAAGTTTCGACTTAATGGAAAATTTATTAAAAACTTCTTATTTTTACAATGTGATAAATATTATTTTGAAGACAAATTTAACTTTTCATATAAAATCTAGAAAATTTATTTACAAATGATGGGATTTAAACCGAAAACGTTATAATTTTTAATAAAAAATTTTACCAATTCATTTCAACTAAAGCTATATCTTATTTTTATATCAAAGCTTTTTAAATTTGTTACATACATTTTACACCCACATCACAAATATGTCATAATCTAATATATTTTAAAATATTTGTATTTTAGTATGAATTTTGTTTTATAGGGACAATTACATAGTAGAGAGAAAAATGACTTTAAATCTAATTCCAATCAATTCAAATTTAATAAATATTAGAAATCGTATGATATCTTTATGCGTGTGGAAATAACGGATTTAAAACACAAATATGTGTTTAAAAATAACATATAATTAACAATGAAACATATGCTTTAAAACTAGTTAATAACACATTAAATATGTACAATATTAAATAAATAGATTAAATTGTGAGAAACGAAATTTAAACATATAAATATATTGGATAAAAAAATACTAAATGCACTACAATTATTTATCATGATTTTGTCATCAATTGTGAGTTAGTGTTAAGTTAACTTGTGACACCAACTCAATTATTAACATTATTAATATATACAACTAACAAAGATAATAAATTGTGCATATTAAAATTAAAATGAAGCTTTGGTTGAGTGATACTTTTAAGGTTTTATTAATTTAATTGGTGCAAATTCAAATCCTACTATAAGCATATTTTATTAGTTTTTGTTTAAATGAAAATAGTTAAATACTATAATTTATTTTAATTACGAAAGACATTTTTATAATTTTTTTAATCGAGTTGATGTCCAATTAACTCGTGCCATTAATTATTCGTGTATTTAAATATGACGTATGTGAATTAAAATATTTCCTTGCAACTTTCTTTTATTAGTTTTTTTTCCTTTCAACTTTGAATGTAGAGTAGAGGTTCAAACATGTATAGTAATAGTTTGATTTGTTCCTGTTTCTGCTTTCAACATTAGAGAAAAGAAAGAAATAAAAAAGAAGAGGGCAATGGAAGAGCTAATTAATTGCAAAAATTGGTCTTCAAGCTGTTCATCGTCAATTATATGAAGGGCGCCGCCGGTTCTTGATTTTGGATTCTTCTATAAATATCAAGGCGTGTATGTATATTATATCTTACAAATCTTATTTTATTTTAAATATAATTATATGCACAGCATAATTACAATAAATAAATCTAATAAATTATAACTAGGAGATGATAATTAAAATAAAATCATTAGTACATTAAGAGATGTTTGATTAAATTTATATTTAAGCCCCCAATTAACTTTTGACCAAATTAATATCTCTGATTTGGGAACTTTTCCCACTTCTAAAGACTTCCAAATAAGTTTGATTGAAAATAGGCCAAGTGTTTTACTTGACCACCTCAAGGCCACAATGCCTTCATTTCTTCCTATTATTTTATTCCTATAAAACCATATGCCTCTACATTATAAAATTTATTTCTTGACCAACTTTTGGAACCATGACTCTCTGCATCCATTCACTTGCATTCTTAATCCTTTTTTTTTCTTTTATGGAAGAGATTGCAATAATTTTACTAACATGAATGAATATGTTCAAATGATCAATAATAATTTTTTTTTATTTCAGTAAAATAAGATTATTAAAATACAAATATGTATATAATATATGTTACATTATGATTATGATACGTAAAAATAACTCAATTATTAATATAATATTATTCAGGTTATGTTTGATAAATTAGAAAAATTAAGTATTGAAAAAATAAGAGTTAAAAATTTAAATGTTGAATTTAAGTTATAAAATATGTTTGGTACGCTATTTAAAATTAAATATTAAATATAATTTTATGATTTGATAAATGATAATATAATCTTAAATGAAATAAAATTAAATAGAAAAAATTAAATTTATTCTTTATTAAGTAATACGTAGGTTCTATCTACTTATCGATTTCAACACTTTTTTAAAAAAAAAAATTATATTGTAATTTATCAAACATATCTAAAAAATTAAATTGTTAAAAATATTAATTTTCAGTTAATTAAATTTTTAAACACTTTACCCTTAGCGCCAACAAATTATGGGAAGAGTATTCTATTGTATAGCATGAGAACTTGACAATCACATTCTCTATCTCTAATTATATATATAAAAAATAAAATAAGATCTAATTGGAGACCACTTTGGAAAATATTGGAAATATTGAAATGCAAAGCTCTAATTTTAAAATTTGATAAATTCGTCTCTTTGTTTAAAACTGTCAAAATTTAATTCTTATATTTTACGAAAATTGAAAAGTTAATCTAATTGTTAATAAATACATGAATTTAAATTTTCATTAACTTCTTGCAAATATATTATTGAACAATTAATTTTATTAATTCATTGTATATAAATTATTGTATCGGGTGACTATTTATGTAGCTTACCCTAATTATTAATATATTAATAAATTATTTTTAATATCAATTTACTAATATAATAAATAATAAATATTATTCTCATGAGTTCAAAAAATTCTTAAAACTCATTTTTTTTATGTATATTAGTTTCAAATATTACACACATTACATATGATTTTATGTGTCTATTTTTAATTCATTAAATAATGATTGGTGTAATTTATAATAAAATCCAATTAATTATAAAAAAAAAATTAAGAGAATAAACTACTACTTTGAAAGTAATGAAAATAAAAAAGAGTAAAAAACAATCAATAGTAAAATATTAAGTAAAGAGTTAAATAATTAGTTTTCCAATATAAGCCAAAATTTCATTTACAAAGAATTAGTATTTCAATGCTCCATTGCTTTTCGCATAATATTTCTAAACACAATATAAGAAACCATTCAAGATTATATAAGTATTATGAAAATAAAATAATAGTAAAATTATCAAATATCAAATAATAATAAAACAAATGATAACAAATAATAATGAACATCCATAATTTTTATGGTGATGAAAACAAAACCTGTTAAATAATATTAAAATATGATTTTTCTAATAATTCTTTAAAAGGAAATTAATAATTCTAAAAAAGTCATTTTTAATTAATTATAAAATATATTTATTTTTCTTTAGAGTTTTGAAATATTAATTAAAAATATATAAACTATTAGGTTTCCAATATATTGGTGTTATTTTTTTATATATATAATGTTAATCTCATGCATTTAACTTCTATTAATTATAAAATAAATAAGTTTAATATGATTAATTATAATCACATTTAAAATATAGATAAACATTATATTTATTTAAGTAAAACATTTATTTGTAAGAAATATTATTATTTTTATTATTTAAATTTTATTTATTAATAATATATTATTTTACTTTTAAATAAAAATTTAAAAATATAGCTTTATAATTATTAATCATAGATCATAGATAAATAAATAACATAAATTGAAGAATAGAATAAAAAAGATTAGGAGTTTATGATAATATATTCCATTTGATTGAATCTGTAAAACTTAATTAAATGATGAGTTGCAGTCCATGTTCTATGGTCAAAACCTTACGTATACAATGGAATTGTTTTCAATTAAAAATAATATCTAAGATAATGATACTTCTTTATTTTTTTATTTTCCTTCTCCGACATGACTATGTGAAGAATCGACAAATAAGGCATAGTTGTCTTTGACGGCTTGACATTTTCCACTTTCTTTGCACTTTTTTTTCTTTTTTCTTTTTCAAACATATATATCACTGTGGATCAGATTCTGTATATATATATTATTATAAGTAGGGTGAGAAATAGGGATTGAATTCAATTTCCCATATTTATAATATTATTCTCTTATCATTATTTTATAAAATCAATATTATATTTCATGGAATGCCCATAAAAATTAATGATAAATAAAAAATGTAAAACGAAAAAGGTTAGTAAACAACCTTTTATTTATGTTGACATAAAGAAGCAGGATGGGTGATTGATGACAGTTATTTCAATAGTAGTGTGGAGAGCTGTAAATGAGTGGAAAGAGGCGCTAGAAGGAGACCAAAGGAATGTTTTAGATGGGTAAATAGTAAGTAACGTGCTCTTGCATGATTTTCTAGATTGACGGAAGGCATATGTATACATAGGTACTAATACGGGTCCTATAGGATTAATTGTCTCACTAGATAGTAGATGTATTAAGTCATGGTGAACCCTTAATACGTTCCTTTGGAGGTTATAGAGGGTTTTGTTTTTTGTGGTTGCCTTAGGCCAACCCTAATGTGATTGGATGAGGTCGACATTATAAAACATATAAGAAACAGAAATCAGTAGTCATGTAAGGTAAAGTGTAGTCCTCAGGCAAGCTATTTTTAGTAGATTAATTTTTTTGATCAAAGTAGTTGACTTGAAAAGAATCTTGAAGCAAAGTAAAATTATACAACAATTGCCCGTAGAAGAGGAGAAGGTTTTAAAGCAACCTTCCTTAAGACACAAATTGGTGTGAGTGTCACATTCATATACAGACAATTAAAACATTTACGGTGGCATGCGTGAAATACATGTAGCACATGTGTAGCATCCTCTTCTTCTTCTTTTTTTGGTACCATGCAATTTTAATAAATAGATATCCACATGTAGTTGTCGCATTGGTAGGTGACTGGGGAAACTTTTCGTTTTTTTCAGAGCTTTTTTAAGTACATGAAACATTTGACACCTATAAAACGGAAGTTTAATGATTTATACTACTCTTTTTTTTTCATCAACTAAGAAACTCTTTAAAACTTTCTTGCCAAAACTTTTCCAGAGTGTTTGTTGTGTTAAGACGATTTAGTGAAGCAAGGTTTTCTTGTGAGTTCTTTGCTTTGTGATCGTGTTATTTTGTAACAGGTTTTAAATATTTATAATTAATCGTTCTTGAAACTAACTATTTTCACGATGTAGGCAATTGTACCTATCGAATAGTAGTATAGTTTTAGCAAGACCGGATTGTCGAACCCAAAGGAACGAAAAGTACTAGTAATGACTGTCTTTTTATTATCTAGCCTAAGAATAAGGGGGTTTGTTTTAACTAACTAATTAACTAAACTAAGAGTTCACAGAAAATAGAATTGGGGGATTACTTTTAGAAAATGATTGAATTAAGACAATACCTAAGGAAAAATTCACCTAGACTTCACTTGTTATTTGACTCTGAATCGGACGATTTATTCATTTGACTTGATCCGTAGAAATCCCTAAGTTATATTATTATCTCTCTCGAGACCAACAACGTCTAACCCTAGGTTGAATAATTGAAATCTCTTTCTAATTAACTTCCTAGGGTTGCATTAACTTGATCTATGGATCCCCTTATTAGGTTTCACCCTAATCCGGTAAATCTTGTCACCCTATCTCTAGACGCGCAATCAACTCCATTTAATTATGACAAATGTACTCTTAGACAGGGTCTATTCCTCCTCTGCATAAGAGCTTAACTTGAATCAATATCCTGGAATATCAAAACAAGAATGACGAACACATAATTAAGAACAAGTTAAATATTTATCATACAATTCAGAAAATAATAATAACAAGATTTGTCTTAGGTTTCATCCCCCTTAGGTATTTAGGGGATTTAGTTTATAACTAAAAAGGAAAACATCTCAGAAGAATAGTGAATATAAAACATAAAGAAAAACCCAAAACTCCTGAAGGGGAATTGAAGGGAGATCTTCAGTCTTGACTGTGAATCCGACTTCTGAGATGGATCAATCGGCTTTCCTTGAGCGATTCCTTGCTCCCTCCTCCGTGTCTCCCCTTTTCTCCTCCTTTAAGGTGTATTTATAGGCTTTAGAATGCCCAAAAGCCCTCAAAATTAGCCTTTTCCGAATTGGACTCAACTTGGGCTCGGCAGGGACACGCCCGTGTGACACGCCCGTGTACAATTACTTCAGGCCGTGGTCAAGCCTGTTAAAATAGCACGGGCTTGTGGTCTACCCGTGTGAGTCGTGCTTCGATTCTTCCAAATTGACATGGCCGTGTGGTCTGCCCGTGTGGGGGAGTCCAGGCCGTGTTGATTTCGTACGTTGGCCCATTTTCTCCGTTTTGGCCCGTTTCTCGTTCCTTTCGCTCTCCTAAGCTCACCTAAGTATAAAACATGAAATTAAGGCATTAGGAGCATCGAATTCACCAATTCTAAGGAAAAATCATCCATAAAATGCGTAAAGCATAGGGTAAAAATATTTATAAATGACGGTTTATCAAATACCGCCACAATTAAGCATTTGTTTGTCCTCAAGCAAAATTCTCATCTCATAATCAAAACAAATTCTTTTCAACTTATAATTTCTATCGATAATACCTCAAAATAATCCATAGGTAATCAAACATTGAAAATTTGACTAAAAGAACATCAAAGTTTCAAACATTCCAAGTTGAGCATTTTATCATGAAAACATAGGTGTCTCCCATGATCTAAGTAATTACCTTTGATTCAAAATATCACAGAGTTTCACATCCTCACTAAAGATTCACTCAAATCACTCGAGGTGTTTAAGGACAATAAGTGAAGCACTCAATAGTCAATAATGAAAAGTCATTACCATAGGCTTGCATGAAAATCAAATCTCCACCACTATAAGTTGAGATAAAACATCAATCAAAAGATCTTTAGAGGGTTGTAACGTGGCTTTGGTTAAAGGGTGTGGTCACAAGTTGGAAGAAAGGGTTAGAATCGAGATTGAATTGAAAAATTGCCTAACTAGAAAAATGACTGGTCGTCAGTTGATTACAAGTGAGCTTCTTCTCAGAATGTGGAATTAACACTCAAGCTCAAAAATGGCGAATTACTATTAATAAGTATGCAAGTATTGTTGTTGTTGTTTTTTTTTTTTAAGAACAAGTCAAATACAAAATAAAATAAAACATAACTAAACAACTATTCCAACTCAAATCTCGACAAAAATAGGGATCAAATTAATTTAGGGGATTTCAACAATAATGCATTATAGGTTAATATTGAGGGTAAATCAATGAATGAGTTGTTAGGCTCAAGGGGGTTCACTAAGGGTTAATTGTGAATGTAAGCTTTTATGGAGTGAGTGGGTTAAACCTAAGTACCTTTATCATTTTGACATATCAAATCAAATGGTGTGGTCTTAACATGCATAATCAAGCAAGTTTTAGAATAACAGTTCAATATTGGCGTACTCATAATGAAGTGAGCATGGAAGAAATAATAGATGCTCTTGAAGGCTCAAAATCTCACAAAAATTATGGCTTTTTGATGTTTAAACTTGTGAATTCCAACTCAAGATAATACCTAGACTTAGGGAAGCAAGCTAGAAGTTTTTAATTCTTCAAAAATCAACTTATCATGCTTGATTCCCTAATGTCTTAAAGTTTAAACAACCAATGCATAAATGCCTATGTTTTAATTCAAGACAAATCAATAAAAATCATGAGTTAATTAAAATTCATTCTAATAGTGATATGATTAATTCACGTGAGAATAAGACATATTCTAATGGTGATATAAAAGACCCCCCCACACTTATGATGTACATTGTTCTCAATGTATAAAGATAGATATATTGAAAAAGATAAATTTATGATCATAAGATAAGGAGAGAAGTGAAACTTCCTGAATGATGAATGAATTCCTTGAACTGGAGTTTTTGGAGAATAAATGGCTTGAGAGTGGAGGAGGATACTCCGGTGGTGGTAGAGGTTTATTAGTCCATAAGTCCTGCGGCAAAAGAATATTATATCTGTTGGTAGCTATAGTCGTGGTCGAGCAGGACATGGCAGTCGTGGAGAACCTTTCCCGGTGGAGTTTTTAGTTCCTATGTGAGGATGAGCTTAGGAGCTCTTTTATAGTTGTGACAAAATCAGGAACTTTTTAAGAAATGTAAGGAAATAGAATTGCTCGTAATGGAATAGTTGAAGTTGGTCATACAAATTATAAAATCCAATAAAGATAGGCGTAAGGAAAAATAAAAAGGAGTCTGAAGATAAAATAAAAGTAAAAACATAAAGTAAAATAATTAATGAAAGTTTTTAAACATCTTCATCGCTAGATGGTTCGCGAGGTGGGGGTGGCGATGAGATGTGAAAATGCTGACAAATCTGATGTAGAGTCGCATCAATGTGATCAAATCGTTGAAATCATTACTGCTCAAATCGTGTAAGGCGCTCAGAGATGTCAGCGTATGAATTCACTGCATGAACTGGACGAGAGGGGCGTGGTGGCTGAGACAGTGGATCCTCGTGCTGTGGAGGGACATCATCAGTAATGTCCTCGGGGGCCTCCTCCTCGATAGATTAGGCGAGACGATATTGAGGAGGGTAAGTTCCTTGGCGCTTTTCGATCATCCTCATGCTTAGCATGCTCGAGATGCCTTGTGGAGACATCTGGCCAGTGAGGGTCAAGGATGATTCTTGGGCTGCGGTGTTGAGGAGCCCGAAGTGTCGCGCCAATCGCGTCACATAGGCCCAATGGAGATGACCCCTTTCCGATGTCACTCTATCTGGTGGCAAATGGCAAGGGCGATAAAGTAGGCGAGGTCGAAGACGTGCTTATGAAACATACACCATAAGTAGTAGACGTCGTTGGTGGTGACGACGCCGGTGCTCTTCCTCTGCCCTGTCAAGAATGGAGGGAGAACTGATGCCTTGGAGCGACTGAGGTCGTAGGTGGCCGAATATGGTACGAGTGCTCCCCAGCACCGTGAGGGAGAATGGTGGATGTGACGGTTGAGAGAATCTAAGTCATTTTCCTCCTTGAACTCCTCTGTATATAAGCCCAATGCAGTACCGAATTTTGGGACGCTTAGTTGGCGGACTAATCCGCCTAGGCGAAATTAGACCATGCCGGGATCATCGTAATTTGTCATTACGGTCTGAAGATGAAACGTTGAGTATAGTTCCATCGTAAGCTTGAGATACATCGGCTCGATGATCCCAAAGAAAAGCTCTCAAAAGTCGGTGGTTAGGAGGGCTCGAATCGCATCAGCCAACTAAACTTGTTCTACTACAGCCCAGTCGATGCAGCGGCCTGCAGTTAAAGGTCGGGCTTGGAGTATTTGGTAAAGTTCTTCTTGGGGCCCAATGGGGATCTACAGAAAAGGGTGGCGAATTTCTGCTGTAGGACCCGAGGAAGATGACGCCCCTTTCCTTCTCTTCGAAGCGGAGATAGCGGTTTTCTTTCCTCGTGAAGACGACATGGTATCTACAATAAAAACCATTAATTCATCTTGAGGAATGGTCAAAACAAAATGAAGACAAAAATTAAATTAAAATAAAAATCATAATTTCAGCCACAACTACTAAGACTAACAATTTAACCAAAGCAATTAATTTTATGGCATAAGAATTGTAGAGAATTTCATGGACTGCAATCATACTTGATGGATGAAACATGTTAACACAAAATGCATGAGTATGTCTGTTATTCTAACCATGAATAATTACTTTAAACTAGTCAAATGGGGCAGGGGAATTATGTAATGAGGAAGAATTTCACATGAAAAAGATGATATCTACTCTAGATAATGAATTTTGAGTGATAGAAAGATAAAAATGACATATAAAATGCAGATTGATATGATAACTAGCATGAAAAATGAGTGCAATTAAAGTTAAAAGAGTAAACAAACGCTAGAAAAGGGAGAATGAGCGTCAAAAATAGGGTTGGAAGCGGCGCACGGGCATGGCGGGGTGGGTGTGTTGACTTACAGCTGCTAGGGTTAGGGATTTTGGGCGAAGAAGACAATGAATAGTGCAACCAATTTATAGATTTTAGGGCACATGGCTAGGGAACACGCCCGTGTTCCCCAATTTCATCCCGTATGTTTCACATTTTTAAATTTGGGTGCATCTGACATTCGGCCCACGCCCTTGTATTTTGGGCGTGTGGGTGCACACGACCGTGTCGCACGATCATGTCTGGCTTCGTTCGCTTCTCCCACGCCCGTGTATGCAGCTCCACGCCTGTGTTAATTTGACAGGTTCGACCACGGGTATAGGACACGGGTGTGTTGAACGCCCGTGTTATTTTCTCAAGTTCAACCACGATTCTAAGGCACGGGCGTGTCGAACGCCCGTGTTATTTTGGCAGGCTCGCCCACTGCCATATCGCACGATCGTGTCATTTTATCGTAGCCCGTGTTTGGGAAAATTTTTGGTCTATTTCCACACGGACTTAAGCACGCCTGTGTGCTTGGCCGTGTCTTGTGTGGTAAACCTGTGTTCAAGAGCTCCGTTAGTAAGTTAGGTTTTGAACACTAAAATTTAAAGAAATTAATATTGTTAGTGCACGTGCTGCCTTCTAAGAAGCGCTTATTTATAGCCTAAGCTCGACTTACCTCTCCATTGAATGGTCATGGTGGTTCGAGGAGTTTATACTCCACATTCCTGCTACCCATCTTATCAAAATAAGATTTTAGAAGGGTGTTGTTTACCTTAAAAGTGCCGAACTTAGGATGACTTACCTCAACTGTACCGAATGGGAAAATGATAAGTACCGTAAGAGGGACTTCTTCATTCGGTTTGGTAGTGACAATGTGAGGATCTGCAGCTTCTAATAAAATTTTATCTCCAACCTTAAGTTGATTTGGAAAGGTATTGAGCTCGTTCTGGCATAGTTTTGGTTTATCGGGTGTTCTTGGTTTATGCGTCTGACATTCATCTAGCTCCTCAATTTGTAGCCTTCACTCTTCATGGATAGGTCCTCTACTATTGCTTGGGAATGGCTCATGTACTTCATTCAAACTCATTTCCTACAAAGTAGGTTGCACCATATTGTCAGTTTTAGTAGTATGGTTTAGACAATCACCTTCAATTTCCGATGTGTTGCCAGAATTGCGAGCTTGAAGGGTGATTGTTTCGTCTCCCACACGAAGTATGAGCTCACCTGTGCCAACATCAATAATCGTTTTAGCAGTTGCTAAAAAGGGCCTTCCTAAAATTAAAGGAGTGTTGCTATCCTCCTCTATGTCTAGAATAATGAAGTCAACGGGAAATATAAATTTATCGATTTTAACTAGCACATCTTCAATAATACCCTTAGGAAATCTTATAGTTTTACCTGCTAATTGTATGCTCATCTTAGTCTATTTGGGCTTCCGAAGACCTAATTGTTTGAATATTTTGTAGGGCATGATGTTAATACTAGCCCCTAAATTAGCTAATGCATTATTAACATCTAAACTACCAATTAAGCAAGGAATTGTAAAAGTCCCTGGATCTTTTAATTTGTTGGGTAGCTTATTCTATAGAATAGCTGAGCAAACTGCGTTTAGCTCCACATGCGACGCCTCGTCTAACTTCTGCTTATTTGCTAAAAGCTGCTTTAAAAATTTCATTGCTTTTGGCATCTGTGATAGAGCTTCAATAGACGGTAAGTTAATATGTAGTTTTTTTAAGAGTGTAAGGAATTTACCAAATTGTTCATCTGAGCGGTCTTTCCTTGTCGCATTAGGGTATGGCACACGAGGTTTGTATTCTGTACTTATCGATTTTTGTTCTTTGTAGTATACCTCACCTTTGTCTTTGCTTATCTCAGTATCTTGCCTTGGTTCTGGTTCAGGTATGACTAACCTTTCCTCATCTTGACTAGTAATCGCGTTGAGTTGCTCCCTTGGATTAGATTCTGTGTTGCTTGGCAAGCTTCCTTGTGGTCATTCAAAATCAACTTGGCAAGTTGTCCAATCTTAGTTTTGAGCCCTTGGATCGATGCTTGTTGATTCTTAAGTGCTGTCTCGATATTCTAAAAATGAGTTTCTGACACCGATATAAACTTTGTGAGCATCTTTTCAAGGTTCGGCTTCTTCTATTGTTGGTAGGGTGGTTGTTAGAAGCCTGGAGGGGTCTCTGATTTCCTTGGCCTCCCTATGAGAAATTTGGGTGGTTCCTCCAATCTGCATTGTAAGTGTTACTATAAAGATTGTTTTGAGATCGAGGATTGTTACCCATGTAATTTAACTGCTCGTTGTCCATGTTGTGACTATATGGCGGGTATTTTTAACTGCTTGATCCACCTCCATTTGCTTCGCACTGCATTACTGGGTGGACCTGTGAAGAACTAAGAAAACCATCAGTTTTCTTATTCAAGAGTTCTACCTGATTAGAGAGCATAGTGACCGAGTCAACGTTATAAACACCGGCTGTTTTTGTTGGTTTTGTCCTCATGACTTGCCACTAATAGTTATTCAGTGACATCTCCTCTATAAATTTATAGGCAGCTTCAGGTGTTTTATTGTTGATGGTTCCGCTAACAGCTGCGTCAACCATTTGTCGAGTCGAAGGATTCAGGCCATTATGAAAGGTTTGAACCTGTAGCTAGAGTGGTAACCCATGGTGAATGTATCTTCGCAAAAGATCCTTGTATCTCTCCCATGCATCGTAGAGTGTCTCTAAATCCATCTGCAAAAAAGAAGAGATATCATTACGTAATTTAGTCGTTTTATCCGGCAGAAAATATTTTAATAAGAACTTTTCGATCATTTGTTCCCAAGTAGTAATTGACCCTCGTGGTAACGAGCTCAACCACTGTTTAGCTTTGTTCCTCAATGAAAAGGGAAACAACCGAAGACGTATGACATCGTCAGAAACACCATTAATTTTAAATGTATCGCAGAATTCCAGGAAATTTGCCAAGTGAGTGTTTGGATCCTCATCCTGCAAACCATCAAACTGAACAAATTGTTGTATCATTTGAATAGTGTTAGATTTTAGTTCAAAATTATTCGCAGCAATAGCAGGTCTAACTATACTTGACTCAGTTCCTGTTAAAGTAGGTTTAGCATAATCATACATAGTATGTGGAACAGGATTCTGAATTACTGGATTAACAGCAATCGCAGGAGGTATCAGGTTTTCTTGATTTTCAGCCATCTCCTCGGTTGTGGCTGAGATATCATCCTCTTACTCTTCCTCTGTGTATCTTAAGCTTCGCCTTATTTCTCTTCAGTTTCTGCGAACTGTGCGATCGACTTCTTCTTCAAAAAGTAGTGGTCCTGACAGGTTTCTTCTAGTCATAAACTATAAAAACCTGCCAAGAGAAAGAAAAAGTAAATTAATAAATAATAATAATAATAATAATAATAATAATAATAATAATAATAATAATAATAAAATTAACTTGCAAGGAAAATAAATGGCTAAAGTAATAAAAATTGAGTGTTCCTAATATCTTAGTTTCCAGGCAACGGCACCAAAAACTTGATCGTGTTACTTTGTGACAGGTTTTAAATATTTATAATTAATCGTTCTTGAAACTAACTATTATCACGATGTAGGCAAGTGTACCTATCGAACAGTAGTATAGTTTTAGCAAGACCGGATTGTCGAACCCAAAGGACTTAAAAGTACTAGTAATGACTGTCTTTTTATTATCTAGCCTAAGAATAAGAGGGTTTGTTTTAACTAACTAATTAACTAAACTAAGAGTTCACAGAAAATAAAATTGGGGGATTACTTTTAGAAAACGATTGAATTAAGACAATACCTAAGGAAAAATCCACCTAGACTTCACTTGTTATTTGACTCTGAATTGGACTATTTATTCATTTGACTTGATCCGTAGAAATCCCTAAGTTATATTATTATCTCTCTCGAGACTAACAACGTCTAACCCTAGGTTGAATAATTGAAATCTCTTTGTAATTAACTCCCTAGGGTTGCATTAACTCGATCTATGGATCCCTTTATTAGGTTTCACCCCTAATCCAGTAAAATCTTGTCACCTTATCTCTAGGCATGTAATCAACTCCGCTTAATTATGAAAAATGTACTCTTAGACAGGGTTTATTCCTCCTTTGCATAAGAGCTTAACTTGAATCAATATCCTGGCATATCAAAACAAGAATGACGAACACATAATTAAGAACAAGTCAAATATTTATCAGACAATTCAGAAAATAATAATAACAAGATCTGTCTTAGGTTTCATCCCCCTTAGTTATTTAGGGTATTTAGTTTATAACTAAAAAGGAAAACATCTCAGAAGAATAGTGAATATAAAACATAAAGAAAAACCCAAAACTCCTGAAGGGGAATTGAAGGGAGATCTTCAGTCTTGACGGTGAATCCAGCTTCTGAGATGGATCAACCGGTTTTCCTTGAGCAATTCCTTGCTCCTTCCTCTGTATCTCCCCTTTTCTCCTCCTTTAAGGTGTATTTATAGGCTTTAGAATACCTAAAAGCCCTCAAAATTAGCCTTTTTTGAATTGGACTCAACTTGGGCTCGGCAGGGACACGCTCGTGTACAATTACTTCAGGCCATGGTCAAGCCTGTTAAAATAGCACCGGCGTGTGGTCTACCCGTGTGAGTCGTGCTTCGATTCTTCCAAATTGACACGACCGTGTGGTCTGCCCATGTGGGGGAGTCCAGGCTGTGTTGATTTCGTACGTTGGCCCATTTTCTCTGTTTTTGGCCCGTTTCTCGTTCCTTTCACTCTCTTAAGCTTATCTAAGTATAAAACATGAAATTAAGGCATTAAGAGCATCGAATTCACCAATTCTAAAAAAAATCATCCATAAAATGTGCAAAGCATGGGATAAAAATATGTATAAATGATGGTTTACCACTTTGCTTTTCTTCTTTTCTTTTTTAAGGTTTGATTCACTATTTTAGTTCGCAATGTGTTTTTAAGGTTTGGGTCTTTGCTTTTTTTGTTTGTAAGAGTCTTTTTTGGTTTTTATTTTGTACTTGAGAGTTGTGGTGGTTGACTTTTTGGTAGAATGGCTAGTGATAGTAAGATAAAAAGAAAGAGAAAGGTTGTAAGGAAGGAGGCAAAGTAGGCATAGAGTTTTAGGGAATTTGATGTTCTCATAGTGCGAAATATATTTAGCTGTAGGGCTAAAGATGAAATGATGAGGAGTATGCTACATGTAAGGGGAATCATAATGTTGAGATGCGAATTTTAATTTTTGATTCCTTAATGTAAGTGTGAAAAGTAGAATGTCGGTAATGACAATATATCGTAATGAAAATAGAAATAAAAATAAAGAACACAGATTTTCACGTGGAAACCCTTTCGAGAAAAAAACTACATGTAAAAAAGAAGAAAATTCACTATGTCGAATTCAAATAATTACAAGAGGATTAGACTATGTCTATTTATAGGCTTGTAAAACCATATTCTAATAGGAGTGTAGTAAGATTGAAATACCTTATTCTAATCAATATCAAATAGATGAAGTTTAATAAGGTTTAAAAAACCTTATTCTAGAATAAAATAAAAGAAGTGTAGTTCTATATGGATTTTACTTTTATTTTATTTTACCATTGTACTTTATTTAAATAAAGATTCGGGTCACTCAATTCTAATAATCTTGACCTTGACACAAATTCTCAATGAACAAGTTCTTCATCGCGAACTCTCAATGAACAAGTTCTCCACCTCTTCCATAAAAACCCTTAAGGGTTTAACTTCAACAATGAACACCCGTCAAGTCTAACCAATGCTCAAACTTGGTTATAGGAAGTGACTTAGTCATCATATCTGCAGGATTTTCATGAGTACTAATTTTGCTCACAATAATATCACCACGAGCAATAATATCACAAACAAAATGATACCGAACATCAATGTGATTTGTTCTCTCATGAAACATTTAATCTTTTGTAAGGAAGATGACACTTTGACTGTCACAAAATACTGTATTTATTTGAAGGTATTCATTAAGTTCACTAAAGAGTCCCTTCAACCAAATAGCTTTTTTACAAGCCTCAGTAATCGCCATGTACTCAGCTTCAGTAGTAGACAAAGTGATTGTAGTTTGTAAAGTGGCTTTCCAACTGATTGCACAACCTCTGATTGTAAAGATATAACATGTGAGAGATCTTCTTCTATCAAGTTCTCTAGCAAAATCAGTATCAATATACCAAACGATTCCATCTTTAGTTCTTCCAAACTGTAAGAAAACATCAGTAGTACCTCGTAAGTATCTTAAAATCCACTGAACTACTTTCCAATGTTCTTTACCGAGATTCCCCATGTATCTGCTAACTGCACTGACTGCATATGATAAATCTGGATGTGAACAAACCATAGCATACATGAGAGATCCCACTGCACTAGAGTATGGAACATGTGACATGTACTTATTCTCATCATCTGATTATAGAGACAAAACCGATGAAAGTCTGAAATAGGCTGCTAAAGGAGTACTAACAGGCTTAGCACTCTGCATATTGAACCTGAAAAGAACTTTCTCAATGTACCTCTTCTGACTTAGGTACAATTTACTTGCTTTTCTATATCTGAGAATCTCCATTCCAAGTATCTTCTTTACTGGTCTCAAATCTTTTATATCAAATTCTTCACTTAGTTGGGCTTTAACCTTTCTTATCTCTCCTTTATCTTTCACTGCTATCAACATGTCATCAACATAAAGGTGTAGATACACAAAAGAACCATCACTGATTTTATAAAGTAAACACAACTATCAAAGATACCTCTTTTGAAATCATGAGAAGTCATAAAGGAATCAAACCTCTTGTACTACTGTCTTGGTAACTGTTTCAAACTGTAAAGGGACTTTTTCAGCAAGTAAACATAGTCCACTTTTTCTGAGACTGTAAAACCTTCTGGTTGTTGCATGTAAATATCATCCTCAAGTTTTCCATGCAAAAATACAGTTTTTACGTCTAACTACTAAAACTCCAAATCATGCATGGCCACAATACCAAGCAAAATTCAAATTGAACTATGCTTCACAATGGGAGAGAACACATCTATGAAGTCTACTCCTGGAATTTGACAATAACCCTTTGCAACAAGCCTTGTTTTATATCTGGGTTCTTCAACTCCTAGAGTCCCTTCTTTCTTTTTAAACACCCATTTACAACAAACAACCTTTTTCCCTTTAGGAAGTTTCACAAGATCCCATGTTCTGTTTTTGTGAAGCGATTCCATCTCCTCTTACGTAGCAAACATCCACTTTTCTGAGTCTTCACACCTAATCACCTCAGAATAATTAGATGGCTCTTGGTTTGCATCTATACCTTCAGCCACATTTAAAGCATAAGCAACTAGATCAACCTCGGCATACTTCTTTGAAGGTTTGATTTCTCTTCTAGCTCTGTTTTTGGCGATAGAGCATTGTGGTGAAAAAGTAACTCTATTCTGAATTTTTGTATTGGTTTAAAGAGTCGACCCTATTGTAGATTCTAGATTAATCTGATGCTCCACTTGCTTTTGATTTTCTTTATTGGAAGAGTTTTTAAGAGATAAGTTAGGTAACATAGCAATTTCATCAAAAACATCTCTGCTAATCATAACTTTTCTATTTTTAGGACACCATAACTTATACTCTTTTACACCAGCTTTATAACCAAGAAAAACACATTTAATGGATCTCGATTTCAATTTTCCATTATCAACATGAGCATACGTAGGACATCCAAAGATTTTTAAATCAGAATAGTTAGCAGGATTACCAGACGATACCTCTTGTGGAGTCTTTTTCTCAATGGCAATGAATGGAGATCGGTTGATCAAAAAAATGTAGTAGAGGTTGCTTCGGCCCAAAACGACTTTGGTAAGTTGGCATTTGACAACATACATCGAACCTTCTCCATGACCATTCTGTTTATTCGTTCTGCAACGCCGTTTTGCTGTGGAGTATAACGAGCTGTCAAGTGTCTCACGATCCCTTCTGACTTGCACAGTTTATTAAACTCATCAAAACAGAACTCTAAGCCATTGTTTGTGTGGAGGTATTTTACTTGTTTTCCTGTTTGTTTTTCAATCATAGTTTTCTAAGATTTAAATACGAAAAACACATCGCTTTTCGGCTTTAAGAAGAACGCCTAAAATTTTTTTGAAAAATCATTAATAAAAGTTAGCATATAATTAGCTCTACCTCTCGAAAGCACTCTTGATGGCCCCCACAGATCAGAATGAATATACTCCAATGTTCCCTTCATGTTATGGATTCCTCTAGTGAATCGAACTCTCTTTTGCTTCCCAAAAATGTAGTGCTCACAAAACTTCAGTTTGTAAATTCATTGCCCATCAAGAAGTCATCTTTTGCTCAATTTTGTCATGTCATTCTCACTCATATGCTCTAGGCGCATATGCCAAAGTTTAGTAATATCATCATCTGACAAGGAAGAGGAAGCGACAACTGCATCACCAATAATAGTAGAACCCTGCAGAACATATAACTTGGTAGTCTTTCCTTGCACTTTCATCACAACTAGAGAACCTTTAGAAATCTTCAAAACCTCACTTTTAGTTGTGTATTTATACCCTTTTGAATCAAGAGTACTTAAAGAAATTAAATTTCTCTTCAATTCTGGAACATGTCGTACGTTACTAGGTGTTCTAACAACTCCATCAAACATCTTAACTTTAATTGTTCCAACACCTGCGATTTTACACGAAGCATTATTTCCTATCAAAACAACACCTTCAGACACTGTTTCATAAGTTGTAAACCAATCCTGATTGGGACTCATGTGGAAGGTGCTGCCCGAATCAAGGATCCACTCCTCTCTCACTTTAGAATTGTTGACAGAAGCGGCTAGAAGTTCACCATCGCTGTAGTCTTCTACAGCATTAACTTCACCGAAATTTTCTGGTTGTTTTCCCTTTTAATTCGTAGCCTCCCTTTTAATCTTGTTCTGTAGCTTATAGCACTCAAATTTAATGTGCCTTTTTTTCTTGTAGAATTTATAAGTTTTACCTCTATTTGAAGACTTTGATCTACCTTTATATTTACCGCGAGGATTCCGTTCCTGTGTCCTTGTACGATTATCATCAGCATTCCGATCTTGTCTCCCACGAATAATGAGACTCTAAGAGTCAATTTTAACCACAAGATGCTTCATTTTATCATATGAGGTTAAAGAATCGTAAACCTCATCAACTGTGAGAGACTCGCGGCTATATAAAATATTGTCTCTAAAGGTTAAATAAGACGGGGGCAATGAACAAAGTAGAATCAACGCTAGATTTTCCTTATCATTCTGAACCTCCATGGCCTTTAAGTTTGAGAGAATTTTTTTAAACACTGTTAAGTGTTCATGTACAGATGCACCTTCCTCCAAACGATGAGCATAAAGACGCTGCTTCATATGCAACTTGCTGGTTAGAGTTTTTGACATACATATTTGTTTTAGCCTCTTCCATAATGCAGCGGCGGTCTTCTCCTTCATCACATCCTGCAAAATTTCATTAGACAAATGCAGATGTAATTATGTTAATTCCTTTCGATTACTAGGCTTATTCTCTTCATCCGTTAATGTCAGAGGTAGGGGTGTTTAGTCGGTTAACTGACCCGAAATAACATTAACCGAATTAACAGACCCTTCAAAATTTTTAACTGTTAACCGAACCGAATTTTTTTCAAAAAAATTAACCTAATCGAAATTTTTTCGGTTAATTCGATCGGTTAACCGAATCAACCGAAAATTATATGTTTTTATTTTTGTTTAAAATAAGTATAAAATTACTCGAATTACCCGAATTAACTGAATTAACCGAATTAACCGAATTATTTGTATAAAATTATATGTTTTAATTTTAATTTTAATTTTTAGAATTTTATTTTTATTTATTAAATTATTTATAATTTTTATGATTGGGTTGGGTAATTGGGTTGAGTTGGGTACTTGGGTTAATATATATTAGATTGGGTATTTGGGTTTATGTTGGATTAGGTTTGAGTAAATAGTGGGCTATTTATATATTATAATTTTATTTATTAATTTTTCGGTTAAACCGAAAAAATTTGGTTAATCGACTGGTTTTGAACCGAATTAACTGTTAACTGAAAACTCAAAAAATTATTAACCGACCCCCGACTGAATTAATTTACTTAACTGACCGATTAACCGAATTTAGTCGGTTAACCAAATTTTTTTGGGTTTACCCGAAATTTGCACACCCCTAGTCAAAGGCATATTATCTATCCCTAGCAGAGCATCCTCCAGATCCATCTGTGTAAGAACTGCTTGCATCTTAATCTGCCACAACGCAAATATGATATTGCGATCCAATAGCAAAATTTCATACTTCAAATACGCCATTATCGTGATCGAGATGAACAACCCGGAAGCTAGGATACCAATTTGTGAAAAATAGAATGTCGGTAACGACAATATATCGCAAAGAAAAGAGAAATAAAAATAAAGAACACACAGATTTTTACCTGAAAATCGTTTCGGAAAAAAATCACGGGCAAAAGAGAAGAAAATTCACTATGTCGAATTCGAATAATTACAAGAGGAGTAGACTATGTCTATTTATAGGCTTGTAAAACCATATTCTATTAAGAGTGTAGTAGGATTGAAATACCTTATTCTAATCAATATCAAATAGATAGAGTTTAATAAGGTTTAAAAAACCTTATTCTAGAATAAAATAAAAGAAGTGTAGTTCTATATGGATTTTACTTTTATTTTATATTACCATTGTACTTTATTTAAATAAGAATTCGGGTCACTTAATTCTAACAGTGAAAATTGAATGAGTGATGTGGAAGAACTTAGTCAGAGTTTTCTTTCTTCCACTTTACATGTTTTATCTGGCTTTTCATCTACTATTGAACCAAATTCTTTTTTCAATGCACTATATGAGTAAGAAATAACATTTTCCATCAATTACTATAGGTGAAGGGAGTCACCCATGTTATGTGCCTTTTGAAATATTTATTGGCTTTATACGACAATGGGTAGGTACCAAAAAGGGATGGTGTTTTTTTATGGTTCATGAACTAAATGACCAATATTAGTGAAAACTACGAGCAACTTTTGCCTTGATAAAACAAAGTATATTTTTATAAGGCATAAATCCTATGAAGTAGTTGGCTTTCAAACAAAAATTGACTCACCCTTTAGCTTATCTATGTTAGATAATCCTTAATTTAAAGGACAACTATACCAAAAAGCAATATATGAGATACCACAAGGGTAACCCTTTGAAAACTTATTAGGTAAATATGCATAATATTTGTCAATATTATTTAGGACAAAGAAATCCAAATGGTTTGAGGGCTATTGACATATAAAGGGGTTTTGCTAACCTTAATGAATGACTCATTTATGACCAAGCTTAACCCCACAATGACATAGATAAAGTAGGTGGAATCTTAACTAGCAATGAGCTAGAGTCTAAGGATTTTCTCTAAACATATTGTAAGTGTTGTAAAGAAACTAGAAATATAGGGAACCCCATGGTAGGACTTAGTGGTACTAACATGATTTAAATCAATAATACTAATAGAAGCAAGATGTCAAAAACAATCAAAATGTGATCCAGATATCAATTAAATTAAAATTGCATTTCAAGTCTCATGTGTCAATCCTCAAATCATATTTCATTTAGCATATCATATATCAACATATAATATCTTCTATCATCAAATCACATTTACATATGTTTCATATCATGTCACTAATTCATTTCATATTCTCATTTTTATCTCGAACCTATTGATTCATTTCTTGCAACACTCCCTACCCGTATCCATTACTGGAATAGGGTACGAGGCATTACCGGAGTTTACTGAACATTTTCAAAAAATTTTGAGTCATTTATTATTCATATTTTGAAAATAATCATAACGTCTCTCTATTGGGCCCTCGAAGCCCCAAACATACAATATAAACCAACCGGAATTAAATCGGGATTATAAAAAAAATTTCGCAAAATCTTAAATTTTATTTTCATCTAAGTACTTACCATTTCAATGCTCCTTATAATTAAACATGTTACCATTCAATCAATAGCTTAACACTTGTCTAAGCGTCAAACAACATCATTGTTAGTATACTTGCACATATTTCATCTAAATTCAACATTGATATACTTATTTTCTCGACATGTCACACTTGAGTTTAATAATTGTCTTTACTTACATAATTTCCTTGTATCAACATATCAAAGATAATCATATATGCACATGTTATGAAACATATCATTCTCTTACCGTTTCTTCATAAGTATATATCAATCATTTCATTATATCAATATTTCATGCTCCATCATTTCCATATATTTTATGTATATTTATTCCGGTAAAGTTTATATCAAACTTAACATAAATTATATTCCATGTACTTATTCTTATTTCGCTTATCTATCTTCATAATTATTTCATACAACTATTTTGTACATATATTTCTATATGACCAGTTCTTGTAAACATTTCACACAAACATTTCATATAACCATTCGTCATCTGATACATATTACACGAATATCAATTGTTCAATAGATGTCATAGCGTCTCCCATCCACGATCTTATTTGTCTTTGGCATGATGCCGTAATGTCTTTCAACTATGGTCTTACTCATTTTTACTGTCATGTTGCCATGGTATCTTTCAACCATGGTCTTGTTCATTTCATATCACATTGACATGGTATCTTTCAACCATGGTCTTATTCATTTCATATCAGGTTGCCATGGTATCTTTCAACCATGGTCTTACACATTTCATATCGAGAGCACACTCCACGAACCTCATCCTTACGAAAGGGATTACCAGGTCGGGCTAAATCCTGTAATATAAACTCATAGAGTATTGTCGGGATTACCACCCAAGCTAAATCCCCAGCGACAATTACTCTAATGAGCTTGGATCTGAATTACCAGTCCAGGCTAAATTCAAACCCTAATTCGGATTACCCGTCCAGGCTAAATCCATTTTCCACATATTCTTCGGGAGGGCTATATCAGGATAGGTTCACCCGTCCGGGCTAGATCCTTTTTATCGTCAATTCCTTTTCAAAGATCCATCGAATTTTCCTTTCATTCAACCGGAATTTCTTCCCCTTTTTATCAATATGTTAGTATTTCATAAATTTTCATATAATGAACATTCAAATCATATTCATATCAAAAACATGCATTTCAAGCATTTAAGAATATAATTCAAGTTATATGAACTTACCTCATTACTTGTTTGTGTTTATAATTTTATTAATCCGATATCTTTTCTTTTCCATGATCGAATATCTTATTTGAGTCGTCCGAATCTTTACAAATAAATTTGATCATCATTTTCATTCATTTCATATTCTAATGTATTTAATTAATGCTCTAGACAAAATTACCATTTTGCCCCTAAACTTTTATTTAATGACGATTTCATCCTTAGGGTCAGGAAAATAAAATTCTTGCAATTTAATCCTTATTTCCAGCTATTATTCTCATATATATTGATAACAGTCCATGATTTCTATAAAATATCAGAATTTTCCATAATTTCAACACTTTTCAATTTAATCCCTAAAACATGCTTTCCCCCGATCTTGAACTAAATTAATAATTTCATTCAATTTTGTAATTTAAATAATAAAATAGTTCATTTCATGCAATTTGGTCATTTCTAACATTTTTACAAAATTACCCATAAAGTTTTACTTTTATTCAATTTAGTCCCTGAGCCTAAAACATGCAAATTAGCCATGTTAGATGAATATTCATACATATTTTCCTCCTCCTCTCCATTCCACATCCTTAATGTATTTAACACACTTGTAAGTAATATTATCTATAATTTTTATTATTTACTTTTATGAATATTCAAGCTGTCTATCTGTGTCATAGTCACTAAATTATTTATATCTGGAGCTATAGAACTCCAAATTAAGATCTGCTAATTTTCCCTGAAACTAGACTCATATATATTCTTATCATAAAATTTTCAGAATTTTTGGTTTAGCCAATAAGTACAGTTTATTCTTTAAATTTACCCCTGTTCTGCTGTCTGACAGTCCTGACCCTTCTTCACTAAAAATTAATTATCTGCTCGTACAGAATTCGAATGATGTTTCCGTTTATTTCTATTGAAAATATACTCATTCAAGATTCTAAACATATAAATTTAAGTCCATAATTATTTTTATTCAATTTTTGATGATTTTCAAAAGTCAGAACAGGGGAACCCGAAATCATTCTGACCTTGTCTCACAAAATTGATTATATCTCATGATTTACAATTCGATTGCTTATATAATTTATTCTATAAGAAACTAGACTCAATAAGATTTAATTTCATACTTTATTCATCCTATAATTCGATTTCTAAAATTTTTTATGATTTTTCAAATTTAGACTACTGCTACTGTCCAAAACTGTTTTGGTACAAGATATTAATTACCATGTTATAACACCCTTATTTTCTTTTTCTACACCATTTCTCATCACTTTCTCTTATTTTCTCTTCACTAACATATCAAGAACATAGAACCTTATGTAAGAAAACTCTACTATAACATTATTTCCATGCTTTGTCAATAATAACAAACTTAAAAACATATTGAAATCTTGATGTACTTACCTTGTTCTATTGATACTAATCTTTAACTTGATTTTCTCTCTCCTCCAGCTTCTATTCTTGAACCCAACTAGATATTATAACTCCCCATGGTCTCCTTAGCATTTCTCTCTCTTAGTAGCTATGGAAATTCTTTTGATTTCTAGGTGAAAATGGTGAATTTTTGGTAGAAGGACCAAATTGTAAAGAAAAGGAAGTTTCTTTCTTCCTTTTCTCTTCATACGTTGGGTGCATGGAAAAATATATGATGATTCTTCATCTTTCTTTCCTTATATATACTAAGTAAAATAATAATAAAATAATAAAATATCATTTAAAAATTAAATTAAAATATTAATAAACTATTATTTATTTATTTATTTAATCTAAAATATCTCCAACATCATCATTGCTTTCTAGATTTCTGTCTCTTCCAATTGACCATTTTGCCCTTCATTATCTTTTAAAATTCCATCCTTGAGTCATCATTTAATTTGGTAAAATTGCAATTTAGTCCCTCATAGTTCTTCATCTATTCAATTTGGTCCTAATTCATCCATTTTCCTTAATTTCTAGATCATTCCACCCTTAAAATATTTACACTATTGGTCCTTCAAATTTTTCATATTTATACTTTAACCCCTCAAATTTTGAGTATTTACTCTTGTGCAACAAAACTTTTCTCACTTTTACAATTTAGTCCTTTCTTGAATTAATATATCATAATATACTTCCCAATATTGACATAACTCAAAATTTCCCTTTTTGTCACTTTATTTCCTTATTTTACTATATCACGGATAATATTTTACTGTAAAAATTTTCGGGATATTACATTTTCTCTCCCCCTTAAAATAAATTTCGTCCTCGAAATTTCCTTATTTTCTTTTGATCATGAATTTCATTATTTCTATAATTCTATAGTTTCTTTTTGCACATATTTACCTAGTTTATCATTTATATCCATTCTCTATCCTCCCATTTCACATTTTATTTTCAATTCAATATTTCACATTTGCCTCTCAGAGCTTTTACCAACAGAAATAGAAGATAATATCATATGAATCTTATTATCAAGTGTTTTATCACATATATTAGCTTGGAAAACCAAAGAAAGATAGAGTAGTACCACTTGTGAATCAATCAGACTTGCGATAATTTCTGTCTATTAGCATATTTATCCAACCTTTCCATATATTGATTATAGCATCCAAACATGAACAGTTGCATATTCCTCTGAAAATATCAGTACATATAAAATACCCGTATAAAATTCCAAAAAAAAAACGTTACTGTAATATACCTATTTATAACAGCTATATTCAAATATTTTTTTTTCAATTTATTTACCAATCCATTGACTAGTATAGTCATCAATAATTTCACATCATTCAGTTCACTCAAGAAACTAATTCAGAAGGAATTTTCAGTTAACCATTCTGTAAATACCATATTTGAACAAATCGATTTTCCTATAAATAACTTCTTTATTTAATAGTGGTACTGTATATCCCAGCTAATTTTCAGAAAAAATTTGATGTCTCTATTCAGAACCCATCTTTACCTATTAACTCATTCTCAGTTCCGACTGTATTATTAATTGTTCAACCATTGAGCTTTTCACTTTCCGCTTCTGAATTTAATCAATATAAATCTCATGATTTTCATTGCATATAACTGTATTAGTAAAGGGGTATAGATCGTAAAGCCTCATAATTTAATTTTCATGTATTTACTCATATAACATTTATTATTCTCAAGTATTATAAAACATTTATCCGTACTTTTACGAGTTCTGCTTCATCATAACTAACATTTTTACTCAGGGATAATCATTTATCTTGTAACGAAAATTGTTTACTTTTTATTTAACAGATGCCCAGTAGACTAGATAGAACACTTCGGATATACAGGACTTATACAGAGGTGCATTATTATGCACTAATGAACAGAGAGCACTGAAGTGCTATATAGAGAGCATAGATGTGCTAAACAGAGAGCACTTAACGTGCTAATAATAGAACGGAGAGCACTAATGTGCTAATCAGAGAGCACTGACGTACTAAATATCAGAGAGCACAAATGTGCTAATCAGAGAGCACTGACGTGCTAAATATTCAGAGAGCACTGGCGTGCTAATAATCAGAGAGCATGCTGAGGTCCTTTAACATCCTAGTAGTTCTAATCTTGTCTACTTGCGCAAATTATTTCATGCACGCATATCACTTTTACACCTTTTGCATAATGCTTTTACATGCTTTACAATTTAATCCTTGTACCAATAATTCACATACTTATATCTTCTGTATCTTCAATACATGTAATATATTTTAGAATTCACTATTCATTCATAATTCTCTAATAATCCTTATCATGTACTTCATATATTACTTTTATATATTTTGCAATTTAGTCATCAGCACAATATTTCATGCAGTAATATAATTTGCTTTTAATAATACATGTAACATAATATTTATCATTGACATGTATTACAAAACATTTATTCATACTTTTTTTTTTGGTACCGATTCATCATAATCAACTTTCTACTCATATACTTGAGTATCACTTTTAGCATTATCAGAATTAGCTTGGTTGAAAAACATCTCTTTCTATAATTAAAACAAATCTCATCAGAGTCGAAAGATATCACACTATCACATATTATATATGACATGTGTTTTTTTTTAGACTTCACATATACTACGTTTGGTTCGAGAACCGACTAAACCATAGCTCTGATACCACTAAATGCAACACTCCCTACCCGTATCCATTACTGGAATAGGGTACGAGGCATTACCGGAGTTTACTGAACATTTTCAAAAAATTTTGAGTCATTTATTATTCATATTTTGAAAATAATCATAACGTCTCTCTATTGGGCCCTCGAACCCCCAAACATACAATAGAAACTAACCGGAATTAAATCGGGATTATAAAAAAATTTCTCAAAATCTTAAATTTTATTTTCATCTAAGTACTTACCATTTCAATGCTCCTTATAATTAAACATGTTACCATTCAATCAATAGCTTAACACTTGTCTAAGCGTCAAACAACATCATTGTTAGTATACTTGCACATATTTTATCTAAATTCAACATTGATATACTTATTTTCTCGACATGTCACACTTGAGTTTAATAATTGTCTTTACTTACATAATTTCTTGTATCAACATATCAAAGATAATCATATATGCACATGTTATGAAACATATCATTCTCTTACCGTTTCTTCATAAGTATATATCAATCATTTCATTATATCAATATTTCATGCTCCATCATTTCCATATATTTTATGTATATTTATTCCGGTAAAGTTTATATTAAACTTAACATAAATTATATTCCATGTACTTATTCTTATTTCGTTTATCTATCTTCATAATTATTTCATACAACTATTTTGTACATATATTTCTATATGACCAGTTCTTGTAAACATTTCACACAACCATTTCATATAACCATTCGTCATCTGATACATATTACCTGAATATCAATTGTTCAATAGATGTCATAGCGTCTCCCATCCACAGTCTTATTTGTCTTTGGCATGATGCCGTAATGTCTTTCAACTATGGTCTTACTCATTTTCTGTCATGTTGCCATGGTATCTTTCAACCATGGTCTTGTTCATTTCATATCACATTGCCATGGTATCTTTCAACCATGGTCTTATTCATTTCATATCAGGTTGCCATGGTATCTTTCAACCATGGTCTTACACATTTCATATCAGAGAGCACACTCCCGCGAACCTCATCCTTACAGTGGGATTACCAGTCCAGGCTAAATCCCCTGTAATATAAACTCATAGAGTATTGTCGGGATTACCAGTCCAAGCTAAATCCCCTGCAACGACAATTACTCTAATGAGCTTGGATCTGAATTACCAGTCCAGGCTAAATTCAGACCCTAATTCGGATTACCCGTCCGGGCTAAATCTATTTTCCACATATTCTTCGGGAGGGCTATATCAGGATAGGTTCACCCGTCCGGGCTAGATCCTTTTTATCGTCAATTCCTTTTCAAAGATCCATCGAATTTTCCTTTCATTCAACCGGAATTTCTTCCCCTTTTTATCAATATGTTAGTATTTCATAAATTTTCATATAATGAACATTCAAATCATATTCATATCAAAAACATGCATTTCAAGCATTTAAGAATATAATTCAAGTTACATGAACTTACCTCATTACTTGTTTGTGTTTATAATTTTATTAATCCGATATCTTTTCTTTTCCATGATCGAATCTCTTATTTGAGTCGTCCGGATCTTTATAAATAAATTTGATCATCATTTTCATTCATTTCATATTCTAATGTATTTAATTAATGCTCTAGACAAAATTACCATTTTGCCCTTAAACTTTTATTTAATGACGATTTCATCCTTAGGGTCAGGAAAATAAAATTCTTGCAATTTAATCCTTATTTCCAGCTATTATTCTCATATATATTGATAACATTCCATGATTTCTATAAAATATCAGAATTTTCCATAATTTCAACACTTTTCAATTTAATCCCTAAAACATGTTTTCCCCCGATCTTGAACTAAATTAATAATTTCATTCAATTTTGTAATTTAAATAATAAAATAGTTCATTTCATGCAATTTGGTCATTTCTAACATTTTTACAAAATTACCCATAAAGTTTTACTTTTATTCAATTTAGTCCCTGAGCCTAAAACATGCAAATTAGCCATGTTAGATGAATATTCATACATATTTTCCTCCTCCTCCTCTCCATTCCACATCCTTAATGTATTTAACACACTTGTAAGTAATATTATCTATAATTTTTATTATTTACTTTTATGAATATTCAAGCTGTCTATCTGTGTCATAGTCACTAAATTATTTATATCTGGAGCTATAGAACTCCAAATTAAGATCTGCTAATTTTCCTGAAACTAGACTCATATATATTCTTACCATAAAATTTTCAGAATTTTTGGTTTAGCCAATAAGTACAGTTTATTCTTTAAATTTACCCATGTTCTGCTGTCTGACAGTCCTGACCCTTCTTCACTAAAAATTAATTATCTACTCGTGCAGAATTCGAATGATGTTCCCGTTTATTTCTATTGAAAATATACTCATTCAAGATTCTAAACATATAAATTTAAGTCCATAATTATTTTTATTCAATTTTTGATGATTTTCAAAAGTCAGAACAGGGGAACCCGAAATCATTCTGACCTTGTCTCACAAAATTGATTATATCTCATGATTTACAATTCGATTGCTTACATAAATTCTTCTATAAGAAACTAGACTCAATAAGATTTAATTTCATACTTTATTCATCCTATAATTCGATTTCTAAAATTTTTATGATTTTTCAAAGTTAGACTACTGCTGCTGTCCAAAACTATTTTGGTACAAGATATTAATTACCATGTTATAACACCATTATTTTCTTTTTCTACACCATTTCTCATCACTTTCTCTTATTTTCTCTTCACTAACATATCAAGAATATAGAACCTTATGTAAGAAAACTCTATTATAATATTATTTCCATGCTTTGTCAATAATAACAAACTTAAAAACATATTGAAATCTTGATGTACTTACCTTGTTCTATTGATACTAATCTTTAACTTGATTTTCTTTCTCCTCCAGCTTCTATTCTTGAACCCAACTAGATATTATAACTCCCCATGGTCTCCTTAGCATTTCTCTCTCTTAGTAGCTATGGAAATTCTTTTGATTTCTAGGTGAAAATGGTGAATTTTTGGTAGAAAGACCAAATTGTAAAGAAAAAAAAGTTTCTTTCTTCCTTTTCTCTTCATACGTTGGGTGCATGGAAAAATATATGATGATTCTTCATCTTTCTTTCCTTATATATACTAAGTAAAATAATAATAAAATAATAAAATATCATTTAAAAATTAAATTAAAATATTAATAAACTATTATTTATTTATTTATTTAATCTAAAATATCTCCAACATCATCATTGCTTTCTAGATTTCTGTCTCTTCCAATTGACCATTTTGCCCTTCATTATCTTTTAAAATTCCATCCTTGAGTCATCATTTAATTTGGTAAAATTGCAATTTAGTCCCTCATAGTTCTTCATCTATTCAATTTGGTCCTAATTCATCCATTTTCCTTAGTTTCTAGATCATTCCACCCTTAAAATATTTACACTATTGGTCCTTCAAAATTTTCATATTTACACTTTAACCCCTCAAATTTTGAGTATTTACTCTTGTGCAACAAAACTTTTCTCACTTTTACAATTTAGTCCTTTCTTGAATTAATATATCATAATATACTTCCCAATATTGACATAACTCAAAATTTCCTTTTTGTCACTTTATTTTCTTATTTTACTATATCACGGATAATATTTTACTGTAAAAATTTTTGGGATATTACATTTTCTCTCCCCCTTAAAATAAATTTCGTCCTCGAAATTTCTTTATTTTCTATTGATCATGAATTTCATTATTTCTATCATTCTATAGTTTCTTTTTGCACATATTTACCTAGTTTATCATTTATATCCATTCTCTATCCTCCCATTTCACATTTTATTTTCAATTCAATATTTCACATTTGCCTCTCAGAGTTTTTACCAACAGAAATAGAAGATAATATCATATGAATCTTATTATCAAGTGTTTTATCACATATATTAGCTTGGAAAACCAAAGAAAGATAGAGTAGTACCACTTGTGAATCAATCAGACTTGCGATAATTTCTGTCTATTAGCATATTTATCCAACCTTTCCATATATTGATTATAGCATCCAAACATGAACAGTTGCATATTCCTCTCAAAAATATCAAGACATATAAAATACCCAGATAAAATTCCAAAAAAAAGCGTTATCAGTAATATACCTATTTATAACAAATATATTCAAATATTTTTTTCAATTTATTTACCAATCCATTGACTAGTATAGTCATCAATAATTTCACATCATTCAGTTCACTCAAGAAACTAATTCAGAAGGAATTTTCAGTTAACCATTCTGTAAATACCATATTTGAACAAATCGATTTTCCTATAAATAACTTCTTTATTTAATAGTGGTAATCTTGTATATCGAAATAGTTTTCGAAAAAATTTGATGTCTCTATTCGAACCCATCTTTACCTATTAACTCATTCTCGCCCGATCAGTATTATTAATTGTTCAACCATTGAGCTTTTCACTTTCCGCTTCTTCGATTTAATCAATATAAATCTCATGATTTTCATTGCATATAATCGTATTAGTAAAGGGTATAGATCGTAAAGCCTCATAATTTAATTTTCATGTATTTACTCATATAACATTTATTATTCTCAAGTATTATAAAACATTTATCCGTACTTTTACGAGTTCTGCTTCATCATAACTAACATTTTTACTCAGGGATAATCATTTATCTTGTAACGAAAATTGTTTACTTTTTATTTAACAGATGCCCAGTAGACTAGATAGAACACTTCGGATATACAGGACTTATACAGAGGTGCATTATTATGCACTAATGAACAGAGAGCACTGAAGTGCTATATAGAGAGCATAGATGTGCTAAACAGAGAGCACTTAACGTGCTAATAATAGAACGGAGAGCACTAATGTGCTAATCAGAGAGCACTGACGTACTAAATATCAGAGAGCACAAATGTGCTAATCAGAGAGCACTGACTTGCTAAATATTCAGAGAGCACTGGCGTGCTAATAATCAGAGAGCATGCTGAGGTCCTTTAACATCCTAGTAGTTCTAATCTTGTCTACTTGCGCAAATTATTTCATGCACGCATATCACTTTTACACCTTTTGCATAATGCTTTTACATGCTTTACAATTTAATCCTTGTACCAATAATTCACATACTTATATCTTACAGATCTTCAATACATGTAATATATTTTAGAATTCACTATTCATTCATAATTCTCTAATAATCCTTATCATGTACTTCATATATTACTTTTATATATTTTGCAATTTAGTCATCAAAGACAATATTTCATGCAAGAATATAATTTGCTTTTAATAATACATGTAACATAATATTTATCATTGACATGTATTACAAAACATTTATTCATACTTTTTTTTTTGGTACCGATTCATCATAATCAACTTTCTACTCATATACTTGAGTATCACTTTTAGCATTATCAGAATTAGCTTGGTTGAAAAACATCTCTTTCTATAATTAAAACAAATCTCATCAGAGTCGAAAGATATCACACTATCACATATTATATATGACATGTGTTTTTTTTTAGACTTCACATATACTACGTTTGGTTCGAGAACCGACTAAACCATAGCTCTGATACCACTAAATGCAACACTCCCTACCCGTATCCATTACTGGAATAGGGTACGAGGCATTACCGGAGTTTACTGAACATTTTCAAAAAATTTTGAGTCATTTATTATTCATATTTTGAAAATAATCATAACGTCTCTCTATTGGGCCCTCGAACCCCCAAACATACAATAGAAACTAACCGGAATTAAATCGGGATTATAAAAAAATTTCTCAAAATCTTAAATTTTATTTTCATCTAAGTACTTACCATTTCAATGCTCCTTATAATTAAACATGTTACCATTCAATCAATAGCTTAACACTTGTCTAAGCGTCAAACAACATCATTGTTAGTATACTTGCACATATTTTATCTAAATTCAACATTGATATACTTATTTTCTCGACATGTCACACTTGAGTTTAATAATTGTCTTTACTTACATAATTTCTTGTATCAACATATCAAAGATAATCATATATGCACATGTTATGAAACATATCATTCTCTTACCGTTTCTTCATAAGTATATATCAATCATTTCATTATATCAATATTTCATGCTCCATCATTTCCATATATTTTATGTATATTTATTCCGGTAAAGTTTATATTAAACTTAACATAAATTATATTCCATGTACTTATTCTTATTTCGTTTATCTATCTTCATAATTATTTCATACAACTATTTTGTACATATATTTCTATATGACCAGTTCTTGTAAACATTTCACACAACCATTTCATATAACCATTCGTCATCTGATACATATTACCTGAATATCAATTGTTCAATAGATGTCATAGCGTCTCCCATCCACAGTCTTATTTGTCTTTGGCATGATGCCGTAATGTCTTTCAACTATGGTCTTACTCATTTTCTGTCATGTTGCCATGGTATCTTTCAACCATGGTCTTGTTCATTTCATATCACATTGCCATGGTATCTTTCAACCATGGTCTTATTCATTTCATATCAGGTTGCCATGGTATCTTTCAACCATGGTCTTACACATTTCATATCGAGAGAGCACACTCCGCGAACCTCATCCTTACAAAGGGGATTACCAGTCCGGCTAAATCCTCAGTAATATAAACTCATAGAGTATTGTCCTGGATTACCACCCAAGCTAAATCCCACAACGACAATTACTCTAATGAGCTTGGATCTGAATTACAGTCCCAGCTAAATTCAGACCCTAATTCGGATTACCCGTCCGGCTAAATCCATTTTCCACATATTCTTCGGGAGGGCTATATCGGGATAGGTTCACCCGTCCGGCTAGATCCTTTTTATCGTCAATTCCTTTTCAAAGATCCATCGAATTTTCCTTTCATTCAACCGGAATTTCTTCCCTTTTTATCAATATGTCAGTATTTCATAAATTTTCATATAATGAACATTCAAATCATATTCATATCAAAAACATGCATTTCAAGCATTTAAGAATATAATTCAAGTTACATGAACTTACCTCATTACTTGTTTGTGTTTATAATTTTATTAATCCGATATCTTTTCTTTTCCATGATCGAATCTCTTATTTGAGTCGTCCGGATCTTTATAAATAAATTTGATCATCATTTTCATTCATTTCATATTCTAATGTATTTAATTAATGCTCTAGACAAAATTACCATTTTGCCCCTAAACTTTTATTTAATGACGATTTCATCCTTAGGGTCAGGAAAATAAAATTCTTGCAATTTAATCCTTATTTCCAGCTATTATTCTCATATATATTGATAACATTCCATGATTTCTATAAAATATCAGAATTTTCCATAATTTCAACACTTTTCAATTTAATCCCTAAAACATGTTTTCCCCCGATCTTGAACTAAATTAATAATTTCATTCAATGTTGTAATTTAAATAATAAAATAGTTCATTTCATGCAATTTGGTCATTTCTAACATTTTTACAAAATTACCCATAAAGTTTTACTTTTATTCAATTTAGTCCCTGAGCCTAAAACATGCAAATTAGCCATGTTAGATGAATATTCATACATATTTTCCTCCTCCTCCTCTCCATTCCACATCCTTAATGTATTTAACACACTTGTAAGTAATATTATCTATAATTTTTATTATTTACTTTTATGAATATTCAAGCTGTCTATCTGTGTCATAGTCACTAAATTATTTATATCTGGAGCTATAGAACTCCAAATTAAGATCTGCTAATTTTCCCTGAAACTAGACTCATATATATTCTTACCATAAAATTTTCAGAATTTTTGGTTTAGCCAATAAGTACAGTTTATTCTTTAAATTTACCCATGTTCTGCTGTCTGACAGTCCTGACCCTTCTTCACTAAAAATTAATTATCTACTCGTACAGAATTCGAATGATGTTCCCGTTTATTTCTATTGAAAATATACTCATTCAAGATTCTAAACATATAAATTTAAGTCCATAATTATTTTTATTCAATTTTTGATGATTTTCAAAAGTCAGAACAGGGGAACCCGAAATCATTCTGACCTTGTCTCACAAAATTGATTATATCTCATGATTTACAATTCGATTGCTTACATAAATTCTTCTATAAGAAACTAGACTCAATAAGATTTAATTTCATACTTTATTCATCCTATAATTCGATTTCTAAAATTTTTTATGATTTTTCAAAGTTAGACTACTGCTGCTGTCCAAAACTATTTTGGTACAAGATATTAATTACCATGTTATAACACCATTATTTTCTTTTTCTACACCATTTCTCATCACTTTCTCTTATTTTCTCTTCACTAACATATCAAGAATATAGAACCTTATGTAAGAAAACTCTACTATAATATTATTTCCATGCTTTGTCAATAATAACAAACTTAAAAACATATTGAAATCTTGATGTACTTACCTTGTTCTATTGATACTAATCTTTAACTTGATTTTCTTTCTCCTCCAGCTTCTATTCTTGAACCCAACTAGATATTATAACTCCCCATGGTCTCCTTAGCATTTCTCTCTCTTAGTAGCTATGGAAATTCTTTTGATTTCTAGGTGAAAATGGTGAATTTTTGGTAGAAAGACCAAATTGTAAAGAAAAAAAAGTTTCTTTCTTCCTTTTCTCTTCATACGTTGGGTGCATGGAAAAATATATGATGATTCTTCATCTTTCTTTCCTTATATATACTAAGTAAAATAATAATAAAATAATAAAATATTATTTAAAAATTAAATTAAAATATTAATAAACTATTATTTATTTATTTATTTAATCTAAAACATCTCCAACATCATCATTGCTTTCTAGATTTTTGTCTCTTCCAATTGACCATTTTGCCCTTCATTATCTTTTAAAATTCCATCCTTGAGTCATCATTTAATTTGGTAAAATTGCAATTTAGTCCCTCATAGTTCTTCATCTATTTAATTTGGTCCTAATTCATCCATTTTCCTTAATTTCTAGATCATTCCACCCTTAAAATATTTACATTATTGGTCCTTCAAATTTTTCATATTTACACTTTAACCCCTCAAATTTTGAGTATTTACTCTTGTGCAACAAAACTTTTCTCACTTTTACAATTTAGTCCTTTCTTGAATTAATATATCATAATATACTTCCCAATATTGACATAACTCAAAATTTCCGTTTTTGTCACTTTATTTTCTTATTTTACTATATCACGGATAATATTTTACTATAAAAATTTTCGGGATATTACATTTTCTCTCCCCCTTAAAATAAATTTCGTCCTCGAAATTTCCTTATTTTCTTTTGATCATGAATTTCATTATTTCTATAATTCTATAGTTTCTTTTTGCACATATTTACCTAGTTTATCATTTATATCCATTCTCTATCCTCCCATTTCACATTTTATTTTCAATTCAATATTTTATCCATATCAGCCCTCAGGGCTCATTTAATTGGTTCGCATGATCTTTCACATGCCATCATTTGTTACTTAACATTAATGTACAAGATACATAATTTGCTATTAACACTTCATATCAAATATCAGTTACAAAGGTAAATGTTTTATTGTCCCCATTACCAGACTCAGACTCAAGATGAAGACACAAATAATCCAACCATCACACCAGTATATTTGACACCTAGTGCCTCATCGTAACGTTCAAAGTATAATTTTCACTTTGCGCCTCATTGGTATAATCAAAGTAATGTGTGCTCTGCACCTTATCAGAACATCCAAAGTATAATTTGCGTTCCTACCTCATCACTTAAACCGAAGTATAATCTTGTACAATAATCCTATGACATGCCAACTATACCCGACTCTATCCAATACTGTTAATAAGGTAATCAATATTTCAAACACACATACACTTATGTATATTCATGATCACATATCATAGTTTCATGTAATACCAATTATATCATGCTCAATTCAATTCAATTCAATCCATATCACTGTATATTTCACAAGTTACTAACCATGTAATACTTACCAAGTTCATGAGACAAGTAAGGACATTACCTTAATCAAGCTAGTTTGTAAAAAGTCATATAAATATAAATATATGGGTTGAATTTAAATCATTGTAGCACAAATTGTATTATCTATTAGTCTACGACTCTCACCTTCCCTTTCTCTTAAGATGACCCAAAAATGTCTTTAGCTATGCTCGATAATTCAATTATAAAAATGGTATTAGTTCCCACTCAATCACATGAAAAACATATAATCAAACGTAATTTGTAATTTATTCATTTTAGTCCTTATTTATGAAATACTCATATTTTTCGATATTTAACATCGGATCAAAATCCAACTTCATATCCTTTTATTAGGGACTCTATACTTTTAATCTATAGTATAATTTATTAACAACTTTTATTTTATTCAATTTAGTCCCTAATGTCACAAAACTAACTATCAAGCCTAGTGAAATTTCTAATCAATTCCTTCAATTTTCACTACTTACTAACTTAGTCCTACCATGCTCAAAACTCATACTTCAATTTCTCGTCCAAATCAAGTTTAGTTTCATTAAATACCCTTTAATGGTAACTTGATAGATATTTAGAAATTGAGAAATCTAAGACATTGGTAAACTTAATCAAGCTTAGATGATCATGAAAACATAAAAATTTCAAAGAAAAATTATGTTTCCCTTAAGCTTTTGGACCGATTTGTAAAGAAATAAAAAATGAAAGTTTTCCTCCTTTCTTCTTCACTTGGGCAACAACAATGAAGAAAAGAAAGATGAATGCTTCATCTTTTCCACTAACATTTTCTATGTATACTTAATAGTGGTGGTGTAATTAAGCTTAATTAACTTAGATTATTAACTATTAATCATGCTTACTAAATAATTAACCTTAATTAATTACTAGCAAGTAGGTGTACATCAAAGTCCACTAATTCAATCCACATTAATGGTTAAATAACCATTTGGTCCTTTGGTTGATTACTAATTGGGTCCTTATGCATTTTTTAAATTTAAAATCTATAGCGATTAAAATTTTACAATTTAGTCCTTAGAATTTAATTAATTATTTTCTCTATTTCATTACTTAACCGTTATTTTTTCATACTACGTAAATCATTCTATTCTTAATTTCATTGACTCAATTTACAGAATTGAGTTCCGAAACCGCATTTTCCTACACCGTCAAAAATTTTGGTCGTTATAGAATTTATCAAGCAATCAAGATATTTACAATAGTAACTTCCTTGACTCATGTTGTCTCTAGCCAAAGATTTGTTGCTGCTTGGTGTAATAGCCTGATTTTCAGTGGTACATAAAAGATGGTTTCAGAATCCTATTTTTGTAAATCGAGTTTGTAAATATCAAATACAAATATTTACTAGGTTAATATAAAAGTATATCAATCTTTGGTCCATCAATTTTGCTAATTAAATAGTTAATTTAGATACAGGGACTAAATTGTAAAACTTTAACTGTTACAAGTTTTTAATTGGCCAAAGATTTAGTGATTTAAATTGCAATTAACCAAAGGTTCAAATTGGTAAACTAACCATTTTTCAATATGATTTAGTGAAATATGATAACATCTTCCACTATTGTTAATTAAAAGTTTAATTATGTTAATTAAAGTATGGTTAACTTAATTAAGCTAGACTAATTAGTAAATAATCATGGTATATAAATGAAATTTAGTGGATAGACTAACTATTTTCCTTCTTCCTTGACTGTCCACCAATTTTGAAGTATAAGAAAAACTTCCCCAAGCTAGTGAAGCTTTCGACCACTATTAGGTTATAAAAATTTAGTCATTTTTCTTGTAATTGTTATAGATTTAAGGTCATAGGAGCTTAATGAAGTTCTTGTTAGTAAAAAGAAGGTACCTTTTACTTCTAAATCCATTAATGATTTGTTTAACATACCTAATGTTGAAGAGGATGAGTACTTTGCCATAATGAAAAATATCAATTGGGATTTTTTTCAACAAGTACTTAATGTTGTTACAAATTTGGGATCCTAATGGTTAATAAGGAAGTACGCCAATCATTCTTGCGGAAGGAAATATTTAAATCTAGTGGCTAAGGTATGGTTTTATTTTATTCGATATAGCTTCATGCCTATCTCACATAGTTCCACCATCTTGATGGAACGACTGTTATTGTTGTATGCAATTATGACAAAAAAGTCTATCAATGTTAGGAAAAGTATTCTTAAAGAGAATCAAGACTGTGCTTGAAATAGGGCAGGAAGTGTCTACTACCTATCATTGATTACTTCACTTTGCTTCAGGGCCCAAGTTAAAACAAAAGCAAACCTGAAGGGTCGTTATGTTCAAGGTTGCATCACAAGACATGATCTTGAAGGGTTAGTGGAAAATGTTGGACTTTGAACCAAATCGAGCCAAACGAACCAGAGACTGACGAGTCATCAACCAAATCTGAACCAGAAGCTAACTCAGTTAATGAAATATAAGAGGCAGAAACTAAAGAGGAACCAAAAAACCCTGAATTGAGGGTGGAACCTAATGTTGCTGAACCAGGGGAGTCGAGTTTTAGTCCTAAGTTGACCATGCCAATGCCTACTTCTTCAAACACTATGAAGAAATCAAAATTTTCAACTATGATGGATATGTTGAAATTCATGCATAACCAACAGCAGGCCATTCCATTCAAAATACTTTTAAGAATGTCTCTAACACTTTTTTTCTTGAGTTTCCAAATCAGATTTTCGAGACATGGCAAGAAGAGCTTGTGGGATCAAGTGCAACCTAGAATGGAAAGGAGAAAGACTTAGAGGATGACTCGAATTAAAAAGGGGGAAAATTTTTTTTCTTAGTAGTTTTAGTTATTTATTTTCGTAGTTAGTATTTTGCTTTCGCACAATAAAAAAATTGCAAGCATGAATAAAATTAGGCCTCTTCTCTAGTAAAAAGCTAAGTAGTGTGGTAATGTGAATGAATATGTCTAGAATTGGATTGTTGAGAAAGACTTGGTACTTAAGCAGTATTTATGACTCATCTCTCTTTCTTGCTATCCTACCTGGTGTTAAGTCCTCATTCATTACTTTGCTTACACAATGAGGACATTGTTCCTTTTAAAGGTGGGGGTAGGGCAATATTAGCATGAAATTTATTTAGAGCAGTAGTAGCATGATTTTTAAATTTATTTCTTAAGTATGTTTCAATGATTACACATAAGTATGCTCAATGATTACTCATAAGTATGCTAAAATAAAATGATGTTCAGAGAAAATTTTTGTTCATAAGTTAGCTCAAATGCAAGTATGATTTTTTATTTTATCTAAGTTTTTTTATGCTATCCTGAGTTATGGAATGCTTGTATATTCTTTGGTCTTATGTAGCCTTTTATCATTCCTTAGAGATAGACATTCATGAAGGTTTAAGTCTTTAGAATTGACTTAGTAACTTTCTTGAAGCGAAATCCTAGGAAGCATAAGAATCTAAACATGATTTAGGCACATTTTCTTTGGACCGTTTGAGCCTTTCAAGCCTACCATATGAATTTGACCATTGTAACATTAATTTGAGCCTTTGAGCCTATTTTAGCTATGTATGTACATCATAAGCCATGCTACCATCTTTTTAAATTTTATCTTATTTTTGCACCTATCTTAACTGTACTTGTCTTGGTAAGAAAAGATCAAGAAAAATTCAAAAAGATGTGCATGTTCTTCGTTAAATAAAAAAAGAGCAAAATAAATACTCAAGACATTGAGAAATCTTGTTAGGAATAACGCTTCAAATTAAGTTTGGGGTGGTAAAACCTGTTAGTAGGAAGGATGTACCTCGAAAAGAGCCAAGGCAAAGCTAAGGTTAAGATTACTGAACCTAAAAATTCACTTCTCTTTTATCCCTACATTGAGCTTAGCCCCATTACAACATTATAAAAGACCTATTGATTTGAACAATTGTGCCGACTACATTAGTGGAGAGGAATTGCTAAGTTCAACATATAGGACCTTTAATTAAACCTTGTGATTGTTTTGTTTAATTGTTAAGGAGACTTTGATTGAATGGTGAACGATATGTAAAATCTTGAAAAGCATGCACTCTATGACTTATGCTAGCATTTTTCTGCACTTAAAATAAAGTTTTGAAATAATGTTTGCATATGAGCGACTTATCAATAAAAAGGGTTTGTGAGCATGATTTTGTTGATGTACGATTATATGCAAAAGTTGACGCTACTTAATAATTTTATTTAAACTGATTGCAAGAATGCTTTATCTAAATTTTTGCTTTACATTACTCAGGATGAGCAATGAGTTAATTTTAAGGGTGTATAAACTCTAAATTATATAGGTTTTTTTCTAGTAATTTTTACCACCTTTTTACTTAAAAGTAATACTAATCCCGAGTATTTATTAATTAATTTAGTGAATTTTGCTTAAATCTCAATAATGGACATGAATTTATAAAAATATGCAAATTTGTGCTTTATTATATGAATTTTGTGCATAAATTAAATTATTTCATGTTATTTATTAACGTGTTATATTTAATTGTACAGTGGGACCATGAAGATGATTTAATAAAGAGCTTATTATAAAGTTGCATGAACATGAGCTATTTATTGCCTATGTTGGACGGTAAAACCATGCTAAAGGGGTCACTAAGATGTTACTTTGACCTGGTAAAAAAAGACAATACATGATGGACAAGTCTGCAAGCTTAATGGGTTATGAAACCGTCCAACCAATGAGAAGAGAGGCCAAATTGGCAAAGACATTTAGGCAGCTAAAAATCAACTTTAGGGACAATTATTTGGAGGTCCCTACATTTGAAAAATCATTAAAAATCAGCACATGAAGTTTGTTCAAGAAACCATCCAACCCATGCCTAAATTAAGCATGATTCCATGCTTGAATCAAGCAACCAACTCGCCCTCATTTCCACTTGTTATGGCTGGCCATTAATGGGAGAAAACCAAGGGATCTTTTATGCTAGTTTTAGTAAATTCAACCACCAACCTCAAGTATAAATACCACTTCACTCTTACTTTATCCCTCATCCCTTCATTCCTTACACATCCATTCATTCTCCTATTCTCTCATTTCCTTTCTTCTTTCGATGCTTAGCATCTCATATTTCTCTTCATTTTTAGCCAGCAAAACCTTGATAAGGTTATCTCTTGTTCGGCCACTTTTAGGAGCCATTAGCAAATGAGCAACACAATGATCAGAGGAAAACATCTTCAATCGGAGTTCGCGAGACTACCGACTCAAATAGAGTTTATTATTCCTTTTACTTGTTATTTAATTTTAATCATGCTTGCAATGTGCTTTATTATTTGTAATCAACAATGGTAGCTTAAATTTGTTTAGCTAGGATGATTGCATTAATTCAATAAAGTTTGTTTAAATCATGTTAATAGTTTTTGTGCCTCAGTCATTCATGTTTTCAATTAAACTCAAGTATGTATTTCATTCATACGTGATTGGATGCATTTGAATTAGCTGAGTGATCCTGACCAAACGATGGCTAATGGACAAAATAATTGAAAAGTGCATACTTAATTTAGATATTAACCCGACTAAATTAAAGGTTCATAATAATTTTGACGAGTTCTATTATCTTATATAGTTTTTAGATTTATGTGACTAATATTGTTTCAAACCTGACTCGTCCCTGTTACTTCACATGAATTCTAAGAAACCTTAGTTTAATATGGTCAGTAAAATGCATGTTTTACTAAGTAAAAGATTCTGAAAGGACTTAATTTGGTTTCCAAACTCATGAAAGATCAAGTTGCCATAGAATATTTTCCGAACATTATTAAACATGAGAAGAATGAACTAAGTTGAAAGATGTAATTATCCTAGCCTATTCATGTTATTGATTGTTGAATTTTGTGTTTTTGCTGCTAAACCCATTTCATACATCTCATTTCATACTTTGCATCTAGATTAAATTGCATTAGGGATCATCATACATTTAGTTTAATCATCAAACATCTTAACAATATTGTGTTTTTATTACCAAATTGTTAACTTATAATTTTACAATTAATTGATTAACTTACACAGTCCCTCTGGAGGCGATAACTTTTTTACTTACTTTATTACTTGATCATGACTATGTACACTTGTACAAACTGAGCATTACAAGGGTCGAATATGAGGTATGGAAAATTTATGGCACTATAATAGTACAAACATAGCTAAACCCCAAAAAAACCACATAAGGACAAAACACATTGATATAAAGTATCATAAGGAAACGAGAGTGTTTGACGGAATAGTGGATGCAGTCATAGATCGCATCTAAGGATAAACCCTAGGGATTTTTTTATTTTTATTTTTGCCTAGACTCCACTAGCTTGAAAGCTCTTTGGGAAACATATAAATGGCATATGAATGCGAGACATGACTCATCTACTTAAGAGGGCAAGTGGGAGACTGTTGGATATGATTCACTAAGTGTAGTATTTTCGTTTTGTACACTTGTAATTTTTTTCGAACACATTTATTAATAAAGTTATTCATGAATTACATTAATACTTTGTATATTGTCCTCACATGAAAATGGAGAAATGTAATCATTTAGAAATAAATGTGGTTTTCACCAAAATGAAAATAAAAATGACCTGAAAATGAATTTATATTTTTTAAAGCTCGAAAATGAAAATAAATTATTTGGTTATAGTGAACTGTTAATTGTGGAAATATTAAATATATTTTCTCATAGGTTCTTTTACGTTAAAGTCGTCATGATTTTAACGAAATTAGAATTGGGTTAAGGAAAATTATTTAATTGGAAATATATTGAAGTTTATTTTGGAAAACAAAAAAATAAATATCGGGTTAGATCGAATTATAAGGTATTGAGTAAAAAACTCAAAAAGTACTTGTAATTGGACCTTAAATGGAAGAGGCCCAAAAGCCCTTTATGTAAAAAAATGGTGGACAGCAAACCCTAATAAAAATAGTTAGGGTTGCTCCCACTTATACTTCTAGTTATAATAGAAGTTCATTTTTCTAGTTGAAATAAATTCTACAATTCAACAAGGGTATTACGTTCTCTCCCTATAAATAGATTACATTAATAGAGCTATAAAGATAACTTTCAGATATCGTTATTTTACCCAAAAATAGAGAGATTTTTATTTTCTAAGAATTAAATATATTTTCTGGAATAACGATTCTGCCAGTTTCTATTTGACAAGAGATTTTCGTCTTCACATTTAAGAAAAGAAAACTATTTCAGGTTCTGTGTTTGATTCAATTCGTTTGAGCCTATACTTGAAGCAGTTTGTGGTACAAAAATAGTGGAGAGGATCACTTGGTTGAAAGTCGGGGAACGATAAGGATCTGTCTATCTAAAAACACATGTGTGAATTCGATCTAGGGTTTATTGCTATAAATATCACAAACCGAGTTAGCTTTCAAAATTTTATTTTTCGGATGTGCAAGAACATCGTTATTGAACTAGATGTTTTTCCAACAAGTTAAATTTATACCAAAATGTGCATTTTGCCAAAAAGTAGGGGCCACATCTCAACAATCGACATTCCTCGTTGTGACGTCGACTGACAATAAGTGACGTTGCGATGTCAAATTACATGAAGTTGCAACGTGACTTACTGTGTTGGCGATGTCACGATGTGGAAATGATGAAGTCGTGATGTTAGTCCAAAAAATTTCAAAACTATACAGTTTGGTCATGTTTCATGTTCGGGTTAGTAAAAGAGTTTTCATAAACTCGTATAAGACCCAGAAATGATTGTATAACATAATTTAAATGTGATTGATACTTATTTACGTGTGCGAGTGATTAAATATTGTTTAATGGGCTACAGTTTCTTTGGTAACAAATGTAGGATTCTACAGCTTGGATTCGACGATTAGATTGGCGAGGAGTGTTACCCTTCTAACTTGGACGCCACTTGTTTCGGGCATACACAAATTGGTTCAAGTTTTGATCCTACTCCATGCAAGATTAAAAAAAAAAGAGGCCATGAAGAAGACATTACTACTCATTTGGCTCAAAGAAGCTCTCATGCCCATTCATCATCTCCTGAAACTTCTCGTATCTATTATTATTTTCTATAAAAGCCTTTTTTATTAAATATAAATTACATAACCGGTAATGTCCTGACACTAGCACGATGCAATCCAAGCAAATCGCAATACTGTAAAATTGTGTATAATTCAATAAGTTTCCATTAGAGCAGCTTTGGAGGAATATGTAAAAGCTCAAAGCTACAACAAAACAATTAGCTTTAACAATTTGATTTATTCAGTCTATCAATTTATTTTTTTAACAGTAACTGAAAAAATTGCAAAGGCGACAACCCTATCAATGGAGACTTCACATGAAGCAGCAATAGTCTTGGCAATGCCCAATGAAGAAACTATTGAGCTAATAAGATGATTAAGGGGTTAGGTAAAGGTCATGGGGAAATGTGCGGCAAAAAAGTATTGACAATTTGGCTTAGTAAATTTTATATGGCTAAAACTGATGCTAGAGCCTTGATGAAGCCGTGTTGAGATTCAAGGGGAACAGAGCAAAGCTAAATTGAGAAAAAAATTTACGTGGATGACTAACTAGGCAATCCGTTAGTGAAAAACAAAAAATTTAAGGAAAGTGATTATTTTGCATAATTATTTTAATTGAATAACTAAATGGAAAAATAAAATAAAATGATAAAAAATAAATTTTATTCTAAAATAATTACCATTATCCTTCATATAAAATATAATTAGTTATTTTGGTTGAAAATTTATTATGTGATCAAGTATGGTCAAAATGTCAAGACATTAAAAGAATCTCTCTCTCTCTCCCCCTCAAAAAGGCGCTACTTTAAATTTAGACCATAATTAATTCATTTTATTTTTTGTGTTGAATAAGACCAATTGCATCCTTTCCAACTTATTTTGGTTAATTTATGCAATGAAAAGTTTTTACTTAAAAAATATTTTCATGTTAAATATTAAATAAGTTGTTGAACTTTTTAAATAAATATTATATTTTTATCATATCTAAATAAACTCTTAATCTTCAATATTCATTTTAAATAAAAATAGTAATTTAAATATAAATTAAAGATTAAAAAATTATTTGAGTCCAATCAAATTCAAGAACTTATATTTAAATACAAATTAAAAATAAAATTTTATTTCCTTATAATAAAAGGGAATTTTATTAGTATTATTATTTGATCTTATTTTTATTAAAATTAAGTAAAACATAATTACAACAAAAATATTTCAAAGTTATTAAATTTTACAAGTAGAATTAAAAAAATAGTTAGTGAAAAAGGTAATAGAAAAATATATAATATTATTCTAAACTAAGTGAAAAATATTCACGATAGTGAAAATTTTAGATTTTACAAACGAATTTAAGAAATTGAAACATGAATATAAAATTTATTTAAAATAAAATATATAAAATAAGTATACACCCTTCTTATAAAGTTAATATTGTATAAAAGAATTACCTAATCGTAAAATATACAGTGTATACTTGGCCAGGCCGCCTAGGAAATGCATGTCACAAAAGAACCAAGTTGCTTCTTGCTAGTATGTGAGGCAACAATCTGTCAGTTTTCATATTTAATTAATTTGTACTTTAGTATGAAATTTTCATGTAACTATTGAATGGGGGAATAGGTTTTTGACGACAAGCTTAATAACTTTAATTTCAAATTTAAAATACAAAAAAGAAAAGACATGAGGTTCATGCACATTCCCAAAACAATATTAATTAAAAAGCATGGACAATAATTTATGGAATATAATATATTATTTATTGGAGCTCTTGAATTGTACTTTTTCACTGTTTTTCTTGTTGGGGTACCTTTAACACTTGTTCAAACCCTCGAAATCTCTAGGCCACTTCAGTATTTAGATGTCCCTTACAAATTAGATTTCATGCCCACTTGTTGTTTTAACTAAGAAGATGAACTTGGACAATATTCTTGTTTGTCATATGATTACAAGATTTTACCAACTTTTAATGTAAATGCTTGAGTTTGACACAAATCAAGTATGGTTACGAAAATGTTGAATGGAAATTAATTTGACCAGACAACAATTTTCTTGTTGACCACTTCTTTAGTTTTGTATTTCTGTCTAAATCACCCCCACTCGTGCAATATCGTGGTGCAAAAGTTTTTTTTTTTTTTTAGTAAAAAAGCTTATAAAATAACTTGAAAAAAGTTCAGCTTTTCAATCATGGGTATTATTTAAAGTTTGGAATTGTAATGCTTTTCAGACCACATAGATGAGGCTAATCCACAATGGAAAAGATGAAGTTAATTAAGATTCATGGTTCTTAAAATGAGACTTTTAATTGAGGTAGATTCAGTCTAATGGTAAGACAAAGCTGGTATGCTTTTTGGTGAATAAATTGTATTTAATTATCCAAAAAATGAAAATCAAACTTGAATTGTGAAAATTCTCAATTTTGATTTGACATTTTTTAGTCGTTCTACATTCAGATTTATCATCTGTATCTTCCAGAACCATCGCAAAAACTATTAACATTGGACTATATAGGCATTTAGATGAAGTAATTAACATGCAATCCCACCATTGTCTTGCCTTTGCTAGCTTCTAGTATCAAGTGGGCAAAAGTCCCCTTTAGCCTTTAGCTACTAATGAAATCATCAAGCTGACGAAATATAATGAAAAAAAAATAAAAATTGGTCTGACCTGGCCGCCATGGCCCCTTTTGGTGCTTTGACTCACGTGTAGCTTCCTCATTTGAGGGTCCGATTAACGACCCAATAATGTTGGTTTGAAACCTTTTGTATATTCATGTATTTTACCACTTTTTCACCCTTCATCTGCCTATATAAGATATCTCTCAAGCTTTGAAATGTTTCTCCTATGACCACCAAATATAACCAAATTCAAAGAGTTGCATATATGGATTCTTCATATTTACAATACCCATATTGTCATTTCTCTCCTGAATCATCTTCTTCCTATGTTTCACTAGACTCATTCAATTACCCCCATAACCCAGCTCTCCCTTTCAATGAAAACGACTCTCAGGAGATGCTTCTTTTAGGACTGCTAAACCAAGCTCCGGCAAGCTCTAGAGATGATCATGAAGTAAGCTCGAAAGCAAATGAAGAGGAATCGTCTACCAGGGAGGTTTCTTATAGAGGAGTTAGGAGAAGGCCATGGGGGAAATATGCAGCTGAAATAAGGGATTCCACAAGGAATGGTGTTAGGGTTTGGCTTGGAACCTTTGATACAGCTGAGGCTGCTGCTTTAGCCTATGACCAAGCTGCATTGGCAATGAGAGGTTCCATGGCTATTCTCAATTTCCCAATGGACAAAGTCTACGAATCACTTCGAGAAATGAACTATGGGTTTGAACAAGGTTGCTCACCTGTTTTAACCATGAAGAAAAGATACTCGTTGAAAACCAAAAAGGGGTCGTCCATGATAATGAAGAAGGTCAAGAAAGAAAAGGAAATTAACAACACGGAAAATGTAGTGGTGTTGGAGGATTTAGGTATTGAGTACTTGGAGGAACTTCTTACCATCTCCGAGAGTTCTAATATTTGGTAAATTACTTTAGAATAACTTTGATTAATTCATAATTCAAAAAAAAAAAGTAATTATATGAGTCAGTTGATCCTTTTTCCTGTTTAGATATCGAGGAATGAGAATTTTTTGTTGATTTTGGCTTTTTGTAAATGCAAGAAGGATTAATGTCTTTTGTTGGATATAGAGAGGTATTTTTATATGTCAACTTGGGCTAGTGGACAATATCTTTATGTGGTACCATCGTTTTCAGGTTCCATTAAGATGGAACATGATGATGACAATTATTGTCATAGTTGTTGAGCCTTTGCAATTAGAAACTGTATGTAAATTTATAACTGATTGGATTTGTCTGGCTAATTTTGAACACCATATTAATCATCCATATATATAAATTATTGTCAATTTCTTTTTCCTATTCCAACCCAACAATATGCATTAATTAAAATATAGATATAAGATATTGCTCCACAAGTCCCGACAATTTAGTCCCAAAAATCATTGATATATGCATTTTGAATCTTAAAATCTTATAAAATATGAGATGATATTGAAATCATATTGAGATCTCATAAATTGAAAATAAGCCTCCTTCAAACAAAATATATGGTTTTTGCATATATTAATCCAGTCATAACTTACTTGGAACGATAGAAGAAATTAATACAAGAAGGGACAACATTTAACAATTACTGCACAACTGGTTGACTGGTGATTCATCCCAATGCTTTTAGATATTCTCACGTAAATAATAATTATTGTTATGTAGATTTTAATTTTGTGTGATTTTATATATAAAATTTTAGTTTGATATAATTTTTATAAATTACTAATAATATTATAGAATTAACACAATTTTACGTTGATATATTGCATATACAGATAATTATATTAGTCTAATATAAAAATAAATATATGTATTTATTTCTTTGAACGTATTCAATTAAATCAAAATCAGAATTTTATTTACATATATGAATTGCAATTATAATTTTATGTATACAATTACACCAAATTAAAATTCATATATCGAATTATATATTAAACTAAAATTGTTATATAATTTTAATATTTATCTTCTTTTATGGTGAATAATCTTATGCTTTTTTTTTACGGAAAGTAGAGGCTTTCATAGAGGGTTTGGAGCCTGTCATGGCCCGCCCATTGAGCGAAGAACCTACAACCTTGGCTTCAAGAGTAAGGTTGTAGTTAGTTAGGTGGTGAGTTATTACACCTTTAACCTTGTATAGTTAATGTGAAATCATTCGATTAACTAACCCCTATTGAAGAGTGTTTAAACACTATCAAAGACCACACAGAATGATCAAAGGATGAAAGTGCACTAGGTCCTACTTAAATTGATGCATGATAGAATCAACCCCTTTTAAAGAGGGATAAAGTAGGAGATAAATTTTGTCCAAAAATTACAAATCCCATTAATAGTTACAAATCAAAATCGTCAATATTTATCCAATTGAGTCTTAGTTTGATTGGCATGAACATTATTTTTAATACAGGAGAACGTGGATTCGAGTGCGTTGAAACACATTATCCTTCTAATTATGGGTTGGGGAGGATAACATTGTTGTCAATACAAGAGAATGTGGATTCGAGTGCGCTGAAACACATTATCCTTCTAATTATGGGTTGAGGAGGAGCTATAAGTAGTTCTAGGCATTATGTCAAAAATATCGAATATGATCAAACCCTATAATGAAATTATTCAGAAAAAATCGTCACTCTAAGAGCTATTATTAAGACACTTTGTTTATAGGTAATTTATAAAGTTGATCATATTACTAGTAAAAAGATTACTTTCAAGTGCTTGGAAAGAGAGTCAAAAAGAAAAACTAGTAAGGAATTGGTTAGTTAATATAGCCAACAAACACAAAAGGGAAGAACCACGTGTATTTGAGTTTATCCCCAATTCTCCTATATGATCAAGCTATCTCATTTCTTTTCCAGGATTCCTTTAAGATCAATCATTAACTAAATTTGATGGTCAATCTTCTCTTGTTCTTATGTGGCTATATTAAGAGTATGGTTCAGCAATGATCTGGTCCAAGTTGAACTCGTTATTCAGAGGAGGCTTGTGAAAAATAAAAAGAGAGAAGATACCCCATGAATGCTTCATGTATTTTGACCGAGACCAAAGGCAGCTGATTAGTATAACTCAAAAGTTCAGGTTCATGCGTACGTAAGAAAAGGACAAAAGGCCAAAATGGAGGGAGAAAAGCTAGTTTTAAGAAAGTAATGCCACTTAGCCAAATTAAAAGCATGTTTGAATAGCTTTGTGTAATGGATGTTTGGTGAATGAAAAGGTGGAAAATGACGTGTTTTAATGGATTTGAAAGTCGTTTTGAGTACGTTGGGTTGGGAATGGGCCTTTTTGAAGAATGGAGGAATCATTTATAACTAGAGAGTACAGACTAGTAGGGATTACCAAATTGCATACTTTCTTTGAAGCGGAGGAGAAAATAGATACTTTCTTTGGGCCAGAATTGTTGAGCTATGATGGGTCATGAAAAGCGTATAATCGGCCTTGTTAAAGGACTTTAGTTTTAAGGTCTTTATCTAGGTGAAATGGAATTACATGTGAAATGGTAACATATATTTATTTATTGTAGGTATCTTTCATGTCTGGTTTCTAATTAATGTTTAGAGTTGTTCTATATTTAGAGTTGTTCTATAATATCATCTTTAAGTTTCGAATTTATATTTATTTTGAGGAATATAAAGTGTATTATCATTGCACTTAACACTTGTTAGTGATAAAAGATTTATCTTCATACATTTTCATTAAAAAACGTAATATACTTTCTAAATGTCTCGAAAGATACTAGGCTATGTCATACCCACGATATGGATAAAAAAATACTTATATAACTTAAGAATTTATATAAAAAATAAATAATGCTTTAATTAAAATGATAAAATTGATGGGTTGAAATTTTAATATTTTTTTGTTCAAATTTCATTATGCGTAAATTTTATTAATTTAAAAAATAAAAAAATGTAAAACTCTTTCATGATAATATAACTTACTTTATAAAAAGATTGAGTTTATAGTAATTTTTAAATTAAGTTGACATCAAATTGATGGGTAATTAACTCAATCAGAAATTTTATTGTAGTAAAATTTTTTCCAATAATAGATATGGGAACTAAACAAAACATTAATTTATAACCACTTTTAAATTTCAGTAAAAATGAATTAAAAAACCTACAACTTTTCAAATAAAAATAATAACAATCAGGCTTTCCACTCAATTGTGATATCAAATTTAAAATTATATCAATCAAGACTTTTGACAAGCAAAAACGATCATTCATCATTATTTTATTGAAATGGCCATTAACAGCAATTGACTCAATTGTTATAATGTTGACCTGGCAGTTCAGATCAATAATGATTTTTAACATGGCATTGCCAAATCAACAAAAAAATAAAATTTTCAAAATTTGAAATCTATATAATTTAATATCACAAAAATACTGTAAAAGTCAAAAAGTTGTTGCAAAAATAAATATTCTATTAAAAATTGTAAAATAATTAGAAAAATTATAAAAATTTCAAAAAAATAAAAATATTACTAAAATATTATAAATTTTCAAAAATTTTATTCGAAATTATAAAAAATTAAAAATTTTAAAAATATAAGAATTTCAAAAAAAAATAAAAAATAGTAACCCAATTTTTTTTTTTTGAAAAAAAAACCCTAAAAGTATTGTTGTAAATTGGTATAGGTTGAATTTTCATAGAATATTAGAAAGCCGAGTATGAGGATTAAAAACATCTTGTTCTACCCCGTATGTTAAATAAATTTATTATTGTACAAGTCAATAATCATCCACAAATTGTAGATGATTTCAATGATATCTAATAGTGGGGAGGGTTGAATTTTTGGTTCCTATAAAAGGAATAATCCTTATTTTTGTTTCATTGGTAAAGAGGCATGTCCTAAATAAATAATCTATTGATTCATCGTCGTTTTCGCATAATGGGCAATGAAATTCTCTGATTATGCGGTGATCATAAAGGGCCTTTCGTAGAGGGAGATTATTGTGGTAGACCTTTCAAAGAAACATAAGGATCTTTGGGGGAAGCTGAATTCTCCAAAGAGCCTTTCAATTGATGCTATATGCATTGTTGGTGATTCTCACCTGACCTTGGTCTAGTAGAAAGTGATATGCAGCCTTAATCGAGAATTGACCAGAAAAGTTGAATTTCCAAAACTTATCTTAGTTTTGGAGTTATTATGAATCCACGGAAGTTGAGTTCTTAGTTCCAGTAATTCCCAATCCATTCTCATATGTGGTGAGTGTCCCACAGTTATGAGGCTAGTGTACCTAGTGTGCTCGTCGGGGGTTGTCTATGTAGCGCTAGATTGTTCCCAATGATTGATACTCTCTTCTCGTTCCAAATTTGAATGTCCGATCCTTGGATGCATATATCCTGCCCTTTTAGGATGCTTTTCCAAGTCCAGGAATCTGTAGAGCGTGCTTGCACTGATAGGAAGTCTTGGGTAGTGCAGTATTTATTGAGTAACATAGATTGTGCTAGGAAGTGGGGTTGTGTGAGGATACGTCAAGCTTGTTTGCAGGGGAGGCTGTCATTCATGAGTTACGTTTTTCGTATGCCTAGGTCTCTTAGGGTTTGTGTTGGCAGAGTTGAATTTTAAAATCTTTAAATCATCTTATAAAATTAAAATAGCAATTAAAATGATATATTTTTCATTCAAGAAATGGAAAAAAAATTGCATAGTAATAAATTTGTTTAAGAGCACAAGGCTCTTGAGCCTCACATTGTGCTTTTGTTTTTTATTAGTTTGTGAAAATTTAGCTTGTAACTAGGACTTATTTTTGGTCTACAGAAAAAAATTATAAATTTTTATTCCTTTTCAACTTTTTTATATTTTTATGATAATAAAATTTGTAAGTTTTTATAATATTTTGAATTTTTATTATAATTTAGTAAATTTTTTTATTTTTTTATAATTTTTAAATTTTTAATATTTTAAAAGTTTTTAATAGTTTTTTAAAACTTTATAATATTGTAGTAATTTAAATATTAACGTTCACGTTAGCGTAATATCAATCAATGACTGTTTTTATTGGTAAAAGAACTTAATTGATGCAAATTTCAAATTTGAAGGTTTAATTGGGTTACTTTTTGTGCAAAGGCTTGATTGGTTTCTTGGGAAAAACTTTTGAAGTATTTCCCCCCCAAAAAAAAAAAAAAAAAATCTCCTAGCCACCATTGAGTAAAAGTATGCAAGTTAATAAAAATCCACTATACTTTCTTAGAAAGTTGTGATTATGGATGATATCAGTTTGGTAGTTATTTTGGATTTTTTTTGAATGGTTGATATTTTTTTATATTAAATTTCAATTTTTAATTTATAAATTTTATTTTTAATAGAATAAGATTTGTTGTATGGTTTTTGAATATTATTTGATAAGTTTTCAAAGTTGTATTCATAAATATTACTAAAAATTAATTTTTCAAAAATTTTAAAATTATTTTCACTATTTTAAATATAAAATATTTATTTTTATATCATAAAAATTAAATTAAATTATATATTAAATAAAAATAAAATTCGATTCAATTTCGGGCAACTACAATTTTTTTAACTCGTATTTTATAAACTATTCAAACAACTCGATTCAAGTGGTTTTTTAATTTTGATTTTTCTTGCTCTAACCCTAGCTGTGATGGTTTTAGTTTTAGTTTTAGTTTTAATTTAAGTTTACTAAAAAGTGGGGTGATTTTAGTTTAGTTTGCTAACAAGCGTCATCGAATCACCTTGTCCAGATGATTTTCGTGCGACAGAGAAACTAGCTTTCCTTCAAACAATGCGAAGTACCTTGAGTGGTTTGTAATTGTAATTGCTTTGGATGTAGAAACCATTTCATACGGTTAATAAAATACAGCTTCTGATTACCCTATTGTTTTTCTGGGTAAAACATGATTTCAGTATATTCTCTTTTTGTTTCAGAAAACAACAAAATCACGTTGAGATACATAGTAGTACAGATTGAACAGGGCTGTAAAATATAAGATCAATCATGGTGTTTACCGCCAAGGCGACCTCGATTGTCTAGCCTATCTTGAGATGGATTGTTGGGTCTTGGGCTTGGTGGTGTCGACGGATTCCTCTTAGAAGTTTCCGAAGGAGGAGAAGTAGACACACTAAGGTTCTCAAAATTAGATAAACCTCTGGAAGCCTCAACCATGGGAATATTACTTGAGAAAATTGCAAGTCCCCGGAATATCAACATGAGAGTAACAAAATATGAGATGGTCGCCATTTGGAACAAAATTATTAACTTCTTTAATTTGAAGTCATTGAATTCCTGAATCATCCATATATTTATATAAGATTGTGACCCAAATTTTGGTTAAGAAATCAGAGTCAAGATCAAGGTCGCCTCCCCCAACGCGTAAAATTATAAAGTCAAGTATTTACACTGCTAAGAAGCTTTGCCAATTAACTTGTATTTTCCTGACATTCAAAAGGAAAGACACTTATTATAGTGGGTTGGTGAAACACAAGCTTGACCAAATGATACACCTCCAAGGGGTGAATCAGTGGTGGTGGTTGAAGTTGCAAGGTTAAAGAGTTTAGTGGAACATAGGATTGGACCGGATTTTGCGTGGTATTGAGTGTCTATGCAGTTGACAGACGAGGAGCAGATGCCATAAAATAATGAATGAAAGCACAGCTGTTTCTTCCATGAATAGATTGCATCATTTTGAGCCCTATATCAACAACCATTTCCACCGCCATCCGCCACTGCCTTTGGTGAGAGGGAGGGCTCCACCACAGCCATTGTCAGCTCCTCCACTGTGTTGACTACACTGTCACGATTAGAGAATACTTCTGACTAAAAAATTCTTGACAATTTGGAAATCAAAGTATACTTCATTTACTAATAAAGCGTCGTAAAGAATTAAGGTAAAATACTTCATTTACTAATAAAGCGTCGTAAAGAATTAAGGTAAAATTCACTATTAGGTTATAAGTTTGAGTTCAATTCTAAGTACCTCTAACCCCTACACTCAATTATAATAAATAAAAAAAATTGAAGGTAAACTGCATTGCAAGTAAAGCTGATCATGGATCAAAACGTACTTGGTGTATAATATTAATATATTTTATATTTGCTTATGAAAGTAAGCACAATTTGATTCGATTCGAAAAATAAATAATTAATTAAATTTTGAGTTAATTGAATTGAATTATTCAAGTTTCGAATTCAAGTTGAGTTAAAATTTACAATTCGAATAATTAGGATAATTCGAATAATTTGAATAACAGATTGGTGTAAATACTCTTTGGTCCTTGTCAACTTTGAAAAAAAGCAGATTGATCTCTTTCGCAACAAAAATTACAAAATAAATTCAAAATAAATATATAAGATTCAAAATAATTTTTAAAATTTAAAATATTTATAAAAAAATAAAAATTCATATTTTTAATTTTTAAAAAAAAAATTTTAAAAAGTTAAAAAAGTTAAAATTTTAAAAATTTTCTAGAACAATAATTTTAGGACCTAATTAATGATTCAAATTTATCATACTCAAGTGTCTTATATTTTTTTATTATATTTCTTTGAAAAATTTTTCAAATATATGTGGTTTCAAATTTATGTACTCTAACATGGAATTAGTTATACTCTAACAAAATTTTTATCTGACATGTTTATTTTTTTAATTTAACTCAAATAATTTCACTCTATTCAACACGACTCGAATTTCATTTCACTCGACTCGATTCGAAAAAATTTTAATTTGAGTTAGGATGATAAAATAGGATTCTTGAACTCGATTAACTCGAATTTTTTTCACTCGATTCGATAGAACGCTCGCCCCTATTTGCTCAAGCTCAACCTAGTTCAAATATGGGTTAAAATCTTGTCCAATTTCGTCTATATTTGTTATTAGATAATCCAAGTCCATTTTATGCTTTTAAAAAGATATTTATATCTTTTAATATAATATTAAAGAATTATATATATTTTCATTTGTTAAAGTTTTATTTATAGATAATTTAACTTTTTTTTAATGTTTACATTATGATATTAAATAACTTTCATAATGTATATGGATGCAATAATATAACATTTCGTAAAATTAGAAAATTGGTTAAGTCAAGCTGGTCTAAGGCTTTGGATGCTTAAGTTTGAGCCCGACTCATATTTTAGACAGGCTTAATTTTTTTCCAAGTTTATTTTTCGGATTTAATATTTTTATCTAAATTCTCTCAAATTTTGTGTAGGCCTTTAAACTTGGATGGATACTCCAATCCTTAGATAGATCTAATCATCTAATTATGATTAACTTTATTTTTCCACCCCATTATAAAAAAAAATTACAAGCTAGTCACCTAATTAATTGTGTTTCTTTTGTCCAATTTCATTAACTTATATTAAATTGATAACAAAAAGAATAAAATGATAATTTTAAAATTAACATAATAACAAATTTAACATTTACACATTCCATTAATTCGATTATAATTTTTTTGGTAACACGATTATGATTTTAAATAAATTAACCTCAACATTGCTTTTGATTATAATAAAAAAAACCCTTATTTTTTTTTCTTTCTTAAAACCTAAAAAATCTAATTTTCCTCTAAACTATAAATTACCGTCGCCTCTTTTCATTGTCATTGTTGTTATCGAAGCACCAATCAGTCCAATCTAAAACCTAACACAAAAATCCTATCTGCGCAGGGGAAAATCAACAAACTAATGTAAGAATACCCACAATAAAACACCAATGAAATGAGAAAAAGGTTAATACAACCTAAACTTGGAAAATGTTATATTGGGGTTTGAATTTTTTTGTCTAAGCTAGTCATTAAACTTCGTAATTGTTCACACATTGAGGCTTGAACTTTTTTTGTTTAAGTTACTCTTTGAATTTGTCAATTGTTCTCACATTGGAACCTAAACACTTTTATTCCAAGTTAGGTCTTGAACTTAGTAATTGTTCCTACATTAGAGCCTGAACTTTTTTTTATTTAAGTTAGTCCCTGATATTTCCTTAAAAAAAGTTTATGCCCTAATATTAGAACAATTGTGAAGTTTAGGGATTAACTTCGACAAAAAAAAAATGTTCAAGACCCAATATGCGAGTAATTGCTTAATTTAGGCCCCAACATAGGTATAAATGTCAAATTCAAGAATTAACTTAGACCAAAAAAGTTCAGGCTCTAACATGAGAATAGTTGTCAAGTTCAAAGATTAACTTAGACTTAAAAAAAAATTTAAACCTCAATGTGTGAATAATTACCAAGTTCAGACCCCAACTAGTGAATAAGAAAACATAATGGATGGATGGAGGAGGGAGTAGAAAAATGGAAAGAAAATAAATTGAGTATACTTGGTTGGAAAGAAAAGTGAGAGGAAATAAAATATAAGCGATGATCATTTTCCATCTTAATACATAAAAACTAATCCTTCTAAAATTGGAATGATAAAGAAGAAAGAAAATGAGAGAAATGTGTAAGTTAAAAATTATGCATTTTAAAAATGTTTTATTTTATTTCCTTCCATTTTCTAACTCTACCAAGCAAAGGATGGAAAGAAAATTGGAAAAATAAAAAATTGAAGGGATAGAAAGACGGAAAATATACTTTTTCTTTCCACAAGTGTGCTTGGTAAGAGAGATGAAAAAAATTGGAAAGAAAAACCATTGCTTGATAAAGTTGAAAAGTGAAAAGAAGAAAAATAAAACATTTGAAAAATGCATAATTTTGAATTAATATGTACATCTCTCTCATTATCTCTCCCTTCATTATTCAAAATTAGAAGGATTAACTATTATGCATTAATATCTAAGACTTGTAAATTGTTAATCCAATATTTTTAAAATCCAGTCTATCGTCTGGCACGTCTCTGTCTGCCGATTGGCACGATTTTTTATTTTATCTTTTTTCATCTTTTACTTTCTTTATGCTGCCTTGCTATTGGTACTTGTTTATTCTGTCTAGTGGGAAGATATTTGTCTTTGTTGTGGAAAGTGATGGAATGTGGTATTGCGGATCTGAGTTTAGAGGATGGTGAATAAGAGGCTTTTTCTATGCAGGATGAGGTAGAGGAACAAAGTGCTGCGTATAGCTTTTGTTTGGTGGGATGTTTTCTTACTACTAATGTGGTGTATTTTCCAGCCATGAAGAATACAATGGCTAATATCTGGCACCCCTTGGAGGGTGTGCAAATATAAGATCTAGGTGAAAAACATTTTCTTTTCAAATTCTTTAATGAGTTAGATATCTCCCGGGTTATTACAGGCGCTCCTTGGACTTTCAATAATCATTTATTGATTTTTCATATGATTCAGGAGAATGAAGATCCGATGTCTATTCTATTGGTGTACTCAGATTGGTGGGTCCAGGTTCACGACCTGCCACCAGGGTTTTTTAAAGATTCAATGGCGGTGCAATTTGGAAATTTCATTGGCAAATATCTGGAATATGGTATGAAGCAGTTAACTAATGGTTACAAGAATTATATACGCATTCGTGTCCAAATTGATGTTCGAAAACCTTTGAAAAGAAGAAAGAAAATTATGATTTCTAATTCAAAGTTTACTTATGCAAAAATTCAAGTATGAAAAATTAACTTTGTTTTGTTACCTATGTGGCTGCCTTAGTCATGGTGATAATTTTTGCCCGATGAGGTTACAATATGGAATGTAGGAAGTGAAGATGGGCTGGGATTTGACATTGAGGGCTCAGGCAAGGAAGGCCACCACTACTAACAGTATCTGGCTGAGGGAAGAGGGAGAGAGTAATTTTTTTGGAAAGTCACGGTTCGGGCAGCATCTGGTCAAAATTCAAGATAAAAACAAGGGCGCGGATCATGGGCAAACATTAATTCTATCTTTGGAATTAATTTGGAAGGTTCCAAATTTCCAGATATATTGAATGGTGTCCAACAATGAAAGGAATCACGTCATAATGATGGGAAGGATATGGTGTCTAGTAAAAGTCAATTGTTAGGGACTTCTCTGAATGGTGATGAATTAAAGAGAGTTCCAAGTGGGATGGGCCCTACTAATGGATTGGATTTGTCATATATGGAATGTGAATTAGAAGATGACCCAATCATCAATGAGGAAGGTAAAAAATGACAAAGGTTTGATTCTTTGATCTCTAATGTTTCTACTGTTCAGGATTCGTTGGAGGTTATTGGTGGGAATTCAGCTCATCTTAAATAGATATCGGTGGCTGCCAATGGACATGTCGATCGAAAGAAATAAAATTTTTTTTGCTGGAATGTTCATGGATTGGGGAGTCTGCGAGCAATAAGAAGACTTCAGCATATGCTGAAAATTTATCATCCTCAAATTGTCTTCTTTATGGAGACTAAATTGAATGCTAATAGAATGGAGATTGTTAGGAGGCATTGTAGATTTTTTAATGGTGTTGACGTTCCTATTGAAGGTTCACGAGGGGGTTTAAGTATAGGGTGGAATGGGGGACATTTAGTCACTTTGAAAAGTCTCTCAAAGAATCATATTGATGTTGAAATTCAAGAAGATGAAGGAAATCCATGATAGAGGTTTATGGGTTTTTATGGGGCATCAGATATAAGGAATAAACCAAAGATGTGAGATTTAATTTGACGATTGGGGAGAAATAATTCGCTACCATGGCTGGTTGGTGGTGACTTCAATGATATTCTTTTTGCTCATGAAAAATAGGGAGGATTTTTAAGTGATGAGGCTAGAATGGAGGCTTTTCGTCGAACATTAGAGGATTGTCAATTGGAGGACATAGGTTTTTCTAGAACATGGTTTACTTGGGAGAGGGGTCGAATAATGGAAAGAAACATTAGAGAAAGAATCGACAGAAGGGTTGCTACTAATGCTTGGTTAAAACTTTTCCCAACTTACTCTTTGTGACATCTTTCGCACTTTTTCTCAAATCATTATCCTTTGCTTATTGAGACGGTGGCTGAAAGGATGGGCAGAAGACCTATAAGGTTTCGTTTTGAAGCTTGGTGGGTTTTAGAGGAGTTGTGTGAGGAATAGATTAGGAAACTGTGGGAAGGTAGCTCAGGTTCCTTTCTAAATCGTATGTCAACTCTTGCTAATAGGTTGAAGTATTGGGCAGGTAAAATTAAGTACAAAAGAGAACGAGATGTGAAATGATTAACTAGGAGACTTGAAGAATTGAATAGTGATGAGAGATCGGAGGAGAATTTGGCTGAGCTTGTTGAGGTCAAACTACACCTGAACATGGAGATGGTTAAGGAGGAGAGATATTGGGAACAACGGGCAAGAGTGAATTGGTTGAAAATGGGTGATAAGAATACTTCATTCTTCCATAAATATGCTTCTCAGAGACCGCGTATTAGTCAGATTCAAGGATTATAAAAAAACGATGGTTCTCTAGCTATGGATGGTATGGAGATTGGGAATATCACTAGTGACTATTTTTCAGACCTATTTGCTTCTAAAGGAATTAGAAACTTGGAGCATATACTCTTGGGGGTTCATTTATGTATTTTTAACAATATGAATCAAAATTTGATGGCTATTTACATAGAGGAAGAAATTATTGAGGTGCTGAAAAGAATAGGGCCTGCAAAAGCTTCAGGTTCTGATGGTTTTTCGGTTGTATTTTACCAAAAGTATTGGCATATTATTGATAAAGATACTTGCGCTTTTTGTTTGGATATTCTGAATCATGGTAAATATATGGAAGAAATTAACAAAACTCAATTGGTGTATATTCCAAAAACTACTAATCCTATTAATCTGAAATTTTTTTGCCCTATTACCCTGTGTACGGTTATCTATAAGATTATAGCCAAGACTGTTGCCAATCGTTTACAAAAGGTTCTAGATGATTGTATCGATGACTCTCAAAGTGCCTTTGTACCAGGCAGACTCATTACTGACAATGTGTTGTTGACGTATGAGATACTTCATTCTTTTAAGAATAAAAGATCGGGGCAAAAAAGATTTATGGCTCTAAAAATCAATATGAGCATGGCTTATGATAGAGTGGAGTGGCCTTTCCTCAAAGGTCTGATGTCAAAAATGGGTTTTGCAAATCTGTTCATTGATTTTATTTTTCGATGTATTAATTCTATTCAATATTCAATTTTACTTAATGGCGACGAAGGCTCAAGTTTCAAGTCATCGAGAGGAGTGCGTCAAGGGGATCCATTAACCCCTTACCTATTTCTGTTATGTGGAGAAGTGCTTTCTGCGTTGATGAGACTAGCAAGTCAAGAAAGAAAATTTTGTGGTGCTAAGGTATGTAGATCTTCCCCACCAATCACCCACATCATGTTTACAGATGATTGTATACTGTTTGGAGAGGTTTCGAATAGGGGGATTAATGTGCTTAAAGATATCTTAAGTGAATATGAGTCTTGCTCGAGGGGGGCAATGTAACACCCCCTACCCATATTCCGAGCCTAGAATAGGGTACGAGGCATTACCGAAATTAATATGATCAATCATGTAAAAATCAGCCATAAAATTTCTTCTAAATTAAAAACTTTCATACATATGTTTAACGTCCCTTATATGGGCCTCTACGGCCCAAAACATACATTCAGTGGTGGTTCGGGACCAAACAGTAAACATATAAAACTTTTGCAACACTTAGAAAATTTTCACACTTTGGAGAGTCACACGCTCGTGTTTTCAACCCGTAACTCTCTGCTTATAACTTCATCACCCTTGTCGATCATACACTTCATATAAATAACAAGAAACGTGTATGGGCTCAATTCTCATTAAATTTCTCATATATATACACAATTTCACGTTATGTAATGCATACAACATATATCACTCATATCTCTCAGTAATGTAAATATATTCTCATAACAATTTATCTTGATTTCATATTATTTCATATTTAAGCTTAAATAACCAAAGTATTTGAAATATCATCTTTATGCAAATAGTACACATGAGGTATATAATTCCATAATTATGAATAAACACATTAATCAAACATTTTCCATATTCATATATCAATGTCTCATATCTCCATATATCAATAACCGCTCATTTTCATGAATTCGAGTTCAATTTCATAATTATTTATCTCGTGTTCAATTTATTCCATGTCGAAACTTTATTCATTAAAACATTTGAATTATCAATACATATGGACAGTACATTCAAGATGAACAATTATATAATCACAAATGAATTCATTTATCAACCAAGTTCTATACTCATATCTTATCAACTCGTATTTCCTTGTATCACATAATTCCATGTAACACTTACCAAACTTTTTCAAATTAGTGAACGTCTTACGGAATTGAGTACTTCGTTTTCTCGATACCATAGTTCAACTATGGTCTTACACATCTTCACATAATGATGCCATAGCCCAGCTATGGTCTTACACATATTCATATATCGATGCCATAGCCCAACTATGGTCTTACACGAATCGATATCTCACCGATGCCATATCCCGGATATGGTCTTATACAATAGCATATATCACACCGATGCCATATCCCGTATATGGTCTTATACGGAAATCACTTGTCACTTGTAGTCGGCTACCACTATTCATCGATCGTAGCCGAGCTACCATTTTTCATCGATCGTAGCCGAGCTACCACTTTTCATCGATCGGTAGCGTAAGCTACCACTTTTCATCGATCGTGGCCGGCTACCACTTTTCACTTGTCATTTGTCTCTGATCGATAAGTGTAGCCGGTATCACTTATCACTTTTACTTGTCCTTGATCGGATAAGTGTAGCCGAGCTATTACTTATCACTTTCATTTGTCCTTGATCGATAAGTGTAACCAAGCTATCACTTATCACTTGTTGCCATGGTCCAACCATGGTCTTTTCCTTTAATTCATCTTGTCACTGAACTGAAATGCTCAATTTGATCATTTATTCAATTTTCATGCTTTTACATTATTCACGATTTTATCATCAATACATATGAAATAACACATCATAAAATTCATAAAATTAACAAATAATCACTAAAATTTAGCCATATAAACTCACAAGTTCAATTTTTGTATTATAACAATAATTATAATTTCATAATAAATATTCCAAATAAAACATTATATCATTTCTAATCCAACACTTATCGATTATAATCGGACATGTGATCAATTTATACACGAGTCATTTATATATTTTTATATATTTTCCTCCTCCTCCTCTCCATCCACATCCTTAGGATAAACAACATACTTGTAGGTAACATTATCCATAATTTTCACTATCTACTTAGGTAAATATTCAAGCTGTTCATCTGTGTCATAGTCACTAAATTATTTTTATCTTGAGCTACAGAACTCCAAATTAATATCCATAAATTTTCGCAGAAACTAGACTCATATGTCTTATTACCATAAAAATTTCATAATTTTTGGTTGGGCAAATTAATACAGTTTATTCATTGAAGTCTCCCCTGTTCTGCTGTCTAACAGTTCCGACCCTTCTTCACTAAAAATTAATTATCTTCTCGTACAGGATTCGAATGATGTCCTTGTTTATTTCTCTTGAAAATAGACTCATTCAGGATTCTAAAAATATAAATTTAAGCCTATAATTATTTTTATCCAATTTTTGATGATTTTTCAAATTTAGAACAGGGGAACCCGAAATCATTCTGACCTTGTCTCACAAAAGTTATTGTATCTCATGATTTACAATTTCATTGCTTGCATAATTTCTTTTATAAGAAACTAGACTCAACAATATTTAATTTCATATTTTATTCATCCTCTAATTCCATTTATACAATTTTTGGTGATTTTTCAAAGTTAGACTACTGCTGCTGTCCAAAAGAGTTTTAGTGTAAAATGTTGATTTCCATTTTGCCCCAAATTTCACAATTCATACAATTCAGTCCTTGCTCAATTAACCCCTCAATTAAGATAATTTTATCAATTAATAATTTTTCTAGACATTATAAATTATTTCATAACTATTGAAATTCAGAATTTTCACATAAAACTCTAACTTCAAACTCTTTTACAATTAGGTCCCAAACATTCACTTTCTATTCAATTCTTTCAATAAAATCAGAATATAAACAATTTAAAGCTCTAATTCCATGCCAAATCATCATATATTTCCAGCACTCATCCATAACAACTTCAAAAATTAGCCATGGAATCAAAAACTAATGAAATAATAAGTTGGACCCAATTGTAAAAGTCCAAAAACATAAAAATTTCAAGGAGAAAGCAAGAATTAAACTTACATGAAACTAGAGTATGAAAACCAGCTTGAACCCTCCTCCATGGATATTTTTCAGCTGATCAATATGAAGAGAAATGAAGAGAATTCTAGATATTCCAATTTAGTCCCATTTTTATTTAGCAAATTTTGACAATTTTCCAATTTTGCCCTTATTTCACCCATTTCTTGATTTTTCTTAGCTATTGCCGCCCAAAATATCTCCTTTGGGCTTATTTGCACTTTAGGTCCTTCCTCATTTGACAATTGATCTATTTAATCATTTTAGCAACTTTTACACCTTTTTCAATTTAGTCCTTTTTATTTAATTAACCACCCAAACGTCAAAATTTTCTGACTAAATTTTATTATTACCTCACCAACACTCCATAAATATTTCTAAAAATATTTATGGCTCGTTTTATGAAGTCGAGGTCTCAATACCTCATTCTCGACCCATTTTAGCTAATTAATTCTTTTAAATCACCAAATTCACTAATTTAAAAATGCTTTTATATTCATATTTGACTCATAGGTATTAATTTATTAAATTTTCAACTCACCCTTCGGATTTAGTGATCTCAAATCTCTATTCTCGATACCACTGAAAATTAAGCTGTTACAGGCAATGTGTAAATTTTGAAAAATCCAAAGTTTTTTTCAGTTCGAATGTGAATGATCAGGATAAGAACTTGGCTTTTCAAGTTCTTAATGTTTGATGTTTGACTGATTCGGAGAAATACTTAGGATTACCAAATATGGTGGGTCAAAAAAGAAAAATGGCCTCCCAAAGTTTGAAAGACAGATTGAAGCAGAAGATTAACAGTTAGAGCATAAGGCATATCTCACAAGGAGGCAGAGAGGTATTTATCAAGGCTGTTTTGCAAGCAATTCCTACATATACAATGTCTTATTTTCTTTTGCCAAAATCTTTTTGTATGGAGATGGAAAACATAATAGGGTCCTTTTAGAGGAAAAAAAGCCAATGAAAGAAAGGTATGCACTGGTGTGATTGGAAGTCTTTATGTGCACTTAAGGAAGAGGGTGGTATGGGTTTTCATAATTTGAATCTTTTTAATATCGCTTTATTGGCCAAACAGGGTTGACGTTTGTTACGAAATCTTAATTCTTTACTAGCGCGTACTTTGAAGGCCAAATATTATAAAGATTCTGATATTTTAAATTCCAAGCTGGGAAATTTACCTTCTTTTACTTGGCAGAGTTTATGGGCTGCAAAAGGGCTCCTTTTGAAAGGCTTGGGCTGGAGGACTAGTGATGGACAACAAGTCTCTATCTGGGGAGATGCTTAGGTTCCTAGAAATGATGAGTTCAGAATTCAAAATACGAATGCTAATTTGAGTCTTCTAAAAGTTGCAGATTTGATTGGTGCCAATACAAGAAAATGGAAATCTGAGTTTATTTGTAATACCTTTATGGAGAAGGATACAGAGAGGATTTTATGTATTCCTTTGGTCCATGATTTCGTATGAGGACCATATCATCTGACGTGGTGAGCCGACCGGGGAGCATTCGATTTGTGGTGGGCACAAATATCTTATACATGACGGTCAAAATCAAGTACAGTCTAATTACAAACAATTTTACAAGAAATTGTGGAATTTAGATCTACCCCCTAAAATCAAAATTACAAATTGGAGGTTTTCATGTAACTATTTTCCTACTTATAGTAATCTTCACTATCAAAGAATGATGGGCTCTGCCTCTTGCCAAAGATGTCAAACAGGAGCGAAAACGAGGGAGCACTTGTTTAAAGAGTGTCTTACAACAAAGGAAACATGGGAGAAGTTAAATATCATTTGGCCTATTTTAGATGCAAATACTGATTTCAAAGATTGGATAAAAAACATTTTTGAGTCACATTCCACGGCTAAGTGCAAGATGATAGCATGTGCATTGTGGGTGATCTGGACATCCAGAAACAAATTCATACATGAAGGTGAGATGAAATCGGGTTTTCAAATTGCAGGTTTTGTGATCAACTATCTAAAGTAACTGGATGGGTTGAATACGCACTTACTAGGAAGAAGGATTCATACGAACAGATGGGTTGCTCCGTTAGGGCTGAGGGTAAAAATAAATTTTGATGTGGCTTTCAATAGACAAAAGAACGAGTTATGTTCTGGGTTAGTGGTTCGAAATGAAAAAGCAGATCTTATTTTTTCAAGAACATTTATGCATGCAAATATACTGTCTGTTTTTACAGCTGAAGTGATGGCGTGTCTATAGGCACTCAATCTCGGGCTGAGGGAAGTTGAAGTTGAAGGTGATTCTCAGCCGGTGATTCAGAAATTGCAAGTGGAGAAAAAAGACAGATCTGAGATTGCAACGTACATAAAAGACTCTAAGCAACTGAGTTTAGGTTTCGAGTATTGTGTATTTCGATTTATCCATAGGGAATCTAACAAGGTTGCTCATCTCATAGCTTCAGAAGGAATCAAGAAGAGGGAGGCAACTTATTTGATGCATATGGTTCCTTCTAGCATGGAGGAAGTGGTGGCCGATGATCGAAGTTGGACAGAATCCATGAGGGAGACAAGCGGTCAAAGAGTTGAATGTAATGATGAAAGTGGTTTTGAATAGTCTGAAAGTCGATGTATTCAAGAAGGTTTGGTGGAAATGAACTGTTTTCTGATGGAAATTGATGGAGGATAATTATGAAGCAGATGTAGTTTCCCATGTGGTTTTGTTGTTTTCAAGAGTGGGGTTAATTAAGTGGAGAACAGTTGGGACGCAGAAGTCTCTAGAGCTTCCCCATCGTTTCAAGCTGGATCTTTGTTTTGGGCTGCTTTATTTTGGTTTCGTTTTGTTTTGTCTACTTTGGGTTTGTTCTTTGGACTTTTTCTGTTTTGACGTTTTGTTGGGTTTATTTTTGGGCCTGTTTATGAATAAAGATCTAGAGATTATTTCCAAAAAAAAAAAAAAACTATTATGCATTAAGATGAGAAATGATCATTTCTTATATTTCCTTTTGTATCAATTTACTTCCCTATCAAGCACCTTCAAATTTTATTTTCCTTCCACTTTTTCACTTCCATTTCCTCTTCTCTTCATCATGGCAATGTTGCTGATTATAGTGTTTTTAATGGCGATGTTCATGAAGTGGATTGGACTCTCGCTGACATTGTCAGCATGGTGAGATATATCATCAGATACCATGTGATTTCGCCGCATGGGCTGGTGTTTTTCATGTTCATGGAGTACATGATCCGGATGGTGCCAAATATGATTTGGGCTTATCTTTCTTAAGGTTTACATAAGTTTCGACCCTTTTAAGTGCATTAGGCTTATCTAAATATATCTACTTGTTTTAATAATATTACTAATGCTACGTTTGGTTGGAGCATTAGTTTTTTCACATGTTTCAGTTATTGGTTAGATATAAACTAATTACAATTTGTAATTTTTTAGCTATGACTTGTTAATAGCAAAGAGAAGAAAAACTTTTCGCTTATTTTGAATAGATTTTATTTTTTACAAGAATTTTTATTCATCTTTCTAATTGCATGTTTAAATTTGTATTAATTATTATTTATTTTATGTCTAACTAATTTAGAACATATTTTATGACTAACTATTTGAGAAATATGAGTTTGTTCACGATGTTTTTATTAATTAATATATTTATACATATAGGTTATTATTGTTGATATTAATGTATCAAATATCATTGAAGTTCCTAAAGAATTTTCAAGAGAAATAATTATTCGATAGATAAACTTTATAATGAAAGTATATTTAACACCCCATACTCGGCCTAGAGGACAAGACCAAGTCTGGAGAGCCACATCAAATATTTCTCAAAACTTAATTTCTAAAACTTTGTTTCAAAGTCTTCCAAACTAAAGGAATTCAAATAAACATAACATTTGCTTCGGAAATTATCATTTAGAAAGTCAAGTATCTAGAAAATATTGAAATTAAACTAATAATTATAATAGTTGATAAAAAGTGTGATCGAGCTCCCGATCCGCTGACCCGATAAAATCTGTGGGTTAGCTGTAATTCAGTCAGCAAAAAAATGAATTAATAACTTAATAAGGAAACAATTATATATTCAAATAAAGTTAAAGTTAAACCAATAAGGTCCCAAATTCAGATTCGAAATCAGATACAGAAGATTATCTGTTTAATTTAATAGATTAGAACAAATCAGTCAGATAACAAGTCAGCTTATTCCCAGACACAGAACAAATCTAACAGACGAAATTTCCTACCCTCATCCGCTACACACCATCTCCGACCAACCTAACACACCAAATTAGAATTTCATACTCATCTAGCCCTACACACCACATAGTGTCAATATGACAATTTTTGATAACTATAAACTAGCTGCCAGATCAAATTACGGATACCGGTGGCTTAGCCACTGTTCAGAACAAAATACTTCCTCCTTTACACTATTCCCACCCAATGCAGATGCAGATTTCAAATGCTAGTTGATAAGGATGCTTATACGGTCATTCAGATACAGTTTATACTTAGATAAAATATATCAAAGTTATTAATGATTGTTACATTCAACACGCATACTGATATTCAATCTTTAGCCTCATATCACAGAATAGTAGTTTATATAATCTATTTTAGTTCATACAGACCTTACGGAAGACTGTCATTCATTTCAAATGACGCACGCAGCCTAAGGGTGAAGTTCAATTCCTGATCTACACGCCCATGTGGTTCCACAAGACTTGAATAGCTGGCCCATGTGGCTCCACACTGCCTGACACAAGTCCGTGTCATCTGTGCGTGTGGTCTTATCACACAAACAGTGGGTCACACGGCCTGGACACTTGGTTGCGTCTCTAGCTTGTGTGTCTCTAAGTCGTGAATCAGTGAGTTACACAGCTTGGACACCCGTCTGTGTGTCTCTAATTCATGAATAGTGGGTTACACGATCTGCCACACAGCCTGACACACAACTGTGTGTTTCACATAGTCTACCACACGACCTGGAGCACGGCCGTGTGGCATCGACAGCCATGTTTTCTAGTGTCCAAAATTCGTAGAAGTTCGGCTTGTCAATACGCACCTGAAGTAGTTTCGAAGTAGGATCAAGGAAGAGTACTCTTGAGACCTAAACGAATATTAAATAACGAATCAAACAACTAAAATGACAAAAATCACACAATTTAATACTCAACCACTTATGTCAAAACTTTGATGTGAACTTCCAACAAGACTAATGATTACTGACAACTCGACGAAACTATCTCAAAATAGCACGAGGAGGATTACTTTCCTCGGTATTCTCGCCTAAAGAAAAGATATCAACGATCACTTAGCAGAGAATTCAAGTGAAACAAACATAGAAACCCTATTTCTACACATAAACGAAAAATTAATAGAAACTTCACAAAACCATAAGAATTCACGACAAAACTTACACAGAGATCTTCCAACGACACAATGAACAACTTAAACCCTCAGTTAGTTTTGATAGCCCCTTCACTAACGCAATCAAAAGGAAAAATAAAAGAAAGGAGAAACAGGAAAGAAAAAGAAAGAGAATAGAAATGGAGAAGGAAATGAATACATTAACTTTTATTTTAACCGCCAATCAGACTTCTAACATTTAGCAAAATATTTGTAACGCATACACTGAGACTCGAACACAGGACTAGAGAAAATACAAAAGCTTAACCAATGAACCAGCAGACTCATTCTTGACATAGATGCGCACAGAATTAAACTTAAGCCAGTGGCTCAGGATTAGAGGTTAATGTAAAATAAAGTAGCAAAACTTCTTAAAAACATTACTCGAACCCCTGACCTCAAACACATATGCAGAGCACATAGCCACAGATACAAAGACTTAATTACAACAAAATTAAACGGCCAGACATTTAAATTTTTAGGGTGTTATAGTATATCTAAAATGAAATTTTGTCTCGACTTGAAGATCGAGTATTCAATAAGGACAAATTGTTACACAATGATATTATAAAGAATTACTATTGAGTATGTATCCAATAGTGTTATATAATCCAAATTAATCAGGCTAGATTTTCATGTAGATTGTAGATATTAAAAATGAATACAAATGGTAAAACAATAATGTTATAAAATGATGGTCCTGAAGTACTATTTCTTTATGTGCCTAATGCACTCATTGTGTTGGTAATAGTGAATGATACAATATGTCATTCTTTATAAAGTTGTTGGCGACATCTAAAGTATGAGAATTTTATTGAAATTTATTACTATATTGATACGCATCAACAAAATTTGTTGTATATGTTGATGATTTACTATTGATAAATAATATTAAATGTCTTAATATTAGGTTATAAAATGATGTTCAAATAAGGGGGAGTAACATACGTAATATACTCTTTTTTGCTTTACGTATAAGGTTTTTAATGAGGCAGGTTTGCCAATGCACATAAATATGAATATTGTATTCCTTTTCCTTCACTAGGATTTTTTCCCCACTGGGTTTTTTCCTAGTAAGGTTTTAACGAGGCATATTCATTATTTGTTAATGGACATCCAAGGAGGAGTAGTATAAAATTTTACTTTATTATGGATGTTCATAACTCTCAAAGTTGTAACCTCCATTGTAGTAACCTCTAATGGAATTATGAGGGCTTTATATTGTAATTAAACCTCTATTTATTTATTGTAACTTAAGGCATTGTATTATGTTAGAAAGTCTAAAAATAGTGGCAGTATAGGGCTTGTAAATATACACATAGTTTATCTTTCTACTGTATTACCTCTTTGTATTGATATTTTCTCTTTAGTTTGTTCTTGTAACACCTCTTACCCGTATCCAAGGCTGGAACAAGGTACAAGGCATTACCAGACTTAACCATACACAAAGACGAAAACCGGGCCATAAATTTTCATTTAATTCAAAACTTCTCAAACACATGCATATCGTCCCTTAAACATCCATGTCCAAGGCAACATCACTCATCTCCGTATTACACATTTAATTCATAATCCATAGGCATGCATTCAACTTATAGGATATATTACTAATCATGCATAACAAACAAACCTAACTATATCATCACATCACAAACATAAGACATAACATGTTTAATTAAATTTACAACCCATAATGAATAAAGGTCATATCTCATGACCATATATGATAGCTCAATGCAGACCAATACGGTTGGCCAAAGTCATAATAATAATACATATCACAAACTAACTTCCTATACATGCCACTCACTTGATATTTCAAATATTGAATTAATTCTCCCAAAAGTGATAGCTTGATAGTGTGATTCTGCCTCCGACGATCTCCAACCCCGAGCCGACCTGCCAAAACTGAAGAAATGAAGAGGAAGGGGTAAACTTTACGCTTAGTAAGTCTATATGAAATTAATAAGCAATTACCATCATGCTTTTCTAAGATAAAACACCAAAATTGTACAATTTACACATGTTTAGGTTAAGCTATTTTACCGAATTACAGTTACTAAATCATTTATATCTGGAGATACGAAACTCCAAATTAAGTTCTGTTAATTTTCCTTGAAACTAGAATCATGTACCTTTCTCCCATAAAATTTTCAGAATTTTTGGTTTAGCCAATTGATACATTTTATTCATTAAATTTTCCCCTGTTTCAGTTTTTAGCTACTCTGATCTCTAGTCACTACGAATCAATTTTCTCTCTGTAAAGAATTCAAAAGGCTATGCCTTTTATTTTTATTAAAACTAGACTCAATAAGGAATATATACATGTAAAGTATAACTCATAATTATTTTTGTACAATTTTTAGTGAATATCTCAAATAGGAACAGGGGATCTCGAAGTCATTCAGACTCTGTCTCACAACAATTTAAATATCTCATAACATAAAGTTCAATTGCATGTACCATTTCCTCTATGTGAAACTAGATCATTGAGCTTTAATCTCATATTTTATTCAGCCCCTAATTAAATTTCTACAATTTATGGTGAATTTCAAAAGTTGCACCACTGCAGTAACCTAAAACTATCAAGGCTGAATTTACTCATTCACCACTATTATTCACCAAATCCATACAATATCATTTCATCCATCATGGTAAGAACACATAATTATGCTTCATAAGCATTGACTCATAATCATAAGGTCATCACAAAAGCATTCTCATGAACATTCTTACCACACAATTACAACATATCGAGTTCTCTACTCGAGAGTTTACGCACATACCTGTTCATCGTACTCATTTCACAACACTTACCAACATGTCGCTTTCATCTGGAGTATTTCACTTCGTTCACTTGAGATTTACCCGTTGAACACATCGGAATATAATTCGGATACACGAAATCAAGCTACCATAATTTCACCCATAATGAACTCGCAACTCAACGAGCTCGGGTGTTCACATCCATAATGAACTCGGAACACAACTCAACGAGTTTGGATGCTTGTATCCATAAGTGAACTCGGACCGCAACTCAATGATTCAGATGCTTGCATCCATAAGTGAACTCAAAATGCAACTCAACGAGTTCGGATGCCTCATAATTCTCACGAACTCGGAACGCAACTCAACGAGTTCGGATCTCAATTTCCTAGTGACATGTCACTTGTATCCTAATCTATTCCTAATGTTCAAACGGGATTTTCCTCGATCATACGCCTTTGCCATCTTTCTCGTGATGTCAATATCGACACTTCGGTGGCAACTCATATTTTTCAAGTATTCCACATAATTTGTATAATAATTCAACAATAATCATAGAATGCAACAATTCGTAAACAATAATCATCATACCATTATAAAGACATCAACAACATATAGTAATGTTACATCATTTACATAATATCAAATTATTCACATATATGTATACTTACAATTCATATAATATCATAACATTAACATTAAAATACACATTGCATTATTAAAATCATATGAACTTACCTCGTATGCGAAAATGGTCATTTTTACCATTTTGTCCACAACTTGGTATTTTGCCGATTTTAGCCCAAATTTAAATTTTCCTTGCTCTATCATTTCAAATATAGCTTAATTAGGACTCATATTATTCAAATCAACCCAAAATCATATTTTGGAAAAATTTCAATTTTGCCCCTAAACTTTCACATATTTACACTTTTGCCCCAAATCTCGTAAATTAAACTTCATCCTGTTTTCTTATGTTTATGACACGCTGATCATTTTTCCCTTCTATAGCAACATCCAATTCTCACTCTAACATGTACTTATGAACATTAGGTATTTTTACCGATTATGTCATTTTACTCGTTTTCACATAAAATCGCTTAGAAAAAATCGTTTATCTAACACCCAACCTTCATTTTCTATCATTATACATCAAAATACATGCATATTATTCATGGGTAAATTTTTAGACATGAACCTTAACTCAAATTAATGGTAGAAATAAGTAGAACAAGTTACCAGGATTTCAAAAATGTAAAGAACTTTAAAAACGGGGTTAGGGAGCACTTACAATCGAGCTTGGGAGTTTGAACAAACCCTAACCATGGCTTCTGGTGGTAGAAACGGTTGAATGAAGAAGATGATAGCTAATTTGACTTATTTCCCTTTTTAATTCTTTTAATTATTAGTTTACCAAAATACCCCTAACTTAAAAATATTTTATTACACCCATTTCATATCCATTTTTGTCCAAAAATTAACCAATGGTCTAATTACCATTTAAGGACCTTTAATTTAAAAACACGTAACAATTTGACACCTTTAACATGTAGAACTCAACTTTTGCACTTTTTACGATTTAGTCCTTTTGACTAAATTAAGTGCCCGAACGTCAAAATTTTCGAACAAAATTTTCACATAATTATTCCGTAAACTCGTAGATCATAAAAATATAATAAAAATAAAATTTTCATCGTCGAATTTATGGTCCCGAAACCACTGTTCCGACTAGTCCCAAAATCAGGGTGTTACAGTTCTTTCCTTTAATTATTTCATAATATTTGTATTTTAAAAAAATTAAATTTATATGTTAATATAATGGTTAAATTACACTTTAAATCTAAAATAATAAATTTTAATTTAATTCTTTTAAAAATTATGAAACAATATGTTAATATAAATATAAAATTATACTTTAACTTCCTTAAAAAATATAATTTAATTTTAACCTTTAAAATAAATTTCCGGTTTCGTCATTCTTTCTTGTTATTGGATTATTACTTGGAAGAGATCTCCTTGATTATTTTTAATAAAAGAATCCCTTTCTTTAATTCAATTGAATAAATTTTTATCTTTAAAATAAAAATAAAAACTACATATTTATTTTTTTAAGTTTTAAAATTTGATTCACTTAATTAATAAATTCATATTTAAAATTTATATTAGAATATACTGAAAAGTCCATTTTTAAGCATCCATTACATAAATTCCACGTCATATATTTAAAAGAATCTTAAATAATATCATACAATCTATATCACTCAATAACATTTTTATGGCATAAAAATAAATTTAGTTCTTAAAGTTTACTCATTTTTTTTCATTTTGGCCTTTCTTTTTTTGAGGTCATTTTGATCCTCAACTTTTAAAATTTAGTCAAATTGTTTGCTTTTTTCTTTTACCAAAAAACTCATTAGACTGTTAAAATTTGAATGACATTGACGTGACAATTCATATAGCATTTTACGTATATTTTACTGCTAACATAGATAAATTTTCTAATAATTTTTTTTAAAATTTGTTTATTTTTTAAATATTTATTATTATTTTTTAACTTTTATGAATTATACAAGGATTACCATGCTAGTAGCCACATCAATGCCGTTAAAATTTTAGTAGTTTAGTCCAATTTTCCATCCAAAAGTAAGCAATTTGACTCAATTTTAAAGGTTGACGGTCAAAATAAGCCAAAAAAAAAAGAAGAGAATAAAAACCAAAATGACAAAATAAGTAAACATTAGGGGCTAAATTTATCTTTAATACTATTTCTAACAACAATTTAACCTCAATTATTCTAAATTTTTTTATTAGATTTCAAATATTTTTCAATAAAAAGTAGTAGAAGAATGTTTTAGTTTTCTTTCGTCAGCCAAAATTCATGTTTCATAAATAAAAGAAGCTACTGAACAATCAACAGCATTACAGGAGGTTGCACATAAACACAAAGCAATATCGACACTAAAACAAGCATATATCGCCAAACAAAACAGAAGAATCGAAACAACATTAAGAACCAAAACGCAGCAGCAAATCCCAATTGCAATAGCAATTCAAAGAGAATTCAACAAAACTCCCAGCTTGAAACAGGCACAGCTTCTCACTTCCAGCTTTCACAACAGAATCGCTTTCCCAATTGCATCTAACCAGCCAAGCACATAAGAACACCAATTGCATCTAACAAGTTCCCATGTCCCAGTAGCTTTATTTAGACAAGACTCCACTTTGATAAATATTTTTGACCATAAATGGAACTTTCAAATTAATTAAAATACTTTTATGGTTCCATTTTAGGATATCCTCCCTTGTTCCAACGACCATCATCACCTGGGCTACGTCTAAAGAATGGTATCGGTTTCGGTGGTAGTGGTGGCGGCGGTGGCGGTGAAAGAGGTGGCAGCGGTAGCAACGGAGGAGGAGGAGGTGGAGGCGAAGGTGGATGTGGTGACAGTGATGGTGGTGGGGGCGATCCGTACCGTCTAGATGGTGAAATTGTAGGATGAGGTTTTGGTGCCGGATACATCCTACGCAATGGAAGCTTTCCAGAAATCAACCTTGTAATTTCTCTACCATGACATATTCTACCACCCATTCCATCAATAATTTCAACCATCAACAGGGTTACTATTATAACCAAAGATGCCTTCATTCTACTAGTAAGATTTAAATTTGCTTATATTGTGGAACCTTAACACCAATTTTGACCCTTATATAGAACAACTTGATTAATTTCTAAGCTAATAAACTTAAATTAATCAGAAGCTTCTTAATATTCTCTTGGAGAGTTTTTGAAAACATTTAATAATGTTTCATGTTGATTTGTTTATTGGCAAATTAACATTTTTCAATTTCAGTCTCATAACGTCTATTTAGGAGAGACATTTCTAGGTAAGTACTACCAGCTACAAGTTGTGTAATGTTTACTATTTAGCTGTCTTATGTTCATTTTCCTCTCTTTTTTAAACCACACAATAAAGAAATACATGATTTGCAAATTCTACCCTATTTATAGTATAAACACGTAAAATAGGAAATTCATACATAAATATTGGAAAAAAATAGAATCTAAAAGTTTAAGTTACTGACTTTCTGAATCTTCCATGAACGTATATTACATTTACATCACATGCAACATCATTTTTTAAGTCATATTGGTGTTCAATTTGTAAGGTCAATGGCAATGGGCAACATCATTTTTTAAGTCATATTGGTGTTCAATTTGTAAGGTCAATGGCAATGGAGTGGCTAAATAATTTGGATACTGAGTTTGAATAAATAAGGATGGTTGCTTTACATTATCTTCTTTTTAATGCTATACTACAACTTTCAAATATAACACTTAAAATCCGGTCTAGACGTTATGGCCAAATCTGAAAATGTTACTGTAAAATGGTTTGAAAATCTAGATTTTGTATATTTTGAAAACGTCATAAACTCTATCAAACAATAACCCGGTTCATTTGAAAACATATCTTACTTAGTTGTTTTATTGAAAACATTGTTTGTTTACGTTCTCTGAAACCGTAAGTTTATAGCGGAGATACTTTAGAAAGTGATATTTTGGAAAACACTATTCGTTGTTTGAAAACCATTAATTTTGTATAAAAGTGAATATTGTCGATAAAAACGTTTAAACGATATTTTGCGAAATACGGAAACAAAGTCCTAAACCCAAAACAGTCCAAAATGTCCAGAGGGTCCAAAATTTACAAAACTCTCAAACCCAATTTTAAATAATTCAAATTTATGATAATATGATTATAATCGAGCTCCTATCATACTGACTCGCCTAAGTCTGAGGGTTACCTAAAAGTGATAGACAAATAGAAAGTGAGTTTTCATAACTCAGTGTATAACTTTAAACTAAACAGAATTACAGTTTTAGTTTCAGTTTTATATCACAACAAAGCAGATACAGTACACATATCATATACAGAATCAGAATTAGATACAAATTTGCAGTCTTACCCCCATCCGCTACACACTAACTTCGACGATCATTACACACCATATGAGGTATTAAATACCCATCTAGCCCTACACACCACTTAGTTTCGGTCTGACACATTTTAGAATATTTGCACCAAAGCTACCAGTGTATTAGGCGCTTTATCGCTGTTTACAGAATCATATATGTATGTGGCTAAGCCACCAAATACGATAGTTTAATACATTGCCCACACTTCCTCCATACATCAAACCCAACCCAAAAGCAACTACAATAACAGATAATAGATATATTACGAAGTGCATGCTCAGAATAACATATACAGAACATGCATAACATTTTTCAAATTATACATAGCATGTTACAAATTTTACTTATCTTATAACATTTCAAACACTTATAGTTATATCAAATTTCATGCTAATGGATAACTAGAATTCATGTTTTATAGCCTAATTATAACAGACTGACCCTACAATAAGCCTATGTTCGGTCCAAACGATACTTACGGCCTTAGGGAAAAATTTAAAATTTTGGGCTCACATGCCCGTGTGCCCCACACGGCCAAATTGGCCAGCACGTGTAGCCCACACAGTCTCACACACGCCTGTGTGGTTCGCACAGCCCAAATATCCCAAACCGTGTGTCACATACAGTCCATCACATACTTCGTCACATGGCCGTGTGTCGCACATGGCTTGACACACGGCCGTGTGGCCTTGACTGTGCAGTTTTTCAACTTTCACCGTTTGCTACTTTTTGTGTTTTTCTTTACACACCTGATTCGACTTCAACACCAAAGTAACCACGGGACCCTCAGCACCTAAAAACAGGATTCAATTCATTAACTTAGCGACGATTCACGATATTGATTTCAAAGAAAAGTATAGTACACAATGCCCTTAATCAACTCCCAAAATACAATCGAACCCTTACCAAATAACGAACAACAATCACAATATTCAAGTTGTTGGAAAAGCTTCAATCGTCTCACAATTCTCCCCTAATTAAACATCAAAGCAATTAATACAGAATAAACGTAACATACACACCCCTTTTTACCAAAGTCAAAGAACGGAGCAACCCTCACAACGAACAAAAGAAAGAAGGATAGAAGAAATATTACTGACACAGAACAGGGCAGCAATGAACCAACACACAACCACCACAAAAATCGCAAAACATAAAAGACAAAGAATCAAAAGAATATAGGAAATTTGGAGTAGATAGATGAAAATGAAGAAAGCCAATTCTTGAAAATCTTTCCACTTGAAACCAATGTGAAAATCGAATAAAGAGGTGAGGGAAAAAAAGTTTTAGAAATGTGAAAAAAAGGCAGAAAATCTTGGGATATTTTCCATTTTTTTTCAAAAAATAAAGAATAAAACAAATAAAATCAGATATCAAGATAAATCAAAATAAAATGGATTTACCCAACAACCCAACTAACTCACACAACTAATCATTATCTAACAGCTTAACCTAATTCAATTTAAACCCAAATTCTACTAGCCAAGAACTTACCAGACCATTAACAAAAATAATACTAACTACTCAAACCAAGACTCGAACCCATGCCCAAAAAGACGAGTCACTTATCCACTGGACCAAACCAACTACTTCATTAGAATTTAACAAATCAAACATTTAGATTTTTGAGGCATTACAACTCTCCCTCAAAAAGAAATTTCGACCTCGAATTTACCTAATTCGAACAGATGTGGATATTGCAGACGAATTGAATCCTCATGTTCCCAAGTGGCTTTCTTAGTGTCATGATTCTGCCACAGAACCTTAACCAAAGGGATGGACTTCCTCCTCAATACCTTAACATCTCAATCCAGAATCTGAACCGACTCCTCCTTAAAAGTTAAATCTGGTCTAACCTCAATCTCTTTAACAGAAACAATATGAGATGGGTCAGACTGATACCACCTCAACATGGAAACATGAAACACATCATGAATACGGTCCAACTCCGGAGGTAGCTCTAACTAATAGGCAACCGGTCCCATACGTTTCAGAATCTGGTACGGCCCAATAAATCTAGGGCTCAACTTGCCCTTACGTCCGAACCGTAGAACTTTCTTCTATGGAGATACCTTCATAAAGACATAATCGCCTACAGAATACTCGATATCCTTCTTTTTCAGATTCGAATATGACTTCTGCCTATTAGAAGCCACCTTAAGACGACCCTTAATCAATTTAACTTTATCATCGGTATTAGAAACCAACTCAGGACCCAAAATCTGTCACTCACCCAACTCAGTCTAACACAACGAAGTATGACACTTACGACCATACAGAACCTCGTAAGGTGCCATCTGAATATTAGACTGGAAAATGTTATTATATGTGAACTCGACTAATGGCAGAAACTTCTTCCAACTACCTCGAAAGTCGATCACACAACTCCATAACATATCCTCCAGTATCTGAATTACCCTTTCAGATTGTCCATCTATCTGAGAATGAATGCAGTATTGAAGTCCATTCTAAAACTCAGAGCCTAATGAAGCTTCTTCTAGAACCGAGAAGTAAAGCGAGGATCTCTATCAGAAGTAATCAAGACTAAAACTCCATGAAGTCTAACGATCTTGGAAACATACAACTTAGATAGTTTTTAAAGGGAGTAGTCTGTTCTAATAGGAATAAAATGGGCAGACTTGGTCAAACGATCCACGACGACCCACACATAATTCTTCTTAGTGGGTGTTAAGGGCAACCCACTAACGAAGTCCATAGTTGAAACACCCCAAAACCCGACCTAGACGTTATGGCCAAATTCAGGAGTGTTACAAAGAAGGATTTTGAAACTATTTTTATTTCGAAAAGAAAACTTATAAAGCTACTTGTTATAAAGTGTGTAAATTTTACAAAACATATTTATTTATTTCTTTATTACCGAAACCATCGTGAGTTTATTCATTCACCAAAACAAAATTTGCAGCAAAAATCTTAAAATTTATTATATTTTAGAAACCCAATTCGTGTTTCTAGAAAAAAAATTGATTGCATAAAACTATCGTTTTCGTAAATCGTTTAAACAAACAACGCAGGATAAAAAACAACCATAACCCAAACCAATAATTAAAATCATACAGTCTAGAGAGTCCCAAAAATTAAAAACTCTCAAATAAATCAAGAATTTTAAAAATACCAAAAACTCAAAAGTAGTTTTAACTAGTGGTCACCGTTGAGCCTCCGTCACACTGACCCGCTTATGTCCTATTGGTTACCTGTACAGAACAAACAAACAGATGTGAGTTTCGTAAACTCAATGCATAACCCAACAGAGATAGACATGCAAATATACACAGTATTCTTATATGCAGAACAAATACAAATATGGATCTAATTGTAACACCCCTAACCCGTATCCGTTGCCAGAACAGGGTTTCGGAGCATTACTACCATTTGCAGATTACTTAAAAAAAAATTTAAATGCTTACTGATTCAATGCATCATGTAAATAAATATATTACCATTCAATCAACAGATTAGTACTTGTATAAGCATCAAACAGTAATATTGTTAGTGTACTTGCACATATCTCATATAAATTCAACATTGATATAACTATTTTCTCGACATATCGTACTTGAGTTCAATAATAGTCTCAACTTACATAATTTTCTTGTATCAACATATCAAAGATAATCATATATGTACATGTCATGAAACATATCATGCTCTTACCGTTTCTTCATAAGCATATATGATTCATTTCATTATATTAATATTTCATACTCCATCATTTCCATATATTTTATGTATATTTATTCCGATAATAGCTTATATCAAACCTAACATAATTTATATTCCACGTACTCATACTTATTTCGTTTATCTATCTTCATAATTATTTCATACAACTATTTTGTACATATATATTTCTATATGACCAGTTCTTGTAAACATTACACACAACCATTTCATATAACCATTCGTCATCTGATACATATTACCTAGATATCAATTGTTCAACGGATGTCATAGCATCTCCCATCCACGGTCTTATTCATCTTTGACATGATGCCATAGTATCTTTCAACTATGGTCTTACTCATTTTCTCATCATGTTGCCATGATATCTTTCAACAATGGTCTTGTTCATTTCATATCACGTTGCCATGGTATCTTTCAACCATGGTCTTACACATTTCATATCAGGTTGCCATGGTATCTTTCAACCATGGTCTTACACATTTCATATCAAAGTTGCCATGGTATCTTTCAACCATGGTCTTTCACGTTTCATATCAGGTTGCCATGGTATCTTTCAACCCCGGTCTTACACGTTTCATATCGAGAGAGCACACTCCCGCGAACCTCATCCTTACAGATGGGATTACCACCGAGCTAAATCACAGTAATATAAACTCATAGAGTATTGTCGGGATTACCAGTCCAGGCAAATCCCCTGCAACGACAATTACTCTAATGAGCTTGGATCCAATTACCACCCAGCTAAATTCAGACCACGATTCGGATTACCCATCAGGGCTAAATCCATTTTACACATATTCTTCTTCGAGGGCTATATCGGGATAGGATCACCCGTCCGGCTAGATCCTTTTTACCGTCAATTCCTTTTCGAGAGATCCATCGAATTTTTCCTTTTCATTCAACCTAGATTTATTTTCAATTTATTTCGAGTATTATCAATATTTCATCAAATATCATGAATTGAATATTCAAATCATATTTTCATCACATAACCACATATTTCAAGTATTTAAAATACAATTCAAGTTACACAAACTTACCTCATTGCTTGTTTGTGTTTATAATTTCATTAATCCGATATCTTTTCTTTTCACGATCGAGTCTCATATTTGAGTCGTTCGGATCTTTATAAATAAATTTAATCATCATTTTCATTCATTTCATATACTAATGCATTTAATTAATGCTTTAGGCAAAATTTACCATTTTGCCCCGAACTCTTAATTAATGACTATTTCATCCTTCGGTCGGAAAATAAAATTCTTGCAATTTAATCCTTATTTCCAGATATTATTCTTATATATATTGATAACAGTCCATGAATTCTATAAAATATCAAATTTTCTATAATTTCAACACTTTTCAATTTATTCTTTCAACACTTTTCAATTTAATCCCTAAAACATGTTTTCCCCGATCTTGAACTAAATTAATAATTTCATTCAATTTTGTAATTTAAATAATAAAATAATCCATTTCATGCAATTTGATCATTTTTACATTTTTACAAAATTGCCCATAAAATTTTACTTTTATTCAATTTAGTCCTTGAGCCTAGAATATGCAAATTAGCCATGCTAGATGAATATTCATACATATTTTTCCTCCTCCTCCTCTCCATTCCACATCCTTAATGTAGATAATACACTTGTAAGTAACATTATCCATAATTTTTATTATTTACTTTTATGAATATTCAAGCTGTCTATCTGCATCATGGTCACTAAATTATTTATATCTGGAGCTATAGAACTCAAAATTAAGATCCGTTAATTTTCCCTGAAACTAGACTCATATATCTTCTTACCATAAAATTTTCAGAATTTTTAGTTTATCCAATAAGTACAGTTTATTCTTTAAAATTACCCCTGTTCTGCTGTCTAATAGTTCTGACCCTTCTTCACTAAAAATTAATTATCTCCTTGTACAGAATTCAAATGATGTTTCCGTTTGTTTATATTGAAAATAGACTCATTCAGGATTCTAAAAATATAAATTTAAACCCCTAATTATTTTTATCCAAATTTTTATGATTTTACAAAGTCAGAACAGGGGAACCCGAAATCATTCTGACCTTGTCTCACAAAATTCATCATATCTCATGATTTACAATTCCATTGCTTACATAATTTCTTCTATAAGAAACTAGACTTAATAAGATTTAATTTCATATTTTATTCATCCTATAATTAGATTTCTAAAATTTTTGATGATTTTTCAAAGTTAGACTACTGCTGCTGTCCAAAACTGTTTTAGTACAAAATATTAATTACCATGTTATAACACCCTTATTTTCTTTTTCTACACCATTTCTCATCACTTTCTCTTATTTTCTCTTCACTAACATATCATGAACATAGGACCTTATGTAAGAAAACTCTACTATAACATTATTTCCATGCTTTGTCAATAATAACAACTTAAAAACATATTGAAATCTTGATATACTTACCTTGTTCTATTGATACTAATCTTTAACTTGATTTTCTCTCTCCTCCAGCTTCTATTTCTTGAATCCAACTTGATATTCTAACTTCCCATGGTCTTCTTAACATTTTTCTCTCTTGGTAGCTATGGAAATTCATTTGATTTTTGGGTGAAAATGGTGAATTTTTGGTAAAAAGGACCAAATTGTAAAGAAAACAAAACTTTCTTTCTTCCTCTCTTTCTCTCACGTTAGTGCATGGGAAATATGGATGAGAATTTCTCATCTTTCTTTCTTTATATACTAATAAAATAATAATAAAATATCTTATTAAAATATTAATAAAATAATATTTATCTAATTAAATAATTATAAAATATCAAAATATCTCTAGCATCATTATTACTTTCTATATTTCTCTCTCTTCCAATTGACCATTTTGCCCTTCATTATCTTTTAAAATTCCATCCTTAAGTCATCATTTAATTTGGTAAAATTGCAATTTAGTCCCTCATAATTTCTTCATCTATTCAATTTGGTCCTAATTCATCCATTTTCCTTAGTTTCTAGATTATTCCACTCTTAAAATATTTACACTATTGGTCCTTCAAATTTTTCATATTTACACTTTAACCCCTCAAATTTTGAGTATTTACTCTTGTGCAACAAAACTTTTCTCACTTTTACAATTTAGTCCTTTCTTGAATTAATATATCATAATATACTTCTCAATATTGACATATCTCAAAATTTCCTTCTTCTTTTTTCACTTTATTTCCTTATTTTACTATATCAAGGATAATATCTTACTGTAAATATTTTCAGGGTATTACACTAATTCCTTAGCAGATACAGATATCAGAATCAGATAATCCAGACAGATATACAGAATTCCACTCCCATCCTCTACACACCATCTCCGTCCATCCCATCACACCATATGAGGTTAAAAACACCCACCCATCCCTACACACCCATGCAGTCAAGCTACCAGAATATAAGCAAAAGGTCATTGTACATATCACTTCCTTCGTAAATACAAATCTCACCCCAAACACAGATGTAGAAATAACATATTTAACATGCTTAACATGCTCTTATACAGATAACATACATAATTAAACAATATAGTATATCAGTTACCTACTCAGATTAGACTATCAGAATATCAGATCACATAAAAAAATGTTTGATTAGTCCTTATCGACCCTACAGTAGGCATACGGTCGATTAAAATGACTCGTGTGACCCTAGGGAAAATTTTAGAATTTTGGGCCCAAATGCTCGTGTGGCTTGCCCATGCGGACTCACACGTTCATGTGGCCCACATGCCCAAATTGGCCTTATCTATGTGGCCCACACGACTTGGCCCAAATCTCATACGCTTGTATGGCATACCTGTGTAGGCCTACACGCCTAAACTAGCCTAGCCTGTGTGGCCCACACGGCCACACATTCAACATCACATAGCCATGTCTCACACACGACCACACTCTTGATAGTTACACGGCACACGGCCAGCCACACGTGTGACGTCGACAGTCCTAGTTTTTGGCTTTCGTCGAACCTCGTTTTCTCTTATTTTAGGTACACATCTGGTTCAATTTTGATGCAACTATAATCTTGAGACCTCAAAACCCTAAGAAACAAAATTTTAACAATATAATTTATCCACTAATTCACAAATTCCCCAAACTAAACCAAAAAATGCGTAAACACTTACCGCTAACTAATATGACCGAACACACAATCTGGCTGTTGAAGCAAAATTATTTGCTTCACCAAGTTCACCTACACAATAGATTTGTAAGAAATTAACTTCCCTAACCACACCACTATGCCAATCTAAAAGAAAAGAAAAACAAGCAAAATGAAACGTCAAAGCTTACAAAAAAAGATGGGGAACCACCGGAATAACAAATCGAATGATTGGAATAATTAGTTGTCAAACAGAATAGAGAGAAGAATCGAAAATAGGAAAAATCGCAGAGAAGAAGGGAAAAGGGAAGAACTAACATCAAAAAGAAGAAAACTTGAGTAAAAGGAGAAAAAACTAAAAATAAACAAAATAGAATCTAAACCGTACAATATCTGAACCCCCATTATCCCATTAACTAACCTACTAACTCACAACTACCTCAGAATTTTACTTCCACACAACCTCTATCTCATAACTGAAGCAAAAATATCACCCATGCTCACGCATGGATTCGAACACAAGACCTCCAGCAAGTTAACTCCTTACCACTCGAACCAACAGACTCATTCTAATGAGTTTACAAACAAAATAACATAAGCCTACCCAGCAGGGATAAAGCTAGGAGAAAAAATAACAAAATTTGCTAAAAGTGGGACTTGAACCCAAGACCTCACACACACCTAGAATACTTAGCCAGTGAAACAGATATACATTTGTTTCAGGGTTTATAAAAACATAAATAAATTATTCAGGGTGTTACAACTCTACCCCTAAAAGAAATTTCGGCCTCGAAATTTACCTGACTAGAATAGATGAGGATACTGTTGACGCATCGAGTCCTCAGGTTCCCACGTAGCTTTCTCATTGCCATAATTCCACCACAGAACCTAAATTAATAGAATGGAATTCCTCATTAGAATCTTAATATCTCAATCCATAATCTGAACTGGCTCATCCTCAAATGTCAAACCTGGTCTAACCTCGATCTCCTCAACAGAGACAATGTGATATGGATCATCGAGACGTGAAACACATCATGGATGCAGTCTAACTTCGAAAGTAACTCTAACTGATAAGCAATCAGTCCCACACTCTTCAGAATCTGATACAGCCTAATGAACCTAGGGCTTAACTTGCCCTTACGACCGAACCGTAGAGCTTTCTTCCATTGAGATACCTTAAGGAATACGAAATCACCATAGAATACTTAATATCCCTCCTTTTCAGATCCACATAAAACTTTTGTCTATAAGAAGTCACTTTCAGACAATCTCGAATCAAAACCTGATCTTCAGTCTGGAAAACCAACTCAAGATCCAAAACCTGTTGTTCACCCAACTCAGTCCAACATAGCGGAGTACATCACTTACGACCATACAGAGCCTCGTAAGGTGTGATCTGGATACTAGACTGCAAAATATTATTGTAGGTGAACTTAACCGACGACAGAAAATCCTTTCAACTACCTCAGAAGTCAATCACACAGCTTCAAAACATATCCTCCAATATCTAAATCACTCTATCAGATTGACCATTAATTTGAGGATGGAATGCAATACTGAAGTCCAATCTCGAACACAGTGCTTTATGCAGTTTCTTTCAGAATCGAGAAGTGAAACAAGGATCCCTATCAGAGATTATCGAAATCGAAACCCCGTGCAATTTTACAACATCAGAAATGTAGAGCTTCACTAACTTTTATAGAGAGTAGTCTGTCTGAACCAAAATAAAATGGGCAGACTTGGTCAATCGATCCACGATGACCAATATAGAATCCTTTTTAGTAGATGTTAAAGGTAACCCACTGACAAAGTTCATCATCACACGTTCCATTTCCATAAGGAAATTTTAACGGGTTGGAGCAAACACAAAGGCAACTGGTGCTCATCTTAATTTGCTAGCACGTCAGGCAACGAGCAGCAAAATCTGTTACTTTACGTTTCAAATCCAGCCACTAGTATAGTTTACAGAGATATCGATACATCTCATTACTATTAGGATTCATAGCATAAGTGCTACTATGCGCTTCCCTCAAAATCGACTGGCTTAGATCATAATCGTTCAATACACAAACTCGTCCTAGGAAACACCAAACTTCATCCTTATTCACTCTAAAATCATAACTATTACCATTCTCAACTTGTCGAAAACGCAAAACTAGAGACTTATCCCCTAACTGCATTTCCCAAATCTGCCCAATCCAAGTCGGGTTAACTTGTAACTCGGCTAACAAACCCTCATCATCAAACAAACTAAGATGAGTGAACATTACCCTCAAATTAGACATCGCTCTACGACTGAGAGCATCGACCACCACATTGGCCTTACCGAGACGATACTCTATCGTACAGTCATAATCTTTAAGCAGCTCAATCCATCGATGCTGCCTAAGGTTCAACTCCTTTTGAGTAAGGAGGTACTTGAGGCTTTTATGATCGGTGTAGATGATACACCTCTCACCATATAGATAGTGCCTCCATATCTTCAACGCAAACACCACGGTAGCTAACCCGAGATCATATGTCGAATAATTCCACTCGTGTGACTTAAGTTATCGAGACGCATAAGCCATAACCTTACCATCTTGCATCAGTACACATCCCAAACCGACGTACGATGCATCACTATACACCATAAACTCCTTACCAGATTTAGGTTGTATCAGAACAAGAGCTTGAGTCAAAATAGACTTGATCTTTTCGAAACTCAATTGTTGCATATCAGTCCAGACGAAAGGAACATTCTTGCGTAGAAGCTTAGTTAGAAGAGCTACAATAAGTGAGAACCCCTCAACAAACCTTCGATAGTAACCAGCAAGACCCAGAAAATTGCGGATCTCAAAAATGTTCTTAGGCTGTTTCCAATCAAGCACAACCTCAATCTTCCTAGGATCAACTTGGATCCCTTCAGCAGAAACTGCGTGCCCCAGAAATATTACTTTCCTTAACCAGAATTCATATTTCCTCAACATAGTGAAGAGCTATTTCTCTCAAAATATTTGAAGCACTACTATAAGATGTTCATCATACTCATCTTCAGTCTTAAAGTATACCGGAATATCTTTGATGAAGACTACAATGAACTGACCCAGATACAGTTGAAAAACTCAGTTCATCAAATCCATGAATGCAGTCAGAGTATTCATCAAACCAAAGGGGATAATTAGGAACTCGTAGTGCCCATAATGAATCCTAAAAGTCGTCTTATGAATATCAACTTCCTTAACCGTAAGCTAATGATACCCAAAACGGAGATCTATTTTCGAGAATACTGAAGCCCCTCAGAACTAATAAAAAAGGTCATCGATCCTTGGAAGTGGGTACTTATTGTTCACCATCAACTTATTCAACTATCAATAATCGATGCACATCTTCATGGTACCATCATTTTTTTTACAAACAAAATCGGTGGCCCCATAGAGACACACTAGGACAAATGAAACCACAATCCAAAAGCTCTTGAAGTTGAGCCTTAAGCTCTGTATGCTCTTTCGGTGCCATACGGTATGGAGCGATGGACACCGAAGCTATACCTGGTAGAAGCTCAATGCGGAACTCAACTTCTCGATTTGGAGGTAAACTGGGTAACTCATCGAGAAAAACATCTGACAATTCCCTCACTCTTTTATATCCCTGACAGAAGAGTCCCTTGAAACTGAAACACTGACATAGGCCAAATACGCCTCACACTCTTTTCAAACCAATTTATCTACCACTAGAGCGGAGATCACATTAGACAGGTAATCTCGATGCTTGCCGATCACAACAATTTTCTTATTGTCTACAGTTTTCAAAATAACCCTCTTGGTCGTACAGTCCAAACTAACTCAGTGCTCTACTAACCAGTCCATACCCAAAATTAAGTCAAACTCCTTAAACAGTAGCTGCATCAGATTTGCCGAAAACACAACCCCTTGTACTACTAACGAAACATTCTTATAAAGTTTATTTACCAGAATAGATTGCCCTAACGAACTCAGTACAGTAATCTCACCAGAAGTACACTCAACAGTAATCCCCAAGTTTTCAGAAACAATACTAGCTACATAGGAGTATGCAGGACCTATGTATATCAAAGCAGTATATGGGGCATAAAAAATTTAAAACATACCCATGATCATATCAAGGGCATCTTTGTCCTCTCGGTGTTTAGCAGTATAAACCAGTGCAGGTTGCCTCGCCTCAGTCTAATTAGCACCTTTGCCTAGTGCTCTCCATCCTCGGCCCAAACCATTACCACCCCTAATCGGTCCACGATCCCTAGGTGGCTATTGTACTACTCTCTAAGGCTGAACAAAACCTAGTCTCGTAGCTTGTATCTAATCAGCATGATGTGGACACTCCTTTATCCGGTGCTCTAATTACTTACATCGTAAACAAGCCCCCAATCTCCTCCAGCACTTGCTCGGATGCACCTACCACTGTCACTATAAGGCTGAATCTCAGCAGGAGTAATAGAGACTCCCACTTTAATTGGCCCATCAGGTCTGGCCCGTTTCTTAGACCTCTAAACAGAATTAGAGGGCTCTGAATCCCTCTTATTATTGCCTCTCTCTTGGCCTCTATTCTAGTGCTTCACACGTTTAACCTTTTCGGCGATCTTCGCCTTATCTACCAAAACAGCAAACTCTCGCTCCCTCTGCGAAGTAATGAATACCCTCAAACTATCTCTTAAGCCATCCTTGAAACGGACACATTTCTCATAGTTGGATGCCAACATGCCTCGAGTGTAGTGGTCTAATCTCAGAAATTCGACCTCATACTCAGCCACAAACTTATCACCTTATATGAGATTCATGAACTCATTCCTATAAGAATCAACATAGCCCGTGCCTATATACTTTCTCTGAAAGGTAGTCTTGAAATAATCTTAATTTAGACGATCTGGTTGAGTACCCTCCTCAACCGATAACCACTACTGATATGCCTTGTCACCAAGTGAAGAAACTGCACCCTTCAATTTCTGCTCAGGAATGTAGTCGATGTTGTTCATTATCCTCTCAGTGACTTCCAACTAGTACCCGGACACAATAGGGGCGACTCTAGTGACGGCCCTAAACAACTCAGCTCCATTGAACTAGAGTCGTTCAGTTACCAACCATGGCCCCCAGATCTAGAAAGGGGTCCAACGACCTTCTCTAAAATTCTCAACATAGCTTGGGATAGTGCGTCGTCCCCAGCCGAGCAGCTTTAAGACCCAGTCTTAATAGCAGGTGAAACTGGTGTCTCACTCATATCTAGATTTGACATACTGCCCAGAGAGGAAGATTCAGCTCGAGCTCCCTACGGCACCTGCCGCGCCCACGAAAACCTCAATCAGGTGTTCTTCATGCACTCATCGTAATTTGAATTTTATCTACATTTTAAAATTTTAGCATTAGTTTCAGTGTTTATTAGCAAATTTTTATGCTTCAAATATTTATCAGAAATTTCAAAAATGTTTTAGAAGTCGCAATTTCTAACTAAATTGGTATAGTTTCAAACAACTCAGAGTTTGCTAACTACAGTATTTCTAAGTTTAGAAGTACTTACAGGACCGGCATTGAAGACTTGGTGTACCACATAATTTACTCGTAAGAACAAACTTGTTTGAAAACCATTTCTTTGGAAAATTAAATTTTGAACACAAAATTCACAGCCTAAGTTTTACAACCTGGCTCTAATACCACTAAATGTAACACCCTAAACCCGACCTAAACGTTTATGAAGAAGGGTTTTGGAACTATTTTTATTTCGATAAAAAAAACTTATAAAGTTACTTGTTATAAAATGCCTAAATTTTACAAAAAATATTCATTTACTTATTTATTACTGAAACCGTCGTAAGTTTATTCATTCACCAAAACATAATTTGCAGCGAAAATCTTAAAAGTCATTATATTTAGAAACCCAGTTCGTGTTTCTAAAAAAAAAACTTTGTTTGTGTAAAATTGTCCTTTTTGTAAGTCGTATCGATAAATAATGCAGGATAGAAAACAATCAAAGCCAAAACCAAAAACTAAAACTATACAGTCCAGAGAGTCCCAAAAATTACAAACTCCCAAATAAATCTAGAATTTTAAAAATACCAAAAAGTCAAAAGTAGTTTTAATTAGTGGCCACTGCTGAGCCTTCGTCTCACTGACCCCCTATGTTCGAGGGTTATTTGTACAGAACAAACAAATAGATATGAGTTTTCGAAAACTTAGTATGTAACCCAACAGAGATAGACATGCAAATATACATAGTATTCTTATATGCAGAACAGATACAAATACAGACCTAAGTCCTTAGCATATACAAATATCAGAATCAGATTATCCAGACAGATATACATAATCCTACCCCCATCCTCTACACACCATCTCCGTCCATCCCATCACACCATGTGGGGTTAAAAACACCCACCCATCCCTACACACCATATAGTATCGATGCGACACAAAACAGATAATATGCAGTCAAGCTGCCAGAATATAAGTGAAAGATTACTGTACAGATCACTTCCTCCGCATATACAAATCTCACCCTAAACACAGATATAGAATATAGATACAAAAATAACAGATTTAACATGCTTAACATGCTAGTCTACAGATAACATACATACTTAAACAGTATAGTATATCAGTTACCTACTCAGATCAGACTATCAGAATATCAGATCAAATGAAAAAGGGTTTGATTAGCCTTTATCGACCCTGCAGTAGGCCCACAATCGATTGGAACGACCCATGCGACTCTACGGAAAAATTTTAGAATTTTGGGCCTACAGGCCCATGTGGCCCATACGCCCAAATTGGCCTTGGCCGTGTGGCCCACACGACTCGGCCCAAATCTCGTATGCTCGTGTGGACCCATACGCCTAATCCAACCTACCCCGTGTGGCCTATATGGCCACACATTCACCATTACACGGCCGTGTCCGTTGATAGTCACAAGGTCATGTGTCGTACACGACCAGCCACTCGCTCTTGTGGTGTTAACGTCCCAGTTTTTCACTTTTTCGAACCTCATTTTCTCATGTTTTAGGTATACACTTAGTTTAGTTTAGATGCAACTACAATCCCGAGACCTCCGAACCCTAAGAAACAACATTCCAACAACAAAATTTAGCAACCAATTCATGAATTCCATAAACTAAATCGAACAATGTGTAAATACTTATCGCCAACTAATATGACCACAGGCACGATCAGGTCGTTGAAGCAAAATTCATTGTTTTACCACCTTTATCTACACAACAAATTTGTAAGAAATTAATTTCCCTAACTACACCACTATGCCAATTTAGAAGAAAAGGAAAATGAGTAAGAGGAAACGTCAAATCTTACCAAGACAAATAAAGAAGCATCGAAATAACAAATCAAATGATTGGAATAATCAGTTGTCGAACGGAGTAGAGAGAAGAACCAAAAATAGGAAAAATCACAGAGAAGAAGGGAAAAGGGAAGAACTAACGTTAAAAAGAAGAAAAATTGAGTAAAGGGGGAAAAACTAAAAATAAACAAAATTGAAATTAAACCGCACAATATCTCAACCCCCATTATCCTACTAATTAATCTACTAAATCACAACTACCTCAGAATTTTACTTCCACATAAGGGATTCAAACACAAGACCTCTAGCAAGCTAACTCATTATCACTCGAACCAGCAGGCTTATTTTGATATGAGTTTACAAACAATATAACATAAGCCTACCCAGCAGGGATAAGGTTAAGATAAAAAATAACATAATTTGCTAAAAGTGGGACTTGAACCCAAGACCTCTCACACATACCCATAACACTTAGCCACTGAAACAGATACACATGTGTGTCAGGATTTACAGAAACAGAGATAAATTATTCAGTGCGTTACAATAGTTACCTATTCTTATTTCCAAAGGGGAATCTTAATGGGTTGAAGCAAACCCGAAAGCAGTTAGTGCTCAGCCTTAACTTGCTAGAACGTCAGATATTGAGAGACGAAACTCATTACCTCCCATTTCAAACCAACCATGAGTAAAGCTTTCGGAGATCCTAATACATCTTATTTCCACCTGGATGCATAGTATAAGGGCTACTATATGCTTCTCGCAGAATAGATTACCTCAAATCAGAATCATTAGGCATACAAACCTGACCTTAGAAACACAAAACCCTATCATAGTTTAACCCAAAGTCAGAAGTACTACCATCCTCAACTTGACAGATTCCTAGAACCAAAGAATCATCTTTCAACTATTTAACTTGAATCTGATCGATCCAAGTCGACTTAACTTGTAATTCAGCTAACAGACTTCCATTATCAAATAGACTTATGCAAGCAAACATTGCCCTCAAATCAGGCATTGCCCCATGACTAAGAGCATCGGCTACCACATTGGCCTTACTGGGATGATACTCAATAGTACAGTCACAATCCTTAAGTAACTCAATCCATCTACGTTGCCTAAGGTTCAATTCCTTCTACGTAAGGAGATACTTGAGGCTCTTGTGATCGGTGTAAATGATACACCTCTCACCATACAAATAATGCATCTAGATTTTAAGACGAAGCCAACCGTAGCTAACTCAAGATCATGCGTGAGATAGTTTCTTTCATGTGACTTAAGCTGTCGGGACGCATAAGCCACTACCTTACCATCTTGTATCATAACACAATCCAATCCAACATGTGATTCATCACTATAAACCACGAACTCATTGCAAGATTCAGGCTGTATCAGAACATGAGTCTAAGTCAAAATAAATTTGAGCTTCTCAAAGCTCGATTTCTACTCATCCGTCTAGAAAAATGGCGTGTTCTTACGCAACAAATTAGTTAAATGAGCTGTAATAAGTGAGAACCCCTCGAAAAACCTCTGATAATAATCTGCTAACCCAAGGAAGCCACGAATTTCATACACATTTCTAGGTTGTTTCCACTCAATCACAACCTCGATTTTCTTTAGATCAACTTGGATCCCCTCTGCAGAGACCACATGACCCAGAAAAGTGACTTCCTTAAGCTAAAACTCACGTTTGCTCAACTTAGCGTAGAGTTGTTTATTACGAAGTATTTAGAGAACTACTTTAAGATGCTCATCATAATCAACATTAGTCTTAGAGTATACCAAAATATCATCGATGAAAACCACGAGGAACTGATCTAGATATGGCTGAAAGACCCAATTCATAAGCTCCATGAATACAATCGGAGCATTCGTAAAATCAAAAGGCATGACTAGGAACTCGTAATGCCCATATCGAGTCATAAAAGAGGACTTACGAACATCGACCTCCTTAACCTTAAGTTGATGGTACCTAGAACGGAGATCTATCTTGGAGAACATAGAAGCCCCATGAAACTAATCGAACAAGTCATCGATTCTTAGAAGTGTGTTTTTATTATAACAACCCATTTTTCAGTGGTGTCAAAAATAGTGGTTTCGAGACCACAAGTCTAATGAGTAAATTCGTATAATTAGTATTTAAATGATACAAGTCAATAATAATTTTTATAATGAATTTTGTTTTGAGGATTTTTAACTAATTGAATTAAAAGTTAGCATAAGTGGTTCGGTTCAAAAGGCAAATGGTTATTGAAAATAAGGTATTAGGACCTCTTTTCCATAATTTAAAGCCGTAAATATTTTTATTAAATATTTATAGAGTCGTATTATATGTGAACTGAAGTTTGGTTTGATTATTTTGATGATTTATTACTTAATTACGATAAAAAGATTAATTTAAAAATGAGGTAAAAGATAATTGCTATAGATTTAAAACAGTAAAGGGACCAAAATGTTAATTAAACAGTCCCTACAACAAAACAGTGCTAAGATGACACTTATGGGGCGACACTTTCCTAAGTGTTGGGATAGACTGGCCAACATATGCTTTGGCCAACTCTTTGTATAAGGGTTGGGATATGCATGACTAAGGCAACACTTAAATAAGAGTTGGCTTAGTCTAGTCCTAAGACGACACTTTCCTAAGTGTTGGGATAGACTGGCCAACATGCACTTTGGCCAACTCTTTGTATAAGGGTTGGGATATGCATGACTAAGGCAATACTTAGCTTTTGTGTAGTCCTAAGACGACACTTTTGGGGCGATACTTTTCTATGTATTGGGATAGAGTAGCGAACATACGCTTTGGCCAACTCTTTGTATAAGAGTTGGGATATGTATGCCTAAGGCAACACTTGAATAAGAGTTGGATTTTGTGTAGTCCTAAGACAACACTTTTGTGGTAAAACTTTTGTAAGTGTTGGGATAGACTTGCCAACATATGCTTTGGCCAACTCTTTGCGTAAGGGTTGAGATATGTATGGCTAAAACAACGCTTAAATAAGAGTTGGCCTTTGTCTAGTCCTAAGACAACAGTTTTGGGGTGACACTTTCCTAAGTGTTGGGATAGAGTTGTCAACATACTCTTTGGCCAACTCTTTGTATAAAGGTTGAGGTATGCATGCCTAAGGCAATGCTTAAATAAGAGTTGGCTTTGTCTAGTCCTAAGACGATATTTTCCTAAGTACTGGAGCTGACTTGCCGAAATATGCTTCGGTCAACTTTTTGTATAAGGTTTGGGATATGAATGCTTAAGGTAACACTTAAATAAGAGTCGGATTTATCCAAAATTATGCCTACACTTTTGGGCCGACACTTTCCTAAGTGTTGGGATAGACTTGCGAACATACACTTTGGCCAACTCTTTGTATAAGGGTTGGTATATGCATGCCTAAGGGGTTCAGTGTTTTAGGGTTTTAGGGATTATGTTTGGGGTTTAGGGTTTAGAATTAGTGTTTAGGGTTTAAGGGTTTAGAGTTTATGATTTAGGGTTTAAGAATTAGCTTTGTCCAATAGTATGTCTAAGGCATCACTTAAATTGGCAATTTAATTTATGTAACAAATTTATTCATAAATGATTGACACTAAAAAAATGTTTTGATTGAAATATCTAAATAAAAATATTAAAGATTATAGATATTAAGTTCGCGAATCTTATTATAATTTGTTAATATGCTACAAAGAATTTGTTATTTTGTAAAATAATCGTGTTGATAGATGTTAGGCATCTAATGTGTAGTAATTATTTTGAGGAAATATATATTATTGTTATTATTGATCTATTTCTTTGGTTAAAAAGGTAAAAAATTAGGGCAAGAAGAATATCTTTGTTTTTCTCTTTGGATAGAACGTTAATGCATTAATGGAATTTTGTAAAAAGGATCGAATTGTTAGATAAATTCTGAGCTTTTGATAAATGCTTTCTCTTTGAAGCAACAATGCTAAGCTTGACATATTGCATTTTCTCAAAGCATTGGATATGAAGAACATGCCCAAAATGCTTGGGGGATTATTTCCTTCTTATAATTATAAAGATAAATTTATAAAACAAATATGCTCTAAGGATTATATTCTTCGTACATTTGTAATTTATTACTTTACTTTTATTTTAAGAAATTGAATTTGCCGATTGAGTATTAGCTTAATAGGTATAATTAAGTATTGTTCCCGATGTAGGAGGACGTAGGTTCAAATGCGCTGAAGTGCATTATCCTTGTATTTATAAGTTAGGGAAGGATTATAGATAGTTCTAACAAAAAAAAGTCATAATATTTATGGAATCCTCGTATTTTTGTGTATTTACTTGAAGATTAAGAGTTAAATATTAAAGTCATAATGAAAATTTTAGTTCTTAATATTTAATTTTTTATCAATTTGGCTTTTATTTATTTATTTTAATTAAATCTAATTCTTAATCTTTTAAAAAGAGTGAATTTTAATTATTATCCTTTTAAAAAAATTAAATAATTATTATTTTAATAAAAAACTAATTAAAATGTAAAAAATTAAACATGGTAATATGCATGTTAATCCATGTTATTCATATTTTTATTTTTTACAAACTATTTGTATAATTTTTTGAATTTTAATTTTTTTATTTAATGAATAAAAATTTTAAATTATTTTCTGATATGATATATATAATAAATAATATCATGTCAGTATAAAATACGTGTAGATTAGCGGGTTATCACCCTAATATTATTAACAATTTATTGTTTTAGTTAACATTTTAGGTTATAAAAATAAATTTACTCTTTTTAAAAAATTAAGAATCAAATTTAACTAAAAAAATGAAAGCTAAATTATTAAAAATTTTCAAAATTTGAATACTAAATTTATTATTATGATAATATTAAATAATAAATAGTTTAATTAAAGAAAGTAAAATATTTTTGAATAATAAATAATTAGTAAAAAATACTGAGTGACATAGCATGGGATTAGTGGTTAGTTTACCTTCATCCTTACCCACAAAAAACCCCTTATTCTCACTCCAAATTCTGTTGGCCAAAGAAAACCAATTGATCTGCCGTCCACCACCTGCTCCAGCCACTGGTGCATCTGTTGTCCACCACCTACTTCAGCTACTGATTTGTCACGGTACCTTCTTTGAAAGCCTGCCTTACAGATTCCATGAAATCCACGACCCTGCAGTGGTAGAACCTAGTGAATCGGTTTCGACTTGTTGAGATTTGTCTTAATCTTCAAGGGTATGTATGGTTGATTCGGTTTTGTGTTAAATGATAAATGAGGTTGATTTCCTTTAATCTACAGTTTATATATATTTAAGGTCAGGGAATAGTTTTCAATTACTTGAACACTTGGCTATTTTCATTTAATCTACAGTTGATATATATTTAAGGCCACTTTCCTTGTACAAGTGGGGTATGATAAATTTGGGATTCTGTTTTTGTTTCAGTAATATCAGCAGTATTGACACTGGTTTTCTAGTCTGTTCAGTAATCCATACTGAGCTTTATGTCATTGGAAACCCATTACAAATTTAAGCAATGTATATTTCCACTCAAGTTCAGGTCAACAGAAAATAACAGAGCTAAGGGGTTTTACCTATGTTTTCTAGCTGAAGTTGGCCTTTGCTCTATGGTTCCAAAATGGCCAAATTTAAAAACTAGTGCAAGTTTGTGAATAATACAGGAATCCACGGTGTGAATTGAGGATCCATCGATAATGTTGTAACAGCTAGTGCAAAGTAAGATTGCACATTGTGAGGCTTCCCCCATCAACATAGAGAAGGACAGTCGAGAAAAGCTGAAAAGACTCAATACTTGCTTGCACTGTATGAAATCCCTGACCCTACAGTGGTAGAACCTGGTGAATCAGTTTCGACTTGTTGAGATTTGTCTCAATCTTCAAGGGTATGCATGGTTGATTCGGTTTTGTGTTAAATGATAAATGAGGTCGATTTCCTTTAATCTACAGTTTATATATATTTAAGGTCAGGGAATAGTTTTCAATTACTTGAACACTTGGCTGTTTTCATTTAATCTATAGTTGATATATATTTAAGGCCACTTTCTTTGTACAAATGGGGTTTGATAAATTTGGGATTCTATTTTTGTTTTAGTAATATTAGCAGTATTGACACTGGTTTTCTAGTCTGTTCAGTAATCCATACTGAGCTTTATGTCATTGGAAACCCATTTCAAATTTAAGCAATGTATATTTCCACTCAAGTTCAGGTCAACAGAAAATAACAGAGCTAAGGGGTTTTACCTATGTTTTCTAGCTGAAGTTGGCCTTTGCTCTATGGTTCCAAAATGGCCAAATTTAAAAACTAATGCAAGTTTGTAAATAATACAGGAATCCACGATGTGAATTGAGCATCCAGCGATAATGTTGTAACAACTAGTGCAAAGTAAGATTGCCCATTATGAGGCTTCCCCTGTCAACATAGAGAAGGACAGTTGATAGAAGCTGAAAAGACTCAATACTTGCTTGCTCTGTATGAAATCCCCGACCCTGCACTGGTATAACTTGGTGAATCGGTTTCGACTTGTTGAGATTTGTCTCAATCTTCATGGGTATGTATGGTTGATTCGATTTTGTTTGTTTGTTTGTTTGTTTGTTTGTTTCTGGTTAAGAAGTTGGTTTGTGTTCAATAAATAAAATACAAATATATTTTCATTCGGTGATAGGGCTCGTGCTATACAAAAATTGTTGGAGAAACTTACTACTCAACAACAGATCTTGTTGTTTATGTTAGCTCTAAGCACTAGAGCTGTTGCATTGTCGAAGGACTTGAATGGTCATCGTGTAATCCAGTATTGCTTGAAAAATTTCTCTGATGAAGATAACAAGGTAGCATTAATTTTGGACTAGTAACGATTTGAGTTAAAGCTTCATTTTTTTTGTCTATGTTAGTCCTGTTTTAGTTTAATTGTTTATGTCTTCAGTCATTTGAATTAAATTGCAGGGTTACATGATACTTGCTCATATCTAAAATGTTACGACTATGAAATAGATGCATTAACTACTGTTTTGTTAACCAAGATTTGTTTTTTGCATTGCACCTTTGTTAACTTCTTTATTTTTGAAATGGCTGATTTAATAGTTTTATTTGTGAAATTCTCATTTAGGGGCTGTAGTAGAACTAAAAGCTTTAGTAAAACCCCTGTTGCTCAATGCTGTTCGAAGTCAAGATGTTGAAAGACCACCAGTTTGGCTTATAAGGCAAGCAGTGAGGTACATGAAGGTAGGTTTTTAAATTAATGTGGTTTCAAAAGTAATTTTTTTTAATGTTCTGCATTTACTTTGGAGATTGGATACCTCAAACTGTAATATGTCTGCTTCATGTTTCTGCTATCCTACCCTTTTTTGAAGAAAAAGAAAAAAGAAAGATTCATTTTCTCAAGGGAAAAAAAAACGTCAATTTTTTTAAATAATTGGTCTTAAACGTCTATTTGCCCTTCTTAATTGGCATTGAGCTTGCCTCATATGAAGCTTTTTTCAGCTCTGTTGTTGATGGTATCATTTTTGTGAACTTTTTAGGCTAAATTAAAGACCCCGGAGCATGAATAATGGCATATACCTTTTTACTATAATTGAGATATATGTGATATTGGATTTACCAGTTTGATATAACTAGAAGGTTAGTTACCCTTTTCTTTTCCTTTTTTTTTTCATTTTTTAAAATTTTTCTATCTTTGTAGTTTTGACTATTTTATTTAGGAATTTAGATATTATTTATCATAAATTTTAATATTATTTAATTTTCATAAAGATAATTTTTTTATTTTAATATTTAAAGTTGTTATTTTATTTCTGGATTAGGTAGTTTTGGTTGCTGTTAGTTCACTAGAAAGCTCATCTCTTTTCACACATGAACCTTAGTATTAGGTATTAATAGATAATCTATTTTAATATTAATTACTTTAACAGATGGTTGATAAAAGTTGGATGGATGCTCCAAGATTTAGCACCAATCACCTAGCTGGAATAGAAAGATTTCTATCATTTGCAATTGAAAAATCAATTTTTAATGGAAAAATATATTATCCGTGCCATCGTTGCAATAATAGGATATTGCATGAACCACATATTATGGGTGAGCATCTTCGTCTTTATGGTATAATAAAAGAATACAAGTATTGGATTTTTCATGGAGAATCCATTGAAAGAACATCGGTGCAAACCAACGAAATGGTGAGAACTTCTCCGTCAATTTGTACGTTGTCACAAGACAATGAAGCCAATTTAAGAGATCTCATAACGGATACTCTAGGTATTAACATCCCAAATCTTAATGAGAGTTTTGATGGTGTTTCAAGCGAGCTTCAAAATAATGGTCGGGAGTATGATGTTAATGAGGCCCAAAGGACTATGGAGAGAGCAGCTATTCTTCTAGATGATTGTGATATTCCACTCTATCCCGGTTGTGTCAATTTCTCTTGCGTCTCATTTTTACTTCGACTTTACCACTTCAAAGAACTTTTTGGATGGTTAGCAAAATCTTTAACATGCTTATTGAAGTTTTTAAATGAGGCATTTCCATATGGAAACACAATCTCGACTACATACTATGAAGCGAAGAAAAAGATTTCTGCACTAAATATTAGGTATGTGAAGATTGATGCATGCTCGAATGATTATATGTTATATTGGGGCGGTGATAGTAAAAAGATCAGTTGTGATGTCTGTAAAAGCTCAAGGTGGCAATCTTCTAATGAGTTGGATGCAGATGAGCAAGTTGATGGTAGTTGTCGCCGTCCTAAGCCTGCCAAGGTATTACGGTATTTTCCTTTGATTCCTAGACTTAAAAGATTATTTCAATCCTCTAAGGCATCACAATCCATGAGATGGCATAAAGAATGACGAACCAAAGATGGTATATTGAGACATCCAGCTGATGGTTTTGCCTGGGATGCGTTTGATAAGAAGTTTCCTAATTTTGCATCTGATCCTAGCAATGTTAGGCTAGGTTTGGCTTGCGATGGATTCAATCCATTCCGAACAATGAGTACAAGTCACTGTACATGGCCCATACTTCTTATTTCTTATAATTTGGAACCTTGGGCATGCATGAAACAATCATCAATGATACTCTCAATGGTTATCCCTGGTGAAAAAGAACCTGGTAACGACATTGATGTCTACATGCAACCTTTAATTAAAGAGTTGAAGTAATTGTGGACAGGATTTGATGCTTGGACAGGATTTGATGCTTTTGATTCATCAGGTTATAAATATTTTAGTTTACGTGCTTGTCTTCTTTGGACAATCAATGATTTCCTAGCTTAAGCTAATCTTTCAGGGTGGAGTACAAAAGGTCGGGTTACTTGCCCAGTATGTGCTGAAAAAATTGAATCTCGATGGCTACGGTATGGTCGGAAGTTCTGTTATATGGGTCATCGTCGATGGTTATCAGTTGAACACCCATTTTGAAAATAGAGCCGTGAATTCGATGGCACTATAGAGTATGGGGTAGCTCCTATACCACGATCCAAGGAAGATATCTTAAGGGAAGTTGAAGGTGTCAATTTCATTTATGGAAAAGCTCGAAAGAGGGATAGAGAAGAACCAGATGAAGGGTCGGTAGAACTTGATGTAGACGAGGGGTGTGATTTGTTTAACAACTTTGAAGAATTGGTGGTAGAGGGAGATGAAGCAAATCTCATAAATCAAGACGAGACTTTATGGAAGAAGAGGAGCATATTTTTTAACTTCCCTTATTGACGTTACAATCTACTTCGACATAACTTGGATGTTATACACATCGAGAAGAACGTATGTGACAATGTCGTTGGCACCCTTCTTAATCTCTCACGCGGTGGTAAAGATAATATCTAAGCACGCAAGGACCTACAAGATATGGGCATCCGAAGTTATCTTCATCCAAAAATCAGAAACAGGAAAGAGTACCTACAGCAAGCGTGTTACACTCTTGCATCAAAGGAAAGAGATATTTTTTTTCCATTTTGAAAAACTTGAAGGTATCCGATGGTTATGCGTCAAACATATCTCGATGCGTGAATTTGAAAGAGCACAAGTTGAGCAACCTTAAAAGTCATGACGATCACATTCTCATACAAGATTTGCTTCCTATATGCTTAAGAAGAGTTGTAGAAAAGAAGGTGCTAAGTGTTATTACAAATCTATCAGATTTCTTCAAGAGATTATGTGCAAAAAGTCTTGATCCACAAGAAGTTGATCAACTTCAAATACAAGTCATATTAACACTTTGTGAAATGGAGAAAATATTTCCTCCAAGTTTCTTCACAATCATGATTCATTTGATTATTCATTTGCCGATAGAGGGTAAGCTTGGTGGACCTATTCAATATAGGTGGATGTACCCGATTGAAAGGTATATGAAATATATCAATAATATTTCACAATATTTTATTTTTATTATTTTAATATAGAATATAATAAGTATGTAAAAATAAATGTATGTGATGTAGGTATCTTATGGGATTGAAAGCTTCGGTGCAAAATAGAGCTTATCCCGAAGGTTCCATTGCTGAAGGCTACATAGTTTCAGAATGTCGGAGACTATATTTTCTCGTCCTCCAAGGAATGATGGGAATATTTAAAAATGATACATTTTCTCTTCTGGAGGACGTTCAATTGGCACTATGAACACGAAGATATTGGACATGCGATCTCTTGCACAAGCAAACCGCTATGTTCTATTGCATAGCAAGAAGTTATCACCATACCGTCAGTGAGTTTCATGAGGAAAATCTTGTCATTCAATTCTTTTTCTTAACCAATAGAAAAATAAAGTTATCATATAATTTGTATACATTTTGACAACATTTTTCGCAAAATACTGAATATATTATAGGGAATTTTTGGAGTTTGAGCGAGCTGTTTATGGTGGCATTCAAATTAGTAAATTCACAGAGGAGAAATGGTTGGTTGAAAAGTTCCCAACTTGCCTTGTAAAACAGGTAAATTGTCATTATTAAAATAATTTATCGTATTATTTATGTAATGAGGGAACATTGTAGAAATTTGATCATAGAATAAGTGTTCATTGATTTTCTACTATATGGTTAGATTCCAAAGATAGAAGTTGAACAAGTTGATGCTGATGTAATTGCTCTTGCTCGAGGACCGCATAAGGTGGTTTCCACATATGATGGGTTTATAATTAATGGTTTTAGGGTCCATACTAAAAAACTTGAGCAACATCGTAAGACTCAAAATAGTGGCTTGACGGCTTTTGCTGACGGGAGAAACTATTATGACAATTGTATTGAATTATCGAGCTAAACTATTATGAAAGGTTTTGGGTTATCATGCTTAGATGTGATTGGGTGAGTTTTAAATCTCCTAGGAGTATGAAGAAGGATGCAAATGGTTTTATTATGGTGAAATTTTCTGAGCTTATCCATACAAGGAATCGTGATTCAGACGATCCATACATACTAGCTTCTCAAGAAAAATAAGTATTTTATGTCAAGGATGGCAAGAGTGAAGGATGGCTTCATGTTATTGGAATAAAGCCAAGAGATTTGTTCAATCTAAGCGTTGAAACCCCTGTAGAAGATGATGAATATCCGCAGTGTGATCATCATATTGTAACTTAATAATTTTAGTTTTATTTTGAACAAGAACGATGTTTTGAAGTGCAAAGATTTAGTGTAATTGATATTTTTAATGCAGTATAGCAGAATGAATTGCCCAAAAGAAACAAAGCACTTAGATAAAGATGACATTCATATTCTATTAACATCTATATATGTATGACATTGATATTTTATAGTTGAAGACATTTTGGGTTATAGGAATTGTGAAATATACTATTGGAAGCCAAGAATATAGTATTATTCAACATATAAGCTTCATTCAGTACTAAGTTTATTTTAATGAAAATGAAAATGAAGTTATTTTTACCTGCAGAGAATGACCGTAAATATGTAAGTTATTTTTAAGAGTTATTTTTAAGATTTACATATAGGTGCAATGAAGTGCAGGTGTTTACCAATCACTATAAAAAATGCTTAATGTATCTGTTTCCATGACCCATTGTTTCGTCTTCTATGAGAAGGTTTCAAGATTTGATGACTGAATAAATTTTGGAGTTTGGATCCATGAAACCTGGTGGAGAGTTTTAAGCTTAGTGGTGAGAGTGATGGCATGGGCTCAGGACTCAGACTTCCTTTTATAAAGATCTAAAGATAGCCTGATTGGAGGTTATTTTTTTGTTCGTTCAATCGATGTTCACTATTCAATATGATATCATCTTATAGTCAATGATTATATCCAGCACTGTTAATGCATCAGGAGCTTGATGTAAAAGACTTCAATGGGTACCAACTTTTAAGTTCGGCTTGTTGCTTTCCGATCATGGAAAACATATTCAACTATAGTGCCTGAATGAGGTTTCTACCTGTTCATATGTTGTCTTTATTGGGTATTTTCATGTTCATTTGATTTGTATGTTTGTTTAATTTACATGTTCTAATTGATTACTTTTGGACCAGTCAATCTTCCCCCCTTTTTTTGTTATATGTGTGCTCACATATCGTTGTGGGTTGTTTTCCTGGACCTGTATAGACTCATGTTTTATTTTGGGTTTGAGTGCCAAATGAGTGAATATTCATCATGAAAAAGTCAATTTTTGCTTGAAGTTTATGTAAATTATGAATTTAATATATATTAATTTGACTAATTTTTGACATTCTATTTTTTTAGAATAGTTGACTTTTACTGCAAGAAGATCTTTCTACTTAGTTCAGATTAATTAATGGTTAAGTTGAGTCATTTTTTAAATTTTGTTCTAATAGTTATTGTTCTAATTGTTTTACTAGGCTGAAGCTGCAACGCAATCTTTGACAGTCATGCGACAGTACCTCAAGTCACTTTGTGCAAATCTGAGATCTCATACAATTACTAGTGTACAATCAAACCATGATAGGTTTGGCAGTTTGGCTCATATAATTTATATTGTTCCTCGGTTTCTTTCTAAATCATTCTCATCATCTTTTTTATGTGTTTGATTAACTTCTAGGTTTTTTTACTACTTAAAGATAGCTTTATTGACTCTTTTTCTATTAAGGACCAGCCATTTATTAAGGTAACTTCAGTTCTCTATTTTGATGGCTGAACATCTTTTATTTTAAACTCGATCCAAACCTATCATTGCTGCTTGAAAACACACAACACATCGAGATCTATGTTAAAGTGCAATTTATCCCCTTGTTGATTAAATAGATAGAATTACTCAACCATCAAAATACATTTAAATAGGATGAGGTTCAATTACAGTAATCCTGGTACATGCTCACTTAACAGACCGCGTGCTATTGCTTTATCATTGGTATCAATCATGTTTGCTACATTTTACCATGTTAATAATGCATGATGCCTGAACTACAAAGCCCACCTCTGATGTTTTTATGTAAAAAAGCCATAGAAGCTAGTATTGGGTTGTTCTTTGAAGATCAGGAGCAAAACCTTCCCGAGCCCTGTAAATACTTTGCATCTTCGAGTATATTGATGGTACAAGCATTGGATTAGATATCAATGATGTGCAGTTAATTATCCAGGTATATTTGGATACTCATGTTTTACAAAAGCTCGTAATATATTATTTGTTTAATTTGATCTGTTATTTGTTAATTTTAATTTATTTATAAAAATCAATTTTTAGGTTATTATTTTGAAAATTGAATAGAATATAAATTTATGCAAATATTTAAATATTTGCTTCCCCTTTGTTGTTTTGCTGTATATTTCCTTAGGCTTTTTTTTTATTTTGTATTTTGGGCTTAATTTGGTCTTTTTGTTTATTTTGCTTATTTTTTGGTTTGTTGGGTTTGTTTTGGCCCTGGTTTTAATAAAATGCAGTCATTATTTTCAAAATTATATAAGAACGACATTCTCCATCTTTTGTCTTTAAAATTGTCGGCCAAACCCTAAGAGTTAAAATAAAAGGTAAATAAATAAAGAAGCAAACCTTGCTCCAAATTTACAGTAGGTTTCAAGTTTCCCGGCAACAAGAAGATGAAAATTCATTTTTTTCTCGATTTTTCCTCCTCTTCAAAACCCATGAATTTTTTTGGTGCTCCGCTGGTTGCTTCATTGTTAACCATTACCACTTTGTTTTCTAGGAAAATGATTGGCAAAAGTAGAACATTAAAAGGTGTATGATTCTCTTCGAGGGGTTCTTCGACAGGTTCAAACACCTTGGGAAGTGCTGCTACGGATAATCAAAGCACAGGAGATGAAACTCCAACTCAATCAGCAGAAGAAGGACCTGCAAATCCAGCTGGTACCTCTATTGCCTTCTCACTTATTAGTTCTTTGGTTTTAAACTAGTTTATTACCTTCTGCTGGTATTTATTCTTTCTCTGGTACTTATTCTTTCTCTGATTAAGTTGACTAATGGCTAATGGCTTCACAGTCTAGTTTTCTTTTTGTTCACAATATACAGAGAAACAAAAAATTTCTGCTTTAACTTTGTCTTTGGTTTTTTGCCCCACTGATCTTTCTATTTGCTACCATTTTGTCGCCGCTCTTCTTTTGCACTCCATTATTGTACGGATTTTTTGTTTGTTTTCTTTCCTTCATAGATTCCTCTTCCTCTTCTGCTGCACTATACTTTTTCACAATTTTTGGACCATTTCTTTACTTTGTTAAACATGATGGGTTTTTACATTTCTCTTTGTTCTTCAACAGATTTAAAATCTTGTTTGTTAATTAATAACATATCTTGAAGATTTAAAATCTTATCCTAAATTTATTGAAGATATTTTGTGTTGATTATCTTACAATTTTGATGGAAAGGTTAATAGTAATTGACTTTTAGTTTAACAAGTATTGAACTCTTATATATTAAAAGGTTTGTGTATGTAAAAAAGGGTGGAGAATTTTAGCACTTATTCGGTTATAAGGTTTGTGTAAGTAAAAGGGTGAAAAAAATTAACACTTTCTCTATTATTTGGAACTTATTTTCCAAAGTGCATTTTGTAAGTAATCAAGTGAGTTTCTTGATTTACAAACTAAACTTTGTTAGGTGCAAAAGTGAATTTACTAATCTGGTAAAGTGTTGCTATTTGTAACACTATATACGAAGTCTTAAGATAATACATTATCTCTAGGTCCGTAACCATAGAAAAATAGAACAACATAAACATATTAAGTGTTCATTGTGTTTTTTTTTTGGTCACATGTGCTTGAAGAAGCACTGTTTAGTTTACTTGCAATTACTGTTTTTATTCTTTCAGACTCTGTGACTAAGGGGTAGCCAAAGATGTTTGAAGTCAGATAGTGTCAAATGTTTCACGACACATGGTTTTCACTTTCAATCTTAGTGGATTATTGATAATATTTCATGTGCTATTAATCTTGTTGTAAACTGGAGCAATTTTGAGACATTGTTAAACAAAGAGATATGTTATTAATTGTAAGATTTTTTAAAGGGTTCAAAGGAATCGATTTTTTTCTCGAATTTTTTTATTAATTAGAGTTCACTAATTTTTAGCTATGAATTTTTTTTATTTGAACAAACAGAAAGAATTTTTGTTATTGTTCAAAAAAACTTCAGTTTTTTGATTAAAAATTTGAACAAGATTTTGAAATTAATTTGAATTAAAAAGAGAAGAGGGTACTCTTTTGACTCACCTATGCTTCCTATTGAAGACTTCTATTATTGGTGAATCAAGTTCAGAAATAAAATCATTCAAAAACCTTTCTCTTAAATAAATAATTTTGATGTTTCTCTGACTTTAGCCCTATTTGAGGCACTTTCACATTACAAGTAATAGCATAAAAGAAATTTGTTTGTATTTTTTATGATAAAGAAAATCTTTTATTATGATTTTATATAATTAATATTGGTTTTTTTTCTTTTTTTACCATATCCACAATTTGCTCCTACATCATATTTATTTATTCACATTGATACATAAATTTTTTTTCAATTTTCATATCTAAAATATAATTGTTACTTTTGACAGAGGCTACTAAGGGTACTAAGAGAAAGCGAGGGCCTACAAACATGAAAGATATATGGAATCTTCAACCTGGAACTCGTATGGTAGTAGATGCCAACCAATGTGGCCAGCCTATTGGGAAGGAAGCGTCCAAATTGGCTGAATTTCTTGGTACAATTGCAAGGACTAGTTCTATCTGTCCTTTGAATACAAAACATTGGAAACATCTTTCTAAATATATGTTGGAAAACATATTGAGAATCGTTCATATATGTAGTACATAATCATTTTCTAATTTAATGTATTGCAATAATTTTGCATTATTTGAAATTGTATGTAATGAGTACTTCTTACATTATTTTCTTATATGTGTAGGAAAAGTTTGATCTCCAAGGTAAGGTAGAGGACTCTGACATCCTCTCACATGTTGGAAAACTTCGAAAGGAGTTTAAATCTACTTTGAAAACTAGATACTACAAAGAGATGGTCCAAGAAGGTCGACCGATTGAAGAAATGTACGAAAACAATCCTCCTGGTGTGCATGATGATCAATGGAAGTGGCCAGTGGAGCGATGAGGAACACCACAAGCTGAGGTATGCACTTTTATTAGACTAAATGTCCCATTTTTCCTGCTTCCACTTATGGTATGATCAAAGTAGGGGGTGCATAAATGTGTGATTTGTTGAATGAAGCATAATAAACTTAGCTTTCCTATTACTCTCATATTTTTTTTATTAATTTAAACAATAGGCACAATCAGAAAAGGTGAAAGAATCCCGAACAAAGGTGCGTTATGTACACACTGCTGGTAGTACAGGATATGCGACCCTCAATGCACAGTTTGTAAGCAATACATATTAATCAATATGTAACTTATATTAATTATTCTGTGCTCATTGGTGAATATTGTTAACAAGTATTGTTTTATTGTATAATAGGCTGAGAAAGAAGGTCGTGAACCCTCGCGTTTGGAGCAGTTTAGATTTCAACATTTGCACAAAGATGTGAGTGACAAATTGAGCAGTGAGGCAGCAGAACAAGTTTATGTAAGAAAAAAATGGGTATTATTTATTTATTTATATTTATTTTGACATCAATTTTTTTTCCAAAATAGATTTTTCTAATTAAAGAGAATTGTAGGATGAAGCATGCAAGATGGTTAAAGACACTATGCCAACACCTGAGAGTTCTTTCGTACCTTAAGGTAATATTGCATTAGAAAACGAGGTCTATACACAAGTGTTCAGCCCTGACAATGATGGAAAAATGTTGGGATATGGACGTAGGATGACCAAATCCAAGCTGTTTGGCTATGGGTCAGTCACCTGAGGAAGCCAATCTACATCAGCTATCAGTATATTGATTGAAGTGATGAGTGCTAAACATGTCGAGCAAATACAAAAATTCAAGCCGAACAAGCAGTTCGAGAGAAAACTCTACTTGAGGAAGCAAAATCTCGATTTCGTATGGAGGACGCAGAGCGAGAAGCTCGTTTGATAGCTGAAGCAGAAGAAAGATTTATGAAATTAACTAAAATTCGAGAGGCAAAGTTCATGGATATAATGGATGCTCGTGAGAAAAAGTATAAGGCTCTCATCAATGAGTGTATGGCAAAAAGAATGTCAAGTAAATACAAGGTTTTTCATAGTAAGCATAGTAAGGTGACTATTTTATAACTAGATTATCAATGAGTTTGTCAATGGTTTAATGACGTTGATTGTTGTAATTGAATGCTAGATTCTTACTTGAAGTCTTCATTGCTTGCTCAACTAATAATTAGTGGATGTACTGATGAAAATTCTTTATTTAGCTTCAATTTATGGTTCTTTGGTTAATATTAAAATATTCTTCCTATGTATTCATGTTGTTTCTCATCTAACTCGTATAAATAGAAAATGTACATTGCTATTTTTGCAGTTGAATTTCAGAGTAGCGGACTTGATGATAAAGCCTTCAGTTCGGATGATGATGAATGAGGCTTACTACATATTATGTATTATATATACATATGTTATAGTGGTTGATGAATGCAGTTGTCCTATAATTTTTTGGTGTCATGGGAATCAAGTTGACAACATGTTTGCAACTTGTTGACTACTACTATTAGGATTTTGTGTAATTTTTTGATATCGTGGGAATCAAGTTGACAACATGTGTGCAACGTGTCGACTGCTTCTATTAGGATTTTGTATAATTTTTTGATGTCATGTGAAGTAGGTTGACAACATGTTTGCAACTTATTGACTACTTCTATTAGGATTTTGTATATAAATTACTAACTTCATTATTCAATGAAAATTTTGTATTTATATGATCATTTTATGTTAATTAATTGCTCAATTAATATTGAATCAAACTTTTCCAAACCCAATACATACAAATTTGCTCATATTTCACCAAAATAGGCTCTTAAAAATTGAGGAAAACGTCGTAAAAAGAAATTAGACATGAGACAAAGATCTATCTCAACCTTTTTAAGTTTACCTTAGGCGGATTTACCCTAACCTTTTTAAGGTTGCATTAGACGGGTTTATCCCAATCTTTTTAGGGTTACTGTAAACGGGTTTATCCCAACATTTTTAACGTTGTCTTCGACAGGTCAATCCCAACCTTTTCTAAAAGTTGCCTTAGATAAAATCTATCCTAACCTTTTTAAGGTTACCTTAGATGAATCTATCCCAACCTTTTTAAGGTTGCTTTAGACAAATCTATCCCAACTTTTTTTAAGGTTGCCTTTGACAAGGTCTATCCTAACATTTTTAAAAGGTTGCCTTAGACAGGTCTATCCCAACCTTTTTTAAAGGTTGCCTTAGACAAGGTCTATCCCAAGTATTTTAAAAGGTTGCCTTAGATAAGGTCTATCCCACTCTTTTTTAAAGGTTGCCTTAGACAAGGTCTATACCAACCTATTTAAGGTTGCCTTAGATGATTCTATCCCAATATTTTTTAAAGGTTGCCTTAGACAAGGTTTATCGTAACTTTTTTTAAATGTTCCCTTAGATAAGGTCTATCCCAACTTTTTCTAAAAGGTTATCTTAGACTGGTTTATCCCAACCTTTTTAAGGTTGTCTTAGACGGGTTTATCCCAACCTTTTTCAGAGGTTGGCCTTGACTATGTCTATCCCAACATTTTTTAATGGTCGGCATTGACTAAGCCTTTCACAACCCTTCAATAAGGGTCGGCTAATGTTGACTTATGCCAATGCTTTTTCAAAAGCGTCGCGGAGCCTATGCCAACTGTACTATAGACAACCTTTTTGGAAGCGTCGGTCGAAGCGTTACGAAACCCATGCCAACCTTTTTTGCGTCGCCTTAAGTAAAAAAAGTGTCGCGGTAGGGTTGTTTTGTTGTAGTGCATTTTAAAAAAAAAGCCTAAGCAGTGGTGGGTATGATTAATCCACTAGCTTTTGGGTTATTTTCTCTTTTAGTCCTAATTAGTTTAGGGCTAAACTGCAATTAAGTTTGTTTAGTCAGAATTTAAAATGAATTGAAGGACTAATTATGCAATTAATCCTTCCTTAGATGGTAATTACACCATATTTATATAATATGAACATTTATGGACATGATTTAGTAATTTTATAAGTTTTATTAAAAGGTTAATTTTGTAAAAAGTTAAAAAGTAAGTTAAAAAATTAAAGAAATAAAGAATAATATCATGAATTTCCTTTTTTTTTCTTCTTGGTGGAGAACAAGCTTTGGCCAAGCTAGGGTTATTTAATTTGATCAAGAACAAGTGGAAAATCGAGGAAAAGAGAAATTTATCGAATAGTCCCTGTACCTTTGTCATTGTTACAATTTAGTCAGGTAAGTTTGTTCGGTATAATTTTAATAGATTTATAAATGTATTATATAAACTTAATTGGATAATATTGAATTATATAGATGTGTGTAATTGAAATGGAAATAACGAATTGAAATAACGTCGATCACTGATAGAGATACTCTAAGCCATTACGGCAAAACAATCATGTAAGTTCATACGTTTGTTTATACTTTTAATGATTTTTATATTCTTTGTTAATATAATTTTCTTAAATGTTATATTGTATAATGGTATGATCTTGAAAAGAAAAAAAATGGAATATTGGTTCTACTAAAGTGCTCAACGAGCAATATCTACTGGTTCTACTGAAAGTGCTTAAATGAGCAATATCTACTGATTCTTCTGAAATTTTTCAAACGAGCAATATCTACTAATCATACTAAATGTGCTCAAATGAGCATTGTCTACTGATTCTACTAAAAGTTCTCAAACGAGCAATATCTACTGATTCTATTGAAAGTGCTCAAACGAGCAATATCTATTGATACTACTGAAAGTGCTCAACGAGCAATATCTACTAATCCTACTAAATGTGCTGAAATGAGTAATGTCTACTAATTCTACTGAAAGTGCCCAAACGACCAATATCTACTAATTCTACTGAAGGTGCTTAACGAGCAATATCTACTGAATGTGCTCAAACGAGCAATGTCTACAAATTCTACAAAAGTGCTTAAACGAGCAATATCTACTAATTCTACTGAAAGTGTTCAACGAACAATATCTACAGATCCTACTTAATGTGCTTAAACAAGCAATGTCTACGGATTCTACTAAAGTGCTCAAACGACCAATATCTACTGATTCTACTAAATAGTTGCTCAAATGAGCAATATCCACTGATTATACTAAATGCTTTCTCAAACGAGCATTATCCACTAATTTTATTGAATAAGATTTTCTGTACCGATGATTGGACATGAACACTGAAATAATGCTTCAAATAATATTCATTTGATAGAAGTTTTGATTGACAGGAACTCTATTCATTAATCTTTATTTGAATTACTATGTATGTTTGATTTGATAAATGTTACTATTCAATCGTCGAACTTACTAAACTTTACGCAAGCTTACCTGTATTGGATTTATTTTTGTAGATTACATTTTTTTGTAGACTCGGAAGATTGGATCAACACGAGAAATCACACTATCCAGGAATCTTTGGTAAATTTTAATTTTCTATTGCTTATATGGCATGTAATAGGACCCCTTTTTGAGATGTATTAGTTTTTTATTTTGTGCAAGTTTACACTTGAGCTTGAGATGTTGTATTTGAATAACTATGAAAACATGCATGTTTCACCTAAGTTGAGTTGTTGGTAGAGGTGTGCATGGGTTGGGCTAGGATGGGTTCGGGTCGGGCCCAACTAAAAATTTAGGCCCGTTTGGTGGCCTGGGCCCGGCCCAGCCTAAAAAATGGGCCAAAAATTTTATCCAATCTCGACCCGAATAAAAATGTTAAAACCCGGGCTCGACCTGTTCGACCCATATTAATTTTTATATTATTTTTATATAATTTTAAAATATATATAAACCATCAAAGATACTAAAAACATCAAAATAAATATTTCTCAACAAATTGAAAATAAATTTTAAAAAATATGTATACTTAAATAACACTAAAATAGGTGCAACTTAACAAGCAATTACTTCTAAAATAATAACAAAATTAACAAATGTCTTTAAAATAATAAAAAAGTAACAATAAAATAAGTTTTATACAATATCCAAACAATAACAACAAAATAGTAACAATATAATAGTAATTTAGTAGCAAAATAGGGAGAAAACAATAAGAAAATAATATTAAAAAAATAATTTTTTTGTCATGTAGTGAATTTGGGCTGGGCTCGAGCCAAAAATGCCTTACTCAAGGCTAGCCCGTTTCTTAAACAAGCCTTATTTTTTTGCCCAAGCCCATTTTTCGAGCCTATATTTTTGCCCAAACCCTTCCACATTTCGGGCAGGCCTTCAAGCAGGGCCGGGTGGCCCGGCCCATGCACACCTCTATTTGTTGGTCAAGCATGAAATACAATGATATTATGAAATGAAATGGGGGTAAGGTTTTGATGTGTAAGTTGTGACTTGTATATAAAACTATGGAAGTGAATTGTTATGAAATATTGTGGTGTCAATGATGGCACATTAGTTAGGCACTTTGTTTGATTGTGTTTATTGGAGTTGAATGTATTTGAGTGTGTTTAATGACCTATGAGATTGTATGTTTGAATATGTTTAAGTACTTATGCATATGGGTGAAGAAAGGAATATGATTTATGTTAATTTTGGGTACACACGGTCTAGGACACGAGCTGTCACACGGCCGTATGTCTCACACAGGCAACCCACATGGATGTGTGCCCTGAGTGTTTTTAGGTGTAGTTTTCACACAGACTGACACACAGCCTGTAACACAGCCGTGTGACTTAACATCGAATGTTACACAGGCTAGCACAGGACCAGCGACATGGCCGTGTGGTGTTATTTCGAAAGGTACATGATCTAGCACATGGGTAGAGACATGTCTGTGCCCTGCACCACATAATTTAGATCATGTCACACGGCCTGGCCACACGACCGTGTGACCCCTGTTTTGAAAATTTACAAATTTTCCCTGAATATTCTAGTTTGTTTAAAATTGGTCCATGATTGTTCTCAAACTAATTTTAAGGCCTCATATGCCCGATTTAGGGTCTATAAGTGTATGTTTACTTCGATTTGCATTATTTTAAAAAAAAATAAATATTGTTAATCATTCTAGTGAACTGGATGTTACTGAATGTTTTGAAATATACAGTGATACTTTGTAACTCTAATCCGACGACAGAAGTGGTTATGAATGTTACATTTATTCTTTACCATCAATTTGTTCAGCTGACGGTAATCTACACTCATCCTTATAGTACCATCTTTCTTCTTTACGAACAAAACTGGTGCCCCTCACGGAGATACACTAGGACGATGAACCCTTGATCAAGAAGTTCTTGAAGTTGAGCCTTTAATTCCATAAGCTTTTTCGGTGTCATGCAGTAGGGAGCAATGGACACTGTAGCTATACCCGATAGAATCTCAATACGAAATTCAACCTTTCTATCCAGAGGCAATCCCGATAAATCATCAAGAAATACATCAAGAAATTCCTTACCCATCTAAATATCCCTAACAGAAGAACCCGCAGAAGTATAATCACCCACATAGGCCAGAAATGCCTCACATCCTTTACGAACCAACTTTTCATCCATAAGAGTAGAGATCATATTAGAGAGGTAATCCAGACGCTCGCTGATCATAACCACTTCCATACCATCCTCAAATCTCAAAACCACCCTTTTTGTAGCATAATCTAAGTTGATCCGATGCTTTACGAGCCAGTCCATTCCCAGAATTATATCAAATTCCCCGAATGACAATTCTCTCAGAATAGCCAGAAATACAACTCATTGTATCTCCAGTGGTACTCTCCTATAAATCCTATCAACCCAAACAGACTGACCAAGTGGACTGATTACAGTAGCCTTACTAGAAGTACTCTCAACTGAAATACCCAAGTTCATAGAAGTAGAACTAGCTATATAAGAATGTGTTGATCCTATGTCTATCAATGCAAAGTATGGAGCAGTATTAAGGAAAATCGTACCAGCTATAATGTCTGCGGCATCTCTATCCTCACTGCGTCTAGCCGCGTATACCGGTGCAGGCTGCCTACCCTCAATATGTTAGCACCTCTACCCGGTGCTCTCTGACCTCTACCCATATCATTACCACTCTTGGTCAGACCACGGCCCCTAGGCAGCTGTTGAACTACCCGCTGAGGCTGAACTAAACCAAGAGCTAGAGCTTGTACCTGATCAGAATGCTATCGACAATCCCTAATGCGGTGCTTCATCGATCCACATCATAAAAAAGCTCTCAACCTCCTCCAAAATTTTCCCGGATGGCGCCTACCATAATCCCACATGTTTAAACCACAGTGGAAGCAACAGGAGCTTCAACCTTCAAAGGCTCATCAAACTTGGCTCATTTCTTAGGCCTCTGAACAGAACTAGAGGGCTCTAAATCCCTCTTTCTCTTACCCCTCTCATGGTCCCTATTTTCACATTAAGAGTGCTTAACCTAACTTGTTTCTTAAGCCTCTGAACAAAACTAGAGGGCTTCAAACCTTTTTTACTCTTGCCCCTCTCACGGTCTCTATTTTTGTATTAAGAATGCTTAACCTCCTCAGCAATTCTCGCCTTGTCCACCAACCCTTCCTTTAAGCGGATACACTTGTCATAATCATTCAACATTAACCTATGAACGTATCTGCTCAATCTTAGAAATTCAGTCTTATACTCAGCCACAGGCCTATCTCCCTGAGTAAGACTCACAAACTCACGTCTACGAGCACCTATACAACTCACCCCTATATATTTGCTCTAGAAGGCGTTCTTAAAATGATCTTATGAAATCTGATTCGGTTGAGTACCCTCCTCAACCATCAACCACCACTGATGTGCCTCATCAAAAAATAGAGATATTGTACCTTCAATTTCTGCTCAGAGGTGCAATCAATATCATTCATGATCCTCTCTATGGCTTCTAACCAATATTCGGCCATAGTTGGGGCGACTCTAGTGTCACCCGTAAACAATTCAAAACCATTGGACCGAAGTCGTTCAGTTATCGGCCCTCGGCTCCTAGATGTAGAAGAGGGCTCAGTAACCCTTTCTAAAACCCTCAACATGGCTTGGGACAAATTGTCATCCCCAACCATCTGAGTCTAAGACCTGGTATCAGCAGTAGTTGTTCCCGGCATCTCACTTATATCCAAATATGCTACCCATTGAGGACGACTCAACCCAAGCCCCTCTTTGGTGCCCACCATGCCCACGGGTACCGTGACTGCGAGTTCCACGTGCACTCATTACGCTATCTACATTACAGAGTTTTATGTATCAGTTCTGATGTTTATTAACATATATTTTATGCTCAGAATATTATGAAAAGAATTTACAGTGTTTTGTTTCAGTCTAACTATTTTAAAGTATTTCTAATGGTTTCAGAGTTTTCTAATCTAAGAGTTTAACTAAGTTAGAAGTACTTATAGAATTGGCGCCGAAGACTCGGTATTTCATAGACTTATTTTTCAAATCAAAGCAAAATGGGTTTTGTTCGAAATACAATTTTCACAAAATTTTAAACCAAAAATTTCATAACCTAAGTTTTGCGACCTAACTTTGATACCACCAAATGTAACACCCCAAACCTAGCCTAAACATTATGGCCAAATCTGGAGATGTTACCGTAAAATGGTTTGAAAATCTAGATTTTGTATATTTTGAAAATGTCAAAAGCCCTATCAAACAATAATCTAGTTCATTTGAAAACATATCTTACTTAGCTGTTTTATTGAAAATGTTGTTTGTTTACGTTCTCTGAAATCGTAAGTTTGAAATGGAAATACTTTAGAAAGTGATATTTTGGAAAACACTGTTCTTTGTCTGAAAATTATTAAAGTGAATACTGTTAATAAAAATGTTTAAACGGTATTATACGAAATACAGAAACAAAGCTCTAACCCAAAAAGATCCAAAATGTCCAGAGAGCCAAAATTTACAAAACTCTCAAACCTAAATTTAAATAATTTAAATTTACGATAATATGATTATAACCGAGCTCCCGTTGCACTGACTCGCCTAAGTCTAAAGGTAACCTGAAAGTGACAGACAAATAAAAAGTGAGTTTTCATAACTCAATGTATAACTTTAAACTAAACAGAATTACAAATATAATTTCAGTTTTATGTCACAACAGAGAAGATACAATGCATATATCATATACAGAATCAGAATCAGATGCAAATTACAATCCTATCCCCATCTGCTACACACCAACTCCAACCATCCCTACACACCATATAGGGTGTTAAATATCCATCTAGCCCTACAAACCAGATAGTTTCAGTATGAAACTTTTTAGAATATTTGCAGCGGAGCTGCAAGTGTATTAGGCGCTTTATCGTTGTTTACAGAATCATAAATATATGTGGCCAAGCCACCAAATATGATAATTTATTACACTGCCCACACTTCCTCCATACATCAAACCCAACACAAATGCAATTCTAACAGATAACAAATATATTACGAAGTAGATGTTCAAAATAATAGATATAGAACATGCATAACATTTTTCATATTCTATATTGTATGTTACAAATTTTACTTATCTTATAACATTTCAAACATGCATATTTATATCAAATTTGATGCTAACGGATGACCAAAATTCATGTTTTATAGCTTAATTATAGCATATCAACCCTACAGTAGGCCTACGTTTGATCCAAACGATACTTACGGCCCTAGAGAAAAATTCAGAATTTTAGGCTCACACACTCATGTGGCACACACGACCCAAATAGCCCATATTCTGTTTCACACACAGTCCATCACACGACACACGGCCTGGCACACGACTGTGTGGCATCGACTGTACAGTTTTTTGACTTTCGTCGTTCGCTATTTTTCATTACACACCTGATTCAACTTTGACGCCAAAGCAAACACGGGTTCCTCAGCACCTAAAAATGAGATTCAATTCATTAACTTAGCCACGATTCACGATATTGATTCAAAGAAAAGTATAATACACAACGCCTTTAATCGATTCCCAAAATACAATCGAACCCTTACCAAAGGACGAACAACAACCAAGTGATTCAAGTTGCTTGAGAAGCGTCAATCGTCTCAGAATTCTCCCCTAATCAAACATCAAAGCGATTAACACGGAATAAATGCACCACACATACACCCCTCTTAACCAAAGTCAACGAATGGAACAACCCCCACAACGAACAAAAGAAAAAAGGATAGAAGAAATATTATCGACATAGAACGGAGTAGGATCAAACCAACACACAACTACCACAAAAATCGCAGAACATAAAAGAAAATAAATCAAAAGAATATAGGAAATTTGGATTAGATAGATGAAAAAGGAGAAAGCCAATTCTTGAAAATCCCTCCACTTGAAACCAACGTGAAAATCGAACCCAACTAACTTACACAACTAATCCTTATCTAACAGCTTAACCAAAATCAATTTAAACCCAAATTCTACTCCAACTCACCAAACCATTAAGAAAAATAATACTAGCTGCCTAGACCGAGACTCAAACCCATGCCCAAAGAGCACAAGTCACTTATCCACTGGACCAAACTAACTACTTCATTAGAAAATAACAAATCAAACATTTAGATTTTTTTGGGCGTTACATCTATGTCACATTTTTTTCTCTGTGTAACCTTGATTCCAAGTAGATGTAATCTTGGGTCGAGACTAAGTATGATATTAACACATTTTATGCTTATCCAATATTGATTCAGCTCGAAATATGGGCATAAAATTTTTTCCAAATTCACCCATACTTGTAAATAGCTAACTCAAGCCCATTTTAGACCGGTACATATTATTTTTTTTAAAAAATTAAAATATATTTATATTAAATTTAATTTAATATTTAATAATTATATATTTTTATTTATTAAAATTTTATATATAATCATCTTAACATCTTATCATAAATTACATAATATATAAAAATATCATAATATAAAACATTTTTTTATTTACCACTCTGTTCATTTATGCATTATATTAATCAAATCTAATTGTAGTTATACTAATTACTTGCAATTTTGAATTATACTTCTACCTTTAAAATTATTAAAATTTTAACTCTAAATATTTATACAAATATTATGCAATCATACTTCATTAAAATGTTAAATATTAGTTTCTAAAATCAGAATGTTTGAATGGTAATTATAATGGGTGTAATTATTTAAGTTACGGTTGTGTAGTTAAAAAAATTCCATAAACAAATTTAAGATGATACCAAAATGTTATTTTAATTATTTCGTTGTAATTTTATATTTTATAAACAAATGATATTATTGTAAACTTGCTTGTTAAATTTTTCTTATAGGTGTATAGAATAATACTTCATAAATATTTTAATTCAAAAGTAACAATAACATTAGATTATTTAACTTAATTAGTAATAAAAATAAACATTTTCTTTCTTTCCTCTCAAGAAAAATGAAATTGCATGTTGACTAAGTGAAGCATAAAGTCTTCCTTTTGTTAGTAGAGGTACCTCTCTTGCTTTTCAATATAAAAGAAGTATTATACGTTAAGGACGACTATTCTTCCAAGGCCTCACTCAAACAATGCTTTAAGCTAAGTACTTAAAAAAATTAATATATTGAGTTTATATTAGGAGTGTTCTTGGTCCAAGGAGGATTTAAGCATAATATTAACATATTTTAGATTTGCATAAGTTTGGCCCGAATTAAGAGTTTAAAATTTGTCCAAATTTGTCTATATTTGTAAATGATTAATTAAAGTCCATTTCAAGCATGCCCATATTGTTTTTAACATTTTGTTCAAAAAAAGTATTATATTATTTTTAATTTAAGATTTAATAATTATATACTGTTATGAATATCTTATTAAGTGGATGTCTATCATGATCAAGATAAAGTTTTAATGTACTTTAAATTCTAATAGTTATTAAAATTAGATCTCTACTTCTTTTATACTTCTTATTCCTATAAATAGAGACTCTGATGAAGCATTGTAATTACCTTTTTTTATTAATAAATCACATTCTCCGTTGCTTTTATATTTTCTTTGTTCTTTATTCTCCCGATCTCTCTTTATTTTATAACACGTTATCAGCACGATCTTGCTCAAAGTGATAGTTTCTTTTATCAACGATCAAATTTATCCTCCATGATTTTCAATTTCTTTGACGGCAAGATGCAAAGTTTTTACAGGAAGTTTCTTTTATTTAATGTTTCATATCTGATTATTATTTTTTATTCTTTTTTCATTATATGTTATCATTATTTTGATTAACTTATTTTACTTTTTGTTCTTAAGGATGATGAAAGATTTGATATCGTTATCCATATGAAATCAAGAATATTTTCGAACTATCTCATACCTTCTAGTGGTGACGGCGATGTTAAAGATCTTCAGGTATATTTTACTATTTTTATTTATTGTTTATTATAATTGGAGACTAATCATGACAACATGCATAGATAAATTTGATTTGAAATCTCACGTATGTTTCCAATGGTAATTATGAAATAAAGAATCTATTGGGATGTTTATAAGTCCGTCCTACTAGATTTGTTGCATTCCCCGAAGTGAATGTAAACATAAAGAAAATAAAAGATATACTCATGGGCCACTAAAAGTGGGAACATAGTAATAAATAAGAGAACAATGAGAGTTCTCAAGACAACTTTTCAAAGGGTAAAGATAACTTATGTTATCAATGTGATATGAAAGATTATTGGCCACATATGTGACGTATGCCCAAATATTTTATTTTTGTTAATATTCTTTGAAGAATGATATGAAAATGTAGTAATGAATTCTATCATTATAGATAGAAAATATTTATCTTATTTGATACTAAAACAAACCAATATTATTCCAATATTTGGTAGTACAAAATTAGTCGAAAGCTCCAGAAGAGCTAATATATTAATACCTTTTGATGGTTAATCCATTGGTTTTAAAAGATATTCATAATGGATCTCATATTGATATTGTGAATGAGGAAAATATTATATTTCATATGAATAAAAAAAGGGGATTGGGTTATTAATTTATAATCTTTGTGATATTCTTTTGTCATCATCCCTATTAAAGGGGTTGAAAGTAAAATATTTGATTGTGAAAGATCTGCTTATGAGTAATAGAATATGATAATTCTATCTAAAGCTCGTTATCGTTGGATGCACCTGAAGTTGCAAGTTTTTTTTAAAAATTGAGTATAACTCTACAGTATTCAGAATAAGTTCTCAATTAAAATTATGTGAAAAAATATTACTGATGAGAACTTGCAAGAGAAACTTATGTATGAAAAGTCATTGGTTATGTACCTGTTGTACATGTAACATCCCGAAATATGGCCTACTCGGAATAATGGTTTCGAGACCATAAATTCAACGTTAAAATATTTAGATTATGACCATTATGAGATTTAGAATATAAGAATATGCATGTGGTAAAGTTTCATGAGGAAATTTTAAAAATAAAGTGTCCAATTAGAAAATAAGGACTAAATTGAATAAGATGCAAAACTTGGGTTTTAGGTATAATTTGTGTGAAAATGTTTTGGATTATGAATTAGGAGGTCTTAAAGAGCACTTTGCCAAAATTGGACAAATATCGACATCCAAGGGAATTTTTGTAAGTTTAGTGAGTAAGGGCATTTTGGTCATTTGGATATTAAATGAATTAAAACGGGAAAAAGAGCCAAAAATCAGATCATCTTTCTCATGTTGCTCCTGAAACTTCAAGGGTGCCATAGCTAGGGTTTCTTCATCTTTCAAGCTTGATAGTAAGTCAATCTTAGCCCCGTTTTTAATGCTCTTTATATTTTTAACATCCGTGCAACTTGTTCTCTTCATTCTTACCCATATTTCATGCTAAGGTTTATTTCTAGAAAATTACCCATGCATGATTTAAATGTATTTTGATAAATTATGGAGGAATATGATAATTTAAGGTATGGATAATAACTTTTGTTAAGTGATTTTGCATGGAAACCCTAAAAAGGACTTATTTGTAAAAGTTAAGAAAATGGGTAGAAAAATGTGAAATGAAGGAAAATATGGGCTGCCATAAGTACAAAAAGTTTTCGGCTAGGCTTGGATAACCAAGAAATCACTTGCATTTCATCATACGAGCCTAGGGACTAATTTGTGAATAAGTGAAAGTTTAGGGGTAAAATGGTAATTTTATCGAAGAATGAATTTAGGGTCGATTTGAGTAATGTATGAAGTTAATGAGCTAAATTTGTTATTATAGATCAAGAAAGACGAGAATCGAATCTTGATAAAGGCAAGAATAAAGTGTTCGAGGCTTAGGCACTATTTCGAATACTTTGTACTGAGGTAAGTACCTGTACAAATAAATACCTTAAATAACGTTTTAAATATTTAAATAACATTTATATGATTAACATGTTATTTGGTCACTTTGTTGCTATAATATGTTTTGTTGTTTTAAGCTTATATTACAAGTGTTGCCATGTTAGTATTTGTATGTGATAATGCCACATGGCATGAGGCCAACATTTCGAGAATGTTCGATAAAGAGATGAAAGTTTGAAAATCCCGTTTGAACTTACGAATAGGTAAGGATACAAGTGACATGTCACTAGGATAGCTATGTATGTATGATCTCATTTGATGACATGATACATGCTAGGTCCGGGAGCTTGTGTAGCCCCGTTGAGAGGCATGTAATTATGTGGTACACGCTAGGTCCGGAAGCTTAAGTAGCCCTATTGAGAGGCGTGGTTATGTGATGCATGCTAGGTCTGGGTGCTCTTATGTAGCCCTGTTGAGAGGCGTGCTATGTTATGATTATGGCACTTCGGTGTGTTTGTATCCGAGTATCCTATTCATTATTCCAAATGTTCAATAGGTAATGCATACGTAGTTCAAATGTGAGTTAAGTAAAGTATGTATGTGTGCAAGGAAGCAAATGTATGTGCTTAAACTTGTGTACTCTTATGACTATGATGATTAATGGTAATGCATGTCTTTGTGTATTATTCTTGAAAATGTAGATCATATGTTTTGATGGAAGGTATGAAATAGTGATAAAGATGTAAATAATGTTCTAAGGTCTAATTAAGATTTACTTTATTTGTATGTGTACTTACTAAGCTTTATAGCTTACCCCTCCTCTTTTCCATTTCTTTTAGATTCGTCAAGCTAGCTCGAAGGATTGGAAACATCGAAGCTCGGGTCATACTATCAACTAAACTTTGGGTATAATACATTTGATTATTTTGAGTTATGGCATGTATAGGTGATTGTTATTTTGTATATGTGTCATGTGGCTAGCCCAAAGTAATGGTTTTTCATTTGGTATGATTATTTTGTATATGGCCAAGTGATTTGGTCCATATAATTACTTGAATTGTCTTTTCATAATTATTCTATTGTATGCATGTCAAATTGTGTATGTGCTTGTGACAGGGGCTAGATGGTATGATGGTATGCATGTTGGAGTGCATGAGAGATCTTGGGTGACTAATGGCTTGGAAAATAGCCTTCAAATGGTCCACATGGGAAGACACACGAGTAGGTGTCTAAACCGTGTGTGACACACGGGTAGCCCATACAGGCGTGTTGTACAGCCGTGTGTCCCCTGCATTCCAAAATTTTCATGTTGCATGTTTTGTAGTATCTACACGGGTTGGAGACACGGCCATGTGTCTCATCCGTATGGAGTACACGGCCCAGCACACGGGCGTGTGATTTGGTCGTGTGCCCCTAAATGAAAGATGACGTCATAAATAGAATGTCCAGGTTTTCGAACATGGGTGACGACACGGGAGTGTCTTGGCCGTGTGGGGGACTCGGGCCGAGAACACGGGTGTCTGTCTAAGCTGTGTGAAAACCACTGCACCTTGAATAGAAAATAATAAAATTTAAAATTTCACACGGGCTAGAGACACGAGCGTGTCCCAGGCACACGAGCGTGTGGTGTACCTCCACACAGGCGTGTGATGTTAAAATGCAAAATTTTTTAAAGTTTTCATATGTTCTTCGTTCAGTCCCGGACCACTTCAAAGGTATGCTTCGGCCATCGTAAGCTCATATAAGGGACAAACTGATGGAATTAAAATTTTATAACCTACATATTAGTAGGATGTTTGTACGTCTGTCCGGTAATGCCTAGTACCCTATCTCGTTCTCGGGTATGGGTAAGGGGTGTTACATTTATTGGTATCAGAGCCAGGTTTAGTCAGTTCTCAAACTACGTAGCATGTGTTTGAGTTTAGCTATACATGCCATGGATAAAATTGTGATAGTATGACAACTCCTGACGACATAAATTATATTTTTCTTATAGTATGGATCCTGATCGAGCTGTGGCCGACGATGTTGAAAGTAATGCACCAGCCCCCACTCAAGGGACGGTGCCAGAGGAGGATAGACCCGATACAATTAGCTAAGGGGGGAGGCGAGGGAGGCTTTCCTCCAAATGATGAATAACTGGTATACCGAGTTTGTGAGTGCGAACCCTAATCTCAAGCCCCACCTCCTCCACCCCCTTTGAACCCTCAACCCGTGCCTATGATGCCTCAAAATATGGACTTTATGAGATTTGTTAGGACCCCCATGGATAAGATTAGAAAACAAAGGGCTGAGGAGTTTAGAGCAAATATTGATGATGATGCTTAGAGAGCCGAGTTTTGGCTCGAGAATTCGATCTGAGTATTTGAGGAACTATCTTGCACATCCGATGAGTGCCTTAAGTGTGCAATTTCTTTATTGAGGGACGATACTTATCATTGGTGGAAGACTTTGATCTCGGTACTACCTAAGGAGGCTATCACTTGGGAGTTCCTTCAGGAGGAATTTCGAATGAAGTATATTAGCGAAAGGTTTATTTATCAGAAACGAAAGCAATTTTTCGAGCTTAAGCAAGGACGTATGTCAGTGACAAAGTACGAGTGGAAATTTGTTTGATTAAGTAAGTATGCTCGAGAATGTGTGTAATAGCCTAAATTTTCAGTGGTGTCAGAACAGTGATTCGAGATCACTAAATCCGACAAATGAGTAGAAAATATTAATAATTTAGAGAATATAAGTTAAATGTGAAGTTAGGAAAATTTTTGAAATAGCGAATAGTGTACTAGAAAAAAATATAAAAAAATTAGAATCGGAAACGAGATATCGAGAGTTTGAATATTTTAAAACGAGCCATAAATATTTTTATAAATATTTATGGAGTGTTAATAAGTTAGTATTAAAGTTTCGTCAAGAAATTTTAAAGTTTCGATAATTAATTGAATAAAAAGGACTAAATTGTAACAAATGTAAAATTATGAGAAATGATTAAATAGCTTAAATGATAAAATAAAGAGGGTTTAAAGGGAAATAGACCCAAGGTCTATTTGGGCTGGACGGCAAGGGCATGAAATCAGCAGAAAAATTGATGAATTAAGGGCAAAATTGGAATATTACAAAATTTACTTAATAAAGCTAGGACTAAAGTGGAATTATCTAGATTTCTCATTATTTTTCTGCATTCTCATCAGAAAATTTCATATTTTTACTGCAAGTAAGTTTAATTCTTGATTATTTCTTGAAATTTTTGTGTTTTTATGACTTTTACAACTAGGTCCACTTGTTGAATTCATTAGTTTTTGATTTTATGAAAGAAATTGGAAGTTGCTATGAATATGTGCTGGAATTATATGATGATTTAGCATGGAATTAGAGCTTTAAATTTTTTATATGCTGATTTTATTGAAAGAATTGAATAGAAAGTGAATGTTTGGGACCTAATGGTGAAAGAGTTTGAAGTTAGGGTTTTATGTGGAAATTATGAATTTAAATAATTGTAAAATGACTTATAATGTCTAGATAAAGCATTAATTGGGAAAAATTATCTTCATTGAGGGGTTAATTGATCAAGGACTGAATTGTATGAACTGTGAAATTTAGGGCAAAAATCGAAATCAACATTTGCACTAAAACAGTTTTGGACAGCAGCAGTAGTCTAACTTTTAAAAATCACCAAAAATTGTAAAAATTGAATTATAGAATGAATAAAATATGAAATTAAATCTTATTGAGTCTAGTTTCTTATAGAAGAAACGATGTAAGCAATGGAATTGTAAATCATGAGATATAATAGATTTTGTAAGATAATGTCAGAATGAATTTGGGTTCCCTTGTTTTAACTTTTAAAAATCATAAAAAATTGAAAAAAAATAATTAGGGGCTTAAATTTATATTTTTATAATCCTGAATGAGTCTATTTTCAAGAGAAACAAACGAAAAAATCATTTGAATTCTGTACGAGAAGATAATTAATTTTTAGTGAAGAAGGGTCAGAACTAGCAGACAGCAGAATAGGGGAGACTTCAATGAATAAAATGTATTAATTGACCCAACCAAAAATTATGAAATTTTTACGGTAAGAAGATATTTGAGTCTAGTTTCAGCGAAAATTAGCGGATCTTAATTTTGTGTTCTGTAGCTAAAGATAAAAATAATTTAGTGACTACGACACGGATGGACAGCATTGGAATATACATAAGTAAATAATGAAATTATAGATAATATTACTTATAAGTGGGTTGAAGATGAAGTCAATACTGATAAGTGAATGATTTTACAATGATAGATCGAGAACCCGAAATAAGTCGAGGAAAAGAAAAAGTAGCTAATTAGTCCCTGAACTTTCATAAATTTTGCAAATCGACCCAGGTAAGTTCATATGGTTGAAGTTTAATGATTATATGTTAATTTTATGAATTATATAATGTATGATGAAATATATTTATTGATGGATAGAGAATAAAATAACAACCTGAAAATCGAATAAATAATCAAATTGAGCGGAACGTTAGATTTGAGTACTTCTGATTAGTGACAAGTGATAAGTGATAAGTGGTAGCTTTAGCTACACTTATCTGATCGGTGACAAGTGATAAGTGATAAGTGGTAGTTTTAGCTACACTTATCTGATCAGTGACAAGTGATAAATGTGATCAGTGTAAGACCGTAGTAGGACTATGACTTCAAAAAGTGATAAGTGATCATACGCAAGACCATAGTTATACTATGGCAAAGTGAAAGTAAAGTACTCAATTTTTCGTAACTGTTCCCTAATTTGGTTAAAGAATGATATGTGACAAATGGGCCCAAAAGAATTAAAGGAAATGGATAAGTGGTAGTAAGTTTATACAAGGGAACTCACCAATGACTGTGGTTGACAGGTGAACTTAATAATTGTGTATATTGTATAAGTGTATAAATATTTGGTAAGATTTATGTTTTATGCCTATGAACTTACTAAGCTTCTATAAGCTTACTTGAATGTATTCAATGTCTCTTGTAGATTGATGTGGAAGTATATGGAAGATCGGATCAACAGAGAGGATCACACTATCCAGATTATCTCCGGTAGCTTTTGTAAATTTCCTTTTTGATTTATATGGCATGTATAAGGTTTGATGATTATATAAATGCTAAGACTTGTTTAATGAATATACATTAAAGTAAAAAAAAAATGATAAATATGCTAAATAGTATGATTATAATAGAAGTATAATTTGGTATCAAATTGATTGAAATGAATTGGTTGGTTGGATTGGTCTCGGTTTTAAAATTTGCAGAGAAGGTTAGATATTTATAAAGGGGTTATATTGAACAAAAAAAACTTTGGGATTTTGCGAAAAATTTCCTATGGTTTCGATTTAATTCTGGTTTGGTCTCGAAGTATGTTTTGGGCTTTGGAGGCCCATCTAAAGGACGTCATGACATATTTTAGTAAATGAATAGTATTTAACTTGTATTAACGAAAAATTAATTTGGTAAACTCGTAATGCCTCGTACCCTATTTCAAATGAATACGGGTAAGGGGTGTTACATTTAGTGGTATCAGAGCCCGGTTTAGCCGGTTCTCAGAACATGTGTTATGTGTAAAGTGTTTAGAAATACATGCCATATAAATCTGTGATAGTGTGATGTGTATGATCCGATCTAATCTTTGTCATTTTTATAGATACTCTCTGATTATAAAGAGGTCAGATAGACCTGAACGTACTGAATAGGAGGAAGCTAACAGTAGAGTGCAGACTTCTGAACAAGGAACAAGTAGTGATATTCCAATTTCTATGATGCGAGAGCGAGAACTTAAAAATATGATTTATGGAGTTATGAATCAGTGGTATAAGGAGATGATACAAGAAAGAAGTCGCTCAACCACCTCCTCCCCTCTTCGCACCACCACCGTGGTACCTCCGGTTGCTCCTCCACCTTCTTCAATAATTGAAACTAGTAAACGTTCTCCGATTGAAAAGCTAAGGAAGTTTGGAGCTGAGGAATTTCGAGGGAGATCAGATGATGAGCCTGTAAAAGCTGAGTATTGGCTACAGAGTTTGGTAAGAATTTTTAAACAGATAGCTTGTTCTCTGGAGGATTATCTACGATGTGCTGTCTCATTGTTAAAAAAAGAAGCATATAACTGATGGGAAACTGTGGAAGCTGTAGTACCTGCAGAAAAGCTTACTTGGGAATTTTTCCAGAACGAGTTTAAAAAGAAATATGTGGGGAAAAGATATCTAGACAAGAAAAAGAGAGAATTTCTTGATCTACGGCAGGGAAATAAGTCAGTGGCTGAATACGAAAGAGAGTTTGTCTACCTCAGCAAATATGCTTGAGACATTGTACCTACTGAATAAGAAATGTGTATTAGATTTGAAGAGGGGTTAAATGATGATATTAGAATGATGATTGGGGGTAATGAAATACGGGAGTTCATTGTTCTGTCAGACCGTGCTCAAAAGCTCGAAGAAGTATATAACAGAAAAATACAGCGAGATTGGAAAAATAAAGAGTCATTTAAAAGAGGTGCTTCTAAGTCATTTTCAGATTTGCCAGTGAAGAAATCTAGAGAAGAAATTAGTCGAACAACATCAGTGCCGGGAAGATTGGGTAGAGGTAGATCAAGACAATCTGATTTCAGGGTATTTGATAGACCTACAGCAAGTGTGAGCAGTGTTCAGAATACTCCCCGGCCTAAGTGTCAATATTATGGAAGACATTATTTCGGTGAATGCAGGACTAAGATGGGGGCTTGTTATAAATGTGGGGCTACTGATCATCTTATTCGAGATTGTCCCCAGCTGCAAAAAGATGAAATGGATCAGAAAGAGATATAGAGAACCACTCCCCAAAGAAGTAGACGTTCAGGCCAGAGTAGTGCTACAGGGGCTACTCGTTCGGGTATGAGAGAACCAGTTAGTCAATCAGAGAATAGAGCACCAGCACGTACCTATGCCATTCGAGCAAGGGAAGAGGCTACGGCTCTTGATGTAATTGCTTGTATTTTTTATCTTTATGATGTTACTGTTTATGCATTAATAGACCTTGGATCTACTTATTCATATATTTGCACTATGCTAGCATCTGAAAAGAAAGTATCTGTTGAGTCCACTAATTATGATATACAAGTCACTAATCCATTAGGTCAAAGTGTGATGGTTAATTTAATATGTCGTAATTGTCCACTGAAAGTGAAAAGTTGTGAATTCCCTGCTGATTTGATGTTGTTACCCTTTCGGGAATTTGATATTATTCTGGGGATGGATCGGTTAACAAAACATGATACTGTAGTGAACTGTCGAGAGAAACAGATTAATTTGAAAAATCAGACAGGAAAAATGATTTCGGCTGAGTTTGGAAATATGAAAGGTAATGTTCGAATTATTATAGCCTTTTCAGCTCAGAAGCTAGTACGAAAGGGTAATGAAGCATATTTAGCTTATATTCTTGATACTCAGGATTCTGAATCAAAGTTGAAACAGTTGCCAGTTGTTAATGAATTTGCTGATGTGTTTTCTGAGGAATTGCCGGGTTTACCGCCAGATCGTGAAGTTGAGTTTGTGATTGATGTGATCCCTGGAACAGCTCCAATATCTATAACACCATACAGAATGGCACCGACGGAATTAAAAGAGTTGAAGACTCAGTTGCAAGAATTGTTAGATAAGGGGTTTATTAGACCGAGTACATCTCCTTGGGGTGCACCTATTTTGTTTGTGAAAAAGAAAGATGGCTCGTTGAGATTGTGTATAGATTACAGACAATTAAATAAGGTTACAATCAAGAACAAATATCATTTGCCCCGCATTGATGATTTGTTCGATCAGTTGAAAGGTGCTGCTGTGTTTTTGAAAATAGATCTTCGATCTGGGTATTATCAGCTGAAAGTTAAAGAATGTGACGTGCCAAAAACTGCCTTCAAAACTCGGTATGGTCATTACGAGTTTCTGGTAATGCCATTTGGTTTAACTAATGCTCCTGCTGCATTTATGGACTTGATGAATCGAATTTTTCAATCTTATTTGGATAGATTCGTGGTTGTATTTATTGATGATATACTGATCTATTTGAAGACCGAGTCTGATCATGCACAACACTTGAGAAGTGTGTTACGGACCTTGAGAGAGAGCGGTTGTATGCAAAAAGTCGATAAGTGTGAATTTTGGCTACATGAGGTTGGATTTCTGGGTCATATTGTTTCATCTGAAGGAATTCGAATAGATCCAAGTAAAGTGTCAGCAGTGGTGAATTGGAAAACTCCAAAGAACGTAACAGAAGTGCGAAGTTTTTTAGGATTAGCGGGATACTACCGCCAATTTGTTAAAAATTTTTCAATGATTGCTTTGCCGATGACTCGACTACTTCAGAAGAATGTTGAATTTGTATGGTCTAAAGAGTGCCAACAAAGTTTTGATCAGTTGAAGAAGATGTTGACAAAAGCTCCAGTGTTAACTCAGCCAGAATCAGGTATACCATATGTTGTGTATAGTGATGCATCTTTAAATGGTTTGGGTTGTGTTTTAATGCAGTCAGGGAAAGTGGTGGCATATGCTTCTCGGCAATTAAAACTGCACGAGAAAAATTACCCTACCCATGATTTGGAGTTGGCTGCGATTGTGTTTGCTTTAAAAATCTGGAGACATTATTTATATGGGGAAAAATGTTATGTGTATACTGATCACAAAAGTCTAAAATATTTGATGACACAGAAAGAGCTGAACTTGAGACAGAGACGGTGGCTCAAACTATTGAAAGATTATGATCTTGTTATTAATTATCACCCGGGGAAAGCTAATGTGGTCGTAGATGCACTTAGCCGAAAATCATCATTGCTTGCACTTCGAGCAATGAATGTTCATTTGTCTGTTAATGAAGATGGTTCAGTATTAGCAGAATTGAAAGCAAAATCTACATTCCTTCAACGGATCCGTGAATTACAGAGTGATGATCCAAAACTAGTGCTGAAACGACAAACGGTTCAGGATAATTTGAGTTCAGAATATAACATTGATGATGGTGGTATGTTGCGTTATCGTAATAGAATTTGTGTTTCAAATAATTCAGAATTGAAAAATGATATTCTTGCTGAAGCTCATAATAGTAAGTATTCTATTCATCCGGGTAGTACAAAAATGTATTGCGATTTAAAAAGAATGTACTGGTGGCCTGGTATGAAGCGAGAGATTTGTGAATTTGTTGCAAGATGTCTAATCTGTCAGCAGGTGAAAGCAGAGCATCAAGTACCAACAGGTTTATTATAACCTATTATGATTCCTGAATGGAAGTGGGAACACATTACGATGGATTTTGTATCAGGATTGCCTATGACTCCGAAAAAGAAAGACTCAATCTGGGTTATCGTTGATAGATTGACAAAGTCGGCACATTTTATTCCAGTCAGATCAAATTTTTCATTGGAGAAGTTAGCGGAATTGTATATTTCTGAGATTGTGAAATTACATGGAGTTCCAGTATCTATTATTTCGGATCGGGATCTGAGATTTACTTCGAGATTTTAGAGTAAATTACAGGAGGCTTTGGGCACTAAATTAAATTTCAGCACAGCTTTTCATCCTCAGACAGACGGGCAATCAGAGTGAGTGATTCAGATTTTAGAAGATATGTTAAGGTGTTGTGTACTTGAATTTGACGGCAGCTGGGAAAGGTATTTACCTTTAGTCGAATTTTCTTATAATAATAGTTATCAAACTAGTATTAAAATGGCACCATTTGAAGCTCTGTATGGAAGAAAGTGTAGAACTCCATTATATTGGTCTGAATTAAGTGAACCGAAACTAATGGGAGTGGACTTGATTCGGGAAACCGAAGAAAAAGTTTGTATTATTCGAGATTGTTTAAAAGCTGCCTCCGATCGACAAAAATCATATGCAGACTTAAAGAGAAGAGATATAGAGTTTAATGTGGGTGATCGTGTATTTTTGAAAGTGTCACCATGGAAAAAAGTTTTGCGGTTCGGTAGAAAGAGAAAACTTAGCCCACGATTTATCGGGCCGTATGAAATCATTGAAAGAATCGGTCCGGTAGCTTATAGATTGGCTTTGTCCCCGGAGCTTGAAAAGATTCATAACGTGTTTCATGTGTCAATGTTGAGACGGTACAGATCAGATCCATTACATGTAATTCCTCATACAGAAATAGAGCTCCAACCCGACATGACTTATTCAAAAGACCCGGTGAAAATTCTAGCTTGGGAAATTAAAGAGTTAAGGAACAAACGGGTACCGTTAGTAAAAGTGTTGTGGCATCGACATGGTGTGGAGGAGGCAACCTGGGAAACAGAGGAATCAATGAGATCACAATATCCGAACCTATTTTCAGGTAACAAATTTAGAGGACGAAATTTCTTAAAAGGGGGAGAATTGTAATAGCCTAAATTTTCAGTGGTGTCGGAACAGTGATTCGAGATCACTAAATCTGACAAATGAGTAGAAAATATTAATAATTTAGTGAATATAAGTTAAATGTGAAGTTAGGAAAATTTTTGAAATAGCGAATAGTGTACTAGAACAAAATATAAAAAAAATTAGAATCGAAAACGAGATATCGAGAGTTTGAAAATTTTAAAACGAGCCATAAATATTTTTATAAATATTTATGGAGTGTTAATAAGTTAGTATTAAAGTTTCTTCAAGAAATTTTAAAGTTTCGATAATTAATTGAATAAAAAGGACTAAATTGTAACAAATGTAAAATTATGAGAAATGATTAAATAGCTTAAATGATAAAAGAAAGAGGGTTTAAAAGGGAAATAGACCCAAGGTCTATTTGGGCTGGACGGCAAGAGCATGAAATCAGCAGGAAAATTGATGAATTAAGGGCAAAATTGGAATATTGCAAAATTTACTTAATAAAGCTAGGACTAAAGTGGAATTATCTAGATTTCTTATTATTTTTCTGCATTCTCATCAGCAAAAAACACCATATAAGGGTTTTCTTAAGCTGGTTTTTCATATTTTTACTGCAAGTAAGTTCAATTCTTGATTATTTCTTGAAATTTTTGTATTTTTATGACTTTTACAACTAGGTCCACTTGTTGAATTCATTAGTTTTTGATTTTATGAAAGAAATTGGAAGTTTCTATGAATATGTGCTGGAAGTATATGATGATTTAGCATGGAATTAGAGCTTTAAATTGTTTATATGCTGATTTTATTGAAAGAATTGAATAGAAAGTGAATGTTTAGGACCTAATAGTGAAAGAGTTTGAAGTTAGGGTTTTATGTGGAAATTATGAATTTAAATAATTGTAAAATAACTTATAATGTCTAGATAAAGCATTAATTGGGAAAAATTATCTTCATTGAGGGGTTAATTGAGCAAGGACTGAATTGTATGAACTGTGAAATTTGGGGTAAAAATCGAAATCAACATTTGCACTAAAACAGTTTTGGACAGCAGCAGTAGTCTAAATTTGAAAAATCACCAAAAATTTTAGAAATTGAATTATAGAATGAATAAAATATGAAATTAAATCTTATTGAGTCTAGTTTCTTATAGAAGAAACGGTGTAAGCAATGGAATTGTAAATCATGAGATATAATAGATTTTGTAAGACAATGTCAGAATGAATTCGGGTTCCCCTGTTTTGACTTTGAAAAATCATAAAAAATTGAATAAAAATAATTAGGGACTTAAATTTATATGTTTATAATCCTGAATGAGTCTATTTTCAAGAGAAACAAACAGAAAAATCATTTGAATCCTGTACGAGAAGATAATTAATTTTTAGTGAAGAAGGGTCGGAACTATCAGACAGCAGAACAGGGGAGACTTCAATGAATAAACTGTATTAATTGGCCCAAACCAAAAACGAAATTTTTATGGTAAGAAGATATGTGAGTCTAGTTTCAGAGAAAATTAGTGGATCTTAATTTGGAGTTCTGTAGCTAAAGATAAAAATAATTTAGTGACTATGACACGGTTGGACAGCATTGGAATATACATAAGTAAATAATGAAATTATAGATAATATTACTTATAAGCGGGTTGAAGATGAAGTCAATACTAATAAGTGAATGATTTTACAATGATAGATCGAGAACCCGAAACAAGTCGAGGAAAAGAAAAAGTAGCTGATTAGTCTCTGAACTTTCACAAATTTTGCAAATCGACCCAGGTAAGTTCATATGGTTGAAGTTTAATGATTATATGTTAATTTTATGAATTATATAATGTATGATGAAATATATTTATTGATGAATAGAGAATAAAATAACAACCCGAAAATCGAATAAATGATCAAATTGAGCGGAACGTCGTATTTGAGTACTTCTGATCAATGATAAGTGACAAGTGATAAGTGGTAGCTTTAGCTACACTTATCTGATCAGTGACAAGTGATAAGTGATAAGTGGTAGCTTTAGCTACACTTATCTAATCGGTGACAAGTGATAAGTGATAAGTGGTAGTTTTCGCTACACTTATCTGATCAGTGACAAGTGATAAATGTGATCAGTGTAAGATCGTGGCAGGACTATGACTTCAAAAAGTGATAAGTGATCATTCGCAAGACCATAGTTATACTATGGCAAAGTGAAAGTGAAGTACTCAATTTTCCGTAACCGTTTCCTAATTTGGTTAAAGAATGATATGTGACAAATGGGCCCAAAAGAATTAAAGGAAATAGATAAGTGGTAGTAAGTTTATACAAGGGAACTCACCAATGACTGTGGTTGACAGGTGAACTTAATAATTGTGTATATTGTATAAGTGTATAAGTGTATAAATATTTGGTAAGATTTATGTTTTATGCCTATGAACTTAGTAAGCTTCTATAAGCTTACTTGAGTGTATTCAATGTCTCTTGTAGATTGACGTGGAAATATACGGAGGATCGGATCAACACTGAGGATCACACTATCCAGATTATCTCCGGTAGCTTTTGTAATTTTATTTATTTTTTATTTATATGGCATGTATAGGGTTTGATGATTATATAAATGCTAAGACTTGTTTAATGAATATACATTAAAGTAAAAAAAAAGATAAATATGTTAAATAGTATGATTATAATAGAAGTATAATTTGGTATCAAATTGATTAAAATGAATTGGTTGGTTGGATTGGTCTCGGTTTTAAAATTTGCAGGGAAGATTAGATATTTATAAAGGGGTTATATTGAACAAAAAAAAACTTTGGGATTTTGCGAAAAATTTCCTATGGTTTCGATTTAATTCTGGTTTGGTCTCGAAGTATGTTTTGGGCTTTGGAGGCCCATCTAAAGGACGTCATGACATGTTTTAGTAAATGAATAGTATTTAACTTGTATTAACAAAAAATTAATTTGGTAAACTCTGGTAATGCCTCGTACCCTATTCCGGCGACGAATACTGGTAAGGGGTGTTATAATGTGTGCCCATTGAGGCTAAGATGTGCCGTAGGTTCGAAGATGGACTCAATGAGGACATTAAAGTGTTAGTTGGTATCCTTCAACTTAAAGAATTCGTTGTACCCGTTGAACGGGCATGTAAGGCTAAAGAATTAACAAAAGAAAGGAAGAAAGCTGAGTTAGAGGTTAGAGACATTAGAAAGAGAATGATGAGTAGATCGTCTCCGACACAATCCAAGAAATCAAGGGATGTACCTTCTCGTTCTTATGCATCGACAGGACGCTCTTATAGAAACCGTAAGAAGCAAGGCTCGAGTTTTAAGACTCAAGCTACATCTATAGCTAGCATAAGTGACACTAAGCCTCGTCAATTCGAGTACCAATACTGCAGGAAACGTCACCCGAGTCCATGCAGGAGAAATGAGGGGACATGTTTTGGATGTTGTTCCCCAGACCATTTCGTTAAAGATTGCCTCGAATTGGGTGAGAAACTTCAGACTGTGAGACAGAGTAGTTCAGCTCCTAGGGGGAGGCCTCTGAAGAATACTGGTAGTGGAGCTAGCAGCAAGAATATGACTCGAGAGACTATTGTGCGATCTGAAGCTAGGACCCCAGCTAGAGCCTATGCCATACGTACTCGAGAGGAAGCATTTTCACCAGATGTGATCACCGGTACATTTTCTCTCTATGACAAAAATGTTATTGCTTTAATAGATCTAGGCTCTACCTATTCGTATATATGCATGACATTGGTATCTAGCATGAAATTGCTTGTAGAGTCTATAGAATTTGTGATTAGAGTATCAAATCCGTTAGGGAAACATGTCTTAGTAAATAAGGTATGCAAGAAATGTCCTTTGATGCTTAGAGGTCTTTGTTTTCCGCCCGATTTGATGTTACTGCCGTTTGACGAATTTGATGTTATTCTGGGTATGGACTGGTTGACACTCCACGGTGCTATAGTGGACTGTAGACGAAAAGTTATTGAATTAAGACATGAAAGCAGTGAGATCCTTCGGATGGAGTCCGATGAGTCAAACAGGTCACCGATTGTAATTTCTTCAATAGATGCCCGGAAATGTTTAAGAAAAGGGTATGAAGCTTATTTAGTTTATGTGATGAATTCAAAGGAATCTGAGTTGAAAGTTGAGTCAGTACCTATCGTACGTGATTTTGCGAATGTGTTTCCAGAGGAATTACCAGGTTTGCCCCCGGTTAAAGAAGTTGAATTCGGTATTGAGTTGATGTCAGGGACTGCACCTATTTCGATTGCTCTATATAGAATGGCTCCAATGAAACTGAAAGAGTTAAAGTCTCAACTACAAGAACTAGCTGACAAAGGATTTGTAAGACCAAGCTTTTCACCATGGGGTGCTCCCATGTTGTTTGTGAAGAAGAAGGATGATTCTATGAGATTATACATTGATTACCGACAATTAAATAAAGTAACGATCAAGAACAAGTACTCTTTCCCAAGAGTCGACGATTTGTTTGATTAGTTAAAAGGAGCAACATGGTTTTCCAAGATAGATCTGAGGTCCGACTATTATCAACTTCGAGTCAAGGAGGTAGACGTGCCTAAGACTGCTTTCAAAACTAGGTACGGTCACTATGAATTTTTAGTTATGCCGTTTGGATTAACAAATGCCCCAGCCGTATTTATGGACTTAATGAATAGAATCTTTCGGCCCTACATGGACAAATTTGTCGTAGTGTTTATCGATGATATTTTAATCTACTCGAGAGATGAGGCAAAGCACGCCGAACACTTGAAGATCGTTTTGCAGATTTTGCGGGACAAGCAATTGTTTGCTAAGCTCAGTTAGAGTGGGTTTTGGCTTCGAGAAGTTGGATTCCTAGGCCACATCGTTTCAGGCGATGGTATTCGGGTTGATCCCAGTAAGATTTTTTTCATTGTTGAATGGAAGCCTCCAAAGAATATAACCTAAGTTAGGATCTTTTTGGGACTAGCCGGCTACTACTGAAGGTTCGTGAAGGGATTTTCTATTATAGCCACCCCTATTACGAGACTACTGCAAAAAGATGTCAAGTTCGAGTGGACGGAAAAGTGTCAACAAAGTTTTGAGAAGTTGAAGATGTTATTGACGGAGGCACCAGTGCTAGTACAACCTGAATCAGGAAAGGAATATATAATTTTCAGTGATGCGTATTTGAATCGACTAGGCTGTGTACTTATGCAAGAAGGCAAAGTTGTGGCCTATGCTTCAAGACAGTTAAAGCCTCATGAGAAAATTTATCCGATACACGATCTAGAGTTAGTCGCGATTGTGTTTGCTTTGAAAATTTGGCGTCATTACTTGTTCGGTGAGAAATGCCATGTCTACACCTACCATAAAAGTCTTAAATATTTGATGACTCAAAAGGACTTGAATTTAAGACAACGGAGATGGCTAGAACTATTGAAAGATTATGAACTTGTGATTGATTATCACCTGGGAAAGGCGAACGTGGTCGCTGACGCTTTGAGTAGGAAGTATTTGTTCGCTTTGAGGGCTATGAACACTCAGATGACTTTATGCAATGATGGTTCTATATTGGCCGAATTGAGAGCTAGGCCAACTCTTCTTCAACAGATCTGTGAGGCTTAAAAAGTCGATAAAGAATTACAAGCTAAGAAAATTCAGTGCGAGTCCTCCAGTGAATCTGATTTTCAGGTCGACTCCAATGGATGTTTGAGATTCAGAGGTAGAATCTGTGTTCCTAAAGATGCCGAGCTGATTTGGAACATTTTGCAAGAGACACATGATAGTCGTATGTCAATTCACCCAGGGAGTACCAAGATGTACAACGACTTGAAGGAAATTTATTGGTGGAATGCCATGAAAAGGGACATATCCAAATTTGTATCAAGATGTTTGATCTGTCAACAAGTCAAAGCTGAACATCAAGTGTCTTCTGGATTGCTTCAGCCCATTATGATCCCAGAGTGGAAATGGGATCGAGTTACTATGGATTTTGTGACTGGATTACCAGTGACTCCGAAGAAAAATGACGCCATTTGGGTAATAGTCGACAGATTGACTAAATTGGCTCATTTTATACCGGTACGCTCTGACTTTTCTCTTGACAAGTTGGCTAATTTGTACATCTCCAAGATTATTAGACTTCATGGTGTACCGTTGTCGATCATTTCGGATAGAGACCCGAGGTTTACATTACGATTTTAGAAAAAGTTGCAAGCGGGTTTGGGTACGAAGCTAAATTTTAGTACTCCTTTCCACCCGTAAACCGATGGATAATCTGAGAGAATAATTCAGACACTTGAGGATATGCTTTGATGATGTGTTCTTGAGTTTAAAGGTAGTGGGGAAGTTTATTTGCCTTTGGTCGAGTTCGCTTACAACAACAGCTATCAATCTAGTTTGAAGATGGCTCCTTACAAAGCATTGTATGGCTGAACTCCCTTGTATTGGACAAAGCTCAAGGAAAGCAAGATTTACGGAGTTGATTTGATTAGAGAAACTGAGGATAAGCTTAAAGTGATTCGAGATTGTTTAAAAGTGGCATTGGACAGACAAAAATCGTATGCGGATTTAAAAAGGAAAGAGATCGAGTATCAAGTGGACGAAAAGGTATTTTTGAAAGTGTCGCCATGGAAAAGGGTTCTAAGATTTGGTAGGAAAGGCAAGTTAAGCCCTCGTTTTATTAGACCTTACGAGATCACCGAGAGAATTAGCCAGTTACCTATTGCTTAGCCTTGCCATCAGAGATGGAAAGAATCCACGACGTGTTTCATGTGTCCATGCTACACCGATATCGATCAGACCTCTTGCATGTGATTACTCCAACTGAGGTTGAGATCCAACCGGACAAGACTTATGGTGAGGAACCGGTTAAGATTTTGGCAAGAGAAGTTAAGCAATTGAGGAATAAAAGTGTGCCTCTTGTGAAAGTACTTTAGCATCGACATGGAGTAGAAGAGGCCACTTGGGAACCAGAGGAGACTATGAGAAGTCAGTGTCCGAATTTGTTTCCAGGTAAGACTTTCGAGGACGAAAGTCCCTTAAGGGGGGAGAATTGTAACATCCTGAAATATGGCCTAGTCGGAATAATGGTTTTGAGACCATAAATTCGATGTTAAAATATCTAGATTATGACTATTATGAGATTTAGAATATAAGAATATGCATGTGGTAAAGTTTTATGAGGAAATTTTAAGAATAAAGTGTCCAATTAGAAAATAAGGACTAAATTGAATAAGATGCAAAACTTGGGTTTTAGGTATAATTTGTGTGAAAATGTTTTGGATTATGAATTAGGAGGTCTTAAAGAGCAATTTTCCCAATTTTTAAATTTTTGGACAAATATGGACATCCAAGGAAATTTTTGTAAGTTTAGTAAGTAAGGGAATTTTGGTCATTTGGATATTAAATGAATTAAAAAGAGAAAAAGAGCCAAAAATCAGCTCATCTTTCTCATGTTGCTGCCGAAACTTCAAGGGTACCATAGCTAGGGTTTCTTCAACTTTTAAGATTGATAGTAAGTCAATCCTAACCCCGTTTTTAATGCTCTTTGTATTTTTAACATTCGTGCAACTTGCTCTCTTCATTCCTACCCATATTTCATGCTAGGGTTTATTTCTAGAAAATTACCCATGCATGATTTAAATGTATTTTGATAAATTATGGAGGAATATGATAATTTAAGGTATGGATAATAACTTTTGTTAAGTGATTTTGCATGGAAACCCTAAAAAGGACTTATTTGTAAAAGTTAAGAAAATGGGTAGAAAAATGTGAAATGAAGGAAAATATGGGCTGCCATAAGTACAAAAAGTATTCGGCTAGGCTTGGTTAACCAAGAAATCACTTGCATTTCATCATACGAGCCTAGGGACTAATTTATGAATAAGTAAAAGTTTAGGGGTAAAATGGTAATTTTATCGAAGAATGAATTTAGGGTCGATTTGAGTAATGTATGAAGTTAATGAGCTAAATTTGTTATTATAGATCAAGAAAGACGAGAATCGAATCTTGATAAAGGCAAGAATAAAGTGTTCGAGGCTTAGGCACTATTTCGAATATTTTGTACCGAGGTAAGTACATGTACAAATAAATACCTTAAACAATGTTTTAAATATTTAAATAACATTTATATGATTAACATGTTATTTAGTCACTTTGTTGCTATAATATGTTTTGTTGTTTTATGCTTATATTACAAGTGTTGCCATGTTAGTATTTGTATGTGATAATGCCATATGACATGAGGCCAACATTTCGAGAATGTTCGACAAATAGATGAAAGTCCGAAAATCCCGTTTGAACTTAGGAATAGGTAAGGATACAAGTGACATGTCACTAGGATAGCTATGTATGTATGAGCTTATTTGATGACATGATACATGCTAGGTCCGGGAGCTTGTGTAGTCCCGTTGAGAGGCATATAATTATGTGGTACACGCTAGGTCTGGGAGCTTAAGTAGCCTTGTTAAGAGGCATGGTTATGTGATGCATGCTAGGTCCGGGTGCTCTCATGTAGCCCTGTTGAGAGGCGTGCTATGTTATGATTATGGCACTTCAGTGCGTTTGTATCCGAGTATCCTGTTCATTATTCCAAATGTTCAACGGGTAATCCATATGTAGTTCGAATATGAGTTAAGTAAAGTATGTATGTGTGCAAAGAAGCAAAGGTATGTGCTTAAACTTGTGTACTCTTATGACTATGATGATTAATGGCAATGCATGTCTTTGTGTATTATTCTTGAAAATGAAGATCATATGTTTTGATAGAAGGTATGAAATAGTGATAAAGATGTAAATAATGTTCTAAGGTCTAATTAAGATTTACTTTATTTGTATGTGTACTTACTAAGCTTTAGAGCTTACCCCTCCCTTTTTCCATTTCTTTTAGATTCGTCAAGCCAGCTCGAAGGATCAAGAACGTCGAAGCTCGGGTCACACTATCAACTAAACTTTGGGTATAATACATTTGATTATTTTGAGTCATAGCATGTATAGGTGATTGTTATTTTGTATATGTGTCGTGTGGCTAGCCTAAAGTAATGGTTTTTCATTTGGTATGATTATTTTGTATATGGCCAAGTGATTTAGTCCATATAATTACTTGAAATGTCTTTTCATAATTATTCTATTGTATGCATGTCAAATTGTGTATGTGCTTGTGATAGGGGCTAAATGGTATGATGGTATGCATGTTGGAGTGCATGAGAGATCTTGGGTGACTAATGGCTTGGAAAATAGCCTCCAAATGGTCCGCATGGGAAGACACATGAGTAGGTGTCTAAATCATGTGTGACACATGGGCAGCCCACACGGGCGTGTTGTACAGCCGTGTGTCCCCTGCATTCCAAAATTTTCATGTTGCATGTTTTGTAGTATCTACACGGGTTGGAGACATGACCGTGTATCTCATCCGTATGGAGTACACGGCCCAGCACACGGGCGTTTGATTTGGCCGTGTGCCCCTAAATGAAGGATGACGTCATAAACAGAATGTCCAGGTTTTCAAATACGGGTGACGACACTGGCGTGTCTAGGCCGTGTGAGGGACACGGGCCGAGAACACAGGCGTGTGTCTAAGCCGTGTGAAAACCACTGCACCTTAAATTGAAAAATAATAAAATTCAGAATTCCACACGGGCTAGAGACACGAGCGTGTCCCAGGCACACGGGCGTGTGGTGTACCTCCACACGGGCATGTGAGGTTAAAACACAAAAGTTTTCTGAAGTTTTCATTTGTTCTCAGTTCAGTCCGGGACCACTTCAAAGGTATGCTTTGACCCTCGTAAGCCCGTATAAAGGACAAAATGATCGAATTAAAATTTTATAACCTGCATATTAGTGGGATGTTTGTACATCTGTCCGGTAATGCCTAGTACCCTATCCCGTTCTCAGGTACGGGTAAGGGGTGTTACAGTACACCAAGAAAATAAGATCCACTCTCAAAATTTGGTATTAATAGATTTTTGGGCATTTGAAGATTTTGGCATATTTCCTGAAGCGAATATTACATACAATTATTTGGAAATTATATTTATTGACTTGGTGGCATTATAGACTTCACATTGATTTAGACATTTCCAGTAGTAAATGCCACAATAGTACTTATATATGGATTCAAATTAAAATGAATGATAATAAAATTATCAATTTGTTACAGTTTAGTACAATTGAAACACATGCCAGAAGTTTACTAATACAAATGCGTTTACTACTTTGCGTGACCAGGTAGACTATCCTGGATTGTATATGATGCAAAAATTAATTGAGAATTCATATGGACATTTATTAAAGAACCAGAAGATTCTTTAATTTAAAGAATTCTCATTTGTTGCTTGTTCTCAATAAAAATTGGTTCTTAGAAACTCACTAGCTAAAGTTGAGATTTAATGTTGTGCATTTCTAAAATGAATATGGGCTCATTCATCCACCATGTGAATGGTTTTAATATTATATGATTTTGGTAGATGCATCTACAAAATAATCACATGTGTTATCAACTCGCGACTTGTTGTTTGCGAGATTACTTATTTAAACGATTAATTTCAGATTATACAATTAAAACAATTCATCTTGCTAATGTTGGTGAGTTTTCATCCCAAGTTTTCAACGATTATTGCATGTCAATTGGGATAAAAGTTGAACATCCTGTAGCTCATGTTCATACACAAAATAATTTAGCTGAATTGTTTATCAAATGCATCCAACTAATAGCTAAATCATTATTTATAAGAACAAAACTTTCTATTTCAACATGAGATTGTATTGATTTACATGTTGTACGCATCAAGCTAATAAATTATAAATACTCCCCATTACAATTTATTTTTGGTCAAGAGCCAAATATTTCCCATTTTAAAATTTTTGGATGTGCGGTATATGTTCCAACTGCTCCACCACAACGCATAAAGATGGTTCATAATAAGAGATTGAGAATTTATATTTATATGAGTCTCCTTATAATATTTTTGAGCTGTTAATTTGAGATTTAATTATGACATGAGTTGTCAGTTTTCCCAAAATTAGGGGAGAGAAATAATAACTTATAATGAGTTAGGGGGATAGCAATTTGAACTAGAAGTTCAATAAAGATAACTCATTACAAGTTAATTGTTAGATGTATTTACAAACTTAATGAGAATAACCAAGTGTTATATACCATCTAATATTTTAATTTGATTCAAAGTCCCAGTAGGACAATCAATTGGAATAAATAATAGATTGATCGGTTCCAAATGTGAAAATTATTCTAGATGGTCATATAATGGAGGCGAGTGCTCCAGAAGAGACCCAAGACATAACTAATAAGTAAAACTTCAGAAGAGACTCAAGTACCTGAAACTGAATTTTAAAATAATGAAAATAAGAGATCTCGATAAGTTATGTCAATTCGAGAAAATGTGGAACCGAATAATAGAAGTGGTCGACAATGATTTTGCATGTAGTATTATTATAATGAAATAAAAGGAAGATCCTGAATAAATCTATTGAAAAATATAGATATAGAATAAATTGATCAAAATAGAAAGACGCAACTCAAGTACAATTAAATTTGTGGAGTTTTTGGACCAGTAGTCCAAATATCTAAAGGTATAAAGCCAGTAAAGGTGCAATTAAAGTAGTTTTGCAAAAGCGGAATAAAAATATGAATTTTTTCGCTAAGCCCTGGCATTGATTATGAAAAGATATAATATTCTTTTGTGGTAGATGCAATAACCTTTAGATATATTATTAAATTGACAATTCATAAATGATTTAACTTGTTTCTAATGGATATTGTTACAACCTTTTATGAATCACTATATAGTAAAGTTTATATTAAAATCCTTGAAGGATTTAAAATGCTAGAAGCATATTGAAAATCTCGAGAAATTTTTCATTTATATGAATTGAAATAATTGAACATATGTGGTAAATTTGACTTACTCAATAGTAGATGAAAGAGGATTATAAAATGATCCAAAATACCTATTTGTATTTTTATAGAAGGATCATGATTAAAGTTTGCTATGATTATTGTTGAAATTCTTGAAGCGATCAAAATATGTTTCCCCAAAATTTTCCCTCACTCATGATTTTCAAAAGAATGGTGGTATAAATGCTTAGCAATATATTCAAATAGTCATTTGAAAAACTAGTATTCAAGATTGAATACGTAGAATATGAGAAAGTATGTCATGTTTTCATGAGGGGGAGTAAATACGCGTTGTACTCTTTTTCCCTTAACTGAGGTTTTGTCCCATTGGTTTTTCCTGGTAAGGTTTTTAATGAGGCAGCATATTATACGTATTATAGATCATGTACTCTTTTTCCTTCATTAGGTTTTTATCCCACAGGGTTTTTCCTAATAAGGTTTTAACAAGGCACATTATCTACCAATGGACATCCAAGGGGGAGTGTTATGAATATCTTATTAAGTGGATGTCCATCATGATCAAGATAAAGTTTTAATGTACTTTAAATTCTACTAGTTATTAGAATTAAATCTCTACTTCTTTTATACTTCTTATGCCTATAAATAAAGACTCTGATGAAGCATTGTAATCACTCCTTTAATTAATAAAGCACATTCTCCGTTGCTTTCATATTTTATTTGTTCTTTATTCTCCCCATCTCTCTTTATTTTATAACATATATATCTATTTATTCAAATTTTATATATAAGCAACTTATCATTTTTTAATATGTTCACATTAAAATGTAATATATTACTATAGATTTAATTTTTATTTATTATAAATTGCATAATATATAAAAATAACATAACATAACAAAATATAATAAATATTAAATTTTAAGAAATGAGTTGGGTTAGGCCCTTGAATGCTTGATCCCGAACCCAACCTATATTTTAAACATGCCTAATTTTTTGTCCAAGCTCATTTTTAGATCTATATTTTTGTCAAAAACCTCTCAAATTTCGAGTAGACCTTCGAGCTTAGGCAAATAGCCCAACCCTTAAACAAGTATAGTTTATACTGATAAGTGCGTAATTTCTCAATTTATTTGTGATATTTCTCCTATTAAATTATGTAATTTACGTTCTTAATTATATTATTTATACTTATATTTTATTCGTTATTGATTTAGGAAATAATTGGAGAAAAATGAGCTTAAAGTTTATTTTTGGCAAGTTTTTGCATACTGGACTTCCAACACAACACAAGTTCAATATTTTTGCCATAACTTGAGCTATAGAAATCTATTTTGGGAACATAATATACCGATTCAAAGAGAATTAAAAGATCTAGCTAAAGTTATTTCATGAATCAAGCCCAAAAATGTCAGAAAAGCGTCTAAAAATGACCTGAAAGTTTGACGCAAAAATTGCCAAGAAACCTAGAAAATTTTGTTTTATTTAATTAAGAGCACTTTTGAATTTTCTCTGTTAAATTATTCTTGTCCTATAAATAGACATTATTAGGTTAAAATTTGGATATACTTAGACATAGCCGTTCTTTGTAACCCCTAAACCCGACCTAGACGTTAGATCCAAATTCGAAAGATTACATTGGCCATCGAAATGGCATAGCAGAATTATCGGAGTTTTTTTTAAAAGTAGTTGTTTAGAACATTTGGTTACTAAGCTACTTAATCATTTAAGCTATACCCACTCTTAACATGTTTTTACACCATTTAATATATATTCTAGAGTGATTTTCATTCTAGTTTGCTGAAAAATTGAAACAGAGAAATGAGAGAGGAGTGGATAAAACCTAGATTCTTTAGGGAGTATACTAAGCTAACCATCAAGACTAAGGCTCATTTCTTTGTTAATTATATTTCTAACCCTATTTATTTTGGACTATTACATGTTTATTAAAGAAACAAAATTTATCACTAGTCTTTGTACATAAGATCTTACTTGCTACTTTCTAGTAATTTTATAATTTCAAGTAGGTTTTATTTTTGTAGGTCTCTATAAACTAACATATATATAATAATTTTCATTGAGTTAGTATCATGAATTAATTAATTGGGTAAAATTACATAAATAAATACAATAAAGTTATAGGTTGATAGTATAAAAGCCGTCAAAGAATTTCAAAACAAAATCAATTAAGCCTCTCTCAACTTTTTGCACTCAATTGAGTCACTGAATTGACAATTTTGACCAATGAGACCCTTTGATCAACGTTAACCATTAGAAATTAACGATAATATTGACGTGGTTGTTAAAAATTGTTGTGTCAGCCAACATATGTTGATGTGGCACTGCCACATCAAATAAATAAAGAAAAATTCATTTTTTTTCAAAAAATGAAAAAATATTTTTTAAATTTAATTTAAAAAATTAAGTTCAAAATAAACCTAAATAAATAGTTGTCCATGTCCATTTGAGTGTACTCATGAATTTGTTTAAGTTAATTCTAAAATTATAAAAAAATTAAAATTTATAAAAAAAATATTAAAATTATAAAAATATTAAAATATTTAAAATTATGAAATATCAAAGAAGGTCCCATTTATTTATGAAAAATTAAATTGGAAACGTTACTTGATTTTTTTTTCATTTATGAAAATTTATAATATCAGTTAATTTTTCATGAAAAATTGATACCTTCATTTTATAACAATTATTCCATGAGATTATATCATTAAATTATTTTTATAAAATTTAATGGTATTTTATAATTTAGTAATTTTTTTTATAATTTTAGAACGAATTTGAGCAAGCGAGTGACTAGATTCAAATGCATTTGGACAACCATTTGTTTAAATTCATTTTGAACTTGAATTTTCTTAAAAATATATTTATTTTTAAAAAAATAATTTTTTTGCCGATGTGGCAATGCCAAATCAGCATTTGTTGGTTGACTTAGTGTCAGCATTGTCATTAGTTTCTAACAATCAACATTGATCAAAGGGTTTCACTAGTCAAAATTGTTCCTTCAAAGATACAATTTAATGCAAAAAAAAAATAAAAAATGAAAGAAACATAATTTTATTTTTTGAAATTATTCAAACACCTTTTATACCAATAAACCTAAAATCAGTTAAATTCAGTATAATTAACAACAGCCTTCTAAATCTAGTATATTATTATTTTTAAGAATTCATTTACACTGTATTGCTGCAATATTAATACAAAAACATATAAATTTAATTTTAAAGTATATATTAATATAAAATAAACTTTTCAACATGTTTTAAGCATTCAAGTCACATTTAGATAAATATTTTCTATACTCAAATATAACATGTTATGATTCAACTCAAAAGATTTTAGTTTATAATGTATATATATGATAAATTTTAAAATTATACATAAATTTTGATTTGGTGTAATTATACATATACAATTTTTATTGTGATTTAAATGAATAAATGAAACTTTAATTTTCACTTAATTGTACACATTTAATAAAATAAATATACCATATGAATTATATAAACATAAAATGGTTTTGAGATTTTTAGTTAAATATAAATAAATTTATACATATTGAGATGAAAACTAAATCTTTTGTATTGAAATCGCCTACATCAATTTATTACTTTTGTAAAAAAAATCAAAATGTAACTTCTTTTTTGATTTTAACCAAAAAAAAAAAAAAAACCCTTGGGCCATTTTGAATTCACCCGTCTACAGGCATAGATGGCATAATATCTCAATCTTTCCTATACTAACTAAATTAATGGCAATCACATATTACAACTTCCGTTTCTTTAATTTATTTAACAACTTTATTCAATAATATAAATGCGAATTAATGATTTACAATTGGCAAAGGCTTATTGTATTAAAATAATTTTGTATACCAATAACAAGTGGATGAATTTAATATTTGATACATTATCTTGGTATGTTCAGAGGATGATATAATAATTCCATATGAAAAATGTCAATTAACACCACAATATACATTATACAAAATTAAAATTTTCAAACTTTTATTAAACAAATCTTAAACTTTGTAACTATGATATAAAAATAAAGTTGTAAATAATAATTTAATGACTAAATATGCAATTTATTCTTTGGGATATAAGAAGGTATGCTTTTGAAATTTTTGAAATATACAACTTAAATGAAATGATGAAAGTTTAAGTATTAGTTAAAAACTACATGCCAAATTACATAGTTTAAAATATAATAAACTTACTTGCAAATGTTCAAAGAATTATTTTCCATTGATGTCACCATCACTTTCCTTTGAATGTGGAGTTAGAAACCGAAGTATCTCTTCTGGAGGTTCAACCTAAATAATAAATATATATCAAATTTTAATTTTAGGCTTTATAACATACCTAGAAAAAGCTTTATTTCTTTTAATTATGAAACAGATGTAACAATTAATACTTACCTCTGAAAGCACACAGTCAATATGTGATGTATAGTTGCATTCTTTGCAATAATAAATATCATGCTCTGGATTTCTTTGTGTTTCACATGTATCACAATAGTATTCTTCGGAACCATCTTCAGTCACTATAGTTGTGAGTATAAGTGGATGCAAATGACGTTTGTGCTTGACGATAGATGGTAGTGGAATGCATTCAAGATGTATGTAAAACACACAATCGAGGCATTTGAACAATGTGTCCTTACAAGCTAGACCACATGCAGTACATCGGGGTGATTCATCACCGAAAAAGCCTTTCCCCAAATGTAGAAGATGGTGATCGGCATGGCAATTATGTTTTATCTTACGAAATTGGTACTTAGCACATGAATAGTGCATGGAGATGTCGCATTGTGGACAACTAAAAACTAGGTTCTCAACATAATCACCGCAAGCTTCGCATCTCTCTCGTTGGTTGGGTATGAATGGAAATGTGTGAAGAGGATATGGGTGGAACAAGCTCTGAACTTCCATCAGCATGTGCTTGAGACAGGATTCATGTACAAAGAATTCTAAACAATGAGTGCAAGCATATATTAGACCACAAAGGCGTTGTCTACATGCCATGCAAATCAAATCAAAGTATGGATGGCTTTGTAAAATCCCGATCTTGCATCGTGTAATTTGATGGAGGTGACTAAAATGGTTGACTATGGTTTTGATACTCCTTTCTTTTGGGGTTTCATCTTTTGAAGTAGCACATCTACTGTCAAGGTTGAAAGAACAAAGTTTACAGCTATAACGAGAACCAATACATAGTTCTTCACATCTGTCACACACAAATATTGTTTCTTTATCATCATCATCATCATCATCACCACTTGGTATCAACGGATGAGGATGGAAAGAAACTCTTAGCATCTGACAAAAAAAAAAATAGAGATACGGATAATTTATTGTTTCATTTTGAAATTTTAAATATATTATTTCAATTCTAAACATTGTCAGATTGTAATATGAGTAGTATATAAATAATATTTGAGAACTGAAACAATAAATTATTACATAAATACTAACCATCTCCAATCTCAAACTTCCCTTATCAAAGTTCTCTTCCATTCTTTGAGTATCTAAAAGTATCTCTTCCAGAGGTTCAAGAACCTAAGCACAAATGTTTACTTTCATACTTAGTACCAAATAGAACAAACTCATTCTAATAAGTTTAAGATAACTAATAACATTTGTTCGCTGTGCTTTAAAACTTACTAAATATTTGTGCCTTTTTTCACAATGCATATTTCTATTGTGAGTTAAAGTACTACTATTTTAGTTATTGTGGTTGTCTTATCTCAAAAAGGACATAATTAATATGCGCAATATAATTGCATTCTGCATAATAATAAACATGAATTTCTGAATTCCTTTCTGTCTCACACATATCGCAATAATAATCTTCTGAATCATCTTCAGCAAAAGGACTTACAAACGTAAGTGGATGCAAGTGTCGTTTATGCTCAAAACTAGACGGTAGTGGTATACATTTAGGATGTACATTGAAATCACAGTTTCTGCAGCTAAAGAGGGAGTCATTGCAATTTTTACGACCACGTGCATGACAAAATATCCCTTTGATAATGCTCTTCCCCAATTGTAGAAGACTGTGAGGATGACAACTATGCTTTGTAGCACTAGTTCGATACTTGGCACATGAAACGTGCATGTCAACATCGCATTTATTACAATAAAAGCTGAAACCACTAACTTCCGTCCTACAAGCATAACATCGAACTTCTCCCCCTTCATTAAAGAATGATCGAGGGTGAAGAATATGGTGAGGGTGAAACAGGCTACTTTGAACTTGCATCGGCAAGTCATTCATACATGATTCGTGTATGACAAATTGACAAGGAAAGCACATGAAAGTCTGTGTATCTTGGAGCTCCCATTTGCATGCCACGCACTCCAACTTATTTGGTTCCCGTATTTCTTCAATCATATCTTCTCCAAACTCGGTCATTGGCGAAAGCTTGCAACGGGTCAGTTGATGTGGGTGGCAGAAATGGAGAGTTCGGGTCCTTTGGAGATCCTCATCATCACGCTTTTCTATCTCATTCTCATCATTTATAATAGCTTTAGCGCATCTAAAATCGATGTTGAAATCACAGTACATGCACCTGTAACTGATGTAACATCCCGACAATCTGCTACATGCATCACACACAATTACGTCTATCAATTTGAATTTGAGTGGATGGGGGTGAAAAGCATCTTTTTGTATTTGAGGTGGCATTTCAGCACATACTTTGTGCATCGCAAAATCGTCTTCTTCAGAAATATAAGCTGGACCGTTAATGACATCCTGGCACCCGACGCATTCAATCTCACCATCCGCCTCCCTAAAGCTGAGCTTACCCGAGTAGGCAAAATGTTGGATCTCCATTTTAGAGGACCAAATCAAAGAAATAATAACAATAATTGAGAGAAAGAGAGGATTAATTGTAAGTTGAAATTTTTGGTGAAATATTTTTAGTTTTTTTACGATTTATTTTTCCTTTAATGAAAAGGATCTACGATTGCTTTTAATTTAATTCTGGAATCCCAAAAAGCCAAAACCATGAAGATTGACTTCAAATATACTTTCCTTTCTAAATTTTTTTTTTATGACAAGCTTGACGATTAATTTAATTTTAAACCTATATATAATATAATGTACAAGAAATTAAAATATATTGTAATTTAAAACAAAGTTATAATGATATATAACACAAAAAAAAATCTTCAAATGGATCTATTTTAATTCATTTTTAATTTATATTAAATTTTTATTATCATTTTAATTTTATTTCATGAACGTCAATATGATAAAATTAATATAATTTGTATGGGGACAAATTCTCTACATTAATGTATTTATCATGTTTATTTATTTGTTACTTTTAATGGTATCTATAATGGGTATAAAGATTTTAATTCAAAGCTAACAATAATTGGTATAAATAACATTGATTGTTTTTCTTAATTAGCAATATAAAATTTAGCATTAAGAAAAAAAAATAATTTTCGCATAAAGTCTTGTTTGAGCAAATAGAGGTACCTCTCTTGCATTTTAATCAAAGCATAAAGTTATTCTTCCAAGCTTCACTCAAAGCAAGATGCTTTAATTAATAAAAATAATATGTTGTATTTTATACATATGATATTATAATGGTTTTTTCAGAGTTGGTGCGAATTCAATGAGTTGATAAAATTTCAAAAATATATACAATAAAATCATTAATTTTTAAAGTATCTCAACCTTTTCAAAAATTAATTAAATCTTTATTTTTTTATTTTTATGCGATTGAGTCCTAAACGTCAAAATACATACTAAGAAAAAGCTTTATTTCTTTTCATTATCAAACAAATGTAACAATCAGTACTTACCTTTGATAGCACAGAGTCAATATGTGAAATATAGTTGCATTCTTTGCAATAATAAATGTTATCTTCTGGATTTTTGTGTTTTACAATGTATCACAGTAATATTCTTCAGAATCATCTTCAATCACATGTATATTATAAAAGTGTTATAATATACTTATAAAAAATTTATAGTGAAAAAAATATAAACATAACTTATTTATGTGTCCATGCTATATATTATAATATATATTTATTTATAAAATATGTTATTATTTTTTCATAACTTGTTTATAAAAAAAATTCTAAAGTTATGACAAAAATTTTTATATTATTTATAAGTTTTATAAAAATTATTGATCACTTTATAATTTTTTTATTATTTTTAACTTAATTTATTGATTATAAAAAAGACTATAGCCTAGTATAAGACTTTTTCCAAGTTAGGCTTATATAAGTTTTTAGAGTCAAAGCTACAAATTGTTTGCTCCATAAACACAAATTTTATGTGGTAAATACTAGTTATGCACATACAAAAGATTTTCTTGCACCATATTGTGAGGTATGATACCATTTGAGAGAATGAAGCTAAACACAAGCACTAGAGACAGCTCACGAACTCTTTAATTTGATACATTTAAAACTTCGAAATGTGGTTGAAAGGATATTTTTTGTTCTAGAAAATGATTTTTTATAGTAACAACATCACCTAAGTATAGAACAAAAAACCAAAAACAAAGTTGGATCATACTAGTAGGTTGCATACCTCATAACTTCATTCAAGTGGAATTATGATGATCCATATTTTGAAGAGTACATGGAAGAATGAGATCTTGATAATCTTAATGATACATATTCATATTTCGATAATGAAAATTTTGATCAAAGACTATCAAATGATGATAATGGGTATATGTTAAAAGTTAAAGAGGGAATAACCCAGCAAGAACACTAGAGTAATTAGATAAGATGGCATATGATGTTTATTTTTCTTACTTTTTTTTTAGTATCATATTATTAATTACATTCTTAGACTAACATTGTCACACCCCAAAATAGGGCCTAGAAGCTTGAAGGGTAAAATGATAATTTTAACTCTAGTGTGCTCAGGAATTTCGTAGCATGGTAAACCAAAAATATTTTTGTCTATGGCCTTTTAAAAATCAAATCAAATTTTAAAAATATTGCTAAAAAGACTTTCAATTTTGAGGTAAGGACTGTTTTGAAATGGGGTTTTAAACTAGGAGTACTAAAAGGAAAAATAACCCAAAATTTCAAAATTCAACCTAATTCATCCCCCACCTGCAGTTTTCACGAAAGTTTTCTTTCCTTCCACTTGTGTTGTTGTCCCTTTGCATTCCCAAGCCCCAATCACTCAATTTTGATTTCAAAACTTTATGTTTTTATTTCTATCATCACCCAAGCCATAAATCTCCATAGAATTTTAAGAAAAACACCATAGATTTCTCCATTGTTGAATTATTGGATTTTTCAAATTTTTGATCAAACGTTAGGTTTTTCGTCAACTAAGGTAACGATTTGATTCTTTTATTAGTTTTTGATTTTTTTATCCTTTAAATTGATTTTTTAACCATTAAATTGCATGTTTTAAATAAAAGCCGAAAATTGGGTCGTTAATAGTGGATTTCATGATTTTGGGTAAAAATGTAGTTTCAAAGTGTTTTTCACTTTGTTTTAGTGAGATTAGAAGGTTTGTAAACTTACTTTGAAGTTTCATTAAAGATTTCTAAGGTTTTAATGAATTTTCGTGAAAATTGTCATGACATATCAAAAAATTTCAGTACCATGAATTGGGTAGTTTTGCATGGTTTATAGGTTGAGAATCAGTCTTAGATGAATAATTAGATGAATGGAATCAGTTTTAGGTAAAAAGGTCAAGTATAGGTCGAGATATTAGAATTTCACGTTTGTTATGTCGAAGGTTTTGGTTTCAAAAGAATCTAGCTTAGGCTTGTGTTTTTTATTGAATTAGGAGAGTCTTTGGTTGAATGTTGATTGTGCTGTTTTGTGGTTTATTTTATTGAAGCTTCAGATTTGTTAGGACCTTCTACGAGTTAAGGTAAGACTAATTTGAGCTTTCAGCGTCTCGGTGAAAATGTAAGTAGTGAGTGTTTAGAATCGCTTCTTGTGGACACAATTCATTGCATTAATTAGGAATATGTGCTTGTGTTGTGAAAATGAGAACTAAGATGTGATGCTATAAGATGTGTTATATGCTTGTGATGATTATTATGAAAGTGAAAATGTGGACATGTTATGCATGTCAAACGACAGTGATTATGTTGTGCTTATAATGTGAAAATACAATGAAAAAGTACAGAAATGGTAAGTAATATGTGTGTTTAATAATAGATGTTTTGGCCTTATGATCTTTGGGACCATTGGGACCGTTAGATATAGTTGGCATGACATAGGATCGTGAGTACTCACCTATATGTGTTGTGTATTTAGGGCGTAAAGGCCCGAGACAGATTTGGAGAGATAAGGGAATGTGACTTGAGACACGGGTTGTCATACAGCCATGTGAGACACACAACCGTGTGTCATTTGTGAGTTTTTAAGTGTTCAAGTTAGTGAGTTACACGGCCTAGCACACGGTCTGGCACACGAGCGTATGAGGCATCTTAGTGAGTTACACGAGTGAGAACACGGGCTGGGACACGACTGTATGTCCCTTGTTCAAAAGTTACTCGACTTAGGGTGATTTCAAATAACCATGTGTGTAATACTCCAAAAAATTTTATAGTAAGAAAGTAAGATATTATCCTTGATATAGTAAAACAAGGAAATAAAGTGACAAAAAGGGAAATTTTGAGTTATGTCAACATTGGAAAGTATATTATGATATATTAATTCAAGAAATGACTAAATCACAAAAGTGAGAAAAGTTTTGTTGCCGAAGAGTAAGTACTCAAAATTTGAGGGGTTAAAGTGTAAATATGAAAAATTTGAAGGACCAATAGTGCAAATATTTTAAGGGTGGAATGATCTAGAAACTAAGGAAAATGGATGAATTAGGACGAAATTGAATAATTAAAGAATTATGAGGGACTAAATCGTAATTTTATCAAATTAGGTGATGACTAAGGATAGAATTTTAAAAGATCATAAAGGACAAAATGGTCAATTAGAAGGAGAGAGAAATCTAGAAGGCAATGATGATGTTGGTGATATTTTAGATTAATTAAGTAAATAAATATTAGTTTATAAATATTTTGATTTGATTTTTAAGTGATATTTTATTATTTTATTATTATTTTATTTAATATATATGGAAAGAAAGATGAAGAACCACCACCATCTTCCCATGCATCTAATGTATGAAGAGAAAATAAAGAAAGAAATTTTTTTTCTTTACAATTTGGTCATTTTCCCAAAAATCCACCATTTTCACTTAGAAATAAAAAAAAATTCCATAACTACCAAGAGAGAAAAATATTAAGGAGACTATGGGGAGCTAGAATATCAAGTTAGATTCAAGAAATAGAAGCTGGAGGAGAGAGAAAATCAAGTGAAAGATTGAAATCAATAGGACAATGTAAGAACATCAAGATTTCAATGTATTTTTAAGTTTGATATTATTGAAAAAGCATGGAAATGATGTTAAAGTAGAGTTTTATTATATAAGGTTCTATGTTCTTGATATGTTAGTGAAGGGAAATAAGAGAAAGTGATAGGAAATATTGTAGAGAAAGGAAATAAGGGTGTTATAAATTTGGTAATTAACATTTTACACTAAAAATAGTTTTAGACAGCAGCAGTGGTCTAACTTTGAAAAATCACCAAAAATTTTGGAAATCGAATTAGAGATTGAATAAAATCTAAAATTAAATTTTATTGAGTCTAGTTTCTCATAGAAGAAATGGAGAAATGGAATTGTAAATTATGAGATATAATAAATTTTATGAGATAAGGTCAGATTGATTTCGGGTTCCTCTGTTTTGAATTTGAAAAATCATAAAAATTGTAAAAAAAACAATTAGAGGTTTAAATTTATATTTTTAAATTATTAATGAGTCTATTTTCAATAGAAACAAATGGAAATATCATCCAAACCCCGTACTAAGAGATAATTAATTTTTAGTGAAGAAAGGTCAAAGCTGTCAAACAGTAGAACAAGGACAAATTTGAAGATTTTACTGTAATTATTGGCTAAACTATAAACTCTGAAACTTATATGGTATAAATATATTTGAGTCTAGTTTCTAAAACATCAATCAAATCTTAATTTAGAATTCTGTAGCTCAAGATATAAATAATTTAGTGACTATGACTCAAGTAGACAGCTTGATATGAACATATAAGTAAATAGTAGAATTATATATATACATTAAAGATGTGGAATGGAGAGGAGAAGGAGGAAAATGTATGAATATTCAACTAGTATGGGTATACATTAAAAATGGTTAATTTGCATGTTTTAGACTCGGGGACTAAATTGAATAAAAGTAAAACTTTAGGGGTAATTTTGTAAAAATGTCAAAAATGACCAAATTGAAGGAAATGAATTTTTTTATTGTCTAAATTAATAAATTGAATGAAATTATTAATTTAGATCAAGATTGGGTGAAAAATCGAGGAAAATAGAAAATTATCAAAATGTCCCTATATCCTGGTATTTTTGCAATTTAGTTAGGTAAGTTCATATGATTAAACTTTTATGATTATTTGTTAATTTAGAAATGATATAATGTATTATTTCATGTGTTTGTCATTGAATTATGACTATTGAAAGTATATGAAAAGTGATTTGAATGTTCAAATTGAGTAGAACGCTAGATTGAGTACGATCGTTCAATGACAAGTGAAGTGATAAGTGATGAATTGACGGATAAAAATCATGGTATAACCATGGTAAAGTGTGGAATGTAAGACTATAGCTGGGCTATGGCATTTCAGTGAAAAGACCATAACTAGGTTATGGCATCATGAGTGTAAGACCATGGTAACTAGGTTATGGCATCATGAGTGTAAGACCATGGCAGGGCCATGGCAATATTCGTATAAAACCACATTTGGACTATGGCATAAAGAAAATGATGTACTCAAATCCGTAAGACGTTCTCTAATTTGATAAAGATTGGTAAGTGACATATGAAATTAATATTGAAAATTTTATGATTCTGAAATAAGTGTTCTCATTGATATATAAATGATTCAGCAGGCAAAGTTCTGGTATGAGATAGCATGAGTTTGAAATGAATTATTACCAGTATATACCTGAAATACATGAAAATGATGGTACATGAAATATTGATATAATGAAATGAATGACATATGTTTATGACGAAACGAAAAAAGAATGATATGTATCATAACATGTAAATATGTGATTATCTTTAATATGTTGATACAAGGAAATTATGCATGTTGTGATGAGTAATAAACTCAAGTGTAACATGTCGAGAAAATAAATTTATCAATGTTGAATTTATATGTAATATGTGCAAGTACGCTAACCAGTATTGTTGCTTAATACTTAGGCAAATGCCAAGCTATTGGTCGAATGGTGATAAGTTTATTTATATGATGCATTGAAGTGGTTTAAATTGTGCCATTTCTTAGGAAATGATTTATCATGTGAGCAATTCGATAAAAAAACTTTATTTAATTGTACTAGCTTTTGACTATGGTTGAATGGTATGTTTATGACTTGTGTGTCATGCATATGAAATAAGTGAGGAAAGTAAAGAAATGCAAATGAAAATAAAAGAACTTTGAAAAGTTAAAGTTATATTAAATCCTACTAAGCTTGGGATAATATGAATAAGTGTTGTTGTGTATTTATTCACCTTGTGAGTGGATGAATATAACTTCATGAGTATTGCAGTATAAATTTTGAATTAGTCCCGATATGTTTCTAATATATATTTTGGGCCTTGATGGCTCACATAAGGGACACTATGATTAAATTTGATTGATTTCAAGTATGATTGTTATATGAAGTGAAATTTTAGTTAAATGATTTGTAAATTTTGGTAATGCTCTAAAACCCTGTTCCGGCAACGGATACGAGTTAGGGGTGTTACATTGTGACCTATATTTCCAAATTTTGTGATTTTTTCCTAAACTTTCTGATTTGTTTCAAATTAGTCCAGAATTGCCTCAAAACTATTTTTTAGGGCCTTGAGGGCTCGATCTAGGGATAGAATGCATATGATTGAATGGATTATGACATGTTTAATTTATTTAAATATTATGATGTTAAATATTTCCAATCGTACGATAATGCTCTGTAACCCTAATCCGGTGACGAAAACAGGTTAGGGGTGTTTCATTTAGTGGTATCAGAGCTACGGTTCAGTCAATTTTCGGGTTGAATGTAGTATGTATAGATTCTAGAAATACACGCCATTATATAACCTCTGATAGTGTGATAACTCCTGACTCAAATTGAACTATATTTTCATATAGATAAGATGTCATCTAACCGAGCTGATTCTGATAAGGTAGAAAGTAATGCGCAAGCTTCTATACACGGAGCAGCTAGTACTGGTAATGGGCCCGTAGCTGAGGGCCGAGAAAGTGAGGCAAAATAAGCCTTCTTCCAAATAATGTCTGAGTGGTTCTTTGAGCTCGTGAGAACGAACCTAATGGCTCAACGACCTTTACCCCCTCCCATACCCCAACATGTCCCTGTTATTCCTCAAGGTTTGGAACAAGTATGTGCAAGCAAGCCTTCCATTAATAAAATTCGTAAATACGAGGCTAAAGAGTTCTATAGTACAGCTAAAAACGATCTTGAAAAGACTAAGTTTTGGTTGGAAAACACCATGAGGGTTTTTAATGAATTGTCTTGTACATTGGTTGAATGCTTAAAATGTCTTATTTATCTGTTGAAAGACTTAGTGTATCAGTGGTGGAACACCTTGATTGCGGTAATACCTAAAGATCATATAAATTGGGAATTCTTTCAGACAAAATTTAAAAAGAAATATATTAGTCAATGATTTCTCGACAAGAAATGGAAAGGATTTCTAGAATTGAAGCAAGGTCGTATGATTGTAGTCGAGTATGAAAGAGAGTTTGTGCGTTTCAGAAAATATGTCGAGAATGTATACCATCAGAGGCTGTTATGTGTACCTGGTTTAAAGACGGTTTAAATGAAGGTATCAAGTTGCTAGTTGGGATTCTACAGGTGAAAGAATTTATGGTTTTATTAGATTGAACACATAAAGCTGAAGAACTCAGTAAAGCTAAAAGAAAAGAAGATTTTGAGACTCGTGACACGGGTAAACGACCTATGGGAAAGTCATTTTCTTCACCATCGAAAAAATCAAAAGATTTCATAGTCGTTCATCAACATCAGAAGGATTCTTAAGGAGAGATAAAAGGAAGCAACATTCAAGTTCAAGACCTCAAGATACATATGTAGCGAGTGTGGTAGTGTCCAAAACAATAAACCTGAATGTCAACAATGTAATAAACGACACTTTGAATAATGCAGATTAAGAGACAAGTCATGCTTCAAATGTGGTTCTTATGACCATTTTCTTAGAGAGTTCCTTGAAAGGTCTGATAAAGAGAAGGCTCAAAACACTCATTCAAGTAATACAGCTGCAAGAGGGAGACCAAAATGAAATAATGGAAATGCGGGTAATAGTCAAAGTGGAACAAAAGATTCTACTATTAGATCTGAAGCACGGGCACTAGCTAGGGCTTATGCGATACATGCTCGAAAGGAAGCTTCAACACTTAATGTGATCACTGGTACATTTTCTATCTTTGATACTAATGTTAATGCTTTGATTGACCAGGGGTCAACACACTCATATGTATGCACAAATTTAGTGTCGGATAAGAAAATACCTTATGAGTCTACTGAATTCGTGGTTAAAGTAATGAATCCTTTAGGTTAGCATGCGTTAGTTGATAAAGTCTATAAAAACTATCCTTTAATGATTCAGGATTGCAACTTTCCAGCTGATTTGATGTTGTTGCCATTTGATGAGTTTGATGTGATTTTGGGTATGAATTGGTTAACTCTACATGATGTTGTTGTGAACTATAGACAAAAGCATATTGTGTTGAAATGTCAGAATGGTGAAATGATCCGAGTTGAATCAAATGTATTGATGGTACATCTAATATGATTTCAGCTATGTCAACACAGAAATATGTTAGAAAGGGTAGTGTGGCATATTTAGCCTATATATTTGATTCTAGGGTTACAGAATTGAAATTAGAGACAGTACCGACTATTTTTGAGTTCTTAAATGTGTTTCTAAAAGAGTTATCGTGGTTACTGCCAGTCAGAGAGGTTGAATTTGTTATTGAGTTAGTACCGGGAACTTCTCCGATATCAATAGCTTTGTATAGAATGATACCTATAAAATTGAAAGAGTTAAAAGCACAGTTGCAAAAGTTGACAAATAGAGGTTTTGTTCGGCCTAGTTTTTCTCATTGGGGTGCTCTTGTATTATTTGTTAAGAAAAAGGACGGATCAATGCGATTATGTATCGACTATCGACAACTTAATAAAGTCAAGATCAAGAACAAATATCCCTTGCCACGTATTGATGATTTGTTTGATCAGGTAAAATGTGCGACATTATTTTCAAAGATTGACCTCTATTCTGGATATTATCAGTTACGTGTTAAAGATTCAGATGCACCAAAAACTACTTTCAGAACAAGGTACGGACACTATAAATTTCTTGTTATGCTTTTTGGTTTGACCAATGCACTTGCTGTGTTTATGGATTTGATGAATAGAATATTCAGACCGTACCTAGATAGATTTCTTGTTGTGTTCATTGATGGAATTCTGATCTATTGTTGAAATAAAAAAAAAGCATGCCCAACATTTGAGAATAGTTTTACATACCTCGCTTGAAAAATAGTTATTTGTTAAATTTATCAAATGTGAGTTTTGGCTCTGAAAAGTTGGATTTCTGGGACACGTTGTATCAGCAGACAGTATTAGGGTTGATCCGAGTAAAGTAGTAGATATAATTGACTGGAAGCCTCCGTGGAATGGTTCAGAAATTACAAGTTTTCTGGGTTTAGCCGAGTATTATCAGAGATTTGTTAAAGGATATTCGATGATTGCTACACCGTTGACGAAACTGCTCCAGAAATATGTCAAGTTTGAATGGTTTGATAAGTGTCAGAAAAGCTTTGAACAGTTGAAAGCGTTGTTGACTGAAGCTCTTGTGCTAGTTCAACCAGAGTTTGGTAAGGAATTCGTGATTTATAGTGATGCTTTATTGAATGGTTTGGGTCCACATGACCTGAGTCACTGGCTGCCACACGGTTGTGTGTCATTTGTGAGTCTTTTAGTGTTCAAGTCAGTTAGTTACATAGCCTAGTACATGGCCTAGCACACAAGCATGTGGGGCATCTCAGTGAGTTACACGGGTGAGGACACGGGTTGGGACATAACTGTGTGTCCCTTTTTTGAAAGTTACACGGCCTGGCCACACGGGCATGTGACCCCTGCTTTTAGATTTTGCAACTTTTTCGTAAATTTTCTGTAGTCCTAAATTGCCTAAAAGCTATTTTTAAGGGCCTCAATGGCTCGATCTGCAACACCCCAAACCCGTATCCGTCGTCGAAATAGGGTTTTAGAGTATTACTAGAATTTACGAATCACCTAAAAAAATTCAATTAAATACTTACCGATTCAATGCATCATATAAATAAATAAATATATTATCATTCAATCAACAGCTTGGCACTTGTATAAGCATCAAACAGCAACATTGTTAGTATACTAGTACATATTTCATATAAATTTAACATTGATATACTTATTTTCTCAACATGTCACACTTGAGTTTAATAATTGTCTTTACTTATATAATTTCCTTATATTAACATATCAAAGATAGTCATATATGTACATGTCACGAGACATATTATTAAACTCTATTTGTTTCTTTATAAGCATATATCATTCATTTCGTTATATCAATATTTCATGCACCATAATTTCCATATATCTTATGTATATTTATTTCGGTAATAGTTCATATTAAAATTAACATAAATTAAATTCCATGTACCTATACTTATTTCATTTATCTATCTTTTTAATTATTTCATTCAACTATTTTGTACATATATTTCCATATGACCAATTCTTGTAAACATTTCACAGAACCATTTCATATAACCATTCTTCATCTGATACATATTACCTGAATATCAATTGTTCAACTGATGTCATAGCATCTCCCATCCACGATCTTATTTATCTTCGACATGATGCCATAGTGTCTTTCAACTATGGTCTTACTCATTTTTTGCCATGTTGCCATGGTATCTTTCAACCATGGTCTTGTTCATTTCATGTTACATTGCCATGGTATCTTTCAACCATGGTCTTATTCATTCCCGTCATGTTGCCATGGTATCTTTCAACCATGGTCTTATTCTTTTCATGTCACGTTGCCATGGTATCTTTCAACCATGGTCTTACACATTTCATATCCTGTTGCCATGGTGTCTTTCAACCATGGTCTTACACATTTCATATCATGTTGCCATGGTGTCTTTCAACCATGGTCTTACACATTTTATTTCAGAAAGCACACTCCCGCGAACCTCATCCTTACAATGGATTACGATCCAAGCTAAATCCTCAGTAATATAAACTCATAGAGTATTGTCGGGATTACCACCAAAGCTAAATCCTTACAACGACAATTACTCTAATGAGCTTGGATCTCAATTACAGTCCAAGGCTAAATTCAGACCCTAATTCGATTACCCGTCCAAGGCTAAATCCATTTTCCACATATTCTTCGGGAAGGCTATATCAAGATAGGATCACTTGTCCGGGCTAGATCCTTTTTACCGTCAATTCCTTTTCAGAGATCCATCGAATTTTCCTTTCATTCAACTGGGATTTCTTCCCCTTTTTATCAAATATGTCAGTGTTTCATAAATTTTCATATAATGAACATTCAAATCATATTCATATAAAAAGCATACATTTCAAGCATTTAAGAATATAATTCAAGTTACACAAACTTACCTCATTGCTTGTTTGTGTTTATAATTTCATTAATCCGATATCTTTTCTTTTCTACGATCAAGTCTCTTATTTGAGTCGTCTGGATCTTTATAAATAAATTTGATCATCATTTTCATTCATTTCATATTCTAATGTATTTAATTAATGCTCTAGGCAAAATTATCATTTTGCCCCTAAAATTTTATTTAATGACGATTTCATCCTTAGGGTCAGGAAAATAAAATTCTTACAATTTTAATCCTTATTTTCAACTATTATTCTCATACATATTGAGAACAGCCCATGAATTCTATAAAATATCAAAATTTTCCATAATTTCAACACTTTTCAATTTAATCCCTAAAAACATGTTTTTCCCCGATCTTGAACTAAATTCATAATTTCATTCAATTTTGTAATTTAAATAATAAAATAATCCATTTCATGCAATTTGGTCATTTCTAACATTTTTATAAAATTACCCATAAAGTTTTACTTTTATTCAATTTAATCCCTGAGCCTAAAACATGCAAATTAGCCATGCCAGATGAATATTCATACATATTTTCCTCCTCCTCCTCTCCATTCCACATCCTTAAATTTATATAATATGCTTATAAGTAACACTATCAATAATTTCACTATTTACTTATATGTATATTCAAAGTTGTCCATTTGAGTCATAGTCACTAAATTATTTATATCTTGAGCTACAGAACTTCAAATTAAGATCCGTTAATTTTTCCTGAAACTAGACTCACACATATTTTTACCATAAAATTTTCAGAATTTTTGGTTTAGCCAATTAGTACAGTTTATTCATTAAAGTCACCCCTATTCTGCTGTCTGACAGTTCCGACCCTTCTTCACTAAAAATTAATTATCTCCTTGTACAGAATTCAAATAATGTTCTCGTTTATTTCTCTTGAAAATAGACTCATTCAAAATTCTAAGAATATAATTTTAATTCCATAATTATTTTACTCCAATTTCTTATGATTTTCCAAAGTCAGAACAGGGGAACCCAAATTCATTCTGACCTTGTCTCACAAAATTCATTATATCTCATGATTTACAAATCCATTACTTACACCATTTCTTCTATGAGAAACTAGACTCAATAAGCTTTAATTTCATATTTTGTTCATCTTCTAATTCGATTTATACAATTTATGGTGATTTTTCAAAGTTAGTTCACTGCTGCTGTCCAATATTGTTTTAGTGCAAGCTGTTTATTACCATTTTTCCCCTAAGCTTTTAATAAATAACAAATTCGTCCCTACTCAATTAGCCTCTCAATTGAGCTGATTTTTCTCAATTAACACTTTATTCTATCACTTTAAACTACTTTACAAATTTTTGAAATCATAATTTCAGCACTAGAATTTAATTCCAAACCTTTTTACAATTAGGTCCTAAAATCAATTTCCATCAATTTTACTTGATAAAATTATCATATATCAAAATTAAAGCTTCAATTATATGTTTATTCATCATATTCTTCCAGAACTCATCCATAATATCTTTAAAAATTAACTATCACATCAAAAACTAATGAAATAGTAAGTTGGACCCAATTGTAAAAGTCTAAAAACATAGAAATTTCAAGGAGAAAGCAAGAATTAAACTTACATGTAGCTAGAGAATTAAAATCAGCTTGAATCCTCTTCCATGGCTATTTTTCAGCTGATGAAAATAGAGAAAAATGAAGAAAATTCTAGATATTCCAATTTGGTCCCATTTTTATTTAGTTTATTTTGGCAATTTTTCAATTTTTCCCTTATTTCACCCTTTTCCTGATTTTTCTCAGCTATTGCCGCCCAAAATATCTCCTTTGGGCTTATTTGTACTTTAGGTCCTTCCTCATTTGACAATTGAGTTATTTAATCCTTTTAGTAACTTTTACACCTTTTTCAATTTAGTCCTTTTTATTTAATTAACCACCCAAACGTTAAAATTTTCTGACGAAATTTTAACACTACCTTATTGATACTCCATAAATATTTATAAAAATATTTACGGCTCGATTTATAAATTTGAGATCTTGATAACTGTTTTCTTCAATTTATTGACTTAATAAATCTTTATAAAACACAAATTACTAATTTAAAAATCTCTCAAAAATCACATTTGGCTCATAATTATTAAATAAATAAATTACGAGCTTATTTTTTTAAATTTAGTGGTCTCGAACCACTATTCTTGACATTATTGAAAGTCGGTTATTACACGATATAGGGACAGAATGCATGTGATTGAATGGATTATGACATTTTAATTTATTTAAATATTATGATGTTAAATATTTCCAATCGTACGATAATGCTCCGTGACCGTAATCCGGCAATGGAGACAAGTTAGGGGTGTTATAGAAATCAAGTCCCGATTAAATCATTCTTTCACCAAATTGTTGAATCTCGCATCAATAATCTTTAAACCCTCATCAAGATTGGTAATTTTTCTCATTTCCAATTGTTAAAACTTATCAATTCTGGGATTTCATTAATTTTCTGTTAATCTTTCAACCCGTTTACGAATCTTTTACAATCATGCCGAAAAGTCCCTAAAACCTTAGAACAAGTTCTAATTCTCCCGTGTTTATTGATTGAAGAACCTGATTTAGGTACCCCAGATCAAACTTAGGCACAAGAAATGACATTCAAAACTCTGACAATCAGGTGTGTATTCTTTTACGAAAAAATCGAGGCACAACTGAGTCTAACCTAGACTACACAGCAAACCACACAAGCATGTGGGTCACACATGTGGATTGCACGGCCTAGCATATGGCCATATTTCTCCTTAAAACCCTAGGTTTTCGCTTCTAGCACGGCTTGAACCTCTCCACATGGCCTTCCACATAGTCGTGTCTCCCTTGTAGGTTGAATTTACGATTGCTACACTGTTTCAGTCCCTTCATACGACTTGCCACACAGTCCAGGGCTTTCCACACGGCCGTGTGTCCCCTGTAACCTTGTTTTAAAGTTTTGACCCAAAATTTTAGAAATTGCCCAGATTAGTCCCTAATTAGTTCCCAAACTATTTTTAGTGTTTTATTTTATTCAATTAAGGCCCTAATAATGTGAATAGTGCTAGAATCCATGACATAATTGAATGAATCATTATTATGAATGCATGATATGCGATTGTTACTTGTCCACTATTATTGTATTTATGATGAATTGATATTATTATTCAAAACCCTGATGTTACTGATTGCATGAAACGCGTGCCCTTCTTACCGTTAAATCGAACACATGAGATAAACAAGTTATTGCTATTGTTATGATCTGTTATAAACATCATAAGAATATATATATTTGTCATAAGCACATCATTGCTATTGTATTGAACTATATAACATGACTTGATACATTGTATGGGGTGGGATGATTTGAATGGAGGAAGTAGTCGTCGGTTTATCTGCTCAACTAATGGTTTATGTATATCATAGTCTAGTCGACAATCATCTGCTCGACCAGTGGTCTATCCAAAACGTAATTAGTCAATAATCATCTACTCGACTAGTGGTTCATCCATAACATACTAGCAACTTTTATCTACACTGACGGATGATTCATCCACCAATATCTTATCATTAGCAGTCATCTACAACGACCAGTGGTTTATCCACAACATGATGTGAAGATAGAGAAATTCTAGGGAACTCCTATTTTGGTGTCTACCAGTGGAGTAAGACTTTTTTACTATTAAACCCAACTTACATTGCATTCATAAGCAATTACATGGCTACAACTTGAATTGTTTTGTTGATTAGATAATTTGAATTACACATATTTTGTTTCACTAAGAAAATGTGATTTATTTTATGACTTGATATTCTGTATGATTTGTCTATGGTTTGCATCGATTTTTTTTCTTGTAATGAAATTCACATTAATCTTCATAAGCTCAGTCCCCTCTTATTTCCATTTTTTCATAAGCCAAAACCTTTCTTCATATGAGTAACTTTAAATATTTTTTACTTCCTAAATATAAAATTTTAAGTCTATAGCTTGAGGATTATTATTTTTCATTATTATAAAGATTAATTTAATTTTAAACCTATATATAATGTACAAATAATTAAAAAGATATCATAATATAAAGCAAAGTTATAACAATATACGGTACAAGAAAATCTTCAAATAAATCTTATAAAGTTAAAAACCTCCATATATGAATCCATTTTTAATTTTTTTTTCTAATTATCATCTTTAGTTCAATATTTCTTGAAGGGTCTTAATTTCAATTTTACATTAAGATTTTTGATACATAATATCAACCGTAGTGATGAAAGAAGGAAAGATTCTTTTGATCCAGGAGAAGAGAGGAAGAAGATAATAAAGATGGGTCTTTTCTAGTATCTTCCCCCATAAAGTAATGAAGATAAGCTTCTTTTTTAGTACTTGGATAATGGGTATATCGGGTCGGATTATTTTTATTATAATTATACATAACAATTTATCCCTCACCTTGTCGAGGAAGAGTTATAAAGTGATTTTTCTGAGACAAGCTTACATATGTGAAGCGTGCAATTTGGGATGTACTATATAAGCTTTAACTTGAAACTTTATTGAGCAAATTTTGTTGTTCGATAATGTGGTACAAGAGTCAAAATTGCATTGCAAAATAATGCAAACTACATTTTTTGTAAGTAAAGATTTGTTCCCTTTCTTGTCGAACAAATTAGCGAGCTTTAAAAATGATAGTCGTGATCGTGAATCAGCGAGCTATTAGAAAACCGAGGATCACAATCTTAAATCAATGGCCTGTAAAAAAATATCAGCTATGAACATAGGTTAGCAAGCTATTAGAAAACCGAGGGTCGCAATCTTAAATCAGTGGACAGTAAAAATATCAGCTGTGAACGTAGGTCAGCGAACTATTAAAAAACCGAGGGTCACAATCTTAAATCAACGGATTGTAAAATATATCAGCTATTACCATAGGTCAACGAGCTGTTAGAAAATCGAGAGTCACAATCTTAAATCAGTGGACCATAAAAATTATCAGTCGTGAATGTAGGTCAACGAGCTATTAGAAAACTGAGTCGCGATCTTAAATCAGCAGACCGTAAAAAATATTAGTTGTGAACGTAGGTCTGTAAGCTGTTAGAAAACTGAGGATCGTGATCTTAAATCAGCGAACCGTAAAAATTATCAGCTATGATAGTAAGTCAATGAGCTGTAAGAATACCAAAAGTTGTGATCTTAAATAAAGGAATCATAAAAATGAGTCATAGATTGATAAGTAGCTTCCTTGACAGTCCTGAAGTCCCTGAAGATTACGAGATACTGCTCCAACAACAGCACCTAAACCAACATGATTGAACACTTACTGCAGAGTAGGCTTTGTTGCTTCAGCAGAGAAAGGACGCTCTTCTCAATCATGTTTGTGGAGAAAAACGATCAACTAATATCATCTCCTGAGCTACGTATTTCAATTTCATATCTTATTTCAATTAATAAAGAACTATGGAGTATACATCCATCTCTTCCAGATTACAAGGAGAAATTTGGCATGCAAGACTAAAGGCATAATCAGCATATAAGTAATCTACTAGCTCAAAATATGCTTTCCCAACCTGGGAAAGAATCCAGCCTGCATTATGAGAGCTTTTCAAGAGTTTCATTGTATTATCTGTATTACACTTTAGCAATGTTACATAATAATAGAAAAGTTAAAACAATTAAACTAGAAGAAATGCCCCTAAGAAGCAACAGAAAAAAGTAATAGTTAAAGAAACAATAAAAAAAAGGTTTATGCTGATGAAAGTAGAAAAAAAGAGAAAACACAAGATCAATAGAAGAGTGCATATATAAGCCTAAAGTAGATTCTAACAAGCAAAAGGCTAGAAAATTATAAACACAATTAAAGATTGCATTCCTACGAGTTTAGAATGTTGATGTAAAGGTAAAATTAATGGCATAGTTTGAGTCTATACGAAACCAGAAAACAAAATACTCCGCTCAACCATCATCCCGTAGACACTAGCACCTTATTCCAAGTCTCAATACAACCAAAATATAATAAAATAAGATATAAGAACTGGAAGCAAACAGACAAAACAAGTGATCTATATAATAAAGAGGAAAAATACTTAGCATCTGAAAGAAAATCAGAAAACAACGATAGTGAGGGGTTAACAAAACTAGATATCTAGATTCTTTCTTCAACAACAAAATGACATATAGAGATAATTAGTTAATTATATTAGATGATGTGAGATTGTGACTTCAATATTATCAATACAAATTGCATAACATGCAATGTTCATGATGCAAGCAAAGGAGAAACGTGACTCCTAAAGAATGTAATAAGCAAAATTTATTAGGAATGGTTGAGTCTATGTTTAACAAACAAATGGAAATTACTATTAAAACAAAAGGAGGTAATAGAGACATTGTCATAGATAAATGTGAAAATATAACCTGCGCTGATTCATTATCGGGTTTGTTTCGAATTCACTGAGAGAGAGAGAAAAAAATACATCAATCATGCAGGACATGGATCTGCATCATTTCATGAGCTTTTTATTCTCTTAACAAATTACAGAAAAAACAATGCTCAAGGCATACCATATCGAAAAGTGTATGCTGAAGGTCAGGAATAAGACACTAACATGTTGTCTTTCTCAAAGCCATTTACTACTTAGTTTAGAAAATCCAAAGTAAACATGTGTGAGCACATCTGAAAAACATAAAGTGATTGGCACAAGGAATATAGTCGAACCTATGCCAATTATTCGAGATGTTATGGAAAAATCGCTAACATATTCTAGGCAAATTAGCACAAAACACATAAGTCACTAACACATTTCCTAACGTAACAAACCAAATGGAAACCAACAAAGAACAAAATTGTTCGTGAAATTTTGAAGACCCCCGAGCAATTATCTACTTAGCAGTAATTGAAAATTTTCTAAAAATCTACCATATAAAGAAAAGGAATAAACAGTAAATTAAAGTCATTCAAGTTCAAGAGCAAGGAAGTGCACAACAAATTACACGAATTCACCAGCTGCAAACAGTTTCTACGACCTTCAAAACTTTTTGTCTCTTAAATGGTTTCAAAAACATTTTCCATTAAGGGCATGACCTTCATCTCTCACCTATAAACTGAACCGCCTACAATCTCACAAATAAAAGCCTAAGAAAAGGAAAAAGATATAGCATACTTGAATCTGAAAGCACTAGCTTTTGTTAAAAGTAGACAATCTTTCTTATAAAACCAAAAAGAGAGGGTGAGAATGACTGTACATTACTCCAGCAAAAACGAAGACGCCCAGTTTGCTGGTTTACTTTTCCTAGGGATAGGCCTTCCGGACAACTTTAGCAGCTGGAGCTACACCTTTATCAATGCCACCTTCGTTGCCACCCCATTTTTTATAAAGAAACGACACAGCTCTACTTCATGGGTGGTAAGTTCATGCTCAGATAATTATAACATTTTCTCCCATTCAACGATCAATATAATCTTTGTTTACACATGCAGGGTCCTTTCACAATTTAGGATTCAAATGACCATCTTTGTTCAAATTTTACAATTTTCTATTTTGTTTTCTTTTGCAATATGTATCACAACACCATAATATTTATTGTCAATCATAACTGCGATGAATATCATACAATCGAATATTTTCCTGACTAGTAAACAAATTATGAGTGAATTCACACTACCAACTATTATCACTGTGCTCTTCCGTGTAGAACATCAATTTTTCATCTCCTGATCTTGAGAACTGCTGGAAGTTAGAATTTTAGAAAGAAACCAAGCATTTAAGTACTTTAAAATGGTTGTAGATTATGGAACATGAGGATTTTACTTTCTTGTTAATGTAGAATTGGACATTTCAATATTCTTGGTGGTTTCACTGGTTCTAGGCTTGGACTTTCTCTCAACTATGTTTCTTCTTATAGTAAAAGAACTTATAAGATCGATAGGTAAAGTTTTCAAGGCTAATTTCAATTACTCATTCATTATTTCTCAGTATATTAAAGCAATATAAACACAGTGGATGAAATAGAAGTAGAGATGCTATTAAATGAGCTAGGAGCCAATGGCAGAAATAAAGAGGACAAGACAAACCAGGAGTTGCAATTTTTCAGCCTTGAAACAATTGCACATGCCACGAACAACTTTGCAGCCACAAATGGTTCAAAGAAAATTTTTGTGAGGATCTCTCCAATGATTATGTGATTATTGCCATGCTTGGTGCTCTCACTGATAACCCAATTTAATGAAACAATTACCGATTTAAACAACTGCAGAAAAATAAAAAGGAAATAAAGTCATAAAACTGCAATCGGTGCATGTCTTTTCTGCCGATGCCGCTCGCTTCCACTCGACATCGCGCATCACCATTCAGTACTGCTGCTTCTCGATTACTGCTTTTGAACTAGAATTGGAAAACCCAAAGAGTTTGCCAGTATTAAAGAAGATGATGACAAGAACCTCAGCATCACAGAGAACGGCCAACCTTGAGTTCAATCCACACTCACCGCACCAATTATTGATATACTGTATCAACAGTAATGATGAAAGGAAGATTTTTCTTGTCCAGGAGAAGAGAGGAATAAGATAATAAAGATGGGTTTTTTCTAGTATCGTCCATGGGCTCCTTTTCTAATTCTTGGATAATGGTTACATCGAGTCGGATGTTGGATCCAATTATTTTTTATTATAATTATATAAAACAAAGGTTAAGATAATAAACTATTATTGTATTTATGAGGTTAATTTATTTGTAATATATACAATGTAAATGTATTCGTTTCTTTTATTTCTTTATAATATATAAATAAAATAATTAATATACGCATATGTAATTATATCCTATGATTATTCAATTTATTATCATTATGCTATCAATAATGGGTTTTGTATTATTTAGATCCACAAGATAAAAAGCTATTTCTGTTCTATTATTTATTTTTAATTATTTAACCAATAACACTTTGAATGTTTAAATTTGAGTTTTTAAGTGTATTGACATATGTGTTGTTTTTAATTTAAATTTTATTTTGATTTAAGTTTTACTATTTGTGGTCAACTAAGTCTTCGATTGTCATCGAATATTGTTGTCAATGCAGGAGAAGGTGGATTGAGTATACTCAATCGCGTTTTGTCTTCTTATTTACGGGTTGAGAAGAGATTATGAGTAGTTAAAAAACTCTACAAGCGGGTTTAGGATAAAATCAAGTGTCTTTTTTTTTGGGGGCTGAAATTTTACTACGGATAAGTTTGGATGGGCGGTCCGTTTACCTACGGTTAGTGTAAAAACAGCGGTGACGGTGAGATTAGATACTGTAGCAATACTGTAACGTGAGACAAAAAGTAAGCTAAACGCACCGCACCGCCACCCCAAACGAAGCCTACATCCTACAAACAAATGACATCACTAAACTTGCTTGTGAAGTTTTTTTATTCCACTATAGCGGAATAGAATAATAATCCATAAAGATTTTAATTCAAGTTATTAATAACTTTAAATTATTAGTAAGTTTACGTTTTGGTCACTTAACTTTAAAATGTTACAAAATGGTCACTGAGCTATTCGAAAGTTTTCATTTAAGTCATTGAACAATTCAAAAATTTTTATTTAAGTCATTTAACTGTTAAGTTTTTTTTTTTTTGGAAGTTCAACTAGCAAGCTTCAAGTGATAATTTAGCAATCGATACAGTGAATTAGAATCTATCAACACGTAGAAGAACATATGTTAGATTCAAGTCATCCTGATGGTCAATGTTGAATATCAAAGAAGAAAACTATTTAAATTTTGGTTTACAGATTCATGACGTTCACATTTTTTGCATAAAAAAAATTAAACTACATAAGAGAAAGATAAGGAAAGCTTTCTATTGGTGAATGCGGTGCAAACAGAAAGACCATACCGCGGCGATTTTAACAACCCAATAACTTAAATAAAAACATTTGAATAATCCAATGACTATATTATAACTATTTTTTATGTTGAATGACAAAAACGTAAACTTATTAATAGTTTAATAATTTACTAAAAAGATAAACATTTTGCCAACGCTTGCCTTTCTTCGTTTGTATTGCGATTCAGCAGTAAATAAATTGAGATTATATTTAAATACGTTTTCAAAATCAATGAATACGTAGCTCCAGGGAAAAAGATATTTCCCATGAACTTGTTTCATCCATTTTTATTTTTTTTTTCATTTTTTCCTTTATCAGTTAACCAAAAGAAAAAGATTTGATAATTTTAGTTTAGAATATACATTTATTAATGTCAATCACAGCTTCTTTCATTTAACAACTTCATTAATTGCGAATTAATTGGCAAAGATTTATTGTAGTAAAAATAATTTTGTATACTAATATTTTTATAATATAGATATATTATCTGAGTTTGTTTAGGGGATGATATAATAATACCATGTGATAAATATGATATGAAAATAGAGCTGTAAAAATTAATTTAATGATTAAATATGTAATTTATTCTTTGGTACTTAAAATAATCTTTGAAATAAACAAGATATGAAAAGCCACATGCCAAATTGCAAAGTTTAAATATAACAAGCTTAGTTAATAGCATTAGTTTTGAAATTTACTAATTATATGTCCCTTTTTTCACCATGCATACTATTTTGAGTTCAAAAATTATTATTTTAGTTCTTATGGTTAAAGGACACAATCAATATGTCTAATATAATTACATTCTGCACAATAATAAACATGGATTTCTGGATTCTATTTTGTCTCACACATATCGTAATAATAATTTCCCGAATCATCTTCGACAAAAGGAGTTACAAGCGTAAGTGGATGCAAGTGACGTTTATGCTCAAAACTAGACGGTAGTGGCATACATTTAGGATGTACATTAAAATCACAGTTTCTGTAGCTGAAAATGGAGTCATTGCAATTTTTACAATCACATTCATGATAAGATATCCCTACGATACTGCTCTTCCCCAATTGTAGAAGATTGTGAGGATGACAATTATGCTTTGTAGCACGAGTTTGATACTTGGCACATGAAACGTGCAAGTCAACATCGCATTCATTGTAGTAAAAGCTGAAACCATTAACTTTCTTCCTACAAGCATAACATCGAATTTGTCCCCGTGCATTAAAGAATGGTCTAGGGTGAAGAATATGGTGAGGGTGAAACAGACTTCTTTGAACTTGCATCGACATGTCATTCATACATGATTCGTGTATGACAAATTGACAAGGAAAGCAAATGAAAGTTAGTGTATCTTGGAGCTCCCGTTTGCATGCCATGCATTTCAACTCACTTGATTCCCATATTTCTTCAAATATCTCTTCTCCCAACTCGGTCATTGGCGAAACCTTGCAGCGGGTTAATTGATGTGGGTGGCTGAAATGGAGAGTTGTGGTCCTTTGGAGATCCTCATTATAACGTTTGGCTATCTCATTCTCATCATTTATAACTGCAATCAAGTGATTAAAAGTTTTATGTTGACACTTTAATTAGGTCAATGGCTCAAGTTTTGAAAATGACATCTTATTCCCAGACTAAATTTGAATTTAAAAGAGAGAAAAAAAATAAAAAGCCAAAATTGTGATTTAATAACTTGGTGGATCACTACAAAAAAATTTACTAACTTCAGGTCAAGATTGATTTTAAAATTTGTTCATTTAATTCAAAATGGTCTTGAAGATGATTCCTAATTAAACTCTGTTTTGTAATGACCATTAAGGCCCGATCACTTTTAATTATATCGGTGTTTACTTACCTCTTGGATTGAAATTCTTGACAGTTGAATGCAACACTACAACCAAGTTTTTGATGATGCATTCTAAAGGTTAATCACACAAGTTACTTTCTAGTTTTACAACTTTTACATCATAATCATTATTATCTCTAATATCAATATTTTATGTTTATTCTATCTAATCATTTCATTCAACAACTTTCAACTTTAGACGGTCAGGATTACCAGAATTTAGAAAGGTAAATTACACTAGTATTCACCTAATTATTAGTGAATTTTATTTTTATCCATTCAATGATAAAAAGTTACAAAATAGTTACTTAACCATGAAAATTTACAAAATGATCATCCAATTATTCCAAGCAATAATCATTCATAAAAAAAAATTATTCTTTACTTTTAGATTTTAATTGATCTTTCTTTCCAATTATAATTATTTTAAAGTATTGTTTAACTTATTTCACACGCAATGACACCATTTCTTATATATATAAAAGATTATGCCAAATTCATGATGTGGAAGAAAAAATTTATGTATCAAATTGATTAAAAGAATTGTTATAAAAATTAAATGTAATTTTAGTTGAAATGATAAAATTTAAATAACAAATATTTAAATGTCTTAAGTTTTATGTGTATATATATATTTAGATTGTATATAAAAAGATAAAAACACTCTTAAAATAATATTTTAATCTCATAAAAAAAAACTAAAAAATCCTGGTGACTATTAAAGTGTACGACGCCGATATTTGGAAAGAAGCTTTCCCAAACGGTGTGGGTTCCGCCACCAATAATAAGAACTTGAAAGGAGAAGAAGAAATTTCCGTAAAGTGTAAGCAACAAATGAATAAAAAAAAAAAAAACAAAGAAGAAATAAAATATGTATTTGTTTATTATAAATTCCTACGCCACATTGAATTTATTACCTAGGTTACTCATCTCTAAATTACACTTTGACAAATTTACGTAAATTTTCTAAATGAGTCCTTCATTTTTGTACCTAATTTCATAAAAACTTTTTCTAATTCTAAACACATCCTCTTCACCTTTTCAACCATTTTTTTTTATACTTATATCAAATCTATATGTCAACATACTTTGAGCATTCAATCTTAATAATTTACTTCCTCAATATTAAATAAGAAAAAAAAATAACATGTAGATTTTATGTGGAAAATCCTTTCGGAAAAAAAATCACGAACAGAGCAAGAGAAATTTACAAATGTTGAAAAATAATAATTCAAGAGGTTTTCGACTACACACACTTTTAAGGGGTTAAACAACCCAATTATAATCAATGTCTAATAGAAGAAATATAGTTTTATACGAATTCAACTTGTACGGCATGGTCTTTTGCCCCCCAGATCCCCAAATTTAACTCTTTATTTTATTTATTTAACAAACGAGTTGCACCTCAAAATTTTCAAGCCAAATCAAATAGAATTCGAATTACACAATTTTAATAAAAACCTTATATAAGAATAAAGCCAAAAAAATTAAATTTATAATTTGAAATAAAAATGCATAATAACATTATTATTAATTTATTTTAAAATTATAATAATTCACATGCATGAAGCCATGAATTTTGTTTAGGGCCGAATAAAATTAAAAAAAAAATTATGGGAAACTAAAAAAATTATATTAAAAATTTTAAATTAAATTATTATTTTTAATATATTTAAAATTTTATTTTTTTCATTTAATCAGAAATTAAAAAGTGTTAAATTATTTTTTTGTTAGGAGATAAAAAGCAATATTTCCACTTAGCCAAGGGTGCTAAGGCCTTACCTACTCTTAGCTACCACCTAAATAATTTAAATAAATTTTTTTGGCATCTTTCATATATGTTTTATGGTCTATATTTAGGATTCATAGTTGTCTCTCTTAACAATGTCACTTTTAAATTTTAAACTTGCATTCTTTCTTCTTTAGGAGTACAATACACCTTATAATTGGGTTCAATACTTATTGGTAATTTAAATAATTTTTTTATGCATAGAAATTCATATTTTAAAATGAAAATTATGCTTAAAAAATTATTTTGTTAAAAAAAAGGGATTTACTAAAACTCGACTCTTAGCCATTTCTTTGTTTGTTTCGAATCCATGGCTGAAGTAAAGCCAATAGCAAAGCCTATAAAACCCCAAGTAACGAAAAAAAATTGAAGTTGAGTAAAACCACGTTTGTTTCTGATGAACCTATCAAATGCTCTTTTGTGGCTGCGTGGCTTCATCGCTTTTAGTGGAGTATATCGACGTCTTGTTCATATGGGTTTTGCTATAGTTTTGGCTGTTTGATTCAGTGAAAAATGTTAGGGTGGTTGGCAACTTTAGCTGTTCAAGATGAGTTTTAGATGAATCTGGTTAAATCAAAATATGACTTGTTTATGCTTTGGATGTCTTATTTGAGCATAGCACACATTAATTGTGAGCACATCAGAATTTAAGTTTAAAATAATATATTGAAAATATTACAAATGTCTTAAATTAATTAAAAAAAATTATACACAATTAATTTGTGCATCGCATCATATATATAACAATTCTCGATCAATATTTTTTTTTATAATTAAAATATTAACAAAGAACCTTATATAAGAATAAATCTAAAAAACAAATTCATAATTTGAAATAAAAATGTATAATAACATTAATATTATTTTATTTTAAAATTATAATAATTCACATGCATGAAGTTATGAATTTTGTTTAGAGGTGAATAAAATTAAGAAGTTATGGGAAACTAAAAAAATTTATATTAAAAATTTTAAATTAAATTATTATTTATAGGATGGTTAAAATTGATTTTTTTTCATTTAAGTAGAAATTAAAAAGTGTTAAATTAATTTTTTAGGGTTTAAAAAGTAATATTTCCACTTAGCCAATGGTGCTAAGGCTTTACCTATGTAACACCCTAAACCTGGCCTAGACATTATGACCAGATCTGGAGCTGTTACTACAAGTTCATTCAAAAACCCAGAATTCGTTTGTTTTGAAAAAGGTGTCGTTAACTTTTGTTACGTGAAAATCTGATTTATTCGAAAACACATATTTCTTATCTGATTTGTGAAACGATTGTTTGTTTACATTTTCTAAAACGTATAAGTTTGCATCAAAAATCTTTAGCACATTAAATTTTGGAAAGCACCTATTGTTGTTTGAAAATCCATTGTTTTGTAGGAAAATCAAGCATCGTCAATAAAAACAGTTAATCAATTTTAAGTGGAAAAACGATAATAAAGTCCAAAAACAAAATAGTCCCAAACGTCCAAGTAGTCCAAAATTTACAAAAAAATCTTAATTTTAAATTTAAATAAATCAAATGTACCAAAATATTATAATCAAGCTCCCGTCGCACCGATCCCCCTAAGTTTGAGGGTTACCTAAAAGTGACAGACAAACAGAAAATGAGTTTTTAAAACTTATTGTGTAACTTATTAAATCAGTATCACAAATTAAATTTCAGACATAATTCATAACAGAGCAGATACAGAACATATATCACATATGTCGAAACCATTTTTAAAAAGGGGTTTGAAAAACGGGGTTCGACTTTTTGAAAAATAAAAATGGGACTCGCCACCAATCTTTTTAGGTGTGATTGGATCACCTTTATAAAACATTTTGGTCTACGAAATTCAAGAAAACAGGTTCGGGAGTCGGTTACGCACAAGGAAGGATTAGCACCTTCGTAACGCCCAAAATTGGTGCCGAATTGACTATTTATTGTCCTAATGTCGAAAATTTGAAAAGATTTTAAAACTTGAACAATTTAAAGTTGAAACTTGAGATTCCTTTGTTCAAAGTATACAAACATCACATCCAAAGATGTTAGGACACGATGTTTTAAATCCTCGTAACTAAAATTATCTCATGATTTTGAAAATTTATTAAAACGATATTTGGTTATTTAGTCAAACGAAAAATCGCAACCCAAACATGTTAGTGCACTATTTCCCAATTTCTAAACACCAAACATTGCCTTACTTAAGAAAAAAACTTTTCAATTAAATGAAATATATTTTTTAAAACAATGAATAATATAGAATTTAATAAAAAAATTGATATAATACTAAAATTATTAAAAAATAAAATATAAAAGAGAATTAAAAATCAAGGAAATAGGGATTAAATAAAAAAAAGGTTGAAAACGAAGATGATCAAAGAATAAATAAGAACAAACCGTAGAAAATAAGAACGCAAGAGGGAGAGAAATTTGAGTGAATGCTCTCAAGAATTCTTATTGCTTCCCAAAACTCCAGTGAAGTCCAGTCCTCTTTTACAATGAGGGCAGAGGCCTCTATTTATAGTTGAACCTCCTCAAATCCAACGGTACAGATCAATTACATCAACAGTTAAGATTAAAAGGTATCTACAAATTAAATCTTTAAGATTATAAAATCATATCTTCTAAGATTGCATATCATATCTAAGATTGCAATCATACCTAAGATTGTATCATATCTAAGATTGCATATCATATCTAAGATTGCAATCATATCTAAGATTGTATCATATCTAAGATTGCATATCATATCTAAGATTGTAATCATATCTAAGATTGTATATCATTGAAGATTATATTTCCATATGAGTCAAGCTTGTAGATGGACCTTAAATCTTTTCAAGTAATAGGCCATTCCGATCGTGCCAAATTATATTTGTAATTCTAGACTGAACTTGGACTTCGTTTTTTTTTTGGGTTTATTATTCTTGTTTTTGGACTTATTTCTGGGCCCGGGCAAAATTGAGTGTCTACAACATACAGAAACAAAATTAGATGCAAACTTACAATCCTACCCTCATCCACTACACACCATCTCCGACCTTCTCTATACACCATATAGGGTATTAAATACTCATCCAACCCTACACACCGCTTAGTGTCGGTACAACACTTTTCAGAATATTTGCAACTTAACTCCCAGATCGTTAAGCGATTTATCGTCGTTTACAGAAATATGTGTGGCTGAGCCACAAAATACGACAGATTAGTATACTACCCACACTTCCTCTATATCCCAAGTGCACATACAAATATATCAAATGCTAGATATGCATATGTCATACATGCTCAAAATCAAACTCAAGTCATGCTTATCGGAGATCAAGCCATACATAACATTTCTCAGTTCATACATAGCATATTACAGATTTTACTTATCTTATATTATTTCAAACATGCCTATTTATATCTAATTTTACGTTATCAGATGGTCAGAATTCGTGTTTTATAGCTTAATTTATAACATATCGACCCTACCGAAGGCCTACGATTGATCCAAACATTGTTTACGGCCTTAGGGAAAAAATCAGAATTTTAGTCCTACACGTCTATATGGCTCACACGGCCTACATGGCCAGCCCATGTGGTCCACATGGCCCAATTGACCCAGTCTGTGTGGCTTAACAATTTCACACACAAGCTGCCACACCTGTCATACGATCGTATGTCATACATGACCTACCACACAACCGTGTGGTGTCGATAGTACTGATTTTTGACTTTCGTCATTTGTTGATTTTTGGGTTTTGGGTTACACACCTGACGATTTTCTAACGTGGGTTCCAAAAACACATTAATGAATTAACCAATATAAGCAAGATTATTCAAGAAGGCATACTCCTCGTTCTCCTTAAAACACCAATCCAAACCATAAACGGTTAACCCAACCAATCACGACAGATCCAAATTGACAAAACCCTTATAATTGAACGAAACAACAACTTCCTGAACCTTAATCCTCCGATGGATTAATCATTCCTTGACCTTCACCTAAACAATCCAAGTGGTTAATATCGGATAGCATTGTACTTAATCCTAACTTAGCAAAATAATAAGTAACAAAAAGAAAGACTTCAATGGTAAAAGAATCAAGCATCGGCCACACTTACGTAAGAATCGAATTATCAGTAATCGATGACCACCACCGAAATTAAATATCTCAAGAATCGCCAAATAAGAACATAAGGGAATTGTGGAACAAAATCAAAGAAAGAAAAAGAAAGTTGAAAGACCCCCTTTGTTACACTCCATGCAACAGAGAGGGAACCAAAACAAACATAATAGGAAAATATGGAAAAAAAATAAAAGAATATGCAAAGTAGGATCAGGATTTTTTAGAAAACCACCTACAACTTTTACTTTTAAAATTCAAAATTAAATTTCAATAATGAAGATAATAACTAAAATAAAGATAACATAAAATCCAGACTACCCCACTAATCCAATTACTAACAGATTTTTTTAAGTATTTGAATTTAATCAAAACTTAACCACTTGAATGGCACAAGGCATAAAAATAATCCACTTGCTTGTATAAAAGCTCAAACACGAGACTCCTAACACATAATCAAGGCCTTAACCACTAAAGTAGACACTTTTTAATGGCAAGAATTAACAAAACAAAAATTCATATTTTTGGGGCATTACAACTTTACCCCCTAAAAGAATTTTCAGCCTCAAAATTTACCTGATTCGAACAAATGCGAATATTTTTGTCGTATCGATTTTTCAGGTTCCCAAGTGGCTTCCCCAGTGTCATGATTCCACCACAGAACATTTACCAAAGGAATGGTCTTCCTCCTCAAGACCTTAACATCTTAGTCTAAAATCTAAATCGACTCCTCCTCAAAAGTCAAATCTGGTCTTACCTCATATCTCCTCAACAGATGTAATACCCTGAAAATATTTACAGTAAGATATTATCCTTGATATAGTAAAATAAGGAAATAAAGTGAAAAAAAAAAGGAAATTTTGAGATATGTCAATATTGAGAAGTATATTATGATATATTAATTCAAGAAAGGACTAAATTGTAAAAGTGAGAAAAGTTTTGTTGCACAAGAGTAAATACTCAAAATTTGAGGGGTTAAAGTATAAATATAAAAAATTTGAAGGACCAATAGTGTAAATATTTTAAGAGTGGAATAATCTAGAAACTAAGGAAAATGGATGAATTAGGACCAAATTGAATAGATGAAGAAATTATGAGGGACTAAATTGCAATTTTACCAAATTAAATGATGACTTAATGATGGAATTTTAAAAGATAATGAAGGGCAAAATGGTCAATTGGAAGAGAGAGAAATCTAGAAAGTAATAATGATGCTAGAGATATTTTGATATTTTATAATTATTTAATTAGATAAATATTATTTTATTAATATTTTAATAAGATATTTTATTATTATTTTATTATTATTTTATTAGTATATAAAGGAAGAAAGACCATGGTTGAAAGATATCATGGCAACATGATAGAAAATGAGTAAGACCATAGTTGAAAGATACTATGGCATCATGTCAAAGATAAATAAGACCGTGGATGGGAGATGCTATGACATCTGTTGAACAATTGATATCCAGGTAATATGTATCAGATGACGAATGGTTATATGAAATGGTTGTGTGTAATGTTTACAAGAACTGGTCATATGGAAATATATATGTACAAAATAGTTGTATGAAATAATTATGAAGATAGATAAACGAAATAAGTATGAGTACGTGGAATATAAATTATGTTAGGTTTGATATAAGCTATTATCGGAATAAATATACATAAAATATATGGAAATGATGGAGTATGAAATATTATTATAATGAAATGAATCATATATGCTTATGAAGAAACGGTAAGAGCATGATATGTTTCATGACATGTACATATATAATTATCTTTGATATGTTGATACAAGAAAATTATGTAAGTTGAGATTATTATTGAACTCAAGTACGATATGTAGAGAAAATAGTTATATCAATGTTGAATTTATATGAGATATGTGCAAGTACACTAACAATATTACTGTTTGATGCTTATACAAGTACTAATCTATTGATTGAATGGTAATATATTTATTTACATGATGCATTGAATCGGTAAGCATTTAAATTTTTTTTAAGTAATCTGCAAATGGTAGTAATGCTCCGAAACCCTGTTCTGGCAACGGATACGGGTTAGGGTGTTACAACAGACACAATGTGAGATGGGTTAGACACCATCTCAACATAGAGACGTAGAACACATTGTGAATACAATCTTAACTCTGGAGGTAGCTCTAACTGATAGGCGACCAATCCCATATGTTTCAAAATCTGATTACGCCCATTCCTCATCCTAAATGGAATGTAACGACGAAAGGATCTATATGTAAACGTAACATCTATTTATATACGCTCGAATGACCCCTTTTCATAATAAAAATGTATATAACCCTATTCCAGTCAGGTCTAGTATGGAATGAACTTATAAACATGGAATCGACTCGATCATCAGATTATAGATTATAAGTTCATACAGATCTACTAATTCTTTTATTCTAGTTAGTAAAGAAAGACATTAAACTAAGAAATAAATTCTAGAAGCTAACTAGAAGCTAAACTAAAAAAGGGTATCCTGAGCAATTGTAATAATTAGGTTCATTGATATTCATGTTATAGTAGATGCTATCACACATATAATCATACTCAATTCGATGGAATTGTTTAATCTTAAAGGGGGTCTATCCAACTATAATTCTGATCATAGGCTTAAAAGTCAATTTCTCATACCTAAATATTTAGTCTACTTATTCGAAAAAGCTGCAAAAAGAATAATTCTCCTGATATAGTTGATTCAAACCAAGCATTCAAATCAAAGCTTACCATTAAACAGTTGGGCACAACAGTATTCCATGTTAAATTCAATGATAACATTAAGAATCATGAGAAAGACTAAACCAAACTCAATTAATTGATATAGTTATAATTAAATTAATCTTGTACCTTTATTTCCCTAGAGTCCATCATGCAAGCTATAAAATTAAGGAAGGCGCAACAACACACATAAACCAACTCCTTACAACTTATATCAATCATTTATGACAATTACGGATCACAAACTCATGGATAGCAGTAGAAAATTTAATATAGAATTAAGGCATGAATTTAATCAATATTAAAAATTCATAAAAATAAGAAATAAAGATTACTTAGGTTAAAGAAGAAATTTTGTTTTAGCACAAGCCTCACAACATCACAATTGAATTAATTCACCCCTTTGAATAAAAAATAAAAGCTTAGCCGCATATGGTGAAATAAAAATTCACAAGCAACTGCTAACTCAGGGTGAAGAAAAAGAAGTCAAAAACTAATCATTTTTTCCTCTCTCGGCTACCCCTCAACATACATATATATATATATATATATATATATGTATATATATATGTATATACATACTAAAAATAAACCTAATAATAGTAAAGCAATCCTAACCAAATAAAACAAGTCTGTCGCATTTAATGTTTGAGTGAAATTCAAATTCAAATTGACATAATTGCCATCTTAGTCCTGTACAAATTCAGGCCTCCTCAATTAAGTCCTTAAAGTTGATGGCTTCCAAATCGGCCCACGTCACAAGTCCACTATTTTATCAAAATTCCCTTGATGCATCGGTTTAACCAAAATTTAGCAATTTAGCAATTAAATTCAATATATGCTCCTGCATCAAAAGAAACATAATTTCCACAATTAAACACTCAATATAACTAGAATACGAGGGAATTAAACACCACAAAGTATATTTAATTATAATCTATCACATAAAAAGTTATCGATTTGAATTTTTCCAATTCAAACAAAAAATGACTCCAACTCAAATGTCAAACTTTAACAATAAATTTTGAAATTTTTTATTGGACCAAACTGAATAACCTAAACTTGAAACCATCCAGTTTTGAAAGTAACTCAAATTCAAAAAAGGTTGGAAAAAACTTAAATTGACAAGTCTCCTCCAGACCTAGAAACAACCTAGGTTTTGGGGTAAGCAAGGGGCAAAGTTTGTAGCTTGCTTACCTTAGGAGGCAGTTAGATGTAAACAACAACTCCATGTGGGTAAGAGTCATTTTCTATGGTATTCAAAATTTAAGATTAATTTACTGAGACAATAGAGTCAATGGTAGAGGGCAGCTGAAGTGTTAACGCCCAGTTATTAATATGGCATGCAACTATACCATCGAAAATATCATCTATAGGCTTTTCTAGTAGCTACTGAATCAGTGATAATTTATGCTTGATTGCTTTTGTTTCTGTAGAACAAAAATATGACGTTCATAGGCTTTATCGGTAGGGATTGTTAGATCCATTCATGGGTTGAATCGCAATTCGATTCAATTTTTTTCATAACTTTACTTGACCCAAATTAATTCAATTTTAAAATAAAAAATTTCTATTAGATCACATCTATAATATAAGCTACCCAACCCATAGATAATTTTGTGACAGACTTTTAATATCAAAATTTCAAACTAAAATAAATTTTCAATAAATCAATCTATATAACTTCATTTAAAATATAATTATACAGTTTATGTAAAATTTTGGAGGTAATGGTTAGTGTGATTCCCACAGAAGGGGATAGAGAGCTATTGGATATAGGAGATATGGGAAAAGAGAGGACAAGTTCGTAGAGCATGAGATTGAGAGTAGTTGCATGCGCCATACAAGAGAATTGAGTATTCTATATGCTAGTCTATTATGCGGTCCTAACTTTGCCTTTTGTTCTCTAATTGGTAGGCTTGATGAGTCATGATATCCCTTAAACACGTGTTTCTGATAATTATGGATGGTCATTCCATATAAGCCAACTTGAGTAAATTATGATGAGACTAGCAGAAGCCTGTTAGAGTATAATGAAGAAACTGTTAGGTTGTTATGCAGCTAGTGAGCTGTTCATAAGTTGTTAGTAGCAGTTATTTCCATGCACATTGTATATAATCACACTTGACGTGCTAGATCAATTTAAGGAATCAATAATAATTCATTTCTCAATGTGTTCATTCATTTGTTTCTATTAATCTTTTTGTATATACTTACACGGTATCAGTCACCTAAGTCCTGGAGGCTTGCTCATGCTGTGCATTCATGGCTAACTTTGTCGATTTCGTTTCTGCTAATCATGGTATTCCATCGTTCACAGGTTCTCGGTTAGTTTAGTCATTTCCTCGGCATGACACTGTCAAGTTAGATGAATGTGATTTTGTTCAGTTGCAACAATATATACGCTTGATTATTAAAGGATATGAGTTTGACAGGTTTTATAGAAAGAACGTTAACTGCTCCACCACGTTTTGTGCCATCTCCGGAGGGTTCTCTGGTTCCAAATCCAGAAGCATTGTTATTCTTTCAGCAAGATAAGTTACTTGTATGTTGGTTGCTCTTCACAACCAGTAGTTCTCTTTTGTCTCATTTTACAGATGCCAAGACGGCGTGTGACGTATGAACCACTATGAATCGTCTGTTCGCCACCGTCACCAAAGCCAAATTTTCTCACATAAAACATTAATTACACTTTATTAAGTGTATTAGCCCAAATTTGACCGGGCTTTAAAAGGGCAAAACAGATAAATGGATAAATAAATATTTATTTTAAAGTCCATTTAACAGTGCAGGTTACAAAGTCCAAGTATTGGGGCCCAAGCCTAAACAAACTGCATAACCAATACCCGTGTAACCCAAATACACCCGAAGCCCAACACATACACCAAACCCAATAAACCTATCAGCCCCTAAAACCCCTAACCTGATTACAAAACTTAAGTGGCCCAATTGGCCCAAACTTTTACACTGAGGCAGGAAACCCTAGGGTTTCTGCCTTTCCCTCCTAGCACCGCAACATCTTCTGGAAGCCTCGGGGAGGGTCTGTCCAGCTCCCCGAATCGAGGCCATCAATGCACTGTCAAGGCCATCAATGCACAGCCTAGACGACTCCTCGGCTACCAATCGAGACTTCTCAGCATACCCAGGGCTCCTCACCACCAGATTTCATGCCTCTATCAACGCCGACGAGTCTACCACCGAGATCTTCGCGATTTTCCTGCGAAAAAGGAAAGAAAATTAGTAGGCAGATTAGAACAAGATATGGAAAGAAATCTTGTGATTTCTTTCCTAAAGTATGTCAGTTTAAGGCTATAAAGCCTTTCTAGGAATCTGCAAATAGGAACCTACGCTTATGATACCCACAAAACACAGAGAGATAGAGATTTACAAACAGTTGTATTCATTCAAAGCAGAAGAAATAAAATGCAGTTTCTCGTTTTTTTCAAGGTAATCGAATCATTTTTTTTTATTTTTCACTTACCTGTTTGTTTTCTGGCATGAATACACAAATTTAAAAAATATAATCAAGGAAAACAAGAAAGAAAGGGGTTACCTGACGATTCGCAAGGAAAAAGGAAGGGTTTCTCGAACCCTAGCCACCGTGTGCGGTGGTCCTTAGGACGGCGCATCGGCGCGTAAAGACCACGCACGACCGAGCTCAAGGATGACCAGTGATGGTCCCTTGACCGAAGCTCAGAGGGCCGAAGAGATTTGAGAGAGAATTCTCTCGTTTTTTTTTAGAGACAGGCTAAAATGAATTTCAACAAAGGAAATCAGCCTTATATGGTTTCAACAAAACGACATCGTTTCTGCTTAATCTAATAAGCTCAAAACGATGTCGTTCTAAAGCTTCTAGGGTCCGCGTGTTGATCCGAAAACCCGAAAGAGATCCGCGTTTTTTTAAGTCTTGGGATATTTGTTTAATTGGTCCCTCTGCATTTTTAAATTTTATAAATCCATTCTATTATTATTATAATTTAGCCCTAATATTTTGTTTCAGTTTTAATTTAGTCCCTGCAATAGCCACTTTAAGTCCTGGATTAAAACGGTGCCGTTTTAGGGGTAAGGGAATTTTTCCCCGTGAGTCTCTAGGGTTTACATAGGCATTGCAATTGGGTCCAAACCCTTTCTTTTTTAAACTAGCCTCTGATTTTTATTTTAATTCAATTTTAGTCCTTTTTTAAAAAAAAACTTTATTTATATATTATTGTTTACCTATATCTATATTATATTTTATTACATAATATTTATTATACTATTTTATATTCTATTATTATATTATTTTACACTTTAATATATGTTATTTTATATTATTATTACATCATATTTATTATGTATTTTTGTATATTATTATCTATATTATTATTTTGATAGATTTTTGTACAAAATTGGTATTATATATTCTATTAATTATTTATTCATGTTTTAAAAAAAAATTATACTTTATACCATGTGCTATAAAATTGTTTTTCATTACATATATATTATCTATATTATTATCATGCATTATTAAATATTGTATTTTAATTATTATATGTATATTTTTTAAATAATTACTCACTTTATTTTATATTTTAATACGTATTAAATCTTTTATATATTGTTATATTTTATATCATTTATATATTAAATGCTAGTTTCATAATATTATTAAGTGTTGTTTGTTTGATATATATATGTTACTACATTATTATTATTTTTTATATATTATCACATTTGTTTTGTATATATATTTATATGTCTAATTGTATATCATGCATCGTTTTTTAAATTAATTATTACTTTGTATGTTCGTATATTTTGCTTATTCATCTTCAATATATGCTATGTATATCTTAATATGTATGTTGTTATGTAATTAAGATTAGTAGGGTTATCACCCAAATTGAATCCCAGCATCGGCCAGCCCTTGTTGAGGCCTTATAGTGACAGACGGCCTCCTAGGAAGTGCCTCGGTTTGTGTAGGCACCTGGGGTGGGGTGAAACCTGGAGGGTGATCCTCACCATCTTCGCCAGTAATTGCCATGGGAGCCTTTCCCTTATCAGTGGCCCTCAGCAACTGAGTCATCTCAGTCATCATATTCCTCTGAGCCTCTAGCATTTGCTCCCTCATGTCGTTTTGCATCTTGGCCAATTGCTCTTGCAATTGGTCCTGCATGTCCTTTTGTAGCTGTTCAAACCTTTGATCCATATTCCTAGATTTTGCACGAGTTCCGTACTGATGTGTGGTTTCCAAATTTTCTTTTCTACTTCTGTGGTAATTTTAACTAATTAGGGTCTTTCTATAACTTTGAATGCAAATGATGTGATGAAATGCTATGAGATGTAACTGCATGAATGCCAAAAGGACATCGATTCTGATTCAATCTCATTTAGCAATTTTTATTTAAAAAAAAGAATATCTTTACATATAAAAGGATCACAAATACGCTTTCGCCCTAATGCCCAAAGTTTTAACTCTATCTAATAAAAGGGCTAACTCTCGTCCTATATCCGACGATGATTCATACATCAAACTCAATACATCAGCTCGTATTGCCAAGTCTTGCACGTGTTCAGCGACTTTTCGAATCTGGGCTACGGCTTCTCCAATGACGTGATCCCTTTCTCTGACCTGTCCTATAGACTGATGAAGCTCTCCCTTCAAATGATCTTCTCATACCCCAAGCTGCTCGATTAGGAGCTTACTATCCTGCAATGCTGATTCCAACTCCTCAACTTTGCCTTTTAATTTCTTTACCTCAAACGTAGAATCACGACTTCGATGCAGATGAAAGGATTGCCTGAGCTCAGTTAATTTAGTCCTTAAACCTTGATTTTCTTTTTCTAAGGTCAAATTCCGCGATTGCATCTATTGGAACTTCTTCTCCCAATATTCGGCTTTAGCTTTTTCCTCTTGGACCTCTTTCTGCAACTGATCTGAAGACCCTCCTATTCTCGCTCTCTTCAAGGATACTTGTGCCCTTTTATAATGCTCCTTTAAATCATCTCGATCTTCCTCAATCTTCCTTCTTTCTTTCCTCTCTTTCTCGACCTCCATCTTTTGAACGTCGACATCTAGGCTCAAGTACATCTTTTCTTCTTCGAGCTTTGCTATCTTCTTCTCAAGCTCCAAGTTCTTTCTCTCGAACTCTTGCTTCATAATTTCTAACTCCGAGGGTGTTACTTGCAAATATTCCTCTATCGGTCGAGCTCCTTCCATGCTTGGCTTAGGGATGTTATCATTAATCCTTCTTCCTCTCCACTCGACATACTCCGGAGTCGTAGCAGGGCTAATAACTACTCCCTTTAATCGACAAGTCTTGTTCCAAGTACTAGAGATCTCACTGACCTTCCTCTTGTAGTCAGCTTCTCTATACATGAACTCACTCTGAACCAAACTGTAAGTTGCCGGTATGAACTATCTTAATCCATGTTGCCTCAGTACAAGCAAATGGGCATAACCAATGGCACCCCAAATTCCCAACAGAGGGACCCAATCAAAACTGCTGCATCGGTAAAGAATCTCACCAGGAATCATCCATGGAGCCCTCCACTCTACGTCCTTTGACTGCAGATTCTGAAGTAGCGCTATCCAATTTTTTTCAGGAACATCAACTTTCCTAGTTGAAGCTGCTATGTCCTTCAACAGGGAGTAATCTTCGAAGAAGACCCGACAAAACACCCTATCTATCAATCGGAAGTGACTGTAGAACCAAGCTAAAAGTAACTATGCACAACCCACAAACCTGCCTGCACTAGCCCTCCTACATACATTCAAGGACCTGAATGTCTCCGCCAAAATAGCAGGAACAGAAGTGACCCGTTTGCAAAGTTGATGGAAGAGATCCGTGGTTGCCTCGTCCACATATCCCAAGGCCCTAGGGAAAACCATTAGTCCATACAAGCTTAGGGCAAAAATGTCTACCTTCTTTGCCTCATCTGGATGTGTCTGGATTAGATCCTTCAAAGCTCCCCACGGAATGCACTTACTCTCACCCTTTTCCTTAATTCTAGCCATGATCCACTGCTCGCTCATCCTTGAAATGGTCATCAGCTTCTTACAAAAATTTGGGACACAAGCAGCTCGAGAATAAATCCTATCATTTTGAAACCTGGGACAACGAAGTAAGGCCGTGTATTCCTCTACAGTGGGCACCAAATCCACCTCCTCAAAACTGAAACAACCATATGCTAGGTTCTAAAACTGAGCGAGGGCTCAGAACAAGTGCTCATCTACCTGAATATCGAGTAAGTAAGGCAAATCTCCGTAATTACCGTAAAATGACTGTTTGGTCTCATTGCCCCCCTGATGTCAAATCTCCTTAAGCTCCTATAAATTATTCTGTGTAACACTGATACGAGTATAGTCTGACAGCTACGACACATATCCCATAGCTATGCTATCTCCCTTTGCTAGCTGAGTTTGCTCCGACCATCTATGGACGTTAGCGTTTCCCTCCACTCTATCAAGAAGTTCGTTCTCCATAATAAAACTTTCTAACTTAGAAACTGACCGTGAATCGATATCTCTTAAATGCGAAGTGACATGCAATGAAAAAAAGAAGGAAACCATCAGTATCACATAATATTAATAAACTCAAGAATAATATGTGAGGGTAATATCTAAAGTATAATTTTAACTAAGTTGAGCTCTTACGGTTTTTCTATATGAGGTTTTAGTTCTAAAGTTGAGGTATCCAAACCAGCAGATTCCTTAATTCTTACCCATTATAGGCTCATTTGAATCGAGTTCAGTTCAGGGGAATACATTTCCCTATGGCTATACGGAGATGAAAATCTCACGAAACCATAAGTATGGATGTATCCCGAAAGTGATCCACTATCCTGCACGGAGGCGAAAACCTCACGAAGGCGTAGTTTCTCACTCCCACTTAAGGGTGTGACCACAACGGTCATGCAAATGCAATGCATATCAGAATATATAACATGTGCAATAATACAAACACATATAATACAAAGAGAATTGAATTTTAAAATTTTTTAAATTTTCGACATTAAGAAAAAAGGTAATTAATTATACAGCTTGACTCTCTTATTATTCCCTAGTGGAGTCGTCAAGCTGTCGAAACCATTTTTAAATCGAGTTTTAGAAAATGGGAATCGACTTTAAGAAAAATGAAAACGGGAGTCGCCACCAATCTTTTTAGGTGTGATTGGATCACCTTATAAAATGTTTTGTTTTAAAACATTTATTTTAGTCTACGAAAGTCGAGAAAATGGATTCGAGAGTCGGTTACATACGAGGAAGGGTTACCACCCTCGTAACGCCCAAAAATTGGTACCTAATTGATTATCAAGTGTCTTTAATGTCAGAAATTTGAAAGTTTTAAGATGCAAACCTCTTTTAATTACAATGACTCAATTTTGAAAATTAGGGCTCACTTATTTCAAACGAGTCAAAACATCACATCCAGTAAGTTAGGACGCAACATTTTAAAACCTTCGAAACTAAGCTCGTCTTTCGAAAATTTCTATCTCGAAACAACAAAACGCCATATCCAGTAAGTTAGGACACTATGTTTTGAAATCTCGAAATAATTGTTTAAGTTTTGAAAACTCAAAATCACTTAGAAGGGTGCTTGACTATTCGAATTCAACGATAAAAGTCGCAACCCAGTAAGTTAGGGCACTACCTTTCTCGAAGTTTCCAAACATCAAGCATTACCTTTTATTTTTGAAACCTTTTGAATCTCGTTTTTAATTAATGCATGAAGAACCATATATATACATTATAACATGTAAGATAGCATATTACAATAATAGGTAGCTAAAACATGCATTTAAACAATATGATAGCAATAATATAAAGGTCTTATACTAGATACATACATAAATATAGCAAATCTTAGTTACATAACAATATACATATTAAGATATACATAGCATATATTGAAGATGAATAAGCAAAATATACGGATCTCTTTCGGGTTTTCGGATCAACAGCGGACCCTAGAAGCTTTAGAACGACATCGTTTTAAGCTTATTAGATTAAGCAGAAACGATGTCGTTTTGTTGAAACTATATAAGGCTGATTTCCTTTGTTGAAATTCATTTTAGCCTATCTCTAAAAAAACGAGAGAATTCTCTCTCAAATCTCTCCGGCCCTCTGAGCTTCGGTCAAGGGACCATCACTGCTCATCCTTGAACTCCGTCGTGCGTGGTCTTTACGCGCCGACGCGCCATCCTAAAGACCACTGCACGGTGGCTAGGGTTCGAGAAACCCTTCTTTTTTCTTCGCGAATCGTCAGGTAACCCCTTTCTCTCTTGTTTTCCTTGATTATATTTTTAAAATCTGTCTATTCATGCTAGAAAACAAACAGGTAAGTGAAGAATAAAAAAAAAATGATTCGATTACCTTGAAAAAAAATGAGAAACTGCCTTTTATTTCTTATGCTTTGAATTAATACAACTGTTTGTAAATCTCTATCTCTCTGTGTTTTGTGGGTATCATAAGCGTAGGTTCCTATTTACAGATTCTTAGAAAGGCTTTATAGCCTTAAACTAACATACTTTAGGAAAGAAATCACAAGATTTCTTTCCATATCTTGTTCTAATCTGCCTACTAATTTTCTTTCCTTTTTCGCAGGAAAATCGTGAAGATCTCGGTGGTAGACTCGTCGGCGTTGATGGAGGCATGAAATCTGGTGGTGAGGAGCCCTGGGTATGCTGAGAAGTCCTGATTGGTAGCCGAGGATTCGTCTGGGCTGTGCATTGATGGCCTTGACATTGTATTGATGGCCTCGATTCAGGGAGCTGGACAGACCCTCCCCGAGGCTTCCAGAAGATGTTGCAGTGCTAGGAGGGAAAGGCAGAAACCCTAGGGTTTCCTGCCTCAGTGTAAAAGTTTGGGCCAATTGGGCCACTTAAGTTTTGTAATCGGGTTAGGGGTTTTAGGGGCTGATAGGTTTATTGGGTTTGGTATATGTGTTGGGCTTCGGGTGTATTTGGGTTAAACGGGTATTGGTTATGCAGTTTGTTTAGGCTTGGGCCCCAATACTTGGACTTTGTAACCTGGACTGTTAAATGGACTTTAAAATAAATATTTATTTATCCATTTATCTGTTTTGCCCTTTTAAAGCCCGGTCAAATTTGGGCCAATACACTTAATAAAGGTAATATGATGATAAAGGAGTATATAGCTAAGATCCAGAATACCTGTGTGTTGATCAAAACCTCTGGATCTTGAATCTCTAATGCTGAGAAAGTGGAGATTGTTCTTGCAGGCTTAATGTCAAATACGATGTCGTTTTCACTCTCGTATCTTTCTCGTCTGAACCTCTTCCGATGCAAAGGCTCGTTGTTGTGTTGTTGGAATATGAGAGTTGCCAGACTCGTGTAGTGCAAGAGGTGCCAATCCATGCACATATGGTAGAGGCTGCTCCGTTGCCAATGATGGTGGAACCCATAGGTGGTGGTCACCCCCCACTGGTGGTCGTGGGAGGGGTTTTCGTTCTCGAATTTAGTGCCAAAATTGTGACTAATTTGCGCATGTGGCTCAGCACTACTTTTATTAGTTTAATCGAGACTACGAAGGTCTCTTCACATCGATGATGGCTTAGGCTTCGACTGCGTGGGATTCGATTGCTCGTAATGGACAAAGATCGAGCGGTGGTTCTAGCTTGCCAACTGCAAATCTCGGCAAAACCTATGGTGTTTTCTTCTTCCCTTCGGTGGTTCTCGGACAGTCTGGGTCTTCTTTGATGGCGACGCCATAAGTTTTCAATCATGGTTGCTGACGGGGAGGGGTACCACCAGATGCGGCAATCCCACAAATGCTGCACTTTAGGGTTTGCCATAACCTTTTTACTATTTTGGGTGATGAGGCACGCTCGACGTTTGGCCCCTATAATGGCTTCTCTAAGCGGCTGGATCAGGCCAACAGTTTAGGCCGTGCGATGGCCTCACTAGGCTGACTAGATTAGGCCAACAATTTGGGCCGTATAGTGGCCTTTCTAGGTCGAATAGTGCAGGCCAAAATTTTGGATATGGTAATCATCTTATTGGGTTGATGTTAATTGTGTTGCTTTTAAAGGCCTGTTTGGTCGTGGGCAAGGTCTTGGGCCCACAAATAGAGGTGTTAATGGGCCAAATAGTGGGTCATGTGTTCCATGGTTAACAAAATTGAGGGCGTGTGTTTTTCCTAGGCCGGTTCCTAGGGCTAGAGCCTTAGATACTATTGTTGGTTTTGATTCCTCGCCATGTATTAGGTTGCCCCGAGTTTCTAATTTGCATGCTTCAAATTTTTCTAACACTACTGGGTCTAATGTGAATACAACTTAATATGTGTCCAATTTTGATAATGATGATTCTTACATTCCTATGCCTGTAGGGACTTCGTCGTGGTATCCTGATTTAGAGGCTACACACCATGTCTGCAAGGAGGTCTCTGCTTTGAATGAGTTTACGCCTACTCAGTTATATCTCCTCTCTTAATGGGTGATGGGACTTTTGTAAAAATCTTGTATGTTGGAAATTCTATCTTGCCTACGAAGAATAAATTGTTTCATCTATCTAATGTTTTGTGTGTACCAAATATACGGAAGAATCTACTATTTGTTTCTCAGTTTTGCTAATGAAAATAATATGTTTTTTAAATTTCACCCATCTTACTATGTTATTAAGGATATCCATACTTAGGAAATTTTACTGTAGGGCCACACTAGTGATGGGCTCTATCATTTTTCACCAGTCGCCCATGTTCCAACCGATGTGGTTCCTTCTGTTCACAACACTGGGTTTCAAACTTGCTCTGATAATTGTGATGTTTTTGCAATGTAGACTACAAACTTGGTCATCCTTCTGCTCCTGTTGTTAAATCTGTTTTAGATAAATGTTAAATTGTTTCCAATAAAAATTGTCTTGATAATATTTGTATTGCATATAAAAGGGGGAAGTCTCATAAATTGCCTTTTTTCTAACTCTACCACTGAATATACTAATCCTTTTACTTTGGTTGTCTCCAATTTATAGGGACCTGCGTTTGTTGCTATGGAAATCATTGGTATTATGTTTCATTTTTTGACATGTGTAGTCGTTTTACTTGTATATATCTCATTCGACATAAGTCTTAGGCCGCTGATTGTTTTGTTCAATTTTAACAAATGGTCAAAACTCAGTTTGGGAAAGATATTAAACAATTTCAGAGTGATTGGGGTGGTGAGTTTCATGCCTTCATGGCAGTTCTAGCGCGACATGGGTTCGTTCATAGGCTATCTTGCCCACATACACCCGAATAGAATGGTGTGGCTGAACAGAAACACATGCACATTGTTGAAATGGGTTTTGCTCTTTTAGCTCAAGCGAATTTACTTATAGATTTTTGGAGTTATGTATTTTGTTGTGCTATTCATCTAATTAATAGACTACCTACCTCTGTTTTGAAAGGTCAGTCTCCTTATAAGGTTCTTCACGGATAGGACCCAATGTATGATCATTTGTGAGTGTTCAGATGGTGTTGTTTTCCATATATGTGTTTGTTTCATAATCACAAACTAGAATTTCATTCTCAGTCTTACATGTTATTAGGGTATAGTTATTAACATAAAAGGTATCATTGTCTTACACCAGATAGTAAGGTTGTTGTCTCTTGCCACGTTGTGTTTGATGAACGTCGATTTTTGTTCTCTACAAGTACTATAGTTCCATCCCAGCTAGGTGGGTGTGTCTCCACGTATGTTTCTATCGTTCAGCCTCTGTTTGATCGACCCACTGAGTTTTCACCTCCTAGGTCTTTGTTCCGTAATTTGCCTGATGTTCGTACCATGACATCTAAATCGGTAGATTCACCGGTTGATTTGAGTGTTGATTGAGAGCAGAACCGTTTGTCTACCTCGACCATAGAGACCAGTCATCTAACTCCGACCACTATCACTCCAATTGCTTCGTTTATTCCTCTGAGTGTGAGTAATACTCATCACATGGTTACTTGGTCCAAAACAGGAACTTTTAAACCTAAGGCTTTATCTGTTGAAGTTGTTGATTGTGAGCTACGCACGATTGCTGAGGCTTTTGCTAGAAAGGAGTGACACTTGGCGGCCCAAGCTGAGTATGGTGCTTTGATCAAAAACTGCACCTGGGAACTTGTTTCCTTACTACATGGTTGGAAGGCAATTGGGTGTAAATGACTTTTCAAAGTAAAGAAGAATCTTGATGGTACTATAACTCGTCATAAGGCTTGGTTAGCGGCAAAAGGTTGCTCTCAGGTACCAGTGTGTAATTTTAAAGAAACATTTAGTGCAGTGGTTAAACCTATTACTATTCAAATTATATTGTCTATTATTTCCTTCAAAGGGTGGTAGTTGCATCAAGTTGATGTGAACAATGTTTTTCTCAATGGTGATCTTACTGACGAAGTGTAAATACAACAACCTCCAAGATATGTCCAATATGGTCCAAATTGAGAACTTTTGGTGTGTCATATGAAAAAGGCCTTATATGGACTACGCCAAGCTCCATGAGCATGGTTTGATAAATTGAAATATTTTCTTATCTCTCTCAATTTTATTTTATCAAAATCTGATTCGTCTCTGTTTGCTCGAGTTACAAATGACTCTAGTATGTATGTGTTGGTTTATGTAGATAATATTATCATTACTGGGAGTGCACCCGACAATATTGATGTTTTTGTTCAACAGTTGCACAAAGAGTTTTCTTTTAAAGACATGAGATATCTTCATTATTTCTCAGGTATTTAGGTTACTCGATCATTCGTTGGGTGCCTTCATCTTTGCCAACGTAAGTACATTCTAGATCTACTTAACAGAAGCTCATTAGCTAATGCTAGGGGTGTTCACACACCAATGATCAGTTTTTCTATATTGTTTAAGAATGAGGGAGTTCGTCTCAATGATCCTATTGAATAAAGAAGTCTTGTCGGTGCTTTACAATATGTGGTCCTTACTCGGCCTGATATTGTTTATGCGGTAAATCGAATTTGTCAATTCATGCATGCGCCTACTAGTGTTCATTTGGTTGCGTTAAAATGAATTTTAAATACTTACATGGCACTGTTGATTATGGGTTAGTTTTTCGTTCATTTGACAGACTATCTTTGATTGGCAATGCCGATGCTAACTGGGGATTGGGTTTTGATGATCGCCAGTCAACAAAAAGCTACTATGTATATTTTGGACATATACCTATCTCCTGGTGTTCTAAAAAGCAACAAGTTGTTTCTTGCTCTACGGCTGAGGCTGAGTACCGGAGTCTAGTTGCGGTAACTAGTGATGTTACATTCTAAGTTCAAGCATGTTGAGCTTGACTTATTTTTTGTTCGAGAGAAAGTAGCTGATGGTTCTCTCATTGTTGGCGAGGTACCGGCCTGTGATCAAGTTGTCGACGTCCTCACAAAGCCTCCATTAGCATCGACCTTTGCTCGGTTTCGTAATCTACTTCAGATCTTACCTATTGGGAAGATGGGTAAATGTTAGAGTATAGTGAAGAAACTGTTAGGTTGTTATGCAGTTAGTGAGCTGTTCATAAGTTGTTAGGAGCAGTTATTTCCATGCACATTGTATATAATCACACTTGCTGTACTGGATCAATTTAAAGAATCAATAATAATTCATTTCTCAATATGTTCAGTCATTTTTTTCTATTAATCCTTTTGTATATACTTACAAAGCCCAAGTGTCGTAAGGTTAGTTAGGCATGTGGAATATGCAGTATAAGGCATAACTACTTAGCGAGGTATGGCTAGAACAAAGGTATTATAATGGAAAAGGTGCGCTTACCACGAGATACGCTTTGGAAATGTATAACAATATCCTCCCCTACTCGAAAGGAATGTTATAAAGTAGCCTTTTCTAAGATAAAGAGTGCATGGTACTTGTGTCTTGTAAAACGTGTGTAATAATTGCATTGATTGGGTTAGATGGGGATTGGGTTTTGTAGTTTCTAAGTTAGGTTTTTGTTTTTATGTTTTGTTTGAAATTTGATAATAAATAACTAGTGAGGGAAGAGGGTAGAAGAAAGTTAAAAAAGAAAGGAAAAAGGGTAAAGTTCCAAAAGAAAAAAAAAGGTGAGTAAAGAGCGGGAATTAATAATTTTATATGTAATGGCCAAAAATTTTCTGATGAAGTAGGGGAAAGGATAATGGATGCAATGCAGATTCAGAAGACAAGGGGTTCCTTCTTTCTGGGGCAAAACGAAAAAGGGAGGCTATGTGCTTTATTAATGAAAAATTTGTGACGAGGATACTAGCATGAGAATAGAATCAGCTAAATCTTGAGAGCAAGGTGGTGTTTATTAAAACTGTTGCATATTGTACCAATATATTTCATGCAATTCATTGAAGTTCCTAAAGAGGATCGGTGATGAAACTAATACAACAATGGCGAGATTTTTGTGGGAACAGCAAGTAGAGGAAAGAAAGATGCATTGGGTGAGAGGTGGTTTCAGCTTATTGATATGAAATCTAATGGTGGTACGGGTTTTGAGGAGCTGAAATTAATGAAGAAAGCTTGCTAGCAAAGAATGTTGGAGACTTTTGGAGAATTCTGAGTCTCTGTGGACCAGAATTGTTAAAGGGATATATTTTCCAAACTAAGGCTCCATGGATTTGGGTTACCATCCTTAAGTTTTTTAAGGATAAAATTCAGTGCCAAATTATGAATAGGATAGACTTAGCCCCATTCTTCTTTATGTTGAGTTTTTTTTTTCATATATCAAAATATTAATAATTTTATTTTCTTACATTTTTATGCTTAATATATTATTGAGAATGTGAGTTTAACATTTTTTTTCTTACGTGATACTTGAATTATTTTTTATTCAATTTGACATTTGTATTCAACAAAAGTTATATATTTTGGCATCTAAAAATAGCGGTGTTAACTTTTTAGCGTTTAATTCAAGGTTTAGGGTTGTTTTGATAAAGTTAATTGCTAATATTAGGTTTGAACTTTCATGATTTTGTTAATAGAATAAATTTAACATTAATTGTGAATTTGTTAATTTTTACGTTTAATTTGTCAAATATAGTCCAATGAGTGTTATTTAATTTGGGTTTTAGGATTGATTAGATGAAAGTTAATTGCTAATATTGTTAGCTTATTATATATTTTTATCAAATCAACTCTAATTTCCGAACTAAACATTAAAAAGTTAACATCATTACTTTTGGTACCAAAATATATAACTTTTTGTCAAATATAAGTACCAAATTGGATCAAAAAATAAAATTGGTACCACATTAGAAGAAATTATCAAACTCAAGTACCAAATTAAATATTAAACCATATTTTTATTGAAATATCATAATATTAATGAATTTTAACATCATTTAAATGCATATATTTTACTCTGCAACATTATATCTAAAATTGATATTTTATTTCTCAAAAATACTTTTCCGATAACAATACAAAACATTTAAATTTTAAACTAAATATTTCAAAAACACTTGTCAAAGTAATGAAGAATTAACCCTTGATGTGCGAGATTATAGATGGGTTCTCAATGTCAAGTTGATTAGCAAATCCTTGAAACGTTGTGGAGTTGACTGATTCTAAAGAAGAAATGCAGAAGGTTCATCACAAATGCAGGAGTTAGACTCGACTTTGAGGTCGTTTGAAAGTGTGGCCGTCCAGGGTCTAAGGCTAAAGGAGGTCTAAAATATTATTTTTTTTAATTTTTAAGGGCCCAATTTTCTTTATAACTTTTAAAGGCCAAAATTTTTTTTACCAACTTTTAAAGGGCCTAAAAAATTATTTTTTAACTTTTAAGGGCTCAAAATTTTTTTTATCAACTTTTAAGGGGTCTAAATTTTTTTTTCTAACTTTTAAAAATTAAAACTTTGTTGTGAAATAATAAAGAAAGAATAAACTAAAATGTGATAGAAGAAAGAGTGTAGAGAGAGTGTATCATTTTTTTTATATATATATTCTTTCATGAGTACATGAGCCCCATATATATATAGGGGTTAAAAATAACTCTTTAATTATTATAGGGCATGTAAAGAGTCATGACCTTTTATCTCCCATATTAATGGGGTATAGGAAAAGTCTCATAACTTATGGGGTATAGGAAGAGTTTTATAACTTATGGGGTTGATAATGACATCCATATAAATATTTCATAACACTCCCCCTTGGATGTTCATTATCTAATTATGCCTCGTTAAAACCTTACTAAGAAAAACCCAGTAGGACAAAAACTTAGTGAAGGAAAAAGAGTACATAATTATACGCTTAATATGCTGCCTCATTAAAACCTTACCTGGAAAACCCAGTGGGATAAAACCAAGGTTAAGGGAAAAAGAGTATAGTGCGTATTAACTCCCCCTAATGGCTACATCACTTGAGATCTCGAAGGTGACGCATTCCAATGTAGTAAACAAGCTTCTGAAACACTGATGTAGGAAGCGCCTTAGTGAATAAATCTGCTAAATTCTCACTTGAACTGATCTGCTTAACTTTTATCTCCTTAATCTTCTAGAGGTCATGAGTGAAGAAGAATTTTGGTGCAATGTGTTTTGTTCTGTCACCTTTGATGTATCCACTATCGAGCTGATCAATGCATGCTGTGTTGTCTTCAAACAAGACAGTTGTAGCTTCCTTTCTAGATGATAAACCACAATTATTCCTTATATGTTGAATCATAGATCTTAGCCATACACATTCACGACTTGCTTAATGGATTGCTAAGATTTCTGCATGATTAGACGAGGTTGCTGCAATTGTTTGCTTCATTGAGCGCCAAGAGATTGCAGTACCTCCATGTGTAAAAACATATCCAGTTTGTGATTTTCCATTATGAGGGTCTAACATAAATCCTGCATCTGCAAAACCAATCAACTCTGTCTTGGATTTATTAGGGAAAAATAGACCCATATTCTTTGTGCCTTAGAGATAACAAAATATCTGTTTTACTCCAGTCCAATGTCTTCGAGTTGGGCATGAGCTAAATCTTGCTAGCAAATTTACAGAAAAAGATATATCAGGTCGGGTATGGCTAGCAAGATACATTAATGCCCCAATTGCACTGAGGTATGACACTTCAGGACCAAGAAAATCTTCACTATCTTCCCGAGGACGGAAAGGGTGTTTACTTGGATCAAGTGATCTTACAACCATCGGGGTAGTTATTGGATGTGCCTTATCCATATAAAATCTCTTTAGCACCTTTTCAATATACGTTGATTGATGCACAAAGATTCCTTCTTTTAGGTGCTCAATTTGTAACCCCAAATAAAATTTCGTTCTTCCAAGGTCTTTCATTTCAAATTCTTTCTTCAAGCACTCAACAGTCTTTTGGATCTCTTCAGGAGTTCCAATGATATTCAAATCATCAACATATACTGCAATAATTACATATCCAGATCCAAACTTCTTAATGAAAATGCATGGGCAAATTGGATCATTCTTGTATCCTTCTTTCAACAAATACTCGCTTAGGTGATTATACCACATGCATCCGGATTATTTCAATCCATAAAGAGATTTGTGCAATTTGATCGAATAATGTTCTCTAGAACCTGAACTCACTGCTTCAGGCAGTTTAAATCCTTCAGGGAGTTTTATATAAATGTTAGTATCCAGTGGGCCATACAAATAAGCTATTACTACATCCATTAGGCGTAAATCAAGCCCTTCTCTTATAGCCAGACTTATCAAAAATCTAAATGTAGTTGCATCTACCACAGGAGAATATGTCTCCTCATAATCAATTCCAGGTCTTTGTGAGAATCCTTGTGCAACTAATCGTGCTTTATACCTTACAATTTCACTCTTTTCATTTCTTTTACGCACAAAAACCCATTTGTATCCCACTGGTTTCACTATACGGACTACAGGTCCAAACACTTCTCTTTTCGCTAGCGATTTCAATTCATTTTCAATTGCTTCTTTCCATTTTGGCCAATCATCTCTTTGTTTACATTCCTCAATCGATTTTTGTTCATAATCTTCTTTATTATTTATAAAATCTAATGCTACATTGCATGTAAAAATATCATCGACGTCGATTTGATTTCGGTTCCATTTTATACTGGACATGACATAATCAATAGAGATCTCTTCATTGTCAGGAACCTGATTTTCTTCTGAAACTATTCTTCCAGTCATGTCTATAGTCTCTTCAGGAGATCCCGGTATAATCATTTTTTCTTTGATTTCGCCATTATTAATCTTTGCTCCTTTCTTTTTTCGAGGATTCTTATCTTTGGAACCAATTGGTCTACCATGCTTCAGGCGTTTATTAGACTCAGTAGCAACTAGATTTTGTCCTTCTGGGACATCAAGTTTTATTGGAGCATTCACAGCTGGTATATGTGACTTAGTCATTTTCTTTGGGTCAGAAAATGCGTCTGGCAATTCATTAGTTAAACTTTGTAAATGAATAATCTTTTGAATTTCTAAATCACATTGCTTAGTTTGAGGATCAAGATGAGCTAATGAAAACTCTTTCCAACTAATTTTCTTATCCAGTTGTTTGATTTCTCCCCCTAATGTTGGAAAAATTGACTCGTCAAAATGACAATCTGCAAAACGAGTAGTAAATAGATTCCCTATAGATGGTTCTAGATATTTAATTATGGATAGGAATTCAAATCCAACATATATACCCAGCCTTCTTTGAGGTCCCATCTTAGTTCTATGTGGTGGAGCAATTGGAACATATACGGCACATCCAAATGTTCTTAGATGGGAAATATTTGGTTCCTGACCATGAACTATTTGTAAGGGGGAGACTTTATAATAACTTGTTGGCCTGATGCGAATTAATGCAGCTGCACGTAAAATTGCATGCCCCCAAGCAGTGATTGGGAGTTTTGACTTCATAAGTAACGGCCTTGCTATCAATTGAAGTCGTTTTATTAAAGATTCTGCTAGACCATTTTGTGTGTGAACATGAGCTACAGGATTTTCAACACTTATTCCAATGGACATGCAATAGTTATTAAAAGACTGAGAAGTAAATTCACTAGCATTATCAAGACGGATGGTCTTAATAGGAAAATCTGGGAAATGGGCTCGTAATCGAATCAATTGAGCAAGCAATCTCGCAAATGCCAGGTTGCGAGTTGATAACAAAGATACATGAGACCATCTACTCGATGCATCGATTAAAACCATAAAGTACCTAAATGGTCCACATGGGGGATGTATAGGCCCACATATATCCCCTTGAATTCGCTCAAGAAAAGTAAGTGGTTCGTTATTTATCTTAGCTGGTGATGGTCGGATTATTAATTTCCCCAGTGAACATGTAGCACATGTAATGTTTTGAAGAATCTGCTGGCTCTTCAATGAATGTCCACATGAATTTTCAATTATTTTTTGCATCATTATTGAATCGGGATGGCCTAACCGGTCATGCCAAAGAACAAAGTCATTAGTAAACTTCTGGTTTACTATAGCATGTGTTTCTATAGAACTGATCTTTGTGTAGTACAAACCAGTAAAGAATGCAGGCAATTTCTCAACAATTTGTTTATTGCCTTGAGCAATACTCGTAATTTGAAAGAATTCACAATTTCCTTCGTTTAAAATCTCAATATGATATCCATTTTGGCGAATATCTTTAAAACTTAATAAATTTCTTTGAGACTTAGGGGAGTATAATGCATTAATAATTTCAATTTTTGTTCCCCTTGGTAATAAAATAATTGCTCTTCCGGAGCCTTCTATAATAGTTGTACTACCAGATATAGTGCTCACACTTTCTTCTTTCATTATTAAATGAGAAAAATATCTCTTGTCTTTTAATATGGTGTGAGTAGTTGCACTGCCTACTAGACATATATTTTCACCATTCATAGCTGATTGCCTTTGCGAGATAATGTTCTTCAAAGAAACAAAATAACCACAAAATGTCACACATAATGGTGAAAACAGGTATTCAAAGTTCAAATTACTAAAAGGTCTATAAAACAAAATTATCACATAAAACATAGCACTAGTAAAGGTCATAACATCATTATTAAAGTTGCTAAATGAAATATAGAGTAGTAGAGGTTTATTTTATTATTTATCGAAATTTGTGGCCTTAATAATTTCCTTCAGGGGTAGAAAGAAAATCAGCCACTTTTAATTGGGTTGCATTGCCATCATCAAAATCACCTTCGCCATCTTTATACACAAGATTGGTTTCTACTTTCTTTCCCTTCTGTTTTATGGACTGTTGATAAAGATCAACTAGATGCTTTTGTGTGCGACACACATGAGACCAATGTCCTTTTCCTCCACAATGATAGCATACATTAGTCACATTTTCAACTTTTTTTTTCTCTTCCCTATTACCATTTTTTCGATCCCACTTCTGGTAGGAATGTGAATTTTTAAAACGGCCATCTCGACCATATCCATATCTATATCCGCGGCCACGCCCTCGGCCACGACCACGGCCACGCACACTACTATTTGCATGGTGTGTTTCTTTTAATTCTTGCCCATTGTGTAAACTCACATTCGCTTCAAGGAATGAAGCAGAGCCAGTTGGGCGTAATTCATGGTTTTTCATTAGCAGCTTGTTGTTTTGCTCCGCCACTAGGAGACAAGAAATTAATTCAGAATATTTCTGGAAGCCTTTTTCACGATATTGTGTCTGCAGGACAACATTATTTGCATGGAAAGTTGAGTATGTTTTTTCTAACATTTCTGCATCAGTAATCTTCTCTCCACATAAATTCAATTGTGAAGTGATTCTGAACATGGCCGAGTTATAATCACTAACAGACTTAAAGTCTTGCAATCTTAAATTCAGCCACTCATAACGAGCTTTAGGCAAAATCACAGTTTTCTGGTGGTCATATCTTTCCTTTAGATTGGCCCAAAGAATTTGAGGGTCCTTAACAGTCAAATATTCGATCTTTAGACCTTCATGGAGGTGATGGTGAAGGAAAATCATGGCCTTGGCCTTATCTTGTGTACTTTCTTCATTTCCCTCCTTAATAGTCTCACCAAGTCCCTTTGCATCTAAGTGAATTTCAGCATCTAGTACCCATGATAAATAGTTATTTCCAGTGATGTCCAGAGCCACAAATTCGAGTTTTGTAAGATTTGACATTATAAAACTATAAGACAAAATATACAAGTCAATAATGTAAAATAAAGCATGTTAATATGCAAATGAAATAACACATATGCAAATGAAATAGATCAACTTGTTACCCTTACTTCACCTAAGCGTCTTTCGGCAATCTTTAAGGAAAAATTTGTTGGCCTTGATTTCTTGTATTAGAGATTCGTGCTGATAACGTGTTGTGAAATAATAAAGAAAGAATAAACTAAAATGTGATAGAAGAAAGAGTGTAGAGAGAGTGTATCATCTTTTTTTTATATATATATTCTTTCATGAGTACATGAGCCCCATATATATATAGGGGTTAAAAATAACTCTCTAATTATTATAGGACATGTAAAGAGTCATGACCTTTTATCTCCCATATTAATGGGGTATAGGAAAAGTCTCATAACTTATGGGGTATAGGAAGAGTTTTATAACTTATGGGGTTGATAATGACATCCACATAAATATTTCATAACAAACTTCATTTTATTATTTTACTTAAAACCTCAAAAATATCAACAAAGGTTAGTTAAAAAAATTAAAAATTGATGTTAAGATAGAGCCTCAAGTTGTAAAGGCGGAGATAAAAGAGAAGGAATATCCTTCACATAGACTTTAATAGGTTGGAGATACCTAATCTATGGGAATAATGTGGCCACACGTAACAATTTTTATGGAGAGCTTGTGGGAGTTTGGAGATTAAAAATATAAATATTCATTTCACATAAATCTAAATATAAGTCAAAATCTTAAAATTAAATAACTAAAACGAAAGAGAAAAATTCACAAATTAATTAAAATTTATGCACCATATAATCAACTTTGGATTTTCATCTTCCAACTTAAATCAACTATTGAATTTCACTTTCAACTAATTTGGTTTGAGATTTAATCCGGTTTGATATCACAAAAAAATAAAAATAAAAATAAAAATTGATTTTATTTTTTGTTTTCAAAAATGTATGAAGATACATACTTAGGTATCCATATATTTACCACTGACCTGAACTTGATAAAAAATTAACCCACAACCAAAATAAAATGAACCCAAATCTACAAAAAAAAAAATTTAATTACAAAACCAAATAAATCAAAACTCCATTTTTGAACCCCAAATAAATGAGAAAATCATTTCAACTCAGGAATCATGTCTAAAAATTGATTTTTCCACTTGGTTCGGTGCCCAATAGCTGGCACAATTCAAATTTGGACTCCTTTGGATCCCCCTTCATTATCAAGACTGTATTTTTTATTCATCTCAGTGCAATCGCAACACAAAGCTCCAGTGCTTTAGGATGTTGAAATTTGAGTTAAAATTGAATTATTTAATCGAATTAATTTAATTTGATTAATTGGTCAGTTAATTGATTTAATTTGATCAAAAGTTGGTTAATGATTTTTAAGAAATTTAGTTAATTCGATTTAAAATCGGATAATTAATCGAAATAAATATTATATATTTTTTATATTAGTAATATATATTTTTAACTATTATTTTTATATTAATCGAAATAAATAATATATTATATATTTTTTGAATTATTAAATAAAAGAAAATGAACATTATTAATTTATTTATTTTATATGTTTTGTACTTATTTTAACATAAAAAAAATATAAATTTTAGTTAATTTGGTTAACCGATGGATTTAATCAAAATATTTTTGTTTAGTTAAATTCTTTTGAAAAAAATTTAATTTAATTAACCGATAAAAAATTTAAAAAATTAATTATTGAATTAATACTATTTCGATTTAATTAAATGTTTAAACACGCGCTACATCCTCTAAAATTTTCACTAATCCATTTATATCCAGATGAAAATTCAAGGCTGCGTTTGCAGCTTACATGCTTTTTTCATTCCTTTTCATTTATTAATAAATTGAATAAAGTAAAAGTAAAAAGAAAAAACAGTTTGAGAGCCAAAAAAGAGTAATCCTATAATTTATGATATAAAAGCAATAGATAAATATAAATATAAGATATAATACATATATCTATATATAAAGTAATAATAAATTTAACAACTATAATTAAATATATGATTAATCTTGAAATAGTAAATAAAATAAATATTTGAATTTTTCTCAAGTTTTAATTATTTTTAATTTTGTAATTGTTAAATAATATTCTAAAAAAATTATATACAAGGTATAATCAAATGTCTTTACTAGTTATTTTTTCTTTTCATTATAATTCACCTTATTGTCATTGTTGTGATTAAATCTTAACACATTTCTTATTATTTTTTTTAATTTCATTGTTATAATATTCAATCTTACTACCACCACTGTTCTTAATTCCATCGTGTATAATGTAAAAAAAAAAATTAATTTATTTTGAATTTAAACAAAATCTAAATGGGGGTCCATGTCTAATTTTGCCAAATTGGCAACAAAGATATTTTTCATGGAAAAATGAAGTTAGTTTTGGAAGAGGCAAACGTAGTTTTCAATTATTAAGAACTACTGACAGAATAATTTATATTAAGATTCCTTAAAACTAGCGATGAGTTATTTAATTGTTAAAAGAGATAAACATATTATTATAAAAAATTTCACTTATAATCCAATTAAATTATTTAAAAAATAAATAATTAAAAATTTGATTATTTTAACTCAATCCAACGCAATAAACAATCAATCTTGATCATTTTTACAGTTTCTTAATCACTTTTATAATTTCTCGATTTAAATCAATAGAAGATTTCTTCTTTTACAATTTTTATGAATCATTTTTATATTTTTTTTAGTTACAGTAGTTAGAAAACAATTCTTTTTTAGTTTTTAATATTTTTTTTATCTCTAATCTTTCAATACAATATCAAACTTTGTCATCAATGGTTTGAAAGATATAAGAAATTTTTGTTTGTATTTTTAAAGATACTAGTGTTTGTTTAATTTTAATTGCTCTAAACATTAATGAAATGATAATTGATTTAAAATAATTAATATACTCACTTGTGTAGTTCAAACCAACACAAACTTTATTATACAAAAAGATTGATATGATTTTATCTATTATTTTTTTATAGAAAATTTTATCTATTATTCTCAACCGTATAATTTAAATGAATAAAAACTCTATTATTAAAAAAAATTAATTTATTTAATACCAATTTAATAATTAATCTCCTCATTTCAAAAAAATTTTAAAACTCATCCTTTTATATATATATATATATATAAGAAAATAGAAAGCAAAAGAAATATTTTAATTATTTATTTTTAAAATAATTTAATTAAAGTGAAATTGAAGTAGAGAATCTATTGAATGTGGAATAATTTATAATAATATGTTTAAGAATTGATGAAATGAGATGCCTAAAATTAAGGGTTTTAAGATCATCCTAAAGTTATTCTCATTAAATATTTTGGGGTTATATTATAAAGTAAATTTTAATATTAAAATATGTTTCAAGTCTATGTATTTTTTGTACATTTAAATTTTAGTCTATGTACTTTTATTTTTGTAATTTATTCCCTGTATTTTTTGAATTTAAAAATTCAAATTTAATTGTAGACACCATTAAATTCTTTTGTCAAATTCGTTGTTATAACAATGTGAAATTAAAAAAATTCATCACTTAGCAGTCGTATAACAAAAAAAAAAAAAAGTAATTCATTGGACTTGAATTTAAAAATTAATCTTAATAGTGTTTACAACTCTTAAAAATTACATCAACATTTTAATCAAATCTAGTTTCTAATGTGCATGCATTGCATGTGATTTCAAGCATTTAATTCTTAATTAACTTTTAAATAATGTATTTTTAATTATTGTTACCTATCAATGATTATAGTTTATTTTAGTTTTTAAATAATATACAAATTTGAAACTATATAAGAAAATAAACTATAATATTAATTTGGATAAAAAAATTAGATAAAACAACATGAAACTATTTTAATAATAGTTTATGATAAATAAAAAAATATTCACAATTAAAAAAAATTAAGAGTGTTTATTTCACACGATAGAAACAACTTATAAAAAAATTTAAAATTACAAATGAAATTATATATACAAATTTATAAGTGAAAAATTTACATAATTATATACATAAAAATATCCATAAAAATGTACATAAAAATACATATGTGTTATGAATATCTTATTAAGTGGATGTCCATCAAGATCAAGATAAGTTTTTGTGTATTTTAAATTCCAATAGTCATTAGAAGTAGATCTCTACTTCATTTTTACTTCTTATGCCTATAAATAGAGACTTTAAAAAAGCTTTGTAATTATTCCGATTGATCAATAAAATATGCTCTCTCTTTGCTCTCCCATTCTCTGTCTTTTCTCTTTGTTCTTTATTCTTTGTCTACTTTCTATCTTTTTATTTTATAACACGTTATTAGCACGATTCTATTTTATTTTATGATACGATCACTCCAAATCTGCTACTCAAGTTGTTATCGATTGCCTTTTAGAGCTATTGCAATTTCAATTTTCAATTGAGGCTTGCGCACTATGGGTAATCATTAGAGCCTTTAACCACCCAGATCTTCAGATATATTATACTATGATTTATTTATTATATCATGTTTATTATAATTGAAGACTAATCATAACAACATGAATAGATAGATTCTGATTTGAAATCCACGTATGTTTGCGATTGTGATTATGAAATAAAGAATCAATGGAGACATTTAAAAGTCTATCCTACTAGATTTGTTGCATTCTCTAAAGTGAATGCAAACATAAAGAAAATAAAAGATATAATTATGAACCACTATAAGTGGGAACAGAGTAATAAATAAGAGAACAATGAGAGTTTTCAAGATAACTCTTCAAGGGTTAAATATAACTTATGTTATCAATGTGATATGAAAGATTATTGACTACATATGTGGCTTATGCCCAAATCTTTTGTTTCTGTTAATATTCTTTGCGGAAAGATATGAAAATGTAGTAATGAATTTTATCATTACAGGTAGAAAATATTTATCTTATTTGGTACTGAAATAAACAAATATTATTCCAATATTTGGTAGTACAAAATTAGTCGAAAGCTCTAGAAGAGCTAAAATATTAATATCTTGTGATGGTTAATCCATTGGTTTTAAAAGATATTCATTATAATGAATATCATACTGAGATTGTGAATGAAGAAAAGATTATATTTCATATGAATCACTATTGCTATAAATATCTATTTTGAAATGATGAAAAAAAGGGAGGATTGAGTTATTGACTACTCTTGTTATTAAATTAAATTGACTGTAACTATCTTTGTGATCTTCTTCTGTCATCATCCCCATTAAGGGATTGAAAGCAAAATTTTTTACTATGAAAGATCTACTTATGAGCAATAGAATATGGTGATGCACCTAAAGTTGCAACTTTTTTTTTAAACTGTGAGTATAACTCTACAGTATTCAGAATAAGTTCTCAATTAAAATTATGTGAAAAAATATTACCAATGAGAACTAGCAAAAGAGAAAACTTATGTATGAAAAGTCATTAGTTATGTACCTATTGTACACCTGGAAAATAATTTTATAATCATTTTTTTTATATTTGAAGATTTTGGCATATTCCCTTAAGTGAATATTGTATATAATTGTTTGAAAATTATATTTATTTCATTGACTTAGTGGCATTATAAACTTCACATTGATTTAGACATTTCCAGTAGTAAATGTCACAATAGTACTTATATGTGGATATAAAGCAAAATGAATGACAGTAAAATTATCAATTTGTCACATTTTATATTGACATTATAAATACAATTGAAATGCATGTTAAAGTAAACTAGAAGTTTACTGATACACATGCATTTACTACTTGGCGTGACCAGTTAGATCATCCTGGATCATATATGTTGTGAAAATTAATTGAGAATTCATATGGACATTCATTAAAGAACTAGAATATTCTTTAATTTAAAGAATGCTCAATTGTTGCTTGTTCTCAATGAAAATTGCTTATTAGAAACTCACTAGCTAACGTTGAGATTTAATATCTTACATTTCTGAAATGAATATGGGCACATTCATCCACCATGTGGATGGTTTTGATATTATATGATTTTGGTAGATGCATCTACAAAATAATCACATATGCATTATCAGCTGCCAACCTGTCATTTGCAAGATTGCTTGTTTGAATAATTAATTTCAGATTATGCAATTAAGACAATTCATATTGCTAAAGCTGATGAGTTTATATCTCAGTCTTTTATTGATTGAATTTGAAAAACTTTTGTAAAAGCTTGTTATTTATGCGCATAATGGTTTGGACAAATTATTGATTGAATGCCTCTGATTAATATCTAAACCATTACTTATGAGAACTAAACTTCCTATTTCAACATGAGATTATGTTGATTTACGAGTTGTACGCATGAAGCCAATATATTATAAATACTTTCCATGCCTCTGATAAATACGTTTTAAATGTTTTGAAGATTCGATTATAACATGATATGTGATTACTATTTTGATCGATAGTTTTCCTGATATTAGGGGGAGAGTAATTTGAACCAGAAGTTCAACAAGGATAACTCATTACAAGTTCCTAATATGAAAATTCTCATAAAAGAAAATAATTAGTCTAAATGGTCATATAATGGAGGCGGGTGCTCCAGAAGAGACCCAAGACAAATCTAAAACTCCAGAAGAAATTCAAGTACCTGAAACTGAAGATTAAAATAGTGAAAATAAGAGATCTCGATAAATTATGTCAATTAGAGAAAATATGGAACCGGTAATAAAACTGGTCAAAAATGGTTTTGCATGTAATATTATTGTTGAAATAATGAAATAAAAGGAAAATCTTGAATAAATCTATTGAGAAATATAGATATGGAATAGATTGTTCAAAATAGAAAGATGCAACTCAAGTACAATTAAATTCACAGAGTTTTTGGACCAGTAGTCAAAATATCTAAAGGTATAAAGCCAGTGAGGATATAAAAGTAGTTTTGCAAAAACGAAATAAAAATATAAAGTTTCTCATTAAGCCTTGGCATTGATTATGAAAAGATATAATATTATTTTGTGGTGGATGCATTAACCTTTAATATATTATTAAACTAGAAGTTCATAAAAGATTTAACTTGCGTCTAATGGTTGTGGTTACAACCTTTTATGAATCACTATATAGTAAAGTTTATATTAAAATCTTTAAAGGATTTAGAATGCCAGAAGCATATTGAAATTATTGGGAAATTGTTAATTTATATGAATTGATATAATTTGAACATATTTGGTAAACTTGACTTAGTCAATAGTAGTTAAAAGAAGATTTTAAAATGATTCAAAATACCTATTTTTATTTTTATAGAGGGGTCATGATTAAAGTTTGTTATGATTATTGTTGAAACGCCTGAAAAGATCAAAATATATTTCCCCTAAATTTTTCTCTCAGTCATGAATTTCAAAAGAATGGTGATATAAATGCTTAGCAAATATATTCAAATAGTTATTTGAAAAACTAGTATTCAAGATTGAATACGTAGAATATGAGAAAGTATGTAATGTTTTCATGAGGAGGAATAAATGCACGCTGTACACATTTTCCTTTAACCGAGGTTTTGTCCCATTAGGTTTTCCTGGTAAGCTTTTTAATGAGATAACATATTATGCGCATTATAGATATGTGTACTCTTTCTCCTTCACTAGGAATTTTTTTTCCCTCAAGGTTTTTATCTTAGTAAGGTTTTAACGAGACACATTATCTACAAATAGACATCCAAGGGTGAGTGTTATGAATATCTTATTAAGTGGTTGTCTATCAAGATCAAGATAAGTTTTAATGTACTTTAAATTCTAATAGTGAATAGAAGTAGATCTCTACTTCATTTATACTTCTTATGAGTATAAATAGACTTTAGGGAAGCTTTGTAAAGATTCTGATTGATAAATAAAATGCACTCTCTCTTTTACTCTTCTATTTTCTTTATTCTTTACTTTCTTTCTTTTTATTTTATAACAAAAATAATATATGTATATAAAAATTACTAATTCATCTAACTCCTAACTATCCTAATTAATTAATAATAATATTAATAAAATCCATACATATTATAGTATAATTCTAATGATCATCATCCTATTCTAATAATCATTCTAGGAAACTTTAATAACATAAAATTCTATTCTAAATAAAAACAACAATAATATTAAAGAAACCAATAATAATAAATAAATAAATCACCAACACACAAGCACAAAAATAAATTTACTAAACTTTAAAATAAAAAGGTTAACTACATAACTAGTCCCTTACTTAAAGATGAAAATTCAAATTAATCTCTAATATCAAATTAAAGTACAATTTAATCTTGGAATTAAACTGTAACACCCCCAACCTGGTCTAGGAGTTTTGGCTAAGTCGAAGGCATTACATTCCATCACCGAGGTGAACCTGTAAAGCCTCTTTTTAGTTATGTTGATTTTGTATGAAAAATCACTCTTTTGTTTATAGGAAAACATTCATTTGATTTAGACCAACTTTACTTAACAATTCAATTACAATATTATTATTGTAAAGATTTTGAAAAACGAGATTAGGTTTTTGTAACACCTCTAATCCACATCTGACGCCAGAATAGGGTTACGAGGCATTACCGGATAACACATCTCATTCACAAACATTTATACATTCATAATCAAAATCCAAACAAATCATGCACAATGTCCCTTATAACGCTCTACGAGACCTTAAAATATGCTTAGCAATGGTTCGGGACTAAACCAATAACATTTGCAAACTTTAGGAAACTTAGAAAATTTTCTTTGATTTCAGGGTCACACACCCCTGTGAATAGGCCGTGTGCCTTACACGGCCACTAGACATGCCCGTGGCATAGACCATGTGAAAACATGGCATACATATTGACTTGTACCACACAGTCGGAGACACGCCCGTATGCCATGGCCGTGGGAAAATTAAGGAGGTTATTGACTTGGGTCACACGGCCAGTCACATGCCCATATGCCAGCCCGTGTATCTCACACGGCCAATAGACATGCCCGTGTGTCTAGGCCGTGTTAAAACTGTAGGGTATACTGGCTTAATTCGAAAGGGTATCTTAAGGGACACACGGCCGTGTAACATGACCGTGTGTCATACACGGCAGAGACACACGCCCGTGTCTCTGCCCGTGTGGACAGAAAATAGGCCATTTGCAAAGCCAATTTGTCACCCTTTTCTCATGCACACCTAGCCATCAACATGTTATCATTTCAATACATATATATAGGTAGCCAAAACATACCAATTCACATACATTTCATACCATTTCATAATCAACCATTTCACAACTCAAATTCACAATCAAAATCATGCCACAATAATATGCCACAATCTTAAATTTTATATGCATTTCATCATCAACTTACCATCTATTTTATGCTTCAAAATATGGCAATTCATCATCCATAAATCATACCATACTATGCCAAACTCACAAGGCATACCATTCACACCACATAGCATATATAAACACATTATATAAGCAAAATTCACATTCCACAACTTTATCATATACAAGCCAAATCACATGGCCATAATTCCATAACACAAAATGTATCATAGTGACAGTAGCCTATACATGCCATATACCATATATACAAGGCTGCAAAAGTACCAAAGAAATGATTGATAGTGTGGTGATATTTCCTGACGATCCCTGAATCCGAGTTAGCTTTGTTACTCTATAAAACATAGACAAATAACACACAGTAAGGTTTATCGCTTAGTAAGTTCGTACTAAATATATATATTCAATAGTTTATAATATACAAAATCATCAATTAATAAACACTTAATAAATCTCATTTCATCATTCGAGTCTAATCCATGACCATATATCATATATACACAAATCCATCAAGCTTCATACACATAGTATCAACTACCACATAGGTATTGTCCGTACCTATACTTTTTCGTATTTATTTATTTCATTTTCACTTCATTATTCAATATGTTAAACCATCTGTAAATATTTCCATACTCAAAGAACTCGCACACTTAGTGCATAAATGATTAGCCGAGGCTATAACGATATCGCACACTTAGTGCCATCACATTAAACCGAAGCTATCTCGATATCGCACACTTAGTGCCACATATAACCGAAGCTATTCCAATTCGCACACTAAGTGCTTTATATAGTCAAAGCTATCTCGAATCGCACACTAAGTGCCAAACATAGTCGATTTGTCGTTGTACGAAATCGTAGTTGCATATATACAATTTACGCAATATTAAATTATTAAAAACATAATGGTAACAATGTTTATCACGTGCGAACTTACCTCATACGTAAAAATGACGAAACTAGTCTATTAGTCGAGTACTTTGTTCTTGACTCGATCTAAGTCTGGTTCCTCTTTTCTTGATCTATATTTTAACCAATTCAATTTATTTAATCACATAATCTTTCAATTTCATCCACAAACACATATTTAAGCTAATTTTCACTTTGGCCTTAAACTTTCACATTTCTTACAATTTAGTCCCTATTTCATAAATACACAAAATTTACAAAATTCAATAAGACCCATGCTTAGCCGAATTGTCTATAGGTCCCTAGTAGCCTATATTTCACAATTTAACCCCTCGATTTACACTTTTCATAATTTAATCCTATTTAGACATTTTCACTCAAAATCACTTTACAAAACATATTAATCTATCAACAAGCTTTCATAATTCATCATCAAACATCATAAAACTCATGGATTCATCAATGGAATTTTTCAAAATCACTAAAAAAACTCAAAAATTAAGGTACGGGCTAGCTAAAACTCAAAGCAACATCACAAAAACGTAAAAATCATCAAAAATTGAGTAAAAACCGTGCCTTAATCAAGCTTCTAAGTGTCGAAACCTCAAGCCCTAAAATGGTGATATTCTTCTTCTCAATTTCGGCAAAGATGATGATAATAAAGCTAATTTTTAACTTTTTTATTTTTTATTAACATTAATAACCAATTTACAAATTTAACCTTAGCTTAAAACATTATAATTCATATAATTCAAGGTCATTTATGTCCATCTCCACTAACCATGGTCTAATTACAACATAAGGACTTTTCATTTAATAAGACATGGCAATTAAGCACTTTTAACAAGTGGAATACAACTTTTTCATTTTACGCGATTTAGTCCTTTAGCCAAATTAACCAATTAAACGATAAAATTAGCATACGAAATTTTCACACATCTATAATCACATACTGTAAACATCAAAAATAATATTAAAATAAATTTTTAACCTCGAATTTGTGGTTCCAAAACCACTGTTCTGATTTAGCTAAAATCTGGCTGTTACAACTCTCCCCCTTTAGGGATTTTTGTCCCCGAAAATCTTACCAGTGAATAGGTTTGGATATTGTTTTCTCGGCATCTTCAGGTTCCCACATAGATTCTTCAACCCCGTGTCAAATCCACAAAACTTTTACTAATGCAATTATTTTATTTCTCAGCTCTTTGATCTCGGGAGCTAAAATTCGGGTCGGTTCTTCGCTGTACAATAAACTGACTGAATCTCAACTTTTGTCGGGGAAATAATATGCGAAGAATCAGATCGGTATCATCCAAGCATCAATACATAAAACACATTATGAATCTTTTCTAACTCAGATGGCAATGCTAGCTTATAAGCCACTGGCCTAATCCTCTCGATAATTTCGTACAGTCTGATGAATCGCGGACTCAATTTGCCTTTATAGCCAAATTGAAGTATTTTCTTCCATAGAGGTACTTTCAAAAACACTTTGTCTCCAATCTGAAACTCGATATCTTTTCTTTTCAAGTCTGCGTAAGATTTCTGACGATCCGAAGTTGCTTTTAGACTATCACAAATTACTTTCACTTTCTGTTCAGTCTCTTTAATCAAATCAACCCCATAAATCTTATTCTCACTTAGTTCAGTCCAATACAAAGGTGTTCAACATTTTCGACCGTATAAAGCTTCATACGATGCCATTTTAATACTCGATTAAAAACTATTGTTATACGTGAATTCAATCAATGGCAAATATATTTCCCACATACCTTCAAACTCAAGAATGCAACATCTCAACATATCCTCGAGTATCTATATAACTCGCTTGGATTGACCATCCATTTGCGAGTGAAATGCGGTATTAAAATGTAGCTTTGTACCCAGCGCATCTTGCAGTTTCTTCCAAAATCTCGATGTGAGCCTCAGATCTCTATCCGAAACAATAGAAACAGGTACTCCGTGTAATCTCACAACCTCGAAGATATACAACTCAGCTAACTTGTCAAGCGAATAATCCATACGCACCGGAATGAAATGAGCCGATTTTGTCAATCTGTCAACTATAACCCAAATCGCATCTTTCTTTCTTGGGGATAAGGGCAATCCCGACACAAAATCCATAGTCACTCCATCCCATTTCCACTCGGAAATCATAATTGGCTATAATAAACCAGATGGCACTTGATGCTCAGCTTTAATTTGCTGACAAATCAAACATTTAGAAACAAACTCTGAAATGTCACGTTTCATACCATGCCACCAATAAAGCTATTTCAAATCATTATACATTTTTGTGCTTCCTGGATGAACAGATAAACGACAACTATGTGCTTCATTCAAAATCATCCAAATCAACTTTGAATTTCTTAGAACACATATTCAACTTCTGAATCTCAAACAATCATCTAAATCAACTTGAAACTCTGAATCAGGGTTTGAATCACATTGAGCTCGTTTACTAACATTTCTTTATCAACTTTCTGAGTTTTACAAATCTACTGTAAAAACAACAGTCTTGCTTTCAACTCAGCTACAACCGAGCCATCATTACACAAAGCTATTTGAGTGTTTATCGCACGTAGAGCGAATAAGGATTTTCGGCTCAAAGCATCATCAATAACATTAGCCTTTCCCGGATGATAATCAATCACTAACTTGTAATCTTTTAACAATTCTAGCCATCTCCATTGTCTCAAATTCAAATCTTTTTGAGTCATCAGATATTTGAAACTCTTATGATCTGAATAAACATGGCATTTCTCACCAAACAGATAATGACACCAAATCTTCAACGCAAACACAATTGCTGCTAACTCTAAATCATGTGTCGGATAATTCTTTTCATGCGGCTTTAACTGTCTCAAGGCATAAGCTATGACTTTGCCTTCCTGCATCAATACGCAGCCTAGACCATTCAACGATGCAACACTATAGATCACAAATTCTTTACCCAATTCTGGCTATACTAACACTGGAGCTTCAGTCAAAAGAGTTTTCAGCTGATCAAAACTTTTCTGACATTTTTCAGACCATTTAAACTTTACATCTTTTTGAAGCAATCTCGTCAATAGAGTTGCAATCATCAAAAAGCCTTTTACAAACCGTCTATAGTAACCAGCTAGTCCTAGAAAACTGTAGACTTCGGATACATTTCTCGGAGGCTTCCAATTCATTATTGCAGAAATCTTGCTCGGATCAACTCAAATACCTGATGCTGACACAATATGCCCCAGGAAAACAATTTCACGCAACCAGAATTCACATTTACTGAATTTATACATATAATTGCTTATCACGCAAAGTCTGTAATACAATTCTCAAATGCTCGTCAAGCTCAGTTTCATCTCGTGAATAAATCAAAATGTCATCAATGAACACAACAACAAATCGATCTAGGTACGGTCTGAAAATTCGGTTCATTAAATCCATAAAGACGGCGAGTGCATTCGTTAGTCCAAAAGGCATAACCAGAAATCCATAGTGACCATACCTCATTCTAAATGTAGTCTTTGGCATATCAGAGTCTTTAACTCGCAACTGGTAATAGCTCAATCAAACAAATCATCTATTCTGAGCAAAATAAATTTATTCTTGATCGTCACTTTGTTAAACTGTCGGTAGTCTATACATATTCTCATCGTGCCATCTTTGTTTTTCACAAACAACACAAGAGCATCCCAAGGCAAAAAAACTCAATCTAGCAAAACCTCTATCCGTCAGTTCTTGCAACTTAGCTTTCAATTCTTTTAACTCTGTCAGAACCATTCGATATAGAGCTATCGATATCGACATAGTTCCAGGCACTACTTCAATGCCAAACTCAACCTTTCGGATCGGTAGTAATCCCGGTAACTCTTCAGGAAACATATCTTGATACTCAAACACAACTGGTACTGATTCGATCTTCTTTTCAGTTACTTTCATATCTAGCACATAAGTGAAGTAAGCTTCATAACCCTTTCTCATATATTTCTAAGCCAACATCGACAAAATCACTTATGGCAAGCCATTCAAATCATCTGATTCAATTCGAATAATCTCATTATTCTGACATTTCAGATCAATCGTCTTTCGTTATAATTCACAACAGTATCATGCAACGTTAGCCAATCCATACCCAGGATTATATCAAACTCGTCAAATGGACAGTTTTTGCACACTTTATCAACTAAAACACACTTGCCTAAGGGGTTCAATACTCTAATTACAAATTCAGTAGACTCTACAAGCAAAGTTTTACTGGATACTAAATTCACACATAGATATAAATGGGTTGATCCTCAATCTATCAATGCAATAACTTTAGTATCATAGAGAGTAAAAGTACCAGTAATAACATCTGGAGATGACGTTACTTCACAAGCGCGAATAGTGTAGACTCGTGAAGGTGCTCTAGCATCAGATCTCGTAGCAGTGTCTCGTGTCACACCTCTATCACCACTCACATTTATAACATTACACGATGGTCTCCCTCTAACTACAGTGTTACTCGGCCTCATGTTCTGAGCATTATCTTTTTCAGCTAACCTGAGCAATCTTTAAGAAAGTGATATCGTGAACCACAACCGTAACAAGTTCTATTATTATATTTCACCTAACAATTTCCAAAATGCCGTCTTCCACACTGTTGACACTCGGGTTTAACAACTTTTCTGATACCAACACTGATGCTGATGTGGCTTGAGCTTTAGGGTTGGTGTATTGCTCTCTGTGATCTCTATTCTGATATCCCACTGAAGTTGTCAATTGGTTAAAATAGTCTCTAGATTTCTTCGACGATGAATGATAAGATTTACTCATCAATCTCTTTCTCGAATCTCTTGCCTCTAAATCAACATTTCTCTTTTCTTTGCTAAGATCATCGGCTTTACAAGCCCTCTCAACTAGTACTACAAATTCCTTCAATTCAAGTATCCCAACTAACAGCTTTATATCTTCATTCAACCCAATAACAAATCATTTACACATGATCTCCTCAGTGGAAACATATTCCCGAGCATACTTGCTCAAACGTACAAATTCTCTTTCATATTCTGTCACAGTCATTCAACCCTGTTTCAATTCTAAAAACTCTTTATGTTTCTGATTGAGAAATTGCTGACTTATATACTTCTTTTGAAACTCGGATTGGAAGAATTCTCAAGTAACTCGTTCTCTAGGAACCACCGATGTCAACGTTTTCCACCAAAGATATGCATTATCTTTAAGCAAAGATACCACACATTTGTTACATTTTTCAGGAGTACAAGATAGTTCTTCAAATACTCTGATCGTGTTCTCAAGCCACAATTTAGCTCTCTCTGTATCATCATCAACTGTAGCTCGAAACTCTTCAGCCCCATGTTTTTGTATCTTATCCACACAGTTTATTTAATCGTAGAAGATCAATACCTTGAGGAACTACAGGGATTTGTTGAGGAACAGGTGGGGGTGGAGGTTGATGAGTAGCCAGATTCGTTCGAACAAATTCCATGAACCACTCACTCATCATTTGGAAGAAGGCTTGCTTAGCCTCTCTCCCTTGGCTACTAGTTACGAGCCTAGAATCAGACTGCACTGACCTTTGAGCAGGAGCAGGTGCATTACTTTCAACATCGTTAGCAATGGCTCGATCGGGGTCTATTTGCTATACGAAAAACACATTTTAACTGTCAAGAATCATCACACTATTGCAGTTTATATATATGGCATGTATAGCTAGACTCTCATACGCTATGTTAGTCCTAGAATCGACTAAATCGTAACTCTGATACTAATAAATGTAACACCCCTAACCCGTATCCGACGTCAAAATAGGGTTACAAGGCATTACCGGATAACACATCTCATTCATATACATTTATACATTCATAATCAAAATCCAAACAAATCATGCACAATATCTCTTATAAGGCTCTACAAGACCTTAAAATATGCTTAGAAATGGTTCGGGACTAAACCAATAACATTTACAAACTTTAGGAAACTTAGAAAATTTTCTTTGATTTCAGGGTCACACATCCGTGTGAATAAACCGTCTGCCTCACACGGCCCCCAAACACACCCATGGCACAGGTCGTGTGAAAACAGGGTATTCATATTAATTTGTACCACACGGCTGGGGACACGCCCGTGTGCCATGGCCATGGGAAAATTAAGGAGGTTACTGACTTGGGTCACACAGCCGGCTACACACCCATGTGCCAGCCCGTGTGTCTCACACGGCCAGTAGACACGCCCGTGTGTCTAGGCCATGTTAAAATTGTAGGGTATACTGTCTTAATTCGAAAGGGTATCCTAGAGGACACACGACCGTGTAACATGACCGTGTGTCACACACGGCTGAGACACACGTCCGTGTCTCTACCCTTATGGACAAAAAATAGGCTATTTGCAAAGCCAATTTGTCACCCTTTTCTCATGCACACCTAGCCATCAACATGTTATCATTTCAATACATATATATAGGTAGCCAAAACATACCAATTCACATACATTTCATACCATTTCATAATCAACCATTTCACAACTCAAATTCACAATCAAAATCATGCCACAATAATATGCCACAATCTTAAATTTTATATGCATTTCATCATCAACTTACCATCTATTTTATGCTTCAAAATATGGCAATTCATCATCCATAAATCATACCATACTATGCCAAACTTACAAGGCATACCATTCACACCACATAGCATATATAAACACATTATATAAGCAAAATTCACATTCCACAACTTTATCATATACAAGCCAAATCACATGGCCATAATTCCATAACACAAAATGTATCATAGTGACAGTAGCCTATACATGCCATATACCATATATACAAGGCTGCAAAAGTACCAAAGAAATGATCGATAGTGTGGTGATATTTCCTGACGATCCCCGAATCCGAGTTAGCTTTGTTACTCTATAAAACATAGACAAATAACAAGCAGTAAGCTTCATCGCTTAGTAAGTTCGTACTAAATATATATATTCAACAGTTTATAATATACAAAATCATCAATTAATAAGCACTTAATAAGTCTCATAACATCATTCGATTCTAATCTATGACCATGTATCATATATACACAAATCCATCAAGCTTCATACACATAGTATCAACTACCACATAGGTATCGTACGTACCTATACTTTTCTGTATTTATTTATTTCATTTTCACCTCATTGTTCAATACGTTAAACCATCTATAAATCTTTCCATACTCAAAGAACTCGCACACTTAGTGCATAAATGATTAGTCGAAGCTATAACAATATTGCACACTTAGTGCCATCACATTAAACCGAAGCTATCTCGGTATTGCACACTTAGCGCCACATATAACTGAAGCTATTCCAATTCGCACACTAAGTGCTTTATATAGCCAAAGCTATCTCAAATCACACACTAAGTGCCAAACATAGTCGATTTGTCATCGTACGAAATCGTGGTTGCATATATACAATTTATGCAATATTAAAGCATTTAAAACATAATGGTAACAATGTTTATCATGTACGAACTTACCTCAAACGTAAAAACGACAAAACTAGTCGATTAGTCAAGTACTTAGTTCTTGCCTCGATCTAAGTTCGGGTTCCTCTTTTCTTAATCTATATTATAACCAATTCAATTTATTTAATCACATAATCTTTCAATTTCATCCACAAACACATATTTAAGCCAATTTACACTTTGGCCCTATTGGCCCTAAACTTTTACATTTCTTACAATTTAGCCTTTATTTCATAAATACACAAAATTCAAAAAATTCAATAAGACCAATGCTTAGCCGAATTCTCTATAGGTCCCTAGCAGCCCATATTTCACATTTATTTCACAATTTAACCCCTCAATTTATACTTTTCACAATTTAATCCTATTTAGACATTTTCACTCAAAATCACTTTACAAAACATATTAATCTATCAATAAGCTTTCATAATTCATCATCAAACATCATAAAACTCATGGATTCATCAATGGAATTTTTCAAAATCACTAACAAACTCAAAAATTAAGGTACGGGCTAGCTAGAACTCAAAGCAACGATCACAAAAACGTAAAAATCATCAAAAATCGAGTCAAAATCATACCTTAATCAAGCTTCTAAGTGCCGAAACCTCAAGACCTAAAATGGCGATATTCTTCTTCTCAATTTCAGCAAAGATGATCATAATAAAGCTAATTTTTAACTTTGTTTAATTTTTTATTAACATTAATAATCAATTTATAAATTTAACCTCAGTTTAAAACATTATAATTCATATAATTCAAGGCCATTTATGTCCATCTCCACTAACCATGGTCTAATTACAACATAAGGACCTTTCGCTTAATAAGCCATGGCAATGAAGCGATTTTAACAAGTAGAATACAACTATTGCATTTTACTCGATTTAGTCATTTAGCCAAATTAACCACTTAAACGATAAAATTAGCATACGAAATTTTCACACATCTATAATCACATATTGTAAACATAAAAAATAATATTAAAATATTTTTTTGACCTCAAATTTGTGGTTTCAAAATTACTGTTCTGATTTAGTTAAAACCAGGGTGTTACAGTTCTTAAGAAAGGACTTATCAAAACTTTTAAGAATTTTACAAAACAATGGAAAACACTTAAAATATTGGATTTCTAAATGGGAAAGGAAACATGCAAATAACAAAGTATTATCTAACTGACATGTCTTAGAATGAATAAGCTAAACAACTTTACCCTAACTATAAATGATAAACCATAAAAGTAACATGTTTTAATCCCATGCTTGACATGTCTTTGGATGATTTATTATATAATTTAGTGAATTTGATGCTCCTAATCCTTTAATTTCACGTTTCTATACTTAGGAGAGAATAGGGGAGCAAAAGGGGTGGAAAACGGGCCAAAATCGGACAAAACAGGCTATTTTAAGGATCCACATGGCCAAGCCTTTTCCCATACGGGCTGAGTACATGCCTGTCCGATCCACACGGGCTGGCCACACGCCTATGTGCCAGCTCGTGTCGATTTCGAATCCTGTTTCCCTAATACGGGAAAAAAATAAATTTTTAGGGTTTTTGATCATTCTAAATTTTATAAATACATACTAGAAGAGGACCTAAGGGGACACGCAGAGTAGAACGAATAATTTACTCGAAAAACACCGTCGAAATCAACTCAAAAGAAGGATCTCCTTCAAGATTGAAGATCTCCGTTCAATTCCTCTAGAAGTTTTTGAGTTCTTTATGTCTTGTTGTTTTCCTAATTTTGAGATGTTTTCTTCCCAAATTATGAACTAAATTCCCTAGATACCTAGGGAAGATGAAACCTATGATGAATATTATTATTTGATTTTTCTGAGTTACATGATAAATATTTTTTCTTGATCTCAATTATGTGTACTTACTTCATGTTTCAGGATATTAATTCATGATTGATATGCTTATTTCAGTGGAGCAAAAGTCCTTGTTTAAAAGTAGATCTGGCATAATTGAGTGGAGTTACATACAATCCTAGAAATAGGACAACATAAATCTACTTGATTAGAATCAAATCTAATAGGGGAATCTATAGATCAAGTTAATACGACAATAAGGTTTTAATTAGACGGAGATTTCAATTAATCACCCTAGAGTCAGTTACTTGTACTCTCGAAAGAGATATTAATATAATTTAGGGAATTCTATGGATCAAGGCAAGTGAATAAATCATTTAACTCAGATTCAGAATAATAAGTGAAGTCTAGGTGGATTTTTTCCTGGGTATCGTCTTTATCATTGGTTTTCTTCGAATATTTTTCCCAATTCATCCTCTGTCGAGTCTTTAGTAATTAGTTTAATTTTAGATTAAAAACAACCCTTCAATTTATAGGCTAGATAATAAAAAGATAGTAATTACTAGTATTTTTAGTCCTCGTGGATACGGTATCCCCGACTCACCAGAACCATACTACTATTCGATAGGTGTGCTTGTCTTTGTCATGATTTTAGTTAGTTAAATGAATCATCATCAAGTTTTTGACGCTGTTGCCGGAGACTAAAATATTAGGAACACTTAATTTTTATTACTTTAGCCATTTTTATTTTATTGCATTTTATTTTTGTTTTTATTTTAATTTACTAACTTTTCTTTTATTTGCTTCTGGCAGGGTCCTTTAGTTTATGACTAGAAGAAACTCGTCAGGACCTTTAGTATTCGACAGTGAGATCAAAAGCACAGCTCACAGAAACCGTGGAGAAGTGAGGCAGAATCGACAGAATACAATAGAAGAGCAAGAGGACGCTATTGGTATTATTGACGAGATAGCAGAAAATCATAATAATTAGCTACCTCATGTTATTGCTGCAAATCTTATAAATCCAAATCCTGCTCCTCGTACTATGTGCAGTTATGCCAAGCCCAATTTAACTGGGGCTAAATCGAGTATTGTTAGACCTGTTATTGCTGCAAATAATTTTGAACTGAAACCTAACACTATTCAAATGATTCAACAATTTGTTCAGTTTGATGGTTTGCAGGACGAGTACCCAAATACTCATTTGGCTAATTTCTTGGAATTCTGCAACACTTTTAAAATTAATGGCATTTTTTATGATGTCATTCACCTCGGTTGTTCCCATTCTCATTAAGAAATAAGGATAAACAGTGGTTGAACTCCCTACCATGAGGTTCTATCACTACATAGCAGCAAATGACCGAGAAGTTTTTGTTAAAGTATTTTCCATCGACTAAGATAGCTAAGTTGAGGAATGATATCTCTTCCTTCGTGCAAATGAATTTAGAGGCTCTATATGATGCATGGGAGAGATATAAGGATTTATTGAGAATGTGTCCTCATCATGGGTTACCTCTATGGCTATAGGTTCAAACTTTTTGCAACAGTTTGAACCCTTCAACTAGGCAATTGATCGATGCATCCGCCAGTGGGACTCTGAATAACAAAATACCTAAAGAGGCTTATGAGTTTATAGAAGAAATGTCACTGAATAATTATCAGTGGCAAGTTATGAGGACAAAGTCGATGAAAGTAGCCAGTGTTTTCAACAATGATGCGGTAACCAGGTAGAAATTTTGAATAAAAAGATTGATGGTTTATATGGTTCTGCACAGGTACATCTGATGATGCAATACGATACAAATAGAGGAGGGATTAACCATCTAGAAAGTCGATCTTACAATTCTAGCACAGAAAACGAAGAAGTTAACTATATGGGTAATAATTCTAAACCTCAGAATAATCCTTATAATAACACTTATAATGCAAGTTGGAGGAACCATCCCAATTTCTCTTGGGTGGTAAAGGAAATCAAAGACCACAACCCCCTCCAAGTATCCAACAATAACCTTACCCACAAGAGAAGAAGCCGAATCTTGAGGAGATGTTGATGAAGTTTATTTCGATGTCAGAAACCCATTTCTAATACACCGAAACCGCACTTAAGAATCAACAAGCGTCGATTCAAGGACTCGATGACCAGATAGGTCAGCTTGCTAAGCTGATTTTAGAGAGACCATAAGGTAGCTTGCCTAGCAACGCCGAAACTAACCCAAGAGAGCAGCTTCATGCAATTACGGTTCGAGACAAAGAATGGTTAGTTGAACAGGAACCAGAACTAAGGCAAGAAAGTGTGGTAAGTCGAGGTAAGGTTGAGGTAAGTCAAGATAAGCAAAAATCGGTTAGTAAAAATTATACACCACGTGTGCCATATCCCAATGCGACAAGGAAAGACCACACAAACGAAAAATTTGGTAAATTCCTTAAACTATTGAAAAAGTTACATATTAACTTACTGTTTATTGAAGCTCTTTCGCAGATGTCAAATTCCGTTAAATTTTTAAATGAGCTTTTAGCAAATAAGCGAAAGTTAGATGATTCATCGCACGTGGAGCTAAACATAGTGTGCTCAGCCATTTTGTAAAACAAACTACCTAACAAATTGAAAGATCCAGGGAGTTTTACTATTCCTTGTTTAATTAGTAGTTTAAATGTTAACAATGCTTTGGCTGATTTAGGGGCAAGTATTAATGTTATGCCCTATAAAATGTTTAAACAACTAGGTCTTAGGAAGCCCAAACAAACTAGGATAAGTATCCAATTGGCAGACAAAACTATTAGATTTCCTAGGGGTATTGTCGAGGACGTACTTGTTAAAGTTGATAAATTCATATTCCTAATCGATTTTGTTATTTTAGACATGGATGAGGATAGTGATGTACCTTTAATTTCAGGTCATCCCTTTTTAGTTATTGCTAGAACTATCATAGATGTTGGTATAGGTGAGTTAATACTTCGTGTAGGTGATGACACGATTAAACTCTAAACTCATGATTCTGTTAGGGTATCTAGTGATCGAGATGATATTATGAGTTCTGTTAATGTTAATAACCTTGTGGCTCAACATTTTTTGCAAGAAACACCTTCAAAAAACGTGATAGAGCTACGGTCCAGTTTATATGACAAAAATAGAACAAATCGTGAAGAAAGAATACTAAAAATTGATGAACTAGATGAATGGCGGACACACATCAAGGAGAAATCGAAATACACGATGAACCAAAGCGACTCCATGACAAGCTTAAAGATGGGATGAACCAATTTAAGGTTGGAGATCAGGTGTTATTGGATGAAACTGACCCCCAAATAACCACTTCAGAGCTTAACGCAAATAGAGCGACTCCTTTTACGGTATTCAATGTCTTCCTATACGGTACAGTTAAGGTAACTTATTCTCATTTTGGAAATTTTAAGGAAAATATTACTCGACTTAAACCTTATTTGAATGAAAGAATTGATAGTGAGAAAAAGGGGTCTCGACTCCACGAACCACCATGACCGTGCGAATACTAGGTAAGTCAAGCTTAGACTTTAAATAAGCACTTCTAGGGAGGCAACCTGAGTGCTAACACTGTTATATTCTTAATTTTAACTCACAATATTTTTAAAATTAATTTAATTAAAAAAATGGTTTTTAAAACCCACACGGCCTGGACACACGGACATGTCTTTGGGCGTGTGGATCTTTTGATTTAGATAAAAAATTTGAAGAAAATCGATAATGAGTTACATAGCCTAGACACACGGGCGTGTCCTTGGCTGTGTTGACCCTGGGACTTCATTTTTTCAAAAATCAATAGAGACACGGTCTAAAAATATTCCACAAGGGTGTGCAACACGACCGTGTGGACCACACGGCTGGACAGAAGGGTGTGTGACACGGCCGTGTGGACCACACGGCTGGGCACACGGTCGTGTCCAAAGCCGTGTGAAACTTGGAGCTAAAATATTCATTTTTAAAACAAGTCAGAGAGCTACACAGGCAAGGCACAGGCAGTGTGTGAGGTCACACGGGTGTGTGGAAAGTCACACGGGAATGGGAGAAGCAAAGAAAAATATATACGACTGTGCGATACGGCCGTGTGAACCACACAGCCTGGACATACGGGCGTGTCCAAGGCCATGTGAAGACTGAGCTTATTTTATTAATCGCCCATTGGCTGAACAGGAGACCACATGGGAGTGTGACACGGCCGTGTGGCCCAACACAAGCCTCACATGAACGTGTCACCCTAACCATTGCAAACCTCCACCCACCATTTTTCAGCCACCGCATTGTTTGTCCTCTCCTCTCCTTTCCTCGATCGTCCCACCACGTTACCAAGCTCCCATCTCCCAAGACAAACCACCACGTGTCCTCATCTCGCCGAAACCATCTTCCCCTCTCTCTTTCAAACCGACCCCCCACACACAGCCCTTCAACTAACCAGCCCCTACCCCATCGAACACCCTTCCCACGTACAGCCCCCTCCTCTCAAAACACACACGCCACTCCCCTCACCAACAACCTTTTCTCTTTCCTTTTTTGCAACCTCCAGCAACCACTCCTTCCGCGCACCCCCAACCGCACGCCTTTCCTCGTTCCACCGCTATCCGCACCTCCCACCACTGTCCGTGATTCATTATCATGAATACACGTGGCAAGACTAAGACCGCAGTCCCTGTTTCGAAAAAGTGGAAGGGCCCCAGCGCGACCTCTTCCTCCTCGAGCGCATCTGTTGAAGTTAGCCACCCCTGTCTCTGATTTTCGACGAGCCTCTAGGAGGATTTAAACCAACTCCATCCTTACAGTACATTCACGCCCTTTTAACTCACACTTTGACAGGTTGGAGAGAAAGCATCAGAGTCGTTAGCACTCACGACGCTTACTTTCTATGGAGCATGGCGCACGGGCATATATTTGATTTGGCATACTTCGTCGCTCTAACCTTCCACTATCAGACTGACCGCCACATGAAGGGCCTTATTTGCTTTGGCCCTTACGTGACTCACCTTGCTTGACACTTCGGTCTCCTAGACACACCGGAGCAGTCCTCCACACTAACACTTGTTGGCCAGATGTCCCCACAGGGCATCTCGAGCATGATACACATGAGGATGATCGAGCGGCGTCATGGAGTAGATCCTCCTCAGTACCGATTGTTTCATTTTTACACTCAGAATGAACCTGTGGGCTTATCTGATGATGTTCTTCCCTATCACAAGGACCCACCACAGCCTCCGCCTTCAAGTCATCGACTTGTTCCTTCTTCTGCTAGCTTCCGAAAAGTATCTTCTGAGGAGTTCACTAGCTTCCGTCAGTATTGTGTTTAGAGGTTCGACAGTATTGATGCGACATTGTAACAAATTTGTTAGCATTTCCATATTTCTCATCCAGCGCCGACGACTCACGATGCTGATGCGTTTGATGATGAGGACTTTTGAGTCCATTTATTTTTATTTTATTTTATTTTTATTTTTATTTTTTCTTTTTATTTTTCTATTTATTTGTATTTTCCTAGACTTTTTCACTTTTCTATTTGAACTCTATTTTATTTATTATGGTTGTTTCAAATCGAGTAACCCTTTAATCTTCTTCAACATTGTGTTTATTTTCTTATCAGTTGCTCAGAATCATGCACTACATCCACATTTATCTGCAATTTTGCTTTTCACTATTTTGGGTATTTCATCCAATATTCAGTGCAGTTTCAATTCTCTCCCTCTCTTATGATATTTTTGTTTCTACTATGATTTTCTATTTTTTGTACATTGAGGACAATGTACATCTTAAGTGTGGAAAGGTTATTTATATGATTATTTGAAAATCCCTGAATTATGCCTTGTGTTTAAGTAATTTTCTCATTTTACTATTAGAATGAATTCTTATTGATTTGTGATTATCATTGATGTGTTCTAGATTAAATTCATAGGTAATTGTGCATTGGTTGTTTAAACTTTAAGAGATGAGAGAACCAAGTATGATAAGTTTATTTTCATAATTAAAATTTGTTAGGTTGTTTTCTTAAATTTAAGTATTACCTTGAAGTTTGAGATTTGCAAGATTGACATCGAAAATCGTAATTTTTGTGAGATTTTGAGCCTTTAGAGCGTGCACTTTCCTTGCTCACTTTATTATTGGTTATAAGTGTGTCAATATTGATTGGTTATTCTAAAACTTGCTTCGGTTATACATGTCGAGACCACACCTTTGATTTGATATACTGAAATGATAAAGACACTTAGGTTTTAACCCACTTATCCCATAAAAAGCCTACATTCATAATTAACCCTTAGTGAACCCCTTTGAGCCTAAAACATCTTTATTGATTTACCCTTAATATTAACCTATAACTCATTCTTTTTTATTCGTTGAGAATTGTTCCCGTTTATTGACTCCCTTTTTGTCAAGATTTGATTTGGTTAGTTGCCCAACTATGATCTTTTGTTTCAGTTGTTAAATTTTCTCTTATTATCCATTGTTTAAAAAAAGTGAAAAAAATGAATAAATAAATAAATACACATATGTTGATTATTACTAGTATGTCATTTGAGCTTAAGTAGTTAATTTCATATTCTGAGAAAAAGCTCATGTTTTTCTTAATAATTTCAATTGATGTAATTATTCAGTATTAGTTTATTTTTCTGGTTAGGTAATTTATCAATTCGATCTCGACTCTAACCTTCTTTTCCAGCCTTTATCCACACTGTTAACCCAAGTCCCATTACAACCCTTTAAAGACTATTTGATTTGTGTATCATCTCATTTTATAATGGTGGAGATTTAATTTTCATGCAAGCCTATGGTAATGACTTTTCATGTTTGAATTTTAAGTTTTTAATTTTTTAACCTTAAACACTTTGAGTAATTTGAATGAATCTTCAGTAAGGACGTCAATTTTTGTCAGTTTTGAATTAAAGGTAATTACTTAGATAAGGGGAAATACCTATGATTTCATGCTATAAAAATGTGTGACTTGGATTGTTCAAATCTTTAGCGCTCTTTTAGTTGAATTATTAATGTATGATTATTTGTGAATCATGATAAAACATTATTGATGAGAATTATGAATTGAGAAGATTAATTTTAATTATGAGTTGAGGATTTTGCTTGAGGACAAGCAAACGCTTAAGTGTGGGGATATTTGATAAACCATAAAAGTAACATGTTTTAATCTCATGCTTGGCATGTTTTTGGATGATTTATTATATAATTTAGTGAATTTGATGCTCCTAATCTTTTAATTTCATGTTTTTATACTTAGGAGAGCATAGGGGAGCAAAAGGAGCGGAAAACGGGCCAAAATCCGAAAAAAATGGCTATTTTAAGGATCCACACGGCCAAGCCTTTTCTCACACGGATTGGCCACACACTCATGTGCCAGCTCGTGTTTATTTCAAACCCTATTTCCCTAATACGTAGAAAAAGCTAATTTTTAAGGTTTCTGAGCATTCTAAAGTTTATAAATACATACTAGAAGAGGACCTAAGGGGATATGCAGAGTAGAACAAAGAATTTACTCGAAGAACGCCATCGGAATCAACTCAGAAGCAAGATCTCCTTCAAGATTGAAGATCTCCATTCAATTTCTCTAAAAGTTTTTGGGTTCTTTATGTCTTATTGTTTTCCTAATTTTGAGATGTTTTCTTCCCAAATTATGAACTAAATTCCCTAGATACCTAGGGAAGATGAAACCTATGATGAATATTATTATTTGATTTTTCTGAGTTACATGATAAATATTTTTTCTTGATCTCAATTATGTGTACTTACTTCATGTGTTAATGTTTTCAGGATATAATTCATGATTGACGTGCTTACTTCAGTAGAGCAAAAGTCCTTGTTTAAAAGTAGATCTAGCATAGTTGAGTGGAGTTGCATGCAATCCTAGAAATAAGACGACATAAATCTATCGGATTAGAGTCAAATCTAATAGGGGAATCTATAGATCGAGTTAATGCGACAATAAGGTTTTAATTAGAAAGAGATTTCAATTAATCAATCTAGAGTCAGTTATTTGTACTCTCAAAAGAGATATTAATATAATTTAGGGATTTTTACGGATCAAGGCAAGTGGATAAATCATTTAACTCAGATTCAGAATAATAAGTGAAGTCTAGATGGATTCTTTCCAAGGTGTCGTCTTTATCATTGGTTTTCTTCGAATATTTTTCCCAATTCATCCTCTATCGAGTCTTTAGTAATTAGTTAAATTTTAGATTAAAAACAACCCTTCAATTTATAGGCTAGATAATAAAAAGATAGTAATTACTAGTACTTTTAGTCCTCATGGATACGATATCTCTGGCTCACCATAGCTATACTACTATTCAATAGGTGCGCTTACCTTTGTCGTGATTTTAGTTAGTTAAGTGAATCATCATCAATAAAAGTGAGAGGTAATTAATAACTACAATCCCAAGAATGATTAAAGAAAACTTTAATAAAAACTTTAAAATAATAATAACGAAAAATGAGCTGCTAATTCGAGGTTACTCCGATGCATTTTTGAATCCTAGTTTTCTATGTTACTTGAGAGGGAAAGAAAAGGGAAATGAGCTTATAATGGCTCAATGTAAGACTAAATTTTAAATCCTTACATATAATCAACAAAAATAATGTATATAAAAATTCAATATAAATTAAAGTATTCATCATGAAATGCGTAATAAATTTATGAATAAAATTTTATATGATGCAATTTATATTTTAAAGTTCTCACCCGTCCATCCTTTTTGCACTCGAGCATTGTTTGACACTCAAAAAACCCACTACAATAGCGGGCAATCATAGTCTAATTTGCAAGGACGATGGTCGTTCACTTGTCACCAGTGATAGTGACTTTTACTACACTAACTCACCATCTCGGTTGCCCGATTTTGATGGCTTTTAAAACTACCATCCCGGTTTGGTTCGATTTTGATGGTGTTTTTAATCTACTATCCTATCCTGTCCGATTTAGATGACATTGCCACCTACTTTGTGTAGTACTGACTTTCAGTGTGGACTTAATTTGCTATTGTCTCCTACGGAACTCCTCCGTCCTCTATACCTGATTTTGTGTAATTATGCACATAAACTTAGCATGTTCTATGATTTTCATCATCATATTATGCTACCTTTAATATTTCATGTTGGCATTATAAAGGCATGTATTTAAGCATACATTTATCCCGTTATCACACAATTAAATATAATTAGTGGAAGTAGACAAATAAAACATAGTGGCACATGCACAGGATTTTATGTGAATTAACAATCTAGTTATTTGACATGTTTAAAGGTTCGCATGATCATACGAGCTCGCATGTACCTAGGGTTCGCATACAGGCTTGCACAATCCTCGGGTTCGCATGGGATATATGTTCGCATGCTCCTAGGGTTCACATATAAGCTCACATGTTCCTAGGGTACGCATGACATATGGGCTTTCATGTTCCTTGGGTTCACATATAGGCTCGCAAGTTCCTAGGGTTCACATGTACCTAAGGTTCGCACATAGGCTTGCAAGTTCCTAGGGTTCGTACATAGGCTTACATGTACCTAGGGTTTGTATATAGGCTAGCAAAATCTGAGGGTTCGTATTGCATATAGGCTCGCACAAGGGCTCACACAGGGGCTCGCACCTATAGGGGTTCGTATTGTAACACCCCTAACCAGTATTTGTCGTCGAAACAGGGTTACAGAGCATTACCGAAATAAATAGATCAAATATAGAAATTTCATATTATTTAATATTCATGATAGATATTATCATAAAGTCCTTTATATGAGCCCTCAAGGCCCAAAACATACATTAGAAACAAGTCGGGACTAAACCGAGTACTCAGAGAATTTTTTTCGTGAAATTTCAAAAATTTTCCAAGCTGCAGGGGACACACGCCCATGTCTTAGGATGTGTGGGCACTTGACATGGGGCACACGGTCGTGTCCTAGCCGTGTTTGTACCCGAGTAACTCTCTGACTTGGGTCACACAGTTAAGTCACACGCCCGTGTGCTAGGCCATGTGTAGGTGCAGGGGTCACACGGCCAAGCCACACGCCTGTGTGCCAGGCTGTATGACCAATTCTGAGCATTCAGTTTGAAATTCTAAAGATGTAGGGGACACATGACCAAACCACACGCCTGTGCGCATGGCTGTGTATCACACACGGTTGAGACACATGCCCGTGTCTCTGTCCGTATGGATGAAATAGGGCTATTTCCAAGCCATATTTCTCACTCAAACTTGCTTTCCACCTGCATTAACACTTTAACACATTCACAAACCAATACCCGACACTCAAATCAAGCCAAACTCAAGTTTAATACATGTCATAACACCCCATATGTCCAAGTACTCAATCATACCCAATTGTTCATATAAACATATATGCATTTTTCATCAATCATGTTATCTCAAATCACTCCTCAATATGCCCATGTGAATTTTTATCATTCATCCATTTCAATCCATATCAAACTTATTAAGACCTTATATATATGTATCAAACTATATCAATCACAAGCCATGCCAATGGCTAGATTCAACTCAATATTTACATGCCACTATTGACCATATTTAGCCTATACACGCCATTATAACCAAAATGTAGTTTACTATATATATACCGAAACAAGTCGATGGATAGTGTGAGATATCTCCGCCAAGCTTCCAATCCGACGAGCTTCCAAATTACTATAAAACAGAAGGAACAAAATAAAGTAAGCATATTATGCTTAGTAAGTTCGTATATCGGAATAATAAATTACTATTCATTTACATATAAGGTAAGCATACAAATACATCCAAACCATTTAGCCAATAGCCTATACAAAAATCCTTATCAAACATGTTAGTCATACATTTCACTTAAACATTAAGAAACAAGGATGAGCTCATCATGTAACAATTTTCATATACATGTGCTTTCCAAATCATATATCTATAAAACATTTACTCTTTCATAATATTTCATCTCAAGTTCAGATTATCCCATTTTGGACTTTACCCGTTGAATTTATTTCAAATATCGATGGATACACAAATAGTACACTCAAAGTGTACAAAACTGTAATCTGTCAATTCATATTTAGAAATGCTCATATGAGCACATAATCGGGAAGCACTCTCTCGAGCCATAAAACGGGAAACTCATGTGAACTTTATAACGGGAAGCTTATTCGAGCTATATAACAGGAAGCTCATGCGAGCCAATAACAGGTAGCTCCGAAGAGCCATTAATTGGGAAGTTCAAGCGAGCCATATTGTGAAGCTCTGGAAAGCCTTTAAACGGGAAGCTCACAAAGAACCATATATCGAGACGCTCATAAGAGCTGCGGTGTGACCGCAACACATGCAATATCACAACCGATCGGGATGCTCCGAAGAGCTATTATCCGGAATCTCATTTAACCATATAACAGGAAGCTCGAGAGGGCTAATAACGGGACGCTCTTTCGAGATGTGGTGTGTCCGCAACACATGCAAGACCACAACCAATTTGGAAATCCTATATCCATCAAATTTTAACTGTTCAAACGAGCTTTATTTCTTGTCGAACATTGTCAGATATGTGATTTACTACCATGCTTAACAATTATACAAATCACATACATATAATTCAAGCATAACACATAAATATACAATTTAGTTACACGAACTTACCTTGACAAGTGTTCGTTAATTATAATCTACTAATCCGATACTTTTTCCTTTACTCAATCTAATTCCGTATTTGGACTATTTGGATCTATACGAGTAAATTTAACTCAATTTAATACAATTCATACTCAATTCAACCAAATTCACATATTAGGGAAAATTATCATTTTACCCCTATATTTTTAATTAATTTTGATTTCATCCCTAGGCTCGAAAAATGAAATTCATGCAATTTAATCCTTTTTTCCAAGCCTAACCTATTTTTACATATAACATTTATAGCCCATGTATTTCATAAAATTCAAAAATTTTCCATGAATTTTACGTCTTTTCAATTTAGTCCCTAAATCATAATTTCATCGAAATTTCCTTTACAAAAGTTATTTATCTATCAACAACCTTTCATTTTCTACCATAAACTTTAAAATTTCAGCATACTCATCCATGGAAAAATTTTAATACTTTGATAACTTTGCAAATTAATCTCCGAGATAGCTAGATTAAGCTATTACGATCTCGGAAATATAAAAATCATTAAAAACGGAACAAGAATACTTACCCAACTAAGCCAATTAAGCTTGCTTGAATTCTTTTCTCTTAGCTAAGGTTTCCATGTATTTTTTTTTAGAAAAGATGATGAAAATGATGATATTTTGTTTATTTTATTATTTATTATCTTTTCATCTTTTTTTCTTTCCAATTTCATCATTTTCTTTATTTAATTTTCCAAGGATGAATCATCATACTTATCTACTAACTCCTCTTAATGGTCTATTTTTCATTTAAGGACCTCAAATTTTGAATTCCATAGCTATTTGATACTTATGGCTACTAGAACTCAACTTTAACATTTTATGCAATTTGGTCATTTCCACTAATTTGACATGTAATCGGTAAAATTTTTCCACGAAATTTTTATACGATATTTCAATCATAATGCAGACCATGAAATAATATTAAAATTATTTTTCTTCTGGGCTCAGATTTGTGGTCCCAAACCACTGTTCTGATTTCACTGAAAATGGGCTGTTACAAGCATACAAATGGGGTTTCGCCTATAAGGGGTTCTCATGTCAAAAGGTTCGCTCATGCTAGGGCTCGTAAAAGCATAGTTTGCATTTACAGACATATATTAATTCACATACTGTTAACATATGAGTTCACATATTGCTAACATATGAGTTCACATATTAGGCATATATAGGGTCGCATGTAATACTAAACAAGTTTCACATGTTTTAACAAAAAGGTGTTCGGAAGTATCAGCATGTAAAGGGGTTCACATATAACATATATAGGGGATCGCATGAAATAGTAGGGTTCGCATGTATGAACCTAGAGTTCGCATGAATATTCTTATACGTTATGCACATGTGTTCGCAATATGGGGTACGCACATAACAACCTAGGGCTCGCATGTATAATCTAGGTTTCACTTGGTTTTCATACAAGGTTCGCAAGAATATATTTAGGGTTTGTAAAGGTAATCATATATGGTTTTGCATAGGGTTCACAATAGGGGGTTCGCGCATGACCTCACACGCGAATTCACACACAACTCGCACATACGGGGGATTCTTCCTGGGTTTCCCCTAACCTTAGCTCTCTACTTCGTAATATTTTCAATTATATTCAAAGATTTAGGTTTAGATTCCACACCTGTTTTGAAGACTTAAAAAACCTTTTGTTTGGAGAAGAGATTGGAGATCTTTATGAAGGATGTTTCTTGATAATTTGTTGGTAATTTCTAGGGTTTGTTTTGAGATTAGCTATTTATAAAAATTATTTTTCCTAGTTGAATTAGGTTTCACAAATTCATGTAGGCTTAGGACTTATTTTTTTAAAATAGGGACTAAATTGAAAATTTTATTTTTGGCTGGGTTGTTTTAAAAAAGTAGTCACTCTTGGGGTGAAAATAAGGAAATAAAAATATTTTGAGCAAAGGGGTTTGAACTTAGAGCCTTTGGGTTGACTAAAGCCTTATTATTGAACTAATAAGCTCATTCTTAAAATAATTTTAAGGCATACTAATTCCCTTACCTTATTTTTAAAGAAAATAAATAACAATTTAAATTTAATCCTATTTCTTCTAGGTCCACTTTTGGGATGTGACATAAACTAAAAATTCAAATAAGCTCACAATATCACAACGTTTTTATTATAATATATTTATTTTTCCAAATAATCAATTTAAATTTATTATGATTATTACTTTAATATAACTACTATGATATGTTTTTTTTTTTACTTTTTAAATTGATTATAATTATTTTTAAATGTAAATTTAGTAATATGGTGAAAAATAAAGGGTATTTTTATCTATTCAAAAGGATTTTCAAACTTGTACTTTTATATATATATTATAAATTATAAATAAAGTATTTGAGCTAACCAATGACATTATAAAAATTGAAGCATCAAAATTTGTCAAAAAATTGAAATATAAAAATAAAATCTTAAATTTATTTACAACATAATATATAAATATAATAAAATCAGGTATTGAATAAAACTTTTAGATATTAAAAAAAATCAAAATTTAATCCAAATTATCAACAAGTCTAATGTCAACAAACAATTAAAGGGGGGCAACTCTTTGCCCCTATCGCAACAGAGTCAAACTTTATTAACAAAGGCAGTAATGAGTTGAGTGACTGAAAATATCAGTCGCTGGCACTATTCCATATCAAAATTCCAACTATGACTCTTTTTATCTTCTTTCTTTGACTTTTTTTGCTTTAAACAATTGGTGTAGTAGAGCTGTGATTCTTCTTTGCTTTGGGACTTTCTTTTAGCTGCTTAATAAAACTTATATTTTACTTTTCAAAAAAAAAAAAACATGTAAATTCATATTAGTATTTCTTTTACAAAAACGATAATTATTTGAGAAAGATGAACATTTAACTAATAAGTTGGATTTTATATTAATGTTTAAAAGTGGATATACAATATATATTTTTATCTATAATCTCTCTTAATTCTTGAGAAAAAAAATAATTAAATGATCTTAAACTTATACTTTTTTATGATTGTAATAACAGCTATAACTTAATTGGCAAAACCAACACTAAGTACTCATTATTCAATAGTCAAGGTTTCATTTAGTAGGTAGAGCAGAATTAGTTGGTACAATTTTGTCAATCCAACTAATTAACTTTCATCTTCTATCTCTAATTACTATTCCAACTCTTAGTTCAAATATTTGAAAAATTCATAGTCCAGATAAGGACCCATTCAGGCTCAATTTAGCTTACATGTTAGGTTTAAATTTGGAAGATTATTGGTCACTGAAATGACCCAATAGATTATCGAAGTTTATAAAATAATCATTTTTAAAATATTTGTTTATTTTAGAGGAAAATTTAGTCTATTTTCTAAAAATAAATTCATGAGTTATCATAAAAATAAATTAAGAAAACATTTTCCTGTTGAAAACTTAGTTAAATTATTTATTCTTCCGAAATTTATTTATAATCTAGCGGTGGAAAAATAATATTCAACTTAGTTATAATTAAGAAAAATCAGAATTATTTTGAGCATAATTAACTATAAGCCCATGTTCAATATCCTAAACTTAGATTTAAATATCATGCATTCAAAGTAAACCCTAAACTTAAGCCTCATATCACAGTTTAAATAAAACAATACAATTCCAAATTAACATGAATTATAAAAATGTCTAAAATATTAAATATATATAAAACGATTTCTGAGCCCTTTGAGTGTCGCGCCCGTATCCTAACCTGGTGGGTTATCTAAAAAGATGAAGATTAGGTTTGTTATCTTAAAAAACTCATTGTGCATCCAATCACAAGGAAGTCAATGTAAAATAGTAAGCATGTCACACAAGATAACAATTCCTAGGATAAAATCATTCGTAAAGCAATTCACAATTTCACAATATCAATTTACCAGAATAGCACATTACTATAATACTTTAGAATTTACAGTTTTATATGCACATGCTTATGAATGTCAATACAATTTCAGTTTATCAGAAAAATGTCCTACTCCACCTACACACCACACTGTGAGTTCCTTAGAACTCATCCAACCTTTTGACTCCAGGTTGTGGATTAACCACAGCTGATTTTTAGATAAACTACCAACAACATAATTGCATATAAAAGTTACCACTAGGTTTGTAAAAAGTATGGGTAAACCACCAATATTTTTATATAAAAACATTTGCAGATAAACAATCGCTTGGTTCGTGATCGAACCACATATTTGCAGATAAAAACTGTCACTTGGCTCATGAATGAACCACACTATTTGCATATTATTAAACTGTCACTCTTCCTTCGTACAAATCATCTCACCCCATGCAAAGCAGTATTACATGCTATGTAATAGGACAAGTCAACACTTTAACCTCCCCAACACATTTTAGATGTTAACCCGAATTCGAGAGATCACATCAGCCACTAAGATGGCCTAGCAGGATTATTGGAGTTTTAGAGAAAAATGGTTATTTTAAAACCTTTATTTAATTTAGTAGAAAACTTAGCTTAGCATGTTTTGTTATCCCTTAACATTTTAGTTATTATCTAACAACGGAAAAGATGGTTTTTACTTACGTTATTAATAAAAACATGGTTCCATGCATAATTAATTAATAATATCATCAACTCAATAACCTAATTAAAATTAAAACTAGATGTCATGCAAAAATAATCGAAACCTAAGTCCTAAATCCGATGTCTTGGTTTTAAAATAAAATATTACATTTCTAGAATAATAAAATAAATCAAAAGATTAAACTTTAATATTAAAATAGAGTGTGCCGAGACCCTCCAAATGCCATGCCCACGCCTTAACCTGGTGGGTTACCTGAAAGGATGAAAATTAAAGGGGGAGTGAGCTTTGATGCTCAATGTGAGTTCATTTACAATACAATCAATGCAAATAGTTGTTTAAGATATGATGCATCGTAAACTAAATTAAAAATTGACTAAGACAAGTGTACCTATCAATCAATACTATAGCTACGGTGAGCAAAGATTTTATTCCCATGAAGATTAAAAGCACCAGTAATTACTGTTTTTGTAACACCCCAAACCCAGCCAAGACGTTATGACCGTATCTGGAGGTGTCACATGAAATCGGTTAGAAAAAACCATTGTCGTTAATTTAAAATCTTTCCAGATCCTAAGCCTTTATCGCTCTTATTAATTTCAAAGCTCTCTTTCATTTAGTCATTAGAGATAGAACGTGTATTTAGCGGAAGCTTGCGAAATCGTTAAGTTTAGGAAAAATTATTCAAAATTTTTAGAAAACATGTCTTTAGGTAAAACTGGCAAAGTAAAAACAAAATTCCAAAACCAAAGCCAAAGCTAAAGCCAAACAGTTAAAACAATCCAGAGAGTCTCAGAAAATACAAACTCTCAAATCTTAACACCAAACTTAAATAAAAACTAAAAACAAGTAAAACAGTTTTGGCGAATGGTCACAGTCGAGTCCTCTACAGCACCAATCCGCCTAACTCTGTGAATCACCTGTACAGAATAAATAGAGAAGGGTGAATTTACGTAAACTCAGTATGTAACCCCACAGAATTAAGCATGCACACAGAAAACAGAATCAGTTAAATACAGACTCGGGCTTAAGCCTATTACGGATATAGATGCAAAGTTGGGCTTAAGCCCGTTTCAGATATAGATACAGATATGCAGATCAGAATCAAAAATCACATATCTACCCCCATCCTCTACACACCATCTCCGCCCATCCCTACACATCATGTGGGGTTTAAAACACCCACCCAGCCTTACACACCACATTGTGCCGGTATGGCACATATCAGATATGATACAACCGTACTGCCAGATATTAGGCATAATCTGCCTTTCAGAACATTTCCTCCAATATACAGCATCCTACCCCAATTAAATTAACAAAACATGCATACAGAATTAATGGATAAATCATGCTTAACATGCTTCCATAAACAGATAACAGATTAATAAATATAGGCATGCTCATAACAGTACATCAGTCTAACAGAACACATAGGTTTGGGGTTTAGTAAGTCTTTACCAACCCTACGAGAGGTCTACAGACGATTAGGATGACCCGTGCGACCCTACAAAAAATTTCAGTATAATGGGCCCATATGCCTATGTGGATCACACGGCCTGGCCTAGATATCACATGCCCGTGTGGCCCATACGCCCAATTTGACGTAGCCTATGTGGCCCACACGGCCACATCCCTGACATCACACGGCTGTGTCTTGCACACGATCTGACCTTCGTCCATCACACGGTCATGTCATCGCACAAAGCCTACCACACGGCCGTGTTGCATCGACAAGGGTTTTTTGACTTTCCACGAATCTAGTTTTTCTGTGTTTCGATTACACATCTGGTAATGATTCGATGTTAAAACACTCCCGAGATGACCAGCACCTACAATTAGAATATCCAACCCCTTTAGTAACCAAAAATAGAGCCTAACACAACTTATCCAAACACGCATGAACTAACTTACCGCAACCAAAAACAGATACAATCTTGAATCAACCCAATGGAACGTGGTTCTTTGCCTCAAAACCTTCCCCTAAACGCAAAATTCACCACTTAGTCCATAATCTAGCGTTACTAATCCCAAACGAAAATGTTAAAGGTTGGGAAAGAATACTTACTAGACGAACAAAGAATTAAGCACGATCAACGAAAAATCACCACACAAAATCGAAGGAGGAACAACAAAGGATAGGAAAAAGGGAAGATGAATCGTTAGAAATTTTGAGAAGGAGAGAGAGGAACGAAATTTAAAAAAAAAAAAGAAGAATACAGCTAATAGTTCCAATATCTCAACCCCCCACTGACCTTTCCATCTCAACTACCTCAGACTTCAACTTCCATTAAAACTCTTATGCAAAGCTGAGTAAAAATTAAATACCCAAGCTTGCGCAAGGATTCAAACAGAAGACCTCCATCAAACCCACACTCCTCTAAACCACCAGACCAGCGGGACCATTCTGATATGTTTTTACAATTATCTCAATATAAGCCCACTGAGCAAGTAAAAGGGCTTAAGTTAGAAAAATTCCAAAATTTACCAAATACAAGACTTGAACTTGGGACCTTTCACACATACCTAAAACACTTAACCACTAAAGCAAATATACATTTGTGTCACATTTATCCAAAAATAGGAATAAAAATTTTTAGGGCATTACAATTCTACCCCCAAAAGAAATTTTGACTCGAAATTTACCTGATTAGAACAGATGATGATACTGTTGATGCATCGAGTCCTCAAGCTCCCACGTGGCCTCCTCAGTGCTATGGTTCTGCCATAGCACCTTCACTAACAGAATGGACTTCCTCCTTCAAACCTTAACATCTCGATCTAGGTTCTGAACCGGCTCCTCCTCAAAGGTCAACTCTGGCCTAACCCCAATCTCCTCAATCGAGACAATATGGGATGGACCAAAATGGTATCGCCTCAATATCGAGACGTTAAACACATCATAAATATGGTCTAGTTTCGGGAGTAACTCCAATAGATAGGAAATTGGTCCCACACACTTCAAAATCTGGTATGGTCCAATAAACCTAAGGCTCACCTTGCCCCTCCGACCGAACCTTAGATCTTTCTTCCACGAAGAGACTTTAAGAAACATGAAGTCCCTCACAGAATACTCAATCTCCTGCCTTTTCAGATTTGCATGCGATTTCTATCTATCAGATTTCGCTTTCAAACAATCTCGGATCAGTTGAACCTTATCCTCAGTCTCAAAAACCAACTTAGGACCCAAAACTCAACGTTCACCTAACTCAGTCCAACACAACGAAGTATGACACTTACGACCATACAGAGCCTCGTAAGGTGACATATGGATACTAGAATAGAAACTGTTATTGTAGGCAAACTCGGCTAGCGGTATATAATCCTCCCAACTACCTCGAAAATCAATCACTTAACTCCGAAGCATATCCTTCAGTATCTGAATCACCCTCTCAGGCTAACCATCGGTCTGAGGATGGAACGCAGTACTGAAGTCCAACATTGAACCCAGAGCCTCGTGTAATTTCTTCTAGAACCGAGAAGTGAAGTAAGGATCTCTATCAGAAATGATAGACACTAGAACCCCATGCAGTCTAACTATCTCGGAGATATACAACTTCGCCAACTTCTGAAGAGAAAAGTCAGTCCAAACCAGAATAAAGTGCGCAGACTTGGTCAATCGATCTACGATGACCCAAACAGAATCCTTCTTAGTGGGTGTCAAAGGCAACCCACTAACGAAATCTATATTCACTCGTTTCTACTTCCATAAGGGAATCTTGACTGGCTGCAATAAACCTGAAGGTAACTGGTGCTCAACTTTAACTTGCTGGCACGTCAGACATCGAGCCACAAAGTCAGTAACCTCACGCTTTCAACTCGACCACCAGTATAACTCACGAAGGTCGCGATACATCTTATTACTGCCAGGATACATAGGACAAGGGTTACTATGCACCTCCCTCAGAATCGACTTTCTTAGATCCACATCATTCAGTACACAAATCCAACCACAGAAATAGAGTACTCTGTCATTATTCAGTCTAAAATTTGAAGTGATGTCACTCTTAACCTGTCGAAACTGTAAACTCATTGACTCATCCCTCAACTGCTTATCTTGAATCTGATCAATCCAAGTTGGCTTAACTTGTAATTCGGCCAACAGAATCCTATCATCAAACAGACTAAGAGGAGCAAACATCGCCATCAAATTAGACATCGCTCTTCAGCTTAGAGCGCTAGCCACCACATTGACCTTACCAAGATGGTACTCAATGGTGCAATCATAATCTTTGAGTAGCTCAATCCATCGATGCTGTCTAAGATTCAACTTCTTCTAGGTAAGGAAATACTTGAGGTTCTTGTGATCGGTGTAGATGATACACCTATCACCATACAGATAGTGCCTCTAAATTTTCAGTGCAAAGACCACAGCTGCCAACTTAAGGTCATGAGCCAGATAGTTAGCCTCATGCATCTTAAGCTGACGGGACACATAAGCCACAACCTTATTATCCTATATTAGAACACAACCCAATCCAACATGCGACACATCATTGTATACTACAAACTCCCTTCTAGATTCTGGCTGTATCAGAATAGGAGCCTAAGTCATAATAGATTTGAGCTTCTCAAAGCTCGATTACTGCATATCCGTCTAGACAAACGACACACATTTACGTAGAAGCTTACTCAATGGTACAGCAATTAAAGAGAACACCTCAACAAAATGCCGATAGTAATCTGCCAAACCCAGAAAACTACGGATCTCAGATACATTCTTAGGCTGTTTCCAATCCAGTACAACCTCAATCTTTTGAGGATTAACTCGAATCCCCTCAACAGAAACCACGTGCCCCAGAAAAGTTACTTCACGTAGTCAGAACTCACACTTACTTCACGCAGCCAGAACTTACACGAACTGATCCAGATAGGGTTAGAACACTCGGTTCATCAGATCCATAGATACAGCTGGTGCATTCGTCAAACCGAAAGGCACAACTAGGAACTCGTAATGTCCATAACGAGCCCTAAATGTAGTCTTATGTACATCAACCTCCTTAACCTTCAACTGATGGTATCTAGAACGAAGATCAACATTCGAAAACACTGAATCCCTTTTGAACTAATTAAACAAGTCGTCAATCCTCAGAAGTGGATACTTATTCTTTACAATCAACCTGTTCAACTACCGATAGTCAATGCATATTCTCATGGTCCCATCCTTCTTCTTAACAAATAGTACTGGTACTCCCCATAGAGACACACTCGGACGGATGAAGCCACGGTCCAACAACTCCTGTAGTTGAGCATTAAGTTTTGCAAGCTCTTTAGGTGTCATTTGAAGGGAGTGATAGACACCGAGCTGTACTCGAAAGAAGCTCAATCCCAAACTCAACCTTTAAGTTCAGAGGCAATCCTAGTAACTCCTCAAGAAAGACTTCCAGAAAATTTCTCACAGTTTTGAAATCCCCAATTGAAGAGTTTCCCGAAACAGTAGTACTAACGTAAGCCAAATACACCTCGTACCCTTTCTAGACCAGTTTCTCAACTACTAGTACAGAGATCACATACGACAGATAATCTCGAAGCTCACCAATCATAACCACCTCCACATCATCCTTGCTCCTCAGAACGACCCTCTTAGATGCGCAGTCCAAACTAACTCGGTGCTTCACCAACCAGTCTATATCCAAAATCAGGTCAAACTCCCCACACAGAAGCTCTATCAAGTTAGCCTGAAATATCTGCCCCTGCACCTCTAACGGAACATCCTTATACAGTTTACTAACCTGAACTGACTGCCCCAATGGACTTATCACAATAACCTCACTAGAATTACTCTCCACGAATAAACCCAGATTTTTGGAAACAGAACAGGCTATATAGGAATGAGTAGATCCTATATCTATTAGAGCAAAGTAAGGTACATCAAAAATAAGTAACGTACCGGCGATGAAATCAGGAGCATCCCTGCCCTCTCGACGGTGTACAGCATAAACTAGAGCAGGCTGCCTAGCCTCAGTCTGACCAGCACCCCTATCCGGTACTCTCTGCCCTCGGCCTAAACCATTACCTCTCCTAGCCTGACCACGGCTCCTAAGTGGCTGCTGAATCACTTTCTGAGACTGTACAGTAACCGAAGCTGAAGCTTGAATCTGATCTGTACATTGTAAATATTCCCTAATACGGTGCTCAAGAGACCTACACTTCAAACACGCCCCAATCCTCCTCCAGCAGTCGCTTGAATAGCGTCTCCCATAATCTCTACAAGGCTGCAACCCAACTGAAGCAGCGGGAGCCCCCACTCTAGTTGGCCCATCAGATCTGGCCTTTTTCTTAGGCCTATACATAGAACTCGAGGGATCCGAATCCCTATTGTTCTTACCTCTCTCCCTATCTCTATCCAAGCGCTCGACACGTTTAACATCCTCAGTGATCTTCGCATTCTTTACCAGAACAAAAAACTTGCGCTCCCTCTGCAGAGTAATCAAAACCCTCAGATTATCTCTTAAGCCGTCCTCAAACCTAACACACCTCTCATACTCAGAAGCTACCATGCCTCGATTGTAGCGGCTCAACCTCAGGAATTCAACCTCATACTCGACCATAGATCGGTTACCTTATGTAAGGTTCAAGAACTCACTACTACGAGCATCATCGTAGCTAGCTCCCACATACTTACTCTAGAATGAAGTCTTAAAGAATTCCCAACTCAGACGGTCAGGCTGAGTGCATGTTAACCACCACTGATATCCTTCGTCGCGAAACAAGGAAACTACTCCCTTTAATTTCTGCTCAAAGGTACAGTCCAGATCATCTATAATCCTTTCGGTGGCCTCAAACTAGTACTCAACCACATTAGGGGTGACTCTTGTGACACCCCTAAACAACTCTACTCCATTAGACTGGAGTCGCTTAGTTACCGACCCTGAACCCCCAGATCCAGAATTGAGTCCAGCGACCCTCTCCAATATCCTCAGCATGCCTTGGGACAGTGCGTCGTCCCCAGTCGAACGACTTTGAGACCTAGTCTCAATAGTAGGTGACACCGGTGTCTCACTACTGTTCAGATTCAGCATGCTACCCAGAGATGAGGACTCAGCTCGAGCCCCCCTACGGCCTCTACCTCGGCCTTGAATACCATATCCACAGATACCTCGTGCGCTCATTGTGACTTAGAAGTTTTATCTACATTAAAAATTTTATGCATCAGTTTCGATATTTATTAACAGATGTTTTATGCATAAAGAATCAGAAGTTTAGAGTTGTTTTCGAAAGTTTTAGTCTCTATCAATTTCACTACAGTTTCAGAGTGTACTAACTATAGTATTTTCAAGTAGACTATCAACTATGTTTTCAAAACTTTCTATCAGAAATTAGAAATACTTACTAGATCAGCGCCAGAGACTCGGTATACCACATCTTAATCGAAATATTTAAAATCATTTGAAAACCAACTCTTAAAACCAAATTTCGAAACCCAAAATCCACAGCTGAGTTTTGTAACCTGGCTCTAATACCACTAAATGTAACACCCCAAACCCGACCTAGACATTATGGTCGTATCCGGAGGTGTCACATGAAATCGGTCAGAAAAAAACCGTTGTCGTTAATTTAAAATCTTTCCAATTCATAAGCCTTTATTGCTCTTATTAATTCCAAAGCTCTCTTTCATTTAGTCATTAGAGATACAACATGTATTTAGCAGAAGCCTTCAAAATCGTTAAGTTTAGGAAAAACCATTCGATATTTTTAGAAAACATGTCTTTAGGTAAAACCGACAAAGTAGAAACAAAAATCCAAAACCAAAGCCAAGTAGTTAAAACAGTCCAGAGAGCCCCAAAAAATACAAACTCTCAAATCTTAACACTGAACTTAAATAAAAACTAAAAACAAGTAAAACAGTTTTGGCGAGTGGTCACCATTAAGTCCTTCGCTGCACCGATCCGCCTAACTCTATGGATTACTTGTACAAAATAAATAGAGAAGGGTGAGTTTACATAAACTCAGTGTGTAATCCCACAGAATTAAGCATGCACATAGAAAACAGAAAACAGAATCAGTTAAATACATACTCGGGCTTAAGCCTATTACGGATACAGATGCAAAGTCGGGCCTAAGCCTATTTCAGATACAGATATAGATATGCAGATTAGAATCAGAAATCACATATTCTACCTCAATCCTCTACACACCATATTCGCCCATCCCTACACACCATGTGGGGTTTAAAATACCCACTCAGCCCTACACACCACATTATGCCTGTGCGACACATATCAGATATGATGCAGCCATGCTGCCAGATGTTAGGTATAATCTGCCTTTCAGAACACTTCCTTTAATATACATCATCCCACCCCAATCAAATTAACAGAACATGCACACAGAATTAATAGATAAATCATGCTTAACATGCTTCCATAAAAAGATAACAGATTAACAAATATAGGCATGCTCATAACAATATATCAGTCTAACAGAACATATAGGTTTAAGGTTTAATAAGTCTTTACCGACCCTACGGGAGGTCCACAGTCAATTAGGACGACCCGTGCGACCTTGTAAAAAATTTTAATATAATGGGCCCACATGCCCGTGTGGCCCACACGCCCAAATCAGCCTTGCGCGTGTGGATCGCACGGCCTGGCCCAAATATCACACGCCTGTGTGGGCCTACACACCCATGTATCCCACACACCCAATTTGACGTATCCCATATGGCCCACACGGCCACACCCTAGCCATCACACGGACGTGTCTTGCATACGGTTTGGCCTTCGTCGATCACACGACCATGTCATCGCACACAGCCTACCACACAGCCATGTAGAATCGATAAATGTGTTTCTCAGCTTTTGCCGAATCCCGTTTTTCTGCGTTTCAGTTACACACCCGGTAATGATTCGATGTTAAAACACTCCCAAGATGACCAGCACCTACAATCAAAAAATTCAACCCCTTTAGCAACCAAAAATCGAACCTAACACAACTTATCCAAGCATGCATGAACCGACTTACCGCAACCAAGAATGAACACAATCTTGAATCAACCCGATAGAACGCGATTTTCTGCCTCAAAACCTTTCCCTAAACACAGAATTCACCACTTAGCCCATAATCTAGCGTTACTAATCTCAAACCAAAATGTTAAAGGTTGGAAAAGAATACTTACCAGACGAACAAAGCATAAAGCACGATCAACGAAGAATCACCACACAAAACCGAAAGAGGAACATCAAAGGAGAGGAAAAATGGAAGATGAATCGTCAGAAATTTTGAGAGGGAGAGAAAGGAACGAAATTTTGAAAAAAAACAAAAGAATACAGCTGATAATTCCAGTATCTCAACCCCTCACTAACCTTTCCATCTCAACTACCTCAGACTTCAACTTCCACTAAAACTCTTACGCAAAGTCGAGTAAAAATTAAATACCCAAGCTTGTGCAAGGATTCAAACAGAAGACCTCCAACAAACCCACACTCCTCCAAACCACCAGACCAGTGGGTCTATTCTGATACGTTTTTACAATTACCTCAATATAAGCCCACTGAGCAAGTAAAAGGGCTTAAGTTAGAAAATTCCAAAATTTACCAAATACAAGACTTGAACTTGAGACCTTTCACACATACCTAGAACACTTAACCACTGAAGCAGATATACATTTGTGTCACATTTATCCAGAAATAAGAATTGAATTTTTTGGGGCATTACAATTTTTCTATTATTTAACCGAATAATTTGAGCGATTAATTAAAAACTAAAATTAACTAAATTAATTAACTAGTGAACATGTTAAAGAAAAAATCAGGAAAATAACCGATTAACAACCAAGAAACGAAACAATACCCATGAAAGAATTCACCTAGATTTTATTTTGTCACTATCAATCTAAATTAAGCAATTTCCTTACTTAGTATCTTAATTCGTAAAAATCCCTAAATTATGCAAATATCTATTTCGAGCATAAAAGCAACTGACTCTATGTTGACTAATTGAAATTTCTTTCTAATTAAAACCCCTATTATCATATTAACTCGTGCTATGAATTCCCTTATTAGATTTTAGTCTAATCTAATAGATTTATGTTGTCATATTTCTAGGATTACATGCAACTCCACTCAATTATACAAGAGTTGCTCTTAAACAAGATCTATTCAACCACTGAATTAAGCACATCAAACATGGATCAATAATCTAGAAATATTAAAACAAGAATTAAGCACACATAATTGAGAACAAGAAACTAAGTATTTATTGCGTAAAATAAAAATCAAATGACATAATCCATCATAGGGTTCATCTCCCTAGGTATTTAGAAAATTAGTTCATGCTTGAAAATAAAAACATCCAAGATACAGTATAACTGAAAGAAATAAAGAAACTCATGATAATCTCCTAAGAAATCAACTGCGAATCTTCAATCTTAACATAAATTTGCTTCAGAATCAGCTTCAATGGTGTTTTTCAAGTTGTTTTCTTGAATATCTTACGACAGCTCACTCCTATCTTCTTATTTTTGTCATATATACGTCTTAAAATGTCCGAAAAACCTAAAAATCAAGATTTTTTATAGTTCAGAGTGAAATCCCGTGAAATCAACACGGCCTACTACACGCCCATGTGGGTCACATGGCCATGTGAAATGGTCTAGCTCATGTGGTTTCTGTAGCTTGCTCAAATGCTCCGGTTTTCACTTGTTTTTCACTCATTTTGCTCCCAAGTGCTTTATTAAACATAAAAACAAGAATTTAAAGGGTTAGGAATATAAAATTTACAATTAACATCGAATAATCACCTAAAAACACATTAAGAATGAGGTTAAAACATGTTACTTTTAACACTTATCAAGATAACATTGCATATCATAGATAGCGATTTAGTACAGAGTATCGAGTTTCTATGCATTCAGTATTAAAATATTAGAATTCATAATAATTGCATTCAGAATAATCATTTCCTCAGACTTATCCACAACAATCATATTCATACGCACATGTATATTTTCACACACATAGATGTATATGTATATACCTCATAGCATAATTTCCATCTTTGTATGCACATGATTTACAAGATGCCATACAATTTTGAGTTTAAACAGAATATATCCTACCCCATCACTACACGCCATAATTCCCCAGAACTTCCTTCTCCAACACACTGGGATATGGATATACCACTATGGGTTCGCAGATAATAATTGTGATTTAACTGTGGACACACAACAAGTTCCTACAGTTGAAATCTGCTTTCGTCTATGGGTACAAAGCAAATAGTCCTGCAAATGAAACATGCTTTCGGTTATAAATTTTACAGCATAATCTTGCTATTGGAATCCACTTTCGTCTATGGGTACACAATGAATAGTCCTGCTTGAGGCGTGAAAATCACTATTCTTAAAGATATTTCGTGGATATGCGTATCCCTTAGGATTCAATAAACACTTCTGTTAATAAGTAAGAAAATAGGGAATAAGGAAGAGTGAACTAATTAAACACTCAACTGAGATTGTAGAAGGAAGGCTTTTCTAAAAAGAATACAGAAAAAATTTGGAAGAGAAAGTGGAAGCTAATAAGTCAATTTGAAGGTTGTCATGCATGGTATGTAGAGGAGTTTTATTGGCCAAATAGAACAAAGATAAGTTGATTGAATTAGTTAAAAATAGTTTAAAATGATTAATTTGAACTTAACTAAAAATATTTTGAAAAAAATTACAAAAAAATCATAATTATCTTAAAAAATTCAAAAAAAATAAAAATAAAATAAGTAATTTTCCTTGAATCAATTTCGCACTAGTGAAAAAAAGCGCCATTCCCCAACTAAACATGAAATTGATTCAATGAAATAGTAGAGAAAATACTTCCGCTAGCTCCATTTTCTTGGAAATTACTGGGGATCGCACCCATTGGTTGTATTAAATTCTCCAAAGGAAAATTGTTGAGTGGGATTGCTTTGGGAAAAACAATTTAAAGCCTCCTATTGACTTTGTTATTGTATATAATAAATTAAGGAAAAATTTACTTATTCTTTTCTCCATTCACTCCGCTTTTTTCTTTTTCTTTTTTTTTACTAAAAGTGGTTTCAAAAGTAAAACTCCAAGCAATTTTGTTTTAACTTTAGATAAAACCATTTATAATATTGTTGAGTGGAAGTGATTTAATGTAATATCAGTTCACAAATTATCCTTGTTTCTGAATATCAGTTCACAATCTGAAACATTTATATCATTATTTTTCATTTTGATGCGCTTTGCATTTAATATATATTTCATGCTTTACTATAAATCTGTATATCATAAAACATAAATTTAATATAAGGATCATTAGAAATGAATAAACATCATCAAACTTTTGAGTTAATTGGCCAAATAATTTCTTTAGCACGGTTTAAGACATTCTAACATTATGCCTTTCTTCTTCTGTCAAAGGCATTTTTCTTAATCTAAATTGAGTTCTCAAACATTGTTAGAATGATAATAATAACATGATGGAAAGCTATTAAGATATGACATAAATTGGATGTGGAAAACAATAATTGTGCTCTTACCATGTACATCATTTTCAACTTATTTTTTAAATAAGGACCATTAACAAAAAAAATAAAAATAAAAACCTAATCCTCAAGTGAGAAGAAGGAAATCACCATGTAATGGAAAGATACTTTTAAATTTTTTAGAACTTTTTAGAATTTTATGAGTTTTTTAAACTTCGAATAAATTTTTGCATAATTATAACAAATTATAATTTTAGAAAAATATGATTTTTTTTATAATTTTATAATTTTGTTTGGATTTACAGTTAAAAATTTCTAAAAGTGCCAAATTAATATTTTTCTTATAGTTCATGGATCAATTTAGCTATTAAGCCTATGAATTAATATATCATATCATCAGTCTATTAATGGTTAATTTGTAACTTTTAATAGTTGGGTGATCAAAACGTATAATTATGTGACCAACAATGTTGGCTACCCAAATATATTTGAGGAATAGTAACTTATAGTCCACGTTGACTTTCTTAGCAAATTAATGAAAGGGTAACTTAAATGATCAAATTTGAATAATTAAGTGACCAAATTGTAACTTTTCCTAATTGAATGACTAAAGTATAAACTTATTAATAATTAATTAATCGTGGACATAAGTTACCCTTAAAAAAGGAAAATTAATAAATGTTAATATTTTAGTAAATCACATGAAATGCATCTGTAGAGTGAGAATTACGAAAACAATTTTAAACAATCTAAAATTCCAAAAAAAGGTAAAAATAAAAATAAAAATTTACTTTACTTTACCTACTTTAAAATTTTAAAATTTCCTCAACTTTTTATTTAAAAATCTATTCTCCAATTTCATCCAAAAATAAGTAAATCAATCAATCATTTAAAGCTAATGAGACTTTAATATTACTTTGATTTGAGTTCTTTGAATATTTAAATATCTTCTCCGCCATTGACCCTTGGCCATTCTCAGCCAACGATACTGGATCATTACGTACAATTGTGAATCTGAAGCACTTGTCTATAAAAACACTTCTCTCTCCTAACACATCAAGCCAAAAAATCAAATGAGCCTTTCACTTGCATTTGCATGCTTTCTTTTCATCGTTACTCTTTTTCAGTTCACGGCCTTTTCTTTCTCGTCTGAGCAGCCTGCAGTACTTTGTCACAGCGATGAGCGCCTTGATTTGCTGCAGCTCAAGGATAGCTTCATCATCGACAAGCAGGCATTGGCTGCAGGTTTTTGTGCTTATCCTAAGGTTGATAGTTGGGATTCTCAAAGCGTTGATTGCTGTTCATGGGATGGCATTGAGTGTGACGAAATCACGGGTGTGGTGATAGGCCTGGATCTCAGCGGCAGTTGCCTTTATGGCTCCATCAATTGCACCAGCAGTCTCTTCCGCCTTCTTCACCTTCAAAAGCTTAACCTCGCTAACAACCATTTTAATTACTCTTTGATTCCATATGCGTTGGGCAATCTTTCGATGCTGACATACCTTAACCTCTCTAGTTCTGTATTTTCTGGTCAAATACCGTCAGAAATTTCAAAGCTCTATAGGTTATCCTCCCTTGATTTCTCTAATAATTGGGATACTAACCCTTCTCAAAGGTTGTTGGTACTCGAAAAGCCAGATGTGAAGAGCTTAATACAGAATTTAACAAACTTGAAGTACCTTAATCTCTCCTACGTAGTTATGGCGTCTCCGATTCCGAGTGTGTTGGCCAACTTGTCCTCGCTGACGTCCCTTTACCTCGAGTCTTGTGGACTGCAGGGCATGTTTCCGTTAGCCATTTTCCGGCTACCAAACCTTGAAACTATTTGGCTGTTACATAACTTGGATCTGACAGGTTACTTGCTGGAGTTCAATTTCAGCAACAAACTTAAAAAGTTAGCATTGTGGAATACAAGCTTTTCTGGTGAGTTACCTGCTTCAATCGAAAACCTTAATTCTTTGGAATTCTTGGGACTCGGTCACTGCAACTTCTCAGGGTCAGTGCCATCTACGTTGGGTAATCTTCCCAATCTCAAATTTCTGGATCTAGCAACCAATTCTTTTACGGGTAAGTACTCTTTTTATTTAGACACAATTACGGGTAACGAGACACTAGTGTTCACAAACTACTCAAATTTAATTGAAAAAAAAATTGAATTTGATTAAGTAATTATTGAGCTCGAGATCGAGCTCGAACAATTCTAGCTATTGATTGAGCCGAATTCAAATTTAATAATATTTTATTAGAATAGTTAATGAGCTTTTTATATTTTTATATTATTAAATTACTTTATTGTCCTTAATATATATTATTAACTTTAAGCTTAATTATTGAGTCAAGCTCGAGCTCAAGTTTAGTTTCGAGCTTGAGTACAAAAATTAGTAAACGAGTTTAATTGAACTTGAGCTTGAGTAGTTTGATTATATCTTGAGCTGAGCTCGAGCTTAAAAATGGATGTTTGATCGAGTTTGTGTTGAATATCGAGCTCTGAATTTCGAGTTGAGCTCAAGCTTGATAGTATTCAAGCTTGGCTTGGCTCGATTACACCCCTAGGCTTAATGATATTTTAATTATTTCTTTAATTTAGCTCCAAAATTTTAAAATTAATCGAATTATTTTTTTAATGATATTGATGCGATTACTCGCGTGAAAATCCATATATATTTTATAAAATTTAAAAATAATAATAATTATTTTTAGATTTCAACAAATTTAAACAACTCACAAAATTTCTTAACAGTTGAGTTAATTTTTTAATAAAAAAATTAATTCATTTAAATCTTAAAATTTATTAAAATGATAAAAGAAAATTATGATTAAGGTGAAAATATGAAATAGCATCAAAGACTAGCTTTATCTTTGTGCCATATTATTGATTTATTTGAATGGAGTATATGGCTGAAGTTGAAGGTTGTACTTAAATGCTACTTCACAGGGTCAGTGCCACCAACGTTGGGTAATCTCACCAAACTCGATACTTTGGATCTCCATGATAATTATTTTACGGGTGAGTAACTAGGAAACCTTATGTCTTTGTTTTCTTTTTCTTTTTCGACTAATCAAATTTATTTTAAAAATCTAACAGGTTTTATTCCCTCTGAGCTTACCAACTTGACCCAACTCACTGCTTTGAATCTGCTCGGAAACATGCTACATGGATCAGTCCCAAGCTCAATCTCGAGACTTGAGAAACTTAAATTTTTTGACTGTGACGATAACAGATTGGGTGGCATTCTGGAGATGGATGCATTTCTAGAGCTAAAAGATCTGCAATATTTGTTTCTGTCCTTGAATAATTTCTATTTAGTATCTCCAGATAATAGCAATGCCACCCGCCCTCAAGCTCAGCTTGTTGATATAGGATTAAGGCACTGCCATCTAAGAGAGTTCCCATATTTCTTGCGCAACCAACACCGGGTACAGCTTCTTGATCTTTCTTCAAACAACATTGAGGGGCAGATACCGCAGTGGATGTCCAAAGTGAGCGTTGAAACCCTGTTGTTTTTAGACCTTTCAAACAACTCCCTCATCGGTTTCGATGACTTCCCACTTGTTCTTCCATGGTCTAAACTGCAATATCTGAAACTTGATTCCAACATTCTCCGAGGTTCTCTCCCAGTTCCTCCATTGTCTACAGTTTTCTATTCCATCTCAAATAATTCTCTCAATGGAGAGATCCCACAGCTGTTGTGCAATCTCAGCTCTCTTTCCATTCTTGACTTTTCCTACAATAACATGAGTGGTGGGATCCCAGTGTGTCTGAGCAACTTCAGCAAGTCTTTATTAGTACTGAAGGTGCGGTCCAACCAGTTAGATGGTCCCATTCCAAGTGGTTGGGCAACTGGAAACAGATTAAAAATGATAGATTTGAGCAAAAACAAATTGCAGGAGAAGATTCCAAAATCGCTGATGGAGTGTAAAATGTTGGAATATCTTGATCTTGGAAACAATCAGATTAGAGATGCATTCCCTTCTTGGTTAGGGTCTCTTCCAGAATTGAATATTCTTATTTTATCTTCTAATGCATTTTATGGTAGGATGGAGAATCCTAAGTTGAATCTCAACGTCTTTCCCAAGTTGCGAATCATCGATCTTTCTCACAACAGATTCAATGGAACCTTGCCTTGGGGTTACTTTGAAAGATGGATTAGCATGAAAAATCTGGATGGAAAAAACTCACCTCCTAAATACATGCTTGAAAGTTTAGATATGAGGATAAATCTTATGCATGTTCCCAGGGATTATGATTACTCCATGACAATTACAACCAAAGGCATGGAGATGAAGTACCCAAAGATCATTCGAACTCTTGTAGCCATTGATTTCTCCAGCAACAGATTTGATGGAGAAATTCCAAAATTGATTGGGAAGCTCAAAGAGCTTCACTTGCTCAACTTTTCGAATAACAATCTCGTTGGAGGAATCCCAGTAGCCATAGCGAAGCTCACAAATCTTGAATCTTTGGACCTTTCTGAGAACAAACTAGTGGGAAGAATTCCAATGGAGTTGGGTACTCAACTCACTTTCCTTTCATTCCTCAACGTCTCTCATAATCGTCTCACAGGGCTTATACCAGGTGGCGGCCAATTTGAGACTTTTCAAAGTAGCTCCTTTGATGGAAATCTTGGGTTGTGTGGAAAACCCTTGCTAAAAGAATGTAGCAGCAATTCTGGAAGCCTGCCACCTCCATCTTTGACTTCTTCGGGAGAATTTGGATTGGATTGGAAAGTAGTGTTGTTGGGTTATGGATGTGGATTCCTATTTGGAGTGGTGATTGGGCATGTTGTGATAAAAAAAGAAACCTGATTGGTTTGCCAACACTTTCTCCAAATTTCCTACAAGAAGGCGAAGGAGGCATGTACTATAAAAAATCAAGTGGACTAATTTGCATGCACCATTGGGGATGGTAGGGATGAAGATTGTATCCTTCATCGTTTTTTCCCTCTATATGCATCTATGCCATGTATTATTAAACTATAGTTACATTATGGAATGCGCCCATTTCGCCTTTTTCATCACTAGTACTCTTGTTATAATGGAAAAGGAGTTAGAAGAAGGACGACACATATTACTAGAATGTCCCCTTGGCTTGGTCAGGGACCAGTTTTTATATAATTTCGAGCATACTATATAGAATTTAAATCTCTAGTGGGAATTATTTAAATCTAATAATGATTTAAATAGCTATGGGTTTATGAGAGGAAAATGATTTTTTTATGAAAGAGTGTAACACATAGGTTTGTGCAAGTGTACACAGTTGTTATCAAGTAATAAGTAAATAAAATAATTATCGTCTCCACAGGGATTATGTATGTGCAAAATTAAAGTTTTACAAAATGGTGATAAGAACACAATATATGATTAAACTAAATTAAATTATCTAGTTGCAAGATGATCCCTAATGCAATTCTAATCTAAATTGATAATTAACTAAAATTTATGAGATGAATTTAGCAGCAACAACACAAACTTTAACAATTAACAATCAATAACATGAATAGTCTAAAATAATTACATCATTCCACTTAATTCACTTTTCTCATGTTTAACAGTGTTTGAAAAATATTCCATGGCAAAACAAACTCAATCTTTCATGAGTTTGAAATCAAATTAAGTTCTTTCAAAATCGTTTACTTAGTAAAACATGCATTTTAATCATATTAAACTAAAAGTTTCTTAGAATTCATGTGAAATAACAAGGTTGTGTTAAGTTTGAAATAATTTAATCACATAAACCTAAAAACTATGCAAGATAATAGAGCTCGTTAAAGTTATTATGAACCTTTAATTTAGTCGGGTTAGGATCTAAAGCATGCACTTTTCAACTATTGTACCTATTAGCAGTTGTCTGGTTAGGATCGCTCAGCTAATTCTAATGCATCCAATCGCGTTTGAATGAAATACATGCTTGAGTTTAATAGAAAATATGAATGACTGAGGCAAAAACACTATAAATATGATTTAAACAAACTTCATTGAATTGATTCAATCATCCTAGCTAAACATGTTTAAGCTACCATTGTTGATAACAAGATAACAAAGCATATTGCAAATATGATTAAAATCAAAGTAACAAGTAAATGAAGAATAAACTATGTTCGAATCAGTAGCCTTGCAAACTCCAATTGAAGAAGTTTCCTCCCGTCCTCATGTTGCTCCTTTGCTAATGGCTCCTCAAAGTGGCAGGCCAAGAGATGATCTTATCAAGGTTTTGCTGGCTAAGAAAGAAAGGAAATTTGAGATACTATGACTGGGAATGAAGAGAGAGAATGAGAGAATGGAAGAGAAATGTTAAATGAAGGATGAATGAGGGATAATTAAAATGAGGAATGGAGGTGGGTATTTATAGTGAAGGATGGTAGGTGTGTTTACTAAAAATAGTATGATGAATCCCATAGATTTTCCTTCCCATGGCCGGCCATAATTTGTGGAGGAGGGAGTTGTTTGGTTGTTTGATTCATGCATGATATCATGCTTGAATCAAGCAAGGGGTAGACGGTTTCTTGGGCAAAGTTGGTGTGCTATTTTCTAACTCATTTGCAAGTGTAGGGACCTCCCGTAAATCTCCCAAAAGTTGATTTTTGAGCTGCTCAAATGCCTTTGCCGAATTGGGCTTGTTCTCCCTTGTTTGAACGGTTTGGTGACCCAATTGTTTACCAAATTTATCCATCAATTGGCCTCTTCTTCAATTGGATCAAATCAACTTCTTCTTGACCCATTTTGCATGTATTTGCCATTCACAAGGAGTGAAATTCGGCATGTCCATGTAGCTTTAATTTATAAATAAATCATGCATAATTCCTTAGTCCAACTACATTAATTAAATCAAGATCAATAAGTAGCATAAAATAATTAAGTTATGTACACATTTAATGCAAAAATAGGATAAAATCACATTTTTTATTAAATCATGCCCGTTATTGAAATATAAATAAAAATTACTTGGAATTAATATTATTTTTAAGTAAAAAGGTGTCAAAAACAACTATAAAAAGCCTATATAGATTAGAGTTTAGAGAGAGAAGCTTGTTAAAAATTATAAATTATAAATCGAGAAAGGAGGAGAGAAGCTTTTGAATCAGTGTTCAACCGATTCAATTTAATATCTGTATATCTTGCATGAAGATCTATGTGTAATGGTACATGTATGTATAAAAGATTTTACGGGACCTGTAGAAAGATGGTTTGGAACAATACTCAATTTCCTACTTTGATGAGGAGTATGATTCAACGATAAGTGGACTGAAATTTCTTATTTATCTCTTGGAAGGAATGGCGACTTTCGTTAAAGGCTTTAATGAGATCATATTATGGGTTCTGAGCAAAATTGACCATACTTGCCTGAAATTATTTATTTAAAGTGAAAATTTTGAAAGGATTGTTAATGATAATGACGAGAGTTGGAGCTATAGGGACCTTAATTAAGAGGTGAAGTAGTTTACAGGATAGCGGTTCGTGAGTTGCCAATGTCGTTTAACTACAGGGAGTTTACTTTAAGATTGAAGCATATTGGTGAAGTGAAATTAAGTACTACTTTCAAAAATATAAAACTTTTGGTTTAATAATGGGTAAATTTTCTAGTTGGTCATCCAATTTTTAGGGGTGCTTTCATTTTTTTCACCTAAAATGAAATCTTCGCAATTACATCGTCTAACTTTTAGGGCATATTCATTTTAGTCTCCCAAGCGTTAAATATCTAACGACGGTTGACTGTACGCACCACATCATATTTACACTTCCATTTTGGTCACCCAAAAAAAAACATTTTTTTTTAAATATTGTTGGTAAAAAAATTAAGGGTTAAAGTGAAAATGTGGTAGAAGCTAAAAAAATACATTAAAAATTGTCAAATTGTACTTGTTTTATCTCACTGTCAAAAATTCTAAATTTCTTTTTTTTTTTTAATGTTGAATTTTTGAATTTCAAAACATTAAAATCAATTAAATAAATTGTTGAAATTTTTTTATCCCTTTATAATGTCAACTGATTTGTTTGTATAATATTGAAATTAATTAATTTAATCTCCTAAATTTTAAATTTTTATTTTATGTTTCTATTATTATCCTTGATGAAATCAACTCAAGTAACTCATATTTAATAATTGTATACAAAACTTTAATTTTTTTAATTATATAATATCGAATCTTCCATATTAAGCTAAAAGCAAATAAAAAATCCTTACTGTTCTTCATTTGGATAAAGAAGTGATGAAAATTTATTGGTTTTATTTGGCGTGGAAGATAAAAGTAATTAATTTAATTAAATGAAATGATTTTATTTTTTGCTTTTAGCTTGGCATAAAAGATTCAAGATCATATAATCAAAAGTAATTTGAATTTCATAAATAATTATTAAAGATGAGTTATTTGAGTTTATTTTAATTTGGAAACATAAAATAAAATTTTAATTTTGGAACGAGATTAATTAATTGATTTAATTTATTTCAATATTATAATAACAAATCGATTGTCACTATCAATAGATAAAAAAATTCAATAATTTATTTAATTAATTTTGATGTTTTGAAATGTAAAATTTTAATATTGAAAAAGAAAATTTAAAATTGCTACAAAGGAGTAAACAAGTACAATTTGACAAATTTTTAATGCACCATTTAATTTCTACTATTTTTTTTTCACTTTAATATTTAATATGATTTTATCCCTATCAATACTTTAAAAAAAATATTTATTTTGTGTGTGACCAAAATGAAAGCAACCTAAAAGTTGAGTGACCAAAATGAAAGTCTAAGCATGATATGACTTATACAGTTAATCGCTGTTAGAGATTTAACGCTTGAGTGACTAAAATGAAAGTGCCAAAAGTTAGATGATAAAATTGTAAAAATTTCATTCTGAGTGACCAAAATGAAAGTGTCCTAAAAATCTTGATAATTTACTCTTTAATAATTTAATAGTTTAATTCAATTTATCTTTTAATGTGCGTTTTAGCGATGCATTTAGATTTGAGAGATGATGATAATGTTTGTTTGGGGTGTTAGATGGGTAATAGTATTAGTCTCCTATATTGGGACATTTTATTTTTTATGAAATTGGAAGAATTTAATTTTTATATATTAGAAAAAATATAAATTGACAATTTCATTAAAAATTTCATCAATGTGTGTTGTTAAGTGATGATATTGAATTTTCAAAAAAAATTATATAAGTGATATAGAATTAATGGATGAGTAGGATTAAGTAGAAATATTATGGAAGTCTCTATAGTAAATCTATTGCATTTTGGTTTTTTTTTTTTTTTACTCAAAAAAAGAAAAAAAATTAGTAATTGTAAATTACATAAGAGCAAACTGCTTTTTTATGATATTGCATGTTGTTGTTATGATAAAAGTGCAAACTGAAATTTTTTTGAAGGAATAAAGTATGCGTTCTTTCTTTCCTTAATTTTTTTTTATTTTATTTTGCTCTTCAAAGAAAAAAAAAATCTTTATTTTCCTCACTGTCATCTTTTGGTGACCATAAAGGCCGAGTATTTGTACGATGACACATTTCAGCTGCCTTTTCTTTACTCTCGTTGTAGAAATTCAAAGGTATTATTATGATGTAGAAATTCAAGACCCTCAATGCCAAACGTATTAAATGCCATTCGGCAAACTACTCTTCCTATAAATTCAAACACCATTGAACTGCCTTAGGCATGAAAATTACACAAAACTAAAATGGGTAATCTAAGCCTATCCCTTGTTTCTTTACTATGCTTATTAGCTACTGCCGCTTCCCAGCAGTGTGGGCGCCAAGCCGGTGGCCGGACTTGTGCTAACAACCTTTGTTGCAGCCAGTATGGTTATTGTGGCACTACAGATGATTATTGTTCACCTTCTAGAGGCTGCCAAAGTAACTGTTGGGGTGGGGGTGGTAGTGGCGGCGGTGGTGAAAGTGCCTCCAATGTTAGAGCTACCTACCATTACTACAACCCCGCACAAAATGGATGGAACCTAAATGCTGTAAGTGCCTATTGCTCAACTTGGGATGCAAACAAGCCCTTAGCATGGCGCCAGAAGTATGGATGGACCGCCTTCTGCGGACCGGTCGGACCTCGTGGCCAAGCATCTTGTGGAAGATGCTTAAGGGTAAGTTTTCAATTTGTTTCTTTCATCATTTCAATCATATCTGGTTGAGTTTAAGAGCTATGATACATAATAAGTTAATATTGGTTATGATGAGCAGGTGACAAATAGAGCTACAAGAGCACAACTAACAGTAAGAATTGTGGATCAGTGCAGCAACGGAGGCCTAGATTTAGATGTAGCCGTGTTCCAGCAGATTGACACTGATGGCAGAGGCCATGCCCAAGGCCACCTTATGGTGGATTACCAATTTGTCTCCTGTTGAGATTCAAGCTTTTCTTAAAAATAAAGAATAAGAGAACTCCCTCCTATAACCAAATAAAACAATTTTATGTACCTATTTGATAAAGAGAAAAAGCCAAAAGGGCAAATTCATAAAGTATTTTTGAATTGCCAATCCAATAATAAATACGAGTTTGAACAATTGCTGATTAGTCAAGAATTACATACTTTTAGATGCAACTTTAATTATTATTAATTATACATTTACTATTTATTGGTGAATCTAAATATCTGTTCATAGTGTCGATGAATGATAAAAATATACTTACCACACAAACTTAAATTTATTGAAACATCTATGTAGCTTACCACATGATTGGTGTAAATTGCACACAGTAAAGAAAATATCACCTCTCTATGTCGCTTAATATTGTAAGTAAGGTAATTAGTATTGCATCGATAAATGTATAGTTTTTATTTTGATATTTTATATGTATCGATATCACTATATTTTGATGTATCGTTTCAAGTTTACCGATAATTTTAAATATTATTTATATATATATTTATAGTCTAATTTTTAATTCCTCGATAAATTATAATATATTTAAATATTTTCACATATATATTTACTGTTTGATTTTTAGTTTCTTAATAAATTATATATTATATATACATCATATATCTTAATTACATTCATATAAATATAGTTATATGTAAATATAAATTTTAAAATTATTATTTAGTTTCAATAATCTAATTTAATAATTATATTTTAATTTTGTATGGGTTAGAATTGGTCGGTATGCACCGAAATGGATTGAAACGAAAGAAGCACATCAAAATTTTAACCAAAACAAGATGTAAATTGCTTTATACCCATTTAAGACCGAAACGATACATACTAATCGATATAGTCAATACTGATATGATATCAACTACCATATATCAAAATAACATTTACATAAAATATTTTACTCAAAACATTTTATCATGTCTTGTTCGTATGTAACATTAAAAACACAAACCATATGTTTCTTATATTCATTAAATTAATTGGTAATTAAGAATTCATTAATTTTGCTTATAAGATTATACCTAACAATTTTCATGACTAGGAATAGCATTTAATCCACTTTCAAAGTGGATAAAACCCACCAATTTGGCTGAAAAGTGATGTACATACGCATATTGGTGCAAAATAAATAAAATATCTAAGGCATTCATAGTTTCATGCCTACTTCTATCACTTTAGAACTTTAGAAATGAAAGTGGCAGAAATTTGGGAAATGTTTCTTTTGCCTTCCCATTGATTGAATAAATTAGACCTGTAAATTTTTTTAATTGTACAAATAAATCTTTAGGATTTTCACTTGTGAATTTATGTATTCTTAATAAATATTTGATTTCAATAATAATCACATAGTTTTAATTGTTTAATTGGATAAGAATTTAATCGATTATGATTTTTTTTTTAAAAGTTAGTGTCAAAATTATGCTTAATTTGGATACATAAATCAAAATGAATTTCATGTAAAAAAATTATACAAAGTTTATTTTTACTCATTCATATTCACCTTTAAAAAAAAAATAAGAGTCTATAATTCATCACCCTTAAAACGAAGGAAAAGTTATGCTTAAATACAATCAAAACCCACATCCTCCTAATTATTGCAATTGCAATAATGTCAGTAGAACTAAAGTACAATCAACAAACTTGAGATCAATAAAGATCCTCGTGTCAGATCATAAAAAAAATAGATATGAAAGTATAACACTACAGCAAAATACGTTTTTAGCGGTGTTTTTTTGGGATTATCGTTAAAATTATTTGGGGCGTTTTGATAAGCGCCGCAAAAAATGCCTCTATAGATGACGCAGCTAAATTTTGCGGCATTTATATGGAAAAATGCCTCTATAGAACATGACCTCTAGCGATGCTTCTTACAAAAACGCCGCTATAGTACATGACCTTTAGTGGCGCTTTTCCCACAAATATTTCTATAGAACATGAGCTTTAACGGCACTTTTTCACAAACGTCGTTATAGAACATGACCTTTAGCGATGCTTTTCTTACAAACGCCACTAAAAAACATGACCTTTAGCGGTGCTTTTACCACAAACGCTACTGAAGAACATGACCTTTAGTGGGCGCCACTAAAGGTCATGTTCTTTAGCAGCATTTTTAGTAAAGGCATCGCTAAAAGTCATGTTCTTTAGCAGCGTTTGTGAAAAAAATGCCACTAGCTTTAGCAGATTTTTAACAACCCATTTTCATTCATATAGAACCCGAAATTGTCAACATAATTTCCTATAACATCAAGTCCAATCAAAAACTGCAAATCTAAATGATACTTCAAATCCAAGAAAAGAAATATGTATATGATCTAAATTAATAAATAAAATAACAAAATTTATTATATTCAAAAGTTATAATGTTAAAATATTCTTACAATAAGAAAACAAACATCTAAGATGGCGGTTTTGCGACTGCTAAAACATCTTCATCATATTCTAAAGCTGTAGCTAAAGTTCATCATATTTTCTACTTGCCTCTACTTCCTTCGCTGCTGCCTTCGCTTTAAGTTGTAGCTGGAGCTCTTCATATTTTCTTTTGAGCCTCTGCTTCTCTCGATGTTGCCTCCATTTTAAGTTGAGACATTTGTTCAACTGTGCTCACTTGCATTTAAGCCATCTGGTCTCTTAACCTCTGAACTTCAGCTTGAGCCTAATTCCCCGAATGCATGTATTGCTGCGAGCTGGATACAAAATATTGGGTTGGGTTAACAAAAGATCCTTGAAATCGAACCCGACTATACCTTTTAGGACCCAAAACTTCAATAATAATTCGGTTATCAATGTTGTCAAGATTAACAGAACTATCACTCGAAGCGATAGCTTCATACTGCGCCCTTTTATCCTTTAGTTCCTCCTAATAAATCAATGAAAGAGTTAGAAACGAAATATATAATCAAAACAAATGCAACATAACTTAACATTATTTGCATTACAAACGACGAATTAAACCATTATAATTAAACATGATAAATATTTAAAATAATTAAAATTTTATTAAGTAAATATACCATAATTTCCGTAGCTTTAGTAGTTAGAGGAGATCCATATTTCTTTTTATGTGTAATGTCAAAAAGCTGAAGGCGTCCAACTTTTTTACCAGACGACAGTTCCTACAATATAGTAGAAAAAATATTATTTAGTAGAAAGTAATTAATATTTGACACAATTAATAAATTCAAAATACATCGTCATCAGCTACACAAGCAAAACTTTTCGACCTAGCTGTGCGCGTGAATTTTTGTTTTTGCCTTCTTGTAGTTCCAACTCGCTCACGATCCTACATTATGAAATTATTATTATGTATATAGTAAATACTATAAACCGAAATAATTATAAGAGTTTGGAAGTATGTAATACCTCTCCATTCTGTGAATTTCAAAATCTAACATCATCTTCCCATTGGTACCTCAATATTCCAGGCGGGACATTTCGCAATTTCTTTTTGAGACTTATATTTTTCTTAAAATATTCCTTCTTTAAAGCACTTTTATGGTCTCTCCATTTTTTTCCTAATGCCTTCTTTATATAATTATCCGAGATCTCTAAAACAAATCTCTCCTGCAAATAACACAAGTTTAGAAAGTTAATATAAATGAAACTTAAACCAAAGTATTATAAATTACGTTCACGTTATTACCTTAATATTATCGAGAACTTGATTTTTGTTACTATCAAGCATATGATGCCATGACTCGTAGTTAATAGGCAACAGATTGACATTTCGTGCTATAATGCCCAAGTATCCTGCTAAAAGTCGAGTTCTAATCCAATAGGCTGACCATGACTGTTTCTAGCTACTTTGACACGCTCGACAGAATTTAACTCATATAAATCTTTTAATAGCTTACGTCATCGAGTTTTGCGCATCCCGCCACTTTCAGCTAAAAAAATGGTATATTATAATATAAGAATTTGGAACAAAAATCAATAATAAAAGTCAACACGCATGTAAATTAAAGTTAACATTACTTTGAATTTCTACAGGTTCGTCAGCTGTATTCGGAACATTCGAAGATCCAATAACAGTCTGTTGTTTACTATTTGTTTCTTCCGAATTTGGAGGATTTTGAACAATACTTAGATCTCGCAATCTTTTTCTAGGCATTTTATCTGCAATACACATAAAATAGTTGAAATTTTAACTAATTACAACAATAATAGTACATATAAAATAGTTGAAATATTTAACAAATCAAGATTTAAATTATAATATTACATATAATTAAAAAATCATAAAATCTTACTACATTATGATTCGTAAATATCTTTATCCACATCCTGGCGAACCCATTGAAATTGTGTACTAGTACTAAGGATAGTTTCATTTAAGTTTTGTTTTGGAAAAGACAAAGTTTCTGATCTTTCGTCGACGTCATCTCTACTTCCGTTGCCCATGTCAAACAAGTCTATAGGGGTGTTACAGAGTACAACGTACCAACCCTCATCAGTTGGATCTTTAGAGTAAAAAAACTTATTTTACTTGAGAAGAAAATACATATGACTCTACTATCAATTGTTGTCTGGTGTGAATTAATTGAGAGAAGTTCACCATTATAAAACCAAATTGATTTTTTTAATTCTGCGAGCAGTATCAACATCAGCCCAATCATATCGAAATAAGACAACCTTCTGTTTGTCATAGTAATCCAACTCAATAATGTCAGTAAAAACCCCGTAATACTCCACATTTCCCTCAACAGGACTACTGTCCCTAGCACTAACATAACTTGTAATTTAAGAATTAACAACTATTCCACAATTTTGAGTCCTTCTCAATCTTTCGTGAGATTTTGTATGAAACCTAAATCCATTGATGAGGAAGACACTTTATCTTTTTACTACTCTATTCGGACCTTGGGAAAGCCATTTACACTACAGGAAAATAGGGCTTTAGCATCGTTTTTAGTGGCGTTTGGATAAAAAACGCCGCAAAAAACTCAACAATAGCAGTGTTTTTGGTTCAAACGCCACTAAAAATTGAGCAATAGCGGCGTTTCTGGTCCAAACACCGTTAAAAATTTATCAATAGCAGCGTTTTTGGCCCAAACGCCACTAAAAACTGAGCAATAGCGGCATTTTGGATCCAAATGCCACTAATAATTGAGCAATAGCGGCGTTTTTTGTCCAAACGCCACTAAAAACTGAGCAATAGTGTCGTTTCTAGTCCAAACGCCACTAAAAACTGAGCAATAGCGGCGTTTTTTGTCCAAACGCCACTAAAAACTGAGTAATAACAGCGTTTCTAGTCCAAACGCCGCATAAAGTTGAGTAGCCATTTTCGAGTAGGGTAGCCGACACATGTTTCGATTTGATCTAATTTAATTTTCATATTATTTTCTTATTTTTGTTTTGAATTCGATTTTATTTTGATATTTGAAACTAACTTTATAAAAAAATATAAACTACACCATTCACTTAGCTATGAGAAAGTTTCATTTTAGTTACTTAATTATGAAAAGTTACAAATTGATAACTAAACTATTTAGAAGTTTTCATTTAAGTTACCAAGCTATTAAAATCGATGACGTATGGCATTTTCTAAACCCTTAAACCCTATACCCTAAACATTAAACCCTAGACCTTAAATTTTAAAAACATAAACCATAAATATTAATCCATAAACCTCAAAACCCTAAACCCAAAAAAATTCATATGGATGTTGATGTGTATATACATAGATATTAATGTAAAAGCTTATATTTATAATAAATTGTGGAAGCAATACTTAATATTAATTAAATTTATTTTTGGGTTTAAGGTTCAATATTTAAGGTTTAAGGTCTATGGTTTAGGGTTTGTTATTTTGGGTTTGGGGTTTAGTGTTTTAAAGTTTGTTGTTTAGGGTTTAATGTTTAAGATTTAGAGTCTTGGTGTTTATGATTTTAAGGGTCAGGGTATTGGGGTTTAATGGTTAGGGTTTTTGATAAAAATGACAAAAAATTAATTTATTTTAGAGTTTAAGTAAGCAATAATATTCTTCTTTAATAACTTTTGTACCTTGTAATATATATATTTAGGGTTTAGGGTTTGATTTCATTTTTTAAAATTAATTTCGTACACAATTATAAAATTTTACAAATTAGATATATTGTTTGAAACAAAAAAAATTTAGTTTAAAAGGAATTTAAGAAATAATTAAACTATTAAAAACTATTACTATCAAAGGCATTAGTGGCATTTTTGACAAAAACGCCGTAAAAACATTTTACTTTAGCTTAAACGGCGTCATTTTAGGTTGCGTCTCTAGTGGCATTAGCGGCGTTTTCTGAAAAATGCCGCTAAAGATCGAGAATTAGTTGCGCTTTTTTAAAACTGCTGCAAAAAGTTTAATTAAAACGACGTCATTTTCTTTTGCGATTTAGTGACATCATTATGTTTACCAAAACGGCGTCGCTTTTGTTTCATCCATTTTATCCCTAATACAAACCCGAAACCCCTTATTTTTCCAAAATTAAAATTTCCCCTAAACCCTAAATTTTCCCCAAATCAAACCCATCTGCTGTCTCCCTTTCTCTTTTGGTTCCACAGGTTTTTGAAGCTCCTTGTTTCATTTCGATTCATATTTTGGAAAGTTATTCTTTTTCTATTATTTTTTATGTGGGTTACACTTGTGTTTTATTTTTGCAGCAAGCAGAAAGATTAAGGGATGCCGACTCAAGGCTAGCTTTTGGGAGTCCAACAGATCTAGGTACTTTCATTTAGTTGTTGTTTTGAACCCTGGACTTTAACATGCTGAGATTGGTAATCTTAGATTGTTGTGCTTCTCTCTCTTTTCGGGGTTTTAGAGATGTTTGGGTTTCTTGAAATTTGAAATTTTGATTTAGGGCTTTTGTTTAACTTCTGCTATTGATCATTTAATGAATGTATAAGGTTTATTCAAAATAGGCCTCATAATGAATTTGTAGTACGAAATCCTTGAATAATCTATAGTTATTTTTTTGTTTGGTACTCCAATTTTTTTTTTGTAATTCAGTCTACTCATTACAATGAAGCTAACTATTTCTGTTTTATAATCTTGTGATTATATGTACATATATCAATATGCATATATATATGAAGAGTGTAAATGGGATTTGCTTTGACTGTTATTGTGGAAGACTGTTCATATATATATGTACACATACATATATATACATGTGTTAATATATGTGATGAATGTAAATGGGAATTACGGGATTGCATTAACTGTTATTGTGGATTATTTTTCACATGTGTGTGTGTGCACGCATGTTTGTTTATATATATGATAAGTGTAAATGGGATCACTTTAACTGTTATTGTGGAAAGTTTTTCATGTATATGTGTATGTGTGAGCTTGCACCTCTTTGTTTATTTATATGATGAGTGTAAATGGGATTGCTTTAACTGTTATCATCAAAGAATGTTTAGGGTAAGGATCTTGGATCTTAATGGATGATGTTAAATTGGTCTGTTCTTTAAATTTCATTGTAATCAACCTTGTGGAAAGTGGTTTTATCTGACATAAGGTGATTTAATCTTTGTTTATTAAAATTTGGGATTGTTGCTTGGTGCCTCCACTTGAATAAGTTACATGATCATCAAAAAACAGCTATTTGGACCATCTTCATATATATCACTGCCATTAATTGCGGATTTCATGTGTCATTTATTTTGTTAGTTTCTATTTGTTTCTCAAGTGAATGTCAGCTAGGAATTTAACTTTCGAACTTTTCTGATTACAATCTTTACAATAACATACATCATCCAAGCAAATTGGCTGTGGGAGCAGACTTCCATTGTTTCAAACATAAAATCGAGCCCAAGTGGGAAAACCCTATTTATACTAATGGAGGCAAATGGACTGTAGTTTTCCAAAAGGGGAAATCAGATATGTCTTGGTTGTATATGTGTATCTTGACATTGCCAAACCAGAAAGCAGTTAAGTGTGCTTTTCAGACCTTACTTGTCTTCATCGCAATCCTTTGGCACATTCCCTTCTATCTTTGATGCCATAAATTAACTGGTAAAGATTTGATTATGTTATTTTATTTATAATATCAATTATTATTATTCTTAATTTTCATACAAAAGTAAATTGGATAATAAAACAAATATGGTGTTATTTCTGTTATTAAACTGGGCCAATTTAGTCATAAAATAATCTTCTTTGCCAGTTTAGTCATTTAAACATATACAATGATGGCGATAATTTGGATGATTGAGATGACTTTGTACTGATCTTATCTTGATTTATTCTGTAGCTTGCGTGTCTATTAAAATTACAATAATAGTCGACTTTTTCTCCGACCTTATTCATTTTTAATTTCTCCAAAAAATATAAGCTTTTAATTGATATATTATATATTTTTATAATGGTATATTTGAATTTCGTCCCTTTAACTTTACAAAATTTCATTTTAGTCCTCCATTTATTTTTCCTCTTTTTTAACCCTTTAACTTGCATTGTGAAATTTAAACAAAGGTAGCAATTTATTTTTTTATAAAATAATATGATATTATGAAATTTAAATAAGAAAAATATGGTAATATTTATATTTGGGATCTACTTTTTGAACTAAAATTATAATTTAAAAATGAGGTATACTTTTTATAATAATAATAATAATAATAATAATAATAATAATAATAATAATAATAATAAAATAAACACTTAGATTACATGCAAACTCTTCAAGAAATCAAAATTTCCTATTATACTTATTATTATTTGTAATATATGATATATAATTTCAAAACTTGACCATATGCGATATAATAAAAAATAAATTTTCAGTCACAAATTGATATAATATTTATGTTATTTTATGACATCACTTTTGTATCATATTTTAATTATGGAAAAAAATTCCTAACTTATTAATTTTACATTTTTTTAGATCATTAAATCAAATGAAATATGTAGTTGAGATTAAATTAAAACTCTCTTTTTTTTCCCAATTATTTCCATCACACTTTCCTTTTAATTCTAAATTTTTTTTTCTACTCCAGTTAAAATCATAATTTTTATTTTTATAAAACTTTCTCAATTTATCTTCTTTATTTTATCGTTATCTTCATGAATTAAAATTTTTAATCTTCTTTATTTCTTTCGTTAACTAAAGCTGTCCAGAGCAGCGTGATTTATCTAGCCTAGTCAGCTCTACTTGACTTGATTGAGTTTGAATAAAGAATTTTTGTTACAGGTTGACTTGACCTATATATATCATATATCATATATCATAACTTATATATATCATATCATAACTTACATAATACATAAATATATATCATATCATAACTTACATAACTTATTTATACTTATAAATAAACAACTTACCTGTGTAATTTATTGTCAACTTTAGACTTCAAGAACTATGAAATGGATAAGACTTGGATGAATTTATCAAGGGTAAGCAACGACTATCGAAATGGAGTACAAATTTTTCTAAATTTTGCATTTCAAAATGCAAGCCAAGAGAATATGATTCTTTACCCGTGTAAGAAGTGTGGCAACATTAATTGGCATTTTCGTGAAGTTGTCTACTAACATCTAATTATTGATGGCTTTATTCGGAGGTATAAAAATAAATTTTCCATGGAGAGTGTACACCTAGTAGAACCTCTTCAATGATTAATTCGGCTTATTCTTATAGTGCTTACCATCAGTCTGTTAGAGAAGATGATGTGGAAGATATGTTACGGGATGCATTTAATATGCGCAGTCATGGTTTACAATTGTTTCCACCTGACTTTATTGCATCCGATGATTGTAATCTTGGTGGAAATGCTTTTACTGAAACAGGAAGAAGTGTACCTGATAAAGAGCCAATTGTTGAAGCGGCAAAGTTCTACAAGTTACTTAATGTAATGAATAAAGAAGTTTATGATGGATCAAAATTTTTAAAAATGTCCTTCTGCATTCGTCTTTTTCACTTAAAATGTTTGGGAGGATGGACCGAAAACTCTTTGACAATGCTATTAGAGTTTTTGAGAGATATGTTTCCGTTTGTAAAAATCCCTCATTCATGCAAAGATATGAAGAAACTGATAAAAGATTTAGGCTTTGGGTACAACAAAATTCATAGTTGCCCAAATAATTGCATGTTGTACTAGGGTGAGCGGAAAAACCAACAATCTTATCATATTTGTGGTAAATCTCGTTGGATGAATAGAAATACAGAAGATGTGAATAAGGACGAATATGAAGCACAGTCAAGAAAGAAGCCAATTAAGATTTTGTGATATTTTCCGCAATACCAAGGCTTCAAAGGCTTTTCATATCGTTAAAGACAGCCGAGTCTATGACGTGGCATTATGATCAACGAACCGATGATGGATTATTAAGACATCCTACAGATTCTTTAGCTTGGAAATCATTAGACAGTAAATTTTCAAGCTTTGCAAGCGATCCTCGAAGTGTGAAGCTTGGGTTAGCATCTGATGAATTTAATCCTTATAAAATCATGAGCACTTCGTACAGTACTTGGCCTGTAGTGCTTGTTCCTTACAATTTACCTCAATGGATTTGCATGAAGCAATCTTCTTTTATCTTATCTATGATTATCCCTGTAGTGAAAGGTCCCAAAAATGATATTGACATTTATTTGTAGCCACTTATTGAAGAGTTAAAATAGTTATGGGCGAGTGTTGAGACATATGATGTATTGTGAAAAGAGAACTTTTATTTACGTGCAACTTTATTGTGAACTACAACGATTTCCCGACTTATGCCAATTTATTTGGTTGGAGTACCAAAAGACGTTATGCCTGTCCTTGTTGTACTGCGCAAACATATTTGAAGTGGTTATATAATGGGAAGAAGTTCCCTTATATGGGGCATCGTCGAGGGTTAGATGGAAATCATAAATTTAGAGTTCAGAGGACTCTATTTGACGGTACTGAAGAGTTCAGAGCAGCTCCTGAGCATGCTATTAGATCTGAAATCTTGTTTATGTTAAAAGATATCAATTTTAGTTATGGAAAGATTAATCAACCACCCAACACGCAAACAAAGAGAAAATCGAGAGATGAATCTGATGAAGAGGATGATCCTAATGAGGCGGACTTGTGAAAAAAAAGAAGTATTTTTTGAGTTACCTTATTGGGAGCACTACATTTTACGCCATAATCTTGATGTCATGCATATTGAGAAGAATGTTTGCGAGAATATCATTAGGACAATTTTGAATGTCGATGAAAAATCGAAAGACAATCTTCATAGTCGACTTGATTTAGTTGACATGGGAATTCGACGTGATCTTTATCACCAAGTACTTCCGAATAGGAAATATCGATTGCCACATTCTATTTTTACAATGTTAAAGGAAGAGAAAGAAGTGTTCTGCATGGTGTTGAAGGATATAAAGGTCCCAGATGCGTATGCATCAAATATATCTCGATGTGTGAGTCTTAAAGATCGAAGACTATATTCCTTAAAATCACATGATTATCACATCTTGATGCAAGATTTACTGTCAGTTGCTTTACGCTGTTGTATGTCAAAAAAGGTGACTTCCTGTATAATTGACTATTCAATATAATAAAAGCTATTTGTGGCAAAGTTTTGAATGTTGAAGAACTTAATAAAGTACAAGATCGAGCCACTTTGACTTTATGCAATTTAAAGAAGACCTTTTCACCTTCCTTCTTCATTGTTATGGTGCATTTGCTAATCCATCTCCCTCATAAAGCAATACTTGGTGGACCGATTTTCTATCGATGGATGTATCCTATAGAAAGGTGTTAATTTATTTGTAAAGTATTCATTCATTCAACTTTATACCTTTAGTTACAACTTTTGGTAATGTTATATATCGTTTAGGTTTCTATGCAAATTGAAGTGTTATTGTCGTAATAAGTGTTATCCAGAAGGATCAATTGCTGAAGGTTACTTGGCAGTGGAGTGTACGACTTTCTGTTCTAAATATTTAGAAGATGATGGAACAAGACTGAATAGACCAAGTAGAAATGCTGAGCTCACTAATCATAACTTGGCCGAAATTTATTTATTTCAAAGTTATGGAGAACCAATCGGTAAAGTTAAAATTGTAAAATTAGATGATAGATCTTGAATAGAAGCATATCTATATGTTCTTTTTCACCACGATTCAATTGAACCATTACGCAAGTAAGTTCTAGAATTTAATAAATATTCATCTTTTTTATTTGTTTATCTTCTAACCAACTAAACCTCTTTTTAAAATAATAAGTGCAAACAAATCTTGAGATCTCGTTCACACTCCCAAAAATTACAACATCGAGAGATTAATAAGTTATTCACAGAATCTTTTTATGAATAGTTAAGCCAAACGGTATGCAACTGAAGTTAATAAATTACACATAATCACAATATTTTGTATCAAATAATAATGTTTTCTCATAATATTTATAATTACTCAATTTACTTTCGATTCAATAGGTTTGGAGTGAGAGGGACGTCAATGACAAAGTTAATCTCAAAGTCCGAATAGAGTAGTAAAAAGATATAGTGCCTTCCTCATCAATGGATTCAGATTTCATACAAAATATGGCGAGAGATTGAGGAGAATTCAAAATTGTGAAATTGTTGTTAATTCTTCAATTACAAGTTATGCTAGTGGTAGGGACAGTAATCCTGTTGAGGGGAATGTGGAGTATTACAGACTTCTTACTGACATTATTAAGTTGGATTACTATGGCAAATGAAAAATTGTTTTATTTTGATGTGATTGGGCTGATGTTAATACTACTCGCGAATTAAAAAAGATCAATTTATTTTTATAATGGTGAATTTTTCTCGGTTGATTCACACTGAACAACAATTGATAGACGAACCGTACGTATTTTCTTTTCAAGTGAAACAAGTTTTTTATTCAAAAGATCCAATTGATGAGGGTTGGTACGTTGTACACCGAAACACCCCTAGAGACTTGTTTGAAATGGGCAATGAAAGTAGAGATGACATCGTCGAAAGATCAAAAACTTTATCTTTTCCAGAACAAAAATGAAAATATCCATGATACTAGTACACAATTTCAATAGGTTTACCAAGATGTAGATGAAGATATTTACGAATTATGTAGTAAGATTTTATAATTTTTTAATTATATGTTAGCGGCGTTGTCTTTAGTAGTGCAGCAAATAGTTTTAGCGCTAAAGGCCCCAAAAAACGCAGCTTAAAATCTGTTTTACCGTAGTGTTAATTTCGTCAATGACGTCCTTTCCACTCCAAACCTATTAAATCGAAAGTAAATCGATTAATTATAAATGTAATACGAAAACATTATTATTTGTCAATGAAAGCTTCAATTGCATATCGATTGCCCTAACCATTCATGAAAACATTTTTTGAATAACTTATGAATCTCTCGATGTTCTAATCTTCGGGAGCGTGAACAAGATCTCAAAACTTGTTTGTACTCACTATGTTAAACAGTAGATTACTTGGTTAGAAGATAAACAAATTAAAAAGATGAATATTTATCAAATTCTAAAACTTAATTGCGTAATGGTTCAATTGAATCATGGTGAAAAAGAACATATCGATGTGCTTGTACCCAAGATCTATCATCTAAGTGTGTAATTTCGACTTTACCGATTGGTTCACCATAACTTCGAAATAAATATGTTTTGACTAAGTTATAATTAGTGAGCGCAGCATTTCTACTTGGTTTATACAGTCTTCTTTCAACATCTTCTAAATATCTAGAGCAAAAAGTCATACACTTATCTGCCAAGTAACCTTTAACAATTGATCCTTCTGGATAACACTTATTACGACAATAAGATTTCAATTTACATAGGAACATAAACACGATATACAACATTATTAAAAATTGTAACTAAAAGTATATTCATGAATAAATAAAAACTTTACAAATAAATTAGCACTCTATAGGATACATCCACCGATAGAAAATCGATCTACCAACTTTTGCTTCATGAAGGAGATGGATTAGCAAGTGCACCATAATAGTGAATAAAAAAGGTGAAAAGATCTTCTCCAAATTGCATAAAGTCAAAGCGGCTCGATCTTATACTTTCTCAAGTTCTTCAACAATCAAAACTTTTTCCACAAATAGCTTTCAATATATTGAGTAGTTCAATTATACAAGACATCACCTTTTTTGACATACAACGTCGTAAAGCAACTGACAGTAAATCTTGCATCAAGATGTGATAATCATGTGATTTTAAGGAATATAGTCTTCAATCTTTAAGACTCACACATCGAGAAATATTTGATGCATACGTATCTAGAACCTTTATATCTTTCACCACCGTGCAGAATACTTCTTTTTCTTTATTCGACAATGTAAAAATAGAAGGCAACAACCGAGATTTTTCATTCGGAAGTAATTGGGGATGAAGATCATACCAAATTCTCATTTCAACTAGACCAAGTCAACTCTAAAGATTGTCTTTCGATTTTCTATCGACACTCAGAATTGTCTCAATGATATTCTCGCAAATATTCTTTTCAATATGCATGACATCAAAATTGTGTTGCAAAATGTGATGCTCCCAATAAGGCAACTCAAAAAAATACTTTTTTTTTCACAAGTCCATCACATTAGGATCATCCTCTTCATCAGATTCATCATCAATCTACAGGACAACATTACCAACATATGCCTCCTTTAGTCTTCTCTTTATTTGCGTGTCGGTGGTTGATTCATCTTCTCATAACTGATATCTTTTCACATGAACAAGATTTCAAATCCAATAGTCTACTCAGGAGCTTTTTTGAACTCTTCAATATTATCAAATAGAATTCTCTAAAATTTAAATTTATGATTTTCATCTAACCACCGACAATGCTCCATATAAGAGAACTTTTTCTCATTATATAACTACTTTGAATGTGTTTGCGCCGCACAACAAAGACAAGCATAACGTCCTTTAATACTCCAGCCAGATAAATTGGCATAAACCGGAAAATTATTAATAGTCCATAACAAAATTGCAAATAAATAAAAATTCTCCTTTCTCGAGACATCATATGTTTCAGCACCCGCCCATAACTGTTTCAACTCTTCAATAAGTGGTTGCATATAAATGTCAAGATCATTTTCGGGACCTTTCTTTCCAGGAATAATCATAGATAAGATAAAAGAAGATTGCTTCATGCAAATCCATGAAGGTAAATTGTAAGGAACAAGCACTACAAGCCAAGTACTGCACAAAGTATTTATGATTTTAAAAGGATTAAATCCATCAGATGATAGCCCAAACCTCACATTCTGAGGATTGCTTGCAAAGCTTGAAAATTTACTATTAAATGATTTCTAAGATAAAGAATCCGTAGGATACCTTAATAATCCATCGGTTCATTAACCATGATGCCACCTCATAAACTCGACTGTTTTTTACGACATGAAAAATCTTTGAAGCCTTGGTATTAATAGAAAATATCACAAAATATTTATTGGCTTCTTTCTTAACTGTGCCTTACCTTCATCCTCATTCACATCCTCTGTATTCATATTCATCCAACGAGATTTACTGCAAAAATGACAAGATCGTTGATTTTTCCGACCACCCCAATACAACATGCAGTCATTTGAACAACTATGAATTTTGTCGTACCCAAGGCCTAAATCTTTTATCAGTTTCTTCATTTCTTTGCATGAATGAGAGATTTTTGCAAACAGAAACATATTTCTCAAAAACTCTAACAACAGTGTCAAAGAGTTTCCGGTCCACCCTCCCAAACATTTTAAGTGAAAAAGACGAATGCAAAAGGACATTTTTGAAAATTTTGATCCCTCATAAAATTCTTCATTCATTTCATTAAGTAACTTGTAGAACTTCACAACTTCTCCATTTGGCTGTTCATCAGGTACACTTCTTCTCGTTTCAATAAAAACATTTTCATCAATATCACAATCATCGAATGCAATAATTTCAGGTGAAAACGATTGTAAACCATGACTGCACATATTAAATGTATCCTGCAACATACTTTCCATGTTATCTTCTCTAACAAACTGATGGTAAGCATTATGAGGATAAGTCGGGTTAATCATTGAAGCGATTCTACAATGTGTACACTTTTCATAAAAAAATCTATTTTTTATACCCCGAATAAAGCCATCAACAATTAGATATTCGTAGACAACTTCACGAATATGTCAATTGATGTTTCCACACTTCTTACACGAGTAAAGAATCATATTCTCTTGGCTTACATTTTGAAATGCAAAATTTAGAAAAGTTTGTACTCTATTTCGATAGTTGTTGTTTACCCTTGACAAATCCATCCAACTCTTATCCATTTCATAGTTCTTGAAGTCTAAAATTGACAATAAATTACGGTTACTTAAGTGATCTAAATTGATTTAAATCGTGTCAATGTAATAAAATAGATAATACATATGAAGTATCAAATATCTAATGGGTGTAAACTAATTCAGATAAGTTGTTTATTTATAAGTATAATTAAGTTATGTAAGTTATGATATGATATATATTTATGTAAGTTATGGTATGATATATATTTATGTATTATGTAAGTTATGACCCAAAGTTTTTTTTTTTATTCTTTAAATGTTTATGTAAGTTTTGATTATCATCTTTAAATTTTAACTTTAAATTTTAACCCTTTAATTATACTCTTTTAATTTATAAATTTGTGTTTTTTTATTACATTTATGTTTATTATACTTAAAAAGACAAAAATTAACAAATTAATAATTATATGTTAATAAAGTTAATATTTGTTAAATTTTCATCTATTTTGAGTATAAGCTTATTTTTTTCTTTATTTAGGATAATAATGAGTTATAATTTGATGGTTAACAAAAATAACTTTTCCTTTTAAATAGCTTTTAAATCACTTTTTTGGAAAAAATATTAGTAATTTGATTTTTATATAAAAATAAATTTAAATAATGCTAAATATTATTATATTAATAAAAAAATATTTTTAAGTTTTAAAAACATTTAAAAATATTAAATATTAAAATCAAACATTATAATTTTCAATATTATTAAACATATACATTAATTAGTATTAAATATATATTTTTAGTCAAAATTCAAAAATCATGTTAATATTTTAATAAAATATTGAACTCCATAATAGCAAAAATAATAAAATAAATGAAAAATAAAAGAGCATAAATAGCAAAATTACGAGTTCAAATAGTGCAACGAATGCTAAACCCTAATTATTGAGTTAAATTAATCATTAAAATGTAAGAATTAATTTGAATGTCACAAAATATGTACAGTAATAAACTTGAAAATTTATAGACTAAAATGGAAACAAAAAAAACCCTTTCAAATTGATTGCAAAAAAGGAATGAATATTCAACCAAACTTTCCTAATAATCAACACCATGGAACATTATTAAACCAAAACCGATTTAATAACTAAGGATCAAAAGAGATCACATACATACTCCACGAGCATACAGGATAAACATTCAGCCAAACAGTTTGCAAACAACATATGATAATGAAGGCTTTAAATATAGGACAATGAAGGCTTTAACAGTTTGCAAGTAGCCTACCAGAGAAAGACAATAGCATGCTCCATTCTCAACTCCATTCTCACCTCCATTTACAACTAAATAGCCTATTGAGATTCAACTCCATTCTCAAGGTATCTACCAGATAAAATGTGGGGTATTTAGCATATCGCAATATTTCCAAGCATCAAATATCAATCGAAGAGAAAGCAGCAATTTTAAATATAAGGGTGAAAGTCACTACTATTACCTTTACAAACTTTGGCCTGCTTAATTCGGTCTGACCAAAAAAGAGAAAGAAATAGATAATTTGGAGCTCAGTAATAGCCCTGCAAAATAGTGCTCTATATCAAGAAATTGCTGATGTAAAAACTCAACTATACTAGCCTTACTCAACAAGGGACTAAACACCATTGTAAAGCACATATTTATACATGGGACGCCCCTAATAAATTAAAAGCATATCCAAGTTTCGGTAGGTAAAAATGAATGCGTAAAATGAAAGACTTGGTCAATAGTAGCACTTATAATTAAGGCCACAACTCAATAAAAACAGATTCAACATAACAATGTAATAAATTATAGAGATAGTATTGCATAAAACAATTAATTCACATTAGCATAGGCATTTTTCAATCAAATCATGCCACCTTATTGCATTTCTAAAAAAAAAGCTAATTATTTATTAATTTAATCATTAATAAATAGTTGAATTAATTTGTTATCATTTAATTATCACATGTAATGTATAACATGATATTTTTTGCAGTTTTTCAAGATATTTATTGAAGCGAGCCAATAAAATGATAGATTAATTTACTTCACAACATCTTGCATTTTCTAGATGCATAAGAAAGACTCTAAGATTTTGACTCTAAGATTTTGATCTATTAAAAGGAAACTACTACAATTATCTTTCAACGTAAATTTGAGATAACTTTTATTTTAATTACGTAATGCATAAATTTAATAGAAAAAAGAAAAGATACGATAGATGGAATTATACCTGTTAGCTTGTTATTGGTAAGAGAAAATGTTTGGAGAGGAGTCAATTTTTCAATAACGGAAGGAATTTCACTTGAAACATATAATTAAATTAATAAAAATTTACAAATAAATAATCCAAAAATTGCAAACAACAACACAAACTTAAAAAGGGAGAGGAAGCTAGTTTTTTCTATAAAGTTGGGTTAATAATTTGATTGCCAGGAAAGGGTATAAAACAAATCATGTTTAAGCCATAAAGTTGGGATAATACATCAATTGGCAAGATAACGATCTATGGTTGTTAAAGTCAAAAGTATTATATTAAGAAATTAATAAAATTGTACACTAATTAAAAATATATAACAACTGAAAGTAGAAAATCATATTTATAAGAACAGCCTCAGGCTTATATGATTTTAAAACTCTACTTGAAATGACTCCTTTCTTAGAATACAAATGGAAAATTCTCTTATGTTAGGTAGAATCCTAGATACCTCATAGTGTGTATATTTATTTACCTTATCAACAAGGTCAGGCAAGTGATCCGAAAGCACAGTGAACCAGTACCTGAAACATGTATATAAAAAATAAAATAAAGAATCCATGTTTGCAGAATCAGTATCTTGGATCATAAAAGTTATTATGATCTATTTTGCAAGGCACTCTTACGAAGTCCAGAATAATGAGTATTAAGTAGCATATTTGAAGAGCATACTTACTCTAGCTCTTTGTGATCTGATAGATCAATGGTATTGGACTCGTACCTGTTAGTGTGTTGTAATTCAAGATATGAGATTAGAACATTGCATGGATGGATATATAAATAACTACTAAGAACAAATATTCAATAAAAGCAGATATTTTCTGCTTCATAGCATTACACCTTAGTAAACAAAAAAGTAGCAAAATGACCTTTCAATATCTTTTTGTATGATTTTTATTGTTTCAATTCAAGTGCTGGATTACATGCTCTCTCTCTATATAGATCGTGCATGTAAAATATCAAATTAACTAAAAATGCATAGCTATTTTTTTCAACATAAAACATTTGGGTAAGTTGCATTCTCTTCTGGCATTGCATACGAGAATGTAATTTATTTATTCCTTTTACTTATTTCAGTGTATATTTATATGTAAGCTACAGATGTAAGAGAGAAAGAGAGTAAGAGAGAGAGTTAATTATTTGGCTAAGAGAGAGAGTTAATTATTTGGCTTGTATGTCAGGTGTATATGGGCTCATACCAAGCAGGGATGGAAGGAATTCCATGGGTTATAGTGGCAGAGGTTAATTTACTTTGTTTTCTAACATCCTCACCATTTATATATCCATCCTATGTTGTTCCGACATAATTTTCTAGGAACATTCCTGTCTCTGGACAAGGGTACGTTGATATGCTCATCCAAAGATCTTCCAAATACTTGTTAAAAACTTATTCATACACATGACCAAAACACACACCATTCAGGAAGTCAATCATAAATATGTTTTACTGCACATATTTAACAGTGAAGGGAATATGTTTCAGATTTTTCCCATAAACGTAAAACCTAATTATTGCATTTCTATAAAAAAAGCTAATTATTTATTAATTTAATCATTAATAATACATACAGTAAACAATGCATGCAAAGCCCCTCAATAGAAAACCCATTAAATATCCAGTCAACCAAAATGTATATGCATATAAAGGGGGGCAATGCTGTAATAAAAAAAGAAAACCTTTTGAATATGCTCAGTGGTGATGTTCGTCAACTGTGGAGGCTGCTGCATATTTTCTTCTTCACAAAAGGAAAGAAACCTTAGATCACTGAAAAATAGAATGAATTTAAAAAAAAAGATACAAAAAATAGAATGAAATGAAAACTTACCAGAATTTTTTTGGTTTCGGCGAAGAGAACGGCGATGAAATGAAAACTTATGAGAATTTTTTTGGTTTTGGTGAAGAGAACAGCAATGAGAATTGGCGATGAGAATTTCGGGAAAACAGTTAGGGATTTCGATCAGTTAGGGGAAATTGGGGAAAAGAAATTGGGGAAGAAATAAAGGGATTTGGTAAAAATTTGGGGGAAATCTGGTTTGGGGAAAAAAAGGAATTTCGGGGCTAACAAAACAACGCATTTAACTCAAATTGCTATTGCAATATTTGCATAGTTTGTGAAAAACGCCACCAATGTACAATTTTTGCGGCGTTAGCACTATTAAAAATTTAAGGGTAAATTATACTAACAGTTACTCAATTTTGGGTAGCTAATAAAACAGCCACTTAAGTTTCATTTCAGTCACTCAACTTTCGAAAAGTTACAAAACAGTCACTAACGTTATGAAAAAGTGACAAAATAGTCATTGATTAACAGTTTCTATTAGGGGGTTAACGGGAGTGCTGACGTGGCCAGTTAACTTGCCACGTAGGATGAATAGTCAAAGGGTAAAAAAAAAAGAAAATATGATTGGTCAGAATGATTTTCTTCTTTTTCTTCTCATCTTTCTCTTCATCTTCTTCTCCCTCAACCTCTTTCTCTTTATGCTTTTTTTATTTTTTCTTGTTCTTCTCTCCTTTCTCTTCATCTTCTTTCTCCCACAATAGAACAATGGCTACAAATCAGGAGCCACAACAACAGTTGCCTAAAAATGTCCAATTGTTGATGCTCACAAAAAACCAGAGGAAAAGAAGCAGATGAAGAAGAAGATAATGAAGCAGTAGAAGGAGCTACAAATGAAGAAGGAAAAGGTAACAAAGAAGAAGATAGGAATGGGTGTTGAAAGTTAGGTAACTAAGATGATTGCATCATCTGTTCCATCAAGCTCGTAGCTTCTTGTCCATGGAAATCAGTAGAACTCTGTAGCAACTGAGAGTACTGCCAGTAATCTCTCAGCATATCAGCTGTAGGGCTTTGTGAAGATGTTGGGACTAGTAAAGCAATGGCAATGGCGTTGAATAAGGTGGCCAAAACTGGGTTGTTAGAGAACTAGAAACTGATGTTTGGGTAGTGGGAAAGTTCTGCATTGGTTGAGGGACAAGCCTTACAAGTTCAGGAAAATTTAACTTGGCTCTGCTTCCCCTGAATTTCAAAGCAGCTTCATCATAGGCTTTTGTGGCAGCTTCCGCATTATCAAAGGTGCTTAGCCAAACTCTTGCTGCTTTGTGAGGATCACGTATTTTAGCCGCCCATTCCCCCATGGCCTTTGCATAACGCCCCTATATCTTCTTCTTCGCTCGCCGATTTCTTCATAGGCGACTGCTGCTACTGTTTCTACTGCTGCTGCTGGTGCAAAATTAAGTCTTTTCTAGATTATGTTATCATATGTAATCATATGTAAGGAAAGGAAAACAGTAGCGGAATCCCCTAGATTTTCACTGAAAGTGAAAAGAGAAAGAAAAGAAAGAGTTTAGGAAGAAGAAAAAAAATGGAGGAAAAGAGGTATTTATTGATAGGAATATATATACATAACAGAAGTTGCAGCAGATGATGAATCGGCATGAGAGCCTCTAAAATCAGCAAAACTTCTTTGAACCCTTGGTGCAGCAGACTCAACCAATTGAGCACTAGTCTCATCTCCTTCCATTTTCTCTTAGTTCTTCTTCTCCTCCTCTTCTTTTTCTTCTTTGTTTCTTTTCTTATTCTGTTTTTCTCTTCTTTTTCTACTACCCAGGGGTGTTTAGGGTTAAAAATGACTGTTAAAATGACAGCTAACCAGCGTTAAATGCCATGTCATCTTTCCGTCACGTCTGTAACGGAAAATGGTTAAAAGGACTGTTTTGTAACTTTTCGAAAGTTAAGTGACTGAAATGAAACCTAGGTGACTGTTTTGTCAGCTACCTCAAAGTTGAGTGACTGTTGATGGAATTTACCCAAAATTTAATTTTTTTTTTAGTGAAACAGTGCCGTTTTGTAAAATTTTAATATATATTAGTGGCTTTTTTTAGCGGTGTTTATAATAAAAATACCACTATAGCTCTAATATTTTGTAATGTTTTTGGTCCAAACACCACTAAAAACACCGCTAAAAGTTTAATTTTTTTATAGTGTATAATAAATCTATTGATATGTTAAAACTCATGTTTGGAGTAGAGGTTAAAACTCCTCTTTGGCACCTAAGTGACACAAGTTCAAATTCTGTTAACCCTTTCTCTCTCCCCCAATTTTGTAATTATCAAATATGTTATGCAGGCAATATGTAACTTTTACATATCATAAATTAAAAAGAGTAAACTACTTAGTTGGTCACCCAACTTTTAGAGCACTTTCATTTTGGTCACCCAAGCATTAAATTTTTAATAGCAGTTAACTACACACACCACATCATGTTTACACTTTCATTTTAGTCACCCAAAAAAATATCTTTTTTTAAATATTGATTGGGGTAAAAAAAAATCAAGGATTAAAGTGGAAAAATTGTAGAAACTAAAATAGTACACAAAATTTTCAATTTGTACTTGTTTATCCCATTGCCGGAAATTTTAAAAAAAATGTTAATATTTAAATTTTAAAATTTAAAACATCATAATAAATTGTTGAAAAAATTTTACCCATTGATAATGTCAACCAATTTATTACTATAATATTAAAATTAATTAATTTAATCTCATTTTAAATTTTAAAATTAGCGAAATCAACTCAAATAATTCATATTTAATAATTGTCTATGAAACTAAAATCTCTTTTGATTATATAATCTTGAATCTTCCATACTAAACTAAAAGTGAAGGAAAATATCCTTGCAATTAATTAAAGTGAAAATTATTTATTTAAAGTGAAAATTTTGAAAGGATTATTAATGATAATGACGACCTTAATTAAGAGGTGAAGGGGTAGGATAACAGTTCGTGAGTTGTCAATGTCGTTTAACTACAGGGAGTCTACTTTAAGATTGAAGTATACTGGTGAAGTGAAATTATCAAGTACTACTTTAGGACTTTTGGTTTAATAATGGGTAAACTGATCACCTAATTTTTAACACTCTTTTATTTTGGTTATTCAAAATGAAATTCTTACAATTTCATTGTCCAACTTTTAGAGTATAATCATTTTAGTCACTCAAACGTTAAATATCTAACGATGATTGATTGTACACATCATATCATTTTTATACTTTTATTTTGATCACCTAACTTTTAAGTCATTTTCATTTTAGTCACAAAAAAAAACATTTTTTAAAAATATTGATCATGGTAAAAAAAATAACGGTTCATGTGAAAATGTGGTAGAAACTAAAAAAAAACATTATCAAATTGTACTTGCTTATCCCATTGCCCAAATAAATTTAATATTGAATTTTTTTAAATTTCGAAACATAAAAATCAATTAAATAAATTGTTGAAACTTTTTTATTTTTGATAATGCCAATCGATTTGTTAGTATAATATTGAAATTAATTAATTTAATCTCTTTCTAAACTTTAAAATTCTATTTTATGTTTCTAGATTAAAGATGAGTTATCTGAGTTGATTTTAATTTTGAAACATAAAATAAAATTTTAAATTTTAGAAGAGATTAAATTAATTAAAATTAATGAATTTTAATATCATAGTAACAAATTGATTGACATTATTAGGGGATAAAAAGTTTTCAATGGTATAAAATAGTAGACAAAGAGTAAAGAACAAAGAAAATATGAGAAGCAATAGAGAATGTATTTTATTGATCAATAAGGATATTTATAAAGCTTCTCCAAAGTCTCTATTTATAAGCATAAGAAGTATAAAGTATAGATCTACTTCTAATGACTATTAGGATTTAAAGTACATCAAAACTTATCTTAATCTTGATGGACATCCACTTAATAAGATATTCATAAAACTCCCCCTTGGATGTCCATTGGTAGATAATGTGCCTCGTTAAAACTTTACTAAGATAAAAACCCTGTGGGAAAAAAAATCCTAGTGAAGGAAAAAGAGTACACATATCTATAATACGCATAATATGCTGCCTCATTAAAAACCTTACCAGGAAAATCCAATGGGACAAAACTTCTGTTAAGGGAAAAAGAGTATAGCGAGTATTACTTCCCCTCGTGAAAACATCACATACTTTCTCATATTTTACTTATTCAATCTTGAATACTAGTTTTTCAAATGACTATTTGAATGTATTTGTTAAGCATTTATATCACCATTTTTTTGAAAGTCATGAGTGAGGGAAAATTTGGGAGAAATATATTTTGATCTCTTCAGGAGTTTCAATAATAATCATAGCAAACTTTAATCATGATTCTTCTATAAAAACACAAATAGGTATTTTGGATAATTTTATAATTCTCCTTCAACTACTATTTACCACATATGTTCAAATTATTTTAATTCATATAAATGAACAATTTTTCGAGAATTTCAATATGCTGCTAGCATTCTAAGTCCTTCAAGGATTTTAATATAAACTTTACTATATAGTAGTTCATAAAATGTTATAATAACAACCATTGGACACAAGTTAAATCTTTTATGAATTACCAAAATAATATATCTAAAGGTTGTTGCAACCACCACAAAATGATATTATATCTTTTCATAATTAATGTAAGGACTTAACGAAAAAATTTATTTTTTTATTCCGCTTTTGCAAGACTACTTCATTTGCACCCTTACTGGCTTTATACCTTTAGATATTTGGACTACTGGTCCAAAAACTCCATGAATTTAATTGTACTTGAGTTGTGTTTTTCAATATTGATCAATTTATTCCAGATCTATATTTCTCAATAGATTTATTCAAGATCCTCCTTTTATTTCATTATTTCAATAACAATATTGCATGCAAAATCATTGTCGACCACTTTTATTATTCGGTTCCACATTTTCTAAAATTGACATAACTTATCGAGATCTCTTATTTTCATTATTTTTAGATTTCAGTTTCAAGTACCTGAATCTCTTCTAGAGTTTTACTTACACTATAGCAAAATAGGTTTTTAGCAGCATTTTTAGCGGCGCTTTTCAGAAAACGCCGCTATAGATCAAGCATTAGTGGCGCTTTTTAAAAAATGTTGCTATAGATCGAGCATTAGCGGTGCTTTTTGAAAAACCCGCTATAGATTGAGCATTAGCGGCACTCTTTGAAAAACGCCGTAAAAAAAATTGAGCACAACGACATCGTTTTAAGATGAGCTTTAGTGGTATTAGTGACGCTTTTTAAAAAACGCCGCTATAGATCGAGCATTAGCGGCGCTTTTTGAGAAACACCGCTATAGATTGAGCATTAGCGGCGCTATTTGAAAAATGCGGCAAAAAAGTTAAGCATAACGCCGTCGTTTTAAGTTAGCTTTAGTGGCATTAGCGTCGTTTTTTGAAAACCGCCGCAAAAAACATTTTATATGTCTATTTATTATTTAATTGGTTTATTTATATTAATTAAAATACAATTTATTTTTAATTGACTATTTAAATTCTTCAAAAAAAATAATGACACGTAGAAAAAATTTGAAAGTAAAAACATAGAAAAATATTTGTTAAAATGAAAAAAATTAAAATACTATTATTTAAAATAATTTTAAAGTTTTTTAGGTATATGACTGATTGTTTTTTAATTTATGTATTAAATATTTTCTTATATAATTGTAAAAGAGATAGTATTAATTTTAAAATATTAAATTAATTATTATTATAGTTTAGGGTTTATAGTTTACGGTTTAGGTTTTAAGAGTTATTATTTTAAGGTTTATGGATTATGAGTTCAAGGATTATGGTTTATGGTTTAAGGGTTAGGGGTTATGGGTTAGGGGATAGGGGATAGGGGATAAGGGTTATGGGTTTAGGGTTTATGTTTTATGATTTAAGGTTTAGGGATAGGGGTTAGAGGTTTAAGGTTTAGATTAATTAGTGTTTTTTAATTTATATATTAAATAATTTCTTATATAATTGTAAAAGAGATAATTTTAATTTTAATATATTAAAATTATCATTATAGTTTAAATTATTTAAGAGATAATAGATAAACTTTATATATATTAAATGGTTTAGGATTTAAGGTTTACTTGAGATTTGTTAAATGATAAAATTTTATACAATCAATTAATCTAAACCATTTCATATATATTTAAATATTAGATTTAAAAAAAAACTTTGATAATAAATTTAAAAAAAGTAACAGATTGATATGGATAGGTAACTATCTATTTTGAATAGGACCAAATTATAACAAATAAAAATGAAATACAAAAACTAAAATCATTCCACATCGAACATCTAGCAAAATAGTTATATTTTAGTTAGGAAGAAATATCTCTAATAAAATGGAGATTAGATCAGAAAAGAATAAAATTAAATCACGACTAACATCTCAATCTTTAATAGAAATTTGATATATGAGAGATTGATTGCTTAAATTTGATAATTCTAACTTAATAATTAATTACAGCCATTTAATAATTTATTTTCTTATTAAAATATACGATATTTATTTTGAGAGTACTTGATTTTTTTTTTATAAAAATCCAATTTATAAAAAATAGTAATAAAAATATTTTATAAAATCACTTAACTAATAGGTAAAGGACTCTGTTTCCTTTATCCTCTCTTTCCCATCAGCCGCTGCAAGCTTTCCATCCTCACGGTGGTTCGCTCCTTCATCCGACGACCTCCTCCCGTTGGCTCGTCCATACCCACGGCCACTATCGACCTTCACTTTAACGTCGTTCTCTATTCTACACTTTGTTTACTTCTCTCTTTCCCTCTTCCTTCCGTCATCTTCGTTGCTTGTTCTTTCGTCTTTGCTGCTTTTTACTCCCTTCACTGGACTCTCTCTCATTCTATTTTATCTTTGTTTATTTTTTATTCGTTTTCGGTACTAATTTACTTCTTTTTTTTTCAGAAGTTTGCTTCGAATTTGAGCAAATTTAAGGTATTTATTCCTATGTTTCCCTAACTAGTTTTCTTAAAAAAACATCTCGAATTTTTTAAATTTTTTTATGGTTATATTTTAGCTTTATATTTTAATTATTATTTTTGAGTTTTAGAAAATGAAAATATTAGAAAAATCCCTTCGTTTATATTTGAACTCTGTTAAAACTTGAAATGCTTCAAAAATTATTGGTTTTACCTGTGAATTTTACCTTCATTTGTTTTTTTTTACTGTGTTTTAGTTGTAGAAATTAAAATATTTGAAAAAAATTTGCTTTTTCATCAATTTACATTTGAGATAACCTTGATTCTAAAACCATGGTTTTGAATATTTTTCAGCTTATTAAGAGTAAGATTTGGCTGGTAGAAAACTGGTAGAAAATTCCCATTATCTATTTTTGTGAATAATGAGGATTAACTGGTAGAAAACTGGAAGAATTGTAAAATGCTTTGGCTGGATCTTCTCGTTGCGGTGCCTATACGAAGGGATCAACAACTCCAGACACCAGAAAACATTTCATTAGCATGTCTATTAATAAAGCATCTTTTTTTGGTATTCCTTTTAGGTTTTTCAATTGTATCCTACAATATTGACTGGTTGGCTTTTTACTTTGTTTGTTACTTTGTTTTATTACTGAGTTGTTCATTTATTACTTTGTTCTACAAAAATGATGTTGGTAGAGCTGAGAAGTTCATACTTGCTTGTGAAGCAGTCAGCAATAGTTTTAAATTATTTTTCTAGATCAAATTTCAGTTTTATTTTCTAAATTGTTAGGCTCTAATCTTGTAGCATTGCTGTCTATTTGGGCATCATAGTGTTGTTTTTTTTGGTTGAGCGTTATGCATATGTCTATCTATCAAGAATGCATGGAAAATGTTAGGTATATGCTATAAGCTAGAGAAGAGAACAAGGGTTAAAGGAGTATCAAAGGTGAAGAGAAGTTAGTGGATTGAAGCTTAGTGTTGAACCTACTGTTTTGGGAAGCTTATTAAGGTTAGTGTTGTCTTGGAAATTAGTCTTGAATTAGTGATGCAATTAATTTTAGTTTACAATTTTTGTGCTTACTATCAATTTCGATTGTCATTTGAATGGCTATTTAGGGTTGATTTGAATGATTATTATATCTCTCTGTTAAGGCTTTATGTTGTTTCTTTTAATGGAAATTACGCCTTTCCAATCTATTCCCTTAAAGTTAAAGAATGATTCTTTCCTTTGAATGTAATTTAATGATTCTTTCCTTTGAATGTAATTTAGTGCAACTTATAATTGTGAGAGTTTGTTTGTTATACTTACATAGTCTCGACTTCCCTATGCTACATAACCTGAATAGTGACTTTTAATTATATCCCTCTGTTAAGGCTTAGTAGTTTGCTAGCAATTTTTATTGTTTGATAATTGCCTCAACTAAAATTATATAAAATATTTTATGCTATATTAAATAATTTCCTTTATGATAGGCAACAAGCCGAGGACAGTGATAGTGGCTTTTTATCATGGAAAATGTTAGGCTTATGTTTCCAAAATTTAAATCCAAATCTTGAAAAACTAATTTCCAAAATTTTTTTTTCTTTTAAATTCAATCAATCTACTAAACTTATGTTTTAGATTTTTCTCTCTTTAAAATGATAGGCTTATGGTTTTGAAGAATCATGAAATGGGCAATCAAATATCTTTATTGGACTGCTGCAATTTACCTTTTCTTTATTGAAACAATATTAAAAAAAGCTAGCAATTTTTTTTTTGTAAAATAATATAATATTATGAAATTTAAATGAAAAAAATATGGTAATATTTATTTTTATAATGACACAATTTATTATTTTAAAAAAAATTATTTTTATATCTTTCTAGTTAAGTTATATTCATTTAATTTTGTACACCAATTTAATCAATTACTTAATATAAAGATATATTTTTCTGGATTTTCGGCACAAATTAATCAAACCAAATGATTCGAACTATGTTTCAAGTCATGCACATGTGTTTTACTTTTCTTTTTCCTTAGCAGTCTAATTTCCAATCGACATTAGTGTTTGGACTTTCCAAATTGCCCATGAAAGCTCCTTCATCGATACCCCATTATTCTATGTTATTATTTTGGTATAATTCTAAAAAAATTATATATCAACTTTGATCTAATATTTAATTATATATATATGAATTTTAATTCTGTTTAATTTTATATACATGAAGGTGCTGCAGGTTTGAATTATTGGAGGCAAACATATATTTCAGGCAGGAAAGACCATCTCCTTTCCTCCTTCCCGATTGATGTAAATCTGATAATAACCCTTCTTTTTGGCCTGACTTGATAACTTGTTTGTTAAAATGTTTGGATAGAGATCTATCTCTTTTAACAAGTTTTTCTAAGAATTGATTCATGTCAAAGTGCTGAGAAAATCACCCATTTTCAATTTGGTTTTTTTTATCTCAATGCTTGTAAAATATCTTTATGTTTTGTAGTCTTTTTATTATGAAAATACTAAAATTATGCAATGACTTGATTCTTACATGTTCGGATGTAGTATGTAACTGTGTTGTATGTAAGGTGGTTTTGCTATTCATTTTGCTCTTAGAATAATTTGTCCTTGTAGTAACTGAATGTTAACTTTATATTTTGTAGGAATTGAGAAGGAAAGAGGATGCAATAGCAGGAGGTAGGTTCTTTTTTATTTGTCCTTGTAGTAACTGAATGTGATTTGTATTGGCTTTAATGTTCATTTCTGTTCATATCTTGAAAATTGTCTAAATTGTCAATTTGTTATTATGGCCAATGCTGACTTAAGTCTGTAATTTTATTTGGATGGAAGGTTTGGTTCTTTGTCTCACTTGGAATGTGGTAGCTATAGCCTGGATCAAAAGAGAAGGTGGGTTTTCAAAGTTAGTATTGTGCTTAATCCATCAAGTGTTTAATTTCTATTTTGACATCTTTATCATAGTGTAAGTTTATATTTTATTCCAGGTCCAACAATTTGATTTCTTGCCTGGTGGCTACGTAATGTGGTATCGCCCTCTCTATCGTGCTATGAGGTACTACTTTTGGGTTATTCCTTATTTGGTTTACAAGTAACTAAAAACTGTATCTGTCCAATTATTGCTTAGATTGTAGTAATTTGTGCAATTATTTCTACTGCCTTGATTCCATGATTATAAATGTAAGCCATATGACTCTTTGGTCACCCATCAGCACCATATGTGGTACTGCAAGGGATATTGACTTATTTTACAACTTGTTTCTCAGTTGTTTATTTTAAAATTTTCTTTTGCACATTCTAGGGATGCATGGGACATGGCTGCTGAAATTTTCCTTTCTCAGCTTCCATCGTTGGTTGAGGATCGTAATGCAGAGTTCCAGGTGTGTTTTTCTTCCAGAGTTAGAACTTATTTGAATGTAAATTAAAGGTTAAGGATTTAATAGGAGTAATATAGGGATCTATGGATTTATTTAAGGGTAAATTTTAAGATTTTTTGGCTGCAATAAGCCCTTGAATTTATGGTAAAAGTGGAATTTATTATAATTTTATTGATTATTTTGAAAAATCTATAGCCAGGAAAAAAAATGAGAAATAAATATGTATAAATTATGTAAGTTCTTTGTGTAGCATTTTAAGAACTTCAAAGCTCACAGATGATTTGGTATACTCCATATGAGTTCATTGATTCTATGTTTATGCAATTTTAGGTATGATCATGGGTGCAGCAGCTTCAACTCACAAGTACTTGTGTAGGTCTAGAGCAGGTCAATCAAGAAGCTTTGCTGGAATTAAACTAAGTCATTGTAGTATGCTTGTTGTTTATTAGGCAAAAGTGTCAAATATTTTACTTTTTAGAAGAAAATGTATTGTAGTCATTAGATTGGGTTTTCAAAGATGATTATGTTAACATTTTGATCAAACATTATGAAAAGTTCTCTTGTTAATGTTTTTGAACTCAAAAACAATTTAAAATGTGTCCATTGTTAGGTTATTTAAATTTTGTATGATCATTTAAGGTAAGAATGCAAATGAGATGATTAAAAAGGAAGTTGAATTTGGTATGGTCTTTAGTGGCGTTTTTGGGGAAAGCGTCGCTAAATGTCATATCTTTAGCGGCGTTTGAAGAGAAAGTGCCGTTAAAGATCATGTCTTTAGCTGCGTTTTTGGGTAAAGCGTCACTAAAGGTCATGTTCTTTAGCGGCGTTTCTAGGAAAAGCGCCGCTAAAGGTCATGTTCTTTAGCGGCGTTTTTTTCAAATAAACGCCGTAAACTTTAGCAGCGTTATCTATAGTGGCATTTTTTGTGGCATTTGTAAAAATGCCGTAAATAGTTTTAGGCCTAAAAAAAGGCCACTAAAAGTCAGTTTTGCTGCAGTGTTATTAGTTATGTCTTGGGTCTCTTGTAGAGCACTCGCCTCCATTATTGAAATATTAGATGGTATATAACATTTGGTTATTCTCATTAAGTTTGAAAATAAATCTAACAGTTAACTTTAATGAGTTATCCTTACTGAACTTCTAGTTCAAATTACTCTTCCCTAACTCATTACAAGTTATTATTTCTCTCCCCCTAATGTCGGGAAAACTATCAAATCAAAATTGTAATCGCAAATCATGTCATAATTGAATATCCAATACATTCAAAACATCTAATAATACAAAGAAACTTGTAATTAATATATATTCTCAACTTTCTTTAAGGATTCACTCATCTTTGTGTGTTGTGGTGGAGCAATTGGAACATATACGCACATACAAAAATTCAAACATGAGAAATATTTAGCTCTTGATTTAAAACCAATTGTAATGGGGAGTTTTTATAACTTATTGGCTTGATGCGTACAACACGTAAATCAACATAATCTCATATTGAAATAGGAAGTTTAGTTCTCATAAGTAATAGTTTAGACATTAATCAGAGGCGTTTAATCAATAATTTCTCTAAACCATTATGGGAATAAATAACAAACTTTTACAAAAAAATTTCAAACTCAATCAATAAAAGACTGAGATATAAGCTCATCAGTATTAGCAAGATGAATTGTCATAATTGCATGATCCAAAATTAATTATTTAAACAAGCAATCTTGTAAATGAAAGGTTGCAAGTTGATAACACATATGTGATTATTTTGTAGATGCATCTACCAAAATCATATAATATCAAAACCATCCACATGGTGGATGGATGAGCCCATATTCATTTCAGAAATGCAAAACATTTAGTGAGTCTTAACAATTAATTTTCATTGAGAACAAGCAACAAACGAGAATTCTTTAAATTAAAGAATCTTCTAGTTCTTTAATGAATGTCCATATGAATTCTCAATTAATTTTCGCATCATATATGATCCAGGATAGTCTAAATGGTCACGCCAAGTAGTAAATGCATTTGTATCAGTAAACTTCTAGTTTACTTTAACATGCATTTCAGTTGTACTAAATTGTAACAATTTGATAAGTTTACTATCATTTATTTTACTTTGTATCCACATATAAGTACTATTGTGACAGTTACTACTGGAAATGTCTAAATCAATGTGAAGTTTATAATGTCACTAAGTCAATAAATATAATTTCCAAATAATTGTATGCAATATTCGCTTCAGGGAATATGCCAAAATCTTCAAACGCAAGGCATTTGGTCTAGTTGTATGATTCTCGCTTCGGATGCGAGAAGTCCTGAGTTCGATTCAAAATACTTTTAAAACCCTTTTAACAAGAGTTTTGCATAATCAATTAACTACCAAGAATAACTGCCTAGGTCATCTATAGAAAGAAGCCTATGCTAAATATATCAATAAATGTCACATCTCAAACATAAAAATATGAGATAATGAAAAACTAGCAATTTTTTTCATAACCATAATCATAAACATGCATGAAATTTAATTAAAAAATCCAACCATTCAAGCTCATAGAACTTTTTATTTACAATTGCTCATGTCATTTCTATAAATAATTAACAAACAAAATAATATAAAACGTATGAACTACTACCTATAACCATTCTTTGAACTAAATCAAATCTTAATAACCATAAAATTCATTGGTTTGCTAAGATAAATTTGCATACTAAATATGTTTTAATCAAATATATTATTTAATTGTAAAACCTACTATAGTGACATAAATAAATAAATTAATATTCATTTTCATGAACAAATGAGATGCTTAAAACAATATTTAACACATGTAATCAAAACTTAAAAAGAAGACCATCTCAAAATATTTAAATCATATATCAAGTTGATTTAATATTTAAAGACATACATTTTTTTCCTATATTGAGTCCTACATTGAGTCTTGACAATAATAAGTAAGCAAATTAAACTTCAGTAGTAGACTTTGAATCCAATCAAAATCTATTAATAGTAAACTTTGAGAGTGAATCTTATTTTCCAAGTGTACAATAGGTACATAACCAATGACTTTTCATAAATAAATTGTCTCTCTTCTTAGAAAGCTCTTAGAAATTCTTGTTTTTTTTTTTTACTTTCTTCATTTTTCCACTTCTGGTGGTGAGAAAATTTATTACGACAATCCCCCATGACTATTATTATAGTCCAATTTACTACGTCTACATTAAAGATTATGTATTTTAAATTTATTACATATTGTTACATTCTCTTCAGGAAATAATTAGGTTTCGTAGTTAAAAACTTTTGTTCAATCATAAGTAAAATTCTTTTCATGATATTGCTACCGTAGGAGTACATTTGAATCATGAAAAGTTGAATAAGTTCTTTCTTGCATGGTTCTCATTAGTAATATTTTTTCACGTAACTTTAATTGAGAATTTATTTTGAATACTGTAGAGTTATACTCACAGTTTTAAAAGAATTGCAACTTCAAATGCATCCAACAATAATGAGTTTTAGATAGATTTATCATATTTTATTACTCATAAGTAGATTTTTCACAATCCAATATTTCGCTTTCAACCCCTTAACAGTGATGATGACAAAAGAAGATCACAAAGATAGTCACGATCAATTCAGTTTATAACAAGAGTAATAAATATAAACCAATAAACTAATCCTTTTTTGATTCATATGAAATGTAATCTTTTCTTCATTCACAATCCCAATATGATATCCATTGTAATATCTTTTAAAACTAATGCATTAGCCATCACAAATTTTGTGCTTTTTAGATTTTGATATATTAGCTCTTCTGGAGCTTTCAACTAATTTTGTACTATCAAATATTGAAATAATATTTTTTTTTTGTTTTAGTACCAAATAAGACAAATATTTTTTTATCTATAATGATAGAATTCATTACTACATTATCATATCCTTCCTCAAAAAATATTAACAGAAACAAAATATTTGGGTATATGTCACATATATGGCCAATAATATTTCATATCATATTGATAACATAGGTTTCTTTACCCTTTGAAGAGTTATATTAAGAACTCTCATTATTCTCTTATTTATTACTATGTTCCCATTTTTAGTGGTCCATGATTATAACTTTTATTTTCTTTATGTTTGCATTCACTTTAGGGAATGCAACAAATCTAGTAGGACAAACTTGTAAACGCTTCCATTGATTTTTTATTTCATAATCACCATCACAAGACATGCGTGGATTTTAAATCAAAATCTGTCTATTCATGTTGTCATGATTAGTCTCCAATTATAATGGATATGATATAATAAACAAATCATAGTAAAATATACATGAGATTCTTTAACATCATTGTTATCACCTTGGCTATTATCACGAGCACTATTACAAATAGTAAAACAACTTTGTTTTTGTAATAGCATTTATAATCTAATAGTAAAAAAATTATTTAATAAAAAAATCAAAATTTTCATGTACGATACTTGAAAGTTATCTGATACACATTGTACCAAATTTCAATACCACATATATGTTATAAAATCTTATGATGCTCTAATCAAATATTTATAAATTCAACTTAAAAGATATGATACAAGAATTTCAAGCATATTTAATAACAATAATTTAATCATAAAAAAGTTTTAATCATCCAAATATCATACATACTATAATTTCATAAAAGAATCTTAGTTTAAAAGACACCTTAAAGTAATAATATTTTTCATAAAATAATTTTACCAAAAATCAATCAACAAAGGAGAAAAACATACTACGTAAGAATTATATAAATTTCTTTACATAATGATTACCCATAATATGCAGGCCTCAATTGAAAATTGAAATAGTAGTAGCTCTAGAAGGCAATCGACAACAGCTTGAGTAGCAAATTTGAGTTATCGGCTTTTGCATTGGTTGTTGCTTAAAAGGGGCAAGGCTTGGTGAAAGGGAAAAAAATGTGACTTATGGAGAAAAACAATCAAAAGATAACCGTGCTGATAACGTGTTATAAAATAAATAGACAAAAAATATAGAACAAAGAAAATATGGGAAACAATAGAGAACATATTTTATTGATCAATGGGGATATTTACAAAGCTTCTCTAAAGTCTCTATTTATAAGCATAGAAGTATAAATGAAGTATCGATCTACTTCTAATGATTATTAGAATTTAAAATATATCAAAACTTATCTTAATCTTGATGGACATCCGCTAATAAGATATTCATAACATTCAATAAATTATTTATTTATTTTTGATGTTTTAAAATTTAAAATTTCAATATTAAAAAAGAAATATGGAATATTTGGCAATGAGATAAGCAAGTACAATTTGATAATGTATTTTTTTTAGTTTCTACCACATTTTCCCTTTAACCCTTAATTTTTTTTTTACCATGATCAATACTTAAAAGAAATTTTTTTTGGGTGATCAAAATGAAAATGATTTAAAAGTTGGGTAACCAAAATGAAAGTCTGAACATGATATAACGTGTACATTTAATTGTCATTAGAAATTTAATGCTTGGATGACTAAGATTAAAGCACTAAAAGTTTGAGGATGAAATTGTAAGAATTTCATTCTGGGTGATCAAAATAAAAGTGCCCGAAAAATTGAGTGACTAAAATAAAAATGCCTATAAAATTGGGTGACCAACTAGATAATTTCCCCTTAATAATTTAATAGCTTAATTCAATTTGTCTTTTTATGCTTCAATGGTGCTTTTTGGCCATGCATTTAGTTTTGAGAGATGATAATTTTTTTTTTTTTGGGTGTTAGATGGGTAAAACTAAGATAGAAACTCCTATATTGATGGATTACATTTTGTTGTCTATTAAAAAAATAGAAAAAATTATATATTAGAAAAAAGAGCAAATTGATTATTTCATTAAAAATTTCATTCATGTGTGTTCTAAGTGATTACATGGATATTTCAATTTTTTATGCAAATAATATGGAATTAAAGGATGACTAGGATTAAGTAGAAGTACTATAGGGGCCTCTATGGTAAGAGTCAGATTGTATTTTACTTTCTCTACTAAAAAAATAGACAATTCAGTCATTGTATATTAAATAAAAGAGCAAACTAAATTTTTTTTTGTTAAAAGTTCCAACTATTTCTACTTTTAAACATGATTTGACTAACAAAACAACAAGATAGTGGTCCATGGTGTGCCACGTGTACCATATACTAATGTGGCACATTTTATAAAATCAAAAAATTAAAATTTTTTTTAATAATTATTTAAAAAATCAAGTCCAAGTTAAACCTAGATAAATGGTTGTCCATGCTCAAATGAACTAGGACAAATGGTTGTTTAGGTTAATCTTGAATGTATTTTTTAATAATTAAAAAAATGTTTAAAAATCATTTAAATTTACAAGAAATTATGCTTCTTTTGAAATTATTAAAAATAGATGAGTCTGAAATAAGCTTGATCAAATTGTTGTCCATGTTCAAATGAGCCTAGACAAAATTTTGTCTAGATTCATTCTAGAATTGTTCTTTATATAATTATTAACTAATTATAAAAAAATATTGAAAATTATTTAAAAGTTATTAAGAATTATAAGAAATTAATAAATTAGTACTCATCAACTTGATTAATTAAAAATATAAACTTGAAAAAGAAGATACATATATGTATGCATATATAGGTATATTTGAATTCTTTAAACATGCTATATGTATATATAAAGTTTTTAAAATTTTTAATCATTATTTATAATTTCTTATAATTCTTAATAATTTTTAAATATTTTTTTATAATTATCTAAGAAACCACTCTAAAATCAACTTAGACAATCTTGTATTCTGGTTCATTCGAGCTTGGACAACAATTTGTTTAAGATCATTCTAGATTTTGTTTTTAATAAATTTTATTTTTTAAAATTTTTATAATTCTTAATGTTTTTATAATTTTTTTATTTCTCAAGGTGTCTACTGGAGCGAGGCCAATAACTAATAATTCGCATTCTGTTAGCCCATTAAGGGGTAGATATTAGCCACGAGTTTTAAAGCTGCTAATGTTCTTATAATTTTTGAAAAACCATGTCCAAGATAAAATGAACTAGGACAATCATTTGTCCATGTTCATTCTGGATATAAAATTTTAAATAATTTAAAAAAATATATTTATTTTAGGTTTTTTTTTTAGTTTTTCAAAATATTTTCATGTCAATAAGTAAGGTATTAGTGTCTGGTTACTTCGCCAACAATAATATGCTTGAGCAACAAAGAGAAAGAAAAAAAATGCATTTATATTGGGTAATATTTGTGTGTATTTTCAACTATTAACTGTCCCCGCGCTTCCAACATTCCCTTCCTGGTTGAGGACTCTTCCAGAGTTGAATATTCTTATTTTATCTTCTAATGCACTTTATGATAGGATAGGGAATCCAAAGTTGAATCTTGTTGTCTTTCCCAAGATGCGAATCATTTATCTTTCTCACAACATATCAAGTCTAGATGGGAAAAACTCGCCAACTCCTAAATACATGCTTGAAAGTTTAGATATGAGGATAAATGTTATGCAGGTTCCCAGGGATTATGATTACTCAATGACAATTACAAACAAAGGCATGGAGACGGAGTGCCCAAAGATCATTCAGACTCTTGCAGCCACTGATTTCTCCTGTAACAGATTTGATGGAGAAATTCCAGAATCGATTGGGAAGCTAAAAGAGCTTCACCTGCTCAACTTTTCGAATAACAATCTCGTTGGAAGAATCTCAGTAGCTATAGCGAAGCTCACAAATCTTTAATCTTTGGACCTTTCTCAGAACAAGCTAGAGGGTAGAATTCCAGTGGAGTTGAGTACTCAACTCAGTTTCCTTGCATTCCTCAACGTCTCTTATAATCGTCTCACAGGGTTCATACCTCGAGGCAACCAATTTGAGATTTTTCAAAGTAATTCCTTTGATGGAAATCCAGGGTTGTGTGGAAAACCCTTGCTAAAAGAATGTAGCAACATTTCAGGCCTGCCACTTCCATCTTCAACTTTTTCAGAAGAGAATGGATTGGATTGGAAAGTAGTGGTGTTAGATTATGGATGTGGGTTCTTATTTGGAGCGGTGATTGGGTATGTTGTGATCAAAAGGAAACCCCATTGGTTTGCCAAGGCTTTCTCCATATTTCCTACAAGATGGCAAAGGAGATGAATTATTTCAATAGGCATGCATGTACTGTATAAATAGTAATAAGTGGACTTCGCTTGTACGTTGGGATGAATATTGTATACGTATAATTTGTTTTCTCTATATTTTTAAGCTATAGTTGGGATAATAGATTTAGTTATTTACATTTTGATTATTAAATTTTATAAGTTTATCAATTGTTCACTTATATTATTAGTTTATTACATTATGATGGCTGACCTATAGATACAACATCAATATAAGAACAAAATCAATGGGTTTATCCATTATTTGGGTTTGATTTTTCTCTAGGGAGGTGTCAAACTTTATGGGATGCTTTTTTGGCGATCTTTAGAAAGTTGTTGTCGAGTAACATTGTTTGATAGTGACAGATGAGATCGATGGTTCGGCATAGAGAGATGTTGAGTTGTATTTTATTTTTCTTTGATTAGACTTTTTTTCGAATGATATAAGATGTGAAAGATGCTGCTCTCTTATTGTGAAAACTTGTGTGGAATAAAGTGGATTATTTTACTTTTTTTTTTATGGACTGTACGTTTGTCTTTGATAAAATTAAAAATAATGGTATATATAAATTAAAATCAATGATTAAGTTTGTATTTAAATTCAAACGCAACTGTAACGATGAGGTGAGAAAATAAAATGATTATTAAGCACATCACATTAAAATTTATATATAATAGAAGTTTTAAAATATTTTATTTTTATAAAATTATTAAAAATATGAAATTGTAATTTTATTTAATAAAATAATATGTATCACAATATTCTTTATAAATATTTTAATAAATTGTTTTATAATCATTTAAAATTATTTATTATATTAAATGGTAAATAATTTTAATTATTTTTAAAGTTAATAATTTTTATAACAATGCTAAATATTATTTTAACAAATAAAAACATACATTATATTATAAAATAAAGAGAGATGAAGAGAATAAAGAATAAAGAAAATATGAAAGTAATAGAGAATGTGCTTTATTGATCAAAGAGATTATTACAATGCTTCATCACAGTCTCTACTTATAGGCATAAGAAGTATAAAAGAAGAAGTAGAGATCTAATTTTAATAACTATTAGAATTTAAAGTATATCAAAACTTTATCTTATATCCACTTAATAAAATATTCATAATACATTATATATTTTCTAAGGAATAAAAACCACTACATTTAAATCCATTAAAAAAACTGATATTAAATAATAATTTTGATTATATTTATGTTAAAAATAATAATATAATAATAAAGTTAAAAATAAAAGATTAACCCTTCATTTTGACCTGCGTTTACTCCACTAGAGGTCAACGCTCCAGCCAATTTTTAAGACACGAGTGAGTTAATATCTCCCAATATATATATATAACGTGGAATGTTCGCATCTTAAAACATAATATATATAGGAGGGGGTACTAACTGAGTCGTATTATTTATAATTAATATTTTTAGAATATTTTCAGTTACGAAAAATCTTACTATTATAGAAAATATTTTCGGTTGTCTGTTTTGTCATTTTCCCTTTTAGAAAACAATTTAAATAGCAGGTCATTCTTTTAATTTCTTACAAGAACCAAACGATAACATTTTCTCTCCTCCTCTTTCTTTAGTTGACTTGTTTCTTAATCCAATTTTTCAATTCCATTTGAGAAGAGTAATACGAATTGTGTTTCATATTCTTTAATTTAGGTGTACAAATATTAGAGTATTGTATTAACCTTTAGGGCGATGTCTACTCCACGATTACACCAATTAGGACAAACTCGTTACTTCTCTTCCATGACATAATGACTATTTTATTTATTTAAGCTCAATTATTTTTCTTATCAGTAGTAATAATTTCGTTTTGTTGTAATATCTAGATGATAATATGAAGTAGAATTTAAAGAAAAATAAATTAAAATTTATTTGGAAAAGAAATTAAAAGATGGATAATATCTCATCTGCTTACCATATAAACCAAATACTTAATTGGAAAAGAAAAATTTTGAGAATTTACAAAGCGTGTCTCAGCCTTGTGGTGTGTTTTCTCCTACTATAAATTATACGCACTGACCCTAATCCAACCTCCTCGTTTTCTAAACAACTCTTTAATCACAGTGCTTTGAAGCAATGTCCAACGCTACTGCCGTAGAAGACGATATACGAGTCGACATTCCAATGTCCGATGACCAACTCAAACGAAACATTCGTCCAATATTGCATAAACCATATGGTTCCATGGATCTTGTCTCCGTCAAGGCCCCAGCCAACCATGGTTCCCACTCCAAGGTCCTGCTCCATCCCCTACCTTCTCTACATGTTTACAATTTTATTTCGAAAACTACCATTTATACGTACTAAATATATGTGTTATGTATTGGATTGAAGGATTCGAACTGGTGGGTGGTGTTGAATCTGGCATTTCAGAGCATAGGCATCGTTTATGGGGATCTTGGAACATCGCCACTCTACGTTTACCCCAGCATCTTCAGTAATGGCATAAAGCATAGAGATGATATATTGGGGGCTCTTTCTTTGGTCTTTTATACCCTTACCTTTCTCCCTCTGGTTAAGTATGTTTTCGTTGTCTTACGAGCCAACGATAATGGTGAAGGTACGTCAAACCTATGATAGGATTTTCAATTAGGTTTACTTTGTAAAGTCACCATAATTAATAAAATCAGAGCAAAAATGAAAATTTGATGCCAGAATATATAATTTTATGTTTTTTGATAAATTTTATCAAAATCAAAATAAAAATCAGGAGGAACGTTTGCACTCTACTCATTGATATGTCGCTATGCAAGAGTGAGTTTGATCCCTAGTCAACAAGCTGAAGACCGTGAAGTATCCAATTACAAACTGGAATTGCCAAGCAAGCGATTGAAACTAGCTTCGGTACTAAAGTCTAGCTTAGAGAAGAGCCAATTCGCCAAAATTTTCTTATTGCTTGTCACCATGCTTGGTACTTCTATGGTCATTGGCGACAGTATCTTCACTCCTTCCATCTCTGGTAATTCACTAATTACTTTCTCTTCTTATTAATTTATTAATGTTTCATGGTAATTCAAAAGTATATGACTTGGTGTATTGTAGTTTTATCTGCCGTGGCTGGTGTCAAGGAAGTAACATCTGCCCTCACAGACGGTATATATATATGTTTGTTATCATTCCTTATTGACTTATCTATGTGGCTTAAACAAGATTTAATGTTGTAAACAGATATGATTTCTGGGATATCAGTAGTAATATTGATCTTCCTCTTCATGATTCAAAGATTTGGAACTCACAGAGTGAGTTACACCTTTGCTCCCGTTCTTTGTGTTTGGTTTGTACTCATTGGTGGAATCGGTTTCTACAACATCATAAAACACGATACAACAGTTCTTAAAGCCATCAATCCAATGTACATTGTTGAGTACTTCATCAGGAACAAAAAAGATGCATGGATTTCTCTTGGTGGAGTTGTTCTTTGCACAACAGGAGCCGAAGCACTATTTGCTGATCTTGGTCATTTCTCGGTTCTTGCCATTCAAGTCAGCATGTGCTCCATGGTCTACCCTGCTTTAATATTGGCATATACTGGACAATCCTCTTATCTTCGCCAGTATCCAGATGAGGTTTCTGATGCATTTTATAAATCAGTTCCAGGTCGTGAAATAAATGTCCATGGTTCCTTTTCTAGTAGTGTTAATCATGTATAAGTGGCTTCTTATGATAATTATTTATGAATGTGCAGGTCCATTGTATTGGCCAATGTTTGTAGTGTCCATATTGGCTGCAGCTATAGCAAGTCAAGCAATGATCTCAGGGACATTCTCAATAGTCCATCAATCACTCTCTCTAGGGTGTTTCCCTCCTGTCAAAGTTGTCTATACATCTGCAAATCATGAAGGACAAGTTTATATACCAGCAATCAATTACATTTTGATGTTGGCTTGCATCGGTGTCACTGCGGGTTTCAAGTCCACAGTAAAGATTGGCAATGCATATGGTAATCATTTCAACAACTCTGCATTTTATGCTTTAGTCTCTTCTCAATTTACAATGCTAATGAATTTCCTTTATTCCTTTTCAATGTTATTACAGGAACTGCTGTAGTGTTTGTAATGACTCTTACATCATCCTTGCTGGTTCTGGTCATGATCATGATATGGAAAACTAACATATTTTTAATAATCTTATACATTCTTACCATTGGATCTGTGGAACTACTCTATCTGAGTTCAGTTCTCTATAAATTTACCTCTGGAGGGTACTTGCCGCTGGCATTTTCAGCAGTTCTAATGATTATAATGTATGTTTGGAATGATGTGTATCGAAGAAAGTACCATTACGAGCTTGACCATAAGATTTCCCCTGCAAGATTAAAGGAGATATCTGCCAACAAAAACATGTTTAGAATTCCAGGACTTGCCATGTTCTATTCCGAGCTGGTTCATGGTATCCCACCTATATTCGAGCATTATGTCTCAAATGTACCAGCATTGCATTCCATCATTGTCTTTGTTTCCATGAAATCACTACACATTAACAAAGTTCCACCGGAAGAAAGGTACTTTTTCCGAAGAGTTGAACCGAGAGAGCTTTTTGCCTTTCGATGTGTTGTTCGATATGGATACAAAGATGTGCGGGAAGTGGCCTTTGAGAAAACATTAGTGACAAGACTGAAAGAGTTCATCCAACAAGAAATATTGCTGCAAAATCAAATGCTATCTACCATTGGAAACAATGCTGAAAAGGGCACAGAACCGGAAGGGGAAATCGTTGAAAGGAACAATGATGTTGCGAATGCGAAGCAATTGGAAGAAGAGATCATGCAACAAGAAATAGAACAAGTGCAGAAAGTACGGGAAGAGGCAGGTATAGTTCACATGATTGGTGAAAGTGAGGTGATTGCAAAGAAAGAAGCCAATATAATGAAGAGGATGGTGATTGATCATGCATATAATTTGTTGAAGAGAAATGTAAGGAAAAGAGAGAAGGTGTTTGATATTCCTCACAAGCGGATGCTTAAAGTTGGCATGACTTATCAGCTTTAAAACAAGTAGCTAGATTTCTTCAGAAAATGAATGGGAGATGATGTGGGGTGTGGGTGGTCTTATGCTTGTTTTGTGTTAGGTAAATCAGGAATTTTATTAATAAGTTTTTTTTAATGTATTGGGTGTCAAATTAGTTCTGAATATCAGATCCAATCATAAAGATTTTATAGAAGTAAATATGTACATAGATATAGATAACTTTTTTTTGCTATTTTTAATCTTTAAGGATTGTGAACAAAGATTTATTTCCAAGTCTAAGCACAAATTAACCGTTTGGAAAACAAGCCTAAAAAAAAATATGCCAGTTTTAGCTAGACTGAAATAAATTGATAACTAATAAGGAAAACAAAAGCTCCCTAAAACTCTCTAGCTTTTTTTCGCTTCTTATATAGATTCAAACCCTTAACTCCTAAGTCCTAACTACTATGATGTTATCTTAATATGTACATAAATATAATATGAAGTCAGCTAATCTAAGTTCTAAGGTCATTTTAGTCATAATAACATGAACATATCTTAGTATAACACCTTTACAAATTATAGACATCATAGTATACTAAATCCACCCCTTCGGAAGAAGAAGAAAAGAAATGGATAAAGCTAATGTTAAAAGATGGCTTTCATGCAGCCATTCAACTCGAGCCATGCAGCTTGCAGCTGAAGAACATGCTGCTGTTTTGTTGATTAGTCAACATTTTGTTACTTAGTTACATTTGAACTAAGTTAGTGATGTCTTTGTTGTAATTTGGTGCTGATGAATGTGATAAATCAGTTTAACCAAGTGTGCAAGCAAGGTTTTATAAGTTTCAAGGCCTTGATAGTGGAGTTAGGTGTGTTTAGGTAACCTTTTTGATTTTCAGTCAAGTTGTATACTTGATATATGTAATGTGATGTTTTAAGAAATATAATCATTCAGAAAATTCACTTCTTGTTTTTGGTTCTTATTCAAGATTTCTGTTCTTATTTGCTTGAGCTCGATTCCTTTGTTTGTTCAGCAAGATATTGTGGCTTAAAGCACAAGAATCTGCAGAAAATTCTTAATCTGTTTTCTAAGTTCCTACAGCTAAGTTTGTGATGTTGTTTGTGTTTTTGGTTAGCTTAGTGGGAGCAACAATGGCCGAGCAATGTGGTCGGCAAGCTGGTGGAGCCTTATGCCCTAATAACTTATGTTGCAGCCACCGATATTACTATTCACCGGCAAAAAATTGTCAGAGCAATTGGCCCTCCTCCCCCTACAGGAGAAGGAGCGACTGTGAGGTCTACTTACCATTTCTATAATCCAAAGCAAAATGGATGGGCTTTGATGGAAGTGAGTGCCTATTGCTGTACATGGGATGCTAACAAGCCATATTCTTGGAGGAGAAAGTACGGTTGGACTGCCTTTTGTGGCCCCGTTGGTCCTTCTTTCCCGGCTGCTTGTGGGCGGTGCTTGAGAGTAAGAAGCACAAGGACTGGAGCTCAAGAAATAGTGAGGATTGTGGACAGATGCAGCAATGGAGGGTTAGATTTGGATGTGGGAGTTTTTAACCGATTGGACACTGATGGAGTAGGTCATGATCAAGGCCACCTTACTATTAGATATGATTTTGTTGATTGTGGCAATGGCTTCAATCCTATACTTTGCTTCAGTTGTTGATAATTAGCACTAAAAGAGTTCTTGCTGTTTAATTATGTGCTACAAATGCCGAATAATGCAGCAGTTGATTTTGATTGCTAGATTAATAAATTTTCTGGTCTTTGTTTGTCCTGTTGAAAACTTTAGTGTATGATTAATTAACTTTCTGGTTTTTATAATGTTGGCAAAATTTAAGATATATCATTATTTAATTCATCGATAATATGTGAAACTATTTATGTTTAGTGCATCAAATATAAATTATTTATGTTAAAATTTGTTTGCAAAATTGGTTAAAGTTTTATAAGCTTTTAGATTAAATGGGTTCCTTCCTCCTCTACTAATAATTAAAAATATATATATATAAATTATTTGTTAAAAAATAATAAGTAAAAAATATAATAATTTTATTTCATAATTTCAACGAAGAAGGAAAATCAATCCATCACTGTTTTTTTTTTTTTTTTTCTTTCTAACAATGGCATTTTTTCGGAAGAATAAAAAGTAATCTCCAAGTATGAAAAAGTGAGAAAAGAGGAAAAAATTAAAATTATTTATGAAAGGATTCATATATGATGTAATGTGTTGAGTGTTTGTTTCTCTATCCTTTTTAGGGTGGTTCATCTTCATATATATATATATATAAGGTATGGTTTACTGATGTGACGTGTTGAGAGTAACTATAAGCTATGTGTGATGACACGTTATCAACCTAAGATTTTTAAGTGTTTTCAAATACTCTCCAAAAGATATGGGTGAGCAGAGGGCAAGCAAAACCATGAGGATATGGGCGAGCTATTGGCAAGCAAGACCCTGGCTAGCTAGACTATACCTCATGAGAGGTGAGCACACATGTTGGACAAGCTGGATGGGATATCGGGTCAAATAGATGTTTGATGTGCTCTTGGGTAAGATGAGTTAGATATGTGGCATGCTCTATATTATTTGTATAACATAATGTATAAATTCGTATTTGATATATTAATGGTGTATAAATTTATATGATTATTAATAATCTAGTGGTATACTACAAGTGTGATAGATAAGTTAAAATATTTCTAAATGTTACAATGGAACACTTCAAGTATTTCAAGGATTGAACTTAAGAGAGTTTGGAGACAAAGTGATAAATGTGGACCAAGTATACAAATTGGAAATCTAACTAACTGCTCGCTAAGATCATATTACGACAAATCATATTCAAACGGTAATTACACTAATTAACTATCTAATGCTAAGAAGGACTAAATTGCACAATAGTGAAAATTGCACAACTAACAATTTAATGGACACAAGTGGTTGGTCGACTTCTATGTTGTTGATTAGTGTTTGGATTAGAGATTTAAAAAGTTTAAATTTCTAATTGGTTCAATTTTACTTCTCGGTCACCATTTTACCAAATTAGACAATTTAATCTGGTTTATCTCTTGATCTCACTGAACTAACTCGGAACAACCAAATTGGTTCTCGATAGGCTCTCCTTTCGATCTCACATACCTAAATATTCACCTAGGTCTTTGAGTATGTTTGAGGTTCTAAAATGATTGAGATATGTGCGTAAATGTAACATCTATTGTTTGGATATGCTATCGGATCAAGTAAGGGGTGTTACATTGACTTCTTCAAAATTATTGTATTTTTAAATAAGGCGAGTATAGACTCTTGAAAAACTATCATTACTTGATTCAATCTCTCTTCCGATTATAATCTTGAGATTTGTTCTTTAAAATCTTAAAAAAAATGTAAATAAATAATTAAGATACATTGGTCAAATATACTAACGAATAAGGCAAGTTATAATGCCATGCTAGTTTTTCCTCAAGTTGCAACTAGAATTGTAGTTGCCAATTATAATTGGCACTAATAGTTGCTCTCTTTGACAAATTTTTTTTTACCTAAAACCTTGTAGCAAACTTTCTCAAGTAAGGACAGTAAGAAACTTGAAATAAATGTTAATTTTCCTGTAAATATCACCAGTAATGATTAATGCCATCCAAAATCATTGCATCATAGAAAGCAAAGTTAGCAAACCAAAGATCCAGAGATCCAGTGCAAAAAAAAAAAAAAAAAAAAAAAAAAGTAACAACAAGAAGTAAACTAGCAATACCAACACCATCAAGTTCCAGCTCCCCTTCAAACTTAACTTATTCTCTCCCTTTTTCGGGAAGAAGTCTAAAATAGACTCAGGATCAAAGTTTCAACTGGAGAAACATCTTCATTTATAACAAAACAAAGTAATAAAAAAGTAGGAGGCATCATGATAGATAGAACAACTAACAACATTTTCAACATGCAAAAATCAAAGTCTCGCTCATTAGGAACATCACTATACTCTCCCTCAATAAGATATTTCAATAGGGAGTGTGATGGATGCTAGCTCTTTTACAGTGTTGTATACAGGAGTTGTAACTCATAAAATAATAAGGATCTTTTCCACAAAAATTGATAAAGTATCATGATGTTCGAAATATCTTCATTCTCATTTCCAGTTGCTACCATGTTAAATTGTAACTTCATATTTTACTCAAGCATCAACCAATCATTGCTATGGCTGCTATAACATTTTTTTAACTTTGTTTTATATTAATTAAGAAAGTATGTTTTCTCAATATTTTTAATCAAAATAATCCAATAGTGTTAGCAATTATATTTCTATAAATATTAATAAATACATATATATATATATATATATTTATCACATCAATTTTATAACTTATACTTAAAATTTTTTTGGAAACTCAATTGATACCAAAATTTAAAATATGTTAATGTACTTGTTAAGTTCACTAAATTTTTTATGATACACTGCAGCTAATAACACAACACCAATTGGCAACCTCAAATTAGAAAGCATAACAAGCATTATTTAAAAAAAAAATTATAAAACTATAAAATTCAAGGAGAAATTCTAAAAATAAAATAAAAATCCAAAAAAACCTGAGAAAAAAATAGAAAAATATATAATTTTTTGTTCTAAAAATAGGTTTTAGAAATTATGACTACTAAAAAAATGTATATCTAAACACATTCCTTGTTAAAAAAAGGAAAACATATCCAATAGTTACCGAATTGAATACAAATAACCTACTTTTATTTATTTATTTATTTATTATCTCTAATTATCATTTAGACTGGATACAAAATCAACTAAACTTAACAAAGCCATTGAATTGAATTTATAATCCGATCGCATTAGTAAAAAATATGTCAAATTTCAGGAAAAAGAAAAGAACAACAAATGAAGGTATAAAAGTGAAACTGGCGGCTGTGAGTAGGTGACTAAAAGCTAAAAGAGAGCTAAAAAAAATAAAAGATATGGCATGCTTTTATTACTTTTTCCACAAACAAAAACAAGCAAGAATTGTCTTCTTCCCTCACAACTCCCCTTCATTTCTCACCATATATAGTTTCAATCATAAGCTCCAATTTGAATCGTCTTCTTTTTCTACCACTCTTACCAGTACCTCCGGGTCCGTCAGGTGGTTCTGCACGAATCCGGTTCTTCAGCCACCACAGCCCCTTGTATCGCCGACGCTCCTTCCTTCCCCCACCGAACATCATGCTTTTGAATGAAGCCCTCATTCGTAGTAAGTGAGCCACCCGATTACCTTCCCTTTTAATATGTTGAAATTTAAAGCTCTTAAAACCCATTAAAACCTATTTAGCTTCCCAAATGTAATTACTAACCTATGATCTGTCTATGCATGGCATTCTAAGCTTTGAAATAATTACCGATGAGATGAGTCTCCTTCAACCTCAACTTTCCGAAACCCATCTCTTGAGGCGAATCGAACGGCCTGTACTGCTGCCACGGCATCCGCCGCCTCCACAGACGATATATTCCTGTTCCAATTACATGCCACACCCATTATCAAGCGATTGTTGTTTCTAATAATTATGCCTGAACTTGATGCCTCCAGATCTTTGTAAAAACCCCATCGTAGTTCACTTTCAACCATGGATCGGATGGAGGTTGTCACATCTCTGTTTCAGTAGTCACCGTTCTCGGTTGAGTGGCCTCCAATGCTTCCAATTCTCTAATATACCCTATAACAAAGGTACATAACTCACTAGTTGAATGTCTTTTGCCTTCATGCAACAGTTTATTTCTCGATAGCCATAATGCCCAAATTGCAATAATAATAAGTACCAATTGTTGGGTATTCTTGGTAAATAGATGTTTAAGCCATTGAAGTAACGACTCTCTTGTCTGACTGGGATTCCAATTGATATCCAGTTGCTTCCACACTTGTATGGCATAGGGACAGTCTCGACAAGCATGAGAACTAGTCTCTACCGCCTCTCCACATTGCAAACAGACTACATCACTAACTAGCCTTTTAATATGCAAATTAGATTTAGTAGGTAAATAGTGTAGAGACCTAGTTTCGTCTGGCCCAATAAAAAAATAAACAAATAAATGAAAAATAAATAAAAAGTTCATTATCAAAGTCCATTTACAAATATAATAGCCCAAATATAAAAAAAATCTTAAAAGCCCAATGGCCCGTTATCTTTAACTAATAGAAAACCCTAGCTCCCTCTAAAGTCTCCAGCCGTGCTCCCTACGCCACATTAGCAAGAGTGCTATCTGAGGCCTGACATCTTCTCTGTCACCATTGCACCAAAATGGCAAGAGATGTGGCTCTCCCCTGCCGTTGACTTTGGCCACCACCACCATGCCACCTGCAAAAAAATGGACAGACACAGAGAGTAGAAGCAGGAGCAAAGAAAATAGAGAAATATAAAACAAAAAGAAAAAAAAATATTTGTAATATTCGGCTATAAAGCCCAAATACTTTGTAACTTTCGATTCAGAGGTTGAAATAGAAAAAAACGAAAAGAACCAAAAAAGAGAAAATGTATTTTTTTTTGTTTTTTTTTTTTAAATTTCTAAAAAGAAAAGAAATAAAACTTTAAACTTTTGTTTTACCTTGCTTCACCGCTGTCGTAAGTGGCCTCCTCTGGCATTGAAAGGGCCTCCAAATCCCTTGGGATTCGTCCAAGGTTTCGTCAGAAGGGAGGGAAACCGAAGAGTTTTTGGTTTATTTTGTTAAGTTTAATCAGATTTTTAGGGATTTCGACCCTAAATTCGTGTTCTACACGAAAAAGGGTTCAAAATGGGATTTTTTTAAACTCCGACCACTGGAGGCGGCGATCTCTGTCGCCGATGACCAATGGCCACAGTGGAGACTTGCCGACTCAAAGGCCGGATAGGGGGAGGCCTTAGAGAAAAAAAAGAGAGAGGGAGTGTTTTTTTTTTTTTTTTTTTTTAAAAACTGATGCAAACAAATTTTTTAACAAATTTTTTTACTTATATAACCCCCAAAACGGTGTCATTTTGTGCTTAGCTTCAAACGCCTAAAACGATGTCGTTTTAAGGACCGACCTGATGACCCGATTCGGATCCATCCAAGATCTGCGTGTTTTCAAGGGGAGGGTCTAATTTTCTTTTTGGTCCTTCCAATTTTTTACCCTTTTTTAATTTTATCCTATTCCTTTTATTTTTTTTAATTTTTATCCCATAATTTTAATTTTCTTGCAAATTGGTCCTTTGACCCATTGTTGAACTAAGGAGATGACATGGGGCTGGGATAATTTCACTTTAGAGTCCCTATATTTGTCTATATTATTTTAATTGGATCTTTTATGTTCTGTTTTTGTTTTTTTTTTAATTTATACTTTAAATTTTATTGCACTTTTAGTTCAGTCCCCTGATTATTTAATTCCGCCTCTTTACTTACTGTTTCATTTATTTTAGCACTTGAAATTTATGTTATTTATATTTCTTTTTATACTATGCAATTTTATTTTTATCCTTCTTATTATTATTATTTTATTATTTATATTGGTATTATGGTAGTAACTATGACATGACTATTGCTATTATTATTATGAATTGATGTTCTTATTACTATTATAGTTGCATTATTATTTACTAGCATGATATTTGTTATTTTTTATTTATTATTCTAATATCATCATTTCATTTTTTTACCCATATGGTTATTGTATTTTTTTTTTCTATCACCATACCATGTATCATGTTTAAATATATTTACCCACTTTCATACTATGCCCAAATAAATTAATTTCATATCACTTTAAATGTTATATTCGTTTTTACCCGACGCATAAGAAATAATTAAAATCGAGATTTAGGGATTCGAGAAGTTGTGCCCTAACTTACGGGGTCGATTTTCTCTTTGAACCTAAATAATCGAACATCCTTTTTAAAATTCAAGATGCACAGGATTTAGGTAATAATCAAACAACGAACATTCTTGCTTTCGGGAGTTCGAGACATCGTGCCCTAACTTACGGGGTATGATATTTTCTTTTCGATTTACTCAAAATAAAGCCTTTTTCACAAAATTTAATTTAGCTAGCGATATTTTAATCAAATAACATCATGCAAAGAGGGATCGTATTTTAAATTCTCTTCGAATTTTCAATTTACGACACTAAGACATCAAGTAATCAACTAGGTACCAATTTTGAGCGTTATGAGGGTGCTAATCCTTTCTCATATGTAATCGACTCCCGAACCCACTTATTGGACTTTGTAGACCCAAAATGTAATGACTTAAATTCTAGGTTATCGGAACAGTGGTTTCGTAACCACAAATCCGATTTAAAGAGAAATTTATTTTAATATTTTTGCTTGAAAATTAATATGATAGGAAATCGTATGAAAATATTGATAGAAAAATTTTACCGATTTAGTGGTTAGTTAGAAAAAGAAATTATTGAAGAAATTAGGTAAAAATAAGGTATTGGGACCTCTATCTCGTAAAACCGAGTCGAAAATAATTTTATAAATATTTATGAAATGTTAGTAATGTGGTATTAAAATTTCGTTAGGAAATTTTAATGTTTGGGCAGTCAATTAAATGAAAAGGACTAAATTGTAATAGGTGTAAAAGTTGCTAGAATGATTAAATAGCTTAAGAGTCTAATGAGAAAGGATTTAAAAGGCAATTAGACCCAAAATTTATTTGGGCTGGACGGCAAGGGCATGAAATCAGCAGGAAATTTGATAAATTAAGGGCAAAATTGGAATATTACAAAAATTAACTAAATAAAGCTAGGACTAAATAGGAAATATCTAGATTTCTCTTCATTTCTCTTCAATTCCAGCAGCTAAAAATGCCATAGGAGGGTTGTCTAAGCTGGTATTTCATAATTTTTGCACCAAGTGAGTTAATCCTTGCCTTTTTCTTGTAATTTTTGTGTTTCTAAGACTTTTACAACTAGGTCCTACTATTAAATTCATTAGTTTTTGATTTCATGGATGAAATTGAAAGTCACCATGATTTATTTCTGTAATTTTATGATGAAATAGAATGAAATTAAAGTTTTAATTTGTTTAAGAGATGATTTTACTAGGTAATTTCAATAGAAATTGATTTTTAGGACCTAATTGTGAAAATGTTTGGAATTAAAGTTTATTGCTGAAATTTTGATTCCTAAAGGTTATAAACTAGTTTAAGGTGATATAATAAAGTGTTAATTAAGAAAAATCAACTCAATTGAGAGGCTAATTGACTAGGGATGAAATTGTTATTTATTAAAAGCTTAGAGGAAAAATGGTAATAAACAGCTTGCACTAAAACAATATTGGACAGCTTGCACTAAAAAATATGGAATTAAATCTTACTGAGTCTAGTTTCTCATAGAAGAAACAGTGTAAGCAATGGATTTGTAAATTTTGAGATATAATGAATTTTGTGAGACAAGGTCAGAATGAACTCGGGTTCCCCTGTTCTGAATTTGAAAAATCATAAAAAATTAAATAAAAATAATTAGGAGCTTAAATTTATATGTCTAGAATCCTTAATGAGTCTATTTTTAATATAAATAAACGAGAACATCATTTAAATATTTTATGAAGAGATGATTAATTTTTAGTGAAGAAGGGTCAGAACTGTTAGACAGCAGAACAAGGGTGACTTTAAAGAATAAACTGTACTGATTGGCTAAACCAAAAATTCTGAAAATTTTATGGTAAGAAGATATATGAGTCTAGTTTCAGGGAAAATTAATGGAACTTAATTTGGAGTTCCGTAGCTCGAGTTATAAATAATTTAGTGACTATGCCTTAAGTAGACAACTTTGAATGAACTATAAATAATAGTTGAATTATAGAGAATGTTGCATATGAACATGAAATGTATTAAATTGATAATTAAATTTATTTATTTAGATCCAGAAGATTCAAATAAGAAGCTAGATAGAGGAAAGGAAAAAGTTCAGGATTAGTAGATTTTTGTACACGAACAAGTATCAAGGTAAGTTCGTGTAACTTGAGATATATTCTTAAATGCTTGAAATGTATGTTTTTGATATGAATATGATTTGAATGTTCATTGTATGAAAATTGATAAAACATTGATATATTTGATAAAAAGGGGAAGAAATCCCAGTTGAATGAAAGGAAAATTCGATGGATCTCTGAAAAGGAATTGACGGTAAAAAGGATCTAGCCTGGACGGGTGATCCTATCCTGATATAGCCCTCCCGAAGAATATGTGAAAAATGGATTTAGCCGGACGGGTAATCCGAATCAGGGTCTGAATTTAGCCTGGATTGGTAATTCAGATCCAAACTCATTAGAGTAATTGTCGTTGCAGGGGATTTAGCCTGGACTGGTAATCCCGGCAATACTCTATGAGTTTATATTACAGGGGATTTAGCCTGGACTAGTAATCCCGCTGTAAGGATGAGGTTCGCGGGAGTGTGCTCTCTGAAATGGAAATGTGTGCACATGAATATGAATTAACGGACCCAGAATTGTACACTAAAAGTGTACATCTGAAAATCCATCGAAATTCTGAGAAATTCAACAGGATAAATATGGAAAAATAACAAGGAAATGGAAATCATGGTATTGATGAGCTCATCAATCATGGTATATATTACTGGTACATGGAAATTATTGTACTAACTTGAATGTTGAGTTTGTGCATATTAGGGTAATAATGCATTGAATGGATATATGAATATTTATTGTATTGTATTGAAAATATTAGGTAAGTATAATTCTTGTTACATGAGCTTACTAAGCACAAAGTGCTTACCCTGTTTCATTTTCCCCTGTTTTGTAGTGTTAAGAGCTCGAAGGTCGGATTTGGTCGGAGACACATCACACTATCAACCTCAGGATTTCGGTACATAAAGAAATTTTATTTTGGAAATCAAGGGCATGTATAAGCTAATAAAGTAAATGATTTTGTGAAATGAATGTAGAGTTAGCCATTGGTATAGTTAACAAACCTGGTTTTGGGTATATGATGACGTTATTTTATAAATATGCATGAATTTATCTTGAAAATATGTTGAATTGGATTGGTTGATGTGGATTGTTTTTGGTTTAAAATTTCAGGGAAGGGTAGGTATCTATAAAGGGGTTATATTGAGTTTAAAAAAAATTTAATTTGTAAACTCCGGTAATATTTCGTACCCTATTCCGGCAATGAATACGGGTAGGGGTATTACACAAAATTACTGTTTTAATAAAATTTTTATTAAAATGATTAAGTTTCAAGGTGATCCAATCACACCTAATAAAAAAAAATGGTGGCGACTTCATTTTCGTTTTTTTTAAATAAAAAGTCGATTTCCAAAAAAGGTTTCGACAAATAGTTCTGTGCAAATCGTCAAGTTGTAATTTTCAATTTCTACGAGCTGTACTTTCAATTTCTCTGTCAAATACCAAAGGTCCCGACTGGTTTCTTCTAGTCATAAACTAAAGGAACCTGCCAGAAGCAAACGAAAGAAAAATTAGAAAATAGAAATTAAACTAAAAAAAATGCAATAAAAATAAAATGACCAAATTAATAAAAATCGAGTGTTCTTAATATTTTAATCCGCAATAACGGCGCCAAAAACTTGATGATGATTCACTAAACTAACTAAAATCACGACAAAGGGAAGCGCACCTATCGAATAATAGTATAGCTATGGTGAGTCGGGAATATCGTATCCACGAGGACTAAAAGTACTAGTAATTACCTTTTTTCTATTATTTAGCTAATAAATTGAAATGTTGTTTTTAATCTAAAACTAAACTAATTACTAAGGACGCGACAGAGAATGAATTAGAAAAATATTTGAAGAAAAGCAATGAGATAGACAATACTCAAGAAAGAATTCATCTAGACTTCACTTATTATTCTAAATCTAAATTAAACGATTTATTCACTTGTGCCTTGATCCATAGAAATCCCTAAATTATGTTAATATCTCTTTTGAGAGTAAGAACAACTGACTCTAGGTTGATTAATTGAAATCTCTTTCTAATTAAAACCCCTATTATCGCATTAACTCGATCTATGAATTCCCCTATTAGATTTGACTCTAATTCGGTAGATTTATGTTGTCCTATTTCTAGGATTGAATGCAACTCCATTCAATTATGCCAGATCTACTTTTAAACAAGGACTTTTGCTCTACTAAAATAAGCACATCACACTTGAATTGATATACTGAAAATATTAAAGCAAGAAATAAGCATACATAATTGAGAACAAGAAATAAGTATTTATCATGTAATTCAGAAAATCAAATAATAAGATCCATCATATGTTTCATCTTTTCTAGGTATCTAGGGAATTTAGTTCATAATCTGGAAGGAAAACATCTCAAAATTAAAATAACAACAAGACATAAAGAACCCAATGAATCTTTGAAGGAAATTTGAATGGAGATCTTCATTCTTGAAGGAGATCTGCTTCTGAGTTAATCTCGACGGCGTTCTTCGAGTAATTTCTTCGTTCTTCTCTGTGTCCTCCCTTTAGTCCTCTTTTGATATGTATTTATAAAGTTTAGAATGCTCAGAAACCTTAAAAAATGAGTTTTTCCGCGTAAAAGAGAAGCAGGGTTCAAAATCGACACGGGCTGGCACATGTGAGCCCAGCTTGTGTGAAAATACCCAGGCCGTGTAGTTCTTGAAAACAATAATTTTTGTTCGATTTTGGCTCGTTTTTGGCTCCTTTCACTTCTCTATGCTCACCTAAGTATAAAAACATAAATTTAAAGGACTAGGAGCGTCAAATTCACTAATTCACATAATAAATCATCCAAAAACATGCCAAGTATGGGATTAAAACATGTTACTTTTATGGTTTATCAGGTATTAAAGTGTCATGAAAATAATGTGTAGATATCATAAGTAGTATTTATAATTTTATGGTTTATCAGGTATTAAAGTGTCATGAAAATAATGTGTAGATATCATAAGTAGTATTTATAATTTGATGAGGGGCCAAATTAAAAATGCTCAAAACTGATTTAATGATCAGTTATTTTTAAAAGAGGTAGTGGTCCCAAAAAAATAGATATATCTCGTATTTCTTTTCCATCTCCATCAGAGAGTTATAAAAAACTATTTTTTTGGAAGATCAAAATCTTTTGGGCAATCTCCAATAATGGGTTCAAAGCTTCCGCATTTAATTTTTTTCTTAATTTATTCTTGATGATCTAATGTGACAGATCTTAATTTATTAAATTTTATATGAGAGATTTAGAGTTGCGATATTTTTTCCTTGTGATTTTCTCAACAAACATTTCTTGTCACAAATATTCTTAATGCGAAAAAAGAAAATTAGCCTACCAAATTACATGATAAAAGAATATTTTGTTATGGAATAATATGTAGCTAAAAATAGTTCAATGGTTTTTTTTGGAGCACCAATCCTCACCTCTTAAAATTATAATAATAATAATAATCATATTTTTAATTATTATAAAAGTTGTTCATTAATTTATGATGTGTTTTTTTTTAAAATTCATTAATTTATATTGAATTATAAATTCTAAATGCCTCAAATACAAATCTTATAATAAAATTAAATTTCTTTTTCTTTCTTCATTTGTGATAAAATCTAGTAAGCTAATGATCACTTGAAGAGAGATTACAGAGAAAATAGAAAGATTTGTTCAAAGAATGATATTAATCTTTGCTTGAACTGTGCCTATAGACACGACTATATACACTTGAGAACTCCTCACTACTGTTACCAGCTTGATAACTACCTAACTACCTAACTAATCACATTAATCACATGTATAATCTCATACTATAACATTCACCCACCTTCCTCGAGTGGAACAACCCGAAGAAGATGACGAAACCGAGTAAACGTCGAAACAGATAATGGTTTAGTTAGGATATCCACCACTTGGTCACATGTGGGAACTTCACCAACAATCAACTCACCACTAGCCACCTTCTCACGAACAAAAAAACAGGTCAAGTTCAACATGTTTGAACTTAGAGTGCAGAACTGGATTAGCTGCAACAGCCACGGCACTAGAATTATCACACCACACTGTCGGAAGATCAACCGAACTGAGGTTTAATTCTGATAACAGCGAGACCAGCCACATAACATCACTCGTGGAGGCGGCCAAACTCCGGTATTCAGCCTCTGCCGTAGACCGAGAAACAACTTGTTGTTTCTTAGAACACCAAGAAATAGGTGTATGACCAAAATACACATAATATCCCGTAGTAGACCGACGATCATCGAAATCAAGCCCCCAATTTGCATCAGCATAACCAACCAGAGACAACCTATCAGATCAACGAAAAAGCAAGCCGTGAGAAAGAGTACCACATAAATACCGTAAAATTCGTTTTAACACTACCATGTGGAGAGTAGTGGGGGCATGCATGAACTGACACACCCGATTAATAGCATAAGCAATATCTGGTCGTGTCAAAACAATATACTGAAGAGCTCCAGCAATACTACGATATTCAGTTGGATCAGCAAGAGGTTCACCCTCATCTTTAGACAACATAACAGAGCTCACCATCGGGGTATGAACACTTTTAGCATTAGTCATAGAACTCCGGGCAAGAAGCTCACGAATGTATTTGCGCTGACATAAATGAAGACTGCCGGAGGAAGATCTACTAACTTTAATGCCCAAAAAATAATGAAGCTCGCCCATATCCTTTAGAGCAAACTTATTGTGTAGCTGCTGAACAAAACAATTTATTTCTTCAGTGGAACTGCCAGTGATAACAATATCATCCACATATACAAGAATGTAGAGACTGTGAGTAGAGGAAGACCGAACAAACAATGAAGCATCTAATTTTGACACCTTAAACCCAGCAGAGACAAGAAACTGTTTTAACTTGTCAAACCAGGCACGAGGAGCTTGCCGTAAGCCATACAAAGCTTTAGTCAAACGACATACCAACTTTTCACCATTTAGACCAGATTGCACAAAGCCGGGAGGTTGCTGCATAAACACGTTATCGGCCAAATCTCTATTCAAGAAGGCATTATTAACATCAACTTGTCAGAGATGCCAACCCTTGGTCACAGCAATAGACAGGATGGCTCGAATGGTAGCCGGTTTGACTACCGGATTGAACGTCTCCTTAAAATTGCAACCATGTACCTGAGAGCACCCTTTGGCGACCAATCGTGCCTTCCATCGACTAATCGTCCCATCAGTATTCTTCTTGATCTTAAACAACCACTTACAACCAATCGCTTTCTGGCCAGGAGGGAAGGAACTAAGTTTCCAGGTCGAGTTAGCCAGTAAAGCATCAAACTCAACTTGAACCGCTAAACGCCAGTCTGGATGAGCAAGGGCCTCCTCAACAGAACATCGCTCAACCTCAACTTTATCAGCATATAATGCTTTGGGCTTAAAGATCCCGGCTTTAGACATGGTAACCATAGTATGAGTATTAGCAGGAGGAACATAAAGCTGCTCAGGAGGCAAACTTGTAATAGAGGGAACCTCCTCTTGAACAACAGGTTCTGAAGCAGAATTGTGTGGAGAAGTATTACACGAAGTAAGAGAACTAGACGAAATTGTGGCAGCATTACGGCTATCCAACGAAGCCCTAACTGCAGTCTCAGGAGCCAGATGAGTCGCGTGAGGAACAATAGACAGAATAATAGGAACATACGTAGGAGAACTTAATGACAACTTATCACTAAGAGAAGTAGAAAACGGAAACAAAAACCGATGTTCATCTAAAACAACATGACGAGAAACAATGACCTTCCCATCGGGCGTAAGACAAAAACAGCCTTTATGATGTGGGCTATACCTCAGAAATGTAGACAACTGAGACCGAAACTCAAGTTTGTGCTTAACAAAGGTCGTAAATACGGAAAACAACAACAACCAAAAACTCTAAGATGATCATAAGCCGGTTCGCGACCAAACAGACTTTGAAACGGAGTCCTGCCTTCTAAAACTAGAGTGGGTAGTCGATTAATAAGATGAACCGCACTGCAGAACGCATAAACCCAGTAACTCAGTGGTAGATTAGCCTGAGCTAGAAGCGTAAGACCAGTCTTTACAATATGTCTGTGTTTACGCTCAGCAACACCATTTTGTTCAGAAGTGTTAGGACAGGAAACGCGATGAAAAATCCCCTGACTAGCTAAAACGAAGGAAAACGCACGAAACTCACCTCCCCAATCACTTTGAAATTGCTTAATATGTTTTCCAAACTGAGTGAAAATCATCTTCTGGAATTGACCAAAACAAACTATTGCCTGAGATTTGTGGCTTATCAAATAAATCTAGGTAAAACTACTAGTCATGTCAATGAAAGACACATAATACAAATTCCCTTCACAGGTAACAGCAGCTGGTCCCTACAAATCAGAAACAACCAATTCAAACAAGTCAACATATTTAGTACTAGAATGTGAAAACGGCAAATTATGCTATTTACCTTTCTGACAAGCTACACAAACACCACCAAGATGTCTTTTATTTAAAGAAATCTGACATTTTTCAAGAACAATTTTTACAATATTATCAGCAGGATGACCCAGCCTCTTATGCCACAGGCTAAAAACATCATTAGTTGAAGAGCAACCTTGAAGAATAGTAGTATGAACAGAAGGAAATGAACAACCCGAATCTGTCGAGAAATGGTAGAGCCCATCACGAACTTGGCCCCGCATTAAGATTTCCTGTGTCTGGATGTCCTTAATCACACAATAAGAGGGGTGAAACTAAAAAAAACATTGTTGTCAGTAGCAAACTTAGACACAAAAAGTAAATTCTTTCGAATGCTCGGCACACACAGCACATTCGAGAGATGTAGTAATTTCTGCTTCGTAGGTATAATTGAGCTCCCAATAGCGGAAATTTTAGTAGACACCCCATTACCCATTAAAAGAGAGGACGTACCTGAGTACGGGGTAGAACCATGCAAAACCGAAGTATCTCTGCAAACATGATGAGTAGCGCCTGAGTCAGGACACTATGACGAGTTTTCTACTGGGACCGAAACATACGAGTCAGAAGTATTAAAATTAGAATCATATCCAGTGGCATCAGAAAAATCTGAAGCATGCAACTCAAGAATCCTGGGAAGAATCCCAACAAATTGAGACGAGTCATAGGAAGACGAATCCACATTAAAAATGTGAGCTCGTGGCTTTGTTCGCCACGGAGCTTTAGGAACAGTATGCTAGGATCGATCAACATTAACACCGTTAGTAGAGGGTTCAAGCACAGGGGGATCAGCATTCGAACGAGATCGAGCTGAATCACTAGGCCCACGTGGTCTGAAAGCCGGCCCACCATATGGGTGACCCAAAGAATCACTAAATTATGGACCAAGAGATCGGCGTCCAACTCCAAAATCACGCCCATAAGATCCAAAAATTGGGCCATCAAAATTATTCTGCCCATTACCAAATTGGGCACACGGATTGCCATAGCTTGCATGTGGCCTACGTGGATCATTATTCACCCCACCATTTGGCCAAAATGGAGATTTCCAATTTTGACCAAGAGGCCCCTAATTTTGACCATTCGCACGCTCCAACTCTCCCCTAACTGCACCAAATGCAGAACCACCACGACAATCGACTGAAGCTTCCAACGGGAGCTGCCCATCACGATCATATCGATAATAACAGCGCTGCGCAAGATGACCAAATCGACTGCAGATCTGACACTAGACTCGTGGACGGAAGCTTCGACCGCGACCACGAGCAAACGAGCGACTACCGCAAAAAACCCCGTCCGTCGACTACAATGGAGTCTCTTCCACAACATTCGCAACAACTAAAACCTCCTGAACAGATCTAAGTTATCGAGCTTCACACTCAAGTAAAGTATCGACAAGTTGTTGGAAGGGTAACGAGGTCGGAGAGAGTGATGCCGAAGAAACGATAGCCTTATACTCAGACGAAAGACCGACAAGGAGAACCGCCGTTCGTTCGGCCTCGGAGATCGGAGAGCCAGATGCTGCAAGGAGAGCACACAAGTGTTTGATATTGTCAACATAAAACCGAATAGAGAGATTACCTTTGCGAAGAGAATGAAGCTCATGTCGCAACTGCGATTGCTTCGCAGTAGTATCGGCCGCGAACAGGCTATTCTCCATGAGCCAGACATTACTGGCAGTCCGAACTTTTGTGAAAGATGACAAAAATGAAGAGCTTATTGTGGACAACAGCCATGAGGTAAGAAGATTATCTTGTTGATCAAAGATTGAGACAGATGGATTGGTGACCAGAGTACCATCGGAGGACTGAACGAACTTCGAAGGAGCTGACAACGTACCATCATGGAAACCGAGCAATCCATAACCACGAAGAATAAGATGAATTTGCTGTTGCCACTGAAGGAATGAGTCAGTATCAAGCTTCACCACCTCATGCCGAAGAAACGACGTGACCACACGATCACCAAGAAACACCGATCCATTCGGCTCAACAAAACCAGACTCAGCGGAATGCATGGTGGCCAGGCCCATGACTCACCTTGCGAAAGATACCATGATAAAATCTAGTAAGCTAATGATCACTTGAAGAGAGATTACAGAAAAAATAGAAAGATTTGTTCAAACTCAGCGGAATGCATGGTGGCTAGGCCCAAGACTCACCTTACGAAAGATACCATGATAAAATCTAGTAAGCTAATGATCACTTGAAGAGAGATTACAGAGAAAATAGAAAGATTTGTTCAAAGAATGATATTAATCTTTGCTTACTTGAACTGTGCCCATAGACACGACTATATACACTTGAGAACTCCTCACTATTGTTACTAGCTTGATAACTACCTAACTACCTAACTAATCACATTAATCACATGTATAATCTCATACTATAACAATTTGAGATAAATTTTTTTTTCTTCTAAATAATGCATAATGCATGGGTGTAGTTTACCTAAAGAAAAATAAAAAGTGAAAAGAATTTCCGTCCACTTATTCGTTTATTTATTTATTATAAAAGATGCATCGGAAAATATACAATTTTAATCAAAACTTTATTAATGTGAAAAAGCGAAGTTTCATTTATACACATCCTTAGAATTTTGGTGAGGTAGTTGAGATCAATGATCAATGAAAATCATGGCTGCCAGTTTGCGAACCTACCTCGCGAAAATTCAAAGGATGAGTATGATTCAAACTTAGATATTAATTTCATTTATATGCAAAATATTTTGTTTTTCAACATTACAGAAACCAGAAATTTAATTATTTATACGTTAGAACAAACAAACACCAGAAATTTTATTAAGACAGCCATCAAAATTAACAGCAGCATTTGCTCTCGCATTATTCGGCATTTGTAGCACATAATTCAACAGCAAGAACTGTTTTAGTGCTAACTATCAATAACTGAAGCAAGTAAAGGATTGAAGCCATTGCCGCAGTCAACAAAATCATATCTAATAGTAAGGTGGCCTTGAGCATGACCTACTCCATCAGTGTCCAATCGGTTGAAAACTCCCACATCCAAATCTAACCCTCCATTGCTGCATCTGTCTACAATCCTCACTATTTCTTGAGCTCCAGTCCTTGTGTTTCTTACCCTCAGGCACCTCCCACAAGCAGCCGGGAAAGAAGGACCAACGGGGCCACAAAAGGCAGTCCAACCATACTTACTCCTCCACGAATATGGCTTGTTAGCATCCCATGTAGAGCAATAGGCACTCACTGCCATCAAATCCCATCCATTTTGCTCTGGATTATAGAAATGGTAAGTAGATCTCACAGTCGCTCCTTCTCCTGTAGGGGGAGGGGGGCCACTTCTGCAATTGCTCTGGCAATTTTTTGCCGGTGAACAGTAATCATCGGTGTTCCCACACCATCCATATTGACTGCAACATAAGTTGTTAGGGCATAAGGCCCCACCAGCTTGCCGACCGCATTGCTCGCCCATTGTTGCTCCTAGTAAGCTAACCAAAAATACAAACAGCATCACAAACTTTTCTTTATCCATTTCTTTTCTTCTTTTCTCGAAGGGGTGGATTTAGTATACTCTGCTTATAATTTTGTCAAGGTTTTATACTAAGTTATGTTCATGTTATTATTACCAAAATGACCTTAGAACTCAGATTAGCAGACGTATATTTTATATACATATATTAAGATAACATCATGGAATGGTGATTGTTTGGGGAGTGTTTTGTCAAGGCATGTGGGGCGGCGGCTACAAATAAATGTTAATGAAGAAGATAAGGCCAAAGTTAGAGATTAGCCGCCTCAGTTCATTTTTTCATTATCATGTGAGGTGCGTAATGGTTTTTATCGGATAAACTACATATAAGGTGTTTAAATTATTAGAAAATTTATGTTTTGGTTAATCAATTTTAAAAGGTTAAAAAATAGTTATTTAATTATTTAATTTTTTTATTTAAGTCATTTGAATGTTAAAATTTTCGTTTTAAAGTCGACTAGTAAGTTCCAAATGACGATTCAACGATTTGTATGATAAATAAATACCCATCAATAAGTAGAAGAATATTTCTTATATTTTTGTTGATCTGAAAATTAGTTTAGGAGATTGGAGAAGAAAAATGTTTAGATTTTGGTTCGTAGATTTCTAAAATTCAAAGATATTTTATGAAAAAAAAATTGAACTATAAAAGATAAGGGGAATGAGAGCTTTCGATTTGTGCAAATAAAAAAAGGCCATATAGCAATGATTTTAATAACTTGGTGATTTATATAAAAAAACTTTCAACTAATTTAATAATTATTTTGTAACTTTTTTAAAATTGAATAACTAAAATATAAAGTTATTAATAATTTACTAACACTTTCCTTCTTAAAAAAGAGTGGAAGAATTGAGTGATTGATATTTGAATTGTAGATTTAATCTGTCAATCAAGATTTCACACTAAATTAATAATTTGATTGATGGTTATTTAATGCTAGTTATAAAATACAATTAATTTAACATTTGATTATGTTTGGTGAAGATCTAGAGTGATTAAATCATGGTTTAATTAGATTTTTAATAAATATTTATAATTATAGATTTTACAAATTATTTTTTAGATAAATATATTAATTGAGATTTTATGTATAATTAAATTTTTTTAAAAATTGTCAAATAGTGTTTAAGAAACATAAAACAAAGATAATTTTATCTAATTAAAGTTGAAAAGTCCAAATTTAAAGATAATTTTTGTCTAAATAAAAAATTCAAAAGCTTAAAGCCCAAAAGTAATATAGAAACTCGAAATCCAAACTGATTTAATACAATTTGATTATAACCAGTTTCTTATGTCCACTAATTTAATTTCGATTTGAAAAATGAAAAAAACTGAATATTCTGATTCAATTAAAAAACCAAAGTAATCTCACCCCTAATCCCAATCTGGTAAAAGGTAGTTGGATTTGAAAAAGAAAGCAAAGGACAAGATTTATTAAGTTGCTTTTATCATGTTTAAGATGTAAGACAACATTGGGGGCAAGACAAGGCATGGAATCTCACATGTAGTTGATCCAATTCATGGTTGGTCCATAGAAAACAAAAAATCTCCCCAATCATTTGGTTGTTTGTCTAAACTCTAAACATGTACTTTGTAGACAAAACTTTACAACTAGGTTTCTCCCGAACGAACCCAAAAACTAAAATCATTTCTCACTCAATTTCATTAATTTTAGGAGGATTTTCTTTGTAAAATTATAACTGTATAAGCTTAATTTTGGACCCAAAACCCACTAACCCCTAAACAGAAGCCCAAACCCAACTAGCCCCAAGTTTAGGGTTTTAGAATCTGAAACCCTAAACCACTTGCCCCCACCGCCTCTGACTCCCACCGCCTCAGTCACGTCGACAGCGCAAGTGGCCTCTGCTCCACCGCCTATTTTCCTGCAAAGAAAAGACAATGTAATTGTAATGGCTATTTAAAGCCGAATCAAAGAACCATGTAAAGGGGGGCATTTCGTGAAATAAAAAGCAACATTTTGATTCTAAATGCAGAAGCAAAAAACAGAAATCCCAGCAATATCAAAAGCAAAAAAATAGTCCAAACAGAGAGTCAAAATCCAATAGCCGAAGGTGATTATCATCGTTAATTCCTTTCTTTTTTTTTAGCCTATTTACCTATATACACATACATATTATAAATATATTTTAGAAAAAAAAGGAGAAAAATTTTACCTCGGAGCGATTTCCGGCCATCATCTGACGACAGTCGACACACGATGGCGACCGCCTCTCTCTCACCTAGCTTACGGTGACGAGAAAGGGGATAGGGGAAATGAAAAAAAAATAGAATAAATGGCTTATATAGGCCGACAAAACGCACCGTTTTTCCCGGCCATTTTAAAACGCAGAAACGAAGCCGTTTCAAGCAATGACCCGAGGACCCAACCCGCCTATGCCCAGGGTCCGCGTGTTTTTGGACTGAGGGGTTATTTGCGCCCTTAGTCCTTCCGCTTTTCCAAGGCTTCACAATTGAGTCTTATTTAATTTTAATTTGGCCCTAAAATTTACTTCGTTTTCAATTTGGTACCTTTGCGAACGGCGCCGTTTTAGTAGATCGGGATATTTACTCCTTTGGTCCCTCCTGGTTGCTCGCGTGTTCAAATTAATCCCCTTTTTCCTTCATTTATTTTAAATTCGCCTCAAAATTCCATTGTTAATTCAATTTCATCTTTTTTTTTTTACTTTTCCTCATTATTCTAATTTAATTTTAATATTATTTATAATATCATATTTTATTATTGTTGTATTTTTATTAATAGTTCATTATTATCATTTTATTTTATATATATGTTATAAAGTATTATTAATAGTTTCAATATTATTATTCTTATTAACGCATATGTATGTTAATATTATATTTTGTCTATATTTTTTATACATAGGTATATATATATATATATGTATATTCCTCCTTTTAATACTATGTATATATTTTAATATATTACGTGTATGTTTTGTTTTGTATACTATGTATATATTACGTATATGCCTTTAATATTATTAGGTATTTATTTATATATATATTTATATAATATTATTAATAATTGTTTTTTACATTATTACCATTTCTAATATATATATGTATCGTATATGCCTTTATATATAGTATGCATATATCGCTCGTATTATTAGTTATATGTATATCTATTTTCAATAGATGTTTATGTAATGTTTTTAGCATTATCATTATCTTTGTATTGTTACTATCGTTATTATATCTTTCATTGTCGTCACTATTGTATTATTACTTTCATCATTATTATTATTACTAACATGTATATATACTATATATTTTTATTATATTACGTATACATTTTTATATATACGCTATGCATATGCATTTTTAAATATTGTATTATTATTATGTATATATATACTTTTCTCATATATTTCTTATTACTTCTATTATTATGTATGTACCTTAATACATATATGTATATACTACTGTCGTTATCATTGTCATTTTATTTTGCCATTTTACATTTATCTATTTATTTGCTTGCGTATTCAATTACTTCATTTTCCTCACGTACGTGTTTACATTCACATATTTCTAAGCTTCAATATTATTTCGTCTTTTATACTTGCTCATATTATTATCTTTGACATAGTCACACATAGTCACACCTATTATTATGTTCTTATACGTGTTAATACCATATTATGCTTTTACGTTTTACAATAAATCGCGTTACTTTTTGCTCAATATATTAAGACAATTCTTTCATAAAAGCAATATCCGGTATTAGGTGATTCGAGATAATCGTGCCCTAAGTATTAGGTGATTCGAGATAATCGTGCCCTAACTTACTGGGTTTCGACTTTTCTCATTTAACCTAAATAACGGAATATTCTTTTTAAATCACGATACGAGTCTTAAAAATGTTTATTTTTGGAGATATGAGGTGTGGTGCCCCAACTTTTCGGGTACGACATTTTGTTACCTCGAAATAAGATTCTTTTACAAATAAAGGCAATATTCGGTGTTCAGAAATTCAAGGAAATGTGCCCTAACTTACTGGGTTTCGATCTTTTTCATTTACCCTAAATAACCGAACATCTATTTTAAAAAAGGTTAAAATGCATAAATTTTAAATAAAGGCAAACTCACTCTCAAAAGCTCGAGATGTCGTGTCCTAACTTACTGGATGTGACATTTTATCACTTAGAATTAAGAAGGTCTTTAATATTCGAGTTTTTTAAGAGAAGGATTGTATTTTAAATTCTTTCAAAGTTTTCAAATTTTCGACACTAAGACATTAATTAATCAACTAGGTACCAATTTTGGGCGTATCGAGGCTGCTAATCCTTCCTCGTGCGTACCCGACTCCCGAACTCATTTTCTGATTTTTGCAGACCAAAAATTATCTTTTTAGTAAATCTTAACTTTTATTAAAATGATTAATTTAAGGTGATCCGATCACACCTCATCAAAAAGGGATTGGTGGCGACTCCAGTTTTTTGTTCTTTCATTTTCAAAATCCAAGTCGACCACCGTTTTACCAAAAAATGGTTACGACAGTTTGGCGACTCCACTAGGGACCCAAATAAGAGAGTCAAGCCACAAGTTGATTAACTTTTGTCTTTTTGTGTGAAAATTAAAAATTTGGTTTTGATAAACGATCCCTTCATTGCATTTTATTTGTTTTGTTCTACGATCTTCATTATTATGGTTTATAATTGTTGCATTGGTTTAAATTTTGGTGTCTTTTTGCACATTGCATTGCATGACTGTTGTGGTCACACTCTTCTAAGTGGGAGTGAGAAACTACTCCTTCGTGAGGTTTTCACCTCCGTGTAGGATAGTGGATCGCTTTCGGGATACATCCGTACCTATGTCTTCGTGAGATTTTCATCTCCGTGCAACCATAGGGAAATGTATTCCCCTGAACTGAACTCGGTCTGTATGAGCCTATAATGGGTGAGGATCGAGGAATCTGTTGGTTCGGGTACCCTTACTCTAGAACCAAGCCACATATAGAGAGACCTAGGAGCTTACCCTAGGTAGAGCCACTTCGAACCCCTAGTGGTCACCCAGGTAGGTACCCTGTTTTGCTTAATTCTCTTGTGCTAACGTTTTGTTTTTGTTTTGTTTATAACTGCATTGCATTACCTCATTATAGAAAGGAAGTGTTGATTCATATTCGATTGCTAAATATAATAGTTTGTCATAAGAAAATGAATTTCTTGATAAAGTGGATTATAACACGGTTGTCTAAATATGGTCCAAGTAAACACGATGAAAGAAGGCTGACAATCCGTGAAGAAGTACAAGACTTTGCTTCATTGCCCGAAGACGCGAGCCGACAAAGATTATTCAAGGGTCGTCATGTCTTGACTTTCTTAAAGGAACTAATAAGTATCATAGGGACAAGTAATCAAGGAGTTGCAGCTTGGATCAAGCAAAAAGGAGTTAATAAAGACATCTTTTGGAGAATTTGTCAAACTCAACCATAAGATCCGGATATGAAGAGGAAGATTGGTGTCTTCGCTTGGAATATGAGAGAAAGGCCGTATATGTAATCCGTTTTATGTAAAGAAATTTGTTTTTTAGAAAAGTTGTTCTAATGAAATTGAATTCAGAATCAACGCATTCCTTTCTTTTGCATTCATCCCATACATTTACATTTGCATTTGCATTTGCATTGCATCATTTGCATTAAAGGACCCTAATTAGGTAAAATTATTTCAGAACTGACAAAGGATATGGACCAAAGGTTAGAGAGAATGGAGCAAAGGCAAATACAGATGCAAGAGCAATTAATCAAGATTCAACGAAATATGCGAGAACAAATGGTAGAACTCCAAAGAAATATGATGGGCCAGCTAACCTAGTTACTGGCCGGAGAACTTAAAAAAGGGAGTGTCCCAGTGGTCAATAGTGAGGATGATAATGAAGACATCGTCTATTCCCCATGTTTTACCCCAATAAGTGTTCCGACCCAACCAGACATGCAAGGGGTACCCGTCATTATTGGACCCCAATATCAGGCTGGTACCTCGGTACTATTGAACTTTCCGATGGGTTCAGGTTTTAACCTAGAAGATGATCGAGCGAAACCAGTTGTTCTGGCAGAAACGAAGGAAAGGGGAGAGTGGACTTTAAAGGCCCCAAAGAAGAAGGAAAAGGAAGCGAATAGCACGAGTGTGTATAACAAGGGCCATTCGAAGCTGATTACAGTAAGCCAGCCAGGGATGGTAGCTACCAGCCATCAAGTCTCCCCAAGGCAGGAGCTCAATCGAAGAACGAACTCCGAAAAACCCAAATTCACGCCCATCCCAATCACGTACAGGGAGTTGTACCATATTCTGTTCGACGTACATGTTGTATCCCCTTTTTACATAGAACCAATACAGCCTCCATACCCTAAATGTACGATGCGAGTGGTCAATGTGAATACCATGCTGGAATAATGGGGCATTCCATCAAGAACTGTACCGCTTTTAGAAAGCTAATTGAAAGATTTGTCAAATTGGGTATCGTGAAATTCAATGATCCTTCTGGAGTAGGAGGCCTATTGTCCAACCTTTCTGTTAAAAGGGTGGACATTACGAGTTCCATGATGGATAGAGGTATGAGATCCAATGACACATCGAGCTCAGGACTCTAGTGTAAGACTTGGTATTGGGAAATCCGAACATTAACGACGTATCAGAAGAGGAAACCCGGGAATAAAATTATTTTCGAGTATCCGCCCTTTACATACTTGGGAATGTTTTGAAAAATGGGACTGTGGAGGAAATCCTTGTACTTTTAGGGCTAATCTAGAGTAATATTCAAAACACACTTGTTGTTTTAAGCCTAGAAGCAACAAGAATCTTTTTGTGAAATAGGCTTATATCCAAAATCTTTATTTCAATGAAATGCATATCATTTCGAGTAAATTTTCTTTTACTTTTTCCATTTCATATTCTACAAACGGTTATTCTTAGATTCTTTCGTTCATGATCATACTATACAAATAATCATCCTTAGAATCATTTACTCTTTGGCATCTGCCTTCAATAGGTCCCTAGGTATCAACGACATGAGCAACGTTGCTACTGACATAGAATCTCCTTTTGAGCGAAATATGGGCCTAAAGGGATCTCAGCACTTTGAAGATGACAGGGATGTAAACTACTCCCTGATTTGTTAAGGATGGTAGAGTAAGATGAAAACATATCTTCTCTTACAAAAATTCAGTGGACAGTAGGCTTAGGACAAGAGAAAGAGGCAAACATCGGAATCTGCATCACCACAAAGGCAAAGCGAGACGTCATTGAGTCACTTTCAAGAATTTAAAGATTTTTGCACGATCGTATCAAGATACGCCTGGCTACTAAGACATGAGGATGTTGTAGGGTTTTGAATGACATATGCTAATGGTTTTACGATGGCCAGGCTAATCATGAGATTTGGGTTCTGCTGGTCCACCATAGAAAGGGGTCGCATCAGTATGCTGTAAATGCCAAATGTATGGAGAGAAAATTCATGTGCCCCTTCATTCTTTCAATTTTCTCTATGTAGGGCATGGAGGTTATTGGGCCAATCTCGTCGAAGGCTTCTAGCAGGCATCAGTTACTTCGCCAAGAGTGTGAAAGTCGCTTCATATGCCAAGCTAAAAAAAAAACCCCAAAAAAAGGGATAATGGAAAGATGACTGAGACTTGTAAAGATTGGCATAAGAAGTCATCATTTACCTTCTATGCTCATCAAACGTTGGCCAAGACCTTCGCCGGGGCAGCATATTTCATTAGTCTATGGGATAGAAAACGGTTTTGAAGAAGAGATTTCTTGTCTCTAAGTCTTGACAGAGTTGAAGTTGGATAAGGCAAAATGGATCCAATCCCGATATGATCAGTTGAATTTAGAGAAAGGAGGTTGAAAGCCATCTGTCATGGTCCAATGAACGATGTGAGCTTATGATGAAGAGGTTCATCCTAGAGAATTCCACTAGGGAAATTTGATATTGAAGAAGATCCTTCCTATACAAAGGACTTCAGAAAAAAGTGGATGCCAAACTGAGAAGGACCTTATGTAGTAAAGAAGGCATGTTTTAGAGGGGTATTAATATTGACCGAAATGGATGGCAAAGATCTGCCCAAATCGGTGAATTCAGATTTCGTCAGAAAGTATTTCACTTAGAAAGTGAGAGGCCAAGGCGAAAACCCGCAAATGGAGCCTTTTTTAAAAAAGAAGAAGAAGAAGAAGAAGAAGAAGAAGAAGAAGAAGAAGAAGAAGAAGAAGAAGAAGAAGAAGAAGAAGAAGAAGAAGAAGAAGAAGAAAAAGGAGAGGCCAAGGCGAAAACCAGCAAATGGCACCTTGAGACCAAAGGGGATTTGAGTTGAAAACCCAAAAAGGGCGATTCAAATTTGGATCAAAGTGGGGCATACATTAGTCTTGCTATGCCTGAATTAATAATTGAAGAAGTATGCTACATCTTGGGGCATCGACAAAGTACTCCGGATCCCCTAAACACATATTGAGCTCAGAAAGGTCTTCAAGAAGTTGGTAGAGAGAAGCTCAAGTTGCGATATCTGGGGCACCTAGCTTCCATTTTGCCCATTTTTGAATTTGTTATCTTTAATTATCTTATTCTTTTCAAGATATATCCCAATAAATTTCCTCCTTATTACATTGCTCTATTTGATTAACTTATTCATTTTGAGTTAATTTTCTCCTTATTGCATTTGCAATCTTTGATTAATTTATTCATTTCGAGCTATACTCCCAATCAATTTCCTTCTTGTCCATTGTTTTGATCTATTTCTAGCATTTTGCATTGAAATGACGATTAATGGACCAATAATACTTTCACAAAAGAAGTTCTGCATATTACTTTGGAAGCTTCTAAATAGTACAAGAGCCCGAAATAGGGCTATTATTCAGAACTTACCAAGCCCAAGGGTTGGAGATACTTAAGCCCAAATTGAAATTATCTCAGTGGGTTTTCTGTCAAAGATATTGGTTGAGCAAAAAGAAATTACATTGGTGTTATAATCCCGGCAAAGAACAAGCAATGAGATTATTCTCGGGAAAAGAAAAATGATACTTTGCATCCATGCAAATATCAGGCATATACATCTGGTCATTACACCCAGGGAATAGTGTAATAGATCAAATTGATTGAAGATGATACAAATCCTGTACTTTTGAGTTGCAGCAGGATGGATGGAAGAAATCAAATGTTGTTCCTCTAAAATTGCAGTGAGAGGCACAAACTTTATGTCCCAGAAGGTACAGTGGAAGGGACTCTAAAATTACAGCGGGGCAAGCTTGCTGAGCAAAATGTGATTATTTTTCTGACTCTTCTATCAAGAATACCAGCCGAACAAGATGACAGCATAATACGTCAGTGATAATGTCCTGATGAACAACGAGTGATGATACCTTAAGCCTTTTTAAAGAGATCACTTCCATTCATATATCATTTATAACACATCTAGTTAGGAGCATTTGATTCATTTCAATCATAGCATCCTAATCATTTGACATAAGCATCACATCTAGTTAGGAGCATTTGATTCATTTCGATCATAACATCCTAATCATTTGACATAAGCATAGACACATGAAACTGATTCTGTAGGTCATGTCCCTAGAATCAGTGAATTCACAAGCCTTCAACCCTAAGCAGTAGGGTAACAGGCTGAATTTATGGACCTTAAACCCCTAAGCAGTAGGGTAACAGGTTGAATTTACAGATCTTAACCCCCTAAGCAGTAGGGAATCAGATCTAAGGCGATGGGTCTTAAACCCCTAAGCAGTAGGGTAACAGACTAAAATTCCAGATCTTATCTCCCTAAGCATTAGTAGAGATGGTCGAAGACGAAGAACCTTAAACCCCTAAGCAGTAGGGTAACAGGTTGAATTTACAGATCTTAACCCCCTAAGCAGTAGGGAATCAGATCTAAGGCGATGGGTCTTAAACCCCTAAGTAGTAGGGTAACAGACTAAAATTCCAGATCTTATCTCCCTAAGCATTAGTGGAGATGGTCGAAGACGAAGAACCTTAAACCCCTAAGCAGTAGGGTAACAGGTTGAATTTACAGATCTTAACCCCCTAAGCAGTAGGGAATCAGATCAAAGGCGAAGAACCTTAAACCCTTAAGCAGTAGGGTAACAGGTTGAATTTATAGATCTTAACCCCCTAAGCAGTAGGGAAGCAGATCAAAGACGGTGAGCCTTAAACCCCTAAGCCGTAGGGTAACGGGCTGGAAATTACAAATTTCTTCTCTCTGAAATGGCGTTGGAGCAGCTCGAAGCCACAACAGATCTCCTTGAAGTTTCAGCAGAGTAAATTGAAGCCATTAGTCTTATCTCCTTAAAGTTGTAGCGGGACAGACTGAAGATAGCAAATCTTACTTCCCTGAAGATGCAGTGGAACAGATTGAAGCCATAAATAAACAGATCTTACCTATCTGAAGTTGTAGTAGAGCAGTGAAACGGAGTGAAGCAACAAGATGCAGTGGATCAGATGAAGCTACCTGAATAAAAGGAGCGCTAAATAAGTCCAGACACGGTGAGACCGGGCAAAATTGGTCTTTCTTAAGTCTTTGCTCTGTTCTCGTTACACGACAACAAGCAAAGAGGGGCAGCTGTACAAGCCCAATTTTGGACCCAAAACCCACTAACCCCTAAACAGAACCCCAAACCTAACTAGCCCTAAGTTTAGGGTTTCAGAATCTAAAACCCTAAACCACTTACCCCCATCGCCTCTAACTCCCACCGCCTCAGTCACGTCGACAGCGCAAGTGGCCTCTGCTCCACCGCCTATTTTCCTGCAAAGAAAAGACAATGTAATTGTAATGGCTATTTAAAGCCGAATCAAAGAACCATGTAAAGGGGGCATTTCGTGAAATAAAAAGCAACATTTTGATTCTAAATGCAGAAGCAAAAAAGAAAATCCCAAAGAATATCAAAAGCAAAAACAAACCAAAGAGAGTCAAAATCCAATAGCCGAAGGTGATTATCATCGTTAATTCCTTTCTTTTTTTTTAGCCTATTTACCTATATACACATACATATTATAAATATATTTTAGAAAAAAAAGGAGAAAAATTTTACCTCGGAGCGATTTTCGGCCACCGTGTATGGTGTCCGGCACGGTGGCCGACACGACAGCGATCGGCCTGCTCCTCACCGGCTTCTGGGCTGACAGACCAAGAGTGAAAGAGGATTTGAGTTTTTTTTTTTAAAGGGGATAGGGGAAATGAAAAAAAAATAGAATAAATGGCTTATATAGGCTGACAAAACGCACTGTTTTGCCCGGCCATTTTAAAACGCAGAAACGACGCCGTTTCAAGCAATGACCCGAGGACCCGACCCGTCTATGCCCAGGGTCCGCGTGTTTTTGGACTGAGGGGTTATTTGCGCCCTTAGTCCTTCCGCTTTTCCAATGCTTCACAATTGAGTCTTATTTAATTTTAATTTGGCCCTAAAATTTACTTCGTTGTCAATTTGGTACCTTTGCGAACGGCGCCGTTTTAGTAGATCAGGATATTTACTCCTTTGGTCCCTCCTGGTTGCTCGCGTGTTCAAATTAATCCCCTTTTTCCTTCATTTATTTTAAATTACCAAAAAATTCCACTTTGTTAATTCAATTTCATCCTTTTTTTTTTACTTTTCCTCATTATTCTAATTTAATTTTAATATTATTTATAATATCATATTTTATTATTGTTGTATTTTTATTAATAGTTAATTATTATCATTTTATTATATATATATATATGTTATAAAGTATTATTAATAGTTTCAATATTATTATTCTTATTAACGATATGTATGTTAATATTATATTTTGTCTATATTTTTTTATACATAGGTATATATATATATGTATATTCCTCCTTTTAATATTATGTATATATTTTAATATATTATGTGTATATTTTGTTTTGTATACTATGTATATATTACGTATATGCCTTTAATATTATTAGGTATTTATTTATATATATATATAATATTATTAATAATTGTTTTTTACATTATTACCATTTCTAATATATATATATATATGTATCGTATATGCCTTTATATATAGTATGCATATATCGCTCGTATTATTAGTTATATGTATATCTATTTTCAATATATGTTTATGTAATGTTTTTAGTATTATCATTATCTTTGTATTGTTACTATCGTTATTATATCTTTCATTGTCATCACTATTGTATTATTACTTTCATCATTATTATTATTACTAACATGTATATATACTATATATTTTTATTATATTACGTATACATTTTTATATATACGCTATGCATATGCATTTTTAAATATTGTATTATTATTATGTATATATATACTTTTCTCATATATTTCTTATTACTTCTATTATTATGTATGTACCTTAATACATATATGTATATACTACTGTCGTTATCATTGTCATTTTATTTTGCCATTTTTTTTACATTTATCTATTTATTTGCTTGCGTATTCAATTACTTCATTTTTCTCACGTACGTGTTTACATTCACATATTTCTAAGCTTCAATATTATTTCGTCTTTTATACTTGCTCATATTATTATCTTTGACATAGTCACACCTATTATTATGTTCTTATACGTGTTAATACCATATTATGCTTTTACGCTTTACAATAAATCGCGTTACTTTTTGCTCAATATATTAAGATAATTCTTTCATAAAAGCAATATCCGGTATTAGGTGATTCGAGATAATCGTGCCCTAACTTACTGGGTTTCGACTTTTCTCATTTAACCTAAATAACGGAATATTCTTTTTAAATCACGATACGAGTCTTAAAAATGCTTATTTTCGGAGATGCGAAGTGTGGTGCCCCAACTTACCGGGTACGACATTTTGTTACCTCGAAATAAGATTCTTTTACAAATAAAGGCAATATTCGGTGTTCAGAAATTCAAGGAAACGTGCCCTTTAAAAAAGGTTAAAATGCATAAATTTTAAATAAAGGCAAACTCACTCTCAAAAGCTCGAGATGTCGTGTCCTAACTTACTGGATGTGACATTTTATCACTTAGAGATAAGAAGGTCTTTAATATTCGAGTTTTTTAATAGAAGGATTGTATTTTAAATTCTTTCAAAGTTTTCAAATTTTCGACACTAAGACATTAATTAATCAACTAGGTACCAATTTTGGGCGTATCGAGGCTGCTAATCCTTCCTCGTGCGTAACCGACTCCCGAACTCATTTTCTGATTTTCGCAGACCAAAAATTATCGTTTTAGTAAATCTTAACTTTTATTAAAATGATTAATTTAAGGTGATCCGATCACACCTCATCAAAAAGGGATTGGTGGCGACTCCAGTTTTTTGTTCTTTCATTTTCAAAATCCAAGTCGACCACCGTTTTACCAAAAAATGGTTACGACAATAACCATTTTCATCAAAATGCTCTTAAATTTTTTAATGAAGTGGAGAATGTATTAATCCTAAATTTTAAATAAATAAATAAAAGCATAAATAAAAATAATATTAAATAAAGGGTTGAATTTTCTACATCTTCTTACCTTATCTCGTTAGTTAAAAAAATGGTTAAATATAAAATTAGTATTCGAATTTGTTCACTTCTCCCAGATTAGTGCTTAAACTTTTTTTCATTCATTAGTTTGGTAACTGAGACTAACGATGTTAATTTTTTGCTAACGTGGTAGCATTGACCAATCACACATCACCATGTGGCATCCTAATTGGTAGCACGACCACTCATGTGACGCCACGTGGACTACTTTTGTAGATCCTTTTTTTTTCCTTTTCCTATCCTAGCTGCCCTGCATCTATACACTGCTGCTAGGCCATCGTCCGACCTCCTCCGGTGAGCTCTCAGACCAACTGCCACAATTATAATTTTTGTGTTGTTTTCCACTTCGTATAAATTAAATTGGTATTTAGATTTTGAGTAGAATTATAGAAACAAATAGATAAGTTCTTTTAGGATTTGATAAAAAATATTATTTTAATATTTAAATGAAAAAAAAAGGTTTAGACAAAACATTTTGAAGTTAAAGAATATTAAAATTTTTAAAAATTCAAGTTTTAATAAAAATTAAGAATAATGCTGCTAGTGAAGTTTTTAGACTTCACAAGTAGAATTAGGAAGTTGACAAATATGGTACAGTAAAATATTTAAAAAAAATATTTAAGAAAATACATGACAATTATTTAAAGTTATTGGATCAAAGAGGTACCGACAGAGGTTGAACTCACCATCTGTAACACCCTTAACCCGTATCCGTCGCCAGAACAGGGTTACAAGATGTTACCGAAGTTTATAGAATAATTACACATAATTTCAAAAATTTTCCTATGTTCCTAACAAAACTGTCCACCTGAGTCATAGTCATTAAATTATTTATATGTTGAGCTACAGAACTCTAAATTGAGAACTGCTAATTTTTCCTAAAACTAGACTCACATATATTTTTACCATAAAATTTTCAGAATTTTTAGTTCAGCAAATAAGTACAGTTTATTCTTTAAATTCACCCTTGTTTCACTGTCCAACAGTCCTGACCCCTCTTCACAAAAAAAATATTATATCTTAGTAAAAAATTCTAATGATGTTCTCGTTTATTTATTTTGAAAATAGACTCATCAGGGATTCTAAGCATATAAATTATAACTCATAATTATTTTTGTACAATTTTTAATGATTTTGTAAAATCAGAACAGGGGATTTCAAAATTATCATGACTCTGTCTTACACAAATTCAAATATCTCTTAATATGAAATTCTTTTACTTACAAAGTTTTCTTTATATAAAACTAGACTCAATAGGCCTTAATTTCATATTTAATTTAACCTCTAATTCAATTTCACAATTTTTGGTGGATTTTCAAAGTCAGACTACAGCTATTATGTAAGACTGTTTTAGTGCAAAATATTAATGACTAAGTTTATAACACTTTTATTTCCTTTCACTACAATATTTCCTATCACTCCCTTTTATTTTCCTTCACTATCATATTATGATCATAGTTCCTCATGTAGGAAAACTTTACTTTAACATCACAAATACCTATTACATAATATCATATATCCTTAATTAATATACCATATGGCACATCAATATGCATATTTTTCCTTACCATACTTATACTTTTTCATCCATGTGTGTATGAGAATCATTTATAACCTTATGAACTCATATATTTATATATATATATATATATATATATATATATACACATCATAGCTAGTCATACCAATGACTAACTTCCAAACATTGTGTAACATTTATTATTTCACTAATTTAGCTATACATGCTGTTTTCAAATTAAGTAAACCATTATACCAAAATTGACAGGATGATAGTGTGATGAAGTCTCCGACTCGTCTTCCATTTCTTCCGAGCTTTCAAGCACTATAAGACAAGGAAAATAAAATCTAATAAGCATATTTATGCTTAGTAAGTTCATATAATATAAATCAAACTTACCAATCATATTTAATATTTAAATCATATAAAAGCATAATTTCCATTCATTTTGGTTATTTGCCTATTCATAAACATTTCAATCAAACACGTTAGTAACAAACGTACCAATAGGCATAGATGAGCTCATCATGCTATTGTCTCATTCCATCTCATATTTCTCATGTTTTGTTTTACTATCTCATCCGTTGAATTACTGGAATTATCAATGGATTTTCTAAGAGTACGCACAAAGTGTACGTTTTCATATTTCGTCAATTCATAACTAGGATTTAGCCCTTAGGATGTTAAATCATCAAGCACTCTCTCGAGTTACATATCAAGTAACCGTAGCGAATCAGGATTACTATTTTAGGGAAAATCCTATTCACCTTGAGTTACCATAGTGAATCAGGAACAAATTCTATCCACTTTATATATTTCTAGTGAATCAGGAATAAATCCTATTCACTTTAATTTCTTTTAGTGAATTAGGAATAAATCCTATTCACTTTTAATTCTCGAGAAGGCTTTTGCCAGATTTTTCCATCCTAGCTCAATCCATTTCTGCAACACATACAGAACCTCATATATTTCGGGAAATTTCCATTATCCATCGATCACCAATATTCAAACGGAATTTTACCCATTTATTAATTTTCAAACATGTATCATTTCTTTCATTTCACATCTATATAATTCATATATTCAATTTCATACATCATATACAATACAATACAATATTTAAATTAACATATTTATATACTCATTCAAGTTATACGAACTTACCTCGATAGCAACTTGTAATCGAAATTCTTTTAATCTGATATCTTTTCTTTTCCACGATCACTTTCCTTTTTCGATCTTTCCGGGTCTATATAAATAAATTTAACATCAATTCAACATATTTCATACTCATTTGAATTCAACTCATGTTCTAGACAAAATTACTATTTTGCCCCTAAACTTTTCATAAATTCTATTTTTGTCCCTAGGCTTGGAAATTAATATCTATGCAAAATAATCCTTGTTCCAAGCCTATTTGATTTTTACATCTCACATTTACAACACTTATATTTCATAAAATTCAGAATTTTTCTTTAAATTTTACAAGTTTACAAATTAGTCCCTTTTTACACAAAACTTTTAATTTATTCTTCAATTTAATCCTTTACCTAATTCTAACTTGAAATTCTATCAATTTAACCCCTAATTCATCAATTAATTCAACATAAACCATGTCCAAAAATCTATTAACTTTCAAAATTTCAACATATACTAAGTAGTATTTTATTCTAGGATTCCAAAAACATCAAAATTATAAGAAAAGGAACTAAATTGACTTACCAATTGAACTTGAAACCTTAAACCCCAATTTCTCCCTTTTCTTTCTTTCCCTTTTTCCTTTCTTTCTTTCTCCCCTGTTTTTTTGTTTCTATTTTGTTCTTCCTTTTTTTTTTTTCTTTCTTTTGTTTCTTTTGTTTATTATATTTTAGTTATATTATTATATTATAATATCTATAATAAATAAATACATATATAAATTACAAATGTACATATGTATTTATTACACACTTACATTATTATTACCACACAATTGTCATAATTTAATTTAATTTATTTACTTTATTTAATTAATATAATATAATAATATAATAATATTTACTTAAATTATAAGTAAATATAGAATAATTACTAATATATGTATATTATTTATACACATGGAAATTATTTTTACCACACACATGTCAATTCATGGTGTAATTTCTTATTTAGTCCCTTGAATTTTCTCTATTCTATAATTCAACTTTTACTCTATGTTCAATCTAGTCCTTCCACTCAATTGCTCCTAATTTAACAAATTCACCTATCCAAAACCTAATTAACCACACAATTAACTTCGTAAATATTTATTAAAAATATTTACGAATCCGGTTTACCGAAACGGAGTCCCGAAAATACATTTTTTTCAATTAACTACAAAATCAATAAAATTTTCTTATCAAAATTTTCATGCAACCTTTCTATCATAATATAGACCATGCCATAATTTTAAAATAAAAATTTCTTTTAGCTCGGATTTGTGGTCACGAAACCACTATTCCGATTTCACTGAAAATAAGCTGTTACACCATCATCAATGACCAAAGAAGATTTTTGAACTGGTAGAAAAGGGTCATTTTTGTCTAAGTCCGGGGATGCACTGCAAAAATGACCGCCCTTACTGCCCCTGATGAACTTAGATTTAGGAGAAATCTGGTATGGCGCTTCAATGGGATTATTTACAGTGATGGAAAAGAATAACTAGTATACTCCATTAAAATGTCTAAAGATGCAAAGAAGAGGAAATGTGATTTTTGATAGACGATAGGTTTTATGTTTCTTCAATTTTTCTTTTAGGTTTTGCTTGCTTAGGATTTTATCTGTGGCATTTCAATTTCTTTTTTCTTTTTATTTTTTAGGAAAACTCCAGGCACCGCTTCGATTACTAATACTTTCATGACAGTTGTTAGGACAACAATTGAATATATATTTTTTATAAGTGTACCACATCTCCTCTTTAAACGCATTTCGATTTTATCTATAAAAAAAACTTAAACTACAAACCACGAAAATAAATAATGAGTATATATTATGTATTAAATAAGTAATATATGAATAGGAATATGATTTGTCAACTTATTTAAAAAAAAATATATAGAAGTGATTCTAGTTCAATAAATTGAAACTTAATCTATAGATAATAAAAATAAATAATGAGTATATTAAAATGTAAAACATGTATGACGATTATCATACTTGTGTCCGTGTATAAATTAAATTAATAATGAAAGTAATTTTTTTTTTAGATTTTGAGTAGAATTATAGTGAAGATTAGATAAACCCATTTAGAATCTGATAAAAAAATAATTTCTAATATTTAACATTTTTAAAAAATTATTTAGACAAAACACCAATTTCAAACAAAATAATATTAAAACTTTTAAAAAAATACAAGTTTTAATAAAAATTAATATTTAAAATAAAAGATGAAAAAAAGAGAGCAAGGATTTCAAGCCAAATGTAAAATATATATTTTTGTTTTTTAAACGCAGCAATAATAAAAATTGAAAAACGTTTAGTTTCAAATAATTTATCTAATGTTTAATTAAATAAGAGTTTTAATATTTCAAAATAGTTAAATTTAAAATTTTATAAAAGGCATATTTGTAATTTTAAAATAGGTACTTTTATATATAATAAATATGATAGATTCTCACAAGAAATTCCAGCCAATAGGTTCTTTCAAGATAATTATAATTGGATGGAGACATCAAGTTGACGGTCAACTCTAATATAAGAGTCTGGATATTAAATTTGCTATATAATATAAATATGACATATTGGACTTAAATCTGTTCCCTATAGCTATTTATTACTGCTTTTTCATATCTACAGCAAGAGGAAGCATTTCTTTTTAGAGGAAAGATGGCTGAGCAGCATCAGGGTGTTGAGATTCCTAGAGTGAAACTTGGAACTCGAGGACTTGAGGTATGATTTTTTTCCTTCTCTCAGACTAGCTTATGTTCTTTTCAACTTCTTGTTCACTTCAAACCATGCTTGAACTCCTTATTAACTCCATCCGAACTCAAGTCAATTTCTTGTTCAAAAAGTATTTTCCTGTCTCATTTCATTTCTGCTGTAAAATCTATTATTTCGTAGGTTTCCAAGTTGGGGTTTGGCTGTCTGGGGCTTAGCGCATTTTACAATGATCCAGTGCCTGATGAGGTTGGCATCTCCATCATCAAGCATGCATTCGCCAGAGGAATCACATTCTTTGATACATCAGATATCTATGGACCCCAAACTAATGAAATATTGGTTGGAAAGGTAGCACATTTGCCAAAATTCCAATATAGTTTATACTGTAGCTTTTGAGTTTAATTGTAAGTTGCAACGACATATTTTATAATGATCCCATGAGTAAAAACCAATCTCTTTTCAGGCATTGAAGCAACTACCACGAGAGAAGGTACAATTGGCCACAAAATTTGGTATTGTCAATATGGATCCTGCAGCTGGTGCTGTAATAAATGGTACCCCTGAATATGTCCGGGCCTCGATCGAGGCTAGCCTGAAGCGCCTTGATGTCGATTACATTGATCTCCACTACCAGCACAGGGTCGACACTAAAACACCAATAGAGGATACTGTAAGTGCTGTAATTCAACACATGCATCCTTTATTTTTCATGGTTTAAATGCTCAATATATGTAGGAAATATGATCTTAAGTTGCTTTTCTTAATTCAATCATAGATGGGAGAACTGAAGAAGTTGGTAGAAGAGGGGAAGATAAAGTACATAGGTTTGTCAGAAGCTAGCCCTGAAACTATAAGGAGGGCACATGTTGTTCATCCCGTCACTGCCCTACAAATGGAATGGTCGCTTTGGAGTCGTGATATCGAGAACGAAATAATCCCCCTGTGCAGGTTTCCTCAAAAACCCCATATTGGTTTGATGGTTTCGTTGAAAAGTAGTATACTGAATCATTAAAAGTATAAGTTGCCTGGAATTTGAACTTTGGTTTTTGATGTTCTGTCCATCCTATTTCTTATTGTAGTGAAGGTTAACTATATCCTCTGTTACCTGTTGTTTAGAATTTTTTTTTTCTTTTACTTCTCAAATTAAAGCAAAAAGGAATGCTTAAGTAGTTTAATGTGTCCCCATATGTAGGGAACTTGGGATTGGAATAGTTCCACATATCCCTCTCGGTCGTGGTTTCTTCGGTGGCAGGATCGTTGCGGAAAGTGTGCCTGCAAATAGTCATCTGGTATGGAAACTCAATTGTTTATTGCTTTAATCTATACTCGATTTGCATAGAAACAATCCTTCTAATTGGTAGCTTTTTTTTTTCTTTTTGTACTTGTTTCCAACATCTTCAAGACATTTCACCCAAGGTTTCAAGGAGAAAACTTGGAGAGGAACAAGAAATTGTATTTGCAAATAGAGAAGTTGGCTCAAAAGCATGGATATACTCCTTCACAACTAGCACTTGCTTGGGTTCTTCATCAAGGGGATGATGTAGCACCCATTCCCGGTGAGTCACTTTCCCTATTTTCGACATCCAATTTGCTTCTTTGATATCAGATAATACAGATCTTTCAAGTACATCACAGCAGAATGATTTGCCAATTGTAGAGGCCCAATTTAATCCGAGGCCCAACAACAAAAAAAAACAAACAAACAATAAAAACTAATATTAAACAGTCCATTTACATCAGCCAAAATTAAAAGACCCTAGCCCAAACTTAAAAGGCCCAAAATTTTACAATTTTTCAGAAAAAACCTAGCCCCCTAAATCTAGTGCCGCCCTTAGTCCCTAGCCTCTGTCATGCCGCTGACGTCAGCGCCTCTGCCACCACCTGCTCCACCCTAACCACTTGCACCGCCACCTGCAAGAAATTAAAGGCAGAAACGACAAGCAAATTAAAAACTACTTTGTAAATGGCTATATAAGCCTTGCAATCTTATATATTTTTCTCTTTAGACATACCGAAATAAAAAAATAAAGATTCAAACACATAACAGAGATTGAATACAAGAAGAAGCAAACGGCTAAAAAACAAAAGGTTCAAAAAGCGGGCTTTTATTTTTCTTTCTTTCAAAATCGCTTGTATACATATATATATATATACATATATATATATATATATATGTTTCTTTATTTTATTTTTAAGCTATATATTTATACATATAAAAAATAGAGGTCTAAAAAATAGAGGTCTAAAAAATAGAAAGAAAAGATTTACCTTCTAATAAAAAAGGGGACGATTTTTCGATTTCCGGCCGCCGTGTGGTCGACAGCGGTGGCCCGCCAGAGCTCTCGCTGGACTCTGAAGGCTTTCAGAGAAAAGAATGAAAGCTTTTTTTTTTTTTTTTTGTAAAAGTGGGGCTGAGAATGAAATTTTAGAAAATTTTGGCCTTTTTATAATAGCGTGAAACGACGCCGTTTCACTTTGGCCATTTAAGTGCCAAAACGGCGTCGTTTTGATATGACCCGCGCGCCAACCCGACCCGCCTCAAGGGATCCGCGTGTTTTCTATAAAGGGGTTATTTCTGTCTTTGGCCATTTCGCTTTTTCATGGTTTTGCAATCAAGTTTTTTTAAATTTTAATTTTGTCCCTTTAATTTATTTTGTTTCCAATTTAGTCCCCCTTTAAGCTGTACGTTTTGGAGGGAAGGGATTATTGCCCTTTTGGTCCCTCCTTGTTATTCACGCATTCAAATAGGTTCTTTTCTCTCTTATTTACTTCGGATTTGCCCCAAAACTTTTGTTTCAAGTTTGATTTAATCCCTTTTAGTTATTTTTGCTATTTTACCCTTATTATTATTATTATTATTATTATTATTATTATTATTATTATTATTATTATTATTATTATTATTATTATGTTTATCATGTATTACTTAAATTTCATATTTATTTATACATTTTACATAATACTTATTTGCATTACTATTATTACTATTATTATTATTATTATTATTATTATTATTATTATATCACTATTATTATTTTCACTATTTTCATTATTATTATTACTACTATTATTTATTTTCATTAGCACCATTATTATTGCTACTATTCTTATTATTATTTTTTACTATCATTATTTATCGCCCTTATCATTATTACCACAATCATTATTATTATTATTATTATTATTATTATTATTATTATTATTATTATTATTATTATTATTATTATTACTATTATTCTTATTAATATATTATTACTACTACTATTTTCCATCTACTATAAGTATCTTATTTAAAATATTGTTATTATTTTTATAGTTATTATTATTATTATGTATTTTACTATTACGTTTGTTGTAGGCATTAGTCTTGATTATAATAATTATTATTACCATTGTATTTAATACTATTATTAATATTTTTTTTAGTAAAATCCCTGTTATTATATTATTTGTCTTACTAATATACTGTTATTATTATTTTTTTTACTATTATAATTAATTAACCCTTTATTTTCCTTTTACATTGCTTGTTCATTTTATCTCTCCATTTCTGTTCTCATAATTCTTGCTACGCGTTTATCTTTATTTTGTTAATATCGAAATTTTTATTTGTTCGTTCATTCTTCATTATTTTATTTCATTACGAATATATGTTATATTAATCCCAACTCAATAAAAATAATTCTTTCATAAAAGCAATATTCCATACTCGGAACTTCGAGAAAATCGTGCCCTAACTTACTGGATTTCGATTTTTCTCATATAATAACGGAATATTCTTTTAAATCGCAACATCGATGCTCTACGACTGAAGCTCACAGAAGAAGATTTAAAAGAGATTACTGCTGTGGTTCCTTTAAATGAGATAGCTGGGTCCAGGACACTAGATAGATTGAGTCACCTAAGATGGAAATTTGCTAATACACCCACAAAGGAGAAAAAGACTGGAAGTTAAAAGTACCACTGATTGCGAAACCCGCAGCAGAATATTATGATGTTTATAGCCCATGGGCTCTCCAGCCACTAAAGCTATTGAAGGATTAGAAGTATAAATAGAGGGTTCATTGAACCCGAAGTCAGTTCACCATTACCAAAAATAAAATCAAATAAGCAAGCTAGTTGCCGTTGAATGCTTGCAACTGTATGGTTCTTTTAAGAATATGTTTGCTAAGAGCAATGATTAAGATGCTATTTAAGAACAACTTATTGCAACTATATAGTTATTGTATCTACACATATCAGGTCATTTCATAAATCTGAAACAGTACATCAAAATACACTGATATTCGTATATACATAAAATTAATGTTAGAATATTTTCAAAATATATAATGTTCCAATAGTTGCAAATGAAAAAGTTATATAACAAAAAATTATGTCACTTAGTTATTAACCAAAAGTTATTGTTATTTATAGTGATGAGTTGTCTCTTAAATTAAAAAGTTATAGCATTTTATTGTTAATAATAAATTCTAATTATTGAAAGATACTGATAATATTCTAAAATGACATATTTTTATGTGCTAATTACATATATATTTTGAGTACGATCCTACTAATTTAGGTTGTTTATGGTTTTTTATCTTGTAGGGGCTAAATTGAAAGGAAAAGGAAATTTGGTTGCAAAAAGCGTGAATTTAAAGACAAAATGGGTCAACACGCAAAATAGGGAAGAAATCGTGCTGAAAATACAAAGTGTAGACTTGGGGAAAAATTCCAAAGAAGAGATTTATGAATATAAAACTTTATTTAAATTTGAGTTTTATTTTTAGGATTATTGTGATATTGTTTAGATTTAATTTCAAATTATATCTTTTAAACATTATCATCTAGAGTTTAAATAAAAATAAACTAGGTTTTTTATGTACTATAAATAGGGGATGGAGTGATATGAATATTGACTCATCACTTCTGTAAAAAAGTCCTTCTCCCTAAGGCTTTAGCCTTTTTGTTTCTTTTTCAATAAAATTTCATTCCATTACACTTGTGTTTTTTTCTCGAAAAGCATGAGCCACTAAACTCATCTAGCCAAAAGTTATCAAGACTCCTCCAAAAGAGTTCATGAGGCTTAGAATCCGCACTTAGCCTTTTCAACGAGTATTCATCATTTCTCCGCATTACAGGACTGACGTTTCCGTCCATGTCATTCCAAAAGCAATATTTTCATCTTGTGTAAGGAACGGCCGCTTTGTATGTTTTGGTAAAATTGCACAGTCGGTTTGTTAACTTACTGCGTCAAAGGTTGTCAAGCCCAAGAGACGAAATGACGTGGCATTCACTATTGAGAAATGATGATCTAGTGTAAGAAGGTCCTACAAAAGTGATAGTTGGCTAGAGTCAGGTTCCTCTAGATTGTAAGGTTATAACCTAAGTGGAGCTGGTGGTCATAGTCATCCTCTTCCACTATAACCGGCTTATTCGATCATGAGAAGGATCACCTAAAAGCCGATGATTGAACCAAAGGAGGATCAAAATAACTAGATGATAGAATTTCTCAATCCAAAAACCCTTTTTTCTCAATTCTATTTCTTTTCACAATTACGATTTCAATTTTTTTAATTCTAACTCATTCAATTCTGTTTTATTTTATTTTTCCCCCAAGTCAGCTATTTTTCTTGGGCGCAGTATTTCGAGAAACAAGAAGCTATAGTGATCCAGTCCCTGAGGATTTGACCCTATTTTACTTATACTATTCTTTTCTTTATTTCTTAGAGATAGGTTATTTTTGGTGCTTTCAACGACACACTAAATTTTTGCACCTTTTCTAGGGATTGGCAACATACTAATCTTGTTTCTTTTTCTTATGACCAGATTTGCTCCAAGAATTATTACTTTTGATTCAGAAATAGAAAAGACTGCGAGAGCTAATCACAAGCAAACAAATATACGAAAAAGGCAGTCAAAAGTGGTTGGAACTCATAGTAACCCACTGCCAGAAATAGAAGCAGGCGATGAAGTTGTGTCTAGGGTTAAGGAAAACCCTACTCAAACACTAGAGACCAAAAGAATAGGAGTCAATCCCCCGAAAGAAGTGTCTAACGCTAAGGTTAACGTAAACTCGAATCCAGCACAACAACCTATGGTTCAAACAATTTGGTAAATAGCCGAAGCTCCTGCAAAACAATAGTCGTTATGCATTGCGTATCCTACTATGGGTACTAATTTTGAACTTAAGTCAGGATTAATCCAGTTGCTGTCGACTTTTCGTGGATTACAAAATGAAAATCCATACAAACATCTAAAAGAGTTTCGTATGGTTTGTCTTAGTATGAAACCTCATGGCATAACTAAGGATCAAATAAATTACGTGCTTTCCTTTTTTCCCTAGCAGATTCTGCTAGGGAATGATTATTTTATCTACCTCCTGGATCTATCACAACCTAGACTGATCTTTCCCGTTTGTTTCCCAGCAGAGTTTTCCCAGCATCGCGTACGGCTAAGCTAAGAAGGGAGATTGTTGGGATAAGGCAAAAGGATGTGGAGTCTCTTTACTACTATTGGAAATGATTTAAAGAAGTTGTGTGCAAGTTTCCCACAACATGGGATAACAGAACAATCTCTTCTCTAATACTTCTATGAGGGCTTGAAGCACATGGAAATGAATATGATAGATGCCAACAGTAGAAGGGCATTGGTCAACATGACCCCATAACAGGCAAAGGACTTGATATCCACGATGGCTGTAAATACTTAGCAATTTCAAGCCAATCTTGAACCCACTAGAAGAGTTCACCAGCTAAGTATTTCAACTTTAGAAGTTAAAGTCGAAAAACTTACTAATATCATGAATTCTCTTTTTGCAATAAAAACATGACCAACCCGACTGTGCGGAATTTGTGCAGCACCTGAACATACAACTAATGTATGCCTTAGTTTGTGTGACGATACTATGGCCTATTTGGATCTTTTAGGGAACTTTCCTGGGCCGCCCCAAAGGCAATATAACCCTTACTCTAATACATATAACCTAGGATGGAAAGACCATCCTAACTTGAGTTATGAGGTTAACCCACAGTATAACCAACCATACCAAAACCTGTTTCCACAACAAACGCAAGATTCAGATACCTCCCTAAAAACCATGGTAAATAAATTAGCAACTAATATACTTGAATTCCTACAGAAAATACAATGGCAAACTGTTGATTTTTAAAAGAAAACAGAGGAATTCCAAAAGAGAACAGTGGATTTTCAACAGTAAATAGAGGCATCTATAAAAGAATTGACCACGCCAATTAAGAAAATAAACTCATAGGGAAAGTTGCCGTCACAAACGGAACCTAACCCAAGACAACACTCAAATGCAGTGATGTTGGAAATTGGAAAAGTACTGGAACCAAATCCTAGCAGGAATCTTGATCAAGATTCCGCCCAGAAAAAGTAGGAGAATGATAAACAGGTTCGAGTGAAACCTCCATTGCCCATAATTCAACCTCCATTTCCAGGACGGTTGAACCAATATTGGAAAGGTAAGGAGGAAAAAGAGATCATCAAAACATTCAGAAACGTCAAAATAAACATACCATTATTAGATGCCATCAAACAAATTTCACGATATGCCAAGTTCCTTAAAGAGCTTTGTACCAACAAGAGAAAATTGACTGGAAATGAAAGAGTAAATGTTGGTGAAAATGTATCTGTGGTGTTGCAGTGGAGGATGCTAGTAAAATGTAAAGATAGGGGCATGTTTGCAATACCATGCAAAATAGGCCACTTAGGAATTAAAAAAGCTATGTGTGATTCCTTTTTTTATTTATGAATCACTTAACGTAGGTTTTTTGAAGAAAACAGGTGTTATCATTCAATTGACAGACAGGTCTATTATGCATCCCGAAGGAGTCCTTGAAGACGTATTGGTGAAAGAAAACGAACTTATCTTTCCTGCGGACTTTGTGTGTAAAAATGGAAGAGGATAACGCTCTTGGGTCTACAGACATCTTGTTGGGGCGACCTTTCCTTAGTACCACAAGTACTAAGATTAAAGTGCGTAGTAGAACCCTCATGATGAAGTTTGACGGGGAGGTCGTGAAGTTTATCTTTTACGACACTATTAGTCATCCAAGTGAAATTGTAACAGCCCGATTTTGGTTCTTGTCGAAATAGTGGTTTCGGGACCACAAATCTGACACGGAAAATTTTATTTTTATTATACTTTTTATGATCTACATTTTTACAAATGATTTCATAAAAATTTTGTTCGAAAATTTTGACGTTTGGGCACTCAATTTAGTTAAAAGGACTAAATTGTAAAAAGTGCAAAACTTAAGTTCTAGAAGCTAGAGGTGTCTAATTGCTATGAATTTTTAAATTAGAGGTCCTTATACGGTAATTGGACCATTGTATAATTTTTTGGACAAAAATGGACATGAATTAGGTGAAATGGAATGTTTTTAAGTTAGGGGTATTTTGGTCATTTAGTAATTAAAAGAATTAAAAAGCCAAAATTTTTCCATCTTCCTCCATGGCCAAAATTTACAGGAAGAAACCATGGCTAGAGTTTTTCAAGCTTCCAAGTTCGATTTTAAGTCCGTTCTAGCCCCATTTTTAATGATTTCTACGTTTTTAAAATCCTCGTAACAAGATCTACCTATTTCTACTACTAATTTGAAGAGATGTTAAAGTTTAAATTTTTACCCATGTTGAATATTTGTATATTTTGATGTTTGATGGTATAAAATGCATGTTAGTTGTTTGTTAAATGACTTTTGCTAAGTGATTTTCGGTGAAAATGTCAAAAAGGACTAATTTGTAAAAGTTATAAAATGAGTAGTAAAAATGTGATTAAATGAGAAATGTGGGCTGCTATAAGAATGTATAAGATTCGGCTAGGCATGAGTATTAAAGAAATTGAGTACATTTCATTTTACGAGCCTAGGGACTAAAATGTAAAAATGTGAAACTTTAGGGGTAAAAATGTAATTTTACCAAAATGTGATTTTGGGCTGATTTGAATAGTATAATGATTAAACTAGTTAAATGTGATATTATATATCAAGAAAAACGAGGTTCAGACCTAGAATGGGGGAAAAACGAGTATTTAACGATTTAGTCCCTTTTTGTCGTTTCTATGCCAAGGTAAGTTCGTATGTAAATAATGCATTAATATTTATGCTTTAATTGTATTATTATTGTATAAATTGTGGTTTACTCTTTGAATGAATTCGACAAAGTTTGACAAGCGAGAAAATCCCGGTTAAACCTTAGGAATAGTTAGGATACAAATGTCATGACATTAGGGTTAGTTGAGATACGTGTAAGACCATATCTGGGATATGACATCGATATGAGATTTCGTGTAAGACCATATCTAGGATATGGCATCGATATGAGATTTCGTGTAAGACCAAATCTGGGATATGGCATCGGTATGAGTTTTCGTGTAAGACCATAGCTGGGCTATTGGCATCGATATAAGATCTCATGCAAGACAATATCTGGGATATGACATTGGTATAGTAATATGTGTACGAGATTTCTCAAGTATCTTTTAGTATTCCGAGTGGTTCAAAGGGAAACTTAACGACCATGTTAAAGTTTGGAAAGATTATGGTAAGCAGCAAATTGGTACATATATGTGTAGAAGGCCCAAATTTCCCGAGCCCATTTTAACCTAAACCCCAAACCCAACTATCCATTAAAACCCAATACCCAAAACCCAAACCCAACAGACTTAACCCAACTAGACCTAAACCCATCAGCCAACTAACCTACCCTAACCCAAACTAAAATACCCAAATAACTAAAAACCCTAAGCCCACTAAACCAGCCCAATACCTAAAACAAAAAACAAAACAAAATCAGAAAACCCTAGCCCCCCTAGCCGTCGCGCCTAGCCTCTACCACCACTAACTCTATTGGCCACGCTTGCAGCACGCCACCGCCCTTGTCATTGTCCAACTTGCACCTGCAAATGAAGAAAAGACATAAACAATAAAAAAGGCAATGTAAATGGCTATATAAGCCGAAAAAAACCATGTAAAAAGGGGTTGGTTTTTTTTTTTGGACATTTTGAATACAATCAAGAAGAGATTCAGATATCAAAAAAATCTCCAAAATAGATTCGGAGAAGAAATCAAGTTATACAAGGGCAAAAGGTTACTTTTTTATTTTTCTTTTTTTTTTTCGAATCTATTCATAGGCATACATTGATATTTTCTCTATTTTTTTTAAAAAAATCAGTTAAATATAAAACTAGAAAAAAATACCTTTTTGAATTTTCCGCCACGCAGTGCGTGGTGGTCATGCATAGATTCTCGTGAAGCGTCGACGGCCGCGCGCGACGATGATCCCTTCGTCGGATTCTGGGTTCGTCCAGAGAGAAATGAGAGAACCCTCCCCTTTTTTTTCTGAAACAAAGAAAAAATGAAATTAAAAAAAAAAACTTTGCTTTATATAGAGGACTAAAACGACGTCGTTTTGGTCTGAGTTTTTAAACCCCCAAAACGACGTCGTTTTGATGCGACCCGGTTCGACCCGACCTATACCCGCTTAGGATCTGCTGTTTTTGACGGAAGGGCTAATTGCACTTTTAGCCCTTCCGCTTTTTTATAGTTTTATAATTAAATTTTTCGTATTTTTAATTTTGCCCAGAAATTTTGTTTTTGTTTCATTTTGGTCCCTCTTGGTGCTGTGCATTTTGGGAGGATGGAATATTGCCCATTTTGGTCCTCCCTTGTTATCTGCGCGCCCAAATTGGTCCTTTTCTTTGTATTTTATCTTCAAATTTGCCCCGAACTTCCATTTTAAGTTCAATTTAGTCCTTTTTTTGTGTGCTTATTTTGCCTTTTATTTTCAAATTAATTTGTCTAAATACTATTGTTATTATTATTATTCTTTTTTTCATATTATTATTATTATTATTATTATTATTATTATTATTATTATTATTATACATTAGTGTATATTTTTTTATTATCTATGTATATGTATATATATTTATATATAGTATTATTTTTATTACTTATTTTTAATATTTTTATTATATTTACTTTTTTTGTATTTCAATATTATTACTATTATTATTATTATTATTTAGTGTGCATTTTTATTATATATGTATATATATATTTATATATAGTATTATTTTTATTTACTTTACTTTAATATTAATATTATTATTATGTACATATATATTTTACCATCGTTATTTTGCATACATATATTATTATTTATATTATCACTATTATTGCTATTTCTTTTATGTCTATTTTTATTAATATTATTATTATAATCTCATTTTATTATCATTCTTATTAATACATTATTATTATTTTTAATATACTATTATTATTCCTTTTTACTTATTACTATTATTGTCATTAACAAATGTTATTATTATTAATGTATTGTTATTCTTTATTACTATCATCATTATCTTAGTCTTAAACTAGTTAATTTCGTATTACTATTATTATGTATTTTTATTACCATTAATCATTATTACTACTACCATTATTTTTATTAACATATTATTATTATTATTATTATTATTTTTTACCATATTATTACTTCCTATTTTTTATATATTATTATTGTTATTAACGTATATTATTAATGTACTATTGTTTTCTATTATTTTATTACAAATATCATTGTTATCATTTTATTATTTATTATTACTATTATCATTATTATCATCATTTTTGTAATTACTATTACCATTGTATTATGACTATTATTATATTTTCATTTTCTTATTACTCATCTATTATGTTTCTTATCTATTTATATTTTCATTATTACACTATATCTATGTTTATATTTAGGTATTAATATCATCATTTTACTATTGTTATATTTTTCATATTATCATTATCATTATTATTAACATATATATATATATATATGCATGTGTATTTTTTATGTACATGTTAGTATTTTCTACTATTATTACAAATATATTATTTCTTTTATTATATCATTAGAACATTATTTTTTATTTATCATTTTCTTTATTGTGAATACTATTGTTATTTTATTCTAATATTGTATTTTAATATTTTTCATTAATTGTATCATCATTCGCATTGTTTACAATTTTCTATCGCAAATGATATTTTTTATGTTTTTAATCAATTTCAAAAATAAATAAGGCAACGTACCGATTTCAACACTAAGTCGTTGATTTTATCGCTATGTTGGGTGAATATCATTGGCTCGTGTTAAAAACGAGACGTTCTTCTAAAAAACCAAAATTTCAAATTCTCGTAGTTCAGTCGGATCGCGATTAAATATTAAATTAAACTTGTATTTTTAAGAATTAAGACAACGCGTGTTTAACAAGATACCAATTTTGGGTGTCGTGAGGGTGCTAATACCTTCCTCGTGCGTAACTGACTCTCAAACCCTATTTTTCTCTGGATCTTCGCGTAGACCCAAATTCGGCCTTCATTTTTGTTCAAAAATAAATTTTCTTTTTAAAAAAAGAGAATTTATTAGGTGTCCGATCACACCTAGAAAAAAGATCGGTGGTGACTCCTTTTCTTTTTAAAATCGAAATTCTATTTTCAAATTTTCAAATAATCGCCTCAACTAGCGGTCAAAGCGAAATTTTTATGTCGCTACAATATGTACGTAAAGTTTATAAGCATTGACTTCATGAAATTATGAGTTCACGATTTCCACGAGAATGATTTTGTGAAAACCTTGTGATTACTGGCCTATACTTGTGATGTATGAAATACATGATAAATGCTATTGTTGATTATGTGATTGGCTTTCGGGCCAAACTGAGTTAAGATATAGCATGTTATATTCATGCAAATTGTGATTCAACGGATATGTGAAAGAGGAAAGATTGACATAATTTCCTATTAAAATGATTATAGGATGATATGAGCTTTGAACAATTGAAAGATGTCAAAGTATATTCTCGAAATGTAAATACTCATAATTAATGTGCATGTTTACTATGAGGTTTGAAATGATTTTTTATTTGTTGTAATATGTTATAAAGGAGAGATTATGAATGTTAGGCTAATGCCAATAAATGTTAAATTATGCTTATAAGTTGATAAAGCCAACTCTGTGACTAAATAAAATTGTAACCATGAGACTCTGGTGGATTATAATAACTTGTGTCCATATTATTGAACATGACAAACAATTGGTAAGATGTGATTGAGTAAGTTATATTTATGAGACTTAAATGACATTCGTGTGGATTTACATTATGTTAATTGTACGATATATTTATGGTTGAGGTTGCTAATTATTTGCATATGAACTTATTAAGCTATATAGCTTACCCCCTTCCTTTCCCATGTCTTATAGGGCTATTAAGCTAGCTCGGGTTGGAGATCATCGGAGATCCTATCACACTATTAAACTATCATTTGGGTATAAATGAATTCAAGCATTTTGAGTCTATGGAATGTATAGGGACTAAGTTAATTTGTTATATGTGTCATGATTAATTTGGCCATATGTATTGGCTTATAATTGTCAAGGATTTGATATGACCTTTGGCCATGTAACTTGGCTTATTTTTAGGCTAGATGGTTGTAAGCCTTAGTATATTCATTCATGTGCTAATTTTTTTGGTGATATGGTCATGATATGCATGATGAATGATGGGAATGTGAATTATGGCATGAATGTGAAATGTTTGGCAATGTGTTCTATTGATGAAATGATAAATTAGGTATCTTGAAAGTAGGTAATTGTTGCTTAAATAAATATTGTGAGTATGATAGATGTTGATATTGTATTGGCATGTGGTGGTCATAATTGTGGATGTTTGGTTGCCCAAATATATTATGTTTTGTGCCTTTGAATTGGTGTGAGTGTAGGTGCAAATGAGGGTGGCAAAAGGCTTGGTAAATAGCCTTTATTTTGTCCACATGGGTAGACACACGTGCGTGTGTCTAGGCTGTGTGTGACACACGGTTTACCCCACGGGCATGTGTCCCCTGCACCCTGAATAATTACAAAATAGAATGTCCAGTATCCAATGCATGGGCAGAGACACGGGCGTGTGTCTCAGCCGTGTGGAGGACACGGCCTTGGATACGGACGTGTGCCCTGGCCGTGTGAAGTCTGCACCTAGTTCATGAAAAATGTTGGAAATTAAATTGACCACATGGGCGTGTGGCCTGGTCATGTGTGAAAGTCAATAAGCACCCTTAGATGGACACGGCTTGAAGCACAGGCGTGTGATATGCCACGCGGGCGTGTCCCTTAACCCACACGGGTGTGTGGTCCTATTTCATGATGAAATTTTCTAAGTTTTATAAAATTTTTCTGAGTTCTTGGTTTAGTCCCGAACTACCTCCAAAGCATATTTTGGGTCTCGTAGGCTCGTTTTAGGGACGATATGAATGTATATGAAAATTTTTAAATTTGGATGGAAATTTACGTCTTGGTTTTGTATGATTGCTTGTGTATAAGTCAGGTAATGCCTCATACCTTATTCCGGTGTTGAATACGAGTAACGGGTGTTACAGAAATCTTGAATGTAAACCGTGTTGACATAATTGACTCCTTAGTAAAAGAAATTTTTGAGTCACTTCATGCAACAAATCTGGATTTAAAACCACTTCCCAAGCATCTCAAGTGCGCATTTTTTGAGAATGATGAGACCTTGCCGATTATAGTTTCAAATACAATTTCCAAGTTCGAAAAAGAAAATTTGATACAAAAAGACCATAAGGAGGCGATTGGTTGGACTATTGCCAACTCAAAAGGGATAAGCCCATTGACATGCACACATAAGATTTTTTTGGAGGAAAATACGAAACCAAAGCAAGAGACACAAAGACGATTAAACCCAAATATGTTGGATGTGGTAAAAAATGAGAATTTCCAAGCCTATAGAATCGAAAAAATTCAGCTAGAACAACCCCAATACTAGTTGGGCCATCAAGCTAACGACGTTAAACAAACGCTTGTTGGGAGGCAACCCAATTTTATTTATATTTATTTTCTTATTTATTTTATTTATTTTCTTTCATGTTAATAAATTATATTCTCTCTTTTTATATCCAGGAGAATTGAGGAAACGAAAAATTAAATTTGGAAACGGTTGGCGAAAATAATAATGAAAACGACATAGGGAGTATTCTAAACCTTTTTTTTATTGTATTTGTTAATATTATTTTTCACATTTAGGGCGATGTGATTTAAGTAGAGAGGAGGCATTCCTCATTAATTCTGTTGTTTTATCTGCCGTTTTTACTGTTGTGTTACTATTGCTGCTGCCTTGTGCTTGTTTTTGCCCACATTTATTTTTTTAGTATTTCTTGTTCCTTTTCATGCCCAAGATTTTGCTTGATTTTGCTATCTTGATTTCATCTCCACTTTTTTTTTTATTTCTATTAGGCTAAAATAATTATGATTAATGAAATTAATCCTATCTTGCTTATAGTAAAATCAATTAATTCTAAATGCAAAAAAGACACTTAATACGAATGTATGCTAAATTTATTTTCATAATTGTTAGGTAGTTGCCAAAACTTATTTTTGACACTTGATTGTTTTTTATAGTCTTCCAAAAATAAATTTTCATTTCCAAACAAAAAAATCTGATGATTCTGTGGTTATGAGCACAAGCTTACAACGTGACTGATTGAGTAACCGGGGTAGGGTGCTTAGGTTGTCATCCTACTTCGCGTGAAAAGGTTGTGTAACGTGTTAGGTAAAACTCTGCTAACCAGAACTAAACAAAAAAAATTAAGAGTATGTTGGGCTAAGTAACCTGGGTAGGGTGGTTGTTATTCCACTTCGTGTCAAAAGAGTCAAAACATTCTTAAACCAAAAATATATATAATATAATAAACTAGGAGTATGTTGGGCTGAGTAATTGAGGTGGGGTGCTTGGTTGCCATTCCACTTCTCGTTAAAAGGGCCAATACATGTTTAAACATTAAAAAATAATAAATAAATAAAAATAAATAAATAAAACGAAAGAAAAAAGAGAATTACATTTGGGGACTAAGGGTAGAACAAATAGGGTGTCTTGGTAAGTTTAGTAAATTACCTAACTTTCATGAAATAATCCAAGTCAATTTAATTTTTGTGTGTTTAAGTTGGAGTACTTTTCGGTTTTACTTAAAGCAAACTAAATGTTCTCTTTATTTTTATATGCATTATGCCCAATTCTAAATTACACAATGGGATAAGAATCATACTTGAGGGCAAACATGGGCTAAGTAGGGGGAATATGATAATACGCTAAAATGACATACTTTTATGTGTTAATTAAATATATATTTTGAGTACGATCTTACTAATTTGGGTTGTTTATGATTTTTTATGTTGTAGGGGCTAAATTGACGGCAAAAGGAAATTGGTTGCAAAAAGCGTGAATTTAAAGACAAAATGAGTCAACATGCAAAATAGGGAAGAAATCAATCTAAAAATATAAAGTGTAAAAGACTTGGGGAAAAATTTCAAAGAAAAGATTTATGAACATAAAACTTTATTTAAATTTGAATTTTATTTTTAGGATTATTGTTAGGATTATTTTGATATTATTTAGATTTAATTTCAAATTGTATCTTTTAAACATTATCAGCTAGAGTTTAAATAGGAATAAACTAGGTTTTTTATGTACTATAAATAGGGGATTGAGTGACATGAATATTGACTCATCACTTCTGTAAAAAAATCCTTCCCCCTAAGGCTCTAGTCTTTTTGTTTCTTTTTCAATAAAATTTCATTCCATTACACTTGTGTTTTTTCCCTGAAAAGCATGAGCCACTAAACTCATCTAGCCAAAGGTTATCAAAACTCCTCCAAAAGAGTTCATGAGGCTTAGAATCCGCACTTAGCCTTCTCAACGAGTATTCATCATTTCTCCGCATTACGGGACTGACTCTTCCGTCTATGTCCTTTCAAAAGCAATCTTTTCATCTTGTGCAAGGAAAAACTGCTTTGTATGTTTTGAGAAAATTGTACAATAGGTTCGTTAGCTTACTGCATCAGAGGTTGTTGAGCCTAAGAGATGAAATGGCGTGGCATTCGCCATTGAAAAACGATGATCTAGTGTAAGAAGTCCCACAAAAGTGACAGTTGGCTAGAGTTATATTCCTTTAGATCGTAAGGTTATAACCTAAGTGGAGCTGGTGGTCATAGGCGTCCTCTTCCACTATAACTGGCTTATTTGATCATGAGAAGGATCACCTAAAAGTCGATGATTGAACCAAAAGATGATCGAGATAACCGAAGGCTAGAATTCCTTAATTGAAAAACACCTTTTTCTCAATTATGTTTCTTTTCACAATTGCGATTTGAATTTATTTAATTTCGACTCATCCACATTTTTAATTTTGTTTTATTTTTTCCCAGGTCAGCTGTTTTTCTTGGGCATGATTGCGCCCAGGGTTTCGAGAAACAAGAAGCTGTAATGATCTAGTCCCTAGGGATTTGACCCTACTTCCCTTATACTATTCTTTTCGTTATTTCTTAGGGATAGGTTAGTTTTTGTGCTTTCAACGACACACCAGATACATATATAAAATATATCAAAATTTGTTAAGTATGATAATCTATGTAGTGATAACATATTCTTTTTCTTTTAATCATAATCTTTTATTAAAATGCTTAAAATAATATTTTTTATTCGAGTTCAATTTACTCAAATGTTTAGTTCTAGATAAATACTTAATTTTAAATTAAATAATTGATATTATATTTCTCTAATATATTAAATTAATATTAATTAATATTATATTAAAGAAAATTCATTAGTGATTTATAACAAAAATTTTATTGAAAAAACTTATAAATTTATTTTGTTTCATTATATTACAATTTATTTATACATTAATATAAGGGTAAACTACCAAAATAACCACTTTTATTTGCCTCAAGTTACATTTTAGTCACTTATATTTGAAATGTTACATTTTAGTCACTTACGTTATCGTGTTGTAATATTTTAGTCACTAAGCGTTGTCGTTAACGGTGTAACGTTAAGCTTATGTGGCATGTTAAATCATCATTTCAAACAAAAATTTTAGGTTAAATTATACTATTAGTCTTTATATTTTTTTCATTTTGAGCAATTTAATTTTTTTTTCTTTTACGTTAAAAGAGATGGAGAATGGAGGAAAATAGAGAGAGAAGCAGAAGCGAATGGAAAATAAATAAAAGAAAAGTTAAAAGAACATAAAAGAAAAACTAAACTGCTCAAAACGAAAAAGTATAGGGACCAATTATATAATTTAATCTAAAATTTTTGTTTGAAATGATTATTTAACATGCCCGTCAGCTTACTGTTACATCGTTAACGGCAATTAAAGGCTCAGTGACTAAAATGCTGCAACATGTTAACGTAAGTGACTAAAACATAACATTTCAAACATAAGTGACTAAAATGTAACCTGAGAAAAATAAAATTGACTATTTTGATAGTTTACCCTTAATATAAATATATGTCTATCTATAATTAATTTAATAAAAATAATCAATTCAATAGTAAAGCGATTGACATCCGCACAAATACAAGCCTAAGATGACATATTGTCATCATCTTCCTAAAGTCAATCATAACCATTGAAGAAGAAAAACCAAAGCTTTTAACTTTTTCATTTTGCCATAAATTACCAAAAGACAACATCTGATAGTTGAGAAGAAAAAGAAAAGTGAGAGCTACGACGAGTGACGCGAGATTTCAATCTGTATTTCTATGATTCGAGATCAATCTAATTATTGCTTATTCATGTTAAATTGCATGATTTAGTAATGAGGCAAGTATATAATGGTTGTATGAATTAAATTGTGGTGATTGATATGGTATATCGAGATAGAGGACTAAATTGAATAAAATAGAAAATAACTTAATTTAATAGATATATAATATTTGGTATGAAATTGAGTTGAAACATATTTTATGATGTGTTAGAATGGTGAATTGAGAATGATGGAATGTGAATTGAATTATGTGATGAAATTAGAAAATGGTTACCCTATTAACTATTCAGGTAGAGTCGGATATAGTTGACATGCCATATGATTAGATTGTGTATGAGTTTATACTTCTTTATAGGCGATGATGCACTTATGTGCAAGTATATTTGCATCGGTTTATTCGATGATGCACTACGTGTGCCAATATAATTGATTTAGTTCATTTGATGACGCACTATGTGTGCCAGTATAATTGTTTCGGCTTGTTTGATGATGCACTATGCGTGTCAATATAATTGCTTCAACTTGTCCAATGATGCACTATGTGTGCCACTATATTTCTTTTGGTTTATCTGATGATGCATTGCGGTGCTAGGTTGGTGTGTTGGTTAGTCAATCTGTGTATCTGTCTTAAATCTGAGTCCAATTAATAGGGAATATAAAGTATGAATTTGAAGAATGATATTGAAATTGAATTGATAATACAACTTAGTGTTATTAAAGAAAACTGATTGGCTATATGGTAATTCATATGAATTGTGATTGGATTTGGTATATTTGAATTCATATGAAATGTGATATACAATATGAAAGGTTGTGCGAATCAGTTTATACGAGCCTTGAGGGCTGAATTTAAATTGAACGAGTCAATAGACTCAAGAAAGAGAATTGAATTGTAAAATGAATGACTAAATAACATGAGATGAAAATTGAGATTGAATGTCATATTAATGCTTATATGAATATATGTAAAGAAAAATGGATATGGTGGCATTTTGTTATAGAATGCATGATATCACATGTTTAGTTTGATTATTAATTGGAATGGTGTATAAGAATGATAATTGAGTATTGATTTTGCAAATTGATTTAGTTGAATTGTAGCATATTTTGGATTGAATTCTTATATTGAATAGATTCATTTTGTGACTTGATTCATAAAGGTATCACTGAGCTTTATCACTCAACGTATAATTTGTTGCCTCCGTGTGCAGGTATAGGTAAATTTCGAAATTCAGGGCCCAATCTAGCATCTAGCCAGTGATCCTCGACTCAGGAATGTTTGTATAGTCTCTTTTTATTCATTATATGACATATACCTAGGTTGAGTCAGTTTTTGTATATTGTATGAATTTGTTAACTTTGGATGCTAGAATTGGTAATTTGGTAAGGGCAAAATGAATAGTTGAATAAATGAGTTTGGTATAGTTGAAATGCATGAGATGATGCAAAATTGTGATCATATGTATATGTAAGTATGTCACAAAGGGTTAAATGGATTAGAACATAATATTTAGTTATGTATTTGAATGAAATGGTGGTGTTAATTGCTTAGGAAAGAATATGGAATTATGATATTTTGGCTTGATTGAATGAATGGAATAGGTACTAATTTGGATCATTTAAAAATAGACCTTCACGTCATCACATCGAACTCTTGTTGTTGCAATGAGGAATCTCGAAGTTGCAATGTCAACTCGAGATTTTAAAATCTTTACAACTTGGTCTTAATTTGATCTTGAGTTAGCAATAGAGTTTTTTTAAGCTCGTGTAAGATTCAGAAATGATTGTATATCATACCATATGCATGCATTGCTCATATTTAAATGTATAATAGTATAAATTGAATATATTTGATCGTAGTTGCTTTGACAATGAATATGACATCCTGTAACTTAGACTCGACAATTGAGTCAGTTATATGTATAGGAATTGGATCTTTATTTGTCGACATTTTTTCTCCAAAATTATGGATGTGATTCGATTCAACAAATTGAAATTCAAACTACCGATAATGAAAATAAATAATGGGTATATATTGTCTACTAAATAAATAAGATGGGCATAGGAATCAAACCTTGATTTGTAAGTTTTTTTTCTTCAAAATTATGGATGTGATTTTCCGCTAAATTAAATTAATAATGAAAGTCGATTTTATTTTTTATTTTTTAGATTTTGAATAGAATTATAATGAAAATTAGATAAACCCATTTAGAATTTGATAAAAAAAGTAATTTTTAATATTTAATATTTGGAAAAAATAATTTAGACAAAACACCAATTTCAAATTAAATAGTATTAAAATTTTTAAAAATCCAAGTTTTAATTAAAAATTATATATAAAATAAAAAATGAAAAACAAAGCAACGATTTCAAGCCTAATCTAAAACATATATTTTTGTTTTTTAAAGGCAGCAATAATAAAAATTGAAAAACGTTTAGTTTCAGATAAGAGTTTCAATATTTTGAATAGTTAAATTTTAAAATTATCAAAGGCATTCATTATTTGCAATTTTAAAAATAGTTCCGTTCTTGACTTTATCTGGGACTTTTCTCAAGAAATTACAACCATAATTTCGTTCCATATACTTATAATTGCATATGGGGCGATGCATGCATCTGAGGTGACATACATGGTGAAGTCACAATGTTGACAGTCAAACTCTATCTAAGATTCTGGACTAATAGAAATACAACATATATATAAATTCTATCCAAGGTTCTGGACTACTATTAATACTACACATACATCTACTTGTTTTTTCAGCTCTACGCCAAGAGAAAGCATTGATCCAACAATAAAAGCGAAAAGATGGCTGAGCAGCATCAGGGTGTTGAGATTCCTAGAATGAAACTTGGAACTCAAGGACTTGAGGTATGATGTTTGTCCTTCTGTTCTTTTCAACTTCTTGTTCACTTCAAACCATGCTTGAGCTTCTTATTAACTCCATCCGAACTCAAGCCAATTTCTTGTTCAAAAAGTATCATCCTGTCTCATTTCATTTCTGCTGTAAAATCTATTATTTCGTAGGTTTCCAAGTTGGGGTTTGGCTGTATGGGGCTTAGCGGAAATTACAATGATCCAGTCCCTGATGAGGTTGGCATCTCCATTATCAAGCATGCATTCGCCAGAGGAATCACATTCTTTGATACATCAGATATCTATGGACCCCAAACTAATGAAATATTGGTTGGAAAGGTAGCATATTTACCAAAATTCCAATATAGTTTACTTTGTAGCTTTTGAGTTTAATTGCAAGTTGCAACAACATATTTTATAATGATTCCATGAGTAAAAACCAATCTCTTTTCAGGCATTGAAGCAACTACCACGAGAGAAGGTACAATTGGCCACAAAATTTGGTATTGTCAAGATGGATCCTGCAGCTGGTATTGTAATAAATGGTACCCCTGAATATGTCCGCGCCTCGATCGAGGCTAGCCTGAAGCGCCTTGATGTCGATTATATTGATCTCTACTACCAGCACAGGGTCGACACTAAAACACCAATAGAGGATACTGTAAGTGCTGTAATTCAACACATCCTTTATTTTTCATGGTTTAAATGCTCAATATATGTAGGAAATATGATCTTAAGCTGCTTTTCTTAATTCAATCATAGATGGGAGAACTTAAGAAGTTGGTAGAAGAGGGGAAGATAAAGTACATAGGTTTGTCAGAAGCTAGCCCTGAAACTATAAGGAGGGCACATGTTGTTCATCCCGTCACTGCCCTACAAATGGAATGGTCGCTTTGGAGTCGTGATATCGAGAACGAAATAATCCACCTGTGTAGGTTTCCTCAAAAACCCCATATTGGTTTGATGGTTTCGTTGAAAAGTAGTATACTGAATCATTAAAAGTATAAGTTGCCTGGAATTTGAACTTTGGTTTTTGATGTTCTGTCCATCCTATTTCTTATTGTAGTGAAGGTTAACTATATCCTCTGTTACCTGTTGTTTAGAAAATTTTTTTCTTTTACTTCTCAAATTGAAGCAAAAAGGAATGCCTAAGTAGTTTCATGCGTCCCCATATGTAGGGAACTTGGGATTGGGATAGTTCCATATAGCCCTCTCGGTCGTGGTTTCTTCGGTGGCAGGATCGTTGCGGAAAGTGTGCCTGAAAATAGTTATCTGGTATGTAAACTCAGTTGTTTATTGCTTTAATCTATACTGGATTTGCAAACAAACAATCCTTCTAATTGGTAGCTTTTTTTTTTGTACTTGTTTCCAACATCTTCAAGACATTTCACCCAAGGTTTCAAGGAGAAAACTTGGAGAGGAACAAGAAATTTTATTTGCAAATAGAGAAGTTGGCTCAAAAGCATGGATGTACTCCTTCACAACTAGCACTTGCTTGGGTTCTTCATCAAGGGGATGATGTAGCACCCATTCCCGGTGTGTCACTTTCCCTATTTTCAACATCCAGTTTGCTTCTTTGATATCAGATAATACATATCTTTCAAGTACATCACAGCAGAATGATTTGCCTGGAAATATTGTATAAATACACATCCTGTATGACACTTGTTTTCTCTGATGTTGCATTAGAAATATGATTTTTGACCCTTCTTGTAGGAACAACCAAGATAAAAAATCTCGATAGCAACACTGATGCTCTACGACTGAAGCTCACAGCAGAAGACTTAAAAGAGATTACTGCCGTGGTTCCTTTAAATGAGATAGCTGGGTCCAGGACACCAGATAAATTGAGTCACCTAACATGGAAATTCGCTAATACACCCACAAAGGAGAAGAAGATTGAAAGTTCAAAATAACAATGATTGCGCAACCTGCAGCAGAATATTATGATGCTTATAGCCCATGGACTCTCCAGCCACTGAAGCTATTGAAGGATTAGAAGTATAAATAGGGGGTTCATTGAAACCCGAAGTCAGTTCACCATTACCAAAAATAAAATCAAATAAGCAAGCAAGTCAGTTTACTATAAATATGTTTGTTAAGAGCAATGATTAAGATGCTATTTTAAGAACAATTTGTTGCAACTAGACTTATTGCATCTACACATATCAACTCATTTTGTAAACTCGAAACTGTACATCGAAATACACCCATATCATCATTATCTACACAAAAATAATATTGAAATATTTTCAATATATATATATAATATTTAAATAATTATAAATAAAAAGTTATAAGTAATTAAAAGTTATTTCACTTTATTATTAACAAAAAAATTGTCGCTATTTATAATGATAAGTCATGTTCCTTAAATTCAAAAATTATATCACTTTATTATTAATAATGAATCATGATTATTCTTCAATGATATATCTATTGAATAATTATGTTTATTATTAAAAATATAACTATCCATTTTTTGTAGTTATGTCCCTATGAAGAGATATGAGACCTCTTAAGAATGAACTTTCATTTGTATGATACAAAATATATATATACAAAGTTTCTTTTTATTTTTCACCATCTTTTATATTATTAGATTGTTCTATAAATAATTATTGAAAATTTTTCTTGTAGAAATTAATTTCTAGGACAATTATTTATAAATAATATATATATATACAAACTATTCATTGCAAAATGTAAATAGTTATCGTGTTTCATTGTATCTCTAAAATTTATTTATAAGTAATCATTTTGCACATCATAATATAAGAAGGGACAAATAAAATCTTAAAGAAAATGGCATTAATACACATCTTAAAACCTTTATTAATTTCTTATAAATTTATTTTTATCTCCGAGTAGCGACAAATAATAAGCATAGTAGTTAATACTTTGAAAGAAATTTGTCTTGCTCTATTATCAAATTTTGATTTTGAAAATTTCAAATTTATACTTAATTTTAAAATTCAAAAGTGATGGGTTAGGCAATAAAGCTTGGATTAGCTAAATCCAGTTTTTATTGGATATCCAAGCAAAAGATTTGGATTTGGAATTCGAATTCCAAAACTTTTTATCCAAATCTCGATTGCCAGACGGGTTTAATATATTTATAATTACGTAAAGGTTTGTCCAAAAAGAAAAAAAGTTACATATGTAATGGCGTCAGCAAGGTCTGCATACTAAATTTGTTTCTAACCAAGATTCTGGATATTGAATTTGGTAATATAAACACAATGAGTGTGTTTCCTTTAAGCAGTTTTTAGTTCCTGTTTTTTCAACCGTACACTGAGGGAAAGCATTGAGTCAAGAACAAGAGAGAAACGATAGGCGAGGAGCAGCAGAATCTGAGCGATGTGATTTCTAGAGTGAAACTGGGAACTCAAGGGCTTGAGGTAAGACTCTGTTCTTCTGTGTGAATTCTCTCAAGACTGAGGTGTTATTTATGAGTAGAGTACAGCTATGTTTATTAACTGACACCTGAGACATACTTTGAATTCAGAAAACTTCTAAAATTGAGATGCTGAATCCCCTTGTCTACGATCTATTCAAGTTCTTGTTCAGTTAAACCAATTGCTTCTTCAAAACAGTATCTTCCTGTCTCATTTTTGTTGTAAATTCTATTATTTTGTAGGTTTCCAAGTTGGGGTTTGGATGTATGGGGCTTACCGGAATGTACAATGATCCTGTCCCTGAAGATGTTGACATCTCCATCATCAAGCAAGCAATCGCCATAGGAATCACTTTCTTTGATACATCAGATATCTATGGACCCAAAAGTAATGAATTATTGGTTGGAAAGGTAGCATATTTGCCACAGTTCCAGCAGAGTTTTACTGTGTAGGCTTTCGAGTTTAACTGAAACAAAATTATTGACATGATTTCATAAGTATTTACCCGTAAAAACCAATCTTTTCTCGGGTATTGAAGCAATTACCACGAAAGAATGTACAATTAGCCACAGAATTTGATATTGTCAAATCGGATCCTGCGACTGGGATTGCAATAATGCTGGAAAACATTAGTGACCGTCGCCGGATGATGGTGTTCCGGTGATGAACATAAAGAAACAGAGCAGGGCTGGTACGTTGACAGTTAGGACATAGAAAAGAGGAGAAATAAAAGTAATCTGAAAAATGTATTTTTCATTAAGAGAATAAAAGGAATATATTTAAGTTACACCCACAACTAATTTATATATCAACACTTTAGTCCCTAACTAATTAACTAAGTAACTACTTTTAGTTAAACTAACTTGAAACTAACAACAACCTTTCAACACTCCCCCTCAAGTTAGAGGGTGGTAAAGTTCCTTAACCCCCAACTTGGACATTAAATACTCATGTTGTTGAACTCCAAGTGCCTTTGTCATCACATCTGCAAGCTGCTCATCAGTACCCACATGTTGTGTTTGAATTAGCCCTTCTCGTATTTTTTCTCTAACAAAATGACAATCGATCTTAATGTGTTTACTTCGCTCATGAAATACTGGATTTGCTGCAATCTGAAGTGCTGCTTGGCTATCAGAAAACAACAAAGCTGGATTAGTTTGATCAAAGCATACATCTTTTAACAGACCACTTAACCATACTATTTCAGCAATTGTTGACACCATACTCCTATACTCAGCTCCAGCTGATGAACGTGAAACTGTGCTTTGCTTCTTTGACTTCCAAGAAATAAGCGAATTTCCAAGTTTGATACAAAAACTCGTGATTGATTTTCTAGTAATAGGACATGCTACCCAATCAGAATCACAATAGGCAACAAGTTGCGCTTTATTTTCAGCAGCCAAAAAAATCCCTTGCCTTGGACTCTTTTTTATGTATCGAACAATTCGAAGCGTTGCTTCATAGTGAGATTTCTTTGGTTTTTGCAAAAATTGGCTCAAGTGTTGAACCACATATGAAATATCTGGCCGAGTATATGTTAAGTACAGCAATCAACCCATAAGTCTTTGATATGCTGACACATCTTGCATCAACTCGTCATTACAGCCTCTTAAATGCATTAGCTCATCATATTCAGCTGTGGTAAACCTCTTATTTTGCTCAAGTGGTGTGCTGGTCGGCTTGGCTTCACCGAACCCAGCATCCGAAATCAACTCCAATGCATACTTCCTCTGACTTAAAACGATGCCTTTGTTTGATCGTGCTATCTCAATGCCAAGAAAATATTTCAGTTCTCCCAAATCTTTCATTTTGAAACTACTATGAAGGACTCTTTTCAACCCATCAATCATCCCAATATCATTTTCGGTAATCAGCAAATCATCTACATAAACAAGTAACACCATAATCTTATCACCTTTTTTTTTTGTGAACAAAGAATAATCATGTTTACTCTAAACATTTCCACCATTTAAGAGAGCCTCAATCAGCTTTAAATTCTATTGTCGTGAAGCTTGTTTTAAATCATAAAGGGACTTGAGTAAACCAAAAATCTTATGCTCCCCCTGTTTACGAAAACCCTCCGGAAGGTCAATGTAGACCTCTTCATACAAATCCCCTTGAAGAAACGCATTATACACATCCAATTGAAAAAGTGGCTAATCATTCATAGCAGCAACACTAATAATAGTACGAACAGTGACCTGTTTCATAACTGGAGAAAAAGTCTCTTAAAAATCCACTACTGCTTGCTGTCGATAACCTTTACCAACAACCCGTGCTTTGAATCGCTCAATGGAGCCATCAGATTTATATCACCTTATAAACCCATTTGCAGCCTATGGGAATCTTACCATGAGGCAAGGACACCACCTTCCATGTGCCATTCTCTTCCAAAGCCTGAATTTTCTATTTCATAGCATCAATCCATCTTGAATCCAGAATAGCCTCTTAATAAGTTTGAGGTTCAGTAACAGTAGAAATATTATCAGCAAAAGAGCGAGAAGAACATGGTAAATGAGAAGAAGAGTAAAAATGAAAAATAGAATACTGACTTGTCTCAAGGGAAGGAGTAGAGGATTGGTTAGAACAAACATAATCTTGCATCCATTGTGGTTGTTTAGGATGATGCAAAGTGCGACGTAAAGATGGTATTGATGAAGGGGGAACAACAGGTGAATTGAAGGAAGAAATAGGAGGAATGGATGAGGAATCGAGTGATGAAGTCATGATATTAGGAAGAAGGGAAAAGGAATTATCAAGGTCAAGAAAAGTGGTATTATCAGGGGTAGGAAAGTAGAAAGGAGATTGAACAGGAAATTTAAAAGGAAAAATATTTTCATGAAAAATGACATCTCGATTAACAAAAAATGTTTTCGTGGAGAGATTGAATAAAATATATCCCTTTTGGACAGTAGAGTACCTCATGAAAAAAGATGGTATTGCTTTTAAAGAAAATTTATCACGATAATAAGGTGTGGTGGCATAACAAAGACAACAAAAAACCTTTAAACAAGACAGATCAGGTAATTTTTTTATAAAAGACCTCAAAAGGACTTTTCCAATCTAAAAGAGGGGTCGATAAACGATTAATAATAAAATAGGCTGCTAGGGCACACTCCCCAAAAATTTGTTGGGCATATTAGATTGAAAATTTAAAGAACGTGCTACCTCAAGTAAATGTCGATGTTTATGCTTAGCAACCCTTTTTTTTGTGGAGTGTGAGTACAAGAACTTTGGTGTATAATTCCCATGGTGTGAAAAAAATTAGTACATGTAGTGTTAAAAAATTCACTTCCATTATCAGTTCGTATAGTTTTAACAGTAGCAGAGAATTGAGTTTTTATCATGAGGAAAAATTGTTTGAGCTGTACTAGAACATCACTTTTTAAACGCAAAAGATACACCAAAGTCAAACGAGTAAAATCATCGACAATAGTCAAGAAATATCTATGTCCACTATGTGTTGAAACTCTCTACGGACTATATAAATCTAAATGAATAAGAGAAAATGATGCCTCAGCCTTAGTCTTACTTATTGGAAACGGCAGTCTAGTTTGTTTTGCTAGAGGACATACAGGGCATTGTTGTATGGAAGTACTATTAGAAAAAATACATGGTTGCAAAGGCATTTTATTCAACCTCAAAATAGAAGCATGACCGAGTTGAGAATGCCAGAGTAAAGACGAATCAGTAGTGGCAGTTGTATGAATGGAGATGTTACCCATGGTTGATGTAGACTTTGGTGATAGAATTGAAACTGAACTTTGGGGAAAAAAAGTTTGAGAAGAATGAATGATATACAAACCATCTTGTTCACTACCAATCCCCGTCATCTTTCCACTTGAGAGATCCTAAAATATACAAAAATAAGGATAAAATGTGACGAAACAATGCAAGTCTTTAGTAAGCTTAAAAATGGAAAGCAAGTTATAGTGAAAATCTAGTATATACAACACATTGGCTAATTTAATATTAGGAGAAACGATGCAAGAACCAATATGTGTGATTGGCGAGTATGAACTAGTAAGTAACCGAACACAAGATGAAGATAATGCACATGAAACAGCAGATTCTAAGTAGCGAAAGTTAGATAACATGTGGTTAGTAGCACCTATGTTTAGTATCCATTCACAAGGTAACACCATACCTGCCAAACTAGTCTCGGCCAAACTTACAGCAGGCATTACAGAAGACTCTTTATTCAACAAATCTAATATTTGTTGATATTGAGCTTGTGTAAAGATGGGAGCTTGTGGAGTGTGAGATGAGTCAACATTAGCCATTGTCTCCACCGTGTCAGTTGCAATCACATTATTCACCACTGAGCTATTAGAATTAATAGTCTTATTTTTTGTGAACTTAAAATCTAGAGGATATCCAATTAACCTGAAACAATTTTCCTTTTTGTGTCCCTTGATGTTGCAATGATCACAAATACCATTAAATCGTTTCTTTTGACCGACATTAGCCGAAAAAACCGATGTTGGTAAAGAAGCAACCGGTCCTGAAGCATGAATTCGTTGAGATCCTTCTTGCATCAACATGGAATAGGCCTGATTAATAGTGGGCAGTGGGGTCATTAGCAAAATCTGACTATGAACAGCACCATAAGCCTCATTCAGACTCATTAGAAACTGGAACAATCGTTGCTGAACAATATGATCAGCATTTTGCTTTGAATGTTCACAGCAACCACACGAAGAAAACGTAACAAGTGCATCATACTCATCCCACAACAGGCGCATTTTGGTGAAATACAAAGATACTGATGCAGTCCCCTGACAATGAGAGACAATCTCTCGATGCAAAAAGAAAACTCGAAAACCATCAACTTTATTGAAACGTTCACTAAGATCAGTCCAAACTATTGCAGCACTAGAAGCAAAGACTATTCCAACCGAGAGCTCCTTGCTAACAGAGTTTAAAATCCATGACAACACTAAAGCATTGCATCTATCCCATTGAGGATACAAATTGGCTGGCACCGACTATTTAGAACAAGAACCATCAACAAACCCCAGTTTATTCTTTGCTAACAGAGCTATTCGCATAGCCCGACTCCAAACAGTAAAATTCTCAAGTCCAAGAAGTTGATAAGAAACCAATTGTGTACCTGGAGTATCCGATGGATGCAAATACAATGGATGATTGAAATCGACATAATTTGCAGGAGTTACCATTCTAAACAACCAACAATCAGTAACAACCACACAATCAGCCCCCCAAAAAAATGTTGAAGAGAAAAATGCGTCTGAAAAAGGGAAAAACAAATGGAGAGTAGATTCACAATGACCGAAGAAGAAGCACCGACAGTGGCTCTGATACCATGCTGGAAAACGTCAATGACCGTTGCTGGATGATAGTGTTCCTGTGATGAACATAAAGAAACAGTGCAAGGCTGGTACGTTGACAATTAGGGCATAAAAAAGAAGAGAAATAAAAGTAATCTGAAAAATGTATTTTTCATTAAGAGAATAAAAGGAATATATTTAAGTTACACCTACAACCTGTTTATATATTAACACTTTAGTCCCTAACTAATTAGCTAAGTAACTACTTTTAATTAAACTAACCAGAAACTAACAACAACCTTTCAACAAATAAATGGTACCTCTGAACAAGTCCGCGCCTCAGTCGAGGCTAGCCTGAAGCGCCTTAATGTTGATTACATTGATCTCTACTACTAGCACAGGGTCGACACTAAAACACCAATAGAGGATACTGTAAGTGCTCTATTATAAAACATCCTCTATTTTTCTTGGTTTAAATGTTGTTGGTGATAGAACAAGAGCAGGCAACATTCAGCAGAGACTTGAGCAGCAAGGCTCGAGGCTTGCAGAAGAAACAAGCAGAAATTTGAACAGAATTTTAAAAGTAAAACAAAAGAAAAATGGAGAGTGTGTATGGAAGTAATCTGATGAATTTCATTCATAAAAAAGACATTGGCATAGTGCCATTACATATATCAAACATAAGTTGAACAATACAAGTAAATTTTACCTAAACTTTCACTTAACACCACTAAAACATATTGAAACTTGGTAAATTAACTTGTACACAAAAAACAAAGCTGATTTTTCAGCTCAATCACTACCTAATTACATCAACCATCATACCAAATTGGTTCAAAATAAACTAAATTACAAAATGTTAGTTTGAAGTAACCAAAACAGAATAGAACAAGGTTAGCAGCATGGTTCCTCAGCTGGTGCATGCATAGCTCGGCTGTATGTGCTGCTTCCTTGGTTGCATGAGTTGCATGGAGGCCAACTTCAACAAATGCTTAATGTGCGGTGGAAATATGATGTTAAGCCGCTATTCTTAATTCAATCTTAGATGGGAGAACTGAAGAAGCTGGTAGAAGAGGGGAAGATAAAGTACATTGGTTTATCTGGAGCTAGCCCTGAAATATAAGAAGGGCACATGTTGTTCATCCCATCTCTGCCATAAAAATGAAGTGGCCGCTTTGGACTCGCGATAGCGAGGACGAAATAATCCCCCTTTGCAGGTTTCCTAAAAAATCCAACACTGGTTTCATTGAAAAATAGGATACTGAATCATTAAAAGTATAAGTTGCCAGGAAATTGAACTTTGGTTTTTGTTGTTCTACTTCTATCCTATCTCTTATTGTAGTGAAGGTGAACTATATCCTCTATTACATGTTATTTAGATTTTGTTTTTCCATTTACTTCTCAAATTCAAGCAAAAAGGAAAGCTTAATTAGTTTAATGTGTCCCCATATGCAGGGAACTTGGGATTGGGATAGTTCCATATAGCCCGCTCGGTCGTGGTTTCTTCGGTGGCAGGACTGTTGCGGAAACTGTTCCTGCAATTAGTTTTCTGGTATGGAAACTAAGTTCTTTATCGATTGTTTCTTTTGGCCAGTCAAGTTCTTTTTGGCTTTTAATCTATACTCAATTGTGCATAGAAACAATCCTTCTAATTAGTACCCCCTTTTATTTTACTGATGAACTTCTTTAAAGACATTTCACCCAAGGTTTCAAGGAGAAAACTTTGACAGGAACACAAATTTGTATTTGCAGATGGAGAAGTTGGCTCGAAAGTCTGGATGCACCCCTGCACAGCTATCACTTGCTTGGGTTCTTCATCAAGGGGATGATGCAGCACCCATTCCTGGTGAGTCACATTCTTCGTTTTCGACATCCAATTTATTCTTTTGATACGAGACAATAGAGATCATTCAACAACATTCAAAGCAGAATTGAACACAATTCCCTGGAAATACTGTACAAATGCATATCCTAAATGAACCTTGTTTTGTCTGATGTTGCAAGCAGAAGGAAAACGGGGAAATACTAGGTTGGCTGTTCGAGAAAAGCTGTACAAATCCAGCATTCTGATATAGTGAGATTAATTACTGATTGATATATTTGCACATACATTTTGTTTAATTGTGAAATAGTTTGTTCCTGGTTTTGAATAATGCAGAAAGCAAAAGAAGTTCTTCAGTTTAAGATGATGAAAACTGGATTAGCCAATAAGATAGAGGAAAAAGAGTGATGGTTGAATCATTGATGGCAACCAAAAGAGATGCTGCAGAGAGTGTGGCAAGCTTAGAGCGTCTAAAGATGAGAAGGAAGAAGCTAACGGAAAAGGTGAAAAGAAGAATCAAAGACTTCCAGAAATTGCAGACATTGGAGGCTGAGCTGACATCGGAGATGAGTTCCCCTTGAAATAGATATCATGAATAAATTAACTTCAGTTTAAAAAGTTATTTTATAAATTTCCAAATATTAAGTCACAAAAATATAATTCATTTTCAAAAAAATCAATATTCATATGTTATGTGACATAATAAATATTATGGACATACTATCTTATAGATGGTATTATATCGATATGTTATCAGATCATTATTGACTAATGAATGGATCACCAACATGTTCAATGTTAATTTTGGTGCTTATGATAGTTGGATAAATAAACATCTCAAATAATGGAGTAATCATATGTCAAATTTATATTTTTGTTATTAGTCCTGAATAGTTTGCTACTATTATTATTCATTATGCATTATCATTTTATTCTTATTCATCTTTATATTACGAAATTTATTACCAATATTGTTGAGGTAGTTTTTAGCCGTACTTGGATCAATATCAACTGGCATTGCTTACTCACAAAACTTACCATGTTTAAGTAGCAAATTTTGGCAATAAAAAATTTTAGGGCTTTGATTGTTGCTAATACTTTGAATGTTACTCAACCCATCTTTAATATCAAAACTACACATAACAACAAATTTTTAAAATTGATTTGGATTTGGATTTGGATCGAAACAATCAATTTCTCAAATTTGATGGATTAGATCGAATCAAGTAAAACTTGGAAGTATATCCTAAGGTGATTGAAGATATTTTTTATGCTGATTATCTTGTTTATTTCAAGGGAAGATTGATGGTAATTGATATAGCATGTTAGCAACTCTCAGTTCCTTATAAATTGAGGAGACTTATACAGATGATATATTGAACGGAAAGCACTTATTCTTATCATTGGGGAAAATTTCTTTTGAGTGCATTATGTCAAACATCAAGTGTGTTATTTAATAAGAATATTAGACCATAACCCAAGTTTTGTCAAAATTAGATTTTAAAGGAATTTTGGAAGTTTTTAACACTTATAAAAAATTATAAGCATTAAATTTGAAAGATTACTTGAAAATAATTTCCCAAGGTTTAACACGAAGTTTTACAAAATTTGATTAAGAAAATATTTTGTTATATCAAATCATTTGAAAAATCAAATCTAACACCATCAATAATTAAATAAATAATTAAAAATTTATAAAAATCTAAAAACATATTAATCCAGTTCAACTGTTGATTTTGTCTCGCTTTTCAATTTTTATCAATTTCATGTAGTTTCCCAATCAATCGATTCAATCCCTTTGTTTGGACTATTATATCGATCAATTCTTAATCCGTTCAATTCGGTCTTGTTCCAGTAACATTAACCACATCATTAAATCTAAAGTAAATCCAAATTGAGACCAAAATGGATCTAGTTGTCAAGTCTAAAGATTAAAGTGAACAAAAAATTACAAACACCAAATTAAACCTAGTTACCAAGTTGAAAGGCCAAAATTTATATTATCCCTAAATATTTATAATTTTTTTCCGACATAAATATTACTGTGTTTAATAAAAGAGGAAAAAAGATGACCTATGGTTGAAATGTTCAGAACATATTATCAAAGTTTATAAATTCTTGCAGCATAGATATCAATGTTTTTAATAAAATAGACAAAAATATAACCTATGGGGTGACATATTAGGAGCATATTTAGAGTAGTGGTTGTAGGAAATATATTACTGTAAAATAAAATCATTTATATTGATTGGATAAATAAATCGTGTGTAAATAAATGAAATAATAACAGTATCGTGAAAGAACCACTTCCTTAAAAATAAATAAGAGTTTTAATAATTTGAATAGTTAAATTTTAAAATTATCAAAGGCATTTATTATTTGCAATTTCAAATAGCTCAAATCACCAAGGTCAAATCAACCATTAAACTTCTAATAACATAAAATTTCCATTTCAGTTCTAAAGAGCATGAAAATTAAATAAAAACTAACATATAATATAAATTATAAGAATTGCAAAAAGTATTAAAAAGATTCAGAAAACACTTGAGAACAAGTTCTTTTAAGGAAAATCACCAAGCCTTAAAAGAGCATAATTTAATGTATCAAATTACAATAGATAAACTATAGATCTAGATAAAATTAAAATAAGGATTAGGGTCTGTATAAACAAAATAATATCTTGACAATTTTCAATACCTAAATTGTAGAAACAAGCAATCAAGGCATTTTCGACCAGTTCTGTTATAAGAATGGTCTTAATTCTTAAACCTCCTTAATTGTTTACCGCCTCTAAAGGCTTCGATTGTAGCAATATCCTCTTCAATATCTTCCCTTGTAAGTGCAATTGATAATCATCACCTCTTCTTTGGATTGTTCTTTGAAGGTTAAACAATGAGTGCTTGAGGTGGTTGAGTATCGATCACAAGAAAAGATTCTACTTTGAAAACAAGATTAGATTTGCTTGAAATTTGGTATTGTTGAGTAATTTTTTTGTCTTTTATTAAAAGGAACATTCGAGCATTTATACATATTATCATTATTCATGATTTGACTCAACTGTTCATGGACTTGACCTCAATATTCATAGGACTAATATTCTAAGCGGACTTCAGGCATGTTGGACACGTGTACTATTCTGGGTCGCCTGCCAGACCTCGTTGTCCCCTACATGTAAGCTCCCTGGATACCTGCGAACTGAGCCTGCAACTCCCCTAAAAATTGAGTGACTAATTTGCAAGAATTTCATTTTGAGTGACCAAAATGCAAGCTTCCTAAAAATTGAGTGACCAACTAAGCAATTTACCCATAATTAAAATACTAAAAAGTATAGAAAAGTATAGAAAAGCCAATAAAAAATTTAATCCCTACTTTTATTTAAAAATGTAAATTCCATTAAAATTCTTTAAAAATATAAATTTAATTAATAATATTATTAAATTTTTTTTTGTTAAATTTAAATTTATCAGTTGAAAATTTTAGTTTTAAAAAAATTATCCATGATTTGACTTTTAATTTCTTTGATATTTTAACAGCTGAACTATGATTTTATTCTATTTTATTTGAAATTACTGATGTATAATAAAAATGTATTACATATTATGTCTTTATTAATATATTTTATTTTTAAATAAATTGATAATTCAATAAACAAAATAAGAAATAAAATAGATATTAGAAAAAGGTATAATTTAGACCCAATGCCTCAGCCAACTTTGAATTTCCCAAACACTCAAACAAACCCACGTCATGCACGGAAAAACCCTAAAATCTTAAAACCCTAAAACTCTCCTCCTAAAACCAAAGGGTTTATATAGTCTTTAGTCTCTCCATCTCCTCCTAAAACCCTAGCTTGTCTTCCTCATTTATCACCGATCTCCACTGTCCCAATATATTTGGAATGGCAAAAACCACATTTTTATCAACTATGAACCTTAAACCCGAACATCTTAGAACCCTCCTTTCATTTCCTTTTCACATTTTCCTTCTCCTTTTTCTCTAGCTCTATATTCATTCTCAATTTTCAAGTCTTTTTTTTTCACTTCCTGTCATCGTGCTCCATGAGGAGTTTTTACGGCACCCTAAGGTTTTGGTTTGGTGGGATTTTGAAAACTGCAAACCTCCTGTGGGTTTCAATGTAAAAAAGATTGCTAATATGATCCTTTCCGCTCTCAGTGCCAATGGAATTAACGGCCCTGTTCAGTTAACTTTTTTTGGAAATATGTTGCAACTCTCTAAAACTAACCAGGAGGCGCTTTATTCTAGTGGATTTGATCTTGCTCACATTCCTCATGGTATGCCATTTTGTTTCTTTAGTTGGCAAGTGGATTTTCTTTTTATTTTTTACTTTTTGAGAATTTATTGATCATTTGCACTCAAGATTTTAGTGTTATATTGGGCTTTCCCTGGAGTAATTTAGTGGTTTCTAGAAACTTTAGTTAATTAAAATATATTTGATTAAAAAAGGAGAAAATAAAATGAAATTAGCAAATATTTAAACATAATTTTTGTTGAAGTTGGCCTGCATGCAGCATATGAAGCAGCCAAGGAGCAGACAATGCCACATAAATTATGTGGATGAAGTACATACAGTACAAGTTATGTGGATGAAGTATGAAGATCAAGCTGCTGTAGTATTTCCAGATGAAGTACATGCAACTACTGAAGTTGATACTACTATTCAATTTCAGTTTCATTTTATTACTTTAAGTAATATTTTGTAACTTAGTTTAATTAGAACTAAGTAGGTAATGTATTTAATGCATACGGTGCTGATAAGATTGATAGATCAGCTTACCTAATTGTGCAAGTTGTGATTTGCAAGTTGCAATGTGCAAGCGGTGCAAGTTACAATGAAGTCTAAAAATAGTAAATATGTTAAAGCTGACCAGCTTATGACTGGTATATATATTGGCATTATGCCATCTTTTTTTATGAATGAATTTCAATAGAAATCATTCAAGAAAAATACTCTCTCAATTTTTGCTTTCATAGTTCAAGTCAGATTCTGTTCGTTTGCTCAAAAAACCTCTAGACTTGAATTTCTAAGTTTTTTGTCATTCTTCATCCGGATTTATTACGTTGTTGCTCAAGTTTTCCACTGAGCTTCATACTTCCTTCGGATAAATTGTTCAAAAACCCAACAATTGGTATCTAGAGCCTTATTCTTAGTAGACATGTCATTTTCAATCATTAGAACCATGTCTTCATCTGGATTCTCACCAGCGCCACCACCAGTGTTCAATGGAGAAGGCTACCACATATGGGTACTAAAAAAGAAGACCTACCTGCAAGCATTTGATTTGTGGCTTAGATAAGGAAGCATTCTGATGAAAGAACCAAAAGGCATAAAGCCATGTCATGTATCTAGAATAGTGTGCCTGATGTGTTTTTCACAAGAATCATGGCTTGTGAGTTACCAAAGTAGGCTTGGGATAAGTTAAATGAGGAGTTCTAAGGGACTGAAAGAATAAGGCAGCAACAGCTACTGAATTTAAGAAGGGACTTTGAAAACTTGAAGATGAAGGAAGAAGAAACAGTGAAGCAATACTCAGACAGAATCATGGTTGTAGTAAACACCATAAGGCTACTTGGAGAACAATTTAGTGAAGCAAGAATTATGGAGAAGGTGATCTCAACCTTACCTGAAAGGTATGAGGCAAATATCTCATCTCTTGAAGACTCGAGGGACCTGACTAACATTTCATTGACAGAGCTGATCAATGCTCTTTATGCTTGAGAGCAAAGGAGAGCAGGTAGACTAGAGGAGCATCAAGAAGGTTCCTTCCAAGCCAAAACCAGACCAGCCACAAACTCCTCTGCCTACAAGGGGAGAAAACCTGAAAAGATAAGCCTAAAACAGATGGTGCAAGAAAATATCCACCTTGCCCACACTATAAAAGGCTAAGTCATCCGAGTGAAGTATGTTGGTTTAGGCCTGATGTGTAGTGCAAAATCTGAAAAAAGATGGGCCATGCAGACAAAGTTTGCAAAAACAAAAGAAAACAGAGGCCAAATCAACCTCAATAGCCAAGAGCTGAAGCTCAAGTAGCAGAAGAAGGCAGTGACCAAGAAGAGCAAGTCTTTGCAGTTTCTTGCTCAGCTGCCAAAACAAAAGCCACAAAAGGATGGTTGATTGACATTGGATGTACTAACCACATGACTCATGATGCTGCCATCTTCAAGAAAATTGACAGAAGCTTTAAAACAATGGTGAAGGTTGAAAATAGACACTTCATCAAAGCAGAAGGCAAATGAGATGTGCTGATAGACACTTCTACAGGTACCAAACTTGTTTCAAATATACTTTTGGTGCTTGAAATAGATAGAAAACTGCTCAGTATAGCTCAGTTGCTAGAAAAGGGCTACTCTATGGTGTTCAAAGGCAAGGAGTGTCTAATCAATGATCTAAGTGGATCCAAGCTCATGTCAGTGACCATGGCTGACAAAAGCTTTGTGGTGGACTGGAACAAAGGCGCAAACAGTGCCTACACAGCTGCTCAGGATGAATCCAAGCTGTGGTACAAAAGACTTGGCCATGTCAACTACAACTCAATGACTCAACTAACCAATGAAGATTTGGTTGAAAACTTCACTAACTCAGTTGAAAAAGAAGAAGTTTGTGAAGTATGTCATCTAGGAAAACAAGCTAGACTACCATTTCCTACAAACAAAGCCTGGAAAGCTTTTGAAAGACTGCAACTTGTACACACTGATGTGTGTGGTCCAATGAAGACTCAATCTCTGAATGGAAGCAGGTATTTCATCTTATTCATTGATGATTACTCGAGATATTGCTGGATTTATTTTTGGAAACAGAAATCAGAAATGGCTTCAGTATTTTGAAGTTTAAAGCTGCAGCAGAGACTGAAACAGGTTGCAAGTTGAAGACTTTGAGGTCAGATAATGGGATTGAGTATACTTCATCTGGGTTACATACGTTTTGTGATGAAACAAACATCAAACACCAGCTCACCAACACTTATACACCTCAACAAAATGGTGTAAGTGAAAGAAAGAACAGAAGCTTGTTGGATATGGCCATGTGCCTAATGTTTGAAAGAAATTTGCCTAAGACATTTTAGGCAGAAGCAGTTAACACTGTTGTTTACCTTCAAAATAGGCTCCCAACCAAGGCTTTGTCTTAGAAAACTCCATTCGAGGCCTGGTTCGGGTTCAAACCATCACTGGCTCACCTAAGAGTCTTTGACTGCATTTGTTATGCTCCTATTCTAGCAGCAAAAAGAGACAAACTTGATAAGAAATCTCAACCTGGTATTCTAGTGGGCTACAGTAGTATCAAGAAGGGTTATAGGATACTTGATCCAACAAACAAGGTCTCTGTGAGCAGAGATGTTGTATTCGATGAGAAGGTAAGCTGGAACTGGGATAAAAATGAACCAGAAACTGCTGCTAAAGATTTGGTGACTGATCAGACTGAAGCTGATCAAAATGGTCCTGAAATGGACATTAATGATGAACCAATCAGAGGCACTAAACCATTGGCTGAGATTTATGAAAGACCTTATGTGATTGGTATTGAACCAAGCTACTTTGGAGAAGTTGACGCTCATCAAGGTTGGAAACAGGCAATGTCTGATGAAATCAGTATATTGAGAAGAATCAGACCTGGCAGCTAGTTGAAAGCCCACTCAATAGAAAATTCATTGGAGTGAAGTGGGTGTTTAGAGCCAAGCACAATGCTGATGGAAGCTTGAACAAACTGAAAGTAAGGCTAGTTGTAAAAGTGCTCAGCCAAAAGTATGGCATTGACTACTTTGAAACCTTTGCACCAGTGGCTAGGCTTGATACCATAAGGTTGCTAGTTGCCTTAGCAGCAACAATGCAATAGAAAATCCATCAGCTCGATGTGAAGTCAACATTTCTCAATGGTTTTCTTGAAGAAGAGATATATGTTGAACAGCCTGAAGGCTTCAAAATTATTGGTGAAGAGGATAAGGTGTACAAACTAAAGAAAGCCTTGTATGGCTTGAAACAGGCTCCAAGAGCCTGGTATAATAGGATCGATGGCTATCTAGCTAACCTTGGATTTGAAAGAAGCATCAGTGAGCCTACTTTGTATGTGAAAAAGGAAGGTAGCTAGACTCAACTGATAGTGTCTCTATATGCTGATGATCTGTTAGTGACAGGAGGAGACCAAACAATGCTGACAGACTTCAAATGCAAAATGCAACAAGTGTTTGAGATGTCAGATTTGGAAAAAATGTCTTACTTCCTTGGCATGAAAGTATCACAAACACAGCATGGAATCTTCCTAAGCTAGAAAGCTTTTGTCTCTAAAATTTTGAGCAAATTCTCCATGCAAAATTGCAAGGCAACAAGTACACCAATTGCCATTGGAGAGAAACTATCAAGCCAACGTGATTTTAAAAAGGTTAGTGAATCAACCTACAGAAGTCTAGTTGGATGTTTGCTCTATTTAACTGCCACTAGACCAGACATTATGTTTGCTGTAAGTTTGCTTTCAAGATTCATGCATTGCTGCAATGAAAAGCACTTTTAAGTTGCCAAAAGAGTGCTCAGGTACATCAAAGGTACACAGAGCTATGAAATGTTGTTTAGCAAAGTTAAAAGTATGAAATTAATTGGCTATGCTGATAGTGATTGGGCATGATCGATAGATGATATGAAGAGTACCTCAGGGTATCTATTCACCCTTGGTTAAGCCATTTTTTACTGGAGTTCGAAGAAGTAAAATGTTGTGGCTCAATCAACTGCTGAAGCAGAGTATGTAGCAGCTGCTAGTACTGTAAATCAAGCCATTTGGCTGAGAAAAATCATGGCTGATTTGAATCTACACCAAAGGGAAGCAACAGAGATCAATTGTGACAACTAATCTGCTGTTGCAATTGCAAAAAAATCCAGTGTTCCATGGGAGAACGGAACACTTCAAGATCAAATTTCACTTTGTTAGAGAGATGGAGCAAGCTCAAGAAGTTAAGCTAATTCATTGCAGTTCTGAAGAACAACTTGCTGATATCTTAACAAAGCCCCTTAGTGTGTTAAGATTTGAAGATTTAAGAGCCAAAATGGGAGTTTGCAGCATGCAAGCCAAAGAGGAGTGTTGAAGCTGGCCTGCATGCAGCACACGAAGCAGCCAAGGAGCAGACAATGCCACATAAGTTATGTGGATGAAGTACATATAGTACAAGTTATGTGGATGAAGTATGAAGATCAAGCCGCTGTAGTATTTCAAAATGAAGTACATGCAACTACTGAAGTTGATACTACTGTTCAATTTCAGTTTCCTTTTGTTATTTTAAGTAATATTTTATAACTTATTTTAATTAGAACTAAGTAGGTAATGTATTTAATGCATACGGTGTTGATAAGATTAATAGATAAGCTTACCTAATTGTGCAAGTTGTGATTTGCAAGTTGCAATGTGCAAGCGGTGCAAGTTACAATGAAGTCTAAAAATAGTAAATATGTTAAACCTGACCAGCTTATGACTGGTATATGTATTGGCATTATGCCATCTTTTTTGATTAATGAATTTCAATAGAAATCATTCAAGAAAAATACTCTCTCAATTTTTGCTTTCATAGTTCAAGTCAGATTCTGTTCGTTTTCTCAAAAAACTTCCAGACTTGAATTTCTAAGTTTTTTGTCATTCTTCATCTGGATTTATTATGTTGTTGCTCAAGTTTTACACTGAGCTTCATACTTCCTCCAGATAAAATTTTTAAAAACCCAACAATTTTTATGGTTAGAGCATGTTGCAGGCCGGGAAGGTGTTGTTATCTTTTAGCGTAGGCGGTGAGCACAGAACTTAGGGATGTCTATTATTCCTAAATAGACTATGGTTGCTGAAGAGTTTTGCTTATAGTGGAGTAGAGAGACAAATTTTTACCACTTTCTTTCTTTCATCTAATAACTCCTCTTCATGATCAGCAAAAAGAACCTATGAAAGACAAATTTATAGGCTTGTTTCAAGAAAGAGTAGGGGGATGAGAGAATGATACTTACATCCTATTTAATATGTGATACTGTGATCTGGAACTTCCATTTGTTAGTTTTATGCTGAAAATGTTATTTATACAAGTATGGATACATAATTATTTTGCTAAAGTAGTTCTAGACTTGAAACCTAGTTGAAGAAAAATGAGATTTATCTCTTTAAGGTCCAGAGGTAGTCAAGGCATGCACCAGTAAAAATCCATCCCAACCTCTAGTCGGTCTGTCAATGTGCATTTGCTAAAATATTCTGTAGGTACACATTGTAAAAGGAAAATTTTTCTCTGGCTAGGTCTAGAGGTAGTCAAGGCATGCACCAGTAAAAATCCATCCCAACCTCTAGTCGGTCTGTCGATGTGCATTTGCGAAGAAGTTGTGTAGGTACACATTGTAAAAGGAAAAATTTGTCTCTGGCTATGTGTGTGTGTGTGTCTATATATATATATATATATACACATACATGAGAGTGAAGAGAGAGATACTTTTAAACACTCAACTGCCTTGATAGCTCTTGCAATTTTGATTTTTCCGCCTTGTGTGATACTAGAATCCTAGCATCTCAAGTGTGCTACACCTGTCTTAAGTTAACTAATTTAATTAATCATAGACACATATTTTTTTCTTTTTCTGCTGAAAGACCTAGTTGGGAAGAGGGGTGTAACACCCTCTAACCATCATCCATCCCCGGAACAGGATTACAGGGCATTACCGGTCTATACAGTTCAATTATAGTCATTTATTAAAATAAATGTTTTTAACCCTGCAAATTAAAACTTCAACCAAAACAATTTGCCAACATTCAAATAATCCAAATACACTTAAATATACTCAAATCTTACCAATCTAAAATTTTATAACCTATCCAATGAATCTTTTTAAGTATATCACTTACTTTATCAATTATTTCAACTTCATACTATATACCATACCATTGTCAACCATAATTTACTTATTTCATCAATACTTTCACAACCTAGATGACTCTCATAAAACATCCTAAGTAAATGCCATTACCAATACTCAACATACTTTACCTCATCGAATTCGGGATCAGCCTGGGATGCTGATTCAACGGTCTAGCCTTCACTTAACCTGTGCACGGAAACAAACCGTACACTGAGTATATGCTCAGTGGTATTTCTATAATCTGAACACTTAAACAATTATAAAACATATTAATTTATATATATTGAACTATTCAAACTCAATGAGTATTCAAACATTCACTTTCCAACCAATGTTTTGGTCTACTTTAAATTCAAAATCATTTAATATTTTTCAATAGCAATTAATCAATCAGTAATATTCATTAGCAATCAGTCAATCAAAACAACTATTTATTTAGTAACAGACAGTTATTCGCTAACCATCAATTATTCAATAATAATCAGTTATTAAGTATCAATCGATTGATCGGTTATCCAATAATAGTCAATTATTTAGTAAAAATCAGATATACAGTAACAATTAAATTATTCAGTAACAGTCGATCTTTCTTGTTCCTTTATTTACCCCTATTAACATGACTCGGACCTAGACGGATACACGAATCCAACCAACACACCAGTACGGCACATAGTGCCTCATCAACCGAAATTGGAACAAGAATAAAGAGCAAAGATGCGGTACACGATTACCTCATCGTAACAAATTCGAACGATGATGATGACGGCACACAGAGTATCTCATCGAAACAAATCTGAAACAGTAATAGTAACGGTAACAGTAACAATATCCAACACACAAAGTGCCGAATCGGTAACAGTAATGGTAACAGTAACAGTAGTCGGCACATAAGTACCTGATCAGTAAGCCGGCAAAACCCGTACTCTTCCATATCTTATGGCATGCCAACTATATCCGACTAGCCCAACTAGTTAATAGGGTATCTAATTCACTTTTCAATTTTCAATTAATTCATATTTTAATTAATTAACTATATATTTTCAATTCAATATAATTCCATTCAATTTTCACTAATAAATATTCAATTTCACAATAATCACATTTTTCTATCAATTTCATCACATTTCCAACTACATATATTTTTCAATATAACAAATATTTATTATTCAATTTCCACATCTATATTCATTTCAAATCAAACATTCACATATATTCATAAATCAATTCAATATAATCAATATTCAATCCAATTCAAATAATCATCTCAAAATACCTACTATATATATATATATATATATATATATATATATATATATATATATATATATATTAAATAATAAATCCAACAATTTAAGTATTCAGTTCGGATTATAGCAATACAAACCGTAATTTTCGAGCTAACTCCCGTTGTCTTTGTCTTTTTTCTTGCTTAGCAAGATTTCCCGAGACAACATTAGCTATGGGAATTAAAATAATTATACCATTACTTTTCAGCACTCATTATAACAAATAATTGAATTTCTATTTAATTTACACCTTATTTTCAATTAGTTCCTAATTAATTCATTCACTTTACTAACTTAATTCATACTTTTTTTCTATTCAAGTTCCATCCAAACTCAAATTTAACTACTAAATTTTCAGCTTATTTCACTAGTTTCAAAATTTCTTCAAATTAGCCCTTCAACATAAAACTTATGAATTACATTACAATTCAATCCTTATTTCATTTCTAACTTGAATTTCTATTAATTTAACCCTTATTTCATCATTTTACTCAACATGAACATTATCTAGAAATCTAATAACTTTCAAAATATCAACTTAATTTCATCAAAATCTTGTTCCAAAGCTTCTAAAACATCAAAATTAAGTAAAAGGGCCAAATTGACTTACCTATTAAATTTTAAAGCTTCAAAACTTCAATTTCTCCTTTTCTCTCTTTCTCTTTTTCCTTCTTTCTTTCCCTTCTCTGTTTTCGTTCTTCATTCTGTTTTCTTTTTTATTTATTTTACTTTCGTTTTATATATATATAATATAATATAATATAATATAACAATAATAACAATAATAAAATATCTATTTAATATCCAATATCTATTTTACATTTGTATACATATATACTATTACACTTGTCTTCTTTTTTTTATATATAATATAATATAAATATCTTTTACTTAATAATAATATATATAATTTAATAATATACTTATATAATAAGTAAATATACATGTATTTTACAAATATATGTATATTAGTATCACACATGTCACCATATACACCGTACATTTGTCTTACTTTTATTTGTTTACCATATAAATATCTTATAATATAATTATTTAATTAATAAATATCTTTTATAAATAATAAATATCTATTTAATATCAAATACATGTATTCTAAATGTATGTATTTTTATTAACACACTTGTATCAAATCATTACCATACACATATCTTTATTTAATTTATTTCATAATATAATATCAATTCAATTAATTATAATAACATTAATAAATATCAATTGTAAAACCATAATAATAATAATTTATTATACATATTTATGCATAAAAATCAAAGATTTTTATGCATTTGCCGCCTCACTTAGGACTAATGGCATAATTGTCATTTTGGTCCGTTTCATTTTCTTTTAATCTACAATTAAACTTTCACACTTTATTCAATTTAATTCTTTTATCTAATTATCATTAATTTAAGCTAATTCACTTCATTAAACTCTAATTAACCACTCACTTTACTTTATAAATATTTTTAATAAATATTTACGGGTCCATTTTTCATAAATGGAGACCCGAAAATATATTTTTCGATAACTGTAAAATTCGAGTCATTACAATTCTCCCCCTTTAATAAATTTCGTCCTCGAAATTTACCTAAAAGAGAGGTGGGGGTTCAGTGATCTCACTGTTTCTTTCGGTCCCATGTTGCTTCCTCAATACTCTGACTTTACCACTCAAGCTAGTATCTCAACCGACTCTTTTTCATAAGATAAATCAGATCAACTTTTAATATCCTCTATCGTATTTACATGTAAAAGATCTGATCTACATCTTTTGAGCACCAAATCCTAATAATCCCCATAAATTTCCTATAATTTCGGAAGTAAAACCCAATAATATATTACCAGTCTGACTTTTTCTAAAATTTCACATAGTCCAACAGAATGAGAACTCAATTTCCCTTTTCATCCCGATCTCAAAGTTTTCTTCCAATGTGAAACTTTAAAAAATACCGCATCACTAACAGAATGCTCGATATCCTGACATTTTAAATCTACATACAGTTTCTATCTGTCAAAAGCTTCTTTCAGTCTGTTTTGAATTATTTCCACTTTTTCTCCAGTTTCACAAATCAAACAACTCTGCATATTCCTTTTCTCACCATATTCAATCAAATACTATGAAGTTTTACATTCACAATCATACGGAACTTCAAACAGTGCTGAAAACTATTATTGCATACTCAGAACTTCTTATACTGATGTGTCGTTGAGAGCACCAAAAATATCCTATTCCCTGTAAAATAGTAAAAATAATAGTAAAAGGGAAGTAGGGTCGAATCCTCAGGGACCGGATTATACGAATGCTTGTTTCTCGAAATCCTGGGCAGAATCGTTCCCAAGAAAACCTGCGTGACAGAAGAAAAAAAAAACAGAATTAAAGATTTGATTTGGAAAAATAAAAAAAAAACAGAATCTAAAGTAGACTGAAATTGTGATTACAAAAATAATAAAAATAATAAAGAGATTTAAAGGAAAAGAAATTCTTATTGGTAGATTCCAGCCTCCAGTTGTCTCATTCTGCCTTGGGTTCAATCCTCGGCTTTTAAATAACCCTTCTCAACTCAAGTAAACCAGTTATAGTGGAAGAGGACGCCTACGACCACCAGCTCCAAAGATTAGACTTACGATTTTTAGGGAACCTGACTCTAGCCAGTAATCTATGCTAGATCAACGCTTCTCAATGGTGAATCCCACGCCATTTTGTCTCTTTGGCTCGCCAACCTCTGACGCAGTAAGTTAACGAACCGACTGTGCAATCCTTCCAAAATATACAAAGCGGTCGCCTTTGCTTATGCTGAAAAGCTTACTTCTTAAGGGCCATGGACGAAAGCGTCAGCCCGTAGTGCAGAGAAACGATGAATACTTGACGAGAAGGCTAAGTAAGGATTCTAGGCCTCAAGAACCCCTTTTGGGGAATATTGACAACTTTTGGCTAGATAGGTTTTAGTGGCTCATGATAATGGTGGAAAAGAAAATAAATATAAAAATGGAAAAAAGAATTTTATTGAAATAAAATATGAAGAAACAAAAGCCTAGACTTTCAGGGGGAGAGTGTTTTCAGAAAAAGATGAACCCCCAAATAAAGTCACTTCACCCCCTATTTATAGTGCTAGGGAGATAGTTTAATTTAACTTAAATTCTAAAAAGATAAATACATTTAATTATAGATAAATAAAGATAAATAAAATAAAATCCTAAAATTAAATAATCCTAATAATTATCTTAATATTAATTATCCTAATATAAATAAAATGGAGTCTTATAGAATAAAATCTCTTCTTTTTGTGTGTTTTTAGTCCTTGTGTCTTCCATGCGCACACTTGTGGCACAATCTTTTCTGTGTCGCATATCAGCCCATTGTGTCTCCAAATTCGCACTTTTGTCCCTTAATTTTACTTTTGCCTCCAAATCAGTCCCTAAAAGATAAAAAGACATAAATAGCTCAAATTAGTAGGATCAAGCTCAGAATAAACACATGATTAATACATAAAAATACGTTATTCTAGAGCATTATCAAATTCCCCCTACTTAGTCCATGCTTGCCCTCAAGTATGGTTATTATCCATTGTGAAAGTTAGATTCTGCCATAAAAGAAATACCACTCCAAAGTTTCATAAGAATTAGTTAAAAATGCATATGAAAAATAAAGAGAACCCTAAGCTTGCTTTAAGTAAAATAGAAAAAGTTTTCCAATTAATACACACAGAAATTAAAATTGATTTGAATTATTTCATGGAAATTAGGTGAATTACTAAACCTACCAAGACACCCTCTTTGTTTCTTCCTTTAGTCCCAAATTTTATTTATTTACATATATTTATTTATTTATTTATTTATTTATTTATGTATGTATGTTGAACCTTTTGACGCGAAGAGTGATGACAGCCAAGCACCAAACTCCTAAGTTACTCAAATTTACATACTTTTTATTTTTATTTTCTAAGAACATGTGGAACCTTTTGACGCTAAGAGTGATGACACCAAACACCCCACCCCTAAGCACTCAAATTGATGCATTCTTAAGAATTAATTCTGGTTAGTGGAGTTTTAACTATCACGTCATACAACCTTTTGACGCGAAGTAGAATGACAACCCAAGCACCCTACCCCGGTTACTCAGTCAGTCACGTTCTAAGCTGTACTCATAACCATGGAAAAATGTATTAACAATTAAATGAAATTGAAATTTTGAAAACTCAGGAAAAACAATTTAAGTGTCAAGAACAAGTTTCAATAATCACCTAATAGCCATGAACATAAATTAAGCATGCAATTATTTTATGTGTTCACTTTATATTAAACTTGATCAATTTTACGAAAAGCAAGATAGAGTTAACTCCATTAATCACAATTATTTTTAGCCTAATAAAAATAAAACAGTGGAGATGGCATCAACTATGGGAAAAATCATAACTTCCTCAGAAGGCAAGAATCATGCTTGTGGGGCAAACAGTAGGCAAGTCGTGGTTAAATTCTTGGGCATGAAAAGAGGCAAAATATGCTTAAAAATATATATATGGGCAACAACAACCAAATTAGCAGTAACAACAAAAATTCAGCATCTAAAATGATAGAAATAATGAGGAATGCATCCCCCTACTTAAAACACATAGTCCTCGATGTGGAATAAAATAGGAGAAAAAGGTGTAGAGAAACTCCCCGTGTAATTAATGTCGTTCGCGTATGATTGCAATGAGATCTGCTAGTTACTGTTTGGCTGTAGGGTTGTCTCTCCCTATCTTCATTTCAGTTACCTAGAAAAAGAGGATTTTATTAATATCTGAAAATAATAAATAATAATAAGATAAAACAAAATAAAATAAAATAAAATAAAAGTAAAAATAAAAATTGGGTTGCTTCTCAATAAGCGCTTGTTTAACGTCGCTAGCTTGACGCCTCAACTAGTATTGGGGCTGTTCCAGCTGAATTCTTTCGTTCGTATGGGCTTGGAAATTCTCATTTTTTATCACTCCACCATATTTGAGTTTAATCGTCCTTAATCCTCTTTCTTTGGTTTCGTATTTTTCTCCAAGGGGTTGATCCCTTTTAAGTCAGCAATGGTCTCATCATTCTCCAAAAATTTGCATTTGAGATGCTCGGGAAGTGGTTTTAATTTCAAATCTGGTGCCTGCACAACAGAAGGTATAAGTTTAGTATTCATGGGAGCCAATAATTTATTAACAAATTCAAAATCATCAAACATCATTTTAGATTTCTCTCCATAAGATGACTCAAAAGTTTTTTCTACTGATGAGTCAATTATGTCGACACGGTTTACGTCCAAGACTTCACTTGGGTGACTAATAGTGCCATAAACGTTAAACTTCACGATCTCCCCATCAAACTCCATCGTGAGGGTTCCACTTCGTACGTCAATCTTAGTATTCGTAGTACTAAGGAAAGGTCGCCCCAACAAGATGTCTGAAGACCCAGGAGCGTTATCCTCCTCCATTTTTATCACATAAAAATCTGCAGGGAAGATAAGCCCATTGACTTTAACTAATACGTCCTCGAGGACTCCTTCAGGATACACAATACACCTGTTTGCCAACTGAATGGTAACACCTGTCTATGTCAAAAAACCCGCGTTAAGTGATTCATAAATAGAATAAGGCATAACATTTATGGAGGCCCCTAAATCGCACATAGCCTTTTTAATTACTAAATGGCCAATTTTGCATGGAATAGCGAACATACCCCTATCTTTGCATTTAACCAGCATTTTCCGCTGTAGCACTACGGAAACATTCTCACCAACACTTACCTTTTCATTACCTGTTAGTTTTCGTTTGTTGGTGAAAAGCTCTTTGAGGAACTTGGCATACCACGGAATCTGTCTGATGGCATCTAACAGTGGTAAATTGATCTTGACATTCCTGAATGTTTCGAGGATCTCTTTATCTTTCTTACTTTTTCGACACTGATTTAATCGTCCTGGGAATGGGGGTTGAATTTTCGGCAGTAGGGGTTTCTCTCTGACCTGTTCTTCATTTTCGGGTTTTTCCTGGGCGATTTCTTGGCCAAGATTTTTGCCAGGAATTGGTTCCAGTACCTTTCCACTTTGCAGCGTTACTGCATTAGCGTTTTGCCTCGGGTTTGGTTCTGTTTACGATGGCAGCTTCCCTTGAGAGTTCATCTTCTCAATTGACGTGGTCAATTCTCTTATAGATGCTTCGATTTTCTATTGAAAATCAAGCATGTTAGCTGCTAATTTATTGACCAAAGTTTCTAGAGAATTACCTGAATCTCGTGGCTATTGTGGAACTTGGTTCTGGCATGGTTGGTTATATCGTGGGTTGGCCCCATAACTTAAGTTAGGATGATCCCTCCATCTTGGGTTATAGGCATTTGCTTAGGATGATCCCTCCATCTTGGGTTATAGGCATTTGCGTAAGGGTCGTATCACCTTTGTGGTGGCCCAGAAAAATTTCCCACAGCATCTAAATGAGCCATAGTATCATCATTCAAACTAGGACATGCATCAGTTGTATGTTCAAGGGTAGCACATATTCTGTATAACCGGGCTATTTTTGCTTTTTCTACAACAAGAGAATTTAAAATATTAGCAATTCTATCAACTTTATCTTCTAAGGCTGAATTACTTAGCTGATGAACCCTTCTAGGGGGTTCAGGATTGGCTCAAAATTGCTGATAATTTGAAGCCATTGTGGAGACTAAGTCTCTTGCTTATTGTGGAGCCATGTTAACTAACGCTCCTCCACTCGCGACATCTACCATATTCATCTCCATGGGTTTCAGGCCTTCATAAAAGTACTGGAGCAAAAATTGTTCCGTTATACCGTGTTGTGGGCAACTTGCACACAACTTCTTAAATCGCTCCCAATAGTCGTACAGAGTCTCTGCGTCTTTTTGCCTTATGCCCACGATTTCTCTTCTTAACTCAGCTGCACGTGATGCAGGGAAAAATCTGTTAAGAAATAAGCGAGATAGATCAGCCCAAGTTGTAATGGATCCAGGAGGTAAATAAAATAACCATTCCCTAGCTGAATCTGCTAAGGAAAAAGGGAAAGCACGCAATTTAATTTGATCCTCAGTTACCCCTTGAGGTTTCATACTCAAACAAACCATATGAAATTCTTTTAAATATTTGTGGGGGTTTTCATTTTGTAACCCACGGAAAGTTGGCAGTAGCTGGATCAAGCCTGACTTTAATTCAAAATCACTATCCATAGTAGGATACGTGATGCATAGTGGCGGTTGTTCTGTCGGCACTTCGGCCAGTTGCCGAATTGTCTGAGCCATAGGTTAAGGTGCTAAATTAGGGTTTTCATCAACCCTAGCGTTAAGCACTTCTTCTGGGGAATCGACTTCTACTTTTTTTGCCTTCAAAAGTTTGAGTAGGGCTTTTGTTAACCCTAGACTCTGCTTCGTCGTTGATTCTAATTTCTAGCGGTGGATTACTTTGAGTCCCAACCACCGCTGACTGCTTTTTCTTTAGCTTAGTTTCCTTGCGATTAGCTCTTGCAGTCCTTTCAATCTTTGAATCAAACGCAAGAGTTCTTGGAGCAGATCTGGTCATAAGAAACAGAAAACAAGATTAGTACGTTACCGATCCCCGGCAACGGCGCCAAAATTTAATGTGTCGTTGAGAGCACCAAAAATATCCTATTCCCTGTAAAATAGTAAAAATAATAGTAAAAATAATAGTAAAGGGGAAGTAGGGTCGAATCCTCAGGGACCGGATTATACGAATGCTTGTTTCTCGAAATCCTGGGCAGAATTGTTCCCATGAAAACATGCGTGACAGAAAAAAAAACAGAATTAAAGATTTGATTTAGAAAAATAAAAATAAAAACAGAATCTAAAGTAGACTGAAATTGTGATTACAAAAAATAATAAAAATAATAAAGAGAGTTAAAGGAAAAGAAATTCTTATTGGTAGATTCCAGCCTCCAGTTGTCTCATTCTGCCTTGGGTTCAATCCTCGGCTTTTAAATAACCCTTCTCAACTCAAGTAAACCAGTTATAGTGGAAGAGGACACCGACGACCACCAGCTCCAAAGATTAGGCTTACGATTTTTAAGGAACCTGACTCTAGCCAGTAATCTATGCTAGATCAACGCTTCTCAATGGCGAATCCCACGCCATTTTGTCTCTTTGGCTCGCCAACCTCTGACGCAGTAAGTTAACGAACCGACTGTGCAATCCTTCCAAAATATACAAAGCGGCCACCTTTGCATATGCTGAAAAGTTTACTTCTTAAGGGCCATGGACGGAAGCGTCAGCTCGTAGTGCAGAGAAACGATGAATACTTGGCGAGAAGGCTAAGTACGGATTCTAGGCCTTAAGAACCCTTTTTGGGGAATATTGACAACTTTCGGCTAGATAGGTTTTAGTGGCTCATGATAATGGTGGAAAAGAAAATAAATATAAAAATGGAAAAAGGAATTTTATTGAAATAAAATATGAAGAAACAAAAGCCTAGACTTTCAGGGGAGAGTGTTTTCTGAAAAAGATGAACCCCCAAATAGAGTCACTTCACCCCCTATTTATAGTGCTAGGGAGATAGTTTAATTTAACTTAAATTCTAAAAAAGATAAATACATTTAATTATAGATAAATAAAGATAATTAAAATAAAATTCTAAAATTAAATAATCCTAATCATTATCTTAATATTAATTATCCTAATATAAATAAAATGGAGTCTTATAGAATAAAATCTCTTCTTTTTGTGTTTTTAGTCCTTGTGTCTTCCATGCTCGTACTTTTGACACAATCTTTTTCCTGTGTCGCATATCAGCCCATTGTGTCTCCAAATTCGCACTTTTGTCCCTAAATTTTACTTTTGCCTCCAAATCAGTCCCTAAAAGATAAAAAGACATAAATAGCTCAAATTAGTAGGATCAAGCTCAGAATAAACACATGATTAATACATAAAAATACGTTATTCTAGAGCATTATCATATACTTATTCTAGAATCAGAATGTAAACCATTTATCTCAATCAGAAATATTAGAAACTGGCATACCATGAATCTTACAATCTCAGAAACCTATATTTCAGATAATTATTAAGTAAGAATTTATTCATACCGAAGTAAAATATGCAGGCCTCGCCATACATTCGACGATTATTCAAATATCATCTTTCTTTTTTGAAGATAAAGATAATTTCAATTCAAACCCAAAAGAATTTTATCCTATTTCCATTGTGATATCATCACTGACTGTAATAGTTCTGAATTCTTCAGTACAACTTCTGTTCTAAATAGTAGACAATCATCAAATCCAATCTAAAATTTTAAATCAAAAGTCATCTGTATACTATACACATTTAACCGATAACTCGTTATCACGTTTCTGAACTTTATAGATCTATTGTAGAGAAGTCAGTTTAACTTTTATCTCAACTAAAATTGAGCCATCTTCAAATGATAACAGTCAGATGTTCATAGCTCATAACACAAAATAAAGCTTTCAATTCTGAATATACATACATTCATTTGTCTTTCTCGGATGATAATTAATCATCATGTCTTGATCTTTTAATGCAAGAACAATAATTACCACTTCCGAATCAGGTATCAAATAATTCTTCTCATGTGATTCTAACATTTCGTTACATAAACCATTAGTTCACTTACTTGCATCAAAACACTGCTATCCCTGTAAATCACAAGTTTCTTTACCGGATTTCAGGCTAAATCAGGACTAGTGCTTCAGTTAACTAAGCTTTCAATTAATCAAAACCTTGCTGACATTTATCAGATCATTCCAATGCCATATCTTTCTATAGTAATCATATCATCCGAAAATCCCTTTTTCTGGCACACTTCTGTGTTGACATAATTAATATCACAATAAACAAATCATTCAATCTTTTATTGTTCAAAACAAAACATTTCATCATTCTAATCTTGCAACATATTATACTTCTGCTTATAATTTACCACAACATCATGCAGAATTAATCATTCCATTTTCAGAATCACATCGAACAATAATAACATCAAATCAATTAGAAAATTGTACCTTAGTATCATTATCAGATAGTTCATACAGATTCTATCATTCAATAAATACTGACCTAAAAATTTGTTACTTCAACCAAAAACTCAACAAACTCAACAGATAAATCTTTAATAGATATTGGATTCATGCAATCATATAAACAATTCAAATCAAGATTAATTTAAAATAATCATATCAGTGTCAATAAAGAAGAAAATACCTGTAATGATATCCGGTAGAGAAATATCTTCTTATATACGATTAACATAAAAAAATACCTGTAATGATATCCGGTAGAGAAATATCTTCTTATATACGATTAACATATGCCCTGACTGATGCTTATTCTCTAGATTTTACAGTGAAGTCATTTGTCACATCTCGACTATCATTTGTATTTCCGAAATGACAGAGTAGTCTACCTCTGATAGCTGTGTTACTCGGTCTTGAAGTCTGAATAATATCTGATTCCACTTCCTTCGAGAAATTACTAAAATAATGATCAGAAGAATCATATCTAATCATATTTTCCACTCTTTATACTACATTCTCCAGCTTTGTGTCTTCTTTTAAACCATCTTCAAACCATTTGTACCTTACAGTTTCTATCGGAATATAACCTCTGATATATTTATTCAATCAAACAAATTCCCCTCATACACAGTTGCAGTTATATGATCCTGTTTAAGCTTCAAGAATTCTGTAAGTTTCTGATCAAGAAATCTTTGACTAATATATATATATATATATTTCTTTCAAAACTCATCTCAGAAAATTTTCAAATAACCCTTTCTTAATCACAACAGAAATCAATATTTTCCACCACTGGCAAGTTAAATCTTTTTAACAGAAATATCATACCTTTCTAACATTTAATTGGTGAACAGAACAATTCATTTACAATCCGGATAATATTCTCTAACCAGATTTCAGTTCTTTCAAGATCATTTTCAGCTGTAATTTTCAATTCATCCACACTATATATACACAGATCATTAACTGCAGATAACTTACCTATTTAGACCAGCTCTGTACCTTGAAGCACATCGGGAACCGGTTAAAAAAAAGAGAGGTAGATACTGTAGCAGATACAATTTCTTCTACTCACTGAATAACATCAGTTATAATTCTAAACAGTTTCATATTATCTCTCTCTTTATCATTACATTATTCAACACTCAGTGGACACTCAGTGGTTAATTATTCATTAAGTTATTACTCAGTGTTGTCAATCCATTTTTTTTAATCTAATTCACGAGACTTTTTCGTTTTTAGTATACATTTCATGATCAATACTATCAATATTTTCGTCTAACATTTTCACTATAAAACTGAGACAAACAAATATATCAGCATCCGATCCCGATTCAATTTCGACTCAATTATGGCATGCACCTCTAGACTCAATTCCGAACTTGATTTAGTCCGAGAATTAGCTAAACCTGAATAGCTCTGATACCACTAAATGTAACACCCTCTAACCATCATCTGTTCTCGGAACAGGATTACAGGGCATTATCGGTCTGTACAGTTCAATTATAGTTATTTATTAAAATAAATATTTCTAACCCTACAAATTAAAACTTCAACCAAAACAATTTGCCAACATTCAAATAATCCAAATACACTTAAGTATACTCAAATCTTACCAATCTAAAATTTTATAACCTATCCAATGAATCTTTTTAAGTATATCACTTACTTTATCAATTATTTCAACTTCATACTATATATCATTGCCAACCATAATTTACTTATTTCACCAATACTTTCACAACCTAGATGACTCTCATAAAACATCCTAGGTACATGCCATTACCAATACTCAACATACTTTACCTCATCGAATTCGGGATCGGCCTGGGATGCTGATTCAACGGTCTAGCCTTAACTTAACCTGCGCACGGAAACAAACCGTACGCTGAATATACACTCAGTGGTATGTCTATAATCTGAAAACTTAAATAATTATAAAACATATTAATTTTTATATATTGAACTATTCAAACTCAATGAGTATTCAAACATTCACTTTCCAACCAATGTTTTGGTCTACTTTAAATTCAAAATCATTTATTATTTTTCAATAGCAATTAATCAATCGGTAATATTCATTAACAATCACCAATCAAAACAACTATTTATTCAAGAATGCATGACGCTTATTCGCTAACCATCAATTATTCAATAATAACCAGTTATTCAGTATCAATCAATTGATCGGTTATCCAATAACAGTCAATTATTCAGTAAAAATCAGATATACAGTAACAATTAAATTATTCAGTAACAGTCGATCTTTCTAGTTCATTTATTTACCCCTATTAACATGACTCGGACCTAGACGGATACACGGATCTAACCAACACACCAGTACGGCACATAGTGCCTCATTGGTCGGCCGAAAAAGCGAGTAATAGTAACGATGAGCGATGCGATACGAGTACCTCATCGAACAAATTCGGACGATAATAAGAATAGTACGGTACACAGAGTACCTCATCGAAACAAATCTGAAATAGTAATAAGAATTTGAATAAGAAGAATATCCGACACACAAAGTGTCGAATCGGTAATGATAGAATAACGTAATAACAATAGTAGTCGCACATAAGTGCCCGATCGAGTTTCACAAAAACCCGCACTCTTCCATATCCTATGGCATGCCAACTATATCCGACTAGCCCGACTAGTTAATAGGGTATTTAATTCACTTTTCAGTTTTCAATTAATTTATATTTTAATTAATTAACTATATATTTTCAATTCAATATAATTTAATTCACTTTTTACTAATAAATATTCAATTTCACAATAATCACATTTTTCTATCAATTTCATTACAGTTCCAACTACATATATTTTCCAATATAACAAATATTTATTATTCAATTTCTACATCAATATTCATTTCAAATCAAACATTCACATATATTCATAAATCAATTCAATTAATCAATATTCAATCCAATTCAAATAATCATCTCAAAATACCTACTATATATATATTAAATAATAAATACAACAATTTAAGTATTAAGTTCGGATTATAGAAATACAAACCGTAATTTTCGACCTAACTCCTGTTGTCTTTGTCTTTTTCCTTGCTTAGCTGAGATTTCCCGAGACAACATTAGCTACGGGAATTAAAATAATTATACCATTACTTTTCAGCACTCATTATAACAAATAATTGAATTTCTATTTAATTTACACCTTATTTTCAATTAGCTCCTAATTAATTCATTCACTTTACTAACTTAATTCATACTTTTTTTCTATTCAAGTTCCATCCAAACTCAAATTTAACTACTAAATTTCCAGCTTATTTCACTAGTTTCAAATTTTCTTCAAATTAGCCCTTCAATATAAAACTTATGAATTACATTACAATTCAATCCTTATTTCATTTCTAACTTGAATTTCTATCAATTTAACCCTTATTTCATCATTTTACTCAACATGAACATTATCTAGAAATCTAATAACATTCAAAATATCAACTTAATTTCATCAAAATCTTGCTCCAAAGCTTCTAAAACATCAAAATTAAGTAAAAGGGCTAAATTGACTTACCTATTAAAGTTTATAGCTTCAAAACTTCAATTCCTCCTTCTCTCTTTCTCTTTTTCCTTCTTTCTTTCCCTTCTCTGTTTTCGTTCTTCATTCTGTTTTCTTTTTTATTTATTTTACTTTCGTTTTATATATATATAATATAATATAATATAATATAACAATAATAACAATAATAAAATATCTATTTAATATCCAATATCTATTTTACATTTGTATACATATATACTATTACACTTGTATTCTTTTTTTATATATAATATAATATAAATATCTTTTACTTAATAATAATATATATAATTTAATAATATACTTATATAATAAGTAAATATACATGTATTTTACAAATGTATGTATATTAGTATCACACATGTCACCATATACACCGTACATTTGTCTTACTTTTATTTGTTTACCATATAAATATCTTATAATATAATTATTTAATTAATAAATATCTTTTATAAATAATAAATATCTATTTAATATCAAATACATGTATTCTAAATGTATGTATTTTTATTAACACACTTGTATCAAATCATTACCATACACATATCTTTATTTTATTTATTTCATAATATAATATCAATTCAATTAATAATAACATTAATAAATATCAATTGTAAAACCATAATAATATTTTATTATACATATTTATGCATAAAAATCAAAGATTTTTATGCATTTTCCGCCTCACTTAGTACAAATGGCATAATTGCCATTTTGGTCCTTTTCATTTTCTTTTAATTTACAATTAAACTTTCACACTTTATTCAATTTAATTATTTTATCTAATTATCCTTAATTTAAGCTAATTCACTTCATTAAACTCTAATTAACAACTCACTTGACTTCATAAATATTTTTAATAAATATTTACGAGTCCATTTTTCAGGAATGGAGACCCGAAAATACATTTTTCAATAACCGTAAAATTCGTGTCATTACAATTCTCCCCCTTTAATAAATTTCGTCCTCGAAATTTACCTGAAAGAGAGGTGGGGGTTCAGTGATCTCACTGTTTCTTTCGGTCCCATGTTGTTTCCTCAATACTCTAACTTCACCACTCAAGCTAGTATCTCAACCGGCTCTTTTTCATAAGATAAATCAGATCAACTTTTAATATCCTCTATCGTATTTACATGTAAAAGATCTGATCTACATCTTTTGAGCATCAAATCCTGATAATCCCCATAAATTTCCTGTAATTTCGGAAGTAAAACCCAATAATATATTACCAGTCTGACTTTTTCTGAAATTTCACATAGTTCAACAAAACGAGAACTCAATTTCCCTTTTTCATCCCGATCTCAAAGTTTTCTTCCAATGTGAAACTTTAAAAAATACCGCATCACTGACAGAATGCTCGATATCCCGACATTTTAAATCTACATACAATTTCTGTCTGTCAAAAGCTGTTTTTAGTCTGTTTTGAATTATTTCCACTTTTTCTTCAGTTTCACAAATCAAACAACTCTGCATGTTTCTTTTCTCACCATATTCAATCAAATACTATGAAGTTTTACATTCACAATCATACGAAACTTCAAACAGTGCTGAAAACTGTTATTGCATATTCCTTTCTTGATCTAAATATATTAAAAATTGACTTATTTAATCATCTATTTATTCAATTCAATCCAAAATATACATTTGAGCTAATTTACACATTAGCCCCTAAACTTTCACATTTTTACAATTTAGTCCTTATTACACAAAATCACAAACTAATGCAATTTAATCCACTCACATTCTAGCCAAATTTTTCTAATACACATATCAGCCCACATTTTTCATTTATTCACACATTTAACCACACATTTTCATATTTTCACGAATAAATCCCTACTTTGCATTTTTACACAAAAGCACTTAACTAAACTTGTTTAACTATCAACAACTATTCAAAATCTATCATAAAACATCAAAATACTCATGTATTCATCAATAGAATCATTCAAAATCTTTAAAAATTTACAAATTAGTCCCTAGGCTAGCTAGATCTAGCTGCAACAATCTCAAAAACGTAAAAATCATTAAAAATGGGACAAAAATTATACCTTAATTGAAGAGATTAAGGTTGCCAAATGTTGAAGACGAAAATGCCTTCTTTATCTTTATGTTTCGGTTGAATATGGTGAAAATATGATGATAAATTGATTTTTTTATTTAATTTAACTTAAATTAACCAATTTACTAAATTAACCCTTAATAACTTTAATAATCACATAAATACCAAGCCATTAACTTCCACTAACTTCCACTAACTCCATATTGGGATAATTATTACTTAAGGACCTTTACTTTAAGGTTCTTTACTTTAAGGTTTTATAGCTATTAAATACCTTTATCTAATATAACTCCACTTTTATACTTTACGCGATTTAGTCCTTTTTATCAAATTGACCAATCAAACGATAAAATTTCTTAATCAAATTTTCACACAATCATTCAATCATACTGTAAACATTAAAATAATAATAAAATAAATATTTTGACCTAATATTTGTGGTCTCGAAACTACTATTTCGATTTAACTAAAAACAGGTTGTTACACGCTCGATTTGGAAGTCGTCGGAGATCGTATCATACTATCAAATACTCATTTTGGTATTTTGGACTTTATATTTTGAGGCTAAATGGCATGTATAGGTGTTTTAGCTAATGTGGCCTATATGTCCTATGTTGTTTTGGTTATATGTATAACCATGTGATTTGGCTTATTTTGGTATACTTGGTTTGTAAATATGTATAAATGATCTTCTAGTATGTTGTGCATATTTGCTATGTGAAAGTCATGTTGATGAATTGGTATTGAAAGTGTCAAGTGGTTGAAATTCAAGAATTTTATGAATGCTAAGTTAGACATAATGTCTCATAAATGTAGTTGACCATGTAGGTAACCTTTGAAGTATGTTAGGTATATTTTAAGGTGGTCGAATGAATTTGTTTGTTATATCATGTTGTGGTGTGAATGCTCATGTTATGAACTTGATATTGGTTGGTTTTGAGTACCTATCTATGCCATGGTTGTATGCCAATTGATGTGTATAGGTTGGTACCATTGTGGGTAAGGAATATGGCTTGGAAAATAGCATATTTTTGTCCACACGGGTAGAGACACGGGCGTGTGTCTCAGCTGGGTGTGACACACGATCGGGTGACACAGTCGTGTGTCCCTTGATGCTTCTTTTGAAATCAAGTCACTAGCTTCACACGGCCTAGCACACGGGCGTATAGCTTGGCCATGTGCCACAAGTCAGTATACCCTCCAGTTTTCATACAGCTTAGCACACAGCCTGGCACTCGGGCGTGTGAGGTCATTTCAAAGGGTACACGGCCTGAAACACGGGCGTGCCATCTGGTCGTGTGACCTAAGTTAGAGAGTTACATGGGGTCGGACATGGCCTAAAGTACGGGCGTGTCCCATAGTCACACGGGCATGTCCCCTGGCCACACGGGTGTGTGACCCTTGCACTTTGAAAAATTTTCCATGTTTTTTTAAAAATTTGTACAGAACTCGGTTTGGTCCTGAACCATTTCTAATGTCCATTTAAGGCCTCGAGGGCTCGTATTAAAGACTGTATAAATGTATTTGAATGGTTTTGATATGAATGATTAATGCTTATGAAATATACGATTGTTTGACTTATAAGTCTGGTAATGCTTCGTAACCCTATCCTAGCGACGGATACGGGTTCGAGGTGTTACATTTATTGGTATCAGAGCTACGATTTAGTGGATTCTAGGACTAACGTAGCGGGTGTGAGTTTAGCTATATAGTTTAAATTATATTTTTTGTATAACAATTGATCCTAGTCGAGCAGATTCTGATGATGTTGAAAGTAACACGCCTACCTCAGTTCGGGGGGCAGCGCTATCTGGGTCTAGACCCGTGTCTGAAAGTCGTGGAGGAGAGGCTAAAGAAGCCTTCTTCCAAATGATGAATGAGTAGTTTACTGAATATGTTCGAGCGAATCTGGCTGCTCAGCAACCTCTACACCCACTTTTTCCCCAACCGATCCCATGGCTCGTCAAGCCTTAGAACTGATACATTTGAGCAAACTACTTGTTGATAAAAGTAGAAAATATGGGGCCAAAAATTTTAGGGCTACAGTTGATGGTGACCCTAAAAGAGTTGAGTTTTGGCTAAAAAATACAATCAGGGTTTTCAATGGGCTGTCTTGCACACCAATTGAATGTGTCAAATGTGTTGTGTCTCTTCTGAGAGATTCAGTTTATCAGTGGTGGAATACCCTGATATCCGTGTGCTAAGAGATAGAGTTACGTGGGAATTCTTTCAGTCCGAGTTCATAAAAAAATATATAAGCCAACGATATCTTGACCAAAAACACAAGGAATTTCTTAAGTTGAAACAGGTTCGTATAACCGTAATCAAGTATGAAACAGAATTTGTGAGACTAAGTAAGTATGCTCGAGAATGCGTCTCCACTGTAAAAATTATGAGCAAACGGTTTGAAGATGGGTTAAATGAAGACATCAAGCTTTTAGTCAGAATACTTGAACTGAAAGAATTTGTAGTTTTAGTTGAAAGAGCTTTCAAAGCTGAGGAGCTTAGCAAGAAAAAGAGGAAGGCTGAATTTGAAGCTAGAGATTCGAGGAAGAGATTAATTAGGAAGTCTCATCAATCAACGTCGAAGAAATCTAAAGAACATCACTACCACCCTATTGTTTCTGTGGGGCATTTTAGTCAAGGTAGAGATGCGAGATACTCTAGTTCTAAACCCCAGGCTACATATGTAGCTAGCATAGGTAGTGCTATAAATGCTAGACCCGAGTGTAAACACTGTAATAGGCCACATTATGGCGAGTGTCGAGTAAAGAGCAGAGCATGTTTCAGGTGTGGTTCCTTCGATCACTACCTTAGAGATTGCCCTGAGAAGTCTGAGAAAGAAAAAGCTCAAACTGTGAGGCCAAGTAATACAACTTCTATAGGGAGACCACCCTGAGACACAGGAAATATGAATGGTAGTCTAGGTGCTATGAGGGGTACCGCAGTGAGATTGGAGGCACGAGCGCCAGCCAGAGCTTATGCCATTCGCACTCGCGAAGATGCATCAACGCCATATGTTATCATTGGTAATGGTGTTGGTTGTAACACCCCTAACCCGTATCCATCGCTAGAACAGGGTTTTAGAGTATTACTGGAATTTACAGAACCATCACAGATAAATCAAGTAAAAATACTATTCATCTCTGAAAACAATCATATCGTCCCTTAAATGGACCCTCGAGGCCCAATACGAGCATTAGAAATGAATCAGGATTAAATCGGGACCTTTAAGAATATTTCGTGAAATTACAAAAAAATTTAAGTTGCAGGGCCCACATGCCCGTGTGGTCTAGGGACACGCCCATGTGGTCCATCCGTGTGACTACACATGCCTGTGTCCCTAACCCATGTAACTCTCTGACTTCTAAGGCATAAAGAAATTGAAGTCACACGGCCAAGTTAGACACCCGTGTGCCAGGCCGTGTGGCAAATTTTAATTTTTGAATTTTAGGTGCAGTTTTCACACGGTAGTGTAACACACCCGTGTTCAAGGCTGTGTCAACCACACAGCTAAGACACACGCCCGTGTCTCTACTTGTGTGCCCAATTTTGAGCATTCTATTTCTCATTTTTAAGATGTAGAGGGCACACTGCTGGACCACATGCTCATGGCACACGGCCAATACACATGCCCGTTTGCCTACCCGTGTGGACAAAATAAAGCCATTTTCTAGCCTCATTTGTCACCCAAAATGCACTATTTTTCTACACCAAAACTAACTAACATATATCCACCAATCCAAATATAATAATCACATACAATTATCCATCAACCATGTTGGATAAGTTCATGTATTCATAAGCATAAACTTACTCTTGTCATAAACCTATATACTTGATATAATTCCATCAAACTAATACACAATAGGCACTAATGTGTTTACCAAAACATAACTTTCAAGATAACCAAAATAGATTATCACTAGCCACTCCAATGGCTAAATTACAAAACAACAATTACAAGCCATCATTGGCCAAATAAGCTTATACATCCATTATACCAAAAATGAGATTTCTATTTATACCAAAATGATATAGTGGATAGTCTGATTATTGCTCTGATCGACTTCCAACCTTTGAGAGCTTTGAGCACTATAAAATAGGGAAAATTATACGGAGTAAGCATTTTAAGCTTAGTAAGTTTGTATAATGGGAAATAGACTTACCGGTTATATTTATTAATACAAGCATACACAAATACATAATCCATCAATTTTGGGTAAGTTACCTAAACACATACACTTATTCAAACACGTTAGTTACATAATCTCATAAGAATATCAAATAAACATAGATAAGCTCATCATAAAATAAGCTTTCATTTAATTTCACCTTTCCACATTTTGAGAATCCTTTCCGTTGAGCTATTGAAATGTCGATGGACATCCGGTTAGTATACCCAAAAGTATCCATTAGGGCACAAAATTAACGAGCACACTCTCGAGCCACATATTATGCTATAGGATTATCAGTCCAGGTTAAATCCTTTTCATATCATATGTTCTGAAGAGTTTAATTTGGATTATCCGTCCGGGCTAAATCCAACCTATAGCATATGCTCGAGCAGCTTACATCAGGATTACCCATCTGAGCTAAATCCTTTATACAACATGTGTAATATTATTCTCGTTCAAGAATATCACCTTAATCCATCGAATTTCAACATTCAACTAGAAAGTGACAATTTGTCCACATTTCACAACTTATGATCATTTCATTATGTATATCATCTCATACATATCAACACAATCATACAATTCGATTCAAGCATTTAACATTGTAACACCCTTTACCCGTATCCAAAGCCAGAGTAGGGTTCAAGGCATTACTGGACTTACTTCATAACATTTAAACACATTTCAATTCATAAACTTGCATACAATTCAAAACTTTTAACATTCAATCACAATGTCCCTTATAAGGCTCTATGAGATCTTAAAACAAGCTTAGAAGAAGTTCGGGACTAAACCGATAACTCGAGGAGCATTTACAAAATTTAGAAAATTTTCACCACTGCAAGGGTCACACGCCCGTGTGCCCAAGCCGTGTGGACACAAGGCTTACCTACTGACTTGCATCACACGGCCAGACCACACACCCGTGTGTCCATCCCATATGCCTTGCACACGCCCGTGTCCAGGCCGTGTGCTCATCAGCCGTGCCAAAAGTAGCTTTCATTCTGTTTCTGACGTTAAAAAACCAAATTAGGGTCACACGGCCAAGGCACACACCTGTGTCTTCAGCCCGTGTGGTGAATTAAATTTAAAAATTTAGGTGCAGACTTCACACGGTCAAGGCACACACCCATGTCCCTAAGTTGTGTCTCCCACACAGCCAAGACACATGGCCGTATATTAGCCTGTGTGGCCAATTAGAACCTAAAATACAAGATGCAAGGGACACAAGGCCAGATCACACGTCCATGGGACAGGTCGTGTGTCACCCACGGTCTAGACACACATCCGTGTGTCTACCTGTGTGCACAACTTAAGGCTATCTTCCAAGCCAACTTGCCACCCTCAATTCATACACACAAACACATAATCACTAACCATTAACATGGTACAATTTAACATACATTAGGCTATCAAACAACCTAATTCAAACTTACTCCATATCAATTCTAACATCATTATAAGCATGCTTCATGACATCCCAATTCAACAATTAAACCACATACCAAAATATGCCATCACATAGGCATTATATATATACATCATATAACATGAGCCAAAACCATAATTTAAGCCAATCAAAATGGCCATAAACACACTTCATTTAAAAATCAAAATATACCATTATGACACTAGCCTATACATGCCATATATCATATATACATAACTCCAAAAGTACCAAAATAGTTTATTAATAATGTGATGATGTTTCCAGACGATCCCCGAATCCGAGTTAACTTCGATGATCTATAAAACAGTGGAAAAATAAACACAGTAAGCTTTAAAAGCTTAGTAAGTCATATACAAGTAAATTATCTCATGCATCAATATCATTACTACCAATTTAGAAAATTATGAATAAGCACATATAATGTACATTCAAATTCACAAACCTTTCTCATAATACACATTTTCAATAGCATAATTGAATTCATCAATTACTTCTCTTTCAATACCCGTATGAGTTTTGCACGTACCTGTGTCACTTAATTCACTTACACTTTCTTTCTTTACTTAACTTTACCCGTTGAACCATTCGGATTAGTTAAGGATACTCGGTAATCACTTATAGCTTGTACAATGCCATATCCTTGATATGGTCTTACATGTTATCACTTATCGATGTTGATGTTCCACACATAGTCTTACACGTAATCGCAATACAATGTCACTGTCCCACACAAGGTCTTACATGTAATCACATCTCGGTAACCAAATGTCATGACATTTGTATCCTATATTATTCCTAAGGTTCGTACTGGGCATTCGGATGTCGCAAATTTGTCGATCCTTACTCGTACTAGATCATTCAAAATTTATGGCAATTCAATGACAATATATTATAAATATTCCAATGTAACAATATTTATTTTCATATGAACTTACCTTGTAGTCAGAATAGAGGAATTAGATCGATTATTCGATAACCTTCGATTTCCCCTGATCTAAATTCGATTTCTTTTGTTCTTGATCTAATTACAATCAAAATTAACTTATTTAATTACTTATTCATTCAAATTCACTCAAGAACACATAAATGGGCATTTTGCATTTTAGCCCTTAAAGTTTCACATTTCTTACAATTTAGTCCTTATTTCATCAAAACACAAATTACACAATTTCATTCTAATTTCATGCTAGCCAAATTTCATATAGCATCATAGTAGCCCAAATCTTTTATTTATTCACACATTTACCCACACATTTTCACATTTTCTCAATTAAAACCCTAATTGACACTTTTGTCAAAAATCACTTTACAAACATAGTTTAACTTCTAACAAGCTTTCATATTTCAAAATTAAACATTTAAGAGCTCAACACTCATCAATGGCATTTCAAAAAATCTTGAACACATTCAAAAATTAAGACATGGGCTAGATAGGTTATTAAGCAACAATCGCAAAAACGTAAAAATTTCAAAACCGAACAAAATAAGCTCACCTATTTTAGCATGCAATGGCCGAATATCAAAGGGCTTCAATAGATATTTCTCTTCTCTATTTTCGGTGGGAGAATGCATGAAAATTATTAGCATTTTACTTTGTTTTAATTATTTAAGCTTTAATTCTTAATTTACAAAAATAGTCTTTATTATAAAACATCAATTTCACCTAACTCATGCCTATATATGTCAATATCCACTATTAATGGTCAATTTTTCATAGCATGACCCTTACTTTAATAAACCAAAGTAATTAGGCACTTTAACAAATAGTATATAACTTTTACATTTTATGCGATTAGGTCCTTTTTTGTAATTACGCTTTCAAACGCTAAAATTATTTCACGAAACTTTCACACATAGCAATTAACATACTGTAAACACAAAAAATAAAAATAATTTTACGATCTCGGATTTTTGGTTCCAAAACCCCTGTTCTGACTTGGCCAAAAATCGAGCCGTTACAAACATACATATTTAAGTTACACGAACTTACCTTGAAAATAGTTCGTTTTTTAATTTCAACTAATCCGAAACCTTTTGCTTTCCTCGATCTAATTTTGTAGTTGGTATTTTCGGATCTATATGGATAAATTTAACTATTAATCTATCATATTTCATATACATTTGCATTCTATCACTTCCTAGGAGAAATTACGATTTTGCCCCTATCCTTTTCAAAAATTTTAATTTCGTCCCTAGGCTCGAAAAATGAAGTTCATGAAATTTAACCCTCTTTCCAAGCCTAGTCGAAATTTATATACTACATTTACAGCACATACATTTCACAAATTTTAAAATTTTCCATGGGTTTTACCACTTTTTCATTTTAGTCCCTAAATCAAGTTTTCATCAAAAATTGCTTTGTAAAAGTTGTTTATCTATGAAAAATCTTTCATTTTATACCATAAATTTCTAATTTTCAACATATTCATCCATGATCCAAATTTCTTACCTTGATAACTTTTCAAATTAATCCCCTAAATAGAAAGATTAGACTATCCTGGTTTCAAAATATAAAAATCATTAAAAACGGGACTTGATTTCATACCTTTTTAAGCTTGAAAAGTTATCTTCCTCTCTTCTAGGGTTTCCATAGAAAATTTGGGGAAGATAATATGAAAATAGATGATTTTTTTCTTTTTAATTAATTATTATCTATTAATTTTATTAATTTCCAATTTAGTCCCTTGCCTTTTCTAATTTTTCCATGGATGAGTTATTAAAATATCTACTAACTACTCTTAAATGGTCTAATTACCATATAAGGACCTTAAGTTTTGAATTCCATAGCTATTTGATACATACAACTACTAGAATCCAACTTTTGCATTTTATGCAATTTAGTCCTTTACCTAATTAACCACACAATCGATAAAATTTTCATATCAAAATTTTCATGTGACCTTCCTAACATGATGCAAACCATAAAATAAAAATAAAATAAATTTTATTTTTGGCTTCGGATTTGTGGTCCCGAAACCACTGTTCGTATCTCACCGAAAATGGGTTGTTACATTGGTTACCAGCCACAATTGGTGCCTCAAGTGTCGTCATCAGATTTTGGCAGAAATGAAAATGGGTTGTGATCTCCCTCTCATTTTCCTAATAGTGATACTAACCCTAATGTTTCTTCATTTAGGCCAGCGATTCATCATGTCCACTTTGGTGATAATGGGCTGACTCTTCCACATTGATTTGGGATTCAAAACTCTAGCCATGTGGGTTATGACCATTGTGGGCTGCCTATGTCTCATTTGGGCAATCAAATATCAACTCCAATGAGCCATGATCAGCAGGCCTCAGTTAGACCGCAAGTGTATTGGTCCACTAAGCCTAGGGCCCGTGTTTCTCATGTTCAGCCACTGGAATTTGCGGCAATACATCAATATTTTTCTTCAGAACCACGTCCTAATGTTGGGCTTCCTCGCATTCCTAATGTGTCATGTAACACTCCAAATTTCTTTAATTCCGGCTTATGTGATTTTGGAGCACAAAAATATATGTATGTGTTTCTAAAATTAATTGACACAACTATGTATCTGCTTCAGTGGTTAAGTGTTCTGGGTATGTGTGTGAGGTCCTAAGTTCAAGTCACAACTTGGGTAAATTTTTGTATTTTTTCTAAATAAAGCCCTAACTCTAGTCAGTAGGCTTTTATTTATTGTGTGTAAGCTTATATCAGAATGAGCCTGCTGGTTCGAGTGGTAAAGGAGTCTTTGTGTTGTGTGGAGGTCTTGTGTACGATTCCCTACACCGGCTTTATTTTTTGGTGCAGTTACAGGGAAGAGTTTGAGTTGGATTTTAAATCTGAGTAGTGGGTAGTTAGTGGAGTGAATTAAGGAGAAAAAGATTGGCGGTTAACAGTTTCAATAATGACTGCTTTCTTTTTGGAAAATTCGGCTACCCCTTCTTCCTTTCCTCTCTTTTTGCTTTCGTTTTCCCTCCCTTTACTCCTTTTGCTACCGAAATTCCCTTTCTTTCTCTCCTATTTTGGCTATTCTTTCTTCATTCCTTTCAATCGTTCTGTTATTCACTGTTAGGGGCGTGTGTGGTAAGTTTTTCGTTTCACTAAACTCAAATGTTACTCTGATTAAGTGTCTAAAAGGGTGTTTTGGTTGCTGTTTAGGGGTTACTCGTGAGGATGGTATTAATGCTTTGTCGGCTTGAATTGGAGTCGTGCACGTTTTGGTAGCGGTAAGTTGGTTCTACGATTTTAAGATGGTTTGTAAGACTCGTTTTGGATTCTAAAAATTTGGAGCACTCTTATTATAGGTATTGGTGGTCTCAGGATAGTGGTTACAACAAAATTGAACCAGGTGTGTACCCGATTACACAGAAAACGAGAATCGGCAAAAGCCAAAAAATAAATTTATCGATGCCACACGGGCGTGTAGTCACCCGTGTGGTAGGCCGTGTGACGGAACATGGGCGTGTGATCGACGAGCCAGGCCATGTGCGTGTGACACGACCGTGTGATGGCCAGGTAGGCTGTGTGCTACACACAGACTAGACCGATTTGGGCCGTGTGGGCCCATACTGGCGTGTAGAATTTTGGGCTAGGCCGTGTGATCCACACGACCAAGGCCAATTAGGGCCGTGTGGGTCACACGGGGGTGTTGGCCCATTTTTTTGAAATATTCTGTAAGGTTGCACATGTCGCCCAAGACGACTGTGGACCTACTGTAGGGTCGATAAGCGTTACTTAGGCCCCTATTTACATGAACTGAATATATGATTTGATAAACTGCATATTAGCATGTCATATTTGTATGTTGCATTGCATCGGGGTTGGGTTGATGTATTTAAAGAAAGTATTCTGAAAGGCTTTTAAGCCTGATATATGGCAGCTCAGCTGCAATTATCTGATTATGTGCTGCATTTCGGTACAGCTTGGTGTGTAGAGATGGGTGAGTTGATTTTATCCCCACATGGTGTGTAGGGTTGGACGGAGATGGTGTGTAGAGGCTGATGGGTAGGACTTTGATGTTCTGTTCTGCATTTGTATTTGAGTGGGATAAGGCCCAGACTGGTTTTGTAATGGGCTCCGGCCCCAGACTGTATTCTGATGTGTATGCATGTTTTTTTTTCTGTGAGGATTACACACTGAGTTTATGAAAATTCACCCCTTTTTTGTTTAATTTGTATAGGTAATCCCCAGACTTGACGGATCAGTATGGTGGAGGACTCGACGGTGGCCATACGTATACATTAAATGGTTTATGTTATCTTTTGGATTTTATTACATATTTGAGGTTCCTGATGTAATTTTGGACTTGGACTGTTTTTGGTTTAAACTTTAAGATATACTGTTTTATGGGTTTATAAACTGCAACTCAACAAAACACGGGTTATTTTCTAAAAGCTAAGGTTTTCGTAATTGGAAATGGTTTATCTAAATTAATTGGTGTCAATAGCTTCTGCATAAAAGACAAGTTTTGAAACACATCATCTTGTGAACGGTTCTTTCAAACTAATTAAAAGTTATTTAATTAGAATGGTTTTAACTCGTTTTCGAACCTCTTTCCATGTGACATCGCTAGATGTGGCCATAACGTTTAGGCCAGGTTTGGGGTGTTACATGTCAAGCCTTGAATCCTCCACTGGTACTGAGTCTTAAATGCACTTGGCCTAATATGGATATTCGGTTCAAATAATTTAAAAATCAAAGTTAACACCAATAATAATTAATTAATTAATTAATTAAAAATTTAACTTTTCGAATTTTTTACTAATTTCATGTAATTTCCCAGTCAATCAAGTCAACCCTTTTATTCGGACTGTTATATCGATCAATTTTTAGTCCATCCGATCAAATCTTATTCTAGTAACATTAATCACATCATTAAAGCCAAAAATTATATTAATCTCTAAATATTTATAAAATCTTTCAGCATACATATCAATGTTTTTAATAAAACAGACAAATAGATTACCTATAGGGTGACATATTAGGAACATATTACGAATTCTTGACATATTTAGACTAGTTGCGAAGTTGACAAGTCAACTAAGATGAAGATTCTAACCTTCATAACCATCGGCTAAATCTTTTATACTTGTTTTTTTTCTTTTGAGTTGTACACAAACAAGAAAAGCCTCAGTTCATTAACACAAGAAAGAACAGAAAAAAAAAAAGGAACAAAAGATGGGTGAAGAGCAATAGAGAATTCAGATTCCGATTGTCTCGGTCCTCTTCAAGATTCGGAGCTTTAACAGAGACAAAGTAGACATTACCACCTTTCCAAAGCTATATTAAACACAAATTTTAATTAATTATACTAATCGAAATTCTTTCACAAAGATACCTTACCAGATTTGTAACATCAAGTCGAAAACTTGATTCCTCACAAAATCGATCACTCCATCCCTCCTAATCAGTTCCAAGCATCAATACTAGACCAAATACACATAAACTAAGCATCAATTTCACATTTAAATCAATTTCACAAAAATCCAAAAAATCAGTTCATGAAGATGATGAAATTTGAATTTCTTCAAATTACATTTAATCTTGATAAATAAGATCAAAAACTTTTTAATAGATCAATTTTGAGTTGGAACATCCATTGATTTGTGGATTTCCTCTGAAAATTTAAGATCCACCATTAAAGCACCTTAAGCTTTTGAAGAAGATGACATGGATGAAAAATCATATAATTATCACTCAAATCATGTAAAAATGTTTCTAATCATCATAAAAATAAGTTTAGAAATAATAATTACCTTTGATTCGTTCTAAATCCTTTGATTGAAAATCTTGATTCAAGAATCTTAAGAAATTTCATAATATTTTTTGCTACATTTGTGAATAATTTTGAGTGAAAAGAAAGAGTACTTTGATAAGGAATTTGTTTGGATCTATTCTCTGATGATAGTAAAACCATGCAAAGAAAACAAAATTTATAACTCTCTAATATGATGTAAATGGTGTGAAAAGTGGCTAAATGCATTGTTTTCAAAACTGAAACAACCCACCATAATTTAAAAATTGGGGAATTTGCCTAATGGCCACTCTCACATTTCCCTTACTTTACTATTTAATTATTTTCCTCTAAAATTTCAATTTTTAAGGTTTATTTGTCAAATAAATACTCTAAATTTTCTGTTGTTTTACAATTAAAAACTATTTAGTTAGTATTTAAATTTAACTCAAATTAACCCCTAATAAAAATTGTTTTAAAATTCTTTTTCGACCCAAATTAATTATTTTCACTAATAATTATTCAATTACTTTAAAATTAATTTTTCAAAAATATTTTTATTTTTCCGGATTATTGTTTAATCGATTTTAAATGAAATTAACCACCTAAACTAAATTAACTATAAACCCCATAAATTCCTAGTTTCTCACTCGGAACTCGAAAAATATACCAAAAACCCAAAAAAATATACTCGAAACTACTAAACCCAGTTTAGGGATATTACAGTTTATTTGTTTGTTTTTTATCTTAATAAAATGCCATGTCAGGAATTTACACATAACTTAATGGAAAATTATGCCAATAGATAACGAGATGAGTGAAATGTAAAATTAAACTAAAATTAAAGTTTGATGTATACAAATACACCAAATTAAAGATGATGTATAACATTACAAATTTTATCAAAATTAATGTATAATTTTAATATTTATCCCATTTTATTATTATCTTCTATTATAAATTATTTACTTTTTACCCCTTTGTTATTAATTGATTACAAAATGTTATCATTTACCTATTATGTTAAAGACCATATAGTATTAATTTATAATTATTTTTTTAAATTTATTAAAATTGTTAATATGTTATCAATAATTTATGCAATTTTTTACTAATAAATTAATTATATTATTATATTATTATTTATTATTTATCAAAAATTTATTATATTATTTAACATATATTATTATTTTATAATAATTTATCTCTTAATCATAAAAATTACCATATATTATGAATAAATTATAGAATTAAAATTATTTATCATTGAACTATCTTAGAGGTTTGAATTCGGGACCTAATTATTAAATTATTGATTTACACACTCATATATTAACGAAGCTAAAAATATTAACCATCTAATAGTAAGAGACTACGATTATTTTATTACCAACTATAACAATCAACAATTATGATATTCCAATTATGAAATTTTAATAATGTCGAAACAAAATATTATTAATTAAATTTTAAAATTGTAAACTTATGTGAATTAAATAAAAAAATTAAAAATTAAGTGACAAAAATATAATTTAATGATTGAATTTAATGATTGAATGGCGAACATATTCAATGTTAACTATGTTGTGGCAAAATAAAGTATTGTGACATAACATCTTATAGATGGTGTTATATTGTTATGTTATCGTATCATTATTGATTAATGATTGAATGGCCAACGTATTCAATGTTAATTATAGTTCTTAAATTGATGATTTTAATAATTAAATAGTTAAATTAAACATATATTACTATTATATGTTAAATTATATGTTAAATTTATTTATTATTTGTTATTAATCATATATTACTATTTTATCAATAGTTTGATACTAATATTATTCATTATGCATATCATTTTATTGATCTTTATATTACAAAATTTATTACCAATAATGTTGAGGTAGTTTTTGAGCTATACTTAGATTAGTACTAACCAGTCGTGGCATTGTTTGCTTAGAAAACTTGTCATGTTTAAGTAGTAAATTTTCGCAACAAAATATTTTTGGGCTTTGAATTTTGTTGATACTTTAGATGTTAGTCAACTCATCTTTAATATTCAAATTACACATAGCAACATACTTGGAGATTGATTTGGATTTAGATCCAAGTAATCAAATTCTAAAGTTTGATGGATTAGATCAAATTGGGCAAAACTTGAAAGTATATCCAGAAAATTTAAGGTTTGAGGTGATTGAAGATATTTGTTTTGCTGATTATCTTGTTTGTTTCGAGATAAAATTGATTGTAATTAATATAATATATTAGCAAGTATCAATCTCTTATAAATTGAGGAAAGTTGTATGAGTGAGGTACTGAACTATGAGCACTTGTTATTATTCCTTAAGGAACGTTTCTTTTAACTCTTATAAAAAACTTCTAAGCATTTGACCAAATTTGAAAATTTTACAAAGTTTGATTAAGGAAATATTTGGTTATATCAAATCATTTGAAAATCAAAGTTAACACTAATAATAATTAATTAATTAATTAAAATTTTATAAAAATCTAAAAAATTTATTAAACCGACTATCGATTTTTGTTCAGCTTTTCAAATTTTATCAATTTCATGTAGTTTCCAATCAATCGGTTCAACCCTTTTGATCAGACTATTATACCCATCAATTTTTAATTCATTTAATTTGATATTATTCTAGTAACATTAATCACATCAATAAAGTAAAAAATTATATTATCTCTATATATTTATAAAATCTTTCAGCATACATATCAATGTTTTTTATAAAACAGACAAAAAGATTACCTATAGGGTGACATATTAGGAACATATTACGAATTCATGACATATTTAGACTAGTCGCGAAGTGGACAAGTCAACTAAGATGAAGATTCTAACCTTCATAGCCATCGGCTAAATCTTTTATACTTGCTGTTTCTTTTGAGCTGTACACAAACAAGAAAAGCCTCAGTTCATTAACACAAGAAAGAACAGAAAAAGAGGAACAAAAGATGGGTGAGGAGCAGCAGGGAATTCAGATTCCCAGAATCAAACTGGGAACTCAAGGACTTGAGGTTAGATTCTGCTCTTCTTACACTACTCATGACAAAGGTTGTCTCTAAATATGCCCTGAATTTTTGTCATTTTTATATCTGTTCCTCCAAGATATGCAGACTGTAGCTGGATTTATTTGTCTCGGTTCTTTTGTTTTGTAGGTTTCAAAGTTGGGGTTTGGCTGTATGGGTCTCACTGGAGGTTACAGTTGTCCAGTCTCTGAAGAAGTTGGGATATCGATTATCAAGCATGCATTCCACAGAGGAATCACTTTCTTTGATACATCTGATATCTATGGACCCAAAACTAATGAAATTTTGGTTGGAAAGGTAGACATGCTCGGACAATCTGTTTGTATTTTCAAGTCCAATTACCCCAGCTTCTGTTATTGTTCTTGTCTCATGAACCTGTAAAACCAATATCTTCCTTTTTTAGGCATTGAAGCAGCTACCAAGAGAGAAGGTACAGTTAGCCACAAAGTTCGGTTTCGAAAAACTGGATTCAACAGGTATCAAAGTAAACGGTACACCTGAATATGTCCGTGCCTCTATCGAGGCTAGCCTAAAGCGCCTAGATGTGGACTATATAGATCTCTACTACCAGCACAGAGTTGACACCAACACTCCTATAGAGGATACTGTAAGTGCTGCAGTTGAAAGCACCATAAGATTATTTGTTCAATACATAATACCAAGTCCGAGATTTTCCTTCTTTCATCTTCTTATTGTGGGGAAACTATCTTTTAACTGGTTGAGCTTTCTGACTTTAGATGTCTGAACTCAAGAAGTTAGTGGAAGAGGGGAAAATTAAGTACATAGGTTTATCTGAAGCTAGCCCTGAAACTATAAAGAGAGCACATGCGGTTCATCCTATAAGTGCTTTCCAGACAGAGTGGTCGCTGTACACTCGTGATATCGAGGATGAAATAGTCCCCCTTTGCAGGTTCGTTCGTGTATCTTGGACCATTGAAACTTAAAAAAAAAATGTAAAGTTTACTTCAGATTCGAACTCTAATCTTGCTAGTCGTGTTCTATGCAGGGAACTTGGAATTGGGATTGTTCCTTATAGCCCTCTTGGTCGCGGTTTCTTTGGTGGCAAAGGAGTGGTGGAAACTGTGCCTGCAAATAGTCATCTGGTATGCGAACTAACTTATTTATGTCTTTAACCTATCCTTAATCTTTGTATAGAAAGTAAACTAATACCCTCCCAACTTCTACCTTTTAAGCTATATTTCCCAAGGTTTCAAGGAGAAAACTTGGACAGAAACAAGATGTTGTATTTGAAAGTGGAGAAGTTGGCTGAGAAGCATGGATGTAGCCCTGCACAATTAGCACTTGCCTGGATTCTTCATCAAGGGGATGATGTAGCACCGATTCCCGGTGAGTCACATTCTGTAATTTTCAACATCTATTTTCTCTTTTCGATGGCCTTGTACCAAGTACCAATGCATATGCCTTGTTTAGATAATAGAACTAGGACCATAGTTTTGATCCTTTCTTTCATTCTTGTTTTCACAGGAACAACAAAGATAAAAAATCTGGATAGTAACATTGATTCAGTAAAAGTAAAGCTCACAGCAGAAGATTTGAAAGAAATTTCTGATGCGGTTCCGATAAATGAGGTAGCAGGTGATGTTTTGCCTGATAGTTTTAGTCAATTACACTGGAAGTATGGTAATACACCACTAAAGGGGAGCAAGGTTTCAACCTGAAAAAATCATGGATGCCAAGTCTGCAGCAAAATATGAGGTTTTGGATGAATGGACTCTCCAACAACTCAAACTACTGAAAAATTGTATCAATGATTTAGTAAGCAATTTGGTTAAAGTACTAATGGAGGTTTGAGTGAGAGTAGAAGCCTGCATTACCAAACCAAAACAAATAAGCAGTTTTGTATTGTGTTTCTGTCTGTGATATGTAGCTAGTAATCTTCCAAGTTATGTAGTTTGAAAATGAACCAGGTTGTTTGTTTATCACCTGAATGCTGCTAGTAACAGCAGCATTATTGTATTAGGTTTCTACTACCTGCTTTACTTGGAGAAATAAAAAATATCTACTTTTTCCAGAAAATTTAACACAAGTGAATGCGTCCCTTGCTCTAAATCTATTAAAATTATTGATCCCTTCTTTTGTTTCATTTCATATTTACATGAGTAAAAGCTGTATCAAATAACAAACTGAAATATCTTTCAAAAATAAAATAAAATCAGTCTATTGGATTTATATAATATGTTAAAAGAATTATACAACGAAGCACCAGTGGTCTAGTGGTAGAATAGTACCCTGCCACGGTACAGACCCGGGTTCGATTCCCGGCTGGTGCATATTGTTGGGGCAATGAAGAAAAATGCGCTTTTGTGATGGTTGGGTTCATCTCTGTCTCTGATCTTACGATGAAAATCTGCGCTTCGAGCTCTTTCATTGTTTTTTTTTCCTCTATTTTGGATTCTAAATATCATTTTCCAGGTGAAGAAAAGGAATTTAAGAAAATTCTAATTCTGAATTTCGTTGAATTTTTTTTTTTAAAAGTTAGTATACTTTAATTTATCATCTCACCTTTCAATTTTACAAAAATAAAAAAGTTCGTCAATTTATTGGTGCAAATCTTTTGCATATAAATTGAAGAATAATGGGTAGGTTTGGTAAAGTTGAGGGATGAAAAATTAAGATTAAACCATTAAGAAAAGGAAAAAGGAGGAAAAAAGAAAGCAAGAAAATTCTTGGAAAAAGAAGCAGCAAAGTTCGTTCTCTCTCTTTTTATTTTATAAATATAATTCAGAAGCAACAAATTTTTGGAAAGAACTGTCAAACTTATATAAAGAAAACAAGAAAAGAAAAATGGTAGCTCGCAAGTTCCTGGTTCGCCATGACGACTCAACGTTTACCGCCGATTACGACACCGACGATGGTTTTGAAGTCTGTTCTTGTTGGAGAGGACTGCTGCACAAAGAAAAGAAACTCAAAACAGCCTTTAAAAATAAGAGATAGTAAAAAGGTTTCTAAGAGTAATCTTATCAAACAGGTTATGGACACAAAAAAGCTATAGTATATTTGAGAAAAACTGATGCATCTTATTCAACTAAAGATCAGCCTCTTATATAGGCTTTACACAGCAACAAATCTCAATGGGAAAAATCTGGCACTAAATTATATCTCAACAAAAACAGAAAAATAAGGAAAAAATAAACTGAGCACAACCCAACCAAATCTAAATTTAGAAAAACTAATTTTGAATCATTCTCTAACACTCCCCCTTGATTCAAACTTGCACAAACCAAGTAAGGCTCTAAAATACCAAAACTTCTCTTTGGGCAATGACTTGGTCAGCACATCTGCCAGCTGATCTTTAGTGCTGCAATATTCCAATGTTATCTCCTCCTTTGCAACCAGATTGCGTATAAAATGATAACGAATGTCTATATGCTTCATTCTACCATGGAATGTTGGATTTTTTGTCATGATAATAGTTGCTTTGTTGTCACAAAATATTTTCGTTGCTCCATTTTGCTCATGTTGAAGATTTGCTAACACTCTTCTTAGCCAAATGGCTTGACAAGCTGCTGAGGTTGCTGCTATATACTCAGCTTCAGAAGTTGACAGTGCTGCTGTAGCTTGTTTTTTCGAACTCCAAGTGATCACTCCTGAACCTAGAGTGAAAACATTTGCTGAAATACTTCTTCTATCATCTAACGAACTTGCCCAATCATTGTCCGTGAACCCACACAATTTGAAATTTGAAGTTTTGGAGTACCAAAGTTCCTGCAATATAACACAAGACTTTTTTTGCTGCTCCATAATAAACTATTGAAGGTTGTTGCTTAAATCTGGAAATAACACTAACAGGGAATGCAATATCGGGCCTGGTGTGCGTCAAGTAAATTAAACCACCTACCAAGCTTTTGAACCTTTTTGCACCTGCCATTTCTCCTTTATCTTCTTGCTACAATTTCTCATTGATATTCATGGGTGTAGTTGCAGACTTGCAATTAAGCATGCCAAACTTACTAAGAAGGTCATTGGCATATTTTCTTTGTGAGATAAAAATACCATCTTTAGCCTGATGAAATTCAAGACCAAGGAAATAATGCAGTAGACCCATATCCGACATCTCAAGTTCATTCATCATTTGAGATTTAAACTCATCCACAAGAAATGTAGAAGAACTAGTATAAATGATATCATCAACATTAAGACAGACAATGATGAAATCATTACCTTCTTTTTTCACATACAAGTGGGCTCGTTCTCACTTCTCACGTACCCTTTTTTTTTCTGGAAATACCCATCAATCTTGATGTACCATGCTCGAGGGGCTTGCCTCAGTCTGTATAACGCCTTTTTCAGCTTGTACACCTTCATTTCATTGCCCTTCTTTATGAAACCTTCTGGCTATGCTACATAAACCTCTTCCTGTAGGTCTCCATTAAGGAATGTGATCGTGTTGATTCATGATAAGTTTTAATAAATTTATATTTGACCATTCTTGAAGACTAACTATTATCACGACGAAGGCAAGTGTACCTATCGAACAGTAGTATAGTTTCAGCAAGACTAGGATGTCGAACCCAAAGGAACTAAAAATACTAGTATTAACTCTTTTCTTATTATCTAGCCTAAAAATAAAGGGGTTTGTTTTATCTAAACTAATTAACTAACTAAGAATTCACAGAAAGAAAATTGGGGAAAATATTTTTGGAAAATTCGATTGATTAAGACAATACCCAAGGAAAAATCCATCTAGACTTCACTTGTTATTTGACTCTGAATCAGACGATTTATTCATTCGACTTGTTCCGTAGAAATCCCTAAGTTATATTATTATCTCTCTCAAGACTAACAACATCTAACCCTAGGTTGATTAATTGAAATCTCTTTCTAATTAACACCCCTAGTGTTGCATTAACTCGATTTATGGATTCCCTTATTAGGTTTCACCCTAATCCAGCAAAACCTTGTCACCCTATCTCTAGGCGTGCAATCAACTCCGCTTAATTATGACAAATTTACTCTCAGACAGGGACTTTTGCTCCTCTGAATAAGCACATCAACTTGAATCAATATCCTGAAATATTGAAGCAAGAATTAAGAACACATAATTAAGAACAAGTCAAATATTTATCATACAATTCAAAAAATAATAAAAAGATTCTTCTTAGGTTTCATTCCCCTTAGGTATTTAGGGGGTTTAGTTCATAATTATAAAAAACAACATTTCAGAAGAATATTGAATACAAAATATAAAGAAAACCCAAAACTCCTGAAGGAAAATTGAAGGGAAATCTTCAGTCTTGAAGGAGAATCCAGCTTCTGAGATAGATCAATCGGCTTTCTTCGAGTAATTTCTTGCTTCCTGCTCCGTGTGTGTCTTAATCCTCCTCTATGGCGTTTAAATAGGCTTTAGAATGCCTTAGAACCCTTAAGAGTCACCTTTTCCGAATAGAACTCAACTTGGGCTCAACAGGGACACGCCCGTGTGACACGCCCGTGTTCGATTGCTCCAAACCGTGTTAGAGTCTGTTGAATAGACACGACTGTGTGGTCTGCCCGTGTAAGTCATGCTCGATTCTGCTAAAAGGGCACGAGCGTGTGGTCTACCCGTGTGAGCAAGTCTAGGCCCTGTTAATTTCCCACGTTGGCCCATTTTCTCCGTTTTCAGCCCGTTTCTTGCTCTTTTTACTCTCTTATGCTCACCTAAGTATAAAACATGAAATTAAAGGATTAGGAGCATCAAATTCACCAAATCTAAGGAGAATTCATCCATAAATGTGCTAAACATGGGATAAAAATATGTATAAATTACGGTTTATCAGAATGCTGACTTGACATCAAATTGATAAACAAGCCTTTGCAATTGTGTAGTTAATGCTAGAATAAGCCTCACTATTTCAAATTGAGCTATTGGAGAGAAAGTTTATTCGAAATTAACACCATGTTGTTGTGTATAACCTTTTGCTACAAGACGAGCTTTGTGTTTCTGTAAGCTTCCATCAGCAACAAACTTTGTTTTGAACACCCACTTCAAGCCAATTGCACTTTTGTCTTTCGGCAAGTCTACCATTTCCTATGTTCCATTCTTCTCAATAGCTTTTATCTCTTCCTTTATTGCCTTCTGCCACTCTTCTTTTTCGATAGCTTCTTCATAGTATATAGGATCTGAAACAGCAAGAGCAAACTGACAAGATGCATAAGTGTCATCAACATATTTTGGATTTGGCTTTCTGGCCATTGCCGATATTCTAAGTGGGAGTTGCTTAGTTACAGGCTCTTCAAGAGTTGTAGCTCTTGGTGAGTTAAGAGGTGAACTTGCTGAATTTAACTCTTATCTTTCATCTTGTGAAACCTCAATGGGCATAGAAATTTGCTGATGTACCTACTCTTCATTCCAATCCCACCTTGCATTTTTATCAAAAACAACATTCCTGCTAATAATCACCTTGCCACTCAAAGGGCTGTAAAGCCTATATGCTTTGGATTGAGAGCAATAACCAACAAAGATGCATTTCACAGAATTTTCATCAAGCTTGCTTAAATTGTGTGAATCTAACAAAGAATAGGCAATACAACCAAATATTTTCAAATGGCTTAACGAAGGTATCCTATGTAACAGCCTGGTTTAGATCCTAGTCAGAATAGTGGTTTCGGGACCACAAATCTGAGTCAGAAAAATATTTTAATATTATTTTCTGTGTTTACAACATGATATGTGATATGTGTGAAAACTTCGTTTGAAATTTTTATCGTTTGTGTGCTCAATTTGATAAAAGGACTAAATCACGTAAAATGCAAAAGTGACATGCTAATTGTTTAAAGTGCTTATAAGCTATGGTTTATTAAATGAGAAGTCCTTATGTAGCAATTAGACCATGGATAGTGGAAATGGACAATAATGGCCATTAAATGGATGATTTTGGTGTTATTTTATTAAGGTTATTTTAGTAATTATTTTATTAATGTTTAATAAATAAAACCAAAATCAATTTTGGTTCATCTTTTTCATTAGTTGACCGAATATCACAATAAAAAAAAGGGTTTGAATGCTCAAAATATTTCAGCACTTTAGGGGAGCAATTATCAAGAAATGAGGAAATCGAATTTGGATCAGGAAAAGTCAAAAATTGTCAAATAGTCATTTCGGTTCGTTCGTGTTACTACGAGGTAAGTTCATAAGTAAATAAATGTTGTTAAATTGAAATATATGTGCATTATATGTGCTAAATTAAGCTATAAAAAAATATATGTGTGTTGCTGAAATGAACTGAGCTTTGTAGAATCTGTTATGAGCATGGATTGATTGAATATGTGAAATTAAGAAAGTTCCGATAATGCAACGACGTCTGAAAAGCCCCGTACGAACCATAGGAATAGTTAGGATACATATGTCATGGCATAGGAATTTCGATATGTGTTATCGTGTAAGACCACGTCTGGGATGCTGGCATCGATTTGTGATTTATGTGTAAGACCATGTCTGGGACATTGGCATCGTATATGATTTTGTGTAAGACCCTGTCTGGGACAGTGGCATCGATATTTGATTACATGTAAGACCATGTCTGGGACGTTGGCATTGTACGAGCTTATGAGCTATTCAAGTATCCTTATTGATTTCAAACGGTTCAACGGGCATTCTAAGAAATGAATAACTATGTGAAATAGCATCCGATATAGGTACGTGTGATTTGTTTATGAAATTCAGTAATGAAAGGTAAGTATGTTTCATATGACTATCCGTGAAATATATGGCAACGAATGATATGAATGTATACAAATGAATGATATGTTATATACATTCAATATATGAAATTGTGGTTATCTGTTTCGGACATGAGAATTATGAAACATGAAACATGGTTTTGATGTATGATTACTTGGTTCGAAAACTTAAATGGATAATGAAACGACCATGGTTGGTTTGCGATATAATGAATATGTATGAGCTTGATTTATATGATTGAGTTGATGGTTGTTATTCAAATTTGAAAGTATGGTTATATGTTCAGTGATAAATAAGATAAATGGAGTTTTTAATGTGGTTATATAAAATTTACGAGTACAATGAATGTATATGTGATTGAAATTTGTTAAATTCGATTTAGTGATATTTGTTCATTATTATCATTGAAATGATTTAGTTGTTTACGGCTTACTAAGCTTTCAAAGCTTATTCTGTGTGTTTTTCCTTTTGTTTATAGAGTTTCAGAGACTTGCTTAGGTTGGAAGGCGTAGGAGACCTCATCATACTATCTGGTTATCGTTTCGGTAAATAAAAGCTTTTAGTTTTTGGTTAGGTGGCATGTATAGGCTAGTTTCGATATGGTTCATTTTGATTTGTATATATGTAACCATGCAAAAATGGCTTGTTAATGATGTTAATGTTTGTGTATATATATGGCCTAGTGAAATGGTCTTTTTGGTAAGATTGTTATGATCTTGAAATGGTCGAAAATATGATATGAATCATGTGTTCATGATATGAATTAGGTACATGGAATTAATATGTTTGAGTTGGAATTATGTATGTAAATGACTAATGATATTGAAGTATGAGTGAATGAATTTGGCATGTGATTTTGGCGTGCTTTGGTATAGAAACTGAATATGAAATAGATTGATGATATTATGGATTGATTGATATATATATTTGGAGTTCAATTTGGCTGAAAATCTTGCATATATGATGCTTGATGTTGGATTTGTAGAGAGGACTCAAATGGGTGGCAAATTGGCTTTACAAATGGCCTAATTTTTGTCCACATGGGCAGAGACACGGACGTGAGTCTCAGCTGTGTGTGACACATGGTCATGCTACACGGTCGTGTGTCCTCTAGAGTAGTCTTACAATTTAAAGTCAGTCTCGAGCATGGCTCAGACACACGGGCGTGTCTAGTGGCCATGTGAGGCACACAGCATAGGCACATGGGCGTATGTGGCCATTTCGAAGGGTACACGGGCTAGACACACGGGTGTGTGGTCAGCCGTATAACCCAAGTCAGTTTCGACCACGGCCAAGGCACACGGACGTGTCTCCGGCCATGTGAATAAGTCAGTATGTATGCCCTGTTTTGCCACGGCTTAGACACACGGGCGTGTCTAATGCTGTGTGAGGCACACAGCCTATTCACATGGGCGTGTGACCCTTATAACTTAGAAAAAAAATGTTAAGTTTCGAAAAATTTTATACGAGATCAGTTTAGTCCCGAACCTTTTTCAAAGCATGATCAAGGTCTTGTAGACCTTCTAAAGGGACTCTTTGTGTATGATTTGCTATGAAATGATGATATGATTGGTGTTTGTGAATTGATCATAAAATGTCTGGTAATGCCTCTTAACCCTAATCTAAAAACGATTACGGGTTAGGGGTGTTACATCCTAGCACTCCATGCTTTATAAGGTATTCGGTTAAGAACCACCCTTGTTGGAGACAAATTCAACAAATAAACAGCAATAGCAACACTCTCAGCCCAAAACTTATCTGGTAGCCCCTTAGATCTCAGCAAACTTCTTGTAATTTCAACAATCATTCGATTCTTACGTTCAGCCACATCGTTTTGCTATAGTGTATAAGGTGTTGCCAACTCTCTATGTATACTCTACTCTTCACAAAACTAGTTAAATTCATTAGACAAAAATTCTCCTTCTCGATCAGTGCGCAAAGCCTTGATACTTCTTCCACTTTGCTTTTCAACGAGCACCTTGAACTTCTTCAAAGTTTTGAATGCTTTTGATTTGGAGTGAAGAAAATACACCCAACTCATGCGGCTGCAATCATCTGTAAATAGCAAAAAATAGTGATTTCCACCCAATGATTTTATCTTCACGGGACTACAAATGTCAGCATGTACAAGCCCAAGACACTCAGACGCCCTTCTAAAGTTTCCTACAGGAAATGGTTTTTTACATTGTTTCCCAAATATACACCCTTCGCACAAATCTAAAGACTCAATTTTTGGCAGCCCGAACACCATTTCCTTTTGACTCAAAAATTTTAGACCCTTTTCATTCAAGTGCCTATACCGTAAATGCCATACTTAGACTCACTTTTATCTTTAACAACAAGATCCTGACTTTCTACATTAGAGACTTCAAGAAGAAAGAGCTTGTTTGGTGCCATCTGAACATCAACAATAATTTTTCCTGATTTTTTGTCTCTAATCACACAAGACATGTAACGCCCCAAATCTTTAGAGATGTAATTGTGTATTGTGTAAATACTGGCTTGATTACTGTGAGGGATAAGGGTCCTGAGCAGTGTGAGAAGATCTGGGTTCAAACCTAGGCTCAAGCAAAATTTTGAATTCTTTTGAACTAAACCTCTGCGGCTAGTTGTTGGGTTCTTATTGTTTTTGGGGAAGTCAAGTCTCAAAAAGGCGGTTGGTCCAAGGGTTAGTGGCGTGTCATTGCTGGTAGAAGGGCTTAAGTTCGAATCCTACTGCTCACAAAAGGGATGTTTATTTTTGGTTGTTGTGCCGCTTGGAAGGTTGTATGGTGGTAAGACTCTGGTGTTGGTAAGTAGTTGAAGTGTTTGAAGGAGTGTGGTGTGTGGTTGTTTGTTAGGAGGGATTTGAAAGGAGTTCAAAATGATAAATTGAGGGATTAGTGGAGAGATGTGGGGAGAGATTGTAGGAGAGAAAATGGGAAATGGAGGTGTGAGGTAGTAGTATGCTGAAAGTGGGAAGTTTATTGGGAAAATTTGATCACTCTTGCTCTTAGTGTCGAAACCGGTTGTGGTGATTCTTTTCAGTTTTGCCAAGGAATTCTCTCTTGTTTCCTTGTACTTTTTGGTAGGGACCGAATATCGCTTGGTCATTTGGGTAGTTCTGACTTTTCTCTTTTATCGTTGGTGCTCTCTTTTTCGATCATTTTAGGTTTCTTAGGCAATTGACTTCTTTTTCTCCCCTTTAGGCCTCCCTTTCCTGACTGATTTTTCCTACTATTTCTTTCATCTCAAACATTTTTCTCCAGCCGGATATATGTCTCTTCTTTCTCTCTACTTCTCAATCTTTCTTTACATTTTTCTTTCTTCTTTTGGTGCAGTAGCCATATAGTACTTGGTAAGTTCTGTTATGTTTCTTCACTTTCAGCTTTACTCTTCTTCCTCTCATTCTCTGTGTGCTTGCATTTTAGTTCTACTCGAGGAGTGAAGGGGTTTTCAGTCAATAGATTGCTGAAGCACTCAATCTTGTGCTTACCACTTGTCTAAAGGTAACTGAACCCTTAGATACCATGTGACGATTTTGATGCATGGTTGGTGTTAAGGGGTTGGCCGAATGTTATATTCAAAATTTGATGCGTCGTTGAAAGCACCAAAAATATCCTATTTCCTGCAAAATAGTAAAAATAACAGTAAAGGGGAAGTAGGGTCGAATCCTCAGGGACCGGATTGTACAAATGCCCGTTTCTTGAAATCCCGAACAATTTCTTGGCCAAGAAAACTCGTGTTCCTGAGAAATAAAAAAAATAGAATTAAGAATTTTGAAATAAAATATAAACAGAATTTAAAGTCGAATTGAATTTGCGAAATTAAATAAATTACGAAAATTAAAGTGGAGAATATGAAAATAAACAGAGTTTGGAAAAAAGTGAGTTTCTTATGTGGCTAGATTCCAGCCTCCGGTTGTCTCGATCTGCCTTGGGTTCAATCCTTGACTTTTAAGTAACCCCTCTCGAACAGGATAAGCCAGTTATAGTGGAAGAGGACACCTACGACCACCACCTCCAAGTATTTAAAGTTAAGATTGGCGGAACCTGACTCAAGCCAATAATCGCTTTTTTGGGACTATCTTCTGCTAGATCATCACTTTCCAACGGCGAATACCACACCGTTTTGTTTCTTGGATTCGCTAACCTCTGACACAGAAAGCCAACGAACCGACTGTGCAACCTTTCCAAAACGTACAAAGTGGCCGTTCCTTACACAAGTTGAAAAGATCACCTATTAAGGGACATGGACGGAAGCGTCAGCCCCGTAATGCGGAGAAGCGATGAATACCCTGTTGAGAAGGCTAAGCGCAGATTCTAAGCCTCATGAACCTTTTTGGAGAATTTTGACAACCTTCGGCTAGATTGGTTTAGTGGCTCATGATTTTTGGGAAAGAAATAAATATAATAGAAATGAGATTTTTATTGAAGAAAATATGGAGAGAACAAAAGACAGAGTTTTTGGGAGAGGGAGTGTTTACAGAAAAAAAGAGATGGACAATATATGCCACTCCATCCCTTATTTATAGTACTAGAAAACCTATCATATATCTAATTAAATTCTAAAAGATAAATACAATAAATAAAGATAAATAAAGATTAATGAAAATAAATACTAAAATTAAATCTAAATAAAAATCCTTAATAATTATCCTAATATAATTGAAATTAAAATAGAGTCTTGTGCTATAAAATCTCTTCTTTTGCATTTTATCCCTTATGCCGTCTATGTTTGCATTTCCGACACCACTTCCCTCTTTCTTTGCATGTTGGCACATTATATCTTCAAATTTGCACTTTTTTCCCTTAAATTTACTTTTGCCTTCAATTTAGTCCCTAAAAGATAAAATACCACAAAATAATCCAAATTAGTAGGATCATACTCAAAATAATCATGTAATTAGCACATAAAATATGTCGTTCTAGAGTATTATCAAATTCCCCCTACTTAGCCCATGCTTGTCCTCAAGTATGGTTCTCGTCCATTGTGAAAATTAGACCATGAAAGAAATACTACTCCAAAGTTTTATAAAAATTAGAAAAAATGCATACGAAAAATAAAGAGAACCCTTAGCTTGATTTAAGTATAACTGAAAAAGTGTTTCAATTAACACACACAAAAGTTAGGATTGACTTGGATTATTTAATGAAAATTAGGTAATTTACCAAACCTATCAAGACACCTTATTTACATCTCTCTTTAGTCTCTAAATTTTATTAATGCATCATTTTTTTTTAATTTTATTTATTTACTTTCACTTAGAAGTATACTGAACCCTTTGACGTGAAGAGAGATGACAACCCAAGCACTCCACCCCGGTTACTCAGCCCAGCACATTCCTAATTTTATTATTCCTAAGAACATATCGAACCTTTTGACATGAAGAGAGATGACAGCCAAGCACCTCACCCCAGTTACTCAGCCCAACACATTCTTAGAAATTAATTCTGGTTAGTGGAGTTTTACCTAACACGTCACACAACCTTTTAACGCGAAATAGGATGACAACCCAAGCACTCTACCCCAATTACTCAGCTAGTCACGTCTTAAGCTGCACTCATAACCACAGAAACATTATTATTATTAAAAGAAATTTTAATTTTGGAGAACTAAGGAAAAACAATCAAGTGTCAAAAATAAGTTTTAGTAATCACCTTAATAGTCATGAACATATTTTGAGCATGCAATTGTATTAAGTGTCCTCTTGTATTTAGACTTAATCAAATTTACCAAAATCAAGATAGGGTTAACTCCATTAATCATAATTATTTAAACTAAAATAAATAAAACAGTGGAGATGAAATCTATCAAGAAAAATCATAATTAACTCAGCAGATAAGAATCATGCATGTAGGTCAAACAGTGGGCAAGTTGTGGTCAAATTCTTGGGCATGAAAAGAGACTGAATATTCAAAAAAAATAAATGTGGGCAGAAACGAGCACAAGGCAACAGCAACAGTAAAAACAACAGATAGAAAGACAGAAATAATGAGGAATACCTCCCCCTACTTAAAACACATTGTCCTTGATGTGGAAGAAAATAAACAAATAGGTGGAAAATGTTTAGAAGAACTTCCCGTGTAATTACTGTCGTAAAGGACGGCACACACGAAGAGGAAGGTGATGGCGCGGTGGTTTCGTACAGAAGGGAAGAAGAAGGCGAACCAGTGAAGGGTGGCGATGGGGTAGGTGACGCGTGCAGCGACAGCTCAGCTTCGGGTTCTCACCTTGGTGGTTGAAAATCGATGATAGAGGGGTGGGGAAGAAGGTGCGGCGACTGATGGGATTTTTGGTGTAAAAATAAGTTTATTTTTAGGGTTTGAGGGTGTATAGGAATGGTGTTTGGATGAAGGGTGAGTGTTTGGAGGCAGGTTTTAGGGAGTCTAGGGCAGGAAAGTGCTATTCCAGACTGGAATAGGGATGGAATATGAGCTGTTTGGCTGCAGGTTTTGTCTTTTCTCATTTTTCTCCCTATTTTCGCGTTAGTATACCTAGATAAAAGAAGAGAAATTAATTATCACTCAAACAAAATAAAGCAATAAGTAATAAAATAAAATAAAATAAAATAAAGTAAAGTAATGAATAAATAATAAATAAATAAAATAATAAAAGAAAAATAAAGAAAAATAAAAATTGGGTTGCCTCCTAATAAGCGCTTGTTTAACGTCGCTAGCTTGACGCTCCAACTAGTATTGGGGTTGTTCCAGCTGAATTCTTTTGTTCGTATGGGCTTGGAAATTCTCATTTTTTATCACGTCCACCATATTTGGGTTTAATCGTCCTTGCGCCTCTTTCTTTGGTTTCGTATTTTTCTCTAAAGGGTTGATCCCTTTTAAGTCGACAATGGTCTCATCATTCTTTAAAAATGTGCATCTGAGATGCTCGGGAAGTGGTTTTAATTTCAGATATAGTGCCTGCACAACAGAAGGTAGAAGTTTAGTATTCATAGGAGCCAATAATTTATTAACAGATTCAAAATCATCAAACATCATTTTATATTTATCTCCATAAGATGACTCAAAAGTTTTTTCTACTGATGAGTCAATTATGTCGACACGGTTTATGTCCAAGACTTTACTTGGGTGACTAATAGTGCCATAAACGTTAAACTTTATGATCTCCCCGTCAAACTCCATCGTGAGGGTTCTGCTTCGTACATCAATCTTAGTATTTACAATACTAAGGAAATGTCACCCCAACAAGATGTCTGAAGACCCAGGATCGTTATCCTCCTCAATTTTTATCACATAAAAGTTTACAGGGAAGATAAGTCCATTGACTTTGAGTAATACGTCCTCGAGGACTCATTCGGGATGCACAATGGACCTGTCTGCTAACTGAATGATAACACCTATTTTTGTCAAAAAACCCGCGTTAAGTGATTCATAAACAGAAAAAGACATGACATTTATGGAGGCCCCTAAATCACACATAGCCTTCTTAATTCCTAAATGGCCTATTTTGCATGGTATTGCAAACATGCCCCTATCTTTACATTTCGCTGGCATTTTTCACTGTAACACTGCAGATACATTCTCACCAACACTTACTTTTTCATTACCTGTTAATTTTCATTTATTGGTACAGAGTTCTTTAAGGAACTTGACATACCGCGGAATTTGTCTTATGGCATCCAACAGTGGTATACTGATCTTGACATTTCTGAATGTTTCGAGGATCTCCTTATCTTTTTTGCCCTTTCGACATTGATTTAATCGTCCTAGAAATGGAAGTTGAATTTTCGGCAATGGAGGTTTCGCTCAGACCTATTCGTTGTTTTCGGGATTTTCCTGGGCAATTTCCTGGCAAAGATTTCTGCCAGGAATTGGTTCCAGTACCTTTCCACCTTGCAACATCACTACATTTGCGTGTTGTCTTGGATTAGGTTCTGTTTGTAATAGCAGCTTCCCTTGAGAGTTCAATTTCTCAATTGATATGGTCAACTCCCTTATAGATGCCTCGATTTTCTATTGGAAATCCTTCGTCTCTCTTTGGAAATTAAAAGTTTACTGTTAAAAATCAAGGACATTAGCTACTAATTTATTGGCCAAAGTTTCTAGAGAATTACCTGAATCTCAAGGCTGTTGTGGAAACCGATTTTAGTTTGGCTGGTTATATCGTGGATTGGCCCCATAACTTAAGTTAGGGTGATCCCTCCATCCTGGGTTGTAGGTATTAGCGTAAGGGTCGTATCACCTTTGTGGTGGCCTAGGAAAATTTCCCACAGCATCTAAATGAGCCATAGTATCATCATACAAACTAGGACATGTATCAGTTGTATGTTCAGGTGTAGCACATATTCCACATACTCGGGCTGGTTTTACTTTTTCTGTAACAAGAGAGTTTACAATATTAGTAAGTCTATCAAGTCTATCCTCAATAGTAGAATTACTTAACTCGTGAACCCTTCTAGGAGATTCAGAATTGGCTCGGAACTGCTGAGTATTTGCAACCATCGTGGAGATTAAGTCTCTTACTTGTTGTGGAGTCATATTAACCAACACTCCTCCACTAGCGACGTCTACCATATTCATCTCCATGGGTTTCAAGCCTTCATAAAAGTACTGGAGCAAAGACTGTTCTATAGTACCATGTTGTGGGCAGCTCGCACACAGCTTTTTAAATCGTTCCCAGTAGTCGTACAGAGACTCTGCGTCTTTTTGCCTTATTCTCACGATTTCTCTTCTTAACTCAATTGCACGAGATGCTGGAAAAAACTTGTTGAGAAACAAGCGAGAAAGATCAACCCAAGTTGTAATAGATCCAGGAAGTAAGTAAAATAACCATTCCCTAGCAGAATTTGCTAAGGAAAAAAGGAAAGCGTGCAATTTGATTTGGTCCTCAGTTACCCCCTAAGGTTTCATGCCGAGACAAACCATATGAAACTCTTTCAACTGCTTGTGGGGATTTTCGTTTTGCAACCTACGAAAAGTTGGCAGTAGCTGAATTAAGCCTGACTTTAATTTAAAATCAGTATCCATAGTAGGATACGCGATGCATAGTGACGGTTGTTCTGCCGGCACTTTAGCCAGTTGTTGAGTTGTCTGAGCCATAGGTTGCGGTGCTAAATTAGAGTTTTCGTTAACCCTGGTGTTAAGCACTTCTTCTGGCGAATCGACTTCTACTTTTTCACTTTCAAATGTTTGAGTAGGGTTCTCGTTAACCCTAGACTCTACTTCGTTGTCGATTCTAATTTCTGGCGATAGATTACTTTGAGTCCCAACCACCGTTGACTGTTTTTTTCTTAGCTTTGTTTCATTACGATTAGCTCTCACAGTCTTTTCAATCTCCGAATCAAACGCAAGAATACCTAGAGCAGATCTGGTCATAAGAAACAAAAAATAAGATTAGCACGTTACCGATTCCCGGCAACAGCGCCAAAATTTAATGCGTCGTTGAAAGCACAAAAAATATCCTATTCCCTGCAAAATAGTAAAAATAACAGTAAAGGGGAAGTAGGGTCAAATCCTCAGGGACCGAATTGTACGAATGCTCACTTCTTGAAATCCCGGACAATTTCTTGGCCAAGAAAACTTGTGTTCTTGAAAAATAAAAATAAAAAACAGAATTAAGAATTTTGAAATAAAATAAAAACAGAATTTAAAGTCGAATTGAATTTGCAAAATTAAATAAATTGCGAAAATTAAAGTGGAGAATATGAAAATACACAGAGTTTGAAAAAAATAGAGTTTCTTATGTGGCGAGATTTCAGCCTCCGGTTGTCTCGATCCGCCTTGGGCTCAATCCTTAGATTTTAAGTAACCCCTCTCGAACAGGATAAACCAGTTATAGTGGAAGAGGATGCCTACGGTCACCAACTCTAAGAATTTAAACTTAAGATTGGCGAAACCTGACTCAAGCAAATAATCGCTTTTGTGGGACTGTCTTCTGCTAGATCATCACTTCCCAACAGTGAATACCACACCGTTTTGTCTATTGGATTCGCCAACCTCTGACGCAGAAAGCCAACAAACCGATTGTGCAACCTTCCCAAAACGTATAAAGCGGTTGTTCCTTGCACAAGTTGAAAAGATCACCTATTAAGGGACATGGACGGAAGCGTCAGCCCCGTAATGCGGAGAAGCGATGAATACACTGTTGAGAAGGCTAAGCGCAAATTCTAAGCCTCATGAACCGTTTTAGGGAATTTCGACAACCTTCGGCTAAATTTGTTTAGTGGCTTATGATTTTTGGGAAAGAAATAAATATAATAGAAATGGGATTTTTATTGAAAAAAATATGGAGAGAACAAAAGACAGAGTTTTTGGGAGAGGGAGTGTTTACAGAAAAAAAGAGATGGACAATATGTGCCACTCCATCCCCTATTTATAGTACTAGAAAACCTATCCTATTCCTAATTAAATTCTAAAAGATAAATACAAATAATTAAAGATAATTAAAGATAAATAAAGATAAATGAAAATAAATCCTAAAATTAAATCTAAATAAAAATCCTTAATAATTATCTTAATATAATTGAAATTAAAATAGAGTCTTGTGCTATAAAATTTCTTCTTTTACATTTTAGCCCTTATGTCGTCCATGTTTGCATTTTCGGCACCACTTCTTTCTTTCTTTGCATGTTGGCACATTATATCTTCAAATTTGTACTTTTTGCCTTTAAATTTACTTTTGCCTTCAATTTAGTCCCTAAAAGGTAAAAGACTTCAATTTAGTCCCTAAAAGGTAAAAGACCACAAAATAATCCAAATTAGTAGGATCATACTCAAAATAATCATGCAATTAGCACATAAAATATGTCGTTCTAGAGTATTATCATTTGCCTATGTCTATTTTGCGCTTCTTATAAGTCAGTTTTTGACTTGAGCCGTCTGTAAGAGTAAAATCATCATTAATTGGTTTCTTTGGTATTACAGCTTCTTGTCAAGAAGGGCGTGGCCGATCTTTGTTAACGGATTTAGTGGACTAAATGGCACTCTTCAAGTAAGGTATATATCGACTGTTGATTTTGGGTTAGAGTTGAAGAGAGGAGGTTTAACTATGTAATCTAATGGAAATATTGTATGAATGTAGGGTTGGTGCTCGTGGTCTCTTGGCAAGTCTCGCAAACAAGGTGTGTAATCACACTATTTGTAACAATAGTTCGACAAAAGCCAAAAATGTTCGACTGTTGACACTACACGAGCGTACGCTCGCACGTGTGGTGAATCGAATGCTCAAAACGTGGGCATTCGATCAAAGAGGTCACCATGAACGTTTTCATAGGCTTAGGCCGATATTGGGCCACGATGGGCCAAAATGGGCCGTGCAGGCCCCACGGGCTCGTGGGCTCCGAACGGCTGAACCACACGAATGTGTGGAGATTAATGGGCTGGCTGTGTAGCATGCGCGACCAAGGCCATTAATTGGGGTTAGCCCACATGGGCCGTATTATGGGCTTAGGCCTATTTGTCACTTTTGACTGTTAAGGTTGCTCGAGTCGTGTGAGACGACTGTGGGCCTACTGTTGGGTTGGTAAGTATACCTAAACCCTAATTTATGAAATGAATGTTGTATCCCTATGAGGTAAATTACGATTATACCCCTATGTGTTGTGTGACTGCTGAGCATGCCATATTTATCGTATGTATACTTATCTTATGTTGCATTGCATGGGGTGAGATATATATATTGATGGAGGAAGTGTACTGAAAGGCTATAAGCCTATTACTGGCAGCTCTGCTGCAACTACTGTTAGTGCCAAAATCGATACTCTATTCTAGAGTGTAGGGATGGGTGGGTCGATTTATTCTCCACATGGAGTGTAGGACTGGACGGAGTGGAGTGTAGAGGATGGTTGGGTAGGACCTTTTTTTGCATTACTGATACTGTACTGAATTGGGCTAAGGCCTACATTGATATTGTTACTGATATGGGCTTAAGCCCAGATTGTTCAACACTATTTGTGTGTTTGTTTAATAAGTATGGATCACACACTGAGTTTCATACTTACCTTTACTGCTTAATTGTGCAGGTAATCCTTAGGCGGGTCGGTGCTGCGAGGGACTCGGTGACGGCCAAACCACTATTTTAGTTTTCGTTGTGAATTTTAGTAAGAGTATCTATATTTGGGGTATTTTATGTAATAATGACGTTTTAAGTTTTTACTTTTTTAATTGGGGATTTTAAATTATATCTATTAGCCATAGGATGCGGGTTTTCAAAAACAAAATTAAAAGATTTTCAACTATCAAGCTACGTAACCTGATTTAAAAGCTTCCGTGACGACAATGTTTCTAAGTAACATAAAAACCTAGTATGAAACATGTTTTATTAAAAGAACCTGTATTTTGGGCAAGTGGATTAAACAAGTTGGTTTTGCAAGAATCGCTAACAAAATTATTTTTGATAACGAGTTTTCCAACTAAATCTGTATTTTTCAAAACCCACCTCAACGTGACATCACAGATGCGGCCCTAACGTCTAGGCCGGGTTTGGGGTGTTACAAGACATATCATCAAACATGACAGATTATCCACTACCCATAAGCTGCCCAATGCTCAATAAATTTTGAGATAAAGTAGGAATAAAATAGATATTATAAAGAAGCTTTATGTTACCATGACCATTGCTTATCGCCACAGTGCCTTGGCCCTTAACTTGAATCTGCTTGTCATCACCAAGTCTCACATTCACCTTGTATGATTCATCCAGCTCTTTGAACAAAGATTTTATCCCTGCCATATGATTTGAACAGTCGCTATCCAAAAAACATATGTTTTTTAAAGCTATAACGTTATCTTAATAAGCCATGAACAACTTAATCTCTTCGTCACCTTCTGCATAATTGGCTTGTCTTTCCCTTTTCCAGCAATCTGCCTTCACATGCCCATATTTCTTGCAATAATAGCATTGAACATTGCTTCTATATTGCTTCTATTTTTCTGTCATCTGCCTTTGTTCATCATGTCCAGCACCTCTACCTCTGCCTCGACCTCCTCTACCACGATAACCTTCTTTGCCACGATAACCACCTCTGTATGTGGCCTTTCTTGAATAATTTTGTTGCTTAGGAGGCTCCCCCATCACTTGGAATGCCTTTTCGTCAGACTTTTCATTTGTGCGGTTCAATCTCGCTTTGTGGGACTGCAAAGATCCCTGTAGTTCATCAAATGAGTTAGTAGCTAAGTCTTTAGATTCCTCAATAGTTGCAACAACATGATCAAACTTTGGAGTCAAACTCCGCAACACCTTTTCAACAATATTTTGATCCGTAACTTGCTCTCTATAGGACTTTATTTGATTGACAACCGCTACTGCCCTTATAAGATAATCTTGTACGGATTCTCCACTTTTCATTTGCAATGTCTCAAAGTCACGACGAAGAGTCTCAAGCTTCACTGTAACAACTTTTGAAGTGCATTGATATGCCATGTGCAATGTTGTCCAAGCTTCTTTTACAGTCTCTGCTACTGCAATTTTTGAAAAAATTGACTCGTGAACAGCTTGCTGAATGAAGAATAATGCTTTGTTGTCACTTTTCTGGTTTTCTCTCAAGATACACATTCTCAACTAAGTCCCACAATTCTTGAGACTTAAACAGTGTCTTCATTTTGATGCTTCAAAACTCATAGTTATCACCATTGAAAACGAAAATTGCCAGTTGAGAAACCCTCACGGTATTGTTATTTGTCGTAATGAGAAATGCACCTAATAACAATCGAACCTTGCTCTGATACCAAAGAATGTTGGAGGGACAGCTGCACAAAGAGAAAGAAACTCAAAACAACCTTTAAAAATAAGAGATAGTAAAAAGGTTTCTAAGAGTAGTCTTATCAAACAGGTTATGGACACAAATAAGTTATAGTATATTTGGGAAAAATTGATGCATCTTATTCAACTAAAGATCAGCTTCTTATATAGGCTTTACACATCAACAAATCTCAATGGGAAAAATCTAGCACTAAATCATATCTCAACAAATATAGAAAAATAAGGAAAAAATAAACTGAGCACAACCCAACCAAATCTAAATTTAGAAAAACTAATTTTGAATCATTCTCCAATAGTTTCTATGTACAAAAAAATTTATTTTGTCATTTCCTATTATTTATTTTCTCTCTACAACTTTTTATAATTTCAAGTATTTCAATTTCGACTCTTCTCTCTCACTTCAATTCCTCCCGATCAGCAAAAGGTCGAATGGCTCTCTCTCACGTTCTCTATCTCTCTAATGAGCTCTTTTTTTTTTTTATGGTTGATTTTGGATAATGTAGATTGTCGGGGAAGATATGACATGATTCTAATCTGACCGTTGTTTCGGAGAAACTCCAATTGGTATCGATCGCCATAGAAGGGGTAAAAAAACCAGAGAAACAAGAAGGACCGACGAGTAGCAGTGCCGGTGCAGCGAACTTCGACGTTGGGATCACCGTTATGTGCGATGTGGAATTGGCGCGAAAGTTACAGGTTTTAAAATTTGCTTCTTAGCTATGAACTGGCTGTAGTAACTTTTATTGAAACTCTTTAGTTTTTTTTGTCAATTTTAGGCGGGCAAAGATGGTGGACAATTTGAAAAGCAAGTTCTGGCCTGGATTAGCGGAGTTCTCATGGTAATATCATTCATTTCCTCTTTCTATACGTGTAAATTTGGTTTATTGAGATGGTTATTAGTTAATTTGGTTTATGAGAAATGAAGAAAAAATCTATTGCTTTTACTGCTGAATAGTTACTTCATTGACTTTCTTTGGTGGAAATTTGTTAGGAATGAAGGAAACTGCAGTATCCGTCTAGTGTCAATGCTATTGTGATAGTGAGCTCTTTTCTTTTCTTTTTTTCTTTTAATTATTATTTTGAACTTGTTAGATGATTTGTTAGATCAGCGGAGAAGAAAATTATTGAATTTTTTAGGATAATATATATATATATATATACAATATCAACGGAGGTAAAGATGGAGAGAGAAATGGCGTCTTGGTTTGAAAATAGAGTCCGAGCCCTCCTCTCAAATGGAGTGTGTGAGGTTATTTGAATCATAGGTATTCCGGGTTGGATTATCGAGTCAAATCTCGAATCGGATCCCGAATCAAATTATTATATATTTTATTATAATTATATAATAATTTATCCTTCATCTTGTCGAAAAAAAGATATAAGTTGGCTCTTCTGAAACAAGTTTACACTTATAATTTGTGTAACTTTGGGCTAACTATATAGGTTTTGAATTAAAATTTTATTGAACAAATTTTGGTGATACATAATATCAACTGAGGTCAAGATGGAAAGGAAAATAATGTTTTGGTTCTGAAAGTAGAGTCCGAATCCCCCTCCCAAATGGAGTGAATTTTTCTCTGCTCATTGCGGAAAATCTTTCTTCAACTTTACAAAAATTAATAAATTAAGTCCTATATTTTAATTTGTTTAAAGTTGGTCCTCTTACTCTACCAAAACTAATAAGTTAATCCAATTTCGTAACCAAAACCTACCCATTATTCATATATGAATAGGGAAAATCCATTATTCTTCAATTTATATGCAAAAGATTTGCACCAATAAATTGACGAACTTTTTTATTTTTGTAAAATTGAAAGGTGAGATGATAAATTAAAGTATACTAACTTTTAAAAAAAAAATTCAACGAAATTCAGAATTAGAATTTTCTTAAATTCCTTTTCTTCACCTGGAAAATGATATTTAGAATCCAAAATAGAGGAAAAAAAAACAATGAAAGAGCTCGAAGCGCAGATTTTCATCGTAAGATCAGAGACAGAGATGAACCCAACCATCACAAAAGCGCATTTTTCTTCATTGCCCCAACAATATGCACCAGCCGGGAATCGAACCCGGGTCTGTACCGTGGCAGGGTACTATTCTACCACTAGACCACTGGTGCTTCGTTGTATAATTCTTTTAACATATTATATAAATCCAATAGACTGATTTTATTTTATTTTTGAAAGATATTTCAGTTTGTTATTTGATACAGCTTTTACTCATGTAAATATGAAATGAAACAAAAGAAGGGATCAATAATTTTAATAGATTTAGAGCAAGGGACGCATTCACTTGTGTTAAATTTTCTGGAAAAAGTAGATATTTTTTTATTTCTCCAAGTAAAGCAGGTAGTAGAAACCTAATACAATAATGCTGCTGTTACTAGCAGCATTCAGGTGATAAACAAACAACCTGGTTCATTTTCAAACTACATAACTTGGAAGATTACTAGCTACATATCACAGACAGAAACACAATACAAAACTGCTTATTTGTTTTGGTTTGGTAATGCAGGCTTCTACTCTCACTCAAACCTCCATTAGTACTTTAACCAAATTGCTTACTAAATCATTGATACAATTTTTCAGTAGTTTGAGTTGTTGGAGAGTCCATTCATCCAAAACCTCATATTTTGCTGCAGACTTGGCATCCATGATTTTTTCAGGTTGAAACCTTGCTCCCCTTTAGTGGTGTATTACCATACTTCCAGTGTAATTGACTAAAACTATCAGGCAAAACATCACCTGCTACCTCATTTATCGGAACCGCATCAGAAATTTCTTTCAAATCTTCTGCTGTGAGCTTTACTTTTACTGAATCAATGTTACTATCCAGATTTTTTATCTTTGTTGTTCCTGTGAAAACAAGAATGAAAGAAAGGATCAAAACTATGGTCCTAGTTCTATTATCTAAACAAGGCATATGCATTGGTACTTGGTACAAGGCCATCGAAAAGAGAAAATAGATGTTGAAAATTACAGAATGTGACTCACCGGGAATCGGTGCTACATCATCCCCTTGATGAAGAATCCAGGCAAGTGCTAATTGTGCAGGGCTACATCCATGCTTCTCAGCCAACTTCTCCACTTTCAAATACAACATCTTGTTTCTGTCCAAGTTTTCTCCTTGAAACCTTGGGAAATATAGCTTAAAAGGTAGAAGTTGGGAGGGTACTAGTTTACTTTCTATACAAAGATTAAGGATAGGTTAAAGACATAAATAAGTTAGTTCGCATACCAGATGACTATTTGCAGGCACAGTTTCCACCACTCCTTTGCCACCAAAGAAACCGCGACCAAGAGGGCTATAAGGAACAATCCCAATTCCAAGTTCCCTGCATAGAACACGACTAGCAAGATTAGAGTTAGAATCTGAAGTAAACTTTACATTTTTTTTTAAGTTTCAATGGTTCAAGATACACGAACGAACCTGCAAAGGGGGACTATTTCATCCTCGATATCACGAGTCCACAGCGACCACTCCGTCTGGAAAGCACTTATAGGATGAACCGCATGTGCTCTCTTTATAGTTTCAGGGCTAGCTTGAGATAAACCTATGTACTTAATTTTCCCCTCTTCCACTAACTTCTTGAGTTCAGACATCTAAAGTCAAAAGGCTCAACCAGTTAAAAGACAGTTTCCCCACAATAAGAAGATGAAAGAAGGAAAATCTAGGACTTGGTATTATGTATTGAACAAATAATCTTATGGTGCTTTCAACTGCAGCACTTACAGTATCCTCTATAGGAGTGTTGGTGTCAACCCTGTGCTGGTAGTAGAGATCTATATAGTCCACATCTAGGCGCTTTAGGCTAGCCTCGATAGAGGCACGGACATATTCAGGTGTACCGTTTATTTTGATACCACTTGAATCCAGTTTTTCATAACCAAACTTTGTGGCTAACTGCACCTTCTCTCTTGGTAGCTGCTTCAATGCCTGAAAAAGGAAGATATTGGTTTTACAGGTTCATGAGACAAGAACAATAATAGAAGCTTGGGTAATTGGACTTGAAAATACAAACAGCTTGTCCAAGCATGTCTACCTTTCCAACCAAAATTTCATTAGTTTTGGGTCCATAGAAATCAGATGTATCAAAGAAAGTGATTCCTCTGTGGAATGCATGCTTGATAATCGATATCCCAACTTCTTCAGAGACTGGACAACTGTAACCTCCAGTGAGACCCATACAGCCAAACCCCAACTTTGAAACCTACAAAACAAAAGAACTGAGACAAATAAATACAGCTACAGTCTGCATATCTTGGAGGAACAGATATAAAAATGACGAAAATTCAGGGCATATCTAGAGACGACCTTTGTCATGAGTAGTGTAAGAAGAACAGAATCTAACCTCCAGTCCTTGAGTTCCCAGTTTGACTCTAGGAATCTGAATTCTCTGCTGCTCCTCACCCATCTTTTGTGTGTGTGTTTTTTTTTTTTTTTTTTTTTCTTGTGTTAATGAACTAAGGCTTTTCTTGTTTGAGTACAGCTCAAAAGAAACAGTAAGTATAAAAGATTTAGCAGATGGCTATGAAGGTTAGAATCTCCATCTTAGTTCACTACTCTAAATATGTAAAGAATTCTGAATATGTTTCTAATATGTCACCCCATAGGTTATCTTTTTGTCTGTTTTATTAAAAACATTGATATTTATGTTGCAAGAATTTATAAACTTTGATAATATGTTCCTAATATGTCATCCCATAGGTCATCCTTTTTTTTTTCTGTTTTATTAAAAACATTGATATTTATGTTGCAAGAATTTATAAATATTTAAGGGTAATATCCTTTTTTCCTCTAAACCTAGTAAATTGATAATTTTTTATTTACTTTAATATTTGAACTTGACAATTAGACTCATTTTGAACTCGACATGGATATTATTTAGATTTAATGATGTGACTAGTGTTACTAGAACAAGATTAGATCGAACGGATTAAGAATTGATCGATATAATAGTTCAAATAAATGGATTGAACCGATTGATTGGAAAACTACATGAAATTGGTAAAAATCGAAAAGTGGGGAAAAAATTGACAATTGAACTGGTTTAGTAATTTTTTTAAAATTTTTACAAATTTTTAATTAATTAATTAATTATTTTTGGTGTTAGCTTTGATTTTTCACATGATTTTATATAACAAAATATTTCCTAAATCAAATTTTGTAAAACTTCTTGTTAAACTTTGGGAAATTATATTCAAGTAATTTTTAAATTTGGTCAAATGCTTAAATTTTTTTATAAGTGTTAAAAGCTTTCAAAATTCCTTTAAAATCTAATTTTGAAAAAAAAAACTTGGGTTGTGCTCTAATACGCTTATTAAATAACACTTAAATCTTTGACACAATGCACTTAAAAGAAAAAAATTTCAATGTATAAGAATAAGTGCTTTCTATTCAGTATCTCACCTATAACCTCAATTTATAAAGAATTGAGACTTGCTAACATATCATATCAATTACAATCAATCTTCCCTTAAAACAAGCAAGATAATAAGCATAAAGAATATCTTCAATCACTAATATCTTCAATCACCTCAGGATAAGTTTTGAATTTTCAGGATATACTTCCAAGTTTTACTTGATTCGATCTAATCATCAAACTTAATCCACCAAACTTAAGAAATTGATTCCTTCAGTCCAAATTCAAATCAATTTCCAAAATATGTTGTTGTGTGTAGTTTGAATATTAAAAGATGGGTTGACTAGCATCCAAGTATCAGTAAAAATCAAAACCTAAAGATTTTTTGTTGCCAAAATTTGCTACTTAAACATGACAAGTTTTTTGAGCAGACAATGCTACAAACCAGTTGGTACTGGTCCAAATATTGCTCAAAAATAACCTCAATAATATTGGTAATAAATTTCGTAATATAAATATCAATAAGAGTAAAATGATAATGTATAATCAATAATATTAGTAGCAAACTATTGATAATTAATAACAAAAAGATAAATTTAACATATGATTGTTCCATTATTCGAGATGTTTGATTGAACTATCCAACTATCAGAATGATACCAGATATTTACTATTTTATTTTTCTGATACCAAACACTGATACCAGATAGTCTTGGTTTGGTACAGGAATGTTAATTTTATGTCATTGTATTATTCTTGGGAATGTGGTATGAGATTTTTTATCCATATCCACCAAAGGCGGTGACCCCGTTATTATAACCTGTGACATAACTGGGGTGTAACAGGTTTTACTAACTGGGGCACTACCTTTGGTGGAGATGGACAACACGAATTACTTGATCATACTGGAAAGCCCTTGCGTTTTTCTTCCTCACACTTCCGTGTGGGTTTTATAAAGTATGCTCCCTTGATGAAGAGAAATTGGTTGTCGTGCCCACATAACCACTGCCAACTAGGGCCCCAATTATGCTCCATCCTTTAACAGCATAACCTTTGTAAACTTGAAGTCATAGTTACTGTAACGACCCTATAGTCAAGGGTGTCGAAAAGTGCATTCTCGAGACTCCGTTCCCATTAATTAGACTCGTTAATATTTTTAAACGAATTTATTTGTGTAGTTAATTAGGTTTCAGTTAAGCAAATTTGCATGAATTAAGAGTTATTATAGTTTAAAGACTAAATCGCATATATGGTGAAAGTTGAATTATAGATTAAAGATTAATTAAAGGGCTAAAGAAGCAATTATGCCTTATTCCATTAAGTGGATGGCATTAATGTTATATATATAGCATACGTGTATATATATACATATTATAATGGATAAAAGTTAAAGTAGGTATATATGTATTATATAATATATATGTTATAATAAAAAGAAAAAGAAATAATAAAAGATAGTGGAAAGGAAAGACAACATGCAAAAACAATTTAGAAAATAAAAGAAAGAAGAAAAGAGTGGGATCGCAACCTAAGGGTTTCAAACTTTTCAACTTCAATTGGTTAGTCAATTTCGTTCATTTTTTGTAATTTTTATATTTTTGAAATCTCGGTGTTTAGTACTAACCAACCCATGTTGAAATTTTAGCAATTATTAAGATTTTAAATGTTGTTAATGTTGAATAGTTTTGGTATTAGGGATTAAATTAATAGATTTCTAAACTAGAAATGAAAAAGGATTAAATTGTAGAGAAAATTGTAAATTTTATGTAATAGGGACTAAATTGTGAAAAATTCAAAACTTAGGAGTTTAATTGAAAATAGGGATTTAAATTTATTTTAAAATGAAATTTGTATGAAAATATAGAATTAAATGTGAAGAATAAAAATTAGTCTCGATTTAGGGACTAAATTGGAATTTAGGCAACTATTGAGTAAAAATTGAAATATTCAATATGAAATTGAATTGTGTTGTATTGATGAATTTTAATTGTTTTAATTTCGTAGCTAACCTCGTACCGGAATCCTAGACTAAAAAAGGGAAGGATAAAATCGACGTCAAATAGCTCGGAATCCACGGTTTGTATTTCTATAATCCCAACCTAGTTGTTAATTGTTGTAATTCGATTTAATGCATATGGTAAGTGTTTGAGGTGAATATTAGATATTTTGATAGCTGATTGAAATGGATTGAATTGGTATATACATTATGAATGTATTGATTATTGAATTAAAATGAATATATGTGCAAATATGAAAGTTAGATATTGATTATTATAGATTGAATTGAATTCATGTGTATATATGATTATATGAAAACTTTATTTTGGATATTGGTTGTATTTGAAATGTGAAATTAAACCCTATTGACTGTATCGGGATGAGTCGGATATAGATGGCATGCAATAGGATAGTAATAGTTCAGGGATTTCTTCGACTTTGAGTCGATGAGGCACTGGTTGCCAAACTGGTGTGTCGGTTGGATCTGTGTATCTGCCTGAGTCCGAGTCGTGTTAATAGAGGTAATTAAATAAAACGGTTCTATAATTGATATTAGATGATATTGTATGTGAATTGGAAAATGGGATAGAGATTTGAAACATGAAAATGAGATATGTTGTGACTAAATGAGATACATGAGTTATGTACTCATGAATTTTGCATTGAATGGCTAATGCCAATGTATAAACAATTGTGGTTTAATATGTGAATAGCTAATTATATAACAATTGTGTGAATTGAGACATTGTTAATCAAATAAAAAATGTTAGCATGTGCAATTTGAGTATAATATGAAATGATTTGCTAATATGTATGAATTCAAAAGGTTGGCATATGATAGTTATGATCCTAATCATTAATATGTGTTTATATTTCAATTGTGCATTTTGTATTCTCTTATCTTTAAATGTTTGGATTATAGAAATATCACTGAGTTTTATTCAGCGTACGGTTTTTGTTTTCTGTGCGCAGGTTAGGTATTTCTCTTTTGATCGCCTATTCAGCATCCAGCAACGATCCTGAACTCAAATGTGATGATGTTTATCTTTTGTGTCGGCATGTACCTGGGATGTTTAGTTGATAGTTATTTTGTGGATGGATTGTAAATAAGGTTATAAGTGTAATGTTGGATTGGTATATAAGTAAACATGTGTTTGTGTGTTGAAGCCATAGTATGGTATGGTGAATTAAACCGATGCTTGATATGTGCATGTTAATTTAAGTTAATATTTTAGGTAGATATGAGCTAGGCCAAATTGATGGATTTTGGCATGTTTATAATTTTGATCTGAATGATGCATTGATGATATGCTTTGATATATAAATGTGGTACCAATGAGGGTACATTGGTTAGGCACCTAGGATGATTGTTTTGGCATATTTTGAATGTGTTTGATCGTGTTTTGAATAGGTTACATGAATGGTTTTTGGGTTACTTAATGCCCAAGCAAACAGGAAATAGTGAACTTGTTGTTTAAGGTACATTTTAGGTTCACACAGCTAGACACACGGGCGTGTGACTTGGTCGTGTGAGACACACAGCTAGCACACAAGTGTGCGAGGCCATTTCGAAGGGTACACGACTTAGAACACGGGTGTGTGACCCAAGTCAGTGAGTTACACGGGCACGGACATGGGCTGAGACACGACCGTGTGTCCCTACTTTGAATGCCCATACGGCCAGGCACACGAGCGTGTGACCCTTACAGTTAAAATTTTTGTAATTATTTTCTAAACTTCCAGAATTATTTCAAATTAGTTCCCACCTATTTTTAAACTACGTTTAGGGTCCCATAGACTCGTAATAAGGGTTGTAAAAGTAACTTTTACTCTGAATTAGAATGGATTAGCAAACCTATATTAGGTGCATTCTACTAACATTATCGAATATAAATTAAAAAGATAATCGTAGACAGAGTATGGACTAATACTCTGATGCTAATAATTGGAATAGTCTTGTATGTATCCGAATTCTGACATTCTAGAAGGGATAAATAGTGAAAAGAGTGTAGACAGTGGAAGACCAAGTTTAGAAATGCATAGCATAATTTATGATTCGAATGTATAAGAATTTAGCATGAAAGTATTAGATTGTCGTGACCTACCCCTGCATATTACAATGTTATTAGTTAGTTTATATGTTGATTATGATTGAATTATTTGTTTGATTTATTAGTAATGCTCGTGACCCTAAACCATCATCAGAAAAGGGTTAGGGGTGTTACAATTACACTTCAACCCGAGATAGTATAATCACTGTCAATTTGGACCTCAAGTTGCAAAGCGACCTCGGTTTCTCAGGTGATGGCTCCATACTTACACGGCAAGTGAAATTTGTAGGTTACCGAGCTCCATGACATTACTGTGAATTCAAGCACAACTTAAAACTATAACTACGTTTCCTTCAAAGTAAAAGAGAAATAAATCATCAAACCCGAAAATTTGTACATGCAAGAAAAAAGAAAAAAAATTTAGGATACTGAATTAGGGGATAGGAACATGCATTTGTATAGGGGATGAGACAGGATAAAAAGGGATTTTTTTTTTATCTCAGGAATTCCAGGTTGTAAGGGCTCAGAGGCAGAAGCAATGGAATTGGCCGGGAGTTGAATGGCCAGAGAGAAAACGCTCCTTGCAAGAGGCGTTTTCATCTGACATAGCAGTGAAAGCGCTCCCTACAAGGAGCGTTTTCCTACCACATGCCAATTGAAAACATTACCTACAGGGAGCGTTTTCACTACTGTGTCAAATGAAAACGCTACCTGCATGGAGTGCTTTCTTTCTGGCCATTTCAACCCCCAACCAACTCCATTACTTCTACCTCTGAGCCCTACAACCCGAGATTTCAAGGATAAAAAAAGAATCTCTTTTTCCCTACCCCATGCCTCTACGAGGGAGTGTTTTCTCCCTCACAAAAAAGCTTTATAAAAAAGAACTCAATATAGGCCTTTGATTTTCCATACCAACATTCAAAGCAAATTATTGATCTGAAGGATACTTGGCACTAGGAGTAATCGGCGTTGTCCTAAAAACTTGAATTTCGTCCCTACGTTGTTTTCGAAGCGAAGGTAATTCGTTAATTTATGTGTAGATTTAGGGTTTTGGGTGATGAGCACTATATTTTTTACTATTTTCTCGGTTTTAAACATGTGGAGCAGGTTATTTCGTTGAAGATGAGAGGACGAGTGAGAGCTCTTATCCATTACAACGGTCAAATTTGTGAGACGTAAATTGGCCTCGTTTTTACCGAATTTTAGTAAAAATTTTATTTGGATTATTTTCTTTAAACTTAAATAAATTATATTTTTTCGCCACAACCATTGCTTCTTTGTTAGCTTCTACACTTCACCAACACAAGTTTATTGACGTAGAAAAGTATGGCATTTTTTATTTTAAAAAATGACACACGGCATCACTAGGTTGGTCCATAATGCCACGTCTGACTTCCATCGCGATTTGGGTTGAAGTGGTTAACCGCGTAATTTTAGAGGAAGCAAATTGGGAGAAATAACCATAGGTACCATATTGATTAATAAGGTACAGTTCAGGTACCGATTTGCATATTAACCCAAAATATATTATAAATAGTTTTAGTTGGATAATAATAATAATGCCCCTCGTGGCTGTTTCCAAATTCCAAAAGTTGGTGCTTTGTGGTTCTCCATTCTTTAATATTAAAATGGTGTATAATCTAATAACATCCATCATAAACAAATCAAAGTTTTCAAACACACGGCTTCTATTTATCTTTCTCAATGATATTATATGCGAAGTGTGGTTCAACTTGCTGTTGGAAAAACAAAAATGGTAGTTTTGAAAATTTATGAAGTTATACCAATATATAAATCTTAATGGTCTCTGAAGAAAGAAGGCTGGAAATAGTGATTTGTTCGAAGTACCGTGTTTGAGACTCTAGCCTATGGCCTATACAAACATTGGTAGGTATTCCAAAGATGTTGAAAATCTTGAAAAATATTAAATTTGTCGGGAATGCAGAATAAGGTGTATCATCTGATAACATCATTATTCTGCCATTTTTGACTAATTGTTGCCTTTTGATATTTAACAATTCTTGCAGCATCAATTTCAATGTTTTTAACAAAGCAGTCAAAAGGATGACCTATTGGGTGTCATATTTAGAGGAGTCACCAAGTACTAGATGCAGATTCAGGATTAATTCAAGGTTGCTAATAGCCATCTGCTAAATCTTTTATTCTTACTGTACTTTCTTTTGAGCTGTACACAAACAAGAAAGCCTCAGTTCATTAACACAAGAAAGGACAGAAAAAAGGGACAAAAGATGGGTGAGGAGCAGCAGAGATTTCAGATTCCCAGAGTCAAACTGGGAACTCAAGGACTTGAGGTTAGATTAAGTTCTTCTTAAAGGATTATATCTGTTCCTCCAAGATATGAAGACTGCAGAATTGTGTATTAAGATATGCAGAGTAACTTACTTGTCTCACTTCTTTTGTAACTTATATTTTTCATTATGTAGGTTTCAAAGTTGGGGTTTGGTTGTATGGGTCTCACTGGAGTTTACAATGATCCTGTCCCCGAAGAAGTTGGGGTATCGATTATCAAGCATGCATTCCACAGAGGAATCACTTTCTTTGATACATCTGATTTCTATGGACCCAAAACTAATGAAATTTTGGTTGGAAAGGTAAACATGCTTGGACAAACTGTTTATATTTTTAAGTTCAATTGCTACTGCTTCCAGATTTTGCTTCTAAATGGGATTCCATTCCTTAAACAAAAGGCTATTTTGTTGATCACCCTGATATGATTTTATGTTTCCATTATCGTTCTCGTCCTTTTTCCAGGCATTGAAGCAACTACCGAGAGAGAAGGTACAATTAGCCACAAAGTTTGGAATCGAAAAAATGGTTTCGGCCGGTGTCACAATAAACGGTACTCCCGAATATGTCCGTGCCTGTATTGAAGCTAGCCTTAAGCGCCTAGATGTGGACTATATTGATCTCTACTACCAACACAGGGTTGACACCAACACTCCAATAGAGGATACTGTAAGTGCTGCAGTTGAAAGCATCTTAAAATTATTTCCTTGTTTCATAATCTTATAGTGGGACAGTAATCTTTAGCTGCTTGAACTTTCTATGTCTAGATGTCTGAACTGAAGAAGTTGGTAGAAGAGGGGAAAATAAAGTACATAGGTTTATCTGGAGCTTCCCCTGAAACTATAAAGAGAGCACATGCAGTACATCCCATAACTGCTTTACAGATAGAGTGGTCGCTATGGACTCGTGATCTTGAGGAAGAAATAGTCCCCCTTTGCAGGTTTGTTCATGCATCTTAAATCATTCAAACTTTTAAAAAGCAATGTTTACTTCATAGCCAAACTCTAATGTTGCTAGTCTTTTCGTTTCCTAAGAGACTTGCTAAACTCATGCTATCAACCATTACTTACTCCTCCATCTGCTACAAGCCAAAGCACAATAAATGCCTGAATAAATGTTTTAATCTATGCAGGGAACTTGGAATTGGCATTGTTCCATATGGCCCTCTTGGTAGCGGTTTCTTTGCAGGCAGAGGAGTAATGGAAACTATGCCTGCAAATAGTTTTCTGGTATGGGAACTAACATCATTCATGTCTTTAACTTATCCCTAATCTTTGTATAGTAAACTGATAGCCAACTTCTACTTTTAAGCCAACTTTCCCAAGGTTTCAAGAAGAAAACTTGGACAAAAATAAGATCATATATTTGAAAGTCGAGAAGTTGGCTAAGAAGCATGGATGTAGCCCTGCACAATTAGCACTTGGCTGGGTTCTTCATCAAGGGGACGATGTAGCACCGATTCCCGGTGAGTCACATTCTGTAATTTTCAACATCTATTTTCTCTTTTTGATGGCCAACAGACATTTCAACTAAAAGTCGCAGCAGAAGTGGCATAATTGGCCTGAAAATCTTGTACCAAGTACAAATGCATATATACTTAATTGTTTGTTTAGATAATAGGACTAGGACCGAAGTTTTGACCCTTTCTTTCATTTTTTTTTTCACAGGAACAACCAAGATAAAGAATCTCGATAGTAACTGTGATTCACTAAAAGTAAAGCTCACAGAAGAAGATTTGAAAGAAATTTCTAATGCGGTCCCGATAAATGAGGTAGCTGGTGATTTTTTGCCTGATAATTTAAGTCAATTCCACTGGAAGTTCGGTAATACACCACCAAAGGGGAGCAAGGTTTCAACTTGAAATAACCATGGATGCAAAGTCTGCAGCAAAAAATGAGGTTTTGGATGAATGCACTCTCTCCAACAACTCAAACGATTGAAAATTTTTATCAAAGGTTTTGCTGTCTGTGATTGTAGCAAGTAATTTTTCAAGTTATATAGTTTGGAAATAAAACAGGTTGTTTATCACCTGAATACTGTTGTTTCAGCTACTTACAGCAGTATTATTGTAGCAGGTTGCTACCACCTGTTTGTCGCGGAGAAATAAAAATCATAATTTTTTCCAGAAAATAATGTTATTTGAGATGTGAATGTTGCCTTGATCTCTTCTCTTGTTTTGTTTCAACTAATATATTCACATTTACATTGGTAAAATCTTTAGAAAATAACTATCTAAAGTAACGAAATTATACATAGCAATGAAACTATGGAAATTGTTGGAACATGCTGCTGTCGAAGCTTCGGTGATTTGGTGGTAGAGTAGGACTTTGCCAAAAGTAAAATGATTGTATGAAAATGTGATTTGTCATTCTCCTATTAAAAAATTAAAAAAGGTAGGAATAATGTGAAATCACAATTTCATACAATCCATTCTTCTCTGCCATGTTACATCCCAATTTGTTGTTTAGTTTTTTTTATTTTTCCAGCTAGATGGTAGTTTTTGGTAGGTTAGATGGTAGTTTTGCTTATAGGAATGGTTTGATTAGAAGAAAATTTTGAAATAATTATAAAGTGTCAAAAATTATTGTTGGTAATGTCAAAATTATCATAAATTAAGAAATAAATAATAATAATAAAGTATATTATCACTCATTAAAATAAAATACTTGGGTAATAACATTAAATAATTATTTTATTTTTAATTAATTAAATTAATAAGAGAGAAATAATAAATAAAATAATTTAAATTTTTGTTAGACAATGAAATGAAGCAATTAAACTCTATAAGAATTTTCTTTTATTCAAATATTTAGTAATTTAGGTGTGTAATTGAACCAAGCTAAGCTCGAATATTGTCAAGCTTGAGTTCGATCGAACATTTATTTTTAAGCTCGGCTCAAGATATAATCAAGCTACTTGAGATCGAGTTCGATTAACCTCACTTACCAATTTTTATACTTAAGCTTGAACCCAAGCTCGAGATCGGCTTAATAAATAAACTTAGGGTTAATAATACATATTAAGGGCAATAATGTAATTTAATAATATAAAAATATGAAAAGCTCGATAAGGCTAGCGAGCTGTTCGAGTCAAGTATTACTAAGCTTGAATTTAGCTCGATTGATTAGGGGTGAGCAAAACTCTATTCGAATTGAAAAATTAAAAAAAAAATTGAATTTTGAATTAATCGAATCGAGTTATTTTATTTTTTTAGTCAACTCAAATAAGTAATTTGAGTTTCAAGTTTGAATCGAGTTAAATTTTACGATTTGAATATCTCAAATAATTCGATTAACTAAAATAATAGATTGATGTAAATACACATTTGGTCACTGTCAATTTTAAAAATAAGCAAAGTGATCTCTCTCTCAACAAAAATCACATAAAATATAAAATAATTTTTAAAATTCAAAATATTCATAAAATTCCAAATTTTATATTTTAAAAAATATTAAAATATTAAAAAATCTAAAGAATATATAAAAAATTTTAAAAAATTCTACAATAATATTCTTTGAGATTTTTTTTGAGTAAAATTCAGCTGGAGCTTTTATTAAAATCACAAAAGAAGCATGATTTAAAAAAAAAAACTAAAAACACAGGTAACAACAACTGGAAAAATATAAATAAGTAAATTAATGATTATCATACTAATTTTTTTTTCTCTTATTTTGTTTTGAAAGAGTTTTAAAAAATATATAATTCTAAATTTATGTGCTCTAACATGGAATTAGTTATATTGTAATAAGATTTTAATTTGACATGTTTAATCTTTTTTTTAATTTAACTCGAACAATTTTATTCGATTCAACTCGACTTAAATTTCATTTTACTCAATTCAATTTGAAAAATGTCAAAGCAAGTTAGGATGATGAAGTGAGACTTGAAATTTTTTTTACTCGATTCGATCAAACGATCACCCCTACAATCAATAGCTTGAGCTGCTCGAGCTTGGCTCGATAATTACTTAATCAAGTTCGGTTTTTTTTGAGTTGAATGTGAGTTGCTTACGAGTACCAGTGTCTCATTTACATCCCTATTTAGAGCTATAAAAAGGGGTCACTGAAGCCATTCTACACACATACAAGTTCAAGAAGGCCAAAAGATCTTTGCAAAAATATCTAAAGAAGTCAAAGAACTTGAAGAAAATCTGAATAACGCCACATCAGTTTTAAAGAAAAGCTGCCTTCCAATCCTGTTCAACCGTGGAGAAGAAGCTAAAAGTTGTTCCTGAAGAAAGCTACCTTTCAATCCAAATCAACTGAAGAAAGGAGGTCCAAACCCATTTCAAGAGCAAGTCAACATGATCCTTCAAGCAATCTACATTTGTCCAAGTTCAAATCATATGAACATTGGATCAAAGCTCAAAGTAAAGAGAAGAATCAAGGGAGATTTTTTTGTATTCAAAAAATTTTCAAAGGTTGCAACTTTTTAAAAGCTATCAATAAGTCAACTTTTGACTCCAAATTTTTAAGTCAATTTTTAACTCGAAATTTGTATGTATATACTAGATTATAAAAGATAACATTTTCGTGCAATAGTCTTGGTGTTAATACTTTCAATTGCATTGTTATTTGTAATTTACATTGCAATTTATCATATTAATCTAAATATTTTGATTATTCACTTACATCTTTTTGAAGATTTTGAGTGAGAAGTTATTCGACCAAATAATAGTCTTATTTCAAAATTCCTAGTGTGATTTACTTACCATAATTGAAAAGATATTGTTTATAAAAATGTAGTAAAGAAAATATCTCTTCATTTTATATCTTTTCAAAGCAATTAATTAGAAAAATACAAGGGATTTGCCATTTAAAATTAATTAATCTTAAGTGTTAAACAAACTTGTAGAAAATAATTCAAAAATCAATTGAGATAATCAATTAAGCCTTTAATCAAAAGTTGCAATCAATTGAGCCCTTGTAATATGGTTTTTCGTCAAAACTACAAACAGATTGTAAAGTGCTAATGTGATAAGTGACATGACATCTGACAAAGAAAATTTTGATGATGTAGCATTTGTCGTGAAAAAATAATGACGTGGAATGCTTAATTGATTTTTTAATTATTTTACGAGAACTTAATTAACTTATTTTAAATATTTTAGGAGATTAAATGATTTTTAAAGGTTATATAAAAATTCTAAAAAAATTATAAAAATAATATAATATTTATAAAAGGAGTGGTAATTTTTAAATTTTTATAACATTTATTATTTTCTAATAATTTTCTAATATTTTAAGAAATTATTTTTAAAACTAGTCCAAACATTTAAAAGAATTTGAGATTGTTTGTTCAAGCATGAAGCCCTAAGCTGTAATCGAAGAACAAACAAAATTACAACTTTTCCACTTTCCTTAGCCGATTCAACTAAGGAGTGGTTTTATTTACTGTCAAGTTGGGTTGCCACTTCGCTAGATACTGTGCTGGAGCAAAAATAATTTTTAGATTTTGAAATTAAATTATATATTTTTACTTTATCATTTTAATAGTCTATTATTTTTATAATTTTTCAAGAATTAAATCAAAATTTTATTATTTTTTAGAGATAAAATATAATTTTACTATTACTAATTTAAAATTTTATAAATTATAGAGATTTCTAATCTCTACTCCACCACCGGCTAAATATGACTTGTTTATTTCTTGAAAAAGAATTTCCAACTTCTAGGGTCATGAGAATTCGTAGGCAAATTTCTACAATCAAGCACAAAGATTTAGATCACTGTATAATTATTAGGAAATGTTGAAAAAACAATTGTGCACAAACTACCCACAACAGAATAATTTTGACTTTTGAGCAATCCCTTATACAGTACTTCTACGAAGGTTTACTTTCTATAGAAAGGAAGATGATAGATGTTGGGTGATGGAAAAATTCTCAAGTTTTTATTCATAAGGTAAAACTAAAGGGAAATTTTCTGAACCACAGGTAACAAGAAAAACCCTACTTAAAAGAAAAAAAACGAAAGTATAAACTTAACCTCATAGGTGAAATTCGGCTACTGGATCGAATTTTAACATGAAAATCACATTATTGGGCGTAAATAAAATTACTCAAATGGGCTAAAAGCATATTAGATCAAAATAAAGCATAACTAATCCTAATGATGTCTAAATGGGCTCAAATTGGGTCAAAACACCATGGAGGTTGGTATAGCTTGTTGGATATCGATTTCTTCAAGGCTTTGACTCTATGAAGCTTGTAGGAGATCCTCCAAGCAAGTCCTGCTTCAAGAAATTCCATCTTGAACCAAAATTTTCAAATATTGGAATATTGATTTTCTAGAAACTTAAAATCATGAAATCTGTTCGTTTTAAACCAAAATTTGTTTTCTTCAACTTAAGATTTAAAAACTTGATGATTTTTCTGAACTCCAAGGATTCCTATCCAAAGTTAAACATCACGTTTTATAGTCTTTTGGATTTATCACATGAAATTTGTAGAAGATTAAGCTCAACATGCTCTTAGGTTGAAAATTAGAACCCCATACTCGTATCATTCCCCCTTTCTCAAAAGGATTCATCCTCAAATCATGCTTCATTAAAGAAGGTAGAAATTTGATCTTGAAAGTAACGTGTTAGGACGCAAACTTGCGATAGAATTCGAAGTAGTATGCTCATCCAAATGCATAGTGTTTAATACTATTTTATTTTTCTTACAACATCGCAATGTTTTGGACGTAATTCTTCCTATGACAACATTGATTGTTGAATAAATCAAATCTAATTTATTGAGTTTTCATGGGATTCAACCATACTACCATGTCTACAATTTTAAAATTTTAATTTTATTTTAGGGTGTAGGATTTTTAAATTGGTCGATTCAAAACCCATTAATAGATTTCGTTAATTATTTTAAGTTCAAATTGTAACATCTATATCCAATTCGAAAAATGATAGAATATAGAACACTATATTTGTCCTCTAAGCAACTCAAATGATCAATCATGCACTTAAAACAAGTTTAAAATAAAATAAAAATAATTCTAGGCATTAATATAACATTACAATTGAAAATCAAATCAAATAGGTCCTAATACGATATTTTAGGGTCAAATTTGGTCAAACAATGAGTCAGGTCTTAATATCTGGGCCAATGTAACACAAGGTCCACGTATCGAGATCTATAATCTTTGGAACTAAATTAACTTATCCAAAAATAATATTATGTTAATAAATTTAATTTAATATTTATGTTGATAGTATTTTATTAATTTAATATTAGTGTAAGTAATTTCAATCTTAGATGAACTTTCTCTAAACTCTTCAAGAGAGCTTATGTCATTATTCTCACACATTTGAATTCAATAAAGGTTATAGAGAAAAATCTCTAAAGAAATTATTCCAACAAAATTTTAGAGATTTTTTGTTATTTACAATTTAACCCCAAAAGTTTAGAGAAATTATGAAATTGTCCCATTGATAATTTTGTTAAAAAAAAATTCTGATTCGAAGTGAGCCCATACTCAACAGACGTGAGCTTGAAGATAGTGGAGAAGACCACTCGACCGAAGCGTTCATCCTAGATGAATCGAAAAGGTATGAATTTTGATTAAGTGTTTATTACTTTAGATAATACAACCAAATTATTGTTTTGGAAAAAAGTTTTAAAACTCTGATTTTCCTTTAAACTTATTTACCGCTACGCTTTCCAATTCCAATCTTCCAACAGTTATAGCCTTTATCATCAATGTCAGATTCTGACATCTTTTTCAATGAATAGCACCACTAAATGACTTTTCTTCCTCCTCTTTTTAGGTTCCTCCAAGCTAAAAGCCAAGAAACTTTTGAGTTCTTATTGCCATCATTAACATCGCCACCATCCAACAAGCTTATTTATTACAACCATTTTGGAACAAAGGCTTAAAATGTACAAAGGCAATTTTGATAAAAAAAAAAAGAGTAAAATACACAAAAATCGATATCCTTAAGCTCCAAAATCACTTCCAAAAGAATAAAAAAAAACTTCAATCCTTAGAGAGCTCTCTTTTTCTCTTTTTTTTTTTTTTTGCGTTTTTAGGTTTTTTTAGAATTTTTTTTCTTGGGATTATATTTTATATGATTTTTTTATTTATTTAGGCCTTTTTTTTGTAATTTGAAACTTTCAATTATAAGTGAAATTTTAACAAATTTCATAGTTTATCTTTTATTTGCTTGATGAGAAAATTTTGTTTGTTTGATGAAAAAATTTAGAATAATTATTAGAAATATTGATATAACATTAAATATTTTGGTACATGTTATTGGTCCCCATACACAAATGAGAAAAGAAAAATTTTAGTATATCAAAATATCTAACTATTTTCATTAGAAATATAGGTATCGAGTTAGAAATTTTGGTATTTAGTTGTAATTTTTGTAACACCCCATACATGACCCGATCGTCGGGTTTGAGCTATGGGATGTCACATCCGTTGTCGAAGAAACTATGATCAAATAACTACATAATATAAACATTTAAACATGCAAATAACTATATTACAAGATCATAATATGATGCATAATCATTTACGGATCTTACACAAGCTTATGAAAGGTCTTTTGCTAACCCAATGTCGAATTGAAACCAAATTGTAATGTTTGTAAAAGATTGGGTTGACATCACGACTTCGGGGCTTGCTCGTTGCGATGCAATTCACTGACTAGGTCTCATCACGACGATAATTGCTCATCGCGACATGAGTATCTATTTGCAAATGGTCCAATATGATACCAAGTTGCAATTTGCTAAGCATACCAAAACACATTTCCATTCACTTTTCTAGCCAAAAGCACATCTCCAATAGGTTGAATTCTAAAGAATAATACCTTATCTACATATATATTTACATTTACAGTACAAACATTTCATCATTTTCATTCAACATATAAGCTAATTTCATAATGTTATCTACTTAAAACATTTGACATATATTCATACTCAAATAAGTCATAAGCATAGAAGAATTTCATGCATTTCTAACCTTGTGACAAACTTAAATACACAATCCAACCATTTGACCATTTCCAATATACCAATTCATGCTTCAAATATGAACATGCTCACATATTACGCCAAAAACTGACTCAACTTAGGTACATGCCATATGTTTGACAAAATGGGACTATACAAACATTGTTGAGTCGAGGATCACTGTTTGGATGCTAGATCATGCCTCGAAACTACGAGAATTACCTATACTTACGCACGGAATAAACAAATCATATGTCCATGATTCAACTCAATACAATAAAAGTTAAAGTCAATTGCATACACTTCATTCACATTCAACTTATAGCCATTTCATATACAATTTCATACCAAAAGTTTCCATTACCATATGAACATGCATATACTCATTTTGCACACTGATTCACTACATATGCACCTAAACTTACCATTCATGCTACTCAACATTAAGATATTACTTCTTTATTTTATAATATATCAACTAGTAGCATAAACTTAGTGATCAATTCATATAATTGAACCATACCATATTTTTCTTACTTGTCATACCGTATCTCATTCATTTCACGTATTACCTAATTGTTTCATATTATCATCTATAAGGATGCACTTATTCATACACAACCATCAACATATATATACATAAACTCAATTTCATCTCGTCATTTCAATCATTTCCGAGCCTATTGGCCCACTTATACTTAATTGGCCTCCAGGGCTCATTTTTAACTAATTTGCATAGTCTTTCACATGCTATCGAATGTCACATTTCATATGTATACAAGTATACCAAACCATTCACATTTCATTTCAATTACCATATAGTTGAATAATGTTTTTATAACCTTATTAACCATACATGGAATTAGAATGGATACACGGACCTATCACTCTAGGTTGCTCGCAGTGATGACTTTAAACATGTACATACTACCACATCAGGTTACTCGGCAATGATGGTATCAAATCAATATCCTATCCCTATGGCATGCCAACTATATTCGACCCTGTCCTAACAACTAATAGGGTAATCAATTTTTCAATTTCATTACATAATTCAATTAATATTCCATTATCCTCAATTCATCATCATTTCATAATTTCATCATATCATATAACATATTTCAATTCAATTCCATACCACATATCATATATCAATTAAGTCATGTTACTTTATATTCTATTCTATTCTATTCTATTCTATTTAGTCTACTATTATGATATTCAATCTCAATCATAGCAATTCAATTCAAACAACCATTATCAATTCACCTCAATACTACATTATGCAAAGTATAATGAATATGCAATAATTAATTTGATCTCGAATCATAGAAATTCAGAATCACGCGTCACTCGTCGACGACTCTCATTTTTCCTTTCCCTCTCGACAGCTCAGTGTCATCTTTAGGTATGAATGATAATTCAACAAATAAAAAAATATCAAATTTCATCCAATACACATATAATACAAAGCCAAACATACTTTTCATTTTATTCAATTTAGTCCCTAAACTCGAAATTTGAATAACTTTCTATATATAGCTTCGGATTAAAATTTGATTTCATATTTACTCATTAAGGATCCTATACTTTCTATTCCTAACATAATTTCATAACATATTTTCTTTTTATTCAATTTGGTCCCTAATGTGACAAAGCTAAAAATAAGCTTATTTTTCTTCAAAAAAAAAAAAGAAGAGCTAAGCTTATTTAAGCTTTACAATTTAGTCTTTTTCATAATCTAAACTTAATTTCTATCAATCTCAAGCCCAATTCTTTGAATTCTCAACAATGGGAACTTGCTAAAATTTCAACAATTGAAAAAATTGATACATAGGCTAGCTAAATCAAGCTCTCATGATCATAAATCTATAAAAATCAAAGAAAAATGGTTTAGAAGCTTACTTGAATTTTTAGCCAAATGTTAAAGGGTTTTCGAGCTTTCTTCTTTCTTTTGGTTATGGTGGAAGCTGTTGAAGGATGAAGATGATGACTTATGTCATCTTTTTCTACTAAATTTTACCTATATACTTGGATTAGTTTAGTAATTAAACACAATTAATTAGTTTGATCTTAGTTAATTATTCATTAATAATCAATTAATTAATCCTAATGACATCCACCACCATCATCCACTAATATCTATTTTAAATTGGTTTATTAAACATTTTAGTCCCTTGGATAATTGCTATTTAGGTCCTCAAGTATTTTCCTAATTAAAACTCTATAGCGATTGGACTTTTACAATTTAGTCATTGAGCCTTAATTAAACACTTTTTTTTGGCTAAATTACTTAATTGAACTTCAATATATTTTTATACTAGCTTCGTAAATATTCCTATTTAATTGATTTTTCGTTGAAGTTTTGCATCCTTAAGGTGAAAGGTCTGGGTGTTGCGACTTCCATGGCATTAGTGTCGTGACACCCACTTTGAATAATGTTTTCCTCGAGGTTGGGTCATTGTCATCTCCCTACACAAACTCAATCACATTGTTAGGTTCCCCATGGCACTGTTTGACCAATTTGGGTATCAAAATGGACAAAACTAAGCAAATTTGTTTATTAATGTTTGAAATTAAATTGATAAAAATATATATAGATATATAAAAGACACTTAAATTGCTTGAGAATAAGCTCTTCAAGTGTAATGGAAAGGCTAATTTAACGTATCAAATTACGAAAGATCAAACTCCCCTATACTTAAGTCTTTGCTTATCCTCAAGTAAACACACATAACATGCATAAAACGACCCTTGGGATATGTTGACCAATGAGAAGCATAGCAATCAAATATTGAATTTGTACAGGACATTTCTTGCATGCAACTTAAGATTGATGTTTAGCTAACTTAAGTACTCCTAAAGCAAATATACCTAGTTCACTAAGTTAAATAAATAATAAAACTAAAGGCAATTCAAATTAATAAATACTCAATTATGTAATCCATCAACATAAACTATATAGATACGTAGTAGACACAAAACATGAATAAAAAACATTCATTAAGCTAATTATAAACAAATCAAGCAGATCATGCAAAAAAAATGTTTAGGTCACATAGGTATTCTAGGCTTGTAATTTTTTGAGGCTTAGGGCGGTTTGAATTTTAAACAAAAAGATAGCTCAAAACGGTTTTAAGCACTAGAAACAATAAAACAAATGACATTGTTCCCTATTCATCCCAAAAGTAGTCATTAAGCTCACGACCTTATTTCTCTTTTTCTCAACTTCCTTATCTCTCCAAAAAAATGAAAGATTTCTTTTAAGCTCAAAAATGATTTTCATTTAAGTGCTTTCTAATAATTTTCACTCACAATGCTTTTGTTACTAACCATGCTTTTGTTCCACTCACTTTGCTTTTAACCATCACATTGCTTTTGTTCACTCAATTTTTTCATTTTAGTACATTTAACAAGAGTCTATATAAACCATATCAAACAATCTCTTCTCTTTTCTCTCAAGAACAATTTGAAACTACCAAAATGTCTCTACCTAACCCTCAACATCCACGGCCCAAACGTCCATTTCATAATGCATTTTAAGATCAAGGGCAAAGAAGGGTTGAGTTTTTAATTCAGTTTATGTAACAATTCGAAAGTCAGTGGTGTCAAAAAAATATGATTTCAGGACTCTGTTTTCGTAAACTAAGCTCGTAAATTTTATTATAATATTTACAAAGTTATTTTATAAGTGAATTGAATTTTAGATTAGTAATTTGGCCGAATTAGTTATTAATTAATGTTCAGTGACTAAATCATAAAAAAGTTTAAATATTATAGAATTATAATTTATAAAAAGCTTGAGGACCACAATGCTTATTAAACCATTGTTCTTACTTATTTGGTGGTTTTTAATAATGATGGATGGTTGGTAAGTGTAGTTTTTATCTTATTAAATAATTAATGTATAAAAAACATAAAAGTAAAAGAAAATATGAGATATTTTGTAAGAGTCTGATTTTTAGTGGTGTAAGGAACGACGGTTTTGAAACCTCATTTTCGAAGAGTGCGTTAATATTTACAAGGTCAATTTGAAGTTTAATTAAAGTTGGGTCTTTTAAGTTTGTTAATTAAGTCAATGGTGTTAGAGAATGAGGTATCGAGACTTCATTTTCGTAAACCGAGCCCCTAAATATTTTTATTAAATATTTATGAATTTGTTATATAGGTGAATTAAATTTTGGATAAATAATTTTGCTGAATTGATGACTAATTAATATACAAGAACTAAATCACAAAAATTACAAGAATTAAATGTTATAAGTTTTAATTGCTAAATCACTAAAATGGTAATTAAGCTAAACTTCAAATTGGCAATTAAGCCAGATAGTGGACGGTTTGGTGGTATTTGTTAAGATTAATATTAAAAAAAGTTATATTTATAATATTATAACATATATTATAATAAAAGGAAAAAAATGGCCTTGAAATGCTCATCTTTTTCATTTTACTAACTGAACACCAAAGAAAAACATAAAAAGGAGAAGCCATTTTTAAGCTCTCAACAATCTGTCATTGCATGGTAAGCCATTTTTGGTTAATTTCTTATTATTTTTATATTTTTAAAATCGTTGAAGGTCGGTTTACTTAACTTGTATGTTAAATTTCAAAATTGTTGAAGTTTCAAAATTTTATCATTGATGAATGCTTGAAGTTTTGATGTTAAAATGTTAGCTTTTAACGTTAGAAATGAAAAATGGCTGATTTGTAAAGTGAAAGTTGTTAATTTTGAAAAATAAGAACTAAAGTGTAAATATTTTGAAATTGAGACAAAATTTCTCTAATTATTGTTAGTAGAGGGTATAATAGGTCAATTTTGGTCTGGCCCAGTTTATAAAATAAAACCCAAACAAATAAACAAAAAATCCAAAGATTTTTTAACAGTCCATTTACATTAAATAACCCAATCCAAACTCAAACTAAACCTAGCCCAATTACAGCCCACTACTTAGTTACAAGCCCAAACCATAATTAACCCTAACCCAACAACATTTTCAGAAAAAATGGAACTGTAGCCTTGCTGGCGCCGCATGCTAGGCATACCTAGGCTTGCCCTTGGCCACCGCCGCAAGCACACCCTCCTCCACGCGTGTCTGACACTGCTACCTGCAAAACAAGGCAAACACGCAAGCAGAGAGTCACAAGCAAGACACTAGAAATAAATAAGAAAAAGACAAAAAATTAGAAGCACAAAGTTTGTAACTCGACTATAAAAGCCGAAATATTTTCTTTGTAGGTTTTTTTACGAACAGAAGATTAATCAAAAAATAAAAAAAAATTCTAAAGGTGATCTTTTTTTATTTATTTTTGGTTTTAAGTTTCTATTTATTTTTGTTTTTTATTTTTATATACGAAAATAAAGGGAAATAGGAAAGGAAAACTCACCTGATTCTTCCCACGGTCACGTTACCAGAAGTCCCTTTTCCGTCGCTGGAATCAGACCAAAAATGGGGTGAGGGATCTTTTCTTTCTGTCTTTTGGGTTAAAAAGGCTTGGCCTTCGAACATGTTTTAAAACGGGGGGCTGAAATGCCCGTTTTGCGCCGCTCCAACCACCATCCACAGCGGAGGAGCGGCGGATCAACGACAGCGCAAGGATGGGTTTAAAACCCTAGTAGAGAAAAGAAAGGGGAAAGGTTTTAATTTTTTTTTTTAGAAAAAGTGGCAGAAATGGATTTTAAGAAAAAAATTTGGTTTAAATAAAGACTCAAAACGGCGTCGTTTTGAGCTAGGGCTCACAGACACTAAAACGGCGCTGTATTGGGCCACCCGCGCGAGACCTGACCCACTCCAAGGGGGATCCGCTTGTTTTCGCTAAATGGGCTATTTATGCCCGTAGTCCTTCCGCATTTTTTATTTATTCTAATTTAGTCCCTTTGTTTTCTTTTTTATTTTATAAATTTGACCATAGAATTTTGCTTGGTTTTCAATCGGGATTGGATTTTTTACCCATTTGGTCCTCACCCCTTTCGCGCGTTTTTATTTTTGTCCCTATTTTTTTTATTTTGTTATGATTTCTACTTTTAATTTCAATTTTATTCCGATTTAATGTCTCATCTGTTTGATTTTAACCTTTTTTTTTAATTTGTTATATATTTAATCATTTTTTCATACATTATCTATTTTAAACGATTTTATATTTTATTTATTTTAAAATTCTTATATATTATTTATATTAAATTGTTTTATATTATTTATTTTAAATTTTTTTAGATTATTATTTATTTTAAATTGTTTCATATATTATTTATTTTGAATTGCTTTATATATTATTTTATTTTAAACTTATTTATATATATTATTTATTTTAGAATTTTTTTTCCACATATTATTTCTTTTAGATTGTTTTTATGTATTGTTTATTTTAAATTGCATTAAATTATTGATTTCAAATTGTTTTATACTTTATTTATGTTAAATCATTTTCATATATTGTTTATTTTGAACCATTTTTTTGTATTATTTATTTTAAATTTTAAATTATTTAATTTATTATCTATTTTAAACCTTTTATATTATTGACTCTAAATTGTTTTTGTATATTATTTTATTTCATTTGTCTTTGATTATTAATTGGTATTAAAAATGATGTACATTATGTGATTATTGTCATTATGTGTAATAATTCGTTTATTTGTATTTTCATATTATTGTCATTTATTTGTGTAACATTTTATTCATAAATTATTCTTCTATATCATTCCATCATATTTCATTAAAATCACTTCAAAAGTCGTGTTTAAATTTTTTATTCATAATGAGCCATTTTATTGTATTTCAACATAAATAAACATACATCGTTAAAGTATGGAATTCGTTATTATTCAAAAAAAATCTTCAAAATAAGACCACATTTTGCCTTTTTTGAAATTTGAGAAATCGTACCCTAACTTATAGGGTTTCAATTTTCTCGTTAAACCTAAATAGCCAAATATCCTTTTAGATTCCAAAATACATGAAGTTTCGATAAAAATTAAAGGTAAACTTGTTCTCGAGGGTTCAAATGCCGCATCCTAACTTACGAGATGTGACATTTTGTTATCTCAGGACGAGTGAGCCTTTGATGCTCGTTTCAATTTAATTCAAGCATTTTTAAAATTAGCATTAATAAAAAAGGGATCGTATTTTAAGACCTTTTCAAAATTTTAACTTTCGATATTAAGACATTAAGTAATCAACTAGGTACCAATTTCGGGCGTATCGAGGGTGCTAATTCTTCCTTGTGCATAATTGACTTCCGAACCCATTTTTTGGATTTTGTAGACTAAAAATTATCGTTTTAGTAAATTTAAAATTTTATTAAAATGATTAAATTATGAGGTGATCCGATCACACCTAAATAAAAAGGATTGGTGGCGACTTTCATAATTTTCGTTTTTAAATAAAAGTCAATCCTTTTTCAAAAAATAGTTTCGATAGAGGGCTATTGAAGGATGAAATTGAAATTGGATTGTAAAATGAAGCTCAAATTTGAAAGATATAGCTATTTCGGTTATAGGGACTAAATTGAATAAAACAAAAAACTTTAAGAAACTTTTAAAAATTAAAATTGAATTGACTTATGCTTATTATAGGATGATATAAAGTGTTTTTGATTGATAAATTACACTGAATTTTCGTATAGATTGAGATTTAAATCAATCGAAAGATAATCGCAAAAAAAAAAAAAAGAAAATTACGGATTAGTCCTCGATGTTTCGTTTGTTGTTATTTTTGTCAAGTAATTTCATATGGAACTTGCTAAGCTAATTCATGTTATGTTTGTATTTCTATAATTTGAATAATTATATTTATTATATATTTATTTTGTTTTGCAAAGTACGATATCGAGGTAAATTGAAAATGATTATTTGAGTTTAGAATGTTATGTTTGAGATTGATTATCAAACTAGAGGATTAATTTGAACAAAAATAAAAATTTGTTTAACTTAGTGATTATGTGAATTGGCATTAAATTTGGTTGGAATGTATTATGTTATATAATGAAATAAGAAGAACTAACTTAATTAAATCATGAAAGAGCAAAATGTTTCACTAAACACTTTATGGACTTTAGATATCGAGTTAGAGATTGAATCAAACATGAAATAAAATCTTATTTAGCCTAGTTTTGCATAAAAGCAACTGCGTAACCAATGGAATTGTAGGTTATGAGATTTAATAATTTTTATGAGACAAAGTCAGAATGATTTTAGGTTCCCCTATTCTAACTTTTAAAAATGATTATAAATTATACGAAAAAATTTAGAAGATGAAATTTATATGCCCCTAAAATCTTAGTGAGTGTATTTTCAAGGAAACAAACAGAAGCATAATAAAAGACTTGTACTAAGAGATATTTAATTTTTAGTGAAGAAAAGTTAGAACTGTTTAGCAGCAAAATAGGGAATGATTTGAAGAAAAAAAACTATATTAATTAGCTTAAGTAGAAATTATAAAATTTTTATAAAAAAATTCATTGAATCTAGTTTTAAAAACAACAAGTGAACCTTAATTTCAAATTCTATAGGCCAAGATGTAAATAATTTAGTAATTGTTATTCAAGAAGACAACTTAGTTAAAGGTATATGTGTAAATAGTAAAATAATAATTAATATTACATATAAGCATGCGTTACTAAAGGCCAAAGATTTTTATATAAATACATGTATATAGGATGTGGAATGGAGATGAGGAGAAGGGAAATATTAGAAGAGTTATAAAATGAATTAATAGTTTATTATGCGTGATCGAATCATATTGGTGTATTGGTTGGATCTATGTGTCCATTCTGAACCTGTGACAAGTTGATAGGATTATAAATATTTAAATTAGTTAAATTTTATAAGTAAAGAAATGATATTGAATCGAGATAAGTATCAATATGCCAAATAACCAAAAACGAGCCTTGGGGGCCAAATAAATAGGGAAGAGCTATTAGGCTCGGAAGTAATTGGAATGTTAAAATGAAAGGAAACATATGAGCTTAATTGTGATGATAATAAATTATATGTGAGAAGTGTTAAATTGTGCATGAATGTGATAATGATATTTGGAAATGATTAAACATTGTAAGTTTGAAATGCAAGCATTTATATACGATATTGGATACCGAGAATAAATATTAAAAAAATTTGTAAGTCAGCTATAAACTGAAGAGCCAATTTGATAAGATAAGGAATGAATCATTTGATGTCATAATGTAATGGAACATGATTACATGTTGCAATTTAAGTAATTGCACAACTTGGATTAGCATTGTGATAATGATTTGATAATTTGTTTTAACTATTAATTCACTATGAATTATGTATGTATATACATAAATGTGTTGAACAATATTTGGTTATAAGATACACTTGTATTGACTAATAAAATAAACATTAAAATTGTATGCATTTTGATTATTGTTTATATTTTTTTATTTGAATTATAGCAATACAGTTGAGTTTTATTGCTCAACATGCGAATTTTGTTTTCTATTCACGGGTTACGTTTAATTTGAGATCCCGAGTATTTACTTCAGCATTCAATTAAGATCCCGAACTCAACAATGTTTTTGTAACTACCTTTTTGTTGGTTAAAAAGAATGTACCTAATAGGTTAAGTAATATTAGTTAATGAATTGATTAGATGAATAGAAGTAAATGATATTTAGGAGTGATGTTTTAAATACATAAGTACTATAACTCAAATATGGATCTTTAGGTGCTATATATTTGGTCCAAATGATTGTTTAACATGTTTAATGCATGTTCTGAATGAATTTGATTAATTAGTGGTATAATTTGAATGGAAATAATAGTAGTCGTTCTGGCAACGAATGTGACATTCTATAACTTAGATCCAGCAATTGGTTGGTGATTGCCTATAAACATGTTATCGTTTATAGTAAAATATTACACAAAAAATATATTAAATTTATAAACTTGTAGATGGGTTTTAATCTTAATCATCGATATAATTTAAATTGTATCATTGAATCTAGAGGAGCTCAACTATAAATAGAGCCTTCCCCCTTCATTTATGATAATTCTATTGTATCTTATTCAAAGTTATTAAATATATTTTGAGAGCATTTACTCAAACACTTGGTGTGCTTAACTTTCTTGTTGCTTTTTTGTTCGTTTTTTGCTATTTTTTTCAGTTTGCTTCTGCTTTATTTTGGTGCTTTAAAATTTTTTCAAGAGAGGATCTCCGGTTTAGAAGATCCATCAACCTAAGATGAAGAAAAAGGTCTATCTATTTTATTTAGTTATTTTGTTAAACCAATGATTCGTTATTGGAGTAGATAGCAACAACCATTTCATCCGACATGCGTATTTTTTACTTTCCAATGAATTTACATTTTTCGTTAATGGAAATTTTTCATAGTGAGTAATAAATCTGGTTGTTCACTGTTCAAGAATTCTTGTTCAGACAGTTCATACCATCCATACATAGTGTTTTGATCTAAGATTTCAATTCTTTCATGTTTATCAAAAATAATTCTTAAATAAGGTATTCAACTCCAGAGATGAATCGAAAAAGAAACATTTATCGACTCTACCTCCTATTTTTTATGAAGAAAATGAATCTTTGTATCAAAGGACAAAAAAGGGTCCAGATCTCCTAAACAAAAAAATAGTGGTATTTACTGATAATAATATTATGAAAACAGTCAATCAAGATAAATTGATTCAAAATCTAATTTAAATCCAATATAACACCTACGAGTATATAAAAAATATATTGAATCGATTTATTAATGAATCGATTCAATCACAACTTCAAATATGGAATTAAAAGGAAATATGAAAATTCTCATATTTTCATAGTTAATCACTTGGATGCACGTGATAGTTGAGTAGAGAAAAAGGGCAAAAGAAAAAACATGAGCAGACTAAAAAAGATATTATAAATTAGTTTTAGTTGAATAATAATAAAAGGGTGCATGGCGATCAACCTTGGTGGCTGTGTTTCAAGGTCCAAAAAGTTGTGCTCCGTGGTTCTGCATTAACCTTTTATTGACAAAAAATTGCATAAAAAGGTAATCTTTTCACCTGGATAAGTATATGGTAAAGCATTAACCTTTCTCGAAAACCTCTTGCATGGTTCAGATACTGAGCAAAATTCTGCAATAAGCTTGGATCCCATTCTCAACAGAGAGAAAATAACCCAATGAACAATAGTCCTGAATTTGTATAAAGAAGTGACGAAGATTATCAATAAAATAATCATGTGATGAACAATAGTTTATTCATCGATATTGACTATTAATTATATTTTGACAGGGTTAAGCAAGTGGTATAAATTGTTTTCCTTTTTTTGGTTTAGCAAGAAACAGAACAAGTAAACGATTCAAACCTCTGTTATCAACAAAATAATAGCATCTGCTAAATCTCTTATACTTGCTGTATTTTTTAGCTGTACACAAACAAGAAAAGCCTCAGTTCATTAGCACAAGAAAGTACCAAAAAAAAAGATGGGTGAGGAGCAGCAGAGAATTCAGATTCCTAGAGTCAAACTGGGAACTCAAGGACTTGAGGTTAGATTCTGTTCTTCTTACAGTACTCATGACAAAGGCTGTTTCTAAATATGCCCTGAATTTTTGTCATTTTGATATCTGTTCTTCCAAGATATGCAGTCTGTAGCTGGATTTACTGGTCTCACGTCTTCTGTTAACTTATTTTTCATTTTGTAGGTTTCAAAGTTGGGGTTTGGATGTATGGGGCTCAGTGGAGTTTACAATGATCCTGTCCCTGAGGAAGTTGGCATATCGATTATCAAGCATGCATTCCACAGAGGAATCACTTTCTTTGATACATCTGATTTTTATGGACCCAAAACTAATGAAATTTTGATTGGAAAGGTAAACATTGCTTGGACAAGCTGTTTGTATTTTCAAGTTCTACTGCAACTGCTTCCAGATTTTGCTACTTTGTTGATCATACTGATATGGTTTTATGTTCCCACTATTGTTCTTGTCTTTTTTCCAGGCATTGAAGCATCTACCAAGAGAGAAGGTACAGTTGGCCACAAAGTTTGGAATCGAAAATATGGATTCGACTGGTTTCATAGTAAATGGTACTCCCCAATATGTCCGTACCTGTATTGAAGCTAGCCTGAAGCGCCTTGATGTAGACTATATTGATCTTTACTACCAGCACAGGGTTGACACCAACACTCCAATAGAGGATACTGTAAGTGCTTCGGTTGAAACTTGAAAGCATCTTAAAATTATTTCTTCAATGCATAATACCATGTCATAGAATTTCCTTGTTTCATAATCTTATTTGTGGGACACTAATCTTTAGCTGCTTGAACTCTCTTTTTAGATGTCTGAACTCAAGAAGCTGGTGGAAGAAGGGAAAATAAAGTACATAGGTTTATCTGAAGCTAGCCCTGAAACTATAAAGAGAGCACATGCAGTACATCCCATAACTGCTCTACAGATGGCGTGGTCACTGTGGACTCGTGATATCGAGGATGAAATAGTACCTCTTTGCAGGTTTGTTCGTGCATCTTAAACCATTCAAACATTTAAAATGTAATGCCTATCTACATATCTTCATCTATGCAGGGAACTTGGAATTGGCATTGTTCCGTATTCCCCTCTCGGTAGCGGTTTCTTTGCCGGAAGAGGAGTGATGGAAACTGTTCCTGCAAATAGTATTCTGGTATGGGAACTTACTTATATGTCTTTAAACTATCCTTAACTTTTGTATAGTAGACTGATAGCCAACGTCTACTTTTAAGACATATATCTCAAGATTTCAAGGAGAAAACTTGGACAAAAATAAGATGTTATATTTGAAAACCGAGAAGTTGGCCAAGAAGCATGGATGTAGCTCTGCACAAGTAGCACTTGCCTGGGTCCTTCATCAAGGGGATGATGTAGCACCGATTCCCGGTGAGTCACATTATGTACTTTTCAACATCTATTTTCTCTTTTTGATGGCCACCAGACATTTCAACTAAAAATCACAGCAGAAGTAGCATAATTGGCCTAAAAATCTTGTAGCGAAATTATGCTTGTTTAGAGTTTTGACCCTTTCTTTCATTTTCTTCGCAGGAACAACCAAGATAAAAAATCTGGATAGTAACATTGGTTCACTAAAAGTAAAGCTCACAGCAGAAGATTTGAAAGAAATTTCGGATGCAGTTCCGATAAATGAGGTAGCAGGTAATCATATGCCTGATATTTTAAGTCGATTCAGTTGGAAGTTTAGCAATACACCACCAAAGGGGAGCAAGGTTTCAACTTGAAATAACCATGGATGCAAAGTCTGCAGCAAAATCTACGGTTTGGGGTAAATGGACTCTGCAACAACTGAAACTATTGAAAAACTAGATGTTTGTATCGATAACTTAGTAAGGTTTGGTTATATAGGAGGGTTCAGTTAGATAAGAAGAGTGCATTACCAAAATAAAACAAATAAGCAGGATTGTATGATTTTGCTGTATGTGGTTTGTAGCTAGTGATCATCTTTGGAAATGAAACAAGTTGTTTATCACCCGAATACCATTGTTTCTGCTTCTTTTGTTTCATTTCGAATTTACATTGCTAAAAATCTGTATGGAAAAAAAATTCAAAATAGATAATTGTTTGGCACACTTTGTATCTAAAAAACTAAAACAATAAATAAAATATGTTGTAAAATTTTAATTTTGCTTGTAAAATTAATGGTGATGGGGATGAATGTCTGGTAACTCAGAATGGGAGGTTGATGGTGACTATTGGTTTGGCTTGGCATTGAAGATGAGGTTCGGTGATGACGGTTAAGGGATGGTTTTGTTGTTTGACTTAGGATTAGCCCATGGAGCTGTTGGATTTTATTATTTCTGTAATTTTCAATTTTTTTATTTCGAATTTCTTTGCGTTTTTTTCTTTTTGGTATTTTTGAAATTATAATAATGTTAATATATTTATATAAATGATAAAAAGTTGAAGGATGTTCTATTTAAAAAAAAAAAAAACAAAAACTTACTTAGAGTTTTTTATCATTAAAATTTTCATCAATTAATTTCATTAACCGTTAATTTTAATAATTGACCCTTAAAGTATATCGATTGTCTTTTTAAAAAAAATTGATGTATTTTTGTCACGTGTTCTGTGGATTGTACCACATGATGAAAATTAAATCTTTTTATTTAAATTTAGTAAAAAAAAACTAATTTGCATACTCACGTAATTGTCACGAGGCTAGAACTTAAGTTTGGCAAACTACGTGCCCTTAAGCTATTTTTTTGCTTCAAATCCCTTAAGTTAGACTTACTCTCGAAAATGAAGATTCTTAAAGAAAATTCTCTAAGACACTGAAATAAACTAGAAGCAAACTAAAAAGACAAAGGAACTCAAATCGAATAAAAAAACCACAAGAAAAGGTGTTTGAGTAAATTTTCTCAAATAGGGAAGACTTCTATTTTTAGTTGAGCTCTCCCAAATCCAATGATACAATTTAATTTACATTGACAGTCAAGATTAAAGTTTATCTACAATATGAGAGTCCTAAGAGATTTAAACTTATAAAATCTTATCTCTTAGGATTACAAATATTAACCATGGTAACTCTAATTTTACTAGAGTGTTCCACTAGGCCACCAAGACTTCAAGTAGATGGGTTTCTTCATGTGTTCCACAAATCGAGCCAGTTCAAGTAGGTCCAATAAGCCTCATTTAATCAGTTGACCTCCATGAGATGTTATGTGTGCATTCGTCACGAACTTTGATCTACAACCAGTGATATTTTTCCCCACCCATTCTGACGATGCCCTCGTCACGTCCTCAGAATTACACTGGTTCAACTTGTCTCAGAATTATCACAATGCCTCGGCTGATTCCCAACCATTCTCTATGTTGGGTAGTTTCACCTCTTGAAACATTTACCTTTGGCTTATGTCTCTGTCGTCGTCTAACATGAATTGTTTCTCTCTTTTGTACATATCAATCATAAGGGGCCACTGCTCTTACTTGCCCCCATTATGACTTGCCTCAATTGGGATCCTTTTGATCCTTACAAATAAGTTTTGGTACAACCACATTGAACATCGGGTTAACATTGAGTGTTGCCATCAACTCTGGTTTGTAAACCCATCGGCTTACCCACTTCAGAACTCTGAAAGGGTCCTTATGTCTTTGACAAGCCAATGACACTCAATCCAACATTTACTCTATTTAACTGCTCAGTTCGCATCACCACTTTTCCCACAAAGTTTGACACTTAACCCACCTCTCTCATAGGTGGTAGCCTCAATGATAACTCAACAGGCTTCACATCGATTTGCCACACCTTTAGTATTTTTCAATGGGGTCTTCATAGTACTCTGATCTACCAAGTCAATGTTCTTACCACAATGAACATCCTCGGCTAACTGGATTGCTGACAATAACTTGGTTCCACCTTTCTCATCACGACTCACCGGCTCAACACATTGTCATTGACGAGTGTCCAAGATACATATGCAATCAACAAAAAGAATCAACAGAACATTAATTTTGTCAAGGAATTTTAAGCCAAGAACAAAGTCATACTTATCTAAATGAATTACCTTGAAGCCTTCTTTGCCTTTTCACTGACCGATCTGCAGCTCTACTGCTTGTGCTACTCCTACAGTTGGGATATTTTTAAAAATTACAGTCTTGATCTTCTTAGTTGATTTGCTAACTGAGAAACCAAGTTTACCTATGGCTTTCTGCGATATGAACAAATCAGATACTCCTGTATCAATAAGAGCACTCATCTTTCAGCCTGCGATGTTGATGTCCATAAACATAAACCTTTTCTGCTTGCGATCCCTTTTCGCTTTCACAGAATTAAGTATTATTGACCTAAACTTTAATAAATTTTCCTAATCAGGCTCCGCTTCATCTTCTTTACTGGTCGCGGGCAACTTGGATCGCTCTGGACAGTCTAGCATCCTATGCAGACCACAACATAATAAGCACTTTACTAGCTCATTCAATTTGTTGTTGGACTTCCACTTCCCATTATGTGGTTTCCCATTACCACCATTTCCACCATTGTTTTTTTTAACATGTCCTTCATCATCTCCCTCACCATTGCCCTTCTCCTTGGGCTTAGAAGACTCAAACTTGTCTTTTATCACAACAAGCTCAATTAAGGACTCCACTATAGTCATGACTTTGGTAAGTTCTTTAACCCCTCGACATTGCAACTCTTGCTTTGCCCAAGGCTTTAGCTTATCCATAAAGGAGAAAGATGCCTCATTCTCACTCAAACTGGAAATTTGAGCATGAGTTCACTCAACTCCCGCACATACTCCTTAATTGTATATTGTTGTGTAAGTCAGTGAAATTTAGCTCGAGCCTCATCCTCGGCATACTCTGGGTAAAAATGCCCATTGAATTGCTTTTGGAACTCCTCTCATGTCTCAATTGTAGCTCTACCTCATTTCTCATCAGTGGACCTACAACACCGCCATAAAAGAGTGACATCAGTAAAATAGATAATAGCAGTATTTACCTTAGTAGCATCATCCATAATGTCTTTAGTACGAAAGTATTACTTCATTCCCCATAAAAAAGTTGTCCACATCCTTTGCAGATTTCATACCATTAAACTCTTTCAAATTAAGGACATCTACTTTAGGCTTGGGGTGTCGCAACCAACACCTCATTACCCAAAGTAGCTTTATGAATAGCAAGCTCCCTATTGAGCTTCACGACATGTTCCTTCAAAGTCATCACCATGGCCTCGAAAGCATTATCCCTCACTGTGAGGTTATCCACATTGGAATTGGGTACCCCTTGTATCGTTTCCACATTGTAACCAAGAGCATCCACCACAAATTCCTTGAGCTGCTCTTTCACCAAGTTCAACTTATCAATATATCCCTCAACTGCCTCGAGTGTTTCCTTTACATTACATATGGATTCTTCAAGATTCATCATGTGACCTTCCAAAGTTGACAGCATATCCCTCGATATGCTAGCTTTCTTGTCCCTACCACTAGTCTCCCTAAGCTCAATTTGCTTGTCTACTCCTTTCGTCATCTTAATTAGCGCCTTCAAGCCTTAACTTGGGTACCAATTGTCACAGGGGTGAAAACCTAAGTCTGGAAAATTATGCTGCCTTAGACGATTTTTTTTGCTTCAAATCCGCCTAATTTAGCCTTACTCTCAAGAATGAGAATTCACAATCTAAGGCACCAAAACAAAGCGAAAGCAAACTCAAAAGACAAATGAGCTAGAATCGAATAGAAAAACCACAAGAAAGCAATGTACACAAGGTGTTTGAGTAAATGCTCTCAAATATATTCAATAACTATGAATGGGATTACAATTGAGGGGCAAGACCTCTAATTATAGTTAAGCTCTCCTAAATCCAACAATACAGTTTAAATTTCATTGACAGTTAAGATTAAAACTTATCTACATGATGAGAGTCTTAAGGGATTTAAACTCTATACAATATTATCCCTTAAGTTCACAAATATTAACAATAGTAACTCTAGTTTTACTGAAGTGGTCCACTGGGTCACAAGGCTTCAAGTAGATGGGCTTTTCTATATGTTTCACGAATCGGGTCAGTTCAAGTGGGTTCAATGAGCCCTATTTTATCGGTTGACCTCCATAGGATGTTTCGTATGCATTGGTCACATGCTTTGATCCGCGACTAGTGACACAATGCACTAGTTGAATTTATATTTTAATAACTATATATTAAATTAACTTTTAACGTATTGTATTTAACAAGAAAAATATATAGATTAATTTATATTTGTTTTAAAAAAAATAACAAATGTACCATACGTGAGAAGTTAAAATAATTAACATAGCTAAAAAAAATAATATATATATATATATATATATATATAATTTTTTACTTGTTGAGATATACTCTCCCTCTCAATAATGTCATCTTCAAAGTTTGAACTTGCGTCTCTAAAAATGTCTTATCACTAAACTCAACACTTATTAATTTTGTGAATACTAATTGTTGGGTTAAAGTACTTGAGAGGTCCTTGTATCATAAGGACATGATCAAATTAGTCACTTTATTATTAAATGTATCGATTTAGTCATTCTACTATTACAAAGAATGAAATAAATATAAATTGTAAATTGTAATATAGTTAATATTTAGTGTATAAAAAATGTGTTGAATTGAAATTAATTTAGTCTCTAGAAATATTCTTTCCGCTTAACTTCCCCACTTCCACACAAATTATTCATACTTAGAAAAAAATTTATTTAATTTTCTCACTTCCAGTAACAATTTATTGCTTCTTAAAAAATATTCATTTTCATATTCATGGGTTTTTAAACCAAAACCTAAGAATTATATTCTCACCTTCTTACCATTACACTAATTTTAACTTACATGTCAAATTGTGAAGAAAAATATAATAATGATTACACAGTCATATACAAACCAAAATAAAAAATGATAGCATGAAATAACTATTTTTTTCTGAAAGAAATTAGCATGAAATTATTATCAGTAATAATAATTCGTAAATTTGAATTAAAATATAAATAACTTATAAATTTTAAAAAGTCGAACAGCATTATATGCTTAAATAACACTTATTTTATAATATTTTTGTAAATATAAATGAAATTAAATTAAATTAAATGTATGGATAAAATTTTAAATAAAATTTAAAAACATATAAGTAGGGAAAGATTTAATCATAATTTTTTAAAATAAATAAAATTTAAAAAAAAAAAAAGAAATTATTTTTAAATGAAAAAAGATTTAAATATTCGCCGTGAAAGGTTTAAGTTTTTATTTATTATATTTTATATTAAATACTTTTCTTTTTACTTACCACACATTTTCATAATTTTACTACATTTTTCTCATAAATCCGATGTGACAAGATGAAGTTTATTTTTCTGATATTTAATTTCAGCTATTGATTGTTTTGGATCTCATAATATCTTACTAAATAAAGATCTCATTTCAAACCTTACCTCATTTATAGGATAAAAACAGAATATATTTGTAATTATTTCTTTTCTTTTCTTTTCTTTTTATATTTGGTTGTTTTTATTTTTAAAGTCTGCAATTTAATGCTTTCATAAATTAACAACAAATTTTTTTTTTTTATTATTATTGTAAATTAATGTACCCTGTAAAAGGGGAATTATGTTTACGATGGAACATAATTATGCGTCTGATTGGCTTTCCTATTGAAGTTTGGTAATTATGTTCACAATGCTATTTGTAATTGAAACATGATTCAAGGATCATCCTAATAAAACTGAATTTTTTAACTGGATCATCTTCATGGGTTTAAAACTAAGAGAACCTCTAGTTTATTCCTCCATATTTGCCGAGAAAAAGATCTTAGATTTCCCAGAATTCATTTTGTGACCCGAGTAAGCACAAAAGTTTCGAACAATTTCATTCATTAATTCAGCATTCTTATAGAGAAAAAGTTTTAATTAGCAGGTGGACATTCACCAAAAATTTTAATTAGGATGAATGAGTTTGATCCTAAGTTACTTTCATTGGCAGGTAGAGTCGTGCTGGCTAAATCGATTTTGCTGGCCATTCCTGGGTATTTTATGCAACTGGTAATGGTTCTTGTTGGAGTGTGCGAGAAGATTGAGCTGATTGTAAGGAATTTTGTTTGGGGATCAACGAGGAGTGAAAGAAAGATGCATCTTGTAAATGGGATACTTGTTACCAACCGATGAAGGTTGGGGGACTTGGGTTGGGAAGATTAGTTCCCCAGAACATATCCTTTCTCATGAAACTTGCTTATCTTTTAGTCACTAACTTGGATTCACTTTGGGTCAGAATCTTGCGCAGTAAGTATAAGGTTGATGGTATTTTTTCTCAATCAATATATAAATCCAATTCCTCATATGTTTGACGTTCTCTATCTAGAATTTGGGAACGTTTTAGGAATAACACTTGTTGGAGTATTGGTGATGGGCAGACGGCTAATTTCTTGTATGATTGTTGGATTCCTGAGGTAGGGCCACTTAGCAATCATGTGCTAGATGGATCAGTTCTTCCCGCTCATCTTAAGGTAGCTGATTTGGTCGATTCAGATGGTTGTTGGAACTGGACTGTTTTGCAGAGCTATTTTACCAGTGAAGTTTTGGAGTACATTGCAAGGTGCCCTCCACCACATGTCGAGTTGGGTGTTGATGGCTGCCTGTGGAAATCGAATGGAACTGGCAAATTCTCAGTTAAGACGGCGTATAATAGTTTAGTTCCTATAATAGTTTAGTTCCAATGGATGGCGTCATTGTTAATGAAGACTGGAGAGTAGTTTGGGAGAATGATTTACCACCGAGAATTAAACATTTCATGTGGTTGGTGATGCATCGGAAATGTCAAACGAATGAAGAAAGAGAGCTAGGAGGAATTTAACAAATGATGCCGGGTGTGCACTGTGTGAGGCGACACAAGAGACCATACTCCATGCCTTAAGGGATTGCCATGGTGCGGTTGCTGTGTGGAGTCAGGTGATTTCTCAAAATTATCTATCGTATTTCTTACCTTGGATTTATTAGGTTGGATTAAATCTAATTTGAAATGCGAGATTGAATTTCGGCATGGGATTGTTGACTCTAGCATAAGCTTTGCTGTTTTGTGTTGGTTACTGTGGAATAATAGGAATATGTTTATTTTCCGGCAATGTAGCAGCACTCTTGAGGAGATAATTCGCAGTTCAAAGTCTTTTATCGGTAGGATCAGGGGTGCTGCTACAAACAAGGATAGATTGAGAGCAAGTCTGGCTGTGCGGATCAAATGGTGTCCGACTAATTCGGGTTGGGTTAAAATAAACACAGATGTAGCTTCTAATAGTGATGGAAATAGATCGACAACTGCAGGATGATACGAGATTCTCACGGCAACTAGGTGGCAGGGTTTAGAAGGTTTATTGCTTGAGAAAATGTGGTTAATTCAGAACTATGAGCTATCTTGCATGGGTTAGAAATAGTTTGGATTAGAAACTACACGAAGGTACTCATAGAAAGTGATTGTTTGATGGCTATTAAAATGATAAAGGAGAGCAACACGAATTATTCATCCACTACTTTTATTAGGAAGATTAATTAAGTAACAAAGCATATTCAAATGGTAAAATTTCAATATGTTCCATGAGAAGGAAATATGGTGGCGAATTGACTGGTTAAAACTTGTACTAGTGAGGATGTTAAATTTAGAATTATTGATTTCTCTAATTTTCATGTTAAGAAACTATTATTAGAAGATAAAAGAGATACCTCTGAAAGTGAAAATTTATTAATTAAAACAATTTGATTGCATTATTTTCCTTATAAAAAAAAAAGTTGTTTATTTTCAACTATCCATTAAACAATGAGCTAAGCCAACAAAGTTTAATTTCCATATTTATGTAAAAACTTTGTTTTATATATAACTAGTTTTTTTTTTATCCTGTGTGCAATATATGGATTACTTATGTTTTATAAAATTGTTATTATTTAAATAATAAAATTATTAATAAAACAATACTTAAAAAATATAAACAAATTAAAAATATATACTTGAGTTTTTGAAAGATGATATATTTATAATATTATGAATATAATTTATGCTTTAATTATTACGAATGTAATTTGAAAAATAAAACTATTATAATAAAGTTTAAAATAATTTTTAACTTTAAAAAATAGTTATAAATATTTTTTTTATTTTTCACTATTTAATATTAGAAATCATATATATCTAATATTTTTTAATTTTAGAAATAAAATTTTAAATAATGTAAAAGCATACATTTGACTTATGAGAAAAAAATAAAAAATAATAATTCACTAATCTTTGTTTATTGGATAGTGTCGTAGGTAGAAGTGAAAATTTTAAACATAAGATAATTTAAAATATATAACAGTTTTTTAAAAAAAAATTAAAAATCAATTTTGAATAAAAAATAATATGAATATTATTAAATTTATTTTATATTAAACACAATTTCATATAATATAGTAAATAAGATATATGAAGTTACATTTTAAATGTAGATAAAGTAATCATTTAATAACTATGATCATCAAATAAATATTAAGATAGATAATATTTATTTTTATGATAATTAAATAATATTTTTTATTTTTATGATAATAAATTTTGAATTTAATATTAAGATAAATATTGTTTAACTTTATTTTAATAAAATATTATTAATCTTTATGATAAATATCATATTATGTTTTGTTTTTGAATTTTATACTTTAAAATATATTTTTAAGGTTAAATAAAAATATATTATTCAAATTAAATTTTCTATGAAAGTTTTAACTTTAAACTAAATATTAAATTTAATAAAAATTGTGCCTTTATTTTTTTTATCCACATGTAACCGCATGTTCTTTTATAAGGTAAATATATTCTATTTCTTTATTTGAATTCATGTTTGTTTTTTTAGTTGCATATCATGTTTTTTAAAAAAAATATATATATTCTAATTTATTTTTAAAAAATTAAAAATTTATTTTTAAAATGATTAGTTTATATGTGATAAAAATAAAATAAATTATGAGACGTGAAATTATTTCAAAATCATCCATTTTTATGTGATGAGTTTTAATGGTTAATTATTGAGATAACTTAAATTAAAATTATTAATAAAATATTAGGTAATTAAAATGAGAAAATTATTGAAGTAATTTATTATATATATTTTTATAAAAGTACAAGTTTAATAAATGAAATCAATCACGTATCAACAATACATATATATATATATATATATATATATATATATGCTCTGTTAGAAAAATAAGTATTCACATTAGCTAGTTGCGGTCTTAGACCTTCTAATATAATATATATATATATATATATATATATAAAAGATGTTGATAAGTTACTAATTAAAATCTTTTTATATATATAATCTTGAAATGAATGTGTCAAATAACATTAAACTTAAACATACGTTGCTTAACCTGATTTAATTTTCAAAATATATATATGTTAATTTAAACAGGTTGATTTTTTATAGATAAGCCACCATACTTGTACAATATTAACAAAAGTCACCATCTAAAAATTTTGTTCCAAAAAATTACCACCTCTAAAAATATCAAATTATGTTGTTTGTCATGGTCTCTAATTATAGTGACCACTAATTGTAGCACTACCTAAACCATTGATCACATAATTGCCTCAATAATAAATAAAAATTAAGTAAAAGTTGCGTGATATTATTATTTAAGATGAGATGGCAGGTGGACGTGCAATGGCCATAATACTTGGTTTATATCTTTGATTTAGAATCCGCATTGGGAACTGCTCATCCATCGAGTATCGAAGTGCAGTTAAGAAGACCGGTGGATTGCAACAACATATTTGATATGATTCCGTAAGTATTTACTTTAGTTCACGTCTTGTACAGGAGCACAATATGAGGTTTGGGGGTGGGGTGAATGGACCCTGCAACAACTGAAAACCAAGAAGTTTGTATCAATTAGTAGGGTTTTGTTTACATCAAAGAAGGGTTCGGTGAGAGAAGAAGCCTGCATTACCAAAATAAAACAAATAAGCAGGGTTGTGTTGTTTTGCTGTCTGAAATTTATAGCTACAAGTTTGAAAATGAAACAGGTTGTTGTTTATCACCTGAGTACTGTTTGTTTCTGCTACTAACAACAGTATTGCAGCAGAGGTTTCTACTACCTGCTTTACTTTGAGAAATAAAAATCTTAAATCTTTTTTGACACAAAGTTAATATATTTAAGTAGAAAAGTAAATATATAAATTGTTAATACGTGTAGCCAGCGAAGCACCAGTGGTCTAGTGGTAGAATAGTACCCTGCCACGGTACAGACCCGGGTTCGATTCCCGGCTGGTGCATGCAGATGGAGCAATGAAGAGGACCGCGCTCTTGTGATGGTTAGGGTCCATCGCTCTCACCGATTAAACGATGAGGAACTGCGCATCTGAGCTTCTTCTTTTTTATTATTTATTTCTTTTTATTTTTTTTATTCTCTTTTACTTTTCTAATATTTTAAATAAAACGTATTTGGGGGGAAAGTACGAGTTGGATGGGCCTTGTCCTACCCGTGGCAAGACGAAGAAAAGCAAAGAATATTCATTTTTGGGTAAACTGCACTATTAGTCACTAAATTATTTGTAACTTAACTAAGTTACAATTTCATTATTAAACTATTTGAAAATTTTCATTTAAGTCACTGGACTATTCAAAAGTTTTTATTTAAGTCATTGGGCTGTTAAGTTCTATCAGTGAGCTCTAAGCGATGATTTGACGATTAGTGTGGCTGATTAACACTCATCAACGAGTAGAAGAATATAGTTTAGATCCAAGTTGGTTTGACAGACAATGTCGAAGATAAAAAAAGCTATTTGAATTTTGGTTCACAAATTCATGATGTTCAAAGTTGTTTCATGAAAAAAAAAAACTAAAATATGAAAAGAAGGAGAAAGAGAGTTTTCAATTGATTCAAACATTACAAATAGAAAAAGCCATATAACATCAACTTTAACGGTACAATGACTTAAATGAAAACTTTTAGTAGTTCAGTGATCAAATTATAATATTTTTTAATTAAATAACCAAGACAAAAACTTATCCATAATTTAGTGACTAATTTATCTGTTTGTTTCTGCTACTAACAGCAGTATTACAGCAGAGGTTTCTACCACCTGCTTTTACTTTCAGAAATAAATTTTTTTTCCAGAAAATTCGACACAAGGTTAATATATTATTTGAAATGGTTCCGTTGCTCTAAATCTATTACAATTGTCTAACATGATTAATATAAAAATGGTTAAGAGTTGTAGCCGGCAAAGCACCAGTGGTCTAGTGGTAGAATAGTACCCTGCCACGGTACAGACCCGGGTTCGATTCCCGGCTGGTGCATGCTTCTGGAGCAATGAAGAGAACTGCGCTCTTGTTGATGGTAGGGTTCCATCGCTCTCACCGATTTAACGATGAGAAACCGCGCACTGAGCTTCTTTCATTTTCTTTTACTTTTCTAATATTTCAAATAAAACGTATTTGTGGGTGAAAGTACGAGTTGAATGGGCCTTAGCCTACCCGTGGGAAGACAAAGAAAATTGGAAGAAAAGCAAAGAATATCCATTTTTGGGTAAATTCACTATTAGTCACTAAACTATTTGTAACTTATCATTTTGGTCCTTTAACTAAAAATAATTACAATTTGATTACTAAACTATTTGAAAGTTTTCATTTAAGTCACTAGGCTGTTAAGTTTATTTTAAGTTCTATCAATGAGCTCTAAGCGATGATTTGACAATAGATGCGGTGGATTAATACTCATCAACAAGTAAAAGAACATAACTTAGATACAAGTTAATTTGACAAACATTGTCGAAGATAATAATAAAAAAAACTATTTGAATTTTGGTTCGTAAATTCATGATGTCCAAAGTTGTTTCATGAAAAAAATTGAAATATAAAGAGAAAGAGAAAAAGAGCTTTTGATTAATTCAGACATTGCAAATAGAAAAAGCCATATAACATCAACTTTAATGGTCCAATGACTTAAATAAAAACTTTTGAATAGTTCAATAATCAAATTGTAATGTTTTTTTAGTTAAATGACCAAAATGAAAGCTTATACATAATTTAGTGACTAATGGTAGTTTACTCTTTTTAAGGTATTTGAGAAACAACTAATTTAATTTAGGGTAAATTACTAAAATAGTCACTTTTATTTGTCTTAGGTTACTTTTTAGTCACTTATGTTTGAAATGTTACATTTTAGTCACTTACGTTATCTTGTTGTAACATTTTAATCACCGAGCGTTAATTGTCGTTAACGGTGTAACGGTAAGTAGAGTGACACGTTAAATCATAATTTCAGACAAAAATTTTAGGTTAAATTATACAATCGGTCTCCATATTTTTTTCATTTTGAACAATTTAATTTATCTTCTTTTATGTTTTTTGAACTTTCCTTTTTTTTTCTTTCATTCTCTTCTCCTTCTCCCTCTGTTTTCCTCCCTTTTCCATTTCTTTTAACATAGTTTTTTCTCTACTTTTCATTTGTTAAAATTAGTCCTTATACTTTTTATTTTTTTGAACAATTTAATTTTTTTTCTTTTTTTTCCTTTTATTATTCCATTTATTTTTCTCTCTTCTCATATTCTTAATCAAATCTCGATTTGAATATAACCTGATTTTGAAACTAAAATTGGATCTAACTAATTAATATAAAAAAAACCATATCCTTAATCAAATCTAAACATAAATTGAATTCATTATATTCAAAATATTTCTTTCCATTTTTGAACTTTTACAAAATTGTGTAGATTATTCCTTTCATTTTCTTTTATTTTTTGACGACCTTCATGGATATTCCTAAGCAAGCTTGATTGGAAGTCGAGCATGGATGAACCGAAGAGAGAAAGGGAGCATGGAACCAAACTAGTTTGGGTAAAGTTGAGGGTAAGTTTCGTATGATGGTCGTTTTAGTCATTGAGAATGTAGAGCTCGTTTGAAGAATCCATGAAACAACATAGTTTCAAAAGGGTGAGAATGTTTTAGGTAAGATAGATAAGGTGGTCATGGGGGTTGATTAGGAGGTTAAGGGAACGGGCTTGGGAAACTTTGTTGAGGGTGGACTGCCATAAGTGTAAAAGCCCATTTTCAGTGGTGTCAAAAACTTTGGTTTCGAAACCACAATTTCAATGAGAGAATAAATATTTTAATATTTATTTAAAGTATATGGGATTATATTAGAGTCGCATTAAAGTTTCATTAAGAAATTTTGAAGTCTAAATGGTTAATTTGGTAAAAAGGACTAAATCGTAAAAGGTGTAAAAGTTGAATTCTATTAGTGAAAAGGGTTAAATGGCTATGGAAAGGTAAATTAATGGACTTAGATGGTAATTATACCATATTTTTCGAAGGTGGACAAATATGGACATGATTTAGTTGTTTTGTAAGTTAATAACTAAGGGTAAAGTAGTAATTAAATTAATAAAACTTAAGCTAAAATAAAACAAATTGGTATCATCTTCATTAGTGGTCTTATTCACTAAAAATTGAAGGAAATAAACATAATTTTCATGGCTTTAAGGTTCAGCCAACATAGGAGCTTTGCATGGTATGTATTTAAGTCATGTTTTTATTGATTTTTATGTTTTTGAGCTCGTATTAACTTAATCTAGCTAGCCCGATGGGTTAATCTGCAAAAACGTTAAAGGTTGAGGGGCTTCCATAGTTGATTTTGAATGTGTTTTGATGTTATTTGATAGATAATTAACCTTAATTGTTAAACAAAACATGTTTTGTTAAGTGATTTTTGGTGAAATTGTATTTAGGGATTAATTAGTGAAAATAGTAACATTTCATGGTAACATTATGAAATGATGATTAAGGTGGGTTGATATGAGTCCCTAAGAAGTTTGGTTAGCATATATGGAGGGTTAAAATAGTTAAATTTCAAGTTATGAGCTTAAGGACTAAATTGTGAGAAGTTAAAATATTAAGGGTAATTTTGTAATTTTACATAAATATGAATTATTGATTGAATTGAATACTTGAAGTACTCAAGTGAATGAAATTATCTATTTAGATCAAGATAAACAACAATAGAACTTAAATCGATGAAAGATGAAAGCTTTGGATTAGTCTTCAACAATACTTCTACGACTATAGTATTGAGGTAAGTTCGTATAGACTATAGTCTTATTAATAATAGTTTGATTTGATTATTGGTTATATTGTGTTAGTTATAAACTAACTTGAAAATGCATGTATATCGATGCTTTTTGTAACGCCCCCTTACCTGAGACCGTCGCCGGAGTCGAGCACGAGGCATTACTAAACTTATTTGAGCACTTAAACAAATTCAAACAATTTATATCATACTTTCCAGACAAGCTGTCCAACTGTGTCACAGTCGCTAAAAAAATCATATCTCAAGTTAAAAAACTCGAAATCCAAATCCATAAATTTTCCCCGAATCTAGACTCATATATCTACTTACTTATTTTTTTCTAGAATTTTTGGTTGGGCCAATTAGTACAGTTTATTAGTTAAAGTCTCCCCTGCTTCAAGGTTCGACTACTCTGACCCCTGTGCACTATGAATAAAATTTCTCCTTGTACAGAATTTAAATAACCATGATGTTTGTTTATTTTAAAAATAGACTCAATAAGGAATCCATACATATACAGTATGACTCCTAATTATTTTTTTACAATTTCTAATGATTTTTACAAATCAGAACAGGGGAGCTTAAAATCAATCTGACCTTATCTCATAAAAATTCAAATATCTCCTGATATGAAAGTCTTTTGCTTACACCGTTTCTTCTATGTGAAACTAGATTCAATAAGATTTAATTTCATATTTTATTCAACCTCTAATTAGATTTTCATAATTTATGGTGAATTTTCAAAGCCAACTACTGCTACTAACCAAAAACTATTTTAGTACAAAATATTGTTAATTAGTTTATAACATCTTTACTTCAATTCATTTAAACTCTATACATGCCATATAAATATTTAAACATAAAACAAAAGCTACTGAAATTGATCTGGATAGTGTGCCTTGTTGTGTTGATCCGATCTACCAACTTCACTTCAATCTAATCTACATAAAAAAATATCAAACAGACACAAGTAAGCTTATTGAAGCTTAGTAAGTTCATAGGTTTAAAAGTAATGCTTACCAAACATAATATTTCTAAACAATACCAAAATATTTACAAAAGTTTCCTGCCATTCACAACCACTGTTATAACACTTCATGTAGTTGAGCTCAACATTAACAACTATTCAATCTCTTTCATTTGGTTCACTTCTCTAGTATTTCTTATTATCAAATTACGAAACGGCTTACGAAATTGAGTACGTCGTTGTTCAGTGCCACGATTCATGACTAAGTATGGTTTTCGTCATTGACATACCATACCTACATTTTACAACTCGGTATGGAAAATATCATACCTACGTTTCTTAACTCAGTATGGATTTGATAATACCATACCTACATTTCACAACTCAGTATGGATGATACCATACCTACATTTCACATTTTGCCATGGAACAACCATGGTCTTATCTGTCAATTTATCACATGTCACGATACGAACGTACTCAATCTTGCGTTTTTCCTAATTTGCATTTCCACATTTATTCTTTTATTAACAAAATTTTCACAATCCCACAACAAATTCATATATAATAACACATTATATCATTCAATCATTCACAAATAAACATCTAAATTCAACCATATGAACTTACCCGGCTAATTTGTAGAAGATATTGAAATTTAGGGACTATTCCGCAACTTTTTCTTTTCCTCGTTCTTCTTTGGATTCTTGATCTATAATATAAAATATTTTCACTCATTAGCATTTATTTGATTTCTATTTCACTTCACAATTCATGCTCTTCAACTTTCAAAATTGCACTTTTACCCCAAAATTTTTAATTTTTACAATTTAGTCCCTGCTTAATTCACTCATCAATTGAACCAAATTTTCTCAATTAACACTTTATTTTATCATTATAAACTATTTCAAAACCTTTGACATTCTGAATTTCAACACCAACCTTCAATTCAGAACTTTTTCACAATTAGGTCTTAAATACTGTTTTCTATCAAAATCACTTAATAAAACCACCTTAATATGAAAATAGAACTTAAATTTCATAATAAATCATCATAAAATTCCCTTACCCACCCAGGGTAACTTCCAATTTCACCCATAAAATCAAAAACTAATGAATTCTATAAGTGGGACCTACTTGTAAAAGTCATAAAAACATAAAAATTATCAAGAAAAAGCAAGAATTAAACTCACATGATGTAAAAATATGAAAAACCAGCTTTCTCCAGACCTCCTATGGCATTTGGGCTGAGAAAATATGAAGAGATCTCTAGATCTTTTAATTTTGTCCTTATTTTATATGTTAAAATTGTAAAATTTCCAATTTTTCCCTTATTTCCCTTATTTTTTTGCTGATTTTCTTGCCCTTGCCGTCCAGCCTATTCACTTTTAGGCTTAATTTCCCTTTAAATTCTCTTTCTTTTAACACTTGATCTATTTAATCCTTTTAGCAAATTTTATTTTTATTACAATTTAGTCCTTTTTATTTAATTGACTACCCAAACGTTAAAATTTCTCAATCAAACTTTAATACTAGCTAAATGGCACTTCATAAATATTTATAAAAATATTTATAGCTCGATTTTCAAATTTGAGGTCTCGATACCTCGTTTTTTACCCGTTTGACCTAATAAATTCTTTTAATTCACCAATTCACAAATTCTTCTAAATTCTTACTTGACTCATAAATATTTAATTACTATCTTGTTCAATCTTACTTTTCGAATTTAGTGATCTCAATTCACCATTTCCGACACCACTGAAAATTAGGTCGTTACACTTTGAGTAATTGGAGGATAAATAGTCCCATTTAAACCTTAAGAATTCTTAGGATACGAATGACATGTCATTAGGGATTTCATGTTTCGGGTGCTGGTCTTGAATTTTCTACCAATGGTTGAGGTCCTACATTTGTTGCAAATTCTCCATAGCTCGTGTGAGTAGCATCGAGTAGCTAACATTCTGACCCATAGCTCGTGTGAGCAAACCCATTTCACAGCTCGTGTGAGCATTATTGAAAAGGAAAGGTTACAATTATATGAAAAGCACATTATGTGTGAGCATTCCTGAGTATCCAATGTAATTCTAGATTGTTCAATAGGCATACAAAGATTAATGGCAAGGAATATACATAATTGGATAATGGTTCATGATCCTATGAAAAGATTAATGAGTTAAATGATGTGTACATGAAATCTACTTATGATATGGTTGAACCTATATGTATCATGTATGAACTTACTAACTTATGAGTTTGATGATGCTTGTATAGGATTTTATTAAGCTTATGGACTTGGTGATGATATTTTGCTTATTTTATAACGTATGTTTAAGAAATGGTAAGTTACGTTTGAGTTTATATGAGCTTACTAAGCACTAGTTGCTTACGTATTTATTTTTCTTGATTTCATAGATTACCAGAAGCTCGATAGGTTGGAAGCTTGTCGGAGATCTATTACACTATCTAGCAACTATTTCGGTAGTTTTTTAGTTATTTTGGCCAAGGTTATAAATGACATTTATAGGACTTTGTGTGATGGTAGTTCTTGAATGTGTTAATGATCATTTTGGTACAAATATTTGTATGTCGTTGGAAGCTCCAAAAATAACCTATCCTTAAGAAATAATGAAAAGAATAGTATAATGGAAGTAGGGTCAAATCCTCAGCGACTAGATTGCTACAACTTCTCATTCTTCAAAATCCTGGGCACAGTCGTGCCCAAGAAAAACGGCGTACCTGGAAAAATAAAAAAAATAGAATTAAAAGTATGGACGAGTTGAAATTGTATAAATTGAAATTGCAATTTTAAAAAGGAACAAAGTTAAGGAAAGGGATTCTTCGATTTGAGGGATTCTAGCCTCCGGTTATCTCGATCCTTCATTGGTTCAATCATCAACTTTTAGGTGATCCTTCTCATGAACAAATAAGCCAGTTATAGTGGAAGAGGATGCATACGACCACCAGCTTCACTTAGGTTATAGCCTTATTATCTAAAGGAACCTGACTCTAGTCAACTGTCACTTTTGTGGGACCGTCTTACACTAGGTCATCATTTCTCAATAGCAAATGCCACGCCATTTTGTCTATTGGGCTCGACAACTTCTGACGCAGAAAGTTAATGAACCGACTGTGCAACCTTTCCAAAACATACAAAATGGTCGTTCATTGCACAAGATGAAAATTTTACTTTTGGAAGGACATGAATGGAAGCATCAGCCTCGTAATGTGGAGAAATGATGAATACTCGTTGAGAAGGCTAAGTGCGAATTTTAAGCCTCATGAACTATAACACCCCTAACCCACATCTATTGCCGAAATAGGGTTATGGAGCATTACCGTAAAAACATAACTAAAATCATTCATTTCCAACATTTCATAATCATTGCAAAATCCAATCAAACATATGTGTAACATCCCTAATTCGAGCCCTCGAGGCCTTAGAAGCACTTTAGAAATGATTCGAGACTAAATAAAAAAAATTTGAAACATTGAGGAAAAAGTTAGAAAAATTTAAACTGCAAGGATTACACGGTCACACACCCGTGTCTCAGGCCGTGTAACATTCGAAATAGGGACACACGACCATGTCCAAGCCTGTGTTTGTGCCTATGTAACTCTCTAACTTAAGTCACATGACCAAGCCACATGCCTGTGTGCCAAGCCGTGTAACTCTCGAAATGCAACCTTTAAAATCTATAGGGGACACAAGGCCATGTCACAGGGCAGTGTGTCACACACGGCTGAGATACATGCCAGTGTCTTAGGCCGTTTGGATAAGAAATAGGCCAAATTCAAACCATTTCTTTCACATATTCAAAGCATGCTCTTACAAGCCCTTTGTAATTTTAACCAAAGCATCAAAACATACCAAAACATGCATATTAAGACCATTTCTATAGGTCATTTATCCATACAACCAATATGCCAAAAGGCACTTCAAACATAAATCATCAAATCAACCTAAACATGTACACATTTACCATTTATCAACCATACCATATTAGATTCATGCCATATCAATATAACCTTACCATTTGGACCATTCCTCACATGCATCATAACCACCTAAATGACACAAGCCAACCATTTCCAAATGGTACCAAACAACCAGCATTTATATACCATATTTACATCATGCACTAATTCAAAACCTTTCCAAAGTAAACCATATCTTGACCATTTTGAGATCAGTTTATCACATACCACTTTGGCCATTTAACGATACATTAACACATACCAAATTTGTTCATTTCAAAATAGGCATCAATTTGACCATATTAACAACCACCAACAAGTCATCAAAAATACTATAAGTACCTCAAATCCAAGGCAACATTACAAGCCATAAACATCAACTAAACATTAAACATAAGTCCACCTATACATGCTATTATAACCTTGATCAAGACATCAAAATCTATCGATATAATCACTGGATAGTGTGATGGTTCTCCAACTAGCTTCCAACTCTATCAAGCTTCCGATAATCTGTAAAGTAAAGGAAAAATAACTACGTAAGTAATAAATGCTTAGTAAGCTTGTATAAACTTTAAACATAACATTTCATTTCATTTAATAAAAAACTTTATGGGGTAATTATAAATCTATACCAATCTCAAAAAGTTTATCAACCTATATAACCGTCAATGGTGCTTATACTTTTCATTCCTAACATAACAGGATTATAAGACATATTATACAATCATTAACCTTTGCATAAGACTATGAATCACTCAATTTACTTACTTTCCATTCCATTTACTTAGCATAAGCTTAAATAACATTGTCAATTCACAAATTAGTGTATTTGTTCATGTCATAGGTAAATTCATCCATAGCACAAGTGAATTTTCACATATATATACGTCATTTAACTCATTAATCCTTTTATATCATTATACTACAACTCAATTATGAACTTACCGTTTCAATACCCTTTCTTACCCGTTTTCATTTGCACATTTCATCATAAACCATATTATTACTAAAAAGTCATCATTTATTTCATTTACATACCTTTTCATTTTTAACCAATACCTTGCTCGTTGAACCAAATAGAACAACATCGGATAATCGAAACAATATTTACCATACTAGTTACCTATATAACAGAACAAAAAAAAGATTGCTAGGCTCGAGGCCTGATAAAAATCACTGACACGAAGCTTGCTAGGCACAAAGCCTGATATAAATTACCAGCATGAAGCCTGCTAGGCACAAAGCCTGATATATTACCTCAAATATAACTCAATTTCATTATTAATTTTCAACAACCAACATTCAATAATTATAATCACCACTATTATTAAAATAACATAGATATGAAGAATTTAATAAAACATATTACATGTAACATGAACTTACCTAGCTAAATTGCATAAATGCCAAAGTACAAGGGTTATTTGGTAATTTTCTGTTCTCCTCAATTTTCCACTTGTTCTTGATCTAAATTAATAATTTCATTCAATTTATTAATTTAAACAGCAAAAATAATTCATTTTATGCAATTTAATCCTTTTTGAAATTTTTACACAATTTCCCCCAACATTTTACTTTTATTCAATTTAGTCTATGAGCCTAAAACATGCAAATTAACCATTTTTATTGCAAACCCGTGCCAACCGAATATTAATAGCATCTATTTCAACCCATTTTTGCAATAATTTAACAACAAATCCTTGTATTTTTACTATTTCAATAATTTAGTCCCTAACCGGTAAATCATCAAAATTACTTAACAAAATACTTTTAAATGTCAACCAACACTTCAAATTCATCATTTAACATCTACAATCATATAGATTCATCAATGACAACATTCAATATCTTTAACAGTTTCAAAATCGAATGTACGGGCCAGCCGGACTTAGTTGCAACAATATCAAAAACATAAAAATTACGATAAACGGGTGAAAAATCACATACCAGTTTAGATTTGAACTTACCGAAATTTGTAGGTCTAAAATAGCTCCCTTTTCTTCTTTTACAACGGTAAAGAAGACAAATTAAAGATGAACAAACTTTTGGTTTTATTTATTTTAATTTAATTTATCAAATTACCATTTAACATTGGTTAATAATTAAATAAAACACAAAAGTCATGTTCATATTTGTCCACTAACTCCTTAAATGGTTTAATTACCATTTAAGTCCTTTTTCCTTTATTCAATAAGCCATTTAATCACTCAAATCAAATAGTTATCAAATTTTACATCTTTTATTGTTTAGTCATTTTTAATTAATTAACTATAGAAACATTAAAATTTCTTAACGAAACTTTAATAAAACCTTAATGACACTCCATAAATATTTATAAAAATATTTATGGAGTGGTTTATAGAAACGAGGTCCTGATACGTCATTTTCTAAAATCACTTGACTTCAGGGTCTTACCACTTGAACTTAATTAATCATTCAAATAATATAAATTGTCCATTCAAAAACCTTTTCAAAACCATAATTGACTCGTAAATATTCATAAATAATATTTACAAGCTTACTCGTCAGATTTGTGGCCTCAAAACCACTATTTCTGGCACCACTGAAAATGGGCTGTTACATGAACTGTTCTGGAGGAGTCTTGATAACCTTAGGCTAGATGAGTTTAGTGGCTCATGCTTTTCGGGAAAAAGGAAATAATTTTAATGGAATGAAATTTTATTGAAAAATAAAAGAAACAAAAAGCTAAGAGCTTTAAGGAGAAGGAGTTTTTTTACAGAGAATGATAAGTGAATATTCATGTCACTGCATCCCCTATTTATAGTACATAGAAAACCTAGTTTATTCTAATTTAAACTCTAAAAAATAAATAAAAATATAATCTGAAATTAAATCTAAATAATATCATAATAATCTTAACAATAATCCTAAAAATAAAATTTAAATTTAAATAAAGTCATATGTTCATAAATCTCTTATTTGAATTTTTGCCCCAAGTCTTTTACATTTTATTTTCAGCACGACTTCTTCTCTATTTCTCATGCTGACCCATTTTGTCTTTAAATTCACGCTTTTTGCCCCCAAACTTTCTTTTGCCTTCAATTTAGTCCCTACAAGATAAAAAACATAAAAAAACCCAAATTAGTAGGATCATACTCAAAATATATATACAAGTAACACATAAGAGTATGTCATTTTAGAGTATTATCATATTCCCCCTACTTAGCCCATGCTTGCCCTCAAGTATGGTTCCTAGCCCACTATGTAATTTAGATTTTACCATGAAAGAAGTATCAGTCCAAAGTTTTATAAAAATTAGGCATAATGCATATAAAAATAAAGAAAACCCTTAACTTACTTTAAGTAAAACCGAAATGTATTTCAACTTAAACACAAAAAATTTAAATCGACTTGGATTATTTCATGAAAATTAGGTAATTTACTAAACTTACCAAGACATCATATTTGCTCCACCCTTAGTCCTCAAATGAAATTCTTTTTTTTAATGAAACGTATTGGCCCTTTTGATGCGAAGAGGGATAACAACCCAAACACCTCACTCCAGTTACTCAGCGCAACACACTCTTATTTTATTATTATATATTTTTTAGAATGTTTTAGCCATTTTGACGTGAAGAGAGATGACAACCCAAGCACCCCACCCCGGTTATTCCGCCCAACACACTCTTAATTTTTTTGTTTAATTCTGGTTAGCGGAGTTTTACGTAACAAGTCACACAACCTTTTGACGTAAAGTAGGATGACAACCCAAGCACCCTACCCCTGTTACTCAGTCAGTCACGTTTTAAGCTGTGCTCATAACCAAAGAATCATCAAATTTTATTTTCTTAATGAAACAAAAATTCAATTTTGGAGGACTAGAAAAAATAATCAAGTGTCAAAAATAAGTTTTGACAATTACCTATCAGTCATGAAAATAAATTTAGCATACATTCGTTTGAAGTGTTCTCATTGCATTTAGACTTAATCAATTCTACTATAAATAAGATGGGGTTAACTTCATTAATCATAATTATTTTAGCCTAATAGAAATAAAACAGTGGAGATGAAATCAGTATAGCAAAATCATAACTAACTCAGTAGACAATAATCATGCTCGCAGGTTAAATAGTATGTAATTCCTAGTCAAAATCTTGGGCATGAAAAGGGGCAAGATATACTAAAAAAATGTGGGCAAGAATAAGCACAAGGCAGCAACAACAGTAATAAAATAGTAGATAAAATATCAAAAACAATGAGGAATGCCTCCCCTAATTAAAACACATTGCCCTCGATGTGAAAAAACAAATATGTGAAAGAAAAAAGGGTTTAGAAAAAATCCCCATATAGTTACTGTCGTTTACGCATTGCTGTAATGAGATCAACCATCTACTAGCCGAAGGTGTCCAGCCAAGCTTCAATGCGCTCCAAACGTTGCTCGATGGTCATGGAAGATTGGCTTTGGTTAGGTACCTCTTACTAATTTTGCTGCCTAAAGATCTGTTCAGCCAGTGAAGCTCAGATACCTGGAGGGACAAAACGGAAGGAAGAAGGAATGCCAAGAAGCAATCCCAGAGAGTCAAGACAGTGGGCATCCAATGGGTCGGCTTGGCAAGTAATATGTAAGTCCGAAATAGGAACATTAAAGCCGTGTAAAGAGGATAACAATTATGTAACAAATAGCATAAAATTAGAGGTCGTTTGGCATTTATAATATGCTCAAATTGAAGCGCATACCAATAGCCCAAATTTACCGGATGATCAGTGTACATACACCATAACAAAAATAATTTTGTCTTCGAGACGTAGCCAACGCATCTCTCTGGCCTAAAAAATTATAAGCCAAATTGTAATGACTTAAATTCAAGGTTATCGGAACAGTGGTTTCGTAACCACAAATCCGATTTAAAGAGAAATTTATTTCAATATTTTTGCTTGAAAATTGATATGATAGGAAAATCGTATGAAAATATTGATAGAAAAATTTTACCGATTTAGTGGTTAGTTAGAAAAAGAAATTATTGAAGAAATTGGGTAAAAACAAGGTATCGGGACCTTTATCTCGTAAAACCGAGTCGAAAATAATTTTATAAATATTTATAAAATGTTAGTAATGTGGTATTAAAATTTCGTTAGGAAATTTTAATGTTTGGGTAGTCAATTAAATGAAAAGGACTAAATTGTAATAGGTGTAAAAGTTGCTAGAATGATTAAATAGCTTAAGAGTCTAATGAGAAAGGATTTAAAAGGCAATTAGACCCAAAATTTATTTGGGTTGGACGGCAAGGGCATGAAATCAGCAGGGAATTTGATAAATTAAGGGAAAAATTGGAATATTGCAAAATTAACTAAATAAAGCTAGGACTAAATAGGAAATATCTAGATTTCTCTTCATTTCTCTTCAATTCCAGCAGCTAAAAACACCATAGGAGGGTTCTCTAAGCTTTTATTTCATAATTTTTGCACCAAGTGAGTTAATCCTTGCCTTTTTCTTGTAATTTTTGTGTTTCTAAGACTTTTACAACTAGGTCCTACTATTAAATTCATTAGTTTTTGATTCCATGGATGAAATTGAAAGTCACCATGATTGATTGCTGTAATTTTATGATGAAATAGAATGAAATTAAAGTTTTAATTTGTTTATGAGATTATTTTATTAGGTAATTTCAATGGAAATTGATTTTTAGGACCTAATTGTGAAAATGTTTGGAATTAAAGTCTACTTTTGAAAATATGATTCCTAAAGGTTGTAAACTAGTTTAAGGTGATATAATAAAGTGTTAATTGAGAAAAATAAGCTCAATTGAGAGGCTAATTGAGTAGGGACGAAATTCTCATTTATTAAAAGCTTAGGGGAAAAATGGTAATAAACAGCTTGCACTAAAACAATTTGGACAGCAGCAGTAGACTAACTTTGAAAAATCACCATAAATTGTAGGAATCGAATTGGAAGATGAATAAAATATAGAATTAAATCTTATTGAGTCTAGTTTCTGATAGAAGAAACAGTGTAAGCAATGGATTTGTAAATTTTGAGATATAATGAATTTTGTGAGACAAGGTCAGAATAAATTCGGGTTCCCCTGTTCTGACTTTGAAAAATCATAAAAAATTAAATAAAAATAATTAGGAGCTTAAATTTATATTTCTAGAATCCTTAATGAGTCTATTTTTAATAGAAATAAACTATAACATCATTTGAATCTTGTATGAAGATATAATTAATTTTTAGTGAAGAAGGGTCAGAACTGTTAGACAGCAGAACAGGGGTGACTTTAAAGAATAAACTGTACTGATTGGCTAAACCAAAAATTCTGAAAATTTTATGGTAAGAAGATATATGAGTCTAGTTTCAGAGAAAATTATCGGATCCTAATTTTGAGTTCTGTAGGTTAAGATAAAAATAATTTAGTGACTATGACTTAAGTAGACAACTTTGAATGAACTATAAATAATAGTTGAATTATAAAGAATGTTGCATATGAACATGAAATGTATTAAATTGATAATTAAATTTATTTATTTAGATCCAGAAGATTCAAATATGAAGCTAGATCTAGGAAAGGAAAAAGTTCAGGATTAGTAGATTTTTGTGCACAAACAAGTATCAAGGTAAGTTCATGTAACTTGAATTATATTCTTAAATACTTGAAATGTATGTTATTGATGTGAATATGATTTGAATGTTCATTGTATGAAAATTGATAAAACATTGATATATTTGATAAAAAAACGGAAGAAATCCCAGTTGAATGAAAGGAAAATTCGATGGATCTCTGAAAAAGGAATTGACGGTAAAAAGGATCAAGCCCGGACGGGTGATCCTATCCTGATATAGCCCTTCCGAAGAATATGTGGAAATTGGATTTAGCCCGGCGGGTAATCCGAATTAGGTCTGAATTTAGCTGGATGTAATTCGATCCAAGCTCATTAGAGTAATTGTCGTTGCTGCGAGATTTAGCTGGACTGTAATCCCGACAATACTCTATGAGTTTATATTACTGAGATTTAGCTCGGACTGGTAATCCCATTGTAAGGATGAGGTTCGCGGGAGTGTGCTCTCTGAAATGGAAATGTGTGCACATGAATATAAATTGACGGACCCAGAAATGTACACTAAAAGTGTACCTCTGAAAATCCATCGAAAATTCCAAGAAATTCAACGGGATAAATATGGAAAAATAATAAGGGAATGGTAATCATGGTATTGATGAGTTCATCAATCATGGTATATATTATTGACACATGAAAATTATTGGATTAACTTGAATGTTGAGTTGTGCATGGTAGGATAATAATGCATTGAATGGATATATGAATGTTTATTACATTGTATTGAAAATATTAGGTAAGTATAATTCTTGTTACATGGGCTTACTAAGCACAAAGTGCTTACCCTGTTTCATTTTCCCCTGTTTTGTAGTTTTAAGAGCTCGGAGGTCGGATTTGGTCGGAGATACATCACACTATCAACCTCATGATTTCAGTATATAAAGAAACTTTATTTTGGAAATCAATGGCTTGTATAAGCTAATAAAGTAAATGATTCTGTGAAATGAATGTAAAGTTAGCCATTGGTATGGTTAACAAACCTGGTTTTGGGTATGTGATGACGTTATCTTATAAATATGCATGAATTTATTTTGAAAATATGTTGAATTGGTTTGGTTGATGTGGATTGGTCTCGGTTTAAAATTTGTAGGGAAGGTTAGATATCTATAAAAGGGGATATATTGAGTAAAAAAAATCGTAAACTCCGGTAATGCCTTGTACCTTATTCCGGCAATGAGTACGGGTAGGGGGTATTACATTTAGTGGTATCAGAGCTACGATTTAGCCAGTTCTAGGACCGATGTAGCAAATACTGGATTAGCTATACATGCCATTTAAATTATTATTGATAGTGTGATATCTCCTGACTATTTAAATTTGTTTTTCTTATAGTAATGTCATCCGACTGAGCTCAATCCGAGGAAGCTTGGAGTCATGCTCCGGCTTCAGTACAAAGAGAAGAAACTAGTAGTAGAAGGCTCGAGACAAAGGGTCGAGGGGAGGAGGCAAAAACAGCCTTCTTTCAAATGATGAATGAATAGTTTAATCAATACTTAAGAACTAACCCTGTAGTGCAGCAAGTTCAAGCTCCCACTCCTGCTCCTCCACCGGTCCCGAGATCCCACAGGTATAGATGCTGAATCACATCACAAAAAGGAAAAGCTCCAGTAGATAAAATTCGAAAATATGGGGCCGAAGAATTTCGAGCAGCAGTTGATGATGATTCCGAACGGGCTGAATTCTAGTTAGAAAACACTACTCGGGTTTTGGAGGAATTATCTTGTACACCAGAAGAATGTCTGAAATGTGCCGTCTCACTACTAAAAGACACAGCTTACCATTGGTGGAATACTAAAGCTTCAGTTGTTCCGTAGGAAGAAATTACATGGGAGTTCTTTCAGAACGAATTTAAAAAGAAATATATCAGCCAAAGGTTCCTTGATCATAAAAGAAAAGAATTTCTTGAGCTGAAACAGGGCAATAGATCAGTATCTGAGTATGAAAAAGAATTTGTTCGATTGAGTAAATATGCTCGAGAATGGGTACAGTCAGAAGCTGAAATGTGCAAACGATTCGAAAAAAGGTTGAATGAAGACATTAAGCTACTGATTGGAATTCTTGAAATTCGAGAGTTTGCTACATTAACAGAGAGAGCTTATAAAGCAGAAGAATTGAGCAAAGAGAAGAAAGCAGTGAGAGGAAGCTCAAATTTTTAGTAAAAAACCAATGGGAAAATCTCAGTTTTCTGCTCCAAAGAAATTGAAGAAGTACCAGGATCGTTCTACTTCATCCACTGGGTATTCGGGTAGAGAGCGAGGTTTTCAATGCACTAATCTAAGACCTTCCACTCCATCAGTGACCAGTGTTGGCAGTGTTGGTACCCCTAAACCGAGATGCCGATATTGTAAAAAGCTCATTTTGGTGAATGCCGATTTAAAAGCGGGGCTTGTTACCGATGTGGTTTTTTTGACCATTTCCTCGAGATTGTCCGAAAGGGTGAAAAGAAAGCTGAACAAATATCGAAGCTAAGTAATCCAGGTTTGAGGCGAACGCCTCGACCATCCGGTAATGTCGGTGGTAGCCGAGAGAGCTACGAAAGATATTGCGATGTGTCCGAAGCACGAGCACACTTGCTAGGACATATGCCATCCGTGCGGAGAAGATGCCTCAAAGACTTGATGTTATTATCGGTACATTTTCTTTACTTGATAATCGATATTACTGCATTGATTGATCCTGGTTCTACGTATTCATATATATGTGTTAAACTTACAATTGTTAAAAATTTATTTGTTGAACCTACTGAATTTGTGGTTAAAGTCTCGAATCCCCTGGGTCAATCTGTTTTGGTGGATAAAATTTGTAAAAATTGTCCACTGATGGTAAGAGGTTATTGTTTCCTACTGATTTGATGTTCTTGCCATTTGATGAATTTGATGTGATATTGGGCATGGATTGGTTAACCCAAAGATGATGCGGTAGTAAATTGTAGACAAAAATATATTGTGCTAAAATGTCGAAATGGTGAGTTGCTCGGGTTAAATCTGATCGACACAGAGGGGTTATCTCGATATGATTTCGATAATGGTAGCACGCAGGTATGTCAAAAAGGGTATGTTGCTTATTTGGCTTATGTACTTGACACCAAGGTATCTGAGTAAAAAATACAGCGATTCAGTAGTATGTGAATTTTTTTGATGTGTTTCCAGAGGAATTACCAGGATTGCCACCAGAAAGAGAAGTGGAATTTTCTATAGATTTGATTAGGAACTACTCCGATTTCCATAGCTCCGTATCGGATGGCTCCTCTGAAATTAAAAGAGTTAAAGACATAGTTGCAAGAACTTGTTGACAGGGGTTTTGTCCGACCGAGTCATTCACCTTGGGGTGCTCCGGTTCTGTTTGTGAAAAAGAAGGACGGGTCTTTAAGACTGTGTATCGACTACCGACAGCTTAATAAAGTAACCATAAAGAATAAGTACCCATTACCTCGGATTGATGATTTATTTGATCAGCTGAAAAGTGCTACTGTGTTTTCAAAAATTGATCTTCGATCTGGTTATTATCAGCTACGGGTAAAGGAGTCGGATGTGCCAAAAACGACCTTGAGAACTGTGCACGCATTATGAGTTTCTCGGTCATGCCGTTTGGGTTAACTAATGCACCTGCAGTATTCATGGATTTGATGAACCAGATATTCAAACAGTATTTAGACAGATTTGTGGTAGTATTCATTGATGATATTTTGGTTTATTCTTGGGATGAAGAAGAACATGCGAACATTTGAGAATTATGTTGCGACTTCATGAGAGAAGCGATTATATGCTAAAATCGAGAAATGTGAATTTTGGCTTCGAGAAGTGGGTTTTCTAGGACATATTGTATCTCTGCCAAAGGTATCAGGGTAGATCCAAGTAAAATCTCAGCTATTGTCAATTGGAGTCCACCAAAAATGTATCCGAAGTTAGAAGTTTCTTGGGTTTAGCTAGTTATTATCGGAGATTTGTACAGGGGATTCTCTATGATAGCTTATCCGATGACTTGATTATTGCAGAAAGATGTAAAGTTCGAGTGGATCGATGAATGTCGTGAGAATTTCAACCGATTGAAAGATCTACTAACGAAAGCACTGTATTAGTGCAAAACTGAACCGGGTAAGGAATTTGTTATTTACAGTGATGCCTCATTAAATGGTTTAGGTTGTGTCTTAATGCAAGAAGGTAAAGTAATAGCCTATGCTTCAAGACAACTTAAACCACATGAAAGAAATTATCTAGTACATGATCTTGAATTAGCTGCTATTGTATTTGCGTTGAAGATATGGCGGCATTACTTGTATGGTGAGAAATGTCATATTTATACGATCATAAAAGCTTGAAATATTTGATGACACGAAAAGATTTGAATTTGAGACAGCAGCAGGTGGCTTGAACCGATAAAGGACTATGATTTGGTTATTGATTACCATCCGGTAAAGCTAATGTTGTAGCTGATGCTTTGAGCCGAAATCTCTGTTAGCTTTGCGAGCTATGAATACCCGGTTATCATTGATGATGATGGTTCAATCCTAGCGAATTAAGAGCTAACCGACATTTTTACAGATAAATATGTGAAGCTCGGAAGAATGATGAGAAGTTACAAGTTAAACAGCCTGATATAAGTCGAGTAATGATTCTCAATTTCATTGGTTCGATGGTTGTTTATTATTCGAGGTAGAGTATGTGTACCTCGAAATTCGAGCTCATCTGACGAGAAGATTTTACGCGAGGCTCACACTGGTACTATGTCCGTACATCCGGGAGTAATAAAATGTATAATGATCTCAAAAAGATGTACTGGTGGTGGGGAATGAAACGTGATATCTCTCGAGTTTGTATCAAGGTGTTTAATATGTCGACAAGTTAAAGTGAACATCGTACCTTCGGGTTACTTCACCAATTACTATACCTAATGGAAATGGGAAAGAATCACAATGGATTTTGTATCGGGGTTACCTTTGTCTCCGAGGAAAAAAGATGCTATTTGGGTGATTGTTAACCGATTGACAAAGTTAGCGCACTTTATTCCAGTACGTATGGATTATTCTTTAGATAAACCGCCCGAATCAGACGATGCGTATCTCGAGATTGTCGTCGCTACATGGAGTGCTGTCTCCATTATATCGGATAGAGATCCCAAATTTACGTCTCGTTTCTGGGACAAATTGCAAAAAGCCTTGGGTACTCGGGCTGTATTTCAAAGATCGCATTTCATCCTCAGACAGATGGTCAATCTGAGCGTGTAATTCAAGTATTGGAAGATATGCTCCGATGTTGTATACTAGAGTTTGAAGGTAATTGGAAGAGGTACCTACCTTTGATTGAATTTGCCTATAATAACAGTTATCAGTCCAGTATTAAAATGGCTCCGTATGAAGCTTTGTATGGTAGAAACTGTAGAACACCGTTATATTGGACAGAGCTCAGTGAAAGGAAGATACATGGGGTTGATTTGATCCGGGAAACAGAAGAAAAAGTAAAGGTTATTCGAGATAGTCTAAAAGCAGCTTCTGATCGTCAAAAATCATGTGCCGACCTTAAACGAAAAGAGATTGAATTTCAAGTCGGTGACAAGGTATTCCTGAAAGTGTCTCCTTGGAAGAAAGTCCTCCGATTCGGTCGAAAAGGTAAACTGAGTCCAAGATTTATCGGGCCATATGAAATCATAGAAAGAATTGGACCGGTCGCTTATCGATTGACATTACCACCAGAACTTGATAGAATCCATAATGTTTTTCATGTATCTATGTTACGACGATATCGATCAGATCCTTCACATGTTATTTCTCCGACAGAAGTGGAGATTCAACCGGATATGACTTACAGTGAAGAACTGGTCAAAATATTGGTACGGGAGACAAAAGAGCTTAAAAATAAAAAGATAAATTTGGTGAAAGTATTGTGGCAAAAGCATGGGATTGAGGAAGCGACATGGGAACCGGAGGAGGCAATGAGGAAACAATACCCAAACCTCTTTACTGGTAAGATTTTCGAGGACGAAAATCCTAAAAGGGGGGAGAGTTGTAATGGCTTAAATTCAAGGTTATCGGAACAGTGGTTTCGTAACCACAAATCCGATTTAAAGAGAAATTTATTTCAATATTTTTGCTTGAAAATTGATATGATAGGAAAATCGTATGAAAATATTGATAGAAAAATTTTACCGATTTAGTGGTTAGTTAGAAAAAGAAATTATTGAAGAAATTGGGTAAAAACAAGGTATCGGGACCTTTATCTCGTAAAACCGAGTCGAAAATAATTTTATAAATATTTATGAAATGTTAGTAATGTGGTACTAAAATTTCGTTAGGAAATTTTAATGTTTGGGTAGTCAATTAAATGAAAAGGACTAAATTGTAATAGGTGTAAAAGTTGCTAGAATGATTAAATAGCTTAAGAGTCTAATGAGAAAGGATTTAAAAGGCAATTAGACCCAAAATTTATTTGGGCTGGATGACAAGGGCATGAAATCAGCAGGGAATTTGATAAATTAAGGGCAAAATTGGAATATTGCAAAATTAACTAAATAAAGCTAGGACTAAATAGAAAATATCTAGATTTCTCTTCATTTCTCTTCAATTCCAGCAGCTAAAAATGCCATAGGAGGGTTCTCTAAGCTGTTATTTCATAATTTTTGCACCAAGTGAGTTAATCCTTGCCTTTTTCTTGTAATTTTTGTGTTTCTAAGACTTTTACAACTAGGTCCTACTATTAAATTCATTAGTTTTTGATTCCATGGATGAAATTGAAAGTCACCATGATTGATTTATGTAATTTTATGATGAAATATAATGAAATTAAAGTTTTAATTTGTTTATGAGATGATTTTATTAGGTAATTTCAATGGAAATTGATTTTTAGGACCTAATTGTGAAAATGTTTGGAATTAAAGTCTACTTTTGAAACTCTGATTCCTAAAGGTTGTAAACTAGTTTAAGGTGATATAATAAAGTGTTAATTGAGAAAAATAAGCTCAATTGAGAGGCTAATTGAGTAGGGACGAAATTCTCATTTATTAAAAGTTTAGGGGAAAAATGGTAATAAACAGCTTGCACTAAAACAATTTGGACAGCAGCAGTAGACTAACTTTGAAAAATCACCATAAATTGTAGGAATCGAATTGGAAGATGAACAAAATATTGAATTAAATCTTATTGAGTCTAGTTTCTCATAGAAGAAATAGTGTAAGCAATGGATTTGTAAATTTTGAGATATAATGAATTTTGAGAGACAAGGTCAGAATGAATTCGGGTTCCCCTATTCTGACTTTGAAAAATCATAAAAAATTAAATAAAAATAATTAGGAACTTAAATTTATATGTATAGAATCCTTAATGAGTCTATTTTTAATAGAAATAAACAATAACATCATTTGAATCTTTTATGAAGAGATAATTAATTTTTAGTGAAGAAGGGTCAGAACAGTTAGACAGCAGAACAGGGGTGACTTCAAAGAATAAACTGTACTGATTGGCTAAACCAAAAATTCTGAAAATTTTATGGTAAGAAGATATATGAGTCTAGTTTCAGGTAAAATTATCGGATCCTAATTTTGAGTTCTGTAGGTTAAGATAAAAATAATTTAGTGACTATGACTTAAGTAGACAGCTTTGAATGAACTATAAATAATAGTTGAATTATAAAGAATGTTGCATATGAACATGAAATGTATTAAATTGATAATTAAATTTATTTATTTAGATCCAGAAGATTCAAATATGAAGCTAGATCGAGGAAAGGAAAAAGTTCAGGATTAGTAGATTTTTGTGCACAAACAAGTATCAAGGTAAGTTCATGTAACTTGAATTATATTCTTAAATGCTTGAAATGTATGTTATTGATGTGAATATGATTTGAATGTTCATTGTATGAAAATTGATAAAACATTGATATATTTGATAAAAAAACGGAAGAAATCCCAGTTGAATGAAAGGAAAATTCGATGGATCTCTGAAAAGAAATTGACGGTAAAAGGATCAAGCCCGGAGGGGTGATCCTATCCTGATATAGCCCTCCCGAAGAATATGTGGAAAATGGATTTAGCCCGACAGGTAATCCGAATTAGGTCTGAATTTGGCCTGGACTGTAATTCGATCCAAGCTCATTAGAGTAATTGTCGTTGCGAGGATTTAGCTTTGGACCGTAATCCCGACAATACTCTATGAGTTTATATTACTGAGATTTAGCTTTGGGTGTAGTAATCCCATTGTAAGGATGAGGTTCGCGAGTGTGCTCTCTCAAATGGAAATGTGTGCACATGAATATGAATTGACGGACCCGAAAATGTACACTAAAAGTGTACCTCTGAAAATCCATCGAAAATTCCAAGAAATTCAACGGGATAAATATGGAAAAATAATAAGGGAATGGTAATCATGGTATTGATGAGTTCATCAATCATGGTATATATTTTTGACACATGAAAATTATTGGATTAACTTGAATGTTGAGTTGTGCATGGTAGGATAATAATGCATTGAATGGATATATAAATGTTTATTACATTGTATTGAAAATATTAGGTAAGTATAATTCTTGTTACATGGGCTTACTAAGCACAAAGTGCTTACCCTGTTTCATTTTCCCTGTTTTGTAGTTTTAAGAGCTCTGAGAGGTCGGATTTGGTGGAGATACATCACACTATCAACCTCGTGGATTTCGGTATATAAAGAAACTTTATTTTGGAAATCAATGGCATGTATAAGCTAATAAAGTAAATGATTACATGAAATGAATGTAAAGTTAGCCATTGGTATGGTTAACAAACACAGTTTTGGGTATGTGATGACGTTATCTTATAAATATGCATGAATTTATTTTGAAAATATGTTGAATTGGTTTGGTTGATGTGGATTGGTCTCGGTTTAAAATTTGTAGGGAAGGTTAGATATCTATAAAAGGGGATATATTGAGTAAAAAAAAATCGTAAACTCCGGTAATGCCTTGTACCTTATTCCGGCAATGAGTACGGGTAGGGGGTATTACACAAATAAAAGTGTACGTAACATAAGGCAAGGTTATGAAGCCACAAATCCTTTGATGTTTTAGGGCTATATGTGGTTTCAGCATTATCTGTTAATAATGCAGAAGCCCCGATAACTTTGAATTTTACCGAAAAAATACACAAACTGTTCTTATAGTTAGTGGACATAGCATAGTCTTCTATCACAAAAGTTAGTGCAATATTGAAATCAGTCAGGGACAAACTGTATGTGGTCCCAAGTAGTCAAAATGATATAATCCCAGGTATGTACAACGAGAATTGGCCATGCCGTCGAAAATAGAAGGTGAAATAAAATTCCAAAATCAGTTCATAATAAGTGCAATGAATAAGATCAAAATTACCAACCCAACCAATATTGCGAAAATAATCGGTAACGATAGTGTCAAAATGCAAATCATTCAAAACAGACAATGATAAACATTTGTAAGGTGTTACTTGTTTGTGTCGTAAACGATTATACTTGTCCCAGTCGGCAACGTTATCAAATGTTAAGTTACCGTTTAAATGATATTTCAGTGGCAGAATATTCACTTGAGACTAGTAGGTCCTGCCTCAGGTCGGTAATAGTAAGTGGTCACCGTGACTCCCCAATGCGTTAGAGCGTATAGTACGGTCATTGGCGTCATTGTCAATGTTAGACTCCGGCACAGATGGGCTGACTTAGTGGAAGAGGTATCGGCAGACGCGACTGCTGGTTGAGCCGAAGGGCCATGTGGTTGTCGATGGGTTCGACGACGAGTCGGGGTATGTACTGAAGATGATGGTGACGATGGTGGGAGTGAAGCAATCGACAAAGGTGACGGTGGGGGAAGGAAAATAAGTAAGGGTGATGGTGAGGTTGAAGGGAAAGTTACAAGTGGAGAAGGAGGAGGAGGAGGGAAAGGTTTGGCGTCGTCAAGGTTGATGTGTTGAGGTACTAAGAACCGGCAGTGATGGTTGTTAACAGTGAAAGAGGGTTCGACGGTGGCATGACTCATAGTCCTAGCCATGATAGTGTTCGAAAATTGACAGCAGGAGTAGTGGAGAGGGTTAATGGCGGCTTGATGGAGTTTTAGGTAAATATGAGTGAAAAATTATGGTTTGAAAGTGTAGGAGGAAGGGTGTTTTGCTGCAGGGTGGGTGTTTGAGCGTAGGTTTTGGTGAGTTTAAAGTAGGGATGTGCTATTCCTATCTGGATTAGGGTAGAATATGAGGTTTTACTAAAGCATGCCCATTCCTTCAAGATATTGCTTCAATTTTTTTTCTTGTCAGTTCCCCTAGACATAAGAAGAGAAATTTATTAATATGAAAATAAAATAAAAATAAATAAATAAATAAAAATTGGGTTGTCTCCCATCAAGCGCTTATTTTACGTTGTTAGCTTGACGTCCCAATTAGTATTATAGAGGTTCCAGCTGAAGTTTTTCAACCGTGTGAGCTTGAAAATTCTCATAAAATAGCTTTAACCATTGACCAGTGACTGTGAACCGTTTTCCTGACTCTTTACTTTCTATTTGAACTGCACCATGTATGAATAATTTAATTACAATAAAGGGTCATTGCCATCGAGACTGAAGCTTACCAGGGAACAATTTTAGTACGAAGTTGTAAAGTAACACTTTTTGTCCTATCGAGAAATACTTTCGAGATATTTTTTTTCATGGAACAATTTTGTTTTGTCCCTATAGAAACGAGCATTCTTGTAGGCATCATTATTAATTTTCTCCAATCCTTGGATGTCTAATTTCCTTGCTCTTCTCGCAGGTTCCAATTCTATGTTACATTGTCGTATAGCCTAGTAGGCCTTATGTTCCAATTCTACTGGAAGGTGAGAACCCTTGCAAAAAATAAGCTGATATGGGGTCATACCAATTGGTCCCTTATATGTTATCCAATAGGCCTAAAGTACGTCATTTAGCCGAAAACTCCAATCTTTTCTATTAGGCCAAACCGTTTTCTCTAAAATGGTCTTGATTTCTCGATTCGAAACTTTCGTTTGGCCGTTCGTTTGGGGGTGATAGGCTGTAGTTATACAGTGGTGAACTCCGTATTTTTTCATAAGTGCCTCCATAACTCTATTACAAAAATGGGTTCAGCGCTCACTGATCAAGGCTTGAGGTGTGCCAAACCTAGAAAAATTAGTTCGTTTTAGAAACTCCATAATAGTTTAAGCATTGCCATTATGAGTAGGCTTTGCTTCTATCCACTTAGAAACATAATCTATCGTAAGAATTATATACATATTTCTAAATGAGGAAATAAATGGACCCATGAAGTCAATACCCCACACATCAAAAATCTCACATACATGAATTTGAGATAGGGGCATTTGATTTCTCTTAGTTATGTTACTTGTATGTTGGCATCTATCGCAAGATTTACCAAAATTATATGCATCTTGCAAAATTATAGGCCAGTATAGCCCATACTCCAATACCTTATGAGCAGTTTGATTAGGGCCAAAATGACTTCCACAAGCTTTGGTATGACAAAAAGTGAGTATAGAAGCTACCTCAATTTTTGGAACATATCGTCTTATTATCTAATCTGAGTAATGTTTCCACAGGTATGGGTCATCCCAAATATAATATCAAGCTTCCTTTCTAAGCTTGTCTTTCATGGGACGAGCTAACCTAGTAGGTAATGAACTTGTAGCAAAGAAGTTTACCATATCCGCATACCATGAGAAATACGCTTTAGCCGAAAATAGGCTCTCATTAGGAAAGTCATCCTTTATAGGAGTGTCGTCACAGGGTGTTTTTAACCTACTTAAGTGGTCAGCCACCAAGTTTTTACATCCTTTCTTATCTCAAATCTCAATGTTAAATTTCTGGAGAGGTAAAATCTATCTAATAAGCCTCAGTTTTGCTTCCTTCTTTGCAATCAAATACCTAAGAGCTACATGTCAAAAAAATAATCACTTTAAATCTCAATAGATAAGACCAAAATTTATCCAAAGAAAATACAATCGCCAAAAGTTCTTTTTCTGTAGTGGTGAAGTTACTTTGTGCAGCATCTAGGGTTTTTAAGGCATAACAAATGACATGGGGCTCTTTGTTTATCTTTTGCCCCAACACGGCCCCTACACTTCTTTCACTTGCATTGCACATGATTTCAAAGGGATAGTTCCAATTTGGTGCTTGTACTATAGGAGCAGAAACCAACTTCGGTTTGAGTGTGTCAAAAGCCCCATTGCATTTTGGGCTGAACTCAAATTTCTTATCTTTTTGCAACAATTCGCACAGTGGTTCAGCTACTTTTGAGAAGTTCTTTATAAAGCGCCTGTAAAACCCTGCATGGCCAAGGAAAGAACAAATTTTCCTTACAGTTGAGAGATATGGCAAATAATTTATAATATCAATTTTGACATTATCGACCTCAATACCTTTAGCTGAAACTATATGTCCTAGAATTAAATCTTTGTCTACCATAAAATAACACTTTTCATAATTCAAGACAAGATTAAATTCTATACATCTACTTAAAATTATCGTGAGGTTTTTAAGGCATTCATTAAAAGAGTTCTCATGCACAGTAAAATCATCCATAAAAACTTCGATAATGTTTTCTACATATTCAAAAAATATACTCATCGTACACCTTTGGAAAGTGGCCGGCGCTTTACAAAAGCCCAAATGGCTTCCTCCTGTACATAAATGCACTGAATGGGCATGTAAAAGTGGTCTTTTCTTGGTCCTCTGGTGCAACTGGTTTTGGAAAAAACACTTGAGTATCTATCAAGACAGCAAAAATGAGTTTTTCTAGCTAAACATTCAAGCAATTTATCTATAAAAGGAAAAGGGAAATAGTCTTTTCTATTATAAGAATTCAACTTCCTGTAATCAATATAGACACGTCACCTATTTTACACTCAGGTTGGTACCAAATCGCCCTTAACATTTTTTTTACTGTCACGCTTGTTTTCTTGGGCACGACTTGTACCGGACTTACCCATCTACTATAAAAAATGGGGTAAATTACGTCAGTATTCGCAGTTTAATTATTTCTTTTTTACCACATCCATCATATTCGGGTTCAATTGTCTTTACGCCTTTCGCTTTGGTTTCGTGTTTTTCTCTAAGTAAATCTTGTGTGGGCATGTCAAGGGGCTTATCCCTTTTAAGTCAGCGATGGTCTAGCCAATTGCTTCATTATGGTTTTAGTACTTATATCAAATTTTCCTTTTCGAGCTTAGAGAGTCTATTTGAAACTATGATCGATAAGGTATTATGTTTCCCCATAAATGCATATTTGAGATGCTCAAAAAGTGGTTTCAATTCCAAATCTGGTGTTTACATGACAGAAGGTAGAAGTTTAGTGTTCATCAGAGACAACAATTTATTAATAGATTCACAAATAAATCTTGAATCAAAATTATTAAACAACATTTCAAGTTTATCTTCATAAGGTGACTCAAAAGTTTCTCTTACTAATGAGTCAATTATGTTGACATGATTTACATTCAAGATTTCACTTGGGTGACTAATAGCTTCGTAAACATTAAACTTCATGATCTCTCTATCAAATTCTATCATGAGGGTTTCGCTACGCACGCCAATCTTAGTGCTAGCGGTACTAAGGAAAGGTCGCTGTAGCAAGATGTCCGAAAGTCCAAGAGTGTTATCCTCTTCCATTTTCACTACATAAAAGTCTGCAGGAAAGATAAGTCCATTGACTTTCACTAATACATCCTCAAGGACTCCTTCGAGATGCACAGTAGACCTGTCTGTCAATTGAAAAATAACACATGTTTTCATTAAAAAACTTACGTTAAGTGATTCATAAATAGAAAAAGGTATTATATTTATAGAGGCTCTTAAATCACACATAGCCTTTTTTATTCTTAAGTGACCTATTTTGCATGGTATTACAAATATGCCTCTTTCATTTCTAGTTGATTTTTACTTGTTGGTGTAAAGCTTTTTAATGAACTTCGTGGAATTTGTTTGATGGCATCCAACAACAGTATGTTAATCTCGACATTTCTAAATGTTTCGAAGATCTCTTTGTCCTCTTTACCTTTCCGATGTTAGTTCAACCATCTTGGAAATAGGGGTTGAATTTTGAGAAATGGAGGTTTCGTTCGGACCTATTCATCATTTTCATGCTTTTTTGGGGTGGAATCTTGATCAAGATTTCTATCAGGATTTGGTTCCAGTTCTTTTCCACTTCGCAATGTTACTGCATTTGCATTTTATCTTGGGTTAGGTTCCATTTGTGACGATAGCTTTCCTTATGAGTTTATTTTCTCAATTGATGTGGTCAACTCTCTTATAGACACCTCGGTTTTCTATTGAAAATCAAACATATTAGTTGTTAATTTATTGATCATGGTTTCTAGAGAGGTACCTGAATCTCGCGTTTGTTGTGGAAACCGATTTTGGTATGGCTGGTTATGTTGTGGGTTAGCTCTACAACTCAAGTTAGGATAGTCTTTCCTTCCTGGGTTATATGTGTTAACGTAAGGGTAATATCACTTTTGAGGTGGTCCATGAAAGTTTGCCACAACATCTAAATAGGCCATAGTATTGTCACACAAATTAGGGCATACATCAATTGTATGTTTGGGTGTTACACAAATTTTGCATGGTCAAGTCGGTCCTATTTTTACTGAAAAAACAGAAATCATGATATTAATAAGTCTATCAACTTTATCTTTCAAAGTTGAATTAATTAGCTAGTGAACCCTTCTAATGGGTTTAGGATTGGCTCAAAATTGTTGAGTATTTGCAGCCATCATGGAGATCAAGTACCTTACCTGTTGGGGGTCATGTCAACTAATGCCCCTCCACTGGCTGCATTTATCATTTTCATTTCTATGAGATTCAAGCCCTCATAGAAGTATTGGAGCAGAGACTGTTATGTTATCCCATGTTGTGTGTAACTTGTACACAACTTCTTAAATCGCTCCCAATAGTCGTAAAAAGACTCTACATCTCTTTGCCTTATCTCAACAATCTTCCTTCTTAACTTAGTTACACGTGATGATGGGAAAAATCTGTTGAGAAACAAACGGGAAAGATCAGTCCAAGTTGTGATAGATCCAGGAGGTAGATAAAATAACCATTCATTAGTAGAATATGTTAGTGTGACACCCCAAACCCAACCCAGATGTTATGGTCGAATCCAGCATGCCACATTGAAGTGTTTTATCGAAAACCTTATTTTTATTGAAAACCCTTCAAAAGAGAAAATTAAGTAACATTCAGTTGTATTTGTTACTTTCAAAGCGAGATGTATTTTTAAAAAAAATTATTCCTTCTTGTATGATGATAATTACTTTGTAAACTCTCTTCTTAGTTGCAGAAGCTTTATTTAAAACAGATGATCTATGAAAACTTGTCATTTAAAAATTGAGTTGCGGAAACGTAATATTTAAAAATAGTTATGGTTTAAGAAAACCATTTTCTACTTCTAATAAATATAAAGCAAAAAAATAATAATAATCCTAATATTAAAAATTACATAAAAGACTAAGTCTAAACTTTTTGCTAGTGGACCACCTCCGAGTCCCTCCATTCATCGAACCGCCTATTGATGATCACCTGAAAAATTTAAAAGGAGGGGGTGAGTTTGAAAAACTCAGTGTGTACAACCTTCAATGAGTATAAAGCAATTATTAGTCATTCTGGGCCTGAGCCCAATTCAATAACGATGGTCTTTGGGCCTTAGCCCATATTAACCTCAGTTGTGCCGAAGTCCACATCGTAATAATATCACAATAATATCATACATGCAATGCTGTGCAACCCAACCCAATAATCCAACCGCTACACACCAACTCTGTCCCTTGGTACACATCATGTAGGGATATAAATATCGACCCACCCATCTGATTCACATCAATGGTAGCCCAGTTACGGTACTACCTTCATTGCAGCAAGCTGCTAATCACATATTGAGCTTAATAGCCGTCGGTGGATCCACGGTCGTCAAGCAACCATGCGATCCTCATATACTTCCTCCGTTCTATAATTCCCAACCCATATGCAACCTAAATAGGATATCATATGAATGCAACAGGTATACATGTAACATCCATAAGCCTTACCTTCAACACATAGGGGTATTTTGGTCATTTTTCGCCCTTAGGGGCATTTCGATAATTTCTCTCTATTATGGGTTTATTACTTACCTTGGCCCGTTAACAAGTCCTCGTTGGCTAAAGTGAATAGATACTATGCACTAGGAAGGATTCCAGAGAAGAGGAGGTGAGTCATTAAGATCGCTTAAGTACCAAGCTCTCCCTAGACCCAATCCTAGACATGCATATACCCATTGCCACGCCTCAACCTTATGACTCGTCCACGGTCGCAATTAATTAATTAATTAATTTTTATTTCTGTTTAAGTAGTTATCAGATACTAAGCCCAAAACCCCTTACAAAGCTCAAACAAGTCTACATACATGCATATAGCCCACTAGGCCCAATCTTATTCATATGGCCCATTAGGCCCAAATTACATTCTATGGCTCATTAGGCCCAATCACATTCATATCATGCTTTCATACGATTTTCCTTCACTTAGTATTAAATTGTCAATTTTGCCTATTATGGGCCTTATAACCCATCGACCCATTTAGCCCATTCTGGCCCGGTTGGCCAAAACACAGCCCAAGTCCATGAAATCGTCCAAGGGTCTTAGATAACTTATCAGTTTCCCTCTCACAAGTGTTCACACACTCGTGAGTTTGTTGTAGCCAAACTTTCGACTTTTCGGCATTCTGACTTTTCGACATTTCGGGATTTGCCGATCTATTGTGTGTGTGCAGTGTATGTACACACCTTCAGCTTTATATCAAGCTATCATAGGGTAGAAGTACACACATTATCACCTGGAGTACTAAGTATTCATAATCGCCTGAACCTATATTCAACATTATACTCCATTAGTCACATCCTATTAATTCAAAATAAATCCACTACTTACCGAAAAATAACCTATACTTGCTTTGACTAGATTGATCGGCTGCGATCTGCCTATGTAATTCGAAATCTGACGTAGCCCCCCTTCCATATCCAGGCGAAAAGTCCCTAACGGCTGACACCTTACATCGCTTAAACTTGGGAGCCTCTATCCCAACCTCTCTACTAGAACTCTCTTTTTCCATCAACTAATACTTAGCCAGTGATCACACTCTTGAATGAGAGGGAGAAAGAGAAATAAATGAAGAAACCATAGGTTAAAGAAAGTAATGTTATTGGAAAGGATAAATAAAAATTGGATTTTAAGAGTGTAGAAACGAAAGAACTTAGAAATATCTAACAAAAGCCGAAAAAGATCTAACTCACTTACCGATCGCGAGATCGCTTGCCAACAAGAAATCAACCCCCAAAGTGTATGAATCGGCTTTTAAATGAAAAAGAAGCAACCGACTAAGTGAAAGAGGGAATAGGTTGATTTTATTAAAATAGGGAAGAAAAGATCAAGAGTTTGGCTTACAGAAAAGAGGAGATGAAGGGTTTGAGATTACTCAGGTAAAAACAATAAATGCTCTTACTGGCCCATACGACACACGTATATATACTAAAAAAAATACAAACCTACACTCCTCAATCGAATTAAACTCATCAAGTTAAATTCCCTTCAATTTCTCCAATTTTATCACCATCATATCCACAATTAATCCTTATCCTTATCTCCACCGTAACCTTGATTTTAGCCAACAATTCCAATTTGAATTGCATTCAAATTACTTCCACTGAATGGCAATCCTTCCTTGCGTTGAGCAGCAAAATTGAATTCCCTTTTGCGCATGAGGCCACTCAAACTCCAGCCCTCCAGCTTCCCAACACGCTGCTGGCCACTGCACTGCCACCTATCTTGTGCTACTATTCGGTCACAATTAACTATAAGGCTTATATCCCTAAGCCTCAGTTTCCTTAAAGAATAAAAATTTAAAACTTTTCCAGGCCTGGGATTTGAACCTACAACCTCTCAGATCCATAGCATGCTTCTCGCCACTGCCCCCCAGGCGCTCTTGTGCCATATTCCATCCCTAACTATTTTTAAGGCCTATTAAACTGCAACCAGGTTATCCTAAAAATATTTGCTACCATTCAGATTCATACCCCCAATCTATTGGTTGCGCTATATGTCCCTTGGCACCACGGCACCTACCTTATTTGTGTCGTTTCTCCTTCCCAATTAATTATAAAGTCTTTCTGCTGATCTCCAGGTTGTTTACAAAAAACACTACAACTTTCGCTAAGGCCAGGACTTGAACCCTGGACTTTCTGCTTGCTACCAACGCCTTTTGCCACTAGGCTAAGTGTTTCTTTGTCAGGCCTTATTAATAAGCCTTCCACCTAATGCTCAGGGTCTTTTAAAAAATGCAAAATTTTGCTAAAGCCCTAGATTGAACCCAGGACTTTTTCCACACTACCAACCCTTCCTAAATCTCTTAACAATTAAACTAAACATGCAATTATAAAATATTTAAACACATTTAAGTTATTTAATCTGCCTTCTAACCAATCCTAAACTCAGGGCCCATTACTTTTAGGCCCAAAATTCAGAGTGTTACAGTTAGGGAAAAAGGGAAAGCACATAATTTGATTTGATCCTCAGTTACACCCTGAGGTTTTATACTAAGACAAACCATATGAAACTCTTTTAAATGTTTGTGTGGATTTTCATTTTGTAATCCATGAAAAGTTAACAACAACTGGATTAATCATGACTTTAGTTCAAAATTAGTATCCCTAGTAGGATACGCAATGCATAACGGTTATAGTTGCAGGAGCTTCAATCATTTGCCAAATTGTTTGAGCCATAGGTTGTTGTGCTAGATTCGAGTTTACGTTAACCCCAACGCTAGACACTTCTTCTGGTGGATCGACTCATATTATTTCGTTCTCTAGTGTTTAAGTAGGGTTTTCGTTAACCCTAAACTCAACTTCGTCGCCTATTTCTATTTTTAGTGGTAGGTTACTCTGAATTCCTACCACATCGGACTGCTTTTTAGTAGCTTCGTTTCCTTGCGATTAGCTCTCGCAGTTTTTTCTATTTCTAAATCGAACACAAGAATTTCTAAAGCAGATCTTGTCATAGGAAAAATAAACAAGATCAATACGTTACTAGTCTTCGGCAACGGCACCAAAATTTAGTGTGTCGTTGGAAGCACAAAAAATAACCTATCCCTAAGAAATAACGAAAAGAATAACATAAGGGAAGTAGGGTCAAATCCTCAAGGGCTGGATTACTACAACTTCTCGCTCCTCGAACCGTGCCCAAGAAAAATGGCATACCTGGAAAAAAAACAAAATTAAAAGTATGAATGAGTTGAGATTGTACAAATTAAAATTGCAATTGTAAAAAGGAACAGAGTTAAGGAAATAGATTTTTCTACTTGAGGGATTCCAGCCTCTAATTATCTCGATCTTCCTTTGGTTCAATCATCGGCTTTTAGGTGATCTTTCTCATGGCCGAATAAGTCAATTATAGTGGAAGAGGACGCCTACGACCACAAGCTCCACTTAGGTTATAGCCTTATAATTTAGAGGAACCTGGCTCTAGCCAACCGTCACTTTTGTGGGATTATCTTGCACTAGGTCATCGTTTCTCAATGGCGAATGCCATGCCATTTCGTCTCTTGGGCTCAACAACTTCTAATGCGGAAAGTTAACGAACTGACTATGCAACCTTCTCAAAACATACAAAGCGGCTGTTTCTTGCACAAGATGAAAAGATTACTTTTGAAAGGATATGGACAGAAGCGTCAGCCCTGTAATGTGGAGAAATGATAAATACTCGTTGAGAAGGCTAAGTGCGGATTCTAAGCCTTATGAACTCTTTTGGAGGAGTCTTGATAACCTTTGGGTAGATGAGTTTAGTGGCTCATGCTTTTCAGGAAAAAGAAATAAGTTCAATGGAATGGAATTTTATTGAAAAATAAAAGGGATAAAAAGCTAAGAGCTTTAAGGAGAAGAAGTTTTTTTTACAGAGAATGATGAGTGAATATTCATGTCACTCAATCCTCTATTTATAGTACATAGAAAACTTAATTTGTTCCTATTTAAACTCTAAAAGATAAATAAAAATATAATCTGAAATAAAATCTAAATAAAATCATAATAATCTTAACAATAATCCTAAAAATAAAATTCAAATTTAAATAGAGTCTTCTGTTCATAAATCTCTTATTTGAGTTTTTGCCCCAACTCTTTTGCACTTTGTATTTTTGATACCACTTCTTCTTTATTTCGCATGCTGACCCAATTTGTCTTTAAATTCACGCTTTTTTGCCCCTAAACTTCTTTTTGCCTTCAATTTAGCCCCTACAAGATAAAAAACCATAAAAAAAACTCAAATTAGTAGAATCATACTCAAAATATATATGCAATTAACACATAAAAGTATGTCATTTTAGAGTATTATTAAATATGCTTTTAAAGTTTATGTTTTGTTTGATATATCTTTAGTGCCTTAGTATGTTTAAGTCATTTTGGTCACTTTTAAGTACTTGTAATCTATGATCCTTTTAGTATGTTTATAATAATATGTGAATGGTTATAATTGATGTCATTTGGTAGTTAAAGGAACTAGGTTTTGTACTTGAAATGTGGCTATGTTGCTTTGTTTTGATCAATGATGTTTGGTATAAATGTGGTGCCTTTGAATGACACATTGGTTAGGTAAAATAGGTTGATTGATTTGGTATGTTTATATGTACTTAAAAGGTATTTAAGTCTCTTGAATGTATGCACAAATGAAATGGTTGATTAGGTATGTTTTGGCCTTGAAATGACTTGTTTTTAGAGTTAAATTCTAGAGCATACGGCCTGGGACACAGGTTGTCACACGGCTGTATTTCACTTGTTAATTTTGGTGTATCAAGTCAATGTGTTACACGGCCTAGCACACGACCTACGACACGGCCGTGTGTCACAAGTCAAAGAGTTACAGGGTCTGGCACACAGCCTGTGACACGACCGTGTGACCTAATTCAGTGAGTTACACGGTTTGAGACATGAGCTAGGACACCCCCGTGTGTCCCTTTGTTCTATTGTTACACGGCCTAGGCTATGTCACATGGCCTAGCCACACAGTATTGTGACCTCTGTTTTCAAATTTTGCAATTTTTTCTCAAATCTTCTAATTTGTTCCAAATTAGTCCCGAATTGCTTCTAAACTATTTTTAAGACCTCAAAGGCTCGATTTAGGGCCCAAATGCATATGTTTGATAGGTTTTTAATGAGGTTTATTAAATTAATGTTAAATGATTTTATTGAGATGATTTGATGTTAAACGTTGTTTTGATTGTTCAATAATACTCCGTAACCTTAATCCGACGATGAAGATGGGTTAACGGTGTTACAATAAGCCACGATTGGCAAGGTTTTTGAGTGAGGTGAGCTTGTTGGCTAGGTTATTGAGAGATCGAAATTGGTTTGTTAAAGCGGTAATGGACGATGAGGGTTTACAATTGTGGGGTGAGAATATGCGAAACAAATTTTATTTTAGTTTTAACTTTCAGCTTTTCTTTTTTCATAAACATAAAAAAGCTTTAACAAATGGAAAATATAAAAAAAAAGTTAAAAAAATGAAGAAAGGAGGAAAATATAATAAAAGCAGAAGAGTAAGCAAAAGAAAAAGAAAAAGAAAACAAAAAAAATATATTGCTGAAAACAAAAAAAATATAAGACTAATTATATAATTTAAGCTAAAATATTTTTATTCGAAAGGATGATTTAACTTGTTAAACAAAACAGACTATTTTGGAAGTTTAGCTTTTAATCTTGGAATAATGATGAAACAAGTAAGATAAACATACAAAAAAAAACAATTGTGAAACTTACAAATTATAATAAGAACACAAGAAAAGAAAGAAAATGGTAGCTCGCACGTTCCTGGTTCGCCACGACGACTCGACGTTTACCGTCGATTACGACACCGACGACGGTTTTGAAGTCTCTCTCCCTCTCTACAAATAAAATTATTTTGTCATTTCCTATTATTTATTTTCTCTCTCTACAACTTTTTTCTCTAATTTGATAATTTCAGGTATTTCAATTTCAGCTCTTCTCTCTCACTTCAATTCCTCCCGATGAACAAAAGGTCGAATGCTTCTCTCTCACACTCTCTATCTCTTTAATGAGGCCCTTTTTTTATGATTGATTTTGGATGGTGCAGATCGTCGGGGAAGATAATGACCGAATCGTATCAGATGATTCCGATCTGGCCGCCGTTTCGGAGAAGCTTCAATTGGTATCGATCACCTCTGAGGAGGCGAGAAAACCGGAGAAACAAGAAGAAACGACGAGTAGCACTGCTGGCGCCGGGAACTTTGATGCTGGGACCAGCGTTATGTCCGATGAGGAATTAGCGCGAATGTTGCAGGTTTACTTCTAGATATTGAGTCAATTAAATGAGTTTGCTTTTAGCTATGAACTAGCTTAAAATGTTAGTTCCCCCTTGAAACTCTTTAGTTTGGTTTTATTTTGGTCAATTTTAGGCAGAGGAAGAAGCACTTTTGCTTCAACAATATGTAGCAGGTGACAATCATGCGCATTTTGAAGAAAAAGTTCGGCCGTATATTAGCAAAGTTCTCTTGGTAATATAATTTATTTCTTCTTTCTATGCGTGCAAGTTTGGTTTATTGATATGTTTATTAGTTAATTTGGTTTATGAGAAAATGTAGAAAAAATCTATTGCTTTTACTGCTGGATAATTAGTTCATTGACTTTCTTTGGGGGAAAGTTGTTAGGAATGGAGGAAACTGTAGTATCTGTCAATCCTATAGTGATTATGAGCTTTTATCTTTTTGAATTTCTCGGATAACAGGAGAAGAAAGATATTGAATTTCTAAATGTTATACTTTAGCTGCAAGGAAAAGAGGATAACTGATTTTAATGAATACTATGGGAATCAGAAGATGGGTATCTTTCCTTACTGTTTATTTTGTCTATTGATATAGTATGAGGATCCTGTGCGCCAGGAAGCAGCTCGGAAGACAGTTCCTTTAGATAATCTTGAGGAGAAAGCATTGGTTTCTTTGGCCAAGGTGATGGCTCTCTGGACTCGTGCAATTTAGAAGATTTTAGGAAGTGCTACAATATATCAGTATCAATGGTCCTATATCTTTTTCCAATCTGGAAATATTTGAGAGCTCTATATTGTGCATAATCATTGCTGTCTATCAAAGCTAATATATTATGACCACTTACAGGCAAGGACCAAAGAATAAGGGCTTTGTTTCTGTTAAAATTGACATTGCATTTTTCTATATATGAGATTAAGAACCATCCTATTTTTAGACTTTATTTTGCAATGACTCATGATAATGAGTGATTTTTCTAAATATGCTTTAGGAGGGGAACTTTAAACCATCAAAAGTTGAAGAAGATCATGCTTTCCTGCTCCAGCTACTTTTTTGGTTCAAAAGATCTTTCAGGTTCCTTTTTCTACTTTATATTTATCATTTTGCTCAGACTTTATAAAGTTCTCATTTGGCTTTCATGCAAAGGTGGCAGAATGAAGCTTGTAACTCCAAATTGGTCGAAATTGTGTTCTATATTGCATAGACATTGCTGATCTTAAGTTCTGGTCTTGCAGCTGGGTTAATGCACCTCCTTGTGATGGATGTGGCAATGAAACCACGGCTCAAGGGATGGGCGATGCACTCCCTTCAGAAATTCAATATGGGGCAACTAGAGTTGAACTTTATCGGTCAGTGTGTTCAAAACATTTTTCTTACCATTTTTTATTTTATTTAATTCATAACGGTCAATTTGTAATCTCTTGTTTAGTTTAATCCATATTTCCATTTGGTCCTTCCTTGAAGCCTGATACATAGATGGCCAAGGCCCTTTTACTTATAATTTCAAAAATTAGTAATTTATACCTAGGATTTGTTACATTCATTTTTTTTTACTTTTCTGTTTTGTAGCACAAAGAATGGTTACCTTGCCATCCAATCTCTCCATTTCATTTTCTCCACTGTCTATTACTAATTACTATAAAATAAAATTTCTGAAAGATTTGATTTTTGCTTTGTCAGCTTGTTTATAACGCCTCCTGCACAAATGTTTAAGTTATTTTGCCAAATTGTGCTTCTTTGAGTTATTTTACCAGCTCAAGTTCCTATCATTTATTTAGTGAGTTTTCTGTTAACTGAAGGTTGTGATTTGTCATACGGATGAAATTGAGGTTGATAAGTTTGGTTGAGGCACTGTTGTTTCCATTGCTATATTCACAGTCATAACTTGGTTTCTGATAATTGTCTGTTAGAAAGCAAAGTTAATTCTTTGGTGAAAAACTGCAGTTGCAATTCTTGTTCAAGAGTTACTCGGTTCCCACGCTACAATGATCCACTGAAGGTATGAATCTGTATTAGTTTGTTCTATCATTATCCTCTTTTTTTCTCTGGAGAGGGGTTCAAGTACTACTTGTTTCATGAATTTTATCCTTTTCTTTTTGCAGCTTGTAGAAACAAGGAGGGGGCGTTGTGGAGAGTGGGCTAATTGCTTCACATTGTATTGTCGTGCTTTCGGTTATGAATCTCGTCTGGTTAGTAATTTATATACCAATTCAGTCCCAAAATTCAACTGTCTAAAACACAAATCTTCTCTTGTTACAAAGAGAGGTTAAGCTAATTCAGAATAAGAAAGAAAATTTCTTCTAACTGGTGTGCGGGCCATCTATTTTGACCCATATTCAGCATATAAGGACCTGGATTTGTTAATTGTTTTTATCTGAAGCTTGGGATGATAGGATATGTGTAATATCTAGTTTTCTAAACAAAAGGAATCAGTTAAAGTGGAATAAAAAGATTTTGAAATTCAGTGAAGAACCATTAATTTGAAATTAGGAGAATGCTTGACCTGTATGATTTTGGTTCCGTCTGAATTAAGTTCAAACAAAGAACATGTTCAAGCTTGGGATGTCTTGTTTGCTTATGTAAATGAAACCCATTTTTAGCTTTATAAATAATGACTTACGAGTGGTTCCTGTGCTGACAATTGTGGTAGTTGAAGCTATTGGTTCTGCAATATATAAAGTCAACATTTCTGTTGGCGTGTATCTAGAATTGTATGCTTTATGAACAGCAAATTCATTCATGGTTGTATGCATCTTTATTAGCTCAAACTGTTGAAAGATGAGATTCCACTGGATTCCTGATAATTTGCTTACTTGAGATGATGATGTTTATTTGTACAACTGTTAATTTCCAGGTCCTGGATTTTACAGACCATGTTTGGACAGAGTGCTATTCAGAAGCTCTAGGAAGGTAAAAACACTCAAATTTGATGCTTTATATCTTCTACTGGGAAGATCCTAACCCTGTAATGAATAGACAAAACTATATGGTCATTCTATCAATCAGTTTTGCATAAAATTTTTACAGGTGGATGCATCTTGATCCTTGTGAAGCAATATATGACAGACCACTATTATATGAAAAAGGGTACTCTTAAGTGTTTTATTATCCTTTTTTTTTTTTTTTTTTAACAATTACTTTTATTTTGGTTTTGATACTAGACTGTGTTTTCAGTAAATTCTTTCTTTATACAGGTGGGGAAAGAAATTAAATTATGTAATTGCTATTGCAAAAGATGGAGTTTATGATGTCACTAAACGTTATACTCGGAAGTGGAATGAGGTAATTACGATACAAAATTTAACACTCAATTGCTTCTAATGCTTCGCTTCTTATTCTTAGAATGCTTATTCATGCATTGTTATGAAGAACATGATACTTTCCCGAACTCACCTTGTTGTTCATTACCATTTTTTCAGGTTTTGTCCCGACGAACCATTACCACAGAGTCCTCTGTGGTGTCTGTTCTCACTTCAATTACCAAAGAATGCCGAAGGAACTGTACATCTCAAGTTCTTTCGATACTTGAAGAGCGTGACAACATTGAAAGGGAAGCTCTAGAGAGAGATTTACGTTCTACTGATGATGCTCCAATCTCCTTACCTGGGAGGCAAAGTGGGGATAAACAATGGCGCATTGCAAGATCAGAATTTGGGACTGACTCTCTGAGTTCATCTTGTACAGTTCGCATATGCAGTGATGAGCATGTTACGAAAATATATAATGCATTTTCTTCTATTCTTCATAAGTTTGTTGAGGATTCCTTAACTGCATCAAAAGGTGTTGAAGTTCTCAAGATTCTTAGAGCAACTGTTGTCGATCTCAAGAAATTACCGTATAAAAAAAGGAGAGCTTCTTTAAAGCCTAACTCTGTTGTTGGAACATCTTTGGTGCATCAGTTGCTGCCCTCTTTTAAAGAGTTGCTTAATGCTCTTTCACTGAAGAGTGAACTGGATAGCAATGGCATTCTCAGTGTATGCTTAGCTGGTGATCCTGTTCAAACTGCCTTAGCATTGCCTGTTGCCTTGCATGCTTTGGATGAAGTGATCAGTGATCTTAGCAAATGTGACAACTTTAGTAAAGGCTCACTATCCTTTCCTCTTCTAAGATTGAATAGAATATGTTCTGGAGCAGTCCTTGCGAGCGGTGAGGAGCTTCCTTTTGGGATTGTAAGTAATAATAGCGTTATGTTCCATATCTTACATTTGAATATGAAGTTTCTGCAAGTGCCACAGAAATTAATCTTAAAATTCCACACTGAATATTTTCAGGCCACAGCAGCATTTGATGGAACTCGCATGTCTAAATGGGAGGAACCTAATGGTGCTAATGGTACTATGAACAATGAGCATAGTAGCTTTTGTCTGGGTATTACTCATTGATATCAAAACCCAGGGGAGAAAAATTACTGCAGAAAATTAATTTATGACCTGATGTTTGAACGCTTAGCGCTAAGTACAAGACTATCAATCCTTCAACCATACTAAGTAGAAGACTTGGCTCACCGTAGATTTTAATTGATAAAATGTTTTTCATTGAAACATCCTCTTAGTAGTTGAATCCCATCTTGTAGGTTGTTGGATTATGTACGAACTATCAGCGAATATGCAGGAACTTGTTGCATATGAGTTAATGTCTGCCAATGATGCTCCTGAACAAGACCCAATGGATTGGTATGATCTGCTTGTCTCTAAGCGTGCTCTTTGCTTTTAAATACCACGTGCCATTTATGATGGTCCTACTTTATGCCTATGTTAGGTCACTAGTTTAGATGAGTCTTTTAGGAAGCATTTATTATTACTACACTTAAAATCATTATATTCAGTGTAATCAGCTGCAATAAATGTCTCTTTCCTAAAGCGATGAACATAACTTGTACTTTCTTTGGAAAATGAGATTACTTTTGAAGCTGAAAAGCTTCTGCCTGGAATGGAAATTTAAAGAGTTTTCCATGTTTAGTGAAATATCTTTTTTAGTTTCAAAGTTCTGATTCCCTGAAGTGTTGTCTTTGATCTTACTAACATTTTAATCTTTATTTAACAGGGTGGTTGAGGGAAGTAATGATGGAGGATTGAGCTGGCATGTTTTGGATGAACGAAGGTCCGAGATGTTTGATAAACGTTTTCAACGCAAAACGTATAATGTCAAATCCACAGGTTTCTTATCAAATATGTTCAGGTGAACTATTTTTTTACTTTGTAGGTAGTATATATGCAAGTTTTAAGTTGATCAATCTTGAAACCTTTTATTAACGATATCATGGATGACAGATTTCGGTTCTTGGCGGTAAGAGATGTTAAATCAACGTCACGGCTGCAAGTAGGTAGTATTGACCTCTATGCTAAGCAAAATTGACAATTTTCATTACTTAATTGAAGACAAATAGTTCCAACTTGTATTCGTGGCTTTCCTGCCTCCAAGCCGCATTGTGTTGGTTAAGAATCTGGCTTGAGTGGAGTATTTATTGATGTGCTAAATATTTTCCCCAAGTTAGGTCCTGGAGCCTAAAAAAGAAAAGAAACACTTAACTAGCAGATGATTTATATATATATATATATATACACATACATTCAATGTCATTGTTGCACAAAAGAATTGAGATAAAAGAAAATCAACATTAGTTAGGGTCATTGTTTATCTATCGAAATCGCCTCCAATTAGGGAATAAGCAGGAGGAGCTGTTTTGAGTTGTCAGAATTAAAAGCTCAACTAAAACTTGGTTCAAGTTATTCTTTTTAAAGTTTGATTTCAATTTGAATAAAAATTAAACCACTCCAATGTTCACTTTATTAGACTCGTATATATGAGTTATCTGTTTTTTTCAATTTCAAATTTATTTATTTCGTTTGAATTCGAACTTTTATTTTCATTGATTTTAATTTTTTTTTAAAAAGTAAAATATGTATTTGCAATTTTTTTAACAGAAAATTGAATTAAGTTTCTTTTGGTTTCCTAAGGTAGGTATTCTATTCGAGTGAATTCAACAATTAATTTTTCATGTTTTGTTGACCTATTAAGGGGTAAATGTTGATCATGAATTTTAAAGATCAAACTTTTGATCATTAAAAACAATAAATTATATATATTGGGAACTTGTTCAATTCATGAATATGCGGAGTAGAGCTGTGAACAGAAATAGTGAGATTGCAAAACGAATCAGGAACTTGGATTGAGGAACAATCAGAAATGTTGAAATTGGTTGCAGAACATTTTCAACGGATGGATGATAAACTTGTGGGATAGGGTGGAGATTCGGTGATGGAATATTGAAGGCAATTGAATATGAATATTTCGACACTCGTCCAAGGTCGAAAAGATCTATTAGCGGCTCCATTTATTGCAGATGAAATTAAAGAAGACACTATGAACTTTGAAAAGCTGCTTACAACAATATTTTTAAGTCCTAGTAAATAGGTTGAGAGGGATAATGTCGGATCTGATTACACCTCATAATGTTTTTGTTCGGAGACAAATGTATTGTTATGGGAAGTAAAATTCTTACTAGTATTAAGAGGAAGGGCCAAGGAAAAGGTATTTTAGAAGCGTTTAAAATTGACATGTTTAAAGTTTGTGATAAGGTTAGTTGGAAGTTTATAATGGAAGTGTTGGATGTTATGGGATTCAGCCACAATTGGCACTACTTCATACATCAATGTATTAATATTGTATAACATAAGATGTTAATAAACGAAAATCCGATAACAGAGTGACTTATTCTCGCATTTTATTTATTCTCAATCAAAATATTCTCTCTTTGAAGCTAATACAGGTAGAGAATGAATGTGATATTCAAAGAAGTAAAATTGGTAATCATTGCATGCCTAATCTTTTAGCTCCTATTTGCTACATCTTCTTCGGTGCCACAATTCAATCTCGTCAGAGAATAAATCATATACTGTCAACTCTTTTGGTCTCTTGATAAATCAAGGAAAATCAAGCATTTTCTTTAATCCTTCTAGGAAGGCATACAATAGATGGTTTACTGAAATAGTAGGGGTGAAAAGAGCAGCACAATTGGGTAAGTACGTTGGTTTGCAATTGGGAATAGTTATTTTTTTTTCTTTTTCCATCCTATTATTGACAAAATTGCGTCAGAAGTCAGCTGTGTGGAAATCTAAATGCCTCACTCGTGGAGAAATGCATACTCTGTTAAGGTCTGCGTTGAATTTTATTCTCTTATATATTTTTTCTTGTGTTAAAGCTCCTTGGTATATAACATATAAGATTGATCAAATTACTCGGAATTCTTGGTGGAGGCATGATGAACAACAAAAGAAATTTCATATGTGTAGGTGGGATCAACTCTGTAAACCAATTAAAGAGAGCAGACTGTGATTTTCACAGGCTAGGTTAGTGAATAATGTACTACTCAGTAAACATGCATTAAGACTAATCACAAAACCATGGCAGTTATTACAAGGCACAATGCTGGCAATAGGGGCGAACCCAGAAAGTTTTAGTGGGGGGGGGGAGGATAAAAAATTAAATTGTTGGGGGACCAAACCTAAATATTTATGGTAAAAAGGGTTAAACTGAATTGATAGTTTTCTAAGGAGGTTTAGAATTGAAATAAAACCCTTTTATCCTGCTTGCTCCATTTGGATTCATCCCTGGCTTGCAAAATACTATCAACAATTTCACCTGTTGGATGTTATCCACAGGGCATCGAATTCTTGGATTTGGAAAAGTTTATTAAAGGGTAGGGATGCATGCAAACATGGTATTGATGTACATATATGAAATGGGGAGGGTACAACCATACTGGGGATTTCCTTTGTAATCCATGCATCACAAGTACCGAATAAAAGGTCGCAACAAGCAAGTAACATCCTTAACGCATGGAGGTAATATGGAGTGAAATTCCAATACTAAATGATAATATGGAGGGGATTTCCTTTGTAATCCATGCATCACAAGTACCGAATAAAAGGTCGCAACAAGCAACATCCTTAACGCATGGAGGTAATATGGAGTGAAATTCCAATACTAAATGATAATATGGAGTGGAAAGAACTTGTTACTCATGGCTATTCCATCAAGTCAATTTTGTAAAGGATTTTTTTATCAACTAAGGAAACGTTAAAAATTAGTAGAACGAAATGTTTGTTAAGAGATGATGGAGAGGAAGGTCAGAGCAGACTCTAAAAAAAAAAAAAAGTATAAACGCAGGCAATCGTGATGAAAGCAATAAGAGACTGAGAAAGATGAGAGTTACAGTGATTATTATAATTGTAGAAGGAAAATTGTAAAGATTTTTTTTTTTGAGTACTCAAGTTTGTCAAATGATATAAAAGTTCAAATGAGACTTTTAAGTCTCTATTTATAGACATTGAAAACAAAAGTTAAAAGAAAAACAATTATAAAAAAAAAGTGGGTATGAACATGTTAAAATGGTGGTAGTGGAATTAAAAGAGGTTCCTTGAATGTGGAAAAATAGAAGGTAAATTATATAGATAAATGGGTAAAATGACAATTACATGTAAGTTATACTCGCATAAAATATTTTAGTAAGAAGGATTTTAAGTACAAATGTATCGTTTGTTCAATGAAGAAATAAGAAGAAAACACTTGTATTTTAAAGAAATTTTAAAAAAGTTAAAATTTTAATAGTATTTGTATCTGAGGCTCTAAATCATGCTCTTTAAACATCTCAAAAATGAAACAACCTAAGAATGTTCCCAAAGGTTGTCATTCCCAACATGATGTTCCCAAAGACTCATGCAAAGAACAATATTTTCAAGAATTAGTAACAAAAGCAATTTGGAGTCTAAGGTGGAGGATCTTGATTCAATGAATTAAGATGAAACCCTTTTAATTGATAATATCACAACATGATTATAGGTGCGATAGAAGAAAAAAGTTGGATAGTAGTGATGAAGATTAATTTACAAGTCTTAAAGATTTTATTAGAAAAAAAAAGAAAAATTAGAAAAGGGAAAAGAATGAAAGTCGAAGGTAAATGGCCCAATAAGGAATAATATATTAGAGGATGACAAGAGATCTATATCAATAGGGGATATCAAAGTATTAAGACATATTGAAGAGCATGTCACCATTGCATCATTGAAAAAAAGACATTGTCAAGGAGGCAAAAGAAATATGGCCTCTCAGGAAAATAAAATTAGGACTAAAACACTGTAGCAAACATACACCATAGAAACACTCAAAATTGATTGAAGCGAATTGGGGATGATTTTGGATGCATTTCAAAAAGATGAGTTAGAATGTACTTTAGCTTAGAAGCTGAATGATCGAGTAGAGCACATCTCTGTACAAGCTTATGGACTAAAATGATGGCATGCATACCTAGTCATTCACAATTTTTAAAGGAGGGGGGGAGGCAGGTCGGAGGAGCAAGCATCATAGTTGGTCATGATGGTAATCATTGAGTCGGATATCTTTCAGTTCAGTTCATTCAATAACTAGAAGTTTGAACTTCCCTCCACAATGATAGAATCAAACTTGATTTGTAACCAAACTCAAACTTGAGTAGCTTCCTCTACTTGCCATCCATATTTCTTTCACAAAACTAGCTTGAAGCTAACATGGCACGTCTCAAGAATATGAACAAATATTTTCCAAGACAGATGAAAGAATCTTCGGAAGAGAACAGTCTGGTCTAGTCTAGTTATTAATCAAAGGAGAGTTGAATTCTACGTTCAAACATGTACAATTCCAAAACGACTGAAACAAAAATTGGGTGCAACAGTTTATGCCCTCACAAATGTACCTTTTTTTCCAGAATTCAGGTGTTCTATATTTTTTTTTTCGTCAAAAGCAATTCAGTAATCAAAACTAAAAGAAGAAGAAAACAAAGTTACAAGTGTCCCAAGCCGTAAGGGTTCATCCATGTTCTTGATTTTTCCCTTAGCTCCTTTCAAGGTCAATGTTCCTCAATATTCTTCAAACCCTTCACGTCTATCGTCTCCACCCTGCATTACAAACAAAATATCACCAGATTTAACAGTTAATATATATATGTCTGCATATATAATGGAAGTCGCATCTCGCTACTGCAACAACAAGAGGAAATGCAATTATCAGATATATCTTGAGTTGCATATGCCATATGTATACGCTAAGCCAATCATTAGTTTGTGCAATGGTGATAAATTTATGACGACATTAATCAGAAGTAAAAATATCAGGGAACATGCAGGAATTGAAATTATGGAACAGGTGATTGTCAAACTTGTATATACGCAATTCACTAACATAATAGCCAACAAATCATTACGGAGGTTGATATCATTGCTTGGAAGTGATCTAGAAACTCGCTAGTTGCTAATAAGAAGGAAAAACAGGATATGCCGTATCTTATGCTACGTCAGCTGCTTTGCTAGTTATAGGCAATGCAAACAAGCTCTGAGTTCATGTAGTTTCAGAATTTTGAAAGCTCAGGTGTGAGAAAGATAATTCAATATAAAATAATCACTCTTATCCCTCACTAATAACCATCACTGTATGTTCAAATCGAGTTGACATATGACTAAAGCATGAGTTCATCCCTTGAACAATATGTAATTACTAAAATTTGTCAATGGAGTCTGGCAGTATAGAAAATGACATAAAATGATGCAGAGAACAAGGAAATTATTAAGAACTTACGTTGATCCATATAAAGCAGTCTTCTGAACTTTTGTGATTTCAGAACCCGACTGGTTGTCTTCAATAAATATTGTCAAGCTGGTAAACATAAGAAAGTAATATTAACATTAGTATGGTTAACGTGATGATCAAGACTAAACCCGGTACATTAGTGGACAAACTATAAACATACCTACAAACATTTTGAAACTTGACACACTTTACAGCTACTGGTTTTCCCTGCAAAAGGAGAGAGTGATTTCTTAAAATATCCTTACTAAATAGTAGTTTTCCGACAATGAAAGACTGACAAAGAAGAGCTACCTAAAGATTGTCTGGAGATAAAACAGCAGAGTGTCACTTGGAGGGAAGCCATTGACATTACTACATTCAAGTACAACGAAATATCATCAGTGAAATGTTAAGCCAATCCCGATAATGGTATAATTCAAATTACCTAAACCCCATATGTTCCCTGTTCCTAAAAAGTTTCACCGTCTTTGGACCTGCAGAAGACAATCTTCATGGTAAAAACTACAACAATCAACAACATCAAAGGTAAAATTAGTAAGGGTGGGATTTGGAACCGATATTCAATGAGTTTGAATTCGTGATCAGATATTCAGATGCATAAATGTACAAATTAAAAGATACATATAAACATAATTAATAAAGATTTATGGGAAGATAATCATATACAAAACTTTACCTACCTCTTCGGATCCCTTGACGACAATGGAATGTAGTTTGACGACTTGAGTGAAAGGGATATATATGAAGAGTTGTTCATCTGCATCACTCTCTAGATTAAAACCTTCATCTTCTCTATAACCCTAAATAATCCATGACCATAAAACTTTTAATTATTTCACAATATGCAATTCCCACTAAAGCAACTTAAGACAAGATAAATACATTGGACAATGAAGACAACCCTAAAGTAACAAACTAAACCATGATTTTTCCAACATAAAAAAAGTACAAATGTCTGCCTAAATAATTAAATGACAATTGAAAATTAGCTAGTATTAAGGGAGTAAAAATGAAGAACAGAGAAACAAGAATAGCTTGAAGAGAGTTACCTGCTTGAGAGCATTGGACAGGGAGTGACCAGAGCTTTGGTTAAGGCATTCAACTCCAGACCAATCAATAAAGTCCAAGAGATCAACCTAATAAACAAAAAATTTCCCAATCAAGTTAAAGATTTTAAGAATCTTTCCATAGTAACAAACGAATCTTTTTCAATCAACCAGAAAAAAAAATCCGAAAGATAATCAGTTGCCAGATTCCTTGTTTTTCCCACTAAATTTCTCAAGTTGTTTCAGAAACCAAACAAAGGGTATAGAGAAAGGTAGAAACTTTATTGGAATACTCACTTGGTTTCTTTGAATTGCAGTAGCTGATTCAGCAGCCGCCAGTTTAAGAGGTTAATGAGATTGCTGATATAAAGATTGTCTTGTGAAGGAAAAAGAATCACAAGGAGCGAGAATATTTTGAAAATTAAAAGACAGACTTTTATAGTGCCCACTTTTAATGGTTAATCAATTCTTGGAAAAAGACGAAACTAGAAGGATGTCAGACGCTGCCGTTTAAGTTCAAAGCCATGTTTTTTAGAGCTTTGCCTTGCTGATAAACCAAAATGACAGTAATTTTTTTCAAATGGTCAAGAGATTATCTTTTTAGAGAAGAAAGAAGCCTCCTTTTTGAGACAATCTTCAGTATAGATATCCAATCCAAATTCTCAAACCTCCCGAGGCCCAACACCCCTCTCAAGTTCTCAAACAAACAAAATAAGTCCCCACCAACCAATAATGTAATCATCTAACCAATTAACCAACCAAATCTCAGCAGCTCCTTCTCCCTATCCTTCAATCTTTGACCTCAAGTTCTCCAAACACCAACAAACACAGATCATATATCAAAGCAAATGCAATCCAACAGCCACTGACCACAACCTTCCATCATATCTACAACCCCATTTTCAGTCTTTCATTCCATTCACCAAAAACCAATGGCTTCCTTATCCCTCAACCTCTCCTCCCTCCACCACACCTCCACCAACCCTCTTATCCTACGCTGCACCCCTCTGAACCTACGCACCCCATCCCAGAAACCATTCTCCATTAGGTCCCAAGCCACCCCAGTGCTTTCCCAAGATGATCTTAAAAAGCTTGCAGCTGACAAAGCAGTTGAGTCAGTCAAATCAGGCATGATCCTAGGCCTAGGAACAGGATCTACAGCAGCTTTTGTGGTCGACAAAATAGGCCAACTCCTTTCCACCGGCCAACTTTCTAACATCGTAGGTATCCCAACTTCGAAAAGAACACAAGAACAAGCTGCATCACTTAACATCCCCTTATCTACCCTTGACTTGCATCCCCGTATTGACCTTGCTATTGATGGTGCTGATGAAGTTGATCCTAAACTTGACTTGGTTAAAGGCCGAGGCGGTGCACTTTTGCGTGAGAAAATGGTTGAAGCAGCTTCATCTTCCTTCATTGTAGTAGCCGATGATAGTAAGCTAGTTTCAGGGCTTGGAGGGAGTGGTCTAGCTATGCCTGTTGAAGTTGTGCAGTTTTGCTGGAAATACAATCTAGATAGACTGCAAGGGCTGTTTAAAGAGTTGGGTTGTGAAGCAAAGTTGAGGTTAGTAGGGGATGGTAGTGAAAAGCCTTATGTCACTGATAATGGGAATTACATTGTGGATTTGTATTTCAAGAATCCAATTAAAGATGGGTTTGGAGCTGGGAAAGAGATTTCTGCCTTGGAAGGTGTAGTGGAACATGGGCTGTTTTTAGGAATGGCTACTTCTGTCATCATTGCTGGGAAAACTGGTATAGAGGTTATGACTAAGTGAATTAAGTGTTGACTGGAATTTACTTTGTGTGAGGGGGTAATTTGTTAAAAAATAAAAAAAGAAAAAAAAAATTTGATTCTGCGTAGAGTGATTTCAGAATGTTGAATGATTGAGGGGATTTTAGAAATGAATTTTATTGGTTAATGAATATGTAGTTTTATGGTTTTTGCTTTTTCATATTTAAGATTCCAATTTTCTGTATTTTCTTGGGTTATGTTTTGGTTAAGGGAGGAATTTTTTTTTTTTTAAAAGAAGATTTAGTAGATGAATAAAATGCTAATAAAGTTAGAGCTCAAACCACGTTATTTGCATCTAGTTGTCAAGATCCTTTTGCAGAAACTTTTGTACATGTGACGTTCGATCAACGAATACGGCCAATTAATTCATTCCACTTCCTGCTACATATGTTAGGCAAATTTTCGTTCTCTATTACACCACTCATGAATCAGTTAGATTTCAACTATATTACTGTTTGTTGCAAAGTCATTCCTAATAATACCAATCAACAGGGTATTGTCACTTTCCACTTCAACCGATTTGAAACCTCTCATCCATGTTAGCTTCAAGCCTTCAAGGATAGCCCGAGCTTCAATTTGGAAGATATCAACCATACCAGTTACCATTTTAAAACCCGCCAACCACCCTCCGCTTGGTCCTCTCCGCGCTCCTCCTATTGCTGCCCTTTGTCTGCTTGTCAACATCAAGCCATCAATATTATTCTTGACTCATCTTGGTTCAGGCATTTGCCAACTATTTTTTACCTTGACTTGCATGTCATTTGCTCTATACTGCCATTGGTTCCAAATGATCTTGCCCATGCCATAACCGAAGCTATTAAATTCTGACTACTCTCACTAGCATTGTTGAAGATAAAGTCATTACAGTTCTTCCAAAGGAACCAAGTGACTATTGCAAAAAACGTCGACCATTCGCTTCCACTGAATTTTAATTCCTTTTTATTCATGATATTATAGTGAATTCATCTCTTAAGTGTTGAGTTAAAGAAAAAAAAACTCCAAATTTGCCTAGGAACCAATGCTTTCCAAATAGACTGAGCAAAACAGCAACCGCTCACCACGTGAATTGTCATTTCCACAAACCAACCACATTGTGCGCAAAAGGGAGTTGATGTCATACCTCTCCTTGTACAATCCTTGTTGGTCAAAAGTTTATTTTGGATAAGCAACCATAGAAAAACTCGCACCTTTTGAGGTGTCACAACTCTCCAAATTAATCTTTCATACCCAGATTGCCTTGGTCCACTAGTGTTTAAAAGATGCTTATACGTTTCTGCAAGAGAGAACTTCCCTACCGACAACCACTGCCAAGAGATTTGATCAGAATCTGACTCCCTCAACATGTGTTGCAAGCACATATTCAGACAACAATATCTTTGGGGAGCACGTAGATAACCATTCTGTATTCCATTCTCCTTTAGACGTTACTAGGCCACACAAGTGAAAAGTTTCATCTAGAGGTTCATTACCAATATACCATAATTTTAATGGACTCAAAATTCATTATGTTTTATAATTTAAATAAATTTTATTCAAATAAATACATGGATTTTTTCACTTTCACATTATAAAATTTAATATTAATTATTGTAAGTGGTTGGTAAAAATTATTTGCCTCCACATTTTCTGTGCACCATTATAATGAATGTCAATTATTTTGTTGTGATTATAGTATCTTGATATTTAAGTTGGTAGCAGAAATTTTAAAATTAATTTGTATTAATTTAATTTATATCGATTGTAGATAAATTTTAAATCTTAAATAATTATATTTGATTAATCAATTTAATTAAACTAAAAATTAGTCTATAGGCAAACCAATAGAGGAAAAAATTTATTTGGATTAAGAATTGGAAAAGAACCACAATTAAACCGCGAATGTAGAAAAAAAAAACACTAATAAAAAATGGATCAGGCCGTTTTCCAAAATTTTGGGCTATATCAGCCTGGGCCAAGCCCAATACTTAAAAAAACCTAATTCCCAGCCCAAGATGGACGGAAAGAAATAAAATAATAATAAGTAAAAGATTAAAGACCCCCAGTACTCTACCTGCCAAAACCCACCAAAAAAGGTCCAAACCCCCTCCCCCTCAAGCTGCCCTTGCCCTCGCCATTCGTCGACCACTGTCGACGCAAGATCTTGCTCATCTCCTTTTTGTTTTGCTCAATATTAGGGGTTTTACTTATGAATTGTTAGTAGTATTTGTTAATGTTACTATGTGTTTATAAATTTTTGGATAAAATCTGTTATAGTCCCTATATTTCTATAGAATTTGAGATTCAGTCCTTGTACTTTAAAAGTTAAAAATTCAATTCTCTTTTATAGTTTTTCAATTTAGAATTCCTAGTCCAATCGATATAGTCATTGGTAGTTTCTATTAAAAATTTTCAACTTAACATATTTTTTTTCCATCAATTATATGACGTGTCACACGAGGATAACTTAATCAACATGTTATATTGTCAATTTTTTTTTTACAGAAAATAGAGTAATAAATGTAACACCCTATATCTGGTCCGGTCGCTGGACTCGAGCTATAGGATGTTACAAAAGATAACAGAACAAATACATGTAAACTCGACATTTAGCAATCAAAACAATCATTAAAACATTCATAACTCAAGTATGCAATGATTTACACATCAATCCGAGTCTCAAACGAGCTTACGAAAGCTCTTAAAACATCTTGGGAATAAATAGGGACTTAATTGTAAAATTAACAAAATATACGAAAATTTCAGTAAACAGGAGTCACACAACCATGTGGTTAGGCTATGTGACAGACTGAGGCTGTGTGGTGCAGAGTCAAATGACCGTGTAACAAACTGTAGTTGTGTCAATAATCATGCATCTAAATTACCATTAGCACACGGTCGTGTCGATTTCAATGATTGAATTGACATTTTTAAATCAAAGTAGTTGGAGGACTTAATTTCTAACTTTTTAAGTACGAGGACTAAATCTCAAATTTTGACAAAGTATGGGAACTAACAACATATTTTAATGCAATTTTTCTTTGATTTTTTAAAATTCTTTACCTATTTTTTATTTTTTTCTTTTTTTTAAATAGTAAATCGATCAAACCGACGATTGAATCGATTGGACCGAAAATCGATGGTCTAACTTGTTAAATCACTAATTCTCATTAGGGATAAGTATAACTTTCAATTCCTAGTTTCAGATTAACATTCTATTTAATATATTCTCATTAGGGACCTTATACTTTCTAATTCTAATATAATTTTATGACAAGTTTTACATTTATTCAATTTGGCTCTTAATGTAACAAAATTAACAAACTAACTAAGTTAACTTTACAATCTAGTCCTTTTCATAATCTAAGCTTAAAATTTATCAATTTCAAGTCTAATTCTTTAAGAAATCAACAATGGTAATTTTCTAAAACTTTAACAGATTCACAAATTGGTACACGGGCTAACTAAATCAAGCTGTAATAGCCTAAATTTTCAGTGGTGTCGGAACAGTGATTCGAGATCACTAAATCCGACAAATGAGTAGAAAATATTATTAATTTAGTGAATATAAGTTAAACGTGAAGTTAGAAAATTTTTTGAAATAGCGAATAGTGTACTAGAAATAAATATTAAAATAATTAGAATCAGAAACGAGGTATCGAGACTTAAAAAATTTTAAACCGAGCCATAAATATTTTTATAAATATTTATGGAGTGTTAATAAGTTATTATTAAAGTTTCGTAAAGAAATTTTAAAGTTTCGATAGTTAATTGAATAAAAAGGACTAAATTATAACAAATGTAAAACTATGGGAAATGATTAAATGGCTTAAATGATAAAAGAAAGAGGGTTTAAAAGGAAAATAGACCCAAAATGTTTTGGGCTGGACGGCAAGGGGCATGAAATCAGCAGGAAAATTGATGAATTAAGGGAAAAATTGGAATATTGCAAAATTTACTTAATAAAGCTAGGACTAAAGTGGAATTATCTAGATTTCTCTTTATTTTTCTGCATTCTCATCAGCAAAAACACCATAGAAGGGTTTCCTTAAGCTGGTTTTTCATATTTTTACTGCAAGTAAGTTCAATTCTTGATTATTTCTTGAAATTTTTGTGTTTTTATGACTTTTACAACTAGGTCCACTTGTTGAATTCATTAGTTTTTGATTTTATGAAAGAAATTGGAAGTTTCCATGAATATGTGATGGAATTATATGATGATTTAGCATGAAATTAGAGCTTTAAATTGTTTATATGCTGATTTTATTGAAAGAATTGAATAGAAAGTGAATGTTTGGGACCTAATGGTGAAAGAGTTTGAAGTTAGGGTTTTATGTAGAAATTCTGAATTTAAATAATTTTGAAATAACTTATAATGTTTAGATAAAACATTAATTGGGAAAAATTATCTTCATTGAGGGGTTAATTGAGCAAGGACTGAATTGTATGAACTGTGAAATTTGGGGCAAAAATCGAAATCAACATTTGCACTAAAACAGTTTTGGACAGCAGCAATAGTCTAACTTTGAAAAATCACCAAAAATTTTAGAAATCGAATTATAGAATGAATAAAATATGAAATTAAAGCTTATTGAGTTTAGTTTCTTATAGAAGAAACGGTGTAAGCAATGGAATTGTAAATTATGAGATATAATAGATTTTGTAAGACAATGTCAGAATGAATTCGGGTTCCCCTGTTTTTACTTTTAAAAATCATAAAAAATTGAATAAAAATAATTAGGGTCTTAAATTTATATGTTTATAATCTTGAGTTAGTCTATTTTCAAGAGAAACAAACGGAAAAATCATTTGAATTCTGTACGAGAAGATAACTAATTTTTAGTGAAAAAGGGTCGGAACTGTCAAATAGCAGAATAGGGGAGACTTCAATGAATAAACTGTATTAATTGGCCCAACCAAAAATTATGAAATTTTTATGGTAAGAAGATATGTGAGTCTAGTTTCATAGAAAATTAGCGGATCTTAATTTGGAGTTTTGTAGATAAAGATAAAAATAATTTAGTGACTATGACACGAATGAACAGCATTGGAATATACATAAGTAAATAATGAAATTATAGATAATATTACTTATAAGCGGGTTGAAGATGAAGTCAATACTGATAAGTGAATGATTTTACAATGATAGATCGAGAACCCGAAACAAGTCGAGGAAAAGAAAAAGTAGCGGATTAGTCCCTGAACTTTCACAAATTTTGCAAATCGACCAAGGGAAGTTCATATAGTTGAAGTTTAATGATTATATGTTAATTTTATGAATTATATAATGTATGATGAAATATATTTATTGATGAATAGAGAATAAAATATCAACCCGAAAATCGAATAAATGATCAAATTGAGTGGAACGTCGGATTTGAGTACTTCTGATCAGTGATAAGTGATAAGTGATAAGTGGTAGCTTTAGCTACACTTATCTGATTAGCGACAAGTGATAGGTGATAAGTGGTAGCTTTAGCTACACTTATCTGATCGGTGACAAGTGATAAGTGATAAGTGATAGTTTTAGCTACACTTATCTGATCAGTGACAAGTGATAAATGTGATCAGTGTAAGACCGTGGTAGGACTATGACTTCAAAAAGTGATAAGTGATCATACGCAAGACCACAGTTATACTATGGCAAAGTGAAAGTGAAGTACTCAATTTTCCGTAACCGTTCCCTAATTTGGTTAAAGAATGATATGTGACAAATGGGCCCAAAAGAATTAGAGGAAATGGATAAGTGGTAGTAAGTTTATACAAGGGAACTCACCAATGACTGTGGTTGACAGGTGAACTTAATAATTGTGTATATTGTATAAGTGTATAAATATTTGGTAAGATTTATGTTTTATGCTTATGAACTTACTAAGCTTCTATAAGCTTACTTGAGTGTATTCAATGTCTCTTGTAGATTGACGTGGAAGAATACGGAAGATCGGATCAACACAGAGGATCACACTATCCAGATTATCTCCTGTAGCTTTTGTAAATTTCCTTTTTGATTTATATGGCATGTATAAGGTTTGATGATTATATAAATGCTAAGACTTGTTTAATGAATATACATTATAGTAAAAAAAATGATAAATATGTTAAATAGTATGATTATAGTAGAAGTATAATTTGGTATCAAATTGATTGAAATGAATTGGTTGGTTGGATTAGTCTCGGTTTTAAAATTTGCAGGGAAGGTTAGATATTTATAAAGGGGTTATATTGAACAAAAAAAAACTTTGGGATTTTGCGAAAAATTTTCTATGGTTTCGATTTAATTCTGATTTGGTCTCGAAATATGTTTTGGGCTTTGGAGGCCCATCTAAAGGACGTCATGACATGTTTTAGTAAATGAATAGTATTTAACTTGTATTAACGAAAAATTAATTTGGTAAACTCTGGTAATGCCTCGTACCCTATTTCGGGGACGAATACGGGTAAGGGGTGTTACACAAGCTCTCATGACTTCAAATCCATAAAAATTACAAGAAAATGACTAATTTATATGGTCGAATGTTAGAAACCTGGAAGGTTTCTAATTTTCTTTTTTTGTAGTGGACGGTGAAGAGATTGAAGATAGAAGAGAAATTTCCTGTTTCTTTCCACGATGTTATATATATAGGTTAATTAGTTTAACTAATTATATTTAATTAACTTAACAAATCACTAATCATGCTTAATGAATTTAACATTATCATCCACTAATCCCTATTTGAAAATGATTTATTTACTATTTTGGACCTTTGATTAATTGCCATATAAATCCCCAAGTCTTTTGTCAATTAAAATTTTATAGCGATTAGAATTTTACGATTTAATTCTTAAGCCTTAATGAACTATTAATTTGGTAAAATTACTAGATCAATCTTTAAATGATTTTTATATTAGTTCCATAAATATTCATATTTAATATTTATGAACTCAATTTACGAAAATAAGATTCTAAAATTATATTTTTCGATACCATTAAAAATCACATCATTACATCGTAACCATGTATCAATGAAAATATAACAAGATAAGTGGATAAACTTAGAAGATTAAAGCTCACTTTTGTTGGCTATAAAGGGTTGAGAACATCCTTTGTTGGTTGTTAATTTTGAAAGCTAAACTTGTTCTATATTGGAGAACATTTTGTTAAAGTAATTCCTATGTACTTTCACTTTACTATTAGAGTGATTATTCCTTTATTTGAGTGACAGTGTTTGAGGGGGTGGGGTGCAAATAATTATATAACAATGAAGTTTCAATTATGTTTTGTGAGAGTTGATAGATTCACTCATTGTAACCTAAAATTATTTAAGGAGTTCATTCTTCTTTTTTAAAACAATTTCATTATAGGTTTTTATTTATTTATTTTATATTTGATCTTTTTTGACACAATTCTTATAACTATTTATAGTTCCTCCTTAACCTATAAATAGAAGGATAATATGTTTTGGTGCAGTCGAACTCCTATCCTTCGGTACTGGCAATAATACCCATACTAATCAAATTAAAATTCAATCACATATTAACTTGAACCCATTATGTTTTCAAATTTTGTTGGGTCAGCGAGGTTGTGAAAACTCATACATACATACAATACATGCATGCAAGCCCACTTTATTATCTTTGAGAAAACATTTTCTCTTTATTTATTTATTTATTTATTTTGAAATACATTCGTATAATAATAGAAATCTATTCTTACTGTACTCTTAACTCCTATGTGTTTATTTAATAGCTAACTATTTCATCAATCTTTAAATGCCCAATTTGATTATCCAAATAAATATTGAACATCTAGCATTTCAACTTAGATCTAATTCGCGTAGATCCCCAAAAATACCAATCAATTATTTGAAATAATTTTTTTGTCCCTCACAAATCAAAGACAGTATAGTAGCTGTAGGCAAAGTAAATATATCGTTTGAGAACCAAATTCGTAAATTGGATTGTATTTTATTTTTTTTATTTAAAAAATTGGAAAATTAGTTATTATATTATTCTTTTGTTAAATTTTATTTTTACTGTTAAAAGATAATTCTTATACATTAACATGTAGCTGAGTAGTTATAATTACATTAGTGATATTAATTTTTAACAGTAAAATAAATGAATTTATAGAGAATGAGTCTAAATGTAAAAATAATGGATGAGTATGTGGAATGAAGATTTAGGTGTATGTTTGAGAAATGTAATAATGGAATATAAATATAATTTACAGGATAGGGTAAATTGGTGGGCGATAGTAGCCTCTTTCTTCCTTAAATAATTTGGTCCCAATGTCTGCATGTTTTCACGTGTCCTGCCATCACCATTGCCGTTAATTACAGCATCAGCTACTGCATAGGATTCTAAGGACCCAAATATATATATATATATATAATAATTAATAAATTAAATTACATAATTTTATAAAATTGAAAGTATCCTTTTCCAATCCCCTCTTTGTTGGTTGTTTCCCTCACTCTCATGCCTGTTCACTGGATCCCACTTTCTTTTCACATTTCACTTTCATTAATATCAATTATATCATACCCCTGTTTTAAATCTTCTTCCATTTCTCAAATAATTCATTTCCAAAATCCCATTTTAAATATTAACATTTGGTTAAATTGGTCCAAACTATACAAATATTTATATGTTTTCCTCCTTCTTCTTATAAAAAAAAAAATGACTCATTTTTCTTAAAATATTATTTGGTTTCCACTCAAATCATATGTATATATTTAGTCAAGACACACACACACAAAAAAAAGGACTAATCTGTGTCTTACTTAAACTATGGTATTATTATATTTTAGTATTCATTTTTTTGTTTTCCTAAATATTTATCTGCCAAAGGAGTTTTATAGAAATACATATAAAAAGGTGATTGATGAAAGTTTGACTTGATAAGAAAGTCAAACAGATCAACGGCTGCAGGAGACAAATGAAGTCGGTTGTAAAGTAACGACAACCTCAAAAAAACAACAAAAAAGAAATGAAACTTTTGAATTAAAACATAAGGAGAAAAAAAAAGAGAAGCAAATAAACCAAGAAAATTTCTTCAACTTTATATTCAAGCTTTGCCTTTTGCTAAGAGAATTAAAAAACAAAAAAACAAAGCCTTTTATTATTCCTATTAAAGTTTAAAACATTGAGTAAATAAGTTTTTTATTATTAAAAAATTAAAAATAAATAATGAAATAATAATTTTTGTTTTATAATTAGTTCATTAAATTTAAATAATATACCAAGTACAAGTGCAAGTGCATGAATAAAAAATATATATATATATATATTTGGTGGAATGGAAGCAATTAAATGTTAATCCAAAAAAGCAGCAAGAACTTAACCTTAATGGTACATTTATGAGTTGGGGTCTCATTGGACAGTGATTTCACTTGCCACCAAAAGGGGTGTGGTGGGCTATCTTTTCTCTTCCATGACAGGACAAAATTCTTGATAAATGAGAGAGAGAAACAAAGAAGGCATCAGATAGAGATAGGGATAGAGATAGAGAAAGGGCAGCTATGGTGTTTTTTGAGTGTTTGTTTTGTTTTTGCAGCCCTTCTAGTCCTCTCCTATTTTACTGAACCCCCCAAAACCCAAAAGGAAAGATAGTGTAAAAGGAAAAGAAAAATGTTTGATGGAGTGCCAGACCATCTTCATCAATTCATAGGAGCGTCATCAGCATCAGCTAGAACCACCACAACTCTCCTTCTCCCTCTCTCTTTCACTTCTTCAAATGGTTTCACTTCCTTTGACCCTTTGTTCACTTCTTCATCAAACTCCCATCATCAGCAAGTGCCCCCTCAGCTGCATCATCATCATCATCATCATCAACAACAGCAGCAGCAGCCTCAGTTTTTGCAGTCATTGCACCAGCAGAAGAATAATGAAGAGAGTACCACCAGTTTGGTAGGTATGAACATGGAGATTAATGGAAGAGATCAGAGATCCATTGCTGAACCGATTGATAATCTTCATCATCATCATCATCCTTGGTCTAATGATGAAGTCCTTGCACTGTTGAGGGTCAGATCTAGCATAGAAAATTGGTTCCCAGAATTCACTTGGGAACATGTCTCAAGGTATATACATACAAACTATACATATATCCATTTCATGTTTTCTTTTCTTTTCTTTTCTTCTCTTTTCTACTAGATAGAGTCCCTTCAAATTTTGATGAATGAAACAATCAAATTGGATAGTATTAAATCATCTACATTAACCCTTGTGGGGATATCATTATTTATGAGCCGTTGTTAATAAAAGAAAGAGAGAGAGAGAGAGAGAAAAGGGATACTGATAATTAAATAAACAAAAAAAAAAAAACCTTGGTATAGTATTTTATAAGTGAATAATTGATAGTAAAATAGAAAGAATAAGTGTTTGATATATAAATATAGGCATGCAGCTTTGTAATGGTTCAATTATATATATATATGTGCACACAATTATGGTGGGTGCAGGAAGTTGGCAGATCTTGGGTTCAAGAGGAGTGCAGATAAATGCAAAGAAAAATTTGAAGAAGAAAGCAGATATTTCAACAGCATCAATTGCAGCAAAAACTACAGGATCTTTAGTGAACTTGAAGAACTTTATCAAGCTGAGAATCCTCCACCTCCGCCTCCTCCTCCTCCTCCTCCTCCTCCTCATCATCATCATCATAGCCAGCAGCAGCAGGTGGCTGTTGTGGCAGATGAAAACAACAAAAATGTGGAAAAGTCAAGGGAAGATGAGGACAATATGGGTCAGAATTTGGAAGCTGATTCAAGAAATATCGATGAATTATATCAAACTTCACCAGCAAACAACACTGCAATATCATCAGATCAGGATAACAAAAAAGTGGTTGAGAACAAAGCAAACTATGATGATAACAAGGCTGCTGCTGCTGCCAACAACAAGAAGAGGAAAAGGGTGAAGAAACTTGAGTTGTTCAAAGGGTTTTGTGAAGATATTGTGAACAAGTTGATGATCCAACAGGAAGAGATGCATAATAAGCTGATTGAAGATATGGTGAAGAGAGATGAAGAAAAAGTTGCAAGAGAAGAAGCTTGGAAGAAGCAAGAGCTGGATAGGATTAACCAGGAGCTTGAACTTAGAGCCAAGGAACAAGCTATTGCTGGTGATAGACAGGCCACCATAATCAAATTCTTGAGCAAATTTTCACAAACTGGATCCTCTAAGAAGCAATGTTTTGGAAGGGTTAATAAAGATGTTGTCAAGGTACCAAGTGAATGTTCAAATCCTCCTATTGCTTCTTCATCTCCTTTAGTGGCAGTAGCAGAAAACCCTAATCCCATTGTCACTGACCAAAACAAAGTTGATCAAGTGTCTACCACTTCTCCATCGTCCATGATCCTCGCCCATCAAAACAAACAAAGCATGCCCATATCCATGACAGAAAGTCAAGCTCCTCAAAACCCTAATCCGGAAACACCTGATACTTCATCATTAGCTCCCCAAAACCCTAATTCTGTCAGTGCTGAAAGCAACCCATTACCGCCCACTTCACCATTGACGGTAAATAAAGCTCCCCAAAACCCTACGTCCAATGAGAAAGAAGACCTTGGAAAGAGATGGCCAAGAGATGAAGTGTTGGCATTAATAAACCTGAGGTGCAGTCTTTATAACAACGGTGACCATGAGAAGGAAGGAACAGCCATAAAAGCTCCTCTATGGGAAAGAATCTCACAAGGGATGTTAGAATTGGGTTACAAGAGAAGTGCAAAGAGGTGCAAAGAGAAATGGGAAAACATAAACAAGTACTTCAGAAAAACCAAAGATATCAACAAGAAGAGGTCCCTTGACTCAAGGACATGCCCTTATTTTCATCAATTAAGCACTTTGTACAGTCAAGGAACACTTATAGCACCTTCTGATGGGCCGGAAAATCGCTCGCCGTTGCCGGAAAACCACTGAAAATTGCCAGAAGCCGGTAAGGATTCATCTCAAAGGGGAGACAAGGATTCAAGTGTGCATGTTTCGGGAGGTAATGAGACAAACATGGTTCAAGTACCAGGTTTTAAATTTGAATTCTGAATCACATTACATTTTTGTGTGTACGTTAAATTACTTTCGGTATTACAATCGCTAATGACATTATTAATACTAAAATATTAGAAATAATAGTACTTTTTTTGGGTTGAAAATTAATTTTTAATTTTCTTAGAGAATCTAATGTAAAACTTTCATGGAGGATATATGTTTAAACTTGAGCACCGACAAATTGGGAAATGAAAATTTAATTTCAGGTCAGGCCTACTTTCATTTTATAATTATTGATTTATGCACCTAATTCTTTCATTTTACGAGTTTAGTTCTACTCAAAGGGATAGGTATGGCTGGATGAAAGGGTATATTTTGCTTTTGGATCCTCTTAAAACATTAATTGTTCAATTCAATCCTTTTATTTAACTTCAACCTCAACAACTTACATATTCCACCCTCCAAATAAAAAATCCTAATTTTGTCGATGATAATTTCAATAGAGATTGTTATTTACTAAATGTAGGAAGGACAGTGTTCAGGCGCAGTTCACTGTTCCATGCCAAATAAAATAAAAACAATGCCGAAAGAAGTTGGGAATCTTTTCAGCCAAGAAAATGAGGTTTTGTACACTAGTTGCTGGAACATTTCAGAAACATAACTGATATTTCTACATATAATCTGGATATATTCATAAATGCTTTTCACACTCTAAATTAATTTTATGCCAAATGTTTTATCTATTATAATAACAATTTTTTTTGTACATTAAATTGAAATTTTCAACCAATACATACAAAAAAAAAATGTTATATTTGATAAATCAATTATATTTTAAAAGAGTTTTGAAAGTTATTTTTATTTTTTATTTGATACAAAATTTTCAAAATAAAAATATTGAAACTTATCACTTTATATAGAAAATGGTAAATTGATTTTATTTTAAAATATATATTTGAAATAAATTATCTTTTTAAAAAATAAATTCAAAATTATCATATTTAACTTTTCCTTAAAACTATTTTTATTAATTTTACTTAAAAAAATACTTTATTATTTGTTGGCATGTTTTCTAAACAAATTTTTTTTATTAATTTTACTAAACAAATTTTCTAATATAAATTTTTTTATTTACATATGTTACTACTTAAGTAAAAGCTAACCAGATATTGTAACTTGTATTATTTGTTGGCATGTTTGACCAACAAATCTTGATTATTTACTTACATATTTTTTAGGATTTTGACTAGCAAATCACAATATTATAATTAGAGATGAGATTGAATCAAGCAATGTAAGTTTTCAAGAGTCCTAATCTAATCTATTTACCTTATTTAAAGAGATGTTGCTTTTGAAGAAGTTAATGTCAAGAAAAGACTCTTTTGAAAAGACTTAATATTTATCAAGTTTTCTTCAAAGACTAGGTCAAGAAGATCTTAGTTTATTCTATTCCATATTGAAGATATGATCAAGCTAAATTTAAGGAAATTAAATATTCATATTGATTGTACTCTAGCAATCCACTAACACTATGTTTAGTTCGTTGGAATGGAATATAGTATGAATATAATGACTATTCAATGAAAATAGAATAAAGAGGTAATATGGATCACGTTATTTGGTTGATTGAATAGAATATATGAATAATAGTATTACATTGTTTGGTTGATTAAAATGCCATAAAAGAATAAATAAGAATATATATATATATATATATATATATATATATATAAAGTGATCCATTTACCCTTAAGTGAAATCAATAATATTTTTGTTTATGTTATGAATATCTTATTAAGTGGATGTCCATTATGATCAAGATAAATTTTTAATGTACTTTAAATTCTAATAGTTATTAGAATTAGATCTCTACTTCTTTTATGCTTCTTATGCCTATAAATAGAAACTTTTATGAAATATTGTAATCATCTATTTTGATCAATATAGTACATCATCTATTGATTTCATATTTTCTTTGTTCTTTATTCTCTCCATATCTCTTTATTTTATAACATGTTATCAGCACGATTTTGCTCAAAGTGATAGTTCCTTTTATCGACGATCAATTTTATCCTTCATGATTTTCAATTGACGGTAAGATGCAAAGTTTTTACAGGAAGTTTCTTTTATTTAATGTTCAATATCTTATTATTATTTTTCATTCTTCTTTCATTATACATTATCATTGTTTTGATTAACTTATTTTATTTTTTGTTCTTAAGGATGGTGAAAGATTTGATATCGTTATCTATATGAAATCGAGAAGTAAGATTCACTCTCAAAGTTTGCTTTTTGATATTTGCTTGGGGATGATCTCCTTTTCTTCATTACAAAGTATGTTTATAATCACTACTTCTCATCCATGGCAACGTAAGTCAGTCTAATCAACTTCTTTTGAAATTTGATTTGATTTCTATTAAAAAGTTAAATTTATATAATTCACTATTCGTATCTCTATGAATTTATAAAACTCTTCACATATTTAGTTATTGGGATTTTTATGTGAAGATAAATATTTTATTTTTATTTTTAATAGAATTGATTGGTTTAATTTTGATTTTGATTAAGATATATGATTAATGCGGAATGTGAGTAAAAATATTTACTTGTCATGAACTTTGTGATATTCACCCTATCTATGATAATTTCATATTATTGTAAAATTTGAGATGAAATTATGTCATAAAAATTGGATGTTAGAAAATGTTTATGTTTAAACTTTTATAGCTGTAAAGTTATTTTAATTTGACATTATAATATTTTTTTTTATTTTACTGTGGTATGATATATAAAATATATATTATCTAACCATAATGATTTATTAGTGACATGAATTTATTATTTGTTTTGTTTAATATATGTTTGATCTATACCTATTCATTTTATTATGAATAAATAAAATTTTATTTAAAATAAATTAAGCATTCATTAAGGTTATACAATAAAATGATTCTATGCTTCTGAAGAGCTAATATTGCATCAAATTATAAAAAGCTCTTTTAAGAGCTTATATCTTATCTCCTTGTGATGCAAAATTTTGTAAAATATAATATTGTTTTCCAGATCAAGAAGATATATGTTGAATAAAACCTTCATGTGTTTTACATTAAAACCATATATATAAATAACATGAGATACTCATATATTTGTATTATATATATTTCCCGAAGAAATACATTACACTATATGATTGAAATATCTAATGTGCTCCTGCAGTAGCAATATTGTGAAAATGACTTAAACAATATTTTCGAACGATCTCATACCTTCTAGTGGCTAAGCAAAATAATAAGTTACTAATGAAAAACTATGAAATTTTTCCCACTAGTTTTGCTCCATTCCCTGAAGTGAATGTAGCAGTACATAACAATCATGAAAAATGAAAATATAGAGATCATGATTATTGTTGTAATTGAGGATGTGATGGGAGACTAATCATGACAACATGAATAGATAGATTTTAAGTTGAAATCCACGCATGTTTTGCGATGGTGATTATAAAATAAAGAATCAATGGAGACATTTAGAAATCTATTCTAATAGATTTATTTTATCCCCTGAAATGAATGCAAACATAAAGAAAATAAAATGTATAATCATGAACCACTCTAAAAGTGAGAACATAGTAATAAATAAGAGAACAATGAGAGTTCGTAAGATAACTCTTCAAAGGGTAAATATAACTTATGTTATCAATGTGATATGAAAGATTATTGACCACATATGTGACATATGCCTAAATATTTTGTTTCTGATAATATTCTTTGAGGAAGGATATGAGAATGTAGTAATAAATTCTATCATTATAGATAGAAAGTATTTGTCTTATTTAGTACTAAAAAAACAAATATTATTCCAATATTTGATAGTACAAAATTATTCTGAAAGCTCTAGAAGAGCTAATATATTAATATCTTGTGATGGTTAATCCATTGGTTTTAAAAAAATATTTTTAATAGATCCTATATTGAGATTCTGAACGAGGAAAATATTATATTTTATATGAATCACTATTGCTATAAATATCTATTTTGAAAGGATAAAAAAGAGAAGATTGAGTTATTAATTTATATTTATTTTATAATCTTTATGATATTCTTTTGTTATCATCCCCATTAAGAGGTTGGAAGCAAAATATTTGACTATGAAAGATCTATTTATGAGCAATAAAATATGATAATTCTATCTAAAGCTTGTTATGGTTGGATGCACCTGAAGTTGTAAATTTTCTTTTCTTTTAGATATTTGAAGATTTTGGCATATTCCCTGAAGCGAATATTGCATTTAATTTGTTCGGAAATTATATTTATTTTGTTGACTTAGTCACATTATAATATTCACATTGATTTGTACATTTCCAATAGTAAATGTCACAATAACATTTATATGTGGATACAAAGTAAAAAGAATGATAGTAAAATTATTAATTTGTTACAATTTAGTACAATTGAAACACATGCTAAAGTAAGCCAAAAGTTTACTGATGTAGATGCATTTACTACTTGGTGTGACCAGTTAGACCATCCTGGATCATATATGATGCGAAAATTAATTAAGAATATTAAGGACATTCATTAAAGAACTAGAGATTCTTTAATTTAAAAGAATTCTCATATGTTGCTTGTTCTCTTCAACAACTTAGACCCGGCTTAGACGTCCAGTCCAAGCTTAGAGAGTTACATGAATAATCAAATACCACGCAAGACACAATAATACCAAACCATGATTCACATAAAATTCAACACAATATTAGTTAAGTATATAATCTACCAAAGTCATGCCATTATAGTTTAACGAGATTCCTACTGAAATAATTTAAAGAAAGCTAATAGTTTGATCGAGCTCCAGCGGCACCGACCCATTTAAGTCTACAAACCGCCTGAAATCCAAGCAATAACAGAATGACTTGTGAACTCTGTACGTAAAAGAAATTTATTCAATTAATGTTCATTTATAGCATAGTTCCAAATTCAGAGATTCGGTTCGATACAGAAGTGAAATTCAGTTCAGATTCAGAGCAGACCAATTACATATGTATGTATATATGCAATTTCAGTTCATATACGATACCAATCAGATTTAGATGCAATATTTCTATCCCCGCCTGCTACACACCGACTTCGGCCATCCCAACATAACATTAAGGACATTCAATGTCCAACCAACCCTACACACATTAAATTGTCCGCTGACACTTTTACAGAAACGCAACTTAGCTGCTAATTCAGTATGCGTCAAGTGCTAGAATCAGATTTATACTCATTATGGCATAGCCATAATTTCAAAATAGATTTCTTCTTCACAATATCCCAACTTATGCAAATGCAAAACACAAATACCCATATTGAGTATTTAGTCATTCTATGTTATTTCGCAAACAGATAAGACAGCTCCACTTCAGAATATGTATCATGGTATACATACAACTACGTTACTCACATATCAATCTCAGAAGATCAGATAGCTTTCATACAATCAAATTCAGCCATTCATACGTTGAGGAAGTCAGTAACAGTACTAAACAACATTCTCGGCCTCAAAATTGGTTTTGGGCCCTAATACCATGACACACGGCCAGGGCACACGCCCATGTGTCTTGCATGTGTGGTTCTAAAAACCTAAACAGTGAGTTACACGGCTTGGACACACGTTCGTGTCCCTACTACTGTGACCCACACAGCCTAGGTATACGCCCGTGTCACTGACCGTGTAATTTTATACCACAAACAGTGAGTTACACGAAATAGGCACATGCCCGTGTCCCTGACCGTGTGATTTTATACCATAAATAGTGAGTTACACAACCCAGACACACACTCGTATCCGTTGCCCATGCGAACTCTACACAAACATGGCCACACACGGCCTAGACACACTCCGGTGTCCTCGTTCATGTGACCCTAAAAAAATGAACAGTGAGTTACACGGCCAATCACATGGCCTGCCACACGGCTGTGTGAGCCACACGGCTTGGTCACACATCCGTGTACCTGGCCGTGTGGCGTCGACAACCACCATTTTCTAGCGACTGAAACTTGCAAGAATTAAGGTTTTCGATACGTACCTGGTTTCGTTTGATGGAAGAATAATACGGAGACTACCAGGAACTAATTAGCCATTCAACAATCAATCATTTGTCTAAACAACTAGTTAGCACAACATTAAAATCAAAATCAATTATGTCGAATAAATCGACACGAGGGAACTTCAACGACTAACACTTACCGACGATTCTACCGTACTAAGTCAGCACAATTCGCGAAGGGTCTCTTCCCTTTGTACTCACACCTAAGGAAACACAACAGCTAGTTAACAGAGAGTTTAAGTAAAACAATTTGATAATTCCCAATTTAACACCGTAACAGAAATCTAACGAAATCTCGTAGAAGCCAAATAATTCCAACAGAACTTATACAGAAGTCTTTTAGTAACATAAAGAACCACTACAAGAAAATAGACTTTTAGCGGCACTTTATTTAGCCTTTAGTGGCGCTTTTAAGTGCCGCTAAAATTTTTTGCGGCGCTTTTGAAAACGACGCAAAAAACGCCGCTAAAGGCAACGCCGCAAAAAATTGGTGGCGTTTATTTTAAAAAGGCTTTTAGCGGCGTTTGTAAAAAAAGCGCCGCTAAAAGTCATGGCTTTTAGCGGCATTTATTGGGAAAGCGCCGCTAAAAGTCATTGCTTTTAGCGACACTTTTTTGCAAAGGCGCTAAAAGCCATTACTTTTAGCAGCGCTTTTTTACAAACGTCGCTAATTTTGGCAGATTTGCAATATATTTTTTTCACCAATATCCAGCCCTTCCTGCATTAAAATCCAACCAAATACAACAAATATAGTATAGAATGCAGCCAAAAACAACAAATTTAGCATAAAAAACACAACCAAAAACATTAATTCTAAATAATACTTCAAATTTAACGAAAGATATATGATATAATTAAAAAATAAAATATAATTTAAAATATTCTTACAATAATGTTAAACGTGACAAAGTTAAACACATTCTTACAATGAGAAAACTAATGTCTAAGATAGCGGCTTTTACGATTGCTGAAACATCTGCATCATCTGCTAAAGCTATAACTGGAGGTCATCGTACTTTTTGCTCTGCTCTGCTGCCATCGCTGCTGCCTCTGCCTCCCTCGCTCGTGCCTCTGCCTCCCTCGCTGCTGTCTCCGCTCTAAGTTGTTGCTGGAGTTCTTCATAGTTTCGTTGAACCTCGCAATTTGCTCAACCGTGTTCGCTTGCATCCGAGCTATCTCGGTCTCTTAACCTCTCGAACTTCACTTGAGCTTGACTTCCTAAGGCATGTATTGGCTTGGAGCCGGATCCAAAATATTGGGTCTGGTAACACCGCATCCTTGAAATCGAACCCGACCGCATTTTTTTTCAAGACCCAAAACTTCAAAGTGATAATTCATTATCAATCATGTTCTCAAGATTAACAGAACTATCGATCAAGCAATCGCTTCATATTCCGCTTTCTTCTCCTTTAGTTTCTCCTAAAAATCAATTAAACAGCTTAAAAATGAAATATATAATAAAAATGAATGCAACATAACTTAACATTATTTAAAACTAGTAATGATGAATTGAATTAAACAATTATAATTAAATATTATAAATATTTAGAATAAATCAAATATTATTAAGTAAATATACCATAATTTCTCCAGCTTCAGATGTCATAGGAGATCCATCTTTCTTCCTATGAGTAATCTCAAAAAGCTGAAGGCGTCCAACTTTTTGTCCAGATTTGACTTCCTACAATATAGTAGTAAAAATATTATTTAATAGTAGAAAGTAATTAATATTTGAAAGAATTAATAAATTCATAGTACCTCGGCCTCAGCTACAAAAGCAAAACTTCTCGACCCTGCTGTGTGTGTGAATTTTTGTTTTTGCCTGCTGCTTGTTCCAACTCACTCACGGTCCTACATAATGAAATTATTATTACGTATATAGTGAACATTATATATAAGAGTTTGGAAATACGCAATACCTCTCCTTTCTTTGAATTCCAGAATCTGACCGCATCTTCCCATTGGTACCTCAGCATTCCCGGCGGGACATTTCTCAATTTTTCCTCGAGGCTTATGTCTTTCTTAAAATAATGTTTTTTTAAAGTGTTTTTATTGTCTCTCCATTTTTTACCCAATGCCTTCTTGATATAATCATCGGAGACCTCTAAAGCAAATCTCTCCTAAAAAAACACAAGTTTAGAATGTAAATATAAATGAAACTTAAACCAAAGTATTATAAATTACATTTACTGCTTTGTTACCTTAATATTAGCGAGAGCTGATTTTTGTTGCTATCGGGCATGTGATGCCATGATTCGTAGTTGATGGGCAACATATTGGCATTTCGTGCTAAAATGCCCAAATAGCCTGCTAAAAGTCGAGCTTCAGATCCAACAGGCTGACCATGAGTATTTCTACTTACTTTGACATGCTCGACAGGATCTAAGTCGTATAAATCTCTAAGCGCGTGCGACGCTCGAACTCTGCGCGTCTCACCACTTTCAAATTGAAAAATGATATACTATTATTATATTAAAATTGACAAAAATTAATAATAAAAGTCAACACATGGAAAATTAACTTAACATTACTTTGAAATTCTTCAGGCTCGTCAAGTGTCTCCGGCACATTCGAAGATCCAACAACTGTCTGCTGTTCACTATTTGCTTCTTCCGAATTTGGAGTATTCTGGATAATACTTAAATATCGTAATCTTCTTCTACGCAGTTTTCCTACAATACACATAAAATAGTTAAAGTTTTAGTAACAAATTACAATAATAATAGTACATATAAAATAGTTAAATTATATAACATGACCAAGATTAAAATTATAATAGTACATATAATTAAAAAATCGTAAAATCTTACTACATCATTATTCGTAAATATCTTCATCCACATCATGTCGAACCCATTGATGTTGTGTACTAGTACTAGGGATATTTTCATCTAAGTTTTGTTCTCGAAAAGGTAATGTTTCGATCTTTCGACGATGTCATCTCTACTTCCATTACCCATGTCAAACAAGTCTCTAGGGGTGTTCCGAGTACAACATACCAACCCTCATCGCTTTGGATCTTTCGAATAAAAAACTTGTTTCACTTGAGAGGAAAATACATATGGCTCGTCCATCAATTGTTGTCCAAAGGTGAATCAAGCGAGAGAAATTCACCATTGTAAAACCAAATTGATCTTTTTAATTCCTCGAGCGAAAGATTAACATCAGCCCAATCACACCGAAATAAGACAACTTTCCATCCGCCATAGTAATCCAACTCAATAATGTCGGTAAGAAGTCCGTAATACTCCACATTACCCTCAACCGGATTCTCGTCCCTAGCACTAGCATAACTTGTAATTGAAGAATTAACAACAACTCCACAATTTTGAGTTCTCCTCATTCTCTCGCGATACTTTGTATGAAATCTATATCCATTGATGAGGAAGGCACTATATCTTTTTATTACTCTGTTCGGACCTTGGGAAAGCCATTTAACTTCGTCATTGACGTTCTTCCCACTCCAAACCTATTGAATCGAAAGTAAATTGAAGAATTATAAAGGTATTATGTGTAACTAAATTTCGCGATTATATGTAACTTATTAACTTTAGTTACATACCGTTTGGCTTAACCATTCATGAAAAGATTCTGTGAATAACTTATTAATCTCTCGATGTTGTAATCTTCGAGAGCGTGCACGAGATCTCAAAATTTGTTTGTACTCACTATGTTAAAAACAAGTTTAATTGGTTAGAAGATAAACAAATCAAAACGACGAATATGTGAGGAAATTTTAGAACTTACTTGCATAACGGTTCAACTAAATCGTGGTGAAAAAGTACATATCGATGTGCTTGTATCCACGATATATCATCTAATTCTGCAATTTCAACTTTGCCGATTGGTTCTCCATAACTTTGGAATAAATAAGTTTCGGCCAAGTTATGATCATTGAGCCCAGCATTTCTAGTTGGTCTATTCAATCGTGTTTCAACATCTTCTAAATATCTAGAACAGAAGGTCATGCACTCCTCTGCCAAGTACCCTTCAGCAATTGATCCTTCTGGATAACACTTATTGCGACAATAAGATTTCAATTTGCTTAGGAACCTAAACACGATATACAATATTTATCAAAAGTTGTAACTAAATGTATAGAGGCGAATGAATAAATACTTGACAAATAAATTAACACCTTTCTATAGGATACATCCATCGATAAAAAACCGGTCCACCAAGTATTGCTTCGTGAGGGAGATGGATTACCAAGTGCACCATAATAGTGAAGAAGGAAGGTGGAAAGATCTTCTCCAAATTGCATAAAGTCAAAGTAGCTCGATCCTGTAGTTTCTTAAGTTCTTCAACATCCAAAACTTTGCCACAAATAGCTTTCATTATATTGGATAGTTCAATTATACAGGACGTCACATTTTTTGACATGCAGCACCGTAAAACAACTGGGAGTAAATCTTGCATCAAGATGTGGTAATCATGTGATTTTAATGAATATAATCTTCGATCTTTAAGACTCACACATCGAGATATATTTGACGCATACGCATCTGGGACCTTTATATCCTTCAACACCATGCAAAACACCTCTTTCTCTTTCTTTGACATTGAAAAAATAGAAGGCGGCAACCGATTTTTCCCATTCGGAAGTACTTGAGGATGAAGATCACGCCGAATTCTCATGTCAACTAAATCAAGTCGACTCTGAAGATTGTCTTTTGATTTTCCATCGACATTTAAAATTTTCCCAATTATGTTCTCACAGACATTCTTCTCAATATGCATGACATCAAGATTGTGGCGTAAAATGTTGTGCTCCCAATAAGGCAACTCAAAAAAATACTCCTTTTTTTCCACAAGTCCGCCTCATTAGGATCATCCTCTTCGTTAGATTCATCATTAGATTTATCCCTCGATCTTCTCCTTGTTTGCGTGATAGGTGGTTGATTCATCTTCCCGTAACTAAAGTTGATATCTTTTAACATAAACAAGATTTCAGATCCAAAGGTCTGCTCAGGAGCTCTTCTGTACTCTTCATGCATCACAAATAGAGTCCTCTCAAAATCTAAATTTATGATTTCCATCTAACCACCGACGATGGCCCATGTAAGATAACTTCTTCCCATTATACAACCACTTCGAACAAGTTTGCGCAGCACAACAAGGACAGGCATAACGCCCTTTAGTACTCCAACCCGATAAATTAGCATAAGCCGGGAAATCATTAATTGTCCACAATAAAGCTGCACGTAAATTAAAGTTCTCCTTTCTTAATACATTATATGTCTCAACACCCGACCATAACTGTTTTAACTCTTCAATAAGTGGCTGCAAATAGATTTTAATATCATTTCTGGGACCTTTCTCTCCAGGGATAATCATTGATAAAATAAATGAAGATTGCTTCATGCAAATCCATGGAGGCAAATTGTAAGGAACAAGCACTACAGGCCAAGTACTGTACGAAGTACTCATGATTTTAAAAGGATTAAAGCCATTAGCTGCAAGTCTAAGCCTCACATTTTGAGGATCGCTTGCAAAGCTTGGAAATTTACTGTCAAACGATTTTCAAGCTAAAGAATCAGCAGGATGCCTTAATAATCCATCATCGGTTCGTTGATCATTATGCCATCTCATAGAATCGGCCGTCTTTGACGACATGAAAAGCCTTTGAAGTCTTGGTATTAGGGGAAAATATTGCATAACCTTCACTGGCTTCTTTTTTAAATGTGCCCCACCTTCATCCCCATTCACATCTTCTGTATTCCCATTCATCCAACGAGACTTACCGCAAACATGACAAGACTGTTGGTTCTTCTGATCACCCCAGTACAACATGCAGTCATTTGGGCAACTATGAATTTTATCGTACCCAAGGCCCAAATCTTTTATTAGCCTCTTCATATCTTGACAAGACTGGGGGATTTTTGCAAACGGAAACATCTCTCTCAGAAACTCTAGCGGCATTGTAAAATAGTTTCCGGTCCACCCTCCCAAACATTTTAAGTGAAATAGACGAATACAGAAGGACAATTTTGAATATTTTGATCCCTCGTAAAGTTCTTCGTTCATTTCGTTAAGTAAATTGTAGAACTTCGCCGCTTCTTCATTTGGCTCCTCATCAGGTGCACTTGTTCCCGTTTCGCAAAAAACATTTCCACCAATATTACAATCGTCGGATGCAATAAAGTTAGGTAGAAACGATTGCTCACCATGACTGTGCATATTAAATGCATCCCGCAACATACCTTCCATGTCATCTTGTCTAACATACTGGTGGTAATCAGTATCAGGATAAGTTCGATTAATCGTTGAAGAAGTTCCACTAGATGTACACTCTCCATGGAAAATCCATTTTTTATACCCCCGAATAAAGCCATCAACAATTAGATGCTCGTAGACAACTTCACGAAAATGCCAATTGATGTTGCCACACTTCTTACACGGGCAAAGAATCATATTCTCTTATCTTGCATTTTGAAATGCAAAATTTAGAAAAGTTTGTACTCCATTTCGATAGGCATTGCTTACCCTTGACAATTTCATCCAACTCCTATCCATTTCGTAGTTCTTGAAATCTAAAGTTGACAATAAATTGCGTTTACTAAAATAGATAATATATATCAAGTATAAATTATCTAATAAGTGTAAACTAATTTAGGCAGGGGGATTTTGAAGTGTATGTTTATGTATTACGTAAGTTAAGTAAGCTTTGTAAGTTATGTAAGTTATGTTATGATATATATTTATATAAGGTATGTAAGTTATGATATGATATATATTTAAGATATATATTTATGTATTTTGTAAGGTATATAAGTTATGTAAGTTATTATATGATATATAGTTATGATATATATTTATGTATTATGTAAGTTTTGTAAGTTATTATATGATATATATTTAACATTAAGATAAATATTATTTCCCAAGCTAAAAAAATTATTTTAATTAAATAAAATTTAAATAAATTTAAAAAAAATCACATGAATAAATTTTGTTCTCCAACTTCGAGCCTTGTTGTTGGATCCGTGTGGTGAGATAGTCTATTTTTATTAATATCAAAATCACATGAATTGATTATTTTAGGCATTGATATCACAATATTAATTTATTTTTAATATTAAATTTTCAAATTTCTAAAGAAATCGAATTCAACTTTTATTTAATTGGTATTATTGTTGTTGTAGCAATTTCGAGAATACAAGTTTAAGTGCATTTAAACATTTTCTTTTTACGTTTTAAGAATTAAAGAAAGGTTATAAATAAACGTAGAGATTATATCAATTTTTCTAAAAAACCCAAAATTAAAATTAAACAACTCAAAAAATACAAAAAAATAAAAATAATCATTAAAATATAATTATTAAATTAAATAATTTATACAAAATATAATGATTAATAGTAAAATTTTGACCAAATTCAAAATGATTTTGTATATAGTAATGGGATCATTATCATGTACTAATTAAAATTATTTTATTTTTCTAAAAAATATCAATTAAATTTTCTCAAAGAATAACTTTAAAAAACAATAATATACATTTATAACTAAAAATGATCACTTCAACATCAATGAATTAAACTATTTTATTGAGAGAATATTTCTCTCAAAAGGTCAATTAATATTTAATTTAGTTTTGTAACGATATTTTTTTACTTTAATTTTGTTTCAAAGTAACCCACCCTTATCTTGTCTCATAAAGTAAAGTGAAAGTTTTGAATAAATATTTTTTAGAAATCAATTGATTTAATAAAATAAAAATATATAAAAATTCAAAAAATAATTTCATTACCATCGTCTTCTAGCTCTTGTTGATCTTTTGTCACTCATCTACAAGTCTAGAGAATCAATTCCCTCGAACCAGCTACTCACTCATCTCTTTACTAAGTGGAGGTCAGTTTTTAGCCCAAAGTTTCGAGCACTTACCAACAACAACTTCATCTTCAAATATTTGTAAATCAACGTTCAATTTTTTTTTTGTCTGAAAATATGTGAAGAACACTAAAATAGAAAAGTATGATCGCAAATGTCTAATCAAAAGCCTAGAAAAAAATGCATCACCTTGTATATAGTGAACAGAAAGCCAAAAAATAATATATTTAAACCCGCCTTTTATGGGTTTTCATTTTCTTTATACAAAGCTCAATTTCCATGAATTAATGTAGGTAACAGTTGTCAACCTTAAGGACTACTATGATCTAAAAAAAAAGTTTAGAAGCTAATGTGAGAAAAGTTGACAAGTTTAAGGAGAAATCAATATATTAAGCCAAAATAAAATAAAGTAAATAATTAATAATAAAATAACTAAAGAATTTTCTTTTTAATATAATAATACTAAAAAGTAAAATACACACTCAAATCAATATACTAAAAAGAAGAGGGAAAATCTTGAAAATAATACCTTTTCCTTTCTCGATAAGCTTGCAACCTTCAACAGGACCAGTACTTGCAAAAACCTCTTGGAGTAGTGGTTCAGTCACTTGTGAATGGATGTTTCCCACATACCTGCAGTTTCTCAAAAATAAAAAAACTAAAAGTTAAAGAAAAAACAAAAAAAGAAGAGATAAATAAAACTATATAAGTAACTTTCAAAGTTGTTAAAAAGATGCAAGAACAAGCATCTATCACATTCCAAAAACCATTTAACTATCAATTAAAAGAGCCATTAGCTTAGAATTTTGCACGGAGAGTCATAGCAACGTATCCAATCAAAGAAACTCATGAAGGAAAGTGTCTCTAATTCATGCGGTTATAAGCACGTATGACTAGGGTAGGTGCTTAAGCAAGAAGAGGAAATAAGCAACTCACAATATACAAACAAAACAAAATGGAGAAAGGGGAAAAAGAAGTAAAAAAAAATCTAGGCAAACACTCACACACTGCGGCAAGTACTTGGATCAAAACCAGGAGGCAGATTTCCACTTGGGATTGGCTCTATCTGCAGAATAGAAAAGTGAAAAATAAAAAAGAGTGGAAAAGAAGAAACGATGTACAAAAAAGTCAGGTCCCACTCAACTCAATTCTAAAGCCTCCGTATCCAGGAAAAAAGATGAGTTTTTGAAGAAATCCAATAGTCAACCTAAAAGAACAAACAAGATGCTAACTACAACCATCACAAATGTGAGCATCACTTCTCCTACTTTGACAACACTTTCCACTTGAAAAGACAACAGACTATCTTTATTTAAAATTTCAATTTTTTTACAATAGAAATCTATAAATATAAGTTGATAATGTATATTGCTATAACAATCAAATTGAATATTCATTAAAGAATGTACAAACAATTACATTTCTTTTATCATATTTATTTGATTATTCAATGTATTTATCTAGAAGAAAGTTATATTCAATTTAGATATTTAAAAAAAAGAGTGAGAAAGTTTTAGATTAAATGTTAACAGGTGTTAAATAACTCAAATTCAAAAACATTAAAAATCCTATTTATCCCATTCAAGAGGAAACCAAATGTAATTTGATAATCCTAAGTTAATAAGTATCAAATAAATTTTAAAAAATATATATTTTTATAAAAACGAATAGAAAATATTGAAGAGGGGAAGAGATAAATGAAAATTTAAAGAAAAAATGTGAATGAATATATTGAGTTTTTTTAGAAGGAATGATTAGGAAACTTGCAAATTTATTTTGAAGCTAAAACAAAGAGTTAAATCTAATTGATATTATTTAGTACTAATTAGGAATAATTTTTTTTATTTAACAGTGATTAACTTCTTCATTTAAATTATAATGAATAATTTTTTAAAAAATATATTTCAGCCTCATCTAAATAAGACATACTTCAGCAGAACAATAGTCTGCAGATCAGACCAAATTCAAGGGTAATGCAGTCCAAAGTTCCTTGAACTCCCTCCTCCAAAGTGAAAAACAAATCTATATCTTTCTGCATGATTCAAACAGAAAGAACTGTTGGACATGTAACTCAGAAAGTATGCAAATACATTGAAAGCACCATAGACTTTATAAATTAGCTTCATACTGTTATATTTCAGCACTATAAACTTAAAAATTCCCAGAACAAAATGCAGGAATCACGCCTTAAACTCCAATACTCAAACAAGAGACAGATAAATTGCACCTTTTTTTTATATAATATTTACAAACTAGAGATAAAGATATATAAAAATATATACATGAACATGGACAAAAAGACTGATTGACTGTGCATGTGTACCAGAGAGATGGCAACTAAACATTATCCAAACACAATCATTTCTCAACATTTGCAAAACAAAATAAAGATTAAAATTAGCAGTAAACTAAATAAAACCAAAGAAGTGAGAACCACAAGTAAATGAGAAAGACAACACAACAGAGATATAAGAGAAATAACAACATTTGAACTTCAAGCAAATGAAAATGTAAAATATTCAGAATCAAAACAATCTTTTATCAAAATTCAAACCAAAAACAATGAGCTTCACTCTATACAAGAAGCATGTTAAAGTCACAGGCTTTCTCATTTCTGGAAACCAAATCCAGAAACGTCTCTCACCAAAAATCAAGAAAATAAATTTTTTTTTTTAAAATCATATTCAAATCGCGAAATAGGAGCAATGTCCATCGAATTCAAGCAAAGTTGATTGTAAAAGCTTAGCTTTCAAAGGTCAAACATCGCAGTATTAAATATAAAACTAACCCAATCTCCACCAATTCAAAAACAAGAAACCAAACACGAACCCGAAGATCCAAACACGATTTTGAAAAAAAGAAAAACAAATATTCCTGAAAATCGTATCAAAAACTAGCAGATACTTAATGAAAAGAGAAATTGACGAAAAATCCTAAAAACAAGATTACAAAATTAGAGGATATCCCAAATCAAATTCTTCAATGATCCACCTTCCCAGCCTATAGAATGAAATAGAATACTCTTAAGCTAAGTTTACATCTGACCCAGACAATCAACAACAACACATTTGAACAATCGAAGACAAACAAACAAGTAGGTGATTTACAGAAATTAACCGAAAACAAACAAGCACACACTTACTTGTAGCGTAGTTGAGCAGAAAGTTGGTGCCAAAAAATTAAGTTGCAAAATTCCAAAGGCACTTGGGGGAAATCTCAGGAGCAGTGAGGACGGCGGACGGCGACAAGTAGGTGGTCGGGTAGACTCAGGAGCTTCGGATGCTTAGGGATTTGGGGGAAAATTTAGCGATTAGGGGAATTGGGGAAAATCTGTTAAAGGGTGGAAATTAATGCTGGAAATGGCTAAGTGTCGGGTATGAGGAGGATAAAATGTTAGAAAAGAAAACGACGTCGTTTCATAAAAAAATTAAACGTTTGTGGCACTTTGGAAAAGCGCCGCTAAATCCCATATATTGCGGCGTTTGTAAGGTAGCACCACTAATCCCCTTCCAGCTCCAATTAAAACGACAGCGTTTTAGTTAAAGATAAATGCTTTTTGTGGCATTTTTTTCAAAAACGCCACTAACCTCCATTTTATATTCATTTTTTTTGTATTTAATTTTTATTTGTTATCATTTTTTTAAATCTAATATTTAAATATATAAAGTTTGTCTATTATCTCTTAAATAATTTAATCTAAAAATTTAATCAAAATAATTTCATTTTTTTCAAAAACACCACTACTCTAATATTTTAAGATATTAAAATTAATATTATATCTTTTACAATTAAATAAAAAATTATTTAATATATAAATTAAAAAATACTAATTTATCTAAACCCTAATCCTCTAATTCCTAAACCCTAAAATCCTAAACCCTTCACCTAAACCCTAAACCCCAGACCCGTAACATGTAACCATTAACCACATAAACACTAAACCCTAAACCACAATTTATTAACTCTAAAAACCCTAAAACCCTAAACCTTAAACCCTAAAACCCTAAAACCATAAACCTTACACATAAACTCTAAACCCTAAACCCCTAACCCGTAACCCTTAACCCTTAAACCTTAAACACCAGCCCTTAAACCATAATTCACAAACCCTTAAAGTTGTAACTCATAAGCCCTAAAACCCTAAACCATATACCCTGATTTGTAAACCGTAAACCCTAAACTATAAAGATAATTAATTCAATATTTTAAAATTAACACTATCTATTTCAGAATTATATAAGAAATTATTTAATATATAAATTAAAAAATACTAATTAATCAAAACCCTTAACCCATAATCCCTAATCCATAATCCATAAACCCTGAATCATAAAACATAAACTCTAAACCCATAACCCCTGACACTTAAACCATAACCCTTAAAACCCATAATCCCTAAACCTTAAAATAATAACTCATAAACCTTAAACCCTTAACCATACACCCTAAACCGTAAAGTACCCTAAACTATAATGATAATTAATTCAATATTTTGAAATTAATACAATCTCTTTTACAATTATATAAGAAAATATTTAACATATAAATTAAAAAACAATCAGTCATATACCAAAAATCTTTAAAATTATTTTAAATAATTGTATTTTATCATTTTTAACAAATATTTTTCTATGTTTTTACTTTCAAATTTTTCCTACGTGTCATTATTTTTTTCTGAAGAATATAAATATTCAATTAAAAATAAATTGTATTTTAATATAAATAAACCACTTAAAGTACAAAAAAAAGATGAAAAGATTTTTTGAGGTGTTTTTAGAGAAAACGCCACTATAGATCAGAATTTGCGGCATTTTCTACTAAAAGCTCTACACAAGCAGACATCGTTTCACAAAATTTTTTGCGGCGTTTGTAAAAAAACGCCGCTAAATATCAGTATTAGCGGCACTTTTCATAAAAGCGCCACAAAAAGCTCTACATAAGACATATAGCGGCGTTTCTTATAAAAGCGCCACTAAAAAGGTCTTACAAAAAAATTTTGCGGCGTTTTTAAAAAACACCGCTATATGCACACCTTTAGCGGCGCTTCTTTGAAAACGCCACTAATACTGATCTATAGCGGTGTTTTTGTACAAACGCCGCTAATGCCACTGAAGCTCCACTAAAACGACGGCGTTTAGCGTAAATTTTGCGGCGTTTTTTCTTGAAGCGCCACTAAATGTGAACCTATAGCGGCGCTTTTATTAAAAACGCCGCTAAAGATCGATCTTTAGCGGCGATTTTTAAAAACGCTGCTAATGCTCGCTCTTTAGTGGCGTTTTTATTCGAAACGCCGCTAAAAACGCCGCTAAAAACCTATTTTGCTGTAGTGATCTCACTAATTATCGATAATCACGTGTTGAACACACTCGACGAGAAGAATTCAAAGAAGTAACACAAAAAAAGAAAAGGGAAAAATAAAAATGAAAAAATAAAGAAGAAGAAAAGATACAGACGTTAACTAAATTTTAATAAATTTTGTCTTAACCACCAGCATACTTCCGACAACTAGCAAAAATTCTCTTAACACATATGGTGGGATTCGAACTCGGGACTAGATAGAATACAGACAGATGCTTAACCAGTGAACCAGCAAACTCATTCTTGTCATAAGTTCTTCCAGAACTACCTTTACCCATATACCGCATGGATAGGGACTGCTCTAAAAGAATACAAATTTTAACGATGCAACTTGAACTCCAGACCTTAAACATAATAGCAGAACACAGAACCACAGATACAAAGATTTAGTTACTGGAAAATCTCACAATTATATTCTTAAATTTTGGGGGCGTTACATTCTCAATGAAAATTGATTATTAGAAACTCACTAGCTAAAGTTGAGATTTAATGTCTTGTATTTCTGAAATAAATATGGGCCAATTCATCCACCATATGAATGGTTTTGATATTATATTATTTTGGTAATGCATCTACAAAATAATCACATATGCGTTTTCAATTTGTAACCTAACGTTTGCAAGATTGCTATTTAAATGATTAATTCCAAATCATACAATTAAGACAATTCATCTTGCCAATAGTGATGAGTTTATATCTCAATCTTTTATTGATTGAGTTTGAAAAACTTTTGTAAAATTTTGCGCATAAATCTAAATCATTGATTAAATACCTCTGATTAATGTCTAAACCATTACTTATGAGAATTAAGTTCCTAGTTCAACATGAGATTTTGTTGATTTATGTGTTGTACGCATCAAGCCAATAAGTTATAAATACTCCCCACTACAATTGCTTTTTGATCAAGAGCTTAATATTTCTCATCTTTGAATTTTTGTATGTGCGTATATGTTCCAATTGCTCTACCACAATGTACAAAGATAAGTGAATCCTCAAAGAAAGTTGGGAATATATATTAATTACAAGTTTCTTTATATTAGAAGATGTTTTGAATGTATTCGAGATTCAATTATGACATGATTTGTGATTAAAATTTTGATTCGATAGTTTTCCCGACATTAGGGGAAGAGAAATAATAACTTGTAATGAGTTAGGGAGAGAGTAATTTGAACCAGAAATTCAATAAGGATAACTCATTACAAGTTACTTGTTAGATGTATTTACAAACTTAATGAGAATAACCAATTGTTATATACCATCTAATAGTTTAAATTGAATCAAAGTCCTAATAGGATAATCAATTAGAATAAATAATAGATTGATTAGTTCCAAAGATAAAAATTCTTCTAGATGATCATATAATGGAGGTGGGTGCTCCAGAAGAGACTCAATACATAACTAATAAGTAAAACTTCAGAAGAGATTCAGGTACCTGAAACTGAATTTTAAAATAATAAAAATAAGAGATCTCGATAAGTTATGTCAATTTGAGAAATTGTGGAACCAAATAATAAAAGTGGTCAACAATGATTTTGCATGCAATATTACTATTAAAATAATGAAATAAAAGAAGGATCTTGAATAAATCTATTGAGAAATAAAGATATGGAATAAACTGATAAAAATAAAAAGATGCGACTCAAGTACAATTAAGTTCGTGGAGTTTTTGGACTAGTAGTCCAAATATCTAAAGGTATAAAGCCAGTGAGGGTGTAATTGAAGTAGTTTTGTAAAAGCGGAATAAAAATATGAAGTTTTTCGTTAAGTCCTGGCATTGATTATGAAAAGATATAATATTATTTTGTGATGGATGTAATAACCTTTAGATATATTATTAAATTGACAATTCATAAAAGATTTAACTTGTGTCTAATGGTTATTGTTACAACCTTTTATGAATCACTATATAGTAAAGTTTATATTAAAATTCTTGAAGGATTTAGGATGCTAGAAGCATATTAAAATTTTTGAAAAATTGTTCATTTATATGAGTTAAAATAATTTGAATATATGTGGTAAATTTGACTTAGTGAATAGTAGTTGAAGGAGGATTATAAAATGATCCAAAATACCTATTTATGTTTTTATAAAAGAATCATAACTAAAGTTTGTTATGATTATTGTTGAATCTCCTAAAGATATCAAAATATATTTCCCCAAATTTCTCTCACTCATGACTTTCAAAAGAATGGTGATATAAATGCTTAACAAATACATTCGAATAGTCAATTGAAAAACTAGTATTCAAGATTGAATACGAAAAATATGAGAAAACATATGATGTTTTCGTGAGGGGGAGTAAATACGCGTTGCACTCTTTTTACCTTAATTGAGGTTTTGTCTCATACTTTTTCCTAGTAAGGTTTTTAATGAGGCAGCATATTATGCGTATTATAGATTGTGTACTCTTTTTCCTTCATTAGGTTTTTATCCCACAGGGTTTTTCCTAATAAGGTTTTGAGAAGCACATTATCTAGTAATGGATATCTAAGGGGGAGTGTTATAAATATCTTATTAAGTGGATGTCCATTATGAACAAGATAAAGTTATAATGTACTTTAAATTCTAATAGTTATTAGAATTAGATCTCTACTTCTTTTATACTTCTTATGCCTATAAATAGAGACTTTAATAAAGCTTTGTAATTATCCATTTTGATCAATAAAGAACTTCCTCTATTACTTTTATATTTTTTGTTCTTTATTCTCTCCATCTCTCTTTATTTTATAACAGTTTAAACTTTTTTATATATTAAAAAAATAAATCAATTATATATAGTAAAAATTAAAAATAAAATAATATTTTAATATGAAAAAAATATTTTTAAAATTATAATTAAAAATAAAAATTATAATTTTATTTAAAATAATATTTTAATAGATAATTAACAAAATAATACTTACAATATGTAACGCCCCAGAAATTTATATTTTTATTTCTATTAAATTGGGACACAATTGAGTATCTATTTCAGTGGTTAAGTGTTTTGGGTGTGTGTGTGAGGTCCCAAGTTCAAGCCGTTACTTGGGCAAATTTTGGTATTTTTATGAATAAAACTCAATCTGTGGTTATTGGTTTTTAAATAATAGGTGGTAAGTATTGGAAAGAATGGGCTTGCTGGTTTGGTGGTTAATATGTGTATTGGTGTGTTGGGGTTTGGAGTTCGAATCCCTGCATGAGCAGGGGAGTTTATTTTTGCTCGGTTTCCATGTAGAGTTGTGCTGGAGATGGTTTCTGGGTAGTAGTTGGTTAGTGGGATTGTGGGAGATATATGAGGGTTATGGGTAGGAGTTATCAAATATTATTTTATTTTCTTTTTCTTGAAAATTTTGGTTTTTCTCTTCTTCCAAAATTCTGACGCCATTTTCCTTCTCTCTGCCAAATTTTGTCCCTTCTTCATCTTTATTTTTCTTCTTGGTCTCTTTTCTGTGTGGTCTTCTCTTGTTCAACGTGTGATTGTGATAGATTGGTAAGGGGAAATGTTTTCTTTTCACTCGAATAGGTAGTCTTTTGCTTAACTCGTTTGAAGCGTGTAGAATTCTTTGCTAATGGGGAATTTATGTTTTGACCACAGCGAATCGGGAGGAACGGAATTCTTATCTTGTTGACTCGTAATCGAGCTATTCAGAGTTTTTGGGGTAAGTGTTAAACGCTTATTTTGAGTGGTAGGTTTCGAATTCCTTTTTAATCAAATCTTAAGACTGATTTTGGATTTGGTTCTATCAATTATTAAGTGCTGATTATCTCGAGAGTGTTGTTGCACCAAAACGTTACCAAGTATGTACCCGAAAACGTAGAAAAATGTAGAAAACGAGATTCAACAAAAGCCGAAAAAGTAAACTGTCGACGCCACACTGGCGTGTGGACGCCTGTGTGGTAGGCCGTGTGATCGATAAGTCAGGCCGTGTGTGATACATGGGCTCGACCAATTGGGCCGTGTGGGCCATACGTGCGTGTAGAATTCTGGATCACACGGCCAAGGCCAATTTGGGTCGTGTGGGCCACACGAGTGTAAGGGCCCACACGGGTTGCCCAAGTTGACTATGGACCTACTGTAGGGTCAGTAAGCTTTACTTAGACCCCTAATTATGGGATCTGATTATATGGGGTCTGACTGAGCTTGATATCTGTTCTGAACTAAATGTATGTTCTGTTATTAGCATATTTGCATGTCATTTATGGTATGTTGCATTGCATCGGGGTGGTTTGATGATGTTGGAGGAAGTATCTGGCAACTCAACTGCAAATTTCTGATTATGTGCCGCATTTTGGTACAGTATGGTGTATAGGGATGGGTGGGCTAATTTAATCCCCACATGGTGTGTAGGGTTGGACGGAGATGGTGTGTAGAGGCTAATGGGTAGGATTCTAATTTACTATCTGTATCTAATATGGGCCATGACCCGAATATAATTCTGAGATTGTGTCTGAATGGGCTAAGGCCCAAATTGATCCTGTATTGGACTCGGGCCTAGACTGTAAATGACTGTATTCTGATGTGTTTCTGTATGCATGTTTTCTGTGGGGATTATACACTGAGTTTGTGAAAACTCACGCTTTCTATTTAATCTGTACAGGTAATCCCCAGAACTGAGGGATCAGCACAGCAGAGCACTCGACGTTGGCCATACGTAAATTTTAGATTGTTTTCACAAATTTTCAGATATTATTACTTATTTGGGGTTTTGGTGTAACTTATGGACTTTGGACTGTTTGGCTTTAAATTTTTGGTTTCTCAAATTGTTTTAGGATTTATTACTGCAAGGCATGATAAAACACAATTTTCCCTACGATCAAACAGATTTTTCTAAAATAGGTGTTTCCATAGCTTCCACTAAAAAGATATGAATTTAGACATTTCGAAGAACATGCGTTTTTACTTCGAATTAAAATAAAGGCTAATTAACTGGAACGGGTTTAACTCGACAAACTAGTTTTCGAACTCCATTCCATGTGACATCACCAGATTCGGCCATAACGTCTAGGCCAATTTTGGGGTGTTACACAATATTTTATACATAATATTTATTTATGTTTGAAAAGTATACATAATATTTAATTTTAAAAATTAATATTCATACTTTCCCGTATTCTTCGTTATTTACATCATAATCTCCCCCTCCTCCAACCAAATTTATCTTCTTCATTACTTTCAAAGTTGTTTCTACTTCTTTTTGTCATCACCTTTCAGTGACTACCAACCTAAAATTTACCTAGAGCTTTGCCTTGATGTTATCTTCCATATTTTCCATTTTTTTTCCCTAAAAATCATCTTTAGATCAAAAAAATTTCACAATCAAAATTTTATTTTTAGAGTTATTTTAGTTATCAAAAGCCAAAAGATGTGTTGAAACCCAAAAACATTTTTCTCTTTGAAACCCAATTTTATCTTTGTAGTCTTGACTTTGAAATCCATGAGAAAATAAAAAAGATCTAGAAAAAAATCCCAAAGTTTGGCAATCATTCAAAATCGTTGCAACCCTTATAAAATTGTACTCTTTCTTGCACATTTTATTGATTATAAAGAAATCATCTTCTTCTAATATAACATTTGATGACCCAAACCTACTCCAATCTTCAAAGCATGGAGGCATACAATGGTTTCAATCACCATTAGAGTAGAACAAGGAGAAAAAAGAATTTAGATGGTGAGATGGGTAGAGAAAAAGTTAGAGGATGTGAGATGGGTAGAAATGAAAAAAATAATTTGGTATATTCCTGAAAATATTAAACAGCCATTCATTGGGGGTTGGCACTGAATTGTTATTCAGTGTTTTTACGAAATTAACTTATAATGGCTATTCAATGGAATAGACTTTACAACCAACCAAACAATTGAATGGCTTTGTTATGTAGAATAAGGTATGAATGGCTATCCATTCAAGTGAACCAAACATATAATAAGTGAAGGCTTGTCATTTTTTTTATGAGATTGAGAGAGCACTTATCATATTCGTGTGAAGAACTTATTTTTGTACAAATTTGTTGTAAGCAAACTATTTTTGTTGTTCAGTTTGCAACTAAGATAATTTCAAAAGGGAAATTCTTAGTAGAAGAGTTATCTAAATTGTGTATAGGAATGAAATTGTAACTTGATGAGTGAGTTGGACTTAAATCATGTCTTACATTCATTTTTTATAGTGGATCACTCTCTCGGTAAAGCCTCACATAGATAGGAAGTTAATGAATTACATAAACAAATCGGTTGCGTCTATCTTTGTTTTTATCCAATTACAACTAAACAAATATCTAACAAAAAAATCAACGAAATTTAAATTGGTATCAGAGTTAGACATTTGATGTACTAAGTTGAGATCATGTCGTTGATTTTCTATTGAGGTGGAGGGTATATCAATATCAAAACCCCTTATGCTTTATAGATCGAATTATGCCTATTGGAAGACACATATGAAAGCCTTTGTCTGGTTGGCAAGTTCTTTTGTCTGGTTGGGAGCCACTTATTGAAGAAACTAAGAGGTCAAACCATCAAACATGAAACCACCTAAACTAAAAATGAAGACAAAGCAGCCAATTACAACTTAAAGGCCTTGAACGCTATTATAGTGTTATAGATCTTTAAGAATTTACGCACATCTCCAAGTGCATTTTTGCTCACGAGGCTTAAACAACACATGAAAGCACCACTTGTACACCTAGAAATATTAAAGGATAAGTGCAAAATTAATTTTGGGTATCAAAGTATATAACCTCCTATTTTTTAAAGTTGTAGTGTAATTACTTGGATCTTGCTAACCGATTTAGCAAATGGTTAGTTTTCCATTATTAGTCTAGTTACTTTAGACCCAAATATATGCATGTTTGGTCAAATTTATCAGTTGTTGTTTTAATGAATTGTTAATAGTGATAGGTTTGTTATGATTTATGTTGTGTTATTTATAATATGTTTAGTTGATTGCATAATATATGTTACTAGTGAAAATGATCGGTACGCAAAGTCTAAGGTCTTAAGCCTCATGTATGTAAGCAAGTTCCACGACCATGGGCATACGCAAAATAAGACATTCTGTTGGAATTGTTCTCTAAGCTTCATAACAAGGTTACTCGTGGAAATTCTCTATACGAAAGTCTACAGAACAGTTCGCATATATGAATCTACATATATATATGCATGACAGTCCAATACAAATGAATGAGATTGAGGATATAAATGAAAACGTCTCAATAAACTTAGTAAAATATTTATACACATGGTCACGTGTTATTTCCTGATGATTCTGAGATCCAACATTTGTTGCGGACTCGAAGATACATGTGACACAGATTTAGCTTGGTCTGGTAACCTTACGTGTGTATACAGCCCTGACTAGACTATTATTGTGTTGATAAAGGTTTAGTTCAGACAAGTAACATGACACCTCTGTACATGATTAGCTCGAAAGAGCCTCTGATGTGAAGCATACCTGTATTATGAGTTCTTTTACGATAGACTTATATGGATGATTCAAGTTAACATTTCGTTGATCTTATATTCATGTTTCAATTTTAAGAATTCAAGAAGACTATCTTTCATGAGAGTCAGTATATCTATTATCCAAAAGTCCGCCAAGAATTAGTGTTAAGTCAAGAATCTGCAATGACTATCTGCCAAACAAGAATTTAGTAGTGACTCCTTCAAATAAGAGTCTTGTAACAACTATAATTTAATATTAAGTTCACAAGTAAGAACCTACATATATGAATTCCTGCTAATAATTCTGCACATAAAGGTCAACCAGTATGTATTTGCCAAGCTCAAGTCCACGTATATAAAATTTTATGTGTATATCCTCATGCAAAAGCTCGCCACATGTGAATCCCTGTGCATAAGTTCTTTAAGGTCAATCCATTGTACGTTAGTCCGCAATGGTAATAATTGCTAAGGCAAATTACATATGTTTTGTTGGAAAGAGAGGTAATGATTCCTTTGTAAGTAACAAAAGTGAATGGGTAAGCAAAGTTATTCCACATTATAGCTTATAACATGAGTGAATGAAATGAAGGATTGTAGCAATGTCGAATGTGTACAAATTCTTAAGTGAAACCAATACAATGGGCAAATTATAGTACGCCAAGAAGATGTGCAAACTATAATGGTGTAAATGATGTCTGACAGGAGATCAAACCCATGAAATTCTAACTTATAGTTTCATAAATGATATGAAATTATTAGAAACTCACTAAGTTCCTTTGAACTTATTTAGTTTTGTTATGTTTTCCAGGTATAACGATTTATATGAGTTGAGGAAAAATCAAGCCAAAATTGACTCAAGTTCAAGCGAACCTGTGTTCTTATTTGTAACATGCATATAGCAAGGTGAACTAGAGGCCAAGTCTTAGGGTCTAAATTTTTGTAACTACTTATGAATTGGGTATAATATATTCTATGATGAGTAATTGTTTAAATGTTGTAAAGTCATTTTTGTTAAACTTTTCATAAATTCGTATATTAATAACTTAAATTAGGAATTTGTAATTTTAGTGTTTTATTTTGGCGGATCAGTTAGTTAAAAATTTAATAAGAGTGTTTCTCGTAATTTTCAAAAATAAGTTAGGTATGATTTTCAAATGCTTAGTTGGTTGTCTTAGTTCGATTAGTACCATATGACACTTTGTATTCAAACCTGTCGATCGAGTCGGGTATAGGGTGTTACACCACTTCTGCAAAATAATCCAAACTTTAGATGTTAACATCCATGTTTGAAATTTTGAAAATATCAAATGAAGAAAAAATTTCTAATTTTTATGTTAAATTATGTGACATCTCTAACCAAGCTTTTACTCTTGGTAAAAAGTACTTGAATTCCAAGTTGGTCCAAAAGGTTTTATGATCTCCAGAATTTTTTGCAATCAAGGTGACTACAATAAAAGAGGTAAAAAAAAAATATTGATACAATAATGATTGTTAAGCTTATTGGATTTCTATAAACCTTTTAGATTAATCTTGTTGAGTCAAATAAGAGTAGAGTTAAGGCAAAAAATAACATTTGTTTGCAAGTTGTTTCTCTAATTGCAACTGAAGGAGAAATTTATATTGAAGACTTGGTAGAACAACTAGATCTTCTAAACAGAAATGTAAAAAAAATTCATTTGAAAGTACAATGATGTTGGTTGATCTGCAACCATGTGTAGAAACAAAGATGTTATAATAGAAGTTCAATGTTACGAATGCAAAGGTATGGGCACACTAAGGTAGAATGTGCCAACACTCTCAAAAAGTTGAAGTCTTTAGAAGTCATTTGAGATAATATAAAAGTGATGGTAACAAAAAAGATAATATCAACAACTATATTGCTTTTCCTTTTTAGTTGCTAATACAAGTTGCAACTGATTCAAAAACTAGCAATGATAATGATGCAAAATCCGCAAAAGACTTTATAGATACATATAAGATCGTGTTAGACAAATGGAGTTTGGTATGTAAAGTTAATGAAAAAATGACTGGTAAAGATTCCACTCTTAAACAAGAAAATCTCAACCTATTGAAAAATATTAAAGAGAAAGACTCATTGCTTGAAAAAAAAAATCTTAGTGAGGTTCTAAATGAGCTTGCAATAGCCTAATCTATCTTGAAAAAATAGGATCGAGAAGTGAGAAATTGGACGAGATCCTTGTTGTTGGTAGACATGAACCAAGAGATGAAAGCCTTGGTTATGTTGAAACTAGTAATATAAGTGTCACTCATTTTGCGCTTACTAAAGAAAAAGAATGGTTTGAAAAAGCTATAAAGCTCAAAGGAAAAAGCATCAATTCACTCTAGTGAGAAGATTCAGAGACCCAAAGGTAGACTTGTGTGCCATTATTGTGGAGTTCTACGACATAACAAGCCTAAATACAAAAATCTCTTGACTAATATTAAGAAAAGAAATCAAATTGTTTCTCCAGTTGCAACTTAACCTGTAACTACCAAGAAATTTAGACAAGAATAAGTGTGGAAGAAGAATGAGAGACCATACCATGAAATGGAATTGAATAAGAATAAGAATAAAAGGCTTATAAGCCAATATTAAGGTATTTTTGGTCATATCATATTGCATTGTTATAATATGTTGAATGAACTGAGATGGGACCTATTACAACACAATTGTAGCTTAGCCATGGACAACCAGGAGATACAACCAAAAACATGTAGTGATGAGAAAATTTTTGTAATTGGTTTATGCTCAAATCAAACATGAAGTTACAACTGACATAGTAACTACTAGAAATCAGAATAAAAATGTTCCAAACATGATTTAAACTAATTAAAGTAACTAACCTAATGAAATTTCCTATTCCTAGTGCTGACAATGTGTACCTCTAGCCTATGATCGATTAAATCCCTAATTAATAAATAAACAATTAACTAATTTTATAATTTGGGTTTTAAAATGAATTAGCTATTAATTAACTAGTAAGACCTCCCAACCTCTACTAATTAATTATTCGGCAGAAACTCGCTTATCTTCTAACCTCACTTTCTCCGCCTAGATAACTATGGTTTACTCGATTCGACTTATCTCCTGATCTTGTCTCCCCTATAATTACTTATTAGGGTTATCGAGCCTAACAGTTTAAGAACACATAATTTATACCAACAAATTGAATTATGAACCCTTATTCTTTTGTTAATTAATCGACTTGATTAATTAATTAGTTCAATAAACAAGTCATGCAAGATATGAAATAAACACAAGAAATTATTCTATTATTCATATGATAGTTAATTGATCAAGTTAACGAAGCATAAATAAAAAAATAACGAAAGAGATAGGAGAATGCTCATTGATAATTGTATTAAAATGCGATGCTGAAGTAATTTTTGCTCGCAATTGTCTTCACATCGGAATAGAAAAGTTTCGACTACACAAAAATAAAAATAAAAGAAAACTAAAATTGAATAGAAAATTGTCTAGGTTTAAAACTACTTACAATCCTAATGACCCTACAATGGCAACGGCCTACTTAGTGACCAAGCATCTCGAGATACACTTAGATACCAATAAATAATATATTCTGCTAAAGGTAAGGATCAAATATGAAAATTTCCCAATTATGTCATTCAAAGAAATCAACCATTTTCTTCCACGCGAAATCACATCATCATGATATGGGAATGCTTTTTATCCCAACATTGACATTGTAACGCCTGAAATTTTAATTTTTGATTTTGTGTATGTGTGACACACAATTAAGTATTTGCTTCAGTGGTTAAGTGTTCTGGGTGTGTGAGTGTGAGGTCCCAAGTTCAAGCCTTACTTGGGCAAATTTTGATATTTTTATAAATAAAGCCTTAACCTTGTGCAAAGGGATTAAGTTTAATTGTTGGTAAGTTTATATTAGAATGGATCTGCTGGTCTGGTGGCTAAGTGGAGTGTTGGAGTATTAGAGGTATTGTGTTCAATTCTCTGTAATGGTGTGGAGACAGTATTTTTGCTCCAATTTTGGCTACGAGTTGTGTTGGGGAAAAATTCTGAGTAATTATTTTTAGTGGGTTAATAGGAAGTGATTTTAGGAGATAATTGGGGAGAGGTTATCAGAAAATAATCTAATTATCTTTTTGTTACAAAAAAAAATAATAATAGTAATAGAGTTTCAGTTTTCTATCCAATTCCCCAAACTTTTTCTGACGCTTTATTATTCTTCTTCTTTTTTCTCTCCTCTGCCGATTCTTTCCCCTAGTTGCTACCGAAATTTCCATTATTTTTTCCCCTTCTGATTCTTTCATTTTTTTCCAATTGATTCGATTGTTCATCGTTGGTTGCACGTGTTCGGTAAGTAACGGTTTTGTCTATTGTTAACCGTTCTTGGTTAATCTCTAAAAGGGGGATTTCTTTTTGGTGTTTAGGAGTTAATCAAGGGGTTGGTGGTCTTGAATCGATGCTGTGATTGTGCGAAGTCGTGGTTATTCAAGCGAGGTAAGGGTTTTGTTAGATTTTAGTCTAGTTTCTTCCGAAATTGGTTGATTAAAAACGAGTTAAGTGATTAATCTGAAGATAAGTTGGTCGATGTTTAGGTTCTGAAGGCTTAAGAGTGCTTACGCATCAAAAACGATACCAGGTGTGTACCTAAAACATAGAAAACAGGATTCGACGAAAAGCTGGAATTGCTTGCTGTCGAGAAATAAGAGAAAATGATGCAAAAAAAATTGTAGAGAAAGGAAATAAGGGTGTTATAAACTTGGAAATCAATATTTTGAACGAAAATAGTTTTGGACAGCAGCAATAGTCTAACTTGAAAAATCATAAAAAATAGTGGAAATTGAGTTAGAGGTTGAATAAAATATAAAATTAAATTTTTTTTGAGTCTAGTTTTTCATGGAAGAAACAGTGTAAGCAATAGAATTGTAAATTATAAGATATAATGAATTTTGTAAGATAAGGTTAGAATGATTTCGGGTTCCCCTATTTTGACTTTGGAAAATCATCAAAAATTGTAAAAAAAATTAATTAAGGGCATAAATTTATATTTTTAAATCCTTAATGAGGCTATTTTCAAAAGAAACAAACAGAAACATCATCCAAATTCTGTACTAAGACATAAATAATTTTTAGTAAGGAAAGGTTGAAGCTGTCAAATAGTAGAATAGGAATAAATTTGAAGATTTTACTGTACTTATTTGATAAAGTATAAATTCTAAAAATTTTATGGTAGAAAGGTATTTGAGTCTAGTTTCAAAAACATCAAGTGGATCTTAATTTGGAATTCTGTAGCTCTAGATATAAATAATTTAGTGACAATGACTTGAGCAGACAACTTTGAATGAACATATAAGTAAATAGTGAAAACATATATGAATATTTAGATAGCATGGGTTACATTAAAAATAGATTACACAATAAGGTTGCACGGGTCGCCCAAGTTGATTGTGAACCTACTGTAAGGTCGATCAGCACAACTTAGACCCCTAAATGTGTGAAATTGACTGAATGATATCTGTACTAAGCATGTTAATATCTAAACTGAATATATGTACTGAAACTGCATAATAGCATATCATCCATTGTATGTTGCATTGCATTGGGTTGGGGGTTGTTATTCGGAGGAAGTGTACTGAAAGGCTTTAAGCCTAATTTCTTCAGCACTTTCATTTGCAAACTCTCAGTGTTGTGTCGCATTCAGTACTACTTGAAGTGTAGGGATGGGTGGGTTGATTATATCCCCACATGGAGTGTAGGGTTGGGCGAAAATGGTATGTAGAGGCTAGATGGGTAGGATTTTGCTACTGCATAACTGTTACTGCTATTGATATTGTGATGGGCTAAGACCCAAACTGTCACGGATACTGAAAAGGGCTTAGGCCCAAGACTGTTCAACTATGCATTGCCAATACTGATTGTTTGTTTTTTTCTGTGAGATTACAAATTGAGTTTACGTAAACTCAACCTTTTTGTTTAATGTGCATAGGTAATCCCCAGACTTAGACGGATCGGTGTGACAGAGGACTCAGCGGTGACCACAGTAATTTTTGGACTTCATGATTTTCAATTTACGATTTATAATTTGATTATTATTGATTATTTGGCTTGTAATTTAAGGACCCGCTAGGACTTTGGTTTCAAATTTGGGTTTTTATTTATTTATTTATTTTACTTTATGGATTTATACCTGCTGGCCGTAGGAAATTCGATTTTCAAAAAATTAAAGTATTTTCTAAACGCATGATCACTTATACTATTTTATTAAAGCTTCTGCAACGAGGGATGTTTCAAAACAAATGTTTTAAATGAATAAAGATGACTTCCTAAGTTCAAACATAGGTTTACTAAAGATAATAACATGGAATGTTTTCATTGTAATAACGAGGTTTCAAAAACACTATCGTGTGATATTTCTAAATACGGTCATAACATCTATGCCGGGTTTGGGGTGTTACATTTAGTGGTATCAGAGTCAAGTTACAAAACTCAACTGTGGATTATAGGTTTTATAAAGAAATGGGCCTTTGAAAAATTGATTGATTTCCAAATGATTTTTAATGTTTTTACTGAGTAAGTTGTACACCGAGTCTCCAGCGCCGATCCTGTAAGCATTCTGAACTATGATTTGTTTTAAACTGAAACTGTTATGGATAGTATATTCTGAAACTACTATAGGTAATAAACTGTACTGAAAACACTCTAGTTAGTGTATATTAAAAATTGTAGAGAAAGTGAAAAATATAGTGATAGTGCAATTTACGAAATGAACTCTAAATAAATGATATTTTTTATATAAAACATTTGTTAATAAATACTGGAACTATAACTTATTCATAAAATTGTTAATATAGATAAACATAATTAGATAATGAGCGCAAGAGGTATCCGAGGATGGGTACTAAAGGCCGAGGTAGAGGCCACAGAGGAGCACGAGCTAAGTCCTCTTCACTGGGTAACATACCGAATTTGGATACAAGTGAGGCGCCAGTGTCGCCTACTACTGAGACTAGGTCTCAAGATATTATGGCTGGGGACGACGCATTGTCCTGGGCTATGCTAAGGATTTTGGAGAGCGTCACTGGGCCCAATATTGGATCTAAGGGCCGAAAGTGGGTTAGGGAACGACTCCGGTCCAATGGAGCTGAGCTCTTCAAGGGTGTCACTAGAGTTGCCCATAATGTGACCGAGTACTGGATTGAGGCCATTGAGAGGATCATAGATAACTTAGACTGCACCCTAGAGCAGAAATTAAAAGATGCAATCTCATTGTTGAGGGATAAGGCTTATCAGTGGTGGCTCACTATAAACGAGGGCACTCAGCCTGAACGTCTGACATGGGAGTTCTTTAAGACCGCCTTTCAAGGAAAGTATATAGGGGCGAGCTACGTGGATACCCGTAGGAGGGAATTCTTGAATCTGACTCAGGGAGATCGATCAGTGGCCAAGTATGAGGCCGAGTTCCTGCGACTGAGCTGCTATGCGTGAGGTATGATGGCCTCTAAGTATGAGCGATGTATTCATTTTAAGGATAGGCTCAGAGATAATTTGAGAGTCCTGATAGCTCCGCAGAGGGAGCATGATTTTTCTACACTGGTAGAAAAGGCGAAAATCATCGAAGAGGTTAAGTGTGCTGAGCGCCAGAACCGTGACCGCGAAAGGGGTAAGAATAAGAGGGATTCGGAGCCCTCGAGTTCTGCACAGAGGCCTAAGAAAAAGGCCAGAGCTGATGAGCCGGTTAAATTCAAGCCCCCTGTTATTGTTACTAGACTGCAGTCATGTACTGATTATCGTAGAGGCCATCAGGGCGAGTGGTGGAGAAGGACTAGGGCATGCTTGCGGTCTGGGTCATTGGAGTACCGTATTAAGGAGTGTCCGCTGAGGGTCGATCAGGTGCAAGCTCCTAATACTATTTCGGTACAGCCACAGAGGGTAGTGCAGTAGCCACCGAGGGGCCGTGGACAGGCCAGAGATGGTAATGGTATGGGTCGTGGGCAGAGAGCACCGAACAAAGGTGCTGGACAAGCCGTAGCAAGACAGCCTTGTCGCCGAGAGGATGGAGATGCTCCGGACGTCATTACGGATACGTTCTTTATTCTTGATGTACCGTATATTGCCTTGATAGACATAGGGTCTACTCACTCATACATAGCTAACAACATATCTAGAAACTTGGGGATTTTAGTTGAGAGCACTACGAATTAGGTTACGATACTGAGTCTATTAGGGCAATCTGTTAGAGTTAGCAAACTGTATAAGAAAGTTCCTTTAGAGGTAAAAAAGGTAATCTTTCTAGCTGTTTTGATGGAGCTTCTATTTGGGGAGTTTGACCTAATTTTAGGGACGAACTGGTTGGTTAAGCATCGTGTTAGCTTGGACTGTGCGACTAAGAGGGTCGTACTAAGGACTGAGGAGGATAATGAGGTAGTCATGATTGGAGAACGCTGGAATTACTTATCTAATGTGATCTCTGCACTAATGGCAGAGAAGATAGTTTGTAAGGGATGTGAGGCATTCTTGGCCTACGTAAGTGTTTCAAATTCTGGGGATTCTACAATTAAGGATATCATAATGATAAAGGATTTTTCAGACATTTTTCGGAGGAGTTACCAAGGTTACCTCTGAATCGCAAGTTGGAATTTGAGATTAAGCTACTTCTAGGTACAGCTCCGGTGTCCATCGCTCCCTACCGAATGGCACCGAAGGAGCTTGTAGAGCTTAAGGCTTAGATTCAGGAGCTATATTATTGATTTCTGACGTAGTTGGGAGGATTATCTACTGCTAGCGAAGTTCACCTGTAATAACAGTTTTCAATCTCGCATCCAGATGGCACCTTACGAGGCACTATATGGTCGTAAGTGTCACACTCCTTTATGTTGGACTGAGTTGGGTGAGCGACATGTTCTGGTCCTGAGTTAGTATCGGAGACTAAGGATAAGGTTAGACTTATTCAGGATCGTCTGAAAACAGCATCTGACAGACAAAAATCCTATACAGATCTAAAGCGTCAAGAGATTGAGTATTTCGTGAGATACTTCGTATTTCTTAAGGTCTCGCAATGGAAGAAGGTACTGAGGTTTGGTTGTAAGGGCAATTTGGGCCCTACGTTTATTGGACCTTATCGTATTCTGAAACGAGTGGGACCAGTTGCTAATCAATTAGAGCTACCTCCGGAGTTGGATCGAATTCATGACGTATTCCATGTCTCTATGTTGGGGCGCTATTGCTCTGATCCTACTCATATTGTTGCTATTGAGGAGATTGAGGTGAGGCCAGACTTGACCTTTGAGGAGGAACCGGTTTAGATTCTTGATTGTGATGTTAAGGTTCTACGAAGGAAGTCTATCCCTCTAGTGAAGGTTTTGTGGCATAATCATAGTACTGAAGAGGCGACGTGGAAGCCTGAGGATGTTATGCATCAGCAGTATCCTCATCTGTTTTGATCAGGTAAATTTCAAGGACAAAATTTTCTTTTAGGGGGTAGAGTTGTAACGCCCCAAAATTTTAATTTTTGATTTCGTGTATGTGTGACACACAATTAAGTATCTACTTCCGTGGTTAAGTGTTCTGGGTGTGCGTGTGAGGTCCCAAGTTCAAGCCTTACTTGGGTAAATTTTGGTATTTTTATAAATAAAGCCTTAACCTTGTGTAAAGGGATTAAGTTTAATTGTTGGTAAGTTTATATCAGAATGGGTCTGCTGGTCTGGTGGTCAAGTGGAGTGTTGGAGTGTTGGAGGTCATGTGTTCAATTCTCTGTAATGGCATGAAGACTGTATTTTTGCTCGAATTTCAGCTAAGAGTTGTGTTGGGGCAAAATTCTGAGTAGTTGTGATTTAGTGGGTTAATAGGAAGTGATTTTAGGAGATAATTGGGGAGAGGTTATCAGAAATTAATATTATTATCTTTTGGTTGCAAAAATAATAATAATAGAGTTTCGATTTTCTCTCTAATTCTCCAAACTATTTTTGACGTTTTATTCTTCTTCTTCTTCTTTTTCTCTCCTCTGTCAATTCTTTCCCCTATTTGCTACCAAAATTTCTATTATTTTTTCCCCTTCCATTTCTTTCTTTTTTTTCCAATTGATTCGATTGTTCATCATTGGTTGCGCGTGTTCGATAAGTAACGGTTTTGTCTATTGTTGATCGTTCTTAGTTAATCTCTAAAAGGGGGATTCCTTTTTGGTGTTTAGAAGTTAATCAATGGGCTAGTGGTTTTGAATCGATGCTATGATTGTGCGAAGTCGTGGTTAATCAAGCGAGGTAAGGGTTTTGTTAGGTTTTTAGTTGAGTTCCTTTCGGAATTGGTTGATTAAAAACGAATTAAGTGATTAATCTGAAGATATGTTGGTCAATTTTTAGGTTCTGTAAGCTTAGGAGTGCTTACGCATCAGAAACGATAATAGGTGTGTACCCGAAACACAAAAAAAAGGGGATTCAGCGAAAAGTCGAAATTGCTTGCTGTCGAGAAATAAGAGAAAATGATGCGAAAAAATTTGTAAAGAAAGGAAATAAGGATGTTATAAACTTGGAAATCAACATTTCGCACGAAAATAGTTTTGGGCAGCAGCAGTAGTCTAATTTTGAAAAATCATAAAAAAATAGTGAAAATTGAGTTAGAGGTTTAATAAAATATAAAATTAAATTTTATTGAGCCTAGTTTTTCATGGAAGAAACAATGTAAGCAATGGAATTGTAAATTATGAGATATAATAAATTTTGTGAGGCAAGGCCAGAATGATATTAGGTTCCCCTATTTTGAATTTGGAAAATCATCAAAAATTGTAAAAAAAATTAAATAAGGGCTTAAATTTATATGTTTAAATCCTTAATGAGTCTACTTTCAAGAGAAACAAACGGAAACATCATCCAAATTCTATACTAAGAGATAAATAATTTTTAGTAAAGAAAGGTTGAAGTTGTCAAATAGTAGAATAGGGATAAATTTTGAAGATTTTACTGTACTTATTTGATAAACTATAAATTCTAAAAATTTTATGGTAGAAATGTATTTGAGTCTAGTTTCAAAAACATCAAGCGGATCTTAATTTGGAATTCTGTAGCTCAAGATATAAATAATTTATTGACAATGATATGAGTAGACAGCTTTGAATGAACATATAAGTAAATAGTCAAAACATATATGAATATTTAGCTAGCATGAGTTACATTACAAATGGATCACATGGCCAAGGCTAATTTGGGCCAAGTGGACCACACGGCCGTGTGGTCCCACACGGGCAGATCACATGAGTGTGTGAGCCCATTTTTACCGAAATGTTTCTAAGGTTACACAGGTCGCCCAAGTCGACTGTGAACCTACTGTAAGGTCGGTAAGCGCTACTTAGACCCTTAAATGTGTGAAATTGACTGAATGATATCTGTACTGAGCGTGTTAATATCTGAACTGAATATATGTACTGAAATTGCATAATAGCATATCATCCATTGTATGTTGCATTGCATTGGGTTAGGGATTGTTATTCGGAAGAAGTGTACTGAAAGGCTTTAAGCCTAATTTACTAGCAGCTCAGCTGCAAACTATTATTTTTTGCCGCATTCGGTATTACTTGGAGTGTAAGGATGGGTGGGTTGATTATATCCCCACATAGAGTGTAGGGTTGGACGGAAATGGTGCGTAGAGGCTGGATGGGTAGGATTTTGCTACTGCATAACTATTACTGCTACTGATATTGTGATCGGCTAAGGCCCTACTGTATTTTTGACAATGTACTGAGATAGGCTAAGGCCCAAACTGCCACTGATACTGAAAAGGGCTTAGGCCCAAGACTGTTCAACTGTGCACTGCGAATACTGATTGTTTGTTTGTTTCTGCGAGATTACACACTGAGTTTTCGTAAACTCACCCTTTTTGTTTAATGTGCATAGGTAATCCCTAGACTTAGATGGATCGGTGCGACGAAGGGCTCAGCGGTGACCACAGTAATTTTTGGACTTCATGGTTTTCAATTTTCGATTTATAATTTAATTATTATTGATTATTTGGGTTGTAATTTAAGGACCCTCTAGGACTTTGGTTTTAAATTTGAGTTTTTATTAATTTATTTATTTATTTTACTTTATGGATTTATACTTGTTGGTCGTAGGAAATTCAGTTTTTAAAAAGTTAAAGTATTTTCTAAACGCATGATCACTTAGACTATTTTATTAAAGCTTCCGCAACGATGGATATTTCAAAACAAATGTTTTAAATGAATAAAGACGACTTCCTAAGTTCTAAAAAGGGTTTACTAAAGATAATAACATTGAATGTTTTCATCGTAACAACGAGATTTCAAAAACACTATCGTGTGACATTGCCGGATACGGCCATAACGTCTAGGCTAGGTTTGGGGTGTTACAGACATCGTGCAAAGTCTTCTCATTTCCTTATCGCCTCGTCGTGACAAGAGGTAGTTTCTCGTCACAACGTCAGCTGCATTCCAGTCCTTTGGCAACATCGTTAGCGTATTGGGCTCCTTGCTACAATAATCATGTGAAATTTTTTATTTATTCAATCCATTTAAAAAATTACAATTAGACTATGGCAAAATTATTGCACTAAGGGCACAAATCCTAGCAACATATTTTTTTTTTCATTCCTCAATCTATCAATTTAATCTGCAAAACACTATTGTAGCATTTCTTCTTCTACAACAACAATTAAACTTAGAAAAGAAGTAACAAATTGTCCCAAATAAAATTCCAAAACTTTAAAATCAAAATATTGATTAGTTTTCAGGCTCAGTGCAACAACATTATAGACACAGTGTCATGCAATACACACTTCTAAAGATAACACAACTCTGGACTTTAATACATTGACAACAATACATTGACAACAATCATTCACCACATCTCATTAATCATTGGTTCTAGCTAGCGCTTGATGGCCTAGCCTATATCTATTATAACACTGAAGAAATAACGATTAAACTCTCAACTTTGTAATAATTGAACTAGCATGATTTAAGGTCATCTAAGTGAAGTATTACTGTAAACAATGAATTCCTTTTTTAGATTTAGGTTGACTCAGTACCAGAGCTTCTGTCAATAAAGTTTTCAACTAATCAAAACTCTGTTGGCACTTAACTGACTAAACAAATTCAATGCATCTCTGTAATAACTTCATCATCGACAATACAATTATCAAGAAATTCTTAATAAATCATTTGTATTACAAATTCTTAAATGCTAAGCATGCTCAATAGCAATTTTATAATAGATCAATATATAATCCACTAAAACAACAATGAATACATCGGAATATGACTGAAAAACCCTATTCATGAAACTCATAAATGCTACAAGGGCATTAGTTGCCGAAAAGCATCACTAAAAACTTATAGTGTCCTTAATTGGTTCTGAACACTATTTTCGACACATTCATGTCTTTATCTTGCAACTAATAATAGCTAGAACGAAGATCTATCTTCGGGAACACTGTAGCACTTTTCAATTGATCAAATAGATCTTCAATACAAGGCAACAGATATTTATTCTTTATCGTAACTTTATTCAACTGCCGATAAACTATACACCATCTCATCGACCCATCTTTCTTTTTCACAAACAAAATAGGTGCGCCCCAAGGTGATGCATTCAGTCAAATAAAACCTCTGTAATTAATCCTTGCAATTGAGCTTTTAATTCTTTTAATTCGGTTAAATTCATTCTGTACGGAGTAATCGAGATCGGAGCATTCCTTAAGACTAATTCTATAGCAAACTCAACTTCTTGCTTTGGTAGTAAACTCGATAGTTCCTCAAGGAAAACATCTGTAAACTCGTAAACTATTGGTACCTGATAAACTTTCATTTCAAATACTCGAAAATCCAGAATATAAGTTAAAAACACATCACAACCTTTTCGATCAATTTCTGAGCAAACATTGCTACTCGCACGAGTTGTGAAGAATCTGCAACAAATGCAAGATTTCAGCCATCGGTAAGACATCCAAGACTAGCACCCGAAACTGTATAACCCTTAATGACATGTCATTTGTATCCTAAGTATTCACAAGGTTCGAACAGGACCATTGTACATAACCAAATCCTTTAATTTCATTGCATTATACCATTTTAAACATACTTCTATGAATTGTACATTTTTCAAATTTAACATTCAATTTAATTAACATTATGATTTAATCCATAATACCAAAATATCAAATAACTATCAATCTAAACTATACATAACATAATATTTTTTACAATTACCTTCAAAGCATCAATTAATGAATTTAATCATCATACGAACTTACCTCGACAAAAACAGTTGTAAAAACGAAGCCAACGACTAATTTGACACTTTAGTTTTTCCTCGATTTAAATCCGTTTGGTTTGTTTCTTGATCTAAATAATAATTTTCATTCATTTAAACCATTAAAATAACTTAAAATAATTAATTCAACTTATAACCCTTATCAATGGAAAATTATAAAATTACCCTTAAAGTTTTACCTTTTATACAATTTAATCCCTAAACTCGAAAGTTGAAATTTAACCACTTTTAATTAAAACTCATGCTAGCCTATTTTCCCTTCGTCTTATAACAACTTATATTTTTTTCTCATTTCACACAATTTACATTAAATTTTACTATTTCAACAATTTAATCCCTAAATATTAAAATCACTAAAAATCACTTAACAAAATACTTAGTTTTCACCATTAACTTTAATAAACTATCAATTAAAAAAAAAACTTCAAACTCATTCATGTAAATTCCCTAGACTTTTAACAGTTTTACAGATTGACCTCAAGTTAACTAGATTAAGCTAAAATGATCTCAAAAACATAAAAATTATTCAAAACGGATGAAAAATACATACCATGCAGTTGCTACAAGCTTTGGCCGAAGCTTCTAAGGTTGGCTATGGAGTTTTTATTTCAGTTGAAGAAAGAAAATGATAAAGATGATAGACTAAATTTCTTTTTATTTTACTTATTATTACTTTATTACTTAACATTTTATTTTATTAAAAAAAGTTAACATATATTTACTTAATCCATTACACAAACCGTCCGCCATAAGATAAATAAAGTCTAATTATCCTTTAAAGCCCTCCATTCAAGCTTTTATAACTATTTAGCACAAAAAAACCAATAGCAATTAAATTTTTGTAGCTTTTATGATTTAGTCCTTTTTATTAAATTAACTATCTAAACATTAAAACTTATGAACCAACTTTCAATATACCTATATAATCACTCCATAAATATTTAATAAAAATATTTATGGAGCGGTTTACAGAAACGAAATCTTGATATCTCATTTTTCAAAACCTCTTAACTTTAGAGACCAACCACTTGAACTTAACTATTCACCCAAATAACAAAATTGACAATTCAAAATTTAATATAATATTATATTATATCTAACACACTCATCGAATTTATGGTCTAGAAATCACTGTTTCCAACACCACTGAAAAATGAGTTGTTACAAACTTGAACTAAAGTATGATATCTTCAAGCTTTCAACCAATTGATCTTCTCCACTATTCTCAAATTCTTGGATGCTTAAGAGTGGACTCTAACTCAAAGAACTGAACACAAGACAAAAACCCAAGACTCTAAGAGGTGGAAGTCAAAATCCATTATGTATCCCAAAATAATAATAATAAATTCAACTTTTAGATTTGAATTAGAGGTGTGCATGGGCCGGGCCGGGAGCCCGCCCGAAATGTGGGAGTGTTTGGGAAAAAATATAGGCACGAAAAATGGGCTTGGGCAAAAAAATAAAGCCCGTTTAAAAAATGGGTTGGGCCTCGGGTAAGGTATTTTTTGCCCGAGCCCGACCTGGCCCGGCCCAAATTCACTAAATTACAAAAAAAATCTATTTTTTAAATATTATTTTCTTATTATTTTCTCCCTATTTTGCTACTATTTTACTATTTTGTTGTTATTGTTTGGATATTGTATAAAACTTATTTTATTGTTAATTTTTTTATTATTTTAAAGACATTTGTTAATTTTGTTATTATTTTAAAGGCATTTGCTTGTTAAGTTGCATCTATTTTAGTGTTATTTAAGTATACATATTTTTTAAAATTTATTTTCAATTTGTTGAGAAATATTTATTTTGATGTTTTTAGCATTTTTGATGGTTTATATATATTTTAAAATTATATAGAAATAATATAAAATTTAATATGGGCGGGCCGGGTCGGGCCCGAGTTTTAACATTTTTATTCGGGCCGGACTTGGGCAAAATTTTAGGCCCATTTTTCGGGCTGGGCTCGGGCCTAGCAAACGAACCTAAATTTTTAGTTGGGCCCAGCCTGACCTAGCCCATGGACACCTCTAATTTGAATTATAATCACTATATTATTGCAATTATAATTACTCCAAATCTAGAATTCAAACTCAAGAAAATTGTAGATTTGAAATATAATAGCTAGATTATTGCAATTATAATTACTCTGAATCTGAAATTCAAACTCAAGAAAAATAGATCTTATTGAATATAAAAAAATTTACTCAAATAAACTTTTACTAAATTTCGACAAAGTTTTCCTTAGTATATTGTTGTATATAATTTTCAACTACTATTGAGTATTTATATAGGGATATTTGCAAGAGTTTAATTCTCATTCAAAGAAAAGAAGAGTTAAGTCCAATTAGGACTTTCCGTGCTACATGGTTGACAACTCTAATGAAGGGATATCCCTACATGTCGCGGCAAACATGCCCTAGAGGGCTAGTTAGGCTGGTTTAATTTTACAAGTTTATCTCTCTTCATTTAAATCAAAGACCAAGTCTATATATTTAATTAAATCAATAATTAATTAACTCAATAATTAATTAAATGTTATCCCAATTTAATTAATAATTAATAATATTTATTTCTAATTAAATAATTTATACAACTCAATTCTAATTCTATTAAAACCATGAAGATTTTATCATTTTAGAATTTATGTGCAAACTTATTTAATTATCCTAATAGAACTAAACTATGATGACTACATGATTTAAGTTTCACTTTGGACTCAATTATTTAATTTGTTCATCTAATTAAATAATAATCCAAACAAATTAAATTATTCTTAAGTCATCTCTTACCTTCTTAAGAAAATGCATGTATTGCGGATAGTTACTTATGCAATCTATTTCTTATCCATCACTTTTTTATTATGTGTTATAATAGACATTGATAATGGTAATAGAATGACCGCAAAAATAAGAAAAATAAGAACACAAATTTTACATGGAAACCCTTCCAGGAAAAAACCACAGGTAGAGAAGAGGAAAATCACTAATGTTGAAAAACAAATGATACAAGAGGAGTTTCGACTGCATCTATTTAAAGGTTGAAAAAACCCTATTCTAATCAATGTCAAATAGAAGAAGTGTAGTTCTATACGGATTCTACTTGTGTGGCATGGTTTGTACCTTGGAGGCCCCTACACCCCCGGTCGCAACCCCAGTCTAGTTTTATGCTTAATGGGCCTAAGGTCGAAGCCCGCCACAGATCCCCTTATTTTGCCACTGTATTTATTTCTTCAACAAGTGACGGGATACGGATCACACAAACTCTAACATTATGCAATCCAATCAAAGTTATATTGAGCTAGCGGAAGGATTAATTGGACATATATAATTAAAGGTTAAATAATTTGCACTTAAGTTTTGACTATTATCTATTAATTACAAAATTATTTAATCATGAAAATGGTTCAAAAAATTGTGGGGATCTCTAAAAACTCTCTTTCACCCTATTTAATCTCCCACTAGAAATATGGTAACTACCCAAGTTAAATTTTTTTCCTAATAAGATTATCCTTGTTATGAATATCTTATTAAGTGGATGTCTATTATGATCAAGATAAAGTTTTGATGTACTTTAAATTCTAATAGTTATTAGAATTAGATCTCTACTTCTTTTATACTTCTTATACCTATAAATAGAGACTCTGATGAAGCATTGTAATCACCCCTTTTGATCAATAAATTACATTCGCTATTGCTTTCATATTTTTTTGTTATTTATTCTTTCATCTCTGTTTATTTTATAACATGTTATCAGCATGATCTTGCTCAAAGTGATAGTTTCGTTTATCAACGATCAAATTTATCCTTCATGATTTTCAATATCTTTGACAACAAGATGGAAAGTTTTTACAGGAAGTTTCCTTTATTTAATGTTTCATATCTGATTATTATTTTTCATTCTTCTTCTATTATACGTTATTATTATTATTTTGATTAACTTATTTTACTTTTTTTCTTAAGGATGGTAAAAGATTTGATACTGTTATCTATACGAAATCGAAAAGTAAGATTCAATCTCAGAATGGATTATGGTTCTTATTCCTGATCTTTGATTTATTGTACAAGCATGGGTAAAGTATAGATTTGGTAAGAAACCTTTACATTTTGACCATATTTTCTTTTTCAATTAAGGTATGACTACTATTAATTTTTATTTGACATAAATTTCACGTTCTGATGGTATTGAAATTTGGTACAATGTGCATAAGATCATTTTCAAGCATCGTACATGAAAATTTTGATTATTTGTTAAATGATTTTTACTATTAGATTGTAAAAGTTATTACAAAAACAAAGTTCTTTTACTACTTGTAATAGTGCTCGTGATAATAGTCAAGGTGATGACGATGATGTTAAAAATCTTCAGGTATATTTTACTATGTTTTATTTATTGTTTATTATAATTGGAGACTAATCATGACAACGTGCATAGATAGATTTTGATTTGAAATCTCACTCATGTTTGCGATAGTGATTATGAAATAAAGAATCTATTGGGATGTTTATAAGTCCGTCCTACTAGATTTGTTGCATTCCCCGAAGTGAATGTAAACATACAGAAAATAAAATATATACACATGGACCACTAAAAGTGGGAACATAGTAATAAATAAGAGAACAATAAGAGTTCTCAAGATAACTCTTCAATGGGTAAAGATTATGTTATCAATGTGATATGAAATATTATTGGCCACATAAGATATTTTATTTTTGTTAATATTTTTTGATGAAGGATATGATAATGTAGTAATAAATTCTATCATTATAGATAGAAAGTATTTATCTTATTTGGTACTAAACAAACAAATATTATTTCAATATTTGATAGTACAAAATTAGTCGAAAGCTCTAAAAGAGCTAATATATTAATATATTATGATGGTTAATCAATTGGTTTTAAAAGATATTTATAATAGATCTTATATTGAAATTTTGAATGAGGAAAATATTATATTTCATATGAATCACTATTGCTATAAATATCTATTTTGAAAGGATGAAAAAGGAAGGATTGAGTTATTGATTACTCTTGTTATTAAATTGAATTGATTATGATTATCTTTGTGATTTTCTTTTGTCATCATCCCCATTAAGGGGTTGGAAGCAAAATATTTGACTGTGAAAGATCTATTTATGAGCAATAAAATATGATAATTCTATCTAAAATTCATTATGATTGAATGTACTTGAAGTTGCAATTTATTTTTTTTAGATATTTGAAGAATTTGGCATATTCCCTTAAGCGAATATTGCATATAATTGTTTGGAAATTATATTTATTTTTTTGACTTAGTGACATTATAATATTCACATTGATTTAGATATTTCCAGTAGTAAATGTCACAATAGCACTTATATGTGGATACAAAGTAAAAGAAATGATAATAAAATTATCAATCTGTTACAATTTAGAACAATTGAAACACATGTTAAAGTAAACCAGAAGTTTACTAATACAAATGCGTTTACTACTTGGCATGACTAGTTAGACCATCCTGGATCATAAATGATGTGAAAATTAAATGAGAATTTATATGGACATTCAATTAAAGAACAAGAAGATTCTTTAATTTAAATAATTCACATTTGTTGTTTGTTCTCAATGAAAACTGATTATTAAAAACTCACTAGCTAAAGTTGAGATTTAATGTCTTACATTTCTGAAATGAATATGGGCTCATTCATCCACCATGTGGATGATTTTGATATTATATGATTTTGGTAGATGCATCTACAAAATAATCATATATGTGTTATTCATTTGCAACCTGTCGTTTGTAAGATTGTTTCTTTAAATAATTAATTTCATATCATACAATTAAAACAATTCATCTTGCTAAAGTTGGTGAGTTTACATCCCAAGTTTTCAATGATTATTGCATGTCAATTGGGATAAAAGTTGAACATCATATACCTCATGTTCACACACAAAATGATTTAGCTGAATTATTTATCCAATGTCTCCAACTAATAGTTAAACCATTACATATAAGAACTAAACTTTCTATTTTAGCATGAGCTTATGTTGATTTATATGTTGTATGCATCAAGCCGATAAGTTATAAATACTCTCATTACAATTGAATTTTGGTCAAGAGCCAAATATTTCTCATCTTTGAATTTTTGTATGTGCGTATATGTTCCAATTGCTCCACCACAATGCAAAAAGATGAATGAATCCTCAAAGAAAGTGGGGAATATATATTAATGACAAGTTTCTTTGTATTATTAGATGTTTTGAATGCATTGGAGATTCAATTATGACATTATTTGTGATTACAATTTTGATTCGATAGTTTTCCTGATATTAGGGGAAGAGAAATAATAACTTGTAATGAGTTAGAGGGAGAGTAATTTGAACCAGAATTTCAATAAAGATAATTTATTACAAATTAACTATTAGATGTATTTACAAACTTAATTAGAATAACCAAGTGTTATATAGATTGATCGGTTCCAAAGATGAAAAATTCTTTTAGATGGTCATATAGTGGAGGCGGGTGCTCCAGAAGAGACTCAAGACATAACTAATAAGTAAAACTCTAGAAGAGATTCAAGTACCTAAAATTGAATTTTAAAATAATGAAAATAAGAGATCTCGATAAGTTATGTCAATTCGAGAAAATGTGGAGCCAAATAATAAAAGTGGTCGACAATGATTTTGCATGCAATGTTATTATTGAAATAATGAAATAAAAGGAAGATCCTGAATAAATCTATTAAGAAATATAGATATAGAATAAATTGATCAAAATAGAAAGAGGTAACTCAAGTACAATTAAATTCGTGGAGTTTTTGGACCAGTAGTTCAAATATCTAAAGGTATAAAGCCAGTAAGGGTGCAATTGAAGTAGTTTTGCAAAAGCGGAATAAAAATATAAAGTATTTGGTAGTTTTGCAAAAGCAGAATAAAAATATAAAGTATTTGGCATAGAAGTATCTTGCTAAGTCCTGGCATTGAAGGTATAACTATTAGAATTTAAAGTACATTAAAGTCCAAATATCTAAAGGTATAAAGTTGTAATGTACTTTAAATTCTAATAGTTATTAGAATTAGATCTCTACTTCTTTTATACTTCTTATGCCGATAAATAGAGACTCTGATGAAGTATTGTAATCACCTCTTTTGATCAATAAATTACATTCTCTATTGTTTTTATATTTTCTTTATTCTTTATTCTCTTCATCTCCTTATCTTATAACAATCCTAAATATATAAAACTACAAAATTTTGTGTTATAAATTAAGGATGAAGTAAATAAAAATTGTAACAAGGACTTTCAAATTTTTTTGAATCCAAAAATGAATGCATTGGAGAAAATTACTAGGGGCATAAGTGTTATAAAACATTTATGGTACTTTTGATATAAAAGATGAAGGTTATGTTAAATACCACTTGAGTTTTAAAATAAAAGAGGAAAGAGTGTTGAAAATTGTGATATTTTAAAATGTAAGTATTACTGATAAATATTACCCTTTGGAAAAAGCCCACCATAAATGATAGTCACTACTTAGGTTCTTTTTCTTCATTACCATGTATGGATTTGAAAGAAAGAAAACATCTAATTTGGCAAATGAAAGAGTTTGGAAGATGCGAATGTGGGTGTAAAACACTATTTTTTTTTTATTTTTTTATTTTTTAAATTAATGGACTACTCTCATACTTATATCAAACATGTGCTTATTTGCAATTTATAATTTTTTTAATATAATTGGGGTAACTAAAGTATGGTATTGCTATCGATTAAATTCAAACTCTCACGTCATAATATAAATATTTTTGTTATTAAGACAAGAGGTTGTTAAATAGTATAACACATCGCTAATATAATTCATTGGACGTTGAATGCAATGATAAAACACATTATTATAATTATTAGTAGCAGAGCCAGAAAATTTGGGGGCGAAATTAAATTATATATTTTTATGGTAGTAAAAATGTAATTTCATCATTTTAATTGTCTATATCTTTATAACTTTTAAAGTATTAAATCAAATTTGTATCATTTTTTAGAGGGTTAAAGTATAATTTTACCATTATTAATTTAAATTTTTTTAAATTATAAAGGTCTTAAATAGAAAATATTTCATTTTAGGAGAATTGGAGCAGCTGTCAGCCTCTCTTAACTCCGCCACTAATAATTACAATGATAATATATATATTTGAAACTTACAAACAACATTATTTGCAAGGACAATCATCAATCAAGCAAGAACTATAAAATATCTATAACAACCCAATCAAGGACGAATATGAAAAAGGACAAGTAATGATCTTGACATTTCTTCAAATAAAAAATTATCTATTTAAATTCTCTATAAAATAATAAAATTAAAAGTATAATTTATGATAAAATTACACTTTTATTTTTTAAATAATAAAAATAAATTATGATAAAATTATACTTTTATTTTTTTTTAAAATAATAAAAATAAAAAGAGAATTATATTTAATACTTTTAAAATTTTAGCATTCAATTTCGATACGTCTGCATAGAAAAATTGATTATTAGATGAAAATTGGAGAGAGAAGAACATATAAATGTTGGAATTCAATTGTTTTTGGTTTTGAGAGAGAGAGAGAGAGAGAGAGAGAGAGAATACAACGACAACACAGGGCAGAGACATAATGTCTTTCTGAAGGTTTGATGGGACCCACCACATGACCAAAATTTTCAGAGAAATGAGAACGACATTTGTAGAGGCATAGGGTGAATGTCTCCATACCCCTCTTCTTACTATATGTTTATAACTTTCATTTTTAAAATATTCATTTAATCCATTTATCAATTATCTTTTTCTACTAATAAAAGCGAACTGAATCCCACGTAATTGATTCGAAAATTAGTATTTCTTTTTCTTTTTTTAAATATAATGAAGAAATCATATACCATTATATAAACATCTTAGCAATAGATTCCATTCAATGTGACATTTCAACGTCACATGTGATGGGTCTGTTCTCAATAGCCAGCTCTCATATACAGCCAAGGAAATATGGGTTGGCACACGTGCATCTTGTGGGGTCCACTCATCAAGCGTCTCACAAGTAGTTTGATCATCACAATATAAAGTCAACTTGATCATCTGATTTCATTATTACAATATCATTTTCTTCATCAACTTCACTTCACTTCAGCCTTTGCCTTTTGCTTTCTATTTTCTTTTATTTTAATCCTTATCAACTTACTAATCTCAAAACTATTCTTTAGTGGTAAAGAGTTTTGTTTTGAATTTCAGAATCGAATGTACTTTTGAATCCAGAATCAAGTATTTGACAAATTTAAGTATCCATCAAATTCTACAATTTTGAATATTGAATATTTTTCTATTATTTTTAATTATTTGAGAATATGGATAAATTGACATAAAAGGTAGCTACCATTATATAATATTCCCAACTTTTGTCTCTCAAATCATAACTATGCTAAAAGGGGACCAAAATGGAGACCCTTTTAGCTTTACAAATAAAAGGGGGGGGGGGGGGAAGGAACTATTTTTTTGGTCTCTTTCTTTTTTATTTGGAAGCTTGTATTTAATTTTGTAATTGATATATATATATATATATATATATGAGACATGTGCTTCTTGAAAAAGAGACGTGAAAATTACAATCTTAAAGTGAAATAGACAAATTTGATCAAATATTTTATAATTATTAGGACATGAATTTTGTAATTAATAGTCCAAGCTTGAATTATGAAATGATTAGGATAAGTTAAACCAATTTGTATAAAATTCATGTGAGGTTGGAGTAATAAGAAATCCGATATTTTTTTATAAAAGTAAGATGTTATATTTGAATTTTGTAAATGAAGAAAATAAGTTTGAAAGGTGTATTCCATATTGGGATTGGGCTACCTCAAGCTGTAGCCCTTGGGGGTAACCAAGAGAGAACTGGATCTTTGGGCTGTGCCCACCTTGAAGGGCCTAAGATTCATAACCCAAATTTAAACTTTCCTATTTCAGTTTTCTTTTGCAATTAGGCCCAAATTTAAATAAGAAGTTGTGAAGCAAACTTTTTATTTTAAACATGACTTAGGTTCTACTTTATACTCCTATATGTAAGGCCTAAGCCGTCCGTTGGATTTTTTTTTTTATTTTTTTTTTACATGAGAATATAATCGTTAAATTTTAATTCCAATCCTCTACTTTTTTTTTTAGATTATGAAAATGGGTTAAATTTCAATTTCATCTCTATATTTCGCTCAATTTGGAGTTTTAATCTATATACTTTAATTTTGACATAATTTGGCACATCAATTTTTACAATCTCATTAGTTAGTTTAAATGTCTTATTCTAATTAAAATGGTAAATGTGAATTTTTAAAAATTATTAGAACTGTTAAAATTCTTTATTAATTTCAGGTATGTTACAATGTTATTTTTTATTACATGGATACTAAGTGAGTTTTTTTTTTTTTAATTTCAAAATGCCACGCCAACAAATTTAACAATATTAATAATTTGACCTAAATTTTTAAATTCAAATAGTAGAGGGACTGAATTTCTGAAAATAAAAGTATGACGATTAAATTCCAAATATATGAAGAGTATAAGAATTTTGAGCAAATTTTTTCCTTTAAATTTTTGCTCTATAATTTAATATAAAAAAATAGATAACCCAACAGCAAACATGAAAGAAAAGTATATAACAAAATTGCACTAAATTTAAAGTTAGAACATTTTTTTATCACAAATTTCATTGAAAATGGTTATATTAAATAAATCCTGGCATATAATCCATTGTTCATGTACATTACGGGATCGAGTCACAAAAATTGCTTGATAGTAATTAAATTTGTCCATCTAAAAAGTGGGAGGGTTTGGACAAAATATAAGCTTTAGAAATAGGTTTGGACAAAAAAAAATAAAACCAGCTTAGAAAACGGGTCAAGCCTCAAGTAAAGTTTTTTTTTTTTTACTCGGGCTTAGCCTGAATTTGTAAAAAGAAAAAAAATTATTGTTTTATTGTTGTTTTCCCACTATTTTGTTATTTTTTGCCCAATGTTTTACTGTTATTTCACTATTATATTGCTATTTTTTTTGTTATTATTTGAATATTGTATAACTCTTGTTTTATTGTTAATTTTACTATTATTTTAGATGTATTTACTTATTAAATTACATTTATCTTAGTGTTATTTAAGTATAAATACTTTTAAATTTTATTTTAAATTTATTGAGAAACATTTATTATAATATTTTTAATATATTATATTTTTAATTTTTTATATAAAAATAAAATATTTTTTGAACACAGCCAGATAAAACTTGAACAAAAATTTAGGCTGATTTATTGAGGCAGACAAATTTAAAATTTTATTAGATTACCGGCCATGAGCAATTCTACCAGTGATGTGTGTTTATGTAGAAATAAATTATATAAAAAATGAATGGATAAAGACATTGTAACCATGTAAATAAAAATTTCCCCTCATATCAAAATCATAGCCCAACATGCCCACCACCTCTTACATGGACTGAAATCTCAATCTTTGTCAACTACAAGAAGTTGTGCCACTGCCTCCCAACACTTGACTTTTGTTTCCTTTCAACGAAGTGCTTAAACACTTAACACCGCCTAATTTGTTCATTAAAACATGTTCAAATAATTGTGTTAGACTTTTAACATGTTACATGACAAACAACACCAATCTTTTTCTTTTCTTTTTTCTATCAATACCTAAACAGTGCAACAATTTTCTTTTTGTTTCTTATTAGCCAACCACAACATTGGAACAAAAGCTTATTAAATAGTGCAAAGATGTCAAAGCCGACTTAATCTTTTAAACTTCGTTGGGTACCACTTTACTATTTGGGTGTTCCATAAATATATATATATATATATATAGTGATTAATACAAGGATAAGGGGAATGATGATTTAAAAACTAAAGGAGGAAATGATTATGAAATGATTAAGACCAGTCATGCCTTAATGGCAAACAATAGGGAACTACATCCAAGATTCAAGCCTAATGTTCTTTTTAAATTATGTAAAGACCCTTTTTCTCCTTGCACCTTTTTTATTTTGATTTCTTCCTTTCCTTTTCATTAGTGTCTTGTGGTCACCTCATCACAATAAAGATTAACATAATTCATTTCAAGTATATATGTACCCAATTCCTTTTTTTTTTCTTTTTTTTTTAATTTGTTTATGTTTTGATTTTGATTTTTAGGGTGGTGCTCGAAGAATTTCTCAATTAATTTTCATATTTAGGTTTGATTTGTTTTATTGAAAATGACTTTCGAAAAAAAAAAGGATTTTCGAAAAATGACTTCCTTAAAAAATGAATCCGTATAAAATATTTTTTTTTTGTTATTTGACAAATTCCCTGAAAATATCTCATAAAAGTTGTTTTCAATAAAATAAACATATATTTGAGATTATGATAAGTAGTGAATTGATTACAAAGTGATGTTAAGGTGAAATTATAATAAATAATGAATCTTCATTATGCTGAAGATTAAATTGTAAACTTTATGAAATTTATAATTGAAACAAGAGAAGTGATATGATACATTTTTTTCATGTGAAGTAAGATCTTATAATGAATTATTTGATTGAAGTGCTTATATGGTGAAAAATAAATTACATGGCAATAGGGATTAAATTGAAAAATGTACAAAGGTTTAAGTGTGAAACAATTTAATATGTGAATAAGGAAATTATGGTAAAAGTTTAATGAATGTGTTATGAGATGATGGAATATGTATAAAGTATTATAAAAGTGAAATTGTAGAAAAATATGGAATTTTTATGATATCAAAGACTAAATTGTTAAACTTGAGAAAATTTGTGGATGAAATAATAGAAGTGAAGTACATAGAAATTTGATATGTGGAACAAGATATTGAGATAAATTATGTGATTAAAATGTAACAAGAAAGAAAATTAATTAATATGATTAATTAGTGAATACTGAATTTTTATGACAAAAAGGACTAAGTTGAATAGTTATGAAAGTTTATAAGAAAATATTTGATAAGTGAAAAATGTAGCAGGGAATGAAATATCCCAATGCTTTGACCCGATGTTTGGGTCGAATATGGGGGTATTACAGTGAATAGAGCCTTATCAGTTTGGAAGATGTCTTACGAAAAAAAATTTTGATAAGACATTTTATTGGACTAAAGGGTTAATTTTATGTTAGTCTGAATATCTTTTACGTTTACCATCCTATTTTACATGAAACAAACATCGGAAAAGGCTAAAAATATTTTCCGCAAAAGCTTTTACGTTGAAACAAACAAAGTCTTAAACTTCAATGTTGTTTTGCATTACCCCCAATGTGCTTTTCATTAAAAAAGTTTATGTGGCCGGTTGAGTCTTAAATCGATTAGTATCGGCATTGTTGTCAGTGCAAGATGTCATTGATTTGAATGTGCTGAAGCACATTATCTTCCTATTTAAATATTGGATAGGGGCAACAAGTAATTCTAGACATTGTATAAAAAATAGATATAATAATAACTTATAATGAGATTAATGTTAAAAAAAATTATGTTATCAAATTAAAATAAAAAATAAAATATAAAAAAATTTCTAGATGGTTTTTTTTTAAAAACATTAATGAAGCAAAAAAAAATTCTTTCTTTATTAAGTAATAAAAAACTAAAATTTGAGAATTTTTTTAGATTCATTATTTTGTATATTGAAAAATATAAAACAATAAGATTTTTTTGAACTATAAAAATAGTTTATATAAATTCAAAAAATAAAATTATTACACTGTAAAATTTATGATAAATTAAAAGATTTAAAAATTATTTTATATATTTATGTTTTTAAATTAAAATTTTAAAAATATTTTTTTGGGACAACATTGATTCAAACCTACATTATTCAAAAATAAAAACTCGACCAATAGGGCACAAAAATATTTTAAAATATTATTTTTTTAAAAATAATTTCTTTTCAATATTCCAATATTTTCTATCATTTTTGGAGAAGGAAATTTAATCATAAAAAATTTTCAAGAATAAATTAAAATCGGTATTTTTAAAAAAATGAATTTTTGGAAAAAATAAATCATAACTTAATCGAAAATAGTATTTCCAAAATTTAATTTTAGGAAAAAAATTTAAAATTATATAAAATAAAAAGAAAATTTTAATCTTTTGTGTTGGTATAAAATAATATATTATAATTTCGCATTATATTTTTGTAATTTTTATAAAATTTAAACTTATATAAAAATAATTTTTTAAATATAAAATGATATATTATAACATCAAGGATTAGACATTATTATCAGCGATGACACCTTAATTTCGACCAAAAAATAATAATTTGGAAAAGAAATCTCAATTTTTTTTATAATTTCAAAATTAATTTGTTTTTAAATATGTTTTCCTTTTGTTATTAACTTAGCAACGATGTTGCGGTGTTCACGTCATGCTTTTATTGATTGTTTGTGGGAAAAAATACTTAAGAATTCTTTGTTAGAAATGATCTATTATCTTTTAAAACAAATCGAGTAACTTAGTCTATCAAAAGTGATGAGATAAATAACATTAATTGTTTTAATTAATAAAATATAAAATAAAAAATAATTTAATTTCTATCAAAATAAATAAGTAATTTAGTTTGTTATAGTAGAATGTTATATATATATATATATTTTTTTTTCTTTTCTTTTCTTTTTTAATTTTTAAAATACAATCAATTAAGGGTACTCGCGTATAGATACTTTTCACAACTATATTTAGGGTAATTTATAAAAATAGTCACTTTTATTTGTCTCAGGTTATATTTTAGTCACTTATGTTTGAAATATTACGTTTTAGTCACTTATGTTATCATTTTGTGACGAAGTGATCATTCTACTGTTAAGTTTCGTTATCTCTCTAACGGTAATCCTACGTGACAGTCCAACTAGATTTTAAGTGGCAACTTGGATTTTTAAATGGGATGAAAATAGATTTTTAATTAAAAATTTTAATTAATTAAAATTTTTAAACCTAAATCTTAACTAAAAAAACTGTTCATCTCTTCTTTTTAATTTTTCTTGCATCTCTTCTTTTTTTCAATGGATTTTTTTTTCTCATTTGACTGGAAAGACTATTGTTAAGATCAAAATAGTTGAAATCAAATTAATTGCTTCATAAAGATGGATTTAATGGAGGGTTCAAGTTTGTCTTCTTTGCATTCCTCTATCTCTTTTATTCATTACTGAAAAACAAAAGAGTGGATTTTTTTATTGTTTAATGAAAACCTTAAATTAAAATTCTTAATATTTTCTTCTACTTTTTGAAATTGTTTGTAAACATGTATTTTATTTTGCGTCAATAAACATCCCAATAAATGCAATCAGAAACATGTTTTCATTAACATGTTTCATCCAAGCTAATTTTAAAATTTTTAGAAAGTGGTTGTTACTTTCACTATTCTTGTTCCTAATTATTATGTTTTCTAGTTTTTTCACAGTTCTTGAATAATTGGTTTCTCAATCAATTTTTTTTATCTGAATCAACTTGTATGTTCACAATCTCTTTGTGGGTATTCCAGATTATTCTTTCTTATTGCTGATTTCAACTATTTTGATCTTAATAATAGTTTTTTCAATCAAATGAAAAAAAAAACCCATTGAAAAAAAAAGAGACAGGAAAAATTAAAAAGAGGAGATGAACAGTTTTTTTAGTTAAGGTTTAGGTTTGAAAATTTTAATTAATTAAATTTTTTTAATTAAAAATCTATTTTCATCCAATTTAGAAATTCAAGTTGGCACCTAAAATCTAGTTGGACTGCCAACTAGGATTACCGTTAGAGAGATAACGGAACTTAACGATAGAGTGATCACTTCGTAACAAAATAATAACATAAGTGACTAAAACGTAACATTTTAAACACAAGTGACTAAAATGTAACTTAAAGCAAACAAAAGTGACTATTTTTATAGATTACCCTTATATTTATCCCTTTCTCTTTTCCCCACATCAATTTTTACAAACTTAAATAGTTATTATTCTATTCAATGATAATTGTCTGCTCACTTTTGAATGGTATAGGAATTAAATTGTCCCACTTAATTTAAAAGATTTAATTACTTAGATATTTATCAATTTTTTTCGATATCAATAATAAGAAGATTAAATTGCTCCATTTACAAACTTCGTGTGTTGACTTAATAATTAGGGTGTTCACCTTCTTAAATGTAGCTTGAATTTGAGTTGCACTAATCACGTTGTTGTTAAGGCTTTGTTCTCCTCCTATAATTTATCAAAAAAATTGTTCCATTTAATTCTTTGACTATTTATTTATTTTTTGTTTATTATGGATAACTTTTTTAATTATAAGACACATCGGAATAAGATAAATGATATAATAAAAATATATATATCAATTTAACCAAAATTCATTTTAGATAATTTTTTAGGGGAATTTACATATGATTTTTCTTTCCCAAAATTATAAAAATTCATATTAGAAAATGCCCATCTCATTTACTTTATTTAGGTCACAGCTTTAAAAGAGCCAAATGCATTCTCATGACCAAAGTAGTTGAGACTTGCACCCTCATTGACTCTTATCACGTAAAAGTTAAGCTCTTTATCACACTTCACGGGCATTACATAACTCCATTAAACAAGTTGGTCGGCTCACCCATTTTCCTGCATTTCCCATTTAATTTGTACATAGGAACCTCACTTTTCATTGTATTTTTTTTTTTACCATTTTAAATGTAACTTAAATTTTTTTTTAGCTATTCTAGTGTATTTTAGTGTATTTTTCCAATTTGGTACGACGAGAGGTTGTTGTAGCTTGAGAATAAATTTTATGGAATTTTCTTATTTAATTTTATGTATGTATTATATTGATGAAATCATGATTGAAATGATTAATTGCACAACATGAATGAACATGAAAACAATCATCTCGCGTCTCTTGCGATATTTATTCCTTTAATGGTGTCCTCATCTTCTACCTAGAGCATAACAGACGATACATTTTGACAAAGAACAATAAGGTAAGGTTGTCTTAAGTCCCTCCATGGCTTAAATTACTTGTTAAACAAAAATTGATAGGAAACCGCCGATGCACATTACATAATGAGCCTAATTCAATTAACACTAAATCCATCAAGCTTTAGAATTGCTTCAATGAACTGCCAACTAATCCTACCACAAGTTTTACTCGTCAAGTTTCAAAACTTACAAGGATCCTTAGTCTTTTTTCTTTACCTTGATAGCATTGTGAAGCAGTTTGATGGGAGGATATTAGACTATCTAAAACTCTCTTCAATCTATTAACTAATTATCGTAAGCTACTTCATTAACAAGTGTCGAGTTTTCAAAAAAGATATAAATTATCTCGATTGTACAGGATTTCAAAAAGTTCGATAAGAAAATAATTGAAGGTCGATTGTCTCTTTTAATAAAAGCTTTTAAAATGTTGTCCACTAAATAATTAGTCGAATCCCAAAAATTTAAAGGATCAAATGACTTAAGTGTATCATCTTTAATGAAATATAAACCCAAATAATACCGTATTTTTCAACAATAATAATAAGTTTTCCGTTAATCCAAAAGGTTTTAAATGTACCATTTAAAAAATGACTTCCTTTATCTCACTTTTTAAACGGGCATAAAGAAAATCAATCTACTCGTAGGACAATATTGGAAGAGTAAGACGCAGAAGTTTTATCCTTCATTTCACTTAATTTGGTAGTTTAGTATGCATATGTTGATAAGCAATGGAAGAAGAGAAAAAAGAAAGTTGAATGTTCCAAGAATATTGACCATTTATGGCAGCATACCGCTCAAGTTCTGGTCAAAATATGGCAGCATACCGCTCAAGTTCTGCTTTGCTTTTGCCGAGGCCGAGGCTGAGGCTGATGATAGGATAATTGGTTATGGCGAATCAGAATCTTGAAAGGAAGCCTACCCTACCCCTAACCTATCCAAGCTTTGCTTTGGTTTTTAGGGATGCAGTTTCACCATAAGAAATTGACCATTGAAAATTGATCTTTTCATCAAGCATACACTTTCTTTAACTTCATGATTTTTATTTTTGGCATCCACTCCCACTTCAAGGACATCGAGATCGTTATAATAGAAATTGGATTATATTTTATTTTTTTATTAAAATAAATTAATTAATTTTTATATAATAAGTTAAAGAGTAAATTAATTTTTTTATTAATTTTTATACATGATATGTCTGTATACTTCATGTTAACATATAAATATTAATTTTTAATAATAAAAATAAATAATTTTTTTAATAAGAAGACTATTTTACTTTTTTTTATGTGTTAAGAAATAAAGCATAAAAGATTACTACACTAATACAATCAAAAGTATCATTAATTTTATCATGTTCAAGAAACTCTAAAAGATCCATAGACATGAAAAAAACCAAAAGCTCTGCCCTCCCTCTCTATCTATCCATGGGATGGAAGGGCGGAGGCCTTTGGTGTCCCCTCCAGTCAAGAATTGGGGCCTCATAATCACTAGCCAATATGCTTTTCCTTTTCTCGCACGCCTTTCTTCGTTCATGGTTCGATATTCTGGTGTCCTAGGCGTAGAGGAACAACACCAATCCATCCCGAACTTGGTGGTTAAACTCTACTGCGGTGACGATACTGTAGGAGAGGTCCTGCGGCAAAATAGCTCGACGCCAGGATGATAAAAAGCTTAACACCTCTCATTCTTATTACTTTTTCAATATGAAAAAGTAATAAGAATGAAAAATGAAAAGGTCGTCTTATTCAAAACCCCAATTATGAAATCCCCTCTCTCCCACTTCACACCTCGGAACGCACCGTTCTTATAGAGAGAAAGGCACTTTCACATCTTCTTAACCCGAAATGGCTGGGGAGAGGAAAGGTTCCTTTTTTTAGGGTACTCTTGGGAACAGATCCAGTGGAGACGAGATGGGGCCTGTAGCTCAGAGGATCAATTACCAAAATATAACTCCTTCCATATCCATAAATACTTTCTTGGTAATCCGATTAGTGATTAAGTTGGCTTCCATTGGAACATATCTAATCTCCCAATACTCGAAATTTCATAGCCTTTGTTGGATCCGCCTAACCAATGTTGAGTTCGAAATAGTTGTAAAACTCCTTTACAAAGCATGAACTGCCTCAAAGATGTCAGTGTGAATCGATATATTATTCAAACCTTGATCTTATAGCAAAATCAGCCCATCAAAAATACCTTACAGCTCAACTTCAAAAATCAAACACATTCCCAAAAAATAATTAAACCCAACATTCAATTCCCTTAATAATTCCGTACCACTCCCTTACAAACGCATATCCTATGCTCAAATTAACAACTTCATCAGTTTATATATAAATCCAATTAGCTTATTTATCTTTTAGTAAATATTAGTTTATCTAATTTTTTTTAATAAACCAAATAAAACTTTCTTGGAAGAGCTATTCGATTTTCAAGCTTACCATATTTTCAACATATTTTTAGTGGATAAAATAAACAGATACAACAGTAGTTAGTGCTGTTGGACTGTTGGAGCACTTGGGTTTTGGATTTTATTTTACGAATCGAAAATTAATCTGAATTTATTAACTGGATTGATGTTAATTGAAATTTTAAATATAGTTTTTTTATCGTTTCATTTCATTTTTTCGTCTTTTAAGGTAAAAATTAAACCTATTTGATAGTTAAAATAAAAATTAAATTATCGACCATTATTCAAGGTAAAAAAAGAAGAAGAAGAAGAAGAAGAGAAAGAAGAAGAGAGTAATATTTAGACACCTCCTATTATTATTATTATAATTACTTTGTAAGTTTCCTCACAAAACTATCAAGACCATTGTCGACATCAAGAAGTAGAGTTTGTTGATGTAGTAAAAATAAATGTATTGGTGGTGAATTTACATTGTAAAATAGATCATTGAATTGGATGAATGAAATTGATGTTAGATGCAGACTTGAAATTGACAATTCAAGACTAAGTCTACAACTTTTCTGTTCTGTAATACCATAAATAGTTAAAATTATTGATGGTAAAATTTTTAAATATACCAAAGAGAATTAAAGTTGGATATGAGCGGGGCAAAACTGACCCACTTGCCCAACTATCCACACCCGCTACGGCCCCACAATATATAAACCGACACGCCTAACCCACACTCCCCTTTCTCTTTACTAATTTCACTATACACTTGAGGCTTTTTTTGTAATTTGGAGGAGGAAAAAAACGCACCGCTTCGTGATTGCAGATCAAGAGGAGGAGGTGTTGGGCCCCCGCGTTGTCGGTCTTCTTCCTTCAATCACTAAATAAATCAATTTTTTTATTTTTTTTTATATTAATATGTTAGTACTTGAATTTTAGTGAAAGTGAAAAGAAAAGGGGGAAATTATGAAAAAGCCCACAAAAGCTGACAAATTAACTGAGCAACCCCCTTTTTTTTTCCGGACTTTGACTCTTCTTTCAGTTTATGCTTAGGTCTCTCCTTTTCACGACAGTCACAAAATAATAAGAAAGAAAATATGAAACAAGTACTCTGAGTTAACATGATTCCTATTTTGACCCATATCTTTTTCTTCCTCTCAACAATATTCACTTTAATTTATGACTCTCTCTCTCTCTCAAATAAAATAAAATAAAATAATTTACCTATTTTCTCATACTTCAACAACTTGTTATTTAGATTTATTCAAAAAAAAAAAAAACTTGTTATTTTAAGGATTATAAATCAAATGCATCATACAAAATTTGGGTATCTAACCAAAACTATTTTGGGTTTGATGATTTTGAGAAAATGTATACTATTTTATTTACTATTTTGGGTTTCAATGAGTTTGCTACACCAATTAAATTTGAAATCAATTTGTGTATTGAATTGGACAAAAAGGTTGAATTAGTTTCTGAATAACCATTTAGAATTTGTAACAAGTCAAAAATCCACTGTTGAACTAATTTCATAATTTTATAATGTTTTTATTTTAAATAATTTATAATTTATAATTAAATTAAAAACCAATGATGTACTTAATTTAATAGTGGATTTAAATTTTAAATAATTGTTGATTTAACTCTTAATATTAAACTTTGAGTTAAAAAGTTTTTATAGTTCTATATTGAGTTGGTGTCACTCATCAACTAGATCTCTATTTAATTAAGAAAATTACTTTAATGTTCTTTTATATTAAAAGTAAATTATATTATTTATGAGTACTTTAATTTTTTTATTTAAAAAATTAATAAAAATATGCATATAATGAGATTTAAACCCATGCCAATCGGGTTAGCAAAATTTTATTTTAATATTTTTACATATTTGGTGTGTGAGAGTCTTTAGTATTAATAATATTATTGATTGAGATTATGTCACAAATTAACCTGATAAATAATTGTATTCTTTTAGTAATTTTAATATGATGTATTCATATATTTAAATTCCGTTTTACTTACAATTTAATCAAAAAAATATTTTGATATCGTACATATTTCATATATTATTAATAATTAGTTTCAAATCATACATTTTATTATTTATTGCATGTTAAACATATATTTTACATAGATAATAAAATTAAAATTAAAATTAAAATTAAAATAGGGAAATGATATTGAGCAAATAAAATATTTTAGGATTGAAGTTATTGAATAGTCAAATAAAGTGAACTTATAAATCTCTCATGTCTTCTTTCATAAAAGAACATCTCTAATGTCTAAATTGCTTAAATTATGCTGAGAAACAAAATAACAAATTATATTCACCAAAGCCATATTTTATTCTAATCTCATTCCAAAGCAGTCTTAATCATAAACTTTGTTCCCACTTTCTTTGTTTTCTCTAGCAAATTATATCTACTGTTTTTCAAAAGTTAAACAGAAACTATGAACTCCTCCGCTCTTCATAATTCACAAAACAAATCCCTGTCTACCATTAACTAAATCTATATAAACTAATCTCAGTATCCAACACTATTTTCTTTTTTTTCATTTCCTTAAAAACTGTTCCAGTTTATTTATTTATTTATTTATTTAATATATTACTCCATTATATTGTGGTCCAATCTACTCTTCCAATCTCTCTCTTACCAAGTTTGTCATTTTCTTCCTTGAAACTAAAAACAACCCAATGGAAAAACAGCTGCAACAGGCCGCAGCTTCCTTTGCTTCTTCTTCTTCTCCTCCTTCTTCTTGTTGTTGTTGTTGTTATTCTTCTCCTCTTTCCTTGTATTGTAAGCAGTAGTATTTTTGTTTTTTTTTTTTTAGCTTTTGCTCAAATGTGTAAGTCCACATTCACCTTGTGATCTCTTTGGATCAACAACTTCCACACCCTTTATCACTACTACACTCAGGTACATTGAACAGTCTCTTTTTTTCCCTGAATCTGTAGATTTCCTTTCCTTCTTCTTTCTTTACTGTTCATTGGTTTTTTCCCCCCTCATGCATAAAAGCTGCATTTTCCCTTTTCCAAGCTCTGTGCTTTCTTGATTTTTTTTATCAAGTAAGTTGGCTTCTTGATGAGGGATTGCAATTGTTATTCTTTTATTTTATTTTTTCTGGGTGCTGTTAAGCTGGGAGGAAGATTACTTATAATGTGCATTATCTCTGACTTGGTTACTGATTTTTGGTTCTTTCTTAGGCTATTTTGCAGTTTTTATTTTTATTTTGTTTTGCTTTTTCTAAGTGAATAAAATCTTGATTTTAAGCTGATAACTTTGTGGTGCATAAATTATCACTTCTACTTCACTCAGATACTTCCTTTCTTTCTTTCTTTTTCCCACTGTTCTCTTCATCTTTTTTTTCCTGTTCAACTGCTTTTGATGTTTTCTTAGAAAGCTCACATCAGCCAATTAAGCTTAATGCAAATGAAAATGGCTTCTGTGCTGAGCTACCATTCAGGATTGGAGTAAATAATTTAGCTTGATGGTGCCTAAAACAAGGCTTTTTTACAAGATGCTGACATGAAATTTATGTATTTTAAGCTTTTTTTTTAACGTTGTTGTCTTACAATTACTCCTAACATATTTTAGATTAGCCCTCTTTCTACCTGTATTCTTGTGCAAAGGGCACTCCAACTTTTTCAGTGTTATAATATGTTCAACTTTGATTTACATTTTAATCATAAATTGTGGTATGGTGAAGTTTGGCTCTTTCAATGATGCTTTTGTCTTATGATTTACAGAGATTCTTTGTTCATAATTTTAACATCTGGACAGATAGTACATCTTCCGTTTGTTAGACATTACTGTATATTCTTTTGCATCTCTACCTTTTGTGAATGATTTAATAATATTGATTGCCCTGACTTTATTACTTGGTGAAAACCAGAAAAGGAAGTCAAATACATCTTTAACATGGAGCAATATGAGGTATTAGAGCAAATAGGAAAGGGAGCTTTTGGTTCAGCTCTTCTAGTGAGGCATAAGCATGAAAAGAAGAAGTAAGATTGCTAGTATGGCACTTGGCCGTCCTTTAACTTTATTACATATGAAATATATCAGAAGAAGAACTATTAGACATGGTTATTTGATTCATCTTTTGACAATGGACTTATCCTCCCTCATTTCTAATTGTCAATAAGGTATGTGCTGAAAAAGATTCGTCTTGCCCGCCAGACTGATAGGTCTCGACGATCTGCACATCAAGAGGTTTGTAATTTTTTATAAAGTATTCATAGGTCGTTTTTATTCCTTGTATGATTTTATATTTTACATAACTCTGTTCCACTGGAACTCTGCCCGAACCCTTTTGTACTAACCGAGGACACAAGATTTTGCTATGTATTTCACTGGGGCAAACATTACAGCGAAAAAGAAAAAAGAAAAAGAAAAGTTGGCTTGGGGTTGCTTTATATATAATTAAAATGTTAAAGGACAAAGCTGTTGTCCAAGGTTGCTGCCCTACATCTTGTTTCATTGGTACAAACTTAGCATAAATGGTTCCGTAGTCTAACAATTCAATTTGTTCATGTAGATGGAGCTCATTTCTAAGATCCGAAATCCATTTATTGTGGAGTACAAAGACTCCTGGGTGGAAAAGGTATATGGATGAGCATCTATTCTTGCCCTTTTTACACTATTCCCATATACTCGTCAGTTATATGTCATGATTGTCATGACCTTAATATCAGAGCCTTCCTGGTGATTCACGGCCTAACACGGGTTCACATATGTCTTTGTTTCAGGGTTGCTATGTATGCATTATTATAGGTTATTGTGAAGGTGGAGACATGTAAGTTCAATTTCTTGCTGATACTGAGATTATGAGATAGTAGTGCATTTATTTTTGTAACTTGAAGAACCTTGTGAGAACTTAGCAAATCATGATAAGATTTCTTGTATAAAACAGGGCTGAAGCCATAAAGAAAGCAAATGGCATGCTTTTCTCAGAAGAGGTTTTGTTTATTCCCATGCTTTTTACTTCAGTTCTTTTGTTACTCGATTCCAGATCCCTTGTGTTGAACTTTATTGTTATTTTTCATCTCTTGGACAACTTTTATTCATTGAACAATCATAACTTCAGAAACTGTGCAAATGGCTTGTTCAGCTCCTGATGGCTCTTGACTATTTGCACTTGAATCACATTCTTCATCGTGATGTCAAGGTTAGTGACATACTGTTATGCTCTTGGCGATGGTGTTTTATATTTATTTATTGCTAAACCAAATTTATTAATAGAAATGAAACACCAGCTAACAATCACAGTTCACCAATGCTTATGATATTTCTAGACAAGGATTCCAAAAATATACAGATTTGATCATTGCATATGGTCTGTACAAATACTGTGTATACTTGCTTTAGATGGTGAAGTCAGAGGTCCCGATAACATAATAATGGTCTCATGACGGATCAAAATGTTTACAGGGCTGCCTTATTAGACAGCCTGTTTTGCTGGCAACCATATCATTTGCAATGATTTGAGCTGTTACCCCAAGTCACTTCTATTTATATCTTCTTTTTCCTTTTTTCAGTGTTCAAACATCTTTTTAACAAAAGATCAGGACATACGTCTTGGTGAGTGGTTTTATTGTTTTTTCACATAATTCCTTTGAAAGGGATTACAATTTCTCCTAACAAACATGTTACTACGCCGGTGCAGGTGATTTTGGACTTGCCAAAATTTTGACTTCGGATGATCTTGCGTCCTCTGTAAGTAATATATGAATTAACTAACCTTCGAGAATTTAATGCATATCTTGATTAGGGAGTATACTTTCGTGTTTTTTTCAGGTTGTTGGAACTCCAAGCTACATGTGTCCTGAGCTTCTGGCTGATATACCTTATGGTTCTAAGTCTGATATCTGGTCATTAGGTAAACACGCTTGCAGCAGACAATGCAATTGTGTTGTCAGTCTCAATAGGTCTTGAACAATTTTTATCTCTGTGCTTATATGACTTGAAAATATGTTTTCCAGGGTGCTGTATATATGAAATGACTTCTCTCAAGCCTGCATTTAAAGCATTTGTGAGTTCTTTTACCCTTTTTGTAACTATTTGCGGCTTGTTGCATATATGTCTTTTATGTTAGTCTGCTTAGGACTTTCTTAGACAAGGATTTTGAAAATATACGGATTTGACTTTTGCACAGTCTTTATGAAATATCATGTGTATACATGCTTCAGATGATGAAATAAGAGGGTTCCAATAGCATAAAAATGGTCTTGTATTGTATCAATTCCAAATGTTTACAGGGCCGCCTTAGTAGCATAAAGTTTGTAATGTTTCGAGTTGTTGTTTGTTTACATCTCTCGAGCATGCTTGTCACTGTTACAGTTGCAAGAGGAATTCTAGGCCAGCTAAGATAAACTGCATGTAGCATTTGTTGTATGTATTTCTTGTGGTATTTCGACGTAATTTTCGATTGCAACTCATTTCTGTTGGTGAATATGAAAATGCCACTGCATCCCTCTAATGAGTGTATTCTGTTAGGTAATAATTGATGCTCAGACGTTAGTAGGCACTTCTGCATTTCAGAATTCCATTGTTTAAAATCATGTTCCTGTGTTTTATTTTCCTTTTTGAATAATCTTAAATCTCTCGAGCAGGATATGCAAGCTTTGATAAACAAGATCAATAAATCGATAGTTGCTCCACTTCCGACAAAATATTCCGGTGCCTTGTAAGCCTCATTTTTCCTTCTATGATAACTGGCTTTTGCCTTGTGAGTTTCACTTGCAAGCATGTTGATTTTCAAATGATGAATTATGTTGGTCTAATTATCACCTTGATTTTCTTTTCAGCCGTAGCCTTGTTAAAAGCATGCTGCGCAAGAATCCTGAACTTAGGCCAAGTGTATGTATAACTCTCCTCTATTCTATGCCTTCCAATATATGTATGAAAAGCATATTTACGAATTTGATTGCAACTTGTTATATAATTGGTTCCAGGAATCTTTTTGGTTTTTACTATATTTCCTCTCATCCGCGATATATATTCAATTTTGACAGGCTGAAGAACTGCTTAGGCATCCACACCTTCAATCTTATGTTGTTAAAGTTCATCTTAAAATTAATAATCCTAGAAGGAATACTTTACCTGTGCTTTGGCCCGAAACAAATATAAAGAAAACTAGATTTTCGGAACCGGTAGATGCCCGCTTCTCTGTTTACAGGGAGAAGCGTCGATCCTTCAGTAATGATAGGACTTTGAATCCTAGCATATCTGGAGCTGAACAAGATTCTGTTTGCTCTACCAAAGGAATACATCAGGATACACCGGGTTTTTCAAATAGGAGGTCAGAAAATTTTTCTATTGATAGCGGCGAAGATGGAACTGTCATTTGCAAGCCAGTTACTTCGAAAGTTTCAAGTGCCACCAAGACTACAAGACGTTCTCTGACAAAAGCTTCGGCAACTCCCAAGAGAAAGACAGAGCCTTTGAAGAAACGGGACTCGGTAAATTTTATAAAGCTCCTCTCCTGTGCAACACATTCATAGAGACCGCTAGTTATAACAGTTTCTTGTTTCAAAATCCGGGGTTTTAATGTTCACTGCATTGTGTTTACAGTTTCATTTTTCACGCACACCTGTTAAAAAACCTCTCCCTGCAACTCGAAGAGCTTCTTTGCCGCTGCCAACAAGAAATACAGTTCGAGAATCTCCTTGTAGATCTAATGCTGGTATTCTTCACCTCATACAGTCACCAGATGTTTCCGTCAATGCTCCTCGAATTGATAAGATAGCTGAATTCCCGTTAGCCTCATATGAAGATGCTTTCTTCCCCATAGAAAAGCCATCATCAAAATCTGCAAAGGGCTTCTCTGCTTCGCCACAGTTTGTTGATCGATCAATCACAAAAGACAAATGTACGGTCCAAATATGTGATCAAACGTCTACCAAGCTCAATTATGATGATGAATGGCAGGGAATTCATCGCAGCACGTTTCAGGTAGATGGAGATGCTCTAACTAACTCCTCTGATCAAAATGCAACTGCTGGGGCATCTAGCCGCACCTCATCAGATACACGAAGACGAAGGTTTGACCCCTCATCATTCCAGCAGCGTGCTGAGGCATTGGAAGGTTTGCTCGAATTTAGTGCAAGATTGCTGCAGCAAGAGAGGTATGATGAGCTTGGTGTGCTACTCAAGCCATTTGGACCCGGAAAGGTCTCCCCTAGGGAAACTGCAATCTGGCTGACTAAGAGTTTTAAGGAGAACACTGCAAAGCCAGAGGATTAACGCCGATGAACCTCCACCGTTTGTATCATATCCATAGCTGTAATCTGTACCAATTTTTTAGAGTTCAGCTTATCCGATTCTAAGCAAATGCTAATTGTTAGTTCTAGGTTCTAGTTGTTCTTCCCCCTTGTGCATCAAGTTTCGTAGTTTTCTCGGATATGGATAATGAGGTTCGAATAGAGTATGGACTTATTGTCTACCTATTGACTTTTTGTTTATTTTCCTCAATCCTGACTGATACAGCATGTTCATTCAAAACTATTAATCAGGGAAATGGGATGCCTGAACTTTTCTTATGGAAGCCATAATCTTGTTTTTCAAAATATGACCAGGGATTTTAACCAATATGAGAACAATTCTTTTGTGGGAGTAAGAACTCCGAGAGGCTAACCAACCAGTACATCCTCACTGTTCCTAACAATGGGTATAGGGATTATATATTTTTTTTAAGGGATTATAATTTGATTTGTATTGGCTTTGAGATATTCATGCATGTCTTTCTTTTTTGTCTCCAGTATTTTATGTTATGTTTTTTATATTTAATTTTCATGTTACATAATAGTATGATATTACCACGTCTACTCGAACCACCTATTTGCATGCCTTTGAATGCTTGCCCACTGCTTTATATGATCTGAAAATAAGCACAAATCTTAAGCATCGAATAACTTCTTCGACCGGATGGAAAGTTTCTGTTTTCCCTTTTCAGGTAAAGGTTTTGACGTCTTTAAGATAATCACGTAATAACAAAGCTTCCTGTTAGAAAGTATTTCACTCAAAGTAACAAATACATCACATGGAACCAGATCAGATACTTGTCCCTGTATGATGGTCGCTTAGTACCGAAGACAAATATTTGGGACCACCTGAACATGAACCTTTATCACAAAACCTTCCAAGGCAGAAGCAAATGATTTAATCATCCTATAAAAATGAACCTCAAAGCTTAGTTCACTTGGCTTAACCAATCACCCTTAATAGATGGCATCTAAAAAATCTGGGTTTCGAAATTTTGAATCTTAGCAGCTGCTACCCTTTCTTTATCAAAGCTCATTTTAACGAGGTAAACACGCTTAATTGAGCGAGTTCCAACAGTTCGATTTTTATCTCAAATTGAGCTTCAGCCAAGCTTCAAACCTTGATTTCCAGCCAAGCCTGACTCAGCTCAAGTTCACCCCTACTCTAATCCAACAAGGTGTTTTAAACATATGACTAGAGTATTGTGAAGTCAAAACAGTAAGCTGAGTGATGCAGATACATGTCCTTTCAACTATAAAATTATAAATACCAGTGCACAAAAGAATTTGCTAATTGGCAGATAGGGTAAAGTTTGTCACATGTACCTTACATGTACACACATACGAGGACCAGTGTATGGGAGTAAACCTTGTTTTCTTGTTCCTGATTCAAGATACATGGCGGGTTGATCCTAGTCTCATAAACTATACGAGTGGCAACATGTTTATTGGTTAAGTGTCTTGTGGAATGCAACCTGCAAATGCAACAAAGATTGAAGTAAGATATTTTGCATTGAGGTATGCTTTGAGATGGTTCTGGAAATAAATTCTCAATCCTATGAGTCAGAATTGACAAACGAAAGAAACACTTAGGCAAAGTGCATACAGAAGTGGATGTCTTGAGAAGCTCTCGTATGGCCATTGTGGCATAACAAGAAGCAGGAAGTGTGAAGGCCAATTTGAGAGCTTTCTGAGGTTCCTGAGAATTCAAGTCAGGTGGAGAATGAATTTGTGGAGGCTCGGCTTCTCTAGAAACCTCCACCTCATTATCATCAGTTGAAAACTTTTTCTCATCCTCAAAGCTCTCTAATTGTTCCAGATGATTGAATGACTCTTCGCCTTCAGTTCCATTGGTTGGATTCTCTTCTTTGACTGGGTTCACAGGTTTAGTTTTGGCAATTTTGTCTATATCTGTCTCCGACAATGCTAAATTTCCATCTGTATACGAAAGCAAATCCCTGAAACAACACAGATGATGGTACTCAGTCTACAACGTTTTCTAGTCACCTAAAATAATAACAGTCCTAAGAAAATGATAGGAAAAGCAGACCATACCATTGAAAATCTATTGGCTTCTGAAAAACACGCCTGTAGCTTCCAGTCATGCTGGTTATTGAAAATTCCCTGCAAGGGGAAAAAAAACAATGAAGAGGGAGATGGCTATGGGAAGAAAATTCTAGGGAAAATATAGAGAATCAGAGATGGTTCCAATTATGAAGATGTACTTGATATTATGGACACTCTCTGTCAAGCAGATGCCATCCTGATGAATTAAACAAAAATGTTTAGAACCAAAAAAAGTCTGTATTTAATATATGTTAAGAAAGACAGCTAACCTTCTTTGCCATGTCATGATAAACATCAGCAACCTCATTCATTGGATAAATTATTCTAGAGCTGTCACAGAAACATCACAACATTGTTAGGAAAGCAAAAAATAACAGTTCATTATGAATAAGATATGAGCAATGTAAAATCTGCTATGACTCGTTCAATATTCCCTTACCCCGGCATAGGAAGGACAACATCCTCAATAGAATAATTTCCAGTACTGATATCTGATGCAGTTATGACCTGAGAGAAAGCAGAAGCCATCTTAAATTCTTTGAATCTAGGTTAAAAAGATTGATGCTAAGTGAATATACAACTATATTGTGCCGACTCTTTGTTTTTCTTGAAGCTTTCATGTCCTACACAAATGTTCAATGCATATCCAGATATGTGAATGACATGATATATGGCTCTCCAAAGACCCTCCAAATATATGAAAATTCTTCAAAACATTGAACATAACCACCATGTTCACATGCCCCTATCCAACAATTACATCCCAATTCATGTAACATAAATATACAGCAGATGATTAACTAATGGCATCAAAATCTAAACATCTTTCACACTTACTCTTGCCACCAAATAAATATTAGGAAAGAGGTTATCATCTATGGTAATGAATTGAAGTCTTCTCAATCATTTCTCTAAAATTTCCCGCAAAACCCTGAGTTTACAATTCAAAAACTTTAAAATGCTTTAAATGAAAAATATGACAACTGACCTTAACAAGATTATTTTTCTCTAGCGGAAGATCTTTTCCAGATATTTCATCTAATTGACCACAATCATAAGCATCTTCTAAGCTATTATCTTCATGTTCAGGCGGTACAACTTCTGTTTTTTCCGCATCATCTCCTTTGCTATATACCAAGTCTCCCAACACAACTTCACTGCTTCCTGAATATGGTGGGATAACAGAACATTGTTATATCAGGTAACCTCAAAATTTCTAATATAGCTATGACAAATAGTAAACCTAAGTGTGTACAAGGAAGCCCCCCACCCCTTAACTGACCAGAACAAAAAGATCATAAAAACAAAATTGCATACCATATTTTTTCACTCTCACACTTGCTGCATGGTTCCACAGATAGCTTTGGTAACTATGTACATACCTGATCAGTAAAACAGATATAATCTAAGATTCAATATCAATCTTCTCTTGAATCCCTGTTGGGTCAATTAGTACTTGTGTGCGAGAGAAAGCAGAGAGAGGTTACTATGAGGAGGATCTCCCTCATACAACTCTTGAGAAATAGAAAATGATTCTAAATATCTTAATAACTATCTTAACATAATTTCCAAGTCCCAACATCAATCAATCAATTAGGATAAGGTATTCAACTCAACTAACTAACTCATGCATTGACATGAATGAAATGCAAGGGTAAGCAAGCACTCTATAAGTAAAAAATCAAGCTACTGAAGTAAACTGGACATTAGTGATTAAATAGCATGAACATATAAACAGTAAACTCCCATACTAAACATGCTTCCAAGAAAATAGATATAGTTCTGCAGTTCAAGAATCCAAATTCAGTAACTGTTATAGAATTAAGAAAAATTATATTCCTGGCTTTCTAACACATCAAGCACTTACATCATTCTCAACGTCCTAGGTATAGCTTTCAGGGCTTGCAAGTAATTCCCAGGACTTTTCTTCAAACATTGCAGCTGTATGAGAATGGAAAAAGGGGACAAAATTCTTTTTAACTATGAAACATACACAAAAGAAAATCAATACAACGGATATCAAAGCCTTGGAGGAGTGACAAAACTGGGAGCTTACCATAGCCCTTTCTGCAACTAAATGGCGAGGTAATTGCTTGAGAGTACCATCTATGTCACCAGTTTGTTTATAATATTCCCTTGCCTTGCTTATGATATTTCTTTGTATTTAGAGATTCAAGTCAAGAAAACAACAGGTAATTATTTCTCCAAGCTGAATGCAGACCAGTCTAGCATATAAAAAGTAACATTTTCCGGAAGGAATGAAATATAAAGTGCAAATAAAGGATATCCCCTTCTCTTGGATCAAGAATAGTGCTTGCAGCAGCTTTCCATTCGCCTCGCAGTAATGTGGCACCAATGTGGTGAGTTGGAATAGAACCACTTCCAAAACGCTGAAAAATTATGAAGGTTTCAAGAAGAATATAAAAGAAAGAAGAAAGCAGGAAAGAGGGGAAGAGAGGGTGGGAGAGGAGAGAGAATGATTAAGGAAGTACTTGTAAGCCAAAATAGTTGATGAAGCCATGCCTCCCCAAGGACTCTGCAGATGCTTGAATAGTATCTTCATAATCTGCAACAACTCCTCTGAGGAGATAAATGAGTTCAATGAGTGATGGGATATTGGAAGAAGGAAGTAGCACTGATGGATGTTAAACAGAATTCACATGTGGGAAACTCTCACCGCAATACGATGGTGAATCGGTTTCCTAAAAGCTGCCCAAGGAGGAGGTCATCCTTGACATAGCTGGATGATAATCACACTATAAATAATGGTTCATAACACAATACCTTGAAGGGAATAGAATGTTATATCCATTAACCTTACCAGAAGTCTCCCACCTTAATACCAATCAACCTGTCATTAAGGGCAGCTAATCTACTTGCATACTGCTTGAAAACAGTTACCTGGAAACCCAAAAGACTGCACCACTTAAATATGATCCCTTTTGCAGAAGAAGAAAAAAACCAGATATGCATAGAAGTGTTCATGATTAAGAAAATATAAAATAGCAACCAGACCATCCATTTTCCACGCACAGTGAAATTGCTGTGGCATTCAGATTGAAGACAGAGTGACAAGCCATTAATCAGGCACCAGTGTTCCATTGCTTACAACTCTATACCCGTGAAATGGATAACTACTAAAAGAGTTTAGAGGTAGAACTGTAAGAACCATAATGAACGGAAGTGTCCCCTAAGGGCATCTTTGGCATATCCCAGTTCTTCTAGTAGCAATTTCATTTTTCTTAGTACCTCATAAAATTTCTGAAAGTGACATCCACCCATAGTTTCTTCAAGATGCTAAAGACTAGCTTTTGCAAAAATTAGTTCAGAAAAGAATTAACACTACATCTACACAATGCAAGGTAGAGCAAGTAATCTCCCAAAGTTAACCAAAACACCAATTAATTTAGAATGAAAGCAGCAGAAAAAGGAGCAACTTACCCTTTGAGTGGAAACTGACCTCTTATCTTTTGTACCCGCAAAACCAAAAGACCTTGGCTGTCAAACAAAAGATTAATGACAAAGGTTCCCGTTGAATAGGTAACCACAGGATTTATATAAATCATTTATCATACCTGAATGCCAAGCATCTTTCCTATTAATCCTAAGGCTTCCTGTGTATCTTTATTCTCCTTGAAAAGATGGAACCTGAATATTAACATTAAACCACAGGATTTATATAAATCATTTATCATACCTGAATGCCAAGCATCTTTCCTATTAATCCTAAGGCTTCCTGTGTATCTTTATTCTCCTTGAAAAGATGGAACCTGAATATTAACATTAATGATAGCACCTTCTAATGTAGTTCAAGTGCAATAGACACTTCATGGCATTGATAAGCAATTGAATACAGAAAGGTGAAAGCTAGACATGGGTTTTTTCTCCTATTATTTTAAGAGGCATCAAATTATTGTAGGAGTGCAACATGCTACCTAAGAAAATTGCCAAGATGCGCTGGCCAGTGGCTTGAACCTCTACTATCATAGGGCCTATCACCTCTCTTCCTTTTATTCAAATTTCTTCCCTTGTTCTTATTCCCAGAATTTAACCTCACGCGGATGCATTTTGAGGAAGAATCAGGTCCATCAACAGTGTCAGTGATTAGAAATCTAAGATTCTCCTTAAAGAAATTATGCATTGCCTGAAAATGTCAAAAACAAAATGAAAAGGTTTTTATAGTTAGTTTGATTCCCTCTTCGTAATAGACTAACACCCTACACCCTAAAGGTACAGAATGATTAAGGATAAACAAATTGAAAAAGAACCTAAAGCTTACCGTTCGATGAGATTTATCAGAATCTGGAGACAGAACAATGGGAGAGATATCTTCTTCACTGCCTGAAGTAATTTGGTTAATGAAAGCTTCTAACCGATCGACATCAATTTCGCAGGCAAGTGATCTGAATTTTTCAATTTCAGATGCATAATTTTTGTTAAGTTGATCAGATATTTTTGTTTCACCTTCCTGAAAAGCCTGAGAACATGTTCGAAAAGAAAAAGATTAAAATATATTAAATGTACAAAAAAAATAATTATGATAAAAATGGTATGAGTTAGATTACCTCTGGAGGGGAATCTAAAGAGGTCAAATGAACAACATTTCCCTCAGTGTCTACTTCATTCACAATGAAATCAGAATATCTATACAAAAAATTCAAAGCAATCAAATAAACAAAATTTTCCATCGCCAATTGCAATTATAACCAATTCATAATAAAGAAAATCACTCTCAAAACTTCCAATTTTCCTCATTCCAAATTTTCTCCATTCCTTTTAAATACAAAGAACCTCATTATACGCACAAAGACACAACTGCCAAAACGCAGGCTTGGGTGAAGCTAAGACTAAACCTCTCATTCCACCATCTTAATAGAAGAAACATATAGCCAAGCATGCATGTGAAAATAAACAAATTAAACATAAGGGTATTCGCAAAAAAAAAAAAAAAAGCACAAAACTTGGTCATAAAGGATAAGTTTAAAAGAAATGAAAACAAAAAAAAGGAGTGACCCTTCACCTTTGTTTAAGGATGCCACGAAAACCAGGAAGGTTTGAGATGAAACAGAGGATTCCCACATCGGATTCGGTGATGGTCGTCATTGTTAAACTTGAATAAATTGAGTATTTCGTGATTGGGTGTTTTGTCAAGTTTGATTTTGAAAGTGACAAGTAGTTCCGTTTGCAGTGGAAGTAACAGTTGGGTTTTAGACTTGAGACACCACAACGCCACATCTTCTTCTGGTTTCCCAGGGTTTACTGGTATCCTGTAATACGATGCGTTTTGTTGCTTTGATGGGGCTTTTCCTTCTTGCTTTATTTTGGGCCTTTTAAGGCCATTTGTATGGTTTGGGTATTACACCAAGAAATAGATTTGATGAAAATTGAAAAAAGAATAAAGGAAAAAAAGCAACAGTGATGAAGCCCATTGGCTTTCAACAATGGCAATGATGAGGGAGTTGGAAGTGTAACCAAAGACAACAAAAACAAAGTGCTCCAAAAAGCAAAAACGAGTTGACCCATTGTAGAGATCCAAAACAAAGGCCACTAGCCAGAGTAGAGAGAGAAACCAAAAACAGAGCAAAAGAAAAAGAAAAACGCCTGCATTGAGAGAGAGAGAGAGAGAGAGAGAGAGAGAGAGAGAGAGAGATGGTGAGTAGAACAGAGGAGACCCAATTGAACAGGCTTGAAAACCAGGTAGACAATGGAGGAGGAGGTGCTTGGGAGTATCTTTGCCTTGTCAGGAAGCTCAAAGTTAGGCGTTCAGAGAAAGTCTTGAAGTATGGCTTATCGATCTTAAACGACCCCAAAAAACGATCTGCTCTTGGCCCTGAAGGTTTTTTTTTTTTTTCTAGCTTTGATTGATTTCTGAAATTGGTTTTGCTTGAATTGGATGAATTCAAAGTGTTTGATTTGAATTTTGAGTTCTTTTATCGGTTTTGTTTGTAATTAGATTTGATTTGGTTTTAGAGCTTTGTGTTCTTTGTTTATTTGCTAACTAGAGTTTTGCTTGAATTTCACAAATTGAAGCTTTACTGATTGCTACCCTGTTATTCATTTACTTGAAATCTAAGTTTGAAGCTTTATGATTTTGTACTTTCGTTTTAAAAAAATCGAAGATTTTATTTAAATTGGGTGTGATGAGAACTTTGAGGTGGTATTACTAGCTTTTTGTAGATTTCAATTTGTCAAGCTTGATTTGAATTTGTATGTATTAGAATAAGAATTAGTTGGTTAGGAACTCAGGTTGAGTTTTCAATATTTTGATTTTTCAACTGAGATTTTGAGAAGTAATCAGAAAAAGTTAGGAGTGCCTGATGAAGCACAGTTTGTAGCACTTTATAGTTCTAGACATTTCAGTTGCTATATATCCTAAGTTAGATATGAGACGTTATCTTAGTTTTATACATTTTCTCGTGTTCTATCGCATCATTCGAGACTTATTTTGGTATTGGATTTCACTTTGTAGTCTAGAACAGTAGGCACTTGCGAACAGTTACCCTTTGATCTGTCAGAATGTGATTTTAAGTGGTGTGTTTAGACCAAATTGGTCTGTTTAAGATTAGATGTCTGCTTATGACCAAATTGTTGCTTCTATTAATTTATCAGGCACGTTTGTGAACATTTATAATTACTAACAACTGCTTATCTTGATACAGAATGGACTCTATATGAGCAGGTAGCTATTGCTGCTATGGATTGCCAATGTCTCGGTTTTGCAAAGGTACAATCTTTTCTTCTTCTTCTTCTTCTTTTTTTCCATTTTTAATTGATTTTAAAATTTTATTTTTTGTATGGAGATTTCCATTTATGTGAAAGAATATTCTATTTCTTTTACCTATTTAATTTGTATGAGTCCCACTGGGTTGACTACTCTCATTGTTCTTATAGTTTCTCTTTTGAGAATGCTAATAGTTCTTTAAGGTGGTACTTATTACTTGGATATCTCTTTCTCTGTTGAGGCATTAGTTAGAAAATTTTGGCTTTCCCTGTTGCATGTTCAATATGGTGCAACTCTTGTTTAATTAATGTTGCTTTAGGGTTTGCTGACATCAATTGTTATGCTTGTATGTTAGTTTCTTGTACTGTTCTATTGACTGCAGTGTGGAGTAGCTTAGATACTCTAGGTACCAGTTGATAGTAGGCTTATAAAGTTGCCTGACCTAAATTCGTGCAATTTAAAACTGCAGGATTGCATAAAGGTTTTGCACAAGAAATTTCCGGAGAGCAAAAGGGTTGGTAAGCATATATGAAGATGAAATATATGTTCTATGTTTTATGTTTGTGTGACTAAAAATGTGCAGGCGTGTGTGTATGTGTTATATGTTGCCGTTAAGTCTTTTGTGAATCCTACGTTCGTGGCCTACCCTTTGATAGTTGATGCTTCTTACATTAAGCTTCTTCTGAATTTCTTGGCCAATGTTCTACCAATCGCATTATGGTGTAGATAAGGATGGACAAATTTGTTCTTGAATCAGTTTCGATTCTTTTGGATCCAAAACGATGTGTTGATGATGATTGTGTTCCTTTGTTCTATCATTTTATGAACTAGTGGTTTCATTTTGTTGTGGTCTACAGGCAGGCTGGATTGCATGTTGCTTGAAGCAAAGGGATCCTGGGCTGAGGCAGAAAAAACTTACTCAAGCCTTTTAGAGGACAATCCACTTGATCAAGTAAATTCCGCAGCCATCCCCTCCCCCCCTTTCTCTCTCTCCTCTTGTCCCCCAAAACTGTGAATCTTAATGGTGTTCTTTTTTGTTAAGAAATATTCTGGACTGTTTCTTTTATAAAACAAAAAGAATCGATGATGACATATTCTATTCTCATGCAGGCAATACATAAGAGGAGAGTAGCCATGGCAAAAGCTCAAGGAAATATTTCAGTGGCTATTGAATGGCTTAATAAATATCTTGAGATGTGAGATATCTCAGAAAACATTCTCTTTACAGTCATAGATCTTTGTGTCTGTCCTTTTTGGGTTATGTTTAATTCGATATCTGCCGATTTCCCTTTTTCTTTGCTAGATTTATGGCTGATCATGATGCTTGGAGAGAACTTGCAGATATATATCTCTCCCTACAAATGTGAGTGCTAATTTATATAACTCAATATTATCTCCTTTTACTTCATCAATTCATAACGTATCAATAACTTAAACCTTTTTGCTTTTGTTTATAAATCAGGTACAAGCAAGCGGCATTCTGCTATGAGGAGCTTCTTTTGTCTCATCCTACAGTTCCGTTATATCATTTGACCTATGCTGATGTAAGTGTATATTGAATCGAGGATGCAATTTCATCAGTGGTTTCTTGAATTCCAAGTTCTCTAGAGAAGAACATTCTACATCTTGTTGCAAATACTCTTCATTTGGTTTCTTCTCTTTCATAATTAATCCACCTAACCCAGGACTAGTTCCATAGTAATTAAGATAGTGCAAAAATTTAAAGACCGTTAAACAAAAAACCACTTCCATAGTCGTTGCCTACATGCAAGGATAATGTAAGGACCATGATTCACTATAGAACAACAATGGTTCCTGACTAACCAAGGAGGTAACTTCTTGATGGATGTAACTAGATGTCAACCTTTGCAAAGATAATACTTTCCATCTTACATTGGTTTAACATAAAGACTTCTAGTTGGAACTCTTTTAGCTCTCCTCGGAATTGTTTTGATGATTATTCCTTTCACCAACAGGTACTTTACACACTCGGCGGACTAGAAAACCTTCAAACTGCCAAGAAATATTATGCATCCACTATAGATTTGACGGGGGGTAAGAACACCCGAGCACTTCTCGGAATTTGCTTGGTAAGCTCCTTCTCTCTCGCTTAAGAGTTAAGCTGCATTACTATTATATAGACATGCATTGGCTTTTATCCTTATAATAACCAAAATCTTATTTAAAAATGGTTTCGCACTCTCTCGTCTTATCTCAGATTTTATCTTTCTAATGTGAAACTTAATCATCTTGTTCAGTGCACCTCGGCCATAGCTCAGCTTTCAAAAGGAAGGAGCAAGGAAGACAAGGAGAGTCCAGAGCTCCAGTCTTTGGCAGCAAAAGTGTTGGAGAAAGAATACAAGCAAAGAGCCGCAGACAAGCTCGGTTTGCTTACTGCTGCTTTAAGAAGTTTGAAAATTTAGTCTTAACACTGATGACATTGATTTAACACTCGAATTATTGCCCCATACTCTAGAATAGAAAAAGGTGTTGAACTTGAAGATAATTTCCGGTTCTAAAGATTTCAAAATGTCCTAGTCTTCGATGAATTCAAGTTACAAGCTGCCACTCGTGTGTGCTTTCCACTTTATTTTGCTATTCTTGTCATCTATTTTGAGAGGTCTTGATGTATTATTCAGTACACTGCTATCAAAACAAGACTAATTTATGATATAAAGTTCCACCCTCCTTGAGTTCTTGATGTATTATTCAGGATATTCCCATTAAAAAAAAAAAAAAAAAAAAAACTAGAAAACTTATGAGATGATTCTTCTATCTTCCTCACAATTTCATTTTTGGTACATTTGCATTCTAGTACGAAATTTGTATAGGAAAGCTGCTTAGACACAATTATGTTCATTTATTGAAAAAAAGGTTTTTCTTGAATGATTATATTCTTCCATTATTTTATTTTTGTCCGAATATGTGTCTTTTCAAGAAAAAAAAAACTAGAATAAAGGGTTTTACGGTGAAATTTGTTTAGTTAAAAATACTATTTCCAATGTATTCTTCACCACCTATAAACACAAATGAGAACCAAAGTTACATGATACTAATCCATTAGAAAGAGGCAGAAAAAAGGGTTTAATCATATCCCCAAGCATTATTTTTGTGATTCCATAAAAATATTATAAACAAATAGGTGCTTTAAGCCGTTCTTTTTTTTCCCTAAGAGGTCATTTGTTTTAGTATCATTATGGGCTAAATGGACTTGAATTTGTTTTTTAAGGTAAACTGTAGAAATAATCATTTATTTATGTTTTTATTTTTGTTTTGTTTACTTAATTTTAAAAAATTTTAATATGAGTATTAACGTTTGAATTTTTTCATATTTTGGTCATCTATGTTAAATTGATAACAGTTTAGTCCTCAATACTTACAAATTTTATCAATTTGATCATAATTCTAAATAGTTTAATAAATTTAACCCTTCACATTTACAAATTCTATTAATTTGATCCTCAAAGTTTTCAACTTTCAATACAGAGGCATTCCACATCTTTAAATTTGTCAACCCCCCACCAAAAAAAAAAAGGAAAGAAGAAAAAAACTTCTCCAATAAAATTAGGTGTTCCAAAGTAATGGTATCCTCCAGCTTCACTAGATTAGATAGATCATGAACAACCAAATTAAAACTAGGCAGAAATAAATTAGTTATTAAAAACAAAACATTCTGGCATATGCAACAATCAAGTGAAACAGTAGTCACACTTTCTACTTTGCTTTCGATTTATGACATTAAGTGGCATGTGCACATTGTTTTACTCAACAACATGAACCTAACATAATAAACAACACTTTAAGACCTAAATTCTCATTCAACCTATTTGAGTAAAAAACCAACCTGCATTAAGGTGCATAGATTAGAAAATCCAACAAAGGAATTACTACCTTGAGATCATCCTCAATCTTTGTCACTTGAGTATAATTGAAATGGATTATCAAAGAATACATTTGTTTTATTGGAGAATTTTTTTTGTGTGTGTGTGTGCGCTTTACAATTTATAGATGTGGAATACCTTTATTTTAAAAATTGAAAGCTTTGGTTAGAAAATTTGAGGATCAAATTGATAGAATTTCTAACTATGAAGTGTTAAATTTATTGAATTATTTAGAATTCGGATCAAATTGATAGAATAGGTAAGTATTGAGGATTAAATGTGCTATTATACTAATTAGACCATTATCAATTTAACGGTAGATGACCAAAATAGGAACAAAGTCAAACATTAATACCTAAATTGAAAATTTTTTAAGTTGAGTGACCAAAACAAACGAGCATAGTTGGGTGACCATTTGCCCTTGTTTTTAGTATTTTTCATCTTCATTTTACAATTTATGTTTGAGGTTTGTGGTTGTCCCTCCTAATAATTTTAACTTTAAGGTTTAGACAAGCGATCTTTCGTTAAGAGTGCAATATATTTTATCATTACGCTGGACATTTATTGTAAAACAAATTTAAATTTAACATCTTATTTTAAATTAATATTTATAGATTTTTTTTATAAACCCAAACTTTTATACCCTTACACATTTGACTTTGTCCTATAGTTCTTTTATCCTTAATGCTTACTTTGATCGGATGTGAAGTCTAGGATGTTAAGGGATTAAGTACAACATCAAGATGAAAGAGTCAATGTGACAAGAAATCAACACAAGGGCACTACACATTCTAACCATTCCATTATACTCTAGTACTCACTGTTGATTTTGTTTCATTTCCTAGGGCGAGTTGAGAGATGTAGAGAAATTAGGGGTAGTAATATCATAATTTTTAGCAACAAATTAAGGTGTTTAATCATCGACTTATGCACTACACCTACCAATTACTAGTGGTGGAGTGTAGTGGAGGCCCACGGGGTCATGACCCCTTAAACTGGTAAATTTTTAATTTTTAATTTTTATAATTTATAAAATTTTAAATTAGTAATGAAAGATTATATTTTGTCTCCTTAAAAATGATAAAAATTTAATTTAACCCTTTAAAATTTATAAAAATATAAATTCTGGCTACGTGACTACCAATCACCATAGATACACTCCGTAAAAACTCTTTGTTGAGATTGATAGTTTAGGAGTAAAGACCTTAGGTTTAACTCAATAGTTTCATTTATCGGTGTCCTTGACTTAGTAATTGTAGGTTAACCAACTGAAGTGTTTGTGCTTTGATAGAAAATTAGATTTAAATTCTCCCTTAAGATTCTTGGAATATTTAATATGCAAGTATTTTATTATATACTTTTTATTATTACGATGATTTTATTTGAATGAGATAAATTTTAAATTGTTTGAAAGATTTCGAATCAATTCACTTTTATTATGATGATTTTATCTAAACGAGATGGTAAAATTTAAATCATCTGATAGATTTTGAATCAATTTACTGCAAATGGAGTAGATTTTTTCTTTTGAAAAGTGTATATAAGGTGAGGGCATGTCGATTTTTTTTTATAATAATTGACTAATTACTTGCCTCACTCCGCCTTACTCTACTATATGAAATTATCATTTTATCCTTATATATAATTATTAAAATGATAAAATGTAATAATGTGTTATAGAAAAAACCATATGTTTTATGTTTAATTTTTTTTTATAAATTATATTTAAATATTTACTTGCATTTATAAATATTGAAAATATTAAAGATAAGTGATAAAAAAATAATTGAAGTGCAATGAGGTGAGGGAGGATAGATGCATCCAACATTTATGGAGGTGGTAGTGCCGTAGTTGTTTTCAATATTATATATTCATAGTGAAACGGGACGGGTGGTGAAGTAGAGCATGTCAACTATGAAGTGATGATGAATTTAGAAACATCTGCACCCCTCCCCCTCTCTATCAAAAATCACTAGATGTAAATGAAGATCCCTTTTATCCTTATAAAAATGACAAAGACTCCTTAGTCATGAAGTATCATATCTTAGTGTCATTTAGACATTAATATATATTGTAAATAATATAAAACTTAATGTAGTATTTGTTGTAAGCTTGATTTGTAAGCAAGATTTAGCTCCTTTTCTCACACAAACATTAGAATAGAATTAAATATATATTTATATGTCTCTTAAGGAACAATTTTTATAAATTAGTTTATTCAAATGATTTAAAATTTAATTAGTTAGTTATTAAGACGTTAGTTATTTATCAAAATCGCATAAAAATGGAAACGAGATATTTACATGTGAGGGTATAAGGATATCATGAAATTTAACAAAACAAAAATTAATTCAATAATGTATGAGTATATAGTTTAGGTATCACTTGTGACAAAAATTAGGCATCGATATGAAAAACGGGGTATAGTTTAAATATCAATTTATAGATTAAACCAAAAAATAATATGTAAATATGACAAAATCCGCATAAATGAATTATTATCGTGTTAATAAAAAAATTATATACATTTATAATATTTATAAAAAAAATACTGATACAAACCTAACACAAGAAACACATCTTTTAGTCGTAACATGTTTTAAAAAAAAAAAATTCAGTTTTAATCTTACTGCTAATGTGCCTCCAAAACAATGAGTTACATTCTTAAATTGAGCTATGGTATGTATTTGGGATAGCTTTTATAATGTGTATATGTATATATATATATATATATATATTCTTCTGCTCCTTTAATCTAAGCATAATATCACATTTTCTGCAAAGAAGGATTGGTATTGGTATGATATCAAGGCAGTTTCAATGTTCAGTGATAGAAACGTTGGCAAAACAGCTGCTACAAAGAACTTTATGGCACAAAGGACTTGAGCATAGAGTGTTTGAGGTTCCTGTGACCGACCTTCAAAAGGATGAAGATTAAGCGATCATCAGAGTTTTTTTTCTCGGCAACATAAAGACAGGTTTCAAAGAAACGAACAATAAATTCCTGGCTTAATTTGATCCCTTGTTATCAATTTTTTTGGATGAAATTTCAACAACATTACATTGCAAGTATTATACACTCGGAACAATAAAATTCTTGAGATGGTTGTCAGCTACAAGCCTACAAGTTATGGAAAAGAGGTAAATACAGGAATATTGCTTTATAAACAGAGTCGTAAGCAGCATTACTGATTATGGAACTACAATGTTACTATAGATGGAAAGGAAATGCCTCAATCCCATTGCTGGAGAACAAGAAGCACCATGAAGAAAATGATAGCTTTTACAGGCGTTCTTCAGGAAAGTCACAGCTTTCATGGTGGACAGAATGATGGAAATGAAGGTATAGATTTCAGTATCAACTTCCTACTACGTTGTGCAGTGGATGAACTGCACTCGTGATGCGGTGGTGAAACTCTCTTAGAGTTGGGAGGGGAGTTTGTTTTCAGAACAAGTGGTAAGCAGTTATGTTTCAGAACCTTAGGAGTTTCATCTTCTGGAATTGCCTGAAGATTTGAATTGAACTTGGACTGACACAAGGAAGATTCTGATGAGCCATGTTCTGGGGTGTTGCACAACTGAGAAGACGACCTGATAGAATGAGGAAAAGATCCAGTGAACTTCGCACTATAAGCTAACGGCAGCCTGCAAAATATAGACTTAACCACTTGAATGAGTCTTGGTTTAAGGCTAGCTCAAGTTGCATGATCGGTGCATGAAATCATATCCGGTATAACAAGTGTCAAACAAAGATCAAGAAAAATAAAAAGTCTGAAACAAGATAGCTTTAAGGCAAACCTAACCAATCTAAGAAAAGATGAAATAGTACCTGGCAATATTAGATGGTACTGGAAGATCTCGATGCTCCTCAGCATTTTTATGGGTTACAATGTCGTGGGAATTTTTATCTGATGCATTCTTTTCACAGGCCTCTAAGTCCTCCCCATCAGATCCAGATTCATCACATCCTAGAGAAAAGAAAAAGGAAGCATTAGGGAATACTAGAAAAATGGAAAGTGCTCGCCATGTTAGAGTCAGACATGCCAGAATTTGATAAAGTGAAAAAAAATTCCAGTCACTATGTTGTACATTTGACCAAGAAAATACCAGAAGACTCACCATCCTTCCGACCAAAACTATTTTTACAACCTTCACATCTACAACTAGGAGAGCATCCAACACCAGCCTGTATTAACAGAAGAAAACAACCATATCAGATTGGTGAAAAGAACATTTAACATACAATGTTTTGAACCGACAAACCTGAAAACATTCACAATACTTCTTTAAGCAACTTGACTTTCTACAATTGCATCCTCTTTTATGCCTGGCAGAAGCTGGAGTTTTGTTATTTTCACCCTGAATGAGCAACACCATTTTTGTGTGATTAAAGTGGTATTGCCGAAAGAAGAGACCCTTATTGAAATATGGAAAAATTGTCATCAAAGCCAAAACATCACAACATTATGAGCCATGTCAGATGAGTTCAAGCTAAGAACCGGCACAACCAATTGATTGTTAACCACCCTAAGGAGTATCAAGATCAAGGTTCAATTCCCCTTCCTCATTTGGCCTTATTCAAATATACAAAGAAAAAGGCCAAATGACAAAATAAGTAATGAGCTTTGATGCTACTCTAGTTATCATGAAGCTTAATCATAAATATAGAATCTAACCCAGGAATCCAAAACACTGTCTGTGCTTCTAATCACTTTGGGAGCAAATGCTTGTGGATTGCGAGATTCAATCTGTTTACGAGTCTCTAAAACCATCTTTTCATGAATCGGTTTATTGAAGCAATCTAAGCATGAACAAGGCTCAATACAGTAGAGACCAGCAGCAAAGCAGTCACAGTAACTGTATCATAAAATATAGTCAGTAGAACTAGGTAGACAATATTGAAAGCAGCTAAATCCCTACTATGAGAAAATGTGAAAATCAATGACAGTGAATGCAATGAGTAGAAATAAATAATAATTAGACAGCGGAGAACCAAGACAAATCCAAAAATACATATCTAAACAAATAGATTAAAATAAGCTAAAATGATTATTAAATCACATTCCATTCTAACATGCTATTGAAATTGATTTATTAAGCAATTGTAGAAATCAAACCAATGTGATGACTACAAAGTTAGGCCTGGATATCTTATATTTTTAGATGTAGGAAGTCAATTTACAACCTGTTGGTTCACCTGATTTTTTACTTTTAATTCAGAGTAATTAAAGGACCAACGGTCTCCAGTATCACAATAGAGGAATTAACCAAATATAGGTATAGACTCAGTGAGACACTTCAAGATTATGCACACTGACCCTAAATACAGATTTAAGACAGACTTACAGTTTCAAGCATTTTGATCTCTTACAGTTACAGCGCTTGCATGAGGCACTCTCCTCAACAAGTTCAAACTTTTGCCTGCACAGTATTAAACTGAAATCAGTTTGTATTATGGTGTTTGAATACCAATTTAGAGCATATTAATCTAACATGCCTCTTCTTTTCAGGAGTATTGTGGTCAGCGCCAATGCCACCAACAGATGCAGGAGCCTCAGAAGAATTTTCTGTAACTACAGTTCCATTGTCACTAGGAACCTCACCCATTTTCATAGAGCTTAAAATTGATTTATTAGGAGGATTCTGGCCTACAGTCAGAAAACTAGGAAATGTCAAGGACCAACGTGCATATCAATTTGTTTTCAAAAGATGGAGCCGCTCACAAAAGAAATACCACCTTTCAAGATGTTTGGAAGAGAATTCAAGTGCAAACCAAAACCAGGTGACTTCTCAAACACCAAACAACGCCGTCTTATGCTACGCTGCATAGAGAAGAACATAAGAGTATGATTATAAAAAACAGCCAATCATTGAGCAGGAAAATAGTGTAAATTTTAAGAAACGACACATAAAATGAAAATCATTGATAAATGTACAATATAAGGAACTCGTATGAGGTATGCATATCATAAAAATGGCTCGAAAATGCTATTATCTTTTCATTTTCTAGAAAGAATTAAATACTAATATGTAGCTTCGTGTCAATCTTATATCTCGAATTGCAGTCTGCCATAAAAATGTACATGCACAGTTTTTTCACTTTACCTGACGACTCAACTGGCTGCATTTCTCCCCCTTATCATCCTTCTTCAAACTTGAATCAGTAACTACTGGTTTGTCCGGTAGACAAGTAGACAGGATGCAAGATGTCTGATCTGTTACTGACTCTCCCAATTCATTTTGTTTGCAAGAACCTTGATGATCACCAGATTCTGCATTTTCTAAATTATTTGCATTATCAAGCGAAAACTCTGGGATATTTGATATAAAAGAGGTTGTCCCAGAGTCTACCGTTCTCTGATCCTGTCCATCACTATTCTCATGAATGATAGAAGTATTCACTGTCAACATATCAGCAACATCGGAAACAACTGCCACCCAGCCACATCCTGCTGCTTCTTCGCTCGGCTTAATCCGACGTATTTTACGCAAATCTCTTTCATTTTCAAATGACCGTTGCCTCTCTTTCCATTCATCCCTACTGCGTTGGAAAGGAGATCTCTCTTGTTCCACCACTTCCAGACTTGTTTTTTTCAGTAATGCATCACAAGCCTCCAGGTTATCATCAGGACTCCTACAATCATATTTTGAGGTTCCTGGCAACTCAACCGCTAAATCTGATTGCTTGTCAAACAGATCACTGCTAATTCCTTTGGATGAACCGTCATTACTGAGACATCCTGGATGCTCATCGTACAAGCTAGATTGCTCTTCAGCTTTTGAAGCTTCCTGACTTGCATTAGATTCATTACTGCTCTGGAGGACCCTAGTGTTTAAATCTGCCGAGAAATGATGCCTGAAACCAATATCATTCAGGACACTTAAAATCATGAACTAAATACAGCAATAAGAAAATTTAGTTTTACCTTTTAACTGAAAACCTGGATTCCCTATGGCAATTGATTTGTGGGGAGGGAAACAAAGATGAAGGGGACAAAAAAGCTAATGAATTGAAAGCATTATCAGTCTGACTGGACTTGGCTTGTTCAATAGGAGAAAGGCTATCAATGTACTTAAAGACAGGTGAATCCTGCAAAGGAACAAAGCAATGTTTAAAACATAGCATGTAAGTCTCAATAACCTGATCAGCAAATGCTCATGTACACAAGAAAACAAGAACCAAGCTAAAGATAGAGCAATCTAAACCAAACTAGGGAAAAAAGTATCTCTTCTATATCATTTAAAGAAATACCAACATTCCCAACATTTTGAAAGTATTGCAGCTCACCTGTAGTTGTATAAATTACCAACATTTCCAATGTCAAATCTCTATGAGACAAATTAGTCAAAACTTATATATAACCCCATGAGCATAATTATTATTGGGTAAAAAATTGTAAAAAATTTACATTACACTTGTAAACACAAACATGACACGGAAAACACACAAATTCACGCTGTAGTCTGAACGCAAAACCCATCAACAATTCCGACAAAAACATACAAAAGTAACTCAAAGCGAAAAGAGCAGAACAAATTAAACTTGACAGGCAAAACCCAAATCAGCATCTAATTATTGAAAGCCGAAATGCCCAAAGCCCAGAAATCCTAGGTGAGCAAACAAAATTAACAAAAATCCAAATTCTTAACAACTTTTTTTTTTTTTAATTGAAAGAGGAAAAAAGAATAATAACCTCAAATTTGGAAAGAGAAGAAGTAGGAGTCGGAGTGATCTGGGTTTTATGTGGTGTATCCATTTTCACCAAAGGCTCCACATCTTCATCTCTCTTTTGCTTTTTTTCAAGGATTAGAGCTCAAAGCCTACGGAGACAGTCAAAGGCTCACTTGCCTCTTTCTTTGAATTTGGTCGAAAGTGAAACCCAAAGAACAAATAATAATAATAATAATAATAATAAGACTTTTGATTAAGGAAGCGGGAAGGCGGGAAAACAAAATGGTAATTCTATTTTCCTATTCAGTTTGGGATGCTGGGTCGGTCCATCTCCTATGTTAGGCCCGTAATCAAATGGACCTTTTCTGATTTGGGATGGAATTTTGATATATTGGATTTAGACAGTTGATCCGGCCCCATTCTAATGAAATCCCATCCATTAAGTTTGAATTATCGTTTAATTAATAATATTTAAAGTAAGAAAACCCCCAAAACTTTTCTCTTTTTTTTTTTCCTAGCCCTTGTTCTATCCCATAACGGTGTTAGCTTCCGGATTAGTTATTGCCTATCTTTTCTTCCATCACACTAACTTTTTATTATTTATTTATTCTGTTGAAAAACGTTGATGTTTAACGTTGCAAAACCTTCACCAACTACTAACAATTTTTCTTGAAAAATGAGTTGGTCATAGATATTCAAATGGTGTCTCTTCGTTGACTTCTTGATATGTCTCAATTTTGAGGATATTTTAGAATAATAATTTATTTCACAAGTCGGATTGGACTATGATTTCTTAAGTTTTGTGCTTTTGTTGTTTCTCATTGTTTAATGAATCTTACCTTTTTTATGAAAATGGTAAAAGTTTTTGTCTTGTTGTGTACAAGTTTTAGCCTTGCTTTTCCAAGTGTTTTTAAGAATGAATTTATTGTCGTTCTCTCTAGTTAGATGAATATTCAATTATTTTAATGATAACATCCGCTGTTTTAAACTTTCTGAAGTTGATTCTCCTATCATGATAGAGGCTTACAATCACCTATCATGTAAAACTCCTTACCTAACCTAATCAACAACACGGTTAAAAGATGCTACCACGACATATGCATAACACTTGTTGCTTATTTATAAGTTTAATATGACTTTCAACATTTAAATAAAATCCATACATTGAGGTTAAAAGGAATGGAAAACTTTGGAACATTTTTAAAATCATTTTGGATGATTCCAAAGGTGTTTGGACAAGCTTAAAACATAAAATGGGGTTCTAAGGGCTTAAAACTATTGGAACAATCAATTTAGAGAAACAATTATTTTAAGTATGGTAGAAACTTTCAAATTTTCTTAAACTGAATTTATTGTATTATTTATAATAACAAACTTAATTGAAATACACTTGTGCTTTGTACAAAGTCGACTAAAGTCGATCTTGGCTTTCTACTAAATGATCTTCTTCGTTATTCTGAAATCACAAACTACCTTGACTGTGGGCTCAAAGTTTATCGAACAAATCGCACAAAATAAAACTTTTTTATTAACTTTTAGTAAGAAAGTTAATTTTCTCTATAACCAAAAACTATGCGTTTTTTTTCCAGAAAATAGAATTTATTTTGTAAAATAAATTTCCAACATTTTTAGATTGAATAACGACATATGGGAAATGTTGTAAATTGCTCAACACATAATTCCTATTTATAAAGAATCAGTACAAAAGTTATATTCAAATAAGACTTGATTAAATAATAATATTTAATAAAAAATACAACTTTTACTCAATTATGAGTATAGAGTCAACAACATGCCCTAATAAATACTAGGTTTGTTGTCCTTACTCCAATTATGTCAAACATTTATAATTTATCCACATCAATATTTGTTTTTTTTTTACTAAAATATTATCTATTTAATCAATTAAATTAATTAATTGAAATAACTAAATAAATTTATTAAATAAATAAATTTTTTAATCCAATTCTAACTCCTATAAAATTAACAATTTTATCATATTCGAATCTATAGAAAAATATATTTAATTTTTTTATTCAATAAATTCATAATAATTAATTAATTTAATTTCATCTTCCAAATTCAATTTTTAATTATTATTAATTAATAATTATTTACTAAAGACAGTTCATGTGCTTAATTTTATGAGGTAATTCTTCCTCATTCTCTTGATCTCCACTTTTTTCCCCAATGTTTCTTTCTTATCTTGTTGGCTGATACTAAAATTTTGATTAATTATGAAAACGATACATTTCTCTAATTATATATATAAATGATTTGAAGTAAAGAGTAAAAGTTGATGGAGCCAAAGAGAATGGCGCACCAACATGCCATGTTAGCCACAGGAATAAAAAATTTAATTTTTGGTGGTGCCAAGAAAAATAGCATTACTTATATAAATATCAAGAAAATACTATTATTTTTCAGTAATTATAGGACTTTAAAAAATTTATTTTTTGTGGAACCAATTAAATATGGCGCGACCACTTTAATGTTTCAGGAGTAATTTTTTTTGGAGGTTTTTAGATTTTTAAAAAAAATATTATTTTATCGAGTGGCTCCAATTAGAATGACGCCACCACTTTATTTATTTTGTGTGAACATTTTTTTTAGTTTTTATTTTTTTTAGTTTTCTTATAGTTTTAATTTTTTTTAGTTTTTTAATTTTTAAAAATATTATTTTATTGGGTGGAGCCATTTGAACCCGTCACCACAACACAAGCAAGTTTCTCAATGCTATTAAATTGTAGCTCGGATGCTGCCAATATTAATGATCTCACCTGTGCGGTTCAATTTGGGATTCCTTAAAAACCTTCAAATATCCCGAGGACTCAGGGAATCCCAAATAATCCACCTGTTGGTTGTATAATCAATTTAAACTCGTTATCGTCCTACCACAACTAACAAAAACACTTACGTAACCAATTTGAATCTATTATTTAATAAATAACTGGCATCCGAAAATAACTATTAAATTTACCAATGTCGAAGCTCTACCAAATTATCGTTAAACAAAACATACCTTCAAATTAAAAAAATTACTAAAAAACAAAAACACAAATACATAAAAAAAAAAAAGGCTCATCATTTTCTCTCAGTCATCTTCTAACAAAATAAAATTTTAAAAAATTCTTCAACTTAGATTGATCTGCTATTAAAGTTATATATAACTATTTGATCACGCCAAAGAAAATGGCTCCATCAAATAAAATTTTATTTTTTATATTTAAATTAAAAAAACACATTTTAAAAAACAAGTACAATATAGTTAACGCCATTATTAATGACTCCATCAAATAAAATATAATTTTTTTAATTTTTAAATTTAAAAAACAAAAAAAAAAACCTCTGACAAAGTGGTGGCTCCATATTTAATGGCTCCACCAAAAAGAGATTTTATTTAAATTCCCAAATTATTAAGAAATAGTCGTATGTCCTCAATATTTATACAAGTGACGTCACTTTTTTTGGTGCCACTAAAAAATTGATATTTTTATTTTCATAGTTGATGTGGCATGTTGGTGGCGTCATTCTCTTTGGTTTCTCCAACTTTTACTGTTCATTTCAAGTAATTTACGTATATAATAAAAAAAATCATTTTCATAATTAATTAAAATTTTAAGGTAATTTATATAAAAAAGCCTGTCTTGTTGGTTGGCGATACAAATGTGAGCTTTATCCATGGCTTACCAAAACACAAAGGCGTGAATGCAATTGTGAAGCAAGCGGCCAATTTCACCAATTCTGTTCCTCTTACTTTAAGGTTGGAGAGAAAGGTTAATCAAATTTTAGGTGAAAGACATTGGGCTAAGGGATAAATTGTTGTAACATTCACTCATGAATGCTTCAAGATGCAAAGCAACTAGGATAATCTAAGACAATTTTTGAGAAATTTGGATTCTGGGCAATTTTTTGGGTAAATTAGGGTTCTTTGAAAATTAGGTTTTAATTCAAATAAAATATATTTTTATTTAAAAATAGTTTTATTTATCTTATATAAATTTCATATTGTAATTTTCATCTATTTATCTTGCTTTTAATTGGATTCATTTTTGATTTACAATTTTGTTTGATGAGTAGGTAGTTCATGTGTATTTTGCCAAAGAATCTGAGTCCATCTTTATATATATATATATATATATTAAATAGATCCAAAGACTCATCGATTTTTAGAAATTTTCTCTTTAGAAACAAGAGAGAAGATGAGATCAACTGGCGAGAGGAGAAGCAGGGAAAAATTTAAGCGAGTGGTGCTTGTTTGTCTCACCAAATACGGGACAAAGCTGGCGCCTCAAAATTTTTTGAGGATAGAATTAAATTATATATTTTTATATATTTTAATAATTTATATATTTTTTAGAAAATTTAAGTATAATTTTATTGTTAATAATTTAAAATTTTATAAATTATAAATAGATGAAAATAAAAAAATTTCTATTTTAGAGTTCTGATTGTGCATCTTTACCTCCTCAATTTCAGGTTAGGTTTTTTAATCTGCATCTTTGCTTTAAATATGGTGGGTTTTTGTGTCGGTGATGGGGTTTGGATTTTAGGTTTGAATGGAAGGATGTTAGGTTTCAATTCAAGGGTGGTAATGGGTGCTTGGTGAAGTGTAGGTATTTGAAGGTTAGATGAAATTGGAGAGTGCTTAGCCACAGTTCCTTCCCATCCAACTTTTTTCTAGGTTAAAGCTACCCTCTTTTTAATATTTAATATCTTTAACTTTATATTATTTTTCAAATTTTAGATTTTTTATTATTTATTTTTTAATTTTAATTATTTATTTACTAACGTATAAGATAAAATAGGTTCTTTTATCCAAATAACCCCAAAAAATAATTAATTATAAAAATAACTCAAATTTAAAAATAATCATCCAAATAATTTAAAATAAATAGTAAACTTGGGTTGGAGGACTTAAGTGGCCGGCACCACATAAAATTCTAACACAATAATTGTCTAATGATTGATTGTGCTAGGGGTTAAAAAAGATATTTTTAGGGTACTGAATACTAGATGGCCGACACCCACGTATTTTTTTTTCAAATCGTAGCATATTGTTATTCATTTATACTAGTATTTAAAAAATTTTGGGTATGGCCTGCACCACTCTTTCCTATTAAAAAAATATTTTTTGGTCTTAGTACACTAATGGTTGGCACTTACTTTATCAGAAAAAAATAATTTTTCTTAGGTTAAGGGAAGGAGATGATCGACACCCACTTTTTCAGGAACCTAAATTTTTTTTAAAGTGCTGGGACACTGATGGTCAGCACCTTTGTACCTGATTAAAAAAAATTTTGCAATGGGACTCTGATGACTGGCACCCTTATACCAGAATTAAAAAAAAAATTTGGGTGCTGGGACACTGATGGCAAGCACCCCAATACTAAATTAATAATAATAATAATTTTTGGGGTGTTCGGTATTGATGACCGACACCCCCTTAGTCTATATATATGGAAGCTTTTTGGGTTGTGGTATTGTAATTGGATGAGAAAAAAATTGTCGAGATTACCATCAAATTAGAGTGGTTGAGTGTGTACCATCAAATAGGGATATCGTATTTGGGAGTATATCATTAAATAGGTGTGATGTAGTGGATTGCAGATGGGAGTGTGTGGGAGTGTACAACCGATTTTTGACGTTAAATTATATATTGTCACGTAATCCGTAAAGGTTATGTCATCAAAGATAAGATGACTTCCATCACCATAGATAGCGAACTGTGTAGACTAGTTATAATTAAAGAATATGGCGGGCGAACATGGTTGAAATTACTAAATGCAACGTAGACCTGATTCAAGCAGAAGACGACTAACTGTGGAGAAACTACTATTTAAAATATTCGTATTATTTTTGTATCCATAAATCAATTTTAGTCAATATTATTTATTGGTCAAATTTTATATTTCGTATATCAGTTTTGTAAAATGTTTGTATTATTTTTGGATCTATAAAAATATTTTAATCCGTATTATTTCTCGGTCAAATTTTATATTTTTGTATATCAAGTTTCTAAAATGTTCGTATTGTTTTTTTATATGTAAATAAAATTTAGTCGGTATTATTTGTTGGTCGAATTATATATTTTCGTATATTAGTTTTGTAGAATGTTGATATTTTCTTGTATATGTAAAAAAATTTTGTTGCATCTTATTATTTGTTCAAATTATTTTACTTAATATTTTGTGCTCATCTATGTCCACAAATAATTACGTTAAAAAATCAATTTTTTTCGTATTGGAAGAATAATTATAAAGTAAATATTTAAAAAAAATGTCTAGATCCCGACAACGTCCCCGGTCCCGACGTATAACGATCGAGCTGCCTCCGTTGGCGAGGGCATGCACCTTGTTGAGGCGTTTGATAGTTGCTCGGGCCGGCCTCTGGTGTCATTTCTGATGTACTTAAGAAAGTTGTATAATCATATACCCCATCATCGGGGTGTTGGTGTATTGCGAGATCGGAGGTGCCGAGCCAAAAATATTCTCAATGTTAGGTGTAGCTGTTTACCGGTGGAGCTTCAGGTGGTATAAGGATAATTCGAAGTGTGCCAAATGTTAAGGCTCAAGGTCGTCACCAAATATCTCATCGAACAAAGGAAGTTGTTATTGGTGTTGGGAAATGTGCTCATATTGTAGTAAACATGTAACTGTTTTCTATTTATTTGAACGATGAATAAATAAATAAAATTAATTTCACATTTCATTATTATGTCTTTTTTATTTTCCATCTTTTATATTTTGCATGCATAATGAAATTGTGACAAGTAAATATTAGCTCATTGATTGTCTAAAATTCAAACTGAAAATAAGTGGCATTGTAAAGAATGTTTACACTACGAGAAAGACAACTTACTTCAGTAGATAATCTAAATGAGTCCATAATCCCGTAAAAAATAAAAGTGAGCATTTGATTCAAATACTGAGAAGAATTATTATGTCGTCCACAATTCCAATTGAAAAGATGACTAGTCTGGCTATCAAAGCAGTTGACTCCACGAGTAGAGACATAGATGTATTCATTGGTAGAATGATACATTGGATTGGACCCAAGATGAATTAATTCTTAATCTATTTCTGAATTAATTCACTTGTGACATTCATGGTATGATTTACCTAAATTTTGAGTTAGTCACTGACCATGCGTATGCAATTCATGTGGTTTGATATAAGTGGAGACTTATGCTCTAAAGATGATCGGACCCATAGCCGGTATGTTGGGTACATGACTTGTGTATGGCATGGCTTTACTAGCAATAGTGGAATTCATAGCTCAATTAAAGAGTTAATGATATCATCTCATTGGCATTGTGTGGATTGATAAATATGGGACATGACCACGGGTTGCTAGTTCTCGAACGAGTAATTTATCACAGTTATTTATTGGTAGTGATCATATTAATCATTAAGAGGACGCAATGGTGACAATGAGATAAAATAGGATTGTATTGAGTGAACGAATTTAACTTAAAGGAATCAATGATATCATATGAGGGTAACACACACATGACGAGGTCATTGGACAAAGCAGTTGGATGAATTACTTTCGTAAAGAGTATACAATAAGGAGTTTTCAATCATAGTACTTCTTGTGGACTGACTCCATGGTTAAGTAATTGCGATTTATTGGAACGATGCTTTTGGACATAATTGCAATCACTGAAGTCTAATTGTATATGTCCGATTGGTCCATTCGCTAGCTCAACAAAAGCTTGATCGGATTATGTTTGAATCAGAAGAAATTGAGTCAATTTATTCGATGTGGAATTAAATTAGGCGGATGTAAGAATTGTTCAACTACAGAAATTGATTAAAGAATTTTCTTGAAAAATTAATTTGGAAAATCTAAGTGATTTTTGAAAAAATTATTTTTGATCAAGTAAAATTAGATTAATCAAATCAATTAAAATTAATATGATTTTTTTGGAAGTTAATTTTTAAGTCAGAATTTTCCCTAAATTTATTTTTGCTGTATTTTCCAAACCCGTTTTTCCAATAGTTATGGATGAGGGTTATGCGATGACGATTCAAATGCTTCATATTAGGGCTCGAGACCAGGGTTTGAGACAGATTCCGTGTTCTCGAATGGTGGAACTTAGTTACGACACGGTCATGTTTCGATCCTATGTCATCGAGAAGATTCTGATTGCACGTATTCTAAGACCACCATGTATCGACCTTGAAAAATGTAAGGCATCCCATTTTCGACATACCAAGTTACTTACTCACGCGAAGGAAAAAACCCTGTCTCTGAGACAAATAAGGGGGTCGTCTCTCATGTCGGACATTCTATAGAATGATATGAGGAGCATGTTGGTTCGACCAATTAACGACATCCCTACCCTTTTTGTCTACCAATTAACGACATCCCTACCCTTTTTGTCTATCCCGTTTATTTCTTTGAAGTCTTATGGAGGGTCCGGGATAAGTTGCATGCAACTGAACTCTCTCAAGACTCGATCCGTTGCGTGTCACTCGACCATATGGAAATTAATAAATAGGACGTTTGTCATGAACATAGCTTGCTGCTCATGTACCCATGATGGTATGAGGGTAGCAAATTCCTCAATTGAATGCAACATCCATAGAAACTACACAGTATAGAGCAGACGTTTTTAGTTAAGTTAAATTTTTTTGTAAATATTGTATTTGGAAAAGAAATTCAGAAGCGTATTTACCTTACCCTCAAAGTGAGTCTCTATCATCTGACGATATACGGACACGGTGTATGATCGTCTAATTCTTGATACCATTGCCCATCTGACATACGCATTCATATTTTCGATTATTTATTGCAAGCAATTAAGAAACAAAAGGTAGAGTCAAATCATAAATCACTTATTTACGAGGGCTAGAACAACGGTTGATGGGTCACTGATCCCAAAATGACATCTGGTATAAGGTCTACGACTGTAGTAGAAGGTAGTAATCACACATGGTCTTCGTGGATGGCTTTGTTGCTTGATAAAGCTCATGGTATAAGCACACTAGTACTGTAAAGCCCCAACTATAATTCCCAGCTTAGGCCAGGTCTTCTAGTAATAGGAGGTACATGATGTGGACTTTATTCTGATTTACGTCTGGCATCAATACCCCACCTATGAGTTGCAGCGTAGATAATGCCCATTTGCGTTAGACGGCTCGATAGATGTTTGAAGTTATTTCTTAACCATGTGAATTTTAACTCAGTTAATTTTCCTTCCTCATTATCGATGGACACTCTTCTTAGTAATCGTTGACAAGTGTCCCATGAATCGAGCACTTTTCCCGACCCGACCACTACTTCTCCGTTAATAGACAGTCCCAGCTGGACTACTACATCATACAGTGTTATTGTTGCTTCTTCACACGGGAGGTAGAACGTGTGTCTCTAAGTGTCATCTTTCAACTAGGGTTTATATTAAATCAGCTAATAAGTCAGCAATATGAATATACGCGACTATTCCAAACCCTGCAGCATTCAAATATGGAAAAACCCTTTGATCGGAAAAATATCCCAGATTATGGAGTTAAGGTCTCAGACCCGGACCGTTCCTATAGAAATAGTGAAAATATTATATTTTATTTCTTGTTAAAAATAATTTTTTTTTGTAATTTTGTTTAAATCTCAATTGGTCAAAAATTTATCATATCATGAACAAACTTTGTAACGTGGTTATCATGATTTAGAAGAGAACTATAATCCACTTCGATATCTGTGTAAAAATTGAACAATTTATCACGAGCAAACTTAAAATTTATTTTTTTTTTGAAAAACCTATCATTTAAAAAAAAAGGTTGTATGAACTTACATTTTTTAATACTGTAGAAAAAATGTGGAAAAAAATTTCGGTGGCCAGCTACGATCGACGATGGTCGACAGTGGAACTTACGGTAGTGGAACAGTTGAGATTTTAATGAGGGATTTATAGTAGGGGACCTTTTAGGGATTAAGGAAAAGTAAATGAACAAAAAAGGGGGAAAAAGTTGTACTTGAAGGCACCATCAGGTCACATCAGACCCAAGCTGAAGCCGGCCATTAAGGTGCCAAGGCTTGGTACAGTCTGCGTCTCAATGGCCAAGGCCTGAGCAGTCAGAAGCCGGCCATTAGAGCACCAAGGCCTAGCACGGTTCACTTCTCTAGGCCTTTTCTTTTCTTTTCTTTTTTTTTTAAAATTTAAATCCTATTCATATCCATTCTTTATTAACTTTAAATCTTTTTTTTTTACTTTTAAATTTATTACTTTAATTTCATTTATCCTGTAATTAAAGAATGGATTTTTGAAAAAAAATTATTTATTCATTTAAATTAATTTATCCTATATTTGCTCACGATATTCTTGACCTCTATTTGCTTTACTTGTCTTAGCCTCATCCTTGGCATCAACGTGGCCAACCTATAGAATATTACCGAGAAAACAACAGAAATTGGCAGATGACATGTATATCTCATGATCGAGTTAACTGCCTCTACAAAGTTGTTCATCATCTAACCATATCAAAACCCATCATCATAACTTTAACTCTGCTGTCAGTTCTTCGTCCTACCTAACCACTGCCGGAGACAGCGATTTTCGGGTAACGATGTCACCTAAGCTTCAAGCCTCACGAGCTTTTGCTTGAATATTTGTGGTTCTAACTCATACCTTGCATATGCAATTTCGAACCAATATAAATTTAGAAAAAAATTAAAATACAAACTGTTATATCTTGAAAAAAATACAAACAAATAATAAAAATAAAATATGAACAAATCAATTTTGGAACAATGTTTTTTACCCATGCTCACGATTTCTCTGCACCATTCTTTATTCTTATAACCTCTGTAAAAGTTTGACGCGATGTGTCGGATGCAATAAGCAAACCTCTATAGAACTTCCGAATCTTTACCGCAACAAGTAGTCCCTTCGATCTGTCCAAGATGAGGTAAATGTTGTATTGCCTAACAACGTGCCTCCGCAGATTTGACAGGAAAATTCCCAAGACTCGAAGTTCTTGCTCTCCACGATGGCAAAAGCGATAGGAAGTATATTCTGGTTATTGTCTTATGCAACTGCAATCAGGATTGTTTGCCTGTATTTATCGTAGAGACAAGTTCCGTCCACCTGCACCAACAGTTTGCAGTGAGAAGAGGCCCTAACACAAGGCTCAAACGTCCAGAACAATCAATGGAAAACTTATTTCCTCGGTTCTATCTCGCCGTCCGGGCCTCTATGTGGTAGTGTTTGCAAATCAATCATCATTCTCAGCACAGACTCCTGCATCGCGAATATCCACCATTGAAGTTTGTTGTATGACACATCACAATCACTATACAAATACTTCATCGTCATTTGTTTCGCCCACCATCTCTTCCTGTAGGAAACCCTGTATTTAAAACGAGATTGCATGTTTGCAATAAAAGTCGATATAGGGATGGTGGGACTGTCTTTCACCAACGAAATGATGTAGTTGCATATGATTTTTGCATCCAATTTTTTATGGTCTTGCGACATACAAGTGACTTTGCATTTGTAAGGACCTTCTATTTTCTTAATTGTCCACATCTGAGTTTTTTCATCTTAAATTTTAGTATCATCCTAAAAAAATCAAATCCAAATAAAAATTTTGATTTTCCATATTATACTATTAAAAATGAGTAATTTCTATAATACTTTCTGACAAACGTGAGGTGCTCAAAAATTTTTTTTTTTGAGGCTATGTGTTAAAAGATTGTGTAAATTATGAGAAACGTGCCAATTGCCAACCGGAATGAAGCTACAGTTCAAATAGAAAATATGAAGCTACAGTTCTAGTATCCACTAGTATAAATGGATATATCTTCTTGGTTATTTCATGCATTCGCAACTCTTTTTTCAATAAGTTCTCTTCCTTTCTTTCGAACAAAGTCTCCAAGCTCAGACCAATGGTGGGTGAAGCGAAGTTGATAGCAAATAGGGTGACAAAACCCGTATCCAGAGATGATTTATTTCATTTCATTAAATCAGCCATTTCCAATGAACAACAACAAACAGACCCATTTTACGTGCTGGATTTGGATGCAATCAGGTCCCTGGTGGAGACATGGTTCCGTAATCTTCCAGTGGTTCAACCTTTCTATGCTGTCAAATGCAACCCTAACCCTGCTTTCCTCAAAGAAATGGCAGCTCTCGGCACCGGCTTCGACTGTGCAAGCCTTCCTGAGATTGAAACCATTTTGTCTCTTGGGGTTTCGCCTGATCGAATCGTTTTCGCAAACACATGTAAACCCGAGTCTCACATCAAGTATGCAGCTAAAGTTGGCGTTAACTTAACCACTTTCGACTCCAACTGTGAGCTCGAAAAGATCAAGAAGTGGCACCCGAAATGTGCACTGTTGATCCGAATCAAAGTCCCGGAAACCAGTGGTGCAACATTCAAGTTCGGTTCCAAGTTCGGTGCACTCCCTGAGGAAATTGTTCCGCTTCTGAAAGCAGCTCAAGAAGCAAAGCTCCAAGTCGTTGGCGTCTCGTTTCATATTGGGAGCAGAGCAATTAACTTCCATGCATTCGAAGATGCCATTGAAGCTGCCAAAATAACGTTCGACACTGCAGCTCAACTTGGGCTACCTAAAATGCATATCTTAGACATAGGTGGAGGCTTCACATCAGGTCCAAAGTTTATCGATGCGGCTTCTGCCGTGATAGCTGCTTTACAAAAATATTTCCCCGGTGAGCTAGCTGATGGTAACTTAAAAATCATTGCGGAACCTGGTCGCTTCTTTGCTAATTCGCCATTTACATTAGCAACAAGCGTAATAGGGAAACGAGAAAGGGCGGAGGTTAAGGAGTTCTGGATTAGCGATGGGATTTCGGGGTCGATGAACTTTTTGAAGTACGATCACGACGAAGTGATTTGCACTCCTCTCATCATGAAAAACCCTACATGCAAAGAATTGGCAACATGGAGTTCCACTGTTTTTGGACCGACATGCGATGCAGCTGATACGGTTTTGAAGGGTTTTGAATTGCCAGAATTGGACGTGAATGATTGGCTGATCTTTCACAACATGGGTGCTTATACTTCATCCCGTGGGAATGATTTCAATGGGTTCAAAACTTCGGCCATTCCAACTATTGCCTTTGAAAATTAATGGTCCCCATAAGGTCACCCTTAGAAGAAGTAAATTCATGTGTTTTCATCGTCGTGTTTAAATTCTCGTACGGTTGTTGTTGTTGTTTTCTGATGAGTGGTCTGTTTTCTTTTGTTAATGTGATGCTCTGATTGCTTATGTTTGTGAGCCTCTTGTTTATAATAAAATTTTTATTTGCTGAAGAAAATAGCTTGTGAAATTATGCTGTCGCAGTCCACTTCATGGATAATTTAGTTTCCTTTGAGATGGTGATTGGACATTGCACAGTGGAACGCCAACTCCTCTGAGCAGCGGTGCCGGACATTGCTTCAAAGTAGTGTAATTAAAAACTGTTTTTGAAGACAAGGAGCTTAGATCATATTCAGAGAGCATTGCTTGTATTGTGATAAAAAAATAAACCATACACACACCACATGGCTAACAGATTTTGTACAGGAATGTTAGTTAGATGAAACTTTCCCAATTTGTAAAAAATTCTCGAACTTTCTTTCTAAAGTTCCCAAATTGGTATATATACTAAATTTTATCACATCGACAAAAATAAATTATATATTAAAATATTTAATAATAAATATAAGTGTAGTGATTAGTGGTGAAGTCAAAAATTTTTGTTTCGGGCTAAAATTAAATTATATATTTTTACGATACTAAAAATGTAATTTTACTATTTTAATAATCTATATCTTTATAATTTTTAAAGGATTAAATTAAATTTTTATTATTTTGGGGGGGACAAAGTGTAATTTTACTATTATTAATTTAAATTTCTATAAATTATAAAAAGCCTAAATGTAAACTTTTCTATTTTAGGAGGGTCGGCCCCAAACAACCCGCCAACCCCTGGTGATAATGAACTTACATTTTAATACTATTAAATAGGGGTGAGCAAAACTCAATTCGACTTGAAAAAATAAAAAAATTTCGAATTTCGAGTTAAATGAATCGAGTTATTCAAGTTAATCGAGTTATTCGAGTCAACTCGAATTTTTTTCGAATTTCGAGTTCGAATCGAGTTGAGTTTTCGAATTCGAATATCAAACTATAATATTTTACATTTTTATCCTAAACTCCCAAACCTTTTTACTTTTCCCTCAAAACTTTTACTCTTTCCCACTTTCCCCCCAAAACTTTTTCTCCCCTTCCATCCCAACCCCCCAATCTACCCAAAATCTATTTCCCACCAAAAATTTACTCTCCCATTTACTTTTTCTTAAAATTTTACTCCCAAAAACCCTCAAAACTTTTTTATTTCTCCCCAAAATTTTTACTCCCTCCTACTTTCCCCCAAAACTTTTTACTTCATTCCCATCCCAACTCCCATCTACCCCAAACCTCCCTCCCCCCCTCCCCCCCAATTTTTTTTAATATTTTTCCTCCAAAATTTTACTCCCCCTATTTACTTTCCCTCAAACTTTTATCCCCCAAAACTTTTTATTTTTCCCCTAAACTTTTACTTCTCACCTTTTACACTCAAATAAAAAATCAAAATTATCCAAAAATTACTAAAAATAAATAGTAATAATTTTATTTATATCTACTATTTATATTATTAAATTGAATTTCACATTTTATATTATTTATATTATTGAATTGTTTAATCATATTGAATATTTATATTACAATTGAATTATTAATTATGCCATTAAATATTCATGTTAATATTTTATATTGGTATCAATTTCACATTTTATCTTTAAAATAAATTTTATTAAAAAATCACATTTTTACATTTAATATATTTTTTAATTCCAAAATACATAGTGACAATAATCTGAAGATAATTGAAACAACTAAGCAAGCAAAAAAGTTAACCCGTATATAAAAAATTAATAAATAAATTATGAAGTGATGAAACTTAATAAAAATTTTGGTTAAGGTGGACAAATTTTATTACGATGGGTGACAGTGGTTATAAGGACCCAAAATTATTTTTTAAAATTTAACTCGAACAAATATATTCGATTTGATTCGATTCGAATTCCATCTTACTCGACTCGCTTCGAGAAAATTTCAAATCAAATTAGGATGATAAAATATGATTGGTTAACTCGATTAATTCAAAATTTTTTCATTCGATTCGGTTCGATTCGATCAAACGTTCACCCCTACTATTAAACATGTACTTTAAATTTATAATTTTAAATTCTTTTATTTAAACATAATATAAAAAAATTATGAAAAGAGAAAAGTATAATAATATTTTTTTCCGGGGTAAAGAAAACAAATATATTACATTAACTTAAAAGACATATGAAATCTACCTAGGGGTAGCTTGAAATAATACCAAACTCTCTTCTTTATCAATAGTCATTTTGGCTATGCAGTCAACATCTTTATTTCCCTCTCTATAAATATGTTGTAGTCTTCTTTAAGAGCCGATGAATCCGCATAATCAGAGCAGAGTACGAGGATATCATGGAAAAGTCTTGAATAACCTTCGTAACCTCTACACTATCGGTTTGAATCAACACTCTCTTATAATTCCAACTCTGCAGGATGTTTGAACCATCAAATATTCTTCATAATTCGACATATAAAATTGAGCACTTCCCCAAATACCAAACACATGTTAAAGCCTAAAATCTACTTTCCTTCTAGATGTGGCACAACTTCTCTTGAAGCAGCGTTTTCATATTTTATCTTGATGATATCGTCTGTATTCAATTGAACCTATTTCATTTTAAGGGACCGCCGCCCTTACTTGTTGCCACATATTACTTAGCTTTAACTGTAAGAGATATTGATAATCTAAAGATCCTTGAATACGTGGATAAATAATTCCCTTTAAATCAAGTCCTATTTTTTAAATAAAAATAAGTGGTGATCAATAGTCTGAAGTAATAATAACAATAATTGGGGAAATAATGCCCTTTACAGAAAGATTGAGCCATCAAGTGCACATAAATCCCTTTATAGATATGACATGTGATTCACAACACTGACATGGGATACTAAAATCTGGCCTTTTTATTAAACTAACCCAAAAAAATAAATAAATTATCAAAATAACCCACCTTTTTAATAAAATACAAAAACAACCCGTTTTCTACAGTAAAAAGTAGTGGAGCCATATGATATGGCGCCACCACCACAAAGCCACGTCAAAGAACGGCTATTAAAAAATTATTTTTTGGTGGAGCCATGTTGAATGGCGCCACCAGTATAAAATACCAGAAAAATACTTAAAAGTTCTGAAAAAACGGGGGACTTAAAAAAAATATACCATTTTCGGGTGGAGCCATTCTAAATGGCGCCACCACTTTCCTGACACCTTTTTTTTTTTCATATTTCTTTTGTTTTTTTTCCTTTTATTTTCATATTTCTTTTTTTTTACTTTTTTATTTTATTTCTTAATAAATTTTCTTTTTATTTTTTTTACCTTTTTGATTTTTTTCTTATTTTATTTTGTTTATTTTTTATTATTAACTTTAAAAAATTTGTAATGTATATTTTTAAAATTTTAATTATTATTTTTAAAAATATTTTTTTAACTTTAGATATATATTTGTGAAATTAATTTTTTATATATTTTAAAAATGTATTTTTCAAATTAATTTTTTAAAATTTTAAATATTAATTTTTAAATATTAACCATATTTTTAATAATATAAAATTATTTAAACTTTTAAAATTTGTAAATACAATTTCTTTAATTTCTTTTTACATTTTTTAACTTTTTTTAATTTTTGAAAAGTTTGGGGGACCTTAATAATAATTTTTCAATTTTTTGGTGGAGCCATTTTAAATGGCGCCACCAGTTTCTGCCACCCTTTTTTTTTTTTTTTACTTTTTTATTAAATTTTGTCTTTTTCTTAATTTTTTTCTTTTTTAAGTTTTATATTATTTCCTTATTTTATTTTGTTTATTTAATTTATATTATTAATTTTAAAAATTTGTAATGTATATTTAAAATATTTTATAATTTTTTAAATTTTAATTATTATTTTTAAAATTATTTTTTAACTTTAGATATATATTTGTGAAATTATTTTTTATAAATTTTAAATATATGTTTTTCAAATTAGTTTTGAAATTATTAGTTTTATAATATTTGAAATGTATGTTTAATATTTTATTATTTTTACATACAATTTTTTAAATTAAGATTTTTTTATTTTTTTCTTATTTTATTTTATTTGAAGTTTTATATTTTTTTCTTTTTTTCTTTTTTATTAATTTTGAAAAATTTGTAATGTGTATTTGAAATGTTCTATAATATATATTTTTTAAAAATTTAAATATTATTTTTAGATTATTTTTTTAAAATTTTAGATATATATTTTTGAAATTATTTTTTATAAATTTTAAATGTATATTTTTTAAATTAATTTTTTTATTTTAAATATTTTTTTTTAAATATTAACCATACTCTAAAAAATGGTAAAATTATTTGGTTCCACCAGGAAATGGTAAATTTGCTATAGGGCCCCCTATACTCTCAAAAATCACAGTATTTTGGTGGAGTCATTCTTTATGGCTCCACCTCTTAGTTCTCTTCTATATATAGGTAGGTGTAGTTGTTGTGTTCAGTATGAAAGTTGAAAAAATCTGTTAAAAATGAATAATGAGGTGTTTTTGGTGTATGTTATTTTTATGGTGAAATTTTAGAATGTGATATTGGCTGTGTATTTTAAGGTCGGCAAAGAGTAGGTTTGCGATTCAAAAAAAATGTGAAGCTAGCAGAAATGAAAAGGAAGATCAGTGCGAAAATAGCTATCCGTTGTGGAATGGCGATGTCCAAATTATTTTACAAGTTTCCAATCTCTACAGATCCATTCAAATTTTGTGAGATGCAGCTGTTAGATGATGATGATTTGGGCACTATGATGGAAATATGGTGGTCGACTGGGAGTGAGAATCCCCAACCAGTTGAATTATTTGCTGAGTTAGCAGACTTAGAGCCTGTTGAGAATGTTAGTCCAATAAGTCAACATCGCGAATTTGACTTTGATCTTAATGTTAGATGGACAGATCAATTAGAATGCGGTGGAACATCGCAGATACCCGAAATTCCTAATTATGGTGGGAGTTCATACAACAACCCTACCATCGATCCCCGTCTACAAATACATCCCGAGGTGATAATAAGCACAGAAGCAAATGTCAGAGAAATGACCAATACTGGTGAAGATTCTGATCAAGACGTTGAAGATTTTAGTGACCCTGATGTTGATGAGGTTCCGGATGATGTCGATGATAAAGGCCCGGAGAAGGTTGAAGATGTTCACGGCCCTTCATTCAGAAATTCGAGTCGTGGCATCATTTTACGAAATGAACCTGGGGGCGACATGTTGAACGTAGATCCAGATGCAGCGCATGTATCCGAGTTCCCTGAATACCCCGATATAATACCTGCTCATAGATTGGCATCAAATTCACAGTTGGAGGAGTTGTTCGTTGGCCAACAGTTCGAGAACAAGGCGGATTGTGTGTTTGCCATCAAAAAATATAGCATGAAGTTGTCGATTGATTACAAGGTTGTCAAATCTACACCAACATTTTATGTTGGGGAATGTTGGAGAGCCGACGATGGGTGTGGTTGGCGAGTTCGTGCTGCATTTATACAGAGGACTCAACAGTGGCAAATACGAAAATTAGAAGGGCGTCACACATGTACTGTCGCACGTATGTCTCAAGACCACCGAAAATTGGATGCCAAAAGTATTTGCAACTATATCATGCCACTAGTGAAAGATAGCCCAATCATTCCTGTGTCGACATTGATTGCAGACATGCAAGCTCGATTTCAGTACAGAGTGTCATACAGGAAAGCGTGGTAGGCGAAACAAATGGCCATGCAACAATTGTACGGCGACTGGGATGAGTCATACAATGAACTTTAGAGTTGGATTTCAGCAATGGTGGAGTACGTCCCAGGAACTGTTGTGGACTTGCAAACGTTGCCTTATAGAGGCCCTAATGGACAATTGGAACTTGGAAAAAAGAGTTTTTCATCGACTGTTCTGGACTTTCGATCCATGTGTTAAGGCATTCTCTTACTGCAAACCACTAGTACAAGTTGATGGAACATGGCTTTACGGAAAATACACGCAGATACTTCTGATTGCGGTTGCACAAGACGGTAATGGAAATGTACTACCAATTGCTTTTGCCATCGTAGAGTCTGAGAACTCTGAATCATGGGCATATTTCATTCAAAACTTACGAATACATGTTGTCAAGCAGGACAACATTTGCATTATATCCGACAGATCGAAGGGTCTTGTTGCTGCAATTCAACAATCAGAGGTTCCGTGGAGGTCTGTCTATTGTATTCGTCACATCGCTGTCAACTTCCACAATGAGTATAAGAACAGAGACTAGCGCAAACGAATTGTGAACATGGGTAAAAATATCGTATTTAAATTTGTATTTATAATTATTTCAAGTTCATTTCCTAATTTTATCGCATTTTATCGAAATACATACATAGGATACGAGCTGGAAGCACACCGATTCAGACATAAGTTGGCGAGGTTAGAGACTGATATGGCGGGGTCCAAACCTTCTCTCAGACAGTGGTTGGGTAGCATGGAGCCGTGGCAATGGGCTCAATATTTTGACGAGGGGTACCGTTATGGTCATATGACAACTAACCTTGTTGAGGCCGTTAACTCCGTCTTAAGGCGTACGCGTCACTTGCCAATTTCAGCTATTTTTTCAGCCACATTTTACAAGTTAGCAACCTTAATGCCAAAAATGGGGTTGAAACAAGCAAAACAGTTAGAGGCAGGACACATGTACGTCGAAAAAATCAGAGATGCCATGAAAGATAACACTCAAAGGGCTAGGTTGATGAATGTAGAGCTATATTCTCGAAATTTAGAAACTTTTCGAGTGACAGAGTATATCAGTCGTCGGTCAGGGATCCCGCCATGGTCTTATGGAGTTGATCTCCGAAACAGGCGGTGTGAGTGCGGGATGTTCCAAACACTACGGTACCCATGTGCGCATGTGGTTGCAGCTTGTGCTACCTATAGTTTGAATGTCGAACAATATATCAACGATGTGTACACACTTGAACGTACGTTGCATATTTGGGGTAACAAGTTCCCCGTATTAAGGGATATATCGACATGGGAAGTGCAACTGCCTGCATTCGAGATGTTGCCAAATCGGTCACTACGTAGGAGAGTCAAAGGTAGACCGACAACAATGAGGATTCGAAATGACATGGATATAAGAGAAGAAGTCGATCCAAAGCGTTACACCATATGTAGAACAGTTGGCCACAATCGGAGCAAATGTCCCCATGGAAACGTCTACACTGGCCAATCTTCACGATATGAAAGAAATTAAATGTTGTACCTGAGGTCTGTCTATTTTATGATCTTTTAAAAATAAAGTTTGTATTATTTAGTGTTAAAATTATATTTAAAATTAATAGTTGCAACTTTTAATACTTTAAAAGATATTATAATAAATTAAATAAAAAAAGACTAATATAGAAGTTGTGAAACCTTAAACCAATACAACAAACATGACATAATACTTGAAATTTACATAACTTAAAATTGGAAAGAACCAGGAGTGGTATCATCGCTCGGGGTATAACGGTTTACGAGCCTTCGTTGACGGGGTGGACGTTCAGGTGTATTGTACATATATGATGGATTGGCAACTGGGTCGATCGTGGCCTGAGGCGGGGTGGAGTACATATTATTACCAAACATATCAAATGATGTCGGTGGTTGCTCTAGGTGAAATGGACTCGAACCGCCTATAACCGGGTGATATGAACTCGAACCACCTATGTCTGGGTGATATGAACTTGAACCACTCATGTCCGGGTTATATGAACTCAAACCACCTATGTCCGGGTTATATGAACTGCTTTGGGACTCATCACAAAAAGCGTCAACCCATTGGTCTGATATGTTGAAAACTTGGTCCTCCGAGTCGGGCTCCACCATATGTTGATCATCTACCCCTTCCGTAGGTTGATTTCCACGTCTGTAGCCATAATCTAGTACTATCATAAGTTGTCCACCATATAAATAAACGCGCCATCGATTCATGTACCACTACATATATTCAATCGAGGGACTGAAGTCAAACATGCAGGAGTGCATCTCAGGCCGCCTATCGTACCGGGTATTCCATAGTGCTATATAACATTGATGTTCCACACTCTAATCTAATGTATGTCTCCCTTGCATGGTCTTACCGTGGACATCAGCAAACTGTTGTGGCTCGACCGGCACAAATTGTTTACACCCAAATTGTCGCATAACTCGATCACCGTTGTACCACTCAACTGTTGAGAAGTTGAGCACCGGCGTGTTAATGCACCACATATGAGATTCAGCGTGAACCCTCTGAGGAATAAGGGTTACAATGTTTACTGTAGAATACGACATCCACAAGAACTGCACAATATAACATAATGAGTCAATTCACATCACATACTATAATTGGATAAATTAAATAAATGTTACTTAAACTATATTAATATATATTACTTTCTCTCCAGCGTACGCCTCTATCATTTGACGATAAATGATTAATGTCTGGCTCGCACCAATTTCCGGAGACGTCGCCCATCTGAAATCGAAACAAACACGTTGGCAGTTAAACTTTGAAAAATATTATCCACACTTATGAGTCGTTAAATGTTAAGTATAATTTTGTTTTTACCTATTTATAAGTGGCCACGAATATGGTTGGTGCCTAACAGCCGCTAGAAACGGTATCCTGTATAGAACCCAAGACTGCAATAGACCCAGACAACCAGCCATATTAGTAACCCCATGTTTTGTTGCACGACAGAGCTCATAGTATAATGCAGCCAACACTGCAGATCCCCAGCTGTAACTACCGGCACGAGAAAAATCCTCCAATAGAGGCAAGTACTTTAAGTGGACTCTATTAGACGTGTTGTTCGCGTAAGTACCCCCAATCACCGCATAATATAGGCTCGAGCAAAGACATACATCACCTCCGCTCGCCGATGGCGGCGCTTTCGATAATCGCTTAAATTTTCTCTCAACCATGCTAATGTCAAGCATGTGAAATTCTGTTCCCCATCACGAGGGGACTGTCCAAGCAGTCTTTGGCATACTACAGAAGGTTCCAACACTTTGCTTCGACCCGTGACCACAGCACCGTCAACTCGTAACCCAAGTTGCATAGCGACGTCTTCTAATGTGATAGTGCACTCCCGCGGCATAATGAAGGTGTGGGTCTCTCAGACACCACCGCTCAACCAAGGCGGATAGTAAGTTTGGCCTCAAGTCAAACCTCCGGATCAATGCGACGTCCCCAAATCTGGCCAACCGTAAGTATGGCATGATTCGCTCGTCCGGATCATACTTGGGAAAATGACACCGCAACCTCAAAACCCGATAACCATCCTGAATGGTAATTTTTTTTAAAAAATACGATAAATCCATTATTTATATAATTTAATCATAAAAAAATATATTCAATCGTAAATTTGAAAGGTTGAGAAAACAAAAACATCACACTTATACTATACCAGGAATATAAACTGGGGACTAGTAAAATTACAAGAAAAGAGAAATTCATTGAGCAGCAACTCAAACTCCACGAGTGTAAAAAATAAGTCCAAACCAGAAAGCAACCGAAGAGAAGATGATTGGTTCAAGCAAGTTCAATTTGACACCAATGGCTACAATACGTATATATTTCTAATTTTAAAATTTTATGATATCTTATTCAAATTTTAAAGTGAGTAATAGCAAAAAAAATGTTTTTCAAGGAAGACTAATATTTTTTTATATGATAAATTTTAAAAACATAAAGTAATTTTTAAACAAATACTTATGTTTTCTAGTTATTTATAAATTAACTAGTAAATAATCAAATATATTCACTTTTATTATTATTGTTTTAATAATATATATATTAAAATTAAAAGAATTTTTTTCATAAATCGAGCTCGTTAAGTAATAGTTTTCCGTATTAATCCCTAGATACCGTCTAATAAATTAAGTATGAAATTAGTAAAAATAGAGTAAAGTTTTAAGTAAGTCGATTTTAAGGGGTAGTTATTTTAAAAAAATGAAAATATCCTAATTTATTTTGATAATATATCTATTCTATTATAATTTGTGTGATTAAATTTGATGTTTGAGGTGAGTGATACTAACTTTTTTTAAGTATACAAATACAATTACAAATAATGTATATCTAAATCAATTATAACAAAATATAAAGTATTACAAAGTATAATCAAATTAATAATCTAAAATGTTCAACAGAAGCTAAATAACAACTAATTAGAGATAAATATTTTAAAGCAGTCAAAACATGTTCAACAGAGTAGCGATTAGCAAAAAAAATGGGAAACTAAATCGATTTTTTATTTAATTTATAATAAAATTTACTGTTTCGTCGATCATCGATGAAGTGTGATCCGTATTTGCTCCAAAAGACATCTTAAAATCTGTATAATATAAAAAAACAAAAATATAATACAATTATTTTTTATATTACATTAGCTATAAAATATAAAAACAAAAAAATAAAAGTTTAACATACGTACCTTTTTGTTCAAGCTCTTTATCTATACAAGGGGGGACCAAGCCCCATCCATATATATAACACTTTTTTTTTAAAACAAAACAATAAAAGGAAAAAAATTATATTTTATATATTTTTTTAATATTTATATTTATATTTAAATTTATTAATAGTCACATCACTGACATGATGTGATTAGTCATAATAAATATATATATTTTAATTTATACTTTAAAATTTAAATATATATCTAAAGTTAAAAAAGAATTTAAAAATAATATTTAAAATTGTAAAAATATATTATAAAACATTTTAAATATACATTACAAAATTTTTAAAATTAATAATAAAATAAATAAATAAAATAAAATTATGATTTCTTATATTATTAAAAATTATGAGTTTTTAAATGTATTTAAAAATTGTATTTAAAATTTTAAAAATAATCTCAAAATACATATCTAAAATTTACAAATATATATATTAATAAAATATTTCAAATTTTTTAAAGTTAATAATAATAATTAAACATAAAAAAACAAAACAATAAAAAAGAAAAAAATTATTTAATATTTAAAAATAATATTTAATTTTTTAATATTTATATTAATATTTAAATTTATTAATAGTCACATCACTAACATGATGTGACTAGTTATAATAACTATATATACATTTTAATTTAAACTTTAAAACTTAAATATATATATCGAATGTTAAAAAAGAATTTAAAAATAAAATTTAAAAAATTGTATGTAAAATTAATAAAATATTAAACATACATTTCAAATATTATAAAACTAATAATTTCAAAACTAATTTGAAAAATATATATTTAAAATTTATAAAAAATAATTTCACAAATATATATCGAAAGTTAAAAAAATAATTTTAAAAATAATAATTAAAATTTTAAAAAATTGTAAAATATTTTATATATACATTAAATTTTTTTTAAAATTAATAATATAAATTAAATAAACAAAATAAAATAAGGAAATAATATAAAACTTAAAAAAGAAAAAAATTAAGAAAAAGACAAAATTTAATAAAAAAGTAAAATAAAAAATAAAAGAAGGGTGGCAGAAACTGGTGGCGCCATTCGAAATGGCTCCACCAGAAAATTGAAAAATTATTATTCAGGTCTCCATATTTTTCAAAAATTAAAAAAATTTAAAAAATGTAAAAAGAAATTAAAGAAATTGTATTTACAAATTTTAAAAGTTTAAATGATTTTATATTATTAAAAATATGGTTAATATTTAAAAATTAATATTTAAAATTTTAAAAAATTAATTTGAAAATTACATTTTTAAAATATATAAAAAATTAATTTCACAAATATATATCTAAAGTTAAAAAATATTTTTAAAAATAATAATTAAAATTTTAAAAATATACATTACAAATTTTTTAAAGTTAATAATAAAAAATAAACAAAATAAAATAAGAAAAAAATCAAAAAGGTAAAAAAAAATAAAAAGACAATTTATTAAGAAATAAAATAAAAAAGTAAAAAAAAGAAATATGAAAATAAAAGGAAAAAAAAAAACAAAAGAAATATGAAAAAAAAAGGTGTCAGGAAAGTGGTGGCGCCATTTAGAATGGCTCCACCCGAAAATGGTATATATTTTTTTAAGTCCTCCGTTTTTTCAGAACTTTAAGTATTTTCCTAGTATTTTATACTGGTGGCGCCATTCAACATGGCTCCACCAAAAAATAATTTTTTAATAGCCGTTGTTGACGTGGCACTGTGGTGGCGCCATATCATATGGCTCCACCACTTTTTACTGTAGAAAATGAGTTATTTTTGTATTTTATTAAAAAGGTGAGTTATTTTGATAATTTATTTATTTTTTGAGTTAGTTTAATAAAAAAGCTCTAAAATCTTAAATCATTTTATTATGACGTGTAATTTAATTTAAAAATCCTTTTAATTGGCTAACTCTGACATGGAGTTTCATAAATAATTGTTTTAGTTTTAAATTTTTGAATACCAAGAAGTAAGAGAAGAATGTTTGAGTGAGAAGTGGTTGTGCCCTAAATTTTAAAAATAATAAAATTTTAATTTTTGAATTATTCAAATTAAGTTAATCGAATTAATTTGAAAAAATCGAATAGTTTATTATTTTAAATTTTAAATTTATATTATTATTTAATTTAAATATTTTACATTTTTACTCGAAATTCTTTTACTTCTTCCGTTTCTAAAATCTCTCTCTCCTCCAACCATCCCTCATCCATCTCTAATCTCTGGTTAAACCATCCTTCTTCTTCGTCAGATTTTGAAAACCCTTCCTCGTTTGATCATCCCTCACCCATCTCCTAACCTAAAAAACTATTCACATTTCTTTCCTATCTATTGATTGAGAACGATATATCATTTTCTGGTACTTTCCTAATTATTTCTTATTTGTTCATCGTGGGTTTTTTCATTTTTTAGCATTTGGGGGTTTCGAATTTATTATGGTTTGTTTTACTTTGATTCTAGTTGGGTTGAGTATTTGTACCCTTGCTTCTATTTCGTTCTCTTCATTTTAGCTGCTGGTGGCTTGTTTTATATATATATATATATATATATATATATATATATATATTTGGTTTAATTATAGCTACTTTGTATTAAGTTTGAGGACATTGGTTTTGCCTACACCATAGGCTTGTGAAATGGCAAAATTTTGTATTATGGAATTGTCCATTATAGAAGGCAGTCATGAATATTAAGGGAGAAGCACTACAAGAAAATAGGACTTTAGCGGCGTTTGGCCAAAAACGCCGCACACAGATTATGCATTAGCGGCCGCCCGCTAAAACTGAGTAATAACGGCGTTTTTTGTCCAAACGCCGCTAAAAACTTAGAAATAGCGGCGTTTTTTTAGCAAACGCCGCAAATAGTTGATATATAGCGCCATTTTTTTTATCCAAACGCCATAAAAAGTTGAGCAGCCATTTTCGAGTATGATAACCGACACTCATTTCAATTTGATCCGATTTAATTTTCATATTATTTTCTTATTTTTGTTTTGAATTCGATTTTATTTGAAACTAACTTTATAAAAAATATAAACTACACATCATTTACTTAGCTATGAGGAAGTTTCATTTTAGTTACTTAACTATGAAAAGTTACAAATTGATTACTAAACTATTTAGAAATTTTCATTTAAGTTACCAAGCTGTTAAAATCGATGCTGTGAGATCTAAACCCCTAAACCTTAACATTAAACCCTAAATTCTAAAAACATATATATATAAACCCTAAACAGTACTAATCTATATACCCCAAACCCTAAATCCCAAAAAAATATTCACACATGGATGTTGATGTGTATATACATAGATATTAATGTAAAAGCTTATATTGTTTATAATAAATTGTGGAAGTAATACGTACTTAGTATTGATTAAATTTATTTTTGGGATTAGTGTTGAATATGTAAGGTTTAAGGTCTATGTACGATTTAGGTTTTTTATGGTTTAGGGTTTAATGGTCATCATGTTAAGCTTATGGTTTGTTATTTTAGATTTGGGGTTTAGTAATTTAAATTTTATTGTTTGTGTGGTTTACCATTTAGGGTTTAAGGTCTTAGTACATGTTTAGAGTATTATATATGGTTTTAGGGTAAAGAGTATTGATAAAAATGAGAAAAAATCAAATTATTTTAGGGTTTAAACAAGCAATGAAAATCTTGACGTTTATGGTTTACGAATTTAGGGTACATGGAATTAGGGTTTAGAGTTTAAAATTTAGGTTTAAAGTTTAGGGTATTTGGGTTTATGGTTTAGTTTATAGGGTATTCGGTATTGGGTTTACAAATTAAATATATTGTTAGAAGTAAAACAAAAATTAATTTAAAGTAATTTAATAAATAATTAAACTATAAAAATTTATTGCTATTTAAAGTATTAGCGCCGCAAACAAGCATATTACTTAAAACAAAACGGCACCGTTTGTTTAGAGGGATTGGCGGCGCTAATATGAAAAACGCCGCAATAGAGTAACATTAGAGGCGTTTACTTGAAAACGCCGCAAAAATCATATTTTCATTAATCAAAACGACGCCGTTTTACAATGCATCTTTAGTGGCGCAAGGGTACCAAACGCCATAATAGATTAGCATTGGCGGCGTTTCTACTAAAACGCCACAAAAAACAATGAAAAACGCCGCAAAAAACAATTTAAAATAGTTAAAACGTCACCGTTTTAGTGTGCAGTTAAGTGGGTTTAGCGGCGGTTTTTGGAAACGCCACAAAAGGTCCAATTTTTTTAGCAAAACGCCGTCGTTTTCCTCTCTTTCATTTTATCCTATTGCTTGCCCGATACTTGGCCATTCCCTCCTTCCAAAACAGATTTTCCCTAATTCCACAAATTTCCTAATCCTTAAAATTTCCCCAAAATCCATAGCCATCTGCTGCTGAAGACGCCGGCTGGACCACCTGCTCAGCGCCGTCCGTTCTACTCTCTGCTGCGTCACCATTGCCGCCGCCCTCCTCTGCTGCAAGCAATCGGTAAATTTAGATTTAAATTTGTTTATGGTGATTTCTTTTCGTTGTTACTGCTTAACTCAAAATAGATTGTTACTGCTTACATGTGTAAGTTTTTTTATGGTGATTTCTTTTCATTGTTATCTCAAGTGATTAAATATTGTTGGCCACTCTTTCAGTTAAAGGAAAGAGTAGGGTGAAGAGGTATATTGTTCTTGCTATGCACTCAGAAGGTTTTTTTGTCCTTCTTTTCTTGTATATATTTGAGGTTATGAGGATTTGAAGTTTTTAGCCCCGACTACTGGAACTAAGTCGAACACTCTACTTCGTAGTGCTTTTCTGACAACAATCAAGTCAATGTATCCTTTGAAGCTAAGTGTTAAATTTATTTCACATCAAGGGAAAGGGGTCATATTTAAAATTTAATAGAAACTAGAATCGGAAAACTAAAATTAAAGCCGCTGGTGAATTTTACCATTTCATCAGACATCATGGACATAAAGACAAGTTTCCATTTTTTAAAGAAAAAGGAAAAGCCTGCATTACCTTTTGTTGATTTGAACTTTTTGGGTGAAGTTTTGAACTGCTAAAACACAGCTTCCTTCTAATTTGATTAGCAGGGAAAGGTGTGTTCAGCCTCAACATCATGGAATTATTGATCGCCTTGTTTATTACATGTATTTCTAGGTAACTCCATAATAATACAAATGTCTGACTCTAATTAGTATGTTAGAAACAAACGACTACTTGAGGTCCTATTTAAGTTATCATAATAACTGACTATTAATCCTTTTTGTCACCTCAGTAAGCTTATCTTGTATGAAATTGGAGGGCAATGGGTATTTATTAATAAGATGTAGTGGTGATATGATAATAGTGTTTCTTCCTTTCTTATTCTGGTTTATTTTCACTTTTACTTGATACTTAAGTGTTTAGATTGATTACTAGAATCCATGCTTCTATCTTCAGTTGCCTGGTTATTTTATCAATATGATGTGGAAGGAATTATGCAAAATTTCTTCTTTGTTTTGTCAACCGTAGTTTTTGTTTATTTGAAGCTTTGAAAACCATTAGGCATCATGCTCTTTTCGATGAATTAGTGCTGTTGTAATCTCATGAACTAAGTGGCTACGAATCTAGTTGTCATGATACCTAGAGTTGTGGCTACTGCTACTTTTGAATCTATTGCTTCTGGCTGTGTTTTTGACTTCTTTGTAAATTGCATTTTGAAAGGATACATAAAGAACTTCGAAGTTCATGATCCACATAGAGAGGGCAGGATAACAGTTGACATGCAAGGAAGGGTAAATGATTGCCGGGCACTCACTTACAGGCAGGACATCAAAGCAAAGGATATCGAAAAATACAAAACACTTAAACTTCCAACTCGTCAGGTTTGTTAAGAATCCATGTGTCTCTGGTTTTTCAATTATTCATTGCCAATTTAATGTAGAAAGTGCTCGATACAGAATGCAGATGCAACAACTATGTTTGTAGAATCTGCATGTCATGCAAGGGTGAGATCTTCTAGTTTGATACTCACCTTGTTTATTTTCTTATTATGTGCAGTGGGGTTATGTTGTGATTTCAACTCCGGATGGTGTTTTGGATCATGAAGAAGCCATTCGAAGGAATGTAGGTGGGCAGGTTCTGGGTTATTTTAATTAGACTTGTTTATCTTTCTGATAGTTGTTTGAGCTCTGCTTTATCTGAGAACTTTCAATCAAATATCTATCTGAATTTGGTATCGTTTAAAATGGAATATTATAATATATAACTTTTGGTTTGATGCCTATATTTGTATTTGAGGATTAGAATTTTACAGTGTTTGCTCTATTGGTAGCCTGCTATCTAAGGTTTTTCACTTGAAATCTCATAAGCTGATTCACATATATTCAGGCTTAAGCTACCAATCCAATTTTAAGACATTTGCATCTCCATAGTTTTTGCCTTCAAAGTGCTCCTTTTATCTTTGATCTAAAACATGGATTTTTATGCTTTGCATAATATGCTTCAGTGTTCACAAAAAATGCCCCAACTAGGAAGTAGGAACCCACAGGGCCATCAGCTTTTTAGCCTCCAAGTAAAGATAAGGGTTGAACCCGATCTAAAGCAGTAGTTTTACAATAAGTAGCTTTAGATGTTTATCTTAGTTTAATTTAGAATTTTATCTTTATTTTGGAGATTTTTAATTATTTTTTAAGAGTTTATAAATATTTGACTTACTTCACCATTATAAAGAATATATATTTTATTAGTTTAATAAATTTTACTATGTTACTTCTTTTTAAATTTTGAGCAATTTACCTTATTTATTTCCTTTTCAAGGTTGATAGCAATACCTTGTTATTTTCTCATTATCCATGTTTTTAAGTACAAGTTAAGTCTGGGTGTGGGAAGGAATCATTTTGTGACACTCCACATCTTATCCAAACAATAAATTTAAATGCCAAATGTCAGAGTAACTCAAATAATTAACCATCAAAACATGCAAGTTTTAAAATTAATAATAAAAAAAGGTTTATAGATTTGCTTTTTGCTTTTTGCTTTTTGCTTTTTGCGTTTATAAGTAACAGTTGCTTTTTGCTTTTTTAATCTGTTTTTTTTAATAACAGATTTGCCAACTGCTTCAAACTGGGTGAGAAAGGTGTGGAGAATGATATAGATGTAGATGACAGCACTTCAGTAGAGGAAGTCTGAATCAATTTGGTCGTTGTACTAAAAGATTATCTTCAGGTCAGCTTCTTCTTCTTCATTTGGATAGCTATATGCTGAATAATTAATCATGTTTGTAATAATTATAATCAGTTAGAATTGTTGGATTGGGCAAGATCGGATCAACAATAGCAAAAAGAGCCGAAGCTTTCAACTGCTCTATCAGTTACCACTCGAGATCTAAGAAACCAAATACAAAGTACAAATACTACTCAAATACAAAGCCTAGATAACCAGAAGGTTAGCTACTTTTTTATTTTCTTTTTTTTTTCATTTTTAAAATTACCATTCTTGTTTATCGTAAGATTATTTTTTAATGGATCATGTTTATCGTAAGATTATTTTTTTAATTTGCTTATGTTGTTTATCCTTAGAGACTTGTTATGCTGTCTTTAATTTTTTTAATTTGCTTATTCTGCTTATCTTTGGAATCTCTTTGCTACTGGTTCCAATGCGTATGTTCTTACTTACAATAATACTGTAAAAGGGATCATTTCTGCTCAATTTCCAACCTTTTAATAATATTATACCTCTCGAAATGTATGCTTGCCACGTGAATTTTTTCTACCATATTTTCGTAATTTGTGATTTAATATTTCTATATTTCTATCACGATTTTTAATAAATTTATTTATTGATATAATATGTCCCATCTAATATACAAATATTTCTATCACGATTTTTAATAAATTTATTTATTAATATAATATGTCCCATCTAATATACAAATATTTAATAAAATATTTTATATAATTTTTAACTTCAATTTAAATTATTATTGAAATATTCTCGTCCGTTTTATCACAAATATTATTGTCCGTTTTATCACAAATATTATCGTCCGTTTTATCATTTAAGTTAAACTTTTTATTCAAAATAAATCATACCTTTTAAGCTAAATACGGATGCCCACACAGTGGTTTAACATGTACTTAAGAAAAGATGACTTGTAAAACATAAATTAAATTAATTGTGGACTATTTTAACTACACATGTGATTTGTCAAATAAAAACGAACGACATGTATATTATTTAATTAAAATAATTTTTTTTAATATTATTTAATTAAAATAAGTTTTATAAATATTATTTAATTAAATATTATTTAATCCGCAACTTACCTGTAGATAGTTGATGCTTGATATGTATTATCCATGTGATTTTCCACATCGTCCAATAAAAAACTTACATAATACATAAATATATTTGATAAATATTTAACATAACTTACAAAACTTACATAACTTAGATAAATATATAACTTATATAACTTACATAACTTATATAACTTATATAACTTAGATAAATATATAACTTACATAACTTATATAACTTAGATAAATGTATAACTTATATAACTTACATAACTTATATAACTTAGATAAATATATAACTTATATAACTTATATAACTTATATAACTTAGATAAATATATAACTTATATAACTTATATAACTTATATAAATATATAACTTACATAACTTACATAACTTATATAACTTAGATAAATATATAACTTATATAACTTACATAACTTATATAACTTATATAACTTATATAAATATATAACTTACATAACTTACATAACTTATATAACTTAGATAAATATATAACTTATATAACTTATATAACTTATATAACTTACATAACTTATATAACTGATATAACTTTGATAAATATATAACTTACATAACTTACATAACTTATATAACTTAGATAAATATATAACTTACATAAATATATATCATATCATAACTTACATAACTTACATAATACTTAAATATATTTGATATCATAATTTACATAACTAGCTTACGAAACATACTTAACTTACATAATACACAAATCTATACTTGAAAATCTCGCAACTTACCTGGATTAGTTTATACCCATTAGAGGCTTGATATTTAGTATAATGACATGATTTAAATCAATTGAGAACATTTAAGTAACTATAATATGTTGTCAACTTTAGATTTCAAGAACTACAAAATGGATAGGAGTTGGATGAAATTGTCAAGGGTAAGCAATGCCTATCAAAATGGAGTACAAACTTTTCTAAATTTTGCATTTCAAAATGCAAGCCAAGAGAATATGATTCTTTGCCCGTGTAAGAAGTGTGGCAACATCAACTGGCATTTTCGTGAAGTTGTCTACGAACATCTAATTGTTGATGGCTTTATTCGGGGGTATAAAAAATGGATTTTCCATGGAGAGTGTACATCTAGTGGAACTTCTTCAACGATTAATCCGACTTATCCTGATACTGATTACCATCAGTATGTTAGACAAGATGACATGGAAGATATGTTGCAGGATGCTTTAATATGCATAGTCATGGTGAGCAATCGTTTCCACCTGACTTTATTGCATCCGATGATTGTAATATTGGTCAAAATATTTTTTGCGAAATGGGAACAAGTGCACCTGATGAGGAGCCAAATGAAGAAGCGGCGAAGTTCTACAATTTACTTAATGAAATGAATGAAGAACTTTACGAGGGATCAAAATATTCGAAATTGTCCTTCTGTATTCGTCTATTTCACTTAAAATGTTTGGGAGGGTGGACCAGAAACTCTTTTACAATGCTGCTAGAGTTTTTGAGAGAGATGTTTCCGTTTGCAAAAATTCCCCAGTCTTGTCAAGATATGAAGAGACTAATAAAAGATTTGGGCCTTGGGTATGATAAAATTCATAGTTGCCCAAATGACTGCATGTTGTACTGGGGTGATCAGAAAAACCAACAGTCTTGTCATGTTTGCGGTAAGTCTCGTTGGATGAATAGTAATACAGAAGATGTGAATACGGATGAAGGTGGGGCACAGTTAAGAAAGAAACCAGTCAAGGTCTTGCGATATTTTCCTCTAATACCAAGACTTCAAAGGCTTTTCATGTCCTCAAAGACAGCCAAATCTATGAGGTGGCATAATAATCAACGGACCGATGATGGATTATTAAGTCATCCTGCGGATTTTTTAGCTTGGAAATCATTTGACAGTAAATTTTCAAACTTTGCAAGTGATCCTCGGAATGTGAGGCTTGGGCTAGCAGCTGACGGCTTTAATCCATTTAAAATCATGAGTACTTTGTACAGTACTTGGCCTGTAGTGCTTGTTCCTTACAATTTGCCTCAATGGATTTGCATGAAGCAATCTTCATTTATTTTATCAATGATTATCCCTGGAGAGAAAGGTCCTGGAAATGATATTGACATCTATTTGCAGCCACTTATTGAAGAGTTAAAACAATTATGGTCGGGTGTTGAGACATATGATGTATTGAGAAAGGAGAACTTTAATTTACGTGCAGCTTTGTTGTGGACAATTAATGATTTCCCGGCTTATGCTAATTTATCAGGTTGGAGTACTAAAGGACGTTATGCTTGTCCTTGTTGTGCTGCACAAACTTGTTCGAAGTGGTTGTATAATGGGAAGAAGTTCTCTTACATGGGCCATCGTTGGTGGTTAGATGAAAATCATAAATTTAGATTTCAGAGGACTCTATTTGACGGTACTGAAGAGTACAGAGAAGCTCCTGAGCAAACCATTGGATCTGAAATCTTGTTTATGTTAAAAGATATTAATTTTAGTTATGGGAAGATGAATCAACCACCTAACACACAAACAAAGAGAAGATCGAGGGATGAATCTGGTGATGAATCTGATGGAGAGGATGATCCTAATGAGGCGGACTTGTGGAAAAAAAGGAGTATTTTTTTTGAGTTGCCTTATTGGGAGCACAACATTTTACGCCACAATCTTGATGTCATGCATATTAAGAAGAATGTCTGTGAGAACATAATTGGGACAATTTTGAATGTTGATGGAAAATCAAAAGACAATCATCAGAGCTGACTTGATTTAGTTGACATGAGAATTCGGCGTGATCTTCATCCTCAAGTACTTCCGAATGGGAAATATCGGTTGCCGCCTTCTATTTTTTCAATGTAAAAGGAAGAGAAAAAAGTGTTCTGCATGGTGTTGAAGGATATAAAGGTCCCAGATGCGTATGCGTCAAATATATCTCGATGTGTGAGTCCCAAAGATCGAAGATTATATTTATTAAAATCATATGATTACCACATCTTGATGCAAGATTTACTCCCATTGCTTTACGGTGCTGCATGTCAAAAAATGTAACGTCCTATATAATTGAACTATCCAATATAATGAAAGCTATTTGTGGCAAAGTTTTGGATGTTGAAGAACTTGAGAAAGTACAGGATCGAGCGGCTTTGACTTTATGCAATTTGGAGAAGATATTTTCACCTTCCTTCTTTACTATTATGGTGCACTTGGTAATTCATCTCCCTCACGAAGCAATACTCGGTGGGCCGGTTTTTTATCGATGGATGTATCCTATAGAAATGTGCTAATTTATTTCTCAAGTATTCATTCATTCACCTTTATACATTTAGTTACAGCTTTTGATAAATATTGTATATCGTGTTTAGATTCCTAAGCAAATTGAAGTCATATTGTTGCAATAAGCGTTATCCAGAAGGATCAATTGCTGAAGGCTACTTGGCAAAGGAGTGCATGACCTTCTGTTCTAGATATTTAGAAGATGTTGAAACACGATTAAATAGACCAAGTAAAAATGCTGGGCTCAATGATCATAACTTGGCCGAAACTTATTTATTCCAAAGTTATGAAGAACCAATCGGCAAAGTTGAAATTGCAGAATTAGATGATATATCGTGGATACAAGCACATCGATATGTACTTTTTCACCACGATTTACTTGAACTGTTACGTAAGTAAGTTCTAAAATTTCCTCATATATTCGTCGTTTTGATTTGTTTATCTTCTAACCAATTAAACTTGTTTTTAACATAGTGAGTACAAACAAATTTTGAGATCTCGTGCACACTCTCGAAGATTACAACATCGAGAGATTAATAAGTTATTCACAGAATCTTTTCATGAATGGTTAAGCCAAACGGTATGTAACTAAAGTTAATAAGTTACATATAATCGTGAAATTTTACATAATACATTTATAATTGTTCAATTTACTTTCGATTCAATAGGTTTGGAGTGGGAAGGACATCAATGACGAAGTTAAATGGCTTTCCCAAGGTCCGAACAGAGTAATAAAAAGATATAGTGCCTTCCTCATCAATGGATACAGATTTCATACAAAGTATCGCGAGAGAATGAGGAGAACTCAAAATTGTAGAGTTGTTGTTAATTCTTCAATTATAAGTTATGCTAGTGCTAGGGACAGTAATCCGATTGAGGGTAATGTGGAGTATTACGGACTTCTTACCGACATTATTGAGTTGGATTACTATGGCAGATGGAAAGTTGTCTTATTTCGGTGTGATTGGGCTGATGTTAATACTGCTCGAGGAATTAAAAAAGATGAATTTGGTTTTACAATGGTGAATTTCTCTCGCTTGATTCACACTGGACAACAATTGATGGGCGAGCCATATGTATTTTCGTCTCAAGTGAAACAAGTTTTTTATTCAAAAGATCCAACTGATGAGGATTGGTATGTTGTACTCTAGAACACCCCTAGAGACTTGTTTGACATGGGTAATGGAAGTAGAGATGACATTGTCGAAAGATCAGAAACATTACCTTTTCCAGAACAAAACTTAGATGAAAATATCCGTAGTACTAGTACACAACATCAATGGGTTCGACATGATGTGGATGAAGATATTTACGAATAATGATGTAGTAAGATTTTACGATTTTTTAATTATATGTAATATTATAATTTTAATCTTGGTCATGTTATATAATTTAACTGTTTTATATGTACTATTATTGTTGTAATTTGTTACTAAAACTTTAACTATTTTATGTGTATGCAGGAAAAATGCGTAGAAGAAGATTACGAGATTTAAGTATTGTCCAGAATACTCCAAATTCGGAAGAAGGAAATAGTGAACAGCTGACAGTTGTTGGATCTTCGAATGTGTCGGAGACACTTGACGAGCCTGAAGAATTTCAAAGTAATGTTAAGTTCATTTTACATGTGTTGACTTTTATTATTGATTTATTTGTCAATTTTAATATAATTATAGTATATCATTTTTCAGCTGAAAGTTGTGGGACGCGCAAAGTTCGAGGACGTACGTTGCTTAGAGATTTATACGACTTAGATCCTGTCGAGCGTGTCAAAGTAAGTAAAAATACTCATGGTCAGCCTGTTGGATCTGAAGCTCGACTTTTAGCAGGCTATTTGGGCATTTTAGCACGAAATGCCAATATGTTGCCCATTAACTACGAATCATGGCATCACATGCCTGATAGCAACAAAAATGAGGCTCTCGCTAATATTAAGGTAACAAAATGTGAATATAATTTATAATACTTTGGTTTAAGTTTCATTTATATTTACATTCAAAACTTGTGTTTTTTTAGGAGAGATTTGCTTTAGAGGTCTCCGATGATTATATCAAGAAGGCATTGGGTAAAAAATAGAGAGACAATAAAAGCACTTTAAAAAAATAATATTTTAAGAAAGACATAAGCCTCGAGGAAAATTTGAGAAATGTCCCGCCGGGAATGCTGAGGTACCAATGGGAAGATGCGGTTAGATTCTGGAATTCAAAGAAAGGAAAGGTATTACGTATTTCCAAACTCTTATATATAGTGTTTACTATATACGTAATAATAATTTCATTATGTAGGACCGTGAGCGAGTTGGAACAAGCAGCAGGCAAAAATGAAAATTCACGCACATGGTAGGGTCGAGAAGTTTTGCTTCTGCAGCTGAGGCCGAGGTATTATGAATTTATTAATTGTTTCAAATATTAATAACTTTCTACTATTAAATAATATTTTTACTACTATATTGTAGGAAGTCAAATCTGGACAAAAAATTGGACGCCTTCAGCTTTTTGAGATTACGCATAGGAAGAAAGATGGATCTCCTATGACATCCGAAGCTGGAGAAATTATGGTATATTTACTTAATAATATTTGATTTATTCTAAATATTTATAATGTTTAATTATAATTGTTTAATTCAATTCATCATTAGTAGTTTTAAATAATGTTAAGTTATGTTGCATTCCTTTTTATTATATATTTCGTTTCTAACTCTTTAATTGATTTTTTAGGAGAAACTAAAGGAGAAGAAGGTGGAATATGAAGCGATTGCTTCGACTGATAGTTCTGTTAATCTTGAGAACATTGATAATGTAATTATCACCAAGTTTTGGGTCCCGAAAGGTGCGGTCGGGTTCGATTTTAAGGATCCGTGTTACCCCGACCCAATATTTTGATCCGCTCCCGCAAGAATACATGCCTTCCTGAAGTTAAGCTCAAGTCAAGTTCGGAGGTTAAGAGACTAGATAGCTCAGATGCAAGCGAACACGGTTGAGCAAATTACCGAGGTTCAACGAAAATATGAAGAACTCCAGCAACAACTTAGAGCGGAGGCAGTAGAGAGGGAGGTAGCGGCAGAACGAAGGAGGCAAGATAGAGCAGCGATGAGAGAGGCAGCAGGCACGGAGAGCGAGGAGACAGAGGCAAAGCGATGGCGGCAGCAGTAGAGAGCAAAAGTACGATGACCTCCAACTACTGACTTCAAAGAGATGACGCAGATGTTTCAGCAACCGCAAAAGCTGCCATCTTAGACATTAGTTTTCTCATTGTAAGAATATTTTTAACTTTGTCACGTTTAACATTATTGTACGAATATTTTAAATTATACTTTATTTATTAATTATATCATATATCTTTCGTTAAATTTGAAGTATCATTTAGAATTAATATTTTTTGTTGTATTTTTATGCTAAATTTGCTGTTTTTGGCTGCATTTTATACTATATTTGTTGTATTTGGTTGGATTTTAATGCAGGAAGGGCTAGATATTGATGAAAAAAATATTACAAATCTGCCAAAATTAGCGACGTTTGTGGGAAAAGCGCCACTAAAAGCCATGGCTTTTGGCTTTTAGCGGCGCTTTTTCTTACAGACGCCGCACAAACGCCGCTAAAAGCCATGACTTTTAGCGGCGCTTTCCCAGCAAACGCTGCTAAAAGATATGGCTTTTAGCGCGCTTTTTTAACAAACGCCGCTAAAAGTCATGGCTTTTAGCGGCTTTTTTTTAAATAAACGCCACAAAATTTTGTGGCGTTACCTATAGCGACGTTTTTTGCGGCGTTTTAAAAAGCGCCGCTAAAAGTTTTAGTAGCGCTTAAAAGCGCTGCTAAAGGCTAAAAAAAGCGCCGCTAAAAGTCTATTTTCTTGTAATGAAGCAAATAACATCAGCTTTTATGGAAGGTAAGGCATCATGTTAATTTTTTTAATCGAAATGGTTGAATTGATAAACTAGTGGAATGATGAATTCAACTATGAGTTCGATTTAAAAATATTATCTATTTTTAAAAAAAAACTAAAGTTATTTTTTTTTAATTTAACTCGAACAAATATATTTGATTTAAATTTTATCTCACTGAAAATTTCAAATCGAGTTAGAATGATAAAATAAGATTCGACAATTCGATTAACTCGAAAATTTTTTATTTGATTTGATTTAATCGAACGCTTAACTCTAAGAATGAAAGATCCCAAGTTGACTTAATAATTTTTATTATTCCTCTAATCAATTGTAAGGGGTGATTTTGAAAAAAAAAATCACCAAGTTTAATCAACAACCTTTTGTGTTTTTAATTTTTTTTCAATAGTTTTTTCTCTTCTTTAATTGAATTACAATTTAATAAGTTATTTTAAACTTAAATGAAAAGGTGATTAAAAGTTTTAAAAAAACTTATTTACCACGCTGACATGTTAGAATTATAACTAGTTATAAGTTGATTTTTGTTTGATTTTAAAGTAAACTACACATCATATTTGGTCAAACAGTGATGTCACATATAAGCATTTTGGATATGTTATTAATTTTACTTATTTGCTTTCTATTTACAAATAAATGGATTTGATTTTTTTCCCTAAAAATAATTTTGGTTGGATTTTTTATGTTTAAGTTCAAATTAATAAAATGTATAAGTATCGAATGGTTAAATTTGTCAGTGAACCAATGAAAAACAACTATATCAGTTTCTTACCACTCATCTAACGACAACTAATGAGACAACAACCAAAATATTTGATTTTAAAAAAATTTAATGATTAAATAAAAAAATTTAATAGTTGAATCACTAAAATAAAACAAAAGCAATAATTTAGTATGCATTTTTATAATTTACATAGTCCTTCCATTTTTCATAATATGAACATGCCCACTTAATATAATTGTCATGCGGTTATTTTATCAAAATGACCCAATAAATTAAATATTTATAAGAATAATTTAGATTCAAAAATAATAACGGAAATGACCTGAAAGGAACAGTGCACGGGGTATCAGTTGTAACACTCTCATACCCGACTCGATCGTAGAGTCAAGGCATCAGGATGTCACATTCGTTGCCGAAGCAACTACTGAAAATTTTAGATCAATTTATCATATTATTTAATTAATGTAGATCATTAACTCATTTAGTAATAATTGAATTTACAATAGAACTAATAATGAGTTAAATGAGTTGATCATTAAAACATCCACAATTGATAAAAGACCAAAGTGTAAAGTTTATAAAAATTTCTGAATTGTCATCACGACGTTGGGGTTTCCACGTCGTGACATGGCGAACTTGTTATCGTAACGTCATCTCCATTTTCTTATAGATTCCATGCTTTATTTTTATTTATTTGTTTTTTATACGAACTCGTTTCGGTGATGATTCGAGTCGTTTAGATGCCCAATCGTGAAATTGAGTAAGTTGTTTTTCGTTTCAAAACAAGGTAAGTTTAAACAAGAATAGGCTGAAGAAAGAATGAAATGGGTTTTAAAAAAAAATAGGATAGCAAAGTGGTTAAAACAAAGAAAATAGATAATTTACTAAGGCCGAAAAAGAACCAACAATATTGGATTGTTGACCCGAATCTCAAATGGCTCTTAGGTGTTTTACGGTTTAAGGAAAACATCAAAGGATAAACCTTGAACCACTATCAATTAGTGATAGGAACCAAAGATATACAAACTCCACACTCAAAAGTGATAAGTTCGGTTAACAATGGAAAGGATAGATGCCACAAGCAATGTTTGATATGTCAGATCAGTTCCAAAAGAACAAAGAGAATTGGATAACTCACAAATCTCAAATATAGCATAAAATTTAGCAAAAAGAAGGTTTTTTTTACAATAGGATGATTACAACTATTTATAATGTTAAAAGAGGCTAGCCGAATAGTCACATGTGGTCATCTTAATGAGCTAATAATAAACTAAAATTAAGCTCAAAAACTCTTGAAATTCTGAACCTAGGTAACTCCAATCTTTAATACACTTTAATTCAGTTGAATCAATAAACTTGAATGCTTAGGAAAATCTTTTGAAGTCTCCTTTGGCCAACCGAAAAGACACCATCATCTTGATGGAGTTTTGAATGCCTGAAATGATCATTTAAGAAACACAACGGTTGAGGTAGATGGAAAGGCTGCTGCCGAATTTAAAATGAAATTTAATGCTCCTTTAATTGTTAAAACAGCTCTTTAAATGATGTATAATGTCTCCCTTGTATGTAACTGAAATGTCCCCCTTGTATGCAACGAAAATCACTTGAAAAGTCACATTAATGAATTTGTAATAGCCCTTAAATGTAACGGTTTCCAGCTACAAAGACACCTATTAAACACAAAACACATTAAACACTTAACTTAAATAAATGAACTCAAAACACATGCATCAATAATTTATTCCAGCAACTAAATTATTTAAGATAAGCATTTATTCTAACAACTCAATTAACTAAGATGCTTAAATGCATGGTTTAAAATGCAAACTAAATAAACAGGTGAGTTACTTAATGCAAGACTTAATTTAATAATGCAGACTTAAACTAACATGGGAGTTACATAATGCAAGCCATTATTTATGATGCATACTTAACTAACATGAAAGTTACATAATGCATTACTTTATTAAATGCAGAACACATAAAGTGCAAGTCAAATTAAAATATGAAAACTTATTAATTTAAATAAAACTTTATTAAATTAAAAAGTCCTTAAAAACATTGACCCAATAATCAATCAGGCCTATGAGATATTTCATCTTGCACTTGCTCAAGTTTAGGCCAATCTCGATGGCGTCGAGTTGAGTCATAACATGATGCGACCGGGTTCGCATCAATTTTTATATATCATTACCTGAATATATATTCAGATGTCATAACCCCCACTTCATTTTACATATCATCTACTTACATTTATTTTTAATATCAAGTTCTCATAAAAATATGGTATTCAATCAAAGATAACAAAGTATACAAAATTAACACAACTATTAAAGTTTTACAAATAAGACCATTGGAGGACTTGCACTTTCAAAAGTAGCTTACCCACTTTACGTATATTTCATATTTATTTCTAAATTGTGCCAATCAATTTAATTCTTCATAAAATTTTAACATAAGAATTCAATATCACATCAATTAACAATTATTCACTTATTATTTTATCAATTAGTTTAAACATACTCACATGTATTAATCATTCCATCACTTACAATCATTTTGAAACATTTCAAATTCATCTACTATATATATGTTCATATATTTTTTTCCTCCTCCTCCTCTCCATTCCACATCATTTATGTATATATTTGTTAGAATCTTTAACTTTTAGTATATAACATGCTTAAATGTAACATTATTTATAATTCTACTATTTACTTATGTGTTCATATCAAAGCTGTGCACTTGAGTCATAATCACTAAATTATTTATATCTTGAGCTACAAAATTCAAAATTAAGATACACTTGATGTTTTTGGAACTAGACTTAAAAATATTTTTACCATAAAAATTTCAGAATTTATGACTTAGCCAACAAGTACAGTAAATTCTTCAAATTTGTCCCTGCTCTGCTGTTTATATGTAAAAATTAAATTATAAATATATTTATATGTAAAAATAAAAATAAAAATAAAATAGAAACAATATGCTTACTTGTAGCCAATAGGGAGAGAGAGAGAGAGAGAGAGAGAGAGAGAGAGAGAGAGAGAGAGAGAGAGAGAGAGAGAGAGAGAGAGAGAGAGAGAGAGAGAGAGAGAGAGAGAGAGAGAGAGAGAGAGAGAGAGAGAGCTTTATTAAGAATCTAAAAATTAAATTATAAATATATTTATATGTAAAAATAAAAATAAAAATAAAATAGAAACAATATGCTTACTTGTAGCCAATAGGGTACTAATTACTTTGGTTCATGTGTCAATTTAATTTCTAATTTTACATGCATTGTATGTGATTTTATGTATTTCTTTAAAATTTATTAAATAAAATATTTTTACAATCTCTAGAAAAATATAAATTTACTAACTGATTGGGTTAAGTTTTAATAAAAGTAAATTAAAATGCTACATACTAAAATAAATAATAAAAGTAGGATTTGGAGGACTATAGTATACATTATTTAAAATTTCTAAAGTATTAGATTAAGATAGTCTAGTGATTTGATTAATCCAAAAGTCTTATTTTAAATCTAAATAATAATCCTATTTAAATCATTAGTATCACCTATTGATTATAAAAATTTTAAGTTATTATCACTAAATTATCATCCTAATGTACATATATATTAAATTAATTTATCTAAACTATTCAAAGCTAAGACTCTATTTAGCAATTGGTTGATAGTTGATTATGGTGGTTGGTTTGATTAACTGATTTGATTAGCTGTTTATATTAAAGTGTTTGGTAAACTTTAGTTGATAGCTGAAAGTTGATATGTGTAAAATGACAAATAAAGGTCTATCGCATTTTATTATTAAGTATTTATTTGTTTATAATACTTTAGTCTTTATTAAGTGAAATTATTGAAATAAAACATTATTACCAAAGAATTAAAACATCCATTACGGAAATTAATTAGTGAATATTTTTAAAAATTTAAATAAACAAATTTCTTAAGTTTCTTATTTGCAAATATCAACATTGTAGAAATTGATAAATTTTAAAAGTGTATCAATATAATTGTAAACTATATTTTTAGTGATAATTATGTCATATTTTTAGTATGTAAATTAGTGATAATTATGTCACACTTTAAATAAATTTGTCAAGTAGTATATTTCGATTAATATAAAATTGCATAAGAAATCATTTTACACAAGTAAATTGAAAATAAATTAAAAGTACATAAATATTCAAGAAATAAATATATGTGACAAATGGAGTAATTTTTGAACAAGTATGGTCAGATATGTTATTCCACATATCTCATTCATAATCCACTATGAAAAATATTGTCCATCCTAACATTTGTTGTTTTTGAGGTTTTAGCTCAACAATCTCTTTTAAACCAACATTCACCAAACACTACAATTAGAGATTTAACTACCCAATCCTCCATTTATGCCCAAATAAATAAAAAAAAAAAAACTCAAAACTCTGTTTACCGAACTCCCCTAAAACTCCCTATTCTTTAAATTAAAGTAAACTAAAAACTCTAATAATCCTAAAAAGAACTCTAATTTAATCTATTAAGATTCTTAATTATCTATAAAAAAAACCCAATTAAAACTTCCTCACGTCATTTTTTTTATTTTTTCTTTATTTTTGCATTAATTCTCATTTATAATCAAATAAATTTTGTTAGCCAAATATCTTTTTAAAATAGAATTTAACAAAACTTAATAAAGAATAAAAAACATTACCAATTAAAAATTCCTCAAGTCACTTTCTTTTGTAATTTTTTTTTCTTTATTTTGTCATTAATTATCATTTATAATGTAACACCCCAAACCTAATTTAGACATTATGATCAAATCTTGAGTTGTTACTTAATATGATTGAAAACTTGATTTTTTGAGTAAATAGAATTTCATCATAAACTTTTAAAATCTCAGTTTTATTCAAAATCATTTCTTATCATTCTAATTACTAAAAATGTTGCTTGGTGTATATTTTATAAATTTTGCAACGAAAGACTCCCTAAAAAGGAATATTTGAGAAACACAGTTCAATGTTTGAAAACCATTAATTTGCACAAAAGGGAATTCCGTCAATTAAATTTTTAAGTGGTATTAAGCTAAATACGAAAATAAAGTTCTAAATCCCAAAATAGTCCAAAATGTCCAGAGAGTCCAAACTTTACAAAACTCTCAAATCAAAATTTTAAATAAGTTAGATTAAAGAAAATACAATATTAACAGAGCTCCCGATTGCACCGATTCGTCTAAGCCTGAGTATTACCTGAAAGTAACAGTCAAACAGAATATGAGTTTTCGAAACTCAGTGTGTAACAAACAATTCAAACAAATAATTATTATCAGACAAAATCTTAACAGTGCAATACAAGTACAGATATACATTTCCTATCCCAACCTCTACACACCATCTCCGTCCATCCCAACACAGCATATGGGGTTTGAAACACCCATCTAACCCTACACACCACACTTAATGTCGTTACGGCACTTACTGAATATTTGCAATTGTGCTGCCAGTATAATGGACGAGATGTCGCCTCTCACAGAAACACTTCCTCCAGATAATACAACCCACCCCAAATGCAATCATAAATCAGAACATAAATCATACATGCATGACATATCAAATAGTAGACATATACATGGCATTTTCCGAGTTACTCATAGTCTGTCATAAATTTTACTTACCATATGACACCTCAAACATATATATATACAGATAACATAATTAATACTAGCAGATGACTGGATTTCATGTTTTACAGTCTATTTGATCACATACTGACCCCACGGAAGGTTCACGGTCAATTAGAACGAAGTGTACGACCTTAGGAAAAAGTTCAGTATTTTAGACCAACACTACCCAAAAAGCAGCCCGTGTGGCCCATATGGCCTGGCACATGGCCTCACACACACCCGTGTGGCCCACACGACCCAAATAGTCCAGACCGTGCCCGTCACACGATCGTGTGTCGCACACGGCCTACCACACGACCGTATGGCGTTGTCAGTGCTATTTTTAAACTTTCATCGTTCGTTATTTTTTGAGTTTCTCGTTACAAATTTGATTCGATTTTGACGTGAATGCAACCATCAGACCTCCCGAACCTAAAAACAAGATTTACTCAACTAATTAAGCCACAGTTCTTCAATTATTCCAAGAACACACTTGAACAAAATATGAATAATGAGATTACTAAAACCAAAATTAACCCTTTGAATGATGGAATACTCACCCAAAAATCAACAATAGTCCTAACATAACTATAGGAGGAAAATTTCGAGTTCCTTGATCACCACCTAACAACAATCCGCAAGATTAATCCACGTTTTAAAACAAAATCCACCATTCATAAGCTTAATCAAAGTATTAACCAACCACTTACTCTTAAATACCCCTAAAATGAGATTCGTAATAGCAACAATAATTGCACCACACACCACCCGCGAGAGAAAGAACCAATCAATTGGAACAAAAGCAAAGACCAATTCAAGAAAAAGGGAAGGAGCCTTTTCTTTTATTTTTTTCCTTTGCTGGAAGTGCCAGCAAAATCACAGGAATGGACAATGGAACGTGAGAAAGAAAACGTGAAAAGTGGGTTTAAATATAAAAATAAAACAAAACAAAAATAAAATCCCAATCATATCCCAACTAACCCACTAATCCAACGACATAAACATAAAAATTATTGTCATCGCACTCTCAAAGGGACTCAAATCTCAAACCTACCAGACACACTCCACACCTTTAACCACTAAAATAGATTCTAAATTATATGATAAAAATCTAACAGATGATATATATAAATTTTTGGTGCCTTACATTTAAATATGAATTTTTTATTAAATAAATTTAATTTACTAAATTTAAAAAAAAATTAAATTCTTATTCATAAATGTGATGAATCTTTATAAATATTAAACAATATAAAATTTATTTAAAATTACAAATTCAATAATATAATAAACAATAAAATATATATTAGTGGGTTCAAAAGTTTTTTGGAATTCGTGTTTTTGTATATATTATAAAATTATAGATATAGATAATATAAGATTATTTTATATTATTATTATTATTATTATTATATTTATGTAGTAATAATTTTTTGACATCTTATAAACTAATAATTAAACATGATAATTCATATATAATTGTAATACAATGGCTTTTAAACACGATAGAATTATGTAGGGGAAGAGTGCGAAGTTTACAACAGGAGTTTTGCATCTATACTTTTCCATTTTGTTATCTTTTTCTATTGCTTTGAATTGAGCTTGGTTTGGTCGATGTTTCCTAGTGGGTGATCTTTCTAATCCTATATAGTGGGAATTAGCCAATGTTGACTCCTTTTTTGTTGCTATCTAGATTTAAAGACCGAAAGCAACACGCTACCAAGGTGTTTGAAGAATTTTCAATCCATGAATGAAGCTACAGTTGTACGATCTACATCTATAAATGGACGACCTTCTTGATAATTTCATCTACTCACAACTCTTTTTTCTTTCCAACAAGTCTCTCCAATGGTGGGTGAAGCAAAGTTGATAGAAAATAGGGTGGAAAAACCCGTATCCACAGATGGTTTATTTCGTTTTATTAAATCAGTCATTTCCGAAGAACAAGAAGAAACAGGCCCATTTTACGTGCTGGATTTGGGTGCTACGAGGTCCCTAGTCGAGACATGGTTCCATAATCTTCCCATGGTTCAACCTTTCTATGCAGTCAAATCCAACCCTAACCCTGCTTTCCTCAAAGAAATGGCAGCTCTCGGCACCGGCTTTGACGTGCAAGCCTTCCTGAGATTGAAACCATTTTATCGCTTGGGGTTTCGCCTGATCGAATCGTTTTCGCAAACACATGCAAACCCGAGTCTCACATCAAGTATGCAGCTAGAGTTGGCGTTAACTTAGCCACTTTCGACTCCAACTGTGAGCTCGAAAAGATAAAAAAGTGGCACCCGAAATGTGAACTGTTGATCCGAATCAAAGTCCCGGAAGCCAGTGGTTCAGCATTCATGTTCGGTTCCAAATTCGGTGCACTCCCTGAGGAAATTGTTCCCCTTCTGAAAGCTGCTCAAGAAGCGAAGCTCCAAGTTGTCGGAGTCTCGTTTCATATTGGGACTGGGGCAATTAACTTCCATTCAATCCAAGGTGCCATCGAAGCTGCTAAAACAACGTTCGACTTTGCAGCGCAACTTGGGCTACCTAAAATGCATATCTTAGACATCGGTGGAGGCTTCACATCAGGTCCAAAGTTTACCGATGCAGCCTCCGCCGTGAAAGTTGCTCTACAAAAATATTTCCCTGGTGAGCTAGCTGATAGTAGCTTAAAAATCATTGCGGAACCTGGTTACTTCTTTGCTAATTCGCCATTTACATTAGCGACAAGCATAATAGGGAAACGAGAAAGGGGAGACGTTAAAGAGTACTGGATTAACGATGGAGTTTGGGGGTCTATGAACATTTTGAAGGACGATCATGACGAAGTGATTTGCACTCCTCTCACCATAAAAAATCCCACATGCGAAGGGCTGAAAACATGGAATTCTACAGTTTTTGGACCAACATGTGATCCAAATGATACAGTTTTGAAGGGTTTCAAGTTACCAGAACTAGACGTGAATGATTGGTTGGTATTTCATAACATGGGGGCTTATACTTCATCACGTGGGAACGATTTCAATGGCTTCAAAACCTCAGCTATTCCAACTTATATCCTGGCTCTTATGCCACCCCTAAAACAAGAAAAATAAGTGGTTTGGGCTAATTTGCTTGCCAGCTTATATCTTCTTGCAATCATGACCCGATCAAAGATAATTTAGCTGATGAAATAATGTCCTATATCATATGTTGCCACTAGATCCATTCAAGCAATGAGCTCTTTAATTAACCTTATATATGTGAGAATATATATATATAATTAAAGTATTTTTATTTTTTTTATATAAAATTTAGAAAAATACGCCTTTCAACTAAAGTATATTTATTTTTATATTAATTTTTTAAAATATATTAATTTTATATATATTTTCCAATGTGCTATATACTCTAATATAAATTATGGAGGTTGAATAACTATTTTACTGATATAGAATATTTTAAATTATTTTCTTGATCAATGTAGAAAAATGTTAGATCACGTGTATAATGTGAACATTTATGTTACTAAATCATCAACTGCTTTATATGAGCAAGCAGATATATAAATATTTATATAGATAGGTATTTATATATATAATTTTTTTATTGTGTCGGTGCACGTTAATCCAATCTGAAAATGATTAAAGAAATATATATTTTTTATTAAATAATAAATTTTATTATAAGTTTTACAACATTTTTATTGGTTTAAGGGTTTAAATATATATATTTTGAATAATTTTAGATAAAAATTAAATATAATAATGTTAATATTTTATTGGCTTAAGATATGTAAAAAGCTTTTGACTTTAAAAAAAAAGAAAAAAGAAATTAAGCTTTTTTTTTTTTTTTTGCAATGAATTGGGTGCTTAAATTATAAACATGCATCAAAAAGATTTAATCACCATTATTTTTCAATTAAAACTATCACGTGTTATGTTGTGGTTGTGAGACATGACAAAATATCAATAAAAATGATAAATTTTTTTAAAAAACATTAAAAATATAGAAAATATTAAAATTTATTAAAAATTAGAAAAATTATAAAAATTATAACAAATTGTAAAAAAAATTATAAAAAATATAAAATATAGAAATCATTATAAAATTTTATAAATTCATAAAAAAATTATAAAAATTGTAAAATCAATTATAAAATATAGAAAATTTATATGATTTTATAACTTTTTTGTTAAATAAAACATTTTTCATAAGGTATTTTTTTTTCATAAGGTATTGCTGGAGGAAAAAAGTAGTGATGAATTGATGAATAATTTAACATCTAGTTTATTAAAAGTTATTTTGAACTCATCAACTAACAATATTGATTATGAATGTTCGTTTATGATGCAGATTATTATACTTAATAAAATATTAACATTATTGATTTTTGTTATATTAATATTATTATAGATAAAAGAGTTAGGGAAGGTTGGTAATCCAATCTGCAACCAGAGGCAAATCTAAAGGGGCTGACAGGAGCCCTAGCCCTCTAAAATAGAAAATTATTGTTTTGACCCATTAGCAAATTTTAAAAATTTAAATTAGTAAAGTTAAAATTACACTTTGCCTCCCTAAAATTATGAAAATTTAATTTAATCTTTTAAAAATTATAAAGATATACATTATTAAAAATTAAAATTTCATTTCGGCCCCCCTAAAAAAGTTTCCTAGCTTCGCTCCTAGCTTTAAGGTTTGCTGACATCAATTGTTATGCTTGTATGTTAGTTTCTTGAACTGTTCTATAGACTGTAGTGTGGAGTAGCTTAGATACTCTAGGTACCAGTTGATAGTAGACTTATAAAGTTGCCTAATGTAAATTCGTGCAATTTAAAACTGCAGGATTACATAAAGGTTTTGCATAAGAAATTTCCTGATAGCAAATGGGTTGGTAAGCATATATGAAGATGAAATATATGTTATATGTTTTATTTTTGTGACTAAAAATGTGCAAGCGTGTGTGTGTGTAAAATATTGATGTTAAGTCTTTTACGAATCTAGGGGGCTAGCAGGGGCCCTGGTCCCCTCTAAAATAGAAAATTATTGCTTTGGCCCTTTAGAAAATTTTAAAATTTTAAATTAGTACTTTCCAATCAAGTTCTCTCCATTGAGCATTGCTTTCCAATCCCACTTGATTGTGGCAACACTAGAAAGAACCCTAGGGACCGAATCTAAAGAAGCAAGCATAATATTGTAGTTTTACATCCATAATCTATGCAATAAACTGGCAAAGTTCTTGTCACTAAATATTAAAAAAAATGGTTTGGAGGAGGATTTTGAGAAACAGATCAACCAGAAGTGATCTATCAGGACTGTTTTTTCCATCAGCATTGGTGGAGCACACTTTAGACCTTAAAAGAGATAAGTCTCCTTTTTCGCCAACTGATATCAAGTCTAGAACTACTTTATCAAAATAATTATGCTTGTATGTTAGTTTCTTGTACTGTTCTATAGACTGCAGTGTGGAGTAACTTAGATACTCCAGGTACCAATTGATAGTAGGCTTAAAGGTGCCTGAGGTAAATTCGTGCAATTTAAAACTGCAGGACTGCATAAAGGTTTTGTACAAGAAATTTCCAGAGAGCAAAAGGGTTGGTAAGTATATATGAAGATGAAATATATGTTCTATGTTTTATGTTTGTGACTAAAAATACGCAAGCGTGTGTGTGTGTAATATCTTGCTGTTAAGTCTTTACAAATCCAAAGGGGTTGGCAAGGGCCCTAGCCCCCCTCTAAAATGGAAAATTGTTGTTTTGGCCCTTTAGAAAATTTTAAAATTTTAAATTAGTGCTTTCCAATCAGGTTCTCTCCTTTGAGCATTGCTTTCCAATCCCACTTGATTATGGCAAGACTAGAAAGAACCTATAGGGACTGAATCTAAAGAAGCAAGTAGAATATTGTAGTTCTACATCCGTAATCTATGCAATAAACTAGCAAAGTACCTGTCACCAGATATTAAAAAAATGGTCTGGAGGAGGATTTTGAGAAATAGATCAACTAGAAGTGATCTATCAGCGCTGTTTTTTCCATATGCATTGATAGAACACACTTTAGACCTTAAAAAAGATAAATCTCCTTTTTCGCCAACTAGATATCAAGTCTAGAACTACTTTATCAAAATAATTAGGTTTGTATGTTAGTTTCTTGTACTGTTCTAGAACTACCAGTTAGAGCTACCTCTAGAGTTGGATCGGATTCATGATGTTTTCCATGTCTCGATGTTGAGGCGCTACTGCTCTGATCCAATGCATATTGTACCTATAGAGAAAATTGAGGTTAGGCCAAATCTGACCTTTAAGGAGGAGCCGATTCAGATATTGAATCGCGACGTTAAGATTCTAAGGAAAAATGTCCATCCAACTGATGAAGGTTCTATGGCGTAATCATAACTTTGAGGAGGCCACGTGGGAGCCCGAGGATGTGATGTGTTAGTAGTATCTCCATCTATTCTGATCAGGTAAATTTTGAGATCAAATTTTCTTTTAGAGGTAGAGTTGTAACGCCCCAAAAATTTCATTTATGTTCGATGGAGATATGACATAAAACTCTGTTTGCTTCAGTGGCTATGTGTTCTGGGACTGTCTAATAAGTCTTGGGTTCAAGCCTTGTCTTGAGCTAAATTTTTGTTTCTTCTGGGTAAAGCCTTAACCTGACCTAAAAGGCTTAAGTTTAATTATTGATAAGTTTATATCAGAATAGGCCTGCTGGTTTGGTGGTTAAGTTGAGTGTCAGATTGCTGGAAATCTTGAGTCCAAATCCCTGTACAAGTGTAAGTATCAAATTTTTATTTCAGTTGGCAGTGAGTGTTTGGATAGAGTTAAAAGTCTGTAGGAGTGAGTAGTTACTAGTTGGTAGTGTTTTAGTGGGATTGAGGGGGGACTTTGTTATTTTTATTTATTTTTTTGAAATCCCCAGAAATTTGTTGCTAGTTTGGACGTCTAAATCTTCTCTTAGTCTGTCGAATTTTTTTTATTTTTCCCTTTTTCTTTTCAGTTTTTCCTATTGATTCCTTTTTTTGGTTCAACGTTGTTACGCTCGTTCGGTAAGTATCGGTTCTGCCGTTTTATTTTTAAGGTTTTGTGGTTGGCTTCTAAATGGAGGTTTTGCTTTGGTCTCTCGGTTTATGATAAGGACAAGTTTCTATCGATGTTCCTAAGGTGTTCCAACGTTAAGGTTCCTGCTCCTTACTAGTAAGTTGCAAAGGCGTTAGTGATATTGTGAGTTCCTGTTTGAGGAAATTTTCCATTAAAGGTTTCAATGATAATACTAAAATTGAGTATTTTCATTGGTCAATTATACGTTCTGGAGTGCTCGGGGATTGTTTAAGCATCAATCGAAGCCAAGTGTGTAACTGAAACGCAAAAAACATAACTCGACAAAAAGCCGAAAAAGCTTTATGTCAACACCACACTGGCGTATGGTCGACCGTGTAGTAGGCCGTGTGATAGAACACGGGCGTGTGTTCGACGAACCAGACCGTGTGCGCATGACATAGGCTCATAACATAGCCGTGTAATAGCTTGGAGAGGCCGTGTACAACTCACAGTCTCGACCAATTTGGGCCATGTAGGCCACACGGACGTGTAGGCCCACACAAGTAAATCACACAAGCGTGCGAGATTTTGGGCCATGCCGTGTGATCCACACGGCCAATGTCAATTTGGGTCGTGTGGGCACACACGGGTAAATCACACGGGCGTACGAAATTTTGGGCTAGGCTGTGTGATCCTCAAGGCCAATGCCAATGGCCATACGGGCATACATGGGTATGTGAGCTCATTTCCACTGATTTATAGCTAAGATTGCACGGGTCGCCTGAGATGACTATGAACCCTCTGTAGGGTCAATAGGCGTACCTAAACCCCTAACTAAATGAAATAACTGAATGACTGTAATATCCATATATGATATGTATATATATATATATGTATGACTGTATACGAAGTACTGAATATATGCATGATACCATGATTTGGCATGACATGACTGTATGATGCATTGCAAGGGGATGGGTTGGTATTGATCGGGGGAAGTGTATTGAAAGGCTTCGAGCCTAAATTACTGGTAGCTCAGCTGCAAATTATTGTCTAGTGCCGCATTTGATACTTTTTGGAGTGTAAGGATAGGCGGGTCGATTATATCCCCACATAGAGTGTAGGGTTGGACGAAGATGGTGTGTAGAGGCTGGTTGGGTAGGATTTTGTGACTGCATATCTGATACTGCTACTGTTACCATGATGGGCTAAGGCCCTATCAGATGACCGATTCTGTCTTGAGGCAGACTCCATCGTCTGGAAATCATCGAAAAGGGCTTAAGCCCAGACTGTGTTTGTCTGTTTATTTGCATGGAGATTACTCACTAAGTTTACATAAACTCACCCCTTCGGTTTAATTTGTACAGGTAACCCCCAGATTTAACGGATCGGTGCAGCAGAGGACTCAATGGTGGCTACACGCTCTTTAACACTGTTTCACACTTATTTATGCTTTTAGATTTTATTTGGATATTTTATTATAAATATGACCTCTACGGATTTTTATTTTGGTTTGAGATTTTTATTGATTATGGTTTATGACTGCTAGTATTAGGAAAAACTCAGTTTTTCAAAAGAAACAAACCTTTTAACAAAGTACTCGTAACTACACAAATCGTTTTAAAAGCTTCTGCAGTGAATGAACGTTTCAAAAACCTTCGACTGATTAAATGACACAGTTTTAGAATTAATAAGTAATAGTAAAGAGTTTCTAAGCGGAAATCATTTTAAGCAAAGCTACGATTTTCAAACACACTACCATGTGACATCACCCGATTCGGCCATAACGTCCAGGTCGGATTTGGGGTGTTACAGTATAAGAACATACAACCAATATGCCCTTAGGCACCTCAAATGACAACATGTAACATGTATAATCATGTACTCGATTTGGACAAAATATTCAACTAACTTCTAAACATATTTGCATTATTACATATCATTGAATTTACTTACCAAAATATAACAAATAATGCAAAACATGTCATTCAACTATTAGCATTAACAATTATATATGTCATTCTCAACAAAGTACCAATTCACCATATTTCCAAACATGTCAAACACTTATCAAGAATTAAGTATTGTAACTACTTAAACCAAGCTAATTCACATAGCAAACTTGAAGTATTCAATAATCATCATCACTTGACACCAAAAAGATTTATACAACTTCTATTTATATATGTTCCAAAAGTTTTACCTAATTAAACACACAAGTTCAACTATCTTAACTAGAAACAAGCATAACAAGTTACTTCCAATATTTACATCCATACGAAATATTCAAGTACTATAGACCCCTTAATAAGAACCAAAATGACTACCGAAATGTTGATGATAGTTTGCGAGCTTCCATGTCGATCCAATCAAAGTAACGGTTCCAAAGGTCCTATAAGAATAAATCAAACTAATAAGTATTAACAAGCATAGTAAGTTCGATATAAAATTTCCTTTAATAATTAACCAAAGACTATCCAATTAATGCAACTTTAAATACACCGGCACACAGCCTGCTAGACACAAAGCCAACCAAAGTCTATCCAATTAATGCAACTTTCAATACACCAGCACATAGCCTACTAGACACATAGCCAGAATAATCATCTGCACACAGCCTGCTAGGCACATAGCCCGAATAATTACTAGCACACAGCCTGCTAGGCACAAAGCCCGAATAATTACTGAATTTCTATTACGATAAGCATAACTCAATCAAGCTCATAATTCAACCAATAATAAAATAGTATGGAATATTCAATAAGAAAAATAGTAACCATATAACGAACTTATTTGGACTGAATCGTAGAAATTGCAGAAGTTCAGGGACTATTTCTCTAATTTTTATTTTCCTTGAATATCTACGGATTCTTGATATATAATATAAAATTCTTCGATTATTAACATATATTTCATTTCAAATCCATTACAATTAATACCTTTTTATTTTTTTAAATTTAAAAAATTACTCTTAACTTTTATAATTCTTGCAATTTAGTCCTTTAACTCGAAATTCATCAAATTAACTAATTTTCTCAAGTCAATAATTTATCCAAATATTCTAGGCCCTCAAACAGCCCCTAATAAACATCAAATTCACTATCAAACCTTAATATTTTTACATTTTCACAATTTAATCCCAAAATCAAGACTTAACAAAAATATCTTTACAAATTCATCAAACATCATTATAAAGGCTTCATATACATGGTATTCATAAAAAAATTCAATATTCATCAATGAAAACTTCTAAAATTTTTAACAGAATAAAAAACGAAGGTACGGGCTAGCTAGACCTAGTTGCAACGATCTCAAAAACATAAAAATTATAAGAAATAACATAAAAAAATCACTTACATGCATTGAAAATAAGAAACCAAAGCTCCTTCACCCTAGCTATGGATATTCGGCATGAGCTTGAAGAAAATGAAATTCCTTTTGCTTTTTCATTCATTAATTTTTGTTTAATTTTCGTTAAATTTTCCAAAATTTACAAATTTGCCATCCAGTTCATGTTATTTTATTATTTCCTATTAACATGCTGTCCAACACTAACCAAAAAGGACTAATTATTCTAATGGTCCCTCCTCATGTAATTAATAATCTATTTAGCCATTATTAAACAAGTTACTAACCTTTGCACCTTTTTCAGTTTAGTCCTTTTTTTCCTAAATTAACTATCTAAACACTGAAATTCGTGCACCAAATTTTAATAAGACTTTAGTGACTCTATAAATATTCTAAAAATAATATTTACAAGTCGATACGACAGAAATTTATGGTTCTGAAACCACTGTTTCGTCACCACTGAAAATCGGGCTGTTACAAAATTACTCTTCAAATAATATAAATTACTATGTAAAACAATGGTGTTTTCATTATTACTCAATTAAGTTTGTATTTGAATGACTCATGATATCAACCCAATTAAGTGTTTAATATATAGTATAGATTTTAATAAACAAATATTTTGTTGAAACAAAATGTAAACTAAATAAGAAATTATGTTAAGACTACACTCGTGATATTTAAAATTTCATTAGAAATAATTATCAGTATAAATTCTTTTAAGGTTTAATGATTTATTTTCCCTCCAACTTTACAAAAAAAAAATTATTTTAGTCCTTTATTTAATTTTTTTCTATCTTATTCCTTAAACTTGCGTTGTCTTTCAAATCACCCCAAAATGGATGGAGAAGTTAAGGCTTGTTAACTTTGTTATCATGGCAGACACGTGGATGCCATATCAACAATTAATTAATAGAAATAAAGAATTATTAAAATTATTAATGTAACATCCCAACCCAGCCTAGATGTTATGGTCAAGTCTAGAGAGCTATATTAAATCATTACTAGAAAGTCCAATTTTTAATAACAAAGTTCAAATGATTCAGAACCATATAAAGAATCATGGACAATCAAAAGATCCTGTCATTAAAAACATCAATCTTAAAAAGTACTAACGATGAAAATATTGAAAACATAACAAGATAATTAAGTAGAATGACCAAGCTCTCGATACATCCACCCGATCAAGTCTGTGGGTTACCTGAAATCCAGACATATAACTAGATGAGTTTATAACTCAGTGTGTGTAACTTATGAATACAATCAACATAATTATATATATCCCAACTAGGTGTTCAATTTCTCTTTATTTAGAAAATTCTCAAATCCGAATACAGAGTAAAAAACATAGGATATCCGTTATAGTTGCAGAATAGATCAGATACAGATGCAAAACAGATCAGATACAAATGCAAAATAGATTAGATACAGATACATAACAAATCAGATATAGATGCAAATTCCTACCCACATCCGCTACACACCATCTCCGACCATCTTAACACACCATATAGGGTATCAAGTACCTATCCAGTCTTATACACCACTTTGTGATAATGTGTTACATTTCAAAAAAATTTGTAGTCAAGCTACCAGATCAGTATACGAAAACTCGCCAAAATCATATATAAGTTTGTCGCTTCACCACTAAGCTCGATAGATTATTAAATTGCCACACTTCCTCCTTTTCACAATCTTGACCCAATTCAGATTTAACAGATATTAGATTTGAGTATACAGAAATACCAGTTCAGATAATATTATCGAATGATGCAACTAAGAAGGAGAAGATGTATGTTACTCGGGCATATATACTTCAGCTTATAGGGGGTACTTATGCCAGAATCCAACAATAGAGTCTACTTGATGTACTTGCCTTTACTATTTAATTTGCAAGTTGTTACTATCTGTTTTGCAAGTTGCCCGTTCCGACAGTTGGGGGTCAGTATGCAATAGCCCAATTTTGGGCCTAGTCGGGACAGTGGTGTTAGGACCACAAACCCAAGGTCGAGAAATTATTTTTATTATTATTTTATGTGTTATAGCATGATTATACAAGTTTATGAAAATTTTGGTGAATTAATTTTAGCATTTGTGATCTTAATCGCGAAAAAGGACTAAATCGCATAAAGGGTAAAAGTTTTATTTTACTTAATAGATATACCAAATAGCTAGAGAATCATAATTGGAGGTCTTTAAAGATAAATTAGACCCTTTAAAGAGGCATGGCCGGCCATAGGAGACAAGGGAAGTCAAAATGTCAAATGTTAGGTGAATTGGTGGCTAAATTAATTAAAATAGAAATAAAATAAAGAGGGAATGATATCATCTTTTTTATCATCTTCTTCTCCACCGAAAATACCAGCAAATAATGGGTTTTGAAAGCTCAAAAATATCAGCCACTTATATCCCTTGCAAGTAAGTGATTTAGATAGCCTTTCTTGATGATTTTTGCATTTTTAGGACCCTTGTAGCATGAGCTAGCTAATGAGGGGACTATTTTGCAAAATGGTTGAAACTTTAGGGCCTTTCCATGTGAATAATCATATTTTTTACTGAATTTTTATAGAATAAAATGAGTCATGGTTGTGTAATAAACAACTTTTGTGAAAGGATTTTCATGAAAAACACCTAAAAAGGGCTATTTTGTAAAGTTATAAAATACGTTGTAAATGTATGAAATAATTGAAATTTTGGGTTGCTATAAGAGTAAAAAGGGTTCATCTAGGCTTAATACATGAAGAAATTTGATAAAAATTAATTTTCGAGCCTAGGGGTAATATGGTCATTTTGTGAAAGTTTAGGGGCAAAATGGTCATTTTGAAAAAAATGTAAATTTTTTATTTCTTAATGATTAAATGAGTGAATTTCATCATTTTAGATCAAGGAACCGAGATTCGGGCTTAAATCGAAAAGTACAAATCTATGGACTAAAATGGCATAATTAGCCGAAATTGCATTCGAGGTAAGTCCATGTGATTAAATGAGCATGATATTTATGCTATTGTTATTATACTTGAAAATATATCTTGCTATGATTGTATTTAAAGTTTATGTTGATGAAATTGTATATGAGAAAGTGATGTCAAATGTCAATAACATTTATGTGTTGATTGAATGCTTGGAATTTTGATGGAATATGATATTCCATTGAAACGAGTAACTTGTATGCTAATAATGCAACTATATTGTTATGATGTGTGATTGAATTTACATGGCATAAATTGGCTTGATTGGGAATATCAGTATGCATGTTGAGAAATTAATGTAATAAAGACTCCCGATTGAATATTAGGAATAGATGTGGATATTCATGCCATGACATTTGGGTGTTATGTGTACTAGTGTAAGACATGTCTGGGACATGCATCAGCCACATTATGAGAGCCAGTGTAAGACATGTCTGGGACATGCATCGGCATTGAGACGAGAGTTAGTGTAAGACATGTCTAGGACATGCATCAGCCTCGGGATATACAAGCTAGTGTAAGACCTATCTAGGATATGCCGCCTACTTGTTGTGTTTCAGTGTAAGACCTGTTTGGGACATGGCATCGACACCAATAGATGAGAGCCAATGTAAGACCTGTCTGGGACACGACATTAGCCTCGATATATGAAAGTCAGTGTAAGACCTGGTTGGGACATGGCATCGACTTTGACGTGCTAGCTAGTGTAAGACCATGTTTGGGACATGGCGTTAGCATCTTATCCCATGTTTAGGGCTATTGAATATCCTATAGTATTCCAAATGGTTCAACGAGAGATTTATGGTATATATCAAAATGAGAGAACTTATGACCATATTGTGAGTGGTACAGGTACTTACATGAAATTGATGAGATGTGAATTCAATTCATGTTGTATGATTAATAAGGAATGACTATGAGTAAGTATATGAGCATGTTGAGTAACACAGGTATGTATGCCAAACTCATGAGAAATGATTTCATTTATGATGTATATTTGGTGAGGATGTAAATAGGTAAGTCATGTCTATGAGAATGATTTTGTGATGACCTTGTGATTATAGGTCTATACTTATGATATATAAACATGTATTTTTACCAATGTGGTGAAAAGGAATTAATAAGGTGTGATAAACTTTGTATCATAAATTTACACTAAAACAGTTTTGGACAGCAGTAGTAGTCCGACTTTAAAAATCCACCAAAAATTGTAGAAATTGAGTTAGAGACTGAATAAAATATGAAATTAAAGCTTAATGAGTCTAGTTTCACATAGAAGAAATGGTGTAACAAAGGAGTTTCATACTATGAAATATTTAAATTGTTTTGAGATAGAGTCAGAATGATTCGAAATCCCCTGTTCTGATTTGAGAAAATCATTGAAAATTGTATAAAAATAGTTATGAGTAGAATTCTTAATGAGTCTATTTTCAAGAGAAATATACAAGAACATCATCTGAGTCCTGTATTATGAGATAATTAATTTTTAGTGAAAAGGGGTCAGAACTATCAGACAGCGAAAAAATGGGTAAATTTAAGGAATAAACTGTACTTATTGGCTAAACCAAAAATTTTGAAAATTTTATGATGAGAAGATATGTGAGTCTAGTTTCAGAGAAAATTAGCAGATCTTAATTTGGAGTTCCGTATCTCCAGATATAAATAATTAAGTAACTATAACTCGAAAAAATAGCTTGACTGGAACATAAGTAAAAATGCAAATAGCGTTGTATTACCTTGAGAAGCAAGTTGATGAATTGATTATTATTTTTCATACGGTCTTACTAAGCTATAAAGCTTACCCTCTCATTTCCACTCCTTTAGTGTTGTCAGGTTAGCTCGGGGTTGGAGATCGTCAGAGGCAACATCACACTATCAAGCCATCACATTTGGAATATTGACATATGTGTGTTAAGCAACTTCAAGTGAGTGGCATGTATAGGGACTTATTTTTATGATAGATGTTGTTATGATTAGCTAAATGTAATGGTTTATATTGATTCATTGTATATAGCCATGAGATGTGGCTTATAATGATTGTGGCTTGTAAGCCTAGTTATTCATGATAAGTTTTAATGCTTGCGATGCGATGATGTTTTTATACTTGTGAGACATGCATGATTGGTGTTAAGACATGTGTGTATGATAAATGCTTCATGACCAATCAAAAGGTTATAGCCATAAAGTAATTATATGAGTACGTGAAACTTATGAATGATAGCATGTTAAAGTTAAGAATACATCTTAGTCAAGTAGGCTAAACCATTAAAATGAAGCCATGATGTATGACTTTGATGTGTGTAAAGATGTGAGGAATTAATGGTAACAAAAGGCTTGGAAAATAGCCTAAGTGTTGGCTATACGGGCTGAGACACGGCCGTGTGTCTCAACCGTGTGGGGGACACAACCTTAGCACATGGGTATATGGCTTGGCCGTGTGGTTTAATTTAGTTGATGACGTCATAATCAGAGAGTTACACGACCAAAGGACACGGGCGTATCGAAGGCACACGAGCCTGTTCCTGAGTCCACACGGGCGTGTGACTTTGTGTCATGGAAAAAATTTCTATGTTTTCCCAAAATTTTCTAAGGTTCTCGGTTTAGTCCCTAACTACTTTTGATGCATGTTTAGGGCTTCGTAGGCCCGTATATGGGACATTATGCATATGTATGAAAAGTTTTGATACGAATGAAATTTTGTAGCCTGATTTTTGCATGTATGTGTATGTTGAAGTCCAGTAACGCCTCGTACCCTGTCCCGGCGTAGGACTCAGGTAAGGGATGTTACACAGTAGTACTAGCGACATTGTATTGGGAGCTTTACCGGGGGACAAAGCATAATACACAAGATATAGACGGGTGTCTAGTACTGCTACAATCCTGGGCGTTATACAGGATGTCATTCCTGGCATTAGTGGGTCACTAAGTACAAGTGTTCCCACTTGTTAATAGGTAAAAAAAAAATTAAAACTTTGATTAAGGTTTTTTATGAAAATATATTCTTAAGAGTTTGCTATATTTTTTTTTTTGCTATATTTTTTTAGATGGTATACTTGTTCGAAAATCGAGAAGTTGGAAACACTCATTGTCTACCGACAGATAATCGAGGCACACGTCAGGGATGGGGTAATTTATTTTTTTAAAATAAAATTATATTAATGTCATGTAATTATTTTATTTATTTAATTATGTTGTTATACATATTTTAATCATGCTACCGTAATCATGTTAATTGTATAGCTCGCGTGGATATCATATAGCAAATCGGACATTGCTTTTGTCATTCCTCCATCAGCAAGCATCCACGTACTCCCGTGATTAATTTATCAATAGTGGAGTGGTACAACAGGGACCAGGTACTTTGTTAATTTGGGTACCGTCAACATATTTCGGGCATTCCTATATATTTGGGTGTTGACGTCCATGGAATTGACAAAAGGAAAAAAATGTAAAGAATTGAGTATTAGAGCATCAACGATATATTACGTTGTGGAACGCCCGATTGGAGAATAAGCCTCATTTGGAATCATGTTTGCCTTATTTCACTCCCTCAATGAACTACCAACAGTGCTATATGCAGAATGGGTTGCCCTACCTATATGGTGGCAAATTGATGGTAGTCCATCCACATATGCAACAAAGAGATCCCCTACAAAGACGACCTCATTAGCCGTCTCCTCCCCCTCCACTAGAGCCTGAGGCCGAACCTGTATTGTCAAATACACAATCGACTGGTAGTTTCTATCATTTAGAGTTAAGGGATTGCAGTTTTACTGCGGAGTACTCAGGTTATGCACTTCACTCGGAGATGGGCGATTGCAGTTCTTCCTATCAACAATCGAGGTCACCAATGATGTTTGGTATATTTAGCCCATTGCCACCCCCAATACTACACCCCTCCCGAGCAAACCTTTATGACACAAGTTTGCTCAGTACACCTTAAGGTTCACCTATAAGTGATGGCAATGTAGGTTTGAGTGAGTTAAACATTGACTATTGGGAGCACCCATAACGTGAACGAAGGCCACCACGATGGTACACCCCACAAACAAATCCATTGAACCATCAATTATGATGGTATTAATTCAAATATTTTAGAATTTTGTTGTTAACAGTTTAAACTTTTTAACTTTATTTAATTATAACATTTGACTCACTTTAATAAAATGTTTAATGCAAATATGTTACAAGTTAGTAAGCAAATTAAATCATGTGTTTCATGTACAATATTATCTAGCCCATTTTCAATGAATATACAATCAAGTTTATGCAAATATATTACAAGTTAGTAAGAAAATTCAAGAATAAGGAATATATAATAATACATTTGAACTTGGAATACATAAATTCACATTCCAGTTAGCCGTTACGACAGTCTCGGGCGGTAGTCTCGTTAAGGGCAATTGCTTTGATTATGACATATTATTTTGCACACGCCGTAACATTTAGGATCAACCCTTTCCCTCCATGTCATTTCTTATCCGGGTGACATGCAGACGACCTCTAGGCTTCCTACGTAGCTTAAAGTCTGGGTCCAACTCGACAGTTAGCGAAGGAACTTTCCACGTCGACACATCCTACATTGTTGGGAACTCATTTCTCCAAATACGCAATGCGTGTTATAGTGTGTACACTTCATCGATATATTATTTGACATTGATGGAACATGCTGCAACGACGTGCACACACAGGTATCGAAGTGTCACACTACTTGTTTTGGAGATCAACTCCGTATTACCTAGGCGAGATACCCGATCGACGCTTAACGGTCTTTATCACCCAAAAATTTTCTAAATTTCGATAATATAATTGAAAGTTCATCGTCCTATACGGCTTTATGGCAACAACGCACTCGTCTTTGCTCGTAAAATTTTAACCCATTAACAACTCTTCGGATTCAGGATCTACTAACATTAGGTGAGCAGGTATTATATTCGGGTACTCGGGGAACCCAGAAGCATGCGTTGTATCGGGATCGATGATCGACATGTGGGCCCTGGAATCATTATGTATGATGATGCCACGACTCAGGTTTTCGATCGAAAGGGTGTAATCATTTTTATCATCCGCTCATTCATTGTCGATATCATCCGGGACATCGTGTACATTAGGGTCACTAAAATCTTCACATTCGTGATTAAAACGACCATTTTTATTGGATTCATCTTCACTATGTGCATCGATCTCAATAACGACTGGATATATTTGTAAAGTAACATGGTATAGATTTTTGGCCTATGTCGATGCGATTCCACCACTGTACTTGTTTGAACATCCAACGTTGAGATCGATGTTAAAACCCTCTTAACGACTGACGCTCTAGGAACTTTCGTAAACGGGTTTTCAACTCCATATTGTCGACTTAACATAGTTACATCTTCAACGAGCTTCGTATCAGCTAACTCAGCAAAAACTAAATCGATTCAATATTCAACCTCTTCGATGGGAAATATAGTACGACCATTGTCTCAACATTGTCATCGTCTAAAAGTTCCATATTAGTAAATTTGATAGGATTTGACAAAACTAAAAATTTTAGAATAGTTTCGACATTCTCCTTCCACAACATCAAGAAATTTTTGCACTAATCTTTTTTTTCATATCATCGACAAACTCATTCGCATCGAATCTCATTCCTATTTTCTAGTGAGTTTCAAAAATGTAACCAATGGTTGTTTCTAAAATAACATCATTGAAATAAATAGTTGTAAAAAATTGATTCTCCATTTTTTTCTTGAAATTGCAAAAAGAAATTTTCCACAAGACTGAGAGGAATTTTTTTTTCTTTCAACTTCTATTGTGTGGGGGTTAGGGGACCAAACCCAACCCCCTTTTTAATAACTTAAAAAAAGTAGAATACCGAGTTTTGGACCTAAACCCATGAATGAGGGGTCACATCAGTGGCAGATCGTCAGGTCAATGTCGTTGGACTGTTAGGCAGCAATGGCCTGACAGCCTGTCATTGATGTGACCCCTTAGTCATGGGTCCGGGTTCCAAAACTCGAAAATTTAGTTATTTTTAAGTTTAATAAAAAATTATATGTTAAATTAATTTTGATGCCGCCTGATACATTGGCAGCACCATTAAAAAATATTTTTTTTAGTCTAACAGTATTAAATACAACATATTTTTTGGGGTAACTTATATTGGTGTTGTCGATTGCTCAAGCAGCACCATAAAAATTTAAAAGAAAAACTGATTATTTCACTAATCATTGCTGGTAGTTGAGGGTGGTGTCGTTAATTGTTCAGGAGGCACCGATAATCCACTGTTCCTTTTGCCTAGTTTTTGTAAATAATGGCCGGTCTATCCCATTTCAATAAATATTTGTTTTTTATATTGTTTAAGTAAAAAAAAACTAGTTTCTTTTCTAAAATAAAATATGTTTACTAAATTGTATTGCTCAACATGATTAATGATTATCTTTCTACTAATTTTTATATTTATTTTATATTATAACTTTTAATATTAAATATTTATAATTTTTCTAAATTTGTATTTGCATTTAAATGTATAAATGCATTTTTTTAGAGATATATTCAAGAAAAATATTAGTGAAAATATCATAATTGGCCTTGTATTATATTTCAAGTTATATTTTGATCTCTGTACTGAAACAGATAAATTGGTCCTTGCATTACATGTAGGAGGAAAATAATCTTTCCGTTGAAAATTGTGCCTTTACTTCAAAGGTTTAGTTTCATGTTTTATATGTAAGTCATAATAATAAATTTAGTTCTTAATATTTATACATTTATTCAATTCAACCCTTACTTTTTCTTTCTTTTTTATTTATTTAATTAATTGACGCTCAACCTAATTAAAATTTATGCTTCTTAAGTCCTCACACGAAAACTCTTCCATCCTCAGTATATTCTTACCCAATCTGATTCCTATTGCCTTAATTATAATTCACAACCCATAAACTTGCCAAAATCCGCTTAGAAATTATCCATGACACAAGATAACTCGTTTCTCTCACTAGAACCCAACAATGGCATCTTTCAAGAACTTAACTAAAACTCTAATCAAACTTAAAATTTCTACTCCTGCAAGATTCTAAACTTAGAATCATCAATAAACTAAGTTCAAAACATTAAGAAGTTAACAAAATCGAAGCTTTTTCTCTCTACCTTGTAAAGTGTCAAAAATGGAAGAAAACCTCTAAAATCAATAAATGAAGTTTAGAAATCATTTTTACCTTGATGAAGTCAAAGGCCTTTTTCTATAAAAAAAAAAACTCAAGTGCAAAGCATCCAATTCCTCTCTTCCACAATAGTTCTCGTGAAAGTGAAAGAAATAAGAGAAAATAGAAAATCATGTTTTTAAAATAATCTTATGATACTTAGAGAAATGTTGGTCAACTATCTCCCAGGATATGTATTGGGATAAAATATCCGTAGGCCAAGAAGGGCCCAACATTTCGTGTCACCCATGTCGTGCAGATGCGCCCCAATCCCGATGGATTTGGATTCTCACCCCCCTGCGCACAAAAGAGAACATTAGTTTAGTCATTCAATAACCACCAAGTTGGTTTACATATATATACAAGTTCCACACTTGATTCCCAATCAATGTGAGACTAATACTTTTCATTTTCCTCAACATAATTCACAAGTAGTTTACTTTGAGCATCAATTTTTCATTCATCACTCAACTATTTTGAGCATATGATATACCATTGTAAAAGTCTCATGGAGTAGAATATAAAACCAAAATTTTATGATTCAACTCTCCACCTTTACCAATCGAGAATATGTCTCAAAGTTTCCAAAAATTACATTTTTTTCAACAACTCCTACCTTCAAGTCTTGAATTGATGAAACTAAACTAAAGTTGCATGAAAGAGATGAGAAAATTTTGAGGGAAAATAAACCATTGTGAAAACAACAAACTCAACTGTTCCTTATTTTTTATTTTCAAAATTAGAAAATTTGCTCTTATTCTTTTGGGAAAATAACCTCATGAGATCTGCTCTTTCATCTAATTCTATTTTCTAATTCTAAAGATATTGAGCTCTTACAATCTAGTCTAAAAAGCCAAAATTCTAATAGTAAACTACTAAAATAGTCACTTTTGTTTACCTCAGGTTACATTTTAGTCACTTATATTTAAAATGTTATGTTTTAGTCACTTATGTTAACGTGTTGTAACATTTTAGTCATTGAACAGTTAATTATCGTTAAAGGTGTAATAGTAAGCTGACGCGGCACGTTAAATCATCATTTCAAACAAAAAAATTTAGGTTAAATTATACAGTTGGTCCCCATATTTTTTCGTTTTAAACAATTTAAATTTTTTTTATGTTCTTTTAACTTTCTTTTATTTTATCTTTATTTTCTATTCTCTTCTACTTCTCCCTTTTTTTTCCTCATTTCTCATTCTTTTTAACGTAGTTTTTTCTATATTTTTTATTTGTTAAAACTTTTTTATTTTTATGAAGAAAGAAAATGCAAAAGCTGAAACTAAAATAAAATTTACTTTGCATATTCTCACCCGCCAGTTACAAACCCTCATTGTCTATCATGGTTTTAACAAACTAATTTGGATCTTCGACCTAGTCCACAAGCTCGCCTTACTCGAAGATCTCGCCAGTCGTGACTTATGGCAGCCCAACCTCAACAAAGTTTCCCAAACCTGTTCCCTTAACCTCATAACCAACCCCCACAACCACTTTATCTATCTTACCTATAACATTCTCGCCCTCTCGAAACTACGTTGTTTCACGGATTCTTCAAACAAGCTCTACACTCTTAGTGACTAAAACAACCACTGTACAAAATTTACCCTCAACTTTACCCAAACCAATTTGGTTCCATACTCTCTTTCTCTCTTCGGTTCATCCATGCTCGGCTTCCAATCAAGCTTGGGAATATCTAAGAATGTTTAGATCAATTTTATCATTTGCTTAATTTTATTCGTCAAAAAAAAAAAAGGAAAGGAATAATCCACACGATACTATAAAAGTTTGGAAACGGGAAAAATTCGTTTTGAATATAAATAATTCAATTTATGTTTAGATTTGATTAAGGATATAATTTTTTATATTGATTAGTTAGATCCAATTTTAGTTTCAAAATTAGGTTATATTCAAATTGAGATTTGATTAAAAATTATTAATATTCAGTTTTGAGTGAAACTCAATTTAGGAATCATGTGAAAGAACAAGGACTTGTTTTGTTTGGTGGGCAAATATTATGTTTCTGCAATGAAGAATATGAGAAGAGAGAAAAATAAAGGGGAAGAAGAAAAGGAAAATAAAGAAATAAAAAGAAAAAATTAAATTGTTCAAAAAAATAAAATTATAAGGACTAGTTTTAACAAATGGAAAATATAGGAAAAAAAACTATATTAAAAGGATTGGAAAAGGGAGGAAAACTGAGGGAGAAGGAGAAAAGAATGAAAAATAAAGGAAAATTCAAAGAATATAAAAGAAAAAATTAAATTGCTAAAAAAAAAAGGGACTAATTGTATAATTTGACCTAAAATTTTCATTTTAAATGATGATTTAACGTGCCACATCAGCTTAGCATTACACTGTTAACCACAATTAACGCTTAATGACTAAAATATTATAATAACCCAAAAATATGTTGCCCTGCTCATTTCCATAGACCACTCAATTTTGTTTCTGCTCGGATTAGAAATTCTAACACTAAATCAGACTTTCTTCTCGCTAGAAGATTTTGAGACATTATATTAAAAGTGTTTTCCTTAATGGTTTCTTGAAGGAGGATGTGTACATGGCTCAACTAAAGGGATTTGAATACCCTAAACACTCTGACCATGTGTTCAAACTTAGCAAATTCTTATATGGACTAAAGCAAGCTCCTCGAACATGGTATGAGAGGTTGTTCTAGTCTCTTTTGGATTAACACTATTAAAGGGGCTCTATAGACAAAACGTTGTTCATCAAGGGACAGAAATGTAATATTACCATTGCCTAGATTTATGTTGATATAATCACTGATACTACTTTTTACCAGTGCCAAGGACAGTTTTGTTAAGATGATGTAGAGTGAACTCGAGATGAGTATGGTAGTGGAATTATCATACTTGGATTTCAGATCAAATTCTATGATGATAATATTTTTCTTTCACAAGAGAAGCATGCTAGAAAGCTTGTGAAGAAGTTTAGATTGGAGAGTGCACAGATCGTAAGAACTTCAATGTCACCTAATGATAAAATCAACGTAAATTCAAAACGAATGTTAACTACTCCAACCACTTATAAGAGAATGACCGGAAGCTTCCTATATTTGATTGCAAGTAAGCTAGATTTATGCTTCAATGCTGGTGTATATGTCAAATACCAATCAAATCCTAAAGAATATCATACCAAGGAAGTCAAAAGGATAACGAGGCATGTAAATGGAACATTGGAGTTGTTTCAAAAGACATGACAATGAGCTTAGTTTGATTTAGTGATGATGATTGGGCAGACAATTTGGAAGATAGAAAAGGCACTTTTGAAGGCTTTTCTACTTAAGATCAGATCCTGTGTCTTGGTATAGTAAGAAATAAGTTTCAATATCCTTATCAACAGTAGAGGCAAAGTACATTGTTGCAAGAAGTTGTGCTCCGCTTCTTTGGATGAAATAGATGATGAAAGATTTTGGAGTGACACTACCACTAGAAAAAGTTTATTGTGACAACTCAGTAAGAGGCCTATTTTGCCCGACCCATTAGAAACCAAAAAACAAAACAACAAAAATAAAGTCCAAAATTTTTAAAGTCCATTTACAACATCAAAAGCCCAAATTTCACCAAACCCATATCAAGCCCAAACCCTTAATCCAATTCCTACAGGCCCAATAGCCTAAAACAATTCAGAAACCCTAGGGTTTCTGAACCCCCTTCAGCCCTGCTGCCCCCATGTGCATCCTCTGACAGCCACCGCCCCTAGCATCAGCCACTCCAACTGCTCTGCCACTAACTTGCATTTGCAAACAGTAAGAAAAGACAAAGAACAACAACGCGAAGAAAAACAAAAATATTGTATTTTCTATTTTTTCTTTTTCGGTTATAAAAGAAAAGATGAACATAATGTAAAGGCCCCCTTTTTTTACAGACTCGGAATCAATACAAAAAAAATCAAATACAGAGAGCAATCGAAATACTTTTCAAAAGGTGATCCACCATTGTTGTTGTTCTTTTTTTTTCTTCATCTTTTCTCCATTAAAACTAAAAGAAAGCAATAAAAGTTAGCTTACCCCTGTCGAATCCCCATCGTTGCGCCGCGAGTGGAAGAGGTTGTCGTTCCCGATGACGAACGGTGCTCTTCGGCAAAAACGAAAGAAACCCGAAAAGATTCCTTAACTTTTTTTTTGCCTTTGGAGTTGAGCTCTAGCGAAAATAACCCCAAATCGGGGCTTTGCGCATCAAGGCGCTCAAAAGGGGTCTCTTTGGCGATTTCCAACCACCGTGGATGGCGGCACCGTCGCCGACGTCCAGCAGCCGCCACGGTGGTCCGGCGACCGGGACTCTGCCGGAGGGGAAAGGCTTGAGAGGATTTTGGGGGGAGAGACTTTAGTTTTTGTTTTTTTTTTTTTTTGTAAAGAAGGGAAAATGAAAATTTTGACAAAATTTTGACTTATATAATGGCCCCATACGACGCCGTTTTGGGGATTGATTTCAGAGGCCAAAATGACGTCGTTTAGGCCTCTGACTCGAAACTCGACCCATAACAGCCTAGGATTCGCATGTTTTTAGACTGAGGGTCTATTTGCGCCCTCAGTCCTTCCGATTTTGATGCTATTTTCAATTGGGTCATTATTTGTTTTTTTCCTTTTAATTTTACCGCATGATTTGTGATTTGTTACATTTTGACCCGTACCTAAACACTGCGCGTAGGGACCGAGATTAATTCCCCATCTGGTCCCTTCACTCTTGCACGTATTTTTAATTAAACCCTTTAATCTCCCCTTTAATCTTTTGTTTTTTTAAAATGTACCCCTAAAGTCCTTCTAAGTTGCCTTTTAATCATTTCTTGGTTATTTTTATTATTTATTTATTAAATTAGTTAACTTAGTATTATTATTACTATTATACCTTTTATTCCACACTTTAATTATTTGTTTTATTCGCGTATTACCAAATTAATTATTTCGCCATATTATTGCTATTATTATATTATATATATCTCCCTTTATCGTCGATCTATATGTGTTCTTTGACATAATTTTTAAAGACTATTCATTATTTTTGCTATTTTATTTTCAAATTAATTAATTTAACATTATTGTCATTGTCACGTTTATATTTGTTTGTGGTTATTGTCATACCATCGCATCATAATCATTATTATCATTATATTTCTTTTATATTTGTTTATTTTAAAATTTCTATATACATGTGTTTTGTCGTACCATATATTTTTAAAACTTTACTCTTTTATTTATTATCATTATTATTACTATTATATTTTTATTACTACTGCTACTGTTATTATTATTATTATTATCTTTTTCTTTTAAATTACTGTTACTATTATTTCTTTTACTATTTAATATATTATTATTACCCTTTTTATTATTACTATTGTCATATTTACACCTATATTTGTTTTCTTATTATTCATCTAGTTTTCTTATAATTTCACATAATCTTTATTTATTTACTACTAATTTTTTTTAATTTCAAATATTTTTTAGTTTATTTATTATTTCCTTTTTATTTTGGCTTGTTCGTTTTATTCATCTTTTTATTTTTGCTCATATCATTATCATTTATATTCGCGTTTATGTTTATCCTATTATACCTGTCAATACCAAAATTTGTATTTGTTTATGCATTCTTTATCTCATTTTATTACAAATTTATGTTATATTAACATTTACTCGACCCGAAATTGATCCTTTTATAAAGGCAAAGTTTCGTATTTAGAAATGAGAGAAAATTGTGCCCTAACTTATTGGGTTTCGATTTTTCTCATTTAATCTAAATAACGGAACATTCTTTTAAATCGCAATACGAGTTTTGAATAAAATGTTTACCCTCTGAGATTCGAGATGTTGTGTCCTAACTTACCGGATATGACATCTTGTTACCTTGAGATAAGATTTTTATAAATAAAGGCAATGTTCGATATTTTTAAGTTCGAAAGATTATGCCCTAACTTACTAGGTTTCATTTTCCTCGTTTACCCTAAATAATAGAATATCCTTTTAAAAAGGGGTTAAAATACACGAATTTTAAATAAAAGGCAAGCTCACTCTCAAAAGTTCGAGATGTCGTGTCGTAACTTACTGAATGCGATATTTTATTACTTCGAGACGAGAAGGTCTTTAACATTCGAGCTTTTAATACAAAGAGGGATCGTATTTTACATTCTTTCAAGTTTTCAAATCTTTGACACTAAGACACTGATTAATCAACTAGGTACCAATTTTGGGCGTCTTGAGGGTGCTAATCTTTCCTCGTGCGTAATCGACTCCCGAACCAGTCTTTCTGATTTTCGTATACCAAAATCGTTGTTTTGATAAATCAAACTGATTATTAAAAACAACCACCTTTCAAGGTGACCCGATTACACCTCGGTAAAAAAGATTGATGACGACTCCCGTTTTTTCATATTTATTTTCATTTTCAAAAAAAAATAGTTTCGACAAACTCAAGTGGGATGAACATATCCAATAAGCTAGTGATGCACTCGAGAACAAACCACATAAATATCTGACATCATTTCATTTAAAAATTGGTTGAAAATGACATTGTTGAATTAAGACATGTGCCTACAAAGAGCTAGGTGGCTGATCTATTCACCAAAGCTTTAATCTCAGCCACATTTAAAGCCAATTTTTTTTGTTAGATACTACCTAAACTATATTATGTTATCCAAATAAATCTAACATATGTTTAAAAGTTTTCCACCCCACATCATATATTCTTAAAAACTTTTTTTAAATTCTTTCATTTTCTTTTTTACATAGTTTCCTCCTTTTTCATCTCCTCTTCTCTCATTTCTTTCTTCTTTCCATCAATTCTTGAGTAGGATCACTTCTACTTCTGCTGTCAGAAATCCAGGTTATCCTCTATATAGATTGCCTTCTTTAGTTGATCATACAAAGGTGAAGCTTGGTTTACTGAACTAAAGCATCAACCAACATCATTAGCACCATGAAAACAGTTTATAAAAGCAAGACTACCAGATTCAACCACCACATTTCCTCACAAAACCAAAACATGATTGATTCAACAATTGAAAAATATTAACCGTACAATGAAAAATAATTGAAAAATCAATGCTGATTTTTCATTTCATGTGTACAAAGTTTAAAGGTATAATAACAAAATGAATCTAATGTTATCCTCTCAAAAGAATGAATATCCTATCCTGTTTTTAAGTACAAAATATCCAATCAATGTTTATCTACAATAAACTCCATTGAAAGAACCTCCCACCAACACAATCAAAGAATATATACTGCCAAACCTCAAAAGGTATTCTACAAACTGATAGAATGAACAAAAAAATGTCAAATCCTACTCCTGCACTGTTACATTCGATACGTGTAAAATCAATAAGCAGCAGCTTCGAGACTCATCAAATTTCAATATCTGCACGGGTTTTGATTGGTTTGAGCTTGATCCCTAGACCCTCAGGGGAGAGAAGTTCAGGAGCTATGCAGGAATGGCTTGATGGACTTGAAGGGTTTGAACCATTGCTTGATGATGAAGCAAAATGTGGTTGTCTTTGGAAACCAAATCCCATTAAAAAGAATTCAATTGGGACTAGCATGGCCAATGGGTGCTCTTCTGTTACCAATGAGCCACATGCTTTAACCTGAAAATGAACAGAAACCAACAAAAAAATTTAATCATTCTGGGTGACGATATTCAGCCAAACTTATGCATGCACACTGCCTTCAAAGTTTGAGACTGAAACCAAAGTTGAAGAAACGGGAAAGAATCAACTCGGCAAATAGAAATCTACCTCAACAAGAGTGCAATTCTTTCTTCCGATTTTGTCACTCATATGCACAGATTCTGCATGGAATGGACTGCTTTCACCGACAAAAATAAGTGTCTTACACTGCAATTTCTTCAAGTCATCTGTAAGGTCATGTCTCCTGCATATATTCTTCACTCAATGCTATGGAATTGCACTTAGATATACAAAACAAGGATGAGAGGTGTGTGGCAACACACGCATCCTGGCCATCATAATTTTTTCCGTGGAATGAGGGAGTTTGAGAAAAGACAACAAAATGACAAGAACGAACTTACCTATTAATTGCCTGAAGAAAGCGCATAACATTCGGACTCTGCCTTTCATCCAGTAACTGCAATCAAATTATCAAAAAGATTACCCCTAAATTTCAGGTTATGTTATTATAAGTTAAAATAAGGAAGTGTGTTAGATGCAACTTCTTGTTTCATTATATAAATTGGCATCATCTACATGGCAGCCTATTCAACTTGTTCATATATCAATAAATTAACCAGTCGAATGACCTAAAGATAATACAGAATAACTAAGTGCTGGTGTTTATCTTATCAGTTTTATCGGTTTCCTTACTCTCAGGCAAGCTTGGATGACCTCAGACTCTGCACCATGCATACCATACCTGAGTTCCTACAAAAAAGAATTCCATAATTATAACACTAACAAATATCAGAGAATTTAAGTTAAAATAGTGATGCTGATTACCTTACTGAAATATCGCTGAAGAAGGCATTCTTTTAATACACCACACATACCATAGAAGTACAACAAGTTCATCAACACCTGAAAAGAGAAATTTTAGAGCAAAGTAAATTCATTACTACTATTAAAGATACAAGGTGCAAACTAGAACCTTGTTGTAGAGCCATTCAGTCCATGTAGGGGCTTTGCAAACAGGAGAGACGAGAATTAATCCAAGCACTCTCTCATTATATTTCATCTGGCACACGGGAGAAAAATACATGAGACCATCACAGTATCAGAATATCAGCACAAGAAATATTTGCTAACTTTTGTATCTTACGCCGACTTACTGCAAATAGTGTAAGGATGTAAGCCCCAGCTGTTACACCCAAGCATAGAACTCTTGTCAGCCTGATGTTAAAAACTTAAATTAGTTATAACAGAGAAAAGGAGTGAAAGAAAAAAGAAGGAAAAGTTATCTCCCCCAACAACTGACATAAAAAATCATTCCCAGGATCTTGAGCAAATAATTTCTATTATTCGTTTCAGGTCCATATGCTTTACACTTTTTTAAGTTTTGGAAGGAAAATGCAGTGAAATTAAGCATGGATAGACCACCTACATTGCATCATGAGAACAATGGTTGGCAAGAACTTTTATCAGGAATATATATCAGATATCTAACAGATAGCATATACAAAATGAGGGGAAATTTGGAATATAAAATTATACATTTTCTACACCTAAGTTACTCGAACTCAGGGGCAAGTTAGAATCATTTTTGAATACATTGGAATAGGAACAACTGAAGAAAAAAACTGCAGAAAGTAGTCGAATCATTTCCCTTTTACACTCGTTTACAATACATACCCAAAGAAATCAAGAACTTCAGCAACCTGATCTGCTAAGTCATCCACACTAAGCAACGGAACATCCGGAGAGATCACATTTGCTCCTAACTGCAAAAACTCTTAACCAAATGGCATACAGGTTCTATTAGTATCATCCAATCAGGAATGCACCATCTGACAAGCTACAAATTAACAATTTGAACCAAAAACTCATTGTTCAAACAAATGCATTTCTAAAACTGAGTCACTGACCTCGTGCCCTGGGGCATCAATGTGGTAAATACAAAAGTTATGAAGCAACAACGAAGCGGCATCAGGGCAAAAGAATAAGCCTTGGAAACAAGACATGTCTATAACAATTCAACAAGCACAAAACAAACATATATCAAAACACAAAAATCAGCAATTCATTAAAACCCCAAAAGCTAAGAAGTTCAAGAATTAGTACAAAAATGTAATTATGTGCAAAAACGAAAATTAACCCACTTAAAGAACTTGTGAAATGAACAAAAGTAACATTTTGGTGAATGTACAAGCTGCAAAACTCAGTTCAATTTCAAGATATATGAAGTAAAAGAAGCAAACCCATTAAATCTAACGAAGCAAAAATCACTAAAGTTCCAATATTCCCATAAAAAAAAAACAAGAAATGAAAACATACAGTTAAGAGCAACATCTGGATAGGTTATTAAAGCGGGTTTCTCTTGATCGCCACAAACAAAAACAGATAGAGAACCTCTACTTGTTTTCACCAAAAACTCCTGGAAAAAACAACAATGATATATTTATAAAAGTAAAAAAGAAATGAAAGATAGCTTGAAAAGGGGAAGGAAAAAAAATGTTGAAGAAGCTATGTTCTTAGCGGTTTTATTAGTTAGTTTTAGTTTCTTTACCTTCCCTCCAAAAGGAACCATATCAATCGCAATGGATACTGAGTCACTTGAATCACCCATGACTCGTTCTTCTCGTTCACTTGGTTTCAAGAAAATACAAATGAAAACTCACTGATTGGATTCACTTATTATCAAAAAAAGAAAAACAAAGTCATTTGAGATTGGAAGTCACAGGCTTTCTTCTTCATTGACAAGTCTAGCGTTAAAGAATTTGTTTTCGAGAGATACAGTAAAATGGCATAAAAGCCCTGGGTTTGGTACTGAAATTACACCACAAGCCTAGTCATGTTTGGCGCAATGACTCTTTTGCCATCGATGAACTCGTTGACTCTTTGTCCTTTTCCTTTGTTTTTATTCGGGCAAGTGACCGTTAAGGTGGCGGATACAACGGTCAAGTGGGCGAATGGAGTAAAACGGCACCGCTTGAAGGGCTTTGGAGTAATTTCGTAAATGGCATCAATACAGCTGGATGCCACCTGGAAGCCGCTAAAAGGAGCACTCCAAAATGAAAGGTAACATTTATGCGCCAGCTCATCATTCGCTATGTTTTATTTATCATTTTCGATGTATTTAAATTAATCTTGACTTAATATTTAAAATTTGGATATTTCTTTCTTTGGTCATAAATCAACAAATTTTATATTTTCCCTTTTTATTAATGAAACAAATACTATAATTTAAAAAATGAGATTCATTTTTTTTTTAATCAATGCGCTGAAGCGAATTATTTTTATATTTATGGATTGAAAAATAAAATTATTATTTTTAACATAAAAGTAGATAAAATTCAAATAAATTTTTATAATTTATATTGTTAATAAATAACACTAGAAAAATATAATTAGTAACAAAAAAAGGTGAAAAAAAGTAAGCGTAAGTTAGTGACATGATTTTGATTGGGGCATTTATGTTCCCTTGGATCCAAAAACGCGTTTTCAAACGCCAATTACGGACGCTATCTCACATAATGATACCAAAAATATAAAATAAAACCTTCGTGGTCCATTATAATTTTTTATTTATGATGTACTCATAAACGTAGAAATTTGAATTTGGAGTAGGAGACCAAACTTATTTCTGAAAATCATTTCAACTCTACAATTTAAAATAAATAATAATAAAAATAAAATTGAATTTAAATTAGAAACATAGTCTAAAGGAGTTTTACTTTAAAAAGAGACCAAAAATAATTTAATTAGAAGGTTCCAAAAAGAAAATTTGAACAAAAATGATTTGTCAGAGACGTAAAGGACGAAATTGTAAATGGGGAAAACGCCATGGACAGAAAAGGAATATAATCGAATGTGTTCCCTTTTTGTGCCGATGTCTGATTCTCTCTATGCTGCTCTCAGCTCATTAATTAGTGAATGTACCAAAAAAAACCTCATTAATTCCAATTTATTATGAGGCTGTATGTTTAAGTATTACTATGGAGATTTTTTATTTTTTTTTAAATTTATTCTAAGTTCTAATTTTGTTTTATAAATTTTATATAAAAAAGATAAAATCAATTTCATAATAATTATATTATTCACATTGCTGATTTTGCATGTACTGGAAATTATATATAGCATTAGAAATTGTGTGATAAAGACTGATACATCAATCTACATGAAGACTTCAATTAGCCTTCATTGCTTACTGTTGCAGCGCGACAACTTATAAATAACCTTCCCAACATCTGAACATGGCACAGATGATTTCCGAACTTCAGTCGAACAAGGATTCCGGCTCTAAAGAGTTTCAACAGTTTAAAAAGCTTGTACAGTGTGAAATTCTCAGCAAATTTTTCTTACCATACTTTGCAATCTATCAAGATTGTGCTGCCATCGAGAGAGGGTTTTGATCCGGCTCGGGTTTCTGCAAAAAGAAGCTATGAAGCTAAACTAGTTTCATAGCTAATACTAAGACAATGGTTAAGTGATTCCGACCACAAAAGCTATTGAACTGATCCATTCGAGAAAGAGGGCATATTGAACTAATCCTACATCTCAATGCATCCATCGAGCATTTTGACAGTCGATGTCAAAGATTTCCATGGTTATCCTACTCAAGTCAATGCAAAATCGAAATCACAAGTTTCCCAAGTAATCTCATACAATGATACAATCCGCAAGTAAGACTTTACTAGCAATTGCTTAAGGTTTCGAAGACTAAAGCTATCAGAATTTCATCATCCTCAGTTCAGTAGCCTACCGAGGATTATCATGCAAGAAGCAGTGCCCCGATTTAATGGGAATTTAACATAGATGGCAAAGTTAGGTACTGCTATTGAAGCAGACTCAAGCAAATCATGTTTCGAGGGCTAACAAGCTTAACATAGTGTTTTTCAAATAACCACAATAACACAAGCATGATTATAGCATCGACTGAGTCTTAGAATTGGCATACTTACATGGTGACGATTCGAGGAGATTTCCGCCTGGCTAGTCAACGTGTGCACCAAACCGGCTCAAACTGCAGCTAAAAGAAGATTCGAACAACCATCCATTGAAGAATTTTTTTCATAAAACAAAATTGAGGATTAAATTAATGTATCGAGGATATACAGCCAACTAAGAACAGAAAAAATCGTCTTTGATACATTAATAGCTCAAGTTGAGTTAACTTGAGGTCGAAAAACAGAAGATGAACATAAACACAAATGTACCAACTATTAATCAAATTAATTGTAACTAACTCACAGAGCAGACAAAAATCACCACTCGCTAAAAGCTTTTTTGTTAGCATTTGAGAGTTGAGAAGAATTTCGCAATCTCTCTACTCATTCTTCCAAGCATACAAAATCAATGAAAAGCCGAGATTCTGCGACTTGGAATCTTGAAATCTCTGCGAGAACGACCACTGCAAGGAACTCGGACTGGGAATGTTTTGGCTAAACCACAACTTCTCTTCCGCTACAATGGATGTTTTGAACATAAAAACGGCACTTCCACCTAGTGATGTTCCAAAGAGCCAATTATGCACATCCCAGTAAACTTCTACAGCCATTCCATCGACCAAAATGGTATGGTTCCCTCTGAACTTCCACTGCAGCCGCTTCACTTGCATCAAAGCCTTTCCATCCACACGAATTATAAGGCAAGGATCGTTCATACTAACCGCGTCACATTCAATTATCAGATCATGAATTCGACCATTATCGCAAAACTGCGCCTTGGTACCAAATACCTTCTTCCCAAAAACATGCTCTTTCTTAGCCACTAAACTGGCATTACAAGGTATATGAGTTGCACCAGTTTTCTTACAAGCTTCTTTACTCATGTCCCCAAGAAGCAAAACCATTTGCTTATTAGCAACAACACCAACATAAAACCCTTCGAAAGGTTCAGGCCCGGATCCGAATTTAGCCGAAGAAAGGTCCCAATATACATCTATTTTACAAGAATATGCTTCTAAACTCTTAGACCCTTTTCTCTTAGAGAACAACCAAGGCTTTATATCAACCTTACAAAGACATTGATTTGCAGAATCATCAATCCCTACACTTAAGCCTTGCCCCATCAAGTTCTTGGTCCAAGTAACAGTTATTAAACAAGGCCTACTCCGAATTCGACATTGATAAACACAAGTAACCAAATTCTGTGCATTTTTGCTACTACTCGATGATGATGATGATGAATCAGCCACTTGCACTCCATTTTCACCAAAACAAGATGGAAAATCCCTCATTTTTTTTCTTTTCTACTGCAAATCCTTAAAATTCAACCTTTTTTTTTTCTCTTGTTTCAACTATTATAACCTAAAAAATACACAATTAAAACTTTGAAAAAGAAAGTAACAGAAACAAAGAGTAAAAGAAGTGAGCCGTTACCTTAAACTGACCAGTTACTAAAAACTGCCTCAAAAAACCGGTTGTCTAGGGTTTGATTTGATATAGGACAGAGCATTTTTTTTTTTAATTTTTTTTAGAAATAAACTAAAGACACCCATCAACGAAACTTTTTTCCTGAAGTTTGAAGATTTAAAGACAAACTGAGAGAATGTGGGGAGGCATGTTTCATGTAAAGTAGAACTTCAACAAAGAGAGAAGTGGACAAAAAAGCAGAGTTCTTTCACTGTAAATTCTCTGGTATCATTATCAACGAATGCAAATATATAAATTACAAATATTTTTTCTTTAGGAAATATATTTTACCTTCAGATAATGACAGCTTGAAAATAAAAAAGATTCTTTTTTTTTTTTTTTAAAGAAAGGAAAAAATGAAAGATTTTAGCAACTGGGTGTTGCTGGAAAGGCTGGTTTTTGAAGATTACAAAGAAAGTAAAGCCAGAAATATTAAAAATTTAATCAAAAATACTGGATGGAACCCTTTTTTTTCAAGTTTCATTGGACTGTGGAGATTATATATAGTGAGACTATAAATAAATTGAGCTCTGAGAGGGAGGGGGGAAAAAAAAAGTGTGCCATAGGGTGGGTCCAAGAAAACATGGAAAAAAATTGCAATTTGTAAGCACGATTATGTATACATATAAATAATTAAATAAATAAAATCTGGTTTTGATAGTTTAGTATGAAGACATGGCTAGCATGTCATGGTGTTTCATTTTTATGTTTATTTTTCTTTAAAAAAATATTTAAGCTTAGAAAGAGGAAATACACTAAAATCTCGTTGGAATAATGATAGATTATTTATTTTATAAAGAGTAAAAATTTCAATAAAGGAGGTTTTTTTTTTTTTTAGAAAGTGAAAGATTTATCAATATTAAAAATATATATAATAGTAAATTTAGTTTCAATTTTTTTTTTGTTTACGTTTTACTTTTTTTAATAAGAAATAACTAGAAAGCGAATGTAAAGATAACAAATTAACTAGAAGTAACAATCATAGAAATAGTATCATGGCATTCCACCCTAATTTTTTAAAATTTTTTATTTTTTAATGTATGTATAATTTTTAAATTATTTATTAACGTAACATATAAAATAAATAGTATCATGTCTAAATGAAGCACAGTGGACTGTTACACAGATTGTCATGCCAACATTATTAAAAAATAATATTTCAATCACCATTTTCGTTAAAATAGAAGTGATTTGATTATTTTTAAAATATTAATAATCAAATTTAGTTCAAATAATTTAGAGATAAATTGACAAAATATGTAAACATTTATACCGTACTAAAATGAGAGTTTTACATTGTCAAATATCATAGCTTTTAAGTATTGCTGTATAAATCAATTAAATTTCATTTTTTTTATCATAAATCAATCTCATATTTTAAATTTTTATTAAGGGTGTTGTTATATTTCCTCTAGACTTGGACATGTGTCAGCATTTCAAACTACCTAAGAGACGCTCGCTACTAGCCCTTCGATTATACCCAGACACCTCAATAACTAGCCTTTCCGAATCCCCACTCTCCGTTTGACCCGCGGTCTAGGCAAAGGATCTGGACCACTCGCTTCCTTCTGGAAAACCTTCTGGAAAACTTGGGCCACTTGCTTTAACACCCAACACCCGACCTGGTCACCGAATCCGAGTATGATGTCTCAAGAAAAGGGCACATCGAAGCTAAATAACTTTTTCTCTACTCTAAGTCTTGAGACAATAACCTGTTGTTCGAGACATAAAAACATCGAAACTAAAATAGGAAAATATAGGAGGCCTGTCTCAAGACACAATCTCGAGACTTGAGGACTTTTTTTCAAGACATGAACTTCATTGTCTCGAGAAATTTAACTTTGAAACTAAAATACCTAAATTGAAATGAGGTTTGTCTCGAGACAAGAAATCCATTGTTTCAAGAGACAACATTGAGAATTGATAGTTGAGCTTGGATTTGAGTCCTTACTTTAAATTTAACCTTTTCTTAACTACGTATTTTGATGAATTTAAAACTTAGACATTATGAATGTGTAATTGCAAATATGATTGGTGATTAAATTGGTTTGAATGTTAGTTATGATTTTAATTTCATGATTATGTAATGAGATAGTCTAAGTTGCTCCGGCAATGAATATGACATATCTTATTCGGATCCGATGGTCAAATCAAGTGTGGGGTGTAACACCCGCTCTCAGGGATAGTCCACCCACTTGGAGAATATCTTGACAGGCACTTGTTTTTTAGGTATGAACACTTCTTAGGTGTGAGCGCACCTCTGAAGACCATTGGGCCTCACCTGAGCATAACAACATATTACTCTTATAATAGAATAGTGCCCATTATGCACGTCTTGCACGTATTCTATAATGGCAACTTTTCTACAATAGCTTGTCACGTCACACTAACAAGACAAAAAGACGTCTCTTGCAAATAGTCTCTTCAATTATAAGAAGGGGATCTTTGGCCTCCTTAGCAACTTTTGAGCACTTATCCTCCTCAACCTTCTCCTCATCTTTCTATCTGTCCTTTTGTCTCTTCTAGCTCTCCACCTCTCAAGTGAATCAACCTCCTCAACACCATTATAGTTCCCTCCATGTTCTCCTCATTGTTGTACATTGTATCAATACTCATAATATAAATTTTATAACTTAAACTTATATATAAAATGTTTCTTAAATTTAAATCACGTATGAGTATTTGAAAAACCATAATGTAATTGGGTTTTGGTATGTATTACTCGTGTAATTATTTCAATTTTCACCCTGTGACACCCCAACTCGGCCTATACGTTATGGTTGGATCTGGCGATATCACATGGAATGGGTTTTGCAAACTAAGTCGTCACAATAAAACCATTTTAGTTTATTAGCTCTTATTTGTTTTTAACAAATTCAAGAACGTTTATCCAACTCTTAAATTTTTATATTCATTATGAACACATTAATCCATTTGCCTAAAAATCATTTAGAGCGAAAGCTTACGAAAAATCGTGTTATTTTAGAAAAACAGTTCATGATTTAGAAAACCTTGTTTTAGAAACCTGTTGTTTTAAAAGAAAACTTTTTGGTAAAGCATGCATAAATCGAGCAACAAAAACAAAACCAACAGTTAAAAGTCCATACAGTCCCAGAAAATACAAACTCTCAAATCTTAATGCCAAACTTAAATAAAACTATAAAACCAAATAAAACAGTTTATGGCGAGTGGTCACCGTCGAGTCCTCCACTGCACCGATCTGCCTAACTCTGTGGATTACCTGTTTAGAATGGACAGAAAAAGGGTGAGTTTACATAAACTCAGTGTGTAACCCAACAGAATTAAGCATGCACACAACCAGAAAATCAGAATCAGTCAGATACAAGTTCGGGCCTAAGCTCATTACGATCACATATGCATATTCGGGCCTAAGCCCATCTCAGGTATAGATACAGACATACAAATCAGAATCAGAAACCAAATATCCTACCCCTATCCTCTACACACCATATTCGACTATCCTTACACATCATGTGGGGTTTAAAACACCCACCTAGTCCTACACACCATATTGTACCAACGTGGCACATAACATATATAATGTAGCCATGCTGCCAGATAATAGGCATAATCTGCCTTTCAGAACACTTCCTCAAAAATACATCATCCGACCCCAATAACAGTAACAGAATATACATACAAAAGTAACAAATACATCATGTTAAACATGCTTTTGTAAACAAATAACATATATACAAACATAGGCATGCTCATAACCATATTTCAGTCTAACAAATCACTTGGTTTTAGTTAGATAGCGTTTACCAACCCTACGGTAGGCCCAGTCATTTAAGAAGACCCGTGCGACCCTACGAAAGATCTAAGTATATTTGGCCCATATACCCGTGTGGCCCACACGCCTAAATTGGCCTTACCCGTATGACCCACACGGCTTGGCCCAATAATCGACACGCCCATGTGTCATGCCCGTGTGGGCCCATACGCCCAACTTGGCCTAGCCCGTGTGGCTCACACGACCACACTCGAGCCATCACACAATCGTGTGCTGCGCACGGCCATACCTTCATTGATCACACGGCCGTGTACTCACACACGACCTACCACTCGGATGACCACACGCCCGTGTGACATCGACAGTGGCTTTTTTTAGCTTTTGTCAAAACTTCATTTTCTATGTTTTAGGTACACACCTAGCATCATTTCGACACAAAAACAATCCCGAGCCTCTAAAAGCCTAAAAACCAGAATATCCAAAATTAATTTAGCAACTGATTAACGGATTCCAACATAAATGAACTAACAGAAACCCGACTTACCACCGACGAAGAACCTTCGTTAACACTTGTTAAACCAAAAAAATGAGTCTCATTGCTCGAAACCTTCACCTATACCATCAATTGCAATAGAGATCAAATTCTTAATCGCTCATTACACAACCACAATGATAGAAATAAAAGACTTACCAAACCCGCACAAGTATAAATCACGTCGCCAAGAGAAAAGATAATTAGGGAAACAAAAAGGAAAAAGAATAGGAAAAATTCCAAAAGAATTTCGGTAGAGTGATGGGAGAAACAGAATGTCAGAAGGAGAGGGATTTTCGAAAAAGAAAAGAAAAGAAGATAACCCCTTAGATTTCTCCCCACTAACACCTAACTTATTATAATTTACATTCCACCGAAACACTGATGCGACACTAAGCAAAAATATTACCCATGCTCGCGTAGGGATTTGAACAAAAAGCCTCAGCACACAAACTCTCTTACCACTCAAACCAGCAGGCTCATTTTGATATGGTTTTACAACTAATTTAAAATAAGCCAACAGAGCAAGTAGACTTGAGTCAGAAAAATACCAAAATTCACCACATGCAAGGCTTGAACTTGGAGCCTCACACACACCCAGAACACTTAACCACTAAAATAGATGCAAATTAGTGTCAAACAATTATAGAAATATAAACAAATATTTTAGGGCGTTACACACCCTCCTCCATAAGAATTGGAAAGTGTAATCAGGACTCTAATTACACCCAATTTGATAGGACCCACCGATTACAATGGTTACCCAAATATGACACCCTAGTGTAGTTACAAGCATTTTCACACAAATTCAATTATTAGGTGGCTTTCCAAACACTACCCAAATGGAAATTTGAAACCTATTCTTTAACACATTTGAGAAAATGTTAGGAATGAAAATAGAGAGCAAGAGAAGTTATTTTAAGGGTTCTTTTTCTAAGTAAATTAAATAATTATTTATAAAAATTGGATGAATTTATGAATATTTAAAAAATAGTGAAAATTTTCTCTTGTCAATAATGATCCCATCATCTCAAATGGAGGATTCATAGTACGTGTGACACATGTCACACTATTTATTTTAAAAAAAATTTGGGTTGGACGTCCCATGTTGTAATCTTTTTCATCATATGACATCCAACATAAATTTTGTAAACAAAAAAGAATGAACATTGAACCCGTCACATTAGATGACGGTTTCAACCAACAATAGGCATTTAGCAATTCTTTGAAAAGTTTATCTTTATTGCCACGCTCAATGATAGATTCAACAAGGGAGAAAACATGTGAATCTTTGTAAAAGCGGAAAAAATGAATAAGCCTTGTCAAGTGGTGGTTTCAGCATTTCGGGATTCCAAATTTGAATTTAAAATTATTAAACTACCCCTAAATAAACTCATTCTTTTTTCATTAATTTCATATACAAATCATTCTGCTCTTAGTTAGTGTTTGGTATGATGAAAAATGATCACCTTCTTAGAAAATTAATCAATTGAAAAGTAATTCCAACATTTGGTATGTCAAATTTTATTTACTTGCTTTGGAATTTAACTTTCCCTTAGAAGTTACTTTCTTACAAACATGACAATGTGTTTCCCTTGATGGAAGGTGGGAAAGTTAGGATCCATTTGGTTTTATGAAACATATGTCATTCTCGTTTTCATTTTGTTGGAAAATGAAAAACATTGAAGAAACATATTTGGTTGAAAATTATAAAAATATTTTTAAAAAAATAAAAATATGTGAAAATTAGAAAACAATAAAAAGTTGTTTTTATCATATATACTAATATTTAAGCTCTTGGCTGAGTTGGTATCTCCTTCAACTTGGTCATCAACTCACTTAGAAAAATTACAAAAATATTTTTTTATAATTAAAATAAGTTATATTATTCAAGGGTACTTTAACCTTTTTATTTTAAAAAATAATAAAAATACACATGTGATAAGATTTGAACTCACATCAATTACATTAGTAAAACCCTTAATTTACCACTTAACTAATTTTTTTTTAATATTTTTATACATTTTAATTTTATTATGCATACTTTATTACCTCCATCAATTGTATATCTATATTATTATTTAAGCTCCTAATGAGTTGGTGTCACCCTCAACCAGATCACTAACTCAATTAGGAAAATTACAAAAATGTCCTTCTGTAATTAAAATAAGATCTATTATTCAAGAGTACTTTAGTCTTATTATTTAAAAAAAGTAATAAAAAATGTGTATGGTAGAATTTGAACCGAAACCAGTTACATTAGTAACACTTTTAATTTGCCACTTAGATAAAGTTTTATTTTAATATTTTTATATATTTTAATTTTATTATGCACACTTTATTACCTTCGTCAATTGTATGTGTATGTATATATATTAATAATGTTTGTAACACCCTAAACCCGGCCTAGCCGTTATGGCTAGATCTGGAAATGCTACATAATACAGTTGTAAATCTGATTTTCGTATATTTTGACACACATCGAAAACTTTTGTTACTTAAAAACTCATTTTATTAGAAAACGTATTTGACATAACTTTTTAATTGAAAAACATTGCTTGTTTATATTTCCTAAACAAAACAAATATTTTGCAGAGGAAATTCTTAGATCATTATATTTTAGAAAACCAAGTTTGTTTTCTCGAAATTGATTGTTTGCAGGAAAACAAATATTTTTTGATAAATCGTTTTAACAGTATCATGCAAAAATCGAAAATAAAATCCAAAACCAAAATAGTCCCAAAATGTCCAAACAGTCCAAATTTTACAAAATACTTAAACCTAATCTAAAATAGTTAAAAGGAACGGATTACTAATATAGCTGAGCTCTTGTCGCATCGGCCCGCCTAAGTTTGTGAATTATCTGAAAGTAATAGACAAACAGAGAATGAGTTTTTGAAACTCAGTATATATTGAAAACTTAAAGCAGTTAGATGCATATTTGACAGATTAATCAAAAACAAATTTATAACAGAACAGATATGACATATAATCCTATCCCCAACTGCTACACACCATCACACTATATGGGTATAAAACACCTATCCATCCTTACACACCACTTAGTGTCAATAGGACACTTTACAGTACAGTTGCAGCCAAGCTGCCGAATCAATAGGCAATTTATAGCCTTTTTACAGAATCACTTCCTCCACATGGTATTTACAACCTAACCCAGATGTAGATACAAAACATACTAAAAACCATACAAATTCAGAGCAGAAATTATGCATGCTATAATTTTACATGCGCAATATATTAGATACAAATCTTATATTTAACATAAATATTTGGGGTTTATTTGTCATTCGACACCTTAGTTACTCTTACAAATAGTAGATACTACACTAACAGGTGTCCAGATTACATGTTTTTCAATAAATTTACTCACATATCGACCCTACGGAAAGCCCACAGTCGATCGGGACCTCGCGCACGGTCTTAGGAAAAATTTCAGAGTTTGTCACACGGCTCACACGGCCTGGCACACGATTTGTCACACGGTCGAGTATGACACATGGCCTACCACACGACCGTGTGGTGACGATAATAAATTTTTTCGGCTTCCACCAATTGCTGTTTTTTCATATTTTTAGTACACACCTAGTTCAATTTTGCGATGAGAGCTCAAAACTTACTTGTTCCAGTACCTAAATTGACAATTAATACCGATTAGTAATTAAGATTTATCAACCCAAATGACCAATTGGCAAAAACAACGCTAACCAAAGCTATTTTCATCAACAGCCCCTAAACAACAATTAATCACTTACGCTTGAACGCGAACAACACCCACACAAATCTTAATTTGCCGATGAGTTATTTGCCTCGTGAACCTCACCTAAAACAAATCAATCAGTTAATAATGGTACACCACACCAACTACACCTTAATAATTGAAACTAACGACGAAGACAACAAAAACCCACAACGAAAAAGAAGGATACAAGACTTACTTAGGAACCACGTTGAAATCTACTCAGTCAAACACCACTATCGATCTTGAATAGCAAAACAATGAGAAATTGGGCATAAAAATCAAGAAATCAATAAATCAAAAGGAACAATCAAAAGGAATAATCGAAGGGATTTTTTTTTTTTGAAATATCTTCCTATTACTTTTAAATAGAATAAAATAGATAAAAACAATAAAATAACACAAGACTCATTCTAACACAAGACTCAATGGTAAGTTAACACCTTACTACTAAATCAACAGACTTATTCTAACATAAATTGATCGAGAATAATATTTAAACCCAACGAATAGAGATAGGCTAGGAACAAAAAATATTTAAATTTTCCCAAAAACAATATTTAAGTCCATGACTTCAAACACACAATTAAGGTACTTAACCACTAGTACAAACACTTAATTATAGTAGAATTAACCAATAGAAATTCACATTTTTGGAATCGTTACAATGATGTTTATTGGTATGGTGTTATAAATTAACTCAACACCAACTTAGGATTGATGATCACACCTTGATACACAATTGTATTCATTTAGTGATCATAATTTGATGTATTCACGTGTTTACATTTTATTTTACTTACAATTTAATCTATTTTTTATTTTAATATCGTACATATTTCATGTGCTGTTATTGTTAATTAGTTTCAAATCATACATTTTATCATTTATTGTATGTTATTTTTAAATAAAAATTTGTGTTCTAAATATATGATTTCCACACGCATACGATTGCGATAGAGTTTTTAGTATATATTAATAATGTTGTTGATTGAGACGGTGTCATAGATAAACTCGACACCAACTTAGAATTAATGACAACGCATTGATAAATAATTGTTTTCATTTAGTGATCTTAATTTGATGTATTCGAGTGTTTAAATTTCGTTTGACTTACAACTTAAGCTATTTTTTTTATTTTAATATCATATATATTTCTTGTGTTATTATTAATTAGTTTCAAATTATATATTTTATTATTTATTGTATGTTATGTTTAAACACAAATTTGTATTCTAAATACATGGTTTCTACACATGTACACGTATGCTAGCGTTTCTAGTTTTCACTAAAAATATTTCGTAAAATATGGATTTTAACTTTAAATCAATTAATCCTGTTTTAAACCCATATAAATATAAAAATATTCTTTTTTTTTAATAATTTTTCAAATATTAAATTTGATAACTTTGTTCAAATCCATATAAATTTAAATTTTTTAATTTTATTATTCATGTTATTATTATAGAAAAATAGATACAGACACGTTTTCATGTCTTCATTACTAAAAACAACTTTTTATTTGCATTTATCAAACATGTTTTTCAATTTTCGAAAAACAGAAAATGAAAATATGAAACATTTTTAGAGACCAAAGAGAGCATTAATTCCCCACCTAGATTAAAAAATTAAAAAATTAAGACAAAATTATCTATTTTATTTTAGTTTATGTGTCTGTTAAACATTTTTTAAAAAAAAAATGTTACCTCCTTAGCTCCCACCTCACTCTTGTGACTAACATAAGTTTAACTTTAAAAAAAAAAAAAAATCAATTTCATTACTTGAAATTTTTCTTAAAGAGATTTGAAGAGAAAAGTAATAATAGATTTCGGCTTGCAATTTTTAATTAAAAAATTCTTGAGTTTTTTTAAAACTCTAAATTTTGAAAAATAAAATAAAATTTATACCAGCCAAAATATTCAAAAATTTCTTTCTCTTGCTAGACTTTATTAAGCTTGAATGAGAAGTTAAATAACTTGACTTTGACTATGAGATTCTCCGATTTTTGCATGAAATATTTGGGGTTTTTTTTAGTGAAAAACAAATTACAACTCAAGTATTAAACATTAAGAAAAAGTCATCATATAATTCTCATCAACCAACTGTAATCTCGGTTCTCCGTCTCTCATAGCCTTGACAATCATGTCTTTGAGTTTATTTTCTTCTCTAGGAATATGTTGAATATTTGAATTTCGTATGGTGGAAACTTTAGTATTTAATTTAATGGAGAATATGACGTTTTTGCTTATGTAAGTTTAGTATTTACTTATTTTTATTAACTATATCTAGCTTAGGTTTAATTATTTGTTCTTTTATTAAATTTAATTTAGTTTAATCTTCTTATTTTACATAGTTTTTCACATAATGATACTTGGAAAAAGAAAAGTTTCCACATATTGAATCTTAATTGGCTAGTTTACCATTCACTAAAGATGTTAACTCTAGATATCACAATAATACACAAATTAATAGTTTAGGTACCTCATCGGCTATTTAATGAAAGTATAGGTATCGAATAATAGACAATTTTATAATTCATATACTATATTGTATATTTTCAAAGTATAAATATCACATTAGACATTCTATAAAAGTAAATATACCAAATATAATATTATCCCTAATTTTTATTATTTTGTCTATGGAATCTATATGAATTGGTCACTCTTCAATAGGTTGGACTTTTGATTCTAAAGAATTCTTTTAGTTAAAACTATAGCATGCCTGCGCTATGCTTTGAAAAATTGGATTAAGATTTTAAACAATATTTATAATAATTATATTAATAAATAAAAATATCATTATCAAATTTTTAAGTAATTATATTTAGTATTAACAATTAAATCATTATGACAAATTATATGAAATATTTTATGGATTGAGATATTAATACAAACACATGAAAATATAATTAGATATGATGTAACCGTCTGTTTTTAGTAGTGTTGTAAATAATAGTTCCGGGACTATAATTCTGACTAGTGAGTCAGTAAATATTATTTATTTAATATTTACAAGGTTATTAGAATGTCGTATTAAAAATTGGTTTGGTAATTTTGACTTTTGGATAGTTAATTAAAAATAATGACTAAATCGTAAAAAATGTAAAAATTAATCACTAATCATTTTAAAAGCTAAATTGCTTAGTTAGTAAATGATTAAGGTGTAAAATGGAATAATACCATAATCTATATTAGTGGGACGGTGGGTGTATATTTTGTTATATTTTTGTGTTATTTTAATGTTAAATAATAATAATGATAATAAAACATAAGTTTGGTCATCTTCTTCCCATTTCATTTTTGTTTCAACCAAATACTAAAACAAATAAAGACGAAACCAAGGTTGTTATTTGAAGCTTTCGGCCCTCAACTTCTCCTAAGTCATTTTTAATAATTTTTATGTTTTTGAGATTGTTTTAATTTAATCTAGCTAATTCAGTGATTATTTTATAAAACTGTTAAATATTTGAAATATTACTATTGTTGTTCTTAAAACTTTTTTAATGTTAGTGGTTGAGTTGAAAGCTTGATATTGATGAAGGATTATTTTGTAAAGTGAAATTGGTTAGTTTTAAGTTTAGGGAATAAAACGATAAAATATTAAACTTAGCATGAAATTCTTGTGAAATTTCATTACATGTGAGCTTTAATGGATTAAGGGTAGATTCGGCTAACATGTTTTGAACTTAATTGTGATAAATGTGTAAGTTTTAATTTTAGGGACTAAATTGAATAAAAAATAAAAATTTAGGATAATAATGTAAAATGTTATTAAAGGATCAAATGCATGTATTTAGATATTTTAAGGTATTCGAAATGGTTAATTTAGTTAAATTATTATATAGATCAAGAAATGAATCAACCTGTTGATAATCGCAGAAAGGAGAAAATTGTTTAGTAGTCCTCGGTGTGGTGTTTGTAGTTGTTTTGTTTAGGTAAGCTCGTATTAGGTTTATTATGTTTACTGATTGTTTGTATTCAAATTATATATGTGTATATATATGTAAAATTGGCATGGTGTATTAAAATAAGTATCAAAAGTAAAAATGAGAGATTTAACTGTAAAGTATGAAAATTATACAAGTTTGAATTGAATTTTATAATCATATGGAATGTATATGATTAAGTTGAACATGATATGATATTATAAAGATGGAAAAGTATGTGTAACAGCTCGATTTCAGTGGTGTCAGAAATGATGGCTTTGTGACCACAATTTTCGACAAGGGAATCAATAAATATTATTAATTTAATATTTACGAACATTTAGTAAAGTCATATTAAACTTTAGTTAGGAAATTTAAATGTTTGAGCCGCTAATTGAAAAAAAAAAGATTAAATTGTAAAAGTAATAAAAGTTAAATCTTATTAGTTAAATATACCAAATAGCCATGAAAAGAGGAATAGGTGGACTTAAAGGGAAATTATACCCTAGCATAGATTAGTGGACGGTGGGTGAACAACTATTGATATTTTATGAGTTAAATTTTAATAATAAAATAGTAATGATAGGTATTAGGTAAGAAAAAGGAAGAAAACAAATTTGAGGGTGTTATTTCTTTTATTTTAAAAGAAAATTGTGAAACCCCATTTTGGTAGCTATTTACTCATTTTGGCCCGATTATAAGTAGCATGTAAATAGGTTAGTGACAGTGTATGTACATGAGTAGTTTGGTTATGTTTTGTGCTATTTTGAATAAGAACTATGTGTAATGATGCAAACTAGAGGGTTGTTTTGGTTTATTTTGGCTTGTGTTGGTAAAAGCATGATTTGGTAACTATGATATATCTTGCTTGGTGAAATTGGCATTTATGTTTTAGGTTCCTTGATGAACTTTTTTTTGGTGATACTGTAGCAATGGAAATGATGATGATATGTGATTGTCTATGTATTAATGATATTGAATGTTTAATGGTTAATGGTTGATTGGAGGTGCCAATTGTGGCATATTGATTAGACACTTAGGATGGATGTTATATGGTACATTTTGACAGATTTTTAAAGCTTTTGAATAACTTAAATGGTTGGTATATTGCATAACTTGTGGCTTAAGTGAACCTAGGCTGTGGTTGCTTGTTTTGGAAGGTGTTTTAGGTGCACACGATCTGCCACATGGTCGTGCCATACACGAGTGCAGCGCACGATCATGTGGTCTGTTGAATTTAGGTGCAGGATGATCCATACGGCCATAGTGAGTTACACGGTTGGGCAACACAACCGTGTGACCTTGTATTACACGGTATCAGGTTGTCACACGGTAATGTGACTTTTTTTTCACTTTTTACCCATTTTTCTTTTGTAAATGTTTCAAATTAGTCCTGATTTGTTCCTGGGTTGGTTTAAGAGCTTTGTAAGCTCAATTAAGGCTCGATTTTGATTGTCAATCATATAATACTTGTATCAATAATTCTTTGTGGATTATTTGATTATTTATGTTGAATTTATTAACGATATTGATGGCTATTTGTCGTAATACCTTATAAATCGGATTCGACAACTAAATTGGGTACAGGATGTTACACATGACATAAAAATAGCATGAACATAAAATAAATATATCATCATGTTAAAATCCATATAAATTAAATTATTAACATGTAATGTTTTTGAATAAATTTATAATACTTTAAGCACATGAAATATAATACAAAAAAGACGAATTATAAAATATTTATAAATGCTATGTATAATGTACAACAAATCAATGAGAAAAAATAACTCATACCGTAACCCAGTTTAACTTAACACTACAAAAAGTCATTCACATTTCATTAATCAAGTAGTAATTTTGGATGCAATCAATGGGTATACGTCAAAATTACACATAAACTTAGATTTAATGTGAAATATGATACACAATTTTAGATATTTCAATTGTACACATAAAACGTTAATTTTGATTTAAATTATACAATTTAAAAAAAATAAATAAATTCAATTATTCTCATGTTTGGAAAATAAAATTATTTGCATATGTAAAAAGTAAAACTAAACCGATGCTACTTCAAGTATGGTGTTAATAATTTGTGAAAATTAAAAACTAAAATTAATATTTATGTATCAAATTGCAAAAAATTAAAATATTAATATGAGTAAAAATAAATTTAAAAATTAAGCTAAAAGAACAGGCATTTAATGTTGCTTATGAAACTAAAAAATGTAGAGGAACTTATTTTTAATCATTTATATAGAAAAATAGAATAGCAAGTGTGTCCCACGCACAATGATTGCAGGTGGGGGTTTAAAAAATAAAAAATAATTGAGAATAAAATAAAGAGGTGTGGACGTGGTGGTATTCACGTGAAGTTGTCCATTGCTTAGTTGGCGTGCGTTACAATTTATCTCTTAAACCCACCCCTATTTTTTGTTCATTTCCGCTTTATATTAGCCCTTCAAAATGCCCATTTTCTTCCTCCTCCTCCTTTTTTTTTTTTTTTCCTTTTAATTTATCATTACTTAAATATAATTACACCATTTTTTTTCGTTTTTAATTATAATCAAATTTATTTTATATATCTCTTAGTTTTAATTATGATTTATTATGTGATTTTTCACAATTATAATAATTTATTATGGGTTTATGATTTATATATATATGTAAAAGAAAATATCACCAGATTAATGCGTATATAAATATTTTTGATGAAAACAAATTCTGTCAAATTACCAGCAATTTAATCACATTTATGTTTTGTAAGAATAATTTATTCTACTACTAAAATATGCATAATCTTTAATGATTAGGGATGATAGTGATAAAACTTGTTGGTTAAGGTTGTTTTTTTTTTCTTCCTAATAATTTCTTTTAATTAAAATTATTAAAAAATTTCAAACAGTTTAAAAAATCAACCCAAGTCTGCTTCTAATTGTCAGTGGATGGAAAAAATATGATATCTTATTTTGTTAATAAGTATATATTTAACTAATATTATTAAGAGAGATTGTTTTTATTTTTTATTTTTGTGAATTATAAAAGGAGAGTAAAGTTTTAACAGTAATATAATTAGTGTGACTTAAATCTAAATTATATATGGAGCCACGAACTTTAAATATTTTATAAAAAAATATAAAAAATTTGAGACACAATATGATGAGATATTTTTTAAAAAGATATAAATAGTTTGATGTTTAAATAGATGAAGTTGGAATTAATTCAAATATTCCCATAACAGATCACACCCATGACTATCCTTATCATTAATGCTTCTTATGGAAGATAAAAAGAATTTGATGGATTTTTTTTAATTATTATTAGCATTATGATTTCTAAGATGTCCATTAATCATTGGGTTCTTGTTTTCTTAGTTAATCTTCTAAAATTTCACTAATTAGACAGCAATAAAAAATAAAAATATATATAAGTCAATATTAAAATAGCTCAAACTATGTAAAATAATTTCTTTTATATATATATATATATATATATTTACATAATATTTAGAATTATTCATAGTTTCTCCTCAATCTATAAATAGGAGGATAATTTATTTTAAAACACTTAAATTCACATCCTCCTGCATTAATACTAATACTCATATAATTAAAATAAGATTCAATCGATCAAAATAAATATGAATATAAAAAATAGATATAATTACGTTTTCAAATACAAATATGAATCTAAATAATTAATAATATTATGAATTATTTATAAGTGTGAAATGAACAAGATGTGATAGGGACGGGGCGACACCATGAAGAAGAAATAGCAGATAAATTTCATGCGGGACAAAAAGAACAGGAAAAATAAAAAAAGACGTAAAGAGTAACAAAATAAACAGCTTTTTTTACTCTTTTTTTTTTCTTTTATCATTCCTCTTCCGTCACCATTGCGTAAATATAAACTTTAATATAAGGCATTCATACGAAATGGAATCGATTTTATTTATTATATTTATAAATATTAAAATTTAAATTTATTGAATATTTTTATATTTAACATCGTATTGATATAATATCTAAATATTATAACGCTAAATTTATTATTAGATTAATATAAAAAAATTTATATTAATTTTTCGTCACTCATCTCATCTAATGATAATTAATAGAGAATGACTAAAATATTTAATTTCGAAGAATATAATAATTAAATTATAAAAATTATAATTGAGTTACTAAAATAGAAGGAAATTAAGTATATTTTGTATGCTTTACCCCTTTTATAAGAAAATCTTTCAAATCATACACAAATTTTACATATTTCAAGGTAAAGTTGGGCTGTTAAATTGGGACAAACATGGCCCCAACTTGTCAAGTTGGACTCCCATGGATTTACTAGGCGTTCTAGGTATAAATATGTTAGTACCTAATATATATATATATATATATATATATTAAATACTTCAAATTCAAGGTATATATGTGTTTATGTGATTTAGATTTGAGTTAGATACAAATTACTACTTAAATAAATGGATACATTATTAATATTTTACTTATTGCAAAGCAATTGGTTTTATAATTTTTAGTATTATCTGTAATTAGTTGCACCACATTGTTAGGACCAAAAATTTTAACATCTAAAAACAAGTTGCCAAGAGTTTGGACATCTGAAATCATGTTGGATGCATCAATGGATTTTATAAAGCATAATCCTTTTGGATAATGCACTAAAACTTTATCTCATATCAGTCCAATTAAAAGAACAATATAAGTCCAACTAAAACATCACCTCAAGTGACCAGCAACAGTAAGGACATCAAAAAGCCGAAGCAGATCTAATCTCAAATTTGGGATGGCCAGAGACTGGAGTAGATATGGTAGGCCGAAGCCGAAGGGATCGATGGTTGAGGGAGACAAACAAGAAAGAAGACTGAGGACTGAGGACTGAGGACTGAGGACTGAGGCAGCAGGCACGTGAGGTGAAGTAGGAAGTAGGTCTGGGTCACGTGTGCGTGTTTTAGTTTTTGCTTTTTAATTATTATTTTATTTTATTTTTTATTTGCGTTAAATGCATTTGCTTAATAGGTTGATTGGGTTTTTATTTCCGGCTTGACCCAGCTTAAAGAAGCCCGGATTTTTGAAAAATCGGCCTGAATAGTTCTTTTTTGGTTCGCGATTTAACCATGGTTTTTCTTGATTTCCAATCTAACTAGTTTTTTGCTAGTGTTCGGATAGAACTAATTCAGTTCAAACATCCTTAGTTGTAAAGAGTCAATCTGATTCATACATATTCTAGTTGTTAACGAGTTAATGGATACAAATGAATTATTTTAGCTGTTTGGGGTTTTTTTAATTCATGGTGACATTTGGAAGAAGAAGAAGTAATATTAACAATATTAGACAAGTGTTTTAAAAAATTGATGCCCTTCAATCACTTTTTTAGCTGCTACAACCAATGCTAATAAAAAATGATAAGTAAAACGGTGAAGATAATAAGTATATCGACATTTATTCAAAAGCCATTTAAGTGATGAAATAGCTTAATTAATAAAGGAGGAAGTACTTAAGTAAAATTTATAAAATAATGTGTTTTGGATGGCAATTTTGTAAATTAATGAAAGTTTAAACAAAATTAAACAATGAAAAACAAAACTTTCTTTCATTTTTCTCCTTCAATGGTCAAAAGCCATAGCCAAGTAGGTGAAGCCTCAGTTTGGGTGTTTTCTTTGCATGGTAGGTAATACAAACTCGTTTCTTGTAAATTTTATGTTTCTGATATCGTTGCAACTAAGTCCAGCTAGCCCGTACCTTCATTTTTGAAATTGTTAAAGATTTTGAATGTTGCCATTGATGAATATAGTGATTTTTTTATGTTAAATTATGAATTTTAAATGTTGGTTGGTATTTAAAAATATTTTGTTAAGGGATTTTTGATGAATTTTCTGATTAGGAACTAAATTGTTGAGATAATAAAAATGCAAGGGTTTGTTGTTAAATTATGAAAAAAATGGGTTGTATTGAATGCCATGAATATTCGGCTACCATGGATTTTTATTAAAAATGGTTAATTTGCATGTTTTAGGCTCAGGGACTAAATTGAATAAAAGTAAAATGTTAGGGGCAATTTTGTAAAAATGTCAAAAAGACTAAACTGCATAAAATGAATTATTTTATTGTCTAAATTAATAAATTGAATAAAATAATTAATTTAAATCAAGATCGAGTGGAAAATTTAAGAGAATAAAAAATTACCAAAAAAGCCCTTGTACTTTGATATTTCTACAATTTAGCCAAGTAAGTTTGTTATTCGATTATGTTTAATTGTATTGAATATTTCATACTATTACATTATTGGTTGAAACTTAAATGTCATTTAGTTATGTTTTAAGAAATAGAAACGCGGTGATATTCGGGCTCCGTGCCTAGCAGGCTTTGTGCCGGTGATATTTAGGCTTCGTGTGTAACAGTCCGTTTTCAGTGAAATCGGAATAGTGGTCTCGGGACCACAAACGAGCGTGTGTCCCCTGCACCTTGGAGAAGTTTTTGAGATTTTGTGAAAAAAAAATTCTTTGAGTTCTCAGTTTAGTCCCGACTTGATTCTAATGCGTAATTTGGGCCTCGATGGCTTATATAAGGGACAATATGATTGTTTTCTGATTTGAATGTTTAATGATACGAAAATGTCTGTGATTAATCTGTATACCCTAGTAATGCTCCATAACCCTATTTCGGCGACAAATTTGGGTTAGGGGTATTACACCGTGCCTAGCAGACTTTGTGCCGATGTATTATATCAAGCTCTATGCCTAGCAGGCTTCGTGTCAATGTATTGTAATAGGTAAGTTGTACTAAAAATATTATTTTCATTATTCGATGTTATTTCATTTGATTCAACAGGTATGAAAAGAAATAGATCAATAAGTATTCAAAGGACTTATGTCATGAATCTATGAAAAGGAATAAAAAGGTAATGTTCAATGAAAGTATGTTTATGATCATGAAATTGATGATTACAAGTGATGTTATTCATGTATATGACTTACCTTATGATACTTCGAGTGAAATATGAGTAAATGCACAAACTTGTGTATTGATGATGATATATTTATGCTTATGTCTTGTGTTATACAAATGATACGAGTAAGGAGATGTAATAAAACAGTAAGTTCATAATTGAAATGTAATGTGATAATGTAAATGCATTGATAAGTTAAAGGGTTTACTTATATGTGAGAAATTTACTTAAGTTATGGATGAATTATCTAGGTTGTGGATAAATACACTAATTTGTGAGTTGATTATGGTTTGATAAATCTTGAGGCATTGGTATAGGTTTATGTTTACCTTATAAAGTTTATTATTGAAATGGAATGTTATGTTTAAAATTTATACGAGCTTACTAAGCATTCATTGCTTACATTGTTATTTTTCTTTTACTTTTCAGATTATCGGAAGCTCGATCAGGTTGGAAGCTAGTCGAAGATCCATCACATTATCCATTGATTTTATCGATAGATTTTGATATCTTGATCAAGGCTATAATGACATGTATAGGTGGAATGTAACATCCCTTATACGTATTCGACGCCGGAACCGGGTACGAGGCATTACCGGACTTAAACTCAAACAAACATTCAAAATCGAGACATGAATTTCCACTTAAATTTAAAACTTTTTGAAAATATTCATATCGCCCCTTAAACGAGCCTACAAGGCCCAAAACATGCATTAGCAGTCGTTCGGGACTAAACCGAGAACATTAGAAAACTTTCCAACACTTAGAATTTTTTTCACCAAAATAGAGGTCACACGCCCGTGTGGCTTTGGGACACGCCTAACCCGTGTAACTTTCTGTTTATGACGTCATCAACAAATTGAAGTCACACGGCCAAGTCACATGCCCGTGTACTTAGGCCGTGTGAGCGATTTAATTTTCATAATTTTTCATAAAATAGGTGCAGACTTCACACGCCCTGGGTACACGCCTATGTCCCTGGGTCGTGTCCTTCACAGAGCTAAGACACACGGCTGTGTCTCTACCCGTGTGGCTAATTTGAAGCTAAAATTCAAAACGTAGGGGACACACGGCCGGATCACATACCCATGGGACAAGTCATGTGTCACACACAGCCTAGAAACACCCATGTGTGTCTACCCATATGGAAAAAAATAAGGCTATTTACCAAGCCATTTTGCCACCCTTACTTACACCAACTTACACAACAACAAGCTACACATACAACCAATTTAGACACAAACAAGATATCAATATATCATTTACATGCAACCATCTACACATACAAACATCACCTATTTATCAACTCAATCCATGTAAATTCTCACATCCATGAAAACATCATCATATGCATATATATTCTTAAGCCAATATTAGCCAATTTCAATGACCATTTACAATATGAATTATCAATCATTATAAGCCAACACATTTGGCCAAATCAAATATGACACATAACAAAATGACCAAGTCCCTATACATGCCATACTCAAAATAATGAAATCATAAGTACTCAAAATGATAATTCGATAGTGTGAATGGATCTCTGACCATCTTCGATCCCCGAGCTGGCTTAGTGACACCACAAGACAAGGGAAAAAGAAAGGGGGTAAGCTTTAATGTAACACCCCGTTACCCGTGTCCGACGCCGGGACAAGGTACGAGGCATTACCGGACTTAAACATAACCAATCATACAAAACCAAGTCATAAAATTTCATCCAAATTAAAACTTTTCATGTTTCATTATAAAGTCCCTAATATGGGCTTACGAGGCCCAATACATACTTTGAAAGTGGTTCGGAGCTAAATCGAAAACTTTTGAAAACTTTGAAAAATTTCTTGAAAAATAGGGGCACACGCCCTGAGCACATGGCCGTGTGGCCAGCCGTGTGGATGAAAGTTAGGCTATTTATCAAGCCTTTTTACATCCAAAACATTTATACACTTATACCAAATTTATCAACACACAACATGGCATTATCATAAACATACAACTTAACCAATAATAGCCAACATCAATAGCCTTATACAAACTGAACTATCAAATAACATAGGCCAGCATTTTAGGCCAAATCAATTATGACACATAACAAAATAACCAAGTCCTCTATACATGCCATAATTCAAAATATTGCTTTCAAAATACCAAAAGAGTGTTGATAGTGTGGATGGATCTCCGATGATCTCCGTACCCCGAGCTAGCTTGGTGATACTATAAAACAAGGGAAAAGAGAGGGGAGTAAGAATATAGCTTAGTAGGTAGGTATGTAAATAATAAACAAATTATTAACATGCTTTTATAAATCCTCAAAATATGTTTTCAAACTAATACAATCATAACTACACATAGATCCACTATTTACTCAAGTTCAAAACAAGCTGTCTATTCAAGTCACAGTCACTAAATTATTTATATCTAGAGCTATGGAACTTCAAATTAAGATCCGCTAATTTTTCTAGAAACTAGACTTGCATATATTCTTACCAAAATTTTTTTAGAATTTTTGGTTTAGCCAATAAGTACATTTTATTCTTTAAAGTTACCCCTGCTTTGCTGTCTGACAGTTCCGACCCCTCTTCACTAAAAATTAATTATCTCCTCATACAGGATTCGGAAGATGTTCCTGTTTGTTTCTTTTGAAACTAGACTCATTAAAAATTTTAAGCATATAAATTATAACCCATAATTATTTTTGTACAATTTTTAATTATTTTCCCAAATCAAAACAGGGGATTCCGAAATCATTCTGACTCTATCTCACAAAAATTCAAATATCTCATAATATGGAATTCTTTTGCTTACACCGTTTCCTTTATGTGAAAAGAAACTCAATAAGATTTAATTGCATATCTTTAACCTCTAATTCGATTTTCACCATTTTTGGTGATTTTTCAAAGTCACACAACTGCTGCTGTCCAAAACTGTTTTATTACTAAATTTCACTCTTTCATGTTTTCTTTGTAGTAACTTTCATTGTAACACTTACTCCATATCAATCTTACCAAAGTTTGGTCACATATCGAGCACATTTCTCATAGGTTTACATACACGTACTTGCATTTATTCATCACATAGTCATATTCAATTACACCTAGTCATTTCTCGTTGAGCACATCGGAATAATAACGGATACCCGGTGGCCTACACATAATACCACCCTTGTAGTCAAAGTTACCTTCTTCATAAAGTGGCCTTCACATAGTACCACACTTGTGACCAAAGCTATCTTTCTTCTCAAAGTTGCCTTCACATAGTACCACACTTGAGTCACTAGTGACATGTGACTTGTATTCTATTCTGTTCCTAATGTTCAATCGGGAAATTTCACACTTTTCGATATTTGTCAATTTCATTCAATATTCAGCCACATTTCATAAAACATAATAAAATGTGATAATGTAAGTAAAAGCAATGCATTATTTACATACAAACTTACCTCGGTGCAAAATATGACGAATTTACAATTTAGTCCACAACCTTTTCTTTTTCCCGATCAAGGTCAATTCCTTGTCTTTCTTGATCTATAATAACACATTTAACTCATTTAATACTCACATTATTCAATTTAGTCCCAAAATCACATTATGGAAAAAATTACATTTTTCCCTTAAAGTTTCACATATTTACAATTTTACCCCTAAGCTCGTAAGATGAAAAGCACTTATTTTTCTCAAATCCTAAGCCTAACTGATTCATATTCCCTCTTATAGCAGCTCAATTTTTCACTAAATCACATTTTTTACACAATTTTACAAATTTTACAAATAGGTCTTTTTATGCAATTTCATCAAAAATCACTTAGTAAAAGTTGTTTATCACACCCCAAACTTTCATATTCTTCCATAAAACATCAAAACAAATACATGTCATTCATGGTTAAATTTTTAAACACAAACCCTAGCTCAAAATAATGGTGGAAATAGCTAAACCGAGCTACGATGATCTCAAAAATATAAAGAACATTAAAAACGGGGCTAAAACAGACTTACAATCGAGCTTGAAAGCTTGAAAAACCCTAGCTATGTCTTCCTCATGTGAAATTCAGCCAAGGTGTTGATAATGGATAAAAATTGGCTTTTAATTTTGTTTTTAATTCATTTTAATTACCAAATGACCAAATTGCCCTTAATGAAAAACCTTAGAAATATACCAAACCATATCCATTTTTGTCCACCAACTTAACCAATGGTCTAATTACCATTTAAGGACCTCCAATTTAAAATTTTATAGCAATTTGACACCTCTAGCTTCTAGAACTCAAGTTTTGCACTTTTTACAATTTAATCCTTTTGACTAAATTGGGTGCCCAAATGTCGAAATTTTCGAATGAAATTTTCACGAAATCATTTTGTGAAATTTTAGACCATAAAAATATAATAAAAATAAATTTCTTTATGTCGAATTTGTGGCCTCGAAACCATTGTTCCGACTAGACCTAAAATCGGGCTATTACAATTCTCCCCCCTTAGGAATTTTCATCCCCGAAAATCTTACCAGAATTGAGGTTTGGATATCATTTACTCAAAATTTCTTATACCTCATCGAAGAATCCTCTTTGAAGCGATACTTTTGGAAACACTCTGTCGCCGATCTGAAATTCAATACCCTTAAGTTTCAAGTCTGTATACCACTTAAGTCGGTTTGAAGTTGCTTTCAACTTTTATGAATCACTTCCACTATTTCCCAGTTATCTTTGAACTCATAAAATAATGCTGGAGCGTATCGTCAAAGATCTGAAGTACTCTCTCAGACGTACCATCGATCTAAAGATGAATTACAGTGCCAAGATGCAACTGCATACTCAAAGTTTCCTGTAGCTTTTTCCATAATTGGGATATAGCCCTCGGATCTCAATCCGACATAATGGAGACTGATACTTCGCATAATCGAATAATCCCATAAACATCTTACTTGACTGGTTTGTTAAACAAGAAATCTGTACAAGAACGATCAATCACAATTCGATAACATCTTTCTTTTTAGAGATCAATATAATTTAGATACGAAATCTATAGTGTTTCCATCTCATTTTCATTCTAAAATCATCACTGACTGTAATAGTCCTGAATACTCTTGAAATTTGGCTTTTACCTGTTGACAAATCAACATTTGAACACAAGCTCAAAAATAGCATGTAGCATACACAATTATCAAAACATCAACTTCATATAACTGCACATGTTATTACTCTCTAGATAAACAGACAAGCCACTACTGTGAACTTCGTATAAAAATTTCCGCATAAGCCCCGGATTCTTCGGTACACAAATTCCATCTCGGAATAATAATAACATGAATCAGGTCCAACCTGAAGTTCAAAATCAAAAGTCGATCTTCACTGTACTCATTTAGCTTATCACTCACTAACACATTTCTGAGTTTCTCAAACTTGCAAAGAAAACATCACTTTAGTTTTTTATTTAGCTAAAATCAGACTATCATCAAATAAGATCAATTGAGTAACTAACTCGCACAAAATAAACGAGGATTTTCCATACTAGCATCTGTAACTACACTTGCCTCCCCACAGGTCAATCGATAATTACTCACAGTCTTTCAATAGATCAAGTCATCAACATTGTCTTAAACTTAGATTTTTCTGTGCCATTAGATACATTAAACTCTTGAGATCAGGAAACATATGACAATCTTTGTCGAACAAACAATGTCATCAAACCATCTCTAAATCACTAGTCAAACAGTTCTTTTTAATGTGATATTAACCATATGAAAACATGAACCATCACTTTACATTCTAGAAATAAAAAACATTCTAATCCGTTCACTAGTGTATCACTGAAAAATCATAAATTCATTACTCAATTCAAACTAAACTCAAAACTAAAGCTTCGGTTAATAGTACCTTCAACTGCTTCAACTTTGCTAGCATGCCTAGACCATTCAAACTTTCACAATTGGGATAACTTTATTAATAGAACAGCATTAATTCAGAATAACATCACCCATTTAAAACAAATCTAATAGGTATTTTTCTATATCATGCTTTCAAGAATATTAATTCTTCATTCAGACTGTCCGTCTATACACTCGTGAATGCACAAAATTCATTCTCTTAGCTGAGGACATACTTAAATACATATAACTCAAATCATATCCCAACAAATCAGCTCATTCTGATAAAAACAACTGAGTTGATCTCAACTATCGAATAACACATCTCAAAATGCTTCTTTCTTTGTGCTATTAAAACATCTCAAGCACACAATCTTTCAAAATTCTCTTATCATGCTAATCAAAGGCCTTTACAATCGCATTAGCTTAAAGAAACAAAAACATCTCGATTGAATGCATTGACTTTAATCAACTTACCTGAGAAAAAAATCCATCATACTATTTGAGTTTGTGCTTCCATCATTTATACCGTTGCCAAAGTCAATTCCTTACACGAAAATTAGAGAAATCCAGATACCTGAGTCACCATGTTACTATGATCAAACAAGAAATACAACCATAATAGACATAGTTATCACAAGTCAAAGAACACTATTTCAAGATGAGCCATGGTTGATAATTCACGAAATAAGAATGATAGGAAAACCAAGATAAATAAATCCAAGATACGATACCATATCGGAAGTCCGAGAACATAACTCATAAGAAAATAACAGAGATTTTGATGATCCCTCAGAGAAAACTAGTAAAAAAAAATACTTACCGGCTCTGGACTTCCATCATAATAGAGATAATATATTTTCTGTATATATAAAATAAAACCATAATCAGTAGAAACATTATAATAGTCTCACATAAATTTTTACCATCGACTTCATTCCAACATATTAGAATAGAATTCCAAAGAGATAATGAAATACCGATCATAAACCAACTAGACCAACAGGGCTTTCGTCTAACATCATAGTTAACTAGCATTCTCGCAACATAAGAACTCCATCAGAAACTGAACAATCACACACATATCTCTGAGGATAAAAGAATATATAAAATACCCAGAAAAGATCATCATATTCATTTCAACTGTAACTGGCACACACTTAGACATCTTTACTACTAAAATATCATTTCTTTAACTAATCCTGTCATCATGAGCCCCGTATTATTCCACTCACTAACGAAAACCAATTCGGGAGAAATTTTAGAAAACATATCTTTAGACTTCATACCTAATTGAGTCGATTAGCTAAGACTAACTTCTTCTTTATCCAGGACATTGCATAATCTGTATAATCTTTAAAACATTTTGTTATCCTTCCAAAATTGTTTTCACTTTTCAAACTATTCTTATCTCTATATGCATTACTAATTATTTCACCATTAAACTCTTTAGTTTCACACTTATGGACTTATTTCATATGGTTTTCGTGAATTTTTGTTATAAAGCAACACTGGTAAGGGGGTGAGGTTGTAAAGCCTCTAATTTGACTCTCATAAGTACACACATATGACTTAGAATTCATCACCAACATCATATCATCACAATTACATAATTCACTTCAAGCTAATTAACATACATAGTCATGTTACACGAACTTTTTCGATTATTGTAACACCCCTCGCCCGTATCCGACGCCGGGATAGGGTTCGAGGCATTACTGGTAATTCACCTTTACAAACTTACTCAATCGGGTTACTGAATTTCACTCGTGATTTAATACTTTTCAAACATGTGCACTTTGTCTCTTATACAGGACTCCGAGGCCTAAAAACACTCCTAGGGGTAGTACGGAACAAAACTGAAATTGTTCGATAGACTTGGGGCACTTTAGGAAATTTCCTCTTAGTTGAAGTGTAACACGCCCGTGTCCTTTTTCCAGTATGCAACACGGCCAAGGCACACGCCTGTGGGCTTAGCTCGTGTGCTACATTGACTTCAACCTCACCATTCTGTTAAATATACATGGTTAAGGCACACCCCCGTGGGATTAGCCCGTGCTCTATGCTGACTTAAAATTTCAGTTGCAGGGGACACACAGTCATAGCACACACCCATGGGAGTAGCCCATGTGTCACACACGGCCTAGACACACGCCTGTGTGTCTACCCATGTGGACCTTGTTAGGCTATTTTCCAAGCCTTAAGTCACCCTCTACTAGGCAATTACACTTATAAATTACTACAGTGCATATTTGGACTTAATTATCCACTTGTAAATAAGAAACTTTGATTAACCTCATTGCATGTGAACCTCATGTCAATGGTTTCATACATGCTAAGTTAATTCTTATCTTACATTTAATGATTTATATGTCTGCTTGACATATTAGGATTGGCTCGTTATTATAACTCATTGACAATTATAACTAAGCCATCGCATATGAATATAAACATGCATAGATTTGTAGGGCATAGCCTACTTCAAAATGAGCCAATTCCCGTGGCCATATACAAAAAAAGATAAACATATTTTTACATGCCTTCACTAGGAAAATCAAATGACATACATAACAAAATACTCAAAAATCCTATACATACCATTAGATAAAATAGAAGTGTCTTTATACCAAAGCTTGTCTAGTTGATAGTGTGTTGACTCCCCAATCGTCTTCCAATCCTTATGAGTCCTCGAGCTCTGAAAAGCAGGGAAAAGAGTGGGGTAAGCATTTACATGCTTAGTAAGCCCGAATAACTAGAAAATAAACTTACCGATTGTTTAGCATACATCCATAATAGATAATGAAACCAATGGACATGAAAATGGTTTCCCCATCACATGCACTCAATCAATGAGTTAGTTACATAACAAATACCATGAACATTTTTATCTTAGATGAGCTCATCATTTTACGTGTCATTTGTACATATACCTTGTGTTAGTCCCGTTGAGTTTCTAGGAAATCTCGATGGATTATCCAGTCACTGTCAATTCATACGAATGATCATTTTGAGTATGCACTCCCACGAACCTCACATCTTACGGCAGGATTACCAGTCCAGGCTAAATCCCCCGTAATATAAACTCATAAGGTGATGTCGGGATTACCAGTCCAGGCTAAATCCCTTATAACGACAAACAACCTTAACGAGCTCGGATCTGAATTACCAGTTCAGGCTAAATTCAGACCCTGATCGGATTACCCGTCCGGGCTAAATCCATAATGCACACATATTCTTCGGGAGGCTCGATCACTCAAGGAACACTAGTCCAGGCGAGATCCTTTTTATACTTGAGATCTTCGGATTACTAGTCCAGGCTAAATCCTTTTCAGCAACACATACAGGATCTCAAATCTCATGTAAATCATGGTTTATCCATCAAATTCCCTTTTCAACCTCAACTGAGACATTATCCAACAATTCATTATTAAAGATGCAATTCATGCATTTTCATACCATCAATAATGCAATTATCGTGCATTCACAAAACATACAATTATGCATGTTATAGGTTTACTTTGAGTTATCCGAACTTACTTGGAATTCGTTTCAGAGTTGTGTTTCGGTTATTCCGAAACCTTGCATTTACCTCGATCGACCTCCAGAATTTGTTCCTCGGGGTTTATAACAACACAATTATATCATTAATTCACTATATTACACTTTTCAAGTTTAATTTCTACCCCCGGTCCAAATGTCCGTTTTTCCCCTAACCTTTGACATTTTTACTATTTAGTCCTTAAGCTCGTATAATGAAACACATGCAATTTCTATCTTACCCAAGTCTAGCCGAACATTTTTCTCTCTTATGGCAGCCCACATTTTCCATTATTTTCACATTTCTACCACATTGTTAACAACTTTTGCAAAAAGGTCCCTTTAGGGGTTTTTCATGAAAATCACCTAAGACAAAGATGTTTAACACACCTTCAACTTTCATACCCCTCCATAATCCACCAAAATACAAGCAAATCATGCATGGGTAAATTTTTAAACATGAACCCTAGCATAAAATATGGGTAGAAATGGAAAGATCAAGCTACCGGGATTTTAAAAATACAAAGAACATTAAAAACGGGGCTTGGGAGCACTTACTATTGAGCTTGGAAAGCTTGAAAACCCTAGCTATGGAGAGCATGAAATTTTCGGCAACTATGGAGAAAAAGATGACTGATTTTGGCTTATTTTTCCCATTTTATTTCATTAAAATGCCAAATGACCAAAATGCCCTTCAGTCCTTCATTTGAAATTTCATCCATGCAAGCCCATTTTTGTCCAAAAACTTAGAAATTAGGAAAATTGCTCTTTAAGACCTTCTAATTTATAATCTAAAGCAATTTCATACAAATTGCTTCTAGAATCCAAATTTTGCAATTTATTCAATTTAGTCTCTAATTTCCAATTAGACACCTTACTCAAGGAATTTCTTCATGAAACTTTAACACATGCATAATATCATATTCTAGGTCTCATAATAATCATAAAATAAATATTTTGATATCGGATTTGTGGTCCCAAAATCACTGTTCCTACTAGGCCTTATTTCGGGATGTTACAATTATCTTATTCAAACAAGTGTACATAAACACACATTCTGTCAATTTGAGTAAATTTACTTATCGTATTCACTTAATCAAATATGTTGGGCACATAACATCATATACATGCCAAACAAACATGGATGAGCTTATCACCATATAAACTTTCATTTCATTCCACTTTTCATATTTATCAACTTGTGGTTATCTCATTTCGTACATTAACACATACATATCATGAACTTCTATTCATACCTTTCCAAATTTTGACACATCATAAGCACATTTCAATCATTTCAATATCATTATCAGCATTATTGAAAAATAGCTCGGTTGGAAATCATCTCTGACTTAACAAAACAATATTGTTAGAGTCGGGAGATATCACACTATCACGAGTAGTAATATGACATGTATAGCTAGACTCACATACGCTATGTTAGTCTGAGAATCAACTAAACCATAGCTTTTATACCACTAAATGTAACATCCCCTTACTCGTGTCCGACACCGGGATAAGGTACGAGGCATTACCAGACTTAAACATAACCAATCATACAAAATCGAGTCATAAAATTTCATCCAAATTAAAACTTTTCATGTTTTATCATAAAGTCCCTAATATGGGCTTACGAGGCCCAACACATACTTTGAAAGTGGTTCGGGACCAAACTAAGAACTTTTGAAAACTTTGAAAAATTTCTTGAAAAACAGAGGCATACGCCCTGAGCACATGGCCGTGTGGCGAACCGTGTGGATGAAACTTAGGCTATTTACCAAGCCTTTTTACATCCAAAACATTTACACACCTATACCAAATTTATCAACACACAGCATGGCATTATCATAAACATACAACTTAACCAATAATAACCAACATCAATGGCCTTATACAAAATGAACTATCAAATAACATAGGCCAACATTTTAGGCCAAATCAATTATGACACATAACAAAATAACCAAGTCCTCTATACATGTCATAATTCAAAATATTTCTTTCAGAATACCAAAAGAGTGTTGATAGTGTGGATGGATCTCCGACGATCTCCGTACCCCGAGCTAGCTTGGTAACAAGGGAAAAGAGAGGGGAGTAAGCATATAGCTTAGTAAGTAGGTATGTAAATAATAAACAAATTATTAACATACTTTTATAAATCCTCAAAATATGTTTTCAAACTAATACAATCATAACTACAAATAGATCCACTATTTACTCAAGTTCAAAACAAGCTATCTATTCGAGTCATAGTCACTAAATTATTTATATCTAGAGCTATGAAACTCCAAATTAAGATCTGCTAATTTTTCCAAAAACTAGACTCGCATATATTCTTACCATAAAATTTTTAGAATTTTTGGTTTAGCCAATAAGTACAGTTTATTCTTTAAAGTCACCCCTATTTTGCTATCCAATAGTTCCGACCCCTCTTCACTAAAAATTAATTATCTCCTCATATGGGATTTAGATGATGTTCCTGTTTATTTCTTTTAAAACTAGACTCATTAAGAATTTTAAGCATATAAATTATAACCCAGAATTATTTTTTTTTACAATTTTTAATTATTTTCTCAAATCAGAATAGGGGATTCCGAAATCATTCTGACTCTATCTCACAAAAATTCAAATATCTCATAATATAGAATTCTTTTGCTTACACCGTTTCCTTTACATGAAAATAGACTCAATAAGATTTTATTTCATATCTTATTCATCCTCTAATTTGATTTCCACCATTTTTGGCAATTTTTCAAAGTCACACAACTGTTGTTATCCAAAATTGTTTTATTACTAAATTTTACTCTTTCATGTTTTCTTTGTAGTAACTTTCATTGTAACACTTACTCCATATCAGTCTTACCAAAGTTCGATCACATATCGAGCACATTGCTCATAAGTTTACACACACGTACCTGCACTTATTCATCACATAGTCATATTCAATTACACATAGTCATTTTCGTTGAACACATTAGAATAATAACGAATACCCGGTGGCCTGCACATAGTACCACCCTTATAGTCAAAGCTACCTTCTTCACAAAGTGGCCTTCACATAGTACCACGCTTGTGACCAAAGCTACTTTCTTCACAAAGTGGCCTTCACATAGTACCACACTTGTGACCAAAGCTATCTTTCTTCACAAAGTGGCCTTCACATACTACCACACTTGTGACCAAGCTATCTCTTCTCAAAGTGGCCTTCGCATAGTACCACACTTGAGTTACTAGTGACATGTCACTCGTATTCTATTATGTTCCTAATGTTCAACTGGGAAATTTCTCACTTTCGGATACTTGTCAATTTCATTCAATATTCAGCCACATTTCATAAAACATAATAAAATGTGATAATGTAAGTAAAAAACGATGCATTATTTACATACAAACTTACCTCGGTGCAAAATATGACAAATTTGCAATTTAGTCCACAACCTTTTCTTTTCCCCGATCAAGGTCAATTTCTTGTCTTTCTTGATCTATAATAACACATTTAACTTATTTAATACTCACATTATTCAATTTAGTCCCAAAATCACACTATGGAAAAATTACATTTTTACCCCTAAAGTTTCACATATTTATAATTTTGCCCCTAGGCTCGTAAGATGAAAAGCACTTATTTTTCTCAAATCCTAAGCCTAACCGATTCATATTCCCTCTTATAGTAGCTCACAATTTTCACTAAATCACATTTTCTACACATAATTTTACAACTTTTACAAATAGGTCATTTTTTGCAATTTCATCAAAAATCACTTAGTAAAAGTTGTTTATCACACCCCAAACTTTCATATTCTTCCATAAAACATCAAAACACATGCATGTCATCTATGGGTAAATTTTTAAACAAAAACCCTAGCTCAAAATAATGTGGAAATAGTTAAACCGAGCTACGAGGATCTCAAAAATGTAAAGAACATTAAAAACAGGGCTAAAACGGACTTACAATCGATTTTGGAAGCTTGAAAAACCCTAGCTATGTCTTCCTCATGTGAAATTCGGCCAAGGGGTTGAAGATGGACAAAAATTGGTTTTTAATTCATTTTAATTACCAAATGATCAAATTACCCTTAATGAAAAACTTTAGAAATATACCAAACCATGTTAATTTTTGTCCACCAACTTAACCAATGGTTTAATTACCATTTAAGGACCTCCAATTTAAAATTTCATAGCAATTTTACACCTCTAGCTTCTAGAACTCAAGTTTTTCACTTTTTACAATTTAGTCCTTTTGACTAAATTGAGTGTCCAAACGTCGAAATTTTCGAACGAAATTTTCAAGAAATCACTCTGCGAAATTTTAGACCATAAAAATATAATAAAAATAAATTTTCTTACGTCGGATTTGTGGCCCCGAAACTGTTGTTTCGACTAGACCCAAAATTGGGCTGTTACATTTAAAGCTTAGTAAGTTCCTATGCAAGTAATAGGCATCATAAACACATTTTAACATATTTTTAACATGAAGTAAATTAACATAGGTATCAATGTAAATCTCGTAATCAAACTTGGCATGGATGATATTAAAACCTTAACATCGTAACTTACTCAATCAAACTTTACCTTAGGTTAATCACATATCAAGCTCATTAAACATGAGTTTTGTGTACATACCTGTACCAAGTTGCAACATACCATTGTATTCCACAACATACCATAATCTTTCATAACTTTAATATGGCCTTTTAGTTACCTGTTGAACCACTTGGAATACTAAAGGATACTTGGGAAATCTCACACATATAGTACCATACCAATGCCACATCCCAAATATGGTCTTATATGGGATTTCATATTGAAGCCAATAGCCCAGCTATGGTCTTACACGAAATCTCATATCGATGCCATATCCCAGATATAGTCTTACGCATAAACTCAAATAACCCTAATGTCATGACATTTGTATCCTATCTATTCCTAAGGTTGAACCGGGATATTTCTCATTGGTCGAAACTTTGTTGAATTTATTCAAAGAGAAATTAAAAATTCATACAATAATAACACAATTAAAGCATAAATAATAATACATTATTTACATACGAACTTACCTTGGTGCAAAAAAAGGAGAAATGGATTTAATCGCCAAATACCTTATTCTTTCCCCGATCAAGGTCCAAACTTCATTTTTCTCTATCTATAATAGAAAATTCATCTTATTAATTATTCACATTACTAAATTCAGTCCAAAAATCATACTATGGAAAAATTACATTTTTGCCCCTAAACTTTGACATACTTACAAATTAGTCCATAGGCTCGTAAAATGAAATGTATTCAATTTCTTGGTTACCCAAGCCTAGCCAAACCATAAACATGCTCATATTAGCCAACATTATTCATCAAATTAGATTTTTACTACCCATTTTAAAACTTTTTACAAATAGGTCCTTTTAGGTATTTTCATGAAAAATCACTTAGTAAAAGTTGTTTATCACACCTTAAACAACTAATTTCTTCTATCAAACATCAAAATACATGCATGTCACACATGGGTAAATTTTTAAACATTAAAACTACTACAAAATAATGGTAGAAATAGGTAAATAGGGTTACAAGGATTTCAAAAAAGTAAAAAATATTAAAAACGGGGCTAGGATGCACTTACTATCAAGCTTGAAAGTTGAAGAAACCCCAGCTATGGAGCCCTTATGAAATTCGACCAAGGTAGAAGAAAGATGGACACAATTTTGGCTTTATTTTCCCTTTTTATTCTTTTAGTTACTAAATGATCAAAATGCCCTTAATGTCTTTCTTTCAAAATTCACCTATCCATGCTCATTTCTGTCCAAAAAAATATAAAATGGTCTAATTATCATATAAGGACCTCTAATTTAAAATCTCATAGCAATTGGACACCTCTAGCATGTAGAACTCAATTTTTGCACTTTTTACAATTTAGTCATTTTTACTAAATTGAGTGCCCAAACGTCAAAATTTTCAAACGAAATTTTTACAAAATCATTCCGTGAAATTGTAGACCATAAAAATGAAATAAAAATAACTTTTTCTATGTCAGATTTGTGGTCCTGAAACCACTATTTCGACTAGCCCCAAAATCAGGCTGTTACATGGAATGTGGTATATGTTAGTTTGATGAGTTTGGAATGTATATATCATTTGGAATCGGATAGACTGGTGTCATTTAGATGGTTTTGATGCTTAAATGGTTGGTGTTGGAATGGTCAAATGAAAGTATACTTTGAATGACCAATTTAATATGTTTGGTTGTGTTTTGGAATATGTCAATTATGCTATGTTTTGGCATGGAGACAAAATAGATGATAAATGGTAAATGTGCATATATTGAGATTGATTTGATAATTATGTTTGAGGTGCCTTTTTTCATATTGGTTGTATGGATAAATAACCTATTGAATTGATCTTATTATACATATATTAGGTATGTTTGAAAGCTTGATTGTATGTGCAAATGTTGTGTATATGTGAGCATGTTTAGGGTGAAAGAAATTGTTTGAAAATGGCCTCTTTCTCGTCCAGCGGCCTAAGGCACATGCGTGTGTCTCAGCTGTGTGTGACACACGGCTACACGACACAGCTGTGTGTCCCCTATAGGTTTTTAAAGGTTGCATTTTGAGGGTACACGGCCTGGCACACGAGCATGTGACTTGGCTGTGTGACCTAAGTTAGAGAGTTACACGGGCTGGGACACGACCGTGCGTCCTTACTTCGAATGCCACTTGGCCTGAGACACTAGCATGTGTCTCAACCGTGTGAGTCACATGGCTGTGTGATCTTTGCAGTTTGAAAATTTTCTTCTTTTTCTGAAAAATTCTATATGTTTTCGATTTAGTCCCGACTTATTTCTAATATGTTTTTAGGGCCTCAAGGGCTCATATAAGGGACAATATGTATGATATTGATTGACTTTGCTATGATTGATGTTGAGTTATTAAATGATTAAAATTTTTGATAGTTTTAAAACGTAAACTTCGATAATTCTCCGCAACTTTATTCCGGCGACATATATGGCTAGGGGTGTTACAAAACGGGCCTAAATGAAAATTTAAAAAAATGGGCCCACATGGCCTACCTGACCTACCCGTATGTCCTACACGGCCTACCAAAATTGTTCATGCAATCGTACACGCTCGTGTGCTCCACACGGCTTGGCACACAGTCGACCACACGCCCTGGCACACGGTCGACCACACCTCCGTGTGGTGCACACGGCCAGCCACACGGCCGTGTGACGTAGAGCAGTTTCAAAAACAACCTTTGTTTTCGAGTTTTTTTAAGTTCTAATCGAAATTTCAATTTAGATTCACACACCTGATGTTATTTCTGATTAGCCACAGAACAGAGCACACCTGAATCCTACATACGACATTAAATCATACTAATTAACAACCATGAATTAGACTAATAATTAACTTCGGTACTTTCTCTTTACTAAAAACATCCCTCAAAATCGGTATTTGAATACTTACCCTAAAGAAAACAGCGACTTAACAGCAACCTTTATCAATACTTAACTCGTCGGAGGATCGTTGTTTGTCTCACAACACACTCTTATCAGTACCAGAACGAGCAAACTCAACATAAGAACTATTAAGATAAAGAAAATGAATCTTCCTAACTCCATGCGAACCAAAGAAAAATGCTAAATTACTACAGTAGAATAACAATCAACACTTACCCAAAAGATTATCAAAAGATTGACAATGCAAAAGTATGACACACCGAAAATGATAAAAGAAAAATGGAAGAGATGGCGGCAAGAGAAAGTGAAAAGAAGAAAAATAATTTTTCCTTATTAGCCAAAGTTCACAGTAAACAAAAGAAAGAAGAAAATATGTAGAGAAAGTAGAAAACTTTGGATGGGAAGAGTGGGGGAATGGGAGAGAAAGGAACGTGGAAGAGATTTTTGGGTTAATTCAAAACTATAGACATCCCATTAAATCACATTAACTAACCACCCATTAGATTCCCTCGGAGTTCAAAATAAAAACAATTTTCACTTTGCACACATGAAGACTCAAACACAAAATCAAAGGTTAAGCTGAAGTTTTATCACTAAACCAGCAGACTCATTCTTGTCAACAATTAAGCAAAAATAATTTATAAACCAGATGTTCAAATATAGGGGTTTAGGCAAATATTAGCAAAAATGCAAGACAAATGATTCACACTCAGAACTTCACTCACACAAGCACAACACTTAACTAGTGAACCGTATCACTTTACTTGTCATAATTCCCACAACCTTTACTAAAAAACATGACGTAACCACTCTTGGTCTTACTAACCCAATTTCTTCTAACATGGTTTTTGGGATGTGACACATTCTTTAGGGGTTACAATAGGATAAATTTGAAGGGGTTATGGACATCTATTTATCAATGGATTTACAACACTTTGAGTGTAGTAATTACTCCAATCCCTACATTCCCCTTAAGAATTAAAAAGTGTAATTAGAGTGCTCCAATTACATCAAATTCAATGGGACTCACCAATTATAATAGTTACCCAAACATGTCATCATTGTGTAATTACAAACAATTACACTCAAATCCAATTATCAAGTGGCTTTCCAAACACTACCATAAATAATCTTAAAACATCTCTATTTTAGAAAAAAATTACGGTGTTTAAGTAAAAAAAGATATAATATTAAATTTAGACCTTAAAGTTTACATATTTTGTTAATTTGACCTTCATTCTTTCTTTTAGCTAAATTTGAAAATTAAGCCTTCAAAAAAAGTTAAATCATTTTTTAAAATGGAAATGATAACTAAAATATTAAAATTTTAACTATGTTGGCATGGCAATCCATGTATACTTCATGCTAATATGACACATATTATTTTATATACCATGTTAACAAATAATTTAAAAATTATAAAAATATTTAAAAAATACAAAAAGTTTGAAAAAATAAATTTGAAGTATATGTGGATTATCATGTGAGCTGTCATTTTAAAAAAAAATTAACATTTTAGTCAATTTTTCTATTAAGAAACAGCAATTTAACACTTTTCAAAGGTAAATTGATTTTTTTAAGAGATTAAGGGTCAAATTTAATTTTAAAAAAAAGCCAATGAATAAAATATGTAAACATAGAAGGCTAAATATGATATTATACCTAAAAAGTCAATTTCCTTTCTTTTCTTTCTCAAATTTCTGCCAAACAAGACGTTAACAGCTCCACGTGGCATAATCGGGCATTGCGTTCAAACGCAATCCCAAACGAAATTCGCAATTCCATCTCGTGACCGCGTTTGGGACCAAAACGTCCATCAACACAGGCGTTTGGGCAACCGCAAAAATGTTCTCTTTCCCAGATTCATCACTTTCTCTCCAACAAAAATCTCAATTCTCTTCCCTTTATTTCATGTAAACCATAGATTTTTCATCCTCATTTTGATCCAAAGGTACCATTTTTCTCTTCGTTTGTTTCTTCTTTATCAACCCACCAATTTGGGGTTTAAATTTCATCCGTGATGATAAAAATAGATTCTTTTGTGTTTTTCATTTCTGGGTTTTTTATTTTAATGATTTTTGGTTAATGGGTTTTGCTTATGTTGTGTTGCTCTGCAATTTTCCTCTAATGGGTTTGTTTTTTTCCGTGTTATTTTTTCATGGCTTGAACAATGAAGAGCTAATTATTTTATTTATCTAATTATTAATGTATTATTTTAGGGTTTCAAGAGTGACTATTATATTCACTTGTTTTTTTTTCCCTTGTTGCGTGTCTGTCTGTGTTTCAGCATGTATGTAAGAATGAGAATATATTGTGTGCCTTTTTTATGTCTTCATGTACTAATTAGTGAATTTATTTATGCATAAACGTGTCTTTTGTATGTATGTGAATGCTTTGGGTCTGTTATACATACATACATATATGTATGTATGTATGTATGTATGTATGTATGTATGTATGTATGTATGTATGTATGTATGTATAGAGGAGTGTTACTATTTTGTAAGAGTATTGAACCAAGTTCAACTCTTTGATCATCCATAGACATGGATGCACCTAGTATTGGGAACCATATGTGTATCTGCAAACCTACAACTTTTGCATGCGAATGTGAACGATTGATGCTACTGTGAGTATGTGGCTGTATATAAATGAAATCTGGAATGTTATTGGCTTGGTCACTATCGGATATGTTCGGTTGGTTGACGTGTGATTCTCTGATTAATGTATATTTTTGTTCGGAAACGGAAATGGCTTATACTTTGATGATCTTAAGTTCTTAATAGATGATCTTTTTTTTTTTTTTTGCTATTTCTTTTGTATTTCTATGACTGGCTTGTTTGTATGATTCTTTTTCTCTTTTAATTTTGAAAAACTTTGTTATAGATGAAGAATGCTCGAATTCTTACAGTAGAGGTTCCTCGAGGTAGGAGTAATGAAAAAATCAAGGCAGTATGGGACAGGAACTTAACGATGATATTCTGTGATCTTTGCATAAAGGAAAAAGATCATAATTGTAGGCGAGGAACTTACTTTAAAAAGGAAGGGTGGTCGAGGTTGGTTGCGAATTTTAACAAAGAAACTGGTAAAGAATATGAAAAGTCGCAGCTGAAGAATCGATGGGATCTACTGAAAAAAGAATGGAAGCTATGGAAACAGCTCAAAGGGAATGATACCTGTTTGGGTTGGGATCCTAATAAGAACAATATCGATACTTCAGAGGCATGGTGGGAAAAGAAGTTAAAGGTACATGATTGATTTTCATAACGAAGATTTTATTAATCTTTTTTTCTATTTTCTCGTATATAAGATCAATAACACTCATGTATAAATGTGCAGCTAATGCCTGAGGCTACCAAGTTCAAAAATGGTGGTATTGATCCAGAATTAGAAAACAAATTAGATTGGATGTTTCAAGGTATCAATGATGACATAACTTTCACACCCACATTTGGTCTACCGTCGATTGATGGAACTGATGATGATGAACCGCCTAAAGTAGAGGTTGAGGAGGTTGTCGCTGTAGAAGATATTCAAATGTCGAAAAAGGCAATGGGTGAACATTTCAATGAGATGGATAACCATTGCATGGAACAGAATCCTCAGGCTCACTCCGAATCCGAGCACCAGTCAGAGCCACCGCACCAGAAAAAGAGATCTCCGGAGTCAGATTCTTCTCATCTCAACAAGGGTAAAGAGAAAGTACCAAAACTAGTTGGGAGAGTTTCAAAACTATCTAGGCAGATAGATAGATTGTGTAGTGCAGCCGAAAGTATGAGTACAGCAACTTCAGCCAAGATAACTTTTGAGCCATACAACATTCCGGAGGCAATTCGAATGCTTGATAACATGGAGGAAGAAGTTCCGAAGATGAGCCAATTGTATTTTTTTGCCACGAAGCTGTTCATTGACAAGGATAAGCGGACGGTATTTATGTCGTTGTCAAGTGATATCAGAGCTTGGTGGCTTAAAATGGAGATGGAGGAGAGCTCCAAGGCTGCTTAAAGGTATAAAATGACCACAATGGTGAGTACTACCAACATTTTATAACTTAATTTCAATGTATTTGATCAAGATGATGATGGTGATGAAGCTAGGAACCTAGCAGTTGGATGATATCTCATCTAGCTTAATTATGTTGTGGGACCCTTCTTGCCTTTAGGTTTGTGGGAAATGGCTAACCATTCCCATTTTGATGTAGATAGATTAGTTAAATGTATGTTCACTTTTTATGTTTATTGGCAGTAATCAGTGAGTTTAATATGTTGATTAAGGGGTATTCATTTTGGTTTTGTGAAGGATACTGAACTAAGCTGAAAATATGGTTTTATGAAAGGATTTATATATAATCCCATTGAAATCAAAACTACTTATTTTTAACAAAATTATAATGAGTTGATATCATTTAATACATTGTAAGTGCATGAAATATATAAAAAGTAGTAGTTAGTAAATGATCACATTCTTAATTTAAGAATGCCATTAAATACGTTTGAAGACTAAGCAATTGGCTTCAATGTCATGACCAAAAAGAACACACGCAGAAGAAAAGAAAAAGCACTGTTGTTTTCGCTTTTTGGTTACAATGGGAAAAGCATTAAAGGTCCAAACACAGAATCTTCGAAAAAACCTGTTAATTTACAGTTTTTTGTTCCACTTTCTTTTTTCAAGCTAACATAGAGCTCCTAACAAAGAGAAATAGATAGGAATTTTTTTTTTTACTTCCACTAGCTTTTATTTCTTTTCTGATATGTTGATACTAAAGGGGCTTCATATATACTTGAAATGCTTCATTGTTTTGGTTTAATTTGGGGTGAATGAGATTCTACCAGTATGGACCAGAGGACATGAACATCCTCATCTGTGCATGACTTCACATCTTCATATAAAATATATATCCCTCTACCTGAAATTCACCCGCCAAAAAAAAAATTAAATAAATAAATAAATAAAAATATGCTCAATCATATATATAAAAAAAAGAGACAGCCATGAAGAATTATAAGTTATAACCACCGTAGAGAGCCATGTTACTATGGCTTGAGTGTAAGTATCAAATACGTGTATATATTCTGTATTCATGTCTAGATATATGTCGAACATAGATATCAGATAAGAATGCTCTAAGAAGGTGAAGATTCGGATCAATGTAGCTAAGAAGTTATGAAGATCCTTAATGGTGAATGAATGAAGAATGCATATAGTAAAAAAATGAAACAATGCACTAGTAGAAAAGGCATTGAAAAATAGCAAGTACTCTTTGTTGGAGCAGAGTGCATGCGAAACCAGAGCTTCTTCAAGGGGAAGAGGAGGGATCGGAGCCACCCCATTTTGGAAAAATGGAGTGATTCATGGTAGGTGAAACAAATGGAGCATTTAGAGGGGGGAAATCCAGAGAGAGAATGTTGCTTTGCTTAGACAATGGTGAATTATTGATTACAATATCTAGCACCATATTTCATCTTTTTTGTTGCAGGCAAAAGGTACAAAAATGGCAAACTAATTTAATGTTTGGTGATGTGTCTTTTCACAAACCTTTCACCTTGTAGCATGAGGAACAAGACTCAGTGTGTGATATATTCTATCTTTTGTCTCAGATTCCCTACCTTATACCTAAAGTCAGACTTTAGACCAAGGCAAACCCCATTAGTGCTATGTCAGGGTCATGTCTCCGAGGGACAGTTGAACCAGTGACTCATAAATGCAGTCAAATTCTAAAGCCACTTTCTTTCAATCTGCATTTTAAGACAAGTTTATCTGAAATAAATAATACAAAATAGGTTGCATGTAATGATCCTGAGATTTGGTCATGGATAGTGAATACTACAGTCAAAAACTGGGTTGGTATTTGACTATGACAATATCTTCTTGTGTTGGCATTTAGGGGGAGTGTTTTGAATTGATAGAGGTTCCAGGCCACCTGACGAAGCTTCTCCAGGCATTGGGCATGCTCTTTTTTTTCATTTATGCCATAGCCGCACTTTGGAAACTTCTTCTGGACAAACATTACTTTTCATGTTGCTCAACAATTGCTTGACCTTCAAGTAATATATATCACTGAAATATTCATGACATATTGCTAAGTATTAGATTACAGGTGCAGCTTAGGGTGTAATTGATTCAAGTTGAGCTGAGCCCGAATATTAGTAAGATCGAGTTTGATGTGAAATTTAGAGTTCAATATTCGATTCTTGCTTGATGAAACATCTACTTTTAATTTTATTTTCAATTTTTATATTCAAGCTCGAGTTGTACATATTCAAGCTCAAACTCGGCTTGATATTAAGCTTAGGGTCAATAATATATATTGAGGGGGTAATGTAATTCAATAATATAAAATATTAAAAACAAAAAGCTCAATAAAACTTGCTAACTATTCGAGGTAAGTATTATTAAGCTCAAGTTTAAACTTAGCTCGGTAATTATTGAATTGAATTTAAATTTTTTATTTAGATATATTTGTTATTTTAAATCAATATTTAGAATTCAAATTGAAAAATACTTTCATAATCATAACAAAGAAAGTTTACTTATAGTATAAAGAGTTGCAAAAAGAATGAAAACATTTTGACTAATCTAATTGAATCATGACAAAAGGGCGATGTATTGAATTCTAAGTTGCAATCCATTGGTTGTATGTTCATCTTTTTTAAGAATTGTCTGAGTTCGAATTGTATCGTGTGTGTTGTCTAAGAAATAATGATTAGTAAAACAATCAATTGTGATGAAGGAGAGCTTTGTATACTAACATTGGATCATGAAAATGAATGGTGTTTTTTAATTAAAAAGGTCCAAATTCTTTGGAAACCAATACAATCAATGAGAACATAAGCAAAAGTAAAATTAAAGAGAGTAAGGGTCGATAATTAAGAACAAACTCTTGAAAAGATTTGAGGAGGGGCGTTTTGATAAAAAGTGATTGCCAAAAACTTGAGGAAAAAATGGATATAGTAGATGAAGGAAAGAGGTGCAATTATCGGTTAACAGAAGTGGGTACACAAATGAATCTCTTATTGATTTCGATAATTAAAACTTATGAGAAATTTGTGCAAAAACACCTAGGCAACATAAAGAGTCGTCAAGTTCATAAAATTATTAATTAGTTGTGAGGATTAGGTAATTATCAATGAACGATTAATTTTGAAATCAAAAACAGAATTGGGGTATAAGTAGTAGTTGTTTTTTTGGCTGGAAACATATATTTTTTAAAGTTAATGTTTTAATGTTTAATTTGTAACAACCCGATTTAGACCCTATTCGGAACGGTGATTTCGGGACCACGAATCCGAGTCAGAAAAATATTTTAAAATTATTTTCTGTGCTTATATGTGTGAATTTATATCTGTGAAATTTTCGTGCTTTAATTTTATCGTTTTGAGTGTCGATTAAATAAAAAAGGCTTAATCGCGTAAAATAAAAATTTGATGGTTATATGTATAAGGGTTGAATTGCTATTGTCTTATTAATTTGAGGTATCTAAGTTGCAATATTACCATTGGAGCTAGTGATGGACGGTTGTGACCTTAGAATATGTGTTTTAGTTATTAATTTTTAAAGGTTAAATATGTAAAATGGTAAATAATATATGATATAATATAACATAATTAAAAGCCATGTTAATATGTTCATATTTTGACCGAAATAACAAAAGAAAGAAAAGAATAAAAGCTTGGGGTATTCGGCCATTAGCAAGCTTGATTCCATGTGAGTTTTAGCTCGGTTTTTGATAATTTTTACGTTTTTGAGATCGTTGCTATGTTATCTATCAAACCCATGTTTCAATTTTTGAATTTGATGATGATTTTGTATTTTGCCATTGTTGAAAGCTTGTGATTTTTTGTTGTTTGATGATGGAAAATAAAAGATATGTGATAGATTAACATGTTTTGTATTTGAATTTTTGATGATTTTGAGTAATTAGAGCTAATTTGTAAAAATAATAAATTGAGGGACTAAAATGTGAAATAAATAAAATGTGTGGACTTGTATAATGAATAAAAATATTCGGCCTAAGCATGGTATATTGAAATTTTGCATATTTTGTGTTTTGTGCAATTTGGACTAAATTGTAAAAAGTGTAAAATGTTAGGGGTAAAATAGTAATTTGCTCATTTATGTGTTTTTGGACTAAATTGAGTGAAAATATGTTTGAATGAGTTTAATTTGAATATGTTTAGATCAAGAACCAAAGAAATCAGATTTGGATCGAGAGAAAACTAAAGTTGTCGATTAGCTGTCCGTTCCGATTTTCATAGTCCGAGGCAAGTTTATAAGTAAATAAATGCTGTTAATTTTGAATATATGTGAATTTAAAATACTGAATTGAATTTTATGAGCATATATATATATGAAGGCCGAATGGTTATATATAAGGGAGCAATGTGTATAAGTTCATTTCGACCGAGTTGCGACATCCGAAAGCCCCGTACGAACCTTAAGAATAGCTAGGATACATATGTCATGACATAGGATTTCCGATATGTGTTCTCGTGTAAGACCACGTCTGAGACGTTGGCATCGATTGGTGGTTACGAGTAAGACCATGTCTGGGACATCGACATCATATTTGATTTGTGTAAGACCCTGTTTGGGGCAGTGACATCGATATGTGATAGCATGTAAGACCACGCATGGGACGTTGGCATTGTATGAAATATGTGATTATCCGAGTATCCTATTCAATTCCGAATGGTTCAACGGGCAATGATAAATTATGATCGAATGTGATAATCGAGTTAAGTGAGCAGGTATGTGATAGTTGATTACCTATTTGAAAATAAGGTAAGTTGGTTATTTAGCATGTGATGCAAAATATACTTGATGTTAATGTGAATATATGAGCAATTGTGAAGTATATTTGACCACTTATTATGTATAAATATGTGATACTAAGGTTTGATTTATGAAGATACGCATATAAGTGTTTGAAAATTCGGTTATATATATATAATATGCCTTGAAAGTGTGTGATACTTTGATAATACATATATGTGTATTCGGCCTAAATGAAGTTCAATTATAAAAGTACATATGGTATATGAAACTTTAAGTTTGAGATTAAATGTGGTTATGTTATTATAAATTTGTTTAATTAAATTAAGCTGTTCATTTGTTTATGATTTACTAAGCTATGATAGCTTACTGTATGTGCTTATGTTTGCCTCTGTTATATAGATTTTGGAGTCAAGTTACGAGCTCGGGGATCGTCAACAAAGTCTATCACACTATTGACTATTTTTGGTATTTTATAAGTTTGAAACTTTGAATATATGGCATGTATAGGCTTTATATATTAGTAAGTTGGTTTTGAAATTGTATATATTAAGCCATGCGAAAATGGCTAATATGTTAAGTGATCATATGAAATTTAGTTATGTTTATATGTGTTATATGCATTGAAAATGGTTGGTGATTTTGGATGTGATTAGATTGAATCGGCCAAGGTATATCCATAAGTATGATTTATGCTTGTTAGGTTACTCATGGTTATAATGAATCGGCTATGGTTCATGCATAGATAAAAATGTATGTGAACTTGGTTGATATGTTTTGTTAAGGTGTTATTATGTAATTTGATATTAAAGAATATTCGGTTATATCCAAACATAGTTGGAGTTCATTTTGATATGCATATTATATGGTATATTTTGTCTTTATGAATGGATTATTGATTTGATTATTAATGGAGTAAAAATAATAATGATGTATATGTATATTTGAATGTGTATTAGTTATTTTGATACGGTTTGCAAAAGCAATGTATGTGCATATATTCTGTTTGAATGGTTGGCTATTTAAGTACGGTTGATGAAGATAAATAATGAATATGTTAAATGATTGTTTTGGTTAATATGATTTGTTTGAGGTTGATTGAGTTGGAAATGTGTCATATTCATGGTTCGGCAAGTGTACTTAAATCATATTATTATGTGTTTACTTATATGCTAATGTTATAATTGTGGTATTGAATATTTGTAGACCAAGTTAGGCTATGAAAGTTGATTAATGAATGTGGTTTTTGTGTTGGTTTCAAATGGCATATTATTTGAAAGTTTTGGTTAGTTTATTTGAGTAGTTAATTGGTTGAGTTGATGATATATTCGGCATATGCTAAGTGAAATATTATATATATTCATCTATGATATGCAAATGTTGTATTTAGGTAAACAAATTCTATAATGAAATATATTATTTATATGAAATGAAATGAAATGAAATGATGTATGTTTGCTTGTTTTAAGTATGCGCATAAAATTAGTAAGATAATAAGATATCTTATATTTAAATCATTCTAATGCCATAAAAGTTAAAGTATACATATATGATTGGTATGTGAAATGAAATATTTTTGGTTATGAGTTTAATATACAATTTTCATGATTTCTTGGTTGTATTGATTGAATATAAATTTGGAAATTATATGAATTATAGAATTGAAGCATGTTAGTTTGGTTTAAAATTTTACTAGTTGATTAATATTGAAATGAAAGTTTGTTCTGAGTTGTATTTTGTTCGGTAATGTTTCGTAATCCCAATCTAGTGACGGATACGGGTTAGGGGTGTTACACAATTACAAAATCATGTGATTCTCAGGCATAAATAGTGAAATTAAGTTATTTTTATATGAAAGTGTTTCATCCTTCACTCAAATTCTAAACCCGAAACATTTAATGAAAAGGAATGTAAGTTAGTTGATTTTAGAGATAATAGCTTTAGAGATGTGTTAGATAAGTGTCGTAAAATGATGTATTGGAGATGAGATGTCTTAGGGTTATTCATGTGATAATGGAGAAGGTAGTTTAGTGCTCCCATGTTTATAGGAAAGATAAGTGGATGTGCTCATAGTAAGAGCAAGTTCATGTCATTTTTTCTCAAAATGAGGATCACAATTTCAATAGGATAGAATAAGTTCTAAATGATGGGACTGAAAAAAGAAAGATGATAGTCCATGAAGACATCAAGGGTTTTTTACTATTATAGTTTAAAAAAATAAAAAAAAATATCGAAATGGTATAAGGCAAAAAATATTGACGAAAATGGTATGGACTAGGGTGGTGCCGCCTATGGCAGTGGCATGACCACCTTGGGTCCTACTATTTTCTGTTAAAAAAATAGTTAAAAACAAAAAAAAAAAAACTGAAAAAAGGGATTGTGTGGGTCCCAGAGGCGGCACCGCCCCATTATAAAATCTAGTTTTGGAAGCAAGAAGAAGCAGCAACTCGGGAAGCAAGAAGCACTAAAATAGCCATTGCGATGCCTGCAATTTCAAAATAAATTTTGGTTATTAACAAAATAAATTTTATATATTACTTTTAATTAAAAAAAATAGCAAACAATTTTTTCGACAACATATTTTTTGCTATACTACATTAAATAAATAAATATATCCAACTCAAATACAAATATTTTTATTATAATTTAAAATATTTAATAAGTAAAATATTTTGGTTTAAAATATAATATATTTAATACATCCGGCATGTAGTTCAATATATTTTAATTTAATTTAATTTTTATTTAATAATAATTTCAGTGATGCAATAATAATTAAAAAACACATGATAAGTTGTTCAATATTATTTTAAAATATATTATAATATGTAATTAATTAAATTCATTGGGAAATAAAAAAAATTCGTATTTTTAAAATTTTTAAAATTTTCGGACTTTATTTTTTAAAATATACTATTTTCGTATTTTATTTTTATATTATTTTAGTAGATAATGTTTCAAATGTATTATTTTAGTTTTTTTATATTAATTTAGTAAATAACCCTAAATTTGTCCCTTTGTTTGTATTTTTAAAATTTTTGGATCTTATTTTTTAAAATATATTATTTTCCTATTTTATTCTTTTATATTATTTTAGTACATAATATTTCAAATGTATTATTTTAGTTTTTTTATATTAATTTAGTAAATAACCCTAATTTTGTCCCTTTGTCTGTATTTTTAAATTTTTCGGGTCTTGTTTTTTAAATTATACTATTTTCTTTAGTACATAATGTTTCAAATATATTATTTTAGTGTTTTTTATATTAATTTAGTAAATAACTCTAATTTTGTCCATTTGTTTGTATTTTTAAAATTTACGGATCTAGATTTTATAATGGGGCGGTGCCGCCTCTGCCAGAGGCACAATCGGTGCCGCCTCTGGGACCCACACAATCTCTTTTTTTCAACTTTTCTTTTTCTATTTTTAACTATTTTTTATCTTTTTAACAGAAAATGGTGGGACCCAGGGTGGTCATGCCACTGTCATAGGCGGCACCACCCTAGTCCATATCATTTTCGTCAATATTTTTTGCCCTATACCATTTCAGTATTTTTTTTATTTTTTTAAACTATATTAGTAAAAAACTCAGACATCAACGAGGTCATGCTATCCAAAATTTTGAAAAAAAAAATTAAATTAAGGCAGGAAAAGTTCTTCAAAAAAGAAATTATAAATCAAAATTTAAAATATCAAAATTTTTAAGTTCAAAAATAAATATAAAGTAATCTTAGGATAAGTCGGTATTAAATAAATTGTTGGGATTGTGAGTAATAATAGAAAAATTGGCTAAGATTGAGGTTTGAATAGTGAATAGTTGTGAAATTAGAGGGCTGGGCCTGACAAAAAAAAAATTTCATATGGCTCTTTTAAAAATTTTAAAATTTTAAATTAATAAAAATAAAATTACATTTTAATTCTTTTAAAAATATAAAAATTTAGTTTAATCTTTTAAAAGCTATAAAAATATAATCTATTAAAATAATAAAATTATATTTTTTTATCATAAAAATTATAATTTAATTTGGACCCCTAAAATTAATTTTTGATTTCCCCGGTGATGGTGAAATGCTGTTAAAGAAATGGCTTTTTGGTTGGAGTATTACAGTTGATGATATTTGAAGTTGATGTTTATAATCATAGGGGATAAACATTTTATTAACATCGGCTAGCTGCTATATAGAAGTAGGTGCTACGCTGGTGTTCATATGGTTTATGTGGTGGAGTTTAAATGACCTCTATTTTATTAGAATTAATATGCACTGTTTTGTCTCTTATGTTGATTTGCTCAAATTGGTGAGGGTTTTCATCTTACCATTATCCTCTTCTCATGTTTTTTATTATCTTCTACACTTGAAAGTTTAATTAAAAAGTGAGAGAATTTAAATAAAAATAGAATTCTGAAAAATAGAATTAGATTAAAGAAATAAGATTTGTTTTTTAAGCGGGTCAGGTTTTGAGTAAGATTTTTTATCCCAAGTCTAGTTTGTTCCGTCTTGAATTAATCTATACTTTTTTTTGGGTCAATTACAAACATAGTCACTTTTATTTACCTTAAATTACATTTTAGTCACTTACGTTATTATTTTGTTACGAAGTGGTCACTCTACAGTTAAATTTAGTTACCTCTCTAACGGCGGTCCTACGTGGTAGTTCAAATGGGTTTTAAATGTCAGCTTGGATGTCTAGTTGTTGGGATGAAAATATGTTTTTAATTAAATAAATTTAATTTGGACTGCCACGTAGGACATCCGATTTGGCATTTAAAACCCATTTAGATTAACACGTAGGACTGCCATTAGGAAGGTAACAGAGCTTAACGGTAGAGTGACCATTTTGTAACAAAACGATAATGTAAGTGACTAAAACGTAATATTTTAAACATAAGTGAGTAAAATGTAATTTGAGGCAAACAAAAGTTACTATTTTTGTAGTTTACCCTTCTTCTTTTTTGTTGTTGTTTTTTTACTCCTTTTGTTACCAGTTTGTTGTTGTTTTGTTATCATTTAGCTATTATATTATTACAATTTTGTTGTTATTGCTTAGATATTGTATAACTATTGTTTTAGTGTTAATTTTGCTACTATTTTAGAAGCATTTGTTTCCTAAGTTGCAACCATCTTAGTTATTTAAGTATAAATATTTTTTTAATGTATTTTCAATTTGTTGAGAAATATTTATTTTAATATTTTTAGTATATTTGATGTATTATATTTTTTAAATTTATTTTTATATAATAATAATAATCTAAAAAAATTAATACGCATGGGCTGGATCGGCTCAAGTTTAACATTTTTAATCTGGGCTGAACTTGGACAAAGTTTTAGGCCCATTTTTTAGGTCAAACACAAATTTAGAAAACAAACCTAAAATTTTACATCGATCCAACCTAAACTATAATAAGATTTATGTGTATGTCAAACGTTTTTTATTTTTTTATTTTTTTTACTCCATTTTCAATCAGCTCTTAATCTCTTACAATAAGATTTTTTTTTTTCATATAACTATTCTTAAAGAATAAAAAAATATATATGTATATTATAATACAATAGTTATAATTAATCATAATTATATTTATAATTTATTTATTATTGCAAATATATTTTATAACTAAGTAATTTTTAGAAATGATTATTTTTATAATAAAATATTTTAATATGAAGTGATTTATGATTTTATAATTTTGTACTATTTTATTTTTAAAATATTTTCAAAACTAATTATTATAAAATTATTGATTAAGTCATAGTTACAAATTATTATGGCATCAATTTAGTTAGAAAATGATTTGGAAGCATTTTTTTAAAGATAATAAATATTAGGGTATACTATCAAAATAACCATTTTTATTTGCCTCATGTTACATTTTAGTCATTTATGTTTAAAATATTATGTTTTAGTCAGCTTACCATTACACCATTAATGGCAATTAATGGCTCAGTGACTAAAATATTACAACGCGATAACGTAAGTGACTAAAACGTAACATTTCAAACATAAGTGACTAAAATATAACTTGAGGTAAATAAAAGTAGCTATTTTAATAATTTACCTAAATATTATTCTAATAATATTTTCATCTTTTAATACTATTACATAATATCTTTAAATAAATTATGTGACATAATTAATATATTATATAGTTGAAAATACATATTATAATATAAATTTAAGTTCAAACCTAAAAATTTATTTGAGTTCAATTTAATTTACATTTTTTATAGTTTAAATTTTATCGAAATAATTTTTACAACTTATGTGCTGAGTGAACATTAAATAAACTTTTTATTTGTACTTCAAGGATAAAATTTCAATTTCTATTTTTCTCTCTTCGATATGTAAAAAGAAAAAAGATAAATTATATCTAATCTCATTTAATTATTAGTAAATTTATATTTTGATCATCTAACTTTAAAAAATTACAAAGTGATTATTGAATAATTTAAAAGTTTTTATTTAAGTTACTTGATTGTTAAAACTGTTATAAAATGACATTCTTTATTTGTATCGTTTGCACCAATTAAAAATCCTCATTCTCTTTTTTTTTCTACAATTTAGTTTTGTTTTTATGAACAACTTTGAATGTCACAAATTTATGAATTAAAATCCAAACAATTTTTTCTCCGATCTTAGACATTGACCATTAGATCGACTTAAATCTAATGTGTATTTTTCTACTTGTCGGTGGTTACTGATTCATCGTACCGATCGTTGAATTATCGCTTAGAACTCTTTAACCAAATTTTTTTTAAATATGCCCCTTGTGACATATAAAAAACTTTAAAATTATTTTATGACTTAAATAATTTTTTTAAATAATTTAATGAATATTTTATTACTTTTTAAAATTGAGTTTACTTATAACTTTTTGAGTGTAGTTTATCCAAAAGAAAAGAGATGATAAAAAGGTGAAATTATAAACCCCTCAACTAGATTTGTCTAATATGAAGTCATGATGTCAGTACGCCAGAAATTAGGCAACAATAAGAGGACTATCGTGGTCCTTCCTCTTCCTTATAGGTAATTTCACTTATAAACAAAAAACAACAACAAAAGATAAGGGAAAAAAATGGCACCCTCCATTAAAAATGTTAATCTCAACTTCATCATCATCAAACTCCACAAAAGATTAAATCTTTTTGTATTGTGTACTGATAACAAAAGTATTTGGTTTTGGTTGGTCCATTATAAGTTAGTGACAAAGTCACTTGTAACCCATTATTTCTTTCATTTCTTCCACATTCTTCTCACCTTCCAAGCTCAAAAAGGCTTGCTTTTTAATGTTGCAGTATTAAGAAAAAAAGAGAAGCTTTGTAGTTGAATTCTTCAATGGATTCTTTTACTGCATCTTAATTCTCAAAACTTCCACTGTTTTATTTCTTGGTTAATCAAAGAAAGATAATTGTCACTTGTTGCTGTTTTTAGGAGGAAAGTTAAAGTTCCATATTTTTTTGGGTCACCTATGGCTTCTGCTTCTGTTCTGTTTGCAGCCACTGGTTTGGGTTCAATGGTTCGGGTCAAGTCAACAAGGCTCTTTGTGAAGTCTTCTTTGGATACCAATGTTTCTGATATGAGTGTTAATGGTAATCTTTTCTCCTTTTTTTTTTTTTTTTTGGGGGCTCTTTTGGATTCTGGGTATTCTTGTTTTTTCTGATATTTTTGTGTTTTTATTTGGTAGATAACATAGTGAATTGTATATAGTTTAGCTAAATTTACAAGGACGCCATAGCTTGAAGATGGGATTTTGGAATTTGAAAATGGGGTTTGCTTTATCATACTTGGAAAGTACTGTGTCGTAAATTATTTAGCAGCGTAATTTTGCCTTTATCATCTTGGAATAAAAGGAAATGCTGTATAATGAATTGAAGTTATTCTGTAGGGAGATGACTTAAGAGTTCTTGTTTCCTATCCTTTAAAGATCAATGGCATTGAATGCTGCTAATCATGTTAGATAAATTATAGTTTTAGTTTGAATTAAAGTTCCATATCATCATGGTAGATACTTGGATTGTTTACTTGGCAGCTCCAAAGGGATTGTTTCCACCTGAACCTGAACATTATAGAGGACCAAAGCTGAAGGTGGCTATTATTGGAGCTGGTCTTGCTGGCATGTCAACAGCTGTTGAGCTATTGGATCAAGGCCATGAGGTTTTTCTTATCTCTAGTTGCCTGTTTCTACAATATCTTAATTGGATTGGCATTTCAGTAGGAATAAGAATTTCAAAGCAGAATCATATTTTTGCAACTTCCAGTGACTGAAAACCTATTTCTGCAAACTTTTTTCCTTAAATATACATAGTTTAGTGATTTCTCGATATCGTAGCTGTAATTTGATGATTACTTTGATTTCTTCAGGTTGATATATTCGAGTCTAGGCCTTTCATTGGAGGCAAAGTAGGTTCTTTTGTTGATAGAAAAGGAAACCACATTGAGATGGGGCTGCATGTTTTTTTTGGTTGCTACAACAATCTATTCCGGTTGATGAAAAAGGTGAAGCAGAAGGCCTTATAATAGTTTTTCATGATCATTGGACACTATTGTTCATGCCATTATATCGTATCTGACACTCATACTCAAGTTCAAGTAACATGGTATCATCATTTTAATGTAGTCTCAACTCTCAACTGTTTATCTGGCCTCTGATAGTTTTCTCTTGATCCCTACTTGATCCTAGGTGGGTGCAGATCAAAATCTACTTGTGAAGGATCATACTCATACATTTGTAAACAAAGGGGGTGAAATTGGTGGTATGATTTGCATTGAATCGTGTTTAAACAAATTCTAAGATGATACTTTTTATGTTAGGATCTTACTTTGAAAAATTGAACTAAAAATGTTATTCTTTTACTCATGCTTTCCTTTGTTCAATTTTATGACCTTGAGTTCGGATGCAGAACTTGATTTTAGATTTCCAGTTGGAGCTCCCATCCATGGAATTAGTGCCTTTTTATCTACAAATCAACTGAAGGTTTTCTACTATCCTTTTCTTAGCAATAATTATCGGTACTGACTCAACCATATCATCAATGGCATTTCTAAGACATGTATTGTTGAATTCTTAAGTTATAGTGTCTACAATATACCTTCTCTGTTAATATAAGTTCTATTTTCATTTCCTAAGCTAAAGTAGATGATGCTTAAGCTACTCATTTTTTTTTTTCAATTTCAGACGTATGATAAAGCAAGAAATGCCGTGGCACTTGCCCTAAGTCCAGTTGTGAAGGCTCTTGTCGATCCAGATGGAGCGATGAGGGATATAAGAGATTTGGATAGTGTATGTAAGATTACTTTAATAGATACTTTCTTAACAATTAACATATGATTAGCCTGAAGTTGTCCTACACCATATGTGATCCTTTTTCTTTCGTTCTTTCATTCTTGTTTTGAAGGTAATTGAACTTGAATGAAGTGTCTTTACTTTGATCCATCATCATAATTCTCATGCTTTTCTTATCCTTCAATCATGATTGCTCTTCTTTGTATTCTTCTTTTCCAGTAAACAACTTTTCTTGGCATTTTCTTTTATTTTTTAGCTATGCATTTCTCATATAATTAAAACTCATTTACTTCTTGCAGATAAGCTTCTCTGATTGGTTTTTGTCTAAAGGTGGTACACGCATGAGTATCCAGAGAATGTGGGATCCTGTTGCTTATGCCTTGGGTTTTATCGACTGTGATAACATAAGTGCTCGTTGCATGCTCACTATTTTCTCATTGTTTGCCACCAAGACAGAGGCTTCTCTTCTGCGAATGCTGAAGGGTTCTCCTGATGTTTACTTGAGTGGTCCCATCAGAAATTATATCACAGAAAGAGGAGGCAGGTATGTTATTAATATAGGCATACAAACTATTCAGTGGTAGATAATGGTTCACTTATAGGTTTCTTCTATGAAGAATTGACTTAGTTCTCTTGTTTAATAACTTTATTTGCTAAAACAGGTTCCATATGAGGTGGGGATGCAGAGAGATACTTTATGATAAATTCGCTGATGGAGAGATATATGTCACGGGACTTGCCATGTCTAAAGTAAATCACCTCTAATGTTGCTTCATCTAAATATTGGAAATTTAGTTGCAATTCATGCGTTTGATTAGAACAGTTACATAGAATGAGCTTGTGTAAGGGTTGGCATGTTAGTATCGGTTGTATGATATGCAAAAAAGTTTAAATGCAAACTGAATTTCTTAAAAATGTTAAGATTTTGATTTCTCATTTTCCTTTTCATTTTATTGCAGGCTACAAACCAGAAAATTGTAAAAGCTGATGCTTACGTTGCTGGTCTGTAGTCGGATCTTCAAAAAGTTTCCACTTTAACTTTTTGTTTTACCGAAAATGATCCTTTATCATTGTTTCTCTAATGATGGCAGCATGTGATGTCCCCGGAATAAAAAGGTTGCTTCCATCAGAGTGGAGGGAATTGCAATTTTTTAATAACATTTACGAGTTAGTAGGAGTGCCGGTTGTTACCGTGCAACTTAGATACAATGGCTGGGTGACAGAGTTGCGGGATCTGGAGCAGTCAAGGTATTTCTTTTATCTTATTCTTTACTGTGGTTGTGAATAAAGCGAGTTTAACAACCTAATAAAAGCGTCCCGCTTTGCTTCTTTAGAACTAACAAGTTGCTTATTTTGCTTCACTTCAACGGTTGTCCTTAAACTCATTAAAAGGCAACTGAGGCAAGCTGTCGGCCTTGATAATCTCCTGTACACTCCGGATGCAGATTTCTCCTGCTTTGCAGACTTAGCTCTCACTTCTCCAGAAGATTACTACATCGAGGGACAAGGTTCATTGCTCCAGTGAGGACATGCTTTTTCTCAGTGTTATCGCTGTGTATATTTTACATTGTGCAAGGATTTTTCTCTTTTCGCTGCATATTGCCATGTTTTGCTGTTTTGGACTTAAAAGAAGGGGAAAAAAAAATCTGATTTCAGTCTTCAATATCTATATACTATTTTGATAATTTATATTATGTTGATTGTTGGATTTGGATTTGGACAGAAATTTGATGACCTGTACATAGGAGCTTGTGTATATCTATAATTCTGTTGAGACTTCACCTGCTTCTGTTTTGACTGAGTTATTGCTTGTTTGGATGGTGTCTTTCAGATGTGTCTTGACACCAGGTGACCCTTACATGCCATTGCCAAATGATGAAATCATAAAGAGAGTAGCAAAGCAGGTTAGACTTCTTAGGAACCCTTCTTCTTAACTTCATTGCAATTTTCAGTGGAGCAAAATGCTTGTCTGAGTCCATTTCCACTTTCTGAACAGCTCATATTTCTTTGGGTGCACCAGTTTCTATAACATGCTTTTGGTTGAATGCTTAAACTCATCTTCATAGGCACACAGATTGATGTTGGTGTCAAAAGCTGTGACTTGCTCATATGTGCACTAGGGCCTATTGTTTGATTAGCCGTGACCAAGTCACTATAATATTAAAGTAATTGCAGACATGGAGAATTGAGAAAAGAATTTAGCATTGCTCATGTAGTCACATTTTTTTTACCATCAATATCAGCAAGTTTAGTGAAGTATTCATGTATTAACAAATATGGTCAGGAACTAGGTGATGAATCTTGTGCGGGTTTAATGGCTTGTGATTACTGTTATTTTCTATTAAGTTTATTGAAATGTCACTCTCATGATCATCACATCTTTAATAACCCTGTTTTCTTGACAGGTTTTGGCTTTATTCCCATCATCCCAAGGTTTAGAAATTACTTGGTCATCTGTTGTCAAAATCGGGCAATCTCTATATCGCGAAGGACCCGGAAAAGATCCATTCAGACCTGATCAGAAGACACCAATAAAGAACTTCTTTCTTGCTGGATCTTATACAAAGCAGGTAACTTCTACTTTTCTTTTTCCATCTTAGAAATGTCCGGTTACCGAACACCAATTACATCTTTTCCCTTCACCCGATCTGGAAATATCCAAATGTCTGAAATTAAGACCGTTAGTTTTGTTTCAAATTACAACACAGTAGTTGACAATGATTTAAACCTTTTGACTGAAAGAAAAAGGGGAATAGTATAAATTTTCCATGGTATTACTGGTGTGCAGGATTATATAGATAGTATGGAAGGAGCAACTTTGTCTGGCAGGCAAGCATCAGCCTACATATGTGATGCTGGGGAAGAGTTAGTGGCCCTGCAAAAGAAGCTTGCTGCAATTGAATCTCATCGACAGTTGGAAACTTCTTCTGATGAATTAAGCCTTGTATAAATAGTTCATTTATATACACACTAGTATACCCAAACCTCCTCAAATGGCTGACTGGTGGTTATGGCTGGAATATGCTTTTTAATTATTGTAACATTTATGTAACCAAAGCTCCAAGAAAAATATAGAAAAAAAGGACTCCTATCTCATATATTGGTTATCTGTGACACTGACTGCAATGATTTTAGAGTTGAAATTAGTTTAATTTTCAAATCCATTGGGAAGCAAAAGAAATTCAGGAATAAGATCAAAACTATGGTATAGAGATAAACTTTATAGCAACCACAAAAGTCATTTGCCTCTAGCAGACCTTGTCCTTAATTTGGCCTCGGACAAGCATAAAACAGAGAATCAACATGCAACAATTTAATACTAAAACATTTATGTAATTGTAATTTAATACCATCAACTTTATTACTGAAACACAAGCTCAGTTATCACACAGAAACCACATCTTTTACACAAGACACATACACACTATGAGATACATGACAGAGATTGCATACGTCAAAATATTCTTTCAAGCAGAGCCGTTAGCCAATTCCTTCTCAATGGCAATTTTAGCACTTTCAAGATCTTCATCAAAGAACATATCCCACTTCCCATCCCATTTGAGGAAAAACTCAGTATCTTCGTAGTATTTCACCCTATGAACATCCCCAGCTGGAGTAAACAAGTAGTCCCCATCACCCAAATCATATCTTTCCTTTTTACTCAAATTCCAAACACTTTTTTTCCCTTTCATCACCAGCAAGCAATGCCCGAAAGTATGGTGATGGGCTGGTTCTACACTCCCAGCCTTAAATTTAATAATAGCCGATGTGGGACTTTCTCTCAATATCTTCATTGACCCACCAGGGATTATATCGATTGGATTCAGTTCTCTGTTCTTAACCAAGCAACAAACAGCACAAGTTTCTGCTTGGGTGTTCTCAGAAGCACCGATTTTAGGCATTTCATTCATCGATTCATCGAAGAAATTTGAGATTTCCTCCGGCCAAGGCTGGGACTTAGAGGCCGGACACGGCGCTTTAAAAGGAGTGTTGAGCCAAGTGTCGACGATTTCCTTAGCGGTATCGGCGGACGTTGACATGCCGGAGAGTGCCAAGACGTTGCAGTTATTGATGGAGCGATTGTTGCGAGCTTCGTCCGGAGTGAGACATGTGGTGGCGAACACGCCGGGGAATTTGTTGGCGAAGATCCCGACTCCGACGCCCGTTCCGCAAGCAAGGAGGCCACGGGTCTCCACGGAGGGGGAGGTGGTGGCGGAAGAGACTCGACGGCCGACTTCAGCACCGATGTTGTAGTAGGAGGTGATTCCGAGATCTTCGACTTCTATGTTGAGGGAGCGGAGGTGGGATACCATGGCGTCTTTTAGCTCGGCGCCGAAAGAATCAGCTCCAGCGATGACTTTGAGGGGGGAAGACGCGGTGTCGGAATCGGCCATGATGCGGCTGTGGGAGGTAGAGAGTAACTAAAGTGAGCTTAAGAAGAAAGTCGAGGAAATTAATGGCTATTGCCAGTAGATCTCGCTTCAAATAGATAGACCCTTAAATGAATTTATGGCATTTTCTTAAAAAAATAATTTATCTGATTCATATTCAACTAAAAATATTAAATATCCACTTGTACAAGAAACAAATCTATAAAATATCTATTTTACTAAATAATAATTCTCAATAAACTATTAAAATAATCATTTTTATTTGTCTCATGTTACATTTTAGTTATTTATGTTTCGAATATTACGTTTTACTCACTTATATGAAAATTTTAGGTTAAATTCTATAATCGGTCCTTATATTTTTTTTCATTTTGAGTAATTTAATCTTTTTATGTTCTTTTAATTTTTTTTTCTTTTTTTCATTCTCTTTTTCTCCCTCTATTTTCCTCCATTCTCCATTTCTTTTAACGTAATTTTTTTATATTTTCCATTTGTTTAAAACTAGTCCACAAGATTGCCTAACTCGAAAAAAATTAAATTGTTCAAAAAAATAAAAATATAAGGACTAATTTTAAATAAATGGAAAACATAGAAAAACTAAGTTAAAAAAAAATGGAGAAGAGAGGAAAACAGAGGAAGAAGCAGAAGAGAATGAAAAAAAAAGTTCAAAGAATATAAAAGAAAAAAATTAAATTGCTCAAAACGAAAAATATAGAGACCGATTGTATAAATTAACCTAAAATTTTTGTTTGAAATGATGATTTAACATGCCATGTTAGCTTACCGTTACACCGTTAATAGCAATTAACGGCTTAGTGATTAAAATGTTACAACGCGATAACGTAAGTGACTAAAACGTAATATTTTAAACATAAATAACTAAAATGTAATTTGAGATAAATAAAAGTGACTATTTTAATAATTAAACCTATTTTAAACCAAAAAAAAGTGAAGGGAGTTGGATAATGTAAATATAATTTGTATGAAGAATTCTCAACAAATAAATAGAGAGACATACTCAAACTCAACTACTCCTACACTAATAACATATCAATTGGGTTAAAGAATGAATCTATGAAGAGCTTTATACAAAGAAGTTACAACAAATCAATAGTGTAAGCACCACCTCAACTCGATGAGCCAATAGGCTCAACCCCAGAGAAAAAGCTCAAAGGCAGAACTAACCAAAACTTTAACCTGAGGAAATAATTCTGAAGCAAGCAACACCATCTGCACATCAAGTGGATTAGACGAATGAGGGGCAATTGAGTAACGAAATAAGCACTGTCATGGACAACAACCAGAACCACTATTTCGAAGCAAAACAGATACATATTAGAAGCAAAGACCTTCCTCGTATCATCAGGAAACCGGGCCCAAAGGCAAAGGTGTCGACCACTCAAGCCAAACAACTCCACGACTACGCAATGATTCCAGCAGCAGATCACATACTCTCCTGACTGGACGGACTTTCCCTGATCGGCAAAAAACAACAGATGCAAACAACAAACCACCAAAAACACATAGAAATAGTAAATAAAACCACCATAATGGTAGACACTAAAGGCGGCGACAAAAACCCTGTCCAAACAGATGAGGTAGACCCTCAGCAAAATTCGGCGAGCCTCAATCGGTGATTGGTCGACAACAAAACACGAAGAAGCCGAGGGGAAGTCATAAAAGAATCGGCTCATAAAGCCCGGAGAAAGGAAGCCACCGCTGTTTCTTTTTTGTCCGTAAATAGGGCATTCACAGTAGACAGCAATGACTAATTCCTTTGTCGCTCGCCAGACTCTCCGAAAAAATAAATGACTGCTCATGCTTCATTCCCGTGAGCAAAAATCAAACCCTGACAACATGATTAAAACATAACACCAGATTATGTAATTTCTATTATCTTATAACATTATCAATTGCATTTTATCATTTACCTTTCAAGTTCTACCTTCGTCCTTTACTTATATTTCTCTTTTTCCATTTTTTATAACATATTTCTTTTAGCCTATTATTATTGTTGATTGAAAATCAACATAATTATTATTTTTGGCGATTGAATTTTTTTTATTATAGATTTTTGAATGAGCACTTGTGCCGGTGTTTGAAGATAGTGAAGAAGATAAAATTGTTGAAAGCAAAGATTGCAAGCTTTTTGAGAGGAAAAAAATCCCTTAATATTCCATAAGGATCAATTTCTTGAGTTTTGGAGATATTTCAATAGGATTTTGGTCAAGTAATTTAATATTAGTAAATGTTTTTGTTAGCTTTCAAGCGCATCTTGAATTATGTCAATTGAAGTTCTATAATCTGAATTATGGCTGACTTATGAAAATATAAAGAAGTGAAAATTTGTGCAAATCAAGTTTCAAAAGGACCCCAACTAGCAAGTGGACAGAAAGGTATTCAAGCTAAAATATTTTGATAACCAATGCGTGACAAAGTAGTAAGCAAAAGGTTAGTACATTGGAGTTATGACTTATACATGATATACTTTCACTTATAGATTATGGAATCATAGCTCCACTAAGGAGTCAAGAGTATCATCATAAAGGTATTATATGATTGAGGTAAATGGAAGTTAACGTTCATATCAAAGTGACTTAAATTATTTAATGAGTAATATATTATTTACATCATGGTATATATAATATAATTTTAAAAAAAAAATATCAGACTTTGTGAACGGATAAAATATAAAGGGATCACAAGTGGTTTATGGGGGTAATATACATATGATAAGGTAATCTCTACTTGTTAATTTTCGTAATGGTATATAATTGAGAGTTTTGCTATAGTACTTCTAGTAAATTGACTCTATGACTAATAATTATGTCATTAATAGAAGAAAAATCATAACTTAGTTATATGTTTTTGTAGCCCAACTTATATATGTGCATCCAAATTTTCCACTAATTCAATATAACTCTTAATACATTTAATTTTAACAATTGTTCGAAATCATAAAAGATTGAATAAGGAAAAACAATTCACTAGATTTATTTATGGGAGTAATAGATGTTTTCTTGATTTAATGATTAGTTTGATCTAGAATTAATCTAATCACTTCAAATATTTATTTAATTGGATTAAATAATGAATATGAAATTAAATTAAGAGTTCATGTTACTTAATTATTTAGAACGAAAATTAAACATGCATTTCAATGTGTTAAAGTTGTCTTGATTTTAATAAATTAAAATAGGGTTTGTATAAATTATTTATTTAGATAATTAATTTTATTTTTTCAATTAAAATTAATTAAATTTCAAAATGTGGGTTAAAAGTGACTCATGTTGTTAAATCCTAAATTCGACCTAGACGTTATGACCGAATCTAGCGATATCACATGATAGGGTGCTTGAAAATCGTGCCATCTCGATAAAATCATTATCCGTTTAAATACTTTTCTTTATCTCTTGTTAGCTTCTAAATCGTGAACTCATTCAGTCGGTGGTTTCAAAATATTATTCATTGCGGAAGCTTTTAAAACAGTTGAATTATTCGTGTATTTCTTGATAAAACATTTGTTTCTTTTGAAAACCAAGGTTTCCTATAACTAGCAGTTTAAAATCCAAAAAGTAAAGAAAACAAAGCCCCCAAAACAACCAAAAGTCCAAAAGTCCAATTTACAACCCAAAAGTTTAATCAATAAAAAAAAACAGAAAAAAAAAACCAAGAATCATATTTAAATTATAACAGTCCAAAAACGTGGTCATCATCAAGTTCTCCGCCGCATCGATCCATCTAGATCTGGGGATTATCTGTACACATTTAAACAAAAGGGTGAGTTTACGTAAACTCAGTGTGTAATCCCACAGAAAAACAAACAATAACAAATCATAGTGCAGAGTCAAAATAGTCTTGGGCTTAAGCCCTTTTCAGTATCAGTAACAGTTTGGGCCTTAGCCCATCTCAATACAATATCAAATATGCAGTAGGGCCTTAGCCCATCACAGTATCAGTGGTAGTCATGTAGTATTTAGTAACAAAGTCCTACCCAACCAACCTCTACACACCATCTCCGTCCAACCCTACACTCCATGTGGGGATTAAATCAACCCACCCATCCCTACACTCCAGGTAGTACCGAATGTGGCACAAAATAGTAATTTGTAACTGAGCTGCCAGTATATTAGGCTTAAGAGCCTTCTAGTACACTTCCTCCAAATATAATCACCCACCACAATGCAATGCAACATACGATGGAATGTCATGCTATCACAGATCTAACAGATACACATACCGTTTAGTTTACATGTTCATAACATGCTCAATACATAATTCACATAGATAAGGGTCTAAGTAATGCTTACCGATCCTACAGTAGGTTCACAATCGACTTGTGCAACCCGTGCAACCTTAGCAATAAATTTAGAGAAAATGGGCTCACACGTCCATATGGCTTGCCCGTGTGGGCCCACACGCCCTTGTGGCCCACACGCCCAAATTGGACTTGGCCCGTGTGGATCACACGACCTGGCCCAAATTCCCACACGGCCCAAATCAGTCTAGCCTGTGTGTCGTACACGGCCTACCTGGCCATCATACGGCTGTGTCTTGCACGCACGGCCTGGCCTCGTCGATTACACGCCTGTGTCCATCACACGGCCTACCACATGGGTGACCACATGCCCATGTGGCGTCGATAGTGAGGTTTTTTACTTTTTTTGAAACCTCGTATTCTGTATAATCGAGTACACACCTGGTTTCGATTAAGCTGAATTGATCCCCGAGCCTTCTTGAACCTATATTCGACCAATTTCCACTCAATTAATCATTTAACAATTGACCTATAACCAAACCCGAAACTAGAATACTCAACCATAGAACGATTAAAACTTACCCCAAGACTTCGAATTGATTCATTACGAAACAATACAATGAGAGCCTTACTCCACACGATACGCTGCTGTCAAAACCCATAAATTTAGACTCACAAAAATGAAAAAAAATCATCTAAGAACGATACCAACCAATATACTACTTACCACCCGCCAGCGATTTACGTCGCAAAGGAAAAAGAAATGGAATGAAAGCAAAAATGGAGGGAATTTCAAAGGAATTTCAGCAGCAAGTGGGGAAGAGAAAACGACAGAGAAAGAAAAGAAAAATAATAAGGAAGAAGAAGCATCAGTTTTTCTGAAGAGAGAATTTGAAAACTACCCACATTATCATAACCACCCACTACTCAGTTATCCACTGCAACCTAATCCCTTAATTTTCTCTCTCAAATCCCACTACACATCCACCACTCAGAATCTCAGTTCAGCACAACTTTGTCCGAACTTAAAGCAAAAATACTACTCTTTGCCATCGCAAAAAATCAAACACAAGACCTCCAACACACCAACACTCCACTTAACCACTAGAAAAATAGGCCCGTTCTAATAACTTTTTACCAATTTAAACTTAAGCCCTTTAAGCCAGGTTAAGTCTTTATTCATAAAAATTACCAAAATTTTCCTAAGTCCTGGCTTGAACTTGGGACCTCTCACACACAACTAGAACAATTAACCACTGAAACAGATACAAATTTGTGTTAAAAATTTACAATAGCCGAACACCAAATTTTTGGGGCATTACATATGTAACCATAGGTAATTGATTAGCTGGCCATATAGGAGAGTAATGGCAAGTTTCCCGTTAGTTTTGTTTTTTTTTTTTAAAATCTCATTTCAATGCGCTTGAAACCATGTTTTCCTGCATTGACAACAATACTCATATTAAACTTGCAAGGCAAATTGATGGTCGTGAAATTAACTAAAAATTTGACTAAGGCAAACGCACCTATCGAATAGTAGTATAGTTATGGTGAGACCGGAAATATCGTATCCACGAGGACTAAAAGTACTAGTAATTACTATCTTTTTATTATCTAGCCTAAAAATTAAGAGAATGTTTTTAAACTAAAACTAATTATCTAATTAACTAAGATTGCAACAGAGATTAAAGTTGGAAAATACTTTTGGAAAACCGATGGAGAAGACAATATCCAAGGAAGAATCCACCTAGACTTCACTTATTACTTCTGAATTAGACGATTTATTCACTTGACTTAATCCGTAGAAATCCCTGATTTATGTTAATATCTCTCTCGAGACTAAAAAAAACTGACTCTAAGTTGATTAATCGAAATCTCTTTCTAATTAAAACCCCTATTGTCGCATTAAATCGATCTATGGATTCCCTTATTAGATTTGACTTTAATCCGGCAGATTTATGTCGTCCTATCTTTAGGATTGCATGCAACTCTGCTTAATTATGAATGATATACTCTTAAACAGAGACTTTTCCTCCACTAAATAAGCACATAAAAAACCTGAATCAATATTCTGGAATATTAAAACAAGGGTTAAACTCACAATTAAGAATAAGAACAAGTATTTATCATATAACTCAATCAATAATAAGATTCGTCTTAGGTTTCATCTCCCTTAGGTATTTAGGGAGTTTAGTTCATAATAATGGAAAACATCTCAAACATCTCAAACAACAAAACATAAAGAAACCCAAAGAACTTTTAGGAAATTAGATGGAAATCTTCAGTCTTGATGTAGATCCTACTTCTGAGCTGATTCCAATGGCTGTCTTTGAGTGTTTTTTGCCTTCTACTTTGCGTGTCCCTTAATCCTCTTCTAGGGTGTTTAGATAGACTTTGGAATGCTTCAAAACCCTCAAATTGGCCTTTTTCGAGTAGAATTAGACTTGAGCTCGACATGGACACTATCATGTGCCACGCTCGCGTGCAAGTGCTCAGGCCGTGTGCAATTCTAACTTAATTTCATGTCGACATGGCCATGACACACGAGCGTGACACATGGGCATGTGGATCACCCGTGTAGAAGTGCCTAAGCCGTGTGTCATGCTGAATTAGGCCCATTTTATCCCTTTTTGTCCCGTTTCTCGCTCTTTTCGCCATCCTAAGCTCTCCTGAGTATAAAACATGAAACTAAAGGATTAGAAGCATCAAATTCAATGAAACAAAGGAAAAATCATCCATAAATATGCCAAGCATGGGGTAAAAATATGTATATATTATGGTTTATCAAATATCTCCACACTTAAGCATTTGCTTGTCCTCAAGTAAAATCCTCAACTCATAATTAAAATAAATACTTCTCAACTTATAATTCTCATTAATAATGTTCGAAATAATCCACGAGTAGTCATACATTAAGAGCTTAACTATAAGAACATTAAAGTTTCAAACAATCCAAATTGAGCATTTTAATCATAAAATCATAGGTACCCCCTTTATCTAAGTAATCACCTTTAATTCCAAATTGACAAGGTTGACATCCTCACTAATGATTCACTCAAATCACTCAAAGTGTTTAAGGTTCAATAATTAAGCACTCAATAGTCAAACATGAAAAGTTATTACCATAGGCTTGCATGAAAATCAAATCTCCACCACTATAATGAAATGATACACAAATCAAAAGGTCTTTAACAGGGCTGTAATGGGGCTTGGGTTAAAGGTGTGGATAAAGGCTGCAAAAGAGGGTTAGAATCGAGATTAACTTAATAGATTACCAAACTTAGAAAAACATAGCTAATCACTGAATTACAAACAAGTGCCAGAATTAACACTAACCAAAACTAATGAAGTAAGCTTTTCTCTCAATATGATAACTTATCCAACAATATGTAACTGAATGAATGTACGGTTTTTTTTAAGAATAAGAATAAGTATGGAAAGTACATAAAAAATAATTCAGCAACTGGAATGAACGAATATAATTAGGTAACTAATCAAATCAAATCTCAATAAAAAGGGAGTCAATAAAAAAGGAAAAATTCTTAACGAATCAAAAAGGGTTAAGTTGTGGGTTAATATTAAGGGGAAAGTCAAGAAATAATAGTTAAGGCCCAAAGGGGTTCACTAGGGGTCAATTATGTGGGTAGGCTTTTTATAGGGTAAATGGGTTAAAACCTTTTATCATTTTCGTATATTAGATCGAAGGTGTGGTCTTGACATGCATAATCGAAGCAAGTTCTAGAATAACGAATCAATGTTGACACCCTCATAACCAATAAAATCAGTGAGCAAGAAAGATATATGCTCTAAAAAGGCTTAAGATCTCACGAAAATTATGGATATTTAATGTCAATCCTGTGAATTCAAAACTTCAAGGTAACACCTCAATTCAGGGAAACAACCTAACAATTTTACTTCTCAAAAGTCAACTTATCATGCTTGATCCTCTAATGTCTTAAAGTTTAAACAATCAATGCACAGTTACCTATGATTTAATTCAAAACATATCAATAAAAATTATAAATCAATCAAAATATACTCTAATAATGATATGAGAATTTTTTTTTGAGAACAAGATAAAAATTTAGGGATTTTCTAATAACTACACAAATAACCTCACCACACTTAAGATGTACATTGTCCTCAATGTACAAAGATATATAATAGCAATATAAGCATAATATCAGAAGAGAGGGAGAGAAGCAAAACTGCCCTGAAATTTTGGATGAAATCCTTAGAATAGCGCAAGCAATAATTGTAGAGAAAGTCAAATAAAAGGCATGATTCTGAGATACTAATAAGAAAATAAACACCACTGTAGAAGAGAATTAAGGGATCACTTGATAATCATTATATAGATAAACATGGTTAAAAATATAAAACAAGAGACAAAATAGAATTGAAATTAAAATAAAAATAAAAATAATAGTAAAAGAAAGGGACTCAAAGGTCATTATCATCATATGCCTCGTGGGTCGACGGTGCCAAAAGAGAGATGTGGAAAAGGTGGCAAATCTGTCGAAGAGTGGTATCGATGCTGTCGAACCGCTCAAAGTACTGATGCTCAAAGCGAGTGAATCACTCGGATAAATCTGTCAAAGTGGCAGCAGGAGGTTCATGACTTAGTGATGGGGGTGGGGTGGGGTGGGTCCTCGTGAGGGGGAGGGACATCGTCAGTAATGTCCTCTGGCTCATCCTGGTCATCAGATTGAACAAGTCTATACTAAGGAGGGTCGAATCCACGGCGTCGCTCTATCATCCTCATGTGGATCATGCTAGATATTCCTTGAGGAGACATCTAGCCTACTAGTGTAAGTGTCGATGATATCTCTGGAGTGTCGAAGAGGTCGAAGTGTCGAACGAAACGAGTCACGTAGTGGCCAAGGCAAATGGGCCCCTTTTATGGCAATCCGTTTGGTGGCGAAAAGCGAGGGAGATAAAATATGCCAAGTCAAATACATTACCAGTCGCCATGCTTCATAAGAAGTAAGTATCGGTGGTGCTAACGACGCCGGTGCTCTCTCTCCTCCCAGTCAAAATATGAGCCACTATAGCATGGATGTAGCGTAGTACTGGAGGAAGAGAAGTCGCCTTTGAGCAACTTGTATTGTAGGGAACAGTACTCGCCGTAAGGTCAGTCCAACAGCAAGAGGGTGAATAGTGTATGTGCCGGTGAAGTTGTAAAAAATTCTCGGAAGCCATGAACTCCTCCGTGTAAAGACCCAAAGCAGTTCCAAACTCTAGTACACTCATGTGCCTTACGAGTCAACCAAGTCTAAAAATGATAGTACCAGCCTCGTCATGTGTATTCATCACATGCTGTAGATGGAACGTAGTGCAAAACTCCAAGGTCAGCTTCGAATAGGTGGGCTCGACAATTGCAAAGAACCGATCTCACGAGGCAGTATCGAGATGGAATCGAACGAGGTGAGCAAGGTGAATCTGCTCCAAAGCGGCCCAATTAATGCAGCGGCTCACTCCTAATGGTCGTACTCGAAGAAGCTGAAACAAGTTGTCCTGTGGGCCTGACGAGAATTGAAGTAGAGGGTGCCGAGCTTCGGTCGAGACGCTCGAGGAGGTTGCGCCTGGGCCCTTCCACTTTTTTGAAACGGGGACGACAGTCTTCTTGCCTCGTGTGTTTGTCATAATGTACCTGCAAGAGTAAAAGAATCCAAATCAGTGAACAACTAGATAATAAAATAGCAAGTAAAGAATTAATAACGATGTAGACAAACTATAGATGGAACAAATGAGTGGTTGCTAATTAAATCCATAACTATATTTAGAGGAATGCTAATGAGTGATGAAGTTAACAAAATAACGAATATTAGACTTATATGAATTGGCAGGAGGCAGATATGACTAACATGATAGACTAAATATGGAGCTTCTAAGAGAATAGTAGTAGCAATTTAAACATAATAGACTTAACCTTAACTAATCTGCAGCAAACAAAACTAAAATAAAGACAAAACTAAAATAACTCAAAGGCATAATTAAACAAAACTAAAATAAAGACAAAGATAAAGATAAAGAAATAAAATTCATAACATAATAATAATAATAATAATAATAATAATAATAATAATAATAATAATAATAATAATAATAATAATAATAATAATAATTGGGGGTAAAAGGGGAAACCGTCAGTGGGGGCCGGAGGTACGGACGGTGATGGGTTGGGGATTGTGGGTGTTGCGCGCAAGGGAAAAGAGGGAAGAGGGGAAAAAGGGTGAGGGGGATTGCGTTGGTGCTGGTCTGTAGGGAGGGTGGGGTGGTTCTTGGGTTCGGACGGGTGAAGGAAGAAGGGGGGAAAGGAGGGTGAGGGAGAAGGGGGTGTTTTGTGCGCGCGAGGTGGGCCAGTCGGACAGGGGTGCTGCTGTTCGGAGGATGACACAAGCGTGGGGAGTTAGGCCGTGCGTCGCATGGGAAGGGGGAGAAAGGGAAGAAAAAGGAGAAAGAGGGGAGGGGAAAAAGATAAATGAGGGGGAAGAAAAAAAATAAAAAGGGAAGGGAGAATGGGAGGGTCGACCGATGGTGGGTTGTGGCCGGAGGAAGGGGTGGCTGCGGTGACTAGGGTTTGGGAGGGAAATTTTGAGAAGAAGAAGACAAAAATGTTAGGGTTGGGGGGTTTTAAAGGTGACACGGTCGTGCGAGGCCCGTGTCGGGCCACACGACCGTGTTGTAACACCCCCTTTAACCCCAAACCGTCGCCGAAATAAGGTTACGAGGCATTACCAAACATATCAGACAACTTATAAAATAATTCACAAATAAATAATAATAATCATAGTATAATATAACAGTTAAATCCTAATAATAAATGCTCGAAGCCAAAACGTAAATTAAAAGTGAAATGGAGCTTGTTCAAATTCTCCGAAAATTTTTCGTAATTTAATTTAATTTTAATTTTTTTTAAAAAAATCCGACAGCATTTCTGCTTATTTTTACATATAACCCCTTGCAAACTTTAAACCCCAAAACAATCCAATATCAATACTCCAATCAATGATTAAGTATACTCAATTTCATGCACCTTATATTAAATAATAATTTAATACCTTAGTTTAAACAATATGACATGTTAGTATATATGTATAATTAGTAATATTTATTTCATTTCAAATATATTACTTACCTTAACTTAATTATTCCATAACTATAAATTCAGTATACATTTAGTAAATAGTTTGAGTTATAGTAATACAAACCCGGAATACGAGTTTACTCCTCAACAATCTTTTCTTTTTCTTTGGATGTCGATGCCTTGTTTTCCTTGTTAGCTACGAAAAAAAATAATAATAACAATTTACATTATTAATTACAGCATTAATTTAATAATTAATTGAATTTTTATTCAATTTTTTTCTAATTCCAATTTAATCATAATTAACTCTTTTATTTGTTTAACTTAATTTATACTTCATTTCTACTCAATTTCCTTCCATGTTCACCCTAACAATCTAATGTTCATTATAAAACCCTAATTTAAAATTTCTTTCAATTTAATTTCCTAAAACACAAAACTTATAGCTTCTTTTACAATTTAATCCCTTTTTCAATTTCTAACTTAAAATTTATTCAATTAAATCCCTAATTCTTCTTTTTCTTCAACATGAACTTTGTTTAAAAGATCATAAACTTTCAAACTATCAAATTAATTTCATCAAAACCTTGTTTTAAGACTTCTAAAACATCAAATTTAAGAGAAAATGACTAAATTTAGCTTACCAAACAACCTTGAAGCTTTAAAATCTCAATTTTCCCCTTTTCTTTTCTTTCCCTTTTCTTCCCCTGTTTTTCGAATGCTCTCTCTGTTACTTATTCTGTTTGTTAGCTTGTTTCTTTTTCTTTTACTTTTGTTTTGTTTTATTTACTTTTATTTATTTTATTTGTTTTATAATAATATAATAATTTAATAAATATCTATTTATTAATCAATATATTTATTACAAGTGTAATATTCTTATATTTACACATGTACTATATCATCATCATACATTTGTCATATTTTAATTTATTTATCACATAAAAATCTTATAATATAATTATTTAATAAATATCTATTTACTTAAATAGTAAGTAATTTAAATTCATGAATTACAAGTGTATGCTTATTATTGTTATATTTGTATTTTTTTATCACCATTCACTTGTCAAAATCATACTTTATTATCATATAAAAATCTAATTATTTTAAATTGATTTAATAAAATTTATAACTAAATTAAATATTTATATAATCATTGTTTTAAAAAAAAATCTTAGATTTTTACTCCCTTTTTACCGCCTCACCTTCCCAAATAGGCTTAATTTCCTATTTGGTCCTTATTATTTCCTATTAATTTATAATTAGACTTTTACTCCTTATTCAATTTAGTCCTTTTTACTAATTACTCTAAATTAAGCTAAATTCACTTAATTTAAACCTAATTAAACACATCGCTAAACTCATAAATATTTTTAGTAATTATTTTCGAACTCGATTTATTAAGACAGAGGCCTGTTAATGTACTTTTTTGATGCCCGTGAATTTTGGGTCATTACATTTCTCCCCCCTTAATAAATTTCGTCCTCGAAATTTACCTGAGAATAGATGAGGATACTGTGCTCTCATCGTTTCTTCCGGTTCCCAAGTCGCTTCTTCCACACTATGACTCCTCCATAACACTTTTACTAAAGGAAACTGTTTATTTCTCAGCTCTTTTACTTCTCGAGCTAATATCTGAACCGGTTCTTCTTCATAAGTCAAATCAGACCGAATTTCAATATTTTCAGTAGAAATAACATGGGAAGGATCTGATCTATATCTCTGAAGCATCGAAACATGAAAAACATCATGAATTTTCTGTAATTCTGGAGGTAAAGCTAGTCGGTAGGCAACAGGCCCAATTCTTTCCACAATCTCATACGGCCTAATAAAACGTGGACTTAACTTACCCTTTTGGCCAAATCTCAAAACTTTCTTCCAAGGTGATACTTTAAGGAATACTTTATCACCAACAGAATATTCAATGTCTCGCTGTTTCAAGTTTGCATATGATTTCTGCCTATCAAAGGCTGCTTTCAATCTGTCATTAATCTTCTTAACTGTTTCTTCTGTTTCTTGAATCAATTCTAGCCCAATCATTTTTCTTTCATTCAATTTTGTCCAACATACCAGTGATCGACACCTTCGACCATATAATGCTTCATACGGAGCCATTTGAATACTAGATTGGAAACTATTGTTATAAACAAATTCTGCTAGTGGCAAATATCGTTCCCAACCTGATTCAAAATCGATGATACAAGCTCGAAGCATATCTTCTAAAATTTGAATTACCCGCTCTGATTGTCTATCTGTTTGTGGATAAAAAGCCATACTAAAATTGAGCCGAGTTCCCAGAGAATCGTGTAGCTGCCTCCAAAATCTAGAAGTAAATCGTGGATCCTGGTCGAAAATTATCGATGTAGGAATACCATGTAATCTTAAAATTTCCCGAATATAAATCTCAGCAAGCTTTTGTAATGACCAATCAGTTCTGACTGCTATAAAATGAGTTGACTTTGTAAGCCGATCAACAATTACCCAATCGGTAACCCTGTAACAAAATCCATAGTAATACAATCCCATTTCCACTCGGGGATACCAATAGGCTGAAGTAGACCTGTCGGTACCTGAGGTTCTGCTTTTACCCGCTGACATGTCAAACATTTACCGACAAATTTAACTATATCTTTCTTCATTCCTGGCCACCAATATAATTCTCGTAAATCACGATATATCTTTGTTCCACTAGGGTGTAAAGCAAAAACACTATCATGTGCTTATCGAAGAACTAACTCTTTTAGTTCAGAAGTAGCTGGAACACAAATCCGGTTTTGAAACCTCAAACAATCATGCTCGTCAATACTAAAACTCTCGGTTGTACCATTCTGAACCATTTCTCTTTTCTTCAATAATCTATCATATTTCATTTGAGCTACTCTAATATGATCAAACATCATCGGCTTAACCCTTAACTCAGCTAACAAGCTCCCATCATCATTAATATTGAGCTAAGCAAACATTTGCTTTTAGAAGTTCGATCCACCATCTTTGTCTTAAATTCAACTCCTTCTGCGATAGAAGATATTTAAGACTTTTATGACCCGTGTAAATGTAGCATTTTTTACCATATAGGTAATGTCTCCAAATCTTTAAAGCAAAAATTACTGCAGCTAGCTCCAAGTTGTGCGTCGGGTAATTATGTTCATGTGGTTTTAACTGTCGAGATGTATAAGCTACGACCTTCTTATCTTGCATCAATACACAGCCCAGACCGCTCAGTGAAGCATCACTATACACAAAAAAATCTTTCCCTGACTCTGGTAATGTTAATACCGGTGTCTCTGTCAATATTTGCTTCAAAGTCTCAAAACACTTCTGGCACTGATCATCCCAGATAAAAGGAACATTCTTCTGCAGTAGTTTAGTCATTGGTAGTGCTATCTTCGAGAATCCATTTACAAACCTCCTGTAATACCCAGTTAAATCAAGAAAACTGTGCACCTCCGATACATTCTTTGGCGCCTTCCACTGAACAATTGTTTCGATCTTCTTTGGATCAACTCTAATCCCGTCAGCAGATACTACATGTCCTAAAAATACAACATCTGATAACCAGAATTCACATTTACTGAGCTTTCCATACAATTGTTTCTCTCACAAAATTTGTAGAACTATTCGAAGATGCTGATCATGTTCTGCCACTGTCTTCGAATATACCAATATATCATCAATGAAAACCACCACAAACTGATCTAAATATGGCTGGAAAATACGATTCATCAGATCCATGAAAGTAGCTGGGGCATTGGTAAATCCAAATGGCATTACCAAAAATTTATAATGGCCATAACGAGTACGGAAGGCAGTTTTAAACACATCACTTTCCTTCACCTTCAGCTGATAATACCCAGATCTCAAATCAAATTTTGAAAATACTGAAGCTCCCTTAAGCTGATCAAACAAATCGTCTATACGAGACAACGGATATCGGTTCTTGATCGTCACTTTATTCAACTGTCGATATTCAATGCATAACCACATAGAATCATATTTCTTTTTAACAAACAACACTGGAGCTCCCCAGGGTGAAATGCTTAGTCTAATAAATCCACGATCTAGTAAATCTTGTAATTGCACCTTCAACTCTTTCAACTCAGTGGGCGACATTCGGTACGGATGTATAGAAATTGGTGTTGTACCTGGATACACCTCATAGCAAATTCAACCTCTCTGTCAGGTGGTAAGCCAGGTAATTTTTCTGGGAATACATCTGGAAACTCGCATACAGTCCTAATCTGACTGTACTAACTCCCAACTGAATCAGAATTAATAACGTATGCTAAGTATGCTGAACAACCCTACTACAATAATTTATTAGCCTTCATCGCTGAGATGATGTGTGTCGAACCACTGGTACGGATGCCATTCACTTCAATTCTATCCCCATTTTCTGTCTGAATACTAAACCTCTTTTTATTGCAATCCAAAACTGCCCTATGTTCATATAGCCAGTCCATACCCAAAATGATATCAAGATTACCAAAAGGCATGATCAACAAGTCCATAAGAAACATTTTATCATGTATTATTAACAGGCACCTCCGACATACTCTATCTACTGACACCGTTTGTCCCAAAGGGCTAGACACTTCTATAGAAACTCTAGACATTTTAGATTCTAATTTCCCCGATTCAACTAGTTTTGAATTTATATATGAGTGTGACAAACCCGGATCAATTAAAGCATAAATAGGCTCAGATTACAATAGAAATATACCTGTAACAACATCATGTGCATCACCCTCCTCACGGGTCCGGACTACGTACGCTCTGGCCGGCGCTCTAGCCTCTGACAGTTGTGTAACTATATCGCTGTTTCTTCTGACACCTCCACCTCTAGACACAGAACCCGAATCACCCCTACTAGATCCTCTACCACGAACAATAGGCACTGATCTTTGAGATGCTGCAGGTGTGACACTTTCACCTTTTGGACAATATCAGATGAAATGATCTGTAGACCCACATTGAAAACATCGTCAGGTTATCCTCCAACATTCACCTAAATGTTTCTTTCCGCAGTGTTCACAGTCTGGAATTTTTATACTTCGGGATGGACCTCTCACACTACTAGTAGATATTGTCATCTGTTTACCCCTGTTTCTTCCACCTCTCTCCGATCTAAAACTGAATCTCCAACCGCTCTGAGATTCTTTTGGTCTTTTCGGTTGAGGATTCGAACTGCTAGTTCTCATACGCTTCCCAGCTGGTCGATCACTTTCAGTCTTTTTATTGAAACCCAACACTTGTTCTACCATTTTAGCTCGCTCAATCAAGTCTACCATTTCATTAATACGTTGAGATACCAACTGTAATTTGATCTCATCTCGCAGACCCCGTAAAAATCTCTTACAACTGTCAGCTTCAGTTGGAATAAACTCTGAGGCATATCTGCTTAGTCTTGAGAATTCCTTCTCATAATCTATTACTAACATGTCACCCTGTTGTAACGTCAAAAACTCTTGTTTCTTGTCTTCGATATACATTTCTCTGATATATTTCTTTTGAAACTCTTTCTGAAATAGATCCCAAGTTATCTGATTCTCTGGTAAATGTCGAACCACTGATTCCCACCATAAGTAAGCTTCTTCTTGTAGCAACGATACAACACAAATCAAACACTCTCGGGGGGTACAATCTAATTGTTGTAAAATTCTTTTAGTCGACTCCATCCAATTTTCAGCTACAGACGGATCGACTCCTTTCAGACCCATAAATTCAGTGGCACCATACTTTCTCAATTCCTTTATCGGGGCCCATCTTTGAGTTGGAACTGAAGTCGTAGCAGGGACAATTTTTGCTACTCTTTGTAGTGTATCGGTAATTTTTCTCCATATATCAGAATCATCTCTATCATTTCTTCTTTCTGCTTTAGGAGGTTGGTTTCTTACAGGATTTATGCTAGGTGTTACCGACTCAGTTTCATCTAATCCATACGACTCTTCATCATACATTTCCTGATCGGTATCTTCTATTCTTTCATCTGACATCTTTAATCTATAAAATAAAAACAAACAAATAGGTCAGCATCCAAAAATCCCGACTCAATTTCGACTCAAAAGTAGCATGTACTATTTGACTCACTTCTGAGCTCGATTTAGCCCGAGAATCAGTAAAACATGATAGCTCTGATACCAACAATTGTAACACCCCCTTTAACTCTAAACTGTCGTCGAAATAGGGTTACGAGGCATTACCAGACATATCAGACAACTTACAAAATAATTCACAAATAAATAATAATATTCATAGTATAATATAGCAGTTAAATCCTAATAATAGACGCTCGAAGCCAAAACGTAAATTAAAAGTGAAACGGAACTTGTTCAAATTCTCTGAAAATTTTTCGTAATTGAATTTAATTTTAATTTTTAAAAAAAAATCGACAGCATTTCTGCTTATTTTTACATATAACCCCTTGCAAACTTTAAACCCAAAACAATCCAAACTCAATTTCATCCACCTTATATTAAATAATAAGTTAATACCTTAGTTTAAACAATATAATATGTTAGTATATATGTATAATTAATAATATTTATTTCATTTCAAATATATTACTTACCTTAACTTAATTATTCCATAACTATAAATTCAGTATACATTTAGTAAATAGTTTGAGTTATAGTAATACAAACCCAGAATACGAGTTTACTCCTTAGCGATCTTTTCTTTTCCTTTAGATGCCGATGCCTTGTTTTCCTTGTTAGCTACGAAAAAAAATAATAATAACAATTTACATTATTAATTACAGCATTAATTTAATAATTAATTGAATTTTTATTCAATTTTTTTTCTAATTCCAATTTAATCCTAATTAACTCTTTTATTTGTTTAACTTAATTTATACTTCATTTCTACTCAATTTCCTTCCATGTTCACCCTAACAATCTAATGTTCATTATAAAACCCTAATTTAAAATTTCTTTCAATTTAATTTCCTAAAACACAAAACTTATAGCTTCTTTTACAATTTAATCTCTTTTTCAATTTCTAACTTAAAATTTATTCAATTAAATCCCTAATTCTTCTTTTTCTTCAACATGAACTTTGTTTAAAAGCTCATAAACTTTCAAACTATCAAATTAATTTCATCAAAACCTTGTTTTAAGACTTCTAAAATATCAAATTTAAGAGAAAATGACTAAATTTAGCTTACCAAACAACCTTGAAGCTTTAAAATCCCAATTTTCCCCTTTTCTTTTCTTTCCATTTTCGTCCCCTGTTTTTCGAATGCTCTCTCTGTTACTTATTTTGTTTGTTAGCTTGTTTCTTTTTCCTTTACTTTTGTTTTGTTCTATTTACTTTTATTTATTTTATTTGTTTTATAATAATATAATAACTTAATAAATATCTATTTATTAATCAATATATTTATTACAAGTGTAATATTCTTATATTTACACATGTACTATATCATCATCATACATTTGTCATATTTTAATTTATTTATCACATAAAAATATTATAATATAATTATTTAATAAATATCTATTTACTTAATAATAATTAATAAATATCTATTTACTTAAATAGTAAGTAATTTAAATTCATGAATTACAAGTGTATGCTTATTATTGTTACATTTGTATTTTTTTTATCACCATCCACTTGTCAAAATCATACTATATTATCATATAAAAATCTAATTATTTTAAATTGATTTAATAAAATTTATAACTAAATTAAATATTTATATAATCATTGTTTTAAAAAAATCTTAGATTTTTACTCCTTTTTTACCGCCTCACCCTCCCAAATAGGCTTAATTGCCTATTTGGTCCTTATTATTTCCTATTAATTTATAATTAGACTTTTACTCCTTATTCAATTTAGTCTTTTTTACTAATTACTCTAAATTAAGCTAAATTCACTTAATTTAAACCTAGTTAAACACATCGCTAAACTCATAAATATTTTTAGTAATTATTTTCGAACTCGATTTACTAAGACGGAGGCCCTTTAATGTACTTTTTCGATGCCCGTGAATTTTGGGTCATTACACGTGTGGTTTGAGTTCAGCCCGTGTTTGTCGCGAAATTTTATTGCCCAATCGTCACACGGCCTGAGGACACGCCCGTGTGGATCACACGGCCGTGGCCTACATTTTTCGTTTCTCCCACGCCCGTGTGACTTCCCACACGCTCGTGTGTCCAAACACACGGCCGTGTGCCTTACTCGTATAACTCTCTGACTTGTTTAGAATTTAAATATTTAGCTCCAGTTTTCACACGCCCGTGTAGCTCTATCACAGGCTGTGTGACTCGATTCTTGGGGATTTTTAGCCCTGTTTCTACATGGCCAAAGACAGGCCCGTGTGTCCAGGCCTTGTGGGTCACTGTTCCTGCATAGAAAACACTAAAAATAACTAAAATAAACTAGTTAGTGGTGTTAGTGCTCGGGTTGCCTCTCGAAAAGCGCTTATTTATAGTCTAAGCTCGACTCACCTCATATTTGCACGATCATGGTGGTTCGAGGAGTTGAGACCCCTCTTTCTTACTGTCAAGTCTATTGTCCACATACAGTCTAAGTTGAGTAATATTTACCTTGAAAGTGCCGAATTTAGAATGAAGTACCTCAAGTGTGCCATATGGGAAAATATTAAGTACCGTAAATGGAGTCGCTCCGTTTGTAGTAAGCTCTAAAGTAGCAATTGGAGGGTCCTTTTCATCTAATAATACTTTATCCCCGACCCTAAATTGCTTTGTTTCATCCCTTCGCTCATCATGGCGTTGCTTTGATTCCTCGCGTACTTTTGGTTTCTCTTTGACATGTGTCCGCCATTCATCTAATTCATCAATTTGTATTCTTCGTTCCTCATGACTCGTTCTGTTTTTGTCACATTGGCTAGAATATGGCTCCATCACGTTCTTCCTAGAGGTTTCCGGAAAAGAAGTTTGAGCCATAATGTTACTCAAGTTAACAGAACTTAAACAATCGTCTCGATTACTAGCTATATTAGTAGAGTCACGAGCTTGAAGTGTAATCGTGTCATCTCCTACACGAAGTATCAATTCACCTGTGCCAACATCTATGATAGTTCTAGCGATTGCTAAAAAGGGCCTTCCTAAAATTAGAGGTACATCACTATCCTCATCCATGTCTAGAACAACAAAGCCAACTGGGAATATAAATTTATCAATTTTGACAAGCACGTTTTCAATAATACCCCTAGGAATTCTAATTGTTTTATCTGTCAATTGAATACTCATTCTAGTTTGTTTGGGTTTCCCAAGACCTAGTTGTTTAAACATTTTATAGGGCATGACATTAATACTCTCCCCTAAATCAGCTAATGCATTGTTAACATTCAAACTACCAATTAAGCAAAGAATCGTAAAACTCCCTAGATCTTTTAACTTGTTGGATAGTTTATTCTGTAGAATGGCTGAGCAAACTGCGTTTAGTTCCACATGCAACGCATCATCTAACTTTCATTTATTAGCCAATAGCTCCTTTAAAAAATTCACTGCTTTTGGCATATGCGAAAGAGCTTTAATAAACGGTAAGTTAATATGCAACTTTTTTAGTAATTTAAGGAATTTACTGAATTGTTCGTCCATGTGGTCTCTCCTTATTACCTTAGGGTATGGTATACGAGGTTTATATTCTTGATTACTGGCTTTTGTATACCATTGCTTGCATCAACCTTACATTTATCTTCCACATTATCTTGCCTCAGTTTTAGTTCAGCTTCAACTAACCCTTCATCATTTTGCACAGTAATGGCATGAAATAGCTCCCTTGGGTTAGTTCCTGTGTTACTTGGTAGGCCACCTTATGGTCGTTCAGAAATCAACTTAGCAAGCTGCCCTATTTGAGTTTCAAACCTTTGATTCGACGCTTGTTGATTCTTAAGTGCTGTTTCGGTATTCTAAAAATGAGTTTCTGATACCAATATGAATTTTGTGAGCATCTCTTTAAGGTTCAGTTTCTTCTCTTGTTGGTAAGGTGGTTGTTGAAAGCCTGGGGGATGTTGTGGCCTTTGATTTCCTTGACCACCCCACGAGAAATTGGGATGGTTCCTCCAACCTACATTATAAGTGTTACTATACGGGTTATTTTGAGGTCTAGGATTATTACTCATATAGTGAACTTGTTCCTCCTCGGTGCTAAGGTTGAAGGATGGATAATCTGTGTTGTGTATTCTTCCTCCATTTGAATCACACCTCATCACCGGATGTACCTGAGTAGAACCATACAAACCATTAATCTTTTTATTTAAAAGTTCTACCTGGTTAGATAGCATAGTAACCACGTCGAGGTTGAAAACACCAGCTACTTTTGTCGGCTTTGTTCTCATAACTTGCCACTGATAGTAATTCAGTGACATCTCTTCAATAAATTCGTAAGCCTCTTCAGGTGTTTTGTTGTTTAAAATTCCACCGGCGGCTACATCGATAAGTTGCCTTATTGAAGAGTTCACACCGTTATAAAATGTCTGAACCTGCAGCAATAGAGGTAACCCATGGTGAGGGCACCTTCTTAATAAGTCCTTGTATCTCTCCCATGCATCATAAAGAGTTTCTAGATCCATTTACATAAAAGAAGAGATGTAATTCCTCAATTTAGTCATTTTAGCCGGCGGAAAGTATTTACGCAAAAAATTTTCAGTTATTTGTTCCCAAGTGGTGATTGACTCTCGCGGTAGCGAGTTCAACCACTGTTTAGCCTTATTCCTCAATGAGAATGGAAACAACCGAAGGTGAATGGCATCATCAGAAATACCATTGATCTTAAAAGGGTCGCAAAATTCCAGAAAATTTGCTAAATGAGTGTTTGGGTCCTCGTCCTACAAACCATCAAACTGAACAAACTATTGTATCATTTGAATCGTGTTAGGTTTCAGTTCAAAATTATTTGCAGCAACAGCAGGTTTAACTATACTTGATTCAGCTTTTGTTAAAGTAGGTTTAGCATAATCATACATAGTACGAGGAGCAGGATTCTGATCTACTGAATTTGCGGCAACCAAAGGAGGTAGCGGATTATTTTGATTTTCAGCCATCTCCTCGGTTGTAGTATGGATATCGTCCTCTTGCCCTTCCTCTATGTATTGTAAGCTTCGCCTTATTTTTTTCGGTTTCTCGAGTTGTGCTCTCGATCTCACTGTAAAAAAAAAAAGATCCTAACGGGTTTATTCTAGTCATAAACTATAAAAACCTGCTAGAAGTAATGAAAAGAAAAATTAGTAAACAAAATTAAAAAATAAAAACAAAATTAAATTGCAATTAAAATAAAAAATGACTAAAGTAATAAAAATTAAGCGTTCCTAATATCTTGGTCCCCGGCAACGGCGCCAAAAACTTGATGGTCGTGAAACTAACTAAAAATTTGACTAAGGCAAGTGCATCTACCGAACAGTAGTATAGTTATGGTGAGACCGAAAATATCGTATCCACGAGGACTAAAAGTACTGGTAATTACTATCTTTTTATTATCTAGCCTAAAAATTAAGAGAATGTTTTTAAACTAAAATTAATTATCTTATTAACTAAGATTACAACAGAGATTAAAGTTGGAAAATACTTTTGGAAAACCGATGGAGAAGACAATACCTAAGGAAGAATCCACCTAGACTTCACTTATTACTTCTGAATTAGACGATGTTTTTAAACTAAAATTAATTATCTTATTAACTAAGATTACAATAGAGATTAAAGTTGGAAAATACTTTTGGAAAACCGATGGAGAAGACAATACCCAAGGAAAAATCCACCTAGACTTCACTTATTACTTCTGAATTAGACGATTTATTCACTTGACTTAATCCGTAGAAATCCCTAATTTATGTTAATATCTCTCTCGAGACTAAAAACAACTGACTTTAGGTTGATTTAATCGAAATCTCTTTCTAATTAAGACCCTTATTGTCGTATTAAATCGATCTATGGATTCCCTTATTAGATTTGACTCTAATCCGGCAGATTTTTGTTGTCCTATCTTTAGGATTGCATGCAACTCTGCTTAATTATGAATGATCTACTCTTAAACAGGGACTTTTCCTCCACTGAATAAGCACATAAAAAACCTGAATCAATATCCTGGAATATTAAAACAAGGGTTAAACTCACAATTAAGAATAAGAACAAGTATTTATCATATAACTCAATCAATAATAAGATTCGTCTTAGGTTTCATCTTCCTTAGGTATTTAGAGAGTTTAGTTCATAATAATGGAAAACATCTCAAAAGTTGAAAAACAACAAAACATAAAGAAACCCAAAGAACTTTTAGGAAATTGGATGGAAATCTTCAGTCTTGATGTAAATCCTGCTTCTGAGCTGATTCCGATGGCTATCCTTGAGTGTTTTCTACCTTCTACTCTGCATGTCCCTTAATCCTTTTCTAGGGTGTTTATATAGACTTTGGAATGCTTTAAAACCCTCAAAATTGGCCTTTTCCGAGTAGAATTAGACTTGGGCCAGATAGGGACACGACTGTGTGTCACGCCCGTGTGCAAGTACTCAGGCCGTGTGCAATTCTGACTTGATTTCATGTCGACACGGTCATGACACATGGGCGTGTGGTTTGTCTGTGTGTCACACACGGGCGTGTGGATCACCCGTAAGTGCTTAGGCCGTGTGCCATGCTGAATTAGGCACATTTTGTCTGTTTTTGGCCCGTTTCTCACTCTTTTCGCCATCCTAAGCTCTCATGAGTATAAAACATGAAATTAAAAGATTAGGAGCATCAAATTCAATGAAACCAAGGAAAAATAATCCATAAATATGTCAAGCATGGGGTAAAAATGTGTATATATTACGGTTTATCACAAATGTGTAGAGAGAGTAGTTGAGTTTGTGGCCAACTTGTGGTGGTGGGGTAAGGGTACATTGAAGAGTTGGACTAGTGTCACAATAGCCAGAAAAAGAATTATAAGTTGGGGGTTCTGAAAGTCCCTGAACAAGTATCAACTTTTGATGATTGGCTGCTGCATGTGTAGGAAAAACAAAGGATGATGGTGCAATGGGAAATGTGTTTCGATCAAAACCAAACAATGAGAAGACTGAGGAATCCATGGTGCAATTAATGGTCCCAACATGATGAGGGGAGTTTTGTTGTGGCTGAGCTTAGGAATAAGAATGGCAATGCAACAAAGGTACACAAAAACTTATAATGGAGACTGACTCTGAGAAAATGATTAGTGACTAGAGACATAACCAGTGACTTGTATCATGGTAGTTTAATTAATGGAATAAATTTTTTGCTTTTAGAAAAATAAAATAAAGTATCAAAAATAATAATAATTGCACCAAACATCTTCAAACTTTAGCATTATAATTACATTATCAAATTATTAATATTATATCAATAAAGTCCTTCTGTTATTAAAATTGTTAATTTAACCATTAAATGATACATCAGATCTTATGTAACATAATTTAAAATGAAAAATTTAAAGGAAAAAATAAATATTGTAAAAGTAGATATTGTAAAAATCTTGATTTTAAAGTTTTTATAGAAACTATCATTCACTCTCTTTTTTCTCAATTTTACTTTAATTTTAGTTTTTAATTTTTAAAAGTTATGCGACAATATTTTATTTTTCTTTAAAAGTTTCATTATTTTAAATTATGTTAAATAAAATTTTATATGTTATTTAATGATTAAATTAACAATTTCAATAATGAAATGACATGATTTATATAACATCGATAATTTAAAAATGTCTTATCTTTAAAAAAATCACACAAAAAATACACAAATTCTCGTGATTAATCTCCAAATTAATTAATTTAAGTCAAATCCAAACTAAACTAAACCAAACCCAAATTTTATTTATTTAATTAAAATTAAGTTAACCCTAAACTAGTTCCAACTTAATCATAGTTAATTTAACTAGTGCAATCTAATGAATTTATCAAATCTCAATTAACCTAACCTAACCTAATTTAATTTAATCCAATTTAGGTAAAATTAGCATAAATACCTTTTACAAGGAGTCATATTACATTTTTCTTTCTCTACTAAAAAAATTGGCAAACTAATCCTTGTATTTTAGATTAAAGAGCAAATTAATCTTTTCTTTTAAAATCATCCATTTACAGTATTAAAAACTGATGTGGTTAACGGAATAACCAAACAATGATATGTGACATGCCACGTGTACCTCATACTGACATACAATGACTAATTTTTAACAGCAAAATGGATGAAATTTTTAACAAAAAGACCAAATTATTTTTTAATTGAATGTATAAAGATTAATTTATCTATTTTTTTAATAAAAAAATAAAAACAATCTCACTATTACATAGAATTCCATAACACTTTTACCTCCAATTTACCCTAATTTAATCTAATCAAACTAATTATAATAAACACCAACATGATACAAGACAAAAGGCATTAGTAATCATATAATAAAATAAATATGGAATCATATATATATATATATATATATACACACAACCACCATGAAATATGTTTTAAAATTTTAAATAGGCTTCCTTTCTAAGCAAAAGGTGTTTTTCTAAAGGGTGTGTAGACGAAAACACATTATCTCTTATTTTTTGATTTTTTAAAGTATCTACTAGAGCGAGCCCAATAATTAATCCTCCGCATTTTGTAGGCTCATTAAGGGGGTAGATGCTAACCACGAGTTTTAAAGCTGCTCCATACCTAGGGTGAGGATCAAACCCTCGATCACTAGCTAAGGTAGGAGAGACTTTTGCCATCTCCTATTTCAATTCTATACCAATTTTGAATTTTTAATTGATTTAGTGTTACAAACCAATCAAACATTATTTCAATTAAATTAATACAAGATAATTAAATATAAAATTTTAAAATAAAGTAATTTATTCACACCGACATTGTTGTCATTGCAAGAGAACATGAGTTTGAGTGCGCCGAAGCGTATTATCATATCATTTATGGGTTGGGGAGAGACTATAAGTAGTTCTAGATATTGTGTCAAAAATATATATATGATCAGAACCTATAATAAAATTATTAAAAAATTTCCTATGCGAAGTTATTAAAAATAGATATATTAAAAAATCTTTAGAATAACTTATTTTCTATTTTTAGTTATATTTTTTAAAAATTTCATTTTCCTTCATATATTACCCAAATTCTAGTTTTAAATTTAGTCTTTCTATTTTAATTTAGTTATTTTTAGTTTATGTACTTTTTTAATATTAAAATTCTAACTTAATTAAAACAATAGTCATGACAGCTTGTTATTTTCATAATACTCATAAAAAAGATTACATTGTTTAAATCAATTGATTTAATAGCTATTATTTGAGTTAGGATTGAACTTAAAAAATAATTAATTTGGACAACAGACACGAAATCCACACTTATGCCTAGCTCGGGACTGATATCTAAATTTAACCTAATGGATTTAACTACTACCGTTTGAGTTATTATTGAAATTTTAAAAATAAAAAATTACATAAACTAAAATTGATCAAATTAGAGTACAAAGACTAAATTTACGACTTACATATAATATAGGGGTTGATAGTAAAATACCTTTAATATAATACTTTCATGAATTTTTAGTTAGGTGTCACTTGGAAGACTTTTTATTTCGGGATAAATATCAAAAGTGTACATGAACATTGGTCCAATGTGCAATATCATATATGAATTTTGATTTTTTTTTTGTAATTTTATACAATAAATTTTAATTTGATTTAATTTTCAAAAATTACTAACAATATTATCAACGTAGAACCATTTACGACAATTAATTATATTAATATAAAATGGAAATAAATTGATGCGTATATTTCTTTAAATACGTATAATTGAATCAAAATCAAAGTTTTATTTGATATAAACCATAATAAAAACTTTATGGGTAAAATTGCACTAAATCAAAATTCACATATCAAATTACAGATGAAACTAAAATTTATAAATAATTTTAATATTTTTATCTTTTAATTTTGTCAGATGCTTCATGTTTTAGGGGTATCATATAATTTGACTTTATGTCTGTAATCAAATTCCTTTTTTCTCCTTTTTTTGTTTTTTTCATGTATAACATTTAATAATATGAGCGATAATTGACCATGAAATGTGCTCTATTCTCATGAACAAAGATCGAACTCTCAACTTCATGATTAAGAAATGAGATGAACAACCATCACACCACAACTTATGGTTTCTTTGTCAATGCATTAGCACATGCATCAAATTATTGGTAAAGTCCACTTCAAGTAATCAAGGCATAACTTAAAATAATAATATAATGATCTTTTAATTTTGTTTAAAAAAATTAAATATCCAACAATCATCTATCAACTTATGTCGGGATAACATAAACTTACATTATCTATCAAGTTGAGGATGGCTTATTATGGTGGTTCACACTATAAGAAGTGTAAAGAGATGCTAAGACGAGGGCAGTTCGATCTATAAAAGGTGTGTAGAGTTGCTATATTTGTGGTATTCTAAGGAATTTAGGGGACGAAGTTTTGAGTAAAGTTTATGTCTCTTTTGTCCTTTACTCTAGTGTTGAATGAGTATTTACAAACGCCCAACCATTGATTTATCTAATTTCATTGATACTGTCATAGGATGGCATATATTAATTTAGGGCACTGTTGAAATCAACTTGAAAGAATTGAACGAGGTATTTATCAAATTTGATGAACCAATAAATATTGTCGAGCATCCTTCTTAATATATCTTTAATAGATTGTGTGAGGGTATTGCCCTGACAAAACCACGATTGAGTTCAATTTTTCTCATAAAATAATGCTTGAATCATTAAATAAAAAAAGAAAAACTAGAATAGTAAAGTGGCTTTACATTAATCATCAAAGGAAAAAAGGAGATAAGAAAGTAGTGTATATGATTTGCAGATAGATATGAATGAGTAATGATGATATATAGTGTTAACACTCAACATTGGCATCAACATCAATTCACAACTTTACATTTATAAAGTGGGAAGCAGAGCTCCTCATGTTGTGGCGCAGAAAGTTCATACTTTATGCTGCAAAAAAGAAGGGTTCCCAAATTCTAGTCTTGGGGTTTGAAGTGATGGTTTTAATCCACAATCTCACGCTTTGCTTTTGGGTTATGCTTCTAATCTCAAATTTGAGTTTTTAATTTTCATTTTCAGATGTTATTTTTATAATTTTATTTGTTAATTTTTTTAACAATTTTATTATAGATTCTGATCATATTTAGTTTTTTTTTACACAATATTTAGAATTACTAATAGTAAAATAATGCGTTTCAGCACACTTGAACTTACATTTTCCTGCATTGACAATAATATTTATATCAATTGAGCTAAAACTCAATTGACTTAACATCAAGTTTAAATATTCAAATGATATATAAAAAATTATTATTGATTAAACATAATTAATTAGTTTTGCATTTGAACCTAATTACATGTTTAAATAAAATTATATAAAATTAAAATAAATATATTAAATTTAACCATTATTACCATCGCTTTTACATTGCTATGAATTGAGCTGCTCAAGTGCCTTTGTGGGCCTAAATGATAGGCTTTTGAACTCTTCTTGTATAATCATTTCAAGATTGTTGTTTTTTAAGATTAATATACAAGGAGATAATTGGATTTAGTAATTATGATATTCATTGATATTTGATAGTGTGATGTTACTAAATTTTAATGGTGTTAATTGAGTATTTTAAAATATATATTAAATTGATTTATAATTTTTAAGTTTAGTATCAATTTGATTTTTTTTTTTTAAAAATAAGTAGCAAAAATATATAAATAATCAAAATTAAATAACATTAAAATAAATTATTTCTCAATGTTGGAAAGAAAACATTTGGTATAATTTTTTTCCTCAAGTAAGTTTTTAATTATTTGGGTTTCATTTATATATATGGTGTTGGTGTTGGAGATTTTTTTTTTTTTTTTTTTTTTTTTTTTTACAGTTTTACAAATATAGAATCACAATAATTTTCATTTGAATTGAAATCCTACATTTGGTAGAGTGTTATTATCAAAATCTTATGGTTAACAACACTACTAGAGAGGGTCCACCAATGCTAATGCAAAGGTTGATTTCTTTTTTCATAAAGACAAATTTTGCCCTACTGTTTTCTTTATTTTATCATTTTAGCCCTAGGTTAATCTATTAAAATTTTAATGGTATTGACATGACAATCTGTACCATAGTCTACGAATATTTCACTACTAATATAGATTATTTTTCTAAATTTCTATGGACTTTTTCTTAAAATGTTTTAAATTTGTAATATTTTTTATTAATTTTTTAAAATTTTATTAAGTATGTGTACATTGTGACATTAATGTCATTAAAATTTTTACAGTTGAATTAACATTACCATTTAAAAATTAAAAATTAAAATAATTTAAAAAAATAGGGTTAAAATGACAAAAAGGAATAAACATTAAGGATATATTTATTATTATGGTTTTTTTTCCTTTTATAATTTGGCCAAATCTTTATTTTAATTTTGTAAATTGAAGTAAATGAAACCAGCTTCAAATTCCAAGGTGATAAAAAAGGAGAAAGTATGTAGAAAATCAAGAGTTGATATCATACAAGATGACAACCAAGAAATGAATTGAATTTACAACAAAAAGAATATATATATATATATGTTATTTATTAATAATATATATATTATATTGTAACACAAATAATGGAGAAAAAAATAATTTCCAAATTGAAATACTTTCCTCAAATAAAAATCAAACAATATTTCACAAATTTTAACATAATAAGCATTTTGGCATTAAAATTCAAAAAAGCTATGAATTCAATCCTTCTTCCAAGCATACAACAACAAAGAGAATCCTCCATTGCTCCCACATGACCTAGTAGAAGAAGAACATGAGCTTCTTCCACCATCATTGCTCTCCTCCGCCCATTGCAGCACACTCGAGCACGACGGAGACGGCGACAGACTTGCAGATGCCATCGGCGCCGAAGACGACCCCCCGGCGGCCAACGATGACAAACTCTTCCTCATCAACCTTTTCTCCGGTCCAACCATTTCAGGCCACACACCACCATCACCAACTTGAAAAATAAACACACCATGGCCATTGGTATTATTATTATTATTATTCTCACTATTGACCCAATTGAAAACATCCCAAAAAAATTCCACCTCGATTCCATTAACATAAATCCTTTCATTCCCTCTAAATTTCCAAGCCAATCGCTTTATGACAAGGCTTGTTTGCCCATCAACTTTCACCTTCAGAACCCCTCCATTACAATCTATCCCTATCTCATGTTTAGACCCCAAGAACTTAGCCCTCGAAACATAACTCTTATGCCCAAAAACATGTTCTCTCCTAGACAAGAGCGTTGGTTCAAGGAGTACCTGTCGAGCCATAGATAACCCAGAACACCTCTTGGCGAGTTCATCCATGAGATCACCAAGGATGAATTCTAGCTTCCCATTGCATGAAATGGCAATGTAGAAGGATGACTCAGGCTCAGCTGAGTTTTCAGCAAAGTCAGCCCTGGTGAAATCCCAATACAGCTTGATTCTTTGAAGATGGTGGTGAGTCAAGTAGACAGATTTGGAGCCTGGTCGGTTTCTGAAGAAGGAGAAGGTGGAAGGATAAAGGGAAATGGTAATAGAAAAGGAATCAGCAGCATAGACTGTTAAGGAATGGGAGAAATGGGTTTTGGACCATGTAAGCGTGAGATACGTAGGTGAGTCCCATAGCTGAGTATGGTAAATGCAGGTGATGAGATTTTGAGGCACTTGAGAGGTACTGGACAAGTTGCTAGGTTGGCTAAAACATGCTGGGATCATGGTGTTCGGGTTTTCCCAGTTGTTTATCAAACCATGGAAGCTTATGAGAGGTGATGAGATGGAAGTGAATATTAAGGTTTAAATGTTTTGAATGAAAATTGAAAGTAAAGGGTTTTTCTTTTTGGGGTTCCCATTAGCGCAATCATGAGGAGCAGTTGCGAAGGCTAGAGCTAGCTATATATATAACTTAAAGCTTTGATTTCATATTGGCCAGGTCTCTCCTTGATTTGCGCCTGAGACAGGGCCCTTTCTAACTTTCTTTATGATCTATTATTCTCAATCTGCCCCCTCTCTCATTAGCTGGTTTGCACTTTGTACTACTACTCTCTCAGTCAGTCACAATTTAGAGGTGACTTTGAACTTTCGACCCTTTCCCTTTTTCTCTTTTTGGTTAATTTCACCGAATCCAATTTTTTAAATTCATTTTTTATTTTTAAAATATTTTAATTTAGTCTTTAAAGCTATTAGAATTGTTTCAATTTGGTCCTTTCATCATCCTAATGTTATCAGTTTAAACTTGGCGTAAATTATATGTAAAAAACATTAGTCAAATTGTAAGCATGATTATACCTATTGCATAAACGATTTGAATTTGACATATTAAAAAAAACATTATTGATAAAATTTAAAGAGTTATTTATTCTTATTATGAACATGTCATATCTAATATGTTCATGCAACAAGTATTACACATATTTACAATTTAATTCACTTGTTAAGTTTCATGTCATATTTAAGTAAGCATTTAGTACCCAAACTAAGGGCTAAGTTGCCAGAAAGACTTAATTAATACGGTATGATAGTTTGAAGACTCAATTAGAACATTTAGACTAAGGGTATGTTTGATAAATCATTAAAGCAAAAATAAAAATAAAAAATTTTCATCATTTAATATTTTAAATGTATTTGATAATCATTTTAATCTTTTACTTAATATAAAATTTTCAACAATAAGTAGGTGGGTAGTTACTTATCATTTAACTTAATACATATCAAGTTGATTTTATTTTATTAAAAATTAAAATAAATTACCTTTTTTTTTAAAATTAAAATATTCAAATTATCATATTTATCCAAAATAATAGAAATATTAGATTAATAAGATTAAAATTTAAAAAATATATAATATTTTATCAAACAATAAAATTATATTCAATACTTATAAATGTTAATTTACCAAATAAATTTTTTATGTTGGTATTTGAATCAAAGGAGGGATGGGGCCTTGGGAAATGGGGGGAGAATAGGGTTCAACCACTTTTGTATGGTTTTGATACACATTTTGAGTCATCCATGTTGGGTTTGAATGCTTCTTGGATAACCATTGCTCTTCACTAATTTATTTACAAACACCAATTTCTTCTGTTTAAAATACATATAATACATAAACATCTAAACTTGGATGAAGTCATGTTTTTCAACCTTTTTCTTTTTTTTTTTTAATTATTAAAGGGTAAACCAATTTTCCTGGCTGTGCATATACACATGTATGATTTATTGAGGAAGCATCTAATTTATATCATTTTTAAGATATTGTATTTTAAATGTCTGAATTTGAATCCCTATATTTATAATTCTCTTTCTTTATTATTATTTTTATGTAATTTATATATATATATAAATAAAACCCATCTTAGTAGTTTGATGGATAACATAGAGAGTAACAACAAGTCACATGTAAAACATACTAGCTTAATTTATAGAATATATATATATATATTTATATTAAGGGTATCTACCAAACATGTGAGTTGTTGTTGCCCTAACAAATAAATATATTAATATAATAAGAAGGTATGGACTTGAGTTAATGTAGTACAAAAATTCATATTTATTTTTGTTGATATAATAAGGAGAGTACGGTGGTTATAACGGTGATTGGTTCATTAAATTGGGGCGAAGAATTAGAGTAAGAAAGAATTGGAGGTAAAGAGAGTGTTAAGGTTGAGAGTTAAAAGGTAAGTTGGCAGAGTATCGACTTAGTATCTTAGGAGAGTCGGTCTCTTCTTCATCGTTCCTGAAGGTATTTATAGACGAAGGTCCGTGTAAGACAATACTAACGTGTTTGACTTGTCATCTAGCCATCATTACGAAACGTGTGGGACAAATGTCTTGGATGGGACAAGAATGCCTATAGTGAAATAAATTATGTCATTTACTTGACTTAATGATGCAAGACAATTGAACCCACGTAATGTTTAATGATTAATAACTTTATGTTCACAATAAAAACTTGAAAACCCGGATGAATGATGGCTTACATTTAAACGGATAGTTGTCTAGGAAAAGAGGGCTTGTGGGAGACTTCATGATTTATTGGTCTCGAACTCAGAAGTTTTTTATGAAGGTTACTTTTTACACCTTAACGATAATAAATGTGCAGTGTTATAATGGTGGGTAGTTTTGACTTGGTGCTTTATTCACATTTATTTAATTAACAAAATTACATTAATATCAAGATAATTAGGCTAGTTTAAATTAGTATTATAAATAGTTTTCGAATTTTTTTTAAAAAATGGATTGATTTTATTAAAAAAGATTTTTTTATGTTTGAAATATTACGCATAAATTATTTTATGGTTTTGTAAATTTTCTTAAAATTATTTTTAAAAAATTATTATAATAATATTTTCTTTTGACACGCAAAATTTATTATGAAGAGATAATATTTTATAATAAGTAATATCATATATAAATTTAATAATAAACAATATCTAATTTAAACTTAATTTAAATTACATATATAAGAGTGAAAAAATTTGTCCAAGGGTTGAGTAGCCTGTATCGCTTGATAGGTCCGTATCAACTTGGATCTAGCGTGGACAAAGAATTTCACTTCGGGCTGGTTCAATTCGGCCTAAATTCAATTTAAATAAGAAATAATATTTCTAAATTTAAATTTAATTATAAAATATATAAAATATAAACTAAAATATATTTAATATTTTATTAATTTTTGAACAGAAAAAATTATCTTTGTTTTTTTTTGGGGAGGGGGGACGAGCTTAGGCTTAAAAATGTTTTTTGAATTGGACCTCGACCAGACCCATAGACACTTTTAAGAGTGAATAGTGACACTTAAAGTTAAAAGGGATAAATGAAATTAAGTATGATTTAAACAAAATAATTAAAATATTTATATTATATACTATAGAATATTTATTATTAAATGTTTATAAACTGTAATATATATTTATTATTAAAATATTAATATAATTTTTTAATAATATATTAAGAAATTCATTTAAAATTTAAAAATATTATTGTTAAAATTTATTATTAAAATAATAAATTATTTTAATATTTTAAATAATTTATTATATTATTAAATATAATAAATTAAATAGGTATATTTAATAATATTAAAAAGTATAATATTTGATATTAATATTTTAATATTATAAATTATTTTTTAAAATTTATTAATACTATAACAGTATAAGTCTTCATTCAAGTTAATTTTTATATAAAATTAAAAGTAATGATAAATAAGCTTTTTTAAAAAAAAAAAAAAAAGACTTAAACTTTTCATAAAGGTAAGTCAATTTTTCATGAAACAAATATTGAAAAATATAGAAAATATTTTTGCTTAAGTTATTGTTCGTAAAACAAAATTACCCTAAGAAGTTTGAAGTGAATATTTCAATTTGTATTATTGGTAATGAAAAGGTTGAATATATGCTTTGTCGGTAAAGCTTCCTCTTATACATCATGATGTGCATATTGAAATAATTTGATGGTTAATTAAGGATTATATTTGGGATAATTGAAGGATATCATATCATTATCTCACTTATCTCTTATTTAGTGATTTATAGATAACTTAGTTATAAGATTAAAAGAGAGTTTAAAGGTATAATTGAGTTAATATTATGAACATAATTTTATATGTTTTTTATCGAGAGAAAGTTCATACCAAATCTAATTGAATAATGACGTAATCATCTGAAGATTAAGATAAATTAAGCTTAAGTTATTTTGTTACAGTTTTTATAATAACATTATTCTATCTACAAATGTAGATTAGGTCCAAAATGTATTAACAACTTTGCGTTCTATTGAGAAATTTTATTCTATGTTAACCATACCAAATTTTCAAAAGCATTCAACCGACACCTAACGGTCAAATTTTCTTTCACCTTTTACCATTTACCATTTACCATTTGAAAAGCATGTAATGCAGTGGGAAAGGAGCAGTAAAATCTAGAATCAGGTCCGGCATAAAGTAGAAAATTTTATACCGTCAAAATATGTTTTAACCCCCTGCACTTTCATCTATTTGAAATTTAGTTAAAAAATTTAATCAAATATCTGCAGCTGCAAATTAGAAATTGCTTTGTTTCTTCTTCTTTTTTTTTTTTTTTTTTTTAAATAAAAAAGAGATATGCAGTCTATATATTATCATCATACCATCACGTTACAAGTTCTCTAATATTTTCTGATACCCAGAAGAAAAAAAAGAAGCTGTAAAGCTGTTGATCTAATCATGAATATGAACACTTGCTTATAGTGATATGAGGAAAAATATAGTTTAAAGATAGGAGAGCTTGTAAACATGCTAAAAGGAATCCTACCATCCCAAAGTGAATCATAAACTATTAGTGCGGTCAAGATTTAGCCACCTCAATTCATATTCAAAACCTTTTAATTAAATCATTCACCTTTAAAATTTTGAGATGATATTATTGAGAGGAATAATTAAGAATTTTGAAAATATTAGTTTTTATGGAATCACATTTTGATCGTAATTAGCTAATAAACTTGTAAGTTTATCTTAAACATGTTCACTTAATCCCAAAGGCCCGTCTAAAATTTGAAAGGGTTTGAGCAAAAATATTAGGCCTGAAAAATAGGTTTAGGCAAAAATATTATGCCTGTTTAAAATATGAGCCAGACTCGAGCTTAAACATTGAAGACTCGAGATCAACCCATTTTTAAGTTTATAATACTTTATATTGTTATTTTTATATATTATGTAATTTAGAACATATTAAAAAATAAACTTATACTAAATATATAATATTTGTTATGTACTTATGATCACTAACTCGAAAACCAAATAAAGTCCAGGTCGCCTACCCGCGACCCAACTAGGGCCTACATGATGGATACGTGCAAGCCTTATTGTACGAAGCTTGCAATGGGAGCTCTCGGTCTCGGCTTGCATATGCCCAATGAGTGTCCAACAGATAACCCAAGGCAATACACGTGTACAACATGCATAGAGTCTACTAAGAACGTTAATTTTATGAACAGTAACTATGTATATAAATATTCGGTTGTCCCTTTTAATGAGACATGACGGAAAGTTACTCAACAATACTACTCTAATGTAAACATTAAAATAATGTTAAGATGACTATTTAAAAAAATCAATAAATAAAAAATATATAAAATTATTAATATTAAAATAATATAATATAAATATTTTTAAAAAAATAAAAAAATAATATAGGAAGGCTTAAAATAGGCTTGGGTTAATCTTTTACAAATATGAGTGGGTTTGGATAAAATTTTAGACCCATATTTTGGGCCGGGCCGATTTTAAGTAAGCATAAAATATGTTAATATCATATTTAGACCCCGCCCAAACCCAATACAACCCAATCCATGAACACATCTAGTTTATCTTTCCTTATATTCTTTTAAATCCTATTTTTTTTTCTTTTAAATGGAAGGTAAGGAAATTATTACATCTACTAAAGATTTTGTGTTGATTTCCAAACAATATATGAAGGAAAGTGCAATGTAGGGGACATTTTGAATGCAAGGGAATTTATTCCAAGAGTAATGTGTTTTGTCCTCGTATTTTGAAAGAATAGACACGATCTATTTTGTTTGGTTGAGAAAGATTTGGTTGTATATACGTTGGGATGCCTCATTTTTGTTGAAGTGAAATGGACAAAATTCAAAGCAAATATTTAACTATGATTTGGTGAAATATGCTTACTTTTCCCCCATCCCAATGTTGTTTGCTTCAACTGGTGCTTGTTCTCCATTTATCCAACAAATCCCATTTTTCTAGCTAAACCATTCAACAACCCAAAAATCAACACATTTACATCCAATATCTCACCAATTTGGTTTATATATATACTTAATTTACAGTATACTTTTTTTATTATCTAATAAGCAACTTAAAAAAATGTAAACATGAGTCCTTTTTTTTTTTTTTTTGTAAATATATGTATTTTAATTATTTTATTATATCTTTGTAAAACATTTATCTACTCTTGATCTATTTGTAGAGTCTAAAAATTTCATTAGCAATGTACTAAATAATTTTATTTTAAAAAAAAATTGATGATTAATATTATTATGATGAGATGATACTTTTATCTTTTCATAGTTTTATATAATCTTTAAATAAAACAATTAACAATCATATATCCAATATTGATTGAGCCTTAGCTTAGTTGCATTGTTGTTGTTACAACAACTAGGTAGATGCGAGTTCGAGCACACTTAAGTGTGTTTTATCTTTCAATTTACAAATTCTTTATCTCTTTCCAAATCATAGGTGTGATATAATCTAGTAATCACCTAAAAATGACATATGTTTGGTAAATTTAAGGTAGCATTTGATGTTTTCTCATGTTATTATTTCAATGAAATATGATTCTTTAAAATATGATTGTCAGGAATGTTACTTGACAATATTTGGCATACATTGGAAGATATTAATTAAAATATCAGGAAAGTTACATTATCACGTTTGGTTAACTAAATACGTTCTTAAGAATGTAATGATAATTTATGAATTTACTTTTCCTCAATCAAATATGATATTCATGTACTTAATTTTTATAATGAACTTTATTCTTAATAAATATTTAATAACAAAATTTAATTGGTCATTCTTAAATTATTATTTTTAATTTATAATTTTAATTCATGGTAAAAAAATTATAATTTTAATTGAAAAAAATATTTCAAATTTGTTTTGCATATATTTTTTTAAATATAATAATGCATATATAGAATCATGGATATATAAAACTTGTTTTGGAATAAATTAAAAAACTTGAAATTACATTTTATTTTAGCTAAAGGCTAATTCATAGAAATATAAGAAAAATAGTTGATTCCAAGTACTACTCTTAGCAAAATTACAAATAATTAAATCATATGAATAAAAAATCATAGGCTTTCTCTAACACACAATTCCTACAAAACTTAAATGGAACAGTTCGACCAATTTCCTACAAAACAAAATTAAGTATTTCATACAAATACAAGTGCTAAATCAAACTTGTAGCTAGGGAAAAAAATAAAATCAAGGAAAACATTTACCTGTGAAGAACCTGTTGAAGTAATAGAAAAAATCAAGTATAGCAAGAAGAAGGAATAAGTCAATAGCTTCTTCTTCTTCTTCTTCTTCTTTTACATTTATTAATATATTATGTAACACCCCATACCTGACCCGATAGTCGGAGCTGAATTACAAGGTGTCCACTCGTTGCCGAAGCAAGTACGATCAACTACATTCAATTAATACTATTAAAGGTTCAATTTCAACCAATCATGCATACAATACAATATACAATAGTTTTCAATTTTATATGAGCTTACGAAAGCTCTAAAACTAACTCGAGATCGAAATAGAACTAAATTATAATAATTTTAAAATATAGGGTTAACGTCGCGATGTTAGAGGGTTCTGTAACACCCCTAACCCCTCTCTGTCGTGAAATTAGGGTTAGAACATTTAATTACAAAATAAGCAAATGTGCAAACTGACCATTAACATCATATGATACAGGGAGCAGAACATGCTAATTTAATGTTTCCATACTATTATCTTAAATAATCGAATGATGAGATAAGCTATGCAATGGTAAATTTGGTCTTCCACTGTCTATACTCTTATCACTATTTATCCCCTCTTGAAAGCTAGAAGTTGGATACATAGCAAGCCTATTCCAATTATTAGCATCAAAGTATTGAACTATACTCCGACTATTACCTTTGATGAGATTAGTAGAATAACGTACTTCACCTAATTTAAGTTTGCTATTTCGTTTGCTATTTCGTTCAAAATCAGAGCAAAAATACTCTTACAGTCCTTAATACGAGTTTACTAGACCCTAAAAATAGTCTAAAAACAGATAGGGGCTAATTTGAAACAATTCTGAAAGTTTAGGGAAATTTTTAAAGAAAAAAACTTAGAAATAGGGGTTACATGGTCGTGTGGCCAAGCCGTGTGGCTCTCGAAGTTGGGACACATGACCGTGCCCCAGCCCGTGTCTCTACCCGTGTAACTCACTGACAGTTGTGTCCCGGCCCGTGTCTCTACCCGTTTAACTCACTGACTTGGGTCACACGACCGTGTGACAGATTGTGTCTCAAGCCGTGTGTACCTAAATGCACCTTAAAACTCAAGTTTACAAAATCAGGTTTACTTGGACACTAAGCAACCCAATTGCCAGCCCTTTAACCTATTCAAAACCCAATTAAACATGCTTAAAGCATGTCTAAACATCTATCTTAAGTTTCTAACCAATGTAACCCTCATTTGGTACCTTATTTTATATTTTCAAACACATTAGTAAAATATCAACCATATGAACACATAAATACCATTACACATAGAACTTTTAAAATCATCACATTTCATAACAACTATTATTCAAAAGACCCCCTAGGTACATGTCATTACAAAATAAAACATCACCACTCTTGAGTCTGGGATCGTTGTTGGATGCCGAGTCATCGATAAACTAAAAAGCACCTAACCTACATTTGTGAAACAAAACCGTAAGCTGAGTATAACTCAGTGGTATTTCTATAATCCGAATATTAAAACAAGATATAATTACATGAAATGCTCAAACTAAAATTCACTATAAGTTTAAATTATGCAATTTTCATGGCAATACTACTTTATTTTACACATTTGCCACATTAATACATGGCATTTTCAATTATACAAATACCCAATTTCCACTTTAGTTTCTAGTATGCATTTCATGTTTCAACTCTTGTTATTTCAATATCCTTTCATAAATAATTCGATATTTAATCATGAATTGGCACCATCCAAACCACATTATTGATCCATATTCCATTTGAACATAGTCAATCTATGTTCATGGCTCAATCCAAAATTTCATTCCATTCCAGTCCATTTCACAAATATAAATTTCATAATTTATATTTATTTCCCTATTAACATGACTCAGACTCGGACGGATATGCGGATCCAACCAACACATCAATTTGGCACCCAGTGCCTCATTAGATAATTTTGACGTAATAACTGGGCCCAACATTATAATACATTGACACCTAGTGTCTCATCGGTTAAACCGAAGTAAATTGGCACTGAGTGCCTCATCAACTCGAAGTCGAAGAAATCCCTGAACTCTTCCTATCCTATGGCATGCCATCTATATCAGACTTAGCCCGAAACCATTAATAGGGTTTCATGTCACTTTTCAACACAACCAATGTCTTAATTTCAGATATGTACATTATCACATATAAGCATATATTCAATTCGATAGTAACCACATTTTCTCAATACATATATTCAATTCAACAGTCATAAAAATACCACATTTCTCGATATTCATAATCGAGTCATTATAATCATCATTTGATTTAATTCAACTCAAATGTACAAGAGTTCTCACCTCAATTACTTACTACACACAAAAAACTCAATATGCAATAATTCACAATTTAGTTCAGAATATAGAAATACAAACTGTATATTCTGAGCTATTCGACGTCGACTTTGTCTTTCCCCTTCTTACTCGAGGATTCCGAAACGACGTTTGCAATTTTTATCTTAAACTCTCCAAAATTTCCTATGGTTGTTCGTATTATTCTTTCTTTTCTTTATTCAAAACAATGGTTGCATACAAGAGAATTTCATTCTCATTCATTCCACTACAACACTTCTTTCTTTTATTTTGTTTTCATTTTATTTATTCTTATTATTATTATAAAACATATATATGTATTAAGTTCAGATAATATATATATATATATATATATCATAATTGCTCCTTTTTGACTATCCACTTAAAAGAACAATGGTATAATTGCTACATTAGTCCCTTTAATTTATTTCAATTTATAATTCAATTTTTAACACCTACGCGATTTAGTCCTTGTACCTTAATAACTCCTAATTTCACAAAAATTACTTATCCAAAATTTAATTCACCTCTAATATATCTCCATAAATATTTAATAATAATATTTACGGGTCCGATTTGTAGAGACGGAGTCTCGAAAATACACTTTCTGACACCCCTGACTATCGAGTTATTACAGGTTCCTCGTCATAACGCAACATACTGAGTAGATCTCATTACAATGACCAAAGCCTGGTGTCACGCTGTGGCATGGCAACGTGATCTTGTTGCGACGACCACATATTGACATCGCGACATGACATACTATTTTCAAATGGTTAAATTTTGGTACTTGTTTACAAACACCAAAAACTCTTCAAATTTAATTGCAATTATAATTTCTACCAAATCTATATACTAAATAAGTCTATTATGTCTAAATGTACTATTTATTCACACAAACATTCAACTATTTCAACAATTTCATTCAAGTCCTTCATTAGACTAATTGGCATTTATATACATATGCATATGAACACATTTCCAAATAAAATATTAATATATCACAAAACATACCTAATAAAAAGGTTATGACATTCATAATTTCGTTTATTTAACATATGGCCAAATCGAAATACTAATTCTGACTCAACCTAGGTACAAGCCATATTTGAAAGAAACTAAAACTATACAAACTTTGCTGAGTGGGGGATTGCCTCTTGGATGTTGGATCTACTTATCGTACTCTTGAAGATCTACTAAACTTACGCATGGAGAAAACAAACCGCACACTGAGCGAAAATGCTCAATGATAATTCCATGAATTAAGATAAAGTATCATATGTATTAGTAAATTATCACAAAGTATATAATTTCAATGGTAAAATAAATTCAAGTCATTTATCAACTACCTATCTTTAAACCGTTTCCAATTTCAATTCATACAATTCTAATTTTCATTGAACATCTATATATCGTTTAACCCACCATTCAATCGCTTTATGGAGTTTATCGACTCATTCGTATTCGTTCGACCCCATGGCTTGTTTTCAGTTGATTCATATAATAGTTTACACACCTTATCTATCTTAGCACACATATAAGCACAATATACCAATTCATCAACATTCCATATTTTTTATACTATTCTTATAACACCCCACACCTGGCCTGGACGTTATGGCTAAATCTTGAGGAATTACATAAACTCGTTTAGAAACTCAAAAGTAATCCTTGTAAATCGGGTGATCTTTAAATGTTAATTTCTGCAAACCTCTTTCTAGTTTTTTTTTTAATTTGTGTTTATGGTTGTTTGTTTTACATAAAATAGTCTATGTAACACCCCCTAACCCCAAACAGTTGCCAGAACAGGGTTATAGAGCATTACCGTACCTATCGGACAATTTACAATTAATATACAAATAATTATCAAACATAATATAAAATAATCTTAAAGTCCCTTAGATGGACCCTCAAGGCCCAAAATACGAGTTAGGAGTGATTCGGGACTAATTCGAGTACTTGGGGAATTTTTTTTATTTTTTTATTTTTTGTGTGAACTCAATATAACCCCTTTATAAATATCTAACCTTCCCTGCAATTTTCAAACCTTAACCAAAAACAATTTATACTCAAATACACTTATATCATTACCAATTCATTAACATAGTAATTTAATAATTAAACATTCATAAAATCATTCAAATTGACTAATAACTTGATTTATTTTCCATTCAAACTTAATGCCAAATTTTATAATATACTCTTTACCATTTCACTTAAAACTTAGTTCAAAACATTACAAACCATCCATGCTTTATAACTAAAATCATATAGCATTTTTAAGTGACCAAAACAATACCTATGTACGTGCCACTTTTACCAAAAGAAGAATACATCACCAAGTTTTTGTGCTGGAGTCGCGATTGCTCTGGATGCTAGACCGGGACTCTGTACTCCTATTGACTCAAATTTCGTAATTATTCTTCGATAACTTTCTCCTTTCTTTTTTGTACCGATGCCTCAGGTTCTTTGCTAGCAATTTAAACTCTAAGCTTTAAAAACACTATTTCCTCTTTTTCTTTCTTTTTCTTCTTTCTTTCTCTTTACTTTCGAAAGTCTATGTTCTTTCTTTCCTTCTGTTTCTTTCTTTTCTTTATTTCATTCCCTTTTTATTTACTTTATATCTTTTATATATATATATATATATATATATTATAATAACTATACTAAATATCTATTATATAATTAATGATATATTACAAATGTATACATATATTTTCTTGCATTTGTACTTAATCAATACCTTACACTTGTCATAAATTAATTTATTTATCACATAAAAATATTATAAAATCTTATAAAATAATTATTTAATTAATAAATATCTTTTTAACTTAATAATAAATAATAAATATCTATTTACTTAAATTACAAGAAAATACATTAGTATTTTACAATTGTCCACATATATTTATTACACATATAATTTATTAACACCATACATATCTCAATTATTTAGTTTATTTATAATAATGTCATATAATATAATATAATATAATATAATATAATATAATATAATATAATTAATATACTTTAAAATATGATATAATAATATAATTTAATATTTAACCAACAAAAAAAATCTAAGATTTTTATGCACATTGTCGCCTCTTTTATTGAAATAGGTTTAATTTCCTATTTAGTCCCTTTTATTTTCTTTTAATCTATAATTCAACTTTTACCCTTTATTCAATTTAGTTCTTTTTCCTATTTTCTCTAAATTAAGCTAAATTCACCTAATTAAAACCTAATTAACCACACTACTAGACTCCTAATTACTCCTAATAATTGTTTACGAACTTGATTTACTAAGACGGAGGCCCGATATTGCACTTTCCTGGTGCCCGTGAATTTTGGGTCATTACAGTCTAATTGTTTACTTAGTTTCGCAGCGAAAATTTCAGAGTATTAAAATTTGAAAACCGTGACTCTAGTTTGTAAAAGCGTATAACTTTTCCATTTAAAAATGATAATTACCAAGTCCAACAAAAACAAACCAAAACCAAAAAGCAAATTTCCAAATAGTTACACAGCTCAAAAAGTCTGAAGTTAAATTTAAAAACATAAACCGTCACATTTTATTAAAAAAATCCAAATCGAGCTCCCGCATGCCACAGATCCTAAGTTTACTGATTACCTAAGAAGATAAAATATAGGGTGAGCTAACAAAGCTCAGTATGTAACTCAGTCCTCATGCATAAAACATATGACAGATATTCATATAGATTTAATAACTGAACAAACACAGATAGCATGGCATTTTTATGCAATGCAACATAATAAGCAGATCAGATACAGATGGCATGACATATCGTGCGATGCAACACATTACACATATTAGAAACAGATTCTACCCCCATCCGCTACACACCATCTCTGTCTCACCCAACATACCGAATAGGGTAATTAATACCCATCCAACCCTACACACCAAAATAGTGAGCGTATGTCACTTTACAGAAAAGTGCAATCAAGCTACTAGAAATAATGTGGTAATCTGCCAGAATTAGATAAGTGTGGTCAAGCCATTAGAAAAGATATGTTGTTAAACCACCAAATAAGGTAGATCATTAAACTACCAACACTTCCTCTGTCACATAATTATCCACCCCAATGCACATGCAACAATTTAGCCAGATTCTCATATCCTCACAGTTCAAACTGTAACCTCCCAAACCTAGCCTAAACGTTATGGCTGAATTGTGAAAGTCACATAGGACACCTAAACTACAATTCTAACCTATTGATGGTCGAAAACCTTAAATGACTCTCTCTTTCTTTTTTTTTTTTAAAAATAAAATCGCAGTTACCTTTGTTATTTTGAGAAAAATGTTCACTATTAAAATTCAATCTTTATTAAGTCAGGGTTGTAGCACTAGCGTGGTTTTTAGAAAACTCTTTACACATCATTACTTTTGAGAAATAACTTTGGTTATCTTAATTGTAGCGGAAAAACCGATTTAAAACCCAATTATTAATTAAGCCAAGTAACATGCGTAATCCAATTTCAGTATGTAATAATAAATCATTCTCATGTGTGAACCTATGCATGTATGAAAAATCCCTAAAACAAAAACAGTCCCAAACCATAGTTCAAATTGCTTTACAATTCAAAAACCAAATAAACTTAGGGAATTTTAAATAAAACAAAAATAAAAATAATAGTTTGAAAATGAGCTCGAAGTTCGTCAAAAGTCTGCATGCCAAATCCGGTCCTAATTTCGTTCATTACCTGAGAAGTTGAGGTAATGGGGTGAGCTTAACAAGCTCAGTGTGAGTCTAAACATTTAAGCATTTAACATACATTCAAGCCTGATCACCAAGCTAAACCATAAATTATATCACTAAAATCATTATTAGCATTCAAGTTTTTGAGTTAGGACCCACACCTTAATTTACGCTATTTCGCAACACACTTGCAAATCTTGCGGTTTCTCTAATAAGCTTTAAAATTTAACCTAAACTAAAAATTAGTATTAAAATCAATCAATATGCCTCCTAAAAAGCCCCCAAATGCCCATTTATGGAATCAATCTAGTTATTATAATTATAGCTTTTTTTTAGATCCAAACTAGTTAGGTTTCTTACCCCGATTTGATGCGAATTGCACGCACAAACGTCTTTCGGCTTTACTGCTGATTTGGGCGTTTAAGTTGGCACCTAACACATTTAAATAATGAAAAACTAGTAGCTAATATATGGCTAAAATTATTTATTTGATCAATTAACAATCTTTCCCCAATGTCTAAACCGAAACTATACACTAGTTTACAATCAACCACACTTACGCTTCCCGAAAAGTCAGATCTGAGTCGCCGATTGATCAAGATCGATTTTCCCTAATTTACACATGATTAAATGCTGATTAGGAAGGGTGAAAGAACCCAAGATAATGCTGGAAAAATATGGGAAGAAATTAAAGAAAAATAGCCTCTTTTCTTTCCTATTGACGCGCATACCACCACCAATGGTGGCCAAATTAGGGTTGATTTGAAACCACTGTTAAGATCACTTAGAAGGCTAAAAAATAATCATTAAATATTTAAAAATCCCCCAAATTCCAGATCTTGAAGTTTGAGTTTTTATCTCACAAGATTCATCTAGAATTTGAAAAAAAAAAAAGGAACTTACACAAACTAGGTGATAGGGGCAACAATAGCACTTCTTGGCAACAATGAGAGTCATTCTTGGAGATCCAAAATTTCAAATTTTGGGTTGGAAAATTAAGGGAAAATGGCAGCAAGATTGGGGAGAATGTGGTGCAAGATCTTGTGGAAAAAAAAAAAGGAAAAGAGATGGTGGTGCAAGGGTTTGGGCGACGACAACAAGGAAGAAAGTAAAAAAAAAAAAATTGAAAAGAGAGAATGAGAGGAGGAAGAGAGGGAGGGTGGGGAGAATGGGATTAAAGGATGATTAATTTGTATAAAAATAATATTTATACCTAGGTCTAAAGGGTATAGACGACACACACATTAAAAAAAAAAGCGATTTTGCAAAATTTTATTATTTTGCAAAGGAAAATATTCAAACTTGGGACCTTAATTTAATTCCATGCTTTTCTATTTATCAATTAAACACTAGGCTATTTCCTTATTTTAAAAATAATTCTACTCTCTTATTAATCTAAAATTCGGGATGTTACATGCTTTACATATAAGAAACAGATTATCAATACACTCAAAATTTTCAAATCAGATACAAAGTTACATGAATAACATGCTTACAGAAATTAATCTTACAATAACAAATCCACAGTTTTCATATATCATAATCATGATTATCACCTAATAGACCTTAAATTATTGATGACCTCGAAATGCACTCAAAATCTGACCCTCATTAAAATTTTCTGAAAAATGGGCCCACACGGTCATGTGACGTTAACAGTAAGCTTTTTGGCTTCGTGTCATTCATAGATTTTTGAAATTGAAGTTACACACCTAATGTTTTTTGACGCCAACACAACAACAACAAATCCACTACCTAAAATGACACCCAACTTACGAATTAATGACAAAAACGAGAACTGACCCTTGCTTTCTAAAGCATTCAACCCAAAAATCACAATACATTTTATCCTTGTAAACTAAATAACTTACCTTTTAAAGAGAAGATTGTCGATACTCAACCAAATAGAGGAAAATATGCTACTTGATTTCCACATAAACAGAATCATACATTAAAAATGATTAGGCGTCCATTGTTACGACAAATCGAAAAATAACATTCACAAGAAGTAAGTGGATAACACATATATCATCGAAAGAAACTACTATTACAAAATCTACTCCCCCTTACCACGCATGGCCAACAATGAACTCCAGAAGTGGAAGTTAGCACAACCCAATTTGACAGTAGAGAAGAAGGAAGAAAAATAAAGGAAAAGCGAGGAAGAAAGAATGAACAAAGGAATAGCAGAAAAGAACTTACTGTAACAAAAATGGAGAAAAGAAAGGAACAAGAAAAACAAAATCAGAATGTGAAAAAGAGAGATAATAATGAGACGACAAAACAAAAAAAAAAGGAGAATTTTAAGGGAATGTTAGTTTTTAGTTTTTTTTTTGTTAAAATAATGATATAGATATTTACTAAATCCAACAAGATTCTCGTATCAAACTATTAGGAATTTAAACTTAACTAACATTCTAATACTTGGGTGACACCACAGGGAATAAAAATAAATTTCGTTTTAAACATAACAGGATTTAAACTTGGGACTTCTGAGTAAGTTGAAACTTTATCGTTGAACCAATAGATTCGTTCTTGTCAATAATTGAGCAAAAATAATAGATAAGCTTAATATTCAAAGTCAGGGATTAGGGAAAAATACTAAAAATTCGAGGGAAAAGATTTGAACACAGGACCTCAAACACAAATAATTAACACTTAACCACTAAACCAAATTAATCACTTAACATAATTTTCACATTTCAAAAACAAGAACTTTGGGGCGTTACAATTCTTGCCATCTCGGGTGGCCCGACAACAATGACTTTTTCTAGCTATACTTACTATACCATCCCGGGTGGCCAGGCAAAATTGGTTCATACTATACAATATATTACCATCCCGAGTGGCCCGACAATGATGGTTAATCTATTTCAATATTCAACCACCTCGAATGGCCCGACAACAATGGGTCTCTAATTCAATCTTCTACCATCTTGTATGGCCGGACAATGATGGCTTTCACAATTTACTTATTCTACCATCCCGGAATGCTCAGCAATGATGGCATTCAATATCTGAACACTCTATCATCCAGAATAGTCTGGCAACGATAGTTTTCAACCTATGACATGTCAACTAATTGAATGGTACTTGGGACCATTATTAGGGTAACATCGAATCAATATACATTGTAACCATACATCACATTTAAATCTCATCATCAACTCATTTCATACATTGCATACCATACAGTATTCTGTATCATACTCATTTTTCATGTATTCAACTAATACACAGTTTTGACATTAATACTATCACACAATTCAATCTAATACATGCTCTCAATCACATTCACAACCACAATCCAATTCATTTTTCAATCACATATGTTCATGTTATACACATACTCAATTTTATACCAAATATCATATATTCATTCAATCATACTATTTTCTATTCTATTCAATTTAGTCCATGTCTCGATATTCAATCTCAACCATAACGATTCCATTCAAACAACCATTAACAAATTACCTCAACAGGATATAATGTAAAATGTCATGAATATGCAGTAAATAAATTGATCCTGAATCATAGAAATACAAATCGGGGTTCTGTGTTGCTCGTCGACAACTTTCACTTTTGTTTTCCCTCTCGATGACCTAGCATCAGCGTTAGCTAAATTAATGGTCGAATATTTTCAAAGCTTTTTTTCATTGTTGAAGAAGAATGTGGTTTTAATCCATCAATTTTAACTTATATAGTTCAATTAGTGCTTAGTTAATTAATTTAATCATGCTTAATTTACTTTAGTCATTCATTAATTAAGCCTAATGGCATCCTACATCATCATCCACTATCCACCATTTTTAACCATTTTATTCCTTTAAATAATTGCTACCTAAATCCCCAAGCCTTTTTCTAATTAAAATTCTATAGTGATTGAATTTTTACAATTTAGTCTATATACCTTAATTAACTAATTAATTGACAAAATTACTCAGCCATTCTTTTATATGTTTTTTATATTAACTTTATAAATATTTTTATTTAATATTTACAGACTCGATTTACAAAAATAGGGTTCCAAAATTATATTTTTTGACACCACTGATTTTGGGTTGTTATAAACTAATACCTTAAACCAATATAAAATAGGATTAATTTTGTCTTAATATTTTTTTAACTTTCTAATCTACATGTGAAACTAACTTTCCCACATTTTATCATGGAAATCATATTGTCATGTTAATGAGAAAGTAACTTCCAAAGGAATGTTAGATTCCAAAGAAAGTAAATAAAAATTGACATATTGAACGTTGGAATCACATTAACTTTTCAGGAATATGTTTGTTTTCCATCATACTAAGCATTACTTAAAATCTAAACTCTGACATTTTAAAAATATAAGAAAAATAAAGAGTTGCATATGCTTCAAATCTCAAATCCAACAAATTTATCTATAAGCTTCCCTTTCAAACCTTAAAATCACAACAAAAAGTTGACTAACCTTTTTTGTGAGTATCATCTCATTAGAGATGCATGCTATTGAAGGTTGTAAACCAAGTATTACATGAAAAATAAATAAATGGGTAAAGTACACCAACAATCACTCAACTTTCAATTCAGTCACTTAACTTTCAAAAAATAACAAATTAGTTATACTAACCATTTTCCATTATAGACGTAACGGAAAAGTGACCTGGCATTAACCGACTCCTTACTATCATTTAACCAGCTAGTTGGAGGGTTTGCTGCCTAGCTGGGCAATAGAAAAAGAAGAAGAAGAGAATAAAAAAAGAACAAGAAAAATAATTTTTTTACCCAAAAAATTCATTAACGAGAAATTTAAAGAACTTCCATTAACCCACAAAATCGTCATTAACCTAGAAATTTAATTCATATCTCTTTTTCATCTATGTTCTACAAGAAGAAAAAATCTGTGAAATCATTAACCTAAAAATTAAAATTCTTCATTTATTGTCTCTAATTTCATCGCTTCTTATAAAAAAGAAAAACCCAGAACATGTAAGAGCAGAAGTTAATAGAGAATGGTCCTCTCAATTAGTGCCCAAATATCACCTTCTTCACCAGTTAACCTAAATGAAAGGAAAAGAAAAACCCAAATTTCCCCTAGAAAAACTCATCTCATAAAAAAGCTTAGAACTTTTGGATCCAAGTACTTTAGGTTGAAATAGGATTAGTTCAAATCCCACTAAAGTTCTATGTGGGAATTGATGAATAGAAGGACAAAACTTGAGATGGTTATAGAACAAACTTAGAAATTGGAGCCATTTTCTTTTTTGAATGAAGAACATAAGATTAAAAAAAACTAGAAATCCCCTTAAAAAAAATTAAAATTTCATCTCCTACACCAATTAACATAAAAAATAAAAAAAGTCAAATCTTTACTAAAAAAATCCATCCTTCAAATATATTGTGTCTGTCAAATCTTCCATGACGATAATGAGACGAATTTTTCCCTTCTCCTTCAAGCTCTTTCCAGAATGGGTTTTCTTCAAATGAAGAAAGTATGCCATTTAAAAACTAATTTATAATCAAATCGGAATCCAAATCCAAAAACTCCAACCCCAGAAAAGATATTGTCGACACTATTTTTTAATTTGAAAAACGAGAGTCGACTTAAAAACAAAAATGGAGTCACCACCGATCTTTTTCGAGGTGTGATCGGATCACCTCGAGATTGATCATTTTAATAAAACATTTTGATTTATTAAAACAATGGTTTTGATCTACGAAATTCGAAAACAAAGGTTCGGGAGTCGATTACGCATGAGGAAGGGTTAGCTTCCTCGTAACGCCCAAAATTGGTACCTAATTGATTAATTAATGTCTTAACATCGAATGTTTGAAAAGATTTTAGAATATGATCCTTTTATTTAAAAAAAAACTTGAATAAATTAAATTGAATGTTAAAACCCTCCTATCTCGAAGAAATAAAATGTCACACCAAGTGAGTTAGGATACAACATTTCACACCCTCGAAAATAAGCTTGTATTTTAATTTTCAAAACTCATGCATTTAACTTTAAAAAGGATATTTGGTTATTTGGGTCAAATGAAAAATCGGAACCCAGTAAGTTAAGGCACAATCTCTCAAAATTTCAAATACAGAATATTGCCTTTATTTTTTGAGAAATCCTTACATCGAGAAAACAAAGTGTCATATCCAATAAGTTAGGACACAACATCTCAAATTCCCGAGAATAAGCTTTTATTTGAAACTTATTTGTTTTGATTTAAGAAAGGGTACTCGATTACTTAGATTCGACGAGGAAAATCAAAACCTAATAAGTTAGGGCACAATTTTCTCGAAGCTCCCAAATACGAATATTGCCTTATTTTGAAAAAAAAATTCGAATAAAATGTAACAATTAAACGAAAAGCATTTTTATTTAAAACAATGATTTAGTAATAATAAGAGTGATAATACAATAATAATAAAGTAGAAAATAACAATAATGCTACATTAATAAGAATAATAATAATGATATAATAATAACAATAAAAAGAAATAAGAATATGTTAATAAGAATAATTACAGCAAAAAAAATAGTAAAAATAATATTAATAAAAACAAAAAAAAAATAATGAATGTAATAGTAACATATAATAATAATGAAATACCGCTAATAAAAAAATAAGATAATAAAAATAAAAATAATAATCATGACACGTTAACAATATTGATGAAAAAATAATGAATAATAATATGCTAATAATAACAATAGTAATAATAGAAAATAGTAATAATAAAAATAAAAATAATATTGATAATGATGCTAATAATAACAATAATAATATTAAAATAATAATTTAAAGAATAAAATACCAAAAATAACGGAAAATGACTAAATTGAATTGAATATAGAAGCTTTGGGATCAAATCAAAAATAGAAGAGTGGGGAAGGACCGAATTAAAACACGCGCAAAATAGGGAGGGACCGAAAAAGTAAATATCCCCTCCCTCCAAAACGCATCACCTTGCGTGTGACCAAAGCGTAAGAGGAAGAAAATTACTGGGGAAAATTGCAAAATAAAAAAAAATGAATTAAAAGAAGTAAAGAATGCGGAATGGCCAAATGCGCAATTTGACCATCCATTCAAAACACGCGGATCCTCCCTAGCGGATTGGGTCCACACGCAGGTAAGGGGGAAAACGACGTCGTTTTGGCCAATGCGCACAGGCACCAAAACGGCGTCGTTTTGCGCACTTATAAAACCCAAAATTTCTCCAAAAAAGGCTCATTTTCTCTCCACTCTTCATAAAAAAAGTTTCCCCCTCACCCTTTTCTCTCTACAGGCCTGCCTCACCAGCCAAGTCTCTGTTCGCTGACCATCGCCGCTCGCCTCGGTCACCGGCGCCGCCGTGCCGAAGGTAAATTTTTTTGATGTATTTGTGTATATGTATATATATAATTTTTAAAGAAAAATAAAAAAATAAATAAATAAAAATAAAAAAACTAAAACCGTAACCTACGTTTTTCTTCTTTTTTGTTCGTTTCTGTTCTGTTACTTTAACTCTTGATTTGCGATTGAAATTGCTATTTTCTTATTGATTTTTTAGTATAAAAAAAACGTCCCCAAAACAATGAAAATTTGAAGGGTTTATAGCCGAATACAATTTGTTTCTTGCTATTTTCTTGCTCCAATCGCAGATGCCGTGAAGACGTGGAGGAGGAGTGCACGGACGTGGGGCGTGCGGTGCGCAAGTTGGGGGTCATGCGTTGGCAGTTGGAGGCAGAAGCAGTGAGGTTTCTTTTTTTGCCAAAAATGTTAAGGTTTTGGGTCCTTTTGGGCTTAGGGTTTAGTTATTTGGATTAGGCTTCGAGTTTGGGCCTATTCTAATTGGGCTACTGTATTTTAGACTGTTTACATTTTATTTAATCTGTTTTTATTTTGGTTTTGGTATTGATTTGGGCCCCAGGCTAAAATTGGGCCCTACAGCTACCCCTCTTTGCTCATTGTCGTGTAACAGGAATGGAGTAAAGACTTTAAAAGGACCAATTTTGCCCGGTCTTGCTGAGTCCCGACTTCTTGATGCTTTTTTAACTCAAAGAAGCTTCTCAAGTAGCCTCGCTTTATGCCACTGTATTTTTAAGGGTCTGGAAATTGTTGCTTCTATCCATTCAAATGTAATTTCGGGGAGAAGAGATTTGTAATTTAAATTTACTCCGCCAGAACTCATAGAGAATAAGAGTCATTGTCTTCAGTCTGCTCCACTGCAACTTCAGGGAGATAAGGTTGGTGGCTTAAATCTGCTCCATTGCCGCTACATGGAGATAAGATTCGCCGTCTTCGATATGCTCCACTACTGCTTAGGGAGATAAGATCTGTATTTTTCAGTTTGCTTCACTACAACTTTAGGGAGATAAGACTTGTATCTTGGACCTGCTCCACTGTTACGTCAGGGAGATAAGGCTGGTGGCTTAAATTCGCTACATTGCTGCTACATGGAGATAAGATTCACCATATTGGATCTGTTCCACTATTGCTTAGGGAGATAAGATCTCCAATTTTCAGTCTGCTCCACTACTACTTCAGGAAGATAAGACTTGTATCTTAAACTTGCTCCACTGCAACTTTAGGGAGATAAGGCTGATGGCTTAAATCTGCTCCATTGCCGCTACATAGAGATAAGATTTGCCGTCTTCGATCTGCTCCACTACTGCTTAGAGAGATAAGATCTACAATTTTCAGTCTGCTCCACTGCAACTTCAGGAAGATAAGACTTGTATCTTAAACTTGCTCCACTGCAACTTAAGGGAGATAAGGCTGATGGCTTAAATCTGTTCTATTGCCGCTACATGGAGATAAGATTCACCGTCTTCGATCTGCTCCACTACTGCTTATGAAGATAAGATCTGCAATTTTTAGTCTGCTCCACTGTTGCCCACGGAGATATGGCTAGTGGCTTAAATCTACTTCCCTACTACCTCGGGAAGATAAGATTCATTGTGAATTCACCGATGTTGCTACACCGTCCTCTAGGGGATATGTCCTGTAGACTCGATTTCATATGCCTACATTTATGCCAAATGATTAGGATGCTATGATCAGAATGAAACAGATGCTCCTAACCAAATGTGTTATGAATGATACGAATGCAGAAATGTCGTGAGAATGATTTCTTTTTAAATACTTAAGGTATCATCGCTCTTTTTTATCAGAGTTTTATCACTGGCTATTATGTTGCTTCTTTCTCGGCTGGTATTTTTTGACAAAAAACTAGCAAAAACAATCTATTTTGGTCAACTAGTTTGCCCCACTATAACTTCAGGGTCCATTTCACTGTACCTTTGGGACTTAAGGTTTGTACCATCTTCAAACCCTCCCCCGCAACTCAGGAGTATAGGATCAGAATCCTTCATCAATTTGGTCTATTACACCATTCCCCGGGTGTCATGACCAAATGTGTACACCTGATATTTACATGAACGAGGAATATTATTTTTTTCTCAAGAATGATCCCCTTTTATGCTTGGGTTGACATCACTCGTTTTCGTTATTGACTGATATCTTGTCTTCTTGTTCAACCGATATCTTTGACTGAAAATCCGAAGAGATAATCTCAATTTGGACTCAAATATTTCCAACTCTTAAGCTTGATAAGTTCTAAACAATAGTCCAATTTCAGGTTCTTACACTATTTAGAAACTTCTAGAGTAATATGCAAAACTCCTTGTGTAAAAGTCTTATTAGTTCATTAATCCTTATTTCAATACAAGCACTTGAAAGAGATTATAAAGATAGACAAAACTAAAATTTATTAGGAACAAAATTCGAAAAGAATGGATTAATCAAAGAAAGCAAACATTGCCAGAATACAACAATAAGTAAAAAAAAACAAATAACTGCCCCAGATATCACAGCCTGAGCTTCTCCGTACGAACTTTTCGAGAACCATTTTGAGCTTATCATGTGCCTAGGAGATCTAAAGTGCTTTGTCGATGCTCCAAGACGTAGCATACTTCCTCTTCGTTAACTCAAGCAGAGCAAGACTACTACATGCCTCATATTCTATCGAAATTTGAATTGCCCTTTTTGGGTTTTCAATTCAAAACTCTTTTGGTCTCAAGGCGACCTTTGCGAGTTTTCACCTCGGCCTCTCCCTCTTTTTTTTTTAGGCGCCCTTTGTGGGTTTTCACCTTAGCCATCCTTTTAAGTAAAGTACCTTTTAACTGAATTCAAATTTATTGGGTTAGCTAGGCTCTTACCATCCATCTCAGTTAATATCAACGCTCCTCAAGAAAAAGCATTCTTTACCACATAAGGTCCTTCCTAGTTTGGCATCCATTTCCCCCTAAAATCTTTTTGCATAGGGAGGATCTTCTTCAATACCAAGTCCCCCTCATGGAATACATTAGGGCGAACCTTTTTATTGTAAGCTCGCATCATTCGCCTCTAGTACATTTGACCATAACGGATAGCTTTCAGCCTCTTTTCTTCAATCAAGTTCAGCTGATCATATCGGGTTTGGATCCATTCTGCTTCATTCAGCTTTAACTCTGATAAAACCCGGGGAGAAGGAATATCGACTTCAATGGGCAAAACTGCCTCCATCCCATAAACCAATGAGTAAGGTGTTGTCCCGATAGAAGTTCTGACAGATGTTTGATAGGCATAGAGAGCAAATGGTAACTTTTCATGCCAATCCTTATAGGTCTCAGTCATTTTTCTCACAATCTTCTTGATATTTTTATTAGCCGCCCTAACTGCACCATTCATTTTTGGGCGATATGGTAAATAGTTGTGGTGCTTAATTTTGAACTGACTATAGACCTCCACTATCACGCTGTTATTTAAATTTAACGCATTGTCAGATATGATCCTTTCTAGCATGTCATATCGACAGTCAGATATGATCCTTTCTAGCATGTCATATCGACATATGATCTCCTTCTTCAAAAACTTGCTGATCACCGACATTGTGACATTGGCATATGAAGCAGCCTCTATCCACTTGGTGAAGTAATTGATGACCAAAAAGATAAATTGATGTCTGTTAGAAGCCTTCGATGAAATCGGCCCAATGACATCTATGCCCCACATTGAGAAAGGCCACATAGAAGTCATAACATGAAGAGGTGAAGGAGGCACATGGATCTTGTCTCTATAAATTTGGCACTTACGGCATTTCTTGGCATAACTGATGCAATCTCCCTCCATCGTGGACTAATAATACCCGAATCTCATGATTTGCCTGGCCATTGTGAACCCATTAGCATGCGTCCCGCAAACACCCTCATGGACTTCTTCCAAGATTTTCTTAGCTTCAACAACGTCAACACATCTTAGCAGCACCTCATCTTTCCTCCTTTTATATAGGATCTCTCCATCTAAGACATAGTCACTGGCCAGCCTCCTCAATGTTCTCTTATTATTTTTAGTTGTCTGATCAGGGTATTCACGGCTCTTCACATATCTTAGAATATCATGATACCAAGGATAATCAACTCTTTCCTCTTCTTCGTCGATATTGCAATAATGAGCTGGAGCCTCACAGATACTCATTTGGATCGGCTTTATATCCTCTCATTTATTTACTCTGATAATAAAAGCTAATGTAGCAAAGGCGTCAGCCATCTGGTTTTCATCCCGCGGAAGGTAATAGAAAGCAACGTCATCGAACCCCTCGATTAATTTCAGGACCAACTTTCTGTAACTGATCAACTTTGGGTCTCTTGTTTTCCATTCACCTTTGAGCTGATAGATCACTAGCGTAGAATCCCCATACACCTCTAGGATATTTATTTTACGCTCTATGGCTACACGGATTCCCATGATTCATGCTTCGTACTCTGCTATATTGTTTGTGCAATCAAAATTCAATTTGCAAGTGAATGGATAATGATCTTCACTTAGGGATATCAGGACTGCCCCAATTCCATTACCAACGGCTTTTGATGCTCCGTCAAAATTTAGTTTCCAATGATGATCTTCTGGAGTGTCTTCTTCGGTAGTTGCCACATACATTAGATATTCATTAGGAAAATCAAAGTTCAAAGGCTCGTAATCTTCTAAAGCTCTACTGTTAGAAAATTTGCTATTGCACTCCCTTTCACAGTCTTTTGGTTCACATAAACTATGTCAAATTTGGAAAGCAAAATTTACCATCGGGCCATCCTTCCACTTAAAGCAGTTGACTCCATCATGTACTTTAGAGGGTCTAGTTTCGAGATTAACCAAGTTGTATGGTACAACATGTACTGCCTCAATCTACGAGTTGTCCAAACCAAAGCAGAACATAATTTCTCAATTGGCGAGTATCTCATTTCACATTCAGTGAATTTCTTACTGAAGTAATATATTGCCCTTTCTTTCTTTCCTGTCTCATTGTGTTGGCCGAGCACTCATCCCATTGAATTGTCAAATACTGTCAAATACAGTATCAATGGCCTACCAAGACTAGGTGGCGTTAGCACTCGCGGATTGGACAAATATTGTTTAACATTGTCAAAGGTTTTCTGGCACTCATCATCCCACACACATGGTTTGTGTTTTTTGAGAAGGTGAAATATGGGGTCACATTTCTCAGTTAGTTGTGAAATGAACCGAACGATATAATTTAGTCTTTCAAGGAAACCTCGAACTTCCTTCTAAGTGTGCGACGGAGGCAATTTTTGTATAGCCTTGACTTTGTCGGGGTTGACCTCAATTCTCTTTTCGCTGACTATGAAATCGAGCAGCTTTCCTGACCTAGCCTTGAAAGTTATTTTGTTCGATTGAGCTTTAGCGAAAACTTTCTCAGTCTCAAAGATAATTTCCTTAAATCCTGTACATGCTCTTTTTCTGTATGTAAACCTCAATTTCCTTATGCACCATGTACTGAAACAAGGTTACCATAGCTCTTTGCTACGTTGCTCTTACATTTTTTAACCCGAATGGCATCACCTTATAGCAAAATGTTCCCCACAAGGTTATGAATGTGGTCTTTTCCATGTCTTCAGGATGTATTTTTATCTGATTGTATCCAGAGAAACCATCCATGAAGGAGAACAATGAGTAACCCGCTGTGTTATCCACTAAAGTGTCGATGTGAGGCAGTGAAAAGTTGTCCTTTGGGCTGGCCTTGTTTAAATCTCTGTAATCTACAAACATCTGCACTTTTTCATCTTTCTTAGGGACGGGGACAACGTTGGCTACCCATTCTGAGTAATTAACCACTTGTAAAACCCAGCATCAAATTGCTTCTTGACCTCTTCCCTTATTTTTACTGCAACATTGGGTTTCATCCTTCGGAGCTTCTGTTGAACTAGCTTACATTCATCTTTTATGGGGACGCGGTGTACCACAATATCGCTGCTCAACCTAGGCATATCCTGATACGACCACATGAAGACATCCTTAAACTCTTGCAATAATTCAATGAGGTCCGGTCTTGTTTCCTTGGTTATGCAAGTTCCAATGTTCACCTCTTTCCCTTCTTCCAAGGTCACATTCTCTATCATCTCCTTGTGAGGTAGAATTTGTTTCTCTTCCTGCTCTACCATATTTAACAAATCCAGAGATAAGTTACAGTCTCCATCATCTTCAAAATCTTGAGATCCTTCCAAACACATGTCTCGCTCAAAAGGGAATTCTGGGTCCGTAACAGCGTCACCCATGTTATTGATATCTAGAGACCTATTATAGGCACGAAAGGATACCCAAAAACAAATTAATCTAAGAATAGCTTATTTGTATGGCATGATTATGAATGAAATGCAAGAAAAGAATATTTGTTCAGGATAAAAGAATATTTGCTCAGAATAAGACATAAAAGTGTATTCTTATTGAAATAAAGACGTTTTGAACATGAGCCTATTTCATAAAAGATATTTATTGCTTCTAGGCTTTAAAACAACAAGTGTGTTTTGAACATTACTATGTATTAACTCTAAAAACTACAGGAATTTCTTCTACAGTCCAGTTGTTTAGAACACTTCCGGACTCATAAGGGCGAATGTTTGCTAAGTCTCCTTCCATCACTTTCTCTTCAAATAATGCGTTGATATTCAAAATTTCCATCATATTTTCAGCCGTTCCTACTCTTGTCATCTTCTATTCAGGATGGATAATTCCTCCTGACACGAATGTATTGGATATACGGGGAAAAGTCATTGATTCTCACTTGACCTCTGCCCCATTTAATCGTGCTCTTCGTCTCTCTTGCCTCCTTTCCACCTCCTTTCTCATTTGCTTTGCGTCCGGCCTATACCCTAAGCCAAAATGATCTTGTTTGTCAGCCAAAATTGGCACTTCAACTCGTCCCTGGAGATATTTCCCAAGTCCCCTTCCAAGCAATGCCCATTTTTCAACTATTAGTTACAAGCTCATCCTCGTAGCTTCGGATATTTTCGGTATTGGGACCCTGTCTCATTCGATGATGAAAGTTGCATTTATGAATTCCAATGACCGAAAGGAACATTCTATTGACTTACTGTCATTTTCTATATACGGTGCATCACTAGTAACAGAAGCGATAATGTCCTCCTCCGCATTTATCATTATCAGCCGGCCCTCTATCACCAATTTTAGCTTTTGGTGCAATAATGATGGTACTGCCCCCACTGATTAAATCTAAGGCCTCCTCAATAAACAATTATAAGATGGCGTGATGTCCATTACTAGGAAGTCTACCTCGTATGTGTTTGGTCCGATCAGAAGAGGTACCTCAATTCTTCCCATCACTTTCTTTTCGGTGCCATCAAATGCCCTTACTATGTTCTGATATGTATTCATATGAGAACTGTCTATAGGTAACCTGTTCAATGTGGACAGGGGTAAGACGTTTAGTGCCGATCTATTATCAATTAATACATTTGGTAATGTATAATTTTTGCAGCGAGTGGTGATGTGCAGAGCCTTGGTGGTTCCTATGCCCTCTGGCGGTATCTCATTGTCACTAGAGGAGATGAAGTTATTGGCGTTTATGTTGCTGACAAGAAGATCTAGCTTGTTTACCGAGATGTCATCAGCGACATAGGTCTCGTTCAACACCTTCATCAGCTCATTACGATGTACCTCCGAGTTTAAAAGTAAAGCTAATACCAATATATGCACCGGTTGCTTGTGTAATTGTTCCACCACACTATGCTCACTATGTTTTAGGAACTTCAAGTTCTTTCTTCGTTATAAGCTCATTAATGGATAATTTCGGCTTCTCTTTCCTTTGTTCAATCACCAAAGATTTCCCATTTACAGATTCGGCTTTTGTGTCTGACGTGCTGACCGAACTCCCCTCTCCCAATGATGTCACATTGCAGTTATAATTTCAATGTACCCTTTTGCTATCCTTATAAGAAAAAGCCACGGGTTTCTGAATTACAACTCTTGGTGCAATTTTTTCTCTGGCTTTATTGATTTTCGGTCGTGAAATGATCACCACCGGGTGATTGACCTCGGAGGCCTTCTCCATCGACCCCTCCTCCGAAGTGCATACATATTCTTCTTCATTAAATTTAAAGAACTCCAGCTCTTTGATGTCCATTAGACCCTGTACCAGGGATCTGAATTCATTGCATCTTTCAATCTCGTGATCTCCCTCATTGTGGAACTCACAATAGTTCACCGCCTCTCGGAATTTGCTCCTCAAATCATGTGTGATTAACCCTCTTTCCATAATTTTCCTCCAAAACTCTCTCAATGGGGTTCTTACTTCTGCAACATTCAACTTGATTCTCCTCCCCATATTCTCGACTATCGCGTCAACCCTATTATTAGTATGATTGGGTAACAGATTTCCTACACCAAGTGCATCATCGAGTTTCACAACCCCCATTTTGATGAGCCTTTCGACTAACTTTTTGAAAGAGGTACAATTCTTTATCGAGTGTTCCGTGATTCCCGCATGATATTCACATTGAGCACTTGCATCGTACCACTTAGGTATGGGGGTTACAGCGATTTTAAATAGAAAGAGGATACAACGTGTGCATGAAATAGACTTTTGTACAGCTCTCGATATGTTATTGGAATCAGAGTAAACTGGAGTTTCTCCGTGTTTTACTTTGTATTAGGCTCTTATCTTGGCGAGGCCTGCTGGCCCGTGGCTACCGTTCTTGGTTGGTTTACCATGATTGGTTTTGCATAACCCATGCTCACATTGCTGACCTCATTTTCTTTCTTCTTCGGGGTCGACCTCTTGGTGCTTTCTCTAGCCTCTATCTTTTCGCACCTTATCGTATTCTCTATCATTTCATCGGACATCACTATGTCTGTGAAACTCTTAGTTGTGCTTCCCAGCATGTGATTAATAAAATGTGCCTTTAAGGTATTAATAAATAGCATGGTTGTTTCTTTTTCCAACAGTGGCGGCTAGACTTGTGTAGCGACTTCCCTCACCTCTGAGCATATTGCTTGAAACTTTCACTCGACTTTTTCTTCATGTTCTGTAATGTGATTCTGTCAGGCGCTATGTCCATCACATGGCCATATTATTTTATGAAGGCCTGTGCTAAGTCCTTCCATGACTTAACTTGGGTGCGATTCAGCTGATTTTACCATTTCACCGCAGCCCTAGTCAAACTGTCATGGAAACAGTGAATTAAAAACTGATCATTGTTAACATATCCCGTCATCCTCTGACAAAACATTGTAATGTGGGCCTCAGGGTAGCTAGTCCCATTATATTTTTCAAACTCTGGTATTTTGAACATTGGAGGGAATACCAAATTTGAGACCAAGCTCAACTCCTTAACATCCACTCCACAATGATAATCAACGCTTTCCAACGCCTTAAATTTCTCTTCCAGCCATTTGTATCGATCTTCCAATTGCTTTGGGAGTTCCTCTCTTGCCCTTATCGCTTCCGCTACATCATCGAGGTCAGGGACCACAGGATTTGCTTGATTGTCTTCGGGGTTGGAACTTGAGCCCGTTGGAAAATTTATCAGTGCTGAAGTACCAGTCTGACATTGGGGTCTGATATTAACAGACACCCTTTGAGGTGGTGCTTGGGTATTCGTTGGGGTGAAACCTGGAAGATAAGCAAGGTCCTCACTGTCGTCCCCAGCATTAATCATGGGACTCTTCCCCTTTTCTGGCCCTCCAATTAGTAACTGGGTCAATTGGTTCATCATATTCCTTTGAGATTCTAGCATCTGATCCCTTAGATCCTGTTGGATTTTGGCTAATAGTTCTTGCATCTGTACTTGCAATTGATCCTGCATTTCCTTATGCACTTGTTCTAGTTTTTCCAACCTTTGATCCATAACTTTGGTTTTTCTCCGTGTGTAATAGCGATGTTCCAGGGTAACTATAATACAATTTCTAATTAATTAGGATTCTTTTGTGAAATTTAATGCACATGATGCAATGAAATGCAAATGCATGAGATGAATGCAAAACTAAAAAGGCGTCGATTTTGATCCAATTCTACTTAAAATAACTTTATTAGAAAACAAAATCCTTTACATAAAATAGATTACATATACAGCTTTGCCTTGATGCTCAAAGTTTTAACCCTCTTAAGAAGCCAAGCCATCTCATGACCTCGATCTGACTCTAACTCATATTTCGCACTTAGCACATCAGCCCGCTAAGGTCTGTAAATGATCAACCACTTCTCGTATCTAAGCCACGGCTTTGCCTATAACGTAGTCCCTATCCCTGACTTGGTCTTGTAATTGACGAAGTTACTCCTTCCACTACTCACTATTAACTCAAGGAATTCAATTCAAAGTTCACAGTTCTGTAGCGCAGTCTCGAGTTCTTCAACTTTTCCTTCCAAATCCTCGATCCTACTTAGGCTAGCCCTTAATTTAATGTCAAAGTTACGATCACGACGCTGATGTTGTGCCTTTTCTAACTCTGCTACCCGAGTTACTAATATCTCCTTCCCATTTTGGCCCTAACCAAGCTTTTTTTTAAAGCGTTTTCTCACGCTCGAGTATCATGGAACCTCTTTTCCCACTGATCAGCTCTAGCCTTTTATTCTTAGATTTCTTGTCGCCACTGTTATGACGTCTTTCCCAATCTGACAATTCTCATCGACATACGCAGTTTCTTGTAATCAGTTTCCAAACTGTCCAAGTCTTCTTTAGTCTTTCTTTTTCCTTTTCTCAATTTCTAGGCCTCAAGTTTCTAAACATCAGCTTCTAACCTCAAATGCATCTTTTCCTCCTCCAATTATTCTATCTTCTTTCCTAATTCTGAATTTCTCTTTTCGAAGTCCTGTTTTATGATTTCTAGCTCGGAGGGGATTACTTGCAGGTATTCTTCCATCGGTCGAGCATCTTCTTATCTCGGCCTGGGAATATTATCATTGATTCTTCTACTCTGCCACGCATCATATTCGAGAATCATCATTGGACCTACAGTAACTCTTTTCATCTGGCGAGTCTGATTCCAAGCATTAGAAATCTCCTTAATCCTTTTCTTGTAGTTATCTCATCCATACATAAATTCACATTGAGCTAGCTCATGGGTTACTGGTATGAACTGTCTCGATCTGTATTGCCTCAGTACGAGCAAAGGAGGATACCCAACGAGTCTCTAAATTCTCAGTAAAGAGACCCAGTCAAAACTCCCACATCAGTAAAGAATTTCGTCAGGAACCAACCAAGGAGCTCTCCACTTAATGTCCCCATCCTGGAGATTTTGAAAGAGTGCGATCCAATTTTCTTCTGTTATGCCATCTCTCCTAGGCGTGGCCACTATCTCCTTTAATGGGGAGTAATTCTCAGAGAAAACCCGATAAGAAACCCTATCCACCTTCCAAAAATGGCTGTGGAACCAAGCTAACAACAATTGTGCATACCCTATAAATCTGCCCTCACCAGCTTTCCTGCAAGCATTCAAAGATCTGAATGTCTCGGTCAAGATCACAGGAACAAGTGTGACCCCTTTCTCAAATCGGTTGAAGAGATCCGAGATTGCTCATCTACATACTCTAAAGCCCTAGGGAAAATCATTAACCCATAGACGCTCAAAGCAAAAACGTCGACTCTCTTCTTCGTATTAGGATGCACTAGAATCAAATCCCTCAAATTCCTCCATGGGATGCACTTACACTCACTTTTTTTATTAACCCTTGCTGCAATCCACTGTTCACTCATCCATGTAATATTCATCAATTTTTTCAAAAAGGTCGGGACATAAGCGGCTCTCGAATAGGCCTTATCGGCTTGGATCTTCGGATAATGAAGTAAAGCTGTATATTATTCTATAGTGGGTACCAAATCTACCCTCCCAAAGGTAAAACAACTGTAGGCAGGATTCCAATACTGAGCGAGGGCCCAGAATAAATGCTCGTCTACCTTGATGTCAAGTAGGTAAGGCAAATCCTCATAATTACCATAGAACAACTACTTAGTCTCTTCTTCCCACCGGTCTCATATCTCTTTTCATTCCTGAAGATTATTTTGTGTCACACTAATGCGGGTGTAATCTCATAATTCTGATGTATACCTCTCGGGTAGACTATCTCCTTTCTCTAATTGCATTCTCTCTGACCATATACGGACAGCCGCATTATCTTTCACTTTATCAAGAAATTCATTCTCCATAACAAGCTCCCTAAATTAGTAATCGAACGTGAATCGATACCTCTTTAAAGTGAAATGACATGCAATCATAGCAAAAATAAAACACAACAAGTCAGTATCATATACCAAAAATAGAATTCAAAGCAAATGAAAAATAATCAAGCACTTATTTGGGTGATTGCTAGGGTTTGGTTTAATTCTACATAGGCTAAGCTTTTAGGGCTTTCTACATGCGGTTTGGTTCTAAAGTAGAGGTACTTGAACCGGTAGATTCCTCGATCCTCACCCATTATAGGCTCATATGGACCGAATTCAGTTTAGGGGAATACATTTCCCTATGGCTGCACGGAGATGAAAATCTCACAAAGACATAGGTACAGATGTATCCCGAAAGCGATCCACTATCCTGCACAAAGGTGAAAACCTCACGAAGGAGTAGCTTCTCACTCCCACTTAAATGGGGTAAAACCATATGGCCCTTATGCAATATGATGCAAGAGTACCCTAGAAACTCAAACCAAAACAATCATACAAAATGACCCAAACAAATGCAATAATAGGATCGGAATTTTCAAATCTGATTTTCAACTTTCAACAAAAAGACAGAAAATAATCAATTTGCAGCTTGACTAGCTTATTTGTCCCCAGTGAAGTCGCCAAGCTGTCGAAACCATTTTTTAATTTGAAAAATAGGAGTCGACTTAAAAACAAAAATAGAGTCGCCACTGATCTTTTTCGAGGTGTGACCGGATCACCTTGAGATTGATCATTTTAATAAAACATTTTGATTTATTAAAACAATAATTTTATTCTACGAAATTTGAGAACAAAGGTTCGAGAGTCAGTTACGCACGAGGAAGGGTTAGCACCCTCGTAACGCCCAAAATTGGTACCTAATTGATTAATTAATGTCTTAACGTCGAATGTTTGAAAAGATTTTAGAATATGATCCTTTTTGTAACACCCCAAACCCGGCCCAGACGTTACGGCCGAATTCGGCGTGTCACATTGAAGTATTTTTTCGAAAACCATGTTTTCATTGAAAACCCTTCTTGATGTAAAACTCATTGGAGCGTTATTGTAAAACTCATGTTTTAATTAAAAATCTTTGAAACGAATATTTTCGTTATAGATTAAAGTGAATCGAAGCTGTGCACCAAGTAGGAAGCCAGAAAAGAGGTGAGTCTATTGGACTGCTTAAGTACCAAGCTCTTCATGGATCCAATCCTAGACATGCACACATCCATTGCCACACTTAAAGCATATTACTTGTCCACGAACAACAAATTAAGTTCAAGTCTATTTAAAATATTTATTTCCCTTAAAAACATTTACGTTGCGGAAGCTTTGCTCGGTTATCGTGATATTTTAAAAATAAGTAACTTTTATAAAACGCGCCCTAGAGCTAACCAATTTAATAACCCAAAATATTAAAAATAATAAAAAGAGCGGCCTTATTACAACTTAAACCAGAATAAAAATAATCAAAATAATAAATGCGAAACTTATTTTAAAGAAAACAGAAACTTAATCTTCGTGGCCACTCTGAATCCCGCCCAGCTCCAAGTCCACCAACTAGGGCTCACCTGCAAGGATAGAAGAGAAAGGGGGTGAGTTTGGAAAACTCAGTGTGTAAAGTACCCCAACCAGAGCCCAAATCAGTTCAAGCTTTACTAGGCCTAAGCCCTATTCAGAAATCAGTGTTAACTGGGCCTTAGCCCATATCAACATTAATCTGGACCATAGCCCCTTACAGTATCAGAGTATATTGGGCCTAGCCCATATCAGTACTAATTTGGGTCGTAGCCCTATTACAAGGAGAGATATATTAGGCATTGCCCATATTAACACAGTTGAGCCCATTTCAATACAGTCTCATATGATTAATGCATGATAAACCCATCCAACCCTGCACTTGCCTCCGTCCATCCCTACACTTCCTGTGGGGAATAAATCACCCACGCCATCCCTACACTTACAGTGTTAGCACCGGTTGCGGCACTAACTATAATCCGTAGCAAAGCTGCTTATATCAGAATATGTGGCACAGCCACCAGAACGAGTTCTTCCTCCATAACAAATCCCAACCCCATGCGATATGACATGTATGCGAATATATATAATCAACAAGGCATGCTTGAAAAGCGATCGATTATAGCGTAAGAACGATTTTTACCCTCGAGGCGTAATCGTAAACTTACCCCTTTAGGGATATCACAGTAATTCTACCTTACAAAGATATTTCAGTAATTTCATTAGTCTTTTTAGGGTTTCATGCTCATTACAGTTATTAACGTACTATCAGCAACACTTACCGAGCTTTTTTTATCGAATTGGGCCCGTTGGTCCATTAACCTGATTTCGGCCCATTAAACCCAAATATACCGAAGTGCACGAAATTGCTCACTCTGCAATCATACTGCTTGCGATTACCAAAAATTAACAACCAAACCACCTCACGAGCGCTCGCACGCTCGCAAGTTCACAAATACCGGCCTTTCGGCTTTTCGGTTTTTGCCGATCTAGTCTATGAGCGGGTGTCATTTACACACCTATTTTATGATGATTCGCTGATGAGATCCACGTACGAACTACCTACACTTATATTACTACCACGTTAATCTAACTACCGAAACGAACTACACAATAACTCCTTACCTTATTTGGCCAGAACACCTTAGGCACTAGCAATCCTACCTTTGCCGAAGTTTACGACTAGACTTAGATCCCGTTGCTCCACCTGTCCAAGCCCTTGATCAGCAGCCTCTAGATCACATTACTATCAAGACAAAACAATTATCACAACCCCTTAGGGCTACAAGTCCAAGTCGACAGCCTCCCTAACCTTTAGGGGTTTCGGCTTTTCTAAAATACAAAATAAAGACTAGATTGAAAAGACTTACCAGCGGTTCCTTCAGTCGATGGTTCCAATTAATCTTTACTCAATTCTGATGTCGATCTAAGCACTCAAATGATAACAAAAGTCGAGCCTTCAGTGATCTCAATATTCGGCTAAGTCCCTAAAAGTGTGGGGTTTTCGACTTTTGTTGGAACTGTGTAAAGAAAGATGAAATAGAAGGGTTTTGCTATGGTCTAGTCGACAGAAACTTAGAGTTTAGAAAACTAGAGAGTCGGTCAAGAATTATGAAAAAGATAAGAGAATTGGCTAGAAGAAATCGGCACAGAAGAAAGTATAGTTTTCGGGATTTCGACTTTTTAAAGCAAATGGCTATGAAGGTTTTAGAAACGTCTGAAGAAAAAGATGGAGATGCACAAGTGGATAGAGAGATTCGGCTATAGAGAAAGAGAAGAAAAAGAAAAAAGTTGATGTAGAGAGGAGAAACGATGAAGGTCGATCTCAAAAATAACAGTAGCTATGAATGGCCCCAACCTAAATCGATTAATTACTTAAAAATACCTAAGACTAAATAAATAAATAAGGAAAAGAAAGACAACCCATACACCAAAATTCAAGAGATTTTCGGCATTTAATTGCCTATAGCCGAATTGGTACTCTGCCATAAATCTTATTTCGGCATAAATTCCTTCCCAAATTCAAATTCCATACTTTTCTCCTAAATTTCAGCCCCCCACCAATTTACATCCCATCCAACCTCTTGGTACCACCAGCAGCAGTCCACCGTTTGACCGACTGAAGCCAATGCTAGGAGAGTTTCGGTCAAACTCTGACTCTCCCCCACGTGAGCAGCAAAATTCCCAACCTTACGCGCGAGATGAAGCTCGAACCCCAGACCTCCATCCATCTTACACCTTTGCGCCTTGCTTGAAGCTGCTGCCACTGCGCGAGACGCTTTCTTCTTTAGTAATATATGGTTATAATTAATTATAAACCTTACCTGCTGAAGCTTTGGTCCGCTTAAAAATAAAAGAGAATTTCGCCTTCCACGCGACTTGAACCTACGACCTTCTAACCCTACACACACGTTGCTTGCCACTGCACTGAAGTTCCTTTCATGACATAATCCTTTCACATTTAATTTTAACCTTTACCCGCTTCAGTTCTGGCTTGCTAAAAATAAAACAGAATTTTGTTTTCCCTTGGAATCGAACCCATAACCTCTTGGCAGGCCTAGCACGCTACTGCCACTATGCCACAGACGCTCCTTATGTTAAATTATACTCGCAACTCCTCTTAACCCTTACTCTAGCCGCGATCTGCAAATTAAAAAAACCCAAATTGCGCACGCCGCGCCTTGAACCCAGGCTCCTCCTCCGCCCTCCTAGTATACTTAGCCACTAGGCCAGATGCTTGCTTCTGACATGAATTAGCCAGAACAATTAATAAGGCCTACCTGCGACAGCCCATGGTTTTTCTAAAATAAAAACCCACATTTGCGCACGCAGGGAATCGAACCCCTGCTCCCTTCCTACTGCTTAACACGCCTAACCACTAGGCCAGACTCCTCCTTATGTCCAATTTTAGCCCAATTTATTAATAAACCTTAATGCCCAAATCCCCTAATGAAGCAAAAATAATAATTTTTGCTAGAGTCTTGGATCGAATTTTTCCCACACTTTAAATACTTCTAAATTTATTTAAGAATTAAAATATTAGTAATAACATAAATATTTTATCAATATATATATATTTAAACACTAGTAATATTTAAAACTTCTCAATATTCAGGTTTTCTTCTATCCGAACCCAGACTTAAAGCCCAATTCTTCTAGACCCAAATTCAGGGTGTTACAGCTCTACCCTCCTTAAAGAAATTTTGTCCTCGAAATTTTCAACTATCAACTAACTGTATTACTCAAGTCAAACCACTATGCTTCTGCTGTGCACTCTAGCTCTAATTGTAAATTAAGTAATTAACACACCATGAGAGAAGTACGTACCAGCATCTGCTTCCGGAGCGTCTCCGTTCTCACGGCGACATGCTACATAGACCAAAGTTGGCTGTCTCGCCTCAGCATGTCCCATACCCCTGTCTGGTGCTCCACGACCATGACCCATTCCATTGCTACGGCCTCTTACTGGCTGCTGACCACCCCTCGGCGGCTGTATATTACCCGTACCAATAGTTTGCCCATAATCTGGTCTCCGAGGACACTCTCTGAAATGATGATCCATCGATCCGCATCTTAAACAGGCTCCAATCCTTTGCCAACATTCGCCATAATGGCTTTTCCCGCAATCAACACAAGGTTGTAATCTAACAGCAGCAACAGGGGCTTCAGCTCGGACCGGCCCATCTGCCCTGGCACTTTTCCTATGCCTATGATCAGAATTGGAGGGCTTTAAATCTATTTTGTTTTTACTCCTTTTCTTTTTCCAACTCTGGCACTCAGCACGCTTCACATCCTCAGCTATCTTAGTTTTCTCTACCAATGCCGCAAAATCTCGCTCCCTCTGTGGAGCTATTAATACTCGTAGACTATCCCGGAGGCCATCCTCAAACCGAACACAATGTTCGTACTCTGTTGCTACTATCCCACGGGCATATCGGCTAAGTCGCAAAAACTCTGCCTCATACTCAGCCACAGACCGATCCCCTTTAGTTAAGTTTAAGAATTCCTTCCTCCGGGCATCTACATAGCTAGCTCCAACATATTTCCCTTGAAATGCGGATTTAAAGAATTCCCAGGTAATCCGCTCGAGTTGGGTACCCTCTTTCACAGTCAACCACCACTGGTAAGCTTCCTCCCTAAGTAGTGATATCGCCCCTTTCAGCTTTTGTTCAGCCGTGCAATCCAGGTCATCCATTATTCTCTCCGTGGCTTCCAACCAGTACTCAGCCACATTCGGGGCTACTCTAGAAATGCCCTTAAAAACTTCTGCTCCATTCGATCGGAGACGTTCCGAAATTGACCCACGGCTTTCGGTACCAGTGTTGGGTCTAGCGACCCTCTCTAGAATATGAAGCATGGCTTGGGACAGTGCGTCATCCCCAGCCGTACAATCATACGGTCTTGTCCCACTATCCGTCGTAGGCGATTCCGGTGTCTCACTAGTGTCCACCACAGGTATAGTATCAGAGGCAAGGGACTCAGCTCGTGCCTTTCTACGGCCTCTACCACGGCCCCTAGTACCCCGTCCACGAGTACCACGTGTACTCATCGTGTCAATCGAATTGCCTATATTAAGAGTTTTATACTCAGATAGAGTTTCAGAGTTCGCTTTCGCAATTCGCAGCCTAGCTAAAATGACATAGCAGAGTCTCAGTAATATAACTGATATTTAGTAAAGTTCAGAAAAGGTACTTACAGACTTGGTGTCGGGGATTCAGGGTGCCATTTTTTCAGAAATCAGAAATTTAAATTTATTCTTTGTGCACTTTGAAAACAAAATTTAAAATAATTTTCTAACATTTCTATAAAATCGATTTCAGTGTTTCTCCATGAAACTAGATTTCAAAATTTTATACAAACGTTCGGGCCCGATCCATAGCCGAATTTTTGCAACTGGGCTCTGATACAACTAAATGTAACACCTCAAACCCGACCCAGACGTTACGGCCGAATTCGGCCTATCATATTGAAGTGTTTTTTCAAAAACCATGTTTTTATTGAAAACCCTTCTTGATGTAAAACTCATTGGAGCGTTATTGTAAAACTCATGTTTTAATTAAAAATCTTTGAAACGAATATTTTCGTTATAGATTAAAGTGAATGGAAGCTGTGCACCAGGTAGGAAGCCAGAAAAGAGGAGGTGAGTCTATTGGACTGCTTAAGTACCAAGCTCTTCATGGATCCAATCCTAGACATACACACATCCATTGCCACACTTAAAGCATATTACTTGTCCACGAACAACAAATTAAGTTCAAGTCTATTTAAAATATTTATTTCCCTTGAAAACATTTACGTTGCGGAAGCTTTGCTCGGTTATCGTGGTATTTTAAAAATAAGTAACTTTTATAAAACGTGCCCTAGAGCTAACCAATTTAATAACCCAAAATATTAAAAATAATAAAAAGAGCGGCCTTATTACAACTTAAACCAGAATAAAAATAATCAAAATAATAAATGCGAAACTTATTTTAAAGAAAACAGAAACTTAATCTTTGTGGCCACTCTGAATCCCGCCCAGCTCCAAGTCCACCAACTAGGGCTCACCTGCAAGGATAGAAGAGAAAGGGGGTAAGTTTGGAAAACTCAATGTGTAAAGTATCCCAACCAGAGCCCAAATTAGTTCAAGCTTTACTGGGCCTAAGCCCTATTCAGAAATCAGTGTTAACTGGGCCTTAGCCCATATCAACATTAATCTGGGCCATAGCCTCTTACAGTATCAGAGTATATTGGGCCTAGCCCATATCAGTATTAATCTGGGCCGTAGCCCTATTACAAGGAGAGATATATTGGGCATTGCCCATATTAACACAGTTAAGCCCATTTCAATACAGTCTCATATGATTAATGCATGATAAACCCATCCAACCCTGCACTTGCCTCCGTCCATCCCTACACTTCCTGTGGGGAATAAATCACCCACGCCATCCCTACACTTACAGTGTTAGCACCGGTTGAGGCACTAACTGTAATACGCAGCAAAGCTGCTTATATCAGAATATGTTGCACAGCCACCAGAACGAGTTCTTCCTCCATAACAAAACCCAACCCCATGCAGTATGACATGTATGCAGAATATATATAATTAACAAGGCATGCTTCAGAAAGACAGTCAGATTATAGCGTAAGAACAGTTATTTACCCTCAAGGGGCGTAATCGTAAACTTACCCCTTTAGGGATATCCCGGTAATTCTACCTTACAAAGATATTTCAGTAATTTTATCAGTCTTTTTAGGGTTTCATGCTCATTACAGTTATTAACGTACTATCAGCAACACTTACCGAGCTTTTTTTACCGAATTGGGCCCGTTGGCTCATTAACTCGATTTCGGCACATTAAGCCCAAATATACCGAAGTGCACGAAATTGCGCACTCTGCAATCATACTGCTTACGATTACCAAAAATTAACAACCAAACCACCTCACGAGCGCTCGCACGCTCGCAAGTTCACAAATGCCAGCTTTTCGGCTTTTCGACTTTTGCCGATCTAATCTATGAGTGGGTGTCATTTACACACCTATTTTATGACGATTCGTTGACGAGATCCACGCACGAACTGCCTACAATTATATTACTACCACGTTAATCTAACTACCGAAACGAACTACACAATAACTCCTTACCTTATTTGGCCATAACACCTTAGGCACTAGCAATCCTACCTTTGCCGAAGTTTGCGACTAGACTTAGATCCCGTTGCTCCACCTGTCCAAGCCCTTGATCAGCAGCCTCTAGATCACATTACTATCAAGACAAAACAGTTATCACAACCCCTTAGGGCTACAAGTCCAAGTCGACAGCCTCCCTAACCTTTAGGGGTTTCGACTTTTTTAAAATACGAAATAAAGACTAGATTGAAAAGACTTACCACTGGTTTCTTCAGTCAATGGTTCCAATTAATCTTTACTCAATTCTGATGTCGATCTAAGCCCTCAAATGATAACAAAAGTTGAGCCTTCAGTGATATCAATATTCGGCTAAGTCCCTAAAAGTGTGGGGTTTTCGGCTTTTGTTGGAACTGTGTAAAGAAAGATGAAATAGAAGGGTTTTGCTATGGTCTAGTCGACAGAAACTTAGAGTTTAGAGAACTAGAGAGTCAGTCAAGAATTATGAAAAAGATAAGAGAATTGGCTAGAAGAAATCAGCACAGAAGAAAGTATAGTTTTCGGGATTTCGGCTTTTTAAAGCAAATGGCTATGGAGGTTTTAAAAACGTCTGAAGAAAAAGATGGAGATGCACAGGTGGATAGAGAGATTCGGCTATAGAGGAAGAGAAAAAAAATAAAAAAGTTGATGAAGAGAGGAGAAACGATGAAGGTCGATCTCAAAAATAACAGTAGCTATGAATGGCCCCAACCTAAATCGATTAATTACTTAAAAATACCCAAGACTAAATAAATAAATAAGGAAAAGAAAGACAACCCATACACCAAAATTCAAGAGTTTTTCGGCATTTAATTGTCTATAGCCGAATTGGTACTCTGCCATAAATCTTATTTCGGCATAAATTCCTTCCCAAATTCAAATTCCATACTTTTCTCCTAAATTTCAGCCCCCCACCAATTTACATCCCATCCAACCTCTTGGTACCACCAGCAGCAGTCCACCGTTTGACCGACTGAAGCCAATGCTAGAAGAGTTTCGATCAAACTCTTACTCTCCCCCACGTGAGCAGCAAAATTCCCAACCTTACGCGCGAGATGAAGCTCGAACCCCAAACCTCCATCCATCTTGCACCATTGCGCCTTCGCCCGAGCTGTTGGCCACTGCACCACGCTTTCTTCTTTAGTAATATATGGTTATAATTAATTATAAACCTTACCTGCTGAAGCTTTGGTCCGCTTAAAAATAAAAGAGAATTTTGTCTTCCACGCGACTTGAACCTACGACCTTCTAACCATACACACACGTTGCTTGCCACTGCACCAAAGTTCTTTTCATGACATAATCCTTTCACATTCAATTTTAACCTTTACCCGCTTCAGTTCTGGCTTGCTAAAAATAAAACAGAATTTCGCCTTCCCTTGGAATCGAACCCATAACCTCTTGGCAGGCCTAGCACGCTACTGCCACTGTTCCACAAATGCTCCTTGTGTTAAATTATACTCGCAACTCCTCTTAACCCTTACTCTAGTCGTGATCTGCACATTAAAAAAACCCAAATTGCGCACGCCGCGCCTTAAACCCAGGCTCCTCCTCCGCCCTCCTAGCATACTTAGCCACTAGGCCAGATGCTTGCATCTGACATTAATTAGCCTGAACAATTAATAAGGCCTACCTGCGACAGCCCTTGGTTTTTCTAAAATAAAAACCCACATTTGCGCACGCAGGGAATCAAACCCCTGCTCCCTTCCTACTGCTTAACACGACTAACCACTAGGCCAGACTCCTCCTTATGTCCAATTTTAGCTCAATTTATTAATAAACCTTAATGCCCAAATCCCCTAATGAAGCAAAAATAATAATTTTTGCTAGAGTCTTGGATCGAATTTTTTCCACACTTTAAATACTTCTAAATTTATTTAAGAATTAAAATATTAGTAATAACATAAATATTTTATCAATATATATTTTTAAACACTAGTAATATTTAAAACTTCTCAATATTCAGGTTTTCTTCTATCCGAACCCAGACTCAAAGCCCAATTCTTTTAGACCCAAATTGAGGGTGTTACACTTTTATTTTTTAAAAAAAGAACCTTGAATAAATTAAATTGAATGCTAAGACCCTCCTATCTCGAAAAAATAAAATGTCACACCCAGTGAGTTAGGATACAACATTTCACACCCTCTAAAATAAGTTTGTCTTTTAATTTTCAAAACTCATGCATTTAAGTTTAAAATAGATATTCAGTTATTTGGGTCAAATGAAAAATCAGAACCCAATAAGGTAGGGCACAATCTCTCAAAATTTCAAATCCAGAATATTGCCTTTATTTTTTTAGAAATCCTTACCTCGAGAAAACAAAGTGTCATATCCAATAAGTTAGGACACAACATCTCGAATTCCTGAGAATAAGCTTTTATTTGAAACTTATTTGTATTGATTTAAGAAAGGGTACTCGATTACTTAGATTCGACGAGGAAAATCGAAATCCGGTAAGTTAGGGCACAATTTTCTCGAAGCTACCAAATACAAATATTGCCTTATTTTGAAAAAAGCTTTCGAATAAAATGTAACAATTAAACGAAATGCATTTTTATTTAAAACAATAATTTCGTAATAATAATAGTGATAATACAATAATAATAATAAAGTATAAAATAACAATAATGTTACATTAATAAGAATAATAATAATGATATAATAATAACAACAATAAAAAGAAATAATAATATGTTAATAAGAATAATTGCAGCAAAGAAAATAGTAAACATAATATTAATAAAAAGAATAAAAAAATAATGAATGTAATAGTAACATATAATAATAATGAAATACCGCTAATAAAAAATAAGATAATAAAAATAATAATAATCATGACATGTTAACAATATTGATGAAAAAAATAATGAATAATAATATGCTAATAATAACAATAGTAAAAATAGAAAATAGTAATAATAAAAATAAAAATAATATTGATAATGATGCTAATAAAAACAATAATAATATTAAAATAATAATTTAAAGAATAAAATAGAAAAAATAACGGAAAAGGACTAAATTGAATTGAATATAGAAGCTTTGGGGCCAAATAAGAAATAGAAGAGTGGGGAAGGACCGAATTAAAACACGCGCAAAACAGGGAGGGACTGGAAAAGTAAATATCCCCTCCCTCCAAAACGCATCACCTTGCGCGGGACCAAAGCGTAACAGGAAGAAAATTACAGGGGCAAATTGCAAAATAAAAAAGAAACTAAATTAAAAGAAGTAAAGAATGCGGAAGGGCCAAATGCGCAATTTGCCCATCTAAGCAAAACACACAGATCCTCCCTAGCGGGTCGGGTCCACACGCGGGTAAGGGGGAAAACGGCGTCGTTTTGGCCAATGCGCACAGGCACCAAAACGACACCGTTTTGGGCACTTATAAAACCCAAAATTTCTCCAAAAAAGGCTCATTTTCTCTCCACTCTTCAAAAAAAAAAGTTTCCCCCTCACCCTTTTTTCTCTGCAGGCTTGCCTCACCGGCCAAGTCTCCGTTCGCCGACTACCGCCGCTTGCTGCCAGCGCCGCTGTGCCGAAGGTAAAATTGTTTTTTTTTTATGTATTTGTGTATACGTATATATATAATTTTAAAAAAAAATAAAAAAATGAATTTAAAAAAAAAACTATAACCGTAACCTACGGTTTTCTTCTTTTCTGTTCGTTTCTGTTCTACTAATTTAACTCTTGATTTGCGACTGAAATTGCTATTTTCTTATTGATTTTTTAGTATAAAAAAATGTCCCCAAAACAATGGGCTTTATGGTTGAATACAATTTGTTTCTTGCTATTTTCTTGCTCCAATCGCAGATGCCGTGAAGACGTGGAGGAGGAGTGCACGAACGTGGGGCGTGCGGTGTGCGAGCTGGGGGTCATGCGTGGGCAGTTGGAGGCAGAAGTAGTAGGGTTTCTTTTTTTGCCAAAAATGTTAAGGTTTTGGGCCCTTTTGGGCTAAGGGTTTAGTTGTTTGGATTAGGCTTCAAGTTTGGTCCTATTGTAATTGGGTTGTTGTATTTTGGACTGTTTACATTTTATTTAATCTGTTTTTGTTTTGATATTGGTTTGGGCCCCGGGCTAAAATTGGGCCCTACAGATATAATTGAAATTGGTGTGTGAAGCATATTCAATTGGAAGCTCTTCTTCACTAGGTTAAGCGATAGGAAGTTGGGAGGGGGTGAATAAATGATGAGGAAGGAAAAGTTTGGATCTCTGATGATTTTTCTTGTTTCTACATCTCCACTTCTTCTCTTATTCTTCTTTTACTGTTTTGTTTGGTTCTTAAATTGGGTTTCCATCGTGGCAAGTTAACTGGCCACATCATTTGTTCCGCTAGGCCTATAATCGAAAACATTAGTGGGTGATTGATTTATCATTTTTCAATAACGTTAGTGAATGATATTATTTTTTTAAAGTTAAATGACTTAATTGAAAATTGAGTGACCTTTTTGTGATTAAAATCAAAGTTGGGTGAGAGTTAGTGTACTTTACCCTAAATAAATTCCTAAAAACACTCCCATCTTCTTTTTCGTAACCAAAAAAAAAAATGTTCACAAAAATCCCACATGGAATTAGGAGCCAATTTCATGTTGAACCGCCATCATGAGCAAGCTATCTTGATCGAGAGCCACGAGGACGGGCAAACTGCCCATCCCACGAGCCATGGCCATCATGATCTCCTTCACCAGCGCCGCGAACTCATAGAGATCCAGCTTCCCATTGCGATCCTCATCGAACTTATCGAATATCATGCTGTGAAAATTGTCAAAATCTTCTTTGGACACCGTGGATTCATGTTCCACCGTGAAAAGCAAATCCAGCCCTTCTCTAAGTTTCCTCCGACAAATCACTCCGTTCCCGTTGGAATCCACCATTTTGAAGTACTTTTCCACGCATTTCTTGAATGCTTCTTTTGCTTCCACGAATCTCGTTACTGTTTTGCTATCAAGAACTGCAACACTCATCTTTTTAAAATAAATTAAATCTTTAAATATAAAAAAGGTGAATGATGATGACTAATATTTCTCTCTTTTTTGTTTTTGTAGATTTAATTTAGTTATATATAGCTAGTTTTCTTCGCTAAATCTGGAAAAGCTTTCAATGGTTGGTTGGCATATGGCATTCCGTTCTTGACCAAGTTTCTTTTGTGAAAATGTGGGCAATTATTTTTGTCAACATTGTTTTCAATTTCAGTTTTTTTCATCGACTCTATTTACAATCCAATCACAATTTCGTTAATAGTATTAATAAAATTTTTAAGGCATAATCTAACTCCCCTTATCCGAGCTTGTATCTAAATTCGACTAAGTAATATTACATTTTAGGAAAAATAAGAACCGAACTTATTATTAAGTTCTATCTTTTATAAAGGTGAGCAAAACTCATTCGGTTCGAAAAGATAGAAAAAATTGATTTTTAAGTTAATCTGATAGAATTATTTAAGTCAACTTGAATAAGTAATTTGAGTTTTGAGTTCGGGTCGAGTTGAATTTTACAATTCAAAAACTCGAATAATTCGAATAAGTTAAATAATAAATTGGTGTAAATACCCTTTTGGTCCTGTCAATTTTGAAAATGAGCAAATTGGTCTCTTTCAACAAAAATTACAAAATAATTTTCAAAAATTCAAAATAATTTTTAAAATTTAAAATATTTATAAAAATTCTAAAATTTATATTTCAAAAAAAATTTTAAAAATTTTAAAATTTTCTAAAATAATTATTTTAGGGACCTAAATAAGTTAATTAATTATTCAAGTTTATCATACTAGAGCATTTTATTTATTATTATTATTTTGCTTTGAAAAAGTTTTCAAATATATATAGTTTCAAATTTTTGTGCTCTAACATGGAATTAGTTATACTATAACAAGATTTTAATTTAACATGTTTAATTTTTTAACTTAACTCAAACAATTTCACTCGATTCAACTCGTCTAGATTCAAAAAAAATTTAAATCGAGTAAGGATGATAAAATAGGACTTGTCAACTCGATTAACTCAAAATTTTTTCACTTGATTAATTTGAATGCTCACCCCTAATCTTTTAGACATTTTTCAAATCATTTAAGGTTTTATAGATCATTTCTAGGCTTTCTCTAAAGTTTGATTGCATTCAGGGTTCGTACGGTACTCCTTCATATAAAAAAGAACAAGGCAGAGGCAAACAATACTAATGTCGTGACCCTAAGTCTTCTATTGCTAAATAAGTCAAAACTTCTTTATTTTCGTGCTAAGATAAATACTACATAATCCCAAACATGTACCAATCAATTTAAATCTATATAATACTTCATTAATTCATCATATAACAATTACTCACTTAATGTCTCAACAATTTCATTTTAACTTCTCTCATGTATTAGCAATTTTATCACTTATAACAACTTTTTAGCATTTTCACTAATTACACATATACTCTTAATAAGGTTGTCTACTTGACTAGCAATCACTAAATTATTTTTATCTTGGTCTACAGAAATCGAATTTAAGATCTGCTTGTTGCTTTTGGAACTAGAATCAATGAACTATTAACCATAAAAAATTTGAAATTTAGTTCAAAGTAGATTAATACAAGTTTTTCTTCAAGCCTTCCCCTATTTTGCTACTAGGCAGCTTTGACCCTTCTCCACTATATATTATTTTTCTTTCTATTTAGAATTCATATAACATTCCGTTTATTTTTCATGAAACTAGACTCAATAATATTTTTAGACATATAAAGTTCATCTCCTAACTATTTTTGAACAATTTTTAATGATTTTTCAAAGTCAGAACAGGGGATCCTGAAATTTATTTGACCTTATCTGACTAAAGTGCATATATCTCATTTAATACAATCTCAATGCTTACACTATTTCTTCTGCAAAAAAACTAAATTCATTAAACTTTAATTTCATACTTGGTTCATCATTTAGCTCATCTTCTACAATTTTTTTTGTGAATTTTCAAAAAGTTGAACTATTGTTGCTAGCCAAAATTGTTTTAGTGAAAATTTTACTTATTATCATTCATATCACTCATGCCAACATTTAACACTTATTTTACTAATTAACTATCAAATTGTTAAACAAAATAATTTGATTATTATTCAATTTAGTCGTTAAAGCTCGCATATCATTAACATATAGTTTTGCCATAACTTCTCATAACACAAATTATATCACTATCTATGAATCACAACTTATAAAATACTTTCCATCACTACTTTATTACATACTTTAACTTAATACCTTGAAATACCAATAAAATTAAAATGAACATTTATCTCTTTTTTACCATAACTTCTTTTTCATTGCTTCCATTTTTTTTCCTTTCTCACTTCCATTCTTTTCTTTTCAATGTTCATCACTTCTAATTTCTCACTTCTTGCTTCTAAGATGATAGACAAACCATGTAGGATATCTACTTCATTTTTTCTCTTAGATGCCTTTGGAAATTTTCAAGAATTTAAAGTGGAATAGTGAAATTTTATAACAAAGGACCAAATTGTAAGAAAATGAGAACTTCTCCCCTTTTATAATGGTGGTGGCGTTGGAGCTAGAGGTGATCATGGGTTGGGCTACCCGGCCCGGCCTGAAGGCCTGCCCGAAAAATGGAAGAAATATGGGTTTGGGCCAAAAAAAAGCCTGTTTAGAAAACGGGCAAGCCCTCGGGTAAAACTTTTTTGGCCCAACCCAGCCCAAATTATATACTAAATAAATTTTTTTATTTTCAATTTTAATATAACCACTTTTTATTATATTTTCAATTTGTGTATTGTTTTAAAAATTATTTTAGTCTCATTTTTTATTTGTTTCTTATTTTAATATTTGTTTTTATGTTTTTAAATGTATTTGATTTATTATATTTTTAATTTTTTATTTAATGAAATAAGCTAAAAAAATTAATATGGATCGGGCCGGGCTGGGCTTAGCAATTTTATTTTGGGTCAGGCTTAAACTAATTTTTAGGCCCGTATTTCGGGCCAGGCATGGCCCGGGCCTAGAAAATGACCTAAAATTTTATCTGGGTCCGACCCGAACTCGACCTGCCCATGATCACCTCTAGTTAGAGCATGGAGAGAGTATGAAAATATTTCTTCATGCTTCCAGACATAAATCTTCTTTTATTATTAATTAAAATATTATAATATATTATAATAAAATAATAAGAAATAATAAAATATTTCACCAATTATATTTCAACACCTAATATTCATCAATTATTATCATGATAATTCATGATAATTATCTTGATTGCAAAATGACCATTTTGCCCTTGTAATATATTAATCTCATTACTCACTTTTGGTAAAATTGCCATTTAGTTCCTCTTATTTTTTCACTTATTTAATATGTTCCCCAATTATCAATTTATTTTACCCTTTAGTCCTTTCCTATTTTGGGATATTTGCATGTTTAATCCTTTAACTTTTTATATTTATATTTTGACCCCTAAATTTTGAATATTTACACTAATGACACAACACTTGTAATTTTTTTACAATTTAGTCTCTATCTTAAATTAATATGTCATGTCTTACTTCTTGATTCAACTTCCTTTGGTATCCATGTATTTTACTTACACCTTATCTCACTAAGGAGGTTTTCGGGATGTTACACATAATGGCTTATTTGTCCTCCAACTTTATAAAAAAAGAAAAAGTCATTTTAGCCCTCCATTTAATCTTTTACCTCTTTTAGCCCTTGAACTTGTATTGTTTGTCAAATCACCCCTAAATGGATGAAAAAATTAACGTCTTTTTTAAAATTTTAAAAGTATTAAAAAATATCTTTCTTTATATTTTATACTTTTAAATAATTTTTAAATTTTTAATATATTTTTATATTTAAAAAATTAATTAATTGCTAACGTGGCTTTCATATGCATGCCACGTCAGCAAATGTTAACTTTTACATCTATTATGGGCTGATTTGACGAACAACACAAATTTAAGTGCTAAAAGAGACGAAAAATTAAATGGAGAGCTAAAATGATTTTTCTTTTATAAAGTTAGAGGGTCAAATAAATCATTATACATTTTAATATCATTAATCATTAATTAAATCGACATCTATTAAGGATAAATTACTTGAATTATTTTGTTATGACAATTAAATTATACAAAATATCTTGGGTGAATAATAGTGGTGGTTACATTGTGTATGATGTAGAGAGCCAATGGGGGAGGTTTAATGTAAGGTGATCGTATAATAGGTAGCTGAGATTTTTTCTTCTCTTTACTTTAGTGTATGTTATGGTTTCAACTAGGAACAATGTTGAAGTAGATGTAAGCTGACGAAATGGAACAACATCAGGTCTGGGGAGGTGATGAATTGATGGGTAGAGGTGTACGTTTTTTAGATTTTAATCGAATTAGTTTGATTAACTAGTTGGTTTCTAAATTTTATTTGGTTAGGGTCGGTTAAAAATTTTTAAAAATTTTAATTATCAATTAATTTAATTTGAAATTAAATAATTAATCGAATTAATTAAAATTATTAATAATATATTATAAGTCCAATATATTAGAGATGGTAAAATACATTATATAACCCTAATATATAAAAATTAATAGATTTATAAAATTCTCATAATAGGCTCGAAAATAACTAAAATTTAAAAAATTAAACAATGAAAAATAAAAAATATATTTTTTAACGTAATGTTTGTTATTATGTTTGTAATTTAGTGTTGTTGTGTTATTTGTTTTTTATTTTCTTTTAAACTTTTTTGAATTAAAAACAAAGAAAATATTTGTGATTTTTTTTATGTTGTAAACTTGTTTTAAAAAGAGCAAATGTAAATTTCGGTTAACCACCCGAGTTAATTGAAATTAATGCGGTCGGTTAATAGGTTTCAAAAAAAAATTAGTTTAGTTAAACTGTTAAGAGTTTTAAATTTTCAACTAATAGTAGTTCGACTCGGATATTAACCGAACCGACAGTTTGAACACTCCAATTAATGGGTGTTAGCAGTAATGTTTTTATAACTAGATTGATAGTCAAACTAATCAAATAAATAGTTTCCTAATCTAATTGATTCAACCGATTGTATTGTCGGTTGAACTAAAAAAAATTATAATAGAAAATAATAATTTCTAGAGAAAAAGGGAAATCTAAAAAAAATTATAAACACAAATAAATAATAATATAAACATGAATTAAACATTTTAAATTCAATTAAAACCCCGACGTTATTATTCCTAAGTACTAATTTGACGTATTGAAATTGATTAAAATAAAAATTGCCCTACATTTTTTTGGTTCAATTCTGTTACTAGACCTTGTACTTTGTAAAAGTTTTAGATTTAATCCTTGTATTTTTTATTTGGTCATTTTTAGTCCTTATACTTTTTAAAATTTAAAATTTCAGTCCTTACCAAACAATAATTGTTAAATTCATTAAGCAAAGCTTTGCTATTTCCAAAATACAATTCACCAAACATATTATCATATGTATAATGTCAGTAACAAGAGCTTATAACCTAAGTTGGGGGCATTAAGGTGGCTTGGGAAGAGAGAAAATCGAACAACCAGTTGGCTTGGGAAGGGGCTTAGTGGGCCCCAGCGCATGTGAGGGAGGTGAAATTTAAATTGAAACACTTTGGGTGTTGGCTTGTCAAAGGAGCAAACGACCCCTGGCGGATTAAACTGAGTCAGTACCCCTTCTGGCGCCGCTGGCTCACTCTTTCTCTTTCACCTCCAACCTTTTAAAAAAACAAAAAAAAAAATATGTATAACGCCATGTCGGTTTATTAATTCCACATATTACTCTTTAAAAATTTAACTAATGGATTACCGACTTCCATATTCATTAAGACTAAATTTCAAAAAACAAAAATGTATAGAAACTCAGAATGATCTAATTGGAGAAAAGGACTAGATCTAAATTGTATACATACTAGTAATTGAATTTAACTAAATGGATTTAACTGCTACTGTTTGAGTTAGAACTAAAATTTTGAAATTTGAAAAATATGAGACTAAAATTTACGAATTCAAAAAGTATAAGGACTAAAATTGATCAAATAAAAATATAAAAACTAAATCCATAATTTTCTTTTTAAGTATCATCACAGTGCAGGTTTTTTTTCTTCTTATTTTCTTCTATAGATTATATTTTAAATTTTGAGTATTTTTAGTTTTTATTTATTTATTTCTCCATTGCTTGATTGATGTTAGATTTGTGGATTAAGAGTGTGGTTCTTGAAAATTTCATTCCCATGACTTGTGTGGTAGGAAAAGTCTACCTAATAATTTATTCAGCAAAACGCTCAAACATGAAATAATTTTCATTTATAATTTTTAAAAAAATCAACAATTTCTCAATAATTAATTTTTAATATATACAATTATATACAAAAGGAATCTAACGTTTCCACGATGGACACCTGTCCATTTTAATTTTTTTTTAAAAATGAGAATATTATGGGTAAATTTCAAATTCAATCCCTCTACTTTTTAGATTATAAGAATAGTTAAATTATAATTTGATCTATATACTTTAATTTTGACATAATTTGATACCTCAACTTTTATAATGTCATTAGTTAGTCTAAATACTTTATTTTAATTAAAATGATGATGTGAATATTTAAGAATTATTGTTAGCACCATTAAATTTTTTATTAAATTCAGCTCCGTTACAATTTTATTTTTTTGTTACATGAATACTAGTTTATTTTATTTTTTTCAAAATGTTACACTCTAATAGTGTTAATAAATGAACCTAAATTTTTAAATTCGAAAAATAAAGAGAATAAATTACTAAAAATAAAAGTATGAAGATTGAATTCCAAATATATACGAAAAAGAAAGAGACTTTGAACAAATTGTAACATTTAAATTTTTACACTATAATTTAATTAAGAAATAAATAAAGCATAAATGAAACCGTACTACTTAGAAATCAAAATAAAAATTATAAAGTAGTCTTTTTTTTCTTCATTTTATAATTATTAAAAATGTTTAAAAATATCTTATTAATCTCAATAAGAATGGTGCATGAATATTACACCACGAAATTATGGTACTAATTAAGCAGACTTTGTTTTATATATTGTATTTGTTTATTTTATGTAAGGTTGGGTCATTGTTGATTGATTTTATTGTAGGGTTACAAATTGGGCTAAAACATAGATTATTTGGGCCAAAAAATGTTATTATTTACCCAAATAATACAATGGTTTTATTGGGGTTTGACCAATTCAATTTATTAATTTCGATGATTAAATGATGTTTGTCTGAACCAATAGACTCAAATCATTTTTAGTTTAACCAATCCAACTAACCGATTATGTCAAGTGTATCAAATTTTGCCAAATTCTATCTTTAAGCGTTGAGGGGTATAAGTTGGATGATATGAAGAGTTCTAATAATTTACTTCATTTATTTGGTCAATTTTCATTTAGCTGTAATAGTAAAATACCCCTCAACTATACCTCAATTCCTACATTAATTAAGCCTTTCTGCTTTTTCTCCCTACCATTTACTTTCCCTCGCACTAACTTCATTAAAAATATACATGCCATACTGCACTAAAATTTAAATTTAATTTAGGAATGCTTCTTAAAAGTGTTTTTTTTTTAATATTTTTAAAGAGAATGGTAAAATTTTTAATTTTTGAAAATATTTGTTTAGAAATAAATTTATCTCGAAAATATTTTTTTTCTTCAAAATTGCTTTTAAAAAGCATTCATAAACTATGCCTTGATAACATTAACCTTAACCAATAACTAAAATAAAATCTTAATATAAAATTTTGATTAACTCGAGTAAATCAGTTAATTCCGTTAACAAAATCAAATTAATTAAAAATAATAAAATTTTAAAAATTTCTTCAATTAATCGAACCATTTTTTTTTATGATTAATCGATACCACTATAAATTTTGCACAATTAATTCGATTAAAGAGAATAATAGTACCTAATTTCTTTTTAGATTTTTTTAAAGACATATCTGTTAAAAAAACTTATTGGGATTAAGGTGTTGTTAGGGGTTATATTCAATCGAATCGAGTGAAAATTTTTCAAATTGACAAGTCTTATTTTATCCTGCTAACTTGATTTGAATTTTTTTTTCGAATCAAGTAAAATTATTCGAGTTAAATTAAAAAATTAAACATGTCAGATTAAAATCTTGTTATAGTATAACTAATTTCATGTTGGAGCACATAAATTTAAAACCATATATATTTGAAAAAAATTTTAAAAGCAAAATTTAAAAAAATACTTTAATATGATAAACTTGAATTATTAATTAAGTCCTCAAAATTATTATATTAAAAATTTTAAATTTAACTTTTTTTATATATTCTTTAGATTTTTTTTTAAAATTACTATAATTTTTTAAAAATATAAATTTTGGAATTTCAAAAAAAATTGTATTTTAAAAGTTATTTTGAATTTTTTATAATGTTTGATGAGAGAGACCAATTTACTCATTTTTAAAAATGACAGGGATCAAAAGGGTATTTACACCAATCTGTTATTCGAATTGTAAAATTCAACTCGATTAGAACTAGAAACTCAAATTACTTATTCGAGTTAACTTGAATAACTCGATTCGATTAACTCAAAATTTAAAATTTTTATCGATTTTTTCGAATCACATCAAGTTTTGCTCAGCCCTAGATGTTGTTTGATAAATTTAAAAATTAAGTGTTAAAAAATTAACTACTGAATTTAAGTTATAAATTTGTTTGGTATATTACATAAAATTAAGTATGGAATGTAATTAGATTGTTCGATAAATAATAAATTTAAAATGTTTAAAAGGATAATGTTAAAAGAAAAAGAATTGAAAAAAAATTCTACATTAAGTGATAAATAATTCCCTATCTATTTATTATTTTTAACTCTTTTTCATTGAAAAATTCTATTATTTTTTTTTAATTTAGATTATCAAACATGTTTAAAAAATTAAAAATTACTCTCTCTTTTTTAATTATATGGAGGATTTTTTTTTTTTTGGGTTCAAATACGGGGGAATGATTTGAGACAGTAAAACGACAGGGACTAATTTAGAAAAGTAAAGAGATTAAGGACTTTTTGATACTTTTTTCTCATTTTTCTTTCCCATTTTGGTTTCATTTTGTAAAGCCTCAAGGATGAAAAAGTAATTGGGTGATGTGCAATATTGGGCCTCTCTTTTCTTTTCAAAATTATTATTATTTGTTTTTGCTCAAAATATTTTTCGCCCCAACCCTTTGTTGAAATCTTATTTTGTAATAAATAATTATTATACAATTTTATTCCTTAAATAAAAAAATTGGTGCACCATCATTTATAGTAATTATAATTTCAATAAATAATAATTTTGAGAAATATTGATGGATCATTTACTTGTTAACGTGTGCAACATGTTGCAAGCCTACCTTCAAAGATCAACAAAATTATTTTCTTAAATTAAGGGACGAATAAATTTGGATTGACTCTCAAATTTTTATTATTGTCATTTGCGAAATGGATCAAAATTGTTAACAAAGTCAAAGTTTAACCTTCACGGACTACAGATTAAAATTCGTCATGAAAGTCAATTAATTAAATGAGATTCATTTAATTGAAGTCTTGAGTTATCATGGTGAATATTTTTGTAATCCTAATAGATAAGATTGTATAATGTTTAAATCACTTAAAACTCTCATCTTATAGTTAGGCTTTGATCTCGATCATCGATGTAATTTAAAGTGTACAATTAGATTTGGGGGAGCTCAACTATAAATAGATATCTTTCCTCTCATTTGTAATCACTCAGTTGTATTTCTTCAAAATAATATAGCACTTTTGAGAGCATTTGCTCAAACACTTGGCGTGCTAAGTTTTCTTGTAACTTTCCAGTTCTTTCATTATTTTTTTGCTTTTAATTTGCTTTTGCTTTATTTCGGTGCCCTAAAAAATTTTCTTTTTGAATTCTCATTTTCAAGAGTAAGGTTGATAAAAAAATAAAAATAATTTTTATTTCATTTATAAAATTGAAAGGTTTTAGATTTAAAATAAAAACCACATGAAACGCAAGGAGATATTTTGTCTGAATGCTTCAAGATAAATATTTAGATAATATTATAAAACAAAAATAGTGTTATGTTACGTGGGTAAATCAAATCTTTCAAAAAAAAAAAAAACACAAGTAGTAATTCATGCATAAAGGCATATAAAAGAAATGATATTTTTGATGTAGAAGATAAGGCAGAATCAAAGGGTGATTCATGCAATTTGAAACATACAATTATTTTAATTGATTTCCGATTTCCGATTTCCGATTTCCACCCACATTATTTGATCTTTATAACTCCAATTTCTATATGTTTACTTGTATTCTCAACTATGAGTTCACCATCTTGACTCTTTTCCAAATTCACCATTCTTTTCAATTTCATTTTTTTAAATAATTGTTGAAAATCATGCTCATATTTAATAATTATTACAATTTCATACTCATATAATTTTATTGATTAACCTTTCTTTTCATTTCAAATAAATTGTAATTATTATTTAATATAAAATTTAAATGTTTCTTTTTTTTTTTAAATAATTTCATTATAAGTTCTGATCATATCTGTTCTTTTTGACACAATGTTTAGAACTACTCGTAGCCTCTCTCCAATGATGAATAAATACATTTATTTTCTATAAATTATAATATATAATATATAAGTAATATTTAAAATAAATAATATTTTATAAAAAAATGTTGAAAAAAGAAATAATAATAATAACATAAAAAAAGTATAAAATAGTACTTGCTTTGGGCCAATTTAAAAAAAAAAGCTATTGATTTTAAAATTCTGAGATATGTAGGGAAATAGATTAATTTTAGAGAGAGAAATAACAAACATGTCCTACGTGATGCATTTTTAGTAAAAACATGTCCTACAAGACGCGCTTTCTAACTTTCTAACATATTAATTTTTTTGGTTATATGGTTAAATGTTAGTGGTTTTGTTTTTTAGTCTTGGGTTCGATTCATTTTCTATTCATATTTGTATTTTTATTTCATTTGTTTCAAGCTTTACTTTTATTTTTAACATATTATAGTTCATTTGGTTAGATGGTTAATTAATACTGATTTTATCCTTAAGTTTTAGGTTTGATTCTTCTTCTAAGCACATTTGTATTTTTTATTTCATTTTGTTTCAAGTTTTTTTAATTAATAAATATATTGTTTTTAGGTTTTTTTAAATTCTTAATTCTTCTTTTAATTAATAACTCTTTTATTTATAAAATCAAAAAATTATTACCAATTATATAATACAAAATATATATTTGATAAAATTGGTATTTATCATTATGTTAAATATATTTTATTTTTTTTAAAAACATCAACTAATTTTTTTGATATTTTTTCTTTATATATAATATTTATATGACAAATATTTATTTTCTCCATCTATATTGTCAGCATAGTAATTTCCAAGATTATAAAATAAAATAATTATTTCAAATATCATTATTATTTTTATATGTAAAATATTTCAAATATCATTATTTTTTTCATTCACATTGTGGGAATGATATTTCAAATATTTTATATGTGAAATATTTCAATTAATTGTTTCAAATATCATTATGTTTATATGTGAAATATTTCAAATACAAATATAAAAATATATAATACTAAAATTTACTATGCTCATGATATGAATTGAAAAATAAATATTACACATATAAAAAATTATATTTGGCAATAATTACTTGATTTTATAAATAAAAGAGTTATTAATTAAAAAGATGAATTAAAAATAAAAAATATATATTTATTAATTAAAAATTAAAAAAGTTTGAAACAACAGGAAATAAAAAAATACAAACACAAGAATAAAATTATTATTATTTATCCACTAACCAAAAGAGCTAATGTATTAAAAATAGTAATTAAAAGTAAAAGTAAAACTTAAAACAACATGTTTGAAATAAAAATACAAATGTGAGTAGGAGAGAAATCGAATCCAGTACTGAAAAACAAAATCATTAACATTTAACCATCTAACCAAATGAACTAATATGTCTAAAAGTTAAAAAGTGCATCCTGTAGGACGCGTTTTCACTGAAAACACACTACGTAGGACGCGTTTTCTGTTTCTCTAAAATCGACACAAAACCCTAAATATTTTTTTTAAATCAACATTTTTTTCTAGAACGGCCACTTTCTTTGTATGAAATAAACAACTTATAAAGAAATTTAGAAATAAGATAATATTATATAAACTAATAAAAAAATGTATGCATGAGATTTTGATTTGATTCAATTATACGCATTTAAAGAAATAGATACACCACTTTCTTTTTTTATATTAGATAAATATAATTATTTGTGTATGCCATATGTTGGGATCGACCCGATTAAGCAACAAGTAAAAAAATAACAGAATAAATTGAGAAATTGAACACACAAATTTAACGTGGAAAAACCCCTCCAAAGAGGTAAAAAACCACGGACAAAGATAATTTTACTATAATGGCAAAAGAACGAAAAGTACAAAAGATAGAGATAAAAACTAAACCCCAAAAACTCGAAAATAAAGAACCCTCAAAACGTAAACACAAAATTCTCTAAATGTGTTATGAGTTCTAATCTCTAATGAGTGTTTTTCTAAGGTTGTAAAAGAGTCTATTTATAGGTTAAATTCATAGGTAAAATAATAATAAAATAATCTAGACTAATCAGAGTTTGATTGAAACAAGTAAACAGAATTTAACTGAAAAATTATTTCTCAAATTTGACTGAAATAGGAGTCATACTCAACAAATCTCCACCTTGACTTATTTCCACTACGCTATCTTTGTCAAAACTTGCCACGAGCCTATTTTGAACTTGTAGGGAATTAATTGAGTCGAATCTGTGCTTAGAAATTAGAAGACTTCTAGCCTTCGACTGGTACACTACCAAATCAAAATTAACCCGGGTCTGATTTTCACGATCACAGTGCTCTAACTTTTCAAAACCTACATCCAAAAGAGAACCTCTGTTCAACAAAACGGTCATACATTTTTCTCTCCTATGACCAAGTTACCTTCACTCCAAACGAGTTGACTTCGACTCCGTAATGGATGAGGGACGTCCGATTTCACCAGTCACTGTAGAACCTTCCAAAATATAAAGACTGTCGATTATTTTACCTTTTAACAAAACGAGAGCTCCACGAGATACTTTAATGTCGCTTGACTCGATGTTGATTTTGCATCTTTTCAAATCTAAAATACTCAAGAAGATGAGATTCTTTCGTAAATCAGGTACATACCTGACATCTGAGAGTGTCCTAATCGTCCCATCGTGTATCCTAATTTTAGCAGTACCAATACCAATTACCTTACTAGATGAATCGTTTTTCATGCGCACAACTTCACCTTCAACTGAATTGTATGCGGAGAACCATTCTCTATTGGGACACATGTGGAAAGAACATCCCGAATCTAGGATCCACTCAGACATGAGCTTGGAGTTATCGCTCGTTGACACTAACAAGAAATCATCACTACTTTCATCGGCCAAATTAACACCAGCTACATCTTCCTCGTTACTCTCAGCAGCTTTTTTATTTCGTAGTTTATAACAATCTGTTTTGACGTGACCTAACTTTTTATAATAGCGACACCTTTTGTCTCGTTTCTTTGATGCTACCAAAACAGAAGCTTGCCTTGTTAACCAAACCAAACTCATTGTCGAGTTTGTCTCTACTCAACAAATGACCCTTCACATCTTTGAACGAGAGTTTGTCTCTGCCATAAATCAGGGTCTCCTTGAAAGACTTGTATGAAGGGGATAAAGAGCACAATAATAACATAGCCTAATCTTTATCGTCAATATGAACCTCAACATTCTTTAAATCATTTAAAAGAGTAATGAATTAACTGATGTGATCTCTAAGAAGCTCACCTTTGTTCATGCAAAATGTAAATAGACGTTGTTTCAACACTAAACGGTTAGCTAGAGACTTAGTTGCATAAAGAGTTTCTAACCTTTTCCATAAGGCGAATGAGGTTTTCTCCATCAATACCTTCTACAATATCGTATTCGCGAGGCACAACTGGATTGTAGACAAGGCCTTTTCATCAAGCTCTTCCCATTCTGTTTGATTTAGATTCTCAGGTTTTTTCTTGGTAACAACCTTTTTCAAGCAGGTTTGAACTAAAATTGCCATCATCCGAACTTGTCACAGATTGAAATATGTCTTACCATCGAACTTTTAAATTTCAAACCTTGTTGTTGTCGTCTCTAAATGGGCTAATCTATGAAAATTGAAATAGCTCTTATACCACTTGTTGGGATCAACCTGATTAAGCAACAAGTAAAAAAATAGTGGAATAAATTGAGAAATTATTTAACGTGAAAAAACCCCTCCAAAGAGGATAAAAAACCACGGGCAAAGATAATTTTACTATAATGGCAAAAGAACGAAAAGTACAAAAGATGGAGATAAAAACTAAACCCCAAAAACCTGAAAACAAAGAACCTTCAAAACGTAAACACAAAATTCTCTAAATGTGTTATGAGTTCTAATCTCTAATGGGTGTTTTTTCTAAGGTTGTAAAAGAACCTATTTATAGGCTAAATTCATAGGTCAAATAATAATAAAATAATCTAGACTAATCAGAGTTTGATTGAAACAAATAAACAGAATTTAACTGAAAGATTATTTATCAAATTTGACTGAAATAGGAGTCATACTCAACACGATATATAAATATAAATTATTGTCATATCGATAAGTATTTTAATGTTTTGTAAAAATTGAATTTAATAAAAATTTTATTTATAAATTTACACAAAATCATAATTCAAGCATATAATTTTTAGATTTATCTCTACAAATTTTTTAAGCATTATCTCAAAGTTTTATCTTTATTGATGATATTAAGTATTTTGCAATCATTCACCTTAGCTTTGTCAAACTCAAGACTGTCATGGTGAGCATATATAAGATTCAAAACCAAGGCAAACTTGAAGGGTCAAATTCTACTCTGGTTAAATGGATTCGACGAATTCTATAGGATGAAGAGAAGTGATGCTTGGGATATGTTCCCAGAGAGATTTACAAGATTGCATATACATTAACAAAAATGATTTACTCAAATGTAGAAGGTTTGCACATGTTGGAAGATCCCCTATAGAGATTCAGGAAGTCATAAAAGAGGAAAACGCAATTTACTCAAGATTTATGTAATCTTTCGCTTACTTCACACAGAAAACACTAAAGCATCAATGAAAAAAAAATGAAATTCGAAACAGAAATTTTATTCTAATTAATTGCATTCAATGTCAAGTTTACAGATATTGTAATTTAAATATTTCTTTTTGAGATACGAATGTTATTTATAGATCTAGAATTAAATTTTAATTGATATATAATTTTAACATTAGTTAAGTGATAATTAAAAGATATAGTAATATAATAGAAAATAAAGGGTATTCTTATCGGGATAAATTTTTTTTTAAATTCGTGCTTTTATATTATAAATTATAAATTATAAATTATAGATTTATATTTATTAATACTAGAAATCCTATCACAATGAAAAAAATTATATTAAAATTGTTTATCTTGGTGTTGCCATCAATCTTGAGTTAGGACACCAATTCAATCAAATACATTAACATATATATATATACAAATAAAATTGATGGTGGTAATAAAATATAATTAAATCTTTTTAAATGTATAAAAATATAAAAATAAAACTTTAGTTGAGTGATAAATTAAAGATTTTACTAATGCAAATAGCTTAAGCTTAAATCTTATTTTAATTACTGATGAACATTTCCAAAAATTTCCCTAATTAAATGGGTGTCCGATCGATGAAACCAACTCAATAAAACAATAAATAGTATAGATATACCGTTTAGTACATTAAATAAGATGTAACAACTAAAATAAATTAATTTAAGGATTCCATAAGCAGATTGAAGCACGAGCTATATATGAAGGACTCACTCAAGCTTGGAAGAAAGAATTTTGCAAGGTTGTGATTGAAAGCGACAATGCATTGTTGATTAATATAATTGAGAACGGTTATGCGGTTGATAATAATTTTTATAAACTTCGTTTAATACATGATTTATTCAAGTAAAATTGACAACTTAAATTTTAACATGTTTCGTGAGAGAACAATAAACTGACAGATTATATGACCAAAGTCATTTCCAATAATCTTAATAAGTTATTAACTTTTAAAAACTCAATTATATTCAATCTTTGTTTGAAGAAAATACTGATAAAGATATAGTTTCCCATCACCTTAAGTCTTTTCTAAAAAATTAAGGAATGCGTAAAATGCGTCTTGAAATCGTTAATAGACTGAAAACTTATAAAATATTAGGTGAAAATCCTTGAAGCAATACGCGTTATTCAACAACGTGGACTTCCAAAATTTTCTTCTAGAATCTGTATGTCATCTTTATCAAGTTGCGAGTATAGGATACTATTTCGTCTTCATATTTTTTTTATATATTAAAAAAAAAAGTAAGTTAATTTTTCTAATATCGTGGGACCAAATCAAACTTAAAGTTGATGTAATTTAATCCGTAAACTTTGTGGTACGATCCATTAACATAATCATAATGACTTTATAGTAATAATAATATGTCATACGTTGAAAGATGACATGATGGATGTGAAGCTTTGGTTTCGGATTAAACAATGGGCTTACAGAGTTATATCCCCTAATTTTATTTGTATGCCCTTCCGTCTCAATTTTACTTTCAATATTATTAAATTATTAAAAAATTTACGTTTTAATTATTTAATTTTAAAAAATTACAAAATAATTACTAAATCAATTAAAAGTTTTTATTTAAGTCACTAAATTGAGAATTTCTTTTTAAAGTTTAACTGGCAAGTTCCAAGCGTTGATTCAACAATTGGTATTATTGATTAGTACTTATCGACAAGTATAATAACATATCTTATGTCCAAGTTGATTTGACGGTTAATCTCATAGATAGGAAAAGAAAGTTATTTGAATTTTGATTAGTAAAATTTATGAAGTTTAAAACTATTTCATGAAAAAAAAGAACTATAAAAGAGAGGGGAAAGCTTTTAATTAGTATATGTAGTGCGAATAGATAAGGTCATATAGCAATGATTTTAACAACTCAATTACTTATATAAAACTTTCAAATAGTTCAAAAACTATTTTATAGATTTTTAAATTGAGTAACCAACACATACATTTACAAACATTTTAATGACATTAGATGTAATTTATTTTTTTAATAACAGATTCCAAAACAAATGTCAAGAAATTATTAGATAGGCCCCCCCTATAATCAGGGGTGGAGCGAAGGGAGGCTAGCAAGGGCTCGATCCTCCCCTAAAATATAAATTTTCACCTTTAGTTTTTTATAAATTTAAAAATTTTAAGTTAGTATATAATAAAATTACACTTTAGCCTCTTAATAATGAGAAAAATTAATTTAATATTTTAAAAATTATAAAGATATAAACTATTAAAATGATAAAATTTCACTTTTACTATCATAGAAATATACAATTTTATTCTAACACTCTCTCAAAAAAATTTTAACTCTACCCCCATATATAATCCTTTCCAATAGTGTTAGGGTGATGTGTAAAATTTTGTTACAAGTTGTAATATTATTAGGGATCATATATTATACGGTAGAACAATATTTGATATAAAAAAAAGGATCTTTCAAATGAACTGGGAATATTCCTTTTGATAATTAACAATGATATATTATATAAGTTTGGGGGAAATCCCAAGTGCTTGATTGGAAGGTTGCTTTTGTATAATATTGAACAAATTTCGTACGGAAATCCACGTAATCACAAGATAAGCCGTCCAACTATCATCTTTATTTGGTTAAAATATCTTCTAAATTTTTATATTTTTAAAATTTTAAAACTTAATTTTTATATTTTTATTTTTATGAATTTCTTTTTTATATTTTAAAATTTAAGTTTAAATGTTAACATTGTTAAAGTTTTTATTAAATTTGGTGGTGAGATATTTTAAAATTAAAAAAAAAAATCACTTGATAGCTATGTAATTAAAAAATATAATGTTATAATGAACTAAAATTTAAAAAAATAATTTTAATAGTGTTAACAGTCGAACTTAAAAATTAAAATCCAAAAAATAAATTTAAAAAAATTAAAATTTATGAAAAATATAAAAATTTATATAAGTAGGTTTCGTCATGAAATCACTTTTTAATGAACGCAAAAAACAAAGCTGTCATATATACACGTAAAGTTGCTAAAGGTCATAGTATGATTTTTACTTATTATTTTTATAAATAGATATTATATATAGTATTATTATTTGATAAAAGAATTATATATTTTTTATTTTTTAAAATATTAATTATAAATATTTATTAATTTATTTTTATTTTACTTGTGAAATTAAAAAACTTCAATTCCATGAATTAAATAATTATTTATATATATATTTATCTATCAAAGATTAGAAAGAAATAATTAGTAGGTAGTTGATTAATATATTAAATTTATAACATTCTTATATATGGATATTTTGAGTACAATAATATGGATCCGATCAAAGACCCTTATATGTATTCTTCTTACGATTAAGATAAAATGGTCTTTTTGGGGTTTTTATTTTCTTCTACTTTTCGACCATTAAAAGCATATATTAGCCTCCTTTTTCACCATGTAAGCTCTCCATTATTTTTGTCTCTTCTATTTATGGTTCACCACCTAAAAGAGCGAATAATTTTAAACACTCATTCTTCTCCTTTTATCTTTTCTTTTGTTGATTTTTTTATTAAATATCACGTAGATAATACATTGTTTATTATTATTAATTTAGTTTTCAATAAAAATTTAAGTGAGAAATTTTGTGTTAGGAGAATAGAGATAAAATTATAAATTTTTTAGAGTCAACAAAAATTTCATTAAACTTAGATTAAAATTGAAAATACCCATGTATACTACAACTAACATGCATTACATTTTAACTATGATATTGTTTATAAACTAATATTGCATGTAAAAGGTTTCAGGGCCGAAGTTAGGGAATTTGGATATTAGGGTTAATTTTTTTTTAAATTAAAATATTTATAAAAGTCATATAAATTAATGCATGATTTTTTTTCTTATTGTTCTTCCACTTTCACTGGTAGAATATTTTTTTCATTCCTTAAATATTTAGAACAAATATATTTAAGCCTTAAATACAAAAAGGTTTTCATGGAGCCAACATACCACTAGTAATTTTCTTTCACAAAAATAAACATCATTTAAGTGCTTTTTGGTGTCATAAGAATGCACAAGATTCATAGTAATTACACCAGTAACAATAATTTCTAAATAAAAATGCTAAATCTTTTATCAATCTTAATTTCTTTAAGGGTTTGTATTAATCTATCTTAATTTATTCGACAACTTGTATTAGTCAACCTCTAAAAATTATTACTCAATCATATTGTCAGGAACCTCATACAAAATCAATAGTCCCAAAATCATTCAATAAATACAAAAAACTAAATCTTGCATAAAAATCCTAATCTGTCATTAAAAAAAAAAAGCCACAATTCTAATTTTCTAGAGATTAATCAATAAAACATGAAAAAGAAAAGAAGAGTTATTACCAAATTAAGAGACCAACATGAAAGTATTTGAAAGCTTGAGCAGTTATCTTGTAAAAATTCTAGAGGGTAAGAAAATAAAAAAAAAAATTGAAAAAATAAAGTGATTAGTGTTAGAACAAAATAAAAAGAATAAGAGATTTTTGGATTTCAGTGATCGAAGAGACATTCATTCATTTTTATATGAAATAATTTATTTTATAAAATATTCTTTCCAAAAATTTTGGAGGATCCTTTCAAATTTTCGTGTGATCAATTTTTGTGGGGTGATTTTCAAATTTTTTTTGTTAATTAATATATTAATTACATAAAAATTTAAAAAATATAAGTAGTATTTATTTTTTAATTTTTTTTTTGGGTCAGTGAAACCACAACCTAAAACCTGGTTCCGCCACTAAAAGGATTAAGATATTTAATTAGTAAATGTTTTTGCATTATATTTAAGTTAAAATATGCTTTAATATTATGTATTTTTTTTATATATTTGAAATTTAGTTTTTTTTTAAAAGATTTTGTCACCCTATTTTGAAGATTTAAAAATTTAGATCTAATTATTAATACCATTAAAATTATTCTATTAAATTCATTAATTAAAATTTTGAAATAAAAAGCACTCACTTGATAGTCATAAAACAAAAAATTGACCATGTGATAATACATTAATTTTTTTATCCATTTTAAGATGGTTTGACAGATAGTGCAAGTTCAATTATTAAAAGAGACGAAAAATTAAATGTATGATCCAAAATGACTTTTTTTATAAAATTGGAAGACCAAAAAAGTCATTATACTTTATTTAAATCTCTTATTTAGTATCACAAATCAACCAGACACCAACTTAATAAAAAATTACTAAACTACCTTTATATGTAAATTATTTACTTAAAAAAATATTTTTCTTTTTACATTTTAAATAAAAACTAGTATGAAATGTATATATCTGAAATCTTTTCACGGTTGAAGGGTCTTCCTCACTTGAAATCTCCCCATTCATTTCATCATCAATTGCATCATCTGCCGCAATTAAGCATTTCTAGAAAAAAGAAGAAGAAGATAGACTTTGCAAATATGGCTACTAATGAAGATTAAACTAAAATGCAGACAATCCATGGCCAGGTCAGTTCATCATTGCATTGTTTATCAATCCATTCTTTCTTCATTAGATTCCTATTAGTGTTTCTTATTGTTATGATGCTTGTGATGAACCGTTGGCAAGTCTTTGTTTCTGATCTTGTGGATTATAAAGTGAAAATTAGAAAGTGATTATCTTTGTTTCATCATAAGTCATCTTACCTTTTGGTCCCACAGCATACTTTGGATTACTCAATGTGGCAAGTATTTGATGACTCTAGCCTGCACAGACCTTTGTTATGTCTAATAGCTGGTTATGTAATAAAGCCTGTTCTGTGCTCAAATATCCTTCAAAGGTGTTTCCATGTGTCTGTCTCAAAAATTATAATTTAATATCAACAATAAAAATGAAAGCAAATCAGCAGCAACGAAAAAAATTAAGCAAATTCGGGTCGAGCAAAAAAATCTTACTTAATGTCTAGTCTGTTTAGAGAACAGTATTTATTTTTTTATCTAAGTTAATTTTTCAAGCTTATATTTTTTGGTCTGAATCTTCTTACTTTTTAAGTAAATCTTTAGACCTAGACAAATAACTCAACTCAAAATTATGTAATTAATATCGGGGCTTTATTACTAAATGTTACCTACAATAAAACAAAGTTTAATTTTGTTTCAATTAATACAAAGTCTTGGTCTTCCATCTAATTTTTAATAAATTAATCCCACTGATTAATTTTGGGTGAAGGTTGTTTAGTAAAGAAGATGAAGGGTATTACTAAAATTTGTCATTTTTAATTTATATATATATATATATATATATATAAAAGGCTGTTTGAAATCAACCCGGAATATTCCTTTTTAATAATTATGTTTAAAAAGAAGTAAAATTAGGGGGGATCCTAAGTGGTGCCTTTGGCTTGAGCTTTGGAATAAATTTCACCAAATTCCGTACGGCAATCCACGGAATCAAATTATAATTTTTATTAATTAACACAAGAAACAAATCTCTCCTATTTGTACCTAAGGTTGCTAAAAGTTATGGTATTATTATTTCTTTAACAATTTTGATTCTATCTGTTTTTTTTATACAATACTTATAATTATTCATAACTCCTCTCTAACTCATAAATAAAAAGATAATACGCTTTAACACATTCGAACTCACGTCCTCCTATATTACTTATTATTTTTATAAAAAAAATGTATATATATTAATCAAGGGTTCAAGGGAAAGAATTGTATAAATTTGAACTCGATATATAATATCATTTGCTGGTTAGTTGACAAATAGAGGTTACTTATTTATATCATATGATTAGTGGTTGTAGTTTAATTATTTTTAGTATGATCAAGATATCGTTCATGTCTATTTTATTATCAATGAAAGACTAACTTTTTTAGGATTATGGTTCTCTCTTTTTATAATATCATTTCTAGAATTTAAACTCGAATTCTTTTCTACCTTATCATTGCACCCAATACATGTATGTATTAATTAACTAAGTTTTCAACTAAATGTGAAGCAACAAATTTTGAATTAGAAGAGTAGAGATAAAATTATAAATTTTTTAGTGCGAAAGCAGGAAAACCTTGGAAGAAAAATGAAATTACTCATAGTACAACTAACATAAATTAAATTATTGTAAACTAATATTGCTTGTAAAAGGATTAAGATATTTAATTAGTGAATCTTTTTGTATTATATTTATTTATATTATTATTTAAACTTTTAATAGAGTTGATATTACAAGTTAATTGGATACCAATTTGATTAGAAAATAACGAGAATACCTTTCCATAATAAAAATAAGTAACAGTATTCGGGAGTATTTTAGTCTTTCACTTTTAAAAAATCAATAAAAATATACATACGGTGGGATTCAAACTCACATCACCAATACTTTCAATTTACCACTCAAGTCTCACCTAAATCTTTATTTTGATATTTTTATACATTTTAATTTTATTATGCACACTTATTACCTGAATTAATTGTATCTATTCTATTATTTAAACTTCTAATTAAGTTGGTGTCACGAGTCAACTTGGCACCAACTCCATTAAAAAATTATGAGAATATCCTCTAGTAATAAAAATAAGTAATATTATTTAAGGATATTTTAGTCTTTTCACTTTAAAAAATTAATAAAAACACGCATATGATAGACTATGAACCCACATCAACAATTACTTCATTAAAGCCTTTAATTTACCACTCAATTAAAAATTTATTTTCATATTTTTATACATTTTAATCTTATTAAGTACACCTTATCACTTCTATCAATTATATATACATTCTATATTAAGCCCTGATTGAGCTAGTGTCACCCTCAAACGAATCACCAACTCGGATAGGAAATTATGGAAATATCGTATGTAATTAAAAGAAGTTATATTATTCGAGCGTATTTAGTCTTAAACAAAAACCAATTAAAATAAATATATGGTGGAATTTGAATCCGCACTAATTAAATTACTAAAATCTTAATTTTACAACTCAACCAAAGCTTTATTTTAATATATTTTATATAATTTTGTTTTAATATACACAATTTTATTATCTACATTAGTTGTATAATTAGTTTCAAATCATACGTTTTATTGTTTGTTGTATGTTACTTTTAAATAAGCTTCTATATTTTAAATATGTGGTTTTTATACGCATATGCGTGTAATCAAATTTCTAATATTAATAATGAATTTAACTAAGTTAGTTACATAAGTTAACTCGACACCAACTCAAAATAGATGACAACACCATGATAAACAAGTTAATCTAATTTTCAAATCATAAGTTTTATTATTTATTTTTTAAACACACATTTATACTCTAAATTTATAATTTTCCTACTTTATGCATGTGATAGGATTTTTAATTAATTTTATATAACAAGAGGTTTAAGAGATAATTAGAGAAAAAATTGAAAAGGTTGGATATTCAACCTTTATATTAAGAAAATTTACTTGTAACTTTTTAATAGTTAAAATAAAATATATTATAAAAAAAAAAAAAACTTTTCTACAATGGTTGAAAAGAAGGAAAGAAAAACACTAAAAAACAACAAATTGAAAAAATGAACTAGAGCTATCCTAAAAAGGAGAAGAAATGAAATGAAAGCACACCCACCCAAACTTTTGATGTAAAAGAAATAATAATTATGTAATAAATTAATAATAAAAAAATGTCAAAACCAAATTAAATGTTTTTTAAATAAAAGTTTTATGAATGGAGGAAAAAAACACTCTAAATTTAATATAATTATAATAGGTATAATTTTTTTAATAAGAAAAACAAAAAAAGTAAATAGATAAGTTTTGGGGTTGTGCCTGTGGCGGCTATCAAGATTCCAAGGTTCAAAGGGGTTGGCCTAATCAACTTGGTTTAATTAAGTGTCACTACCAAACAAAACACTTTAAGCAAAGCTAATGTTTTAGGCAAAGCAATGAATAAGACCATACATTTTTTAGCATTTAATTTGCATGAAATTGCATGTGAATTTCAGACCTCCATTGTCATGACATGCGCCCTATCCCCCCACACTGCACACATGACCTGCTTTTTTTTCAACATTTTGATTTGGTAAGATATTTTAAAATTTGTACTTAATTAAGAGTTTTTTTTTTATAATTTTATTATAGATTCTGATCATATTTATTCTTTTTGATACAATGTCTAAAATTATTTATAGTCCATCCCAACTCATAAATAGGAAGATAATGCGTTTCAACACACTCGAACCCATATACTCCTCTATTGACAATAATACCCATGCGAATCAAACTAAAACTCAATTAATTAATTAAGAGATTTTTTAAAACCAAGTTCCCCAATATATAAAATTTCTGCTTTCCAAATACTAAATTTACATATAAAATAAGAGTCAAATATTGTAAATTTTGTTTTAATGTGTAATATAACATTTAATTCTAATTTCATATAATTATCAACTATAATATATGGTTATATTTTAGTTTTTATTTAATTATTATAAATCACCATCACTATTATTGATGTGATGTTATTTTACATTTACTTTTTGCATATAAAAATAATTATAGTTACTTAAAATGAAAAAATTAGTAGAGCTATTTGTTTTTTTTACATGTGTAATAAGATTAAAATTAAGATTTTATATGAATAATTAAATAAAAATAAAAATTACTTGTACACAATTGTTGAAATCAAAATTTATACATTACAAATTGAATAAGTGTTGAGATATAATTTTGACATTTATTTTTGTAAAATAATAATATAAACACTGCATTATACATTTAAAAAAATAAAAAGAGTCAAATAAGAGTTAACTCTTTTGCAAAAAAGACCCAAGTAACATAGCTTCTTTGACCATGGGCAAGCAAGCACATAAGAATCCATTGAAGTGGAAGATACGCTTAAGTGTACTTAAACTTATGCTTTAATTGTTGTAATAATAATATTATTAATTGAAGTAAAGCTCAAGTAGTAGTACATATTAACTATTTATGTATGGGGAAGGATCCATTTACACCAATATATTTTTATATGATTAATATTTTAAAGATTTAACAGTTGAATTTACGAATACAATTATACTTGTCATGCATGTAAATATTTGAACTGATCCAATATATCTACCATGTCAATCTAAAATATTGTATATATAAATATTTATTTAACAATTTAATTTTTTTTAAAATAAACATTAAATTTGATATGAATGATCTATATGAATAAAATATAAAATATAAAAGTTGAGTTGTTAAAATATTAATAGTACAACAATATACAAAAAGATATAAAACTACGGGATTCCTCCCTTTTATGTATTAACATTGTAAATGTATTATCTAATATAAAATAATTTAAATCCTAAATTGTAAAGCTGAAAATATTAGGGTTAGGAAAGCCTATTTTTAGCTTGGGTTGAATAAATAAATAAAAAAAGTCTAAAATTTCTTTTTGTTTGTCAAAAAGCGATAAATAAAGCAAAGGACATTTTCTCAATAGGAAACTTTGAGCGGGAAAGAAATGGTATGCTTCTATATTCTTCTTTTGGAATTATAATTATTATACTCACCTCATTTTTGTACGGAATTTTGATTAATTAATTCTTCATAAGAACTTTTTCCCCTTCAATTTTCGATTTTAACATTATAAATGGTACAGGAATTTATTTTTGCCATGATTGCTAAAATTATTTAATTAAACCTATTACTTACCAAAAAAAAGTTTTTTTTTAACAATACAAAGAAAAAAGATTAATTACCAGAAAAATAGATTTTTTTTTATCAAATTAATATGAGAGATGCATGAAAACCCTAAATCGGTATAGCAATTATTAATTTGGGTTGAAACTGATGCATTTGGTGTGTTGGAAATGAACACGGCACCTCAAAATCCCAAAGTAATAGCTAACATATCGATTTTGGGTTCTCATAGATTGTCATGTCGATGCAGGTATAGTAGAGATTCTCTCTTTCCTAGAAAGGCTAACATGTCGATTTGGGCTTCCGAAGCTATAAAGACTCTCTGCTCCCTTAACGTCCAACATGACTATAGGCTAAGAATCCTAGACCTACCATAGGTAGGGGTGTTTAAAAACCCCAACTTTTTGGGAAGAATGTGCTTCAAAGTGAAAAAAAAAAAATTGTGAGTTAAGAGTAGAAAAAACAGTGAGCCTGTCAAAAGATAGTTCTGCTTAGAAAAGGAGTGTTGATATTTCGATGTGCTAAGAAATTAATTATTTAGTAATAATTAATTTTTAAATATATATAGATTTAAATTGTAAATGTTTTTAGTTTTTTTTTCAAAAAAAAAGGAAATTATTTATGTAGAAAATATAGGAAAAAAATAATATACATAAATAATATGAAAATTTTTAAATGTTATACATAATTAGTAGGTTATTAAAGATTTAATTGGTTGAAGTAATTTTTTTTCTCTAGATCGAAGTTAGAAGAGGCAAGCTCCAAGGAAAAAAGGTAAGAAAGCTTTATAAAGTAATTATATTATGGATTTACGGTTTACGAATAGAATAAAATGACATTATGTGAATTTGTTTATTACATGAGATAGTAAGGTTTAGAATTTATGAAATATTATTAGTTTGAAATGATATGGTTTAGAGTTTATATTGTAATAAATACAATGATTTATAAATGGCTTGTGCAAAGAAAAATGGCCAAGATCATTTCAACTTCGAAAAAGATAATAACTGAACAACACAAGAGATGTTAACATTTGGGTAAAGAAATCAAGAAATTATTGAATAGACCCAAACAACAACTACATTGTTGCTCACATTATTGTTGTGAACCTCATTATGCAGGAGTTAATTTGGTCATGTTATCCTGGCCTTAGGTGGGAAGTTCAAAAATACCTATTTTTAAGAGAAACATTTATATACATGAAACATAAATTTAGGTTGGATAGATGTTGGTTGATGATATCTACCAACGAGAAAAATAGAAGAAAATGGTATGAGATCTTAATCAAAGAATTTGTGAAGGGCATCGCAAAAAATGGTACAAAAAGAACTTCCCAACTGATTACGGGTAACCATATCCGTAGGAGAAATCCAAATCAATCCTTATTTTCCATGGATGAGAAATTTAAATATAGGTGAGTTTCTGGATGATTTTATCGACTCCATTCTTAAGCTTTATAAGAATATTAAACCAAAGAAGGATGGATGTGCATAAGGTTATGGGTTTATGTTTGAAATGTATCATCTTATATCGAAATATTTGCTTCTGTTATTGTATGAAGTTGGTGTTTTTATAATATGATAAGGGAATTGTTTGGAAGTTTTAATATCATGTTTCAGTTTTTAATTATATTGTATTAAAAAAAGTCAACCTATTTGTTAATTCAACCAAACTTAAAATATAAAGAGTATTAGGGCTTCCTAACAACTATATTAATTTAAATTGCAGTTATATTAAAGATGAACAACTAGCTTGTAGCATTTGTCTAGTATGATGGGCAAATTAAGGATTCCGATGTTGGTGCAATTTTTGAATCCATCATCACGTAGGCGTAAGATTTACCAATTCAATGACACTTGATAAAATTTAAACAAAAAGTTGATAGAAAATAGCTCGTCATTATGGAAGAGCTAATTCAAAACTATATTATAGATTTCCTATGGCCTCCAATCCTCAGACGTATAAAATATTGGAACATTTTTATGATCAGGATGTTGAGATAATGGTATATGCACATGCCAACTTCGGGGACCTTCATGCTGTAGAGATGTATGCGGAGTTATGTGACAATAATCCTATTTTTGAGGCATACACTCAACCGTTGTCATTAATAACTCTGATAATTGATGCTACTCTTATAAATCAATAGGATCTACATTTTAACCTAAATATTGATAAAGTTACATCTTACATGGGTAGACGATCATCTGTATTTCAGCATAAATTCAACTTGAATATAGGATTAGAATATTACAGTAATTTTGGAGCCATATTATCATATGCTGGAAACACATTCACTTACCCAACACAAATTGTGGTTACTGATATATAACCATTAGTTGTTAGTTTTCAACACAACTTTGGGTTGTTAGATGTACAAGGGGAAGGGTCGGAGGAGGAGGTCCCAAATACTCATGTGGATGAGTTCAACAACAATAATTTCGATGAAGTTATTGATGACAATGTAGATGAAAATCTAGTTCATGAATATGCTGATTTCACCCAACCCTGCGAGCGTGGTGGTAGCATGGTGATTAAATTTGATCCCAATCACTATTTAATGATTGTTGACCCTGATGCTACCCATGCACCTGAGTTCCCTGAATACCCAAAGATTTTTCCAAACCATCAAGTGTTAGATGATGAGGAATTTGAAGGGCTCAAAGTTAGGTTGGAATACGATGATAAGAAAAGTTGTGTTGTTATGATAAAGCGGTACAACTTAAAGGTGTCCGTTGACTACAAAGTCACAATATCAAACTCAACGTCATATGTAGGAAGGTGTTGGAATACCTCTGAGGGTTTTAGGTGGAGGGTAACGACATTTTTTATGAAGAACTAACAAATGTGAGAGATTCGAAAGTATAAAACCCCCTATACTTGTACTTTGGCATGGTTGACTCATGAACAAAGAATTAGATACAAAATTGATCAATCAATGTATCAAGCCTTTAGTCAAGGCAAAACCCACTATTCCAATTGTTGTGTTGATGGCATTCATGCAAACCCATTATTGGTGCAAGGTTTCATGTCGAAAAGCATGGTGTGCTAAACAAATTGAAATGAAAGAGTTGTACGATTATTGGGATGAATCATACGAGCTCTAATATTGGACAGTAACAATACATTAATATATCTTTGAAACTGTGGTTAGGATGTTGGTTGTCAATGTGTACAACCAAATTGGTGAAATAGTTCCATGGTATCAAATTTGCATAAAATATTCTAGACATTCAAACTTTGTGCTAGAGCTTTCCCTTATTGTAAGCCCATATTTTAGGTTGACGATACTTGGCTCTACAAAAAAAATATAAGCAGATATTGCTAATAGTCGTGGCACAAGATGGGAATTGAAATGTTTTGTTGATCGCCTTTGCCATTATAGATAAAGAAAATACAAAGTCGTGGGAGTTTTTCTTAACTAACTTATGATGATATGTCTAATGTGATTGTATGAATGACATCGAAGTTGTCACATCCCAAAAACAGGGTTAGAAAAAATTGGGTTAGTGAAACCAAGAGTGGTCACATTCTGTTTTGAACTAAGGTTGTGAAAATTATGTCAAGTGAGTTAATTTGGTTTAGTGGATAAGAGTTGTGCATGTGTGTGAGACTGTTCAAATCCCTTTCTTTACATTTTTTGTTAATTTTGTTTCAACCTCTAACTTTGAAGACCCGGCTTATATGTTATTTTCGCTCAACTGATGACAAGAATGAGCTTGCTGGTTCAATGGTCTTATGTTTAAATCCCTATGTGTGCAAAGTGAAATTATTTTTATTTTAAACTCTGAGGGAATTTGATAGATGGTTAGTTAATGGGATTTAGTGGGATATGGGTAGTTTTAATTTTCCCAAAAAAATCTCCCCACGTTCCCCATTCAACTTTCACATTTCTTACTCTTTTGTTCACGTCAAGTTTTTGTTCTCTTGGGTTTTCATTTTTTGCTTGGAAAAAAAACTCTTAATTTATTAATTTTCGGTATTGAACTATTTTGCTAATTGTGCTATTCCATTCAAGCATTGTTGAATCACTGTTGTGCTTTAGGTAAGTGTGTTGTTCGGTTATTTTGACAAGATTATTGTTGGGTATGCGTTAATTGAGTATTTTGTGATCTTTGGTAATTTTGGTTGTCGAGTAATCATTTAAGGGAGGTTATTTTTGTTTAACTTTTTGATTTTATTGTTACTGGTATTCTTCTAGGAGAGGATTAAAGGGCGCTTGGTGTTCCTCTGGTGACTTAGGCATAGTTAAGTTGCTGATTTCGTTCAGGAGCAAGTGTTTTTTATGTCAAGGTTAAGGGTTGTTCATTAATTAGTTTTGTGTCGAATGCTTATTTTCGTATCGATATCTAGTTGTTAACCGATGAGATTTGATGTCATATGTAGGTTTGGGAGTGCGCTTTTTTAGTGGATTACAAGATTTATCATAAGGTGTGTATTTCTAACTCAAAACCCTGCGAATAAATCTGGAAAAAAAAAGAAATTCAAAGATGTTCTTCGTCACACGGCCGTGTTGCAGATCGTGTAGCAGACCATGTGCACCACATGCCCGTGTGTTAGACTGTGTCCAATTACACGAGCCTATGTGGGCCACATGGGCTGGTCATCTGGGCCATGTGAAACCACATGGGTGTATATCCCTTTTTTTTGGAATTTTCATTTAGGGTCGACTTAGCCTGTAATTCGTAATTAACCCTTCGTAAGGTCCATTTTGCTTTAAAAAACCCAAAATAAGATATATGTGTTGATACGTTCAGTATGTGAGTTACATGTATGATATATGTGTCGATAATTTTGAAAGCATGACTAATTGTGTAAAGCATGTACAACATTCGTATTTTGTTATCTGTTCTGATATGATATCTTACTTGACTATCTGATATGTATGCACGCTATTATGATTTTGCATAAGCATTGGGGTGGGTTTTGATTATAGAGAAAGTGTTTTCAGGCAGTATCACTACAATTTTGGTGGTTCAACCACAATACATGTTTTGCAGCTCAACTGCACATTATGAGTGGCATACCAGCACGACCAGTGTGATTGAATGGATAGAGTCATGTAATCATATTTGTGTGGTTGGTTGGACGGAGTTGGTGTGTAGTGGATGGGGGTAGGATTTGTTCTGATATGATATGATATTTTGATATGATATATATTCTGGAAATATGATATTCTGATTTGATTTATGTTTTTAGTATTGTGTTATTCTGATTTGATATTTGCATATGTAAACATTATAAGTAAAATTCTGTGTTGGTGTTTATGTTTGTGTATGTTATAAGGAAATTCTATTTTGTGGGCCAAGACACACACTAAGCTTCAGCTCACTCGATTGTTTAATACGTTTCTGGTAATCTTCTAACTTAGGACCGAACAGCGTACAGGAGCCCGGATTGTTTTCTTAGTTAAATCAAAATGGTGATTTACATTAGTAATATTTTTGGACTTTTGGGACTGTAATTTGTTTTTGAGAATTTGTTTTGGTTTTTTTTATTCGTCGGTATTTGATATTTTCGAATGTAAAATAGCAAAATCACACGAATTAACAAAATGGATTTCGATTTTCAAAATTAAAACTTTGGAAATTTCCGCTGCAAAGATTAAGTAACCTCTTAAGTGTTTTACTATAAATAATTAAATGGATTTTAGCAAATGTTTGCCTTAATTTTGGAAACAACATAAATATTTTTTATAAGACACACGATTTTGAATTCAAATTCTGGGTTGAGATAAGTGAAATTGGACTTAAGTTTTACTAACATTTGTGAGAGTTTTACCAAATTTAATGTTTTCGAAATGCACACTAAGTTTGATTAAATTGTACATTTTTTAATGGGTTAATGCAATTCCTCAAGATTCGGCTATAGCGTCTAGGCCAGGTTTGGAGTGTTACATAAGCTAACTGATAATCATCAACATTAAGTGCATTTGGGGACTGTGAGGGCCTCATGGCTATAGTTGGGTGCACGACATGACTAATAGGACCATGCCTCCATCGGGATTGTATACAACCTTGATTCAATAAAAACTGTCTCTCGTTTGCTATGAACCAAGTCATTTAACTATCTGAGGCCTAGAAGCAGTCTTGGTTGCTGAACTTAGTCACCACAGATAGACACTGATCATTCCACATATCAACCTCAAATGGTACAGTCTTCAATCTAGGGTTTATCTATTTCTCCTAATCACTTTGTGCACATCATCCATGTTGAATAGATTAGTGAGGGCATATGTTCAAACCCAAACTAACGCATAACATGATCAAGGTGCTACCCTTAACAAATTACATGTTAAGTAACATTGTCCTGTTATGCTACGCTTCACTTCTAGCTTAAACCCACGTTGAAATAATTCGAGCAACGTCTTCATAGACATACGGTATCCATTAGAATAGTAAAGCATAAATTTTTCCATGTAAAAAATCACATAAAAGTAATTGCTAACAATAATACAATACAACATAAACATAGACTATTTACCTCTTCTTTTGAATCTTATTCCAATTCCATCTTGTATGCGACCACCTCTTTACCTTAATTATTGCACCCAATGGGGAAAATCCAATCACTGTACCAACATTGTAAATATGTTAAGGCATGGTTTATAAATAAATAAAAATTTTAAAATTTTAAAATATATTTAAATAATTCAATACTAACCATATCACAAGTGGGAATTGATAGACAATACAACTCAAAGAAATTAAGAAATGTATTCTAATATATGTCTAATTCTGCAATAATATAACAGAGTTGTCCAATCCTTGATAAAGTAGGTTTATAGCTAAGGACATCTTTTGATATAAATGTGCTAGTACAATAATTCCCTAACTATATCCTTCTACAGTAGATAAATCATGTAGTAAAAACAGGCAATGACAATTGACCCTATTGCCAAATTCATTTGGCATCAGTATGGTTCTAATGAGCTTCAGAATTAATGTTCGGGTGGCATATTGCACATCTATATCCTCTACAACCTCTAGTAAAACTTTAGGAAACTCGTGTAGCCATGTATGTACAATGAATGAACCAACGATTTTACCCTCTGAAGGAATTGCTCCAAGGTAAACCATCATAAACAATAGTCAAGGTCAGTTTAGTATTTCCTACTACGACCAACCCATCAATAGATAACTCGAGTATGTTTGCGGCGTCTTCTAGAGTGATAGTACACTCCCTCTATGGTAGATGAAAAATATGCTTCTTCGCTCGCCTTCTTTCCATCAATGTAACAATCAACTCTGGGAAAATTGTGCATGACCTCAAGTTTAAAACATATCCAAACCCAGAGCCTGATTACAAAGGATGTGATAAACAGGATGTCAATTTATTTAGTCAATCAATTTAGTAAAATTTTATATTTATTATTAAAATCTTATAACTATTGAATTAAATTTATCGCATTCTGCATATCATCAGACACGTGCGACAATCTTATCAATGCCATACCCAGAGCCAATTGTGCATAAACCAAAATACATTAGAAATAAAATTCCATACCCTATAATCTAAACATATATATCATAATACCAAATTCAATAGCATATCGCATTCAATAATTACTTAAAAATGCACATTGTCCATAACACACTTAATTACTTAACATAATAACTTTTAACGAATTTTTTTGTAACTTAAAAAAACACTATGGAAATTTATATACCAATAAATTTGTTTACAGAATATTTTCTCATATTTACTACATGTGTATAATAATATTTATTTTATTTAAACATATAATAACCTTATTTCATCATTACTCACTGATTACTAAATAACTACAATAATCACATTCATCAATAACATACAATTTATTCACATTTTCAAATAACAATAAGCATATAATTGTTAACAAATTATAATTTAAAATAAAATTATATCGGTTGATTAGACATTTACCTTATTAATTCAATTATTCTAAACCTTAAAAAAATATGTTATCTGCTAAATTATATTGAAAATAAATTATAATTAAAAAATATATTTTTCTTAAAAACTAACTTTTTTGGATTGTAAAAGAAAAAATGAATTTTTTGGGATAGTTTTAGAGTTTTAAAAGTGGTTTAAGTTTAGAATTTTTGGTATTTTTGGGGGAATTGGTTGACTTTTTTTTTCTATTGATTGTTGATTTGGGAGATTGGGGAAGTGGGGGAGAAAAGATTTGGGAGTTCAGAAGTGGGGGTAGAAAAGAATGATGTGGCATGGGGGATAAAGAAGTGTGGTATGAGGGGTATTTATAGGGTGAATGGGTGGGACGACTTTTATGGGGATGGGTGGCGATTGGCTTTAATTGTACACCCATCCCCAAATCATCAGTCGCCAAGATAATTTGGTAGAACTCGCATCGTCAAGTACCCTAAATTATTATGTCGACTATTGATTTCAGATATCGAGATGCCATGTCTATTTCAGACACATTAATTGCATTAGTTTCAACCCTAAACTGTTAACTACATTGTCGATTAGGGATTTCTATGCATCACACATTATTTTGGTAAAAAATAAACCATATTATTCTGTTAAATAATCATTTTTATATTATTATAGAAAAAAAAGGAAAAAAAATCATGTTTTTTTTTCATGAATGAAACTTCATTATAAAAGACTAACTAGAGATACATCCAGGCCACCGTGGAGGTGTTTCCAAAAATTGGGTACTACCTTCGTTATTAACAACCATTTTAGCTAGACTATCAGTTTCTTTATTGAAATCTCTAGAAATGTACTGAATCGACCAATGAGTGAATTTAGCCACATGAAGACTAATTCTTCTAACCAAAGCGGAATTTGACACCTTTGTAGCACTCCCCTGAATAGCTTGAACAACCTCTTGACTGTTAGAGATGATTAAAACCCTATCGAAACCCCTATCCATAGAAATCGTTAAGCCTTCCAAAATGCCCCATAATTTGGAATTGAGAATTGAACATATACCCACACACCTGTTATACCAAAGAATCCAACCACCATAACTATCACAAAGAACTCCCTCAATCATGGCAAACTCAATTTCCTCTTTTACTGCTCCATCAAAGTTTAATTGAATCCAATTCCCAAGCTTGGGTATTACTATTATTGGAGCTTGTCAGTTGAAGACATTTACCTTAAGAGTTGAAGTGTATTGTTTAGCCCAACTGAAGGAGATTTTAATCAACTCCTCGATACTCCACGTTTTACTTTGGAAAATAAAGAGGTTTTAGTTTTTCCAAATACGCCAAGCTACCATACTAAAAAACATTATCAATCTACCTCGTCTAGTTTCATTTCGTGATAATTCTGAAGGTTGTTTGAAATCCAATTATGCAAAACACTTCAAAAAAAAAAAAGGAAACATGTTTGTTCTCTAGAATAATCTGTTTCCAAGTGTCCTTAGCAGTAGGACAATCACAAATGGTGTACATAATGTCTTCATATTCATTGCCACATATACCACAAGAACTATCTAGCCTAATTCCTCTTTTCACGCACTCGAAATTAGTAAAAAAAGTCATTTAAGAATGAACCAAATAAAATATCTAACTCTCTGAGGGCTTTGAAACTTCCAAGGTAATTGTCATATGCCATTCTTGGGATTCCAAGTCTTTTCCCTAATCTTCCAATATGCGCTCTTGACTAAAGAAAAACCATTTGAGTTTCTTGCCCAAGTAATCCTAGTCGGCCCGACTTCTGATTGAGATGGAAGAATACCCATAATACATCTAATCACGTCTTTCGACATCCATAGGCGAAATAAATCGAAGTTCCAAAGCCCATCATTTGTAACCATTTTACTCAACATGTTTTCCCTTTTCATATTCGAATGATATGGAATATGATTTAACAATAGGCCACAATTTGGGATCCAAGGGTCTCTCCAGCAATTAATGAATTACCATCTCCAACTTACCATAAAAGATTCTCTCTGAGTAATTGCCATACTTTAGAAAGACTTCTCAAAAGAAAAGAACAACATTATTAAGTTATAGATTTAGGTACACCATTAAGGACTCTATGCTTCAATCTGAGCACTCGAACCCATAAAACATCCAAATTGGAAACAAGATTAAATTCAAGTTTCATCAAGAATGAAGTATTCTGGTATTTTAGTATCCTAAACCCAAGGCCTTAACTAGACCTTGGTTGAAAAATAGGCTCCCAACTAACAAGTGTCATCTTCATTTCCTCTTTAGATGTTCCCCAAATGAATTGTCTAACTAATTTCTCAATCTCTTCACATAGACCTTTCGGTATCCTCATCGATTGCATGAAGTAGCTTGGTATCGTTAATGTTGAGACCACTTCTTTAAAAGAGAGAATTTTGAAAACGGGAGTCGCCACCAACCTTTTTAAGTATGATTGGATCACCTTATAAAACATTTTGGTCTACGAAGAATGTGAGAAAATAGGTTCGGGAGTCGGTTACGCACGAGGAAGGATTAGCACCCTCGCAACGCCCAAAATTGGTACCAAATTGAATAGTTTTCTGTTTTGATGTCAAAAGTTTGAAAGAATTTAAAAGTAGGATCCCTTTTTGAAACTGAAATAATTTGAGTTGAAAATCGAGATTCATTCGCTCCAAAAGAATACAAATATCACATCCAGCATGATTGGACACAATATTCTTAAACTTTCGTAACTGAAATCATCTCGTGATTTACAAAATCTATTTAGAAGGATACTTTAGACATTTAGACAAACGGGAAATCGCAACCCAGCATGTTAGGGCACTACTTCCCGAATTCCTAAATACAAAAACATTGCCTCATTTTTAAAAAAAAATCTTTTGGATTAAATGAAGTATAAATTTTTAAAACAATGATGCATTTAACATATTACAAGATATCAATATTAAATAATATAAACTACATGATACATACTTTAACATTTCATGCAAATATAATATAGAGAATGATAAATAACGACATAAAGTACACAATATACATTAACATTTCATGCGTATATAATCATAAATAACATAAATATACATACATTATCATTTCATGCAAAATACAACATAGAAAATAATGAATATAACAATATAAATTACATATATATACAATAATATTTCATGCGGATATAACTTAAAGTAACAACATAAATAATCAATTTTCATGTAAATATATAAAAACAATAAATAACATAAAAAATGCAAATAATTTATGAAATAAAATTTACATAATAAAACAATATTAAATAAAAAAAACCGAAAATGAATCAACACATTATGAACATATATAAAATAAGTCAATAATAAAGATGAAAATTAAATACCGTTAAAAATAAATGAGGTGTCAAAATATTTAAAACAATATATAAATAATAGAGGAATTTTTTTTAAAAAAAATGGTTAATTAATTAATATATAAAAAAACAATATGATATAATAATTTAATATATTTTATAACATTATATATAATAGGAACTAAACTTTATAGTAAATTTTAGAGTATTACATACTAAATTTTAATAATGATATATAAAATGCAATATTTAATAATAATTTACAAATTTTTAAAATTATACATAATAATAAATAATAAATAATAAATAATTATATAATATATAATAAAATAAAAAAATACAATGAATAATATATATAATAAAATGATATATAATAAAATGTATAAATCAAAATATATAATAAAATGTAAATAATATAACAAATAATACAAAAATAAAAATAAAAATAATATATATAATAATTTTTTACATATATAAATAATGTTTATAGTAAAAATAAATAATGTATATAATATTTAAAATAAATAAATTATATAAAAAATTCAAAAGGATTAAAATGAAATAAAAATAAAACTCTAGGGTTAATTTTAAAATAATAAAATGAATTTTGGATCCAATTGAAACACGCGTTAAAATTCGAGGGACTCACTAGGTAATTATCCCTAATCTCAAAACGGCGCCGTTTCGAGGATTGCGCTTTAAAGGGTTCAGGATCCAAATTGAAACAGAAACAAACTATTAGGGCCAAATTTAAAATAGAGAAATTTAATATTAAACGAAATTAAAAAACGAAAAAAAATGCGGAAGGGCTCAAACAACAATTTGCCCATTTACCAAAAACGCGCGGATCCTCCCCGGGTCACGGGTCAACGCGCGGATCCTTAGCCTTAAAACGACATCGTTTTAAAGCCTATTGTTTTAAGCCAAAACGACGTCGTTCCTATGAGGCTATATAAGCCAAATTTTGGCCCCAAAAATCATTTAAAACCCGTTTTTTTTACAAAAAATAAAAAAAACCCTCTGAAAGAGGATTGAGAGCAGGCCCTCGGAGTTTCATCGAGACTCCGTCATCGGACCTCCCACGCGCCCATGCGCCGTCGTTAGCCCCGCCGGATACGGCGGCCAGAAGCTGAAAAGCTTCGATTTTTAGCGCAAATCCGTCGGTAAGCCTCTCTTTGCTTCATTTTTAGTGATATTTAAATGTATTCATAAAGAAAAATAAAGTAAAAAAAACACAAATCACTTATGTTTCTTCAATCAACAGTTGGTATTTTATTGTATATGTGTATATATCAACCGTAGTTTTACATCGTTTCGATTCGGGATTTTATAGCCACTGAAAATCATCATAAAATAATATTTACAATGTTTGATTTTATTTCTTGCTATATTTGTATTGCCTCTGCTGTTCTTCTTTCTTTTTTTGCATGTACCAGCGAGAAATCGGGTGACGATGGGGTGTTGATGATGATTTACTAGAGCTGATTGAGGCGATGATGGCACAAATCTGCCGGTGGTGGGATTGGCACACTGATTGCGGCGCAAGTTTGGGGCCTTTGTCTGGTGCTTGCGGCGCCTAGGGTTTCAGAAACCCTAGGCCTTCTGTCTTCTGCTTATGGATTGGCCCCTTTGGGCCGTGTTCGTTTGTTGGATTTAATGGGTGTAACCGGGTTTTGGGTCATCAAGCCTTTAGGCCCGTTTATTGTAAACTGGACATTACAGAGACATTTTATTTATTTATTTTATTTTGTTTTATTTCTTTTCACGGGCCCGGGCAAAAATGGGTTCCTACAGCTGCCCTTCTTTGCTCATTGCTGTGTAACGGGAATAGAGCAAAGACTATAAAATGACCTAATTTTGCCCGGTCTGGCCAAGTCTCGAAATTTTGACCCTCATCTTCTTCAAAGATATTCTGATAGCTTTGAACTGCTTCATTGTAACTCAGGAATGTCATATCTGCTATCTTCAATCTGCTCTCTGCAAACTTAGGGACACCATGCTGTAATCTTTGATCTGCTCCCCGCCTAATACAGAGACGCCAAATCTATCATCTTTGATCTGCTTCTATGTAAACATACAAATGTCAGATCTGTTATCTTTGATCTGCTCCCCGTCTAATTCAGAGACGCCAAATCTGCTATCTTCGATCTATTTCGATGTAAACACATGAATGTCAAATCAGCTATCCTCGATCTACTCCCTGTCTAATACAGAGACGCCAAATCTGTCATCTTCGATCTGCTTCGATGTAAACACACGAATGTCAGATCTGCTATCTTCGATCTGTTTCAATGTAAACATACAAATGTCAGATCTGTTATCTTCGATCTGTTCCCTGTCTAATACAGAGACGCTAAATCTATTATCTTCGATCTGCTTCGATGTAAACACACGAATGTCAGATCAGCTATCCTCGATCTGCTCATTGTCTAATACAGAGACGCCAAATCTGTCAACTTCGATCTGCTTTGATGTAAACACACGAATGTCAGATCTGCTATCTTCAATCTGCTCCCCGTCTAATACAGAGACGCCAAATTTGCTATCAGTGATCTACACTATCCCCTAAAGGACATAACCTGTAGAATGCGTATGTGCTTATGCCTAATGATTAGGATGCCATAATCGAAATGAGTCAAATGCTCCTAATTAGATATATTATGATGCAAAATGTTATGAGAATGACTCCTATTTCAAACATCTTTACTCATTCATCCATCGAAGTTTCATCTTTATTTTACTCAAAGTATCAATCATACTCTGCTCATATGCTTTGAATCAAATTGGTCCTATTATACCATTCTTCGAATGTTTCGACCTGCTGGAGGTGATCCTTTCCTAGGATTGAATCATTTGAATTGTCCACTCATCCTTTAGACTAAAGAAGAAATTTTTCCGAGTACTTCTGACCCTCACTCATGGGAATTCTTCAAACAATTATTCTGTTTTAGTTTCTCGTATTCTCTAGAGATTTCCAGAGTAATATGCAAAACTTTGTTTGTAAAAATTTTAGTTCATCAATCATTATTTCAATGCAACACACTTTATGAATAATAGAAGACAAATAATTTGATCTTGAGAATAGTTAGATAAATCATCAAAAATACAAAAGGAAATTGATCTGAAAACATATCTTTGAGAAGAAAAAGAATCCAAAGATAGTAAACAGGACAAAAATCAGATGCCCTTCATATCACAGCTTGGGCTTCTGTATACAAACTCCATGAAGATTGTTTTGAGTTTAACATGTGTTTAGAAGATCCAAAATACTTTGTTGATGCCCCGGTATGTAACACACTCTACTTCTTGTCGAATCCAGTATAGTAAGATCACTGCATGCTTTTCAAAATTTGAGCTGCCCTTTCGGGTTTTCAACTCAAAACCCCTTTGGTCTCAAGGCGCCCTTTGCGGGTTTTCACCTTGGCCTCTCCATTTTTATTTATTTTTTTTTAGAAGTCTCAAAGCACCATTTGCGGGTTTTCACCTTGGCTTCCTTTTTCTTTAGACAAATTACCTCTTGACTGAGTCTGAATTCACTAGATTGCGTAAACTCTTCCCATCCATTTCTGTCAAAATCAATGCACCACCGGAGAAACCCTTCTTCACAACATACGGGCCTTCCCAATTCGACACCCATTTTCCTCTAAAGTCCTTCTGTATGGGAAGAATCTTTTTCCGTACAAGGTCCCCTTCGTGAAATTCTCTTGGATGAACTTTCTTGTCATAAGCTCGCATCATTCGCTTCTGATACATCTGACCATGACGAATATCCTTTAGCCTCTTTTCTTCAATCAAGTTCAATTGATCATACCGCGATTGAATCCATTCTGCTTCATCCAGCTCTATCTCTGACAAAATTCGAAGAGAAGGTATTTTCACTTCAATGGGTAACACTGCCTCCATCCCATAAACCAACGACAAAGGAGTTGCCCCAGTAGAGGTTCTGACAGACGTTCAATAGGCCAAGAGTGCAAATGGTAATTTCTCATGTCAATCTCTGTAGGTCTCAGTCATTTTCCCCACTATCTTCTTGATGTTTTTGTTGGCAGCTTCCACTACCTCATTCATTTTTTGGCGATATGGAGATGAATTATGATGTTTGATCTTGAATTGGCTGTAGACTTCTGCAATCGTGCTGTTGTTCAAGTTCAATGCATTGTCCGATATGATCCTCTCAGGTATTCCATACCGACAAATGATATTATTTTTCAAGAATCGACCTACTGCCGACTTGGTAACACTAGCATATGAAGCTACCTCGACCCATTTCGTGAAGTAGTCAATGACCACGAAAATGAAACGATGCCCATTCGAAGCTTTTGGTGATATTGGCCCAATGACATTCATGCCCCACATGGAAAATGGCCATGGAGAAGTCATCACATGCAAAGGTGAAGGTGGTACATGAATCTTGTCCCCATATATCTAGCATTTATGACATTTCTTTGCATAGCTAATACAATCTCCTTCCATAGTAGACCAATAGTATCCAAACCTCATGATTTGCCTTGCCATTGTAAAGTCATTAGCATGTGTCCCACAAACACCTTCATGTATTTCTTCCAAGATTTGTCTGGCTTCCACAGCGTCAACACATCTCAAAAGCACCTGATCTTTCCTTCTTTATAAAGGATGACCCCATCTAGTACATATTCGCATGCTAACCTCCTCAAGGTTCTTTTGTCATTCTCTGTTGCTTGCTTAGGATATTCATGATTTCTCACATACCGTAATATATCTTGATACCAATGATGGTCCTCCTTTTCCTCTTCTTTAATGTTACAACAATGAGTTGGGACCTCAGAAATACTCATCTGAATTGGTCTCACATCATTTTTTTATTCGCTTTAATCATGGAAGCCAGTGTTACTAAAGCATCTGCCATCTGATTTTCATCCCGTGGGAGATAATTGAAAGTGATGTTATCAAACTCCTCAAGTAACTCCAAAACTACCTTTCGATAATTAATCAATTTGGGGTCCCTTGTCTCCTATTCACCCCTAAGCTAGTAAATTACCAACGCAGAATCTCTATATACTTCTAGGGTTCTAATTTTCCGCTCTTTGGAAGCTCGAATCCCCATGATGCATGCTTCATACTCGGCCATATTGTTCGTATAGTCAAAATCTAATTTACATGTAAATGGATAATGATCACCATTTGGGGATACCAAGACTGCCCCAATTCCATTTCCTACAGCGTTGGATGCGCCGTCAAAGTTCAGCTTCCATGGATATTCTTCAGTAGTTGCCACATACATCAATTCCTTATTAGAAAAATCAAAGCTCAATGGCTCATAATCTTCCAGAGCTCTGCTAGCCAGAAATTCTGCTATCGTGCTTCCTTTTATAGTCTTTTGACTCACATAGACTATATCAAACTCTGAAAGCAATACTTGCCACCTTGTCATTCTTCCATTTAGGGTTGTTGACTCCATCATGTACTTCAATGGATCAAGCTTTGAAATTAGCCAAGTCGTATGATATAGCATATATTGCCTCAACCTTCGAGTCGTCCAGATTAAAGCGCAACACAACTTCTCAATTGGCGAATATCTCATCTCACACTCTGTGAATTTCTTACTGAGGAAATATATCGCCTTCTCTTTTCTTCCTGAATCATCATGTTGACCAAGCACACCTCTCATAGAATTACTAAACACTAATAAGTACAGAATTAAGGGTCTATCTAGACTGGGCAGAGATAACACTGGAGCGTTTAACAAGTATTGCTTGACTTTATCAAAAGCATTCTGGCATTCCTCATCCCAAGTACCTTGGTTGTGTTTTCTAAGGAGGCGAAATATAGGATCACATTTCTCGGTTAATTGTGAAATAAACCGAGCAATATAATTCAGCCTTCCAAGAAAACCCTGAACTTTCTTCTGAGTACGTGGTTGAGGCAATTCTCGTATGGCTCTAACCTTGTCTGAGTCAACTTCTATTCCCTTTTCGCTGACCACAAAGCCCAATAACTTCCCTGACCTAGCTCTGAAGATGCACTTTGCCGGATTAAGCTTCAACTGAAACTTCCTCAATCTCAGGAACAACTTCCTCAAGACTTCAATATGCTTCCTCTCTGTTCGAGATTTAGCAATCATGTCATCAACATACACCTCAATCTTCCTGTGCATCATATCGTGGAATAAAGTCACCATAGCCCTTTGGTATGTCGCTCCAGCATTCTTCAACCCAAAGAGCATTACCTTGTAACAAAAGGTGCCCCACAATGTTATGAAGGTGGTTTTATCCATGTCCTCAGGATGCATTTTTATCTGATTGTACCCTGAGAAGCCATCCATAAAGGAGAACAACGAATATCCTGCTGTATTGTCCACCAAAGTGTCAATGTGCGGTAAAGGAAAATTGACTTTTAGGCTAGCTTTATTCAAATCTCTGTAATCAACACACATTCGTACCTTCCCATCCTTCTTAGGGACGGGCACAATGTTAGCCACCAATTCTGAGTAATTAACCTCTTGTAATCCAGCATCAAACTGTTTCTTGACTTCATCTTTTATTTTCAGCACAATATCAGGCATCATCCTTCGTAATTTTTGTTGGACTGGCTTACAATCCTGTCTTATAGGGAGACGATGTACCACAATATCAGTATTCAACCCCGGCATATCCTGATATGACCATGCAAAGATATCTTTGAATTCATGTAGCAGCTCAACAAAACCTTGTCTCGTTTCCTTAGTAATGTGTATCTCAATTTTCACCTATTTTCCTTCCTCCAAGGCTACATTCTCTATTGCCTCTTTTTCACGGGGTAGGATTTGTTTCTCCTCTTGTTTCACCATTCTCAACAGATCTGAAGACACCTCACAATCCCTGTTATCTTCAAGATCCTAAGGTTCTTCTAAACACATGTCTTGCTCAAAAGAGAATTCAGGATTTGTAGTATCAGTGCTCATGTCATTGATATCTAGGGACCTGCGGGGTACGAAAGAATGTACAGAGAATGAATGAATTTTAAGAATGTTTAATTATGTGTTATGTATGAAATGAATAAAAAATTGAAAGAAAAAAAGGTCAAAAGAATATTGATCGGTATAAAAGAATATTCACTCGGATTGATAACAAAAGTGTTTTATTGAAATGCAAATATCTGAACATGAGCCTATTTTACAAATGAAATCTTATTACTCCTAGGCTCTAGAGTAATAAGAGTGTTCCAAAAATTACTCTGAAAAATCTTTAAAAACTACAAGAAGTTCTTCTGCAGTCCAATTGTTTAAAGAGCTTCCTGGTTCGTAAGGGCGAATGCCCTCAAGGTTTCTTCGTTCAGACTCTTCATTATATACAGCATTGATATAATGACTTCCTTTTTCGAGCAGCCCTCTCTTAGGGTGATTTATCGCTCCTAATATAAAAGTCTGGGATATATGAGGGAACGTCATTGATCCCCACTCTACTTCTCTTCTATTTAAACGCGCCCTTCTTCTTTCTTGACGCTTCTTTATTTCCTTCCTTCTATGCCTGTAATCTGGCCTGAAACCCAAGCCAAAATGATCTCTCTTTTCTTTTAGTTCTGGAACTTGAATTCCTCATTGGAGATATCTTCCCAATCTTTTTCCTGGTAAGGCTCCTTTTCCCACTGTCATCTGCAAACCCATTCTTGTGGTTTTAGATATCTTAGGCACCGGCACCTCATTCCCCTCTGAAATAAATGTTGCATTAACGAATTCTAAAGAGCGAAAAGAACACTCAATAGCCTCATCGTTTGCCTCTCCATAGGGTGCGCCACTGGTGACTGTTGCTATGATGTCTTCTTCCGTATTTATGGTGACCAGCCGTCTGTCTGTTACTAGCTTCAATTTCTGGTGCAAAGATGATGACACCGCTCCTGCCGAATATATCCAAGGCCTCCCCAACAAGCAATTATAAGAGGGCTTGATGTCCATCACTAAAAAGTCTACCTCATAGGTGTTTGGCCCAATCATCAAAGGAATATCAATTCTTCCCATAACCTTTCTCTCCGTACCATCAAATACTCTCACTACATTGTGGCATGTTTTCATATGAGGACTGTCTATGGGTAATCTGTTTAATGTAGACAATGGTAGGACATTTAAGGCTGACCCATTATCAATAAGCACACTCGGTAATGTATATCCTTTACAGCGAGTGGTGATGTGCAAAGCTTTAGCTGATCCCATGCCGCCAGGTGGAATTTCATCATCATTGAAATAAATGAAATTGTCAGCGCTTATGTTACTAACCAATCGATCCAACTTATTGACAGATATATCATTAGTAACGTAAGTCTTATTGAGCACCTTCATTAATGCCTCACGATGTACCTCTGAACTCAGAAGCAAAACCAACACTGATATACGAGCTGGTTGTTTGCACAATTGTTCAACCACGCTGTACTCACTATGTTTCAGGAATTTTAGAAACTCTCTAGCCTCTTCTTTCTTTACTGGTTCATTAACAAGTACCTCAGCCCTATTCTCTTTTTCAGCGTCAAAGGCTTTCACTTTTGTAGGCTCAACTCTGATGCCTTTTGCATCATAACGCTTCCTACTACGTGCGTAGGATCCTTCAATTTAAGCCTCCTTAGAAGTACTAGCTATATCTTCTCTCTCCGGTATTGTCACATTGCAGTCATAATTTCAGGGTACCCTCTTGTCATCCTTATAAGGAAAGGAAACGGGTTTGTGAATAATGACTTTCGGCGCTACTTGTGTTTCAACTTCATTACTCCTTGGTATAGAAATAATAATCCTTGGCCGGTTGATTCTTTGATTCTTTGGTTCACCTTCCAATGCGCATACATGTCCCTTATCTGAGCCAGTTTCATAAAATTCCAGCTCCTTATTATCTATAAGGCTTTGTATCAAAGCCTTAAACTCATCACATTCCTGGATCTCGAGTCTCTCTTCTTCATGGAACACGCAATAGTCCCTCACTCCTTTATTTCTTTCTCTAGAGATTATCATCTCTCTTTTCACCATTTTTCCCAGATTAGTTTCATCGGCATTCTTACCTCAGCCACGTCCTCTTTAATCCTTCTCATTCCAGTTTCCCCAATTGTATTTACCCCTTGATTACCATGGTTTGGCAACGGGTTCTCTGTACTAGGGGTGTCGTCAAATTTTACGACCCCCATCTTAATTAGTCTTTCCACTACTTTTTTAAAGCCAGTGTAATTTTCGATTGAATGCCTCGATATCCCTGCATGGTATTCACATTTGGCGTTTGCATCGTACCATTTGAGATATGGGGGTTGCAGTGGTTTCAAATGAAAAGGAGCTATTGCATGCTCATTAAATAGACTTTGATAAAGCTCCCGATACGTCACCGAGATAGGCGTAAATGAGACCTTCTTAGAATTTTGTCTCGAACTAGATCCCTACTTTTGGGAATTCTATTGCCCAACTGTAGTTGCTCTAGGCTGACTAACCGTAATCGCTTTTGAATTATAACTACTTTTATTTTTCACCTCATTATCTTTTCTTCTTGGGATGATCTTTTAGTAGTTTCCCCCTCTATCTTGCCACCCCTTATAGCGATCTCAATCATTTCTCCTGCCATAACTATATCAGCAAAGCTTTTGGTGGTACTTCCAATCATATGAGTAATGAATGGAGCCTTCAAGGTGTTAATGAACAGCATGGTAGTTTCTTTCTCCAAAAGTGGTGGTTGAACTTGCTTGGCAACCTCCCTCCACCTCTGTGCATATTGCCTAAAGCTCTCATTAGGCTTCTTTTCCATGTTCTGCAAAGTGATTCTGTCAGGAGTCATATCAGTCACATGATTATATTGCTGCATAAAGGCTTGCGCTAAGTCTCTCCAATAACCAATCTTTGCACGACTCAATTGATTGTACCACCTAGCCGCTGCCCCAACCAAACTATCCTGAAAACAATGGATCAATAATTGTTTATTATTTACATAGCCAGTCATCTACCTACAGAACATGGTGATACGGGCCTCAGGCCAAGTAGTCTCATTGTATTTCTTAAATTCCGGCATCTTGAACTTATGAAGAAGCACTAAATCTGGGACCAAACTCAAGTCATTGGCATCAATTCCCTGACGATTATCAGCGCTTTCCAATGCCTTAAATTTCTCCTCTAACCATCTACAACGTTCCTCTAATTGCCTTGATGATTCGAGTCTCATCTCTTCCCTCTCAGCTACATCTAAATCAGGGAAAACTGGATTGGTAGGGTTATCTCCCGGGTTGAATCTCGAGCCAGTTTGAAAGTTTATGGGTATTTCAGCATCGACTTGCCCATGTTGAGGCCTTATTGTGATGGACGGCCTTCGGGGATATGCCTCAGGTTGAGTTTGCACATGAGGTGGAGTAAAACCAGGAGGATGATCCTCATTATCCTCTTCAGTGATAGTCATAGGGGCCTTTCCTTTATCCGTTGCCCCTTTCAGCAACTGAGCCATTTCAGTCATCATATTCTTTTGGGCCTCCAACATTTGATCCTTCATCTCTTGTTGGATTTTTGTCAATTGTTCCTGTAATTGCTCCTGCATTTCTTTCTGGATCTGCTCAAGTCTTTGATCCATATTCTTTGTCTTAGTGCGTGTATCGTAAGGATGTATTGCTTCTAGGTTTTCTTTCTCTCACTCTTTCTTTCTCTCTCTCTCTCTCTCTCTCTCTGTAATTTTAACTAATTAGGGTCCTTCTATAAATTGGAATGCATATGATGCGATGAGATGCAAATGCATGAATGTAAAAAAGATATCGATTCTGATTCAGTTTCTTTTAGAAAACATTATTTAAGAAATTAAAATCTTTACACAAAATGAATTACAAATACGCTTTCGCCCTCAGGCCCAAAGTTTTAACCCTATCCAATAACAAAGCTAACTCTCGACCTCTATATGACACTGACTCATACTTTGCACTCAATACATTAGCTTGCGTTGCCAGGTCTTGGAAATGATCAGCAACCCCTCGAATCTGGACTATGGCTTCTCCCATGAGATAGTCTCTATCTCTGACTTGATCCCGAAAATGGTGAAGCTCTCCCTTCCAATGTCCTTCTCTTGCCTCGAGCTGCTCAATCTGAAGTTCACAGTTCTGCAATGCTGCTTCCAACCCTCCAATATTGTGCTTCATTTCCTCGATCTTGTTCAGACTTGCCTTTATTCGACCGCAGAGTTACGACTTCGGTGACGATGAAGAGATCCTCCGAGCTCAGTCACCTTAGCTTTTAATCATTGATTCTCCTTCTCTAGGGCCTGATTTTCTGCCTGCATCTCTTGAAACTTCTTCTCCCAATACTCGGCTTTGGGTCTTTCTTCTTGAACCTCTTGTTGCCACTGCTCTGATGACTTCCCCAATCCAGCTCTCTTCATTGATAGCTGTATCCTCTTATATTTCGTCTTCAAGTTATCTCGGTCTTCATCAATCTTCCTCTTTTCTTTCCTCACTTTTTCGACCTCAATTTTCTGAACGTCGACGTCTAAGCTTAGGTACATCTTCTCCTCTTCAAGCCTTTCTATCTTTCTCCTGAGCTCTAGATTCTTCCTTTTGAACTCTTACTTTATGACCTCTAACTCTGATGGAATCACTCGTAAACTCTCTTCCATCGATCGAGCAACCCCCAAACTCGGCCTAGGGATGTTATCATTGATCCTCTTGCTAAACCACCCTTTGTACTCAAAAGTTGTAGTCGGGCCTTCAGTTAGAATCTTCACACAACAAATCTTCTTCCAAGCCTCAGAAATCTCTCGCATCTTCTTCTTATAATGATCCTCCTTATATGAGAAATCAATCTGAGCTAACCCTTGTGTTGCCGGTATAAACTGCCCCGCTTTGTATTGCCTTAGGACGAGTAATGGCGCATAACCAACAACTCCCCAAATTCCAGGAAGAGGTACCCAATCAAAGTTTCCGCAATGGTAAATGACTTCATTAGGAGCCATCCAAGGGGTTTTCCACATAACATCTTCCTCTCAGAGATTCTGAAGTATTTCCATCCACCTTTCCTCTGTAATGTCGTCCCTCCTTGGCGTAACTGCTGCTTCTTTTAAGGGAGAATAATCCTCAAAGAACACTCGGCAAGGAACCTTATCAACCTTCCAAAGGTGACTGTGAAACCATACTAACAACAACTGTGCACATCCAATGAATCTACCTTCACCAGCTCTCCGACATGTACTCAATGATCTAAACGTCTCGGCTAGGATTACAGGCACAGGTGTGTTCTGTTTACCAAGTCTATCGAATAAATCCGCAACTTCTTCATCTATGTGCCCTATAGCTTTTGGGAAAATCACCAAACCATAAATACTTAAGGCCAAGAAATCAACCCTCTTCTTCACATCTAGGTGCACCAATATCAGATCCCTCAAACTTGCCCACGGAATGCATTTACCATCACCCTTTTGTTGGATTCGAGCTGCGGCCCACTGTTCACTCATCCCTGTGATCATCATTAATTTCTTCACGAAAGTTGGGAGATTAGCAGCCCTAACATAAGCTTTGTTACCTTGAATTTTTGGACAGCGAAGCAAGGTCGTATACTCCTTCAAAGTAGGTACTAAATCTACCTATCCAAATGTAAAACAACTATAAGCAGGGTTCCAAAACTGTACCATAGCTCGAAACAGCTGCTTAGCCTCTTCATCCCATTGGGCCCAAATGTCCTTCAACTCCTGAAACTCATTCTGTGTCAAACTAATACGAGTGAAGTCTCACAACTCTGACGTATACCCTTCGGTGACACTATCTCCCTTCTCTAACTGGGTTTTCTCTGACCATGCACAGACAGAAGCGTTGTCCTCCACTTTATCAAGATATTCGTTCCTCATTACAAAACTTTCTAATCTAGAAATCGAACCGTGAATCGATACCTTTAAATGTTGAGTGACATGCAATGATAGAAAAATATAATAAGTCAGTATCATATATAAAAGGTATAATAAACAAACACTTATAAGGGTAGCTTACTAAAAGCTATCACTATACTCCCTAGGGTAAGCGCTTAAAGTTCACTATATGTGTTTCAGTTCTAAAGCGAGGGTACCTGAACCAGTAGATTCCTCGGTCCTCACCCATTATAGGCTCATATGGACCAAGTTCGGTTCAGGGGGACACATTTCCCTATGGCCATGCGGAGATGAAAATCTCACGAAGACATAGGTACGGATGTATCCCGGAAGCAATCCGCTAGCCCATGCGGAGGTGAAAACCTCACGAAAGCATAGCTTCTCACTTCCACTTAAGGGTGCGACCACAGCGGTCATGCAAATGCAATGTGTGCGAAATCAAAATAACAAACATATGCAGCAAACACATGTGAAAAGATCGATATTTTAAAATTTTTCCACACTTTTGACATTAAGACAAAAAATAATCAATTTCTTGGCTTGACTCTCTTATGATCTCTCGAGTGGAGTCGCCAAGTTGTCGAAACCACTACTTTAAAAGAGTGAATTTTGAAAATGGGAGTCGCCACCAACCTTTTTAGGTATGAGTGGATCACCTTATAAAACATTTTGGTCTACGAAGAATGTGAGAAAATAGGTTCGGGAGTCGGTTACGCACGAGGAAGGATTAGCACCCTCGCAACGCCCAAAATTGGTACCAAATTGAATAGTTTTCTGTTTTGATGTCAAAAGTTTGAAAGAATTTAAAAGTAGGATCCCTTTTTGAAACTGAAATAATTTGAGTTGAAAATCGAGATTCCTTCGCTCCAAAAGAATACAAATATCACATCCAGCATGATTGGACACGATATTCTTAAACTTTCGTAACTGAAATCATCTCGTGATTTACAAAATCTATTTAGAACGATACTTTAGACATTTAGACAAACGGAAAATCGCAACCCAGCATGTTAGGGCACTACTCCCGAATTCCTAAATACAAAAACATTGCCTCATTTTAAAAAAAAAATCTTTTGGATTAAATGAAGTATAAATTTTTAAAATAATGATGCATTTAACATATTACAAGATATCAATATTAAATAATATAAACTACATGATACATACTTTAACATTTCATGCAAATATAATATAGAGAATGATAAATAACGACATAAAGTACACAATATACATTAACATTTCATGCATATATAATCATAAATAACATAAATATACATACATTATCATTTCATGCAAAATACAACATAGAAAATAATGAATATAACAATATAAATTACATATATATGCAATAATATTTCATGCGGATATAACTTAAAATAACAAAATAATTAATTAATTTTCATGCAAATATATAAAACAATAAATAACATAAAAAATATATATAATTTATGAAATAAAATTTACATAATAAAACAATACTAAATAAAAAAACCGAAAATGAATCAACACATTATGAACATATATAAAATAAGTCAAAAATAAAGATAAAAATTAAATACCATTAAAAATAAATGAGATGTCAAAATATTTAAAACAATATATAAATAATAGAGGAATTTTTTTTTAAAAATGGTTAATTAATTAATATATAAAAAAACTATATGATATAATAATTTAATATATTTTATAACATTATATATAATAGAAACTAAACTTTATAGTAAATTTTAGAGTATTACATACTAAATTTTAATAATGATATATAAAAATGCAATATTTAATAATAATTTACAAATTTTTAAAATTATACATAATAATAAATAATATATAATTATATAATATATAATAAAATAAAAATAATACAATGAATAATATATATAATAAAATGATATATAATAAAATGTATAAATCAAAATATATAATAAAATGTAAATAATATAACAAATAATACACAAACAAAAATAAAAATAATATATATAATAATTTTTTACATATATAAATAATGTTTATAGTAAAAATAAATAATGTATATAATATTTAAAATAAATAAATTATATAAAAAAATTCAAAAGGATTAAAATGAAATAAAAATAAAACTCTAGGGTTAATTTTAAAATAATAAAATGAATTTTAGATCCAATTGAAACACGCGCTAAAATCCGAAGGACTTACTGGGCAATTATCTCTAATCCCAAAACGGCTCCGTTTCGAGGATTGCACTTTAAAGGGTTCAGGATCCAAATTGAAACAGAAACAAACTATTAGGGCCAAATTTAAAATAGAGAAATTTAATATTAAACGAAATTAAAAAACGAAAAAAATGAAGAAGGGCTCAAACAGCAATTTGCCCATTTACCAAAAACGCGCGGATCCTCCCCGGGTCACGGGTCAACGCGTGGATCCTCAACCTTAAAACGACACCGTTTTGAAGCCTATTGTTTTAAGCCAAAACGACGTCGTTCCTATGAGGCTATATAAGCCAAATTTTGGCCCCAAAAATCATTTTAAACCCATTTTAAAAAAAAAATAAAAAAACCCTCCGAAAGAAGATTGAGAGCAGGCCCTTGGAGTTTCGTCGAGACTCCGTCATCGGACCACGTGCCCACGTACCGTCGTTAGCCCCGCCGGATACGGCGACCGAAAGTTGAAAAGCTTCGATTTTTAGCACAAATCCGTCGGTAAGCCTCTCTTTGCTTCATTTTTAGTGATATTTAAATGTATTCATAAAGAAAAATAAAGTAAAAAAAAAAACACAAATCACCTATGTTTCTTCAATCAACTGTTGGTATTTTATTGTATATGTGTATATATCAACCGTAGTTTTACATCGTTTCGATTCGGGCTTTTATAGCCACTGAAAATCATCATAAAATAATATTTACAATGTTTGATTTTATTTCTTGCTATATTTGTATTGCCTCTGCTATTCTTCTTTCTTTTTTTGCAGGTACCAGCGAGAAATCGGGTGACGATGGGGTGTTGATGGTGATTTACTGGCGCGCTGATTGAGGCGATGATGGCACGAATCTGTCGTTGGTGGGATTGGCGCACTGATTGCGGCGCGAGTTTGGGGCCTTCGTCTGGTGCTTGCGACGCCCAGGGTTTCAGAAACCCTAGGCCTTCTATCTTCTGCTTATGGTTTGGGCCCCTTTGGGCCGCGTTCGTTTGTTGGGTTTAATGGGTGTAACCGGGTTTTGGGTCATCAGGCCTTTTGGCCTGTTTATTGTAAACTGGACATTACAGGGACATTTTATTTATTTATTTTATTTTGTTTTATTTCTTTTCACGGGACTGGGCAAAAATGGGTTCCTACAGTTAACCACACAGACTGAGCAAGTGCAGCCTGTCAACTAAAGATAGTTTCCCAGCCTTCTAGTTTTGCAGTTTAATCTGAACCTGATCAACAATGAACCTCATGAAGGAGCTAAATTACTAAATAAGAATTGAGGTTTTTTACCCTGTTAAAACCCAATATGTCACAAAGAAACTTCCATGATTATTCACTAACTCCTTTAGAAAAAAAAAAAGATGTTAGATTTCCTTATATGCACCAAATGGCCAAAGAAATTATAGAAATATTTTAGAATTCCCTTAAAAAATCTAGCTTGATTTTTATCTACTTTTCCAAATATGATTAGGTCAGCTGCAAAAAAAAAAAAAAAAAGAGATAGCTGGACTTGAGTGACTAAGGCGGATAGGTTGCCACTGATTCTTTTGAATTGCCGAATGTATGATGTGGCCAAGCCAATCCATACACAAGACAAATAAATAAGAGGATAAAGGGAACCCCTGGCTAATGCCTCTGGTCAATTTGAATTTCAAGGAAGAAACACCATTCTAGAGAATTTGCATAATAGAATTAGAGATAGAAGACATAATAACATTAATTACGAGATCAGGAATACCTTCAACTTTGAGAGAAGCCTTAATAAAATCCCAACGAACTTGATCATATGACTTCTCCAAATCGATATTCACAGCCATCCATTTTCTATTTTTTGCTTACTTCTCATCAACTGAATGACTTCTTGTGCCATAATGATATTATCTGTAATATTGCAACCTGCTATAAAACTCGCTTGTTCCTGCGTAATAATTCTTGGAAAAATCGACTTAAACTGATTAGCTATGATCTTCATAACCAATTTATATAAGACCAAACACAAGTTGATGGGCCTAAATTAGGAAAAATTTTCAGGGGCATGGACCTTAGGCAAAAGAACAACAAGTGTTGTTTAAATTTGAATAAGTTTTTTTTCCATCAAAGATCTTTTTAACCCAACCACAATCGGAACTACTAACATGCTCCCATTAGCTTTGGAAAAATAAAGAATGAAAATCATCACTTCCTGGACTTTTAAGGGTGCTATGTCAAAAAGAGCACACTTGATCTCTTCATTTGTGACTACCATATCTAAAAACTATACATCCTCTTTAGAGAAATTTGGAAAAGAGTTAGGGGTAACCCTAACATAGGTTCCGGATACTTCCAGTAGAGCTGCTGGAAAAAAATAATAGCCTTCATTTGTAGGGCCTCATCATCGTAAACCCAATCCCCTAAATCATTCTTCAGACTTGAGATTTTATTATGTTTTCTTCACTGAAGAAGAACTTGGTATTTCGATCTCCCAAGACAAGCCAATCGCACCTAGCCTTCTGTTTCTAATGCGGCTCCTCATAATGGAGAACTATTTCTAAATCCTCCCTATTCATTTAATTATTGGATAATTTTTCAAAATTCGATCTATCCATCGCTTTTTGAATACCAGTTAATTTCTATAGAAGAGTTTTTTTTTTTTACGAGTGCCAATATGCTCATATATATTCCTATTCCAATTCTTCATGTTATTTGATAGCTGCTTAATCGATGCCTTCATATTATCATTAAAATTTCAAGAATCTTTAACGAATTGAAAGAATTCTGGATGTTTAACCCAGCCAGCAAGGAATTTGAAAGACCTACCTTTAATTGAATTTATATCCTGCTTTAAGGAAAGAAATAAAGGTCGATGCTCCGATTTGAGCATAGGAAGATGTGTCTTTGAATTCTGAATCCACGCATCATTACAAATAGCTCTATCAAGCCTTTCAAGGACACCGCCTCTCTGCCAAGTAAACGCTGAATATTTAAGTCTAATGTCATGAAGATTAGTTGATTCAACAAAGTTACCAAAATCATAACACATTTTCCCTTCTCTTCGCCCTCTATTTTCACTAAGAGATAGGATGGCGTTAAAATCTCCAATCGCCATCTAAGGAACATCATCATTTGGTAACATCAAATTTAGGCCCTCCCATAAGAACTTCCTTTTTTGCTTATTTGGGCTACCATACACAAAGGCAACTAAAATATGCCTTCGAAAGGAGTTGTCAATAATCCGAATAAGGACAAATTGAAGGTGATTATAGACCACTTAAACTCTAACCGAATCTTTTCAACCAATCCAAATACCACCAAAAAAATCCATGGCCTCATGAGAATATTAGAAACCTAGGATAGCGGTAATCAAATCAACTTTGCCACCACTGACTCTTGTCTCGAGCAATCCCATAATATTTGGTTTGAATTCCCGATTGTATTCTAAAAAAATTTGGGGGAATTTACAACTGGCACATCCCTGGAAATTCTAAGAAAATATATTTAAATTAATAAAATTAATAAAAGAAAGGATAGATAACTAACCTCTACTGATTAGAATCAGTCTCATCACTCTATTGCAAGTTTCCTGAAACTGCTGAAGCCTTAATATGCCTAGTATTAGTCTAAAAATTAATAAGTGCCACCTTAGAATTCATCTAGTCTGAAAACAAAACTTTTGTATTTTTGATTACCTTAAAGCACTCTCCACGATCCTTAATAATTTTATTAAATACCCTTCCTTTCTCTAGTAGCAGTTCCTTTCCCATTTGATGCACGCATTTTAGTGTTTGAACCTCCGATATTAAAAATCCCTAAATCACCACCCTCTAAAAGGGTAGTAGTAGTAACTCTACAATTATCCTTAAAAACCACTGTTGTATGCTTCGATGGGTCAAGCACATTAGAATTTAAGAAATCTCCAATTCGATTAGACCTTTAAAGGTAGGGTTAAAGTGTGACATGACATGTAAATAAAAATATCCTACACTAATAGGCCTTTCCTTACAATTATTCAAATTCTTTTCAATGATTGATCCATCTTTGCGGTTTTAATAGACGTAGTAAATAGCCTATTCCCAATGGCCTTCACCAAATTGTTGACGTCATTTGGGCCCATTGAGTTAACTTTAACCCTTGGCCTAACGCTAGCTGAACTCGAACCAGTATAGCCTTAGCTCCAACTTTCATTTTTCCTTTCTAGTAGCTACCACTGTATATCTCAATCCCAAAACTAATTCTACCACATTTAATGCCCCAGCTTCCTTAGAAATAATAGAAAAAATTTTGGCCTATTTTCCTAACCCAATCAAGCTCCCATGGCCTACATTTCCTACCCCCACTTCCTCCTGATCCAACTCATCATTCCCGTTCCCTTTCTTTTACACATTCTCCCTTTCAAATTTTGCAAGGAAATCACCTTTTTTTGAAAATTAATCCCAAGAAATTTGCCCTTAAATCTTCATTTTCCCCTTTTCGATTAGTCTCCATAGAAAGTGCCCTAAATTTAGACCATCTTTTGCCGTTAATCAGGAATTTAGCTGTCATTTTACGAGTTTCCTTCACATTTCGATGAGGACCATCCAAGGGCTACACTTTGCTGAGTCAACCACCAGACTTTCAGCCGTCAATTTTGCCCCTTTCAACCTCTTATTGCCACTAGTTTCTTCTTTATCCTTGTTCGAAAATGAACAAAGCTCCTTCACGTGACCGTACTGTCCGTAAGAGAAGCAAATGGAAGGTAAGGATTCATATTCGATCTTTTGAAGTCTGTAATTAATCATAATATAGGATATTAAGTGTTTATCTAACTTCACAAAAATTGCCAACCTTGCAAAATATCCCCTTAGTTGATTATCATTATTGAAATCGAGTTTTGCAACCTTACCTATTAAATCGCCAATTTCCTTAAGAATATTTTTGTTGTACAGGTAACCAGGCAAGCCTTGTAGTCGTATCCACGCCATGACCATTGTCGGCAAGGGTTGAAATGGGTTAAACTCCATTGTCCACGGTTGAATAGTAAGATACTGACAGAAGACGATTCAAGGTCCCTAGATAAGAACTTTCTCATAATTTTCTTTGTTTTGTAGTTTTACAAGAAAATACTCATTTTCCACATCCATGATTCAAAACGATTTTAAAGGGCGTCATAGACTCAGAAACCTATTTAGCAGAGTGGTATAGCCAATGCTATGTCCCAAGAGCTTAACCACTACAGTAGTTTCCATATCCTTTAAAAAAAACTTTTGAACCCTATCTGAGAAAGAAATCGCAAAGGTACCATTTATTGAGAATTTTGTAAAGTCTCATTCAACAAAATAAAAAACTACACCACCACTTTCCTTTGGATCTTTCTTGAAGTCAACTAGCGTGCAATCAACCCTATTAGCATGCCAATCATATCTTATCCTATGTTCATCTGGACTCAATACACATATCAAAACATTTAATACAATTCATTTCATTGCTCATGTTTTGTACTGTTCTAATCATAATTCACAATATAATCACATACCATTACTTTAGTTCACTTGATATTATAACAATATATATATATATCTTTTAACAATCTAACATCACTTTGTATAAATCATATACTCGTATAATAAATTTTACCATCATTCAATACTGTATACCTATCCATATTTACCATATCTTTCCAATGTAGCTCTTTTCTCACATTTTTGTACCAACTTGTAATCAATTTAAAATATACATTCAAACATAATCAATTCACAATTCAATAAAAAAAAATATAAAATCACATAATTATACCGTATGAACTTACCAAATGAGTTCAACACTAAATACAAAGTCAGGGACTATTCCATGATTTTTCCTTTTCCTCATTTATCTACTGGTTGTTTCGAATCTTGATCTATACGATAATCCTTTCACATTATCAGATCATATCACTGCAAATCATCTCATTTCAAGTATAAAACATATTTTGTTCCTTTTTCACAATTCCCCTAAAGTTTTACATTTTATTCAATTTAGTCTTTAAAATCAAAACAAGTATAACTTTAACATTTGGACTCTGATTTTTATTCCTATTTCAATTAAATCCTTCTACAGCCCTCTAAATACACAAAATTAAGAAATTCCATATCAAACTTTATATTATTACATTTTAGTCCCTAAACTCAAAATTAACCAAAAATTACTTTACAAATTAGTCATTAAACACATCTAAGCTTATAATCAAGCTATTAAACATCATAAGCTTCAAATTTCATCAATGACAACTTTTAAAATCTGAAAAAGTTTTAAAAACGGAGATACGAGTTAGTTGAACCTAATTGTAATGAACTCAAAAATATAAAAATGACTAAAAACAGGATTGAAAAAGCTTACCATGCAAGGCCCCTAAGTTTGGTCGAACCTAGAGTGCTCAAAAAAAGAGGTTTGGTGTTCTATATTTGGTGGAATATAAAAATGAAGATGGTGATGTTTTTGTTTTCATTTCTTTTTATCATTTTATTAATATTAAATTAACATAATTTTAACATAAAATAATTAAAGAAAGTAAGCATTAACCATCCACCACATTAAAAAGGGTATAATTGTCTCCTAAATACTCCCACTTTGACCATTTAAGCCTTTTAACTAATAAAAAATCAATATCGATCAAATTTTACGATTTTTATAATTTAATCTTTTTTCCTTAATTAATTATCAAATCATTAAAATTTCCAAACTAAACCTCAATTCACCTATATAAAAACTTTATAAATATCTAATAATAATATTTACAAGCTCATTTTATGAAAACGAGATCCCAACACCTCATTTTTCAAAGCCACTAACTTAAGATACAAACCACTTGTACATTTACTAATTGACCAGGTAATAAAATCTATCAAATCTCGAGTCACTATATTACTATATTTGACTCATAAATATTAATTAATAATATTTACGAACTCACTCGTTGAAATTGTGGTCCTGAAACTACTATTTCTGACACCACTGGAAAATGGGTTATTACAGTTCATAAATTTAGAATTTAGTTTCTATAATTTTATTGTTAGGAATTTAGCCCATTTACTTTTCAAATTTCAAAATTCAATTCCAACTATTACCTCTGTAAAAATTATTTTGTTAAATTCAGGTTCATTACAATGTTATTTTTTTATTTCAAAATGTCACACCAACAAATTTAACAGTGTTAGAAATTAGATTTGAATTTTAAAATCTGAAAAGTAGAGTACTATTCTTATAAATAAAAGTATAAGGGCTATGCATATTTTAACCATTAATTAATTTTATGTAATTATTTTGAAAAAAATATTTTGTATTTTTTATTATAAAATATTGAAAAAGGAAGAGAATAATAGTGTTTGAATCTGTATCATCTAGATGCCATACCAAAACTGTAATCATTGTTTTAACCAAGATAATATACTAATATTTTTAGAATTTGAATGTCATCTATATTTTTTGTTCCATTTCAAACTATCATCTTTTTTATTGAAAAAATATTTAATCAGTTTTTTTATTTGAAAAAAAAGCTACTAATAAAAAAGTAATAAAAAAAAAGAAAGAAGAATTTTGATTGTAAATTCTTTATTTTCCATTAAAAAATTAGGGTGTTAGACTTTTGCAATTTTTATTTAAATATATATATTCTCAAAATACATATAATTCAACATTATTTTATTAGAATAGGTGTCAAGACTAGTAAGTTTTTAATCCATTTGTAAATATGATTATGGATTGGATTTTATTAACATATGAATGATCAAGTCATTTTTTTTAGTCTTCCTATTATCTTTTTTAGGAATAATCTTCCTATTATTTAGCAATATTTGTTTTTTCTTATTGCTTGATTTTATTTGAATAATTCTCTACTAATATATGATAACTCATTGGTCATTTCTTTGTATTTAATTATTGTTCTCATCAATAAAAAAGGATAAAAAATTTTCTATTATTCTCATTGTGCACTTATGGTATTAGAGCCCTTCCAATCTCTTATGAGAAGTCGGTCCTATTTTTTCTCCTTTTCTCTTATTACTCATAAACCTTTAAACTTGTTTTTACTCTTATTATTTAATAGTTGTGGTGTATTTCTAAGCCAATTTGAGAATCTTAAAAAAAAAAAAAGTCTAAACTGAACACTCATTGTCAAGGTACTATTATTTCTATATGCCTTGATGTTAAAAATTATATTCTCTTATATTCTGTTAGGAACTTTTGCATTCATAACCTAACTTTAAGACCAATAGGTGTGGAGGTTCGACCAAAAAACCTTAAACTTGGAAACTAAACATTTATCTAATATTTACACCCATGTGTATCAATGTGTAACTAATAAACCCTAAACCCCTAAAATCCATAACTCAATACCTAAAACCTAAACAGAAATACTAAACTCAAAACTATGAACTTTATGTAATTAACTTTAGACTTTATATAATTTATTACATCAATTCAATTAAATTTACATTTTATCAGATATTAAATCAAGCATCATGTATGAATTATACCAAAGAAAGCTTAATAGCATATCATTTAAATTATGAGCTATGCAATTTTAAAATTTGACGAATTAATTGCACTACATTTTTTTTTTTTGTGAATGAAAAACACTATAAGAAAACTACCTAGAGATACATCCAAGCCCCCATTGAGGTATTTCAAAAAATTTAGTACCACCATTATTACCAATAGATATTTTAGCTAGACTATCAACCTCTTTATTATAATATTTGTATACGTGTAGGATCGACCAATGTGCCAAATTAGCCAATAATATATTGATTCTTTTAACCAAAGTGGACCTCGACACCTTTGTATCTCTCCATTGAGCAACTTGTATCTCCTCTTGACTGTTTGATAAGATAAATACTTTGTGAAATTCTTTATCAATAGCAATCGCCAAGCCTTCCAAAATGCCCTACAATTCAATATTTAAAACTGAATAAATGCGCACAAAATAGTTATACCCAAGAATATATCTGTTATATCTGTCGAGAAGAATTTCCCCAATTGAAGCTAAACTAGAATTCTCTTTCACCGCACCATCAGAATTTAACTGAATCAAATTCCTAAACTTGGACGGAACTGTTATTGAAATTTGCCAGTTGGAAACATTTACCTTTAATAAAGAGGTATATTACTTAGCCCAATTGTATGAAACTTTAATTAAATCTTCAGTAATCCACATTATACCTTAGAAGACAAAAAAGTTCCAAGTTTTTTTATTAATAAGGGGTAAGATTTTTATGTTGAAAAAGGTAATAAGAATTTTAAGGCAGATCTTTTTTATTAATAAGGGGTAAGATTTTTATGTTGAAAAAGGTAATAAGAATTTTAAGGCAGATCTTGACATCTATGAATGCCAATATCACTATAATTTTATATTATTATTATTATTAAATGATAAGAATAAAATTTCATATAAAATTTTTAAAGAAAAGTTTGAACTCAATACCCATGTTTATTGACACTTATAGATGTGAAGCTCGTTGAATATTTAAAAATATATTTTTTTAAAATTAATCTTAAAATATAAATATTATGAAAATTAATAAAATATAATGTTAAAATAAAAAACTTCTTTTTTTTTTGAAATTGGTGGGTTGATTTGAAGTGAAAGAAAAATATTTTGTTTTGCAGTTCTATAGTTTAACAAATTTAAACTAAATAAGCTTAATTTAACACATTTTCACTCAATTAATTTATCACTTTCTAACCTTTTTAATATTTATATCATCATGATCAAAAAGAAATTATTTTATGAACCTTTTCCACCACATCATCCATGGTCTCATTCAATTAAAATAGGACACATAATCATTTATTCCACATTATATGTATATTTGGACTAAACTTCTAAATCAAAGATGACGTTTCTTATTTTAATTGGACAAGACCATAGATGATGTGGTAGAAAAAGTTCATAAAATAATTTTTCATCAATATAGATAAAAGGATGGCCTTAATCATCTTACCCTTTGCCACGTGGCTTTTTTTGACATTATAATAATTTTCAGCTTCTTCCTTTATAATAAGTTTAAAACTTGAAATTTAATTTTAATATTTCAAATTTTGATATAATTTTATTTCTTTATTTTCTTAAAGTCATTAGTTAGTCAAAGTAATTGATATTGTTAATTATTCCAATTAAAATGTGGGAGTCAATTTTTTCTCAATGACCTTATTTAAAATATATATATATATATATATATTATGATGAGTTTGAATGAGTACTTTTTAAGAAAAAATCACACCAACATTTTAATTAAAATAGTTAAAGGTGTTAATTATTTGGATTAGTTAATGTCATTATTGTAACACTTCATACCCGGCCTAGATGTTAAGACCAAGTCTGGAAAGCTACATCGAATCATTTCAGAAAGTCCAACTTTTAAATATATAAAGTTTAACTATCATAAATCATTTAAGTAGTACAACCACATAGAAATCCAAACTTATAATAAGAAATCCAAGATAAAACACACTATAGTATAAGTTTAATTAAAATGGTTAGATAACTAGATAAAAATGATCGAGCTCCTGCCACACCGAGCCGCCTAAGTCGATGGGTTACCTGAAATTCAATCAAACAGACAAAATGAGTTGATAGACACAGTGTGTAACTTATAGTTTTTATTAAGCATAAATTATAGAACAGATCTTCAGTTTCTCATTATTCAAGCAGATCTTAGAATCAGATACAGAAGCAGAACATAATATATCAATTTCATATACAAATTAAAACAAATACAGATGTAGATTTCCTACCCCCAACTGCTACACCATCTTCGTCCAACCTTACACACCAAAAAGGGTATGAAGTACCCATCCATCCATTCACGCCATGTAGTGATTGTATGTCACGTTCAAAATGTCGCAGACTAGCTTTTAGAACAGAATGTGATAAGTCGCCAAAATCAGATACATATATGTGGCTTAGCCACCAATCTTGGCAGATTATTAAACTGCCCACACTTTCTCCTTATTCAAACCCTCAATACATATGCAAATTTAGAGATACAGATATAAGCATACGGTGTTACAAATTCATATTATACTCATTTAATACAGAATACACTTACTCGCCAGTCTACATATCGATGATATATATAACAGTTTGTACAAAAATAGATTATCAGTTGATGGCTTTTATAGCCCAAATCGAACCATACGAGCTTTACAGTAGGCCTACGTTCAATTGGAACGATGTTTACGGTCTTAATGAAAAATCTTGGATTTTGGCCCATACGCCCTTATGGATTCACACAGCCTGAAAGGTTGGCTCGTGTGGTCTACATGGCCTAGCATACACCCATGTGGCCTACATGGCCTAGCACACGTCCGTATGGCTCAAAGCAATGATTTGCACGATCTAACATACAGCTAAGCACACGCCTATGTGACTCAAACACCAATTATCTCTCACATGGCCTAGACACATGCTCGTGTCTCTAGCCCGTATGACTCTAATTCCAAAACAGTGAGTTACACGACCTGGGCACACGCTCGTGTTCCTGATTGATGTGATTTTAATTCCAAAATAGTGAGTTACACGGCCGTGTGGTGTCGACAGCCAAGTTTTTCGACTTCGCAAAACGTAAAAATCAGGGTTTTCGTTACACACATGGTATGGTTTCATTGTAGAAGCAACCAAGCTAATCCCGAAGCCTAAAAATGACATTCAATTGCCGAATCAAACAATTTATTCCTAAACAAATCGCTAACCACATCCAAATCAAAGTTACGGCAAATAACTTTGACATGAAAGTCCAACTCAGAAATTTAGCACTTACCCCTATACGTAACAGTGAAACATGATCATGATTCGATGTAGGAACTTTACTCCTGAGGTTTTCGCCTAAAAAAGAAACCAATTGATTATTTAACAGAAAGTTTAGAATGAGATGACGGTATTTCAATCTTGACAAGAACAAACAAAGTCAGGCAAAAATAACAGAGAATAACGACGAAACTTACTCCAATACCTGTCAATCTAACAATAACCAACCCAATTCCGCAACAATCCAACGACGATTTATCACAAGAAAGAAAAAAGAAAAGAAAAGGAAGAATGTTTAGAGAAAAAGAAGATAGGAAAATAACAAAAAAGAAAAAGAAAGTTAAAACGTGAAAAAAAGGATTTTAAAAAAAATAAAATCAATTAACAAAAGAAAAATAAACTAACTTCACGAATGAGTGTAAAAATATGTTTAGAGACTTGAACAAGTGACTAGAGAGAATATAAAAACTTAACCATTGAACCTGTAAGACCCAATTTTAGCCCGGGCCCATATACATATAAAACAAAAAACCAAAAATAAATAATAACAGTCCAATACAATTTTTTTAAAGCCCAAGTTTAAAGGCTGGCCAAAAATATAATTTTGGCTCGATTACACAAGCCCAATGGCCCAAATTTTTTTCTAAAATAACAAACCCTAGCATTGACGCTCTCCCTTTGGCCGGCGCTGCCTCCACCTACACACACTACCCACGTCCTCCACCACCGTTCACCACGCACATCCCTACTTACCACGTCCAAGCCACGTCCGTCATACCTGCAAATATGCACAAAAACAGTTGTAAAATGGTTATATAAAGCCATGAATATTCAATTTTTTTGGCACGAATCAAATACAAAAATATACACAAAAATCATTTGCATAGAAACAAGTGCAAGGAAATTTGAAAGGTGATCTTTGATTAATTCTGTTTGTTGAGTTTCTATTTATTTTGGTGTGAAAAGAGTAATAAAAGAAGGAGAGCACTTACCAAACCTCCATCGGCATAGTCGGGGTTCTCTTCCGTTGGCGAAATCGGCCGTCATCGGTGCACCGTCGGCCACTGTGCAGTGGTGGTTCGGCGGCTGCATGTTTTTGGGGATGAAACCCTAACAGAAAGGATTAAAAGAAGGGGCTTTGGGTTTTTTAAAAGTTTTTTTTATGTTTTAGAAAAAAGAAATAAAAAAATGTTTACTTTTTTTTTTAAAGCAGTACCATTGGGGGGAAGGAGCTAGCCTGCGCATTGACCCCGTCCATAGGCTGGATCCACGCATTTCCCCTTAAATGGGTAATTTGCGCGACCAGTTTTTCTCATTTGTGCCACCTTTAATTTAATCCTGTTATGTTTCTTCCATTTTTTCCCTCAGATTTACGCGCCATTTCAATTTAGTCTGCGCCCAGGTGCTGCGTTTTGGATTTGGGAGTATTTCCAGTTTTAATCCTTGCACATTCACGCACATTGCGCTTTCGTCCCTATTTTGATTTTAATGGTTTATTCTATTTATTAATTATCCTTTTAAGTTTGATTTTATTTCAATTGAGTTTTTCTCTCATTTCAACATGTAATTCTTTTATTTCTTTATTTACTTTTGAATATTTTTTTTATTTTTATTTTTCTACTTATTTTAAATTCTCTTTTATATATTTCTATGTTTTAAAGATTTATGTGATATTTAAATATTCTCATACATTTTGTATATTTACACATAATTTAGCTTTATTTTTTATGTATATATCATTGATGTTATATTATTTTTTATGTATATTTTCTTTAAAAACCTATTTATATAATGTATTTCCTATAAAAACCCTATTTTATCGTTTTTTTATTATTTCGAATACTTTTATTATTTATATTTTTATATGCCAACTATTTATATTAAGTTATTTTGTTTTTATTATTTATGTAAATTGATATATGTATTATTTTGTATATTATTTACTTTATAATATTTATTTTAAAATTCAATTGTACATTACTATTTAATATATTATTTACTTTTATTTTTATACTTATTTTAAATTCTTATATCTATTATTTGTTTTAAATTTTTTTTATTGTTTGTATAGTAATGTTTTCAAATTTTCTTTCTTTCCTATTATTCATTTAATTTTACTTTAAAACTTGTTATATTTCATTTGTTGTAATTTGTTTGGAATTTCTTTTAAATTGACTTCTAATACTTTAGCTTTCGGTTATTAATGTTTGTATTTATATAGTATATGATATGTTGCCATTGCATGTACCCTAATTTGTTCCTTTGTGTTTTCTTATTTTTTTGTTATTCATGTAATATATATTTTTGTTTCATGTTCAACACTATGCTTGTATGATTGTTATTATATCAAATTTTAAATTCCAAATTTTCGCCTAATATCGATTGCTTTTTATCCTTAAGTGAACCAAACGAATATATTTTGATCGGTTCTATAATTGCCTATTTGAAAAATTCTTAAAACAAAGGCAACGTTTGATGATTGGAAATTCAGGAAATCTTGCCCTAACGTGTTGGGTTTCAATTTTCCGTTTAACCAAATAATCAAATGTCCTTTTAAGATTTTGCTCGTGTTTTTTTAACTTCAAAACAAGGCAATGTTTCATGTTTGGAAATCCGAGGAATCGTGCCCTAACGTGTTGGGTTTTGGTTTTTTGTTGGACCAAATAACTGGATATCCTTTAGTAATTTTCAAATGTATGAATTTTGGAAGATCAAGGGTTGATTTTGGCTTCGAGGGTTTAAAAGGTCATGTCCTAACGTACTAGATATGATATTTATTCCTTCATAATAAGAAAATTTTTACATCCAATTTGAGTTATTCAAATGTTTTAAAAGAAACCGTATTTCAAAATCTTTTTAAATTTTAGACATAAGGACATAAATTAATCAATTCGGTACCAATTTTGGGTGTTGCGAGGGTGCTAATCCTTCCTTGTACGTAACCGACTCCCAAACCCGTTTTTCTAATTTTTGCAGACCAAAATCGTTGTTTTGATAAATCAATCTGTTTATTCAAAAACGACCACATTTTGAGATGACCCGATCACACCTCATCAAAAAGGATCGGTGGCGACTCCAAACTTTTGTTTTAAAAAGTCGATTCTCGTTTTTCAAATTAAAAAATGGTTACGACAGAACCAACAGGCTCTTTCTTGACATAAAATCACACGTAATTAAACTTAAGTCAGAGGTTCAGGAATAAGGGTTCAATCAAATAAAATAACAAAATTTCCAAAAGTGGGATTTAAACCCCTAATCTCCAACTCACAGATAGGGCATTTAGACACAATTACAAAACTTTATTATAACAGTATTTAGCTAACAACACTTAAGTTTTTAGGGCGTTACAATTATAATAGTTTAGAGACCAAATGTTACCTAAAAAGATTATAGGAACTAAATCTCAAATTTAAACATATCAAAACCATAATATAGCCAAAGACGATCTATGCTAACACATACCAAATAAAAGTATACGGATTAAATCTCAAAATTAAGCATAGTACCATAACATGACTAAAGACATTTCATACCTAACACAATCGCATTTCTCATGTGACACGTGTTATCACCTTCTATTCTTTTTAGATAATACTCGATATATTATGTTTAAATTTTTGGTTTAATCTATATACTTTAATTTTTTTTACATAATTTGGTATCTCAATTTTTATAATATCATTAGTTAATCTAAATACGTTATTTCTTATTAAATTGCTAACGTGAATTTTTAATAATTGTTAATATTGTTAAAATTTCATATTAAATCCATGTTCATTACAATACATTTTTATTACATGACCACTAAATGAGTTTTTGTTTTAATTTTAATATGTTGCACTAATAAATTTAATAGAAAATTTAACTAGACTTGAATTTTTAAAGTCGAAAATAAAAGAATTAAATTTCAAATGTACAAATAATGCAATGACTTGAAGCGTATTTTAATATTAAAATTTTTATTATATAATTTGATTAAAAATAATAATTAATTCGATGTGAGTAAAAAAATTAAAATAAGGTAGCCATATTTAAAATTTCATTTTTTGGCAAAGTAAACAGAAAGATATAGTAATATATTTGGTCCTTAATTTGTAATCATTTTAAAGCATTGAATTCAAATTCAACAAACTTCATTCAAATGAAAAATGATGGCATTTTTCTCTCTTATTTATTTATTTTTAATAAAATGATGGCCTATTTATAGGTAAATAATCTTCACCTACTCTTACTAAATTTTGAAATCATTTAAAACAAGGTTGAAAATTAACATTATTGTCATAGTTGTTCTTCACTGCATTTAAATCAAATCTATCCTACCACTTTTATCACAATAACTTTTCTTTGCATTTATACATACAACATTCATTGGTTTATCGCAATAAAAAATTAAATATAAGAAAAAATTGGGCATGCATTGTTAATTTAATTATAATAGAATTCATTTTAATATTTTATTTTATTTTTCGTTTCTTTTAACTATTGAATTTGTATTATTTATTAAATCATTCAAAAATAATTAAAAAAATTAATGTCTGTTGACTTTGTTAACGTAACATTTACACGACAGTCCATGTGTATGCTATGCTAGTAAAGTTTATAAACGTTAACATTTCATTCATTTTAATGTGATTTAATAAATAATATAAGTTTAAGTTTAAAAAAAAAATCAATAATCTAAATAAATGGTAAATGAGCATTTATAATGCTAAATCGAAGAGTAGTTAGCAATTAGCAAATTAGAGGAAGCCACCCTCCTATTAAAGCTATCCCTCAAAGTTGCAAATGGCAAATTCAGATATATATCAAGTTCAAGCCCTTTATTTTTTTAATAATTTCTTCTTCTTTTTTTCTAAAATTCCCAACACAAAAATGGTGTAGTGGGGAGATTTATCCTATCCTTGTTTGCTTATATTTGGTGTTTATCACAAACTCATGAATTGTTTGTTTGTCCGAAAATTAAAAATCAAATTCACAAAAAGTAAATCCACCATTAATGATTCAAATATATGATTGGATATCTAATTTGACGGTAAATATTAAGTTTGTCCAGTGTTTGGCATGAACAAATATTTTAAAATTCTAATATGATTTCATTGGATCTAACTTATTTTCTATTAACCAAAAATAATAACATTGTTACGATTATAAAATCAAAATTTTAATAATGTACCTAACCCATATATACATGTGTGGCTCAGTTTTAAAAGCTAATTTTGTTTTTTTTTTTCCTTTGATTTTGTACATAAATTAAATTAAAGGTTGGTGAATATTAGAATATGTGATCAATAGAGAAATGGGTACTTAATGATTTTTAAAAGAAAAACATAGAAAAGGAAGAAAATAAAAAGTTGGCCAAGGACAATGGGAGCCAAGGGGTTCTCCCGTCAGTTAGGGAGTTGTCCAGTGCCGGAAGTTGAGTTGAAAACTTTTAAGGGAGTTAAACTAACGTCAAAGAAAAGAGTTCAGAAGATTATCTTAGAGATGAATTATATAGAGGTAATTAATATATTGAATGATCATATTCAAGATTAGAATTTATCATGAGAATAGATATGAAATGAAAAGTTTTTAATAAACTTTGCTCGACGGTGCATGGCATTGTGGTGGTTGAAACTCTCAATACAATAATAAAATTTTTCCTCTTAAAAAAATATTTAAGAAATATGGAGTTTTGATTGGTGGTTAGGTAAAAGGTTGGAGCTTGGTATGGGAGACACAGGGGAAGAGTTAGAATGTTAGATCTTACACAGTTTTGACAAAGTAGCAGTTGTTTATTTGGATTATTTAATGTCCAAATTGTAACATATGTATGTGATAAAAACTGGAACATGAAACAGGTTTGAGCATCAAACTTCAAAGGTGGGGTCATTGTTTTCTAATGAATTAAATTACCTTGAAATTTTTAACATTTTATTTTCTTAAGATTTATTTCACTTGTTTGTCATGTTCTTTCATGGGAGTGTTTTTTTCATTTTTTTTATGTATCCCCAAAAAAAAAAAAAAAAAAAAAAAAAAAAAAAAGTGGCAGGTTTTGCCTAAGAAACTCGTCTTTTAACTCAAAAACTCTTTCTTTGTTCCTTTTCATGTGAATAATTCATCATTTCTTTCATCTTTCTTTTTCTCTTTCCCTTCCCCCCTCCTCCCGCTCTCTCTCTCTCTCTCTCTCTCTCCAAAAAGGCTACAGAAAAGTTGTTTTTATTTATTTATATTTGTATGAAAAAACCCCAAAATTTCCCCTCATTTCTTGCCCAGTTTATAAAGAGAAATCTTTGTTTTAACAAGGAAAAGGAAGAAAATAAAGGATAACATAAACACAAAATAAATTTATTCCTTTTTTTTTATTACAATTTTTAATCTTTTGAGTATGAATGGTCTTTTACGTCTTGAGGAACCAGATTGTTCTGAGTTTGTTGAAGTTGATCCAACTGGAAGATATGGCAGAGTATTCATAAATTAACTTTCTTTTTCCTTTTTTCTTTTTTTTTTTTAGTTTTGAGTTGAAGTTTTTGATTCTTATACCTTCTTTGTATTGTCCTTTTTTCTTTCTTTCTTTTGTTTGCAGTACAATGAAATCCTTGGAAAAGGAGCTTCAAAGACAGTGTATGGTTCAAAACTCAAATATTTTCCCCTTTTTTTTAAATACCCAATCCATATTTCTTCATTATATTTGCTTCTGTGCATCCTCTTTTTTTTCTTTTTTTTTTTTACAGAATTTGAGCCTCATTTGATATTTCCAATGAAGTTTTCTTGGGGGGGGTATAACATAGATGGTTGATGTTTATTGCAGTTATAGAGCATTTGATGAGTATGAAGGGATTGAAGTTGCTTGGAACCAAGTCAAACTTTATGATTTTCTTCAAAGCCCTGAAGATCTTGAAAGACTGTATTGTGAGATTCATCTCCTTAAGACATTGAAGCACAAGAATATTATGAAGTTCTATACTTCTTGGGTTGATACCGCCAATAGGAACATTAATTTTGTCACTGAAATGTTCACTTCTGGAACTTTAAGACAGTAAGAAAAAAACATGTCCAAAATCTGTGTTTTTTAATGTTAAAAATATGGCTTCTTTTGGTGTTGTTTATTAGATGTTTGATGTTTTGTTTATGATGGGGGATCCCCTTGCAGGTATAGGCTAAAGCATAAGAGAGTGAACATTAGAGCAGTGAAGCATTGGTGTAGGCAGATCTTGAGAGGCCTTCTTTATCTCCATAGCCATGATCCCCCTGTGATTCATAGAGATCTTAAATGTGACAATATTTTTGTCAATGGCAACCAAGGAGAAGTTAAGATCGGCGATCTTGGCCTTGCTGCGATTCTCCGCAAATCTCATGCTGCTCATTGTGTTGGTATGTTTATCTTAACCAATTTTCTGGTTAACTTGAACTGAACTTAACTTTGGTTGACTCAGAGAATTGATTTCAGTACGAAACAATATACTGTCTATCTTGTTTGAGAAATATTGAACTTTTCGAGTTGGGGATTGATTCAATAAAATGGAAAGTCACCATTTTTGGGGCTTGCTTTTTCCTCAGGAACACCAGAGTTTATGGCTCCAGAGGTTTACGAAGAAGCCTACAATGAATTAGTTGACATTTATTCGTTCGGAATGTGCATTTTAGAAATGGTTACTTTCGAGTATCCTTATAGTGAATGCACTCATCCGGCTCAAATCTACAAGAAAGTTATCTCTGTAAGGGCTTTTCACTTTGCTTGACTTGCTTTCTCGCTTTGTTTCATCTGCTGGAATGACCGAATTTTCATTAACACGCGTTCTTATTTTTAGGGTAGAAAACCAGATGCTTTGTATAAAGTTAAGGATCCAGAAGTCCGACAATTTGTTGAGAAATGTTTGGCAACTGTGTCTTTGAGGCTATCTGCGAGAGAGTTGTTAAATGACCCTTTTCTCCAGATTGATGATTGTGAATATGATTTGAGACAACTAGATTATGGGAGGGAACTTGATGAAGTCGGTCCTCTCATTAGGCTACCGTATCTCGAGTTTCATCACAATAGTAATTCTTATAGTAACGGATACTCAAATGGTTATGGTTACGAAACACCAAATGAATGGGGGTATCATCCTGCTGAAATTGAACCAAGTGGAATCGAGCTTTTTGAATATCAAGAGGATGAACATGCTGCAAATGTAGACATAAGCATCAAGGGGAAGATGGGAGATGATGGTGGTATCTTTTTGAGACTTCGGATTGTCGATAAAGAAGGTTAGGAACATATTTCATCCGTTCTTGTCAACTTTTTCTTTGTGGAGATCTGACTTGAACTTTCTCCTTTTTTTGTCAACTTGCAGGTCGTATTAGAAACATATATTTCCCATTCGATGTTGAAACTGATACAGCATTGAGTGTTGCTACTGAAATGGTTTCAGAATTGGATATCACTGACCAAGATGTGACTAAAATAGCCGATATGATCGATGGAGAAATTGCTTCCTTAGTACCTGGTTGGAGACGGGGGCCGGGAATTGATGAATCACCGCGCTTTTCGAATCAGAACTTTTGTCACAATTGTGCTTCGAACCGTACATCTACCGGCTCCCTCTTAGATTTTTTGACACATAATGGAGGTGTCAAAGACTCTCGAGTTCTTCAGTGTTGTAGAACTGGATGTGCTTCAATGCATGGCCGGTTTGAAGAGATTACTTTTCAAGTCGAGGAATCCGAGCATTGTGTGACAGATGGTGCACCGAACAAGTCAAGCCAATCAGACAATTTGCATTACCAGGAAATATGGGATCAGCACGAAAATCATGAACTTAGACACAGAAATTCAGACGAAGAGTTCGATAAATCAGATCAATCATTCTCGGCAAATGATGATAAAGAAGTTAGAGAAGAAAAGAAAATCCAATATCCTAACAGGAATTCAATCCAATGTTTGACAAACTCTCGGTCTTTCTCCGAAGTTCATTCATTATACTGTGATCTCTCCGACAATTATGAGAATGAAGTCCAACAGGAACTGAGATGGCTTAAAGCAAAGTACCAGATGGAATTAAGAGAACTTAGAGATCAACAACAATTAGGAATTGTATCAGACTCTTCAAACTGCAGTAACAAAGACAAGAACAGAAACAATGACATTCCGCCATTATCGACTTTTGCCCCTAACAAGCATTTTAACTCCGATTTCCATGACAATAAGAATAAGAGGTGCCCCAATTCAGCTAACCGAGGGGGCCGGTATCACAAACCAGCAGAATCTCCAAGAGTTAAGGAGATGGTCACTGCTCAAAATTTCTTTACTGGATCACTGCTTCCACAATCTCTTCATAGAACAACTTCCCTTCCAGTTGATGCTGTTGATATATAATGTAAGACTCTGCATTCTTTTGAACATTTCTCTACATTTTTAGAGGCTGAAATAATATGAAATCAACCCCTTTTTTATTTTTTGGTCCACCAATGTTCAATCCAATTAGTTTTTCTCTATAATATCATACAAAAACCGACATCTTTGCCGTCTTATAATGTTGAACTTCCAGTGATGGAGATTCGGTTTTAGCTTTTTGAATATATAAACATTATAGTAACTCAAGAGCCTAAAACACAAAGGCATTGCATGTTGGAATTGAGTAGATGAATCATTAAGCATATAATATTGCCATCTTTCTAGCTGGACAGGCCAATCATGTGCCAACAAAAAGCAAAAAAAGAGCTGGCCAATGACAACTTTTCCAAGAGCTCTAACATTTGATGCTAAAAAGGTCCCATTTAGATCTGGCAATCCAATCCTTTTTTATTATGTTGGTGTATTTTCTTGTGTCATAATCATCGGATTTTAAGATAAAAACTTTTTAGTATGAGTCTAAACTTTGCATGTCTTGTGAGCCTCTTGTTATATAAGATTTAAGGTAAATATATTTATATACATATAAATATATTATTCATGTGGTATGAAGATGCCCCATGGTATCAATGATTGATTGGGAGTTTCAAAAGGGAAGTAAATTAGATGGGACCCCAATTTGGGGGTGGGGGGGTATGGAGGATGAGATTGAGAATCATGTTCCATCCCATGCATTGCATGTTAAATCTCTTTGAGCTTGGCCCCACTCACCTATCATGTTCCAATGAACAGAGGACATCCCTCTGCTGACCTCATTATCCTATCTTTTCATAAAATTTAAACACCGTATACAAATATAATTAAATACAACATGATATGTAAATATATATATATATATATGTAAATGTGAATAGCTGGATGGAGTATTAAAATTGAATAAGTCCAGAAATAATGAATAATGGTGGCCTTACAGATTGTACAGATGTTGGTACAAGCATTGAAGTGTGAAGATGGGTTGGTCAAAGTTTTCAAAGCACTGTTTGTGATTGAATAAATTAATGGAAAGGTTGCTTTTATGCCTCCAATCCAATAGGGGGGAATTATCCCTTGTCAAAAAAGTAATTAATATAATTATAATTTCAGAGGCAAAGTGGAGACCAACTCATTGATTTAAGAGCATTTACCAACTTTTACGTTTTTTTTTCTATTTGAGAATTCAGTCAAAAATATTAGAATAATAATTTAATAAGTAAATTTTAACTTGATTAGTATGAATATTATTATTAATATAAGAGTTTATGAATTTAAGTACGTTGAAATACATTATAATCTTATTTATAGGTTGACGAGGGATTATGAATAATTTTAAATATTAAAAAATATATATATAATCAAATTTTATAATAAAATTGTTAAAAATAATAATAACTTAACAATAATCACATTTTATAAATCGTCTTTTCCCTTCTTTTGAACGTTTAAATTGAGATATCTGGAAAAAGAAGGAATCTTGGAATGAGCCAAAAAGAGGTTGAAAATTTTGGATGAAGGCATATTACAATATTATTCACGTGGCTGAAATTAAAATGGATAATTTTCCTTATTTTACTACTCTCTTTTTTTTTTTACTTTTTAATATTAAAAATTTACTTTTGGATAAAAAAAATTGGAAAAAATAAAGAAAAGTATGCATTAACATGTAATAGTATGCATTAACATGTAATCTTAATAACTTTTGCATACTTTTCATATTGTGTTGAAAGCAAAAGCAAAATGGTAAAATCACGTATTTGAAATATGGAGGTATATTTAAAAATATATAAGATAAATAATAAAAAAGTATGATTTTGAATTAATTCGTAGTAAAAAATGAAATATGCACAATAATAAAATAAATAAATAGATTAAATTGAGAATAAAACGAAATTTAATACAAAAAAATATTATTTTACAAATAATCTGATTTTTTAATAATTCATTATTAAGTTAAGACCTAATTGATGGGTGACATAACTCATTAAAAAATTTAATAAATAATATAGATTTACAAATATATAAAAATGTATATAAAAAATATACTTACTAAAGTTCCATATAAAAATAAAAAAAATTACATTAATTTGAATGATAAATAAATTTTTTTTACATGCATTGCGTTCTATGTTTGAATTTTATTATTGACAAATTTTTATTGATTTATAAAAATATAAGATAAAAACACCCACATAATCATATAATTCACTTAACAAATAAATTGATTTTTAATAATTTCTTAACTAAATTAAAAACAGACTAATAAGTGACACCAACTCAATAAAAATCTTAATAAATAATATAGATTTATATATATTAAAAATAATTAATAAAATAGGTCAGAAGATGATTTTTTTTATCGAAATAAGTCAAAAGCTATGGGTAAATGGTCCCTGAGGTCCATTGAAATTCCGATGTGGTCCCTCCATTTTAAAATATATTTAAAAGTAATATTACTTTTTAAAATTCAAAAAGAGATTATTTAAAATATTAAACTGTATTATTCATTATTGTAGTTATCTTATTTTTAAAAAATATTATTCACTGTTTAATACTAACCCTTTTTTTCTGAAAAAATATATCAATTTTAAAAACATTTTTTAATTTAAAAGTAATTTATTTAAAAATGTAAATGTTAATTATTTAACAAGTAAATTTTAAATTTTCATATTTTAAAAATGATTATATTTCAATTTCTTTTCAATTTGCAATTCTTATAACATTTTTAAATTAAAAAAAATAATTTAGTAATTTTAAATTTAAAAATAATATACTATTTAATTGATAGGGAAATAGGATGGTTCAAGTGTGAAATGTGAAGTCATAAGAAAGGCAGTCAGTCAATTTATCATAAAGTATTCTTATACCATTGCCCCATAAACAATCCAATTATATGGCTACAATGTACTGTTATGTAGAAATCCATTCCTGGTCAATGGCAACTAATACTGAAATGATGGCCTCATCCTTACAAACGTTTATCACAAATAATATGTTTCAAAAGTGGCAATCGAAAGTGGAAACTTTTATAACCAAGATCACCAATGACCAAAGAGGCAAATATGAATAAAAACAAAAAGAACTTATTAAAGTCAACTCCGGATGAGCCTAAAACCTAGCTTAGTTGTATCAGTATATCCGAATCCTAACATCTGCAATCCCTTTCCTTTTATCTCTAAGGCTAAAACTAGTAAAAATATCATACAAATTTTGTACTAAGAGTCAAATACATTTCCTCTTTTACTCAAATAATAGATAAATTAATCATTGTAAGTTATATCAAAGAGCAAATTGATCTTTTCTATTAAAAAACTTATCCATTTCTACCGTTAAAAATTGATATAATTAATAGAATACCCAAATAGTTATACATGGCATGCCACGTGTACCTCATCTTGATGTGTACATGGACTAATTTTTAAAAATAGAAATGAATAAAATTTTTAACAAAGAATCAATTTACTTTTTGATCTAACATCTAAGGACTAATTTGCCATAGAGGAACAAGTCAACACTAGATGTGTATGTAGATAGATAGAGGAAAAAATGAAGACATACAACCAGAAACTTGTACAATTCCAAGATAATAGGACAAAATCAATGTAACAAATGCACTGATGTTACGGTAATGGAATTGTATCATCTGAACAGTAGTGAATGTTAGGCATGACGGCAAACACTTTTAAAATATGAGTCAACTTCTAGTCACTGTCATGTTCACAACCAGGTATACCTCCTAATCACACCATTAGTTAACAGGCAAAGCCTCATTCCCCTTAGGAACTTGAAATATCCTGTGTTTTAATCTTACTTTTATGATCTAGGCACTAGAGTAGTTTAAAAGCCTTGAAATGCACCGTGCATCGCCAAAAATGAATGAAACATAGATTGTGAAATTTCATAACCATCTGTTTAAGATCACAAAACCCTTTGAAAATGATAGATATCAACCTTCTAGGTTATAGTCTTTATAAAAGCCCTTTATCCTAATAGCAATTCTGGTATAAATCCCATTGCAAAGATTATGTAATAAGAGCTTTTGGGGAAAACTATGTAACCAAAGGGAGGTGTGAAATTAGTGCTAGAATCATTATGAAGTGAATGATTATAAACTATGTTACTCGGACTTGGATGTGAGTGTTGGCAGGTATGTATCCAACACAGGTGTAGTCCATTTGCTATAAGTTTTTCAATGTATTTGGAGGTTCCTTGTTGGCTTATATCCCATAACCATGTCACAAAATATGTCAAACATGGATACTTCATGAAAAATGTAGAGTCGGAGCGACAATATATCATAGAAGGCAAGAGCAGAGCTATGAGGTAACAAGTACAGGTTGTGATCTAAGTCTTGGAGTAGGACCAGAAAGATAAATAGGAAAATAAAAAATTAATGCTTTCAAGCAAATATGTGTCCTTTCCCTTTATATATTCACTAGACTACATCTACCTTTAGACAACCAGAACCTCAGTATAACAGTATATATTTATTATATACAAATGAACACAAGGATTTAAGAAGCAGTGCCAATTTATACCTCTGATGAGAAGATACAAGGTGTCTAGTTCTAAAATTTTATAGAGGCCTCAATAGTGGGTAGTCTTCAAGTAATTCTCGCTCTGACAATGTGTCATTTTCATTCTGAGGTGTCCACAAGACCTCAACTGCCTGAATGATAATCAAAGAGATGTCAGGAATGAGCAATCCCGAAAAGTCATAGTTGGGGAATAAGACAATTCATACCAATATTTTGCTTGAAGGGATGGAGGCAAGTTTCTGCAAGGCTTCCTTTAAATCACCACTTCCATTGATGGGGGGCAATTTATGCATTCCTTCAGCAGCCACCAAAATTGTTATCTGAAATTTCAGAAATTGGATATAAATTAAAGAAAATAACAGAAACAATGAACTTGAAACTTGAGTTATAATCCTTATTCCATCTGAAACTCAAAAAGACAACTTTATCATAACTATGCCATTTCATAGTCTATTCATCCAGAATGAAAAGACAACTCTATCATAACTATGCCATTTCACAACTCTATCATAACTATGCCATTTCATAGTCTATTCATCCAGAATGATGGATTAATACTCTAGACAAATGAAAATTTAATATCAGAGTTCAAGGGTTAACTAGAATGCTGAAGAAATTTATCCCTTAAACCTGGTTTACATCAATTTTAATGGTAATTTGTTACTATCCTAAAGAAGCAATATCTCTCCATACTTCCATGCAGATAAAACATAGTATGTGGGTTCCTCTAATGCTTGCATGATACAACTCACTGAATGGGTGGATGCTATGCAAAATACACAATATTCCAGAATGATGTCTTCAATACATTGCACCCAATACATTTGCAGAAACTATAACTTAAGAAGCAAGGTCTTACCACTATGTACTCATTGCTAAATCCACTAGCTTTCTGGCTGCTTGTACTTTGCCTTTTAATATTGTTCACATTCACTAGAGTCTCTTCATCAAATTTACCCCGTTCTTCAATAGAGAGCTGATTGAAGCGTTTCTCCCCATCATCTATGCTCCGTTTCACATCTACCTGACATTATATGATATGTACAAATTCATGCATACGACAATCAAGTTGTGAATTTAAAGGAAGCTCATAAACTAGAACTACAAAGAAAAAGGTCTAATTATGACAAGGAGATACTTTGAATGGAACTCATACAATAATAGGACCCTCAAGTCACATGGTCAATGAGGATTGCAAAAAGAATGACAGTCCTAGATATCTCCCCATAAGCCCATTTTTATAAATTACAAAGAGTGGTGAACATCTTCAACCAAGACCTTTCAAACTACAATTTATAATCGTTGAAATCCTTAAAACAAAATACTTACATCCACAATAAGAGCTCCTAAAATAAACTGTCACGGATAGACACACATCCAAAGGGAGAGCCTCACTGTCAGCCATTCAATTAATGAAGTATGCTGAAATATATCTACCTATGTAACTATCAACTTACATATATCTCAGAGTCTGGCAGCACTCAAAATAGACATGAGCGAAGTCTACAATTGAATTAACTGGAAATTTATCCAAGCAATCCTTGAGCTTATAGAATTTAGTCAGAAATGGGTCAAAATCATTATGCAATGTATATCCAAAGTCTCATATCAGGTCCTTGTGAAAGGAAGCCTCTCAGAACAATTTAAGCCTTGTAGGGGTTTATGTTGGGGGATCCCATCTCCTTATCTTTCCTTGTTGTGCCAAAATGTCCTCTCTCTGATGCTAATAAAGGCTGAAAATGAACAGCAAGTGAAAGGGATCATAATCAGTATGGGAGCCTCACCTATCACTCATCCATTATTCGCAAACAATACCTTTCTTTTCTTTAGAGCGGATGTTTAGGCTGAAAATGAACAGCAAGTGAAAGGGATCATAATCAGTATGGGAGCCTCACCTATCACTCATCCATTATTCGCAAACAATACCTTTCTTTTCTTTAGAGATGATGTTCAGGCATGTAGAGCCGTCAAAGGTATTCTTAATGAATTTTGCAGGCTTTCAAGGCAAAAGATTAATTTTGAGAAGTCTGAGCTCTTGTTGGGTCCTTCCACCAAATCAAATGCAAGAAGATGGTTTAGCGGAATCTTCAATGTTAAAAGGTCAACCCAGCAAATATCTGAGTGTGAAGTTTGATGCCATTAATAAGAAAAGGGAGTTCTTTTGATCCATTCTTGACAAAATTAATAGCAAGTTTGCATTGTGGAAAGCTAAATGTTTGTCTCAAGGAGGAAGATTAACCCTTATCATATCTATTTTAACCCCCTTACCCTTATTTTACGTTCGCTAGCTTCAAAGCTCCAAAAAACATCTGTGAAAAGATTGACCAAGTGGCTCGATCCTTCTGGTGGGGACATGAGATTGGGCAAAAAAACTTCATCTTTGTAATTGGGATAAACTTTGCTCACCTATTAATGAATGTGGTCCTGGTATACACCAGACTTCTCCTAATGCTTTCATTACTAAGATCTTAAAAGCCAAGTATTGTCAATCACAAGACTTGGAGCTTGTTTGTCCTAAACTTTCAGTTTCCTACAACTGGAAAGGGATTCTTAAAGAGGAGCGATCTCTGTAATAAAGGCAAAGATATCCAAATTTGGAGTAGGGAACAATGTTGGGTTCAGACATCCCAAACGGGAACTTAGTTGAATACAACTAGAACCAACTATTCCCAAGTTCATATAGGCAGCTTGCTAAAAAGTAACGGTAAGTTGTGAAATGAGCATAAGATCAAATAGGATCTCGAAGATTATGCAGTTCACAACAAGATCTTTCTCTTATTTTGGTGGGAAGTACAAACTAGTAAGAAAGGACAACCTTGAAGGTAGATTTTCAGTTAAAGGGGATATAGCCTGCTATGGAATCTGAAGAGCGATAAAGCAATCATGGTAGGATCAATAATAATTGGAGAAGGTTGTGGAAGCTCAAACTTCCTTTTAAGTTCATCATTTTTCTGCAGAAGATTTGCAACAAATACTTGCCAACCAAAGACTTAAGAAAAGAAATATAATTTCTCACAACACTTTGTCCCTTTTTCTCTGAGGATACTGAGGACCTAGAGCACATATTTATTTCATGATCTTTTACTAGGGTTGTCTGAATTGGAAGCTCTCTCACTCTAAGAATTAATCTATTTTTGCTTAAACTTGTTATCAAAATAGATGGATCGATGGCTACAGGTTAAGGATATCGATACTCAGGAGACTAAGGGGTTCCATACTACCTTCATGTGTATTTTGTGGGCTATTTAGAAAGTGTGAAATGATACAATCTTCAACAAAGGAAGTCCTAATCCCCTCAATGCTCTTCGACATGCTAATTATATGATTGCTTTCACAATGAAAGCTGAGAAATTTAGCGCAGGAAAATTCTTCTTCTTATAAAGGAAATACAACCTAACTTATATAGTAGGATGACTGACATTTCAGTCCATTATTCTAGGAAAGATAATGGGACAATCCTACAAAGTTAGGAATCTTAATAAACTAGGAAAACAACTAATTAGAAATCAATAATGACTAGTCCTATTTGTCTTAGGAGACTAAATAATAAATCCTAATCTACAGATTACAGCATATCAGTAAATTTCAAATATATACAAGCTAATTTGGCTCTTTTCTACACTCCCCCTCAAGCTGGGGTGTATATGTTATACAATCCCAGCTTGGAGTTGAATTCATCGAAGCTGATTCTTGAAGAGCTTTGGTGAGAATGTCAGTAAGTTGCAGTTGAGTAGGGAGGTAGTTCAGTTGGACTATTCCATTGCTGACCTTCTCTGAAATGAAATGCCTGTCAATTTCCACATGTTTGAATCTGTCGTGATGAACTGGATTTTTAGCAATGCTTATGGCAGATTGATTGTCACTATGTAATTTTATTTGGTCCTTAAAATCAACCTTTAATTCTCTTAGTAATCTCTAAATCCACATTCCTTTGCAAATGCCCAAAGCAAGAGCACTCTGATTCTGCACTACTTCTTAACACCATAGACTGCTTTTTGCTTCTCCATGTAACAAGATTGCCCCAAACAAAAGAGCATTAACCACTTGTTCATCTTCTTTCAGTCAATTCTCCAGCCCAACTTGCGTCAGTGTAAACTTCAATCTCATGACTTTCACTCTTTTTGAAGAGTAAACTGTGGCCTGGTGTCATCTTTAGGTATCTGAGAATCCGATTCACAGCCTCTAAATATTCCTTATGCAGATTATATATGTGCTGGCTAACAACACTAATTGGGAACGCAATGTCTGCCCTCGTATGTGAGAGATAGATCAAATTGCCCACTAGTCTTTGATATTGCCCTTTATCCACCGGTACACTTCCCACATTTTTCTTTAACTTTAGGTTGGGATCCATAGGCGTCTCTATAGGTTTACACCCAAGCATGCCAATCTCATTCAACAAATCTAAGATGTACTTTCTTTGGGATATAACAATCTCTGCCTTAGATCAAGCAACCTCCATGCCTAGGAAATATCTAAGAGTGCCAAGATCTTTAATTTCAAATTCAGTAGCAAGTAATCTTTTGAGTTTTGATAATTTCCTCTCTCATCTCCAGTTAGAATGATATCGTCAACATAAACAATGAGAATAGCAATTCTACCTTTTGATTTGGATTTCACAGATAAGGAATGATCTAACTGGCATTGATTGTATCCATTTTTTACTACTGTTTTGGAAAGCCTGTCAAACCAAGCACGAGGTGATTGTTTTAGCCCATACAATGATTTCTTCAACTTGCACACTTGATGGCTGTCTGAAGAGTTTTCTAAACTTGGAGGTATTTCCATGTAAACATCTTCTTCAAGATCTCCGTTCAAAAAGGACTTTTTGATGTCTAGTTGGTACAAGGGCCAGTCTTTGTTTATTGCTAGTGACAGTAGTACTCGAACTGTGTTTAACTTGGCAACAGGTGCAAAGGTTTCCTGATAATCGATTCCATATGACTGAGTAAAGCCCTTTGCCACCAGCCTAGCTTTAAACCTCTCAATACTTTCATCTACTTTATGCTTAACTGCAAATATCCGCTTGCAACTCACTTGCTTCTTCCCTCGAGGTAACTTTGTAAGAGTCCAAGTTCCATTGCTATCTAGAGCTCTGATTTCTTCCTTAACAACCTTCTTCCACGCTGGATTTTTCAAGGCTTCTTGAATTGAATTTGATATTTTTATATTATCAATCGCTGAAATATATGTTTTATATGATGGCAGCAATTTCCCATATGCCACATATTTCTCAATAGGATGGTTTGTACATGTTCGGACACCTTTTCTATAAGCAATAGGCAAATAAGAATCATCAACAAAAGGAATAAGAGGCTCACGGGTTGAAGAATCCATACCAGTATGAAATTCTGAAGCAGGAGACTCCGGTTCAAGTTCTTGACAATCTCTGATTTGAGTGTCGTTCTCTAAATTTCCAGTAGGTCATCTCCTTCTAGAATAGACACGAAGTTTTTGATGATTTGCACCAAGTTGAGGTTTAGTGGACTCATGGAACTGAGACTCAGATGGTGTGTCGTTTGGACCTAATGTGGAATGGAGATTTGGATTTTGAGGACTCGAAACCGGGTAAGGATGCTAGATTGACACTTTGGGGTGAAACATACACGTATTGAGTGTTTTGAAAAATGTCCCAAAGCTAAAATTCCCTCGAGTTCTCCCCTTGAATTTCGGATTTGGAAAAATAGGATTGGTGTTCAAAAAAGGTAACATCCAGGGAATTGCACATCTTACGAGTAACATGTGAATAACACTTGTACCCTTTTTGACTAGAAGAATATCCTAGGAAAATGCATTTGACTGATTTGGGATCAAGTTTGGTTCGATGTTGTTGGTGTATGTGAACAAATGTTAAACAACCAAAGACTCTAAGTGGAAGATCAGAAGAAAAAGATTTAGCATGAGGAAAGGCTTGTAGGAGGACTTTACGAGGTCTCTGAAATTTTAGCACTCGCCTAGGCATTCTATTGATGAGATAGGTGGAAGTAAGGATGGCTTCACCCCAGAAGTGTTTAGGTACATGATTAGTAAACATGAGTGATCTAGTTACCTCAAGTGTCTATTTTTTCTCTCGGCTATCCCAGTTTGTTGAGGGGTGCCAGCACAAGAACTCACATGAATAATTCCTTATTTTATGAAATAGGAACCCAAGGCTGATGTAAAATACTCCTTGCCATTATCGGTCTTAAGAATCTAAATTTTGCTTTTGAATTGGGTGTGAATCATGGAATAAAAAGATTTAAAGATTTCCCCAGATTTAGATTTTTCTTTCATAAGGAATACTCAAGTGGTTCTAGTAAGATCGTCTATGAAAGATATGTACCAGTGAGCCCTATTAATATTTTTCACTCGTGAGGGTCCCCAAATGTCACTATGAATTATAAAGAAAGGATGTAAAGGCTTATATTGAATGCTAAGATAAACATGTTGTGTGTGTTTAGCAAGTTGACATATTTCACAATGAAAAAACTTTGAATTTTTATTGATGAACAAATGAGGAAGCAATTTTTCAAGGTACAGAAAATCTGGGTGACCAAGACGAAAGTGCCATAACATGACTTGATTTTCATTTGAAACAGAAATAGAATTAGAGAAAGAGTTAGAAACACAACTTGAATGAACTTGTTCATTTAGAAAAGAGTTCCCTTTGAGCAAGTAGAGACCACCACACATTTCAGCATTGCCAATCACCTTCCCCGAATCCGCTGCCTAAAATTCACAAAGATTTGGATAAAATTTAGTCACACAATTCAAGTCACGGGTGAGTTTGCTAATAGAAATCAGATTACAATCTAATGTTGGAACATAAAGGACAGATGAGAGAAGAAGGTCCTTTATCAATTTGATTGATCCAATTCCTGCCACTTTTGAGAGTGATCCATCTGCTATTCATACTGTATAAGGGCTTGAATATGGACTGAACTTGTGGAATACATTGATGTCTTCGGTCATGTGATCTGAAGCTCCAGAATCAACTATCCATGGTCTTAATTTTCTGGTTGTTACAATATGAGCAGAAGAAAATGTACCTTGATGTACTAGCATGCTTGTATGTTGTTCGGTAGTGGGTGATATCTGTCCGAGTAATTTCTGTAGTACCTCAATTTGCTACCGGGTGAACAGATTGATTTCCTTGCTAGTGTTGTTGTTGTTGTTGGAAGCGTTGACAACATTTGCTCGGCTGTCCTGATCCTGGTGTGCTCAGTTAGGCCTCCAATCAACAAGCTTCCCATATAATTTCAAGTTTCTCTGAGGTGACCAGGTTTCTTATAATGGTCGCACCATGGTCTTCCTTTTCTTTGCTTGTTATCCTGAGATGAGTTATGTGTATACAAGGCTGAGCCTTCAACAATTGGGAAATTCATTTTTTCTGTCATCATCAATTTCTTCCTGCTTTCTTGTCTTCTGACTTCAACAAATGTCACTCGGATGGAAGGTAGAGGCTTGCTACCCAAGGTTCTCCCTTTTCATCCAAATCCTTATTGACACCAAGGAGAAATTTGAATATTCTCTTTTGATCAACAATCTTTTTGTGTAAAGCTACATCATCTGGGCATTTCCAAGGGTATATTTCAAACATATCAAGGTGCTACCAGTACTTGGTTATTGTGTTGAAATATTGAGAGATAGTCATCTCCTTTTGTCGTAGATCATGAAGACGAGTTTCAATTTCAAAAAGTTTAGAAGTATTTTCAGAACTGGAGTAAATTTGTCTTGTCGCATCCCATATTTCCTTGGCTATTTTGTAAAGAAGGAAATTTTCTCCAATTTCCGTGGTCATAGAGTTTATTAGCCATGACATGACCATGTGATTTTCAATCTTCCACGTGCGACACTTGGGATCCGCTGTTATCGGAATAGGATCCTTATCAGTGAGATAATTATTCTTGCCTCTACCAGAAATATACATAAAGACGGATTGTGACCACTAAAAAAAATTGTGGCCATTGAGTTTGTGACTAGTGATAGGAAGATGAGAGTTTTCGATGATATTGGCTGAGGAATTTTCATAGTTTTTGGCTGAGGGATTTTGTTCGGGTCTGGAGTTGACTTCCAAGGAGAAGATGATTTGTGTATCCATGCTGTTTTAGGGTTTAGAGCCTAGCTCTGGTACCATGAGAAATTTAGTGTAGGAAAATTCTTCTTCTTATAAAGGAAATACAACCTAACTTATTAGGATGACTGACATTTCAGTCCATGATTCTAGGAAAGATAATGGGACAATCCCACAAAGTTAGGAATCTTAATAAACTAGGAAAGCAACTAATTAGAAATCAATAATGACTGATCCTATTTATTTTAGGAAACTAAATAATAAATCCTAATCTATCAGATTACAGCATATCAGTAAATTCCAAATATATACAAGCTAATTTGGCTCTTTTCTACAAAAGCTTTTGATCAACCTGTCCACTCCAGTAGATCTAGACTAATAGTTCCAGAAGCTCATGCTCATTTCTCAATTTGACATCTAGTCTCATGGAATGGAACTTAAGTTTATGGATCAACAAAGTCAAAGATTATATGCATTATGGAGGAGCGGCTGTTGCAAGGGATTCAAGAGGAAATTCTATTTTGATCTGCAGAAGTTTGCTCGCTCACTCGAAGGTTAAAGCTCGATTTTTAATTCATCATTTTGCGCCGCTCAAAATAGGAGGCCAACTCCTGTAGAATTATTAACAAGGAAAAACATTGGCTCAACATCATTAAAGGCAGAACGAAGGTTGGATGGAAACTTATCCAAGGATGGCAGACATTAAAGAACCAATGCATATGGTAAAGATTTGTACAGGAGACTTCTCGAACCAAGGAATGAGAAAGGAAACAAGAGAGCTTACAGGATAACATATCCTTTAGTTGATTGTAGCATACTGATTTATTTGGTTTCCATGCAAAATATTTGCATTATGTACCAAAAAGAAAAATGTGGCAGCATTTTAGTTTTTAGAGCATTATCTGCATGCACCAGAACCTTTACATCTACCAACAAACATATGATGTTCATTAAACGATTCTTGGAGACTCAAGGTACAAAAAAGCATATCCACGTATGTAATTAGTTCACCAAGGGAGACAAATATGTATGTATATATATTTCAGAAAGGTTAACTTACAGATGAATAACCAGAGATGCAATAATCAGGATGGCGAAGCAAAGCTAGTGTTGTCTCTGCAAACATAAAAAAATAGGGATGTAACATAACCAGTCTGACAGATATTGAACTTAACATGTTTAAGAAAAATAAGAGAATACACTACTTAGAACCAGGGCACCTTCTAATTGTCATAAGTATTGCTACAGTAAAACAAAAAGAAGAAAGCAGTCATATACCCACTTCTTGCATCGGAAATATCATTTAACCATGAACAAAATGTAATGAATGGCATCTATGCGCATTTCAATCAAACTAAATCATTAAATAGGGTAAAAAGCTTATGCCCTTTCTTGTCATAATTGTATGTCAAAAATTTTATTAGCTCTCATGCAGTTGCAATTTACTAAAGCAGATTTCAGAATAACAAATATCATAGTTATGCTATAGAGCTATAAGACTTGTGCATGGCCTCTTAGGTTATTATATTTCCTTTATGACTAGGCTAATACTCGGAGATAGTGCAAAAATGATTGCTACAACAGTTAAAAAGGAATAGCATTTTCATCTATCTTCACTTCCCAACTGTAATCTACATAATGCATAGAACACAACCACTATATCCAGTAAGACTCTAGTTAACTATAGACAGATCTTAGAATGCTTTACCTGTCAACACAAAGCTCAGACCCTCAGAGGTAGAGGTATCAGCAACTTCAGCAATCCGATTAAGATTCCTTTGAAGAGACCGTCCCATACCCAACAACCCAACCTAATAATAAAAACAAAGAGACTACAAATGAACAAATGGTAATTTAATTCCATCAGTAATTGCAACCATCACAATTCTGTGTCCATCTCACTTCCTTGTCTAGCTCATTTCACATGACAATTATTCATACAAAATTAAGTCTTGACACTTTATTACAAAAAGGAATTCATATTAAAGTCAGCTTTAAAGATTCTACCAGAATTCACATTTAAGCAACCCTCCTCTATAGACACCCGATTTTGTCAGGGTCATTCTCAAGTCTCACTTTGATTTCTCCTAATTTGGATTGGTCCATTCTTTTGTGTCTTTTGTCTAGCATGCCGGATGTTACAACTTCTCTGTATATCACATTTATTTCACATTCAATCTATGCAGTTGAATTTCCACATGTTGATTAACCGTGTATTTATCCATACATCTGAACACCACTACTTCATATCTTACTTCCACACATCTGATCGGTAGCATTCTCACTCTGAAATTGGATATTAATTTATTGATATGCATCAATTATGCAAAAAACAAAGGAACAAATCCTTAAAACACAGTCTTTCTTTTTATCTAAAAACCAGCTTCACCATCATTACAAGGAGATCAGCATGCTTTTTTATGATTAAAGAAAGCAGTTGATTCATTAATGTTAAACATAATTCAGGGACTTTATCACCTATGCAAACATACTTAAAGCAAAAGAATAACTAAAAAGCAATAAAAGAAAATCCAAAAGCTTACCTGAAGCTTAATAACACTAGTCCTTTCGCTAGCAGTGAGCACACTACTCTCAGACCGATCCGAAAGGAACCCGGAGACCAAAACAAAGGCAGCAAACCCAACCAAAATCAAGAAAAAACTCGAGCCGGCACCAACACCTACCCCAACTGCAGGCCCCATGTAAAACCCACCACCCCCGAATGGAGCAGGCGCATAATAAGGAGCCGAATACGAAGAAAACCTCGACCCTCCATTTCTAGGCACCGAATAACTCCTCGAAGATGAAGAACTCGAAGAAAAAGACCTTCCTCCCATCCTCCCACCTGATGCAGCCAATGCTACGTTATTAGGATCATACATTAGCAACAAACCCAATAAAACCGCGGCTATAGCGGGCTTTTTTAACGCGTTCAAAGCTTTTAACATTGTTTGAGAAATAATCTCGAATGGGTTTTTGTCATTTGAGCTGGAACTCAACTGGTTGTTGGAGCCCAAACTCGAGCTCGTCAAATGTTTCCTCTGCTCCGACGAGAAGAAGCATTTAACAGTGAACTTTGCCGAACGTTGACCGTTGAAAGCCAAAGTTCCAGTGAAATTAGATAGGCGAGGAGGGGAAGGAAGAGGCAAATGAAGGGGGAAATAGTGTTTCAAGTTCAAAGTGTTGGATTGGAGCAAAGAAGAAGTAGAAGTTGCCATGGTGAATAGAGAGAGATTATGAGCTTTGGGTGCGGAGATATTTATTGAAGAATGAGGGAAGGTGAGATCAAGAAATGTTTTGGTTTTGTGGGGAATGAGTTTGGGTGAATGTGATGGTGAAATTGTGGCCATGATAAGAGAAGGCCGATTATGTCTTTTTGAACCTCATCTTCATTTGTAAATTCCCATTCAAAATTTTTAGGTCTAATTTTGCCTTAAACCCCTCTTCTCTTTAATAATTGAAGCTTTCTCAAAATGCATCCATAAAAAATTACGAGGGTTTTCATTGCTAAATAAACCTATAATTAAAAATAATAATCATATTTATCTATACTATTTGTAGGACCTAAATTTTGTCCGGACCCAACAAGTAGAGCCCAAAACACCAAATAAATTAACAGTCTAATACCACACTTACCAACATGTCACCTTCGTTTTAGGCATTCTTCTTATTCTCTTAAGATTCACCCGTTGAACACATCGGAATATAATTTGAATATACGGAAAGTTTGTACATAAGTGCCACATATGTAGCCAAGCTACCATGTAACCCGCCCATGTCGAACTGGACTCAACTCAACGAGCTCGGGCGTTCGCATCCATAAGTGAACTCGGACTCAACTCAACGAGCTCGGATGCCTAGTTACATCTCACGAACAGGGTTTGTTTCAAGCTTCCAAGCTCCATAATCAAGAGAAACGAGATTCAAGTCGTGATCGAGGGAAAAACAAAGTTTACGAGGAATAGGCTTGATTGCTAATATTTTGCATCGAGGTAAGTTCATGTGTAAATGTAGTAACATAATTGTCATTTTAAGTAATTTAATGTTATTTATGTGATATGATGATTAATATCATGAACTATTGTGCTTTATGGTTATTATTGAACAATATGTAAATTATGAATTGCTACCGAGTATCGGTTTCGATGTTTCGTGGAAGATGGCAAAGATGTGTAATCGTGGAAAAAGCCCGTTTGAACCTTGGGAATAGATTAGAATACAAGTGACATGTCACTAGGATGGTTGGGCATCCGAACTCGTTGAGTTGAGTCTGAGTTCGTGAGATGTAACTAGGCATCCGAGCTCGTTGAGTTGAGTCCGAGTTCACTTATGGATGCGAACGCCCGAGCTCATTGAGTTGAGTCCGAGTTCGCTTATGGGCGGGTTACATGGTAGCTTGGCTACATATGTGGTACTTATGTACAAACTTTCCGTGTATTCGAATTATATTCCGATGTGTTCAACGGGTGAATCTTAAGAGAATAAGGAGAATGCCTGAAACGAAGGTGACATGTTGGTAAGTGTGGTAAATGAGAAAATTTGACAGGTATGTGCTTAAATCTTCGGGTTGAGAACTTGGTATGATGAAATCGTAGCATGATATTAAATGCAAATGTAACATGAATGTCTTAGTGTTGTTTATGCAAATGATGTTTTTATGTGGAATTGTATGATTATGTTACTTACTATTTGCATGTGAACTTACTAGGCATTTATGTTTACTCCTTCCTTTTCCTTCATTGTAGTTTTGGCAAACCGGCTTAAGAATCAGGATAAGTTGAAGACTCGTTCACACTATCCGAAGGCCTAAATTGGTAAAATGGCTTGTGTATCTTGAATGTGGCATGTATGGCAAAATACTCACTTTGTGTAAATGATCTTATGGTATGATTATGCTTTGGAAAGAAAAGAGTTTGTGAATGATTAGCCATTGGAATGGCCAATCTAAACCATATTTGATACCATGTATGTTTAAAATGCTATTTAGTCCATGAAAATTTATAATAAAGTAAAATTTGCTATAAAACAGAATATTGCTGCAGCAATGACGTGAATTTGAAAAATCACTAAAAATAGTAGAAATAGAATTAGATGATGAATAAAATATGTAATTGAAGCCTAATGAATCTTTTTTCATGTGTAAGAAACAAAACAGGTAAAAGAGTTGTATTTTATGAGATATTTACGATTTGGTGAAACAGGGTCAGAGTGATTTTTGAATCCTCTGTTCTGACTTTGGAAATTAACCATAAATTGTATAAAAATAATTAGAAGTCATGCTTTATATTTACAAGTTCCTTATAGAGTCTAGTTTTAATAGAAACAAACGGCATAGTCATTGAAACTCTGTACAGGGAGATATCTGATTCGTAATACACAAAGGTCAGAGTAGTCATACCCTGAAACAGGGGAGACTTTAACTAATAAACTGTACTAATTGGCCAGACCAAAAATTCTAGAAAAAAATTAGTAAATAGATATATGAGTCTAGTTTCAGGGTAAATTTATAAAATTGGTGTTGTTTATGCAAATGATGTTTTTATGTGGAATTGCATGATTATGTTACTTACTATTTGCATGTGAACTTACTAAGCATTTATGCTTACTCCTTCCTTTTCCTTCATTGTAGTTTTGGCAAACCGGCTTAAGAATCGAGATAGGTTGAAGACTCGTTCACACTATCCGAAGGCCTAAATTGGTAAAATGACTTGTGTATCTTGAATGTGACATGTATGGCAAAATACTCACTTTGTGTAAATGATCTTATGATATGATTATGCTTTGGCAGCTGCAGCAATATTCTGTTTTATAGCAAATTTTACTTTACTATAAATTTTCATGGACTAAATAGCATTTTAAACATACATGGTATCAAATATGATTTAGATTGGCCATTCCAATGGCTAATCATTCACAAACTCTTTTCTTGCCAAAGCATAATCATATCATAAGATCATTTACACAAAGTGAGTATTTTGTCATACGTTACTAAACTTAATTTCATCAATTAAACAATTTGAAACAATTTATTTTTAAAATTTTCAGACAAGTCAGCTAAATTGCATCATAGTCACTTAAAAATTCATATCTCGAGTTTCAAACTCAAAATCCAATTCTATAATTTTTCCTGAAACTAGACTCATATATCTATTTACTAATTTTTTCTAGAATTTTTGGTCCGCCAATTAGTACAGCTTTATTAGTTAAAGTCTCCCCTGTTTGAGGTATGACCGCTCGACCTCTGTGTATTACTTAATCGATATCTCCCCGCATGCAGTTTCAATGACTATGTCGTTTGTTTCTATTAAAACTAGACTCTATAAGGAACCTATACATATGTTAGCCAGCTTGTCTGAAAATTTTAAAAATAAATTGTTTAAGCTGTTTAATTGATGAAATTAAGTTTAGTAACACCTCGTGCTCGACTCTGGCGACAGTCTCGAGTACGGGGCGTTACAACACCCCACTAAACCAACCATTAACTCCATCACCCCACTTGTCTGCAAAAAGAAAGAGGCAATCGATTAGTAAACAAGTTGTAAAATTTGGCTATAAAAGCGATTCAAAATCATTGTAATGGGGTTCTTTTTTTAGAGGAAAAAAGGAGAGAGATTCGAATACAAGAAAAAGAGAGACTTTCAATACAAGAAATACACGAGATTAATCAAAAATCAAAGCAAAAAAGGTGTTTTTTTCGTCTATTCTCGTTTTAAGTTCTCTCTTTATTTTATTTTATCTTTCAATTTTATTTTATTTTTTTTTACATACGGAAGTAAAAATAAAGGGGAAGAAGTTTACCCATTTTGAAATTGCCGAAAAAAAGTTTTTTTTTAGGTCCGGCCGTCGTGTACGATGGCGCCGACGATAACGCGTGGAGGTCCGGTGACCGGAGCAAGGCCAGATCGATGGCCGGATTTAGAAGGGAGGGGGAGAGTGTTATTATTATTATTATTATTATTATTATTATTATATACTATTACTGTTTTCTTTTTAATTATTATTAGTAGTAACGTAATAGTGTTTTATTATTTTATTATTATTATTACCTTTTTATTACTATTATTATTAACCAATTGTTATTATTTTTATTAATATAATATTATTTTCTTTTTTTTTATTGTTATTATTATTAGCACGTATATTATTATTAATGTATCATTGTTATTTTCTATTTTATTATTACTTTTATTATTATTATTGTTTCTATTATTATTTTCATTACTTCCATTATTATTATCATTATTTTTTATTATCATTAACATGCCGTTTGTTTATTATTATTATTTTAACACTATCATCGTTATATTTACTTTTTTTAATATTATTACGATTATATTTTTTTTATTACTATATTATTATTATTATTATTATCTATCCTATTTTTAAACTATTTCATTCAATATTTTGTTGTACATGTGTTTATTTGCCCACTCCTGATTTAAATTAAATTTTCATTCAGATTTTCTTTGTTATTCCATTTTTATCTCTATATTATTTTATTTATTATTATTTTTGTCTGGATTTTTCAAGTAAAGACAATATTCGGTACTTAGAAATTAGAGAAATCGTGTCCTAACATACTGGGTTTTTGTTTTTCGTTTGATCTAAATAACCGATTATCCTTTTAAATTAAAATACATGAGTTTTAAATAAAATAAAGGCAATATTCCATATTTAGAAATTCAAGTAGTCGTGCCCGAACGTGCTAAGTTTCGATTTTCCATTTGATCTAAATATCTGAATATCCTTTTTAAAATTTAAATACATGAGTTTTAAATGAAATAGAAGGCAAGCTCATACTCGAGGGTCGAGGTGTTATGTCTTAACGTACTGGATATAACATTTTACCTTGAGATGAAACGGTCATTGACATACGTTTTAATTCATCCAAATACTTTAAAAAAGCATTAACACTAAGAGGGATCGTATTTTAAACTCTTGTCAAATTCTCAATTTTTGACATTAAGACACTGAATAATCAATTAGATACCAAATTTGGGCGTAACGAGGGTGATAACCCTTCCTCGCACGTAATCGACTCTCGAACCCGTTTTTCCAATTTTCGCAGACCAAAATCGTTGTTTTGATAAATCAATCTATCTATTGAAAAATGACCACGTTTTGAGGTGACCCAATCACACCTCATCAAAAAGGATCGGTGGCGACTCTAAACTTTCGTTTTAAAAAGTTGATTCTCTTTTTTCAAAAAAAATGGTTTCGACAGCTTGGCAACTCCACTGGGGACCATAAAAGTGTCAAGCCGTAAATTGATTATTTTCTGTCTTTTTGTCGAAAATTGAAAATTTGGTTTTTAACATACGATCCTCTCATTGCATTTCATTAGTGTTATGGTTTTCATCATTTTATTCATTTTTTTTTGTATTTCGAGTTTTTATATCTCCTCGCATCGCATTGCACGACTGTTTGGTCACGCCCTTTTAAGTGAGAGTGAGAAACTACGCCTTCGTGAGGTTTTCACCTCCGCATGGGATAGTGGACCGCTTCCGGGATATATCCGTACTTATGTCTTCGTGAGATTTTCATCTCCGCATGGCCATAGAGAAATGTATTCCCCTGAACTGAACTTGATCCATATGAGCCTATAATGGGTGAGGATCGAGGAATCTGTCGGTTTAGGTACCTTGTCATAGAGTCGAACCGCATATAGAGAGCCCTAAAAGCCTACCCTAGGTAGAGCCACACCAAACCCTAGTGGTCACTCGGATAGGTGCTCTATTTTGGTTATTTATTTCTCCTGTGTTTACGTGTTTTCTTTTGTTTTGATTGTATTGCATTTTAATCATAGAAATGAGGTGTTAATTCACATTCGATTGCTAAATAGAGAGTTTGGCATGGAAAATAGATTTATTGATAAAGTGAAATATAATAGGTCGTTTGAATATGGTCCGAGTAAACAACGAGAGAAGGTTGATAGTCCGTAGAGGAATATACAACTATGCTGCCGACAAATATTATTAGAGAACCGTTACGCCTCGAAGTTCTTGAAGAAGTTAAAGAAAATCGCGAGGATAAGTGAGCAATGAGTCGTGACCTAGATTAAGCAAAATGAGCTAGTAGAGGCATCAATTGGAAAGTTCACGAGATTTGACCTTACATCTGAATATGAGGAAAAAGATCGATGTCTTTACCTAGAATATGAGGGCAAGGCCGTATATGTATCCATTTTATGTAAAGAAATTTGTTTTTTGGAAAAGTTGTTCTAATAGAACTAAATTCAGAATCAACGCCTCTCTTTCTTTTTGCATTCATCCCATGCATCTGCATTACATTGCATCACATGTATTAGATTTTCAAAAAAGGACCCTGATTAAAAAAATCATTTCAGTAATCTGGAAACCAACAAAAATCTACCAAGTACGCATCCTTACAGTACCCGAAGAAGAACTAAAGCGATGGATAAAAGATTGGAACAAATGCAGAAGGAAATGCAAGAGCAGATGCAAATACAGATGCAAGAACAGTTGGCAAAGATTCAACAGGATATGAGGGACCAAGTGCTGGAGTCTCAAAGGAACATGATGAACCAATTGACCTAGTTGTTGACTGGGGCAAGAAAAAAGAAAAAGCCCTATGGTCAATTCTGGGATGACAATGAAGATCCTCTCTACCCTCTTAGTTTTACCCCGACAAACGCTCAAACACAACCCGAGATGTACACGCGAAGGCCATCCATTACAATCAGGCCCCAACAATTTTAGGCCGGTACTTTAATACCAATTAACTATCAAGTAGGCTCAGGCTCTAATCTAGGGGATAACCTAACTAATTCCGTAGTCCTTGATCTGGATGACATGATGGAAGCTGAAAGAGCGAGAGTGGAGCTCCCAAAATAATTGGAAGACCGATACAGGTGGTTGGAGGAGAAATTCAAAGCAATGAAAAGTGCTGACTATCACTGTGGGATCGATGCTAAAGATTTGAGCTTGGCTCCAGACCTGGTGCTTCCCCCTAAGTTCAAAACTCTTGAGTTCGAAAAGTATAATTGGACTAGCTGCCCCGAGGCTATCTTACCATATTTTGTAGACGAATGACTGGGTACGTCAACAATGATCAGCTATTGATTCACTGCTTCCAGAACAGTCTGGTTAGGGCATCATCTAAATGGTACAACCAATTGAGCTATACCAATATCAACTCATAGAAGGACCTAGCTCAAGCTTTCATAAAATAGTATAGTTACGTGATGGATATGACCCCTGACAGAATCACTTTGCAAAATATGGAGAAAAAAACAAACGAGAGCTTTAGGCAGTATGCCCAAAGGTGGAGGGAAGCTGTCACACAAGTCCAACCACCTCTGCTAGAAAAGGAAACAGTCATGCTCTTTATTAATACTTTGAAGGCTCCATTTATTAATCACATGCTGGGGAGCACAACCAAGAGTTTCTCGGACATAGTAATGTCTGGTTAAATAATATAAAATATGATAAGGTGCGAAAAAATAGAAGCGGGGGAAAACACCGAGAGATCAGCCTCAAGAAAGAGAGAGAATAAAGTGAATAACATGAACACATACAACAAGGGTCATTCAAAGTCGATTACTATGAGCCAGTCGAAGACAATAACCACCAACCATCAGGCCCCCCCGAGACAAGCAGAAAAGTTACAGTTCACACCTATACCAATGACATATGGAGAGCTATATCGGAACCTATTTGATGCACATATGGTGTCCCCTTTCTATCTAGAACCAATGTAACCTCATTTTCTCAAATGGTACGATGCAAATGCTCAGTACGAATATCATGCTGGAATTATTGGGCATTCAATCGAAAATTACACCGTATTTAAAAAACTAATTGAAAGATTTATTAAAATGGGGATTGTAAAGTTTGACGACTCATCCGCGCCCAATGTAGCAAGAGTTCTACAATGAAGAGAGGCATGAAATCCAAGAATGCATCGAGTTCGGGGCTTTGGTGCAGGACATGATGGATAATAAAGAAATCAAATTTTATGAAGATATTGAAGGCCCGATGGGAATGTTGGGGAATCTAAACATTAACGACATATCCGAAGAGGGAACCGGAGAATAGAATTTTCCAAGCTTCTGCCCTTACGTACTTGAGGGTGTTTTGAACAATGGGACTGTGGAAGAGATCCCTGTATTTCTTAAAGCCAAATTAGAGTAATATTCAAAACACGCTTGTCGGTTTAAGCCTAGAAGTAATAAGAATCCTTTTATGAAATAAACTTGTGTCCAAAATCTTTATTTCAATAAAATACATCTTTGCTATCATTTCAAATATTATTTGATTCTATACAAACAATTATTCTTAGATTCTTTTGTTCTTTGGACTTGCTTTCAAGCATTCTTTTATTCTTCATTCATGATCATACCATACAAATAATTATTCTTAGATTCATTTATTCTTTGGAATATTCCTTCATACCTACAACAGGTCTCCAGATATCAACGACATGAGCGACACTGCTACTGACCCAGAATCTCCTTTTGAGCAAGATATGTGTCTAGAGGGATCTCAGGATTTTAAAGATGATAGAGATTATAGACTATCTCCTGATTTGTTAAGGATGGTAGAACAAGTTGAAAAAATAGATTCTACCTTACAAAGGGTCAATAGACATCGTGAGCCTAGGAGAAGAGAAAGAGGTGAAGATCGGAGCCTCTATCACTACAGAGACAAAGCGAGACATCATTCCAATAATTCAAAGATGTTTTCGCATGATTGAATCAAGATACACTTAGGTTACTAAGACGTGTGGATGCTGTTAAGGTTAAGAAAATCTTAGAAAAAGTTCATAAGGGTGTCTGAAGAACACATGCTAATGGTTTTACAATGGCCAGACAAATCATGAGGTTCGGGTACTGTTGATTCACCATGAAAGGGGATCGCACCAGTTATGCCGTAAATACCAAATTTATCGAGACAAGATTTATGTACCTAATTCATTCATTCATAGACTTTCTCTATGTGGGACATGGATGTTATTGGGCCGATCTCGTCAAAAGCTTCTAGCAGAAATTGCCATCGTTACGTCACTAAATAGGTGAAAGTCGCTTCATATGCCAATGTTACAAAGTCAACAGTCATCAAATTCCATAAAAAATAAAATAAAAATAAAAAGAAGAAAAGAAAGAAAGATCATGTACCGACAATGAATGCTAAAAAGGATCATATCTAACAATGTACAACAGCATGATATCAAAAGTTTGCAGTCTGTTCAAGACTAGACACCATATCACCCCAAAATGAATGGTGCAGCAGAGGTAGCAAAAAAAAGATCGTGGGGAAAATGACTGAGACTTGTAAATATTAGCATAGGAAGTCACCATTCGCTATCTATGCTTATCGATCATCGGCCAGAACCTTCGCCAAGGCAACACTTTTTTCTTTAGTTTATGGAATAGAAGCGGTTTGCCTATTGAAATCAAGATTCCTTCTCTCCAAGCTTCGATTGAGTCAAGAATTGGATGAAGCAGGAGGATCCAGTGAACTTAATTAAAGAAAAGAGGTTGAAAGTTACCCGTCATGGTCAAAACATACCAAAAATGAATGATGTGAGCTTACGACAGAAATGTTCGTCCTAGAGAATTCCACGAGGGGGACCTGGCGTTGAAGAAGATTCTTTTTATACAAAAGGACTTCAGAGGAAAGTGGATGCCAAACTAGGAATGACCTTATGTAGTAAAGAAAGCCTGTTCTGGAGGATAATTAATATTGACCGAGATGGATGGCAATGATCTGCCCAATCTGGTGAATTCAGATTCAATCACAATTAGTAGTTTAAAAAAACACAAAAAAAAGAAAAGAAAAAAGAAAAATGAGATGCCAATGTGAAAACCTTCAAAGGGTGTTTTGAGGCCAAAGGGGTTTTGAATTAAAAACTCGTAAAGGGTAATTCAAATAAAAAGTGGGGCATGCAGTAGTCTTGCTATGCCTGAATTAACAAGAAGGAGGTATGCTACATCTTGGGGCATCGGCAAAGTACTCTAGATCTCCAAAACACATGTTCAGCTCAAAATGGTCCTCAAAAAGTTTGTACAGAGAAGCTTAGGCTGCGATATCTGGGGCACCTAGTCTTCATCTTACCCATATTGAATTTACTATTTTTTATTACTTTATTCTTTTCAAGATACGCTCTCAATCAATTTCATTCTTGTCCATTGTTATAATCTTTTTTAAGCATTTTGAATTGAAATAACGATTAATGGGCTAATAATACTTTTACAAAAGAAGTTCTGCATATTGCTCTGGAAGTTTTTAAATAGTACAAGAACCTGAAACAAGATTATTGTTTAGAACTTACCAAATCTAAGGGTTGAAAATGTTTGAGAAGGAAGGGTCTAAGTTGAGACTACCTCTTAAGATTTTTTGTCAAAGGTATCAGATACAAGATATTGCATCGGTGATATAACCTTGATGAATAACGAGCAATGTTCACCTAATCATTAAAATGGGATCATGCTCGAAAAAGAAAAATTGATATTCTGTATACGCATCTGGTCATGTTACCCAGAGAGGCGTGTAACAGATCATTTGATAGAAAATGGTACAAATCCTATACCCATGAGTTGCAGTGGGATGGATTAAAGAAGATGATTTTATGTCAAAGATACTAGCTGAGTAGAGAAGGCAGGATAACACATCAGTGACAGAACCTTGATGAGTGACGAGCAATGGCAACCCAAATATTAAAAAGGGATCATTCTCATTTTGCATTCATATATCTTTCATAGCACATCTAGTTAGAAGCATTTGATTCATTCTGATCATAGCATCCTAATCAGCATCCTAATCATTTAGTATAAGCGTATGCCTATCTTACAGGTCATGTTACCCAAAGAATGGTGTAACAGATCTATAAAATTACAAATCCTATACCCCTGAGACGTAGTGGGATGGATTGAAGAAAATGCAGATCCTATACCCCTTAAACGCATTGGGATGGATTGAAGAAGATTACAGATCTTATCTCCCTAAGCAATAGTGGAGCAGATCGAAGACAACGAATCTTATCTTCCCGAGGTAGTAGGGAAGCTGATTTAAGCCACTAGCCTTATCTCCCTGAGCAGTAGCAGAGTAGGCTGAAGATTACAAATCTTATCTCCTTAAGCAGTAGTGGAGCAGATCGAAAACGACAAATCTTATCTTTCCGAGGTAGTAGGGAAGCAGATTTAAGTCACTAGCCTTATCTCTCTAAGCAGCAGTGAGCAGGCTGAAGATTGTAGATCTTATCTCCCTAAACAATAGTGGAGTAGATCGAATACGGCAAATCTTATCTTCCCGAGGTAGTAGGGAAGCAGATTTAAGCCACTAGCCTTATCTCCGTAAAGTAGTAGTGGAGTAGACTGAAGATTGTAGATTTTATCTTCTTGAAGAAGCAGTGAAGTAGATCAAATACGGCAAATCTTATCTCCATGAAGCAGTAATGGAATAGATTTAAGCCACCAACCTTATCTCCCTGAAGTAGCAGTGGAGCAGACTGAAGACAGTGATTCTTATCTCCTTGGAATTTCAGTGGAGTAGATCGAAGCTATAAATCTCTTCTCCCTAAAATAACATTGGAGTAGATCGAAGCACCTATTCCTACACCCCTGAAGATGCAGTGGTTTGGAACAATGTTGCTTAAAGAAAAGAAACACGAAAGAAATCAAGACTCGGCAAGACCGGGCAAAATTGGCCTTTTTGAAGTCTTTGCTTTGTTCCCGGTACACGACAACGAGCAAATAGCGGTAGTTGTAGGACCCAAATTTTACCCGGGCCCAACAAGTAGAGCCCAAAACACCAAATAAATTAACAGTCCAATTAACACCCACTAAACTAACCACTAACTCCATTACCCCACTTGTCTGCAAAAAGAAAGAGACAATCGGTTAGCAAACAAGTTGTAATATTTGGCTATAAAAGCCATTTAAAACCATTGTATTGGGGGTTCTTTTTTTTTTAGAGGAAAAAAGGAGAGAGATTCGAATACAAGAAAAAGAGAGACATTCAATACAAAAAATACATGAGATTAATCAAAAATCAAAACAAAAGAGGTATTTTTTTTCATCTATTCTCGTTTTAAGTTCTTTGTTTATTTTATTTTATCTTTCAATTTTATTTTGTTTATTTTACATACGAAAGTAAAAATAAAGAGGAATAAGCTTACCCATTTTGAAATTGTCGAAAAAAAGGGTCTTTTTTTTAGGTCCGACCGCCGTGTACGGTGGCGCCGATAGCGGCACTTGGAGGTCTGGTGACCGAAGCAAGGCCGGACCGATGGCTGTATTTAGAAGGGAGGGGGAGAGTGTTATTATTATTATTATTATTACTTTTACTATTATTCTATATACTATTATTGTTTTCTTTTTTATTATTATTATTAGTAACGTAATAGTTTTTTTTATTATTTTATTATTATTTTTACCTTTTTATTACTATTATTATTAACCTACTATTATTATTTTTATTAATATAGTATTATTTTATTATTTTATATTGTTATTATTAGCACGTATATTATTATTATTATTAATGTATCATTGTTATTTTCTATTTTATTATTACTTTTATTACTATTGTTTCTATTATTATTATTTTCATTACTTCCATTATTATTATCATTATTTTCTATTATCATTATTTTCTATTATCATTAATATGTTGTTTGTTTATTATTATTATTTTTAATATTATTATCATCATTATATTTACTTTTTTTTAAATATTATTACCATTATATTATTATTATTATTATTATTATTATTTTTATTACTATTATTTTTATTATCCGTCCTATTTTTAAACTATTTCATTCAATATTTTGTTGTACATGTGTTTATTTGCCCACTCCCTATTTAAATTAAATTTTCATTCGGATTTTCTTTGTTATTCCATTTTTATCTCTATATTATTTTATTTATTATTATTTTTGTCTGGACTTTTCAAGTAAAGGCAATATTCGGTACTTGAAAATTCGAGAAATCATGTCCTAACATACTGGGTTTCGATTTTTCGTTTGATCTAAGTAACTGACTATCCTTTTAAATTAAAATACATGAGTTTTAAATAAAATAAAAACAATATTCCATATTTAGAAATTCGAGTAGTCGTGCCCTAACGTACTGGGTTTCGATTTTCTGTTTGATCTAAATATCTGAATATCCTTTTTAAAATTTAAATACATGAGTTTTGAATGAAATAGAAGGCAAGCTTATACTCGAGGGTTGAGGTGTTGTATCCTAACGTACTGAATATAATATTTTACCTTGAGATTAAACGGTCATTGACATATGTTTTAATTCATCCAAATACTTTATAAAAACATTAACACTGAGAGGGATCGTATTTTAAACTCTTGTCAAAATTTTAATTTTCGACATTAAGACACTGAACAATCAATTAGGTACCAAATTTAGGCTTGACGAGGGTGATAACCCTTCCTCGCACGTAATCGACTCCCGAACCCGTTTTTTCAATTTTCGCAGACCAAAATCGTTGTTTTGATCAATCAATCTGTTTATTGAAAAACGACCACGTTTTGAGGTGACCCGATCACACCTCATCAAAAAAGATCGGTGGCAACTCCAAACTTTCGTTTTAAAAAGTCGATTCCCGTTTTTCAAAAAAATGGTTTCGACATTATTATTTAAGTCTTTAATTGAGTGCCGGTGCCACGAGTCAACTAGACACCAACTCGATTAAAGAAATTAAAAAATGTCTTTCAATAATTAAAATAAATTATATTATTCAAAGGTGTTTTAATTTTTTTATTTAAAAAAACCAATAAAAAAACTACATACGATTGAATTTAAATCTATACAAATTACATTGATAATATATTATTTTTATCACTAAATTAAAACTTTATTTTAATACGATATTAACAATTTTATTTTATTATATATATTTTATTACTTTCATCAATTAAATATATAATTTTTACACACATGCGACTGTAATAAAATCTTTAGTTAGTAAATCATTACTAAGATCACAATCATATTTCAAGATATGTTGAAAAAATTGATAAATTTTGATTTAGAGTTAAATAAACTTTACAAGGGTCTAATTTTTCTTCCAATCCCTATACTATTTAGATTTTTTAAAAATTAGTCTCTTTGCTTTTAACCAAAAGAATTTAATCCCTTTACTTATTTGATTTTAAAATTAATTTCTAAAAATTTTGAATATATGTTATAATTGTACTTTAATTTTTAAGTCAAACGTTTAAATTTTGAAATACCACATATTCAAAGTTAATAAACCGATCGCAATTTAATTTTTAAATAAGATAAAAAAAGGACTAAATTCTTAAAATTAAAAGCAGAAGGATTAAAGTTTTAAAACTTTGAAGAGTAAAAGGACAACAAGGCAGGATTAACCCTTTTAAGAGCAAACTCAAGTATTTACTATAGCCAGTTGTAGAACTTAACGTTAAAAAAAGGAAGCCCCATTTAAAACCCAAGATGCAAAAACAGAAAAAGCCCAAATTCAAAACCTAAAATAAACCCTAATCAGTGTTAAGTCGATTCCATTGGAAACCCTATAAAAACTTGTTTTTTCGCTATTGCTATTCTCTCTCCTTGAGCTGCTGCTGCTGTTTGTAACTTTTGGTGCTTCCAGTTCGTCGAAACCAAGAAAAGAGGAAGATATTTGCTTCACCATGGCGGACAAGGCAGTGACTATTAGGACAAGGAAGTTCATGACGAACAGGCTCCTTTCCAGGAAACAATTCGTAAGCTCCATTTCCATTTTTTTCCCGCTCATTTCCTCGTTAACCAAACAATGGCCAACGTTAAATTTTAAGGCTCGGAGCTTATTTCTTTTGTAACCTTTCACATTATTTTCCATTACCTGCTTTCAGTAAGGTTTAGTTCGGCTGTAGATCTGATCAAAGAAAGAAAATAGAAGAAAATGAGAGAAAATAAGTATTTGTTTTTTGTTAGTTTTCTTGTAGGATGCTTAATTTGAGTCTTTCCTTGATTTGTCATTTGAAAACAAGTGACTTTTTTTTTCTTACTATGAAGCCTGCAATAAAATAAAATTGCTCTTTTGGGAAACTGAAGGTCAGATGAGCTTATATCTGTTTGAAATTGTTAACTTGGAAGATGAAACTTGTTATTTACTTGTTTTGCAGATCATTGATGTTTTGCATCCTGGGAGGCCCAATGTTTCTAAGGTAAATGTTTAATGCTTCTCAATAACATTGTTTTATTGTCTTAACTTCCAGAAAATTGGACTGCTTGTGTTAACATATCTTTGATTTGTCGATCCTGTATTGTTAGGCGGAGTTGAAGGAGAAGCTTGCTAGAATGTATGAGGTGAAGGACCCAAATTCGATCTTTGTGTTCAAGTTCAGGACTCATTTTGGAGGTGGTAAATCTACTGGATTTGGTTTGATATATGATTCTGTCGAGAACGCAAAGAAGTATGAGCCCAAATACAGACTGATCAGGGTAATTTCTGATGTGTTTTATTTACATTTTCTCTGGATTTGTTAGTGGTGTGTCTGTTTTATTAGTAACTGCATTCTGAAGTATTTTTCTCCACATAGTTTTGTTTTTGGTATTCTCAAAAAAGCAATGTTGTGATACTAGTGAGCACGGAAGCAATGTTGCCTTTTAAAAGTAGCAAGATGGACTTGGAAGTAGAGCCTTTGTTATAATTTGTACTTGAGTACTGCATGGTTATGAAGAAGACACGAGTGGCGGTGATTTGCATTTTAGGTTACTTATTGTAGCATTTACGTCAGTGTAGGTCATAAGCATTTTAATTTCATCAAATTGCATCATTGAATTTCTATTATTAATAAATTAAGTTGTACTAATTCTCATGAAAATGTTGGCTAAAAGAACATGTGGGAAAGCATGAAATCCCGACGTTGGTTTTGTTTAGAGAATAAGTTACTTATGCATGTTAAGATGGCTTTTAAATTAAAATTATTTAATTGAGTTTGCATAAGTAATCTAATATATTAATAATAGGAGTTCAGTGATGTAACGTGATCGAATTAAAGGGTTGAGACTTGTATGATAGTTTATGTTAGTTTAGTGATCTGAATGTAAATTACCCTATAATGTAGTATGGGACTATGCTTTTTTGACTTTTCACACCTATATCTGACACATACTTGAATATGGATATGAAGGTATGACCTCCCAAAGTCCTTCAAAATTTGTAAAAAAAATTGAATACTTTGTATTTGATACTCACTCCTTAGTCCAAGCAATATTGTTATGCAATGCATTGGACCAGGGCTTTCATCTTTATGTCAACATAAGTATGTAATGGTACTTTAACCTTCTGGGTTTTCTTGCAGTTATTTTCTTTTGATTCCCTATCAGATACTTATTGTCTTTTCATTGTTATTAATTCCGTTTGAATTGGTTTCTTTTAAGGGCATCAAAAGTACAATGCAAGACACTAATTATTTGTGTTACTATTTCAGAATGGACTCGACACCAAGGTGGAGAAATCAAGGAAGCAAATGAAGGAAAGGAAGAACAGGGCTAAGAAGATCCGTGGAGTAAAGAAGGTAAGATTAAATTATTTCTTTGTTCTCATGTTAGTTTACTTGAACTGATTTCACTTCCGAAAAATTTGATGATCGATGAGGTCAATTTTCTGACCATTTTGCTTGTTCTGTAGACCAAGGCCAGTGAATCAGCAAAGAAGAAGTGAGCTAAAAGGGATGAAAGAAAAGGTGAAATCTATGTCTATCTTAGGGTCAGTCTTTTTCAACAGCTTTTGTTTACTAGCCTCGCCTCAAGTGTTTAGTTGTCCTTGAACCTGATTTACCTTTTTGTTTTCGAAAGTGGATTTTGATGTTGTATTATCTGATTGTTCTAATTTGAGTACTCTTGCAGTGCAGAATTTTGAAATATTTAGATCATATTCTTTTTTTGGAGTAATTATTTGATGATGTGAAAGATCACACAAATTAAGAATTGTTTTCTTTGGGTGCCGTTGTGTTGAAGAGAACCTATGGGTGCCTCTTGAAGTTGTTGAAGAGTGAGATTTATGGCTTGCTGAAAAGTGAGTGCATGTGGAAATTAATGGTGTTGAGAAGTAGAAGGCATGAAATGAACCCACAACTTCTAGGATATAGAGCAGGTTATGGGATGCTAGTTCAAGTAGTGTTTTGGGTTCGAACCACTTTGTGCTCTTCAAAGCCACACCACGTGCTCTTGCTTTTCAGCAGCCATGGTTCAGCCCTACAAAGGCTACAAGAGGTGAGAGTCTACTTCAATGACGCCCAAAGATATACTTTTTGTGGATGTTAAGTTGATAATGCTAATGGAAATTACTTTGTAGAATTATCTTTTCAGTCCCTCTCAAATTTATTAATCAATTTGGTCTCTCAAAAAATTTGAGCAATTTAATCTGTCAATTTCGAATGTTAACATCTATGTACAATTAATCTTTATTTTAATATTTTTGTCAAATTTAAGCAATTTTAATTGGTATAATAAATTTAGCTCTTAAAGAATATGCATTTTATTTATTTTTATAAAGTTCTTTTATGTATATTGTTTTTGGTGTTTTAAGTGTCAGGATCAAATATATTAAAATTATTTTAAGGAAAGCAATTATTGTTTTTAGTCGATAAGTTTTGAAATTTAGAGGGGTCAATGTGTTTAATTTTGAAATTGAGAGGGTGTTTTTTAGTAAATTATTTATATGCCGACGTAAAAGTAGGAGAAATTCGGCAGAATCACATTCGTAGGGGGAAATATTTAGCTTGTAGGGTTAGATAGAAGTGTTAATGTCCATTTACAATTTTATTTTAAAATGACTTTCTATTTTGTTGAACCTAAATTCCTTGGTTTGAATTTTTATTAAAGGCCATTCAGTATGGGCGTTTCCTTAACTTGTTGGAACTCTTCCAGCTTTCCAGCATGTTTCGTGGGAGCAAAGAACAACCTTCCCTTCTGTATGAAATTTTGCCATATATATGTATTTTTAAAATTTATTAATATTTAGATATATAACATATTTTAATACTTATATAAACAATTTTATCATTCAACATGTCAACATTGGCATATGCGAATAAAACTCTTTCAAATTTTAAAAAACTGAACTTTTTTTGAATTTCCAGTTAAGAGGAAGGGTTATTTAATTTTTTTGAGTTGAATTTTACAATTCAAATAATAGATTAATATAAATATCTTTTTGGTCATATATAAAACAAAGTTAAAATTTTAATTTTTTTATAAAATAAAAATTTTGGGACGTAAATAATTTAATTAATGATTTAAGTTTATTGTAATTTTTTCTTATTTTTCTTTGAAAATATTTTTTAATATATATGATTTTAAATTTATGTATTTTAACATGGAATTAGTTGTACTGAAATAATATTTTAATTTGACATGTTTAATTTTTTAATTTAAAACTCAAATAAATTCACCTAATTCGACTCGACTTAAAGTTTAAGTCAATCAACTAATAAAGTAAGAGTTGTTAACTCGATTAAATTAATTTTTTCACTTAATTCAATCTGCTTCCATGTTGATTTTATTATTATTTTACATGTTATAATTCACTTGACAATGTAAAGTATAAAAAAGAAAAGAAAAAGAAAAATGAGTTAAATTTAATAATTGGTAAAACGTGGGTAAAGGATAGAATGCCATGTTTGACTTCACACCTACTGTCTGGCCATCTATCTTTTGCTTTTATTAATTTAATCTAATGTATTGTGTGATTCACGTTTTTGTCGCTTCTCATCTGGAAATCACATTCTAAAATCACCGTAAAATTAATAATTATCACTCAACTTTAAACACCAAGTAATATTTTATTTTACTACCAAGATGTAGATTCAACCCTATTTAATTACGTAGTACTTTTCACTTCAATAATTTAAAAAATTGTATTAAAAAAAACTCTTCTTGTATTGGGATCGACCTATATAAGTAATAAACAAATAAAATAAAGAAGACTAAACACACAAATATTTACATGAAAAATTCTTACAAGGAAGATAAAAATCAAGGACAAATGAGGCTTTGGCTTTTTACTAAACGAGAATACAATATGGAAAAAAATAAACTTAAACCTACAATCTCAAATCTCAAAAATAAAGTCTTAATACGAGAACAAAATTTTCACCATAATTACCACAAAACTCATATGTGACTACATATTGTCACCTTATAACCTCTTTAAATAGGCTTAGATTAGAGTTTTAATCAAACTAAAATATTCCTAGAATAGCAGTTCTACTTGAAGTTTAAAATGTGACTGCACAACTTGGAGAATCGCCATGATGTCGTGACGTCCCATGCATGCTCGTCACAACGTCGCCATCATGTTTGTTTGGGATTTCGTTGCAACGTTGTCTCTATTTTACCTATTATTTAGTAAACCATTAAACGTCTTTTTTAAATATTTGCAAAACGTCTAATAAATACGAAACACATCTCAAATAATTTGGGGATAAGTAATAAACATGGATTTGATTAAGAGATAAACATTCGTATTATTGGCTCTAAGAAAAGAGTTTGGTTTCTTTCTAAACAAGAATTAAGAGAATCAAATATCTTTTAGCAAAAATAAAATAATGAAAATGTTGTTAAGACTTTATGATTTTATTTAGATAAACTCTCATTTTTATTTTTTATCGGTTTAATTAAAAGCTTCATTTTTCTACTAGCTTTTAATTTGTTAGAAATTAATATTTATATTTCTAATATTATAAAAAAATCCCAACAATTTATATTGAATGACTTGTAAATTTTAAAGATAAATAATAAATTAACCAAAATTAGTAGTTTAAGATTTTCTTATATTAACATAAATTAGATATTGAATTTAAATTAAATCGGAATTGATATTGTTGCTATCACAAGATGTAAGCGGACATAAATTTTAATGTGTTTAAACGTATGTTATCCTCTAATTTAAGAGTGTATTTAAATGAAATTTTAAAATGTTTAGAATTTTAGAATTAAGTTATTGAAATGCTAATGATTTTTTGTTTAAGAAAAATTAAGTTATTAAAATTTTAAAAATTTTTAAAAATAAATAATACAAAAGTTTCAATATAAATATCATTATATTTGTAAAAAAAAATAGTTTTAATAAAAACAAGATTTTAAAAATATATATTAGATTATTAAAAATACGATTTTTGAAGTTACTTTTTTTTTCTTGGAATGAGACCACATATATAAAATAAAATAAAATTATAATGAATTTTAAAAAATAGCCTCTTTAAGTGGAATTACCCACAAAATTTGAAATTCACTAATATATTCAACAAATAAGTAAATTATTTTTTAAAATTTTGAAAATCTTCATAAAAATAAATCTCTCCTACAAATTCCTTACTCAAACAGATCCTAACAGCATGTTTGGATGAAAAATTTTAAAATATTAACTGTTTAGAATTCATTAGTTGGAAATACTAAGATTTAGAAAAAAAATTAGGTTATTAGAATTTTACAAAAACTAATTATATTAAAAATAAATAATATAAAAAATATCCAAAAATGGATATCATTTTATTTGTATTTTTATAAATAGTTTTAATAAAATAAAATAAATAATAATTAATTTTGAATGGAATAGAAATATGAGTAATTTTAAAAAGGCATAATGAATTTTTTGATCCTCCAATTTTATAGAAAAAAATCATTTTAATCTTTTATTTAATTTTTTGCCTTTTTAACATTTAAATTTGTATTATTTGTCAAATCATCTTAAAATAGATGAAAAAATTAATGTTTGTTAATTTTGATGACGTGATATACATGTTGATTGTTGCATGTATACAATGTTACCAATTAAGTAATTTTTTAAAATATTTTTTATATTTTTTTGAATTTTTACAATTTTAAAAATATTTAATTGCTGGCATGGATCTATGTGTATGCCACGTTAACAAAATTAATAAATAATAATTTTTTCATTTATTTTTGAGTAATATGACAAACAATAAGTTTGAGATAAAAATGATGATAAATTAAACGAATGACTAAAATGATTTTTCGTAAAACTAGAAGGATAAATAAGTAATAATGACTTTTGAATACCACCAAGTTTGGTGGAAATTAAAACCGCCCTCGTGAAATTACCTACAAATTTTAAAATTCTTTCATATATTTACTTAAACAAATAAATTTATTTTTATAATTTTGAAAATATGATACAAATTAAATCGATCCATTAATAAATTAATATTTATTTAAATATAATAAAAATGAAATTTATTTATTTTAACTTTTAGATTTGACCTTAAAAACAAAATAGAAATAGTTCAAAAAGAAGTTAGTGGTTGAGAACAGCCTAAAAAAAACCCATCACAAACAACTCTAGAGACTCCTATAAGTGCTTTCAGGAAAAAAAAAAAAAAAAACATAGACTCCCATAAGAAAATATAATTTTTTTTTTAGAAAAAAGGGCATTGAAAAGAAAACAAATAAACTGAATCAGCCCCAAGATAAAAAAGAGATTCCCATTTGTCTTTTATTATATTGCATGTGTTTTTTCTGCAACTTGAATTTTCCTTTTCCCTTTCCTTTGTAACTCTTTATTTTTAATTTTCCCCTCCATGAGTCTTATTTAATATTTAATAATATATATTACATATAAATATACATTCCTATATAATTACGTGAACAAGCCTTGTTGGTTCTCCTATCTTTCTCTCTTTCACATTTTATCTTCTCTTTTTCCCATTTTCTGTTGACTACCCCCATTTGCCTTTCATTAACCCAGCTTTTCAATTTTCTTCTCTGTTTTTTTTCTCATCATGGAAGAGGCAAAGGGTATGCTTTTCTTTCTGGGTTTTGTTTTTATATTTCTTTAAGATTTTGTTTTCTTGATCTTTAATCCTTTCTTTCTCTTTTTGTTTTTTTTTTCATCTTTCATGAAAATTTCATTGTTACTTTTCCAGAATCTGAGAGAACTGGATTTTTCCACTTTGCTTTGCATTTCTAGTTTTAGTATTAGACAGATCAATTGAATTTGTGAATGCCTGGAAGTAAAAAAGGAACTCACTTTTTCCACAATTTGTTTTAAATTATAGTTTTTAGGTTTTATGCATGCATTTGAAGAATATTATGTGTCTCAATTTTCAATCTTATTTTGTGAATAATTAATTGTAATATTAATGTTTCTTTTTATTTTTATTTAAAAAAAAAAAACAGTGTTGGAAGCTAAAGAAGGAACCATTTCCGTTGCCTCTGCTTTTCCTGGTCATCAAGAAGGTAATTGTCAACTTTTCATAGGATTTAATGTTAAAAAGCTAATATTAAATGGCCTCTTCATAGTTGCTACCATTAGAATTATTTCGGTAGATTCGAGATATTCTTTTCATTCATTGAATTTTGCCTATTGTTTTAGTATAGTAATGGAGATTTACTTCCTTCAATACACATATCTTATGGTTTATTTTTTTAGCTGTCACAGTTTATAGATCAGACTGATGTTTATGATCTGGTGTATTGCTTGGATATGCTGTGTTAATCTATGTTACCTGGGGCGAGTCTGAACATATGTCGGACATAGGTGTTAGACTCGGGTTTAGGAAAAACGAAGAGTAGAAATAACATAGGTGTTATGTGATGGCTTTTAGCTGTGTCACAGTTTATGGATCATACTGATGGTTATCATTGATGATGTGGTATACTGCTTAGATATTCCGTGTTAATTTATGTTACCTGGATTTGAGGATGACCGCATATCAATGTCCGGGTATGGTCGTACATAGGTGTTGGACACAGGTTTAGGAAAAATAAAGAATCTATGTCAGAGTTTATGGATCATGGTGATGGTTATCAGTATTGTTGATCTGGTATGTTGCGTAGATATGCTGTTTTGATCTATGTTACCCAGACTTGAGGATGAGTTCATATCCATATCTAGATATGTATTGCACATAGGTGTTAGCCATGGGTTCGAGAAAAACAAAGAGTCTGGATGGCATAGGTGTGTTATCCAATAGTAGGTTTTTTAGTTATCACAAGTTATGGATCATAGTGAGGGTTGTCATTATTGCTTGGATATGCTGTGTTAATCAATATGTCATAAGTATTAGAGACGGGTTCTGGACAACATGGGAGTGAATGATTCAAAGATACTTGATTAACGATGCAGATATCTTCAGAAAACCATCATGCTTAATGTTTGTTAGATGGTTATGAAAATGCTCTTGTTTCTGTTTATTGTTCAACCAGCTGTACAGGATAGAGATCACAAATTCTTAACACAAGCAATTGGAGAAGCATATAAAGGGGTTGAATGTAAGGATGGAGGGCCGTTTGGTGCAGTTGTCGTTCGCAATGACGAAGTCGTTGTGAGTTGTCACAACATGGTTTTGAGAAACACTGACCCTACTGCACATGCAGAGGTTACTGCTATTAGAGAGGTCAGATCAAAAGAACTAAACAAACCAACAAAACAATTTAATCAAATTTATCGATCCTGTCCATATGTTTACTTGAAATGATTGAAACAGTTCCAATTCCCGAAAACCATGAAATGTTACGAAAAGCTTTATTTTTTGTTTGTTGATTGTAAGAAAATACGATAGCTTCAATGGAAGATTTACATATAAATATACAGTAGCTTTCCTTTGTGGGGTTTTGCGGCATCATTCTATGATTTATTTGGAATTGTTATGGCTTTATTTGTTTGATGGCAAGAGTTTGCTGTATTTCTAGCAGTCATGTGATAGTCAATAATTTTACATGTATGTTAAATATAGTGAGGAAATATGACTAATTCAGCTCGATTGTCATCGGTGCCTGTTAGAATTAGCATATAATGATTCTTAGGTTCTCATATAAATGTATGAGAAATCCATGTTTTCTATTTACTAATGCTTGGAACATAGCATACTATGTCAGGCATGCAAGAAGCTGAATCAAATTGAGCTCTCGGACTGTGAAATATATGCTTCATGCGAGCCTTGCCCAATGTGCTTCGGTGCTATCCATCTGTCGAGAATCAAGGTCCGATGCCAAACCTTACTATTTCCTAACATATATAATCTTTGTCATTAACTCAGGGTTGTATATGTTGAGATTTCAACCCCGGACTTGTTGGATGTCACTTCTTAAGAGTGGCTATATGAAACCGAAATGGTGACGTGTTTATTTTGTAATGGGAAAGCAGAGGCTGGTTTATGGAGCGAAAGCAGAGGCAGCCATAGCAATAGGATTTGATGATTTCATTGCTGATGCATTGAGAGGTACTGGGTTTTACCAGAAGGCTAACCTGGAGATCAAGCAAGCCGATGGAACAGGTGCTGTCATTGCAGAACAAGTATTTGAGAAGACCAAGGAAAAGTTCACCTTGTATTAATTTCTTTTTCATTACTAGAAACACAGTTTGAAATTTATGTTAAAACTGCCCCCTCTTTGAAGTTATCAATAATAAGTAACGCATTGTTTGATTTCATAAAATAAAAAAACCCTATAAGTATAATGATTAAGATACGAGACTTGTCCCATGGTGGTCTAGTCTGGTCTAGTCCGCAAAAGTAAGTGGCAGTCCAGCTGGTGGGCCCAAGGCTGTGACTAAACCACATTTGGAGGCACTTTGGGTTGAGGAGAGGGAGAGCCTGTCTTAGTTTCTATTATTATATTACTCTAAAAGGCAGCATTTAAAGTTACTGAAACTGAAAATTAAGTTTAATCACATCAATGCTTTAGTTGAATGCCCAAGGTTTTATTGTTTTTATCAGTATGATCTTTTTGTTGATTAGTATTTTTAGGTGTTAAATGTTAGTTGGTATTTTTACGTAAATGTGAATCAATCAAAATTTTAATATGCGTAAATAATTGCATGAATAATTTAAATATTGTTATAAAATAAAGAGATGAAGAAAATAAAGAACAAAAAGTCTCCATTTATATAGGTATAAGAAGTATAAAAGAAGTAGAGATCTAATTCTAAGAACTATTAGAATTTAAAGTATACAAACATCCATTTAATAATAAGATATTCATAACACTTCCCATTGGATGTCAATTGGTAGATAATGTGTCTCTTTAAACCTTATTAGGGAAAATCCTGTGAGATAAACACCTAATGAAAAAAAGAGAGTACACAATCTATAATACCATCATATGTTGCATAATTAAAAACTTTACTAGAAAGATCCAATGAGACAAAACCTCGATTAAGGGAAAAAGAATGCAACGTGTATTTACTCCCCCTCATGAAAACATCACATATTTTCTCATATTTGACGTATTCAATCTTAAATACTAGTTTTTCAAATGACTATTTGAATGTATTTGCTAAGCATTTATAGTACTATTCTTTTAAAAGTCATGAGTGAGGGAAATTTGGGAAAATATATTTTGATCTTTTCAGGAGATTTAACAATAATCATAACAAATTTTAATCATGATTCTTTTATAAAACAGAAATAGGTATTTTAGATCATTTTATAATTCTCCTTCAACTACTATTCACTAAGTCAAACTTATCACATATGTTCAAATTATTTCAATTTATATAAATAAACAATTTCTCGAGAATTTCAATATGCTTCTAGCATCCTAAATCCTTCAAGGATTTTAATATAAACTTTACTATATAGTAATTCATAAAAGGTTGCAACAATAACCATTAAACGCAAGTTAAATCTTTTATGAATTGTCAATTTAATAATATATCTAAAGATTATTGCATCCACCATAAAAGAATATTATATCTTTTCATAATCAATGTCAGGATTTAGCGAAAAACTTAATATTTCTATTCTGCTTTTGCAAAACTACTTCAATTGCACCATCACTGGCTTTATACATTTAGATATTTGGACTACTGGTTTAAAAACTCCACAAATTTAATTGTACTTGAGTTGCGTCTTTCTATTTTGATCAATTTATTCCATATCTATATTTCTCAATAGATTTATTGTAACACCTCAGACCCGACCTAGACGTTATGGCCGAACCGAGCGATGTCATATGATAGCATTTTGAAAACTGAGTTGTTGCGATAAAAACCATTTTCATTTGTTGACTCTTGTTACCTCCAAATCATTTACCTAATTAATCGATTACTTTAAAACATAATTTCGTTGCGGAAGCTTTAGCAATCATTTATTTTGAGCAAAATTAGTTCACTTTATGGAAAACCTTGATTGTTAGGAAAATCCATATTTGTTAAGTTTGAAGTTAAAAACCCGTAAAAACATTTAAATTCTTCCAAAGCTTAAGCAAACAGTCCATAAAGTCCAATTACATAAACATTTCCCATAGTTAATAAATCCATAAACGAGAGAGAAATAGTTTAAATACGCGTGGCCACTGTTGAGTCCTCCACTGCACCGATCTATCAAGTCCGGGGATTACCTACACAGATTTAACAGAAAAGGGTGAGTTTTCGCAACTCAGTGTGTAATCCTCACAGAAATTACACATACAAAATACACATTAGGTGTCATAAATAAACAGTCTAGGGCAGGAGCCCTTTACAAAATTAGTTAGGGCCCTAGCCTAACAGATGCAGAATCAGATACAACTTAGGGCCTTATGTAATATCCCGAATTAGGGCCTAACCGAAATAGTGGTTTCGTGACCACAAATCCGAGATAGAAATAATTATTTTATAATTATTTTTAGGTTTATGATATGATTGCATGATTGTGTGAAAATTTCGTGACAGAAATTTTATGCCTAAAGTGCTTAAATTGAAATTAGGGACTAAATCGAATAATTAGCAAAACTTGCATTCTAAAAGTTTTTAGTATGAAATTGCTTTGAAATATTAATTAGGAGGTCTTAAATAGAAATTTTACCAATTTCTAAGTTTATGGACAAAAATAGGACATGGAAGGAATTTTTGAAAGTTTAGTAGTAAGGGCATTTTGGTCATTTAGGGGTAAAATGAATTAAAATACAAAATTAAAAGCCAATTTTGCTCATCTTCAACCCCATGGCCGAATATAGCAAGGAGAAACCATGGCTAGGGTTTTTCAAGCTTCCAAGCTCGATTGTAAGTCCATTCTAGCCCCGTTTTCAAGTTCTTTACGTTTTTGGAGTCCCTAAGCTCGATTTAGCTTATGCTAGCAATAATTTAACCTAGGGTTTATATTTGGAAAAATACCCATAGGTGAAATTTTTGTATTTTGGTGTTTTATGATAGAATATGAGGTTTTAAATTATGTTAGACAACTTGTGCTACTCGGTTTTAAGTGAAAACGAGCAAAAGGGCTTAATCGGTAAAAATACCTAATAGTCATAAGTACATGTTACAGTGAGAATTTGATGTTGCCATAGAAGGGAAAAATGATCAACATGTCATAAAACATAATAAAATAGGCTGAAGTTTAATTTACGAGCTTTGGGGCAAAAGTGTAAATATGCAAAAGTTTAGGGGCAAAATTGTAATTTTTCTAAAATATGATTTTGGGTCAATTTGAATAATGTGAGTCCTAATTAGACTATATTTTAAATGATAGATCAAGAAAAACTGAAATTCGGGCTAAAATGGGGAAAATACCAAGCTGTGGACCAAATGGTAAAAGTAGTCATTTTCGCATACTAGGTAAGTTCATATGTAAATGTTGGTAACATAGTTATTATTTTAAATATTTTTATGTTATTTAAATGATATGATAATTATTATAAAATATTATACTCGTGATAATTGTTTGATAATATGTCAAATTATGTGGTATACTTGGAAAATGTGAAATACTACGAGTATCGGTATCGGTATTCCGTAGAAGATGGTTGAGACACATGATTGGGAAAAAGGTCCCGTTGAACCTTAGGAATGGATTAGGATACAAGTGACATGTCACTGGGATATTTGGGCATCCGAACTCGTTGAGTTGAGTCCGAGTTCACTTATGGATGCGAATGTTCGAACTCGTTGAGTTGAGTCCGAGTTCGTGAAATGTAACTAGGCATCCGAGCTCGTTGAGTTGAGTCCGAGTTCACTTATGGATGCGAACGCCCGAGCTCGTTGAGTTGAGTCCGAGTTCGCTTATGGGCGGGTTACATAGTAGCTTGGCTACATATGTGGCACTTATGTGCAAACTTTCCATGTATCTGAATTATATTCCGATGTGTTCAACGGGTAAAGTCCTACTCAAATGGAGGAATACTCAAGATGAAAGAGACGTATTGGTAAGTGTTGTGAAATGGATACTTTGAACAGGTATGTACTTAACCCTCGGGTTGAAAAATCGATATAACAACAATATGGTAAGATGATAAATGAAAATATGATATGAATGTCTTGGTGATGATTATGCAAATGATGTTTTATGTTTGCTTATATGGTTATGTTACTTGCTATTTGCATGTGAACTTACTAAGCATTTATGCTTACTCCCTCCTTTTCATTCCTTGTAGTGTTGATAAGCCAGCTCGAAAATCGGGAACGGTCGGAGGCAAGCTCACACTATCCGTATACCATCTTAGCATAATGGCTTGTATATTTTGAGTATGGCATGTATAGCATTATAATCATTTTGTATATATGGTCTTATGATATGGTTATTGAGTAGTATAAAAATGCTTGGTAATGATTAGCCATTGGAATGGCTAATTATGATCATATTTGGTGTTATGTATGTCAAATTGCTACTTAATACATGGAAACCATGAAGTAGGTAAAATTTACCATAAAATAGATTCAGACAGCAGTAGTGACGTGAATTTGAAAAATCATTAAAAATAGTAGAGATATAATTAGATGATGAATAAAACATGGAATTGAAGAATTATGAGTCTATTTTCATATGGAAGAAACGAAACAGATATATGAGTTATATTTTATGAGATGTTTAAATTTTTGTGAAACAGGGCCAGAGCGATTTCTGGATCCCCTGTTCTGACTTTGGAAATTCACCACAAATTGTATAAAAATATTTAGAAGTCATAATTTATATGTAAAGATTTATTATTTAGTATAGTTTTATGAGAAACAAACTTCATAGTCATTGAAATTCTGTACACAGAGATATCTGATTCGTAATACACAGAGGTCAGAGCAGTCGAACCCTGAAACAGGGGAGACTTTAACTAATAAACTGTACTAATTGGCCAAGACAAAAATTCTAGAAAAAAATTATTAAATATATATATGAGTCTAGTTTCAGGGAAAATTTACAGAATTGGATTTTGAGTTTCAGAACTGGAGATATGAATTTTTAAGCGACTGTGACGCAGTTAGCCAGCTTGTCTAGAATTTCTAAAATTAAATTGTTTGAGCTGTTTAAGTAATGAATTAAGTCTGTTAACACCTCGTATTCGACTCCAGCGACGGTATCGGGTACGGGGCGTTACACCTTAGCCCATGTCAGATATAGTATGCAGACAAAATATCAGAATCCTACCCACTAGCTTCTACACACCATCTCCGTCCAACCCTACGCACCATGTGGGGATAAAATCAACCCACCCATCCCTACACACCATGCTGTACCGAAATGCGGCACATAGTTAGATAATTCCAGCTAAGCTGCCAGATACCAGGCTTAAGAGCCTTTTAGAATACTTCCTCCAAATAACATCATCCCAACCCCGAGGTAATGCAACATACAAAAATGATATGCTATTATGCAATATACCAGATCATACATTCAGTATAAATATCTCAGTTCATGCTCGATACAAAAATCAGATAGTTAAAATACTCAATGAGAGGTTTAAGTAGCGCTTACCGACCCTAGATAGGTCCACGGTCAAGACATATCACTTACCACGTACGCCAACCATGAGTAGAAATTAGTGATTTGAAAACCAGGAGATGTCGATTGAAGAGAAAAGCAATAGAGAGAGAGAGAGAGAGAGAAGAAAACGAAAGAGAACGTTAAAGTTTTTTTCCAGAGGAACCAAAATTGTTGAAAAGAAAGTATCAAAAATAAAAAAATAATCAAGAAACACCCAAATCCCTAAATTCACTCTTCCACTAACCCACTTCTTAGAATTTCTATTTGACCGGAAGTCTTTCAGTCAAACGTGCAATAATAACATCCTTGCTCACATAAGGGTTCGAACACAAGACCTTCAGTAGATTAACACTCCACCTAACCATTAGACCAATAGGCCTATTCTAATATGCTTTTACAATTAACTTAATATAAGCCCATTGAATAGAGATAGGGCTTAATTCCAAAAATAATCAAAATTTTACCCAAGTAAGGCTTGAACTTGGGACCTCACACACACACCCAAAACACTTAACCACTGAAGCAGATACACACTTGTGTCAAATAATCGCAAACTCAGAAACATAAAATTTGGAGCATTACATTTATTCAAAACCCTCATTTTATTTCATTATTTCAATAATAATATTGCATGCAAAATAATTGTCGACCACTTTTATTATTCAGTTCCACATTTTCTCGAATTGACATAACTTATCGAGATATCTTATTTTCATTATTTTAATCTTTAGTTTCAAGTACCTGAATCTCTTCTGGAGTTTTACTTATTAATTATGTCTAGGGTCTCTTCTGAAGCACTCGCCTCCACTAGATGACCATCTAGAAGAATTTTTATCTTTGGAACAAATCAATCTATTATTTATTCTAACTGATTGTCCTATTGGGACTTTGATTCAAGTTAAAATATTAGATAGTATATAGCACTTGGTTATTCTTATTAAGTTTGTAAATACATCTAATAGTTAACTTGTAATGAGTTATCCTTATTGAACTTCTAGTTTAAATTACTCTCCCCTTAACTCATTACAAGTTATTATTTTTCTCCCCCTAATGTCGAGAAAACTATCGAATCAAAATTGTAATCACAAATCATGTCATAATTGAATCTCGAATATATTCAAAACATCTAATAATATAAAGAAACTTGTAATTAATATATATTCCCAACTTTCTTTGTGGATTTACTCATCTTTGTGCATTGTGGTGGAGCAATTGGAACAGATACACATACAAAAATTCAAAGATGAGAAATATTTAGCTTTTGAGCAAAAACCAATTGTAATAGGGAGTATTTATAACTTATTGGCTTGATGCGTACAACACGTAAATCAACATAATCTCATATTGGAATAGGAAATTTAGTTATCATAAGTAATGATTTAGACATTAATCAGAGGTGTTTAATTAATAAATTCTCTAAACCATTATGCACAAACTTTTACAAAAGTTTTTCAAACTCAATCAATAAAAGATTGAGATATAAACTCATCAGTATTAGTAAGATGAATTGACTTAATTGCATGATCTAAAATTAATTATTTAAACAAGCTATCTTGCAAACCACAAGTTGCAAATTGATAAGACGTATAAATTTTTGGTTTATTTTAATATGTGTTTCAATTGTACTAAATTGTAACAAATTGATAATTTTACTATCATTCATTTTATTTTGTATCCACATATAAGTGCTGTTGTGACATTTACTACTGGAAATGTCTAAATCAATGTGAATATTATAATGTCACTAAGTCAACAAAATAAATATAATTTCTAAACAAGTATATGCAATATTTGCTTCAGGGAATATGCCAAAATCTTCAAATATCTTAAAAAAAAATTGCAACTTCAGGTGCATCCAACCATAACGAGTTTTAGATAGAATTATCATATTTTATTACTCATAAATAGATCTTTCAAGTCAAATATTTTGTTTCCAACCCCTTAATGGGGATGATGACAAAAGAAGGTCATAAAAATTATAAAATAAATATAAATTAATAACCCAATCCTCTATTTTTTATTCTTTTAAAATAGATATTTATAGCAATAGTGAGTCATATAAAATATAATATTTTCCTCATTTACAATCTTAATATAAGCTCCATTTTAAATATCTTCTAAAACCAATGGATTAACCATCACAAGATATTAATATATTAGCTCTTCTAGAGCTTTCAATTAATTTTGTACTATCAAATATTAGAATAATATTTGCTTGTTTTAGTACCAAATAAGATAAATATTTTCCATCTATAATGATAGAATTTATTACTACATTCTCATATCCTTCCTCAAAGAATATTAACAGAAACAAAATATTTTGGCATATGCCACATATGTGGCCAATAATCTTTCATATCACATTGATAACATTAGTTATCTTTAATATTTGAAGAGTTATATTGAGAACTCTCATTGTTCTCTTATTTATTACTATGTTCCTACTCTTAGTGGTCTATGATTATGTATTTTATTTTCTTTACGTTTACATTCACTTCAGGGAATGCAATAAATCTAGAAGGACAGACTTCTGAACGCCTCCATTGATTATTTATTTCATAATCACCATCGCAAAATATGCGTGAATTTCAAATCAAAATCTATCTATTCGTGTTGTCATGATTAGTCTCCAATCACATCACAATCATAATCTCTATATTTTCATTTTTCATAATTGTTATGTACTACTACATTCATTTCAGGGAATGAAGCAAAACTAGTGGGAAGAATTTCATAGCTTTTCATTAGTAACTTATTATTTTGCTTAGCCACAAGAAGGTATGAGATTGTTCGAAAATACTGTTAAAGTCATTTTCACAATGTTGCTACTGCAGGAGCACATTAGATATTTCAACAATATAATGTAATGTATTCTTTCGGGGGAATATATAATACAAATACATGAGTATCTCATGTTATTTATATATATGGTTTTAATGTAAAACACATGAATGTTTTATTCAATATATATCTTCTTGATCTGAAAAATAATATTATATTTTATAAAATTTTGCATCATAAGTAACTAAATATAAGCTCTTAAAGAGATTTTTACAGTTTGATGCAATATTATCTCTTCAGGAGCATATAATCATTTTATTGTATAACCTTAATGAATACTTAATTTATTTTAAATAAAATTTTATTTATTCATATAAAAATAAAATGAATAGGTGTAAATAAAACATATATTAAACATAACAAATAATAAATTCATTGTCACTAATAAATCATTGTGGTTAGATAATATATATTTTATATATCATACCACAAGAAAATACAAAATATTATAATGTCAAATTAAAATAACTTTACAACTATAAATGTTTAAACATAAACATTTTCTAACCTCCACCTCTTACACATATTTTCATTTCAAATTTTACAAAGATATGAAATTATCACAGACATGATGAATATCACAATGTTCAAGACAAGAAAGTGTTTTTACTCACATTCTACAATAATCATATATCTTAATCAAAATCAAAATTAAACCAATCAATTCTATTAAAAATAAAAGAAAAATATTTATCTCCACATAAAAATCTCAATAACTAAATGCATGAAGGATTTTATAAATTCATAGACATATGGATAGTGAATTATATAAATTGAAATTTTTAATAGAAATCAAATCAAATTTCAAAAGAAGTTAATTAAATCGACTTTATTACCATGGATGAGAAGTAATGATTACAAACATCATTTGTAATGAAGAGAAAGAGATCATCCCCAAGAAAATATCCAAAAGCAGACTTTGAGAGTGAATCTTATTTCTCGATGTATCAAATCTTTCACCATCTTTAAGAAAAAAAAGTAAAATAAATTAATTAAAAAAATGATAACTTATAATGAAAGAAGAATGAAAAATAATAATAAGATATGAAACATTAAATAAAAGAAATTTCCTGTAAAAATTTTGCACCTTGCCGTCAAAGATATTGAAAATCATGAAGGATAAATTTGATCGTCGATAAAAGGAACTATCACTTTGAGCAAGATCGTACTGATAACGTGTTATAAAATAAAGAGAGATGGAGAAAATAAAGAACAAAGAAAATATGAAAGCAATAGAGGATGTACTTTATTGATCAAAAGGGATGATTAGAATGCTTCGTATAAAGAGAGATGGAGAAAATAAAGAACAAAGAAAATATGAAAGCAATAGAGGATGTACTTTATTGATCAAAAGGGATGATTAGAATGCTTCGTCAGAGTCTCTATTTATAGGTATAAGAAGTATAAAAGAAGTAGAGATCTAATTCTAATAACTATTAGAATTTAAAGGACATTAAAATTTTATCTTGATCATGATGGACATTCACTTAATAAGATATTCATAACAAATATAATGTCTTAAAATATCTATATAATAGGTTTATGTTTATGCTTATTGTTAGGTTTGAGTTAATATTTAATATTTAAAATGATGAAAATATTTGATTAATTTAATACTTTAAAAATATTAATTAGAATATTTTAAAGTTTTAAAATAAATTTAAATTATGAGTCATAGTTTTATGTGGAATTAACTTTTAGAATGGGGAAATGATGGGCCAATTTTAAAGGAAAGAAAATTGGAATTAGGCCAATTTTGTCGAAAATTAAGGAAATAGGTCGTTTTTGGAGAAAGAAGGCAAAAACACCTCCTATAGGGTGCGTTTTTAGCTGACATGGCAGGAGAGAGGGTGAAAGCTTTTTGCCCTAGCTGAAACACATCATCTACGATGCATTTTTGAAAACCCATGACCCTAAACCTAAACCCTAACCTTAAACTTGTGAATCTCGAGATAAAATTTACATCCCATCCCTTATTAATAATGGAAGAATAGGAATCTTTAAAAACTTAAAAAAAAAAAACACTTCTTGTTAGAAGCGTTTTTTTGATTTGTCATGTCCAATCTTTTAGCATTTTGAAATTATGTTTCATATTTGATGGTAGAGTTTCTTATAAAATTAAGACATTCTGCGAAGAGGTTTTCATAGTTAAACTTCAAGCAGATTGTCTTCATAAGAAGATACGCATAAGGAGAAGATTGTTGATGTTAAAAATCTGAAGTTAAAAAATCGAGTCAACAAAGTAAATTAGTTTAAGTAAGCGTCATTGTTTGAATTTGGATAATGAGTACTTATTTTTCTATGTAAGGTTTTCATTTTAAACATGTGAAACAAACTTTTTGGGCGAAGATGAGTAGACGAATTAGAGACATTATTTATAACGATGGTCAAATTTGTAACACGAAATTAGGGTTGTTTTTGTATTAGCCTAATCTACAGATTTGGCTTTCAATCGAAGCATAAAATTGAACGAGCTTTGGTCCAGTCAATAATTAGAAGGAAAGTGTCGACTTCAAGCTGGAAGAGAATTTCAAGCTTGAAATATGGATATCAAACGTCATTAAACCCTGTTAGATATGATATATTTGAGCTCAAAGGTGACACGAATGTCGAGACAATACTTGATACACATTGCTTTAGTGGAAATGCTATACTAGAGTTATATGCCCAGTGTATCGATGTTGAGGAAGGTGGTTTGAGTTCGACAACAGTTCCAGTAAATTTGTTTCGAGAATAGGAAGCAGAAAGTCCAACCACACAGTTGTACGGTGGTTTCAGAATATTGTTACAAACCTTAGGAAATGCTGGAATAATCAATAGGAAGGCATTCCTCAATTTCAGTTCTCGATTTCAACTTTGGCGTATAGTTGGTGTAACCTCCCCAACTCGACCTAGACATTATGTGTAACGCCCCGATTTTTGGGCCTAGAAGAGTTGGGCTTTGAGTCTGGGATTCGGATAGAAGAAAACCTGAATAATTAAGAAGTTTTAAATATTATCGTTTAGGAAAATTTTTTTGAATTAAATTACTACTAGAAAATTTTTACTGTATTTATTATTACGGATATTTTAAATTTTTATGAAATTTTAATTAGTATTATGAGATAAAATTTTTATTATTAGAAAAATATTACTGTATGTATGTTTGAAAATTTTTTATTATTATTTACTGTATTATTGATATTTGAAATTTTTATTATTAGATATATTTATAAAATTATTATTATTATAATTATTATTATTAGATAGGAAAAAAAATATATATTTATAAAAGTATTGTTGTTTTGGTGTTTAAACTCTAGGAAAAAAATTGTTTTAATTTTTGCCTCATAGAGGGAATCTGGGCATAAGGCTTAGAAAATAAATTGGGCAAGATTGGCCATGAAGAAGCGTACCTGGCCTAGTGGTTAGCATGCTAGGTAGTGGGAAAGAGAGCTGGGGTTTGACTCTCAGCATGTGCAAAAGTGTTTTATATTTCTTTATATCAGGGAACTACGCAGAGAAGCCTTATATATAGTTGGGGTTAAAAGGTAACACAAAGGGAAGTTTGGTCCAGTGGTAGAGGCGCTGGGAGTGTGGTATAGTGCCTAGGTTCGAGGGTTGGTGCACGCAAAGGCTTGTTTTTATTTTAGAAGCCAGGTCGCACTAAAGTAAGGTTTAAGAATAGTTGCGACCGAGTTTTGCTACAAGGACACTTGTGGCACAGTGGTAGTAGGGTGCTAGGAGTTCCACAAGGGTGCGGGTTCGAGTCCTTACATGGGCGAATTTCATTTTATTTTTAAAGCGGGCCAGAACTGAAGCAGGTAAGGTTTATAATTAATTGTAACTATATATTAATAAAGGAGAAAGCGTGGTGCAGTGGCCAGTAGCTCGGATGAAGGCGCAAAGAGACAAGACGAATGGAGGTTTGGGGTTTGAGCCTCATCTCGCGCACGCAAGGTTGGGATTTTCGCTGCATACATGGGGAAGGAGTTGGAGTCTGATCAGGACTCTTGGCAGCATGCTGAAGCGGTGCAAACGGTGGGCTGATTGGTCTAGAGTTTGAATGAAATTCAAACATTAGATGTGGCTAAAAATCAAGGAGCAATTCAGGGAATTGAAATTTAGAAAGAATTCCTATGCCGAAACACTCACTCGGCCATAGCTAATAAGTGTCGTATATTTTGGCCTTTAGGATTCAGTTTTTTTTTTCTTCTATTTTCTTTTCTTTTCTTTTCTCCTCTCTTCATCTACTTCCTTTCTTCTTCTTTTTTTCCTCTATAGCCGAATCTTTCTACTATTTTACTCATCTCCACTTTCTTATCATTTGCTCGTAAGCCTTATGCACAAAAGCCGAAATCCCGAAAGCCTATATTTCTTCTGTGCCGATTTCTTCTAGCCAAACCCTCCGATTCTTTTCCATCTTGTGACCGATTCTTTCTTCTTCTAAACCCTAAAGTTCGGTCGACAAAGCCTCCACAAAACTCTCATATCTCATCTTCTCCACTGTTTCAAAAAGCCGAAAACCCCATAGTTTTAGGGGCATAGCCGAATCTTTAGACCAGAAAAGGGCCGACTTACTGCTGGGTTTGAGGTTAGATCTACATCGAATCGAATAAGAACTAAAGTGGAATCGTTGGCTGAAGGAACCGGTGGTAAGTGTTCGAAACTATTTCTTTATTTCGGGAATTAAGAAAAGCCGAAACCCTTATAGGTGGCTAGCATTTTGGACTAAGGGTTTTATGCCTCTTTCTGTTTGGTTGTGTAAGCGTTAGCGTGAGCAAGGGGGACGTACAAAAAAGGGCTTGAAGACTAATTCGGTTGGCTCATCAGATCTAACCCATATTTTGACAAAAGGTAAAGAACTCTGGGATCTAAGGCTGTGTTGGCCGAATATGGTAAAGGGTTAAATACGTAGTTTGTTTTCGATATTTAGATTGACGTGGTAGTAATCCAATTGTAGGCAGTTCGTGTGTGTGGATCTCGCCAATGTACCGTTCTAAATCAGGTGTGTAAATGACACCCACTCATAGACTAGATCGACAAAAGCCAAAAAGTCGAGAGGCCGGCATTTGTGAACTTGCGAGCGTGCGAGCACTCGTGAGGTGGTTTGGTTGTTAATTTTTGGTAATTGCAAGTAGTATGATTGCAGAGTGCGCAATTTCGTGCACTTCGGTATATTTGGGCTTATTGGGCCGAAAACGGGTTAGTGGGCCAACGGGCCCAATTCGGTAAAAACGCTCGGTAAGTGTTGCTGGTAGTACGTTAATAACTGTAATGAGCATGAAACCCTAAAAAGAATGATAAAATTACTGAAATATCTCTGTAAGATAGAATTACCGTAATATCCCTAAAGGGGTAAGTTTACGACTACGCCCCTCGAGGGTAAATAACTGTTCTTACGCTATAATCTGACTGTCTTTCTGAAGCATGCCTTGTTAATTATATATATTCTACATACATGTCATACTGCATGGGGTTGGGTTTTGTTATGGAGGAAGAACTCCTTCTGGTGGCTGTGCCACATATTCTGATATAAGCAGCTTTGCTGCGGATTATAGTTAGTGCCGCAACCGGTGCTAACACTGTAAGTGTAGGGATGGCGTGGGTGATTTAACCCCCACAGGAAGTGTAGGGATGGACGGAGGCAAGTGCAGGGTTGGATGGGTTTATCATGCATTAAGCATATGAGACTGTATTGAAATGGGCTCAACTGTGTTAATATGGGCAAGGCCAATATATCTCGACTTGTAATAAGAGGCTATGGCCCAGATTAATATTGATATGGGCTAAGGCCCAGTTAGCTCTAATTTCTGAATAGGGCTTAGGCCAGTAAAACTTGAACTGATTTGGGCTCTGGTTGGGATACTTTACACACTGAGTTTTCCAAACTTACCCCCCTTTTTTCCCATCTTTGCAGGTGAGCCTTAGATCGGTGGACTTGGAGCTGGAGGGATTCAGAGTGGCCATGTGGACTGTTTAAAATAAGTGTTTATACCTTCACTTTTATTTTAGATTATTTCCTTTATGTTTTTGGGTTTTTAATTTGTAATAAGGCCGCTTTAGTATTTTTATTTTGGGTTTTTAAATTACTTAAATCGTTTTTAACTTGAGATTCGCATCACTTAAATTGATTCCTTAAAATTGGTTAGCTCTACGGTGCGTTTTATAAAAGTTACTTGTTTTCAAAATATCACGATAACCGAGCAAAGCTTCCGCAACGTAAATGTTTTTAAAGGAAATAAATGTTTTAAATAGACTTAAACTTAATTTGTTGTTGGTGGACAAGTAATAAGCTTAAAGTGTGGCAATGGATGTGTGCATGTCTAGGATTGGAACATGGAAGAGCTAGGTACTTAAGCAGTCTAATTGACTCACCTCCTCTTTTCTTGAATCCTACCTGGTGCGTCATATCCATTCACTTTAAGCCATAACAAAGAAGGTTTGATTTTTCGATACTTAACTGTTTTTAAAAAAACATGTTTTTGCCACTACAAAGGATTACAAGTTTTCAGAGTTTCCCATAAGATTTTACAGGGTTGTTAAAAATGTTTTGATTATTACAATTAATCACGTTTTGGAGAAAAAAAATAAGGCTAAGGTTTTATACAAGTTTAAACGGTAAAAGTTTCTAAACATCAAGAAGGGTTTTCAATGAAAACATGGTTTTCGAAAAACACTTCAATGTGACACACCAGACTTGGCCATAATGTTTGGGCCGGGTTTGGGGTGTTACATTTAGTGGTATCAAAGCAAGGTTGCAACAACTCGGCCGTGGATCGGGTCCAAAAAGGTTTTCAAAACTTTAAGCCCAAAGAGGGTATTTTTGGAAAAATCTGACTTTTGAAAACAAATTTTCTGTTTAAAGGAGATAATTTCCAAACTTGTTTGAGAAATGGATTTTAAAAAGGCCTAAATATTTTGAGTTTGTCTGAAATCTGATGAGGTGGCACACTGAATCCCCGACACCAAGTCTGTAAGTACTTTTTCCTTAAATACTATACTGTACTAAAACCTTACTGTAGATAGGATTGAGACTGTAGCTAGGCTATGATTCTGTAAAGAACAAAAACTCTAAAATACTATCTCTGCATAAGACATAGGAATGAATAGTAAAATTTTTGAGATCTTTGTAGTTATTTGATATGTGTACTGGTAATGTAGAGTATTGATATGGATTCTGAGGGTAAGCAAAGTCTGCCAACTTCGGGTAGCGGTAACTCGGAGTTTGGGACTGAGGCACTGATCGAGTTAGTAAGGAAAGTGGTAGAAGAAGTATTGGAGACCAAGGTTAAGGAAATTAGGGAAACGCTTCAAGTAGGGTGCTTGGAGTGTAAGAAGAGGATGGATTCTAGTTCTCAAAAGACTAAGCCTCGTTCTGTGAAACATGTTAAGACACGACCAAACTTTCCAACTTGTAAGAACTACAACGGGCGTCATCCAGGTGAATGCCATAGGAAGACAGGAGCATGCTTTAGATGTGGGTCCAAGGAGCATCGAGCTCGGGATTGCCAAGCTTATTCTATTTAAGTGTGTGTTACGAATTGTATGCGTGCTTGATAAATGTTTCTTTACTTTGGTAATTAGATGTTCTGGGTCGTACTAAGAATTATATTTTTTAAAATTTTTAAATTAAATTAGAGTGCGCAGTGGAAGCATAGTGGTTTGACTTGGGTAATACGGTTAGTTTGAAATTTCGAGGACGAAATTTTTTTAAGGGGAGTAGAGTTGTAACGCCCCGATTTTTGGGCCTAGAAGAGTTGGGCTTTGAGTTTGGGATTCGGATAGAAGAAAACCTGAATAATTAAGAAGTTTTAAATATTATTGTTTAAGAAAAAAATTTTAAACTAAATTACTACTAGAAAATTTTTACTGTATTTATTATTTCGGATATTTTAAATTTTTATGAAATTTTAATTTGTATTATGAGATAAAATTTTTATTATTAGAAAAATATTACTGTATGTATGTTTGAAAATTTTTTATTATTATTTACTGTATTATTGATATTTGAAATTTTTATTATTAGATATATTTATAAAATTATTATTATTATAATTATTATTATTAGATAGGAAAAAAAATATATTTATAAAAGTATTGTTGTTTTGGTGTTTAAACTCTAGGAAAAAAATTGTTTTAATTTTTGCCTCATAGAGGGAATCTGGGCATAAGGCTTATAAAATAAATTGGGCAAGATTGGGCATGAAGAAGTGTACCTACCCCAGTGGTTAGCATGCTAGGTAGTGGGAAAGAGAGCTGGGGTTCGACTCCCAGCATGTGCAAAAGTGTTTTATATTTCTTTATATCAGGGAACTAGGCAGGGAAGCCTTATATATAGTTGGGGTTAAAAGGTAACACAAAGGGAAGTTCGGTCTAGTGGCAGAGGCGCTGAAAGTGTGGTATAGTGCCTAGGTTCGAGGGTTGGCGCACGCAAAGGCTTGTTTTTATTTTAGAAGCCAGGTCGCACTAAAGTAAGGTTTAAGAATAGTTGCGACCGAGTTAAGCTACAAGGACGCTTGTGGCACAGTGGCGGTAGGGTGCTAGGAGTTCCACAAGGGTGCGGGTTCGAGTCCTTGCGCGGGCGAATTTTGTTTTATTTTTAAAGCGGGCTAGAACTGAAGCAGGTAAGGTTTATAATTAATTGTAACTATATATTAATAAAGGAGAAAGTGTGGTGCAGTGGCCAGCAGCTCGGGTGAAGGCACAAGGGGGCAAGGTTGATGGAGGTTTGGGGTTTGAGCCTCATCTCGCGCACACAAGGTTGGGATTTTTGCTGCATGCGTGGGGAAGGAGTTGGAGTCTGATCAGGACTCTTGGCATCATGCTGAAGCGGTGCAAACGGTGGGCTGTGGCCAAAAATCAAGGAGCAATTCGGGGAATTAGAATTTAGGAAGAATTCCTATGCCGAAATACACTCACTCGGCCATAGCTAATAAGTGCCGTATATTTTGGCCTTTAGGATTTAGTTTTTTTTTCTTCTTCTATTTTCTTTTCTTTTCTTTTCTCTTCTCTTCATCTACTTCCTTTCTTCTTCTTCTTTTCCTCTATAGCCGAATCTTTCTACTATTTTACTCATCTCCACTTTCTTATCATTTGCTCCTAAGTCTTATGCACAAAAGCCAAAATCCCGAAAGCCTATATTTCTTCTGTGCCGATTTCTTCTAGCCAAACCCTCTGATTCTTCTCCATCTTGTGACCGATTCTTTCTTCTTCTAAACCCTAAAGTTCGGTCGACAAAGCCTCCACAAAACTCTCATATCTCATCTTCTTCACTGTTTTAAAAAGCCGAAAACCCCATAGTTTTAGGGGCATAGCCGAATCTTTAGACCAGAAAAGGGCCGACTTCTACTGAGGTTTGAGGGTTAGATCTACATTAGAATCAAATAAGAACTAAAGTGGAATCATTGGCTGAAGGAACAGGTGGTAAGTGTTTGAAACTATTTCTTTATTTCGGGAATTAAGAAAAGCCGAAACCCTTATGGGTGGTTAGCGTTTTGGACTAAGGGTTTTGTGCCTCTTTCTGTTTGGTTGTGTAAGTGTTAGCGTGAGAAAGGGGGACGTACAACAAAGGGCTTGAAGACTAATTCGGTTGGCTCATCAGATCTAACCCATATTTCGACAAAAGGTAAAGAACTCTGGGATCTAAGGCTGTGTTGGCCGAATATGGTAAGGGGTTAAATACGTAGTTTATTTTTGATATTTAGATTGACGTGGTAGTAATCTAATTGTAGGAAGTTCGTGTGTGTGGATCTCACCAATGTACCGTTCTAAATCAGGTGTGTAAGTGACACCCACTCATAAACTAGATCGGTAAAAGTCGAAAAGCCGAAATGCCGGCATTTGTGAACTTGCGAGCGTGCGAGCGCTCGTGAGGTGGTTTGGTTGTTAATTTTTGGTAATTGCAAGCAGTATGATTGCAGAGTGCGCAATTTCCTGTACTTCGGTATATTTGGGCTTATTGGGCCGAAAACGGGTTAGTGGGCCAACGGGCCCAATTCGGTAAAAACGCTCGGTAAATGTTGCTGATAGTACGTTAATAATTGTAATGAGCATGAAACCCTAAAAAGACTGATAAAATTACTGAAATATATCTGTAAGGTAGAAATACCGTAATATCCTTAAAGGGGTAAGTTTACGATTACGCCCCTCGAGGGTAAATAACTGTTCTTACGCTATAATCTGACTGTCTTTCTGAAGCATGCCGTGTTAATTATATATATATTCTGCATACATGTCATAATGCATGAGGTTGGGTTTTGTTATGGAGGAAGAACTCATTCTGGTGGCTGTGCCACATATTCTGATATAAGCAGCTTTGCTGTGGATTATAGTTAGTGCCGCAACCGGTGCTAACACTGTAAGTGTAGGGATGACGTGGGTGATTTAATCCCCACAGGAAGTGTAGGGATGGACGGAGGCAAGTGCAGGGTTGGATGGGTTTATCATGCATTAATCATATGAGTCTGTATTGAAATGGGCTCAACTGTGTTAATATGGGCAAGGCCCAATATATCTCGACTTGTAATAATGGGCTATGGCTCAGATTAATATTGATATGGGCTAAGGCCTAGTTAGCTCTGATTTCTGAATAGGGCTTAGGCCCAGTAAAGCTTGAACTGATTTGGGCTCTGGTCGGGATACTTTACACTCTGAGTTTTCCAAACTCACCCCTCTTTTTCCCATCTTTGCAGGTGAGCCTTAGATCGGTGGACTTGGAGCTGGAGGGATTCAGAGTGGCCATATGGACTGTTTAAAATAAGTGTTTATACCTTCACTTTTATTTTAGATTATTTTCTTTATGTTTTTGGGTTTTTAATTTGTAATAAGGCCGCTCTAGTATTTTTATTTTGGGTTTTTAAATTACTTAAATCGTTTTCAACTTGAGATTCGCATCACTTGAATCGATTCCTTAAAATTGGTTAGCTCTAGGGTGCGTTTTATAAAAGTTACTTATTTTCAAAATATCACGATAACCGAGCAAAGCTTCTGCAACGTAAATGTTTTTAAAGGAAATAAATGTTTTAAATAGACTTAAACTTAATTTGTTGTTGGTGGACAAGTAATAAGCTTAAAGTGTGGCAATGGATGTGTGCATGTCTAGGATTGGAACATGGAAGAGCTAGGTACTTAAGCAGTCTAATTGACTCACCTCCTCTTTTCTTGAATCCTACCTGGTGCATCGTATCCATTCACTTTAAGCCATAACAAAGAAGGTTTGATTTTTCGATATTTAACTGTTTTTAAAAAAACATGTTTTTGCCACTACAAAGGATTACAAGTTTTCAGAGTTTCCCATAAGATTTTACAAGGTTGTTAAAAATGTTTTGATTATTACAATTAATCACGTTTTGGAGAAAAAAATAAGGCTAAGGTTTTATACAAGTTTAAACGGTAAAAGTTTCTAAACATCAAGAAGGGTTTTCAATGAAAACATGGTTTTCGCAAAACACTTCAATGTGACACACCAGACTTGGCCATAATGTCTGGGCCGGGTTTGGGGTGTTACATTATGGCTAAATTGTGAAGACCACATAAGCCACCGATGTGACTAAATGATCTTACCCTACTTTGAAAACCTTAGTTACTCTCTTTTAAAAAAAAATGCAGTTTGCTCTTGTGTCAATTTTAAAAACATTCATTTTATTAGTCAACCGTTCTTAAGTCATTTTCTTAGAGATAGCGAGGTTTTAGAAAAAAGAACATGTTGCACGTCATTTCGTCCAACAAAATTCTAACAACTTTTGTTGCAACGAAAAACTTAGTTCAAGATAAATTTTAGTTAAGCCAAGTATCATGCATTGTCCGATTTCAGAACACATCTTTAAATCTAATCAATGATATGAGTATGCATGCATAAAACCCTAAAATGAAGAAAAACCCAAACCACAGTCCAAAACCAAATAAACTTTAATAAAATTTTAAGCAAAAGAAATGTTTAGCATGAAGTCCATCGTATGTCTGCATGCCGGGTCCATTCCTAGTCTCGAGCATTACTTGATATGCTTGAAACTATGGGGTGAGCTAACTAGCTCAGTGTGAGTCGAAAATAATATAAACACTCAGTTAGTCATACGGACAATAAACACCAATTTAATATAACACAAAACATAGCATAAATCATTATCATTTGAGTGTGACATGGACATAATAAAAAAATTATTCCTACCCAACCATCTACTACACTCCACGAGTTCCCCAGAACCCGTTTGCCAATCTCCAAACATTGTGAGCTATGCACGATGTGGTTAAACCACCATTATAAACAATGCAGTTATACTACCAAACATTATGCGATATAATCACCATTCTCCTTATTACTCCCAATTCAATGTACTGACAACATAAACGTGGGCTTAATCTATCGCCGTTACTCCATGGAACTCCTCTGTCATCCACAATATCCCACCTCATGCACATGCATTATGTCATACAAGATGCAAACAAGTACATGTTTCCATAACAATTACATTTCAGTGGCATGCTTTACACGCCTTCATTATATCATTCTTTTCCATTCAGTGGTTACACTTATCAAGCATTCAATTTCACAATCAAGTCAATGATAGTCTAACATGCCTTAGTTTCATAATCATTTTATAAGCAATTTAGCATGCTACAAAAGCAATTTTCTAGTGCATGTATAACAACATTCAATTAGTTCGTTCCATGGCATCTCACTCAAGTATACAATTCGAACTTTCAAACTTTCATTCCATAATAACACATGCTATACAAACAACCAACAATATTTAATGATTAGCCAATCATGTTATATCATATCATTTCGAAACAATCAGTTTTGCATTCACATTATTTGTTAAGGCTCGAAATGTACTTGGTTCGGCCACTTTTAAGTTACTTATTTAGTAATTTAATCAAGCTTATCAAACAAGCTTAATTACCACATTAAATACTAAAATACTTATTTAACATTTATCTTAGTAATTTAGAACCCACACCTTAATTTCGAAAATCACAACATTAAATCGTAAAATTTGTGCTTCTGCTCCTAAGCCTTAGATGAGCCTATATCCAAAATCAAAACTTAATACGATAATATACAGTTAATGACCAGACTTAAAACACCCAAAGGGGTTCAGCCTAAGTAGTGTTGCAAACACGAATTTTCATATTCGAATTATCAAGCGAACTTACACTGTATTGATACAAAACGCGAGTGCGAACAAGATCTGCAGCCACTGTTGATCTGGGACGTTTAAACCAACACTTAAACATAATTAATACTAAAAAAATTGTAACCAAAAACTCCTATTTAGACTTTAAAGCACTCAACCAAAGCAAAAATTATTAACAAAGCGAAACAGTGCAAGATCTTGCATAAATCTACACTTTGCACTACCCATTACCTAGATCAGAGTTGTTGGATGATCATTTTGGTTAATTACTCAATTAGGAACATCTAAATTAGATCCAAATTGGGGGAAAAATCCAAAAACTTATAATAATAGGGGCAACAACTGAAGAGAAACAACAATCCTAAAACAATGATGTTTTAATGGGGTGGCAACACCTGTGACAACCCGAATTAGGGCCTAATCGGAATAGTGGTTTCGTGACCACAAATCCGAGATAGAAATAATTATTTTATAATTATTTTGAGGTTATGATATGATTGCATGATTGTGTGAAAATTTTATGAAGAAATTCCATGCATAAAATGCTTAATTTGAAGTTAGGGGCTAAATCGAATAAGCTGCAAAACTTGCATTCTAGAAGTTTTTAGTATGAAATTGCTTTGAAATATTAATTAGGAGGTCTTAAATAGCAATTTGACCAATTTCTAAAATTTTGGACAAAAATGGGCTTGTATATGAAAATTTTCAAAGAAAGGCATTAAGGGCATTTTGGTCATTTGTATATTAAATGAAATAAAATGGGAAAAATAACACAAAATTGGTTATCATCTTCATTAGTTGCTGCCAAAAATTGCTCTCCTCCATAGCTAGGGTTTCTTCAACTTTGAAGCTCCATAGTAAGTGATTTCAAGCCCCGTTTTTAATGTTCTTTACGTTTTTGGATTCCCTGCTTTCGATTAAGCTTATGCTAACAATAATTCAACCTAGGGTTCATATTTGGAAAAATACCCATAGGTGAAATTTGTGTATTTTGATGTTTTATGATAGAATATGAGGTTTTAAATTATGTTAGACAACTTGTGCTACTCGGTTTTAAGTGAAAACGAGTAAAAGCAGATAATCGGTAAAAATACCTATTGTTCACAACTATGTGTTAGAGTGAGAATTTGATGTGGTCATAGAAGATAAAAATGTTCAGCATGTCATAAAACATAAGAATAAGGGCTGAAATTAAATTTCCGAGCCTAGGGGCAAAATTGTAATTTTGTAAAAGTTAGGGGCAAAAAATGTAATTTTTCTATAATGTGATCTTTGGATTAAAATAAATAGTATGAGTGCTAAATGAGCTAAATGTGTTGTTATAGATCAAGAAAGGCGTGGAATTGACCTCGAGCGAGGAAGGAAAAAGTTTTGGACTAAATCACAAAATTTCCACATTTTGCACCGAGGTAAGTTTGTATGTAAATATTATATTATTTTCATTTACATTCCTATATATTTCAGCCTATTATATGAATATACTAGCTGATGTTAAAATATAAATCGACTATTGGGAGAATAAAAATAAATAATAGAGAGGAATCCCGATTGAACATTCGAGAGATCGAATAAAATAGAGGAGCGTAGCTAGGTCACATGTATGATGCTGAGTGCACATCATGTGTACAAGAAAGCTACGAAATACCATGTAGTAGCTAGGTCACATGTGTGATACGGGATGTATCCCATGTAGACAAGAGAGCTACGTAATAAATAAATGTAGCTAGGTCGCATGTGTGATTCCAAGTGAAGGACACCATGTAGACAAGAAAGCTACGAGACAAATTGACTAGGTCACATGAGTGGTATTAAGTGTTCACCATGTGTACAAGAGAGCCGAATTAAATGAAGTATGATGGTGGGGCTATGTGCTAAAACCATTAAATATCGAGGATTGATCCGAATTGTTCAACGGGATGGTTTTGTGGTGACGTTGTGGTTATGGACCTATACTTATGATGAATGAATTGTGGTGAAAATGATTTGTGGCATATCTATATATGTAAGATAAAATGAGGGTAGCATAAAGAATGTGTGAAAGAGTGAAATTTGCATTAAAACTGTTTTGGACGGTAGTAGTGATGTGATTTTGAAAAATCACCAAAAATAGGAGGAACATAATTAGAGGTTGAATGAGATGTGCAATTAAATTTTAATGAGTCTACTTTCATATAAAAGAATCAGAACAAGCAAAGGAATTTTATATTTTAAGATATTTACAATTGTGTGTGACTTGCTCAGGATGAATGTGTGATCCCCTGTTTCAACTTTGAAAAATCATTAAAAATTGTAAAAAGCAAATTAAGAAATATAATTTACATACCTAAATTCCTTATTGAGTCTAGTTTTAAATGAAACAAATTTCAGGGTTATTTGAATTGTGTACTGAGAGAAATTCAATTCGTAGTGAACAGAGGTCAGACTAGTCGAGCTGTGTAACAGGGGAAGCTTTAACTAATAAACTGTACTAATCGGCTGAACCAAAAATTCTAGAAAAAAATTAGCAAAGATATTTATGAGTCTAGATTCAGGGAAATTTTACGTATTTTAATTTCGAGTTTTTCAACTCGAGTTATGATTTATTTAGTGAATATGATGCAGGGGGGACAGCTTGATCAAATTGGGACAAACAATAAAAGTATAAAAATATTTTATAATTGAGTTATGTTGTAAACATGTTAGATTTCTTATTTGTTATTTATATACTTACTTACTAAGCTATATGCTTATCTTCTTTTCTTTTTTTTTTGTCTTCTTATAGAGTTACTAAGCCAGATTGGGAATTGAAGGTCGTCAGAGACCCATCCACGCTATCAATACTTTTTGGTACATTGTGAACACTATTTTGAAATATGGCATGTATAGCAGACTTGGTTATTTTGTTACGTGTCATAAATGTCTAGGTTTAAATTACTACTTATAGTATCAAGCTAATCATTTTGTATGAAACCTTTGGAGTTAGTTTGTATTGTTAATAACGGATGTTATAATGATCAAATTGCACGCTATATTTTTGTTTGGTTTTATTTAATAGTATTTACCATGATTTGTTAATACCTCGTACCCTGTTCCGGCTACGGATATGGGTAAGGGGTGTTACATTTAGTGGTATCGAGCTATGGTTTAGTCGGTTCTCGGACTAATAAAGTGTGTGTAAAAGTCTAGCTATACATGCCATAAAAATATTGTGATAGTGTGGTGACTCCTGACTATTCTAAATTGTGTTTTGTTTTAATATAGTAATGGATCCTGAAGGAACTACGGCTGATGATGTTGCTAGTAATGCACCGCTCCCGCACAAGGGGACCGTACTGTGGAAAGTAGACCAGAGACGCGTGAGACAGGAGATGAGGCTCGGGATGCCTTTCTCCAAAGGATGAACAATTGGTATACTGAATTTATTCGAGCAAATCCAAATACTCAACCTCCTCCACCCCTCCTATACCTCGGATGATTCTGTAGTTGCTCAAGATGTAAATTTGGTAAGGATGAACAAGCCTCCAGCTTGACAAGATTCGAAAACAAGGGGCGAAGAGTTTAGAGCAAAGATCGACGATGATCCTGAAAAAGCGGAATTCGGCTTGAGAATTCTACCCGTGTATTTGATGAGCTCTCATGTACACCAAGAATGCTTAAAGTGTGTCTTGTATCACTTTTGAGAGATTCGACCTACCATTGGTGGAAGACTTTGGTATCGGTGGTGCCAAAAGAAAAAGTTACTTGGGATTTCTTCGGGAAGAATTTAGAAAAAATACATAAGTCAACGATTTATGGATAAAAACGGAAGGAGTTCCTTGAATTGAAGCAAGGCAAGATGTCCGTGGCGAGAATATGAACGCGAATTTGTGAGACTTAGCAAGTATGCCCGAGGAATGTGTGTCAACCGAGGCCATTATGTGCGAAAGGTTTGAAGATGGGCTGAATGAGGACATTAAAGTGCTTGTAGGAATTTTGGAATTGAAAGAATTTGTTGTATTGGTTGATCGAGCTCTTAAAGTGAAGAATTGAACAAAGAAAAAGAAAAGTCTGCTATTAAGGCTCGAGATGCCAGAAAAAGACCGATAAGCAAGCCATTTCAATCTCAATCAAAGAGGTCCAAAGAGGCAAACCCTCGAATGACAGTTTCAATTGGGGAGTCACACAGAGATCGTGGTAGAGCGTATTCGGGGTCTAAAGCTCAAGCTACTTGGTGGCAAGTGTGGGTAATGTGCGACCTAGAAAGCCCGAGTGTCGACAATGTGGCCGGCAACATTATGGTGAGTGTTGGGGAACCGAGCGAGCTTGTTTCAGGTGCGGTTCTCGCGAGCATTTTATTAGAGATTGTCCGGAAAAGTTAAAGAAGAAAGATTTGAGAATGCTAGATGTAATACCACCGCTAGTAGAGGTAGACCACCGAGAAATACCGGAGGTGGGCCTAGCGATAAAGCTGCGATGAAAGACTCGGTGGCAAGATCGAAGCTAGAGCACCTGCTGAGCTTATGCTATACGTGTGCCGAGAAGATGCATCATCTCCGATGTCATTCTTGGTATATTTTCTCTCTATGATACTATTGTTATTGCATTGATTGATCCCGGTCCACTCATTCCTATATTTGCATGAATTTAGTATCTAATAAAAAGTTGCTGTTGAGTTTACTGAGTTTACGATTAAAGTGTCGAACCCCTTAGGCCAATATGTGCTAGTTGACAAGGTTTGCAAGAATTGCCCATTAATGATTCAAGGTCAACATTTTTTCAGTCAATTTGATGTCATACCATTTAATGAGTTTGATGTTATCTTGGGAATGGACTGGTTGACATTGTATGATGCTAAGGTAGATTGTAAACAAAAGACACTAGAGTTGAAATGTGAAAATGGAGAAATTTTGTGGGTTGAAACAGATTTAATCAAATAAATTGCCTATGGTGATTTCGCACATGTCTGCACATGAAATATATGAGGAAAGGGTGTGAAGCTTATCCGCTTATGTAATGAATAATGAGTTGCCTCAATCAAGCTTGAATCGATCCGATAGTTTGTGAGTTTCCGCATGTATTTCCGAGGAATTGCACAGGTTGCCTCCAAGCAGAGAGATAGAGTTTGCCATTGATTTGTTGCCGATCTTGCACCGATCTCGATTGCTCCATATAGAATGGCTCCGATTGAATTAAAAGAATTGAAGGCTCAATTGCGGGAATTAACAGATAAGGGATTTGTGAGACCGAGTTTCTCTCTCCTGGGTGCTCTCAGTATTATTCGTAAAAGAAGAAGGATGGTTCAATGAGACTTTGCATTGATTATCGTCACTCAATAAGGTGACTATAAAGAACAAGTACCCATTGCCGAGGATTGATGATTTATTCGATCGGTTAAAAGGGACTCAATGTTTTTTCAAAGATTGATTTAAGGTCCGGTTACTACCAGTTGAGAGTTAAGGAGTCGATGTGCCGAAAACCGCCTTTAGGACAAGGTATGGACATTATGAGTTTCTTGTAATGCCTTTCGGCTTAACAAATGCTCCAGCTATATTTATGGACTTAATGAATCGGATCTTTCGGCCATATTTGGATAAGTTTGTAGTAGTATTCATAGATGACATTCTAATTTATTCTCGGGATGAGTTTGAACATGCCGAACACTTGAGAACCATATTGCGGATCTTGAGAGAAAAGAAATTATTTGCCAAGTTTAGTAAAAGTGAGTTACGCTTCGTGAAGTCGGATTTTTGGGACATATAGTCTCAGGTGATGGTATTCGGGTGGATCCAAGCAAGATTTCTGCGATCGTTGATTGGAAACCGCCAAAGAATGTATTTGAGGTTAGAAGCTTTTTAGGCTTAGCCGGATATTATAGACGTTTTGTTGAGGATTTTCGATGATTGCCTCTCCTATGACTAAGTTGCTTGCAAAAGAATGTTAAGTTTGAATGGACTGATGAATGTCGGAGTTTTGAAAAGTTGAAAGCACGATTGATGAAGCACCAATTTTAGTACAAATTTGAGCCGGGAAAAGAGTTCGTAATTTATAGTGATGCATCGTTGTGAGCCTTGGATGTGTGTTGATGCAAGAGGGTAAAGTAGTAGCTTATGCTTGAGACGATTAAAACCGCATGAAAAGAATTATCCTACACATGATTTGGAATTGGCCGCTATTGTCTTTGCTTTGAAGATTTGGCGACATTATTTGTACGGTGAAAAATGCCGAATTTTTACTGATCACAAAAGTTTGAAGTATTTGATGAATCAAAAGGATCTGAATCTGCGACAGCGAAGATGGCTTGAATTATTAAAGGATTATGATCTAGTGATTGATTATCATCCGGGAAAAGCAAATATAGTTGCTGATGCTTTGAGCAGAAAATTTCTTTTTACTTTGAGAACCATGAATATGGGATTAGCATTGTCGATGATGGGTCAATCTTAGCAGAGATGAGAGCTAAACCGTTATTTCTCCAGATTGATTTGTGATGCTCAAAAGGATGATAATGAGTTGCGGACCAAAAGAACTCAATGCGAATCGAGTTACGACTCGATTTTCGAGTTGGACCGCACGATTGTTTAATGTTTCGAGACGAGAATATGTGTGCGAAAAATAATGAATTGATTCGAAAAATATTACAAAGGCGCACAATGGTCATTTATCGATTCACCACAGTAGCACAAAAATGTATAAAGATTTAAAGAAGTTGTATTGGTGGTCGGTATGAAAAAGGACATTTCTGAATTTGTAACCAAGTGTTTGGTCCATCAACAAGTAAAAGCCGAACATCAAGTGCCTTCAGGACTACTTCACCCGTAATGGTGCACGAGTGAAATGGGACAAGATTACCATGGATTTTGTAACCGGTTTGCCTTTGACTCCTAAAAAGAAGGATCTTTATGCAGGTAGTGGTTGATAGATTAACAAAATCAGCCCACTTTATATCGATGACGTACCGATTACTCACTTGATAAATTAGCCGAATTATATATTGCTGAAATTGTGAGGTTGCACGGGTACCTATGTCTATAATATCGGATAGAGATCCGAGATTTACCTCAAGATTTTGGAAAAAGTTACAAGAAGCTTTAGGTACAAAATTGAACTTTAGTACCGCGTTCCATCCACAAACAGATGGTCAATCGGAAAGAGTAATCCAGGTACTCGAAGATATGCTTAGATGTTGTGTTTTAGAATTTGGAGGTAGTTGGGAGAAATATCTATCTTTAATTGAGTTTGCCTACAATATGATTATCGATCAAGTATACAAATGGCACCGTCATTTAAGCCTTGTATGGTCGTAAGTGTCGGACTCCTTTATATTGGGTGAACTCGGTGAGAAAGCAGATTCACGGAGTTGATCTAGTTAAAGAAACCAAAGAGAAAGTAAAAGTAATTCGGGATTGCTTGAAAGCTGCTTCAGACCGACAAAAGTCATATGCAGACTTAAAAAGAAAAGAGATTGAATTTCAAGTGGGTGATAAAGTGTTCTTGAAAGTGTCACCATGGAAAAAGATTATGAGATTTAGTCGAAAAGGCAAGTTGAGTCCGCGTTTTATTGGGCGTACGAAATTACCGAGAGAATTGGACCAGATGGCATATCGGTTGGCCTTACCGGCAGAGTTAGAGAGAATTCATAACGTGTTTCACGTATCAATGTTACGACGTTATCGTTCGATCCTTCACATGTGATCTCCCAACGAAATTGAGATTCGATCGGATATGACCTATGAAGAGGAACCAATAAAGATTTTGGCTCGAGAAATTAAACAGTTAAGAAATAAAAGTATAGCCTTAGTGAAAGTATTGTGGCACGCAGACATGGAATAGAGGAAGCTACGTGGGAACTGAGGAGGCTATGAGGAAACAAAGATACCCAAACCTCTTTCTGGTAAGATTTTCTGGGACGAAAATCTCTAAAGGGGGAGAATTGTGACAACCCGAATTAGGGCCTAATCGAATAGTGGTTTCGTGACCACAAATCCGAGATAGAAATAATTATTTTATAATTATTTTGAGGTTATGATATGATTGCATGATTGTGTGAAAATTTTATGAAGAAATTCCATGCATAAAATGCTTAATTTGAAGTTAGGGGCTAAATCGAATAAGTCATAAAACTTGCATTCTAGAAGTTTTTAGTATGAAATTGCTTTGAAATATTAATTAGGAGGTCTTAAATAGCAATTTGACCAATTTCTAAAATTTTGGACAAAAATGGGCTTGTATATGAAAATTTTCAAAGAAAGGCATTAAGGGCATTTTGGTCATTTGTATATTAAATGAAATAAAATGGGAAAAATAACACAAAATTGGTTATCATCTTCATTAGTTGCTGCCAAAAATTGCTCTCCTCCATAGCTAGGGTTTCTTCAACTTTGAAGCTCCATAGTAAGTGATTTCAAGCCCCGTTTTTAATGTTCTTTACGTTTTTGGATTCCCGGTAGCTCGATTAAGCTTATGCTAACAATAATTCAACCTAGGGTTCATATTTGGAAAAATACCCATAGGTGAAATTTGTGTATTTTGATGTTTTATGATAGAATATGAGGTTTTAAATTATGTTAGACAACTTGTGCTACTCGGTTTTAAGTGAAAACGAGTAAAACTAGCATAATCAGTAAAAATACCTATTGTTCACAACTATGTGTTAGAGTGAGAATTTGATGTGGTCATAGAAGATAAAAATGTTCAGCATGTCATAAAACATAAGAATAAGGGCTGAAATTAAATTTCCGAGCCTAGGGGCAAAATTGTAATTTTGTAAAAGTTAGGGGGCAAAAATGTAATTTTTCTATAATGTGATCTTTGGATTAAAATAAATAGTATGAGTGCTAAATGAGCTAAATGTGTTGTTATAGATCAAGAAAGGCGTGGAATTGACCTCGAACGAGGGAAGGAAAAAGTTTTGGACTAAATCACAAAATTTCCACATTTTGCACCGAGGTAAGTTTGTATGTAAATATTATATTATTTTCATTTACATTCCTATATATTTCAGCCTATTATATGAATATACTAGCTGATGTTAAAATATAAATCGACTATTGGGAGAATAAAAATAAATAATAGAGAGGAATCCCGATTGAACATTCTGAGAGATCGAATAAAATAGAGGAGCGTAGCTAGGTCACATGTATGATGCTGAGTGCACATCATGTGTACAAGAAAGCTACGAAATACCATGTAGTAGCTAGGTCACATGTGTGATACGGGATGTATCCCATGTAGACAAGAGAGCTACGTAATAAATAAATGTAGCTAGGTCGCATGTGTGATTCCAAGTGAAGGACACCATGTAGACAAGAAAGCTACTGAGACAAATTGGCTAGGTCACATGAGTGGTATTAAGTGTTCACCATGTGTACAAGAGAGCCGAATTAAATGAAGTATGATGGTGGGGCTGTGTGCTAAAACCATTAAATATCGAGGATTGATCCGAATTGTTCAACGGGATGGTTTTGTGGTGACGTTGTGGTTATGGACCTATACTTATGATGAATGAATTGTGGTGAAAATGATTTGTGGCATATCTATATATGTAAGATAAAATGAGGGTAGCATAAAGAATGTGTGAAAGAGTGAAATTTGCATTAAAACTGTTTTGGACGGTAGCAGTGATGTGATTTTGAAAAATCACCAAAAATAGGAGGAACATAATTAGAGGTTGAATGAGATGTGCAATTAAATTTTAATGAGTCTACTTTCATATAAAAGAATCAGAACAAGCAAAGGAATTTTATATTTTAAGATATTTACAATTGTGTGTGACTTGCTCAGGATGAATGTGTGATCCCCTGTTTCAACTTTGAAAAATCATTAAAAATTGTACAAAGCAAATTAAGAAATATAATTTACATACCTAAATTCCTTATTGAGTCTAGTTTTAAATGAAACAAATTTCAGGGTTATTTGAATTGTGTACTGAGAGAAATTCAATTGTAGTGAACAGAGGTCAGACTAGTCGAGCTGTGTAACAGGGGAAGCTTTAACTAATAAACTGTACTAATCGGCTGAACCAAAAATTCTAGAAAAAAATTAGCAAAGAGATTTATGAGTCTAGATTCAGGGAAATTTTACGGATTTGAATTTTGAGTTTTTCAACTCGAGTTATGATTTATTTAGTGAATATGATGCAGGGGGGGGACAGCTTGATCAAATTGGGACAAACAATAAAAGTATAAAAATATTTTATAATTGAGTTATGTTGTAAACATGTTAGATTTCTTATTTGTTATTTATATACTTACTTACTAAGCTATATGCTTATCTTCTTTTCTTTTTTTTTTCTTGTCTTATAGAGTTACTAAGCCAGATTGGGAATTGAAGGTCGTCGGAGACCCATCCACGCTATCAATACTTTTTGGTACATTGTGAACACTATTTTGAAATATGGCATGTATAGCAGACTTTGTTATTTTGTTACGTGTCATAAATGTCTAGGTTTAAATTACTACTTATAGTATCAAGCTAATCATTTTGTATGAAACCTTTGGAGTTAGTTTGTATTGTTAATAACAGATGTTATAATGATCAAATTGCACGCTATATTTTTGTTGGGTTTTATTTAATAGTATTTACCATGATTTGTTAATACCTCGTACCCTGTTCCGGCTACGGATATGGGTAAGGGGTGTTACAACACCTCTTGAGACGACAAAAAAGGCAGATTTGGGGTGGCACAAGGAGGGATAATAACCAGTAAAGTGGCTGGAAAAATAAGGGTAAAAGTTTAGCAAAAGAAAGCGACACAACAATGGTGAAATCCTAGAGAAAAGGAAAAACTTTGAGAGAAAAATGAGAGAGGAGAAGAGCGGTTAGGGTTAAAAAAGAGAGACTAAAATCTAAAAAATAAGTGAAAAAGTGGTATTTATACTTAGGTTACTGATCTTGGGTAGTACAAAAATAGGGAGAAGGAAAAAAATTAGAAAAATTAAGATATTTTGCAAGAGAAAGGAATTGAACTCGAGTCGTTGATCTAATTACACTATTTACTTATTTTCTTTTAACCACTAAGCCAATTACTCATCCTTGGAACACTTTTACAAACTTTAAACCATAAATTTGGGATGTTACAGTCGGGGTTAATTGGTAACCCAAACTTGGAGACCTCGACTTAAAATTCTGTGAGTGCTTTTAATTTCTACTTTGAAACACTGATGTTCTATGCTAGAAACACTTATGCATGTATGCCATCAAGTTACACGGGTGAGCAATTCACAAGTAATATTGGTTTTAACGTAACATTGACGAGAATGGATAATGTACACCTTACAACCTACACTAGCGAAGGGACATCCAACTAGGTTGATAGTGAAGAGGAAGTTGAGAACGAAGAGAAAAAAAAGGGAGCTAAGAACGAAGATGAATCTAAAATCGATGATGTTCCAATCTGAGAGTCTGGGGATGGTTCAAAAATTGCATTATTTTTTTAACTAAAGGTCATTCCTACTTAACTAGAAAGAAGTGGTTCTGACGATGAAGGTCTGGATAATGCTAGAGGAACCCATCTAGATTTTACGACATATGCACCTCAATTGCACATGCTTAATGTCAACCTTGATGTTGCAGATGGGTTAGAATTTCCAGAGCTTTCTTATAGAAGACTAGACCATGCGAGTTCTTTTACAAATTTCGAAGATTCATAAGTTGGAATGGAATTTCCCCCAAATATGCTTTTGTTATTGTAATGAAGCGGTATAACATAAAGCATGGGTTAACTTCTATGTTAAAAAATCGCGAGCCAAAAAAATGAGGTGAAGTGCACAATGCATGACAATAGATGTCCATGGAAAATAGAAGAAAATAAAAAAGATGCATAACGGGTGAGATAAATCATATAATGATTTGTGGCAATGGTTGAAGGTACTGAATCAGTATGTTCCAAGTATCATCAATCTTGTGAAGTTTATCGAGTTCCTGGTGTGAGGGCAAAATATTTTGCACAGACCCAAACTACTGCATCGCTCAGTCAGATTCATGCATCTCAACTATTGCAAAAACTATTAATGACACATTGACATGCAAAATATTATGATTCGTCAAAAATTTGACTGAGATACATTCTTGAATTCTCAGATCAGAGTACGACATCCATTCAAACTATAGTCTAAAATTATAAATTTTATTGCGTACCTGATATTAAATTTCAAATCCTTACGTAATTATTATATAATTGAAAATTTTAAAAACTAACCTTGGCTTCTGAATATTGATCTAACAATAACCATATACCTTCGAGCTCGTTTGGTATACCCTCAAGACTTGCATCATTGTTCCACCTATTCAAATAATATGTTATTTCAAAAATATAATAATAAAAAAATAATATGATAACTACATGATTAAATGAAGCTTACCTTATTACAAGTGCGAATTGATAACGAAAGTTTACTAAGGGAGGTAAAAATGGTAAGCAATACTATTTCCATGACTGAAGAAGGAAAATACAACCACGAATTTTAATTTTCTGTGCTTTAGTTCCCTGACACATCTCTCGGTACAATGTAGTCAAGATATTCTGATCCCCAACTGAATCGCTTGACTTCTTTTCAGTTGATTAGTTGTAGGAGCCAGCTTAAATGTATCAAAATTTGAGATTTATCTAGCGTTAGAAGACCCTCGATCAACCTCAGTATGAATGCTTGAGAGAATTGTCATCTTTCAATTACACTAGAAGAGTTATCGAAATGTGAGAAATTTATCTGGCTACCATTACACTTGTCCGCCAGCTTGCCTAATAGTTGGTGGTAAATTGCGCTCTAATTGCCAACACGCACTACCACTATAATAACTGACCTATCAACCGGTAAACCGAGTTGTAATGCCACATCCTCTAGTGTAATCATACACTCACCACACGAAAGATAGAATGTATGTGTATCGAGTCTCCATCTAACACTCCATGATAGGTGCTAAAAGTAACATGTTTTAACTTCATTCTTAGTGCATTTTAGGTGATTATTCAATGTTAATGGTGAATTTTATGCTCCTAATCCTTTAAATTCATGTTTTTATACTTAGGAGAGCATTTGAGAGTCAAATGAGTGAAAAAACAAGTGAAAATCAGAGCAAGTTACAAAAGCCATAAGGGCTGACCCTTTCCACACGGCCTGTACACATGGCTGTGTGAGCCACATGGGCTATCACACGACCATGTGGCAAACCGTGTTGGTTTCACGAATTGCACTCCAAATAGTGGAAAAATGCAATTTTCAGGGTTTGTAGGCATTCTAAGACCTATGCATGACAAAAATAAGAAGATAGGAGAGAGTTGTCATAGAATATTCAAGAAAACAACTCGAAAAACACCATTGAAGCGATTCTAAAGCAGATTTCCATCAAGATTGAAGATTCCCTTTCGATTTCTTTGGAGATTATTATGAGTTTCTTTGTTTCTTATGGTTATACTATGTTTTAGATGTTTTTATTTGCATGTATGAACTAATTTTCTAAATACCTAAGGAAGATGAACCCTATGATGAATTTTGTCGTTTGATTTTTGTTTTACGCAATAAAGACTTAGATCTTGTTCTCAATTATGTATGCTTAATTCTTGGTTTAATATTTCTAGATTATTGATCAATGTTTGATGTGCTTAAATTAGAGGAGGAATAGACCCTATTTAAGAGTAGATCTAGCGTAATTGAGTGGAGTTACATGCAATCCTAGAAATATGATAACATAAATCTACTGGATTAGAGTTAAATCTAATAAGGGAATCCATAAATTGGGTTAATGTTATAATAGGGGTTTTAATTAGAAATAAATTTCAATTAATCAACCTAGAGTCAGATGTTCTTATTCTTAAAAGGAGATATTAGCATAATTTTGGGATTTCTACGAATCAAGATAGTAAGTGAAGAAATTGCGTAATTTAGATTGATAATGACAGATGAAGTCTAGGCGAATTCTTTCCTGGGTATTATTTCGCTTCTTAGTTATTATTCGATTATTTTCCCGATTTGTTTTTTTTTCGCATTTGTAGTTAATTAATTTAGTTAATTTTAGTTATCAATCAATCGCTCCAATTATTTGGTTAAATAATAGAAAGATAATAATTACTAGTACTTTTAGTCCTCGTGGGAACGATATCTTTGCTCACCATAGCTATACTAATAATTGATAAGTGCACTTGCCTTAGTCGAATTTTTAGTTAGTTTACGATTTCATCACCCCATACCTGACCTAATCACTGAGTATAAGCTACAAAGTGCCATATTAATTACTAGAGCAACTACGATGAAATTAGATTTGATATAAACCATTAAAATTTCAAATATAATTAAAACAAGTGTATAAAATGATATTGATCTTCCGTAATTTGATACATAAAATTAGGTTCTCCATTATACTTAAAGAGCTTATTCTCAAGCAACTTAGGTGTATTTTTGTTACTTTTTTCAATTTTTAGTTTTTGTCATTAATAAAGTATTTTTGTTAGTTTTATGCCTTTTTGACACTCAAATTGACCAAATGTGCCATTGGAAACCTAACGTTATAATTGAGTTAGTGTAGGAAGTTGGTAATGGCCCAAACATGAAGAATCATCTTTAGGAGGGGGTATCAAGATATTGAGCCATGAAGGTTGTAATAACCCTAACAGTGTTGAAGTGAAGGAAATTGAGGCCAACTCCAATGATATCATGATACCGAGGATGGGTATCGCGACACCAAGACTCCCAAAACTCTCAATTGCAGTATTGTTTTGGGTATCGCGATACTGAAGTGCGATATCGCTACCTGACAAGTGACAAAATACAGGGGCAATTTTATTTCCAAACAAGCTTAAGTCTCTTTTTTTTTTCATTTAAGGGAATAATGGTCAATGTTAGGTTAAATATTAGTAGACTATAAATGTAACACCTTACACCCGACTCGATCATCGGGTCTGAGCTACAAGATGTCACATTCATAGCCAGAGTGACTACGATTAATTTTATTCAACTTTAAACCATTGTAAGATTTAATTCAATCAAATGAACATTAATGATGGTTACTAAACTGACTAAAAATTCGACTAAGGCAAACACACCTATCGAACTGTAGTATAGTTATGGTGAGACCGAAAATATCGTATCTACAAGGACTAAAAGTACTAGTAATTACTATCTTTTTATTATCTAGCCTAAGAATTAAATGGGTGTTTTTAAACTAAGATTAACTATTTAATTAACTAAGAACACAATAAAGGTAAAAACTGGAAAATATTGTTGGAAAACCAATGGAGAAGACAATACCCAAGGAAGAATCCACCTAGACTTCACTTATTACTTCTAAATTAGACAATTTATACACTTGAATTAATCCGTAGAAATCCCTAATTTATGTTAATATCTCTCTCGAGACTAAGAACAACTGACTTTAGGTTGATTAATTGAAATCTCTTTCTAATTAAAACCCCTATTGTCGCATTAACTTGATCTATAGATTCCCTTTTTAGATTTGACTCTAATCTGGCATATTTACGTCATCCTATGTCTAGGATTGCATTCAACTCCGCTTAATTATGCTAGATCTACTCTTAAACAGAGACTTTTGCTCCATTGAATAAGCACATCAGACTTGAATTAATATCCTGAAATATTAAAACAAGATTTAAGAACACATAATTAAGAGTAAGAACAAGTATTTATCATATAATTCAAATAGTAATAAGATCTGTCTTAGGTTTCATCTTCCTTAGGTACTTGGGGAGTTTAGTTCATAACGATGGGAGAAAACATCTCAAAATTGGGAAAACAACAAAACATAAAGAAACCCAAAAAACTTCTAAGAAAATTGAATGGAGATCTTCAGTCTTGAAGTAGATCCTGCGCCCGAGTTGATTCAGATGGTTGTCTTCGAGTATTCTCTACCTTCTACTCTCTGTGCCCCCTTTGATCCTCTTCTCGTGTGTTTAAATAGACTTTGGAATGCCCAAAATAGCCCAAAATTAGCCTTTTCTGAGTAGAATTAAAATATTTCTCTACAGGGACACGGCCGTGTAGCACGCCCGTGTGGTGGTGCTCAAGCCGTGTGTGATTCTGATATAGTTTTAAGTCGACACAGTCATGACACACGGGCCAGTGGCCAACCCGTGTGTCTAACACGAGCGTGTAGATTAGCCATGTAGAAGTGCCTAGGCCGTGTGGAACACTGAAATCAACCTATTTTGTCTGTTTTTGGCTCGTTTCTTGCTCTTTTCACTTTTCTATGCTCTCCTGAGTATAAAATATGAAATTAAAGGATTAGGAGCATCGAATTCAATAAAACTAATGATAAATCATCTATAAATATGCTAAGCTTGGGATAAAAATATGTATATATTGTGGTTTATCAAATACCCCCACACTTAAGCATTTGCTTGTCCTCAAGCAAAATCTTCAACTCACAATTAAAATAAATTCTTCTCAACTTGTAATTCTTATCAATAATGTTTCGAAGTAACCCACAAGTAATCATACATTGAGAGTTTAACCAAAAGATCATCAAATTTTCAAACAATCCAAGTTGAGCATTTTATCACGAAAACATAGGTATTTCCCTTTATCTAAGTATTTACCTTTAATTCAAAATCACACAGAGTTGGCATCCTCACTAAAGATTCGCTCAAATCACTCAAGGTGTTTAAGGTTAAAAAATAAGCGCTCAATTAGTCAAACATGAAAAGTTATTACCATAGGCTTGCATGAAAATCAAATTTCCACCACTTTAAATGAGATGATACACAAATCAAAAGGTCTTTAACAGGGTTGTAATGGGGCTTAGGTGAAGGTGTGGATAAAGGTTGAAAAAGAGGGTTAGAATCGAGATTAATTTAATAGATTACCCAACTAGAACAAAAAATAAAACTAATTACTGAATTACCAACAAGTGCCAAAATTAAAATTATCCAATACTAAGGAAGTGAGCTTTTTCTCAAAATAATAGCTTTAACTTGTTCAAGCTCATAATGAAAGAAAAACAATATGTAATTACATGAATATACGTTTTTTTTAAGAATAAGAACAAGTCAAGTATTTAGGACTACTAATTGAATAGGAAAACATAGCAAGGCAATTATTCAAATCAAATTTCGACAAAATGAGGATCAAATTAAATAGGGAAAATTCTCAAGGAATGAAAAAGAGGTTAATAGGTTAATGTTAAGGGTGAATTAAGAAGGAGGTTTTCAGCTCAAGATTGTTCACTAAGGATTAATTATGAAGGTAAGCTTTTTAGGGAGTGAGTGGGTTAAAACCTAAGTGCCTTTATCATCTCCGTATATCAAATTAAAGGTGTGGTCTCGACATGTATAGTTGAAGAAAGTTCTAGAATAACAAATCAGTATTGACACACTCATAAGCAACAATAAAAGCAAGCAAGAAGGGATATATGCTCTAAATGCTCAAAATCTCACAAAAATTATGGCTTTTGATGTCAATCCTATGAATTTCAAACTTCAAGATAATACCTAAATTTGGGGAAACAACCTAAAAATTTTTAATTCTCAAAAATCAACTTATCATGCTTGATTCTCTAATGTCTTAAAGTTTAAACAATCAATGCACAATTACCTATGATTTAATCCAAAATATATAAATAAAAATAATAAGTCAATCAAAATTCATTCTAATAGTAATATGAGAAAATTGCTTAAGAACAAGACAAAATTTAGGGATTTTCTGATAGTGATATGATTAACCTCCCCACACTTAAGATGTACATTGTCCTCAATGTACAAGGAAAGATAAGAACAATATAAGCATAATATCATAAGAGAGGGAGAGAAGCGAAACTGCCCTGAATTTTTGGACGAAATTCTTAAAATAGTGGAAGCGAAAATTGTAGATAGGGCCAATGAAAGACATGATTCTAAGTTACTAGTAAGAAAATAAACACAATGCTAAAGAAGATTAAAGGGTTACTCATTAAGAAACAACCATAATAATTAAAATAAAGTTAAAAACAAGAAAATAAAATAAAATAAAAATAAAAATAAATGTAAAAATAAAAATAAACATAAAAATAAATAATAAAAATAAATGTAAAAATAAAAATAAACATAAAAATAAATGGACTCAATGGTCCTCATCATTAGATGTGTACGTCGTCAGTGCTGGAGGAGTAATATGTAAATGCTGACAGATCTACTGTAAAGTGGCATCAAGATTGTCAAACCACTCAGTACAATACTGACGAAAACTCATGAACTCCTCATAGGACACTCCTCGAGAGCTAGCAGAGGAAGGAGTATGTCGATGACTCGATGATGGAGGCTGTGGTGGGTCCCCGTGATAGGGAGGAACATCATTAGTGAAGTCCTCTGGCTCATCCTGGTCATCAGAGTGGACGAGTCTGTACTGAGGGGGGTCGAATCCACGGTGTTGCTCTATCATTCTCATATGGATCATACTAGAAATTCCCTGTGGAGACATCTGAACTACTAGTGTGAGTGTCGATGACATCTCTAGAGTGTCGAAGAGGCCGAAGTGTCGAGCAAGGTGAGTCACGTAAGGGCTTAGACAGATGGGACCTTTCCTGTGGCGATCTGTCTGATGGCGAAAGGCGAGAGCGATGAAATAAGCCAAGTAAAAAATGTGGTCGGTTGCCATGCTCCAAAGATAGTATGCGACAGTAGTGCTCACAACTCCTGTGCTCTCTCTCCTGCCAGTCAAAGTGTGAGCTAATAAGGTGTGGATGTATCGTAAAGCTAGAGAAAGAGATGTCGCCTTTGAGTGACTCGAGTCATAAGGGATTTGACTGGCTGTGAGATTGGTCCAATAGCACGAAGGTGAGTAATGGATGTGACGATGGAGGTGAAAAAAGTTATCGGTGCCCATAAACTCATCAGTGTAGATGCCTAAAGCTGGGCCAAACTCAGGGACGCTCATATGTCGTACCAAGCGACTAAGTCGGAATGTAATGGTACCGTGCTCGTCATGCGATGACATCATGCGCTGAAGGTAGAACGTCGAGCAAAACTCTAGAGTAAGCTCCATATATGTGGGCTCGACGATATCAAAGAAACGGTTCCATGGTGTCGTAGTAATGAAAGCGCGAACCTCATCAGCTAGTCTGACTTGCTCCAACGTGGCCCAGTTAATGTTTTGGAAGATACGCTCGATGTAGGTCCGCAGAGAATAAGAGGTAAGAGTGACGAACCTCAGCAGATGCGCTCGAGAAGGTCCCGCCAGGGCCCTTTCACTTTTTCGAAGCAGGGACTGCGACTTTGGACTTGCCGCGTGTGTTCGTCATTGTGTACATGACAAAGAGCAAACAAAAAAATATTAACTAAATGAATCAACAGAATAAATGTAGGCTAATAGAAAATAATAATCCAAGTTGAACTCATCATCTGGGCTATATAGATAACTTAAATTGGACAATTAATCAACCCAAGAGACAATATGCTAAAAACTAAAGATAACTAATAATAAGCAACAAGATTTAGAAAGGAGCATAATATCAAGAAAAGTCAACATAAAACTAGTAGCAAGAATCCACTGGACCTAATATAATGCAACCAATAAAAATAATGATGAGAACAATAGCTATCTAATCTATCTCTAACAAATATAATATAATTTCATCAAATAAAAACAAGAATACTAAAATGGGAACTAAGTAATATAAATAGAAATATCATTAAAAAGTAAGCAAATAACAGGTAAATAATAAAAAAATAAAGAAAATAAGTAATATAGAAATAAATGAGGATTAAATAAAAATAAAGTAATAATAAAAAAATAAGATCGATAAATGGTGGGGGTCGGGTGGTTCAGATCGGCGTGAGGGGGATTGGTCTGGTGCGATATGTGTATGCTTTAGAAGCTGTTATTAGGGGCGAGGGAGAGGGGAGGAAAGGATGGGGGAATAGATGGGGCTGCGATGGCGAGGGGAGTGGTTGGTGGCCGTGCGGGTAAGGGTAAGGGAAAGGAGAGGAGGAAAATAGAAAAAAGAAGAGGAGAAAGAGAAAGGGGAAGGGAAAATAAAAGGAAAAAGGGAGAGGGGTGTGGTGGCTGGTCGACGGATGGTGAGAGGGAGGAAGGAGGTGGTCAGTTGTGAGGGGAAAGGATGAGCGGTGGCTTGTTGGGGGAAGGTTGAAGAAGAAGAAGAAAATAAAATACAAAACTTAGGGTTTAGAGGTTAAAAGGGACACGATCATGTGAGGCCCGTGTTAGGCTACACGGCCGTGTCACACGCCCGTGTGGATCGAATTCCATCTTGTGTTCGTCGAGGAATTAATAGTCCACTTGTCACACGACCTCAAACATGCCCGTGTGTCCAGGTCGTGTGGTTCACACGGTTGTATCGCATGACCGTGTGCTATGTTGTTCACTTCTCCCATGCCTGTGTAGATCCTACATGCCCGTATGTTCGAATACACGGCTGCGTGCCTCGCCGGTGTAGCCCTCTGACTTGCTTTAATTTTGAAAAATTAGTTCCAGTTTTCACACGGCCTAGGGCAAGCCCGTGTGTCCAGGCCGTGTGGTCCACACAGTTGTGTCGAACGCCAGTGTGATCTCTGTTAGGTCATGTCCCTATCGATAATTGGGAAAATTTAGCTCCAGGGTCAACACGGCCTAGGACACGCCAGTGTGTCCGGGCCGTGTGGTCCACACGGTCGTGTCGCCAGACTGTATAGCTCTTCGTAAATTTTTTCAAAATTTAAAAACTAAGTCTCAAAATCCACACAGACATAGACATGCTCGTGTGTCAAGGCTGTGTGGGTCACACGGCCATATCGCATGGCCGTGTAACTCGTTAACCTACCCATGTTAAGCCGTGTGGGTCGAAAACCTGCATTTAAACATGAAAAATAGAGAGAAAAAAAACTGGTTAGTGGTGTTAATGCTCGGTTGCCTCTCGAGAAGCGCTTATTTAGAGTCTAAGATTGACTTACTTCGTAATCCCATGGTCACGGTGGATCCCGGAGTCAAAACTCCTTTTTCTCGCTGTCAATTCCTTTATTTAAATAATGTTTAAATCGAGTACTGTTTACCTTAAAAGTGCTGAAATGTGAATGGGTTACCTTGATTGTACCGTATGGAAAGAATTTGAGTACCGTAAAAGGAGTCACTTTGTTTGTATTGAGCTCTGTAGTGATAATTCAAGGGTCCTTTTTATCTAACCAAACTTGGTCCCCAACCTTGAATTGATTGGTTCTCTCATTAGACTCGATATGGTGTTGCTTCTGCTCCTCCTTGTAATAAGCCCGCTATTCATCTAGTTCATCTATCTGTAGCATTCGTCGTTCATGGATGGTTCCATTGTTAGTGCATGAACTAGAACGTGGCTCATTTATGTTTCTCAAAAATTTTTTCTGCAAAGGGGATTGGACCACATGATTAGTAATATTAACCGAGTTTATACGGTTATCTTTATCACTTGATATCTTAATCGAATCATGAGCCTGATAAGTAACCGCTTCATCACCTGTATGAAGCGTTAGTTCACCTGTACCAACATTTATGATAGTTCTGGCAGTTGCTAAAAAGGGTCGCCCTAAGATTAAAGGAACGTCACCGTCATCTTCTATTTCTAAAATAACAAAGTCTACTGGGAATATGAATTTATCAATTTTTACTAGTACATCCTCAACAATACCCCTAGGAAATCTAATAGTTTTATCTGCCAGTTGTATACTCATCCTTGTTTGTTTTGGTTTCCCAATACCTAGTTGTTTAAACATTTTATAAGGCATGACATTTACACTTGCCTCTAAATCGGCTAAAGCATTATCAACAATTAATCTATCGATTAAACAAGGAATAGTAAAACTCCTTGGATCTTTTAACTTGTTGGGTATTTTATTTTGTAAAATTGCCGAGCAAACTGCATTTAGTTCCACATGCGACGATTTTACTAGAAGCTCCTTTAAAAATTTAACTGAGTTGGGCATCTGCGAAAGAGCTTCAATAAACAGTACGTTAATGTGTAACTTTTTTAAAATGTTAAGAAATTTACCGAATTGTTGTCTGTACGGTCTTTTCTTGTCGTTTTAAGGTACAGTACGCAAGGTGTGTATTCTCTACTTACCGATTTTTGTTTGTTTTGGCTTTCATCCACCTTATTTTGACTTACCACCATTTTTTTGTCTTGGTTCTGGTTTAGACTCAACTAACCCTTCTTCATGTTGAACAGTAATCACATAAAGCTGCTCTCTTGAGTTAGTCTTGGTGTTGCTAGGCAAGCTACCTTGTGGTCTGTCTGAGATTAGCTTAGCTAGCTGACTTTTTTGAGTCTCGAGACCTTGAATTGATGCTTGCTGATTTTTAAGTGCTGTTTTAGTGTCTTGGAAACTTGTTTCTGACACCGAAATGAATTTCGTTAGCATCTCCTCAAGGTTCGACTTCTTTTCCTGCTGGTAAGGTGGTTGAAAGCCTGGAGGGGGTTGTGGTTTTTGATTGCCTTGACCACCCCAAGAGAAGTTGGGATGGTTCCTTCAACTTGCATTGTAATTATTACTATAGGGGTTATTCTGAGGTCTAGAATTTTTACCCATATAATTGACTTGTTCATTCGTAGTGCTGGGGTCATAGGCTAGGTATTCTGTATTATTCATTCCTCCTCCACTTGTGTTACACTGCATCACCGGATGTACCTGCGTAGAGACACATAAACTATCAATCTTTTTATTTAAAAGCTCTACCTGGTTTGATAACATAGTGACTATGTCGAGGTTGAAAACACCGGCGGCTTTATTAGGCTTTGTCCTCATGACTTGCCACTGATAGTTATTCAGTGACATCTCTTCAATAAATTCATAAGCCTCCTTGGGTGTTTTGTTATTTAGGGTTCTGCCGGCAGCTGCATCTATTATCTGCCTAGTTGAGGGGTTCAAACCATTGTAGAAAGTTTGAACTTGCAGCCATAAAGGTAACCCATGGTGAGAGCACATTCTCAATAAATCCTTATACCTCTCCCATGCATCGTAAAGAGTTTCTAAATCCATCTGCACAAAAGAAGAGATATCATTCCTCAACTTTTCCGTTTTAGCCGACAAAAAATACTTTAATAAAAACTTCTCTGTCATTTGATCCCAAGTAGTGATGGACCCTTGTGGTAAAGAGTTCAACCACTACTTAGCCTTGTTTCTCAACGATAAGCGAAATGATCGTAGGCGAATGGCATTGTCAGAAATGCCATTTATCTTGAAACTATCACAGAACTCTAAGAAGTTGGCCAAATGAGTATTTGGGTCTTCATCCTGCAAACCATTAAACTGAACAAACTGTTGAATCATTTGTATAGTGTTAGGTTTCAGTTCAAAATTATTTGTAGCAATTACAGGTCTAACAATACTCGATTCAGTCCCCTCTAAATTAGGCTTAGCATAGTCGTACATAGTACGAGGAGCAAGATTCTAATTTACGGGATTCGCGACAACCACAAGAGGTAGCAGATTATTATGGTTTTCAGCCATCTCCTCGGTAGTACTGGTATCGTCCTCGTTCTCTTCTTTTATATACTGTAGACTTCACCTTATTTCTCTACGATTTCTACGAGCTGTGCTTTCAATTTCTCTGTAGAAAAGTAAAGACCCTGACGGGTTTCTTCTAGTCATAACCTATAAAAACCTGCCAGAAGCAAATAAAAGAAAAATTAGTAAACTAAAAGTAAAAAAGAAAAAATTGTAATAAAATAAAATGGGTAAAGTAATAAAAATCAAGCATTCCCAATATCTTAGTCCTCGGCAACGGCGCCAAAAACTTGATGGTCGCTAAACTGACTAAAAATTCGACTAAGGCAAGCGCGCCTATTGAAAAGTAGTATAGTTATGGTGAGACCGGAAATATCGTATCCATAAGGACTAAAAGTACTAGTAATTACTATCTTTTTATTATCTAGCCTAAGAATTAAAGGGGTGTTTTTAAACTAAGATTAACTATTTAATTAAGAACACTACAAAGGTAAAAGCTGGAAAATACTGTTGAAAAACCGATGGAAGACAATATCCAAGGAAGAATCCACCTAGACTTCACTTATTACTTTTGAATTAGACAATTTATGCACTTGACTTAATCCATAGAAATCCTTGATTTATGTTAATATCTCTCTCGAGACTAAGAACAACTGACTCTAGGTTGATTAATTGAAATCTCTTTCTAATTAAAACCCCTATTGTCGCATTAACTTGATCTATGAATTCCCTTATTAGATTTGACTCTAATCCGGTAGATTTACGTCGTTCTATGTCTAGGATTGCATTCAACTCAGCTTAATTATGCAAAGATCTACTCTTAAACAGGGACTTTTGCTCCACTGAATAAGCACATCAGACTTGAATTAATATCCTAAAATATTGAAACAAGATTTAAGAACACATAATTAAGAATAAAAATAAGTATTTATCATATAATTCAAATAGTAATAAGATCTATCTTAGGTTTCATCTTCCTTAGGTATTTGGGGAGTTTAGTTCATAACGATGGGGGGAAGCATCTCAAAATTGGGAAAACAACAAAACATAAAGAAACCCAAAAAACTTCTAAGGAAATTGAATGGAGATCTTCAGTCTTGAAGTAGATCCTACTTCCGAGCTGATTCCGATGGCTGTCTTCGAGTATTTTCTACCTTCTACTCTCTCTGCCCCCTTTGATCCTCTTCTCGTGTGTTTAAATAGACTTTGGAATGCCCAAAATATCCTAAAATTAGCCTTTTCCGAGTAGAATTAAAACAAGTCTCTACGGGGACACGGCCGTGTGGCACGCCCGTGTGATGGTGCTTAGGCCGTGTGTAATTCTGATATGGTTTTAAGTCGACACGGTTATGACACACGGGCATGTGCCCTTTCCGTTTGTCTAACACAGGTGTGTGGACTACCCGTGTGGAAGTGCCTAGGCCGTGTGGAATACTAAAATCAGCCTATTTTGTCTTTTTTGGCTCGTTTCTTGCTCTTTTCACCTTCCTATGCTCTCTTGAGTATAAAACATGAAATTAAAGGATTAGGAGCATCGAATTCAGTAAAAATAATGATAAATCTTCCATAAATATGCTAAGCATGGGATAAAAATATGTATATATATATTATGGTTTATCAATTAATAACAATAACCAACCATTTACGAGATTTATATGAGCTTACAATAGCTCTTAGAACAAATCCGAGGTTGAATAGGGATCAAACATCCATCATATGATATCAAATTCAACAAGAGCATTCACTTAAGAACAAACCAAACTAGACTTAACTAGGTACATGCCAACTTAGAATAAAAATAGAATATAAAAATGCTGATGAGTTCGGGATTGTTGACTGAATGCTGAAGTTGTAGTTCAAATATCTTGAATTATACCTAAACTATGCACGAATAACAAATCGTATGTTGAGTCAATAGTATTTCTATGATTTAAATAACAAAATTTCAAGTTAATAAAATTGTAACATCAAACTAATATGTCATTTATATCAAGTGGAAAACCAATTCATTTAGCATTGCAAAAGAAGTGATCGATTTCAGTTATATGCCAACACCTATCGTAAAGCCTTTTTAAAATTCAATACCAATAATGAATCAACCATTCATATCCTTGAAATTATAACAATCAATTCCATGTTCATTCCAAAATTATAAACCATTAAACTCTTTTTCTGAAGTCAGTCGACACATTTATATTCATTTCAGCCTTCCCTAAGGCTCGTTTCCAATTTATTCACATAGAAGTTCACGTATTTTCTTTATCATGATCCACACACACATATATATATATATATATATATATGCACAATTGATGCCATAACATTATACTGTTTCATTTCGATATCTTTTATCAAGTCGTAGACTCACCAATTTCACATAACTCATTTCATTACATTTCAATCCAATATATCTATTCACATTCAATTTCAGAATCGCAATTCAATTCATCATCAACACATAATATCTCATGATAAATGTGTCTTATGAATCATCTTAAACATGAACAAATAACTAGTTATAAATATGTCATATTAACATGTAATTTCCCAAATTGAATCGTTGAATTCATCACAATTTCGTACCAACCTTCCGGACTTATAAATCCAGTTTACAAATTTCTTTCACATTAACAATTCTTTTCATTATCATTATAAATTTTTATATATTAAATCCTTATTAACTTGACTCGGACATGAATGGATACACAAATCCAACCACTACCCCAATTTGGCACCCAATGCCTCATTAGACAATTTCCAAAGAAAATAGATTGCGTCCAACGCTTATCGGTATGGTCGAAGTAAAAATTGTTCCCAACACTCTTCAAAACATAGTCGAATTAACCATTTGACACCCAATGCCTCATCGAAACATTCGAAGTAATTAGTTTGCACCCAGCGCTTATTGGTATAACCGGAGTAAATGTTGTACCCATCACTCATCGGAACGTTCGAAGTAAAAATTGTGCCTAGCACTCATCGACACGTAGTTGAAGTAACCATTTGACACCTAATGCCTCATCAAAATGTCCAAAGTAATTAGTTTTCACCCAGCACTTATCATTATAACCAAAGTTAATATTGTGTCCAGCACTCATCAAAACATCCGAAGTAAAAATTGTGCCCAGCATTCATTGACACGTAGTTGAAGTAACCATTTGGCATCCAGTGCCTCATCGGAATGTCTGAAGTAATTAGTTTGCACCCAGTGCTCATCAGTATAACTGAAGTAAATGTTATGCCCAACACTCATCGGATCGTCCGAAGCAAAAATTGTTCCTAGCACTCATCGACACGTAGTCGAAGTAACCATTTGGCACCCAATGCCTCATCGGAATGTCCGAAGTAATTAGTTTGCGCCCAGCTCTCATCGACATATAGTCAAAATAACTCCGCCCGAGCAGTTAATAGGGTAATCATTTATCCAATTCCCTTATAATAACAATTCTCATTTTATTGATCTCCATATCATCAATTTATCACTCATCATTAATTTAATTTAATCTTATATCTCAATAATCAATTAAATTCACACCAATATGATATGATCAATTAGAATCAATTAATTCAATTATAGTTCTTGTATTATTTTTCTCCTCCTCCTGTCCATTCCACTTCCTTTATTTACGAGTATTTGCACAAGAATCTTTAGCCTTAGTATGACATGCTTTTATGTAACATGAATTATCCTTTCACTATTTATTCATATACTTTTAATTAAGTTGTCTTCTTGAGTAGTATTCACTAAATTATTTATATCCGAATCTACCAAATTCGAAATTAAGATTCACTTTTTGTTTTTGAAACTAGACTCAATGAACTTTTTATCCAAAAAATTTCAGAATTTATTTCAAAGTAAATTGATACTAGTTTTTTTTAAAACCTCTCTTGTTCTACAGCTAGGCAGCTTCGACTCTTTTTCACTAAAAATTAAATATCTTTCAGTACAAGTCTCATACTATGTTGTCATTTGTTTCATTTGAAAATAGACTCATTGAGATTTTAGGCATATAAATATCATCTCCTAAACATTTTTGTACAATTTATAATGATTTTGATATTGCCTTATAAAATGTATTATATGTTATAATCTAAAATTTCATTGCTTTCATCTTGCTTTTATGCAAAATTAGACTCGATAATATTTAGTTTCATATTTTATTAAAGCTCTAACTCAATTCCTACAATTTTTGGTGAATTTTTAAAGTCGTACTACCATTGATATCCATAAAGTGTTTAGTGAAACATTAGTCAATGCAAAGGGCATAATTAGAAACTCGAAATGTCCATAACGAGTCCTAAATGCCGTTTTATGCACATCAACCTCTTTAACCCTCAACTGATGATATCCTGATCGAAGATCAATCTTAGAGAAAATCGAAACTTCCCAAAACTGGTTGAATAGATCATCTCTCCTCGATAGGGGGTACTTATTCTTGATGGTTAGCTTATTTAGTTGCCGATAATCGATACACATACGCATGACTCCATCCTTCTTTTTCACAAACAACACTGGTGCTCCCCACGGAGACACACTAGGGCGGATGAACCCACGATCCAATAATTCTTGAATCTGAGCCTTAAGCTCGGTAAGCTCCTTTGGTGCCATTCTATAGGGGCGATAGACACCGGAGCTGTACCTGAAATAAGTTGAATCCCAAATTCCACCTCTCGATTCAGAGGTAAACCTGGTAGTTCATCAAAAAAGACATCTGAAAAGTCCTTAACTGTCCTGATATCCTTAACTGAAGAATCCCCCGAATCAGAAACACTGATGTAGGCCAGATACGCCTCACATCCCTTACTAACAAACTTTTTCGCCTTCAAAGCAGAAATCACATTCGATAAGTAGTTTCGACGCTCCCCAATTACGACTACCTCGTCGTCCCCCTCGGTTCTCAAAACAACCCTTTTAGACATACAGTCCAGACTCACTCGGTGCTTAACCAACCAATCCATACCCAGAATCAAGTCGAACTCCCCAAACGAAAGCTCTATCAAATCAGCCAGAAATATTGTCCCTTGAATCTCTAATGGAACGTCTCTATATAGCCTACTAACCCGGACAAATTGTTCCAATGGACTATATACAATCACCTCACTAGGAGTATTCTCAACTAAAATCCCCAAAGTTTCCGACACAGTGCTAGCAATGTAAGAGTGTGTGGAACCTATGTCTATCAGTGCAAGATAAGGTATATTATAAATTAAAAACGTACCCATAATGATGTCTAGAGCATCTCGGTCCTCTTGGCGATGAGCAGCATAAACAAGAGTAGGCTACCTCGCCTCAGTATGTCCAGCACTTCTGCCCGGTACTCTCTGTCCACTGCCCATGACGTTACCACCCCTGGCCTGACCATGACTTTTAGGTGGCAAATGAAATACCCCCGGCGGCTATGAGTTACCTGAACCCACAGCTTGCATCTGATTAGTCCTCAGCGGACACTCCCTAACACGAGGCTCAGTAGACCCACATCTCAAATACGCCCTAGTAGTACTCCAACACTCGCCCAGATGGCGTCTACCACAATGCCCATAAGGAGAGATCCTAGTAGGTGCAACAGGGCCCCCAACTCTGATTGGCCCATCAGGTCTGGCCCCAATACCGAACTCGAGGGCTCCGAATCCCTCTTGTTCTTACCCTTCTTGCGATCCCTGTTCTGGCGCTTTGCACGCTTAACATCCTCAGCAATCTTAGCCTTTTTGACCAGAAAAGCAAACTCACACTTCCTCTGCAGATTTATCAGCACCCTCAGGTTATCCCTAAGGCCGTCCTCAAAACAGACACACCTCTCATATTCAAATGCCACCATGCCTTTTGCATAACGACTTAGTCTTAAAAATTTAGTGTCATACTCGGCCACTGATCGATCACCCTGGGTGAGATTTAAGAACTCACGTCTCCTAGCGTCGATGTAGCTTGCCTTTACATACTTACTCTGAAATGCTGTCTTATAGAAATTATATGATAGACGCTCGGGCTGAGTACCCTCCTTAACAGTCAGCCACCATTGGTATGCTTCATCACAAAGCAAGGAAACAACGCCCTTCAGTTTTTGCTCAGGGGTAAAATGTAACACCCTAAACTCGGCCTAGACATTACGGCCGAATCCGGCGTGTCACGCTGAAGCGTTACTGTAAAAGTCATGTTTTATAAAAAATCTTTCTTAGTGTTTAAAGAGTATTTTCGTTGTAGATTAAAGTGAATAGAAGCTGTGCACCAGGTAGGATGCCAAAAAAGAGGAGGTGAGTCTATTAGACTACTTAAGTACCAAGCTCTCCACGGATCCACTCCTAGACATGCACACAACCATTGCCACACTTTAACTGAGTGGTTGTTCAAGAAAACCGTTTCGTTTTAAACCATTTGAAAACACTTATTAATTTTGAGAACATTTTCGTTGCGAAAGCTTTGTCTTGATTCGCGATGTTTTAAAATCAGGTAATCTTTTTAAAACGCGCCCTAGAGCTATTCAATTCCAAACATTTAAAACAATATCATAACTAAGCTAACAAAACATATTAAAAACAATTAAAAATAATTAAAGCGGCCTTATTACAAATTAAAAACCCGAAAACATAAAGGAAATAATCTCAAATAAAAGTGAAGGTATTAACACTTATTTTAAACAGTCCACATGGCCACTCTGAATCCCTCCAGCTCCAAGTCCACCGATCTAAGGCTCACCTGCAAAGATGGGAAAAAAGGGGTGAGTTTGGAAAACTCAGTGTGTAAAGTATCCCAACCAGAGCCCAAATCAGTTCAAGCTTTACTGGGCCTAAGCCCTATTCAGAAATCAGAGTTAACTGGGCCTTAGCCCATATCAATATTAATCTGGGCCATAGCCCCTTACAAGTTGAGATATATTGGGCCTTGCCCATATTAACACAGTTGGGCCCATTTCAATATAGTTGGCCCATAACAAAACAGTCTCATATGGTTAATGCTTGATAACCCCATCCAAACCTGCACTTGCCTCCGTCCATCCCTACACTTCCTGTGGGGAATAAATCACCCACGCCATCCCTACACTTACAGTGTTAGCACCGGTTGCGGCACTAACTATAATCCGTAGCAAAGCTGCTTATATCAGAATATGTGGCACAGCCACCAGAACGGGTTCTTCCTCCATAACAAAACCTAACCCCATGCAGTATGACATGTATGCAGATTATATATAATTAACAAGGCATGCTTCAGAAAGGCAGTCAAATTATAGCGTAAGAACAGTTATTTACCCTCGAGGGGCATAATCGTAAACTTACCCCTTTAGGGGTATTACGGTAATTCTACCTTATAGAGGTATTTCAGTAATTTTATCAGTCTTTTTAGGGTTTTATGCTCATTACAGTTATTAACGTGTCTTCAGAATACTTACCAAACGTTTTTACCGAAATGGACCCGTGGGCCCATTAACTCGATTTCGGTCCATTAAGCACAAATATGCCGTAGCGCACGAAATTACGCACTCTACAATCTTACCGCTTGAGATTACCCGAGTTAACAACCAAACCATCTCACGAGCGTTCGCACGCTTGCAAGTCCACAAAATACCGGTGTTTCGACATTTTGGCTTTTCGACTTTTGCCGATCTAGTCTATGAGTGGGTGTCGTTTACACACCTGATCTGTAACGATACGTTGGCGAGATCCACACACGAGTTGCCTTTCTGTCGAAATATGGACTAGATCTAGATTTCCAACCGAGTTAACCTTCAAGCCCTTCGCTGTACGCCCCCTTGTCCACGCTAGCGCATACAAAACCAAAAGAAAAAGGAAACAATGCCCTTAGTCCCAACGTTAGCTACCCTTAAGGGGTTTCGGCTTTTCCTTAAAACATAAGTAACTAGAGAAAGTTGTTCGAATACTTACCAATCGTAGTTCTGCCCAAAAGAGTGCTCCTATCTATGATATTAATCCCGATCTACCATAGTTAGAAGAAACAGGTTCAAGTAGCCAAAGATTCGGCTTCCTAAACCACAGGTATGAAGGTTTCTACTTTTAAAAAAAAAAAAGGAAAGGGGTTCAATTATAGCAAGGTTCGGCCTCCTAGATGTAAAGAAAACAAATGAAGAGAAGAAGAGAAGGAAAGGGATGGTAGATTTGGCCACTTGAGGAATCAATGTAGAAAAGAAATTGACGCAAGAAGCAAACGAGGGGAGAGTATAAGTTCGGCTATGAGAGAAAAAGAAAAAGAAAAGATGAATGAAAGAGAGGGGAGAAGGGAAATAATATTCGATAAGGGAAAAAAATGGTATATTGACCTAGCCGAATTACCTATACTAAAGACCCTTGGCCGCCCAACTCTTGCCCCTCAAGAGCAAAACATTCGGCCAACACCAAGCTCCTTGATCAGCTCCTAAATTTCCTCTCTTATCTCATCCTTACCCAATCCCCTGATCAGCTCAAACTCTTCCACCGACTAGCAGCATCCTTATCCACCCCTTGCACCGCTTTAACATGCTGCCAGGAGAGTCCGGATCAGACTCTAACTCCTTCCCCACGCGAGCAGCAAAACCCTAGCCTTCCGTGCGCGAGGTGAGGGTCGAACCCCAGACCTCCGTCTGCCCTTGCGCCCTCGCCCGTGCTGCTAGCCACTGCACCATGCTTCTTTCTTTACTAATATAGGGTCACAATTAATCTTAAAGCTTATCTGCGGCAGTCCTGGTTCATTTAAAAATAAAACAAAAACATCGCTCCTTACCAGACTCGAACCTCTACCCTTTAGCTATACTACCCGCACCTTACCACCACGCCATTTGCTTGACTGTGTCATCTTTCCTCCTGAGGTAATTATAAGGACTCCTTGCGACAATCCCTGGTTGTTAAAAGAAAATCCACATTTGCGCACATTGGGAATTGAACCCCAACTTCCCCTCCTACTGCCTAGCGTCTCTAACCACTGGGCCAGGTACTTCCTTTATGCCTAGTTTCTGCCCAACTTATTTATAAAGCCTTACCTGCTGAAGCTCCGGTCCGCTTAAAAAATGAACGAGAAATTTGCCTTCGCAAGGACTCGAACCTGCACCCTCTCCGCGTGCCCAGCATGCTGCTGCCACTGCGCCACGGAGCTCCTTGTGTTGGATTATGCTCGCAACTCCTCTTAACCCCTATTCCAACCGGAACCTGCATACTAAAAAAAAAACCCAATTTGCGCGCCCCGTGCCTTGAACCCAGACACCTTCCACGCCCTCCTAGCGTGCTTAGCCACTGGGCCAGGTGCTTGTTTGTGCTAAAACTCAGCCCAAGTTATTAATAAGGCCTACTGCCCAGATTCCATTAAGAGGCAAAATTTAGGAATTTTGCTAAAGCTATGGGCCGAGCCCCAGAATTTTTCCCTTCGTAATTATTTATTTAATTACTAAAGTAAACATACTAAGTAATAATAATAAAAATTAAAACATCCAAATTATTCGGGCCGTCTTCTACACGAACCCAGTCTTAAGGCCCAACTTCCAAGCCCAAAAATCGAGGCTTTACATAAAATCCAAATCATCCGTGATTCTTTCAGTGGCCTCCATCTAGTACTCGGCCACGTTAGGGGCACTCCAGTGACACCCCTAAATAACTTAGCCTCGTTGGACTGAATTCGTTCCGTAACCGACCCTCAGCCCTCAAATCCAGCATTGGGCTAAGCGGCCCTCTCCAAAATCCTGAGCATAGCCTGGGAGAATGCGTTGTCCCCAGCCATGCGATCACGAGACCCAGTCTCAGTAGCAGGCGACACTGGCATCTCACTCATGTCCAAATTCGATACATTATCCATGGAAGAGGACTTAGCTCGAGCCCCTCTATGACCTCTACCTCAGCCTTTAGTACCACGTCCGCTGATACCTCGTGCATTCATTGCCTAATTGAATTTATCTGTATTACAAATTTTATGGATTAGTTACAATTTCAGTATTTATTAACAAATGTTTTATGCAAAACAGTATCAGAAGTTCAAAGTTTGTTTCCGTAAGTCGCAGTCTCACTACAGTTTCAGTACGGTTTACTACCTATAGTAGTTTCAGAATATACTATCTATAGTTTTGCGAAATAAACAGTACAAATTTCAGAAAACTTACAGGATCGTCGCCGGAGACTTTGTGAACCACACACTTAATCAGAATATTTGAAAACATTTAGAAATAATTTTTTTAAAAACCAATTTTGGAACCCAAAATTTACAGCCGAGTTTTAAAACTTGACTCTGATACCACTAAATGTAACACCCCAAACTCGACCTAGACGTTATGGCCGAATTTGACGATGTCACATGGAATGGAATTTGTAGTTTAATTCATCGAGTGAAAACCCTTCCAATTTATTAGTCTTTAATTAACTCAGAAAAAACACATGTTCGTTGTTATGGTTTAAAATGTGACTTCTTAGCGGAAATTTGTGAACTTTTTGTTTTAGAAAACCGTTCATTTTTAGGAAAAATTTAATTTCAAGAAAATGTCGTGTTTTTGTAGTGATAAAATTGGAAAGCAAAGTATAATCCCAAATTTAAACAGTCAGTCCCAAAAGTCCCAATTACAAAATAAATACCCAAATTATTAACGAGAAATTAATTAACTTAAAAAAACTGAATTAAAACAGTATGAAATAGTGGTGGTTAGCACCGAGTCCTCCGCTGCTCCGATCCGTCTAATGCTAGGGATTAGCTGAACATATCAAACAGAAAAGGGTGAGTTTTCGCAAGTCAGTGTGTAATCCCCATAGAATACATGCACACAACATAATATCAGAAATCAATCATGTATATACAGCTTGGGCCTGAGCCCATTACAGAATCAGTGTGGGCCTTAGCCCACTCAGATATAGAATCAGATATAATTTAGGGCCTTAGCCCATCTCAGATGCAGAATCAGAAATATATTAAAATCCTACCCACCATTCTCAACACACCATCTCCGTCCAGCCCTACACACCATGTGGGGATATAATCAACCCTCCCATCCCTACATACAATACTGTACCGAAATATGGCACATAAACCGAATAATGCAGCTGAGCTGCCAGATAACAAGCTTAAAGCCCTTCAGACACTTCCTCTGAAATATCATCAACCCTCCTCGATGCAATGCAACATACCAAATATGACATGCAGCATGCAAATAACCGATTATACATTCAATTTAGTACAAATATCATGCTCAGTCAGACGCCATATAATTAGATCACATAAAAAGGGGTCTAAGTAACGCTTACCAACCCTACAGTAGGTCAACAGTCGACTTGGGCGACTCGTGCAACTTTACAGATCATTTCAGAAAAATGGGCTCACGTGCCCATGCGGCCTGCCCGTGTGGGCCCACACGCTCCCCACACTGCCCAAATTGGCTTTGGCGGTGTGGATCACACGGCCTGGCCCAGAATTTCACACGCCCGTGTGGCCCACATGGCCTAATTTCGTCTAGCCCGTGTGTCGTACATGGCCTACTTGGCCTGGCCTCGTCAATTACACGGTCGTGTTGTCACACACGGCCTACCACACACCTGTGTGGCATCGATAGAATGGTTTTTTGGCTTTTTACCGAACCCCGTTTCCTGCGTTTCAGGTACACACCTGTTACGGTTTGATGCTGAAACGAACCCCGAACACTCTAGAACCTATATTCGACCAAAGTATCATCTAATTAATCTCCTAATTCACGATTCTAAAAGTTACCATCAAAAGGAACATTCCCCTTAATCTAACAACATTCTTACCTCGAGCAAGTAATGGTAATTTTGCAACACTCAAGCCCTGATTGGTGTTCCACCGCCTCTTATCTTCCACCTAAATACGAAAATTAGCCCCCTATTAACAGAATATTCATTACAAATACGAAACACATTTAATCAACTTGCTAACAAGGCTCAAAAGCGCGAAAACTATGATCCTCGATCACTTGTTTGTAGAAAGAATGAATAAAATAAAAATAAAAGAAATGGTAATGATAGTGAAGTAGAGAGGAGGATTTCAGCCGGGAGAATGGAAGGGGAAAGGCAAATGAAATGTTAGAAACTTTGAGAGGGAGAGAGAAAAATGAAATTTTGAAAAAAATAAAGGAATAATTGATAGTTCCAATATCTCAACTCCCCTTATTTTTCTCCAGCAAATATCCACTACTCAGAATTCCTGTTTGACCGAAACTCTCACGGTCAAACAAGTAAAAATAGACTTCCACGCTCACGTAGGGATTCAAACACAAAACCTTCAGCAACCTAACACTCAACTTAACCACCAGACCAGCAAGCCCATTCTGATATGGTTTTACAAATACTAAAATATAAGCCTATTGAACAAGGTGAAGGCTTTATTCAGAAAAATACCAAAATTTACTCAATGAAAGGCTTGAACTTGGGACCTCTCATACACACCCAGAACACTTAACCACTGAAGCAGATACACACTTGTGTCATAAAATCACAAAAACAAAAATATAAATTTTAGAGCGTTACATCGAAAATATAAAAATTACAAGAAACAGACTAAATTAAACATACCAATTGAAGCTTTGAACATCCTTCTCCAATTTTTTTTTCTTTCCCCCTGTTTGGGCTATCTGCAAGATGGAAGAAACAAAATGTTTCTTTCCACCCACCACAACCCATTTAACTATTTCTTTCTTTCTTATTCTTATTCTTATTATATACATATATTACAACATACTTCACCACCTAACGACACTAACCACTTTAGTCCTTCCTATTTATTTCTAATTATAATTCTTTTATAACTGGCATTTTTACCTATGCAATTTGGTCCCTATATTTAAATTAAACATTATATAAACGAAATTACCTAACCAAGATTCAATTTGCCTACAAATTAACTCCGTAAATATTATAAAAATATTTATGAGTTCGGTTTACAAAAATGATGTCTCGATACCTCAATTTCCAAAATCACTGACTTTAGAATCGATGCACTTGTACTTTAATTTTATATCAATTAAACAAAATTACTAGATCAAATTTAATATGTTTCTATATTATTCTCATATCTATTCAATATTAATATCCATAAAAAAAGTTTTACAAATATGACATTTCAAAACCATAATTTTTTACACCACTGGAAACCGGGTCGTTACAAAAATATAAGCTTTTGATTTAAGATTTTGTTGGCCGAACATTTTCTCAGTTTCATAGTTCTTTAGGTTTTCTTTTTTTTCTTTTCTTTTTTTTTGTTGTAGTATTTTTATTTCTTCATTTTTTCTGGAACATTGTGGATGGATATGTATTAAACGTTCACGTTTCTTCGGATGTTTATCTATTAATGTGCATTTTCTCGACCTTGTCTTTTATATTTTATGCCTACTATGTGTTTGTTAAAATGTTTATATGGAATTTAAGTTTAATCATGTGTTGAATTGTTTTATTGGTTTATTGATGAATGAGTTACTTAGCTAAGTTATATCTATGCTTTGATTGGTTGTTTGTTCAAGTGTATTAAATTGCATATTACCCTAGAATTGACACCTCTAGTGGAAGATTTAGATAGATGAGATCGATAGGAGACTCTATCATGTAGGACTTGATAAACTTGTGCCAAATAGTGAGGCTAAGAGGAGATCTATATGCCTAAATGAGACCAAGAGGAGAGCTTAGGTGGTATCTTCTAGTTTAGGATGAAATCGAGAGGAGATTTCTTGTTAGAAGTAGCAAAAAATATAATCATCATAGGTTTATTAGTTCAATTAATAATCCATAACTCATTCAACCATCATTTCAATCCATTTGCATTGTTTCTAGTATAAAAGAAGAAAGCTGGTTTGATATTTTTATTTGTTAATTTAGATATAACTTAAATCTTATTTTATTTGAACTTGCATTAATAATTTTTTACTTGATTAGATTAATAATTGTTTAACTTGATAAATATATTCACCAATTTGATAATCCTTTGTGTTTGATCCTTGGGATACTTGAACTGTACAATTGTAACACTTACAAATATTACAATTAACTTTTCACACTTGTAGTAAAGCCAATTTTAAATTATTAAATTGTGTTGATTCATAACCCCGATGCATGCATGTCGGGGCATATTTAGATACAAATTTATTTTCAGGTCTTATACGAGCTTAAAAAAGCTTTATCGCTAACCCGAGGTCAAATTAGGACTAAATTGTAATATTTTCAAAATCTAGAGTTGATATCGCGACTTCGGGGGTTCCTTATTGCGATGCAACATACTGTTTTGGTCTTTTCGCAACGACAAACGCCTAATGTCACTGCCTGATTTGAAAATGGCCAAATTGGCACCAATTTGCATTACCTAAATATTCCATTCCATCAATACCAAATTTCATCTCAACCAAATTTCCATTTCAAACATACATTTCTAACATGTTTCATTATTTATATGATCATTTGTAATCCATAATTTTTCAATTTCACAATTAACAATTATGCAACTTTAAAACATTACCAAATGAACTTATACTATTGAGTATGAACACAAGTATTTCAACTTCTCATTTAAAGCAACTAGTTGCCAAATTCATCTATACCATCTAACCATTAACCATTTCTAACTCACCAATCTAAGTCTTAATATAACTTGAACATGTAGTATGCAAAACCGACTGAACCTATATACATGCCATATTTACAAAAAAATAGAATTACTCAAACTTTGTTGAGTCGGGGATCGCTTTTTCGATGCTAGTTCTACTGCTCGCACTCTCGGGGATCTACTATACCTGCTCACGGAGAAAACAAACCATACACTAAGTAAAAATGCTCAGTGGTATTTCCATGATTCAAGTCAAAATAATACTAGTTTAATCAATGCATATAACTAATTCAAACTCAATTTACAACTAATTCACATACAATTTCATACCACAAACTTCCATTATCGTATTTCTTAAACTTGTCATACTATTCCACATTATATTCCACATATTACATAATCATTTCATACCACATTTGCACATATATACTTATTCAATTTTATACCACATTTTTATCCTGTTTAAAAATCAAGTTCAAAAACGGTTTTCTTGTACAATGGAAAATTAAAAATTTTGAAAACCGAGTTAGTTTGTGATATTTATAGCAATAAACTCTTTACCGAAATCACACCTGTGTTTTTTACTAGACAAATCCTTTTCGTTCGAAACTCTCAATCGAATGACCTTTTCTGCTATTCTTGTACTACGAACTGCTTCGAGTATGGGCTCGAACAAATTCGAATCAAACACAAAACTATAAATCATTTAGTTTACTTTTAGAAGAAAGAAAATCACTCTTTAATAAAAATTGGTAGAATTGTTATTCTGAAAAATAGAATTTATACTGAGAAAGAAAATTCTCACTATTTTCGGACAGATCAAAATTGTGTGTTTAGCCCTATCGGTGCCATCTATTTATAGGGAGAAGAAGTGAAAACCTTGTTGAATTAGTGGAAGTCTATTTCAATAGAAAAATAAATCTTAGTTTAACTAGGATTAGGGGGCGACAACCCTAGTTAAATAATACTAAGGTTTGACGTCCCTAACATTAACATGAGGGGCTTTTGAGCCTCTCCTGTGTCGGGTCCAATTATAAGTACTTCCTGAACTTTTAACTCAATACTTTATAATTTCAATCCATCCCAAAACTTGTTTTTCTATTTCCCAAAATAAACATCATAAATTAATTTAAATAAATTAATTTCCCAATTAAATAATTTTCTCAATCCGATTCTAATTCTTTTAAAATCATGACAACTTTACCATAAAACAATATATGAGAAAATATATTTAATATTTCTACATTCAACAGATTCACAATGACCAATTAATTTCATTTCTTTTTTGAACTTTAATTATTTAATAAAAAATTAAATAATAATTCGAAAAACTATAAATTAATTTTCCACTTAGAGAAAATCACATTCATTTCCAAATGTTTCCTATTTCTCTAACGTTATCATTTCTATCCATTTCTGTTCATTTGATTCAACATGCAATTCATTTCTGGTTTCAACAAGCTAACAAAGGGATCGATTGAACATATGCAATTATGGCTCAAATGATTTATAATTGAGTTTCAGCTTTTTGCCTATTAATTATAAACTCATTTAATCATGAAGTCATTCCACTATAGTATTGTGATTGAACTCTCTCTAATGATATACCATTACAAAAGTAACTTGATCAGTGCTCGTCCAATGAACTTATCCTAAGTGTGTTACCCTAATAGATTATCTTTAATCTCTTTGAGATAAATCCGTTCTCCCAATATGATCCTATTTTATCTGATGGTAACTATTACATCTTCCTTCATGAAAAGCTAATTACTATTAAACAGTAATCAAGTCATTCATCACAAAAGCAAATGACCCATAACTATGTTTACTTTCATCTACCATGTAATTCCAATGAGAGGATATCATTTACCCATATCTCGGGCTATGAATTCCACTATTGTGAATGAAACTACATACTGCAGAAGTCGTATACCCAACGACTAACTTTCGGTTCCTATCTATTGAAACTCAAGATTTTACTTACTTCAAAGTATAGGAGTCTCGTATAAATAATCTGTCATCCACTTAGGATTAATGTATGCCACACTTTGAACGTCACAAGTGAATAAATCTAGAATCATATTTAGGATCTATTCTTATTGGATCTAGTCTGATGTACTGTCAATCCAGTCAGTTACATCTACGTCTTTATCTTCTGGGAGTCATCCGCTCCAATGCCTAAGGCAAAACGTCTCCCCAAGTAGACTTGATTGATGACATATTAGTCTTCCAATTGGTTTGATCATTTCTGATTAGACTAAGGACATATTAGTCTTTCAATATTTCGATCGGACCACGTAATACCACTTAGTATTAGTTTAAACATTAGACAACCAGTGAACCAATATTTGCTTTTATTTTGCTTTGCATGCAAAAATCATATGAGGACATTATACAAAGTATATTAATATAATTTATGAATATTTTTTATTAACCAATCTATTCGAAAAAATTACAAGTGCACATAGACAAAAATAATACATTTAGGGCATCAAATCCAACAGTCAACCACATGCCCTAGTGAAGTAGATAAGTCATGTTTCATATTCTTATATTCTCTATATGTTTCTCAAAGAACTCTCTTACTAGTAGAGTGTTAGTAAAAAAAAATCCCTAGGGTTTGTTCTTATTGGAAAATAAGGTTTGGAAAATGTAAAGGAAAATAAATTTGAAGAAAAAATTGAGTTATAATTTTTTTTCCAAACTAGAATTTGGTTGTGGTATATAAAGTAATAAAAATTTAATCAAAATTGTACCTTTCCGATTCGTCTAGGATGAAACCTTCAATCGAATAGTCTTCCCTACTATCATCAAGATCATGCTTGTTGAGTGTGGGTTTACTTCGAATCAAAAAAATTTCTACAAAATTACCAGTGGGTCAATTTCATATTTTTTTTAAAACTTTGGTGTCAAGTTATAAATAAAAAATATATCTAGAAATATTCTGTAATAATTGCTTCAGAGAATTTTCTTTCTACGACTTTCTCTTAAATTCAAGTGTGTGAAAAATAATCGCTCAATTCTTTTTTTATATAGGAAGAGCTTAGAGAGTTTAACTATGATTAAACTTAACACTTTAATATTAAATTAATATAACACTTATCAAAATAAATATTAGACTAAATTTAATATTAAATATATTAAATTAATAGAATATTTATCTACAAGATAAATATTAAATTAAATTTAATATTAAGATAATCACTTTAATATTAAATTAATAAAAATACTATTAGTGTAACACCCAAAATTTAAAATTTTTTTTGTGAATGTGTGAAACAAAATATCTATCTGCTTCTGTGGTTAAGTGGTCTGGGTATGTGTGGGAGGTTCCAAGTTCAAGCCAAGACTTGGGCAAATTTTGGTATTTTTATGAATTAAGCCCTATCTATGGTTAGTAGGCTTATAAGTAAAAGTGTGTAAGTAATTAATAGAATGGACCTGCTGGTCTGATGGTTAAATAGAGTGTTAATTGGTTGGAAGTCTTGAGTTTGAATCTTTGCATGGGCAAGGGAGATTATTTTTGCTCGGTTTGGTGATGGTGGTTGAGATAAGGTGGGTAATGGATTGAGTGAATCAGTTTTCCCCAAAAATCCTCTCTATAACTGACGCCTATTCATATTACAATAGTAGCATTCTTACAATAGTAGCATTCATATTCAAAACAACTTCAAAAGACAACCCAGGTACATGCCATTCCACAAGACAAGATATATCACCAAATATTTGAGTTTGAGAGTTGGCTTGGATGTTGAGACTTTAATCGCTTTTGTACCTAACCTGCGCACGGAAACAAACTGTATGTTGAGTATACACTTAGTGGTATTTCTATAAACCAATATTTAAACTTACATCTATACTTAAAATATTGATTTTAACAAATGAACACATCATGAGTATTCAATCAATTGTCTTTATTTCATAAAACATATATCATTAGAATCAAAACTAGTAAGATTTTCAGTTTAGCTAGTATCACTTAGTCTTCAGTATAGTGGTTTACCCCTATTAACATAACTCGGACCTGGACGGATACACGGATCAAACCCACACACCAATATAGCACATAGTGCTTCATCGGCCGAAGCCAAAAATAATAAGATAAAGATGCGGTGCAGTACCTCATTGGAATTAATCCAACGATAATAAGATAATAGTACGGCACACGAGATGCCTTATCAGCTCAAGGTCAAATATCCCTGAACACTTCTAATCTTATGGCATGCCAAATATATCCGACTAGCCTGACACTGTTAATAGGGTTTTTCAGTTTCTTTCAATTTTAAGCATTCACATTTCAAAACAGTACAGTAAGATAACGATACTTACCTCATTTTCATTTTCCATGCAATTTAAATAATAAATACAGTAAATAATTATTGAGCTCGGTTTGTAGAAATACAAACCGTAATTTTTGAATTACTCTTCGTCAACCTTCTCTTTTCCTTTCTTTGTCAATGTCTCCGGTACTATGTTAGCTACGGAAATTAAACAATTTATACTATTAATACATTAACAATTTACAATAACTAATTGAATTTTCTATTCAATTCAAACCTCAATTTCAATTTCATCCAAACTAATTCATTGATTTTTACTACTCAATTCATACTTTATATCTATTCAATTTTCCTATCACATTCACCTTATCCATCAATGTTCATAGTAAAACCCTAATCTCAAATTTCTTTCAATTTAGTCCCTCAAACATAAAACTTATAGCTTCCTTTACAATTTAATCCTTTAATCAATTCTAACTTGATCTTTATTCAAACAATTTGTTCAACATAACCCATGTATAAAAACAATCATCTAACTTTCAAAATTTCTACTTACATCAAGTAATATTTGTCTCTAGGACTCCAAAAACATCAAAATTGCAAGAAAAGGGACTAAATTGACTTACTAAATTAAGCTTCAAGCTTTAAAACCGTAATTTTCCCTTTTTCTTTTCTCCTTTCTTTTTCTTTCCTATTTCGGTTTCATTCTCTGTTCTTTTTTTCTATTTTGTTTCTTTATTTTCTTTTATTCATTCTTTATTTTATTATATTATATTAATTTATTATTATTATTATTATATTATATACTTAAATATTAAGTATTAAAATATGTATATTATACATACACATGAGATTTTATTTTTCCACACATTTGTCACTATTTTTTATGGCTTATTTACTAATTTAGTTCCTTCACTTTTCTATAATCTTAATTCAACTTTCTCACTATATTCAATTTAGTCCTAATACTAAATTAACCTCAATTAAAGCTAATTCACTTAACTAACTTCTAATTAATCAATCAACTAACTTCGTAAATATTTCTAATAAATATATATGAACCCGTTCTTCAAAAATAGTAAGCTAGAAACACGATTTTCAATATCCATAAATCTCAGGTCATTACAGTTACAATTAGGATAAGTACTAAACATTACCTGTAGAAGTGAAATTCCTCCACTGCTCAAACGTTGAAGGACCACTCGTCAGCCATCGAAATACCGCCACCACCGGTACCATCGTGACCAATGGTGACATCGCAAGTGCGACACCCTTACGGCACCCTGAGCCGATTTGGTCCAGGCCAGTGATGGCCTGACCGGTCCGGTCCTACCACCAGTTGGACCGTCAGCCCGGTTTAACATACCAGGCCTGGTTTGACCAGTTTTTAGGTCTCAATCTTGGTTTTGGGTTCTTAGGCCTAATCTTTAATCTCACGTCCAATTTTCAAGTTCAATTACCCATTGGGCCAATTTTTTTACTTGAAAATTAATTTTCAAAAATATCATATTAATTTTAATTAATTTGATTAATTTAATTTTACTTGATCAAAATTAATTTTCCTTGATCAAAATTAATTTTCCTAAAAAAAACTAAGATTTTCCAAATTAATTTTTCAAGAAAATTCTTTAATCAAATTCCATAGTTGAATAATTCTCACGACTGCTTAGTTTAATTCCACATCAAATAAATCAATTAAATTAAATTATTTCTGAATTCGTAAAATTTTCTTCTGATTCAAATGCAATTCGATCGAGCTTTTGTTGAGCTAGAGGAGGGACCAATCAGATATATACAATTAGGCTCGAGTAATTTCAATTATGTTTAGAAGTATCGTTCTGGTAATTTGCAATTTACTTAAACATGGAGTTAATCCACAAGAAGTACCACGATTGAAAACTCCTTATTGTATACTCTTTACGAAAGCAATTCATCCAATTGCTTTGTCCAATGACCTCGTCATGTGTGTGTTACCCTCATATGATATCTTGATTCCTATGAGTTAAATCCGTTCACTCAATGCAATCTTATTTTATCTCATTGTCACCATTGTGTATTCTTAATGATTAATATGATCATTGTCAATAAATGACTGTGATAAACTGCTCATTCGAGAACAAACAACTTGTGGTCACGTTCCATATTTATCAATCCACACAATGCCAATAAGAGGATATTGTTGATAGTTTAATCGAGCTATGAATTCCATTGTTGTTAGTAAATCCATGCCATATACAAGTCATGTACCTAACATATTGGCTATGGGCTCGATCATCTTTAGAGCATAAGCCTCCACTTATATCAAAGAACATAAGTTACACACGAATAGTCAATGGCTAACTTAGGATTTAGGTAAATCACACCATGAATGCCAAAAGTGAATTAATTCCCAAACGGGTTCAAAATTAATTCATCTCTACTGGTGTAGTCAACTGCTCCGATGACTGAGATAAGTTATCTCCCCAATTGGAATTGTAGACAAAATAATAATCATTCTAAGTATTTGAATAAAATGCTCACTTTGTTTCCTTTAGGGATTACAGACTTGTTTAGATTATCTACTGAAGTAAGTTGTATTCCTCGCAATGTAAACATTCTTACAGTGCCATTTATCATCAGTTTTAGCTTAGACAATCAATGAGCTAATATTTTCTTATCACAATTTTGCTATGTATACAGAACATAAACGACAGAAACATGAAAGATATAATAGTGAATTGTGAAATTAAATTTATTTATTTATTTATCGTTCAAATACATAGAAAACAATTATATGTTTACTACAATATGAGTACATTTCCCAATAATCCTCAGATGTAATCTTTGACTACATCTACTATTCCATCAAACACTATTGTCTCTCTTATGATACTTTCTATCAATATGTTTTGTCCTTGTGTGGTTTCTTTGGGTTTTAGCTATATTCGCGCTTTTATAGTTTTTGGGACCATCGGTACACTCCGTGGCACAGCAGAAAGATTATTCTGGCGATGTACAGCTATTGATCCATGTACGAGGGATGAAACGGGTTGGAATAAGGTTGAAGATATACCTTCTTAACTAAAAAATGATAAAAGGATGTTGCTGATTCGATATCTATTCCAAGCCACAACGAAAAATGTTGCAACCTTTACGTAGTCCACTTAGTCAACCACGAACAAAAAAAAAAAGCTCTTTGAATAATTTAAGAAAGAATTCAAAGACGACTGCTAGACCTTATTTTTTTTCTTGGTAACCTTAACACTGTAAGGGATTCGTTTCCTTTTTATTCTCTTTGATATCATATCTCAGAAAATAAAAACGAGATTATTCTTTCAAAAAAATCACTTTCCATGTCCTTTTATATTTTGACCTTAACTATTATAACTGTTTATATTAATAATTTCAGTAATATATATAATTAATATTTTGTATGAATCAAATTCATATATTAATTTTATTTATGTTCTCTATTTCTGTACAACAAGTTTGTACATATATTGTGTTTAATATTTAACTATCAAATTAAATTAATTCAACAATTAATTTAATTCATGTCATAGATAAATACAATACCAAATGTATTTTGATTCTGTTTTCTTCTATTGTAGGGTGTGACCCTGTAGGCTCTTGTAATGTTGGTAGTAATACTAAAATGTTTCTAACATTACAAACAATGAGTGGCATCTAGTAATGCAACATTCCTACCCAAGTTACAAGAAGTCGTGATTCGACATAACCTTTTTGTGATAATATTTTCATGTATTATATCCTTTTATCCTTAATATCTAGATTGGAAACAAGTCATGGAATAGTCACACTTGTATAGTCCAATATCATATTTCTTGATTTTCTAAGTAGATTACAATAAACAAATAAGTGTGATATTTCATATCAAATTATTTGAGCATGACCATGCATTTCTAGTCTCACTCCACCAAGAGGCCTAAGATATTGCTCCCATTATGTAGAAGGGATAAATCCTATCTTGATCAATCATATCCCACTACATGGATTGTGGTATATCCAACATCAATCATTATAGTACAACTTGTTACGGTAGACATTTGACTATATCAAAATATACGACTCACGATGTTGGGACAATGATGATCTCAAGTCTGAGGATCATATACATAGTTATCACTATGAGTAATATTGTGACTATTACATAATAATCCAAGAAACATACTCATAGCGATTCAGTCCAATATGTTGTTCTCTAACACATACTCATGTATTGATTTTGACTTCCTTGTGTCAATGACAACCTTTTTTCATTAATCAACTACACATTAGTCTCAATGCATTATTGTTGTCCAAGCCCACAATAATACTTGACTAAGTACCTTTTAAGAATAATCATATTTTCTTAGAACAATCCAGTTTATTTATATACACACAAAAAAGAAACTGAAATAATAATGGCAATGTCTTATATTAATAAACAAGGTAAAACAAGTATGTAATTACAATCATATCATAATTGGCCTTTGGGCATGCTATATCAATAGTGCCATAGTTTTTTCCACATCTCATATCCGGCCCTCCGTACTGAAGTTACTAGTGTAGCCTTTTTTGACACTTATTCACACTATGAACCCGCCATCTAGGATAGAAACACATCCCAATGTCGGTTTCCTTGAATCTTGACACATTTGGAAGTTAGAATCAGTGTAACCGATATGAGTAAGATTTCCTTCGGAGTACAAAAGCATATAATACCTCGTTCTCCATAAATACTTTAGTATATACTTAATTGCTAACTAGTGTCTTGGTCCTGGATTCACCTGATATCGACTCACCAACCCCACTATGAAAAAGATATATGGTCATGTGCATAACATAGCATACATAAGACTTCATACTGTAGAAGCATAATGTAACGACCCAAATTTTAAGGTCATTGGAAAAATGAGTTTTGGGTCTTTGATTTTGAAAAATTAGATTCGTAAATATTTATTAAAAATATTTACGAATTTAATTGAGGTTAATTAGATTTTAATTAAGTAAATTTAGCTTAATTAAGGTTAATTAGGTATAAGGATTAAATTGAATAAAGTGTGAAAGTTTAATTATAAACTATAAAAAAGTCAAGGGAATAAATTAGCAAATAAGCCTTATGTGACAAGTGTGTGGTAAGTATAAATACATGTGTATTATTTTAATTAGTACAAATGTATGTATATATATGTATTTACTTATTATATAAGTAAATAATAATATAAAGTAAATGATATTATATTATATAATTATAACATATTAATTAAATAAAAAAATAAAAGAAATAAAACATAAAAAGAAAGAAATAAGGCACGAATAGCAGGGAAAGAAAGAAGGAAAAAGGGAAAGAAAAAAAAGGGAAAATTAGGGTTTTAAGATTTCAAGCTTGATTGGTAAGTCAATTTAATCCCTTTTCTTGTAATTTTGGTGTCTAAGGAATCCTAGGAAGAAATACTATTTGAGTTATGTTGAAATTTAGAAAGTTATTGAATTTTTAGATGTTGATTAAGTTGAATAAGTGGAAGAAATATGGGTTTAATTGATAGGAATTTAAGTTAGAAGTGGGAGAAGGATTGAATTGTAAAAGAAAATATAAGTTTTGTAATAGTAGGGATTGAATTGAGAGAATTCTATAATTAATGTTTTATGCTATAAATTTTAAGAGTTGGAATAGTTTAAAGTGACAATTAAATGAAAATATAGGATTTATTTTGAAGAGAAAGAATGGTTATGGTGATAGAAGTAAATTGGAATTTAAGTAAAAGTTGTATAGAAATTGAAATGTATAATGTGATATAGTATATTGATAGTTTTTTTTTTTAATTTTAACTATTATGTAGCAAACATAGCACTGGAAACATCATCGAAGAAAGGAAAGGAGAAAGTAAACGAGGATATTGAGTAAACTCGAGAATTACGATTTGTATTTCTATAAACTAAACTTAATGTATTTTTATCATTATGATACTTAAAATGCATGGTAGATAAAATGAAGGTAAGTATAATTGCTATTGAAATATGAAAACCCTATTAACAGTGTCGGGCTAGTCGGATATAGATGGCATGCCATAGGATTGGAAGTATTAAGGGATATTCCGACTGTGTGTCGATGAGACACTATAAGTGTCGACCATCACATTCGCTCCGATTTGTTCCAAGAGGTACTCTATACCGATCATTCTTTATTATCGTTATTGTTACCCTTACAGTGTATTCCAACTTCGGCCGATGAAACACGGTGTACTATCCCCGGTGTGTGGGTTGCATCCGTGTATCCGTCCAGGTCCGAGTTATGTTAATAGGGGTAAATGAAGATACTGTAAACTGACTGCTATCGATCATATGAATAGGGCTGAATGTTTATTGTTAGCGAACATAATGACATACTGATGTATGATTATTGAAAGTATTGAATGTTACGAAATGTGTAAAGAATGGTTTAATGACATTAAAAAAAGTTAAGAGATAAAGATGAATAAACAAACCTTAAGATCATGAAAGTAAAGGCCTAAGGTTAATTGTATTAATAATTTATTAATGCTTTAAGTGTTAGTTTATAGAAATACCACTGAGTGTATACTCAGCTTACGGTTTTGTTTCCGTGCACAGGATTAGGTGCCAAAGAGCTAAGGACTCAGCATCCAAGCCAATCCCGGATATCAAAGTGGTGAAGTACCTTTCTTTTTGGTAAAATGGCATGTACCTAGGTTATTAAGTTGTTGTTTAATACATGATAGTAAATGGTATTAAAGATGTTGGACTATGATATGGAATATGTATGTTTGAAGTTAAATTTAAGTTTGTTTAATTGTTGTGCTGATCTAGTATGTTTAACATAAATTGTGGTACCAATGAAGGTACATTGGTTGGATGATTTATTATTGAAAGTTAAGAAAATTGCTAGTTTAAAACTTAAGCTTTGCAGGGTTGGTAAATTTGTGATTAAAGGCTTATTTTTAGTCCACACGGCCTGGCACACAGGCACATGATCAGACCGTGTGAATGACAAGGCTTGCATACAGGCATGTTGATAGGCCGTGTGTCGCCTGCACCTAAACTTTGAAATACAGAATACCATACGGGCTAAGCACACGGGAGTGTGACTTGGCCGTGTGAAATTAGTATGTTCATGAGTAAAAAGTCAGTATTGTACATGGGTAAACAACATAGGCGTGTCAAGGAGACACGGACGTGTTCCCTAGACCGCACGGGCATGTAGTACTGTTCATAAGGGGGAAACTTTGAAATTTCACGAAAAATTTTCTAAACTTTCGATCGAGCCCGGTTTGTTCTAAATGTACTTATTAAGTACTAAGGGCCCATTAAAGGCATATTAAGATGTATTTGATGAATAGTATTACATTGTTTTATGTGTAAATATATTGTAATGGCTGGTAATACTCCATAGTCCTATTCCGACGACAGGACAAGGTTAGGGGGTGTTACTCATAAGGAACCTTTCTCATGTTTTTTTCTTTATTCCACTGTCTTAGGACAATCATCTAAAGATAGATAAAATCCCGATACAAAAGGTTGATTTCTTTCTTTGAATTGATCATTTGCATAACGTTCTAATATATTGTCTATGTATGAAGCTTGGGATAGTGCTATCACTTTGTTCTTTTGATCCCTTAGGATTCAAATTACTAGAACAAATTAGCTTCTCCCAAGTCCTTCATGCTAAACTGTTGGGTTAACCATAGTTTAACCGATGATAATGTCCCTATATCATTCCTAATGAGTAGAATGTCATCGACATAGAGAACAAGAAAGACCACTTTTCCATCCCAATAAATTTATGCATAATGCCGAAAATAGCCCCCTAACATTTAACTATTTGGTCAATTTGGCCCTTTTATCTTTTTTTTTTGGAGCACTTTAACCTTTAACATCTTTTTGTGTCAAATTGATCCATTTTTAACGGAGATGTTAACGTAGCTGTTAGTTGGCTAACGGTCAACATTAACCGCTGATGTGGCAGTCCAAATGTAATTAAATGCTGAAATGACACTCTTTTGTCTTATATGCCACGTTAGCAAATGTTTTTAAAATTATTAAAATTATTTTAAAATCATCATCATCATTTGAGCTTCAACTTTGGGAGTTTCTGATCCAACCAAAAGCCTAAATTCACATTCACCAACCAAAACAATATCGCATCATCAATATCAATTCAAATATCGTGATATTTCCTGTCCAATAACCATATTAAAAATGGGGTTAAATGTAACACCCCTAACCTATCTCTTGTGTCAGATTAGGGTTACAGAACATTACCGATCACTCAAAAAACATTTATCGACATAACATTCAATACTTTAATCTCATTCAAAATATATCAAACATAAGCATTTGATCCCTAAATCGAGCCTTCGATACCTTAAAAAAAGCTTATAAGCCATTCAAAACTAAATTGAAACAAAATAGAAGTTTTCAGAAAAAGTTGAAAATTTTTAAAAACAAAGGACACATGATCGTGTGGAAATGCCCAGACCGTGTAACTTTCGAAATTGGGACACACAGTCGTGTCCCTGCCCATGTAGCTCATTGAGTTGAGCCACACGACCATGTCGCAGCCTGTGTGCTAAACCGTATAACACACTGACTTAACACACACGGTTGTGTCTTAGATCGTGTGTGGCACATGGCCAAGTGACACGGGTGTGTCTCAGGTCCTGTGCACCTAAATAAACCTTAAATGTCAAGTTTACCATTTCAAGCTTTCTTGGAAACTAAGCAAACCATTTACCAACCATTAGACCTATTTAAAATGACATTAAACAAGCTCAAACCATGCTATTTTCAAGCATCCTAAGTGCCTAACCAATGTACCCTCATTACTACCACAAGTACATACAATTATACAACATTATGAATCTTCACTCAAAACAAGTCAATTCACACAACTTAACACTCAACCAATATGCCTATCATAGACACCTAAAATCACAACAATTCAAGAGAGGCCATTTAATCATACATTAACTACAAGTTAATGTCAAAAACACCTTCCATCATTCATAATCCATATCAAATCATTGATTAAACATTTGCCAAATAAACATCAAGGTCATATAATGATGTTTATGTTACCAATTTGCACAAAGGATCACTTTATAAAAATACACATATCAAAACCTAAGTAATGACCAAAACAAGCCTATTACATGCCATATAATCCAAAATAAACGTTTCAAAAACTACTGAAAATGGATGGATAGTGTGACTCGAGTGCTGATCCTGTAATGCCCTGATTAATTTAATTTTATTTCTGTGAATTTTGATATAAATCAGTATCTACTTTAGTGGTTAAGTGATATGGATGTGTGTTTAAGGTCGTGGGTTCAAGTCCCATTTATGGAAAATTTTGTTATTTTTTACCCTAGCTTATTCCTTGGTGATTGGACTTATATTTTATCTTCGGTGAACTCATATCAGAATGAGCCTGATGGTTTAAGTGGTAAGGTATTAGCTTACCCTAAGGTCTTGTGTTCAAATCCCCGTACGAGTATGGGTGATAATTTTTGCTTCAGTTGTCTGATAGAGTTTGGGTGGAATTAAAATTCTGAGGTTGTTGGATGTGGTTAGTGGGTAGGATTCTGGGGGATAAGGTGGTTAGTGGATGGAGTGGGGGATTTTTTTTAAGATTTTAATTTTAATTTATTTTTATTCTTTTTCTTTTCCGCAAAATTCTTCTCCGCATTTGACATTCTTTCTTTTCTCAAATTCTTCTTCTAAGCATTTTTCCCTGTCTTATTCTGTGAGCTTTTTTGTTTATTATTTCTTTGAATTCTATTCGTGAAACATTCATTCAATCGTTGCGTTTGGTTTTGTGTTTCCTATTCGGATCGCAGTAGGTAAGTGTTCTTGTAATGCCCCAAAATATCTACTTTTATTTGTGTGTGTATGCCATAAATGCTTGTCTACTTCAATGGTTAAGTGCTTTGGATATGTGTGTGAGGTCCCAAGTTCAAGCCTTAGTTTTGACTAATTTTGGTATTTTTATGAATAAAGCCTTAACCTGGCCTAAAGGGCTTAAGTTTAATAGTTGGTAAATAGTTAACAGAATGGGCCTGCTGGTCTGGTGGTTAAGTGGAGTGTAAATATTCTAGGGGTCTTGTGTTCGAATCCTTGCGTAAGCATGAAGGCTATTATTTTATAGCTTGGTCGATTAAGAGAGTTTGAGTTAGATTAGAAAGCGGGGTAGTGGAGAGTTTGGGGGAGGAAAGTAAGGGAAGTTGGGATAAGGGTGATCAGAAGTGGCTCATTTGATTTTCTTTTTGCAAATTTTGGTGCTCCCCTCTCTGCTTCTAAGATTCTGACGTTACCTTGTGTCTCACTCTCTACCATTTTCCCTCTTTTTCCCTTGTTGCCTTTTTGCATTTTTCCCATCTATTTCTTAGTGGCTGCAACTTGTTATCTCTGTACCATTGGGTGTTAACGATAAGTATTGTAAGTATGGTTATCTGTTAGCTATTGAATCATCGTCTAAATGAGGTTTTAGTTCGTGTTTAGGAGGCCATTGAGTGGTTGTGGAATTTCGACTAGTGCCATAGAAGTGTGAATTCGCCAGTGATCGTTCAAAGGTAAGGGATTTAATGATTTTAAGTTGGAATACCTCGTCAATTTTTCAATCGAGTAATGATTTAAGTGACTAAATTAGGAAAATATTGGTCAATTATAGGTGTTGGATATCTCAGGAGTGTTAGTACATCGAAAATGTACTAGGTGTGTACTCGGTTGCACTGAAAACGAGGTTTTAGCAAAAGCCAAAAACCTCACTGTCTACGCCACACAAGCATGTGGTCGCCCGTGTGGTAGGCCATGTGCCCTAACACGGGCGTGTGATTGACGAGGCCAGGCCATGCGCACTAGACACGACCGTGTGATGGCCAAGGAGACCGTGTGTAACATACGGGCTAGACTGTTTTGGGCCGTGTGGGCCACACGGGCGAGTGGGCCCACACGGGTAACCCACATGAGCGCGTGGGAATTTAGGCCAGGTCGTGTGATCCACACGGGCCAAGGACAATTTGGGCGTGTGGGCCCATACGGGTAGGCCACATGAGCGTGTGAGCCTATTTTTAATGAAATGTGTGCTAAGGTTGCACGGGTTGCCCAAGTCAAATGTGAACCTTTTGTGAGGTCGGTAAGCACTACTTAGACCCTTATCTGTGCTAAATATATTATCGGAATTATGTACCGAGCATGTTATATATAAGCATGTATACTGAACTGTATGTGTATTTGACAGATCTATGATAGCATGACATTCTATTGTATGTTGCATTGCATTAGGTTGGGATGACATTATTTGGAGGAAGTGTACTAAAAGGCTCTTGAGCCTAATATACTGGCAGCTCAGCTACAAATTACTGTTTGTGCCGCATTTGGTACTACATGGAGCGTAGGGATGGGTGGGTTGATTTAATCCCCACATGGAGTGTAGGGTTAGACGGAGATGGTGTGTAGAGGCTGGTTGGGTAGGACTTTGTTACTGAATATTGCATGACTGCTACTAATACTGTGATTGGCTAAGGCCCTACTGCAAATTTTGATACTGTATTGAGATGGGCTAAGGCCCAAACTGCTACTGATACTGAAAAGGGCTCAGGCTCAGGACTATTTTAGACTGTGCACTGTGTTACTATTGTTTGTCTGTGGGATTACACACTGAGTTTACGTAAACTCACCCACTTTGTTTAATTTGCACAGGTAATCCCTAGACTTGACAGATCGGTGTAGCGGAGGACCCGACGGTGGCCACACGTATTTAAACTATTTTAACTTCGGCTTTGGTATTAAATTCTTAATTATTTTTTCTAGGTTAATTTTTGGATGTAAATTGGACATTTGGACTATTTGACTTTATGCTGGATTTTAAACTGTTTATGGGTTTTTAAACTGCAAACTCAACGAACAATTTTTTCTAAAACAAAAGGGGTTTTCCCTAAAATGGACGAATTTACCTAATTAACTCAGTTTCCATAAATTAAATGATTTCTTAAGCTTCCGCAACGAATTGAGATTTAAAAAATCGATTAAGTAAGAAAGGATTTTAGAGTCAACTAGAGTAAACAAATGAAAACAATTTTCTCATAACAACTTAGTTTCAACACGCTATCATGTGACATCACCAAATTCGGCCATAACGTCTAGATTGGGTTTGGGGTGTTACAGTTCTTTAAGTTCGTGCAGTAGTGGGTTGTTTTTGGATGTGTTAATATTGTGATTTCTTGTGGTAGGTGTTAATAAAGGGGATTGAAATTCAGCTTCTATCGTGTAGTGCGTTTTGGCTGTCGTAACTATTTTGGTAAGTGATTGAGCCTTTCAAATTGGAAATACTTTTGAGTATGTCGATTGGGGTTTTGGTAATTTGTTGTTTTGGTACTTAGAATTGATCATTTGAATATTGTTTTAGGATTTGGAGGTCTCAAGATTGATGTAGCGTCAAATCTGAATTAGGTGTGTAACGAAAACACTAGAAAACGAGGTTCGACAAAAGCCGAAAAAGTGGCCTGTCGATGCCATACGGGTATGTGTATGGCCGTGTATGACACATGGTCATATGACGGGCGAGTGTGTGGCCGTGTGAGTCACACGGGCTAGGCTAATTTGAGCATGTGAGCTGTGGACGAGGCCGTGTAGGCCACACGGGCAAGGCCAATTCGGGTGTGTGGGCCCACACGGGTATGTGGGCCCAAAATTCTAAAATTTTCCCTAAGGTCACATACGTCGTTCTAATCGACTGTGGGCTTTCTATAAGGTCGGTAAGGGCAAAACACACCCTGATGCATGAGATTTGCTATTCTGATAGACTGATTTGAGTTAGGAAAACCGTTTTGTATGTTTGACTATTTTGTATAATCATGTATGATATATTTATACGAGTATGCGGGTCATGTTAACTCTCTTACATCTGTATATTTGTATTCTGTATCTGTATATGGGGTGGAATTTGTATATGTGGAGGAAGTGTTCTGATAGGCGACATTCTGCCATTATTCTGGCAACATGACTGCGTTTATTTTGATAAATTTCGTACGGACACTATGTGGTATGTCGGGCTGGTTGGGTGTTTAATACCCCACATGGTGTGTTGGGATGGGCGAAGATGGTGTGTAGAGGATGGGGGTAGGATTTTGCATATCTGTATGATTCTATTGATCTAATTATGTTGGGGACTTATGTCCGTATCTGTATCTGTTATGTATACGAGAAATCTGAGTTTATATACATGTATGACTCTGTATAGTTACACACTGAGTTTATGAAAACTCACGTCTGTTTGTTTATTCTATTAAGGTAATCCTCAGACATAGGCGAGTCGGTGTGACGGAGTCTCAGCGATGACCACTAGTTCGTGAACTGGTTTAGTTAATATTTTTTTTTAAAATTTCAGATTATTTTGACAGTTTGTAATTTTTGGACTCTCTGGACTGTTGGTTTTAACTTTGGGATTTTGAAATGGTTTAGATTATGATTCTACGACTTTTTACGAAACGATTTACGAAAACAATGGTTTTACACAAACAAATATTTTTCTGAAACCAAGCTCAGATTTCAAATATAAAGATTTCAAACTTTCGCTGCAAGATTAGTCTAATTGTAGGAGTTGGCTATCGACGTATTCCTTAATGAATATAATATAAATAACGTGTTTTATAAAAGGTGGACTCTCTTTTAGTAACAAATTATTTGGGAAATTTTAACATGATAGAATTGGTTTCAAAACCCTTTTTCGTAACATTCCCAGATTCGGCCATAACGTCTAGCCTGGGTTTGGCATGTTACAGATCCAATCATCTAACCTTCAAAAGTATCTATAAGAACATAAATTAACACAAGTAAGCTTATTGAAGCTTAGTAAGTTCGACGTATAGAAATAATAAATCTTACCGAAGTAAATATAACAATTCAATAAAAAATAACCCAACAACACATGTTTCCTGTCATCCACAACTACATACCGGTGAATTTCATTTCTCAATTCAAAGCTCAACAATAATATCTTAGAAAATATACATATCCAAAATAGAATCAATTATAGATATCAATTACATATCATGCCATTCAAAATCATTATACAAGTTATAGTACAATAATTTACAATATGGAGAATGACTTACGAATACGAGTACACAAGTAATCCAACCGAAACATGCCAAATGCTTATAAGAGCTAATCCAACCGATAACACGCCAAGTGCTCTTAAGATCTAGTCCAACCAATAACACGCCAAGTGCTTATAAGAGCTAATCCAACCGATAACACGCCAAGTGCTCCAAAGAGTTATACATCCGCCCCCATAACACGCTAAAATAAGATAGTATAACACAAGAATTCGCAACAAATGCTGAACATTGGTATGCTTAGGAAAAACATATAAAGCACACCTCATCAATCTCCACTCCCAACCCCGCATAACACGTCGTCATTACATTGTACTATACATCATCATTAATCAATTAATATCCTCTATATTATATTATATCATCATACAATTCAAATAGATATTGAATTATAAACCGTACGAACTTACCTGGACTAAGTTGTAAAAGTTACAGAAGTTAGGGTCTATTCCGTAATTTTTTATTTTCCACGTAAATCAACAGGGTCTTGATTTAAAATGTAAAATTTCCCAATTATCAGCTTAAAATTCATATTCCAATTTATTCTACATTTTATATTCTTTCATTTTCAAAGTTTACACAATTACCCCAAACTTTTATAATTTATGCAATTTAGTCCATTAACCAGAAAATCATCAAATTGACCATTTTCACAAGTCAAAATTATAGTCGAATATTCAAGGCTTCTAAGAAGTCCACAAAACACCTCTTATTCACCCTTAAACCTTGAAATTTTGACATTTTAACAATTTCATCCTTAAATCAAAATCTAACAAAAATTACTTCACAAAACAACCAGATACCACAATCAAAGCTTCAAACTCATAGTTATCATCACAAAAAATTAAGATTCATCAACGGTAACTTCCAAAATTTTTAACAGATTCAAAAATGAAGGTACAGGCTAGCTGGACCTAGTTGCAACGATCTCAAAAACGTAAAAATTACAAGAAACAAGTTTAAAACGGGCTTACATGCAAGAAACTATTGATGGCCAAACTTTAAACATTAAAAATGGTACTCTTCATCTTTCAAATTCGACAGCCAAGTCTATTCAGGAAGATGGTGTTGTTTTATTTTTATTTTACTTAAATTTAATTACTAAATTACAATTTTGCCCTTTAGTAAAACATTCAATTAAACCAAAACACAAACCTATAACCATCCATTAAGTTATAACATGGTATAATTATCATATAAGTCCTCCCTCATTTAAGTATTTAATCTATTTGATCCTTGAAACATAATAATTACTAAGTTTTTTTCAATTTAGTCATTTTTCTTTAATTAACTATCTAAACGTTAAAATTTTTTAACCAAATTTTAATACGACTCTAATGACTATAATATTTACTGGTCGACACGATGTAAATTTGTGCTCTCAAAACCACTGTTCTATCACCACTAAAAAATGGGTTGTTACATTAAATCTAGATCGTAGCTTGGTAAATTGAAACCCCCGATCGCCACCATTGGTTCCTAAAATAATGGTTAATCCCACCGGTGAAAACATCCAGAAAAACCACCTTCGTATCACGAATTTCTCGTCGATACCATTTTCAAATTGTTCATTCAGATGTAGGAATAAGGTGGATTCAAATACCAAAACTTGTTATCATCGTGAAATGATTCGTATAATTCGAAAAATAATTTGACGTGAATGTCCAATTCACTTTTCCAGTCTAAACCAATGTCCTCTTTTTTCATCGCTGGAGATTGAGATTATAGAATCTGACGGTGTTTTAAACAATCCCAATTAGGTGATTCCCAAATTGTCTCACAATAACTTTTTGCACCGTTTGCATCACCTTGCTAAGCTTTGGCTTTCTAACTTTGACTAGCCCATCGATCCCAATGTCTACGTATCATGTAATAAAGCACTCCATTTGTGAGGGGTTTCTATATTTAAATTTATAGGTTTCCAAGTGTCCATTCAACAATCTAAACAGTGAGAAGAAATAGCTCAGAGAGAGGAAATACATACTAAAAAATGGATGCCATCTGACGAACAGAAGAGAAGATCAGAGATAAGGAAGGTCGAGGCTCAAGGATGGATTTTGAGGTTTTCAAAGAGTTTTTTTTAGAACATAAATTGGAAAATTTGAAAAAAGGGAAAGAGGAGAGTATTTTGGAGCAAGGCGGCTTGAACGGCATTGGACAATAGTGACGGTGAACGGAGACGGTGATGATAATGGTGAATGATGGAATGAAACAATAGAGAAGAAGAAATGGTGATGATGACTTTAAAATAATTTTAATAATTTTAAAATTATTTGCTGACATGACATATAAGACAAAATAGTGCCACGTCATTATTTAAATACATTTGGACCTCTACGTTAGCTGTTAATGTTGATCGTTAGTTAACTAACAACCACGTTAGCATCTTTATTAAAAATAGATCAATTTGACGAAAAAATGTTAGGGGCTATTTTGGCATTATGCCATACGTTTATAAACACAAGGTTGATATACGTTTTAATCAAATCCAAAGGCACTTATCACTCCCAGTCAGTCTATGTAACACCTCTAACCCGTATCTGTCGCCGGAATAGGGTTACGAGGTATTACCGGACGAGACACAAAATTTCGAAAATTCACATATACACATATGTTATATTCACATATCTATAACATAAATCTGTTAAAACAGTAAACACATAATTTAAATCATAATACAAATATAAATGAAAACTCAAAGTCATATATAATATACTTTTAAATACATACAAAATTCATGTATTATTATCATTAAGAAAACCTAATTCCTCAGAAAATTTCAGCATTTAATATCTCAATGATATACATATGCTTAATATCCAAACATATCATATAACAAAATTTATTTAATTATAACATATACGGCATTGGCTTTTGAAAATATAATCAATATACATTCATATATTATACCATATCACCTTATATCATGGCACAATATTCATTGTCATAAAAGATAATAGCTAACATTACAACATGGCCAAATATACTTCTTTTACCTTGCAAATTCATGCGCATATTACCATATTAGTATGGACCATTTTTTTTAAACATAATTACCAATTCAAAATATACTAAAATTTATATACTAATACCAAATCAAATCATGTTAATTACACATACTATGCATTATACCAAAATATAACACAAGATCATCTTGCTTATTATCAATTCAGGTAGTAAAATTTAACCACAAGAATCATACAAATTATATATACTTTGTAATAAGCCAAAACGTCACTTATAAAGCCCATATATATAAACTTCATAATGAGCATTTCACATTATCGAAACATATGATCAAACACCATTCTAACATGTCATGGAACATACTTACCAAAATATACTTATCCCATGTCAAAATAATAAATCATCAACTAACCTAATAATCAAGCCGAACCATATAGTCAAATACCACACATATAAATATACTATGAAATATACTTTAATAACAAGCCTATGCCATAACCGAATGCATATAAGCATTAATATCAAGATTAAGCCATTTTAGTTATACCAATTCCATCCTACAATTTTAAGTTAAATTTACCATTTAATAATCGAATACAAACGTCAACTTGTCTCTTTAAATATCAAACAACAAACAAACATATCATATGCATACATATTTAATGTATCTAACATTAGCCGAATATGTATGCACATCATTGATCAATTTCAAATAGATTTCACAAGACAAATTATATATCAAATTTTATGTCAATAATGAACCACACCAAATAACCAAATTCACAATATAGCAAAGTCATCGCATAGCTTATCAAAACATGTATCACATTTCACATAATAATCCATTTTCAATCTTAATAGCCGAATACATCCATCCATGATATCATGCATATCTCACGCATGTCTTATATCACTAAAATACATATTACTTTTGGACATGATCAAATTAAAAACCAATCATTAGGCATATTACTCAATCATATATCCAACTATAATTTCACCTATATGTCATAACTGAATATACTTTAATACTACCTCACATAATAACAAAAAACAAAACATAACTATACAATTTACATATACTTATCTATGTATCAACCATAGCCAAATCATCAAAACCACAACCAAACATAACCATAAATTATCTAAACCTTGAAACCGAACTTAATAAAATAAACAAGTCATTTTCGCATGGCTTATATGTATACACATATCAAAATCAAATATATCCAAATATAATCTAACCTATACAAGCCATAGGTTCAAACTCAAACTTATAAGGTACCGAAAAAAGTCGATAATGTGATAAACTTTGCTGATGATCCCCGAGCTCGTAACTTGATTTCAAAATCTATAAAACAACAGAGGTAAACATACACACACAGTAAGCTATCATAGTCTAGTAAGTCATAAGAAAATAAATAATTCAATGACAATATCAACTCAATTTAACTAAACCAATTTATGATTTCATAGTAACATTTAATTTTAAGCTCACAATTTCATATATATAACATATACTTCCATATATAGTTTTTTTTTTACCTTAGCCGAATAGACATATATCTATTATAAAAGTAATATTCAATTTCAAAACCATAGTAACATTATATAACTGAATATATATACACTCATAAGTATATACTCTTGAATCAAACTTTAATATCACATACTTATGTTTAACATATGGCCGAATATAACATACAAATACAAATATATTTACATTAGCATTATGTATATTTTGCATCCTATCCCAAATAACCAACTTACCTTATTTTCAAATAGGTAATCAACTATCACATACCTAGTCACTTTAGCTCGTTTTACACATTCGATCATAACTTATCATTGCCCGTTAAACCATTCAGAATTGAATAGGATACTCGGACAATCACACATATCGTACAATGCCAACGTCCCAGACGTGGTCTTACATGTAATCACATATCGATGCCACTGTCTCAGACAGGGTCTTACTCACACACATATATCGGAGTCACATATCGATGCCAACGTATTAAATGTGGTCTTACTCGCACTCATATATCGGAATCACATATCGATGTCAACATAAACGTGGTCTTACTCGCATATCGAGTCAACGTATTAAACGTGGTCTTACTCGCACACATACATCAAAATCACATATCGATGCCAATGTATTAAACGTGGTCTTACTCGCACACATATATCGATGCCATGGTCTTACTCGTACATCACATATCGGAATCTTATGTCATGACATATCTATCCTAGCTATTCCTAAGGTTCATACGGAGATTTCAGACGTCATAACTCGGTCGAAACGAATTTGTAAATATAGCTCCCTAGCATATACACATTCGGCTAACAACATATATACTTCACATAATTCATTTCAGCATAATAAGCTCGTATTTATTTAAAATAAACAACATGTCTTTGCTTATAAACTTACCTCGGACAACAGTAATCGGAACGGAACGACTATTCGACAACTTTGTTTTTCCCCCGATCCAAATCCAATTTCTTTAGTTCTTGATCTAAACATATTTAAATTAAACTCATTTAAACATAATTTTATTCAATTTAGTCCAAAAACACATAAATGGGAAAAATACCGTTTTACCCCTAACATTTTACACTTTTTACAATTTAGTCCAAATTGCACAAAACACAAAATATGCAAAATTTCAATATACCATGCTTAGGCCGAATATTCATCTTCTTTATACAAGTCCACACATTTCATTTATTTTACTTTTTAGTCCCTCAATTTATTATTTTTACAAATTAGCCCTAATTACTCAAAATCATCAAAAATTCAAATACAAAATATGTTAATCTACCACATATATTTTATTTTCCAACATCAAACAACAAAAATCACAAGCTTTCAACAATGGAAAAATACAAAATCATCATCAAATTCAAAAATTGTGACATGGGCTTAATAGGTAATGTAGCAACGATTTCAAAAACGTAAAAATTATCAAAAACCAAGCTAAAACTCACCTTGAATCAAACTTAACAATGGTCGAATATGGCTTTCTTTTATTTTTCTTTTCTTTTAGCTAATTTCGGCTATCAAATAAAACATGCATGGCTTTTTAATTATTTCATGTTTTATATTATAAAACATTATTAATCATTTTACACTTATAACCTTTATTAATTAATATAAACCATTATAATTCATGGTTAAAACCGTCCATCACATGCTTTCATGGTCAAATTGCATTATAAATACCTCAAATTATAAAGACACATTCAATTCGGCACTTACACATTAAACTATCAAATTTTCATTTTACGCGATTAAGCTCTTTTTATTAAATCGACACTTAAATGACAAAATTAAAACACGAAAATTTCATAGATATAAATTCACACATGATAAAAATAGAAAATATTTTTTAAATATTTTTTTACTCAGACTCGTGGTCCCGAAACCACTATTCCGAATAGGGTCTAAATCAGGCTGTTATAGTCTACAAGTTCCCACACCGAGTTGGAATCCACAAAATCCATATAAGCTTTCATAACTATTTCCCAAAATGTTAATTCCAAGCTTTCATAAGACGTATTGACTCGATACTAGTTGCTAGGTTGCAACATGAAGCATTTGATGTCGCAAAGTAGGGAGCAAAAAAAGAAAAGTCCAAGACTGCCTTCAATGTCGCTACACAGCCTGAGGATGTCTTGACATACCGCTAAAGACACATTGAAGCTAAGAATACTGCCCTCAATGTCATGACACAAGACCAGATATGTCGCAACATCGCCTCTGCACGGGAAATTTATATAAACAAGGGGCATTTTAGTCCGCACAATCCAACTTTAAGCTCGGGAACGTCAACTGACTTAAGGTTAAGGACAAAGGCCATTCTAAGTTTATAAATAAGCTCAGTTAGCGCATGTTATGGACACCTTTTTACTCTGTATAATTTTCTCTTTAAATATAGACTTTAGATTTTCTCTTTTCTTAGGTTTTAGATTTCCGTCCGTGTTATTTTCCATTGGGAAGAAATCAAATTTTGGAATTATTCTCAAATTTTGAGGATTATGTGCTTAAATTTAATACAATCAGGCTTCTTCTAAACTTTACTCCTGAAATTGTTCTTTATATTCATTCTTTCATTCAAGTTTACATTGTTTACTAGATCAATGAGGAACTAATCCTCCTGTGGGGGATTAGTTAGTGGAGGTATGAATAATTAATTGTTTTGTAGGGATTTCTTAACGAATCAACTTTTCAAGAAAGAAAAAACCTAAACCCTAGGCCTGACAACCCTAGGAAGTAATCAAGGTGGGAATTAACCCAAATTTAGTATAGCCTATCTATGAACACCTTAACTCTGAATCGGTCTAGACTGTAAGGTCAGAAGATAAGTAGTTCTTGCCGACTCAGTACTTAAGTGGATGTATCTAAAGATCCTACTAGGGTATTTACTAGTTGATTGAATAAGTAAGCTCGAGATGACAGTTGATTACGATCACTAAAGCAAACTAATCACCCATGCCCAGATTCGATACATATTTCCTTATTTGATTTCTTGCCTTTCGTTTGTTTAATTTCCTTTTATGTTTTAGCATAGTTTATTAAAACTCTTCTTTTTTATCTTTCATATTATAATTTGATTACAGTATAAATTAGATCTATATATATTTAAATTAGAATTAATTTAATGCTCGCCTCCCTTAGGTACAATCCTCAGAGTACTTACCTACTCCGTTGTAACTATATTACAACTTGACCCATATACTTGTGGATACAGTTTGTTCATATCTTTTGAGCAAGATTTCTACTCTGGATGTTGGCAAGTCCAGAGGCGGTCAAGTTGTTGGTGTTATTGCTGGGGAGGAAACATCATTATATCAGTTTTAATTTTTCCATTTTAATAGAATAATTAGCAAATTCTTAGCTTATAGTTATGAATTTAATTTTCTTTACTACTAATTTTCTATTTTTAGGTTAGTGTATGACTCGTAGTAGGGGGACACCTATAGAGCTAGCCACAGATCTAGAAAGAATTATCCGAAGGAACCGTAACAGCAACAAATGCAGAACCCACCACCTGCTGTGGGAAACGTACCTAATGAAAATCCATTATTCAACAAAGCCAACGTAACCCCCAAACTTACCACCACCATAATTACCCACAAATCTAAACATGGCACGTAATGAGAGGATTTTGAGAGAATATGTGCTACCAAATCTGGATATGATTCAAGGGAGCATAAAGAGGCCAGTTATCAAGACCAATAATTTTTAGATTAAGCCAGCTATAATCCAAATGATCCAGAATGTAGTTTCGCGGAACAATGAAAGAGGATCCGAATCAGCATTTAAAATCCAGCTTTGTGATACCTTTAAATACAATGGGGTCACTGATGATACTATTCGTCTTCAATTGTTCCTCTTTTCATTAATCGATAACACCTTTTCTTGGCTAGACTTGCAAGCACCAGGATTTATCATGATATGGGCCGAACTTGCAGGAAAATTCATACAAAAGTTCTTCCCTATCAATAAAACGGTCCAGCTAAGAAGGGAAATTTTGATGTTCAAATGGTTAGAAGGAGAAAGCCTTCACGAAGCATAGGAGCGTTTCAAGATTCTGATTCAAAAGTGCCCACACCACAGAAACTTGAGTGGTTACAACTGCAAAATTTTTACAACGGGTTGGATGTACATTTGAGGTCAGGATTAGAGGGAGCAGTAGCAGGGGTCTTGATGAACAGAGCAAACGAGGATGCGTACGAAGTAATAGAAAGTATGGCAATGAATTCCTATCAATGGCCAACTGAACGTCATACATATGGCCAAAGACCATATACGGTGAATGTTGTCCAGGAAGATAACATATACCAGCAATTACATGAAAAAATCAACTAAATAGAGGCTGAAAAAGGTGCACCGAATATCTATGGAGGAGACAAACTGCTCTTCCACTATATTATTAATCCTACCGATAATGTGAATGACATAGAAAATAAGGGTAGAAATCCCTATTCAAATACATGCGATCTCGGATGGAGAAATCACCCGAACCTGAGATGAGGAGGATACCAATTAGGAGGTACTAACTCGAATCAAGTTAAAAACACTAACTATCAACCTCCTTATTTGTAGAAACCTCAAGACAGGGCCTACCCGACTGACCATACTATATGTGGTCAACGTCTAGGTAGAATCGAAGGGGAAATGCAGTCAATGAAAACAGACGTGAAGCAGGTACAGTCTAAATGCACCAACTCAACAAGAACACTAACTAAACTTGAAGATCAAATGAGCCAATTAATGAGCATGATGGGTGACATCAAAAGAAAAAGTGGCACAGGTATTCCCAACAATACAAAAAATAATCCTCGTAGGGAAGGGAAGGAGTACATAAATATGGAGAATACCAATGATCTTCAAGAAAGACCCTTAAAAGCAGAAGATGAACTGGAGTCAGAGGAGGTAATTGCACCGATAGTTGAGCCAGAAAAAAAAACAACTAAAAATTTTGTCGTTGCAAAGATACCATTCCCTTCAAGACTAGAAGAAAAGAAAAAACAAGATGAAGAAGAATTTGTAAGTTTCCTAAACTTGTTCAAAACGTTAAATGTTAACCTGCCTTTAATTGAATTAATTGATAAAGTTCCTAAATATGTCAAGTTTTTAAAGGAAATTATGTCTAGGTGTAGGAAGATTAAGATAAGCGAACAAGTTAATATAAATGCTTCCTGTAGTGTTATTATCTCAAGACAAGTTCCCCAAAAATTGAAAGACCCGAGACGTTTTACTATTCCCATAAAGATATGGAGCATTCACTTTAATAGAGCTCTATATGACCTAGGAGTTAGTATTAAGTTAATACCTCTATCCATTTTTGAAAAACTTGGGTTATGGGACCTCAAAAACACCCAGATAACACTACAGTTGGCCGACAGATCCTTAGTGCATTCGAAAAGAGTACTGGAAGATGTGTTATCAAAGTGCACAGTTTTATCATCTCGAAAGATTTCATTGTTCTAAACTTTGAAGAGGATCGAGAAATACCCATCCTTAGTTGCATTTTAATTATATTTTAATAAAGTTTAGTTAAGTGTAATAAATCTATAATCTAAGTCTTTTATTCACCTTAGGGGTCGAATGAGGCCTAAGGGTGAGCTAATATACATTATGAGTGTGCAAGAGACCATTAAAATGAGTACTAACTCGATACTGGTCTCTAGGTTGCAACACGGAGCATTTGGTGTCACAACATAAGGAGCAGAATAAGAAAAGTACAAGACTGCCTTCAATGTCACTACACAGCTTGAGGATGTTGCGACATGCCCCTAAAGACACCTTGAAGCTGAGCATACTGCCCTCAATGTCATGACACAAAACCTGATGTGTCGTAACATCGCCTCTGCACGGGAAATTAATACAAGTAAGGGGCATTTCTATCCGCACAATCCAACTTTAAGCTTAGGAATGTCAGCTGACCTAGGGTTAAGGACGAAGGTCATTCTAAATCTATAAATAGGTTCAACTAACACATGTTATGGACACCTTTTTACTTTGTATAATTTTCTCTTTAGATCTAGAATTTAGATTTTCTTTTTCTTAGATTTTAGATTTCCATTCTTGTTATTTTCTGTTGGAAAGCAATTAGATTTTGGAATTGTTCTCAAACTCTGTGAGGATTCTATGCTTAAATTTAATACAATCAGGCTTCTTCTAAACTTTGCTTTTGAAACTATTCTTTATGTTCATTCAAGTTTACATTGTTTACTAGATCCATAAGGAACTAATCCTCCTGTGGGGGATTTACGAGTGGAGGTATAAATAATTAACTGTTTTTAGGGATTTCTTAACGGATCAGCTATTCAAGAAAGAAAGAACCTAAACCCTAGGTCTAACAACCCTAGAAAGTAATCAAGGTGGGAATTAACCCAAATTTGGTATGGCCTATCCCTGAACACCTTAACCCTGAAACAGTCTAGACTGTGAGGTCGAAAGATAAGCAGTTCTTGTCGACTCAGTATTTCAATTGACATATAGGAAGATCTTGTTGGGGTATTGACTAGTTAATTGAACAAGAAAGCCCGAGATGATAGTTGATTATGATCACCAAAGCAAACTAATCACCCATGCCTAGATTAGATACTTATTTCCTTATTTGATTTCTTACCTTTCATTTGTTTAATTTCCTTTTATGTTTTTAGCATAGTTTATTAAAACTCTTCTTTTTGATCTTTCGTACTATAATTTGATTAAAGTATTAATTAGATCTATTTATGTTTAAATTAGAATTAATTTAGTACTAGCCTTCCATGGGTACGATCTTGTAACGCCCCAAACCCGGCCTAGACGTTATGGCTGAATCTGGTGGTGTCACATGATAGCGTGTTAAAACTAAATTGTTACGATAAAACCGTTTTCATTATTTACTCTTGTTGATTCCAAAATTGCTTACTTATTTAATTGATTATTTTAAAACACAATTCATTGCGGAAGCTTTAGAAATAATTTATTTTATGAAAAACTGAGTTAATTAGGTAAATTCATCCATCTTAGAAAAACTCTTTGTTTTAGAGAAAACTGTTTGTTCGTTGAGTTTAGTGTAGTTATTAAATCCACGAAAATAGTCTAAAAACTAGAATAAAAGCAACCAATCCAAAAAGTCCAATTTACATCAAAAATAACCCAGAAAATAATTAAGAAATAATTACCAAAACTAAAATTAAAACAATATAAAATACGTGTGGCCACCGTCGAGTCTTACGCAGTACTGATCCGTCAAGTCTGGGGACTACCTATGCACATTAAACAGAGAGGGGTGATTTTACGTAAACACAGTGTGTAATCCCACAGAAAACAAACAACAGCAAATCATAATGCACAGTTATAACAGTCCTGGGCCTAAGCCCTTTTTAGTATCAGTAACAATTTGGGCCTTAGCCCATCTCAATACAGTATCAAATATGTAGTAGGGCCTTAGCCCATCACAGTATCAGTGGTAGCCATGCAGTATTCAGTAATAAAGTCCTACCCAACTAGCCTCTACACATCATCTTCGTCCAACACTACACTCCATGTGGGGATTAAATCAACCCACCCATCCCTACACTCCAGGTAGTACCGAATGCGGCACAAAACAGTAATTTGCAGCTGAGCTACCAGTATATTAGGCTTAAGAGTCTTTCAGTACACTTCCTCCAAATAATATTAACCCAACTCAATGTAATGCAACAAACAACGAAATGTCATGCTATCACAGGTTTGTCAGATACACATTCAGTCCGGTATACATATTTGTATATAAAATGCTCAGTACATAATACACACAATCAATATCACACAGTTAAGGGTCTAAGTAGTTCTTACCGACCCTATGGAAGGTTCACAGTCGACTTGGGAAATTCGTGCAACCTTAATAGTCATTTCTATAAAAATGGGCTCACACGCCCATGTGGCTTACTCGTGTGGGCCCACACGCCCAGATTGGCCTTGGTCGGTGTGGATCACATGACCTAGCCCAAATTCCTACATGCCCGTGTGGACTACTAGTGTGTTGCACATAGCCTACCTAGCCATCACACGGCCATGTCTTGTGCGTACGGCCTGGCCTCGTCGATCACATGCCCATGTTAGGGCACACGGCCTACTATACTGGCGACCATACGTCCGTGTGGGGTTGACAATGAGGTTTTTGGCTATTGCTAAAACCTTGTTTTCTGCGTTTCTGGGTACACACTTGGTTTTGATTGATGCTAAAATGACCCCCAAACTTCCCAAACCCTAGCAACACAGAATCCAGTACCGATTTAGAGATTAATCTAACGAATTCGACAATAGAGCACTAGCAAAACTCGACTTACTGCCGACAGAGAAACTTCCGTTAACAATGCTAACCCAAGAGATACGAAAATCACTGATCAAAACCTTCCCCTACACCATTAATAGTAGAAGAAACACATTACTAATCAATCATTATAGTTCTACGACAGAAAAGACGAGGAAAACTTACCAAACCCGTACAAGAGCAATACACGTCACAAAAAGAAAGGAAATATGACTTAAGGACGAAAGAAAAGGGAAAAAATATATACCGCTGGAGCAAGAAAGAATTGAAGAGAACAAAAGAAAAAGGAAAAATAGATCAAGGAGACATCAGGAATTTTGAAAAGGGAAAGAGGGGTGCTGAATTTTTGTAAATAAAAAATTTGAATAAAAATTTTGATAACCCCTTACATCTCCTCAAATCTCTCCCCACTAACCCACTCAAACTCCACTACTCAAAGTCCATCCATAGTACAACTCTAGCCGCAATTTAGAGCAAAAACATCTCCTACACTCGCGCAGGGATTCGAACATAGGACCTCTAGCAAACTAACACTCCACTTAACTACCAGACCAGCAAGCCCATTCTAACATGATTTTACAAATTATTTACTTAAGCCCACTGAATAAGGGTGAAGCTTTAATCAGAAATTTTTCAAAATTTTGCCAAAGATAGGGCTTGAACTTGGGACCTCTCACACATAGCCAGAACACTTAACCACTGAAGCAGATACACAATTGTGTCAAATTTATCTAGAACAGAAATATGAATTTTGGGGCATTACAGATCTTCAGAGTACTTACCTACTCTGTTGTAACCATATTACAACCTGACCTGTATACTTGCAGATACTGTTTGTTCACATCTTCTATGCGGGATTTCTACTTTGGACATTGGTACGTCTGGAGGCAGCTAGGCATCACCAAATCCTTAAATTATTTAGATTTGGGTTCTTGCCATGCCACAATTTGTATGGAGTATTAGATGTTGCCTTATTTGGTACATCATTCAGAATATAGCAAGTCATTTGCAATGCATATCCCCAAAAGGATATTGGTAGCTTCAAATAACTTAACATAGAATGACCCATGTCTAACAATGTTTGGTTTCTTCTCTTTGCCTACGTTGTTCTGTTGTGGAGTGCCCAACTCAGTTAACTAGGACAGAATCTCATTCTCTATGATAAATATTCCTTACCTTGATCAGACTGAAGTGCTTCTATAGGTAAACCTAATTGTTTCTCCACTTTTATCCAAAACACTTTGAATTTATTGAAGGTTTCACTCTTGCGGTGCATTAGATATACATACCCATATTTGGAATAATCATCAATAAATGTTATATAATACTCAAAACCACCTCTCGTACTAACATTCATGGGGCCACATATGTCAGTATGCACAAGTTCTGAGGGTTTTACGATCCTCGTCCCTTTTGTATTAAAAGATCACTTAGTCATCTGATAAATGCCAAAAGTAACATGTTTTAGCCTCATTCTTAATGCATTTTTGGATGATTATTCGATTTAAAATGGTGAATTTTATGCTCCTAATCCTTTAAATTTATGTTTCTATACTTAAGAGAGCAGTGGGAGCAAAAGGAGTGAAAATCAGAAAATCAGAGCAAGTTTCAAAAGCCACACGGGCTTAGCCATTCCACACGAGATGGATACACGGCCGTAACATTGAATTATTGTTTGTGTTTAAGTAATTTTCTAGAACCTAACATTGAAGTATTTTTTTAAAAAAAATTTAAAGTTTTTATTGATTCAGTTTTGGAATAATTTGTGAATTTTTGTGCATTGTGTGGTTTATACTTTAAGACACGAAAGAGTCAAGCATGATAAGTTGTTTTTCAAAAATTATAACTTTAGGTTGTCTCCCTAAACTTGAAATTATTTTGACATTTTAAATTTGCAAGTTTGACATCAAAATCATAATTTTTTTGTGATTTTTTAAGCCTATAGAGCATATATTTTTCGTGCTCATTTTATTTTTGGTTTTGAGTATGTCAACTTGATTTGGAGTTCTAGAACTTGCTTCGATTGTACATGTCAATACCACATTATCGATTTGATATATTGAGATGATAGAGGCACTTAAGATTTAACCTATTTAACCTGTAAAAAGCTTACAAATTGAATAACCTCTAGTAAACCCCTTTAATCCTAACACATTTTTTTCCAACCCGTTAATGTTAACCCATAACCCATATGTATGTTGTAAAATTATCCTTGTTATTGACTCTCTTTTTGTCGAGATTTAATTTGGTTAGCTGCCTAACTATGTTCCATTTTTTGAATTGCTGAATTATATTTTTTATCTCAAAAAAAGAGAAAGAAAAAAATAAAAAATAAATGAAAATGAAAAATATATATATTTGATTGAACTTGAATCATTAGTTGCATATTCCGTTGAAAAGCTTGTTTGTATTATTGATTAGTCTTGTTTATGTCAATTATGTTAATTCAGCAATAGATTGTTTTTCTAGTTTAGTAACTTATCAACTCGATCTCAATTGTAACTGACTTTTTTGACATTTTCCATACCCTTAACCTAAGCCCCGTTACAACCTTTTAAATACCTCTTGGTTAGTGTGTCATCTCATTTTATAGTGGTGGAGATTTGGTTTTCAAGCAAGCTTATGGTAATAGCATTTCTTGTTCAACTGTTGAGTGTATATTATTTGAACCTTAAACATTTTGAGTGCTTTGAGTGAATCTTTAGTGAGGATGTTAATTCTTGTTGATTTTTAATTTAAGGTAATTATTTAGATAAGGGGAGACACATATGCTTTTGTGCTTTAAAAATTTTAGCTTGGACTGCTTGAGTCTTTAGTGTCCTTTCAGTTGAATTTTTAATGCATGATTATTTGCAAATTATCTTGAGGCATTATTGATGAAAATGATAAATTGAGAAAATTAACTTGAATGTGGGTTGAGGATATTGCTTGAGGACAAGCAAACGCTAAGTGTGGGGATATTTGATCAATGCCAAAAGTAATATGTTTCAGCCTAATTCTTAATACGTTTTTGGATGATTATCCGATTTAAAATGAAGAATTTTATGCTCCTAATTCTTTAGATTCATATTTCTATACTTAGGAGAGCATTTGGGAGCAAAAAGATCAAAAAATGAGCAAAAATTAGAAAATCGAAGCAAGTTTCAAGAGCCACATGGGCTGGACACAAGGTCGTGTGAGCCATACAGGCTGCTATACAGCCATGTGCCAGACTGTGTGGATTTCACGAACTACTCTCTAAAAACGACGAAAAATGCAATTTTTAGGTTTTTTAGGCATTCTAAGACCTATATATACCAAATATAAGAAAAGGGGAGTAAGCCGTCAGAGAATATTGAAGAAAACAACTCGAAAAACACCATTGGAGCCAACTGCAAAGCAGATTTCCATCAAGATTGAATATCTCCTTTTGATTTCTTTGAATTTTATTATGAGTTTCCTTATTTCTTATGATTATACTATCCTTGGGATGTCTTTATTTGCAATTATGAACTAATTTTCTAAATACTAGGGGAGATGAACCCTATAATGAATTCTATCTTTTGATTCATGTTTTACGCAATAAATACTTGGACCTTGTTCTCAATTATATGTGCTTAATTCTTGGTTTAATATTTCTAGATTATTAATCCATGTTTGTTGTGCTTAATTCAAAAGAGGAATAAACCCTGTTTAAGAGTAGATCTAGCATAATTGAGTGGAGTTGCAAGCAATCCTAGAAATAGGATGACATAAATCTACCGTATTAGAGTCAAATCTAATAGGGGGATTCATAAATTGAGTTAATACGACAATAGGGGTTTAATTAGAAATAAATTTCAATTAATCAACCTAGAGTCAGTTGCTCTTACTCTCGAAAGAGATATTAGCATAATTTAGGGATTTCTACGGATCAAGATACTAAGTGAAGAAATTGTTTAATTTAGATTGATAATGACAGATGAAATCCAGGTGGATTTTTTCCTAGGTATTGTTTCGGTTTTTGGTTGTTAATAGTTTGTTTTCCTGATTTGTTCTTTGTTGTGTTCTTTAGTTAATTATTTTAGTTAATTTTAGTTTTAATCAATCACTCCAATTTGTTGGTTAAATAATAGAAAGACAATAATTACTAGTACTTTTAGTCTTCATGGGAACGATATTTGTGCTCACAGTAGTTATATACTATTAATTGATAGGTGCACTTGCCTTTGTCGAATTTTTAGTTGGTTTATGACTACATCATCATCTTACCTTCCAAGAAAGATTCACATTCCGCAAGATCAACTTCTTTAAGTGAACTTAAAGTGTCATCTTTCACAAGGCTAGTGATTCTTTCTTAGTTAATATGACCAAGTTTCAAATGCCAAAGGTACACCTTATTCAGTGAGAGGTTTTAAGTCTTTTATTTGAAATTCAGTTTCAAGTACTGTGTACATCTTTGGTTTGATCAAATATATTTTATTTGACATCCAAACCTTACAAATAAGTTTGCAATTTCCAATATTGCAATATTATTATTAGAAGTCACAGTCAAGTCGTCTTTATATAAACATGCAACAAAAATCAAGTTTCTTTTGAAACTTGGTACATAGAAAAAGTTTTTCAAAATAATCTTCCTAAAATTACAAAATAAATATGTACATCTCACACTACTTCAATTGCCACAATTGTCTCATTTTCAGTCCGCAACGATAGACTTTTATCTCTAAGATCTTTTATCTCCTTGAACCACTGAAGAGAAAAACACACATGATTAGTGGCTCCAGAATCAATGACCCAGTAGTTTATTAAATCTTCCACTAAGTAAGCTTCTACCATAAAGAGTTTCATACATTTGCCCTTAGTGGCCAGATAATCCTTCCACTCTTTACAATTTGCCTTGAAATGGCTTATCTTGTTGTAGAAGATGCATTTAGACTTAGATAAGTCTTTAGGCTTCTTGGTTCTCTTCCTTTCCACTTGTGGTGGCCCAAAAAACTTCGTCTTTCTTTTCTTAGTGCGATTTCCCTTTCCTTTTGAGGAAGAAACAACAACTATGTAACAACCAGTAAGTTAGTAGTGTCAAAAATAGCGATTTAAGAATCCCGCTCTCAAATGATCAAGCTTGTGAATGTTATTAATTAATATTTATGAGTCAGTTATAATATTATATTGAATTTTGGATGGGTAATTTTGTCGAATTGATGATTAACTAAGGTATAAGGACTAAATTGTAAAAGTGATAAAAGTTAATTGTTATATATTTTTATTTATTAAAGGGCTTAATTAGTAATTAAACCAAGGTCTGAAATGGAAATTTAACCACTTTATTGTTATGATGGGTAGTTTGGTTATATATGTAATAATGTTATAATTTATAATAAAAAATTATAATGTATAATTTATAAATGAAAACAAAGTAAATAGAAAGAAAGAGATTAAACATCATATTCCTCATGACCAACCCCCTTGGTCAAAGTACAATAGCCAATAGAGTAATCAAAAACTGCCCGCAAGCTTTTGGCGATCACATCTTTATGGCGGACTTGTTGCTACTAAGTTTCATGAATTCAACACTATTCTTGGGTTGGATTGGTGATGTCCACGAAACTAACTAAAAATCTTACTAAGGGAAGTGCACCTATTAATTAATAGTATAGCTACGGTGAGTAAATATATCGTTACCATGAAGACTAAAAGTACTAGTAATTACTGTATTTCTATTATTTAACCAATAAATCCAAGTAATTGATTAAAATTAAAATTAACTAAATTAATTAACTACGAATGTGACAAATAACAAATCGAGAAATAAGCGATTAACAACCAATAAGCAAACAATACCTAGGAAAAAATTCACCTAGATTTCATCTGTCATTATCAATCTAAATTATGCAATTTATTTACTTATTATCTTGATCCGTAGAAATCTCTTAATTATGCTAATATCTCTTTCGAGAGTAAGAGCAACTGGCTCTAGGTTGATTAATTGAAATTTCTTTCTAATTAAAACCCTTATTATCGCATTAACTCGATCTATAGATTCACCTATTAGATTTGACTCTAATTTGGTAGATTAATGTCATCCTATTTCTAGGATTTCATGCAACTCCACTCAATTACGCAAGATCTACTCTTAAACAAGATCTATTCCTCCTCTGATTTAAGCATATCAAATATGGATCAATAATCTAAAAATATCAAACCAGGAAATTAAGCACACATAATCGAGAATAAGATCTAAGTATTTATTGTGTAAAATAAAAATCAGAAGACAGAATTCATCATAGGGTTCATCTCTCCTAGGTATTTAGAAAATTAGTTCATTCTTGCAAATAAAAACAACCAATAAACAGTATAACCAAAAGAAATAAAACAAAAACTAAGAAACTCATGATAATCTCCTAAGAAACTAATTGGAATCTTCAATTTTGACGAAAATATGCTTCAAAATCAGATTCAATGGTGTTTTTCGAGTTGCTTTCTTGAGTATTCTATAACGGCTCACTCCTATCTTCTTATTTTTGTAATATATATGTGTTAGAATGCTCGAAAAACCTAAAAATGTAATTTCTCGCAGTACAAAGTGCCAATTCGCAAAACTGACATGGTTAGCCACATGGTTTTCTGTGTAGAAGGGGTCAGCCCTTGTGGCTCCTATAACTCGCTCTAATTTTTCAATTTTCTATTTTTCGCTTTTTGGCCGCTCATTTTGCTCCCAAATGCCCTCTTAAGTATAAAAACATGAATTTAAAGGATTAGGAGCATAAAATTCACAATTAACATCGAATAATCTCTCAAAAAACATATTAAGAATGGGACTAAAATATGTTACTTTTAGCACTTATCAATTGGTTAACCAGACATAACACCATTGTATACTGTCGAGCTAGAGTCGTACGACTTCTAACTGCAGAAGGTAAAAAAGTGTTACTGCTTGGCGTATGTAACGCCCTGATCTTTTTATTTATGTTTTTGTAAGTAATTGACATAAATGTATATCTGCTTGAGTGGGTAAGTGTACTGGGACTGTCTGAGATGTTCTAAGTTCAAGCTTTACCTTTAGCAAATTTTGGCTATTTTTGGATCTAAGCTCTACCTTTGTTCTTTGGGCGTACATTAAATTGCCTATAATTTCATATCAGAATGAACCTGCTGGTTCGAGTGGTAAAGGAGTTATTGTGTTGGAGGTCCTGTGTTCGAATCCCTGTGTGAGCGTGGGTATTATTTTAGCTCGATTTTATGAAAGAGTTTTGGTGGAATTAAAATTCTAAAGTGGTTGAGATCGGGGTGTTAGTGGGAAGTTAGGGAATATCAACTTAGTCTTTTTTTTTTATTTTGTTTTTCCAAAATTCTTCTTCCCTTTGACGTTCCTATTCCCTCATCTCCCCTGTTCATTTTTTTTTCTTCTATTTTCTACCCTTGTTGGCATTTCAATTCGATTCTTTTGTGTAAATTTTGACTGCGTTCGTTCAGTAAGTCTTGTTTTGTTAAATCTTAACTCTATTCGGCTTAGTTACTCTCGATTTAGGCGAAGGACAAGATTTGGCTAGGGTTCCTGCAACGATTTAAGTGTTTGGGGTTTCGATTCGATAACGGTAAATTTTCGCGGACATTTAGTGATGTTGTAAGGTTTTGATTGTGAAATAATTTTGATTGAGTCTCGTTAGTGTTACTAAATTCGGGCTCTGAAATGTCGATTTTTAGGTCTTGAAAGGCTCAAGATAGTTTTCGCATCGAATCGATACCAGGTGTGTACCCGAATCGCAGAAAATGAGGTTTTGACAAAAGTCAAAAAACTGTCTGTCGACGTCACACGGGTGTGTGGTCACCCATGTGGTAGGCCGTGTGCGAGAACACAACTGTGTGATCAACGTAGACATAGCCGTGTGCAAGATACGGCCGTGTGGTGGCTCGAATGTGGCTGTGTGGGCCACAAAGGCTAGGCTGAGTTGGGCGTGTGGGCCCACATAGGCGTGTGAATTCTTGGGCCAGGCCGTGTAGGCCACATGGGCAAGGCCAATCTGAGCGCGTGGGCCCATACAGACATGCCACACTGGCATGTGGGCCCTAATTTCTGAAATATTTCCTAGGATCGTGCGGGTCGTTCCGTTCGACTGTGGACCTACCGTAGGGTCGACAAGGGCTAATTAAACCCCCATCTATATGCTTTGAAATTCTGTTAGACTAATCTGATTAGGATACTAATGTATGCCTAATTATACTGATATATGTGTATCTATTATTTGTATAAAGCATGTTTAGTCTGATAAATCTGTATCTGATATCTGCATATATTCTGGGGTGGGTTTTATATCTATGTGGAAGAAGTGTTCTGTATGTTGATCATTGCCTATATTCTGGCAGTTTGGCTGCAATATATCTGATACGTGTCGTAACGACACAGTGTGGTGTGTAGGGATGGGTGGGTGTTTTAACCCCACATGGTATGATGGGATGGTCGGGTGTGTAGAGGATGGGGGTAGGACTTTACATATCTAATCTGTACATTTATTTCTGTAATTGTATCTAAGATGGGCATAAGCCTGATTCTGTATCTGATTGTCTGAAATGTTTCTGTATGTTTGCTTGTCTAATTCTACTAGGTTACACACTGAGTTTACGTAAACTCATATCTGTTTGTCTGTTTTATTAGGTAACCAACAGACTTAGGCGGATCGATGTGGCGGAGAGACAGCGGTGACCGCTATATTGTAAAATAGTTAAACATAGTACTTTTCATTTATTTTAAATTTTGGACTATTGAAAGTTGTAATTTTTGGGGACTTTCTGGACTGTTTGGTTTTTAACTGTTTACATTTGGATTGTTTGTCAATTTGATTGCTTTGGTAAAATTTGTTTATTAAAACGATGGTTTTATGCAAACAACGGTTTTCTTAAAAACACGACTGTATTTTCAAAATATAACGAATAAGGCTTCCGCTCTAATAAGTTTCGGTAAAGAAACTGACTAATATGTGGTTTTAGTAAATTTCAAAGATTGATGTTTTATCAGGTCAACACAGTTTCCAAAACCCATTCCTTGTGACATCACATGATTCGGCCATAATGTCTAGGCCGGGTTTGGGGTGTTACAACATATACATATGTTTTGTAATTAACTTTTGAAATTACCTACATCGTTTGTATCGTTCTGTCTTAAAAGAGAATTGTTCCTTCTTTAAAGGTGTACGCTGAACCCTCTTGATTTACTGATCATAAATTTTATGATTTCGATATAAATGCCATAACTAGGTAGTAAGTGAATATAGATTTTTCTTTTATAACTTTTATTATTTTTTCTAAAGATGCGTTATCTAATGAAAGAAGAAAAGTAGATTTTAAGTTAAGGAAAAATCTTCATAATTGTTTTTCTAAAATTTTTAAAGTTAAGTTGAATGATTTGAATCCTTTAGTAATGCCCCAGTTCGTTGGGCAGTTTGTCTGGCTAAATGATACATGCCATGTCTTTCTGACGGGCTAAAGGGTGTTACACTAAGTTTAATTTCTATCAATTTCACACATAATTCTTCAAGAAATCAACAATGGAAACTTTCTAAAACTTTAACAATTTTACAAATTAGTAGCTAAATCAAGTTCCTATGACCTCAAATCTATAAAAAAAATACAAGAAAATGGCTTGATTATCGTACCTAATTTATGGCTGAATGAAAAAGTTGAAAGCTTGGTTTTTCTTCTTCAATGGCTACGGTTGGCTTTGGAAAGATTATTAAATATGTCATCATCCACTAATTTTTATATATACCTAGATTAAATGTTAATTAACTCAATTATTTATGTTTTTACTTTAATTAATCTTAGTTTACTTTAATTAATCTAAAGGTTTAATTACCATTTTAGACCTTTTACAAATTGCAATTTAAGTCCACAAGCTTTTAATCAATTAAAAATCTATAGCGATTAAACTTTAGAATTTAGTCCTTGGGCCTTAATTAATCACAATTTCGTCTAAAATGTCTAACCAAATTTCAATTCATCAATATATTAACTTTAGGGGTGAGCAAAACTCGATTCGACTCGAAAAAATCGAAAAAAATTTCGAATTTCGAGTTAAACGAATCGAGTTATTCGAGTCAACTCGAATTTTTTTTGAATTTCGAGTTCGAATCGAGTTGAGTTTTCTAATTCGAATAACTCGAATAATTCGAATAATTTGAATATCAAACTATTATATTTTACATTTTTACCCTAAACTTCCAAACCTTTTTACTTTTCCCTCAAAACTTTTACTCATTCCCACTTTCCCCCTAAAACTTTTACTCCCCTTCCATCCCAACCCCCCAATCTACCCAAAAACCATTTCCCGCCAAAATTTTACTATCTCATTTATTTTTTCTCAAAATTTTACTCCCAAAAACCCTCAAAACTTTTTATTTTCCCCAAAAATTTTTACTCCCTCCCACTTTCCCCCTAAAATTTTTACTTCATTCCCATCGCACCTCCCATCTACCCCAAACCCATCCCCCCCACCCAATTTTTTTTAATATTTTCCCTCCAAAATTTTACTCCCCCCTATTTTACTTTCCCTCAAACTTTTATTCCCCAAAATTTTTTATTTTCTCTCTAAACTTTTACTTCTCACCCTTCACTAAACATAAATAGTAATAATTTTATTTATATCTACTATTTATATTATTAAATTAAATTTCATATTTTATATTATTTATATTATTGAATTATTTAGTCATATTGAATATTTATATTAAAATTGAATTATTAATTATGCCATTAAATATTCATGTTAAAATTTTATATTAGTATCAATTTCTCATTTTATCTTTAAAATAACTTTTATTAAAAAATCACATTTTTATATTTAATATATTTTTTAATTTTAAAATACATAGTGACAAGAATCTGAAAATAATTGAAACAACTAAGCAAGCAAAGAAGCTAACCCATATATAAAAGTTTAATAAATAAATTATGACGTGTTGAAAGTTAATAAAAATTTTGATTAAGGTGGACAAATTTTATTACGATAGGTGACAGTGGTTACAAGGACCCAAAATTATTTTTTAAAATTTAACTCGAACAAATATATTCGATTCGATTCGAATTCCATCTCACTCGACTCGATTCGAGAAAATTTCAAATCAAATTAAGATGATAAAATATGATTCGTCAACTTGATTAACTCGAAATTTTTTCATTCAATTCGATTCGATTTGATTGAATGCTCACCCCTAATTAACTCCGTAAATATCCCTATTTAATATTTACAGACTCGATGTACGAAAACGAGGTCCCTAAATCACAATTTTCGATGCCATTGGAAATCGGATTGTTACACTCCATCTTCCAACAAAGCACTAATAAGTGCGAGCTCCAATTTCGTCCCGTTGAGCATACCGGACACATGCAAAAATCATTCCTCTTTCAAGTGTTGTCCAATAACACGCGGTGCCCTCGCACCTAAATTGTATATATATGTCTCGAAAATTCGGTCTTTGTTTTGATTATATAAACATAAAAATAATTTAAAAATAATATTAGCAACTTAATAATTGTAACAACCTTTACCCGACCCGATTTTCAGATTCAAGCTACAGGATGCCACATTCGTTACCGAAGCAACTATTATCAGATAAACCATAAATAAATCGATTAAACATTTAAATATGTCATAAACACATTCTCATTATGATACACAATTAAATTTGAGTCTTAATCAAGCTTACGAAAGCTCTTTTGTTGACCCGAGCACAGAATATGACCAAATTGTAAAGTTTAAAAATCTTAGAGCCAACGTCATTACGTCACTTCCTCCATGTCATGACGTCGTCAAACAATTTTTCACGTCACGATGTCAAGCCACTTGACGCCGTCACATACTATCAGCCGATATTGTGACGAGGAAGATTGCTCATCGAGATGTGAACTCTATTTGTTGTAAAATTTAGGTCATTTGGTACTTATTTCATGTCTACCTTTCAAACTTCACTTTTGGTGCATATTTGCACAACTTTACCTACACAAAAATCATCTCAAATACATACCAAAACATTTCATTTAACCATTTCAAATCAACCAATCCAATATACTTCAATTTGGCATCAAAACATATCAATTCAACTTATTCAATTTCAACCTATTCAACCATTCACTAAGTCATTCAATACCATCTTCTTACTATGTCAATTCATACATAAACATGCCATTTTAAGTGTGATTCAGCTTTCTCAACATTTTACCAAAACATATATATGCAAGTAGGTTTTAACTTTACCAAAATCAAACATTAAAAAGTGGTTCAAACCAAAACTATCATTCCAAGATTCAACAATACATAACACCTATTTACATGCCACAAAATTGAGCTTTAAACGACTGAAAGACTACCGAATCAATAATGAGATTGTGTGAGCTTCTCGTCGATCCGCTAGATAAATTTTACAAGTTGGCAATCTACAAGGAAAAAGGGAGGCAACTGAGTAAGCATATTGAATGCTTAGTAAGTCCATATGAAATTTACGTAACTTACCTTGACATTTCAATAATTTAACATTTTAAACACAATGGTATATAACCTGGCATCCTTTGGCTTCCTTATACTTTCATATGCAATTCAACAATACAACAACTAAGTTAGTTCTCTTGTAACACCCTGAATTTGGGCCTAGAAGTTTTGGGTCTTGAGCATGGGAGCGGTTGAAGGCAGCTTATAATATTCTGTTGTGCATGCAAATTTCGTTAATGAAGGCTTGTTTTAGTGGTTAAGTGTGCTGAGAAGTGTTGGAGAAGTCCCGGGTTCAAACCTGGACTCTAGCAAAAATTTTGGTTTCAGGTGAATCAAACCCTGGGTGTAGTAGGTAGGCCTTAAGAATATTGTTGGAGAAATTGTGACACAAAAAGCCTTGTGGCTTAGTGGCAAGTGGCGTGTGGAGCATTTGAGGGGAGGCATGGGTTCGAATCCCATGGCAAGCAAAGAGCATTTATTTTGCTAACAGAGGGTGGCAAGAGCTGGTGTTGAATTTAAACTCTGATGTTGGAGGGATCCCACATCGGGAAGCTAACATAAGAGTGGATGGGAAGCTAGCTTTAAATAGAGAGAACCATGAGGAGAGTAAAGATACCTTTCTTGGCTGATCCCTTTCGCTTTATGGCGTGCTCGTTTGGGTTGGGCGTCGGCTAAGAGTGCTCGGAGCGCGGATTAACTCCAATCTCCTATCAGGTGTGTATTTCTCACTACTCTAGTTGTTGGATGGCTACTTCGGGCCGCGATGGGCCGAAAGGGGCCATGTGGGCCCAATGGGCTTACGGCCCAATTAGATAAGTTGTTTGATTGTGTAGTAAATATTGGACTAGGCTAGGTGATTTGCATATTTGTGGCTAGGTTTGGGATAAAAGGGCCACACGAGCGTGTGGGACCATTTGGGCCGAGCATGGGCTTTAGGGTCATTCGTATTATTATCCATGTTTAGAATACTTTAGTTTTCCAATTACTGAAATGCCCTCAACTTGTAAAATTACCGTTTTACCCTCGATTTATAGAATTATTGTTTTACCCTCGATTTACAAAATTATCATTTTACCCTCGATTTATAGAATTTCTATTTTACCCTCGATTTATAGAATTACTGTTTTACCCTTAATTTACAGAATTATCGTTTTACCCTCGATTTATAGAATTACCGTTTTACCCTCGATTTATAGAATTATTGTTTTACCCTCGATTTACAAAATTATCGTTTTACCCTTGATTTACTGAATTGTTTGCTTTACCCGATTTATAAAGTTCTTTGAAATACCATTGGTTTACAAAATTACCAAAATACCCTCGATTATGAAAATTACCAAAATACCCCTGTAGGGTAGAATTACCGAAATACCCTTGTAGGGTAGAATTACCGAAATACCCTTGTAGGGTAGAATTACCGAAATACCTCTGTAGGGTAGAATTATCAAATACCCCGTAGGGTAGAATTATTGAAATACCCCCGTAGGGTAGAATTACCAAAATACCCACCTGTAGGGTAGAATTCTTGAAATACCCCATATAGGGTAGAATTATCAAATACCCCAGTAGGGTAGAATTACCAAATACCCCTGTAGGGTAGAATTACCAAATACCCCAGTAGGGTAATTACCGAGATTCCTTGTGGGGTAGAATTACCGAGATTCCCTTGTGGGTAAAATTACCATTTTGCCCCTAGGGTGTTAAATGACTGTTTTGCCCTTGTGGGCAAGTGATTGACATGGATTGTGTAGTTGACGAATTTGATTGTGAATATATGTTGGTGATATGAATGACTTGACTATGATTGTTTGATTCAAATATGGGCATGACATTCTACATACATGACATGTTGCATGGGTTGGTTTATATTGATGGAGGAAGCGTTCTGGTAGCCTCGCTGCAATCTGGTGGCCTCGTCACATATATTCGCTTCGTGACTTCGTCACAATATCCGCGACCTCGCTTTGCAATCTGTGGCTTCCGCATATATATATATATATATATATCTGTTACGGTGGCCTCGCCACAATATTCAGATCTGGTGACTTCGTCACAATATCCGCCTCCGCCGCAATTTTTGTGGTGTGTAGCGGTTGGGTGGGTCGAGTAGTCTCCCAACATGGTGTAAGGTCGGATACGAGGGTGTATACGGTTGGATATGGGTTGGGATTGCATTCACATTCGATTCGATTCGATTACGATTACATTACTATCACCGATTCGATTCGATTACATCGATTCGATTCGATTTTAATTCATCACCTAATTACGATTCGATTACGATTACGATTACACCGATTCGATTCGATTCTCATTTTGGTTCTAATTCGATAATGTTTCTTATTCTCAATGGGCTAAGGTCCATCCGTAATCGTCATTATAATGGGCTAAGGCCCAATTGGTACTGAAATCTGTAAGCAAGGTCAGGGCCGATTTTTAATTCTTTTAGATGATCGATCGTTCCTTTTTATAGTAGGGGATTTCACACTCGAGTTTTCGTAAACTCACCCCGCTTATTAACCTTTCGTAATTTCCACCTTAGACGGATCGAGCTACGAGGGCTCGGAGGAAGCCACACACACCGCTTATGTTACGCTTTTGATTATTACTTTTAAATGTTTTTATGTGGGTTGTAGTAAAGCCGTTGTAATTTTCTGGATTTCAAATTTGGAATTTTATTTATTGTTCTTATAATTGCTAGTATTAGAACACGGTTTTCCAAAGCAACCACTGTTGTTCAAAACATCACGTAACCGCAATTGTTTTTAAAGTAAGTTTTCGCAACTACCAAGATTTTTTTTACAAAGTTGTTAAGAATGTTATTCAGCTGAGGTTTTCTAACAAGGTTTAAAAAGGGTATAAGTTTTAATTATTAAGAAGGGTTTTTAATGGAAACATGGTTTTCGAAAAACACTTCAATGTGACACGCCAGATTCGAGCTAAACTTCCAGGCCGAGTTTGGGGTGTTACATCTCTTGCATATCAAGAGCTTATAATACCAATCACATATACATGTACAACAATCCAATATAGCACTATATATCAACTAATACATATTCAATTTGAAAACATATATAATTCGACTCATATTCAAATCAATTCAACAATTTCATTTCCATTGGATTACCAATTTCTCATCTAAGAGAACCTTAGTAAACCAAAGTCGGATACACAGGACTATAGTTCTCACACAAGCTAACATTCGAGAATTCGCAACAAATGTTGGATCTCATGTAATCATGTAAATCTCTAATCGATTTCATATTTGACCCTAATGGCATGCCATACGTATCCTATCACTTTACTAAGTTCACACGGGCTTTATTATTGTACTCGTATCATTTCAATACTATATCAGCATATATATATATATATATATCATTCAATCATATAAACATTTCATTGCCATTTTGGTACCTTATATCTATTCATAAATACCAAAGATTCCACACTTTGCAATTTAGTCCAATTTATGTCGAAAACCAACCAATTCACATTTATATAAACTAATAAGCAAAACAAATACAATTTAATCGTAACATGAATAAAACAGTAAGTTCCATATGAACTTACCCGGCAAAACAGCCAACGAACAATTCTTTAAGGACTAATCAATAATTGTGTCTTTTTCGCGATTATCCTCGGTTTGATTCAATTCTCGATCTATACAATAATTAAGTTTAATTTATCAATATTAATCATTTTATAACATTCCCTAATAGTTTATCAATATTAATCATTTTATAACATTCCCTAATATGCATGTACCAGTTCAATTTCATCTTTTGAATGCCCCTAAATTTTTTTATTTTATTCAATTTAGTCCTAAAACTAAAATTGCTATAACTTTCAAATTTGAGCTTTGATTTCAAAACTGATCTCAATAACATCCTTTTAAGACCCTCTACTATAAATAATTACAAAAATTTCATATCAAATTTGAAATCTATACATTTTAGTCCCTATGTTCAAAAACTAGTAATTAAATTTTACAATCTAGTCCTTTTTCACTTTTAAGCTTATAATCTAACAATTTAATATCAAATTCTTCAATAAATCATCAATGGAAACTTTTGAAAACTTAAACAATTTTACAAATTGGCACATGGGCTAGCTAAATCAAGTTCTCGCGACCTCAAAAACATAAAAATTACAAGAAAATGACTAAATTAAACTCACCAAACTAAGATCGAAAGTTTGAAAGCTTCAAACCTTTTTTTCTTTCTTTTGCTTTGTGAAGAAGATGAATATGAATGGAGAAATGTTTTATTTTCTTTTTATTCTATATTTTATACTTAAATTAATAATAAATTTATTTTAATTAATCTAATTAAACATGATTAATTTAATCTTAAACACAATTAACCAATATGGTGGATTTCAATTGTCATCCATCATCGTTTGGCTACATAATAGTGGTCTAATTACTAAATTAGTCCTTCGACTATTTAAAAATCTATAACGATAAATTTTTATAATTTAATCTTTATACATTAATTAATTATCAATTTGATAAAATTAAGTACCCAAACTTTAATAAACTTTAATACTAAACCAACATCCAAAATAAAATTCCGAAACCAAGGTTTCCAATGCCACTAAAAAACAAATTATTACAATAATTATATTATCTAAATATTTTCTTATAATTCATCACATTTTAAATCGAAGAAATTTAAAATTTATATATATTTTAAATCTCCCGAACACACGCCAACGAACAGGGTTGACTGTTATCTCTCTAACCAAACATCCCACAATCCTCTTCCTCTTCACCGAGTCCAACTAACACGATTTCCTAATCACCGATTCGTCGTGAACCTCTCATGGCTTCGGAGCAGTGCGGCACCGTTTTCGAGGTATCTCAGGACGACGACGAGGAACCTTCTTCCTCCAATAACGAGATCGACGAAACGACGACGTCTTTAACGGTAACGAAGACGTTTTGAACGATGAAGAAGTCGAGATATTGTTAGAGGAAGAAGAAGACATAAATTCCCCTTCTTTACTCCCTCAACCGATCCCTTCCAAGTATCCTTCGCCTCAGTCCCTTTCGTACAACTTGAATATTGCATGTGTTTTTTCAACAACTTTAATTTTCCTTTTCCTGTTCCTTTGTAACTCTTTATTTTTAATTTTCTCCACCACGAGTCTTATTTAATATTTAATAATGTATATTACATATAAATATTCATTCCTATATGATTAAGTGAACAACCTCTCCTATCTTTCTCTCTTTCACATTTTATCTTCTTCTCTTTTTCCCATTTTCTGTTGACTACCCTCATTTGCCTTTCATCAATCCAGTTTTTCAATTTTCTTCTCTTTTTTTTCTTTTATCATGGAAGAGGCAAAGGGTATGCTTTTCTTTCTGGTTTTTTTTTTTTTTATCTTTCATGAAAATTTCATTGTTACTTTTTGAGAATCTGAGATAACTGAATTTTTCCACTTTGCTCTATATTTCTAGTTTTAGTATTAGACAGATCAATTGAATTTTGTGAATGCCTTTTTCCACAATTTTTTTTATAATATAGTTTTTAGGTTTTTTTGTATGAATTTTTAGAATAATATGTGTCTCAATTTTCAATCTTGTTTTGTAAATAATTAATTGCAATATTAATGTTTCTTTGCTTCTTCCTTTTCTTTTCTTTTTTTTTAGTGTTGGAAGCTAAATAAGGAACCTGTGAAAATAAAATAAAATAAAATAAAATAAATAAAAATAAAAATAAAGAACACACAAATTTTACGTGGAAACCCTTTCGAGAAAAAACCACGGGCAGAGGAGAAGAAAATTCACTATGTCAAAAATTTGAATCAATACAAGAGGAATAGACTATGTCTATTTATAGGCTTGTAAAGCCATATTCTAGTAGGATTGAAACACTCTATCCTAATCAATATAAAGTAGATGAAGTTTAATAAGGTTTAAAAAACCTTATTCTAAAATAAAATAAAAGAAGTCTAGTTCTATATGGATTTTACTTTTATTTTATTTTCCATCGTATTTTATTTAAATAAGAATTTGGGTCACTTAATTCTAACAATCTCCACCTTGACACAAATTCTCAATGAACAAGTTCTTCATCGCGAACTTTCAATAAACAAGTTCTCCACCTCTTCCATAAAACCCTTTAAGGGTTTAACTTCAACAATGAACACCAACCAAGTCTAAGCAATGCTCAAACTTGGTTATAGGAAGTGACTTAGTCATCATATCTGCAGGATTTTCATAAGTACTAATTTTGCTCACAACAATATCACCACGAGCAATAATATCACGAACAAAATGATACCAACATCAATGTGTTTTGTTCTCTCATGAAACATTTGATCTTTTGTAAGAAATATAGCACTCATCATCACAAAATATCAGGCTGATTTGAAGGTCTTCATTGAGTTCACTAAATAGTCCCTTCAACCAAATAGCTTCTTTACAAGCCTCGAATCGCCATGTACTCACTTCAGAGTGGTAGACAAAGCGATCGTAGTTTGCAAAGTGGCTTTCCAACTAATTGCACAACCTCCGATTGTAAAGACGTAACTCGTGAGAGATCTTCTTCTATCAAGGTCTCCAAAGCAAAATCAGCATCAACATACCCTATGACTCCATCTTTAGTTCTTCCAAACTGTAAGCAAACATCAATAGTGCCTCGTAAGTATCTTAAAATCCACTGAACTGCTTTCCAATATTCTTTACCGGGATTTGCCATGTATCTGCTAACTGCACTGACTGCATATGATAAATCTAGACGTGAACAAACCATAGCATACATGAGAGATCCCACTGCACTAGAGTATGGAACATGTGACATGTACTCAATCTCATCATCTGATTGTGGAGACAAAACGATGAAAAGTCCAAATGGGCTGCTAAAGGAGTACTAACATGCTTAGCACTCTGCATATTGAACCTGCAAAGAACTTTCTCAATGTACCCCTTCTGACTTAGGTACAATTTACTTGATTTTCTATCTCTGAGAATCTTCATACCAAGTATCTTCTTTGCTGGTCCTAAATCTTTCATCTCAAATTCTTTACTTAGTTGGGTTTTAACCTTTCTTATTTCTTCTTTATCTTTTGCTGCTATCAACATGTCATCAACATAAAGAAGTAGATACACAAAAGAACCATCACTGTTTTTCTTAAAGTAAACACAACTGTCAAAACTACTTCTTTTGAAATCATGAGAAGTCATAAAGGAATCAAACCTCTTGTACCACTGTCTTGGTGATTGTTTCAAACCGTAAAGGGACTTTTTCAGCAAGCAAACATAGTCCTCTTTTTCTCAAATCAGAAAACCTTCTGGTTGTTGCATGTAAATATCCTCATCAAGTTCTCCATGTAAAAATGCGCTTTTACATCTAACTCGCTCAAGCTCCAAATCATGCATGGCCACAATACCAAGCAAAGCTCGAATCGAACTATGCTTAACAACCGGGAGAACACATTCATGAAGTCCACTCCTCGGAATTTGATCAGTAACCCTTTGCAACAAGCCTTGCTTTATATCCGGGTTCTTCAACTCCTGAGTCCCTTCTTTCTTTTAAACACCCATTTACAACGAATGCCTTTTTTACCTTTAGGAAGTTTCACAAGGTCCCATGTTCTATTTTTGTGGAGTGATTCCATCTCTTCTTGCATAGCAAACATCCACTTTTCTCGAGCCTTCACAATTAACCGCCTCGAATAATTAGATGGCTCTTAATTTGCATCTATATCTTCACCCACATTTAAAGCATAAGCAACTAGATCACCCTCTATACTTTCTTTGGAGGTTTAATTTCTCTTCTAGTTCTGCTTTTTGGCGATAGAGTATTGTGGTGAAGAACCAACTCTATTCTCAATTTTTGTACTCGCTTGAGGAGTTGACTCAGATAACTGATGCTCTACCTGCTTTTGATTTTCTTTATTGGAAGAGTCTTTAAGAGATAAGTTAGGTAGCATAGCGGTTTCATCAAAAACAACATCTCTACTAATCACAACTTTTCCAATTTCAGACACCATAACTTATACCCTTTTACACCACTTTATAACCAAGAAAAACACATTTAATGGATCTCGGTTCCAATTTTCCATTATCAACATGAGCATATGCAGGACACCCAAAGATCTTTAAATCGTAATAATTAGCAGGATTACTGCACCATACCTCTTGTGGAGTCTTTTCTCAATGGCAACGGATGGAGATCGGTTGATCAAAAAACATGCGATGAAGACGCCGCTTCGCCCAAAATGACTTTGTAAGTTGGCATTTGAAAACATACATCGAACCTTCTCCATGATCGTTCGTTCATTCGTTCTGCAACGCCGTTTTGTTGTGGAGTATGACGAACTGTCAAGTGTCTCATGATTCCTTCTGACTTGCACAATCTATTAAACTCATCAGAATAGAACTCTAAGCAATTGTCTGTGCGGAGGTATTTTATCTGTTTTCCCGTCTGCTTTTCAATCATAATTTTCAAAGACTTAAATGCGGAAAACACATCACTTTTCTGCTTCAGGAAGAACGCCCAAACTTTTCTGGAAAAATCATCAATAAAGGTTAGTATGTAATTAGCTCCACCTCTGGAAGGCACTCTAGATAGCCCCCACAGATCAGAATGAATATATTCCAATGTTCCCTTCGTGTTATGGATTCCTCTAGTGAATCGAACTCTCTTTTGCTTCCCAAAAACACAGTGCTCACAGAAATTCAATTTGCAAATTCCTTGCCCATGAAGAAGTCCTCTTTTGCTCAATTCTGCCATGCCATTCTCACTCATATGCCCTAGGCGCATATGCTAAAGTTTAGTAATATCATCATCTGACAAGGAGAGGAAGCGACAGCTGCATCACCAGTAACAGTAGAACCCTGTAAAACATATAACTTGGCAATCTTTCTCTACCCTTTCATCACAACAAGGGACCCTTTGGAAATATTTAAAACCCCACTTTCACCAGTATATCCTGCACTTTTTGAATCAAGAGTACTCAACAAAATTAAATTTCTTTTCAATTCGAACATGCCGCACGTCACTAAGTGTTCGACGACAACTCCATCAAACATCTTAACTTTAATTGTTCCAACACCTGTGATTTTACACGAAGCATTATTTCCCATCAAAACAACACCTTCGATATCTTTTATTTCGTAAGTTGTAAACCAATCCCGATTGGGACTCATGTGGAAGGTGCAGCTGAATCAAGTATCCACTCCTCACTTACTTTAGAATCATTGATGTGGCGACTAGAAGTTCACTATCGCTTGTAGTCTTCTACAATATCGCCTTCACCAAAATTTCTCGGTTGTTTTCCTTTTGATTCGCAGCCTCCCTTTTAATCTTATTTTGTAGCTTATAGCACTCAGATTTAATGTGCCCTTTCTTCTTGCAGAAGTTACAAGTTTTACCTCTGTTTGAATACTTCGATCTACCCTTAGATTTACCACGAGGATTTTGTTCCTGTGTCCTACCACGATCATCATCAGCATTCCGATCTTGTCTCCTACGAACAATGAGACCCTCTCCCTGAGAGTCGGGTTTAACCACAAGATGCTTCATCTTATCATATGAGGTTAAAGAATCATAAACCTCATCAACTGTGAGAGACTCGTGGCTATATAAAATCGTGTCTCTAAAGGTTGAATAAGACGGGAGCAACGAACAAAGTAGAATCAACCCTAGATCTTCCTTATCATACCAACCTCCATGGCCTCCAAGTTTGAGAGAATTTCTTTAAACACTTTGTTAAGTGTTCGTGTCATGACGCACCTTCCTCCAAACGATGAGTATAAAGACGCCGCTTCATATGCAACTTGCTTGTTAGAGTTTTCGACATACATATTTGTTCTAGCCTCTTCCATAATACAATGCGCTTTCTTTTCTCTTTCATCACATCCTCGCAAAATTTCGTTGGACAAATACAGATGTAATTGTGTTAATGCCTTTCGATCCTTACGCTTCTTCTCTTCATCTGTTAATGTCGAAGGCATCTTATCCATCCCTAGCAAGGCATCCTCCAGATCCATCTGTGCAAGAACTGCTTGCATCTTAATTTGCCACAACGTAAATCTGGTGTTGCGATCCAACAGCGGAATTTCATACTTCAAATACGCCATTACCGTGATCGAGATGAATAACCCGGAAGCTCGGATACCAATTTGTGAAAAATAAAATAAAATAGAATAAAATAAATAAAAATAAAGAACACACAAATTTTACGTGGAAACCCTTTCGGGAAAAAACCACGGGCAGAGGAGAAGAAAATTCACTATGTCAAAAATTTGAATCAATACAAGAGGAATAGACTATGTCTATTTATAGGCTTGTAAAGCCATATTCTAGTAGGATTGAAACACCCTATCCTAATCAATATAAAATAGATGAAGTTTAATAAGGTTTAAAAAACCTTATTCTAAAATAAAATAAAAGAAGTCTAGTTCTATATGGATTTTACTTTTATTTTATTTTCCATCGTATTTTATTTAAATAAGAATTTGGGTTACTTAATTCTAACAGAACCATTTCCGTTGCCTCTGCTTCTCCTGGTCATCAAGAAGGTAATTGTCAACTTTTCATAGGATTTAATGTTAAAAAGCTAATATTAAATGGCCTCTTCATAGTTGCCACCATTAGAATTATTTCGGTAGATTCAAGATATTCTATTTATTCATTGAATTTTGCCTATTGTTTTAGTTTAGTATTGGAGATTTACTTCCTTCAATACACATATCTTATAGTTTTTTTTTTTAGCTGTCACAGTTTATAGATCGGACTGATGTTTATGATCTGGTATATTGCTTGGATATGCTCTGCTAATTTATGTTACCCGGGGCAAGTCTGAACATATGTCGGACATAGGTGTTAGACTCGGGTTTAGGGAAAATGAAGAGTAGAAATAGGTGTTATGTGATGACTTTTAGCTGTGTCACAGTTTATGGATCATAGTGATGGTTACCATTATTGATGATGTGGTATACTGCTTAGATATTCCGCGTTAATTTATGTTACCCGGACTTGAGGATGACTGCATATCATTGTCCGGGTATGTCTCGTACATAGGTGTTGGACACAGGTTTAGGAAAAACAAAGAATCTATGTCACATTTTATGGATCATGGTCATGGTTATCATTATTGATGATCTGATATTGCTTAGATATGCTGTTTTAATCTATGTTACTCGGACTTGAGGATGAGTTCATATCCATATCCAGACATGTGTTGCACATAGGTGTTAGCCATGGGATCGAGAGAAACAAAGAGTCTGGATGGCATAGGTCTGTTATCCAATAGTAGGTATTTTAGCTGTCACAGGTTATGGATCATAGTGAGGGTTGTCATTATTGCTTGGATATGCCGTGTTAATCAGTATGCCGTAAGTATTAGAGACACGTTTCGGACAACATAGGAGTGAATGATTCAAAGATACTTGATTAACGATGTAGATATCTTCGGAAAACTGTCATGCTTAATGTTTGTTAGGCGATTATGAAATTGCTCGTTTCTGTTTATCGTTCAACCAGCTGTACAGGATAGAGATCACGAATTCTTAACACAAGCAATTGGAGAAGCATATAAAGGGGTAGAATGTAAAGATGGAAGGCCGTTTGGTGCAGTTGTCGTTCGCAATGACGAAGTCATTGTGAGTTGCCACAACATGGTTTTGAGAAACACTGACCCTACTGCACATGCAGAGGTTACTGCTATTAGAGAGGTCAGATCAAAAGAACTAAACAAACAAACAAAACAATTTAATCAAATTTATCGATCCTGTCCATATGTTTACTTGAAATGATTGAAACAGTTCCAATCCCTGAAAACCATGAACTGCTACGAAAAGCTTAGATTTTTTTTGTTGATTGTAAGAAAATATGATAGCTTCAATGGAAGATATACATATAAATATACAGTAGCTTTCATTTGTGGGGTTTTTCGGCATCATTCTGTGATTTATTTGCAATTGTTATGGCTTTTTTTTGTTTGATGGCAAGAGTTTGCTGTATTTCTAGCAGTCATGTGATGGTCGATAATTTTGCATGTATGTTGAATATAGTGAGGAAATACGACTAATTCAGCTCGATTGTCATCGGTGCATGTTAGACATTAGGATATAAGGATTCTTAGGTTCTCATATAAATGTATGAGAAATCCATGTTTTCTATTTACTAATGCTTGGAACATAACATACTATGTCAGGCATGCAAGAAGCTGAATCGGATTGAGCTCTCAGACTGTGAAATGTATGCTTCATGCGAGCCTTGCCCAATGTGCTTCGGTGCTATCCATCTGTCAAGAATCAAGGTCCGATGCCAAACCTTACTATTTTTTAACGTATATAATCCTTTTCATTAACTCACATTTGCATATGTTGAGATTTCAACTACGGACCAGTTGGATGTCACTTCTTAAGAGTGGCTATATGAAACCGAAATCGTGACATGTGTTTATTATGTAATGGGAAAGCAGAAGCTGGTTTATGGAGCGAAAGCAGAGGCAGCGGTAGCAATAGGATTTGATAGTTTCATTGCGGATGCATTGAGAGGTACTGGGTTTTACCAGAAGGCTAACCTGGAGATCAAGCAAGCCGATGGAACAGTTGCTGTCATTGCAGAACAAGTATTTGAGAAGACCAAGGAAAAGTTCACCTTGTATTAATTTCTCTTTCATTACTAGAAACAGAGTTTGAAGTTTATGTTAAGACTGCCCCCTCTTTGAAGTTATCAATAAGTAACGCACTGTTTGATTTCAGAAAATGAAGAAATCCTATAAGTATAATTATAAGTATAATGATGAAGATATGAGACTGAAAGAATAAAAAAATTATTTTATAGACTCTTTTCACCATATTATTCGTAATCTTTATCTAATTATTAATAATTTTTTAATAATTTTTTATTTCATTAACATATAATTTTGATAATATTTTTACTTAAATTCTGCAAGTTAATTTTTCTAGCTTTGACCTTGATTGATCTTAATTGAAATATTTTAAAGTTTTAAAAAGCAATTTAATTTCTGGGTTATAGTTTTACGGGGAATTAATTTTTACAATCATTTTACAATTTAGTCACAAGTTCAAGGAAGAAATTTAAAATTTTCTATATTTGTTAAATCTCCCGAACACGCGCCAAGGAAGCGCGTTGACTGTTAGCTCTCTCTAACCAAACATCCCACCTTCCCCTGCCTCTTCAACCGAGTCCAACTAACACGCTTTCCTAATCACCAATTCCTCGTGAACCTCTCATGGCTTCGAAGCAGTACGGCGCCGTTTTCGAGGTATCTCAGGACGACGACGAGGAACCTTCTTCCTCCGATAACGAGATCGACGAAAACGAGGACGTCCTTAACGGTAACGAAGACGTTTTGAACGATGAAGAAGACGAGGTATTGTTAGAGGAGGAAGAAGAAGACATAAATTCCCCTTCTTTACTCCCTCAACCGATCCCTTCCCAAGTATCCTTCGCCTCAGTCCCTGCCGTTCCTCTCGCCGTCCCCTCCGCCGCCGCCGTAACCATCGCCGCCATCTCTACCGACGAATTGCCTCCTGATTCCAAACGCCAACGCGTCGATTCTGTCGTGGGGGAGAAAAAAACTCCGCCGCCGCAGCAACTGGACGATTCGCGACGGTTATTTCAACGGTTATGGACCGACGAAGACGAGATCGAGCTTCTCCAAGGGTTCCTCGATTACACAATGTTGAAAACGAGCTCAAATCCTTCTTCTACTTCTCACCATCACCATCACGATACGGCTTTGTTTTACGATCAAATCAGATCGAAACTCCAGCTGGATTTCAACAAGAATCAATTAGTGGAGAAGCTTCGAAGGTTGAAGAAGAAATATAGGAACGTGATTAGCAAGATCAGCTCAGGTAAAGAATTTTCCTTCAAAAGCCCTCATGATCAAGCTACTTTTGAAATTTCTAGAAGGATCTGGAGTGATGGTGTTAGCAAAGTGGAAGATAATGTCTTAGATGATGACGAAAATAACAATAATAACAACGCTAGTTTGATCGATGAAAGTGGAGAGAAAAAGAATTTGACACAGAAACCAGCAGCCACGAAGAAAAGGTCGAGAAATAAAGGAGTGAAAATGGAGGAAAAAAGAGATGTAAACGATGGTGTTGTGCATATAGATAGTAACTCTAATGATAGGGTTAATAATGATAATGGTAATGTAGAAGCACTTGGTGGTGGTAGCAGTGGAGGAGGAGCTAAGACGGGGGCGGCCGGGGTCATAGAGGAGACCGTGAGGAGTTGTGTAACACCCTTGTTTAAGGAGTTGTTAGGTAGTGTAATGGGAGGAGGAGGGGGATATGGACGAAGAGGGATCAGTGGATTGGTGATGAATGCAATGCCATTGTGTTTGGGCGGCGGTGGGGGCAACGGGGAATGGATGGATGAAAGATGGAGAAAGCTGCAGATAATGGAGTTGGAAGTTTATTCGAAACGGGTGGAGATGGTGCAGGATGAGATTAAGGCGGCTTTGGAGGAGCTCCGGTCGATGAATGGGTGATTTTGGATAAGCTGATATAGTGTAGGGAAGTAAGTGGCTTTTGGGTTTCAGTTGATTTGATTGAAATGATGGTTCTGCGCTTAGTTTGTTATAGTATTTTTTTTCACATTTGTGTACAATATATGATATATTCAAACATGAGTTGGGTTGACTTGCTTAGAGGATGTTATGTTACGATTACTGTAAAGCTTTGACAGAATTTTTTTGGGTTTTGGAATAATGAGTTCTGGTTATTTTGAAGCTGAAGCTTATTCAACTTGATTTGATGTCATGGGTAAATGTTTGGTAGTTTCAGAGGGAAGACACTATGGTCAAGTTGATGTCATGGGTAAATGTTTGGTAGTTTCAGAGGGAAGACACTATGGTGTGGTTTTTATATGAGCATAATAGAAAAGAAGGGCTGCAAAATTGAATGTTTGATTAGGTTTCAGGCTATTCTGATTCACATTATCAATATATAAAATTTCTTGGGTTATCCCAGATCCAATCCATCTATTATTTTGTTTGTAAAATTAAATGTCGATTCCACATACCATGGTGAGGTGGCAAAGTCTTTGATATCAGTCTCGGGATCAAAACTTCGTATTTGATCCTGTAACAATTTCTACCTTTCCTTTGTAAAAAGGAAAATGAGGAGTTGGAGCCCAAGTGAAAACCAGGCTTATCCAAGTCAAAACAAAAAATTAGCCCCATAACAAGAAGTTGCATGGTAGACAGAGAGACAGGTGCCTCACCTTATCCAAATCCTTTTATTTTTTTCAAACAGGAAAAGAGCATATGCCCCTTCCCTTCCATGGATCCCTTTCATTTCTCCTCCACCGACTGCCAAAAATATCACTAAACCAAGTCTGACGCCAAAACCCAAAATCAGTAAAAATAGAAACAGAAATCCTCCATTGAAATGGCATCTGCAACAGCAAGACTCATTTTTCCTCTTCACCACTTAACCCAACCTTGTCCCAAGCCCAAAAAACCTAATCTCTTTCCCTCCCATAAACTCCTCTCCAGAATTCCTCCCAACATCATCCAAACCCATAGAAACCAACCTCATTTCACCGTTCGTTCCATTGATGTCTCGAAAGAAGACAGTCAAGAAACCCCAACTTCTGACCCAGATAACCAACAATCTCCATCAGTGGAAGAAACAAGTGGGGGAGAAGAGACGATTGACAAACGCAGGTTAGAAGAGAAGTTTGCAGTGTTGAACACAGGGATATATGAGTGCAGGTCATGTGGGTTCAAGTATGATGAAGCAGTGGGTGATCCTTCCTATCCAATACCACCAGGGTTTCAGTTTGATAAGTTGCCTGATGATTGGAGATGCCCTACCTGTGGGGCTGCAAAGTCTTTCTTTGAGAGTAAGAGTGTTGAGATTGCTGGGTTTGCTCAGAATCAGCAGTTTGGTTTAGGGGGCAATGCTCTTACTTCTGGTCAAAAAGCCCTCTTAATTTATGGCAGTTTGTTCTTCTTTTTTGTGCTCTTCTTGAGTGGCTACTTTTTGCAATAGGTAGGTAGGGTGCATAATATAAATTTCTGTAATTTTTCTTTGCCTTAAAGGTATATTTTTCTGCAAATAGGAAAATCCATCAAACGCCCCCTGCCCCCGGAAAAAAAATCGAAGCTTCTCTGATTTTTGTGCTTCATTTTAGTTTTCTTGGCATTTCGTTGCTCCATGCATGCTTAAAATATAAAATTCAAGGGTTTTGAATAGATCATGATACCATTGGCAAACATTAATCCAAAAAGAGATTTTGTGGTTTCAAGTTCTTTGAAATTATCTGCAAATCAAGATTGTAGAATCTTAGATATTGAATGATCCTTCCCCATGGCAACGATACTAACACCCTGAGCTTTAGGTTTACCAGCTTTTAGGCCTTGTTTCTAGGCTTTGTTTTGTAGTAATTTGAGCTTTGGTCCTCATTCTTTTATCAAGTTTTTTAGAAGCTTCGGTTTTAAAAAAAAGATTATATTATACTTCATAAAATTGTAACCATGATGAATTATAAAAGGCAAAATGTTGAAAAAATTGAATTCGAAACTTTGAATGTCCAAGTTCCCTATGCCAAATATCATGTGAATTTCCTCAGATGTATATCATGTCTAAATATATCTCGAACATATTATTTGTAATTGTACCTACACTTACAAGCTTCTTCAAAAAATATATATAAATGCATTTACAAAAACAAAGTAGCAATGATAGGTTGTGATTTACATACTTGTAATGGAACACGAGTAAACTTGTCATACAATCATGTCTATCCTGGTTGTAATAGAATAAGCAATGAAAGGGTCATCCTTCAAATGAGAAACATACCAATCACATTTTCTCCGTTAAGTTACAAAACACAACAGGCGGCTTTGCCAGTTCCGGCTCTTGCCAATGCTATACTGTAAGCTGAGATCTACATTACGATTATGCCTATTTGTACAACTTGAACATATAAATGACATTATCAACACAACAGTCCTAGTTTTGGTGGTGTGATGGGAACCTATGGTTTAAACTACACAACAGTTTGCATGACTTTGATGCACTATAATTTAAAAAGTTGACAATTAGTGAATGTACACGCCTGTGTCAAAGAAATAGGCAACAACAACCCCATCCGATATCCCGATCACTGCTGATTTACGGGAGATGGACGAGTCTTAATCTGATAAACCTTCTTCGTCTGCTTCTCATAAGCTCCACTAGATGCGTTTTCTTGTTTTAAGCGTCTTCCAGGGTTTACATTCACTGGTTTACCTATCCATGTGTTGGGTGGTAGGGGAGCAGCACCTGTGTTCTGCTCAGACAGGAGATCTAGATTTTGCAGGCACCTAGAATTTGGCATTTTGGAAGACATCTCTACATGTGCTCTACCTCTGGCACTTCCCTCAAATGACAAAGCAGACATTCCAGTCCTCAAATCATAATAACGGTCCTGATTATGTAATCTATCCTGTGCCCTGAAGTTGTTTTTGACTTGCATACCATCGGATGATGGATGTCTTGGGTTACCCGATATACCTTGAGGGTGGTTGTGTTGACCACAGTAATTTGCGCCATTACCATATCCCCTTCCATAACTTAATGGTCCAGTCACACGTGGCTGGCTGCAATAATAATGGTTTGGATCATCAAGAAAGCCCCTTTCATAACCTGCTGGTCCAGCGGGTCTTGGTCTAATGCTGGTGTAGTTGCTTGACATATTAAAAGATGGTTGCTCGAACGACCAAGAGGATGGCCCCTTTGATTTTATATTAAGAGTATTCTTGACAAGACGGTGTGCTGCCTCTCCTAGCTGAGGCCCAATGATTGCACCAGGTACCAGTGCCCTGTCAAACAAATTTAACAATGAATATCCTAGTAACCACCAGCAGCTATGAAGGCCTTTGAATAAATTCTGAGGTCCTAACAGCACTGGCACTAAATAGATAGCAAATTTTACTAGTATGGTAACAGATCTCTAAAATCATGCTAAGATTCTCACCGATCTCTGCCTTGCTGGCGCCGGCCACCATTGTCTTCATGCCATAATACAGGAAAAGGTTTGATGTCCAATGGTGTTAGAACCTGCAAGAGTGACATGCATGTGTTTAAAAGTAAACTCTGCTGAGGGATCCACAATGCTATGTAATGTTTCTCGGGATGAGAGAGGACCATAAAAGAAAGTTCAATGGTAATCTTGTGCATCCTTGTGTTCCCTAATTATACCTAATAAATTTAAGGATACGCCTATGTCAAAAAGTCATACCTTTATGGGTACCAAAACACCCTGTGGAAGTCTTGGAATGTGTTTATGATGTGAAGGATTAAGATATGTAATATTCCTGCAAAGAAAAAAAATGCATGAAAAATAATTAGGATAAATTTATACAAGCGTTCAAGACAAAAAATGGAAATAGAACCATGGAAGACTTACAACACTTGGTTAAATTCTATATGCGGCAAACCCTTGACAGGGGAAGAGACTACATGTTGCCAACCATTCCTTTCAGATAACCAAAGAAACCCATTCATTCCACCGCTGTGAAGGACAATTTATGAGGATGTAAAACCAACAGATGTTCCCTAAAAATTATTTCAAATGTGAACACTCAATAATTAACAGTTAGATTAACCAACCTAGCATTTGTGTCGATTGGCCATAAGAATCTTTCATGGGGCCGAACATGATGGTACATTTGATAATACGAAATCACTTGAGAAGCCAAAGGATGAAGGGGATGGACATATAGCAGATCAAGCATCACACTGTTCCGAATCTGCTCTTCAGCCTGTAGATATTAAGGGTTAGAATAATGAATCAACCAAAAACATTGTAAGAACAAGCAGTGCATGAAAGAAGACTCCATGATATTTCGCATGCATCAATTAGAAATTAAGCTTGCTAATCTAAAACAACCATTCAGACCGTTAAAGTAGCTTCAAGCTTTCTTGTTGCAGAAAGCAACTTCTTCTCATCAATGAATGGCAATTTGACAACACCCTGGTGGAAAGAAAAGGGTAAGAGTCCACAATTTTTTGTTAAAATGCATGAGGAAAATAAATAAAAATAAGTTGACTTTCTAGATAAGAATACACCTGCCATGCAAAGCGTTTTCCATGCATGTCAATCTCAAAATCTGTCGCATAAAGAAATCTCAGTGAACCCTACAAGAGGGGAGGAATCTCACAAGACAAAGAGACCACCAAGAGTTGATTGACTTCTTACCAGTGGGATAGAAATTATAGATAGGTGATGATGGATCGGTCATCAGTTTCCCATATTCTTCAGGCAAAGCTTTATAACTATAACATGATAAGAGATAAAACAGTATGGCATAAGCAACAGTAAACCAGAACCAAAAAGAAAAATTTGACGTAAAATGCTATATACTTATAGACAACAAATATAAAGCAAAGAAACCTGGCAGCTGGCAGTGTTCCCATGAGCTGGTCAAAGGGTTTAAATGGCTCTCCCATGAAAAATGTTATTTCCAGATCAGCTAGATCTGTAAGATCTGAAGCAAATGGAGCATAATGATATGGATAAAACCTGAAGGAAACAGTGTAGATGCCACTTTAGACCAACTGAATAAAAAAGGCATATTGCAAGACATGTAGCATATTTTGGACTATTTGTTTGGTAGTCATACTAGACATGTATATAAAGCAGAAGCCAACTGCATTTTGAGCTACAGAAAGAGTATCAGATACCAAATACCTGGCTCTCCTTGACCATGACTAAAACCTAAAACCTTTAAGTTGAAAATGTCTCAACTGTTTACAAAGACAATAGCACACAGCATTAAGGGTGTACTTGAAAGTGCGAGGATTGAAAGAGGGGAGTGCAAAAGTGGAAAGGGCAAATTTTGACTGCGCCCGGTAGGAAAGAGAAGTGAGAAAAGAAATAACAAAGACGACCGTTTTTGCATCATAATGTATAAAAACAAATCATTTCAAATTGGAAAGGCAAGAGGAAAGAAATAAGAGAGGAATAAGTTTAGCATGCATATTAACTTCCCTTCATCTTTCAACTCTACCAAGCAATTGATGGAAAGACGTTACTTTTTCTTTCTACTTTTCCATCTTTCCAGCCAAGCACACCAATAGATAGGAAAAATATTTTTCTATCTATCCACTTTTCTCCTCTTTCAACTTTCCACCCTACCAAGCAAACTTAAGTGAATTTTTGTATAGATAACACTGTCTCTTTCTGATATTTACTAGTAATGCATGCAGAGCGTTGGAAAGCATAAGGAGGCAAAAAACACATAAATCCATTGCAGAGCATAGGCTTCACTTGGCATTTAAAGCATAGCATTGGAAAGCATAAGCAGGCGAAAGGATGCATAAGTCAATGCCAAGAACATACAGAAAATGCTTATACTCTATATTTAATATTAGTTTGTTTAGTTTATGAAATGACAGATAGAAGAGAACATAGATACAAATTTTCTGCCAGTCCAAAACAAAACTAACCATTGCCAGGAGCAAACACCTTGGTAGTAATAGCGGCATACCCAGCATAGCCCTTCAACATACTTCAAAACCTGCAAGAAATAGAGACAACCATTACAGCTCTTCTACCAGGATACCACATACACAATGTATTGTGGCAAAAATCTTCCACTAGACTTTGAATTTAAACTTACAATGTCCTTTTTAACTTCTTCAATTTCCCCGGGATTTGATATGTCAAATTTCTCAACATAATATCTTTCTTTGTATCCTGGTTCCCCTAATTTAATCTGGAAAAAGAACAAGTAGATTACTACAGTGCAAGAAGCTGATCACAAAAAGCTACCACACTTCTCCGATTGCTCAAAGGACAGTCAGGGCTTGCATGAGATTCTACATATCCTAACTATCCCCTTCACTTCTATATAGTATGTAATATAAGACCAGCAGTGGAACAGCTTAAGCTCACAGTTCAAATGGATGTCAATAAAGTACGCAGATAATGATATTCTACAAAATTCACAGCAATTTACTATAACTTCCCCCTTCACTTTTCAACTTTATGGGTTAAAAGATTAAAAGTGGAAGGTTAAGCCATCAGTTCAAATGGATGTCAAGATAAGCTAGTGGATAATGTTATTCAACAAAATTCAGTGCAAATTAAAGAGCATAAAGTTAATCAAGACTTCGCATAACCAAAAGATTTCTCAATTTATCAAAAAAAGAGCGTAAAGCTAATTCAGTGCAGATAATGATATCACTTGGTAGCTAATTCAGTGCAGATAATGTATCACTTGGTTCGGATCAAGTTAAGCATTAAGCATCTGTGAGCTCGTCAATATGCTCCGAATTAGTAACAACCTGAATTCTCACTATGACCTACAATCCAAGCAATTTCACCTGTAGAGACACTGAACCTGCCATTTTACTTGAAGACAGATTTCTAATTTAAAACAAAATGATTTATTACACAGACCTTATCTACAACAGTTGCCTGTGCATCCTCAGAGGACTCTCCTCTTGCTTTAAGCTTTATCTGTTCATTATTCTCAATTGCCTGAAAATAGTCATTTACCAACATAAGGAACTTATATGAGAACTTAAGAAGAAATAAAACAACGCATGATAAACCATCAATCACCAATGGACAGCCAAAAGCTCATAACTTAAGCACACAACTTGCGCACAACCACAATTTATTCATAAAGACAAGTAAAAGATCTGACTAAAACAGTGATCATAAAATAGAAGTTCACTGAACTTCAAAATTTACAAATTTATTACTATCAAGGATATATTTCTCCTTGCCTTCAAGAGATTCCTTTGCACTTCAGTAAGAATCTCTTCAAAAGACACTTCCCCAGATGTTGTGTGTGTTGCTATTTGTTGGATGCAGTAAAATTTGAACATTTACACATATTTCTGCATACATGTTTGTAGTTGCTTGGAAGGAACAAAAGATTCTTTAAAAAAAATGGCCAAGATTGGTCCCCCTTTAAGTGAGAAATTATTTTTCCAGCTAAGCCTACTTCACAGAAATCAATAGAAGATAAGTACAATACTTTTTTTTTAATTAATGTAACACATTGCTCCAAGAGAAAAGCAACCTAGCTCTAAAAGATGTTACTGAAATCACCCAACTTATCTAGCATCACATCAGTCATTAAAAAAAATCAAAAGATAATATAATCATCCAAATTTCATGTCCTGGTTTTCAATGTATGGGAGATGCACATATGCATCAAAGAACAGAAGATGTAACTCACCTGCTGTATACGAGCCCTCTTCTGAAAGATTTGGTCTTCATGAACAGAAACAGATTGAATAAAATACTCCACTCTATCTAACAAAACCTGTGCTTGCAAAAAAAGGGGGGGGGATAATATCAGCAACCATGAGAAAGAACAGTTGTAGCCTGATCTGGACAAGATATTAAAAATAACAACAATTTCTTCTGATCTCATGCAACACACTATTTTGTCATGATAAATGAATTAAGTCGTTAACAAGGAGGACCCACTTCATTAAGCCAGCCTGTACTCTATCTGGGTTCTTTTCTAGAATGTCAACAAATATGCACCCATCGTTAATTGGTTAACTTTGATCTGTTGTTCTTCAGCAGAAAATCTCATATAACAGCAATATAGCATCTAGCCATTGATTAGGAATCTAAATAATTTTGGGAAGAGAGAGTCAAAAAAGTATTTTTTTCTAGATTTGTGAATTTTGAGATGGTCAATGGTTAAAGAACTGTGTACTGGTTTTATGAATGTATACTGGTATCCACGCACAACAACCCATCCCACCTACCAAAAAGAGAAGACAGAAAATGTATAATAAATATCTATTTGACTTGAAGTGGAGATGAAATCCATTCGCAACTCCTGATGAGATAATCACTAAATTTGATGTTTGATAGGTAAAAATGGAAATTATTAGTCTCCCACAAACGCTTCATTTCAAAGAATAGTGAGTTCTTCACTCTACTGATCTTTACTATAAAGAAATAAAGCTCCAGTTGATAACTAGACATTCCATTGATGCACTCTTATCTGTTATAGTTCATAGTGAAATTTCTGACAAAGACTTAACAGATACATAAAAAAAATAGGGAAAAATTACCTCACCGGCATCAGTAAGATAACCACCCATGGCTGCAAATTCCCTTTTATACACTTGCATCAGAAGATTTATAGCACCCTGAAACAGAAAAATACTTATGCTTTGATTAATAATATAGAATAAAGAAAAACCAGTCACTGAAACTAAGGCAATCACATACCTCCCTGATTTCTAGTGTTGGCATATGCGGAAGGAAATCATTGCCAACAAAGAAACATATGAAAACAAAATCATCCACTATTCTTTCAAAGTTTATCTCAAATGGAGGGTTGGGGATCTCTAAATCATATTCCAAATATTCTCGCAACATCCATATGTTAAGAAACTGTCCATACAATTAGCCAAATCAGCACAGTATATAAACCAAGCAAGAAAAAGAGGAAAGAACAATTGTGCTTATGTTGTATCACTTAAATGGAGATTGAGTTTACTTCTGTACCTGATATTTCTTCTTGTGTATATGTGTATCATCCACAGCATTCCATTCTCCGGTTTCATCATCTGGCTTACCATGACACTCTGCTGCCAAATGACCTACTTGACCACAGAGAAAGCACTTGTCCTGTTGTCCAGGAAGAGCAATCACCTACACAGCAATGGAAAATGAATAATAATAAAAACAACCATTAGCAATAAATTGTTTGAAACTGAGAATAAGATTTAAAATAAAGATAAAGAGGCACCGACCTCTCTTAAAATTGAAAAGTGAACCTCATGTGTAGCTAAGGACAACATGATCAAATCTGCATCCTGATCATGACAAATCAAATGCCTAATTTAGCACTACAATTAAAACATCTATGAGAGAGCCATAAATGAATCAGAAGTAGCATAGTGTGAAGGGCTAGTTATGGAGTTGACTCTCACCAGACCATACAGACAGTGTCGCGTGTTTGGATTGAAGCCAGGAAGGTTACGTTGTAAACGAATGTATGACATAATCTTGTGTTCTCCCTCACCAGGAACATTTGCATCAGAAAGAATAACCTTCAAATAATCACCCAATGCAGCCCCATAAATAAATTTAGAGAGACAAAGCATCCTGAAAGCCAAAAGTATATGGGAAAATTATACAGAAAGGATTATCCATTTTGCAAGGAATCATCCAATCCTTGAAGCCAGAAAAGGATAATGTCCTTCGCACCTTTGTATTCTGCCAGCCAGGATTATGATTCAACCTAGATTGTATATAATACTGAAGAGCTACAGACAACACAGCCATAAATGAAGTGCCAGGAGTAATAACATTTGAGTCACATGTTTCAGGTTTTTCCTTGGCGGACAAAGCATTCCCCTCAGCCTCAAACTCTTTCCTCAATCTCTCCTCTTCAGCTGCCTAACATGACATAAACAACCAAAAGATAAATCAAATAATCTGATCATTAGAATCCACTAAATAATTCAAAGACTTACTGCCTCAGCAGCATCTTTTGCCGCTCTAAAACGTCGAGTTCGTTGCTGATTCATTTTAGCTCTAGGGGCAACACCATCTACAAATATTATATATACAAAACGGATTAAAGAAACAATTAAAAGAAGAAAGAAAATTGAATAAACATGGAATAAAGCCTACCAATAGAATAAACATGGAATAAAGCCTACCAATAGCCATATAGAGTAGCTTTCTAGGACGAACCAATGAGAAGAGATGGTCAATATAGTCAAAGATTGATTTAAATACATCGTCATAAGTGGCAGGTGCAGGCTGTAATAAATAAAACATCACGATGAGTGATATCCACTAAAAGATCAAGGCCAAGGCAGAAATAAAAACCAATATACCAACTTACCGAACACAAAAAAGGAAAAATGTTGATGCACCAGTCATCAAGGACAATACTTCTCGATGCATGGTAATCAAGATCATACAAAGAAAGGAAAACATACTACAACTTCCTGACCATAATAATATCCAATCCACCACTTGATTACCCTAAAACTTGCTTTCAATCAAAATTGTATTTATATACAGATTGCAAATAGACCCTACCTAAAGCCTTCTCCTCCCCAAAAGCTAATTCTAGCACCATAATACCCTTCCTAAGCAACATATATTTCCCAATTACATATACTAAACTACATCTTAAGTAAAAACACATTTCCAAACAGTTCGTACATCAATCATCATAATTACATCCCTAACAACAACCAAAAATTCTAAAATCAACTCAAAATAAAATTTAGAAAAAAAAAATAATCCAAACGAAAAGAAATTCTGAAGGTCTTTCATTTCCAAAAAGAAAAAGTACCTGGCCCTCGGGGTGAAAACAAGGGTGAATGATTCCATTCATATCGAGATAAAGATTATCGAATTCGAGGCCGTTAGGGTTAGGTTTAGAGACATCAACTGGTATTTGATTTCCATCTGCGTCTTCTCTCGGTTCTTCCTCGATTACGTCGACGATTGATTGCGGGTACCGATCCGCTAACCACCTATAAAACGCCGGTACTCCCATGGCTGTGCTGTGAAGAATTGGAGGTTCCTCCGGTCAACCAAAGGTTTTGGAGGGTGGGTTTTTTTTTTTTTTTCCGATAGAGGGAAAATATCGGAAAAAGAAAGAAAAAAAAAAGAGAGAGAGAAAGAAAATTCGAGATGTGCAAGTGACGGTGAAATTGTACGGTCGCAACGGTAATATAAAAAGCCTTTCTTTTGTGAGCGTTACTGAAATGACTAAATTGCCCTACATTATGGGGGGAAGTAAAATAGGGATAGGATGGCTAAGCTAAGGGGCAGGGAATTATTCAATTTGGCGGAAAAGAATATACTTGGTTTAAATTTTAAAAAATCTGTTATTTTAATCAATTAAGGCGTTTAAAAATATAATTACAACAAATTAATCTGAGTTTTTTAATTAAAAAATAAAAAATTGAATATAATTAGAATTTGAATCCACATTCATTATATTAGAAAAACCTTACATTTATCATTCAATTAAAATTTTATTTTATTTTTATACATTTTAATTTTATTATTCATATTTTATCATCTGTATATATTAATAATATTGTTGATTGAGTTGACATCACAATTTAACTTGACACTAGTGATGACAACACCATGATAAACAATTATATTTATTTAATATTCTTAATTTGATGTATTTATATGTTTAAGTTTAATTTTACTTATAATTTAATCTATTTTTATTTTAATATTGTATATATTTCATATGCTATTATCATTAATTAATTTTAAACTATATGCTTCACTATTTATTGTATCTTATTTTTAAATATACATTTGTGTTCCAAATACGTGATTGATAGAATTTTTAGTAAAACTTAACAAGAATAGTTAAAATTTAAGAAGATTGTATTCTTTTTCTAAACATCAAAGTGCTAAAATTGATAATTAAACTAATAAAGAATTCCTATTAATACCATACTAATATTTTAAAATTTCAATTAAAATTAAAATGCTTTAGAATTTAAGATCTAAATTAAAATTTACGGGATGTTGAATAGAATTTGAGTCAAGTGTATATGACAGGTATTATCACAATCTCTTAATTTTTCTCCATTTTAGCGCTATTTATTCATTTGAAATTTACTTATTTTGTTTTTAGTTTTTAGAATTTAATCTTTTTATTTTTTTTAATTTAATAATTAAAATTCAATTAATAACATTATCAAAAAAATTCTATTAAATTGGATTATTTTTCATACTCAAAATAAAAAATTTGTTCATGTTTCTATTAAATTGAATTATTTTTCATGCTCAAAATAAAAAATTTGTTCATGTGATCAATATTACATGGAAAGTTAGCTATAGGATTATAAGATTCTCCTTCTGAAATTATAAGATTCTTGAACACTGTTTCAAAGAAGCAAAGTGAAATTCCATATTTTTTTTTCTTTTTTGCTTACATGACTTTCATATGATTTTAAATTTATCATCATGAGAATCTTTTTAATTTAAAATTAGAATATAATCAAATTTAATGCAAGTTTTTTTACCTTTTTATTAATTAGAATTTAGTTATTAAATTAAAAGAGTATACGAATTAAAATTTTGAAATTAAAAATTGAATGTTGAAATGTAGGCAGAGTATAAAGATGGAAGTTGAACTAGACTTATAGCAAAACATGTAGCATAATATTCGATCATCATGGATGATATTGAGTTTCATCAAAGGGTAAAGTTTATAATCTTTGCATCGCAGGCTTGCATATAGTATGATTATAGATGCATAAGAGAAGGGTATTATTAAACCAGGTGAGGTTGGTATTTGCATATTTTTCAAGTTAATGTTAGATTGCGTTCAATTTGCAACTAAAAATATACATTTACTTACGCTATGTTTGTCCGGTTATTCCTTATTGGTTTTTTCCTGCATGATGAAGACTGTCCCGATCGAGCCAACTAGCGGTAATACCGGAATCGAATTGGCGTTCTTGGAAGCTTCTAAGGGTTACAAACTCATAATTACAATGCCTTTTTTATCAAGTTTCAAAAGGAGAATGGTCCTCCAAGCTTTCGGGGCCGAGGTGGTTCTTATCGATCCGGCCTGGGGCATGATAGGTGCATTTGAGAAGGCCGAGGAAATTATAGCAAAGATTCCTAATTCCTACATTCTTCAACAGTTTGAAAACCTTGCCAACTCAAAGGTGTCATGTTTATGCACATTTTGGTATTTGGAGCCTTGGAAGTTGGCATGATTCGATACAATTTCTTGTTTTAGATCCATTATGAGACAACTGGACTAGAATATGGAAGGGCATTGGAGGGAAGATAGACATCCTTGTATCCGGTATCGAAAGGTTTCGTAAGTAGATCTTGTAACAGCCTAATTTTTAGTGGTATCGGAACAGTGATTCGAGATCACTAAATTCGACAAATGAGTAGGAAATATTATTAATTTAGTAATTATAAGTTAAATGTGAAGTTAGGAAAATTTTTGAAATTGTGAATAGTGTACTAAAAATAAATACTAAAATAATTAGAATCGAAAACGAGGTATCGAGACCTCGAGAATCTTAAATCGAGCCATAAATATCTTTATAAATATTTATGGAGTGTTAATAAGTTAGTATTAAAGTTTCGTCAAGAAATTTTAAAGTTCTGATAGTTAATTGAACAAAAAGGACTAAATTGTATCAAATGTAAAATTTTGGGAAATGATTAAATAACTTAAATGATAAAAGAAAGAGGGTTTAAAAGGCAAATAAACCCAAGTTCTATTTGGGCTGGACGGCAAGGGCGTGAAATCAGCAAGAAAATAAGGAGAATTAAGGGAAAAATTGCAAAATTGCAAAATTTACTTGATAAAGTTAGGACTAAAGTGGAATTATCGAGATTTCTCTTTATTTTTCTGCATTCTCATCAGCAAAAACGCCATGGAAGAGTTCCCCTAAGCTGGTTTTTCATATTTTTACTTCAAGTAAGTTCAATTCTTGATTATTTCTTAAAATTTTTGTGTTTTTGTGACTTCTACAACTAGGTCTACTTGTTGAATTCATTAGTTTTTGATTCTATGAAAGAAATTGAAAGTTTATATGAATATGTGCTGGAAGTATATGATGATTTGGCATGGAATTAGAGCTTTAAATTGTTTATATGTTGATTTTATTGAAAGAATTGAATAGAAAGTGAATGTTTGGGACCTAAGTGTAAAAGAGTTTGAAGTTAGAGTTTTATGTGGAAATTCTAAATTTCAATAGTTATGAAATAACTTATAATGTCTAGTAAAAGTATTCATTGAGAAAATTATCTTAATTTAGGGGTTAATTGAGCAAGGACTAAATTGTATGAATTGTGAAATTTGGGGCAAAATGGAAATCAACATTTTGCACTACAACTGTTTTGAACAGCAGCAGTAGTCTAACTTTGAAAAATCACCAAAAATTTTAGAAATGGAATTATAGGATGAATAAAATATGAAATTAAACCTTATTGAGTCTAGTTTTTTATAGAAGAAATGATGTAAGCAATGGAATTGTAAATCATGAGATATGATAAATTTTGTGAGACAAGGTCAGAATGATTTCGGGTTCCCCTATTCTAACTTTGTAAAATCATCAAAAATTGGATAAAAATAATTATGGGATTAAATTTATATGTTTAGAATCCTGAATGAGTCTATTTTCAAGAGAAACAAACGGGAACATCATTCGAATCCTGTACGAGGAGATAATTATTTTTAGTGAAGAAGGGTTGGAACTGTCAGACAGCAGAACAGGAGAGACTTCAATGAATAAACTGTATTAATTGGCCCAACCAAAAATTATGAAATTTTTATGGTAAGAAGATATGTGAGTCTAGTTTCAGGGAAAATTAGCGTACCTTAATTTGGAGTTCCGCAGCTTTAGATATAAATAATTTAGTGACTATGACACGGGTGGATAGCTTGAATATTCACATAAGTAATTAGTGAAAATTATGGATAAGGTTACTTACAAGTGTGTTATTTATACCAAGGATATGGATGGAGAGGAGGAGGAGGAAAAATATATGAATGACTCGTGTATAAATTGATCACATGCCCGATTATAATCGATAAGTGTTGGATTAGAAATGATATAATGTTTTATTTGGAATATTTATTATGAAATTATGATTATCGTTATAATAGAAAAATTGAACTTGTGAGTTTACATGGCTAAATTTTAGTGATTATTTGTTAATTTTATGAATTTCATGATGTGTTATTTCATATGTATTGATGATAAAACCGTGAATAATGTAAAAGCATGAAAATTGAATAAATGATCAAATTGAGCATTTCGATTCGATGACAAGATGAATTGAAGGAAAAGACCATGGTTGGACCATGGCAACAAGTGATAAGTGATAGCTTCGGCTACACTTATCTGATCAAGGACAAGTGAAAGTGACAAGTGATAGCTTCGGCTACACTTATCTGATCAATGACAAATGAAAAGTGAAAAGTGGTAGTTTCGGCTACCTAATCCGTGAAAAGTGGTAGCTTCTGCTACCTGACCAGTGAAAAGTGGTAGCTCCGGCTACCTGATCAGTGAAAAATGGCAGCTCTGACTACCTGATCAGTGAATAGTGGTAGCTTCGCTACAAGTGACAAGTGACAAGTGATTTTCGTATAAGACCATATCTGGAATATGGCATCGGTGTGATATATGCTACTGTATAAGACCATATGGGATATGGCATCAGTGAGATATGTGATTCGTGTAAGGCCATAGCTGGGCTATGGCATCGATATGTGATATGTGATTACGTGTAAGACCATAGCTGGGCTATGGCATCGATATATGAATATGTGTAAGACCATAGCTGGGCTATGGCATCATTATGTGAATATGTGTAAGACCATAGTTGAACTATGGCATCGAGAAAACGAAGTACTCAATTCCGTAAGATGTTCACTAATTTGAAGAATTTTGGTAAGTATTACATAGAATTATGTGATATAAGAAAATACGAGTTGATGAGACATGAGCATAAAACTTGGTTGATGAATGAGTTCATTTGTGATTATATATTTCTACGCCTTGAGTGTATTATCCGTATGAATTGGTATTCCAAATGAGTTAATGAGAAAACTTCTAGTATGAAATAATCTGAGTTCGAAACAAAATATCATGAAAACGTACTTGAAATACATTGGTATGTCTTGTATATGCTATTTGAATTCATAAATGTGGAAAGTAAATGTATGTGGAAATATAAGATGATGATATCTGTACATGGAATTTATTGATGAATACGTACATCCAAATTTATATGATAGATTTTAGTGAACATTGAAATTGCGCTCAATAAGTGATTTGGCAATTTAAAATCGTGATTGGTAGGAAGAGTTAACGAATTGCATATTTATGAATTGTTACACGTATTTGTTTGAAATACGAGGAAGTGATGGTAATTGGTACATGAAAATATAAAACTATGATATATATAAAAACATGGAATATGTTTGATAAATGTGTTCATTCATAATTATGGAATTTATGTACCTCATGTGTGCTATTTGCATAAAGATGATATCTTAAATATGAAATAGTATGAAATCGAAACAAGTTGTTATGAAAATGTATTTAAATTATCTGTAAGTGTTTCGTGCTTCTCGATAATGCCTCGTACTCTATTCCGGCGACAGATACGGGTAGGGGGTGTTACAGATCTGGGATGATCTGAGAGAACAGAATCCCGACATTAAGGTTAGAGTTCCTGATGCCGCCTAATTAGACCGAATAAAATTGTGACTTCAATGTCTTAATTGTATTGCATCTTGCCACCTTTTCTTTTCAGCTTATTGGGGTTGAGCTAGTTAAAAGTACAGTGCTCTTTTGAGAAAAACCTAGTAAGTTTTTAACATTTATAATGTAATTTCTTATTCACATTGGCCTTCATACTAGCATTACCATTTGTCTCAAATATGTATATATGTATGTGCATGGTTTATATATTTATGAACTTCTTACATATGTTAACATTGAAGGTCCACATAAGATTCAACGAATTGGTGGTGGGTTCATCGTTGGGGTTCTAAATGTGAATTTACTGAATGAAGTTGTTTAAGTTAAGTCTCAAAAGTTATTTAATTATTCAAATTATACTTCCTAGTAGATGTGGCATATGAATAGTATTATCTATTAATGACATGTTGTTATAAGTTGAAACTGAAGTAAGAAACAAAGGGCCAGTAGCGAAATGAAGTGTTTAAAGGTTTTAATGAAACAATATGCAAAAAGGTTTAATGAAAACGGAGCGTTTAGAGGTTTTACATGTACAATTAGTTGTACCGTAACTATAGCTAATTTGTAAGTAGTAATTTTTTTTTGTTCTTTCCTATATATCATGTTGTAAGTGGGTAAGGGCAGTTATGAAAAGAATTTTGTTAAGCACTAAATTTATTTCTTCAATTAATTCTTTTCCCTCTCTATGTTTTCTATTTCCTAACTTCTTCTTCTAATTTCTCTCTCATCAAAGGTATCAGAGCTTCAACGGTTCTCCATGGTCAGGGAATGAGTTATTATGCTATTGCAAAATGAGGTGAATATGTTACAGCAAGAGATGGGAAAATTGCAGGGTGAGGTGTCTTAGTTGGATGCTAAGTGGGATGAAAAAAATGGAGGTTTGACTTCAAGGATTTAAGGATGAGTTTTGTTTGGAGCTACACTCTTTATTTGAGTAATATTTGGGAAATATCATTTCCTCAAGCTCGAGGGTTGTTGTGCAGGATAAAGGGAAAGGAGCTTTGGGTGGTCTGCATCCAGGTTTTCCAGTTAAGGATCACTAGGAAATTCCCTAACCATCTTTGGGGCCGAACATTGTGGGTACCTCGACAATGATCCTTCCAATAGTGTTCCTACAGGTTAGACTGCCCTTACTTTGACGGTTCCAATTTTAGAGGCTGGTAGGCAAAGCTTGAGTAATATTCTGCTGATGAAGGGGTACTTATGTGTGACAAGGTACACACGGTGATGCTTCACCTAGAAGGGCGAACACTAGACTGGCATCATTTTTATGCCCAAAAACATGGGGGTCTCCACTTACTGGATTGGGCTTGCTATGCTCACAGTTTGAAGGAGTGTTATGGATTGAACCTTTTCAAATATTCAATAGTTGAACAGTAACCTTAATGCAACATGGCTCGGTGAAAAAATACCATAACCGAATTGTAAGCCTCCTGAACTACCTTTAGTTACCTGAACCTAATGCTCTTAGCATATTTGTTAGTAATTTAAAACTAGAGATAAGTCAATATTTACAACTTTTTAGACCCCAAACATTGGTAGGAGGATATCATATTGCTAGATAGGTTGAAAGCATTATAGGAGTCTTTTCTAAGAAGGGATTTCTGGCTCACAATAACTCTTTATCCCGATTTAGTCCTCATCTGCCTTCTTCTGTTGCCACTAGATCAACAATTTCTACTCAACCTATGCTATCTAGTATTTCATCATCAAATGGTCTTGTAGCATCCAAAAGATCCACAAAAGGGTTGAGTCCATCACTTATGGCCAATGGAAAGCAAAAAATGGCTCTATTTTGGTGTGGAGCCAAATATCACACTAGTCACAAGTGTGTCAAAAGCCAATTATACCGAATGCTATTAGACTCACCTTGTGAGGGAGAAGTGAGGGAGTTTTAAGAGTGCTCAGACAAGCTTGATAACCCTGTTTGGGAAGAAAATCAGCCACAAACTCCAATATTGTCTCTACATGCGATTAAAGGGTCTTAGAGGCCTTATACTATGATATTTGAGGCATGTTGGGTGAAACTAAGGCCATTTTCTTAGTATATTCAATGAGTACTCATAACTTCCCAGATGCAAGGCTGGTAACTAGACTGTCTTTACCTGTTTGGCAGCAATAACAACTAAAAGTCACTATAGTTGATGGAATGCAACTCTTTACCAAAGGAACATGTAAAAGTGTAGAATGGATGGTTTAAGGGGTCAGTTTTATTGTCGATTTCATGGTTTTACCTCTTAAAGGGTGTGATATAGTTCTAGGAATACAATGGTTGCTTCCCCTAAGATTAATTAATTGGAATTTTGGTTCTATGACCATAAATTTTCTTCTAAATGAGTTCATTGCACTATTCAATGTATTCTACCAAGAAGTATTGAAGTAATAAAGCAGGGACAGTCAATTAAATGCTTGTTAATGATTAGTAGGGATATGGATCCTTGTGCCTTGCTTATGACTCGAGCTAACTAAGTAACCTTGACAACAGTTTCTTCTCGAGACACACTTTAGGAATTACAATTACTTCTCAAGGAATTTGGTGATGTTTTTAAGATTGCTACTTGCTTACCCCATCCAGGCTCTAAAATCACATAATTCCTCTCAAATATGAAGGTACAGTTGTCAGAATTAGGCCCTACAGATATCCTATAGTCCAGAAATCATAATTAGAAAAGCTAATCAGAGAGATACTTCAAGTTGGCATAATTAAAGACAATTGTAGTTCTTTTGCCTTTCCATAGTAATGGTAAAGAAAAAAGATGGCAGCTGGAGGCTCTATGTAGATTACAGACAACTCAATTGAGGAACTATTGGATGAATTGGGATAAGCTAAGGTGTTCTCTGAGCTGGATTTAAGATTTGGTTATCGTCGTATCAGAATGAATGAAGCTGACATTCCAAAATAGCCTTCAAAACTCATAAAGGCCATTATGAGTTTTTGGCGATGCCCTTTAGGCTCACTAATGCACCCCCTACTTTTCAAGGGTTGATGAACATCATATTTAAGCCACTACTTAGGAGAATAGTTATGGTATTCTTTAATGATATATTGGTGTATTCTACCACTTAGTTTAAGCACTTGACACATCTTCGAGAGGCCTTTATGCTTTTTAGGCAACACCAACTATTTATTAAAAGGTGTAAGTGTTGTTTTAGTACTAATCAAGTAGAGTACCTAAGGCACATTATCTCCAAAGAGACTATTTCTATTGATAGGTCTAAGGTGGAATATGTAGCCAACTAGCTTTTCCCTACTTCTATTAAAGAGTTGAGGGGATTTTTAGGGCTTTCTGAATATTACAAAAGGTTTATAAAGGCGCTATGGTATAATGGCCACTCATTTGACAAACCTGCTTAAGAAAGACGCTTGGAATTGGAATGACCAAGCTACTTCTGCTTTTGAACAATTTTGGTTCTCAATCTATCGGTGAAAGGTAGAGCCTTGGAGCTTTATGCATTCTCTTGTTTTGTTGTTATTCGTCCTTGTGACATCTAGTAAGACCTCTTCTATGATGGATTGTTTTCCTTTTCCCCTTGCTTTGTGAAGTCTTTATCTTTTGCTATTGTAACATCGACATCTCTCTAGGGTTTCTTTAATCTAAACCTTGATGGTCGTTAGTGTCATCGCACTAAGTCTTCTCTTGGTGGTTGTCATGGTCAATATACCAAGGCTATTTTTCAGCTTTGGCTCCTCCACTATCGGATTTTTACCAGTGCTGTAGTGATTCTAACATCTTTTTTAGGCTTCACATTGGCATTGCCTCCACCGAAAGCACGCATGTTGTTCAAGCCAGTTGTGGCATCTTTGCCAGAATCATAATGTTCTCTCCCTCTTCCTCCTTGCATGGCGGCAATAGTAAAGCTAGCAACTAGGGTTTCTACGGTAAAGTAGTTGTAGCGACGTAAATTTTTTTTTTGCTTTCGGTCGCTAATTGTGGCGATTTAGTGAAAACTTGAAAACTGAAGTTTGATTTTAAAATAAAGAGGGAGTCGCCACCTATCCTTTTTCCTAGGTGTGATCGGACACCTATTAGATTTATTTTTTAAAACAAAAAAGAAGGCTGAGTTTAGGTCTACATCAGAAGCCAGAGAAAAGTTAGGGTTCGGGAGTCAGTTACGCGCGAGGAAGGTATTAGCACCCTTGCGACGCCCAAAATTGGTATCTTGCAAAACACGCGTTGTCTTAATTCTCAAAAATATGAGTTCAATTTAAATTTTAATCGTGATCCGACCAAAACACGAGAACTTTTAATTTTTATGTTTTTGAGAAGGACATACCGTTTTAACACGAGTCAACTGATGTTCACCCAACATAGCGATGAAATCGATGACTTAATGTTAAACCGGTACGTTTCCTTGATTATTGAAATAAATAAAAACATGAATAAACATTTTGAAACGGTGAACAGTGAGATGATATAAAGTGGGCGGGGAACGAAAAATAAGAGTTAGAAATACATCAAAGCAAATAATAACTACGATAATAATATTAAAACAGTAGCAACGTATGTAACGATAACAATATTGTTAAACACGAAATAAGAACAAACATATATATATATATATATATATATAAACATATAAGAAATTAAGTGATATAAACTTAATATTAAAATATTAATAGTGCTAGATATATATATATATTAAAGTATATGTGATGATAAGAGTGGAAAGTGTATACATAGTAATACTAAAATACATGCATAATGTATACTTATATAATATATAAAATGAATATATACTAGGTACATTATAAATACTAATAACATAAAAAAATTTATATACATTAATAATAAATATATACATATATTTTAAAATGAATACATAATAACATTAGAATAAAATAATAACCATGAGGATATATGAAAATTATGCTATATAGAAAGTATATATATACCCGTATAATAGAATAAACTAATATTAATAATAAATATAATAGGGTAAAATTGATATAATAATAACATGTACATAATACAATAAAGATGTATATACGCATATGTGGTAAAATATTAGAAAATGTACACGACATATATAAAAATAAGGTTTTAAAATACATGCATGATGTAGTATTTAAGATGTACGCATAAGATAGTACAAAAACATAACTAATATGGTATTAAAATATATACATATAACATAGTATTTAAGAACATATATAAGATGATATATATACATGGAAATAGTGTATAAAATATAACTAAGAATATTGAAAATATATACATAAGATGACATATAAATAATTTAAACAACAATATTGAAAAATATATATACGTAATAAAAATATATACTTAACACAGTATAAAAATTCGCATACAAAATATATATATTAGGAATAAGAGTATTATTAAAAAAAACAACTATAAATATATGAAAGTGTATATATATATATATGTGAATATTAATTGAAACTAAAATAATGCTAATAATAGTAGAAATATACTAATAATGATAAGAATAATAGTAATAATATAATAATATAAAAAAACAGAATGATGAAATTAATTAAAGTATCAAAATAATAAAAAGGGACTAAATCGAAAACAAAATATAAAGCTCGGGATAGATTCTAAAATAAAAACAAAAGAGAAGGACTTGTTTGAACATGCGCAAAACAAAAGGGGATCAAAAGCGCAATATTTCAAAAATTTCAAAACGCTACGCTGTAAGAGGGATTAATTTACAAATCAGATTAAATTTTAGGGTCAATTTATAAATAAAAGATAACTTGATTGCAAAACATGGAAATGCGGAAGGAACGATTGCGCAAATAGCCCGTAAGAGCAAAAACGCGCGGATCCTAAGCGGGTAGGGTCCGGTCGACCCGACCCAGGGCAAAACGACGTCGTTTTGTGCCCTGGGTTTTAAGGCCAAAACGGTGCTGTTTTCAAACCGTATAAATACCCTAAAAATCAGAAAAAAATTCATTTGAAGCCCAAATCAGAAAAAAAGAGGGGGAGAGGGAGAGCTGAGCGATTTTCGGTGGGGAGTCAGTCACTGGTCCGATCGTCGGGCCGCCGTCCGTCTCCGGCGTCGGCCACCAAACACGGTGGTCGGAAATTAAAAAAGGTTAGTTTTTTTTGTTTTTTTTATATTTTTTGTATTATATTTTTGCATTTTTGGTGTATTTTTAATATATGTGTATGCAAAAAACGAACCTAAAACAATAACTAAAAATAAAAGAATCACCTTAGACTTTTCTCACTTTTGATTCTTCAATCTTTGGTATCCCTGATCTTCTGATTTGGTATATTCTCCTGCTTTGGATATTGTTAAAATCTCTATTTCGTGTTTAAGTCTATTGATGTAAAAATGCCGAACCCCTTACAAAGCTTTTTAATCGGCTTTTATAGCCATTTTGGTTACACTATCTACTTCTACCTTCTGCTACTGTTGCGTGTCTTGTTTGTTGTGCAGGTATTGGTTGAACGGTGGAAGTGACCTTGGAGCAGGTGGCGCCAGGGGATGGTGTTGCAGCGCAGGTCAGATGGCAAAGGCAAGTGGCCGGTCACAAGTCAAAACAAGTGGAAGCCGAAAATGGGGCTAGGGTTTCGGTTGTAAATGGGCTAGTTTAGGCGGGCTTGGGTAGGTTTAGTTTGGGTTAGTTTGTATTGGATATTGGGTTTTGTAATTTTAATGGGTTTGGGTAATTTGTCTTGGGTCCAAGCCCGGGCAAATATTGGGCTATACAACTGCCCCTCTTTGCTCATTGTCGTATAACGGAAATAGAGCAAAGACACAAAGAAAGGCCAAATTTGCCCGGTCTTGCTGGGTCTTGACTTGCTTTGGAGCTCTTCTTTTCCAAGTAGTCTCGTTCTAATCTACCGTATCTTGTAACCTTGGTTTAATTCGCTGCATCTTCTGATATACGCCTTGTAACTTCAATCTACTCCAATATAACTTCAAGGATATGAAATTTGTGACCTCGATCTGCTTCACTGTAACTTCAGAAAGATGAGATCTACAACTTCAACCTGCTCCTCTATCACTTCAGTCAGATAAGGTTTGTGGTCTTCTCTTCTGCAATTTTAGAAAGGTAAGATCTGATATCCTCGATCAGCTCCACTGCAACTTCAATTAGCTTCACTGTAACTTCAGGGAGACAAAATCTGGTGTCTTCAATCAGCTCCAATCTTTATTCTTTACTCGGCATGTGATCCTGAGCTCAACTCATTTCTCGCAATATGAATTGACTCTTTAAAACTAGACATCAAAAATAGAAATTGAAAATAGCTCAACACGTGAGCCAAGGCTCAACTCACCTCTCGCAATATGAGTTGGTTTTTTTTTTTGAAACTTAATTTGAAAAGCAGATTTTGAAAATACCTTGACATTTGACCCGAGACTCAACTTATCTCTCGCAATATGAGCTGATTTTTGAAAGACATAAATTGAAAAAAACAGAAATTGAAAATACCTTAGCGTGTAACCCGAGGCTTAACTCACCTCTCGCAATATGAGTTGATTTTTTTGATGAACAGAAATTAAAATTACCTCAGCGTGTCCTGTGGCTCAACTCACCTCTCGCAATATGAGTTGATTTTTTTGAAACACAGAAATTGAAAATACCTCAACATATCTTGATGCTCAACTCACCTCTCGCAATATGAGTTGATTTTTTTGATGAACAGAAATTAAAATTACCTCAGCGTGTCCTGAGGCTCAACTCACCTCTCGCAATATAAGTTGGTTGACAAACAAAAATTGAAATTACCTCAGCGTTTCTTGAGGTTCAACTCACCTCTCGCAATATGAGTTGATTTTTTTTTTGAAAAATAGAAATAACAACATTAAAATACCAAAAGATGACATCTAGTGGAACTCAGGTGTCTTTAGTACAGCTATCATCACATCCTCTTGCTCTACTGGAGTACCTGTATATGTCATGCATGATGTTATCATGATATGCGCGTGTTTGTCTTAAATGCCTTTATGCCTACATGATTATGCGCTTTGGGCTTATTCGTCATATATCCCTTTTCGTCACGATTTTTGTGATGATTTGCATTCATTGCTTCGGCTCTTGATTTTCTCTTTAGGCCCTGTACACGTCCTCGAACTTCACGAATAATTTACGTTTCTCAGATATCACTCTTTTGCCCCTGGTTGAAATTTGTCCTTGCTTTGAGGCTCTTATACTTATCAAATTCTTATCCAGGTAATGCTTAACATTTCTTTTGTTTAGAGTATGTCATTTCACTACTTATCATGTAAATGAGCCACATAATGAGATGCATGAAAATGGTCAGGTAGGGACAAAAGGATACCTCACATTTATTTATTTCAAATGTAGCAAACAAAAAAAGTTAACCAATGATAGTAAAAAATGTCATAAAGAGAAAAGGGATTGCATTCAACGAATACAAATGCTCTAGATATTCAACGCATGAACTTTTCCACGTTCCTCAATCAAGAATCTTTTCGAGCATGGCTTCTTACGTAGAAGATTTCGAGCTACTAAAAATGCTTCAAATGCTGTAGTCTCGCTGTTTGACCCATCGTTCAACCGCCTTGCTCTTTAAGCCCGGGTTTGCTTCATTAGAATGCCCTTTTTGGGTTTTTCATCCTAATCTTTTGTGTTAATCAAGACGCCCTTTTCAGGTTTTCACCTTGATCCCCTTTTCTTTTTTTTTAGGCATAATATTTTTTCAGAGTATCTGAATTCACTAGATTAGGTAACTCCTTCCCATCCATCTCAGTGAGAATCAAAGCTCCACCCGAGAAGGCCTTCTTTACGACATATGGTCCTTCCCAATTTGGTGCCCATTTTCCTCGTAAGTCTTTTTGTATTGGGAGAATCTTTCTGAACACGAGTTTTCCTTCGTGAAATTCTCTTGGCCATACTTTCTTGTCATGGGCCACGATCATTCTCTTCTGGTACATCTGTCCGTGACAGATTGCCTTTAGACGTTTTTCCTCGATAAGGTTTAACTGGTCATATCGAGCTCGAACCCATTCTGCTTCCTCTAATTTCGACCCCATTAAGACTAGTAGAGAAGGGATCTCAACTTCGATAGGTAGCACAGCTTCCATTCCATAAACCAAAGAGAAAGGAGTTACTCCCGTCGATGTCCGCACAGATGTGCGATATGCATACAAAGCAAATGGTAGCTTCTCGTGCCAGTCTTTATATGTCTCGGTCATTTTTCCAATAATCTTCTTAATATTCTTGTTGGCCACTTCAACAGCTCCGTTCATTTTCGGGCGATAGGGTGATGAGTTATGATGCCTTATTTGAAATTGCTCACACACTTCTTTCATCATCTTGTTGTTCAGATTCAAGGCGTTATCTAAAATAATTCTTTCAAGTAAACCATATCGACAAATGATTTCCTTTTTCAAAAACCTGCAAACTACAGTCTTCGTCACATTGGCAAACGACGCGGCTTCTATCAATTTTGTGAAGTAATCAATAACCACAAAAATAAATCAGTGTCCATTAGAAGCTTTTGGGCAAATTGGCCCTATAACATCCATGCCCCACATAGAAAAAGGCCACGGAAAAGTCATGACATGAAGGTGCGAATGGGCTACATGAATCTTATCGCCATAAATTTGACATTTGTGGCATTTTCTTGCATAACTAATGCAATCACTTTCCATCATCATCCAATAATAACCAAGTCTCATAATCTTCTTGGCCATAGTGAAACCATTGGCGTGCGTCCTGCAGATTCCCTCATGGACATCTTCAAGTATCTTTCTGGCTTCCACAACATCTACACATCTCAATAGCACCTGATCATTTCCTCTTTTTTACAGGATGTCCCCATCAAGAACAAATCCCGCTGCCATTCTTCTGATTGTTCTTTTGTTGTTCTCATTTGCTTGTTCGGGATACCTTTGATTCTTGATATATTCTAAGACATTATGGAACCATGGCCGTCCATCTGGCTCTTTTTCAACACTGAAACAATGTACAGGGACTTCATATATGCTCATTTCAAGAGGCATTATTTCTATTTCTCTGTTTGCTTTGAACATTGAAGCCAAAGTGGCCAAGGCATCATCCAATTGGTTTTCTTCTCGTGGGAAATAATTAAAAGTTACTACTTCAAATTCTTTAATCAGTTCTGCCACTAGATCACGGTATTTGACTAATTTTGAATCTCTCACTTCCTAATCTCTACGGATTTGGTAAATCACCAATGCTGAGTCTCCGTATACATCTAAAGTTTTGATGTTTCGTTCAATTGCTGCACGAAGTCCCATGATACAAGCCTCATATTCCGCTATGTTATTGGTGCAGAAGAAGTTTAATCTGGTAGTGAATAGATAATGGTTCCCTTCTGGTGATATTAAGACTGCTCCAATCCCATGCCCCAATGCGTTCGATGCACCATCAAAGTACATCTTCCATGACTTCTCTTTTGATGACTCGTACTCTTTTTCTGTAATGCACATTAAGCCTTCATCTGGGAAATTGAACCTCAAGGGCTCATACTCCTCTGTAGTTCGAGCCGCTAAGAAATTAGCTATTGCGCTCCCTTTTATCGACTTCTGACTTACATAGGCAATGTCGTATTCTGATAGGAGGATCTACCATCGTGCCATCCTTCCTGAGAGTACAAGTGATTCCATCATGTACTTTAGTGGATACAACTTTGAAATTAACCACGTCGTATGATATAGCATATATTGCCTGAGTCTCCGAGCTACCCAAACCAGAGCGCAACAGTATTTTTCAATGGACAAATACTTTGCCTCATATTCAGTGAACTTTTTGCTGAGGTAGTAGATCGCCTTTTCTCTCTTTCCTGAATCGTCGTGTTACCCCAATACGCAACCAATTGAATTTTCGAACACAGTCAAATACAATATCAATGGTCTTCCTAGAGTTAGAGGTACTAGCACTGGAGGACTAGACAAATATTGATTTATCTTGTCAAAAGCCTCTTGGCACTTTTCGTTCCATTCTCCCGGGTTATGTTTTCAAAGAAGCCAAAAGATTGGGTCGCATTGGTTGGTAAGTTGAGCGATGAATCGGGTGATGTAATTCAACCTTCCTAAAAATCCTCTGACTTCCTTTTGCGTGCGCCGAGGTGGTAGTTCTTATATGGCTTTTATCTTATCTGGATCAACTTCAATGCCTCTCTCACTGACGATGAAGCCTAGCAATTTTCCCGAGGTAGCCCCAAACATACATTTGGCCGGATTAAGCTTTAGCTGGAACTTTCTCAGTCTGTCGAACAACTTCTACAGGTTCACTACATGCTCTTCTTCCTCTCGGGATTTAGCAATCATATCGTCGACGTAGACCTCTATTTCTTTATACATCATGTCATAGAATAACGTCACTATAGCCCTCTGATATGTGGCCCCAGCATTCTTTAATCCGAACGGAATCACCTTGTAGCAGAATGTTCCCCACATTGTTATAAAAGTAGTTTTCTCCATATCCTTAGGGGCCATCTTGATCTGATTATAACCCGAGAATCCATCCATGAATGAAAATAATGAATGCTTGACTGTGTTATCCACCAATGTATCGATGTGTGGTAAAGGAAAATTATCTTTAGGACTTGCTGGATTCAGGTCACGATAATCCACGCATATTCGTACTTTGCCGTCTTTCTTTGGTACCGGGACTATGTTAGCCACCCACTCTGCATATTTGGAGGCTTGTAGGAAGCCAGCATCAAATTGCTTCTTGACTTCCTCTTTTATTTTCAACAACATCACAAGTCTCATCCGTCTTAGCTTTTGTTGAATGGGTTTGCATTCTGGCTTTAATGGGAGCTTATGGACCACTACATCTCCATCTAATCCTGGCATGTCCTGATATGACCATGCGAATACATCTTTGTACTCGCGGAGCAAAGCAATCAAATTATGTCTGGTGCCACCTGAAATAAAGGTCACAATCTTCACTTCTTGCTTCCTTTCTTCAGTTCCCAAGTTTATTGTTTCAACGGACTCTTGGTGAGGTAAAATCTGTTTATCCTCTTGTTCCACCATTCTTAGCAAATCAGAAGACGAGACATAGTCTTCAACATTTTCTTCGGCTTCGAATTCTCCTAAACAAACAGCTTTCTCAAAATCAATTTCAAGACTCGTAACGGGTTCACTCATGTCGTTGATATCTGAGCACCTGAAAGTTGAATGGAAAAGGAAACTATAGAGGGGCATCCAAGTATTGGAACCAACAAACGAAATGTTATGGCATGGCATGAGGTAGATGTAATGATAGGCTATGAAATAAGAAAATGATTATGAAATTAGTGATAATGCGAAAGATCGTGACAAAATACATCTTTATTGATATTCATTTGAATGATAAATAGCGAATGCAAGTTCTTACAAAAGAATTCTATTATATCTAAGGACACAATAGAGGGTTAACGTTTGAGTATTACTCTGAAGACTTATAAACTACAAGAAGGTTCATAGCAGTCCAATTATTCAAAACGAATCCAGGAGGACAAGGGCGTATCGTTGAAATATCCTTAATTGCATCACTTCCTTTGTCAATGACATTTATACTGACGTTCTGAAGACCCCTTTCAATTAATATCAGCGTGCTTCGCGGATTATCTTGTCCGGGGTATATCGTTCCTGCAGATGTAAATGTTTTTGACAAAGGAGAGTATGTTATGGGTTCTCATTCTATTTCTCGGCCTAAAGTTCTTGTGATCCTTTTTTCCTGATCTTTCTTCTATTTTTTTCTTCTTTGACGTGCGTCTGGCTGGAAACCTAAACCGTATCGAGCCTTATGATGCACTGGCCTCATAGCCCTGACTATTCATTGTTGGAATTTTCCCAAACCCTTCCTCGCTCGGGCTCCTCTCCCCACAGTCAGCTTGATACCCATCCTGGTATTTCTCGATAGCTTAGGCACGGGAATTCTGTTTCCCTCGGGAACAAATATGGCGTTGACAAAATCGAGAGATCGGAAGGAACATTTCACTGCGTCTTTACTTACTTCAAGGTATGGCGCATCAGCAGAGATAGATGTGATAATGTTTTCTTCGCCCTCGACTGTGACCAAACAGCCATCCAGGATAAATTTCATTTTTTGGTGGAGGGATGATGGGACTGTTCCAGCGGAATGGATCCAAGGTCTTCCCAAGAGGCAATTGTATGATGGTGTAATGTCCATGACTTGAAATTCAACATCGTATATATAAGGGCCCACTTCCAGAGGGATCTCAATCTTTCCCATGACTTCACGCCTTGTCCCATCGAATGCCCTTACCGTGGAATGACAGTGCCTTAAATAGGACAGATCCATCGGAATTCTAGAAAGCGTGGCCCAAGGCATGACGTTGAGTGCCGACCCATTATCGATGAGCACGTTCGGTATTATGTAGCCCTTACAGCGAGTCGTAATATGCAGTGCTTTCACTGAGCCTCTACCGTTTGGCGGTATCTCATCATCACTAAAAGAGATGAAATTGTCCGCGTTCAAATTATTCACCCACCTATCAAGCTTCTCAACAGATATGTTGTTTGCTACGTAAGCTTGATTTAACACCTTCAGCAAAGCATTCCGGTGTGGCTCTGAATTTAACAGTAGAGATAAAACCGAGATTCGTGCTGGTTGCTTATTAAATTGTTCCACCACATTGTATTCACTGTGCTTGATAAATTTCAAGAACTCCTGTGCTTCCTCCTCATCCACAGGCTTTTTAGTTTCTTGCACAGGTGGATTTTCCTACTCGACTTCGGCATCATACATCACTGTCTTTCCTTTTTGCTTCCAGTCACTATTCTTCTTTATCGGCTCGATCTCTTTAGAATAACATCACCCACTGCGGGTAAAATGGCCTACCTCCCCAACATTTCTGGTTGTGGCTTCGGACTTTTCACCTTCAGGTGTGACGATGTTGATGTCGTATAAGGGGTAAGAAGTAGGTTGTGCTTGGTAGTAAGGGGTTTGAGGAGGATAATAAAAATTCGGAGGTGGATAATTTCGAGGTCGGGGTTAGTTTGGATATGGATTGGGGGTATAACGATTTCTCATTCCCACCATGTGGGCTTCTGGTTCTTTCTTCTTCATGGGCGCTACCCTTTTTGAACTTTCTGAACCTTCCATCCTCTCACTTTTGATGGCACTCTCAATAAGTTCTCCGGATATTACGATATCCGAAAAATCCTTCGTAGCACTTCCCACCAGCTTGTCATAGAATGGTGCTCTCAGAGTATTTATGAAAAGGACTATTATCTCAGTCTTGGTCAGTGGTGGTTCTACTTGAGCCGAGATATCTCTCCACCTTTGAGCATATTGCCTAAAAGTTTCTGTTGGTTTCTTTTCCATCATTTGTAGAGTCATTCGGTTAGGCACTATATCGGATACGTGTTTGTACTGTTCACAGAATACTGACGCTAAATCCTTCCATGACTGGATTATTTCTCTATTAAGCTGATTATACCATCGAAGAGCTGATCTGATTAAGCTATCTTGAAAACAGTGTATGAGCAGCTTATCTTCATTCACATAGCAAGTCATCTTTCGGCAAAACATGATGAGATGCGCTTTTGGGCATCTTGTCCCATCGTACTTTTCAAAATCTGGTACCTTAAACTTTGGAGGCAAGACTAAATCGGGTACCAAACTGAGCTCTTTAGCGCTCAGTGCGGAGAAGACTTCAGTGCCTTCTATCACTTTGAATCTTTCCTCTAAACTCTTATACTTCTCTTGAGCCTCGTGATCATCGGTTTTCAACTTGGCTATTTCTGCTGGATCGTCCAGATCTAGAATAAGTGGATCAGCAGGACTAGCCTCCGTGTTTGATACTGAACATTCTTTGCCCCAGACAGCGGTGGCGCAGTCGTTGCTCCAGCCCGTAGGGTTCCCATTGAGCGTACCCTCTTTGTGTTGCATGGGCGTGTGGTGGAGTAAATCCTGGAGGATGGGGTGGATCCTGATCGAAGTTAACCCTTGACTATGGTTCCACGATGTTAGGGTTTATAGGCCCCTTTTCTTTTACCAGAGCCGACATCATTTCCATCATCTTAGCCATTTAATCCTTCTGTTCAAGTGATTCTTCTCGAGATCTCACCATCAAATCTCTGGTTTCTTGTTGTGACTTTGCCAACTGTTCTTGTAATTCCTTTTGGACTCTTTCTATCCTTTCAATCCTTTCATTGAATTCAGCCTCCATTACTCTAGCCTGTCGACGTGTCCTATACAAATGACGTGGTTCCAGTCTTGTGGTATTACAACTGCGAATTGTATGTTTTAACCTCAGCGAACGATTATGGGATATGCAATGAATGAATGAATGAATGAATGACAAATAAATATTGAATAAGTGACGAATGAATGTTAGTCATGAGTAAATATGCAAGAATTTGGTGTTGATTTCAAGATATCCCCATACTTAGGCATTTTATTTATCAAAAGAGTCTATTACAAAAGATTTTTCCATTTTCGATTCAGCTATTACACAAACTTCCTAGCTATATCGCCATATTTCTTTACTCGTGCTAAGAATTCTGATATGTTTGATCTTCGACTTGGAGGGAATTGACAAATGAGAATTTCAGCTTCTTCCGATAGTTGTACCACGTGCATGGCTACCCCACGAATTTCATTGATCAAATAGCTAAGTTGCATTTTTTTCTTGGAGGCCCTCTTCGTAAACTCGAATGTCTCTATCATACTGACTATTCTTTTCTTCCAAAGCCTCCAAGAGAGTATCTAGTCATTTGTTGGCGATCTTTACAAAGATGTCTTCTAAATTCCGTATCCTCTCTTTTAGTTCTTGACATTTAAATCAACTAGTCATTACCTCGGCAGACACAGCTTCATATTCGGCGTTCTTCTTCCTTAGCTCCATCGTAGCCCGCGCGACCTTTTCTTCTTCTTTTTTCGCTTTTCCTTTCCAAAATTCCATTCCTCCTTTGATGTTGTTTAATTCTTCCTTCCATTCTGCCGACGATTTGCCCAGCCCACTGTTCTTTATTGTGCCTCTTAACTTCTTATTTTCCAGATAAAGGTCTTTTAAGTCATTTTTTACGACTTCAGCCTCTTTTTGCACTTTCTCGGTTCTGGATCTTTCAATCTGAACGTCGATCTTCAATTGGTAGTTTTCCTCTTGAAGAGTACTAAGGTCCCGAGACATCTTGGCCTTTTCTCGTTCAAATTCTTGTCTTGCCATTTCTAGCTCAGACAGTATTTTCTCCGAGAAAGGATTCTGGATGGTGTAGTTTGTTGACGAGATTTGCTGACTATTCACCTGTTGCTTCCTCCATATGTCGTAATCTTGGGTGAATGTATCAGCATATAGAGCTAATTCCATCAGATGAATTTTCTTCCAAGACTTTGCAGTGTCTCGGACCCTCTTCATATATCCCTCACCCGCAAAAGCAAACTCGGACTGTGCTAATCCTTCGGTGACGGGTATGAATTATCGCGAAGAAAATTGCCTTTGGACTAATAGCAGGGCATATCCAACTCCTCCCCATAATCCGAGTAGTGACACCCAATCTTGATCTCCGACCTTGTATAGCAGAACCGAATGGCGTATCCACAGTGCTCTCCACGTTATATCCTCGACGCGAAGGTTCTGAAAAACCGAGACCCAATGTTGTTCAGTGACTTTTGGCCATTCTTTCTTAAGATAAGCTTCCAACGGGGCAAATGCTTTTGAAAATATATGGAACAGTGTGCGCTCTACTTTCCAGAAATGGCTCAAAATCCAAACATTGAGTAACTGTGCGCATCTAATAAATCGTCCTTCCCTTTTCCTTCGACAACTACTCAAGGATCTGAAGGTCTCGGCTAGGATAGTCGGGACAGGGTTGATTCCTTGTTTTAACCTTTCAAAGAAATCAACTACTGCAACTTCAAGATGTCCGAGAACTTTTGGGAAAATGATCAAACCGTAAATGGCCAAAGCGAATAGATTTACCCTTTTTAACATGTCGGGATGGTTCAGAACCAAATCTCGTAGGGAAGACCATGAAATGCAAATGGTTTCATTCTTCCTCTTTATCTATTTTTCGGCCCACGCATCAGTCATGTCTGTCAATCTTACTAACTTTTTCTTGAATGTCATTGGCTTAGGTTCTTTCACATATATCTTATAGGGTTGTACATTATCGACACGAAGCAAAGCAGCGTACTCTTCTATAGTCGGGGTCATGTCTTCCTGATTGAAAGTAAAACATTGGTAGGTCGAATCCCAAAATCTGATCATGGCTTGAATCAAACACTCGTCTATGTTGATAGTGATCAGGCGGGCTATATCTCCGTACCTCTCAGTGAAGATACCCCTATTGTCCGAGTCCCACTGATTCCAAACCCGAACCAAATCTTCAAAGTTATTTTGGCGAACATTCACAGTTACGTGCTCGGGCAGATTGGCAATAAATCCCTCCACTAGACTATCCCTTTTTTTCTTTTCGAGTTTTTAGAGACCAATCCCGAACCACGGCATTCTTCTCGGTTGTTTGTATAATTGACTCTTCAATTAGAAGCCCGTTTTTTGGCGACCGATCTCTAGTCAACACCTTCCTAATATGATGCCTATAATGCATGATGAAAAATAATAAGGCAAAGATAAACAACCGTGATTAGTAATTAAATACAAGCAGAAAAACATGGAAAATTTAACAAATCGAATTACCCGATCTAGTTTATTAAACAGACCCAATCCCCTTGTATAGATAGTGAAAATGTAAAAGGTAAGAGGCGTTCCTCCCGTGCTCTTATTTTAGGTGACTACTAAACGGACGGAGGTTCGGCATGGCTCTAATTAGGTGGCTCATATGGTTCACTATATGCGGTTTTGGTTCTAGATAGGTACTCGAATTATCCGTACTCTCATCTACTAAGATTCGTACGAAGCCTCGGTTGTAGCCCATCACAGGCTCACGAGTTCAATTCGAGGGATTACATTTACTTATGCCTATGCGGAGGGACAAGTTAACTCACGAAAGCATAAGTCATATGTAACCCGGAAGTATTCACTAGCCTGTGCGGAGGGATGAGTTAACTCACGAAGGCATAGTGTTTACTTCCACTTAAACGGACGGAACCCGGGTAGAGAGCTCATGTTATGCAAAAAATGTAAGTGCACGGTGTGTGGGGAGAAACTCACAAACCTTTACGTTTTATTTAAAAACTAAACCAAAACTAAAACCATAAAAATTTAAAGCTGGAAAACAACCAGATAAAACAAGTTAGAAGAATATATAACACGATGCAAATGCATGACTTTTCAAAAACACAATTTTAGGATCACGACTACATATTAATTTGAACAAGGAATTTTGAAAATTTTGACAACACGCGATTAATTCGACTCGACTCTCAAAAATCTATCCCCAGTGGAGTCGCCAGCTGTAGCGACGTAATTTTTTTTTTGCTTTCGGTCGCTAATTGTGGCGATTTAGTGAAAACTTGAAAACTGAAGTTTGATTTTAAAATAAAGAGGGAGTCGCCACTGATCCTTTTTCCTAGGTGTGATCGGACACCTATTAGATTTATTTTTTAAAACAAAAAAGAAGGTTGAGTTTAGGTCTACATCAAAAGCCAGAGAAAAGTTAGGGTTCGAGAGTCGGTTACGCGCGAGGAAGGTATTAGCACCCTCGCGACGCCCAAAATTGGTATCTTGCAAAACACGCGTTGTCTTAATTCTCAAAAATACGAGTTCAATTTAAATTTTAATCGTGATCCGACCAAAACACGAGAACTTTTAATTTTTATGTTTTTGAGAAGGACATACCGTTTTAACACGAGTCAATTGATGTTCACCCAACATATCGATGAAATCGATGACTTAATGTTAAACCGGTATGTTTCCTTGATTATTGAAATAAATAAAAACATGAATAAACATTTTGAAACGGTGAACAGTGAGATGATATAAGGTGGGCGGGGAACGAAAAATAAGAGTTAGAAATACATCAAAGCAAATAATAACTACGATAATAATATTAAAACAGTAGCAACGTATGTAACGATAACAATATTGTTAAATACGAAATAAGAACAAACATATATATATATATATATAAACATATAAGAAATTAAGTGATATAAGCTTAATATTAAAATATTAATAGTGCTAGATATATATATATATTAAAGTATATGTGATGATAAGAGTGGAAAGTGTATACATAGTAATACTAAAATACATGCATAATGTATACTTATATAATATATAAAATGAATATATACTAGGTACATTATAAATACTAATAACATAAAAATTTATATACATTAATAATAAATATATACATATATTTTAAAATGAATACATAATAACATTAGAATAAAATAATAACTATGAGGATATATGAAAATTATGCTATATAGAAAGTATATATATACCCGTATAATAGAATAAACCAATATTAATAATAAATATAATAGGGTAAAATTGATATAATAATAACATGTACATAATACAATAAAGATGTATATACGCATATGTGGTAAAATATTAGAAAATGTACACGACATATATAAAAATAAGGTTTTAAAATACATGCATGATGTAGTATTTAAGATGTACACATAAGATAGTACAAAAACATAACTAATATGGTATTAAAATATATACATATAACATAGTATTTAAGAACATATATAAGATGATATATATACATGGAAATAGTGTATAAAATATAACTAAGAATATTGAAAATATATACATAAGATGACATATAAATAATTTAAACAACAATATTGAAAAATATATATATACTTAATAAAAATATATACTTAACACAGTATAAAAATTCGCATACATAATATATATATAAAGCTCGGGATAGATTCTAAAATAAAAACAAAAGAGAAGGACTTGTTTGAACACGCGCAAAACAAAGGGGGATCAAAAGCGCAATATTTCAAATTTTTCAAAACGCTACGCAGTAAGAGGGATTGATTTACAAATCAGATTAAATTTTAGGGTCAATTTATAAATAAAAGATAACTTGATTGCAAAACATGGAAATGCGGAAGGATCGATTGCGCAAATAGCCCCTAAGAGCAAAAACGCGCGGATCCTGAGTGGGTAGGGTCCGGTCGACCCGACCCAGGGCAAAACGACGTCGTTTTGTGCCCTGAGTTTTAAGGCCAAAACCATGCCGTTTTCAAACCGTATAAATACCCTAAAAATCAGAAAAAAATTCATTTGAAGCACAAATCAGAAAAAAAGAGGGGGAGAGGGAGAGCTGAGCGATTTCCGGTGGGGAGTCGGTCACCGGTCCGATCGTCGGACCACCGTCCGTTCAGCTGCAGGCGCCACCGCACACACCTGTGTGGCGAAAATTCAAAAAGGTTAGTTTTTTTTTTATTTTTTTATTTTATATTTTTTGTATTATATTTTTGTATATTTGGTGTATTTTTAATATATGTGTATGCAAAAAACGAACCTAAAACAGTAACTAAAAAAAAAAAGAATCACCTTAGACTTTTCTCACTTTTGATTCTTCAATCTTTGGTATCCCTGATCTTCTGATTTGGTATATTCTCCTGCTTTGGATATTGTTAAAATCTCTATTTCGTGTTTAAGTCTATTGATGTAAAAATGCCGAACCCCTTACAAAGCTTTTTAATCGGCTTTTATAGCCATTTTGGTTACACTATCTACTTCTACCTTCTGCTGCTGTTACGTGTCTTGTTTGTTGTGCAGGTATTGGTTGAACGGTGGAAGTGACCTTGGAGCAGGTGGCGCCAGGGGATGGTGTTGCAAACAGTCGATGGCGAGGCAAGTGGCCGGTCACAAGTCAAAACAAGTGGAAGCCGAAAATGGGGCTAGGGTTTCGGTTGTAAATGGGCTAGTTTAGGCGGGCTTGGGTAGGTTTAGTTTGGGTTAGTTTGTATTGGATATTGGGTTTTGTAATTTTAATGGGTTTGGGTAATTTGTCTTGGGTCCAAGCCCGGGCAAATATTGGGCTATACAGTAGTGGTTTGAAAAATACTAGTTTACGGTTTGAAAAATACTCATTCCTTACTTTAAGGTTTGATAAAAATATCCATTAATTTAAGGTTTATTTATTAAATGAATTTTAAGTAAAATCACGATTTTGTCCATTATTAATTATTATTCTAATTATTTTGTTATCTTTAATTTTACATTCATTAATTTCAATTAAAAATAAATAAAATTTAATTAGTTACAAAAATATTTTAATTATTATTAAATTAAATTGTAAATTACATTTTTAAATATAATTATATGTTAAATATAATGTATTTTTCAATTAATTTATGTGAGTGTTTTTACAAAATTACATGTACAAACACAATTACAATGACAAAAAAATACATTTGAATAACTATAACCAAAATTAATAATTATAAAGCATTATTAGACTGATAACTAAAATATATCCAAACATATACCAGAATAAAATTATACAATGTCCACATATGGTGAACCATAAACAAGAATAAAGATAGACTAAGAACTTACACATGACTTACATGGAATGAGACTCAAACTTGATGTCATGAAAATAATTATATTTTTTTGTCTTCTTTTTTAGTTTTTTATTTGGTAAAAGTATTATGAAGGCTCTTATATTAGGAATTAGATTGCATTTTGTCCATTCTACTAAAAACATGGGCAAATTAGTCCCTATACAGATAAAAAAGCAAATTGTTTTTTCTGTTAAAAATTCGTCAAATTCTACTGTTAAAAACTAATTATTGTATATCAACATAAGGTACATGTGGCATGTCACGCGTCACTTTTTCGTTATCTATCAACTCCGCTAGTTTTTAACAATACAAATAGATAAATTTTACAATAAAAATGACTAATTTACTCTTTGATTTAATGTATTGAGACTAATTTCCTATTTCTTTATTAGAAAAAAAATAAAATACAATTTGACTTCTAATAAAAGGAACTCTATAGTATTACTACTTTTACCCTTTTTGTTCTTTTTAAATATTTTTTATGTAAATACTTGCTAATATTTAAATTTTAATTATAATATTAACTTTGAAATAATTCATTTTTCTTTATATTTTATATTTTAAGTTTTAATTTTTTTTTCCATTAGTAACTTTTAAATAATGGTAATCAATAATTTTACATAAAATAATTTAATGAATTCATATCAAATTTAATATATAAATAATCAAATTTAAATTTAAAAAATATAAACTTTTATGAAGTAAGAAAAATATATTTGATTTTACGAGACTTCAATATGTGATTATATTTGTTACTTTGTAATTAAAAGTAGAGAAATGAATAAAGTAAATAGAACATAAAAACCTAAACATAAAATCATCTTTTTAAATTTGCTTAATAAGTTATTTTAAAGAAGATAGAACTTATTTTACCCCAAAAAAATTATTCAAACAAAAATTAGTCTAAAGCCTTTCAAAAAAAAAATAAAAATTGAACTGTTTATTTTCAATAATTCGTGTATTTACATCTAATAATTCATATATGCATCAAATTTGTACACACTTGTCATACTTATTGTGTGACTTTAATAATCTGTACGTATATTCATATGTTCCCAAAATTCCTATTTGATAGAAACATATTTTATATTTGTATATCCAAACTTTTGCATTTGATACTATTTGGTAGATTTATGTTTTATTTAGATAACACCCATTAGAGCCGAAATATTAAGCCCAAAACAACCCATTCAACAAAATGCTTTAACTAATATTGGATAGCGGTCGCGCGAACGCAGGCCCCCACTACAACAAATTATGACGTAGGCTCTCCTACATGAGGAGACCTTAGGCGAGCGCCCTTCCCAGGTGCAATGGAGGTCGCTAACCCAGGCCATGGGCCTTGCAGATCACCCATCGACCCCGTCCAGGTAAGTATGTTGCACGTTAGCTAGGTGCCTCATATTTATGAAGTCCCGCTCGTGGCCCCTTCTCTTTCTTAGTCGATATGGGATAATGCTGCTTTAGGAAACCTGTTCTTCTTAGTGATTGCTGAGGCTGAACGAAGGGAACTTACAAAGAATAGATGAAACTCCCAGGGAGATATCAGGAGTTTGCAGAAAAGCTCTCCTCAATGAAATCTGGGGGCTCTGTAACTGTGTGCCCATGATTTAAGTTGTGAGACTTTGATCTCATATTTTTTAACAAGTATGCTGAAAGGTTAATATATCCCCATGGCTACTAGTATTCTCTTGCTTTTGAGGTGAGTCAGTTGAATGCCCGTAGCAAACACCCAAGCATAGCTTGAACATGGATGGTTAGGGAATGTTGAGACCTTTTGGCTTTAAACATTAATCCAAGTTGTTTCAATGTCCATGGATAGTTAGAGAATGTATAGACTTTGAGCAATCTTCTTTGGCTTTAAACACTCACCCTAATTTTCTCAGTCATCTGTTGCTTTTTGCAATGAGGTAGTTCAACGTTGATGAATGCTTTTTGAACGTGGATGCCTGGTTAGACAATGTTAAAACTTTGGGCAATTTTTATTTGCTTTAATTGAACATTTATAAACGTGCCTTCCTTTCATAAATGTTTTTATACAAACTTCCTAACTTGTTCAAATCATTTTAACTACAGAGTCTCCTCATTGAGCCCTATCAATGGGAACTTTATTTTCTTCTTCTTCTTAATTCACATAAGAAAAGAAAATGGTTAAAATTTGCTTCAAGTCTCTGTACTCTTCAAACATTTATAATTTAGTCCCTTAACTTTTTAGATTTAAAAAATTAAATTTATTCTCTTAAATTAAAGTTCATTACAACACTACTTCTTTTATTACGCAGCTACTAGGTGAGTGCTTTTATTATTTCAAAATGTTACACCGAAAAATCTAATAAAATAATTTTAATGGTATTAACAATTGGATTTGAATTTTTAGATTCGAAAAATAAAAAACTAAATTCCTAAAAATAAAAGTAAAGGGACTAAATTATAAATATAAAAAAAGTACAAAAACTTGAAGCATGTTTTAACCAAATATATATCTGTACTATTATTTAAGCTCGGAGTGAGTTGGCCCACCAACTCAATTTTAGGGAAATTACAAAAAAGCTTTTTTGTATTTAAAATAATTTTTTTTATGTTTATTTGTAAAATGTTGGATTCTTAGTTGGAATTCTAACAATATAAAAAAAATGTACTTATTTTTAAAAAAAATTAAAATTTCAAAAAAAAAAAATCCATATTAATCTAACAACCTATTTCTTAACCATTTTATCTTTTATTTATTTTTAATATATTTTTACTTCCACTCACCGCCAATTCTAGTTGAATAAAAAGCTTATTATTATTATTTCCAGAAAAAATTTAACGTGAAATTGTTAATTGGGCCTGTAAATTTTGGTTGATAAAGCCCGGAAAAATCCAACCAAAATTTGGGCGGGCTCTACTTTAATTCGGGCAAACAGATTCTCTTTTCAACAATCCCACACGTGACATTCGCACGTGCGAGAACAGTCTCATTCCTCAACAGATCTCTCACTCGAACAACAAGATCTACAAAGCTCACTTTCTTCATTTTTTTCTGCGACCGAGCTCTTCGATTTCGATCAATTAATTTGTATATTTCTATCATCGTTAAAATTTGAGTGGTTAGCAATTCATTCATATTCAAGAATTAGAAAGAGAGAGAGACAGAGAGCGCTCTGAGGAGATGGCTTTCATGGCTGTTCTTGAATCCGATCTCCGCGCTCTCTCCGCCGAAGCACGACGCCGCCACCCCGCCGTCAAGGACGCTGCTGAACACGCCATATTAAAGGTCATAATTCACATTTATATGCAGCTGTTTAGTAGAATTGCTTGTATATGTTAGTTTATTTTGTCACATTTTCAAGTCTGATGTTTTAAGCTTGAAATGATTATTTATTGCGTCTTTTGTTTGCTCAGAGGAAGCGAAAAAAGGTTAGAAGACAAAAGCAATGAAAACTTACTAGTTATTACAATATTACAATTTCGCTTTAATTTGATTCTGTGGAGCTTTTTGTTTTGTTTCGAAACATGAAATTCGACTCTAAGTTCCCCTAAGTTTTGTTATGCAAGATTTTGGTTAGATTCTAGACTCTTTATCATCTTTTTGAAAGTAAAATTAAGCTAAGTTCAGACGCTGAATGAAGGGTTTTCTTTTGGAGATAATGCTGTTAGTGGCACTTTAACTTTGGAAATTGATATTACCCTGTAGTTATCAAATTCTATGAAGCACTCTGTAAATCCTACGCATAACGAGGAAATAGTAGAATTAGAGGAGATGTTGTTTTGCTACACTGATTTGTCTGACTGTAGCTGGTAGCAGCTGAGTTTGAAACTTATCTGTTTTGCAGCTTCGGACATTGTCAAGTCCCAGTGAAATTTCTCTTAATGAGGATATAGTGCGGATTTTTTTGATGGCATGTGAGGTTAAAACTGTCAAGCTTAGTGTTATTGGCCTTTCATGTCTACAAAAGCTCATATCTCATGATGCGGTTGCCCCATCAGTTCTCAATGAGATACTTCCTACATTAAAAGATGTAAGTTTATGCTTGTATTTGTTTTGTGCTATTTGTTCAACATAAACTTAGTTATGGATGGTTAATTTGTTGCACTGAAATCTTGCATTCGTGTTGCTCTTCTTGCAGCATGCTGAAATGTCAGATGAGAGTGTTCAATTAAAGACTCTACAGACTATATTAATAATATTTCAGTCACGGTTGCATCCTGAAAGTGAGGTGAACAGTGGTTACACGCATGTTTTCATTGTCTGACTGGTTTATGCTATGTGTTCTGGTTAAACTGAAGTCAGCAAATGGTCAGACTGAATTTCGTTAACCAAATTTCCTTAACTGAAGAATAAGCAAGCTTTTTAGTATTTTGCCAATAACTTGATGCATTTGTATTAAATTACTAGTTCTTGTATAGGATTTATGCGCATAATCTTAAGGTATGTTGGTAGTGAGAATATATTGAGCATACTTCCCATAGGTTTCTATTGGGAATTTATCGAGTATACTTACCATAGGTACCTATTGGCTTGCCTGAGTAGGAATCCGTTTATTGCAGTTGGAAACACCAGATAAACTACATAAATATGAATTTAGAAAATAAATGTTTTGCATGTAAACTGTAATTACACATTGGAATCATTGAAAGCTGTGAGGCTTCAGAAATGGCTGTATTAATTAATTAGTAAGTTCAGTTTTCTTAACGTTCTGTTTTGTCAATTGCATAATTATCAGGAGAATATGGCTAAAGCTCTTGGCATTTGTCTTCAACTTCTTGAAAACAATCGATCTTCTGACAGTGTTCGGAAGTAAGTTCTATAGGTCAAGAGGTTTCCATTAGCAACCTTCCCCTCATAGGGTTCTGTATTTTGCAGCGATGCTTCCCTCATTTTTTACTAACTTTCCCTTTTCATCTAAAATCCTTTTATTTTCAGCACTGCTGCTGCTACCTTCAGGCAGGCGGTAGCTTTGGTTTTTGAACATGTTGTCCTTGTTGAGTCCCTTCCAGCTGAAAAGTTTGGTTCTGGAAGTTACATATCTCGAACAAGCTCAGTTACTGGTGATGTTAATCGCAGTATGAATAATTCAGAGTATGTTGTTTTTGTGGATTTCATGCTTTACCAAAACCATTTTGTTATCTTCTCCCATATTTATATTTGTCCTGCAATTGTTAATATCTGGTATCCTTTGTGTGTGTGCATATGTCAATTAGTACCATTTTGTTTGTATCTATGCTCATCCAACTAGATATTGTTTTATTCTTATTTTTTTATGTAGTTTTTTTTAATGCCTAAGGTTTACTCTTGTTCATGTCAACATCTGAACTAACCAATGCATTGACAGGTTGGACAACAACTTTGCTTCTAGAAAGTCATCATTGATGAGGGAGACCACAACTAGTTCTGGGAAGCTAGGGCTTCGTTTGCTTGAAGACCTGACAGCTCTTGCTGCAGGTGGATCTGTATGTGTTAATTTTAAAATGTTAGATTGTGTTTTTTTTTTTAATAACCAGATTGCTTCTCTAGAATTGATTACTAGTGGGTTTTAGGAATTTTTTACTCTATTAATGATTCCTTGAACTGACTGCATTTCATCGATAACAATGACAAATTAGAACAGAGCTTCTTATATGGATTGCTTTTTGGTTCTGCCTTGCAGGCTTGTTGGTTGCATGTTAGCTCTCTTCAACGGACATTTGCACTTGATATACTTGAGTGAGATATCTGCCTCTGCCTCTACATATTTATGTGCTTTAACTTGTAGTCTCTTCAGGACATTTGCGCTTAATGCTTTTGTTTTGCAGGTTCATCCTATCCAATTACGTGGCAATGTTCAACATTTTGGTTCCTTATGAACAGGTAACAACGGAATTATCTGACTGAAAATATTCTTCTTATTTTGTCTAGGCATGCTAGTAAGACTTTTATAGTTGTAAAGTTTGTGTGGTACTTCAACAGGTCTTGCAGCACCAAATTTGTTCACTTTTAATGACTTCACTCCGAACCAACTATGAGGTAACTTCTCTGGTCTCTTGTGACAAAATCCATCTCTTGTCTACTAGAGCTTTTCCCCTTTTAAGGGCTTTCTTGAATTTATTTGGGCATTCTTCAGTTTTATTTTTGTGAATGTGCATTCAGCTTGAAGGAGAAGTTGGAGAGCCATATTTCCGTCGCTTGGTCTTACGATCTGTTGCTCATATTATCAAGCTTTACAGTTCATCTCTTATTACGGAATGTGAGGTATGCTGTATTTATGGTTTTTTACATTCTTGAAATTATATGCAGATGTAGTAGATAAAATAGAGGTAAAAAGTAAAACTTGTCAACAATTTAGAAAGTGCTGGGGAACAGGCTGTGGTTCTAGAGTTTAGATAGGTGGGAAATGCTAAGTGGAGTCTAATGATTCAATGTGGATGAGAAAGTTAATTTTGGCATTTCTTCAGAGCTGAGGATTAAGTAACTGGGTAGTGGAAGTTAGGGCAACTAGTAAAAAGGCTCTATAACTAAGTTAATGTACTAATAGTATCATACCCTTTAGTATTAAGTTTTTGTAAATTTCATTTTGGTTTAATACCTTCTGTTTATGATAAAATTAAGACCCTTTTTTCAACATTATTTTCACTCAGTTTCACCTCTGTGTATTTGCGCTCCTAATTCTGCTAGTTCTTGTGGTATGCAGGTTTTCCTTAGCATGCTGATCAAATTAACTTTTCTTGATCTGCCATTATGGCATCGAATTCTTGTTCTCGAGATCCTAAGAGTAAAATCAACAACTTAGATGTGCCATATTTTCCTTTTATGATTTATTTACAAATTGTTTAAAATTTGAAATTTGTCTAAACTTATATATGGGATTTGTCAGGGCTTTTGTGTGGAAGCACGGACATTACGCATCCTTTTCCAAAACTTTGATATGTAAGCTCGGTACCATCCACCTTTTTTCTGTGTCTGGTTGCATACATGTTTCTTAACTCTGCGAAGTGCTGATGTTATTTCCTCTTCTTTTATTTATTTATTTGCGCTTTGAACGTAATCTACTCTTCGTGGACTGTAATTTCGTGTCATTGGTGATTCAGTGCTTATCTGCCACCACCAATCCTCAGGATGGTAGATGTATCTTTTATGAAGTTAGGTCAAATTTGTAGCATTCCTTTGCCCAGTCCATGTCTCAAGAGGCCAATGCTGTAGTTGTGCCATTAGCCAAAATTTTATGTGAATTTGAAGAAAACATCATTCTTAATGTCTAATTTTATAATTTTTCTCATGTAAGTGCATATGTTGGTTTGATTAAATTCAAATTTCAATTAGTCATTTGTTACTCAATTTTAGATATCAAAGTTTGTTCTTGTTTCTTCCCTCCTCCCCTTCTTCACTAGTTGGTTAACTTTTGGAAAATAAGAGTAATCTCATGAATTTGCTCTTTCAGGCATCCAAAGAACACAAATGTTGTGGAGGGTATGGTTAAGGCTCTTGCTCGAGTTGTTTCAAGTGTACAGGTGAAATATTGTTTATTAAGTTTCAATCATGTCAGTTTTTCTTAGTTTCCTGTTCACAAGGATTTGATTGTCTCTAGGTGTATTTATTTGAAAATCTGTAGTTTGTCTTTGTTTCACTGCTTGATTTTCGTGAGGTTGAATAAATTTTAGCTTACTGTGAGATTAAAATTCTGACATTTTCCTTCACTTCAACCCTGCCATATTTCTTTCTCAATTTTTGTTATCTATCATCTGTTGGCTCTGCCGTGACTTCATCAACTGTTTGTCTATTAACTTATGATAACTGGACTATTTTCTTGTTCATTGTGAGTTTTTACATTTAGACACTTTCAACTTGGGGTGTTTATTTTAATACAGATGAGATACCTGAGGACACATTAAACCCTTCTTTAACATCATTTTCTATCTGTTAGTTTCTTGAGACAAGTGAAGAGAGCCTGGCAGCAGTTGCGGGGATGTTCAGTAGCAAAGCTAAAGGTGATATGCTTTCTTTCTTGTTTTAAATTTTGGATTTGTAGTTCATCTTGTCCAATGTGCTTTGCTATCGTTGGCTATGTTTATCCTTAGTATCTGCAGATAAAATGAGAAATTGAAGATGTTCTTTATTTCATAATTTGTTTCACCATGGCAAATCCTATTCTTCTTTTAAAGACTTGTATTTTTGTTTCATTTGATCCAGCAACTTTGGAATGAAGAAAAAAAAATGCGTTGCCACTGTTTTCCAAAGATGACATGGTTTCTTTTCGACATTTGCAATTAATTGGAATTAAAACTGCTAGAATGTAGAAGATTGAAAATATGAAATGTGTCCATCTTCCTGTCTGGAAGAAGGAAAGGAAATAATTTCATAGAACTGAGTATTACAGTTATTGCAAATGTGGTAGTGGCTTTTTTGTTTTTATTTTGCATAAGTAGCGACTGATTGTTATTACTAGAACTGAAATTCTTCAGCAGTGCCACCCTGTAGTGTTCTTAACTGCTACATTTAGTTACTTATCTGTCAAAATACATCTGTAAAAAGAATGATCCTGTTGAAAAATCTGTAAATGAGTTTCACTGGTGGCCAAATCTTTGAAATACAATAGAAATTTCCTAGGTCATATTGGTTTCATCGCACACAGCTCATAGCACACAATATATGCAGATAGTTAGTTTTTAGACTTTAGAGATGCCCTTCTCTTAGTTAAATGGATTGATGTATCAGATGCATCCCCTCCATTAACAGTACAGGTATGTAGACTTACAACTAATCCATAGTTTCTTGCTTAATAACCTTATTACTGTGATGTTGGTTTGTGATTGGCAGGAATTGAGTGGAGTCTTGACAATGATGCATCAAATGCTGCAGTCCTGGTTGCTAGCGAGGCACATGCTATTTCTTTGGCAATTGAAGGTTTGCTGGGTGTTGTCTTTACTGTAGCTTCACTGACTGATGAAGCTGTGGATGCTGGGGAGGTAAGTGGGAATGTGTCCTGTCTTATATAATGTTGTATGCTTTTCGTTTTTTACCAAATTTTCTATTCTCTTGATACAAGCAGCTTGAATCTCCTAGATGTGATTATGTACCTTCAGCAAAATGTACGGGAAAAACTGCAGTTCTCTGTATTTCAATGGTTGATTCATTGTGGTTGACTATTCTTGATGCTCTGTCCCTTATTTTAGCAAGGTTGGGTGAATTTTTTCTCTGATTTTGTGTTTCTGTTTCTCTCAAGCAAAACCAGGTGTGTATGCATTCTAATTCTAGTTCAATTTGAAGGTCTCAAGGAGAGGCTATTGTGTTGGAAATATTAAAGGGGTATCAGGCATTTACTCAGGTAACCCTATATTGCATAATAAATTATAAATTGTCTGCTAATTTTGACTGCTATTTCTATCAATTCAACTAAGCCTTAATACCTATGGGTTGGATAATTTGTGTTTTAGTTCTTTCAAAAGCAACTTATAGTTGTTTCCACTTGTAGTCACTGGCTAACTATTAATATTTGTTCACTGCAGTAGAGGCCTAAATTTTCTAATGGACTCTATTTATTTAGATATGGATGTTCCAATGCAAGATGATCATTTCTGCTGACCCTTTTTGAATATTCTGCAGGCATGTGGAGTACTTCATGCCATAGAGCCTTTAAATTCTTTCTTAGCATCACTTTGCAAATTTACCATCAATTTCCCAAACGAAGTGGAAAGAAGAAGGTATAGCTTAATGATTACAGTGGTTTCTGATTTCTGAAAAGGTTGTTTCCCTTTTTCTCCTAGGGAGCTTTGGGGTCTAGTGTAGAGGTTACTGTGGTTTCAAAAGTAATACTCTGTCTCCATCCTCCCTGAATCCCCCTTGATAAGGTGTTCTTAATCAGTTTTTTTGACAAAATAGTGTTATTAATTTTTTCCTTTGTTTCTTGCAACAAAAACACCAGAAAGAATATCAATAAGAGAAATCTATTTATTCTCATTGTTGCTTAAGAGTGACCCCATTAGCTTTTAAGGTTTTTTGAAATCATAGGCACTGCTATCAAGGTGAGTAGTAACAAAGCCGTGGAATGAAAGAGACCCAATATGGGGATTTAGCAAAATCTGGAAGATTAAGCTACTAGTCTAGCAAATGGCACAATGCCTTTGGAAATTGTTTGAAGCATAAATATAAAAAGCAGGACTGTCAGCATTAAAATATAGAAAATTAGGTAGCTTGAAGTGAAAGATGTAACCAATAACTTCACTAGAAGAGACCCATTGATTCCTTGTAAAGAGAAGCTACAAGCAAAGTTCCTCATGAGTCCATCAATAAGTCACGAAAAAGCTTCCGAATACAATTGTGATGGTGTGGGGCTTTTATAAATCTAAGATCATGATGTTAATATCTTAAGACAACTCTCATGATGGTTTCGTTCTTATGCCCTTGCACTTTTTTACAAATGTTGACGTTTGGGTTGCTCTTCAAAATAAGCTTGGTATTAACTATTGGCACATTTAATCTAATGTATATTGTTTGGTATTTTCTCTTTAAACATTTTATGCAATTGTTTAGCACACTTAAGTGTTCTTTTTAAAGGTGATACATGCATAATTTGTTGTAGAAATATTTGTAGTGTATCCTCTTAAAGGTTGTACTAGCATTCTGACAATGCTTAAAATTGAGATTTCAGTGGCGTATTACTCTCTCCTGCATCAAAGCGTTCTGATATAAATTATGACCAGAGAGATAACATTGTCCTTACACCAAAGAACGTGCAGGTATCGTGAATGGTTTCGTGAGTATGGTATATTCACTTAATTTTCCAGATCATATAACAGATTAAACACTCTTGAACTAGATAAGGTTCTAATTGCACTCATGACCCAGGCTTTGAGGACTCTCTTCAACATTGCTCATAGACTACATAATGTGTTGGGCCCCTCTTGGGTTTTGGTATGTTGGTCTGGTTTTTATATCTTTCTGATTTTGGTGAGAGTTCAAAATTATGATTGTTTATGATATATAAATGTAGGTGTTGGAAACTTTGTCTGCACTGGACAGAGCAATCCATTCGCCACATGCCGCCACACAGGTAATTTGGGAAACATTTTTAGGTGTAATTTTTTCAGCAGCATCCCGTATCCATCTTGTTGTCATTCAATAAAATAAAGTTAGTAGTTTCAACAGCATTATACTGGAATAAGCAATAGTTTCCCTGTTGCTGATGCCTTGTTTTCCCTTGAGACAACTCAATTACGTCTTGGTGTTCTGAAAATGATTTTTTAAGTTGTTAACCCATTCCTTGAGTTCTGGCGTTTGAACAGAGTTTATATCAATACACTCATTAAACTGTAAAAATCTCTTACTTTGTAACTACAGGAAATTTCTACATCTGTGCCAAGAGTTACAAGAGCATCATCTGGTCAATACAGTGATTTCAGTATTCTCTCCTCTTTAAATTCTCAGGTATTAGAAACTAGTACTTTTTGGTAGTGGTATAATAGCTGATAAAGGCTTGGGGAACTCTAATGGAAAATTTTGACCTTGACTGTTCCTTTTGTCCATATTCTCTTATGTAGTCAATGGCCAAACTTTGAGGATTTTCAAAACTCCATTGTAAAAAGTGGATGGTGTTCCGGAATATTTGGAACTACCTGTTTTATGTTTTTCTTCCATTTTTTTTCCTTCTAGTTTCCACTACCCTTTCTATCTTGTAAATAAGTAATAATAAGGTGCATTATCTAACCTTATGTTTTTTTCTTGAAAGCTGTTCGAGAGCTCAGCACTTATGCACATATCTGCTGTTAAGTCACTTCTTTCTGCACTTTGTCAATTGTCACATCAATGTATGCTTGACACTTCAAGTGGTTTTGGACCATCAACAAGTCAGAAAATTGGGAGTATCAGTTTTTCAGTTGAAAGAATGATATCCATCCTTGTCAACAATCTTCACCGTAAGTAGTATGGTTTTGCTGATGTTTCTTGAAGTTTCATAATCATAATAGATGACATTAGCATAGGTTCATGCTTCACATCAATATTCACAAATCTTCCCATGTTTGAATTTTTGCAGATTTATCTGCTCTTCATGCTTATGTTTGTTATTAACTTATTATAAAGAGTGTAACTGCCAAAACCTTCAGCAATATGAAGAAAAATTTGGCTTAAATTTTTATCGATTTTTTCCTGGTATAGGTGTTTTACCATTGTGGGATCAAGTTGTTGGGCACTTTCTTGAGGTGATCATAACTTATACTTCTCATTCAATGAGTAATGCTAGCATTATTTAGAGTTTAGATCTTTCATGACAAAAAGAAATGCTGCAGCTTGCTGACAATTCTAATCAGCATTTGAGAAACATGGCACTTGATGCGTTGGATCAATCAATTTGTGCTGTTTTAGGTTCTGAAAATGAAGATCATGCATTGTCCAGATCTGATGACAATTCTCAGGATGTGAGAACTTCTGCTTTTTTATGACTGGATTAACTATATGATTTGAGGACATATATGTGTGTGTATGTATATTCATGCTGCTTATAGTTACTCTTCTCTGTGTGTGTGTAGTTAGAAAGTAATGAAACAGAACTAAGGCTGCTTGAATCTGCTGTCATATCTCCTCTGAGGGTCCTATATTCTTCTTCTCAAAGCATTGATGTCCGTGCTGGGTCATTGAAAATTCTTCTGCATGTCTTGGAGGTATATGCTACAGCAGGGAAACTGATTGAAGCTTAAGTTAATTACTATGCTCATTTTGTTTTTAATTACAAATGCTTTCCCAGAGGTGCGGAGAAAAATTGCGATACTGTTGGCCTGATATACTTGAATTGTTGAGGTAGGCATTCTGAGATTTCTGATAATTTACTTCATCTTATCTGGTTCTGTTTTATCAGTCATCTCTGCTTTTTCTCTCATTTAGGTCAGTTGCAGATGCATCTGAAAAGGATCTTGTCACTCTGGGTTTCCAGGTTTGTGAATCTTTGTCTGAGAAATGTTGTTGAAATTCATATTAATCTTCTGAAATCGTCTTTCCTTTGTTACACAAGCACATACATGCTGATATTATGGTTGGTTCTATAAAGTAAGTTCGACCTAACTCTTTCTTTTACTATATAGAGCCTGCGTGTGATTATGAATGATGGACTTTCATCCATACCTCCAGACTATCTCAATGTGTAAGATCCCGGGTGATTAAATTTTTAATTGTTTTATTGGTATATTTTTACAAGATTATTTTGACCATTGGAAGAAGGACGCGTGCAATACTAGAGGGTAACAAAATATGCATCTGAAAATTGCAGATGTATTGATGTTACTGGAGCATATGGTGCTCAAAAAACCGAGTTGAATATAAGCTTGACTGCAATTGGGCTATTATGGACTACAACGGACTTTATTGTGAAGGGATTGTCACATGAGTCTGCAGAAGAGAAGGAAACAGGTAAAGTGCCATTATACTTTTATCTCATCATTGTTTGAGTGCATGTTCTTTTGAGTGGTATTAATTTACAATCAGGAAACAACTACAGAAATTATGGAGGTTATTTCTGTTTCAAATAAAATGGATGGTCAAAATGGGGAAGAGCAGACAGACAATATATCTGTTGACATGAACAGCCATTCTCCCTCGGCCAATATGGTGGACCGAGATAAGTTGATAGTCTCTGTTTTCTCATTGCTTCAAAAACTTGGAGCTGATGAAAGGCCAGAGGTACGATTATTTTTCCTGTTATAATGGTGTTTATGTTTTATTTCTGTTTCTGCAATTCTCATTCTACAAATTAACTGGTGCTAGGTGCTAAAGAATTTCCTAAAATCCTAGCAACCAGGAAATGAACAGATGAATGAAAATATTGAGATTGGGTAATATCTATGTCTGTGTTGCTCATGGTGAGATATGTTTGATGGTCCACATTAGATATGTGGCTGTTGGGAAGTCTTTTCTTGGAGAGGAGACCTTGCATAAAAATGCTAATATTTTTATTTAAATGTAAATGCTTAGTACCTGTGCTTTGAAGCTGGTAGTTTCTTAACAGGTTCAGTTTCTCTGTAAGATGTTGGTTTTTCAAAGATGTGTATCTCATTCAAGAATTGACTAGCTTCGTATGCTTAACTTGAAGTTTGATGTATTCAAGTAACAGGCTTTAGTGATGCTAGTTAACAATGGAGGCTTGATAAGATCTGTTAGACAAGAAAATTTATTCTCCTCAACATTTTTAATTCTTGTTATAGTTAACCTTCTCGTTACCTTCTATCTTCATATTCAAACCTTTTGAAATCCTCCTGTTGGGCTTTATTTGGACTCAAGCTGTGATTTGATTGCCATTGGATATTTAAATCCTTTAATTATGTTAAATTTAACATATAATGTAGGTTAGAAATTCAGCTATCAGGACACTCTTTCAAATTCTTGGAGGTCATGGGCAAAAACTTTCAGAAAGCATGTGGGAGGACTGTCTCTGGAATTATGTTTTCCCAACATTAGATCGTGTTTCCCATATGGTAGGGTAATCAGCTGTTAAGGACACAAAAAGACTTTTACTTAACTTTGTAAATAGGCTTCAAGGATTTTGCTTGCAGGCAGCAACTTCATCAAAGGATGAATGGCAAGGGAAAGAACTTGGAATTCGAGGAGGAAAAGCAGTTCACATGCTTATTCATCATAGGTAATAAAATAATTCTGGCTGCATGTATCTATACATATGTAATCAGTTTACATTCTTTTTTCATAATTGTAGACAGTCATTTCTCTTGCTATATGACTTTCTGATCCTTAAAAAAATAAATGTAGTCGGAACACAGCTCAGAAACAATGGGATGAAACACTTGTACTAGTCTTCAGTGGAATAGCACGATTGTTGCGTTCTTTCTTTCCTTTCCTCAGAAGCTTAAACAACTTCTGGTCGGGTATGACCATAATTTGGTTCCTTTGATGAATCTATAGTTTCACCCCCTGCCGCCCCTTTTTTTTTTCCTTGCTGCTAAGATTTCCCAGAAAATTCACTTTTTTTTGCAGGGTGGGAATCTTTGCTTCTCTTTGTAAAAAATAGCATTTTCAATGGTAGTAAAGAGGTTTCTCTTGCAGCAATAAATTGTTTACAGACAACTGTGCTTGGTCATTGCAGCAAGGTGCTTCTAAAACTTTATCATCTGTAGTGGAAATTCATGCTTTGAAGTTAGCTAATTTCATTCAACCTCTTCAAAACCCTGTTAAAATACTCACTTATGCCATAAAGTAAATACTTTCTTTTTAGGGGAACTTTCCAACGCCTTACCTTATCTCAGTACTAGATGTCTATGAGGTTTTTCTTCAAAAATCACCAAACTACAATGGTAGTACAACTATCAAGGTGAAGCAGGAGGTTTTGCTCGGTCTTGGTAATCTTCTATTTTTATCTTAGTTGAATTTATTTGCAAAAAGAAAGTAAAATGCATGCACAATTATACGAATCATTAACCTCTTAAGTCAACAAATTGATTTACAAGACAGATAATTGTTACATTATTTCCAACTCCAAAATGAAGAACCATGTTTTGGATATGCTTATGTATTTTATAATTTCTTCAAACTTGATAGGAGAACTGTATGTGCAAGCACAAAGGATGTTTGATGATCAAATGTACAAACGGTTGCTTGCAATCATTGGTTTGGCAATCAAGCAGACTGTGACAAAAAGTGGCAACTGTGAAGCTGAGCCTGTAAGTGTTTTTATGAACAAAGCTTATTTTATAGTTCAATATCTCTTTTGGTTCTTGAAAATAATATAGGAGTTTGAAATGTCAAAATCAACTACTAGATGTAGCAAAGATCAACAATTATGTGCGCTTACTGGGTTTGACACCAGCTAAATCTTCCCTTTCCTCATCTTAACCTTGATATTTTATGGGCTGGCCTGGGTTCATTGTTTGAAGAAGTTATTTAAGTAATCCTTTGTTCTTGTTGTAAACTTCCAATATTTCCATGCATTTTTGGCAAATTATGGATTCTTTTTTTCTATGAGGACTGGCTGTGGCTTTGAATTGACCATAACAGTTACTGTGTTAGTTGTAGCCTTAGAGCCTAATTGGTAGTGCCACCCCCTTATACAAATGGGTCGAAGGGAGTTAGCCCACTAAATCATCGAGTATTTACAAGACAAATAATCCCAAACCCAAAAGCTGCTTTGAATATTTTGTAGCATTCATTTGCATGAATTTATGCTGCACTTTTGCAGGGACATGTTCCTCATTTGTTACGAACTGTGCTAGAAGTCTTGCCAATGTTACGCCCAGCTGAGCACCTTTCTTCAATGTGGCTCATTCTTCTACGAGAACTCTTACAATATCTTCCAGGCCAAGATTCTCCTCCACAGGGTGAGGAAGAGGAGGCAGGAGAAGTTAGCACTAGTGATCATATTCCAGGTACAGAGAAGGCTTCACTGCAGTTGATCAGAAATCTTTGACTATACCTTGATAAACGAGAAGCTCAGATTTTATGTATTATTTCTGCAGATGTTAATGTGAAAATGAATTGTGAGACGCCCAGTGATACTGCCTCTGCCTCTGTGCAGAAGGCTGAACTTCCATCTCCGACTTCCAGTTCTGCTCAAGAAGCAACAGTTAATATCCCCAGTTATTTGTTGGCAGAAAAACTTATTCCCGTTCTGGTAGATCTCATTCTACAAGCTCCAACAGTTGAAAAGTATATCATTTTTCCGGAAGTTATACATAGCCTTGGGAGGTATATGATACTGCATTTGCTGATGCGTAATATTTTCTACTGTGACTATTTTTACAGTCTATTTTCTAGGTTTTAATATCTGCAAGCAGTAGGTAATCAATATTTGTGTCAGTTTAACTGATAGAATCTGATTTTGGTATCTGCCCAACGAACTAATATACTCCTTTATATCTGTTTCTTCGGTTTGTTATAGGGACTGAAGTAATTATTTTTTAATTGCTTCTATAATTGTTAATTTTGTTAGGTCAATGACAACGAGAAGAGACAATCCCGATGATTCACTTTGGAGATTAGCTGTTAAGGGCTTTAATCGTATGCTTGTTGGTGATATCAGCGAAACAACTGTGGACAGTGGACCCGATTCAAAATTTAGTAAGCCTGCAAGGTTGTGTATATGGAAAAAAGTTGCTGATGTCTATGAAATATTTCTTGTGGGTTATTGTGGGCGTGCTCTTCCTTCCAATTCCCTCTCACCTGCCACACTCAAGGATGATGAGTCCCTTGAGATGACCATTGTAGACATTCTGGGTGAGCATATTCTTAAGTCCCCAATTGATGCCCCTATTGAGGTAAGCAATCCCCTTATAAAGCATCGTTAGCTCAAGTTCTAGTTTTTTTTATTTTGCTTTTTACCACCTAAAATCGGTTCTTCTTTTTGATTAAAGATAGCTGACTCTGATGTGTTAGTTCAAAGTCCTAATTCTTTTGTTTATGTTAACAGATTCTGCAACGACTTGTTTCTACCTTGGACCGCTGTGCATCTCGTACATGCTCTTTACCTGTTGAGACTGTGGAACTTATGCCTCTCCATTGTAGTAGGTTTTCCTTGAAATGCTTACAGACATTATTTTCCCTGAGCAGGTAATAAAAGACAGTTTAGTAGTATATTTTGTCCCATGTCCTATGGTAACTTTCATATGTTATAACTGATATTATAAAGCCTGATCACAGTTGCATTAGCAAAATGGTGCACATTGTAGACTTAACCTATAGAAAGTCTAGTTGTATTAAAATGTTTTCTTGTCAAACTAGAAAAATGTCCATATGTAGCATTCCAATAACCTTTTGCATTTCCTTTTAGTAACAAGAATTTGGGTAGACTTGAATTTCTCCTAGTTTTTTGATGTATTTAGAGGATCCTTGTACGTTCATATTTACATACCATGTCTGGATATATGTTGGACATGGTATTTCAAAAACTTGAAGAGTCATAGCAGCATAGAATTCATCTTGTTTCTATTCTTGCTGTGAGCATCTCCTTACCTCTGGAATGGATTATATAGCTTTTGATGTCTGCTTTATTTCAATCTTTTGATCTTGTGACAACATTCTCACAGCTTTAGTGATGAAGAGGGTAATTGGAGTTTGACGAGATCTGAGGTCAGCAAACTAGTGATCATGGTACTCATGATGAGATGTGAGTGCATCTTAAATAGATTTTTAGCTGATGAAAAGGATGTTGGTAAGTATAGTTTCTTTTTGTAATCAAATTCTTAAAATGTTAACTTCTTTTGCTTAGGTTCACTTACTGACCCAATGTATGAAACCCTGAACTTTGATCTGCCTACAGGTGATCGTCCTCTACCAACAGTAAGGCTTGAAGAAGTAATCTTTGTCCTTCAGGAACTAGCTCGTCTCGTGATTCATTCTGACACTGCATCAGTTCTTCCTCTGAATCCCCATTTAAGAAGTACCCTAGCAGACGGAAGTTCTGGCAAGCAACCACATCTGCTTGTTCTTTTTCCCTCCCTCTCCGAACTAGTTGTATCGAGGTGAGAGTAATAAGTAGATCTATACTAAAATTAGACGTTGTTTACGATTACATTGTTTTTATTTTAATGGAATTCACTTCTCCATTTAACAATTTCTTTATCCGTAATTCTGACTAAACCAAACTATAATGCATTTGGATGGGCAGGGAAGGTAGAGTAAGAGAGCTGGTAAAAGATTTGCTCAAACTCATTGCAAAGGAACTGACTTTAGAGGAAGTTAGCACAGGCTGTTGATACACAAAACGTTTTGCTCTTTTTTCTTTTTTTGGGATAAAAAATGTATTACCGAGTCATATTCTTTTACATGCTTGTTAATTTGAGAGGTTGGAATAGGTTAATCCTCTGATTTTCTATTATTATCATTGTTATTTTGGTATAATAGTTTGTTTGTATATTATAGGACAAAGGCCAGGTTTTGTTGTATTCAAAGTAGTGTGAGCTGAGGATATTCATTCTTTTGCGTAATGAGTATGTCACATGCAAAATTATTGACTTTTTATTTATTTTGGTTGAAAAAGTGCTTTAAAATTTTAGCTATTGCAGTTCGTACAAACTATTATTTGAGTTCAAAAAAGGGTGTCCGAAAGAAGAGAAGGTAAAATTCCAATCCTAACACCACAAAAAAAGTAGTATTGGTACATTTTGTGAAGTCTCAATGAAAAGGAGTAATTGTTGCATTTCTTATTGAAGGATTTCCTGTTTTAAGTACATAAATAAATAACCAACTAAAACTAATAACCCCAAGAAGTACTTCCATACTTCAGAGAGACATTCAAAACACCAAATGGATACTACCCAAGAGACATTAATACACCCCTCCACCCGGCATCGGGCAAATGCTTGCTTAAGAGGTGGCTTGGTTAATGTACAGCAAGTTGATTTGCAACATGAACGTGATTAACAAAGCCTTAGCTGAGTTTGAACATGAATAGATCAATATCAAGGTGATTCATGTAACATCCCGAAAATCGGGTTAGTAGAATTAAGTATTAGGTTATGGACTCGAGAGAAAAATTAAGTTTAATATCATAAAAATTAAAATAGGATAAAATAATTAACTAAATAATAATGGTAATAATAAAAATTAAAATAATTAGGATTTGAAAAAATTGGGAAAATTGAGAGTTTCTAAAAGGAAAAGTTTCCTTTTAAAAAAGAAAAATTGCTCATCTTCTTCCTTAAAAACCCCTCACGTCCCTTTCCTCCCGTTTAGCTACTCATTCAAAAAAATTTCTCAAATTCAAATATGATATTTTCTCTCAAAATTAACTCATACTTGGTGATTTCCTAGCTATCCAAACACCTCAACACCTTCTAATTTTAAAGAAAAATCATTAAATCCTCATCAAATTCGTCATTGTTCTTCTCACATTCAATTTCAAATTAGCTCCACAACTTGTTGTTTTCTTCAAATTGAGGTAATGTCTTTACTTATTATGATTAGAATAAGGTTTTTGTTTTTCTAATTTGGAATTTAACCGAGTGTGTTAAGAGTTTTTAAGATTTAAAGCTTTTTAATCAAATTTCGATTCGAAATGGTGAAATCCAAAATAACGAGTATACTTACTGTTTTTTATTTATTTCTAATATATTTTAACTAAATAGAAGGTATTTGAACTAAATTTGATAGATTGGTATCCAATTTTAATGAATTTTCATTTTCCCCCCTTTGTATGTTCATACAACTTGATTTTTCGAAAATTTTAAATTCATGAAGTTAGGTAAAATTAAAGGTTTATATTAGTAATAATATGTTAAATAGATATTTAGAAACTTAATTAAGGTTTAGAAACAAAAATTGAGTGAGGAAACCTCAAATTTCAACAAAATGAGTTGATTTTCATTATAAGAAAAGTGAGCTTAGAGTGGTGATTTTGTTGCTATTTTTTTAGTTTAAGGTTGTTAATAATTAATGTGAATGCAAAGTGCCAAACTCGTTGAGAGCTTCTATATGCAAGGCGAAAGGGAAAGAAAAGCTCGTTTGAGATTGTTGCGCATAAGGCATCAACTAGGTGAGTGATTGGAATTGCGGCTCTTAGGCACGATTCCTAAGGTTGAATAGGAGCTTAGGTTGGTCTAAACACCTAATCTAAGCTTCGAGAGTAACTATTCTTACTTGATCTACGTACTATTAAATTTGATGCTTGTTTATTGTGATATGTGAATCATGTGAAATATTAAGCATGTGTTATGTGTAAATGACAATGATTGATAAGTGCTTGTTGGTTTTATGTGCACCTAAATAATTTAATATGATTATGGCTCTTTTGAACAATTGTGATAGCATTTGAGAGTGCATTAAATGTGTTGAGAAAGTATTGTTAACGAGTGAAATTTTGTATTAAACGATGAGTGAATATGTGTATAAGTGGATATGTTGGCATTGTGATTATTTGGAACCATTGGATATCATTGGCATGTCATAAGATTATGAGTACTTGCCATTTTTATTATATGTTAAAGCATTGTGGCCTAGAGATAGCGTTGGAGAGATAAGGGAATGTTGAGCATAACTCCATTCACCGTAGATATCGTGGTGTGTTTGGAGAGTGTGAGCATTCGTGCTACACTTACATGGCGATAGTGTAACAGCCCGTTTTTAGTCAAATTGGAACAGTGGTTTTGGGACCACAAATCTGAGGTCAAAATAATTATTTTATTATTTTAATGTTTACAGTATGATAAAATGATTGTGTGAAAGTTTCGTTAAGAAATTTTATCATTTGAGTGCTTAATTTGATAAAAAGGACTAAATCTCGTAAGGTGTAAAACTTGAGTTCTATAAGCTAAAGGTGTCTAATAGCTATAGAACTCTAAGTGGAGGTCCTTATGTTGTTATTAAACCATCCCTAATGTGAGTGGACATTTATGGACACATTATTAGATGTTTTAAAGGTTAATTATTAAGGTTAAAATGGTAAAATAATAAAATCAAATTAAAATTAAAAGAAATAAAATATGTATCATCTTCTCTAATGCTATGTTCAACCGAAATTAGCAAAAAAGAAAGCCATTTTTGAGCTTGAGCTTTTGGTGGTTCGGCTATAGACTTCCTTGCATGTAAGTGCATTTTTGCTCGGTTTTTAATGATTTTTATATTTTTGAGATCGATGCAACTAGGTCTAGCTAGCCCAGGGACTAATTTGCAAAAATGGTAAAGGTTGAGGATGTTTCCATTGATTAATATGTATGAGCTTTAATGATTGATGATAGATTATGAATGTTTGATGATAGTTGTACAAGTTTTGTTAAGTGATTTTCAGTAAAAATGCAAATTAGGGATTAAATTGTAAAATGTGAAAACTTTGTGATTAAAATTTTAAATAAATGAAAAACATGGGCTGCTAGAGACCTAATTGAAATTCGGCTAGCATGGGTTTTGGTTGAATTGCATGAATTTGTGATTTTATGAAATAAGGACTAAATTATAAAAATGTGAAATATTAGGGGCAAATGTGTAAAGTGGCTTTAAAGTGTATTTTGGACTAAATTGAATAGAGAGATTATTAAATAAGTTAAATTTTATATTATATAGATCAAGAACAATGAAATACGGACTTAGATCGAGGAAAGAACAAGGTTTTGGATTGACTGACTCGTTTCACCGTTTTTATATCTGAGGTAAGTTCGTATGTAATAAGCTTTATTTTAATTGTATTTTAAATACCTTAATATTGCCTAAATTGTGAATTACGATCTTGCAGACACATTCGACGAAGATTTGGCATTGGAAATCCCGGTTGAACTTTAGGAATAGAGTATGATACAAATGACATGTCATTAGGGGTTACATTGAGTTGGCTTCGGGCCATGATATTGGCACTTCAAGTGCGAGATTCGTTGGCTTCGGGCCATGATATTGGCACTTCGGGTGCAAGATTCATTAAGTTGGCTTCGGGCCATGATATTGACACTTAGGGTGCAAGACTTCGAGTATCCGACTTATATTCCAAATGGTTCAACAGATATATCGAAGATATAAAATGGTGAGAATAGATACATAATAGTATAGATATGTACGAAAAACTATGTGAGCATCGAATTTATGGAAGTTATAAGTTTATGGTTATAGTTGTGATTGAATACAAATTAACATTTTGATTTGAATGTTTTGTAGCATAATATGTTTATATTATTTGATTGTGAATAAATGGTGAGTTTGCTTATTAATTCATACGAGTTTACTAAGTTTTATAGCTTACATCATTTGTTTTCTGTGTTTTATAGTAATTTTAAAGCTAGCTCAGATTCGAGGATCGTTGGAGACTTCATCACACTATCCAACTATCACTTGGTACTTTTGAAATTAAGTTTTGGTCATATGGCATGTATAGGGACTTTGGGTCATTTTGGTATATGTTATTTTGAATTTGGCCATTTGTATTGGCTTGTAAAAGTTAAGTATTTTGTGTGTATAGACATGTGAGTTGGCTTATTTTGGCAAATATGGTGGTGTATATATATACACGAATGCTTTTTGGTGATATGGTTTATACTTGCTTGTTGAATGGCTTGTTGGACTTAGCATAACAGGTAGCAAATTGCTTGGGGTATGCCTTATTGTGGATTGATACATTGAATACCATAGGAACACATTAAGAGTTATGATAAATATATGGTTTTAGGTAAATTAGTGCACAATTGAAAGTGACTAATTAAGTGTTTTGAAATTGTGAAACTTGTATGCTTTGAATTGGCAAAACATGATATGGTGAGCATGTTAGTTGTTGGTATTGATTTGGCATGTTTTGGTCTTGGTTGTGCTTGAATTGGATGCCTATTTATGCTATGTTTCAGTGCCATTTGGTTTGGTGTAGGTGTATACAAATTGGGTGGAAAAATAACTTGATAAATAGCCTATTTTTGTCTACACGGGCAGAGATACGGGCGTGTGTCTCAGCCGTGTGTGACACACGGTCAGATTACACGGCCATGTGTCCCCTGGTGTTGAATTAGAAACCAAGTCAGTATGCTCCACACGGCCCAGCACACGGCCGTGTGACTTGGCCGTGTGGCATAAGTCAGTATACCCTATAGGTTTGGCATGGCCTAGCACACGGCCTGGTACACGGGCATGTGTGGCCATTTTTAGGGCACATAGGCTAGCTACACTGGCATGTGTGTTGGCCGTGTGACCCAAGTCAGAGAGTTATATGGGGTCGGACACGGGCTAGGACACGGCCATGTGATCCCATTTCTAATGTCCACACGGTCTGTGACATGAGCGTGTCTTTGGCCGCGTGAAACACACGGTCGGGCCACATGGACGTGTGTCCCCTGTATTTTGCAAAAAAGTTTCTAAGTGTTCTAAAAATTTCTGAGTTGTCAGTTTAGTCCCAAAGCTTCCCAAATGCATGTTTTAGGCCTCGTAGGCTTATACTAAGGACGATATGTATGATATTGAATGATGATTGTATGATATTGGAATATGTATGTGAATTGTATGTGTAATTGTATAAAATGTTCGGTAATGCTCCGTAACTCTATTCTGGTATTGAATACGGGTTAGGGGTGTTACAGATAACGTACGACTTTATGAGTCATGAGGAGTGTTTAGAGATCCGCTTGTCCAATGGATTACTGATTATATATTGTTCCATGTCACATAATGCCAATATATCATTGTGTTTGCTTTGTGATATGTTTGATGCTATGCCATGGTTGCATGATTTAGTATGTTTTCTTTTAAATACGGATTTTATGTCTAATTGTGGCAATTCTTTATGCACTCACTGAGCTTTACCAAGCTCACACTCCTTATTTTATCTTATAGATAAATAGTTCACGGGTTAGTGAGGAGGGTGGCAAATTGGTGATCCATCATCGCAAGGCATTTTTTTTAAAGAATCTGTGTTGAGCTTTTAAACTCCAAAGTGAAGGCAATGTGGGTCGTTCCAAAGGTTTAGGACTAGAATTAGGCTTAAACTTTTTAAATAAAATTTTTAACGGGTTGTAAGCGGACATTTCGGACCGTTTAATTTTTTTTGGGGATTTTGAACATTTTAATTGTTTGTTTGATTACTTGTCTGGATGGTTTTATTACTAGTTTAATGTGATGATAATCAAATGAACTAACAATTTTTTTTTGCAACTAAGGGAGACCTCCGAGTATTAAGGTACGCCCTATATCTTCTAATTGTGTGAATGAAATTCTTAATTTAGAAAAACATGCACTTAAGAATAATTACTATATGAAATATTCTGCAATTTTGTTGTGTGTATGGTTGGTTACTGTGGTTCGTAAAGTTTTAAATGGAGAGTCACATCGGTGGCTAATGTGAGGTTCAAAATTTCGGTTGGACCGTCCTGACCGAGTTTGGGGTGTCACACTTCATACAATTATAATGTACTAGATTTTTTAATCAAATAAGTGACACCAACATTGTGAAAAAAGATAGTCGGTATTCTTGGGATTGAAATATGCAACTACTGAAGTAAACTAAAAACCCAAAATGATTCAGCCATATATAGCACATGCTATAGCTTTGTACTTCACCTCAAAAGATGATCAAGCTATTCCTTGTTGCATTTTGGAAGACCAACATAAGTGCGAGCAACACCTTGTGGTGAAACACGTCAATCAAATCTTCTGTCTAATACACATCGACATACATGTAAAGGACTATAGCATAACTTGTAGAACCAATAAGTTACAAATCAATTTAAAACACATTCAAATGACTCATAGACTCACATTCATTCATAAGAGCATGCTCAACAATTTCAAGAATTATAGTATAGCTCATAAATAATAAAATCAAATACATTTTTTTTACTTTAAACTGAAAATATCATAAATACATCTCTTAGAAATGTTTAAGTCCTTATGTACATGTCATTACTAACAAACTCTATTATAATATCATAGGTTAACCCTTTTATTCATTGAGTGGTGGTGCGATACCCCAAGTCACTAGTTCAGTTTGTTAGAAAAAAATTGGTTCGAAAATGGTTTTCTTGCACAGCGAAAAATTAAAATTTTGAAAACCGAGTCGATTTGTGATATTTATAACAACAAACTCTTTACTGAAATCGCAATTGTGTTTTTGGCTAAGTGGATCATTGTCGTTCCCAACTTTCAGTCGAACGACCTTCTCCGCTATTCTCATACCATGAACTGTTTCGAATGTGAGCTCTAACGAATTCAAATCAAATACAGAATCATAAATTATTTACTTTACTTTTAGTGGGAAAGTAAATCTCTTTTTAATAGAATCTGAAAGAATTATTATTCCGAAAAATAAAATTTATTAATAGAATTTCTACTTAGAAAACAAATTCTTATTATTTTCAAGCAGAATTATTATTCCGATGCCATCTATTTATAGGAAGAAAAAGTGAAAACCTTATTGAATTAGTAGAAGTCTATTTTAATAGAAAAACTAACTCCTAGTCTTACTTGGATTAGGGGGCGACAACCCTAGTGAAGTGCACTAGATTTGCTGCCCCTAGCATTAATATGAGGGGATTTTAGGCCGCTCTCATATCAGGTATAACTATAATACTTTCTAGACTTTTAAATCGAAACTTTATAATTCAATCGAACTCAATACTTGTTTTTTCCTTTCTTAAAATAAACATTATAAATTAATTTAAATAAATAAATAAACTTCTCAATTAAATAATTTTTTCAACCTGATTCTAATTCTATTAAAATCATAACAACTTTACCGTAAAAGAATTTATGAAAAATATATTTAATATTTCTACATTCAACAGATTCACAATGACCAATTGATTCAATTATATTTTCAAACTTCAATTAATTAATTAATCAATTAAGTTATAATTTGAAAAACTATAAATTAATTTTCATGTTATTTCCATTTAGAGAAAATCACATTTTTTCCCAAATATTTCTCATTTCTCTAAGTTTACTATTTCTATCCATTTTTATTCATTTGATTAAACATGTAATTCATTTCTGGTTTCAACGAGCTAGCGGAGAGACTGATTGGACATATGCGATTAAAGCTCAAATGATTTATGATTAAGTTCCAGTTTTTCACCTATTAATTATATGCTCATTTAGTCACGAAGTCGTTCCACTATAGTATCGTGATTGAGCTCTCTTTTATGATATACTATTACGAAAGTAACTCGATCAATACTCGTCTAATGACCTTGTCCTAAGTGTGTTACTCTCATAGGATATCCTTAATCTCTTTGTAATAAATCTACTCTCCCAATATGATCATATTTTATCTCATAGTAACTATTACATCTTCCTTCATGAAAAGTCAATTACTATCAAATAGTAATCAAGTCATTCATCACAAAGACGAACGACTAAGGACCATGCTTACTTTTCATCTATCATGTAATGCCAATGAGAGGATATCATTTACCCATATCTTGGGTTATGAATTCCACTGTTGTGAATGACGCTACATACTACAAAAGTTGTATAACCAGCGCACCAGCTTTTGGTTCAATATCTATTTGATCTATTTGAACTCAAGCTTTTACTTACATCAAAATATACGAGTCATGTATACATAGTCTGTTATCCACTCAAGATTAATGTATGCCACACTTTGAACATCACAAGTGAATAAATCCATAAGTGGATTTAGGATCTATTCTTCTTGGGTCCAGTCCGGATGTCCTGTCAGTCACATTTATGTATATATCTTCTGAGAGTCATCCACTCCGATGCCCAAAAAAAGACATCTCTCCAATTGGACTTGATAGACGCCATATTAATCTTTCAATTGGTTTTCTCAATTCTGATTAGACTACGAACATGTTTAGGTACGTCTACTAATATAAGTTGTCTTTTCATATTATGATCCAGCAACATAATATCACTTAGTATTAGTTTAAATATTAGACAACCGGTGAACCAATATTTGCTTCTATTTTACTTTGCATGCAAAAACCACATGAGGACATTATAAAAACTATATTAATGTAATCTATGAATTATTTTATTAACCAATCTGTTTGAAAAAATTACAAGTATACATAGACGAACATACTATACCTAGAGCATCAGATCCAACACAATCTTCTTAAAACGGTATTTACCTACACATTTAAACAACTAATGTGTTAAGTTAATAAAACTTAGTAAATAACAAGGATTATCCTAGCCAACCATAATTCATTAGTAGCTTGAGTAATTTATGGATTTTATAAATAAATTCATTTAACCATATGTTAAGGAAGCTTTATTCCATACCTCTTATTATCGCATCATTATTACTTAAGCCCCATAAGACTAGTTCATTTCATTCATTTCCATTACACAATTAGAGTGATTCTAGTTATGAAATTCTTACTTTTAAAGTGATTTTTCATTTATAACTTTATAATGACAACACATTTATCTGGATCATTCATAATTTTTCATAATTTAGTCACTTAACTCTAGTGGTTTCCGTTATAAGATTCTTGTTTCAAATTATGACAAAGTTAAAAAAGATTAAGCTTCCATTTCATTTTCTCTTTAGCCAAGTGTTTGATTCACTTTTCATTTCTTATTAAGTCCGCCCTTAACACATATCACTTTCGTTACACTTATAATATTTATGTCCATTAACCAGTCTTATTATCAAAATTTAGATTCATTTTGCCTTTAGTAAACTTTAGAGGAATTAGACACAGATAATTGGGATTCTAATCGGTTATGCCTCATATATTGCATTATATGTGCATCCAACCTAAACACACCATAGATAGGGCCCAAGTGCAGCGAAGTGCTATACCATAAGGTAAAATATCTTCGTTTAAAAACATATTTCCATTCAAATTGTGTGCATACTAATCCTTATGACATGTCATATATATCTTAACCATTCTACTAAGCTTACTAGGGCAATGTGCGTATTATAACATTTAAAGCGTTTAGAACTTAGTTCTCGTATCCACATATATAGATGTACATCATATTATAGTTATACACAATGCATATCAAATCATATAATTTGAGCTCTTAGTGCATTCATCCAATATCTCATGTTTATTTTTTTTTTCAATTTCACATCATATTTCATATTGCTTATAGAAGCTTGTTGAGTAATTTCAATTGACACTTCAATTTAGTTCATAAGCTTATTAGTAGAGCTATTCAAGCACAAAATGCTCTCAACATGGTTTTCACATACACATATGAACATTTTTGCAATTTTATGCATTCAATATTACCACTTATTAATTGGGTAACTATGTTAACATTTATTATTCACATTCATGTAAATCCTATTCGTTAATAACCCTTTTTATAATGTTTTATTTCGTTGTATCGAATTTTCACTTTTAGCACGTTATACCAAGAAAACAATTTTCAAAACACTTGACTAGTTGAAGTTAATGCAACAAGCCAATTTTCATAATTTCCATTTTATTTCTACCATATATCATAACTTACTAAATCATTATTTCCTTCATATTAGTGCTCATAATCAAAATTTTAATATGTATAATCACTATATGTTTTTTTCTATTTTACCACTACAATAATTTCCATTACTATTTTAATAAGTGAGGGTTAGGAAAATCCATAGCACTTACCATATTAATAGCAAAGTTCCAAAATAAAGCTTCTTCAATCAACACTTGAATCCACTCAAAGTAATCTTCTCCATCAAATCCACATTTCTCTTCACCAAAAATATAAACAAAAATATTTTGACATATGTTCCAACGACTTTCTCATGCTAAAATTTCAAATCTCAAATACAGAGTAGAAATCCTTTTTCTTACCTTATTTAAAGTTTTCTTTTCTTTACTAAACTCATAAACTCTAGATCTTGAGATGACGAGATTGATAAAAGATTCAAGCTTAAATAGAGTTTTCCTACTTGTATTTAAAGAAATCTAAGGTGAAAAATCAAAATTTTGTCCTAGTTTCAAAGAAAAAGATGGAAGAACAAAAGAGAACTCCCCTCATGTTTCATGGTGGATGGCACCACAACGAGGAAGATGACAAATTTTGTTATCTCTCTTTTATCTATTAAAAAATTAGATAAATTATATGGGTAAATCATTTAATTAAGAATCAGTTTGTTTTAATTATTCGATTATGATTTTTTTAAAATAGATAAAGGAAATTTTCATTAAAAGAGAAAAAGTGAAAATATATATATTTTAATTTACACGTCATTTCCATGTAAGAAACGTTCCTTCCCTAAGAAAATAATAACAAAAAAAAGTGAAAAAACAAATTTAATCTTTTTCCTTCCCCTTCCCCTGCCACAAATCCTCACTTGACTCTTTTTCATTTATCATACTGTGGAAACTTTGACTCGCCATGGACGCTCCGACCACCCTCATCGTTATCTTCGCAACATGTCTTTTAGCTGATTTTGTAGAAGTAGTTTGCAATCTTTGGCGTAAATGAAGTTTCCGTCAATTCAGCGTCGTCATGGCGACGCACGTTCTATTGATTCTGAGTGTTCGGATTCACCTTTTTACTCTGCTGCTTCCTCTAAGGAACTTCTCTACTTCTTCTGCTGGAAAAATCAACCAGCTCGTGTGGAACCTTCCTCTAGGGTAGTGTCTCCGGCGCCAACGGAGGTTGCCACCGTGTAGGGTTCGGAGGCAGCCACGACAGAGGATGACATGGGCTGGCGAAGTGGCAGACGATGTACGGGCAATCGAGGGTGTTATATACAATAAAAGAATAGGAAAGAGAAGGAAACGACAACGTCGAGAACTTCGCTGATCAGAGTGAAGCGAAAACCGAGAAGCGAGCTTGTCTGAGGGACTGTTTCTCGGGCGGGACCGAATCGACTGTGACGTGGAGACGCTGTTTCCGGAGCCTCCTTACTTTACACCGTCGCCTTCTCCTGATCGTGGTCGTGATCGTGACTTGGGTTTTGATATTTTCACCAGAAATTGATGAAGTTCTTCTTTCCGCAAGTAAACCGCAGCAGCAAACGGGGAAGACATTGGGCACCTCCATTTCTTTCTTCTTCTCTTCTTTCTTCTCTTCTCTGGTCAAGGACTTCGCTCATAGTCAATGGGTTTTATATCCGCTTCTAGGTTAACAAGAGAAAAAAAGAAACGGTGTAGCTTTCTGTACACGGAGAGACAAGTTAGGTGTGTGACAGTGTGGTCTTCATGGCAAGGTGTTTGCAGCTGACCAAGGGTACTACTTGAAGGAAGAGCTTGAAGGTGGAGCTGGCTTGCAGCAGATCGGTTTGCAGAAGGAACACAAGTATTGATTCTCTCAAATTGTTCTTAGCTTAACTGTTGCTTCTTAGTGCATGTTCTATTTCTGGTTCTGTTTCCTTTTTTTTTTTTTGACTGATTGGTGAATATAAAGAGAATGTATTAGGCAACATAGGCGGTTAGAGTTGTCTTCCTTTGGAAATGTGTTTGCACAGAATTCGATATCAAACTCTTCACAGTTGTACCTTTGGATGGTAATGTTTTCGCTTTTTTATTAAAATAACCTAAATAATTTAATTAAGTACAAAAATTACTCACTTTTTAAATTAAACATTAAAATGACCTGAAATTTACAGTAAAAGTTGGTGGAGCCAAATTATATGACGCCACCAACTTTTCACGTCAGCAGGGAGCATAAAAAAATTAATTTTTTGGTAGAGTTATATAAAATGGAGCTACCTATATAAATACTAGAAAAATATTAAAATTTTTAAAAATATAGGGGGACTTCAAAACAATTAACCGTTTTCTGGTGGAGCAAATTAATATGGCCCGACCAGATTCCCCTGCCATGTCAGTTTCTTTTTTTTTTTTTACTTTTGTTTTTTTATGTTTTGTCTTTTATCATTATTTGTTTAATTTATTTTATTTATTATTATTAACTTTAAAAAATTTAAAATATATATTTGAAATATTTTATTAATATATATATTTTAAATTTTAAATATATATTTTGAAATTACTTTTTTAAATTTTAAATATTATTTTTTAAATTTTTTTAAATATTAAATATATTTTTAATAATATAAAATATTTAAATATTTTAAACTTTCAAATTTGTTATTAGTTTTATAATATTTTAAATAATATTTAATTTAATTTATAATATTTTAATTATGATTTTTAAATTATTTTTAAAGATATTCAAACCATTTTTAAATTCTATTTAAAAGTTAAAAATAATATTTTATTTTAAAAATGAAATTTGAATTAATAAAAATAAAAAATTGTTAAAAATATTTATTTGTTAAAAAATGAATTTATTTAAAAATATATATATTAAAAATAAAAATTTAAATTAAAAATTAAAAATATAGTCTTTTAACAAATAGATCTTTTTATTTTTTTATTAATTCAAATTTCACTTTTTTACTTTTTATTAACTTTTATCTTTTTCTTTAAATTTTTTCTTTTTTAAGTTTTATATTTTTTCTTATTCTATTTTGTTTATTTATTTTATTTATTTTCCAAAATAAATAAACAAAATAAATAAATAAAATAAATAATCAAAATAGAATAAGAAAAATATAAAACTTAAAAAAAAAAAATTTAAAGAAAAAGATAAAAGTTAATAAAAAGTAAAAAAAAAAAGTGAAATTTGAATTAATAAAAAATAAAAAAATATTTGTTAAAAAGATTTATTTGTTAAAAGAATATGATGTAACCAGTTATAATATATATTTTTAATTTTTAATTTTAATTTTTAATTTTTAATATATATTTTTAAATAAATTCATTTTTTTAACAAATAAATCTTTTTTAACTAATATTTTTTATTAATTCAAATTTCATTTTTAAAATAAAATATTATTTTTAACTTTTAAATAGAATTTAAAAAATGGTTTGAATATCTTTAAAAATAATTTAAAAATCATAATTTAAAATATTATAAAATAAAATAAATAATATTTAAAATATTATAAAATTAATAACAAATTTGAAAGTTTAAAATATTTAAATATTTTATATTATTAAAAATATATTTAATATTTAAAAAAATAATATTTAAAAATTAAAAAATTTAAAAATAATATTTAAAATTTAAAAAAGTAATTTCAAAATATATATTTAAAATTTAAAAAAATATATATTAATAAAATATTTCAAATATATATTTCAAATTTTTTAAAGTTAATAATAAATAAAATAAATAAATAAATAAAATAAATAATAATAAAAGACAAAACATAAAAAAAAACAAAAGTCAAAAAAGTAAAAAAGTAAAAAAAAAGAAAAAAAGAAACTAACATGGCAAGGGAATCTAGTGGCGCCATATTAATTCGCTCCACCAGAAAATGGTTAATTTTTTGAAGTCTCCCCATATTTTCAAAAATTTTAATATTTCCCTGATATTTATATAGGTGGCGCCATTTTACATAACTCCACCAAAAAATTAATTTTTTTATGCTCCCTGCTGACGTGGCAAGTTGGTGGTGCTATATAATTTGGCTCCACCAACTTTTACTGTAGATTTCAGGTCATTTTAGTGTTTAATTAAAAAGGTGGGTTATTTTGGTACTTAATTAAATTATTTGGGTTATTTTAATAAAAAAGCCTAATGTTTTTATTCAAGTGAAGTCATCCAATCGTATTGGAGCAATGTCACCGTCATATTTTGCTCAGGTTAAAAAGAAAAACGCCTTCAATTAGAATTGTACTTTCTGCTGTAAGCTTTTTGTTTGTATCCGCCGTAAGTTTACTTGTAGTTAATATAAAAATAACGGTGGCGGTGAGGTTAAATATTATAGCTATACCATAATGTGAGATAAAAAATAAACTAAACTAAATGCATCGTACTACACTCAATCGCCCATCTAAACCCCACCTTAAGGTTTACGGGAGTGTTTGGTAAAGTTTGATAGGAGTTTTAGGTTTTTTGTAGTTGATTTGGATGCAAATTGAGGATATTAGGTAGTCAAACCCTTTAATTACGATGTTTGGTGAATGGAGTTTTGCAAGAGTTTGTTGAGCTAAAACCTCCAAAATAAAAAATGCTCGAATGGACTAACTTTTTTCAATAGCTGATTGGGAATGAGATATATAGAATAACATATTTAACCATACTTATTCAAAAATTACTTCCTTTGCCACATGCTCTTAAACCTAATAGGGGTGTCAAGATATCATTAGTCTTCATTCTCCCATTTTCATTTTCACCTCCAGAGTTTAAAGTAAATCTAAAAAAAAAAAATACTCTATCGTGAATCTACAAAAATCAACATTGTTGCGAGAAATTTTCAATCGAACCCATTCATCCTTGAATGTTTATGTACTCTTAATTTATTTTTAATTTACTTGTGTAAAATGATTTCTTATACAACTTTATATTAATTGAAATATGTTATTTGACAAATTTATTCAGAGTGTGACATAATTGTCACTAATTTACATACTAAGAATATAGTTTACAATTATATTGATAACTATTAATATTTATCAATTTCCGCAAGATTAATATTTGCAAAGAAGGAACTTAGGAAATTTGTTTATTTAAAATTTCAAAAATATTCACTAATTAATTTTCACAGTGAATGTTTTAATTTATTGGTAATAGTGTTTTATTTCAATATTATATCGAACTTACATTGTGTAAGAAACACTTGAAAATGAGTTCGAATTAGAGGTATTGATAAGGCTGGCCGAGTTTGGGTCGGGTCAATACATGATATCAACACATTTTATTTTTGCTCAAGCCCAACTTTACCCAAAATATGGGCCTAAAATTTTGCCTTGACTAAGCCGAGCCTATTTTAGACTTACACAAATTGTTTTTTTTTTAACTTTTAAAAAATATACTTATATTTTTTAATTTAATATTTAATAATTTTATATATTTTATTTAATAATATTTGATATATAACCATCTTAATGTTTACATTATAGTAGCATTATATATTACTATATATAGATTTTTTTAACAATCTCATTATTGGGTCTGGTCCTATATGTTCTTTTTGATACAATATTTAAAATTACCCATAGCCCCTCCCCAACCTATAAATAGGAGTATAATGTGCTTGAACACACACAAACCCACGTCATCTTGCATTAGCAACAATTCCCATGTCAATCGAGTTAAGACTCAATCGGTTATATTACTATAGATTTAATTTTAATGTGTTATAAATTATATAATACAATCAGCTAGGAGTGTGCACTTTTTAGTTTTAACTAAATTAACTAACCAAATCGAATTAGATTAAAATTTTTTGGTTAAAAGTTTTTAAAAATTTTGATTATTGGTTAATTACTTAGCTTAATTAACAAATTAACCAAAATTATTAATAATCTTATAGAGCCAGATAAGTAACTCCAATATATAAAAATTAATAGATTTATAAATATTCTTAAAATGGGCTTAAATAAGTATTATGAAAATGAAAAAAAAACTATAATTAAACTACAACAAGTAAACAAAAAGTAAAAATAAATAAATAAAAGTAAAAAAATAATGTTTTAAAGCAATGTTTGTTATTATATTTTTAATATAGTGTTGTTATTGTGCTATTTGTTGTTATTTAAAAAGAAATATATATAAATTTTGGTTAATTCGGTTAACTACTTAAATTAATCAAAGTTAATTCAATCAATTAATAGGTTTAAAAAGAATTTCGGTTTGGTTAAGGGTTTTAAAATTTCAGTTAATGGTAGTTCGGTTTAGATATTGATTGAATCTATTGTTTGAATACTCCTACATATATAAAAATAGTATAATATAAAATTTTACTAAGTTAAAAGTGCTAGCTAGGTCGGGCCGGGCTCAGGCCTTGAATGTTTAAACCTAAGCTTGACTTATATTTTAAATAGGTCAAAATTTTTCACCCAAGTTCATTTTCCAAACCTAATATTTTTGTCTAAACCCTCCCAAATTTTAGATGAACCTTTAAACCTGAGGGCGTAGCTCAACTCATGAACTGGTTTAATTCGAATTAACATTAATAATAAATAATAAATTTAAAAAATTCCTAAAATTTACTAAAACTAACCGACAAAGTAAACTAAAATCTTAATTTTTTTTTTCTAGAATAAAAGAGAAATAGCTCTAAAATATTACTCATTTGCATGAAGCCAAATAATTGCTTTCTTAAATCTATCTTCCAAGTCCTATGTCCTTTTATTATGCTCCCAAATTCCACTGTTTCCCTCTCTTTATTAATAGTGAAAGCAAAGACTCTCTAGGTAGTCTACATTTAAGTGCTGCATCCCTTATCAAACACATCCGACCAGAATTTAATTTTGCTTATTGTGATCACAGTTTCGGTTCTAAATATATCTTCATCAATCGGCTTATAAGGTGGCTCCACAATGTTCTTTTATATCTGTGATTTAGGGCAGTTTGGTGTTGATATACAAATATCAAAATCATATTTAACCATGATAGCTTTCATTTTCTTCCCTCATAGCCACTTATTTAAAAGTGCCCTATTTTTAATCTTGAACCCCTCTACTCTTTTGTCAAAGTTAATTTTTTAGTTTAATGGTAAGTTATTGTTTTAATGAAAAAAAATTAAGTTTATCCTCCTCGAGGGACATTGGCACACGTTCACAAGCCGAGACAACAAATCATGAGATACTAAAAATCTATCCAATCTGCTAAATGAGGCTGTCATAATGTCATTCATTGGGAGGTCATCCACCAACTCCTAAAAGCATTCCATAACCATGACGCACCAATCCTTTCCGAAACAGACCTAACCACATTAAAGTCACCACATATGCACCATGGGTGATTATACCCCTTGCCGCCCCTACTGGTACAAAAAACTCCAATTGACGGTTGCCACTACCCCACTAGGCTTTCGCTGCCCTTGAATTTGGAGACTTCGATTCTTCTTTTTTCTCAAGTGTCTAACAGCCCTTAGCTTTTCTCTTCTCCCTAATCCTCTCTATGTTCCCGCTTATCAACTTAAATTTCATGCTCTGAAGGAAATAAGCTCATTAGAAGAGCTGCGCTCAAAGCCCTTCACTAAACTGCATCTCTATCCTCCTTTTTGACGAATAAGATGATATATATAATTAAAATTGAAGTTTTGAGTGGATTTAGTTTTAAAATTTTCTAATAATATGTAATCATTTAATTAATTGATGATGTATTGCATCGTTTAGTTAACGTTTGTGATTTTGCGGAGGTGACATTTATTTGTATTGTCACTTGGATTTTAGTATTGAAACTTTGCAAGAGTAGAAAAGAAAGAAAGAAGGAAAAAACAGACATTATCTCATTCATCTCACTTTTTGGGTTTCCTTCTAACCCTTTTCTTTTCATAGTTTTATTCAACTAAATATATTTAATTTTTTAAAAATAAATATATATTTATATTGATTCCGATTCCTTGGCGGTATATAAAAATGAGGTTAGTTGGCTTCAATATTGCAGCAAATCCATTCATCTACATTTTCTCAACTTGCTGATGAAATGAGCCCCATTTTAGCCTCATACCAGTTATGTTTCTTGCGGTACTTAAAATGAACCCAAGAAGTGCTCCTTACCCAACATTATCTCTCTTCCTAACTCCTATCTTTTTGTTCATATTCTGATCGTGCTCCACTGCAAATTTAAACCTATCCATGTTAAATTTACATCATATAACATAATCTTATTATATATCATCAGAATCAGTTGGCATGTAGTTAATCTATTGATCAACTTTCACTCCCACACCAAATTATCTCCTCTCAAACCTTCAACTCCAACCAAAACCTCTCTTTTCCTTAAACTACCAATTAAAGAGCCATCAACATGATCAAATTCCTTCTTTTTTCACTCTCATTTTCCCATGTCTTCTCCATTGTTGCATCCCAAGCTCTTCCCTCGTACTCGGGTCGCAATGGCGAATGGCAGCTCTTACATGAAAGTGTGGGTATATCCGCCATGCATATGCAACTCCTACATAATAACAAGGTCATCATCTTTGACCGAACCGATTTCGGCCCTTCCAATCTTTCACTCCCCAACGGTATTTGCCGAGTCGATAGCTCCGATACCATGCTTCAAACTGATTGCACGGCTCACTCAATCCTCTATGATATTGTCACCAATGGATTTCGTCCCTTGATGATTCAAACCGATACTTGGTGCTCATCTGGTGCGGTTCTCCCCAACGGAACTCTCGTTCAAACCGGTGGATACAATGACGGGGATCGAAATATTCGAAGCTTCACGCCTTGTAACGACGACGAGTACTGCAATTGGATCGAGTTCCCACAGTCTTTAATACAACGAAGATGGTATGCTTCGAATCAAGTTTTACCCGATGGTCGAATTATAATTGTTGGTGGGAGACGACAGTTCAATTATGAATTTTACCCTTCGAGTTGGAATGGTGTTATTTTTCTGGATTTCTTGATGGAGACTAACGATCAAGGCTTGGAGAATAATTTGTATCCATTTTTGCACCTTTTACCAGATGGTAACTTGTTTATTTTCGCTAATACGAGATCGATATTGTTGGATTATAATCAAAACATGGTTTTAAAAGAGTTTCCTAAGATCCCTGGCGACGATCCTAGGAATTATCCGAGCTCTGGGTCATCCGTTTTGCTTCCTTTAGATGAAAATGACGCCATTATTGAACCTGAAATCATGGTGTGTGGTGGTGCACCAAGGGACTCATTTATTCAAGCCATGCAAGGGAACTTCATACGTGCAATATCAACATGTGGGAGGCTCAAGGTTTCGGTTCCAAACCCTAGTTGGACCATGGAAGACATGCCGATGGCTAGAGTCATGGGCGACATGATACTTTTGCCGACCGGGGACGTGCTTCTAATCAATGGCGCGGAATTGGGTACTGCTGGATGGGAACTAGGTCGTGGTCCGGTCACTAGGCCGATAATTTACCGCCCGTCGGATGATGTGTCGAATTGGCGTTTCTCAGTAATGTCACCATCTCCAAGGCCAAGAATGTACCATTCATCAGCCATATTATTAACCGATGGACGGATTCTCGTAAGCGGCAGCAATCCTCACGTATATTACAACTTCACAAACGTCGAATACCCTACAGATTTAAGCATGGAATCCTTTTCCCCGCCATATTTGTCCCCGGAATATGATCCAATAAGGCCTCGGATTTTATCAGCAGATGATAAAATGGGTTATGGGGGAAAGCTTTTTTGGCTAAGTTTTCAAGTACAAGCTTATTTAACAGCTAATGTTTTGTCGGTGACTATTGTTGCACCGTCCTTTGCAACCCATTCTTTCTCGATGAATCAAAGGATGGTGTTGTTGAAGATTGCCGGTGTTACTGATATTGCACCTTCTACGTATAATTTAGTCGTCGCTGGACCATCGACGGCTGAGATTGCTCCACCGGGATACTATATGTTGTTTGTGGTGCATGCTCATGTACCAAGTTATGGGAGGTGGGTGAAGATAGGGTAATGGTGTAGGGATACGTAATTAAAAAGTATTCCAATAAAACTGTACATTATCTAAAAACTATATATGACTTTTTTTTATTATCATGGTTAATTTTCAGTTGATATGTTTTTATTTTTTTTAACATTATGTATCCATAATTAAATTTAAGATAGCTCAACTCCTAAATTTAATAACTATATATATATTTTATATATTGACTTATAGGCTTTAATTTATTTAAAGTGCATGAATAATATAATATATCAATAAACATAAAATTAACTCTTCTTATTATTTTTAACTCTAAAATTAATAAAAATAAATATATATTTTTATAAAATTTAAAACTTAAACTCTAAACCTTAAAATCTAAAGCCATAGTCTTCTTTAAACCTTAAATCCTAATCTATCTAAACCTTAAAATCTAAAGCCATAGTCTTCTTTAAACCCTAAATCCTAATCTAATCATTTCCTTAAACTTGTAAACCTTAAAATTCTAAATTCTAACCTACCATACCATAAATCATAAATTTAGTTTGAAAAAAAAAACTCATAAACCTTGCTTTACTATCATTATTTGTTAATTTTATTTAAATTTTTTACATTAATTTGATTTATTTAATCAACACTAATTAGGGTTAAAATATTATTAAAATAATCATTGTAGTGATAAAAAATATATGATATTAATTCAAAGTTCTTTTAAGAAATGAAGTGTCACATTTTTATTGGATGCCTAAAAAGTGACTTTTTAGGATTATCCTAACATAATTTAAGCTCTAACTTATATATGCTAGGATATAGTGTCCTAAATGTAGTATATTCATCAATTTATACTTGTGACACTTACACTCGACTCGATCGTCGGGTCCAAATGTGTGACATCACATTACCTTGCTAAATTAACTCATATAAAGCATACTTAATGTAATAGCCCAAATTTGACCGGGCTTAAATAAAACAAAAGAAAATAAATAAATAAATATTTATTTATTTTAAACAGTCCATAAAGTCCAGTTTATAAGAGCCCAAACACTACCGGCCCAAAACTTAAAACCAAAAAGCACTACCCGTATGACCCAAATTACACCCTCAGACCCGACCTAACCCATAATAGTTGACCCAACTCAAACATTACCCAGTAAGCCCCTTTACACCCTTGACCCGTATACATCAGTAGCCCAAAAGGCCCAAATGACTTAAGAGGAACAAGAAACCCTAGGGTTTCTTGAACACTATCGCACCGCAACTGCTTCTGGAATATTCGGGGAGCGTCTGTCCAGTCCCCGAGATCGAGGCCACCATCAAGGCACTGTCCCGAGGCACTTTGACACACCAGCTCGGCCACCGATCACGCTTCTACCAGTGGGCCGTGACTTCAGCATTGTGTCGTGCCCAACACGGTCACCATCGAGATCCTCGCAAGTTACCTACAAGAAAAGGAAAGAAATCAAAGCAAAAAAGGCAGCAGATATACTAGAACAGGAATGGAAAGAAATCTTCTGTTTTTTTCCAAAATAGGCAGTAGTTTAAGGCTATAAAGCCTTTCGCAAATCTGTAAAGACGGACAATTTTTGAGAGATACACAAGAGCTGAGAGAATACATACAGAAACAAAAAAAAAAAGCAAAAAGAAACAGAGAAAAGCGAACGGGTGTAAACTTTTCGAAACATATATATAAAAAAGCAGTTTCAGTTGAGAAGGTAAACAGACTGTTATTTTCTTTACTTACCTGCGCATTTTCTTTCATACATATACAAATCTTCCATTTTTTTCAACAAAAAAAAAAAAACTAAAGAAAATAGAAAAGGAAAGAAGTTACCTGAGGACGGCGAAGAAAAGGAAGGGTTTTTTGAACCCTAGCCTCCATGTGCAGTGGTCCTAATGACGGCACGTCGGCGCGTATGGACCACGCACGACGGAGCCAGGGGACAAGCCAGGACGGCCTTCAGGCCGGAGCTCTGAGGGCCAGGGGAGATTTCAGAGGTTTTTTTTGAGTTTTTTTTAGAACCGGGGCCAAAATGTTTTTTTTAGGCTTAGGTTTGGCTTATATAGCCTTAGTAAAACGGTGCCGTTTTGGCCTTGGTCCCATAAGCCAAAAACGACACCGTTTTAGGGCCCCAGGATCCGCGTGTCGACCCGTGACCTGGGAAGGATCCGCGTGTTTTTTAATAATAGGCTAATTGCCCTAATGGCCTTTCCGTATTTTTTTAAAATTATAATTTCATTTCATTTTATTACAATTTTGGCCCTAACAATTTGTATCTGTTTCAATTTAGTCCTAAATGGCCTTTTAAGGCTTAACTAGGGAAATGGTGCCGTTTTGGGGATTAGGGCAAATTGCCCAGTGAGTCCATTAATTCAAATGTGCTTTCCAAATGGCCCCCGATTTCTGTTTTTTTTAAAAATAACCCTACAAATTTTAATTCATTTTAATTTCACCCTTTTTATATACTTTTAAACTTATTTTTAATTTATTATGTATATTATTTATTATATTATTTATATTTTTAAAATTTGTAAATTATTATTATATATTATATTTTAACTTATATATATTTTATTATTTATTTATTTATATTATACATTATTTTAAAAAACTTACATTTTTATATTATATATTATAAATTATTTCATTTATTATATTATTATTTTTATATACTATTATATACTATCTATTTTAAAATTCATTATTAAATATTATATTTTTATGTATTATTAAATGTTTATATTATTTGATATAGTACAATATCATATTATTATTATTATTATTATTATTTTATCTTAAAATCAAAGTTTATCTATAACATATTATTATCACACATTACTAAATTGTATTTTAATTATATACACATATATCCAAATTACTCACTTTATTTTATATTTTAATATGAATTAAAACTTTTTATATTTTTACATTGTAAATTGTCCATGTATTAAATGCTATTTTCATGATTTTATAAAGTGTTGATTGCTTGATACATATGTTACTATATTATTATTATTATTTTTATATATTATTGCATTTGTTTGTCTTGTTTTGTTTTTATATAATTGTACATCATGCATCATTTTTTTGTTTATTAATATGTTTAAATATATGTTGAATTACATGTTTATATGTTTTACCTATTCTTCTTTAATATATGTTGTGTTTTTTTTTTGTATGTATATTTTACTTATTTAAAATTTACCATATTTTATATTTCTTATATATATGTTAATTAATGAATGACATTTATGTTATTGTTATTATGCTTTTATTTACCTAATACTATAACATGCTATCTTGTATGTTATGTTTTATAATGTTAATATGATTCACCATACATCAATTTAAAATTGAGATTCCAAAGTTTACAAAAATAAAAGGCAATGTTTGGTATTTGGAAGCTTCGAGAAAAGTAGTGCCCTAACTTACTGGGTTGCAACTTTTCTCGTTGAATTTGAATAGTTAAGCACCCTTCTAAGTTTTTTTAAGGTTTTCAAAATACGGGCAACTGTTTTGAAATTTCAAAGCGTTGTGTCCTAACTTACTGGATATGACGTTTTGTCGTCTCAAGATAGGGATTTTCAAAAATGGTTAGCTTAGCCTCAAATGTCTTAAAAATATTGTGTCCTAACTTATTGGATGTAATATTTTGATTCATTCGATACAAGTGAACCCTAATTTTCAAAATCAAAATATTTTAAAGAGGATTGCATCTTAAAATTTTTAAATTTCCGACATTAAAGATATTTTGATAATCAATTAGGTACCAATTTTTGGGCGTTACGAGGGTGCTAACCCTTCCTCGTATGTAATCGGCTCCCGAACCCGTTTCCTGATTTCGTAGACCAAAAACTAATGATGTTTTAAAGGTGATCCAATCACACCTAAAAAGATTAGTGGCGACTCCCGTTTTCGTTTTTCTTAAAGTCGATTCCCATTTTTCAAAACTCGATTTAAAAAAGGGCTCGACACTTAATACATAATGTAATTAAATCACATAAAAACATATTAAACATGATCTAATGAATTAGGGGTTAAATGAGGTTTCAGTTAGAATTCGATTCCAAACTCTTTTAATCAAATTTTAACATGATGTCTTAAGATAGGCCTTATTTATAATTTGATATTTTTGTTTTGATGTCAACATGTCTTGAGACAATGAAGTTCATGTGTCAAGACAAAGGTTCTCAAATCTCGAGACTTGGTTTTGAGACAATTCTCCCCTATTTACCTATTTTAGCTTCAATGTTTGGATGCCTCAAGACAAGGGGTTCTTGTCTTGAGACCTGGAGGAGGGCAAAATTTATTTTCCTTCAATGTGCCCTTGTCTCGAGACAAATGTCACTTATCTTGAGCCTTAAGTGGGGTTGTCTTGAGACTAGCTTGACAAGTCTCGAGACATTAAGCATCTAAATGAATAATATGATAAAATTTATTCTAACGATCTCGAGGCATACTCCTGTTATCTCGAGACTCAATCACTAAATGATCTAAATGGCTTAAAGTGCACATTTCCAAGTCTTCAATCCCATACTATTTTGCACCTAAAATTACCTAAAATTTATATAAATAGAACATAATCAATTTGACACATTGGATCATGACATTCAATCCTTTAATACTTAGTTTACTAATTTGCACATTCAAACCTATATAAACAAACATAAATAGCTAATAATCAAAAGATAAAATTCAATCATGAAAACCTTATAGGTCACCAAAGGAACCAAAACCTTATCTTAAGCAACAAGCCCAAACAAATCTAGGTACATGCCATTTTATCAACACACATATATACATGCAAAAAAGATAACAAGTTGATTTTTGAGTTGAGTTGTCGAGTTAAGTGTTTTATGACCTTTCATCTGGTATGTCTCTTGTTTGAAACCTGCATACGGAAACAAATAATCTTATTCTAAGTATTGTATACTCGGTGGTGATAACATAATTTGAATTCAATTATAAGCATAACAATATCAAATAAACAGTTAAGTAGCAAGATTAATCAAGTTAATCAATAACTATTTCAACATTAACATTGTTGATACGTATAGACCTGTACATTATTAGACCTTTAGAAGTTTCATAATCATTTACCATTCTATCTTATTCATATTAATGGTTTGCCCGTTTACAACAATATAAATTCTGATGCATTCTTAGGGTATTTGCATTTAGTTTACCATATCAGAATCATGTATCACATTAACTTTATTATCTCTTTCAGTTTCACATATATTCAAGAAGCAGTGTTGGGGATAAACCCGAACAAGTAAAATAATGAAGAAATTGAAAAGATCGAACACAAATATTTTACGTGAAAAAACCCTTTCGAATGGGATAAAAAATCATAGGCAAAGATAATTTCACTAAAATGGCAAAAACGAAGAGTACAAAAGATGGAGATAAAACTAGACCTTGAAACCCGCAATAAGAACCCTCAAAAAGTAAACACAAAATTCACTGAAAGCTTGTAAAAGCTAATACCTAAATGTGTATTGGTTTATTTTTCTAGGGTGGGAAAATAGACTACTTATAGGCTAAATTTGTAGGTCAAATAATATTAAAATAACCTACACTAATCAGAGTTTAAGTGAGAAACTAAAAAATAGAATTTAACTGGGAGAAGAAAAGTAAAAAAAAATACAAGGCATAACTCCACAAATCTCTATCTTGACTCGTACTTTCACAACACCTTCTTTGTCGAAGCTCGCCACGGGCTTATCTCAAACTATGCAGGATATTAATTGAGTCGAAGTTGTGTTTTAAAGCTGGAAGTCTTCTAGTCTTCACCTTATGCATTGCCAAATCAAAACTGACTCGGATCTGATTTTCATGAATGTAATGCCCTATCTTTTCAAAACTTGCATCCAAAAGAGAACTCTCAAATACGAAACAGTCATACATTTTCCCCTCTTATGATCAAGTTGTCTCCGCTTCAAATGAGTCAACTTTGACTTCTTAATATACGAGGGACGTCTTGATCTTTCCAGAAATAAAGGCTGCCAATCTTTTTACCTTTTATCAAAATGAGATCCCCATGGGATATATTACTGATGTTTGACTCGATATTAATTCTACAACTCTTCGAGTTCAAAATTTCTAAGGAGATGAGATTTTTCTTTAAGTCAGGCACATGCTTGATATCTGACAGTGTCCTTATTGTCTCGTCGTGCATCCTGATCTGAACAGTACCAATATCAGTTACCTTATTGGGTGAACCATTCCCCTTGCACACAACTCCATATTGAAATGAACTGTATGCGGAGAACCAGTCCCTGTTGGGACACATGTGGAAAGAACACCCTAAATCCAAGATCCACTCGAATGTAAGCTCAGAGTTTTCACTTGTTGACACCAAAAAGAAATCATAACCCTTGTCATTGGCCAAATTAGCACCAGCTAAATCTTCCCCATTGCTCTCAGTAACCCTTTTATTTCACAGTTTGTAACAATCTGCCTCGATGTGACCTAACTTCTTATAATAGCGACATCTATTGTCTTGCTTCCTTGATTTTACCAAAATTGAGGCTTGCCTATTTAACTTGCTATTCGAACCAAACTCATTGTCGAGCTTGTCTTTGCTTAATAGATGACCCTTTACACCCTCAAATGAGAGGTTATCTCTGCCATGAATTAGAGTTTCCCTGAAAAACTTGTACGAAGGGGATAAAGAGCATAATAATAGCATAGTTTGATCTTCATCGTTAATCTGAACCTCAACATTCTTTAAATCATTCAAAAGAGTAATAAATTGGCTGATGTGATCTCCAAGGTGCTCATCTTCATTCATGCGAAACGTGTACAACTGTTGTTTCAGTACTAACCAGTTAGCTAGAGACTTTGTCGCTTAAAGGGTTTCTAACATTTTCCATAAGGTGAATGTCGTTTTCTCCATCAAAACCTCATGCAACATATTATTTGTTAGACATAATCAAATTATGGATAGAGCTTTTTTTGTCCAACTTATCTCATTCTGATTTATCCATGTTTGTAGGTTTCTTCTCTGTAAGGACCTTCTCAGTATCTCCTTGAATCAAAATTTTCATCATTCGAACTTGCCACAGATTAAAATTTTTGATGCCATCGAACAAATCAACCTTGTTGCTACTATATCTGAACGGGTTGATTGCAAAAATCAACTAGTTTTGATATCGGTTTGTTAGGGATAAACCCGAACAAGTAAACTATCGAAGAAATTGAAAAGATCGAACACAAATATTTTATGTGGAAAAACCCTTCCGAATAGGATAAAAAACCACGGGTAAAGATAATTTTACTAAAACGGAAAAAACAAAGAGTACAAAAGATAGAGATAAAACTAAACCTTGAAACCCGAAATAAGAACTCTCAAAATGTAAACACAAAATTCTCTAAAAGCTTGTAAAAGTTAATACCTAAATGTGTATTGGGTTATTTTTCTAGGATGGAAAAAGAGTTTATTTATAGGCTAAATTTGTAGGTCAAATAATATTAAATTAACCTACACTAATCAAAGTTTAAGTGGGAAATTAATAATAAAATAAGCTACACTAATCATAGTTTAAATGGGAAACTAAAAAACAGAGTTTAACTGGGAGAAGAAAAGTAAAAAAATACGAGGCATAACTCCACAAGTAATTTTACATTTTAATCCCTATTAACTTAAATCAAATCCAAATATGAATACTCAGATCAATACACTAACACACTCAGAACGCATTGAAGTGCCAATCGAGCATAAATACATTGATCCCACTAGGCACACCAGAATATGCTCGTACCCCTAGGGTATTAGAGAATTGCCACAATATATATATGTGCATAATGTTGAATCTCCTACCTATCAAAACAGGCTTTATGTCATGCCAACTATACCCATATCTCTATCTGACAACGTTAATAGGGCAAATCTCATTATTAATAATTGTATATTATCAAAAAAACATTATATATCATCACTATTTAAACATGAATGCATTTCTTACAAATTGATCCCTCAATTTCTTAATATCTGAAATGCTCGTATCTCACAATTCACCAGATCAAATTTAAATCTGACTTTATAAATACAGTACAGAAACCTCTCATAACCATCATTTATTATCAAACCTTAATTTTTTATCTCTTACAATTAAGTCCTTAACAACACATAAATAATCAAATTATTCAAACTTAATTTAATATTCTTATTACATTTCTAACATATTTTTCCATCACCTAACTTAACATCATTCATGCATGAGTTTGAGCTATTAGAATAAAATTTTCTAAAGTTTTTCAACTAAGTACTCAAAACTATTAACAATGGAAAATGAAACAAAACTTCACCAGTTGATTAATCTAACATTGGCCTTTCAATATCTACTATTCCTTATCAAATTTCTAAGAAAAATCTTACCTATCCTTAGTTGAGGGCTACGGTAATGGTGGAGGCTTAAATTTTTTTTTCTTTTTTCTCTTACTTTGATTGTTTTAACCGAACATGGAAGAAGCGAAATAACTTTCTCTTTCAGTCCACTTTCACACTTATAAACTTAGATTAAGAAAATGATTAAGCTTAATTAATCTATATTAATTAATATAAAATGATTATTTAATGTAAATCATATTAAAAATGATGAATGAATTTAATCATTTTATTCGATTAACTTAATATTAACTCGGTCTATTTATTCTTTAGTCCCTAGTTTAATTTCTAACTTGGTCCTTTTTTATTTTCTAATTTAAAATTTAATAGTGATCACACTTTTGCAATTTAGTCTCTATACTATTTTTAATAATAGATTTAATTAAATAATACCTAATAATTTGACCTTTCCATTTCATACTCATCACATAATTATTCTATTTTAATTCTCTATTAACTCGATTCAATAAATTCGATCCAAAACTAATTTTTTCCGACACGGTTGAAAACCTAGTCATTACAATACTTGTAATTTTTTGAACATATTAGTTTAAATAAAATTTCATTATACATTAATATAATTTGTATATGTCATCAATGATTTTTGCATGCAAAGTAAAATGTAAACAAATATTGGCTTGTTGATTATCTAATGTTTAACTAATATTAAGTTGCATTATGTGGTCAGATCATAATGTGAGAAGATAACTTATATTAGTAGATAATCTAATCAGTCTGTATTCTAATCGAAATTGAGCAAATCGATTGAAAGATTGTAACACCCCCTACTCGTAACCATTATCGGAATAGGGTACGAGGCATTACCGGAGTTTACTGAATATTTTCAGATAATTCTGAGTCATTTATTATTCATATTTTGAAAATAATCATAACGTCTCTCTATTGGGCCCATGAAGCCCCAAGCATATATTAGAAACCATTTGAAATTAAATCGGGATCACATAATTTTTTTTTTTTGCAAAATCTTAAATTATATTTTCATCTAAGTACTTACCATTTCAATGCTCCTTAAACATGTTACCATTCAATTAATAGCTTGGCACTTGTCTAAGCGTGAAACAACATCACTGTTAGTATACTTGCACATATTTCATATAAATTCAACATTGATATACTTATTTTCTCGACGTGTCACACTTGAGTTTAATAATTGTCTTTACTTACATAATTTCCTTGTATCAACATATCAAAGATAATCATATATGTACATGTCATGAAACATATCATTCTCTTACCGTTTCTTCATAAATATATATCAATCATTTCATTATATCAATATTTCATGCTCCATCATTTCCACATATTTTATGTATATTTATTCCGGTAATAGTTTATATCAAACTTAACATAAATTATGTTCCATCTACTTATACTTATTTCGTTTATCTATCTTCATAATTATTTCATACAACTATTTTGTATATATATTTCTATATGATCAGTTCTTGTAAACATTTCACACTACCATTTCATATATTCATTCGTCATCTTATACATATTGCCTGAATATCAATTGTTTAATAGATGTCATAGCGTCTCTCATCCACGGTCTTATTTATCTTTGACATGATGCCATAGTGTCTTTCAACTATGGTCTTGCTCATTTCCTGTCATGTTGCCATAGTATCTTTCAACCATGGTCTTGTTCATTTTATGTCACGTTGCCATGGTATCTTTCAACCATGGTCTTATTCATTTCATATCACGTTGCCATGGTATCTTTCGACCATGGTTTTATTCATTCCTCGTCAAGTTGCCATGGTATCTTTCAACCATGGTCTTACACATTTCATATCAGGTTGCCATGGTATCTTTCAACCATGGTCTTACACTTTCATATCAGAGAGCACACTCCCGCGAACCTCATCCTTATAGTGGGATTACCAGTCTAGGCTAAATCCCCTGTAATATAAACTCATAGAGTATTGTCGGGATTACCAATCCAGGCTAAATCCCCTGCAACGACAATTACTCTAATGAGCTTGGATCTGAATTACCAGTCCAGGCTAAATTCAGACCCTAATTCGGATTATTCATTCGGGCTAAATCCATTTTCCACATATTCTTCGGGAGGGCTATATCAGGATAGGATCACCCATCCGGGATATATCCTTTTTATTGTCAATTCCTTTTCAGAGATCCATCGAAATTTCCTTTCATTCAACCGGGATTTCTTTCCTTTTTATCAAATATATCAATGTTTCATAAATTTCCATATAATGAACATTCAAATCATGTTCATATAAAAAACATGCATTTCAAGCATTTAAGAATATAATTCAAGTTACACGAACTTACTTGGCGGAATTGCAGAAATATCAAGATTCAGGGGTATTTTGGTAATTTACCATTTTCCCAAATTTCACCCAATCTTAAATTGAAAATTTCATTAAATTTATTTATTTAAATAATAAAACAATTCATTCCCTTCAATTTGGTCATTTTTGACATTTTTACAAAATTGCCCCCTGAAGTTTTACTTTTATTCAATTTAGTCCCTGAGCCTAAAACATGCAAATTTGCCATGCTAGCTGAATATTCATATATATTTTTCCTCCCCCTCCTCTCCTTTCCACTTCCTTAATGTATATAACACACTTGTAAGTAACATTATCTATAATTTTTATTATTTACTTTTATGAATATTCAAGCTGTCCATCTGTGTCATAGTCACTAAATTGTTTATATCTGGAGCTATATAACTCAAAATTAAGATCCACTAATTTTACCTGAAACTAGACTCATATATATTCTTATCATAAAATTTTCAGAATTTTTGGTTTAGCCAATAAGTACAGTTTATTCTTTAAAGTTACCCATGTTCTACTGTCTGACAGTCCTGACCCTTCTTCACTAAAAATTAATTATCTCCTCGTACAGAATTCGAATGATGTTTCTAAACATATAAATTTAAGCCCCTAATTATTTTTATCTAATTTTTTATGATTTTCAAAAGTCAGAATAGGGGAACCCGAAATCATTCTAACATTATCTCACAAAAATGATTATATCTCATGATTTACAATTCCATTGCTTACATAATTTCTTCTATAAGAAACTAGACTCAATAAGATTTAATTTCATACTTTATTCATCCGATAATTTGATTTCTACAATTTTTGGTGATTTTTCAAAGTTAGACTACTACTGCTGTCCAAAACTATTTTAGTGTAAGATATTAATTATCATGTTTATAACACCCTTATTTTCTTTTTTTACACTATTTCTCATCACTTTCTCTTATTTTCTCTTCACTAACATATCAAGAACATAGGGACATATGTAAGGAAACTCTACATTAACATTAATCCCATGCTTTTTCAATAATATCAAACTTAAAAATGTATTGAAATCATGATGTTCTTACCTTGTTCTATTGATTTCAATCTTCATCTTGATTTTTTCTCTCCTTCAGCTTCCATTTCTTGAATCCAACTTGATATTCTAACTTTCCATAGTCTCCTTAACATTTCTCTCTCTTGGTAGCTATGGAAATTCTTTTGATTTTTGGGTGAAAATGGTGAATTTTTGGTAAAAGGACCAAATTGTAAAGAAATGAAAACTTCTTTTCTTCTTCTTCTTCTCACGTTGGTATTGCATGGGAAAGATGGATGAGAATTTCTCATCTTTCTTTCTTTATATACTAATAAAATAATAATAAAATAGCTTATTAAAATATTAATAAAATAATATTTATCTAATTAAATAATTATAAAATATCAAAATATCTCTAGCATCATTATTACCCCCTACCCGTAACCATTACCGGAGTAGGGTACGAGGCATTACCGGAGTTTACTGAATATTTTCAGATAATTCTGAATCATTTATTATTCATATTTTGAAAATAATCATAACGTCTCTCTATTGGGCCCTCGAAGCCCCAAGCATATATTAGAAACCATTCGAAATTAAATCGGGATCACAGAATTTTTTTCGCAAAATCTTAAATTATATTTTCATCTAAGTACTTACCATTTCAATGCTCCTTAAACATGTTACCATTCAATTAATAGCTTGGCACTTGTCTAAGCGTGAAACAACATCACTGTTAGTATACTTGCACATATTTCATATAAATTCAACATTGATATACTTATTTTCTCGACGTGTCACACTTGAGTTTAATAATTGTCTTTACTTACATAATTTCCTTGTATCAACATATCAAAGATAATCATATATGTACATGTCATGAAACATATCATTCTCTTATCGTTTCTTCATAAATGTATATCAATCATTTCATTATATCAATATTTCATGCTCCATCATTTCCACATATTTTATGTATATTTATTCCGGTAATGGTTACGGGTAGGGGGTGTTAAAAAGATTGTTATGTTATTTATCAAGTCCAATTGGAGAGATATCTTGTCTTGGGTATCGAAGCAGATGACTCCCAAAAGATAGAGACATCGATGTCATTATTTGAACTGAAAATACATCGGACATGACCCAGGTTGAATCTATCCTAGATCCGTTTATGGATTCATTTACTTGTGACGTTCATAGCATAACATACTTTAATCATGAGTGGATGATGGACTATGTATGCGTGACTCGTATACTTTGATGTAAATGAAAACCTGAGGGTTAAGCAAAAAAATGAAAGTTTGAGTTCAAATAGATAAGGAATCGAAAACTAATGTGTTGGGTATACAATTTCTGCATGATGTAGCATCATTCCACAATAGTGGAATTCATAACCCAATAACGAGTAAATGATATCCTCTCATTGGCATTACATGGTTGATGAAAAATAAACGTGACCATAAGTGATTTATCATAAGATAAATGATTTAATTACTATGTGTTAGTAATTAAACTTTTCGTATCAAAAGATGTAATGGAAACCATGAGATAAAATAAGATTATATTGGGAGAACGAATTTTATTCCAAAGAGATTAATGATATTCTATGAGGGTAACACACTTATGACAAGGTCATTGGACGATCACTTATTGAAGAAACTTTCATAATAGAATATATGTATATATATAATAAGGGATAATACAATCATGGTAGTATAGTGGAATGGTTCTATGAATAAATAAGTTGTAATTAATAGGAGAAGGGACAAAACTTGATTACAAATTATTTGAGCCCTAATTATATATGTTTGATCAGTCCCTCCAATAGCTTGAGATAACCTAAAACAAATTGTGTATAGAATTGATAAGGGTGTCGGAAAGTGTATTCCTGGGACTCCGTAATCGTAAACTGGACCCGTAAAATTTTTCATTAAATACTTACGAGGCTAACTTAATAGCTAATTAATTTTTGGATTAGTAAATTTCGTAAAATTAGGAGTTATTAAGTTACAGGGATTAAATCGCGTAAGAGATAAAAGTTGAATTATAGATTGAAATAAACGAAAAGGGCTAAAGTAGCAATTATGCCACTTAACTGATATTGGTAAATAGATGGCCGGCCATGGGCTTAGCAAAATGCATGAAAATATATATATTTAATATATGTTAACTTTAATGTATATATATTATAATAATTAAAAAGAAAGATATAATAAAAGAAAAGAAAGTGGAGACATGCAAATTAAACAAAGTAAAGAAAAAAAAAAGAAAGAAAGAAAAGGAGAAGAAGGGGTTTGAAATTCAAATCCAAATTGGTTAGTGTAATTTAGTCTTTATACTTGTAATTTTTACATTTTCGAAATCCTAGTACTTAGGGCTACCCGACCCATGTTGTAATTTTTAGTATTTGTAAAGATTTTAGATGTTGACATTGTTAAATAGTTTAGTATTAGGGATTAAATAGATATATTTTTAAGTTAGAAATGGAAAAAGACTAAATTGTGGAATTAATTGTTGATTTTGAACAATAAGGACTAAATTATGAAAAATTTTAAATTATGAGGTCGAATTGAAAAAGAGGAAGCTAAATGTGGTCTAGAGTGAAATTAGTATAAAATATAAAGTTAATTGTAAAGGTTAAAATTAGTCTCGATTTATGGACTAAATTGAAAAATAAACAAAATATAGTGTGAAAATTTAAATTTAATGTGAAGTTGAAATGTGTAATATTAATGTGATTTAATTATTTTATTCCGTAACTAACGTCATACAAGAATCCTCGAGTGAAAAGGGGAAGGATAAAATCAACGTCGAATAGCTCGAAAATCATAGTTTGTGTTTCTATAATCCAAATTAAATAGTAAATTATTGCATATATAATTATTTGCATATGGTAAGCAATTGAGGTGAGTATTTTGGTACTTGGGAATTAAATTAAATTCATAATTGAAATGAAATGGATTGATTTTGTATATTATGAAATATATTGATTATGAATATATGTGTATTGAGAAAAATGTGATTATTATCAAATTGAATATATGCTTATATGTGATAATATATATTCATGAAACTGACCTATTAACTGTATCAGGTTGAGTCGTGTAATACTCCTTAACTCTAAATCGTAACCGGAACAAGATTATAAGGCATTACCAGACAAATCGGACAATTTACGTATAATTCTTAATAAATAAATAAATAACAAGCATATTCTAGTATAATTATAAAGTCATTCTTTTTTTCTTTTTCTTTTTTTAAATAAAATTCAATATAATCCCCTTTAGAAATATCTAAACTTCCCTGCAAATTCAAATCAAGACCAATCCAAAACCAATCCAAACAAATCAATTCATGAATTTATACATCTCTAATTATAATAAAATTTATAATATAAAGTTTCAACATTTTTATGTTTATAACACTCTAACATAAAATGTCTAATTGAGTCATTTAGTTTATCATTTAACAAAATTATTCAAAACTATGATATAAACTATGTTTAAGACATATGTAATTGTATGGAACAACCATTACCATCATTTATCATTAATATTTATGTATCAAAATAACAACAAATTACAACCTAAGTACATGCCATTTTCAAAAGAGAAAAGTACATCACCACGTATTTGAGTTCGGGATTGGCTTGGATGCTGAGTCGTTAATCGCTTTAGTACCTAAACTGGGCATGGAAACAAACCGTACGCTGAGTATACACTCAATGGTATTTCTATAAACCAACACTTAAATAATTATAAAATACATACATATATATATACATATATATAACACTACTCAAATTCAATAACTATTTAAGTATTCAACTTTCAATCTAGTGCTCTATTTTAGTTCAAACTCAATATCAATCATTATTTTTCAACAACAATTATTTGATTATTGTTATTCAATAACAATCAGTTATTCAGTATCAAACTATCAATAACAATCAATTATTTAATCCAGTAATACAATCATTCAATTATTCAGTGTAATAGTTTACCCCTATTAACATAACTCGGACTCAGACGGATACACGGATCCAACCAACACACCAGTACGGCACTCAGTGCCTCATTGGCTTTGCCGAAGTAAACAGTAGTAGTACGGTACTTAGTACCTCATCGGATTAAACCGAAGTAACAATAACAATACGACACACAAGGTGCCTCATCGACTCGAAGTCGAAGTAACAGCACGACACTTATAGTGCCTCATCGACTCAAGGTCGAAGTATCCCTGAACACTTCCAATCCTATGGCATGCCAATGATATCCGACTCAGCCCGATACAGTTAATAGGGTATTTAATTCATTTCTCAATTCACAGTAATTATTTATTTTAATATCCATTTCACAATAATTACAAATTCACATACGTTCAATTCAATGTCAAAACACTAATACTTACCTTATAATATCTTTCCATACACATCAAATAATAAAAACAACAATTTAAATGCTAAGTTCGGTTTATAGAAATACAAACCGTAATTCTCGAATTACTCCTCGTCAACCTTCTCTTTTCCTTTCTTTGCGGATGTCTCGAGTTCTTTATTAGCTACGAAAATAAAAATAATTTATATTATTAATACAACACTAATTTATATTGAATAATTAAGTTTTTATTCAATTTCTATCTTAATTTCAATTTAGTCCTAACTAAATTCATTTATTTTTCCATCTCAATCCTTATCTCATTTCTACTCAAATTTCAACTAAACTTAAACTTAACTATCTAATTTTCATCATAAAACCATAATTTCGAAATTCTTGCAATTTAGTCTCTATCATACAAAATTTATAACTTATTCTACAATTTAATCTATCTCCCACTTCTAGTTAGAAATTCTATTAATTCAATCCTCAATTCACACTTTACTCAATAAAATTTAATGTTTAAAAATCTAATATCTTTGAAAATTTCAGCACATACTTAATAATATTTTGTTCTAGGTTCAGAAAAACTCAAAAATTATAAGAAAATGACTTAATTTGACTTACCAATTTAAAATTGAACCTTGAAAACCCTAAATTTCTTCTTTTCTTTTCTTTCTGTTTCGTCCCCTGTTCTGTTTCTATTTTCTTTCTTTTGTTTGTTTTTTTTCTTTCGTTACTTTATTATAATAATAATAATAATAATAATAATAATAATAATAATAATAATAATAATAATAATAATAATAAAACATAAATATCTTTGTTATGTAATAATATAATTATATATATTAACTTAAAAATCTCAGATTTTTTCAAACATAAACCACATCAATTTCATGATTTTGGTTTAATTACCTTTTTAGTCCTTTTTACTTTCTTTTAATTTACAATTAAATTTTTGCCTTTTATTCATTTTAGTCCTTTTTACTAATTACTCAAAATTAAGCTAAATTCACTTAATTAAAACCTAATTAAACACAACCCTAAACTCATAAATATTTTTATTAATTATTTACGAACACATTTTGCTAAGACGGAGGCCCGACAATGTTCTTTTCCGATGCCCGTGAATTTTTGGTCATTACAAGTCGGATATAGATGGCATGCCATAGGATAGGAAAAGTTCAAGGATTAATTCGACCTCGAGTCGATAAGGCACTGGGAGCTAATTTACTTTGGTTTAACCGATGAGACACTGGCTGTCAATTTATATAGCACTTGGCGTGGTTATTACTTCGGATTTATCTAATGAGGCACCGGTGTCAAACTGGTGTGTTGGTTAGATCCGTGTATTCGTTCGAGTCTATATCGTGTTAATAGGGGAAAGTAAAATAATTATTTATGTGATTTTTATTGAAATGACAAAGAAGAGAAATGAATATGAGATGAGAAAGTATTAAAATGGCAAATATGAGAAATGATTATGAGATGAGAAATGAGATATGAGATATGAAATGATGAATTGAGATGTGAAACTTGAATAAATTCAAGTATTGATCAAAGATATGAATCATGCCATTGCATGAGATGATGTATTCAAATGTTAAATGAAATGTCATTGATATATATATTTATATATTTGAACATGTGAAAATCTTAGTAGATGTGAATAAGGAATGATAAAAAATTATACTATTGAATTGGAACACATGAACATAGCTTACTTGTTGCATTTTAATTACATATATCAAGTTTATGTTATTCGGATTATAGAAATACCACTGAGTTTTACTCAGCGTGCGATTTTATTTTCTGTGCCCAGGCTAGGTACTGTTCGAATTATTGCCGATTCAGCATAAAATCACAAATCCTGAGCTCAAGTTTGGTGATATTTTATTTTGTAATGGCATGTACCTAGGGAGACTTTTATTGATATCGTTTATAAGATGTTAACTTAGTTGCTAGTGAAATGATGGTTAAATGTGTATATGGTTGTGGTTGAGGCTATGTTGGTATGCTAGCCTAGTTTATATTTTGGTATGTGATATTTTAAAGTTTAGTAGCTTAGTATAATGCTTGGTATGTGCTTAGCTTCATATTTGGTAATTTTATAAGTTTTAAAGTTAGTTCAAATATGGTAAGTCTAATATGAATGAAAGTCTTGAATGTTTGATGTGTTGTTAATGTATTTGAACATATAAAATATGGTTCCAATGAGGGTACATTGGTTAGGCATATTAGGTGATGAATTTGGTTTATTTTGGGCATGTTTAATTGTGTTTTGAATAGGTTAAACAATTGGTAATTGAGTTGCTTAGTGCCCAAGTGAATAGGAAATGGTAAACTTGAGTTTTAAGGTACTTTTGGGTGCACACAACCTGGCCACACGGGCGTGTGTCACACACGGGCAACACACATGGGCGTGTAACTCAAGTCAGAGAGTTACACGGTCTGAGACACGGGCGTGTGTCTCAGCTGTGTGAAGCACACGGCTTGGCTACACGGGCGTGTGAGGCACACGGCCTGTCCATACAGGTGTGTGACCCCTGAAATCAAAATTTTTGTAATTATTTTCTAAACTTCCAAAAGTGTTTCAAATTAGTCCCTGTCTATTTTTAAACTACTTTTAGGGTCCCGTAGACTCGTAATAGAGGCTGTAAGAGTAACTTTTACTCTGAATTGGGGTGGATTAGCAAACCTAAATTAAGTGCATTCCACTAACATCATCGAAGATAAATTAAAAAAATAATCATAGATGGATTATGGACTAATAATCTAATGTTAATAATTGGAATAGTCTTGTATGTATCCGAATTCTGACATTTTAGATGGGATAAATAGTGGTAAGAGTGTAGAAGTGGAAGACTAAGTTTAGCAATGTATAAATAGTGATAAGAGTGTAGACAGTGGAAGACCAAGTTTAGAAATGCAAAGCATAATTTATTATTCGAATGTATAAGAATCTAGCATGAAAATATTAGATTGTTGTGACCTACCCTTGCATATTATAATGTTATTAGTTAGTTTATATGTTGATTATGATTGAATTATTTTTTTGATTCGTTAGTAATGCTCGTGACCTTAATCCGACGACGGAGAGGGGTTAGGGGTGTAACATGTGGAATGAATGAAAATGAAAAGTAAGATAAATAGATTACATGTATCACTATCTACAGTGAATGCGTTTTCTCGCTAAGCACAAAAGAAGACTTAGAAATTAATTTAATTTTTTCGAAGTACTATTGCATAGATTGTTATTAAATAATTAAAGTTCGAAGTGAGATTTAAATTAATTAAGTTATCATAGATTTATCAAATAAGGCAATTAAATTAATTTCCTCGAGGATTGTAATAGGTAATATTGCCATGACTTTGACAAAATTATAACTTGGTTCAGAAAATAATTCAATTGAAAAATTAATTGATTAATATTTTGAGTAATGGAAAATAACTATTGAGTTTGATAAATTATAAGTGTTGGATAAAAGTCCAGATAACACATATAATTATACTCAATACACGAGACGAGTTCGAAAGTCCAATCCCATATGTGAGGGGTAGACCTGATCATGGGTCAAGCCACCCACCCATTCCTGAAGGCTCGCTTGAAAAGTGTGAGGGTTTTGGTAAAAATATAGGTCGAAAAATTAGCTTGGACAAAAAAGAAGGCTCTTTTTTTAAACGGGCTGAGCCTTAGAGAGGATTTTTTTTAGCCCAGGCTCGACCGAATAAGTTGTTTTGTTGTTATTTTACTTTTTTTTGCTACTATTTCGTTGTTGTGTTACTACCATTTCGTTATTATATTGCCACTATTTTATTGTTATTATTTGGATATTGCATAACTTGTTTTATGTTAATTTTGTTACTATTTTAGAGGCATTTGTTTGCTAAGTTGTAACTATCTTAGTGTTATTTAAGTATAAAAACTTTTTAATGCATTTTCAATTTGTTAAAAAATATTTATTTTAATTTTTTGTGTATTTGATGTATTATATTTTTAATTTTTTTATATAAAAAATTAATACAGGTGGGCCGAGTCAGGTTCGGGTTTAGCATTTTTAATATAGTTCGGGCTTGGGTAAAATTTTAGGCCCATTTTTTGGGTTGAGACCGGGCCTAGAAAACGGGCTTAAAATTCTACATCAGCCTGAACTCGGCCCGATCCATGATCAGGTATAGTGAGGGGCGACAAACCTTAATCGTAGTAAGGGTGTAACACCCCCTACCCGTATTCCGAGCCTAGAATAGGGTACGAGGCATTACCAAACTTAATATGATCAATCATGTAAAAATCAGCCATAAAATTTCTTCTAAATTAAAAGCTTTCAAACATATGTTTAACGTCCCTTATATGGGCCTACGGGGCCCAAAACATACATTCAGGGTGGTTCGGGACCAAACTGTAAACATATAAAATTTTTGCAACACTTAGAAAATTTTCACACTTTGGAGAGTCACACGCTCGTGTTTTCAACCCGTGTAACTCTCTGTTTATAACTTCATCACCCTTGTCAGTCGTACACTTCATATAAATAACAAGAAACGTGTATGGGCTCAATTCTCATTAAATTTCTCATATATATACACAATTTCACGTTATGTAATCATACAACATATATCAGTCATATCTCTGTAATCTAAATATATTTTCATAACAATTTATCTTGATTTCATATTGTTTCATATTTAAGCTTAAATAACCAAAGTATTTGAAATATCATCTTTATGCAAATAGTACACATGAGGTATATAATTCCATAATTATGAATAAACACATTTATCAAGCATTTTCCATATTCATATATCAATGTCTCATATCTTCATATATCAATAACCGTCATATTCATGAATTCCGAGTTCAATTTCATAATTATTTATCTCGTGTCCAATTTATTCCATGTCGAAACTTTATTCATTAAAACATTTGAATTATCAATACATATGGACAATACATTCAAGATGAACAATTATATAATCACAAATGAATTCATTTATCAACCAAGTTCTATACTCATATCTTATCAACTCGTACTTCCTTGTATCACATAATTCCATGTAACACTTACCAAACTTTGTCAAATTAGTGAACGTCTTACGGAATTGAGTACTTCGTTTTCTTGATGCCATAGTTCAACTATGGTCTTACACATCTTCACATAATGATGCCATAGCCCAGCTATGGTCTTACAAGAATCACATATTTCACTGATGCCATATCCCAGATATGGTCTTATACAGTAGCATATATCACATCGATGCCATATCCCAGATATGGTCTTATACGGAAATCACTTGTCACTTGTCACTTGTAGCCGAAGCTACCACTATTCACTGATCAGGTAGCCAGAGCTACCATTTTTCACTCATCAGGTAGCCGGAGCTACCACTTTTCACTGATCAGGTAGCAGAAGCTACCACTTTTCACTGATCAGGTAGCCGAAGCTACCGCTTATCACTTGTCATTTGTCCTTAATCAGATAAGTGTAGCCGAAGCTATCACTTATCACTTTTACTTGTCCTTGATCAGATAAGTGTAGCCGGAGCTATTACTTATCACTTTCATTTGCCCTTGATCAGATAAGTGTAGCCGAAGCTATCACTTATCACTTGTTGCCATGGTCCAACCATGGTCTTTTCCTTTAATTCATCTTGTCATCGAATCAAAATGCTCAATTTGATCATTTATTCAATTTTCATGCTTTTACATTATTCACGATTTTATCATCAATACATATGAAATAATACATCATGAAATTCATAAAATTAACAAATAATCACTAAAATTTAGCCATATAAACTCACAAGTTCAATTTTTGTATTATAACAATAATTATAATTTCATAATAAATATTCCAAATAAAACATTATATCATTTCTAATCCAACACTTATCGATTATAATCGGGCATGTGATCAATTTATACACGAGTCATTCATATATTTTTGTATATTTTTCTCCTCCTCCTCTCCATCCACATCCTTAGTATAAACAACATACTTGTAGGTAACATTATCCATAATTTTCACTATCTACTTAGGTGAATATTCAAGCTGTCCATCTGTGTCATAGTCACTAAATTATTTTTATCTTGATCTACAGAACTCCAAATTAATATCCATAAAATTTCCCAGAAACTAGACTCATATGTATTCTTACCATAAAAATTTCATAATTTTTGGTTGGGCCAATTAATACAGTTTATTCATTGAAGTCTCCCCTGTTCTGCTGTCTAATGGTTCCGACCCTTCTTCACTAAAAATTAATTATCTTCTCGTATAGGATTCGAATGATGTCCTCGTTTATTTCTCTTGAAAATAGACTCATTCAGGATTATAAACATACAAATTTAAGCCTATAATTATTTTTATCCAATTTTTTATGATTTTTCAAATTCAGAAAAGGGAAACCCGAAATCATTCTGATCTTGTCTCACAAAAGTTTTTGTATCTCATGATTTAAAATTCCATTGCTTACATAATTTCTTTTATAAGAAACTAGACTCAATAAGCTTTAATTTCATATTTTATCCATCCTCTAATTCCATTTATAAAATTTTTGGTGATTTTTCAAAGTTAGACTACTGCTGCTGTCCAAAAAAGTTCTAGTGCAAAATGTTGATTTCCATTTTGCCCCAAATTTCACAATTCATACAATTCAGTCCTTACTCAATTAACCCCTAAATTAAGATAATTTTCTCAATTAATACTTTTACTAGACATTATAAGTTATTTCATAACTATTGAAATTTAGAATTTCCACATAAAACTCTAACTTCAAACTCTTTTACACTTAGGTCCCAAACATTCACTTTCTATTCAATTCTTTCAATAAAATCATAATATAAACAATTTAAAGCTCTAATTCCATGCCAAATCATCATATATTTCCAGCACTCATCCATAACAACTTCAAAAATTAGCCATGGAATCAAAAACTAATGAAATAATAAGTTGGACCCAATTGTAAAAGTCCAAAAACATAAAAATTTCAAGGAGAAAGTAAGAATTAAACTTACATGAAGCTAGAGTATGAAAACCAGCTTGAACCCTCCTCCATGGCTGTTTTTCAGCTGATCAATATGAAGAGAAAATGAAGAGAATTCTAGATATTCCAATTTAGTCCCATTTTTATTTAGCCAATTTTGGCAATTTTCCAATTTTGCCCTCATTTCACCCATTTCCTGATTTTTCTCAGCTATTGCCGCCCAAAATATCTCCTTTGGGCTTATTTGCACTTTAGGTCCTTCCTCATTTGACAATTGAGCTATTTAATCATTTTAGCAACTTTTACACCTTTTTCAATTTAGTTCTTTTTATTTAATTAACCACCCAAACGTCAAAATTTTCTAACTAAATTTTATTATTACCTCACCAACACTCCATAAATATTACTAAAAATATTTATGGCTCAGTTTATGAAGTCGAGGTCTCGATACCTCATTCTCGACCCATTTTAGCTAATTAATTCTTTTAAATCACCAAATTCACTAATTCAAAAATTCTTTTATATTCATATTTGACTCATAGGTATTAATTTATTAAATTTTCAACTCACCCGTCGGATTTAGTGATCTCAAATCTCTATTCCCGATACCACTGAAAATTAGGCTGTTACAAAGGGTGTGCCATCCCCCTCTGTATTCTACTTGCTATAAAATACTGTATTTTCTATTCAAAGATTATTATTTAGTTAGACCTTATTCGAACAAAACTCTTGTATCGTTTCTCTATAAGTAGGAACTATACGTTAACCTATAAACACAGCTTTTGAGCATCAATATTTTGTCAAAAAATAGTGACAATTTATTTTAAAGAACAAATTTTATTTTTTGGGAAAATATTCATAGTTTTGGTTTATAAAGAGAATCAACTTTCCTACTAAAAGTCAAGTAAAATTTTCATTTTGTGCGCTGGTTTAGTTTGTTTGAGCCCACACTCAAAGCAATTCGAGGTTCGAGGATAGTGGAGAAGATTGATCGATTGAAAGCCGAGAAACGACCAAGATTGCCTTCATACAAAGCTCATTGTCGAAACCATTTTTAAATCGAGTTTTGGAAAATAGGAATCAACTTTAAGAAAAACGAAAACGGGAGTCGCCACCAATCTTTTTAGGTGTGATTGGATCACCTTATAAAATTTTTTATTTTAAAACATTAATTTTGGTCTACGAAAGTCGAGAAAACGGATTCGGGAGTCGGTTATGTACGAGGAAGGGTTAGCACCCTCGTAACGCCCAAAAATTGGTACCTAATTGATTATCAAGTGTCTTTAATGTCGGAAATTTGAAAGTTTTAAGATGCAAACCTCTTTTAATTAGAATGTCTCAATTTTGAAAATTAAGGCTCACTTATTTCAAACGAGTCAAAACATCACATCCAGTAAGTTAGGACGCAACATTTTAAAACCTTCGAAACTAAGCTCGTCTTTCGAAAATTTCTATCTCGAAACAACAAAACGCCATATCCTGTAAGTTAGGACACTATGTTTTGAAATCTCAAAATAATTGTTTAAGTTTTGAAAACTCAAAATCACTTAGAAGGGTGCTTGACTATTCGAATTCAACGAGAAAAGTCGCAACCCAGTAAGTTAGGGCACTACCTTTCTCGAAGTTTCCAAACATCAAGCATTGCCTTTTATTTTTTTTTAAAAAAACCTTGGAATATTATTTTAAATGACGTTTTAGGATGACATATTAATGCATCATGAAGCATAGATGTACAAAATATTCTAACATTTCCATACTAGCATAAATAATATCATTAAGACAAAACTAAATAACATGAACATACGTTTAATGAAAAAAATCATACTAGGGTAAATATAAGATAATAAACAAATAAAAACATGAGTAAACTAAAAGAAAAACATAATACATGCAAAAATTATACAACAATATATATCATAAAATAGCACATAAAAGAAATAATTAAACATAGCATATAAAAAAATGAAACTATGCACAAATACGATAAATGACATACACTAAAAAAAAATGAATAAATAGAACATTTAAAAATTATAAAAATATAATGCAATAGTTCAAAATACATGAAATGATAATATAATATATATACATGCATAGAAAATATATATTTGAAAATAAACTATATAAAAAGGTTAAATATTATAATATATAAAATACATAATCAAATGTATAAAAGATAGGAATAAATATACATATTTGAAAAATGAAGAAATTAAAATAAAAAAAAGGTTGAAAAACTAAGATAGACGAAGAATAAAATAAGAACAAACCACAGAAAGTAAGAACACAAGAGGGAGAGAAATTTAGTGAATGCTCTTAAGAATTCTTATTGCTTCCCAAAACTCAAGTCCTTTCACAATGAAGGGAGAGGCCTCTATTTATAGTTGAGCCTTCCCAAATCCAACAACATGCATGCATCAATTACATCAACGGTTAAGATTAAAGGAGATCTACAAATTAAATCTCCAAGATTACAAGATCATATCTTCAAGATTGCATATCATATCTAAGATTGCAATCATATCTAAGATTGTATCATATCTAAGATTGCATATCATATCTAAGATTGCAATCATATCTAAGATTGTATATCATTGAAGATTATATTTCCATATGAGTCAAGCTTATAGATGGACCTTAAATCTTTTCAAGTAATGGGCCATTCCGATCGGGCCAAATTATATTTGTAATTCTGGACTGAACTTGGACTTCATTTTTTTTTTGGGTTTATTATTTTTGTTTTTGGACTTATTTCTGGGCCCGGGCAAAATTGAGTGTCTACAGCTACCCCTCTTTGCTCATTGCTGTGTAACAAAGATAGAGCAAAGACTATAAAAGGACCAATTTTGCCCGGGCTCGCCGAGTCTTGAGTTCTTGATCCTTGATCTTCTTTAAATAGCCTCTTGACGACTTCATTCTGCTTCACTGCAACTCAGGAAGGCGATATCTGCTATCTTCAACTTGTTCCCTATAAACACAGGGATGCCATGTTAAAATCTTTGATCTGCTTCGCTGTAAGCACAGGAATGTCAGATCTGCTATGTCTTCGATCTGTTCCCTGTAAACACAGGGATGCCAAATCATCTTGGATCTGCTTCGATGCGAAAACATCCGAAGGTTAGATCTGCTATGTCTTCGATCTGCTCTCTGTCGAATATGGAGATGCCAAATCTGTTTCTTCAATTTGTTCTTTGACAATACAGAGATGCCAAATCATCTTGGATCTGCTTTAGTGTAAACACCTGAAGGTCAGATCTGCTATGTCTTCGATTTGCTCCTTGTAAACACAAGAATGCCAAATCATCTTGGATCTGCTTCGATGTGAAAACATCCAAAGGTCAGATCTGCTATGTCTTCGATATGCTCTCCGTCGAATATGGAGATGCCAAATCTATTTCTTCGATTTGTTCTCTGACAATACAGAGATGCCAAATTATCTTGGATCTGCTTCAGCGTGAACACCTGAAGGTCAGATCTGCTATGTCTTCGATTTGCTCCTTGTAAACACAAGAATGCCAAATAATCTTGGATCTGCTTCGATGTGAAAACATCCAAAGGTCAGATCTGCTATGTCTTCGATCTGCTCTCCGTCGAATATGGAGATGCCAAATCTGTTTCTTCGATTTGTTCTCTGACAATACAAAGATGCCAAATCATCTTAGATTTGCTTCATCGTAAGCACATGAAAGCCAAATCAGCTATGTCTTCGATTTGTTCCTTGTAAGCACAAGGATGCCAAACCATCTTGGATCTTACTTCAGTATAAACATCTGAAGGCCAGATCTGCTATGTGTCTGCTCTCCATCGAATATGGAGACACCAAACTTCGATTTGTTCTCTAACAATACAGAGATGCCAAATCATCTTAGATTTGTTTCATCGTAAGCACGTGAAAGCCAAATCAGCTATGTCTTTGATTTGTTCCTTATAAGCACAAGGATGCCAAACCATCTTGGATCTTGCTTCAGTATAAACATCTGAAGGCCAGATCTGCTATGTGTCTACTCTCCGTCGAATATGGAGACGCCAAACTTCGATTTGTTCTCTGACAATACAGAGATGCCAAATCATCTTAGATTTGCTTCATCGTAAGCACGTGAAAACCAAATCAGCTATGTCTTAGCCTGTTACCCTACTACTTAGGGGGTTAAGGCGCATCAATCTTCATTGTCCCTTGAAGGACATAACCTGTATAATGTGTATGAGTTCATGCCTAATGATTAGGATGCTATGATCGAAGTGAATCAAATGCTCCTAATTAAACTCGTTATAATGCAAAATGTTTATGAACATGACCCTATTCCGACGTCACCATTCATTCTTTCGTGAAGTTTATCCTTATTTCTCTCGAAATATCATTCTTACTCGACTGTGGGGTTTGTACCATTCTTCAAATGCTATAACCCACCAAAAATGTCTGTAAGATGATCCTCTCTTAGGATCGAATCGTTTGATTTGTCCAATCATCATTTTGGACTAAAGAAAGAATTTTCTCGAGTTCTTTCAAACCTCTCTTACGTGAATTCTTCAAACAATTGTTCTATTTTAGTTTCTTGTATTATCTAGAAATTTCCAGAGTAATGAGCAAAACTTTATTTGTGAAAATTATTTAGTTCATCCATCATTATTTTAATGCAACATACTTTAAGAATAATGGAAGATGAATTTAATCTTGAGAATAATTAGATTGGAACGAATTTGTCAAAAAAATACAAAGGAAATTAATCTGAAAGCCTATCTTTGAGAAGAAAGAGAATCTAAAGATAACAAACAGGACAAAAGTTAGATGCCCTAGATATCGCCGCTTGAGCGTTTATACGCCAGCTCCATGAAGACTTTCTTGAGTTCAACATGTGTTTAAAAGATCCAAAGTAGTTTGTTGATGCCTCGATATGTAACATACTTCACTTCTCGTTGAATCCAGTATAGCCAGGTTACTGCATGACTTTCCAAAGTTGAGCTGCCCTTTCGGGTTTTCGACTCAAAACCCTTTTGGTCTCAAGACGCCCTTTGCGGGTTTTCACCTTGGCCTCTCTATTTTTCTTTTTTTCTCTTTTTCTTTTTTTTTTTCCTTTTTTTTTTTGAAATAGAAGTCCCGAAGTGCCCTTTGCGGGTTTTCACCTTGGCTTCCCTTCTCCTTCAGACAAAGTACTCCTTGACCGAGTCCGAATTCACTGGATCAGATAAATTCTTCCTATCCATTTCTTGCCAAAATCAGTGCACCTTTAGAGAAAGCCCTCTTCGCAACATATGGCCTTTCCCAATTCGGCATCCTTTTGCATGAGAAGGATCTCTTTCAGCACAAGGTTTCCTTTATGAAATTCTTTTGGACGAACCTTCTTTGTCATAAGTCTGTGTCATCCATTCTTGGTACATTTGCTTAGGATGAATACTTTCAAGTTAAGTTTGCTAGAGGTATTCAATTCTTGACTCCATCAAAGCTTGGAGGAAAAATCTTGATTCATAAACCCATGAGAAAGGGATTGCACCAGCAGCAGTCCTAGCTGTTGTTTGTCAAACCCTACAAAAAGATGGTTCAATGATTCTCAGCAGACAAGAATGAGGTTGCTGACTTTATCTTTCAACCTGGAAAGCTGAGGTACAGAGATTACTCCCGGAGCATACATCTTACCATAACTCGATGATGTTTCTGAAGCATCCCTAATCTTCATAAATTGCCCCCAACTGTGAAGCTGCCAAATGAGCGTAACAAATAGGAGCCACAACAAATATGGCTGTGGTGCTCCTTTGATACATATAGGATAGAGAATGAACAAACTTTTACAGATCATCAGCCGAAAACCCAGCCTGGTCTAAGAGAACATGATTGTGGGTCTGCCTCGTGATTCCAATAATTCCAGCATGGGTACCAAGGTAAAAATCATTGTTCTTTGGATGGCATACTTTATTGTCAATGACAGTACCATGTAGCACATTGTCAGGAGATCCCTGCTGAAAAAAACTTGGTATGATGGTTTTTCGTACAACAATAACCACAATCTTTAGGGTTCCACTTCTCGTCAAGGAACTTGCAAGCCTCAATAACTTGATCAAAACTTAATTGAATTGAGACTCACTAACCCCATCCCTGAAAATAATGATTTGATCAGGTTTCCTCTTCCCTGAACTTGTATAGAAGTCTAAGAAAGCTTCCTTCATGATACCGTCATCCACTTTGTCAGAAACTAGTTTTGAAGAAAGAATCTATCATTTAAGCTTTAGAGACTGTGTACGGCCTGATGCCCCATAGTTGGAAATCAATGGCGACCGCTTGGAGCTAACCATCGCAGCTATTGACGGCACACTGCTCAGGAAAGCCAAACAATACACCCATTCCAAGGATGATGGTTGGAACCTTTGAAACAATTGGAATTGAAGGTGTTTGCCCCAGCGTAAGCATAGAGAGTAGGCTATAGTTTCTTCTGTAATTTGTTTTTTCTTCTTTTTCTTTTCTTTTGGCAACTTTTGTTGTACTGTGGTATGGCGCATTATCTCTGAAAAGACTGTAAACTTTTGGCATTGTGCAGTTATATATATAATCTCTTTTTTTTTTTTGGAAATGGATGACTTTTGACTTTGTAATATTGGCATATGAAGCTATCTCCCCCTCTTAATGGAGTAGTTGACGTCCATAAAGATGAGTCATTGTCAGCTTGAAACTTTTGACGAGCTCGGGCCCATAAATAAGTCTTGACTCTTTTAAATTTGGCATTCATTGTACAACTGATGTGATCCCTTTCCATGGTGGACCAACAGTGCCCCAAAACCTCATGTTTATCCTGGCAATTGCAAATCCTCCTACATGCGTCTTTGGACCACATTTTTGAATTCCCATAATAGTCTCAACAAGGTCTTGTTTTGGCTCCTCAGCTAATTCCAATTTCGCAATCTTTCCTTCCTATAAGGCTATATTTCCTACCACCACTTCATGGGGTAAAAACCATTTTCAACAAATTCAGAAACAAGTCACAATTTCTGTCACCTTCAAAATACTGAGATTCCTCTAAACACATATCGCACTCAAAAGGAACTCTGAATCTATAGTATCGTTGCCCGTGTCATTGATATCTAGGGATCTATGATAGGCACACAAAAGAATATACAAGGAATAAATGAATTCAAGAATGACTATTTACATGAAATGAAAATTTATAAAGAATGTCAAAGGTCAAAAGAATCAGAATGAAAGAATATTTACTCGAATAAAGTATGTTTTATTGAAAATAAAAATGTCTGAACATGAGCCCACTTCTCAAAAGAAATCTCATTACTCCTAGGCTTTAGAGCAACAAGAGTGTTCTGAATATTACTCCGTAAAATTCCTAAAGATTACAGGAAGTTTTTCTGCAGTCCAATTGTTTAAAGAACTTCCCGGTTCGTAAGGGCGAATGCCCTCAAGGTTTCTTTGTTCAGTCCCTTCCTCATGTATGACATTGATGGGATGATTTTCATTTCCAAACACCCCCTTCTTCGAGTAAGCTATCCCTCCTAACACAAAAGTCGGGGATATGTAAGGAACATCGTTAATTCCCATTCAACTTCTTTTTCACTCAGCCGTGACCCTCTTCTCTCTCTTTCTTTTTCTTTCTCTTTTTAATAACTTTAACTAATTAGGGTCTTTTTATAATTTTGAATGCAAATGATGCAATGAAATGCTATAAGATGCAAATGAATGCAAAAGGTATCGATCTCGATTCAATCTCATTTAGAAAACTTTATTTAAAAAAAGATTATCTTTACATATAAATGGATTACAAATACGTTTTCGCCTTAATGCCTAAAGTTTTAACTCTATCTAATAAAAGGGCTAACTCTCGACCTACATCCGACGATGACTCATGCATCATACTCAATAGGTCAGCTCGTACTGCCAAGTCTCGAACGTGTTCAGCTACCTCTCGGATCTAAATTATGGCCTCTCCCATGAGATAATCCCTATTTCTAACTTGATTCTGAAGATGGTGAAGTTCTCCCTTCCACTATTTTTCTCTTGCCTCGAGCTGCTCAATCCATAGCTCACAGTTCTGTAATGCTGTTTCCAACCTTCCAATATCGTGCTTCATTTCCTCGATCTTATTCAAGCTTGCCTTTAACTCGATTGCAGAGTTACGACTTTGGTGATAATGAAGAGATTGTCCAAGCTCAGTCAATCTAATTTTTAACCCTTGATTTTCTTTCTCTAAGGTCAAATTCCGTAATTGCACCTCTTGGAACTTCTTCTTCCAATATTCGGCTTTGGACTTTTCCCCTTGGACCTCTTTCTGCAACTGATCTGAAGACCTTCCTATTCCCACTCTCTTCAAGGATACTTGTGCCCTTTTGTAGTGCTCCTTTAAATCATCTCGACCTTCTTCTATCTTTCTCTTTTCCTTCTTTACCTTATCGACCTCTATCTTTTGCACATCGACGTCTAGGCTCAAGTATATCTTTTCTTCCTCGAGCTTTGTTATCCTCTTCTCGAGCTCCAAGTTCTTTGTCTCAAACTCTTGCTTCATAATTTCTAACTCCGAAGGCGTCACTTGCAAATATTCCTCCATCGGTCGAGTTCTTTCCATGCTTGGCTTAGGGATGTTATCATTAATCCTTCTACCTCTCCATTCGACGTACTCCAGAGTCATAGCAAGGCTAATAGCTACTCCCTTTAAGCGACAAGTTTTGTTCCAAGCACTAGAGATCTCACTGACTTTCCTCTTGTAGTCGGCTCCTCTATACGCGAACTCACTCTGAACCAACCCGTAAGTTGTCGGTATGAACTGTCTCAATCCATGTTGCCTCAACACAAGTAAAAGGGCATAACCAATGGCACCCCAAATTCCCAATAAAGGGACCCAATCAAAACTGCCGCATTGGTAAAGAATCTCACCAGGAATCATCCATGGAGCCCTCCACTCCACATCCTTTGACTGCAGGTTCTGAAGTAGCGCTATCCAATTTTTTTCAGGAACATCAACTCTCCTAGTTGAAGCTGCTATGTCCTTCAACAGGGAGTAATCCTCAAAGAAGACTCGGTAAACCACACTATCTATCAATCGGAAGTGACTGTAAAACCAAGCTAAAAGTAACTGAGCACAAGCAACAAACCTGCCTGCACTGGCCCTCCTACATGCATTCATGGACCTGAATGTCTCCGCCAAAATCGCAAGAATAGAAGTGACCCGTTTGCTAATTTGATGGAAGAGATCCGTGGTCGCCTCATCCACATATCCCAAGGCCTTGGTGAAAACCATCAATCCCTATAAGCTTAAGGCAAAAATGTCTACCCTCTTCGCCTCGTCTGGATGTGTCTGGATCAGATCTTTCAAAGCTCCCCACGGAATGCGCTTACTCTCACCCTTTTCCTTAATTCTAGCCATGATCCACTGCTCACTCATCCCCGTAATAGTCATCAACTTCTTACCAAAGGTTGGGACACAAGCAGCTCGAGAATAAATCCTATCACACTGAAATCTAGGACACCGAAGGAAGGCTGCGTACTCCTCCACAGTAGGCACTAAATCTACCTCCCCAAAGGTAAAACAACTGTATGTTGGGTTCCAAAACTGAGCGAGAGCTCGAAACAAGTTCTCATCAACCTGAATATCAAATAAATAGAGAAAATCTCCGTACTTACCGTAGAATGATTGCTTGGTCTCATTGCCCCACTGATCCCAAATCGCCTTAAGCTCCTGCAGATTATTCTGTGTGACACTGATGCGAGTGTAGTCTGACAGCTCCGACATATATCCCACAGTTATGCTATCCCCTTTTCCTAGCTGAGTTTGCTCAGACCATTTATGGAAGTTAGCATTGCCCTCCACTCTATCAAGAAGTCCGTTCTCCATAATAAAACTTTCTAACTTAGAAACTGACCATGAATCGATACCTTTTAAATGTGAAATGACATGCAATGAAAAAAGGAAACAGTCAGTATCACATAATATTAATAAACTCAAGAATGATATGTGAGGGTAATATCTAAAGTATAATTCTAACTAAGTTAAGCTCTTACGGTTTTTCTATATGAGGTTTTAGTTCTAAAGTTGAGGTACCTGAACCAGCAGATTCCTCAATTCTCACCCATTATAGGCTCATTTGAATCGAGTTTAGTTCAGGGGAATACATTTCCCTATGGCTACACGGAGATGAAAATCTCACGAAACCATAGGTACGGATGTATCCCAAAAGTGATCCACTATTCTGCACGGAGGTGAAAACCTCACGAAGCGTAGTTCCTCACTCCCACTTAAGGGTGTGACCACAACGGTCATGCAAATGCAATGCGTATCAGAATATATAACATATGCAATAATACAAACTCATGTAATGCAAAGAGGATTGAATTTTAAAATTTTTCAAATTTTCGACATTAAGACAAAAGGTAATCAATTATACGGCTTGACTCTCTTATTCGTCCCCAGTGGAGTCGTCAAGCTGTCGAAATTATTTTTAAATCGAGTTTTGGAAAATGGGAATTAACTTTAAGAAAAACGAAAACGGGAGTCACCACCAATCTTTTTAGGTGTGATTGGATCACCTTATAAAATGTTTTGTTTTAAAACATTAATTTTGGTCTACGAAAGTCGAGAAAACGGATTCGGGAGTCGGTTACGTACGAGGAAGGGTTAGCACCCTCGTAACGCCCAAAAATTGGTACCTAATTGATTATCAAGTGTCTTTAATGTCGAAAATTTAAAAGTTTTAAGATGCAAACCTCTTTTAATTAGAATGTTTCAATTTTGAAAATTAAGGCTCACTTATTTCAAACGAGTCAAAACATCACATCCAGTTAGTTAGGACGCAACATTTTAAAATCTTCGAAACTAAGCTCGTCTTTCGAAAATTTCTATCTCGAAACAACAAAACGCCATATCCAGTAAGTTAGGACACTATGTTTTGAAATCTCGAAATAATTGTTTAAGTTTTGAAAACTCAAAATCACTTAGAAGGGTGCTTGACTATTCGAATTCAACGAGAAAAGTTGCAACCCAGTAAGTTAGGGCACTACCTTTCTCGAAGTTTCCAAACATCAAGCATTGCCTTTTATTTTTTTTAAAAAACCTTGGAATATTATTTTAAATGACGTTTTAGGATGACATATTAATGCATCATGAAGCATAGATGTACAAAATATTCTAACATTTCCATACCAGTATAAATAATATCATTAAGACAAAACTAAATAACATGAACATACGTTTAATGAAAAAAATCATACTAGGGTAAATATAAGATAATAAACAAATAAAAACATGAGTAAACTAAAAGAAAAACATAATACATGCAAAAATTATACAACAATATATATCATAAAATAGCACATAAAAGAAATAATTAAACATAGCATATAAAAAAATGAAACTATGCACAAATAAGATAAATGACATACACTAAAAAAATAAATAAATAGAACATTTAAAAATTATAAAAATATAATACAATAGTTCAAAATACATGAAATGATAATATAATATATATACATGCATAGAAAATATATATTTGAAAATAAACTTATAAAAAGGTTAAATATTATAATATATAAAATACATAATCAAATGTATGTATAAAAGATAGGAATAAATATACATATTTGAAAAATGAAGAAATTAAAATAAAAAAAAAAGGTTGAAAAACTAAGATAGACGAACAATAAAATAAGAACAAACCACAGAAAGTAAGAACGCAAGAGGGAGTGAATGCTCTCAAGAATTCTTATTGCTTCCCAAAACTCAAGTCCTTTTACAATGAAGGGAGAGGCCTCTATTTATAGTTGAGCCTTCCCAAATCCAACGGTACAGATCAATTACATCAACGGTTAAGATTAAAGGATATCTACAAATTAAATCTCCAAGATTACAAGATCATATCTTCAAGATTGCATATCATATCTAAGATTGCGATCATATCTAAGATTGTATCATATCTAAGATTGCATATCATATCTAAGATTGCAATCATATCTAAGATTGTATATCATTGAAGATTATATTTCCATATGAGTCAAGCTTGTAGATGGACCTTAAATCTTTTCAAGTAATGGGCCATTCCGATCGGGCCAAATTATATTTGTAATTCTGGACTGAACTTGGACTTCGTTTTTTTTTTGGGTTTATTATTTTTGTTTTTGGACTTATTCCTGGGCCCGGGCAAAATTGAGTGTCTACACTCATGTATGATTTTTGTTCAAAGTTTATTACTATAAATATAACAAAGGCTCGATTTTAAGAAAAAATTTACGCTTCCACTATGCCTAAAAATATTATTTTCTAAACCAATTTTTCCAACAATATAGTGTCATTAGTTAGTCTAAATATTTTATTCTAACAAAAATACTTACGTGAATTTTTAAGAATTATTAACACTGTTAAAATTGTTTGTTAAATTTAGATTGATTACAATTTTATTTTTTTATTACATGGCTGCTAAGTGAGCAATTTTTTTTATTTGAAAATATCATGCTAGTGAATTTAACAAAAAAATTAACAATGCTAACAATTGGACTTAAATTTTTAAACTCGAAAAGTCAAGTGACTAAATTCTTAAAAATAAAAATACGAAAACTCAATTTCAAATATACAAAGAGTACAAGAACCTGAGATATATTGTAACCTTTAAATTTTCACCCTATAATTTAGCCCAAAAATAATTAACCTAACGTGAAGTAAATCATTTATTTTCTTAAAATTCTTAAAATACAAAAAATATATCCTAATTCACTCTGACAATGTATAAAGTGTATTTATAAATTCACCTAATAATTTAATTTGGATGTAATTGTTTATAATTTTACACGTGTTTGTGAGTTCCATTGAATTGAGCATAATTGGAGCACCCCAATTATACTCTTCAATTCTTATTTGTAACGAATCGGTTCCAATGATGTCAAAAAATGAGATTTCAGTACGTCATTTTGTAAACCAAGTCCATAAATGTAATAGTTTGATTTTCAGTGGCGTCGAAAATTGCGGTTTTGGAACCCCATCTTTGAAGTCTGAGTCCGTAAATATTAATATTTAATATTTACGAGGTTAATATATATATTAAAGTTTGGTCTAGTAATTTTGCCGAATTGATAGTTAATTAAGGTATAAAGACTAAATTGTAAAAGTTTATCGCTATAAATTTTTAAATAGCCAAAAGACTATGAATAATTAGACTAATTTTAAATGGTCAATTGGTGGTGGATGTTGATAAAACCCACTATCTTTTGTTAATTTAGCTTAATTTTTTATTAATTAAGGTTAAATTCATTAAATAATTAATATTTTAATTAAATTATATAAGACAAATTAAAAAGAAACAAAGGCCATTTTTTTCTTTTTATCCATCTTCTTCACTGAAAAAAAGAGAGAGAAAGAAATGGTTTAAAGCTTCAAAACCCTCAAATTGGTAAGTTATTAAGTTTTTTTTTTGTAATTTTTATGTTTTTAGGCCATGAGAATTTAGCTAGCTCATGTATCAATTTTTAAAACTATTAAAGTTTCTGAAAGTTTTTATTGTTGATTTCTTGAAGAAATTGGTGTTAAATTGATAAATTTTAGGCTTAGATGACTAGATTATCAATTTTAATTGTTATTTTTTTCAAAAGGATTAAAATTTATAAATGATAAAATTTATGTGAAATTTCTGTAATAATATATAGTAGAGGGTCTTAGAAGGATGTAATTGAGATCGGTTTTGAAATTGAAGCTCAAATTTGAAAGATATTGTTATTTTGGTTTCAGGAACTAAATTGAATAAAATGCAAAATTTTAGGAGCATTCAGAAAATGAAATTAAATTGGTTCATGGATATTATGGGATGTTATAAAAATGTTTGGTATTGATAAATCAAATTGAATAATTGTATAAATCGAGAATTAAACCAAATTGAGGATAACCAAGGAAAAAACAAATTTGTGGAATAGTCTTTAAAAATACAATTGCTTATTATTTTGCCAGGTAAGTTCATATGGTATGATTTTATTTTAAATTGTTATGTATTTGAATTATAAATATGTGTGTGTTTGGTTGTAATTTGAATTTTTTGTAAGTTGGTACAAAATGTGATATATTGACTAAATTGTAAAGAAATGAATATATGTGTTAAAAATGCCTAGGTGAACATAGGAAAAGTTAGGATATGATTGATATGTCAATAGGGTTATATGCGCGTTTGTAAACGAAATGTGATTGTACGAGATATGTGATTGTATGGAGATCATTACAGTGTATATTGAGATCCAGCATTTGTTGCGGATCACTGAGTATTATATGTTTCTATGGAGACCTTGATGTGGTAGAGGGACATATTATTATACGATTATTCATATGATTGCCTATGGGCTTTGCACTTCGGTGCCCTGGTGTGGTGTAGTTATTGCTCGGACGAGCAATCTGATGTGGTGTAGTTACTTGTGTATCCGAATTTGTTCACTAGTGTTCATCGGGCTAAATGGTTAATAAAAAGTGAAAAATAGAAATAATTTGATATGAGTTTTATACCTAAATGTTTAAATGTCAATTGGATTATGAGAATGATATTGAAATGTTGATTTTATGTGAATTGGATTGCTATATGTTTGAGTTACCATATTAAGTAGTTATATGTTAAACTTACATTATTGATATGTGATTTGCTATGTTTAGGCAAAATTTTCAAGCTAAATAGCTTATTGTGTTTAATTGTAAAATAAGGTAAGTTTTTGTTTAATGCCTATGAACTTACTAAACATCGTAATGCTTACGTTGTTTGTTTTTCCTTTCCCTTGTAGATCACCTTGCAAAACTCGTCAATCCAGATCGATTGAAAGATCACACTATCCTATCACCAAATTGATAGCTTTTTGGTCATTTTGAACCTAAAGTTGTGGCATGTATATATAAGATGCTTTAATGTGATTCTAATGTATATAAGTGTTTTGGTATATGTATAAAAAGTAAAAATGCCATGTTGAGTTTTGATAACTTGTGATGATCTTGGCATATGATGACTTGAATGAGTTTATAGAATGAAATTAGCTAAATACATGATTTTGAAATGTTTAGTAATTGGTGGAAATGGAAATGCTTGAGTGGCATGTTTGACGTATGCATAATGAAATGTTAATGGCATGAAAGTGGTCATGGTTAAGAAATGTTGAGATTGAAATTGAAAGATAAAACTTGATAACTTGATAAATAAGTGAATGAGTTGAAATGTATTTTAACATATGTACTTTGGAATATGTTGTATTATATGGCCTAGTTTTTGTTGATGATCAGTTATGTTAATGTTTAATAGCCGCAGTTGAATGAATGTATATTATATAGGTGTTGAAATTATAATGATTTGGTATGTTTTGGTGGGATTATGTATGTGTTTTAACCTAAATTTGGTAGGCTGATTGGTTATTGAATAGGTTGTTTGAAAGTTTTTGAAATAGGAACTGTGACACCTTATACCCGACCCGATCACCAAGTCTGGGTACTGGATGTCACAATAACCTGAATATCTTAACAAAATTTCTATCTTATTTTATCGTGTACTTAGACAACCTAACTTTCACAACAACCAGCTACGACTAAGACTCAATTCATCTAAATTAAATTTGTAACGCCATAAAATTTTTATTTTTGTTTTTGTTAAAATGTGACACAACTGTGTATCTGCTGCAGTAGTTATGTGTTCTGGGTAAGTGTGAGAGGTCCCAAGTTTAAGTCCTATCTTTGAAAAATTTTGGTATTTTTCTGACTTATGCCTTATACCTATTCAACGGGCTTATAATAAATTAATTGTAGAACCATATCAGAATAGGCTTGCTGGTTTGGTGGTTAAGTTGAGTGTTAGTTTGCTGTAGGTCTTGTGTTTGAATCTTTGCCCGAGCGTGGAAGGTTATTTTTTCTCGTTTGATCGAGAGAGTTTTGGTCAAACAGGAATTCTAAGGAGTTGGATGTTAGTGGGTTAGTGGAGAGATAATTAAGGGATTTAGGGGAAATTATCAAATTTATTTTGTTTTTAATTTTAATCTTTTTCGAAAATTTCAGTTTTCTTTCCCCAAGTTCTGACATTTTTCAAAATTCTCTTCTTTTTTCTATCGTTTCTTCCCCTTTCCACTTTCGGTATTTGTTTTCTTTGTCGGCTCTCGCACCTTCGTTTTGCTATTTCAGTTTTCATCGCGTAATCGGGTAAGTAAGGCTCTGCTTCTCTTTAAATTGCGTCTTTACCATCGTTCATTAGGGTTATATCTTTGTTTGGACAGCAGCGAGGCGAGAAGAACGTGATTCTACTCATGCGAGGTAGTGGTTAATCTTCAGAGTGTTAGAGTAGCGGTAAGTGGTTGACTTATGTTGGAGTTGGCTACGGGTTACGGTTTAATCGTACATAAAGGCTGAAATTTATTATTATTGTGATGTGTTTTTAGGTTCTGGTAGGCTCGGGAGTGGTTTTTACAGTAAAATGATACCAGGTGTGTACTAAAAAATACACGAAACAGGATTCGGCAAAAGTCGAAATTACAAACTGTCTGTGTGCAACAACACGGCCGTGTGATCGATGAAGGCTAGGTCGTATGCAAGACACGGTCGTGTAATGGCCGGGGTGTGGCCGTGTAAGCCACATGGGGTAAACCGAACTGGGCGTGTGGGCCACACGGGCGTGTGGGCCTACACGAGCGTGTGAAATTTGGGCCAGGTCGTGTGATCCACACAGGCCAATGCCAATCTGGGCATGTGGGCCACACGAGCAAACCACATGGACGTATGGGCCCATTTAGCTAAAATGTTTTCTAGGGTTGCATAGGTCGCCCAAGTCGACTGTGAACCTACTATAGGGTCGGTAAGCGCTACTTAGACCCTAAATTGTGTGATCTAAAGATACAATGTATGTATTGAGCATGTTAATTTATGCATGTTTACTTATCTGTATGTATGAATGATAATTGAACAATAGCATATAAGCATGTATTTCTGTAGATCTACATTGAGCATGTTTAGTTGCATCTGTATTGGGGTGGGATGATTGATTATTGGAGGAAGTGTACTGAAAGGCTTTATGCCTATTATGTGGCAGCTCAGCTGCAATATTACTGATATGTGCCGCACTCAGTATGACTTGGTGTGTAGGGCTGGGTGGGTGTTTTAAACCCCACATGGTGTGTAGGGATGGGCGAAGATGGTGTGTAGAGGCTGGTGGGTAGGATACTAATTTTTATTACTATATGCATACTGTATTTGAGACAGGCTAAGGCCCTAATTTGTATCTGAAAATGTAATTGAATGGGCTAAGGCCTAAACTGTATTTGAATCTGTAATGGGCTTAGGCCAGACTGTATTTGACTGTATGTTTACTTTTTGTGGGGATTACACACTAAGTTTACGTAAACTCACCCCATCCTGTTTATCTGTACAAGTAATCCCCAGACTTAGACGGATCGGTGTGGTGGAGGGCCCAACGGTGACCACATGATTATTGAACTATTTTAATTCTAGTTATGGTACTTATTTCCTATTTGTTTTCTGGGGTATTTTGATGTAATTTGGGACTTTTGGACTGTTTGCCTGTGTTTTGGATTTTAATTGTTTTCATGAACTTTAGAACTATAACGAAAACTCAGTTTTATTAAGTACAACGTTTTTCCTGAAACGCGAATGATTTTCTTTAAATATCATAGTTTTAAAAGCTTCCGCTACAGAATATGTTTTTAAACGAATCAAATTAACAAGAAAATAGTTTTGAAATTGATGAAAGATAAATAAAAGCTAACAAACGGAAACGATTTTAACTTGATAAATTCAATTTCAAATTCCATTCCATGTGACATCGCCAGATTTGGCCATAACGTCTAGGTCGGGTTTGGGGTGTTACAAAATTCTTATAGATTTGGTTCCTTAAGTAAACATGGTCGTTATTTACAAGATTTAAATCAATGATCAAATTACAGACGCAATCATTTTAGACCCTGAGGCATGGCCTCAAAAGGTTCCCCTCTATATACACGAGTAAGCTATCACGCCTGACTCTTCATTTTGGCAGAAACTGGCTTAGTCCCTCCACTTAACTTCCAAGTCTTTATTTACCCTACATCTAATCAGGAAATTTTATAAGTTTAGAAGACCCACACAGTATTCTCTATGTTATACCGTCTTGACAGACCCCTACTCAAAATAATCCCCTACAGACTTCCTTGGTCAATAGTCCCTATGGTTTTTCTCATGTTATAAGATCTTAACCTGTCATCCTCTTTTTTGGTAAGTCACTAACAGATTTACCGCTCAGATCGTTTGACTAAAAACCTACTTCGTTAGCCCTTTTATTATACTTGAGGTTATATTTCCATCCAACCACTGGCAAACTAATAATAACAGTTACCACATACCTCGAAAAGGGTATCTTGTCTATTACCTCAGCCCTGTTATAGCCGCATAGACAAAATCTTTCTTTTTTGTAATACTTTGGTGAACTCCCTTACTAGCCTATTTAATTGTGTTCTTGGGTGCACCGTCTCCTCTTATCATGTTATTTGTTGCACGATTCTTAAGGCGACTTCCTTTTTTCTTGCCTTAACTTTTCCCTGATTCGTCATTCTCACAGACGTGATTTGTCGCCATGGCCAAGCTATGGTCTTACACAGTATATCCCAATTTTTACTATCTCGGTGGACTACCTTGTGTTTATCATCCCAATGGACTATATTGGTTGACATAGCCATGCCACTCCGAAGGACCAGTCGATAACCGTCGTCACGATTTTATTCTAGCGAGCCAATCGATACCACTCCACGGGACAACCATACTCTATTATATCCCTTTAACAATCTGCCTATTCTTCTATTCTGCCACTTATTCCTAAATTCATCTACCCAGTCAAGTTATAATTCCTCCATACTTCGTACATAATATTAACAAGTTCTATCATATATTTCATTTTGCTAAATATTATCATTAACAATACGCCATTCATTCATTTATCAAGATACAACCAATATCTTTTAGCAACTAGATTTCCAAGAGTACATACTCAGCATATCATTCATACACTAATTATACAATTTCCATATCTACAAACAACCAAGGTTTTAGTCATAACTTAAAACAAATGTGAGTATAGTTCAAGTAAAAGATATAACATCATCAATCACCCAAAACTAAAGTACAGATGCTCACCTTAAATAATTTCTTCTTGTCAACTTAGCTTGTCCCTTCGCCAGAGCCTCTTTCATCCTAAACAAACCTTAACCCATAATTTACTTAACAGAAACTTATTAGAAGCCTTTGCCCTAATTCTTTATCAAATTCTCGAACGTATAGAGTTAGGAAACTTACCAGTTTTAAAATCTCTCTACTTCCAAACTCAAATCCTCTTGACTTCTACTTCATGCAGAACTCTCCTAAGTTCTCTTCATCTTTAGAGCAACCAAAGAAGGAAAAGCAAGTAAAAAGAAATTTACATACTAAATTAAAGGGGATTTTTCTTCTTCTTTGCCAGAATGTCCACTTTCACCTATTTATATGTCTCTTATGCACAATCTCTCAAACCCCCTTAGCCAATCACTAGCAATCATTATGTCTCCCACTATGGAACTAGTTGATCCCATCCTAACTAAACCAGAATTGGAACTCAACTATTTACACAACAGTTCACATTTTCTCCAAAATTCGTGGTAGAGTCTGCCAATTCTCTACTCTGTTAAATTAAGTCCCAAAACTCCTCTAAATCTAAGTCCTTAAAGATATTTGGGTGTGACAGGTTGTAACACCCTTCACCTGTGGGTGCTACACAAGTATTATTTGGTTCATTTTTACCAAAACAGTATGTTACATTGCGACGTCGAGTGATAGTTGTCTCGACAAAATCCAGACTCTAGGCCACGGCACAATGAGGAACTCTGTCATTATGATGAGGCTAAAATAGTATGTTACGTTGTGACGAGAAACCTTGTAACACCCCAAATCTGACAGATCAAAAGTTTTAATGCTTAGTAATGAATAGTCTGTCTGGCGTAGCGTTATCTGTCCAAATATTGTTTTGGCGTATATGTGTGAGCATGTGCCATAAGAGTAAGTAAGAATTTGATTTTCTAATGTTTTACTATGTATTAAGGAGACATTCGTGTTAAGGGATAAAAGAGAAATATAGGATGAGTATTCCCCAAAGGGATAATACCCCCGGATTGTGTGAAATACTATACTAGTTAGATTTGATGTAATCTGGTTAGAAACCAACTGTATAGTTTAGCCTGATAAGTTTGATGAAGGGAACTTATTTATAATTTTCTCGGAAACTGTAGGCCAATAAGAAGGCAAATTTTGATACGCATGACACTTGTTAAATTCTATTAAGTAAGATAAATCATATTTATATGTGAGAGTGTGTTCTAAAAGGGGGTTTGTTCATTCTTCTTTCTTTACTTTAAGTGGTATATACTAAAACTTTTCTTAAATCTAAATGTATCCTACTCGATGACCTACAAGCTAAGGTTCTTTTATAATCAGTAGTTACTTCGTATCAAGATAAGTATTTCAGCTCTGCATGTTAAGTATTGAATGAGTAAATCTATATATGGTAATTGAGCAATGAGACAGTAAGTATAAGGTTTCTGCATGGGATGGCCAAAGATTGAAATGATAAGTAATTTGTATGTACGAGAGTATTAATGGTGAAATTATGTTTCCAAGCAGTGATTGTTGCTGGTTCGTGATAGATATCTAGATCTAGAGCTTTGAACTGCAGCCGGTAAGAATTAGGTGAGTCTTTACTTTGACTCTTGCATGTATACTGTTCATATCAAAGTATGTCTATAAGAAATTTCTTGAACTTTGGATCCGAAATCATGAAAAGTATACTATGTGATGATTGGTGTACGAATATTGAAACATTGAAGTGTGCCTGAGTATGTATATGTTTGAATGTATGATATGAGATGTGTATTTTATTTGGGTGTATATTAGTAAAGTAATAGGTTAAATTTAGATTGTGTTAATGCATGAAGAGTCTGTTAAGAGAGTCTATGTCTATTCACCTCAGTGGCATCTAATGGAGCCCGTCGGGATTGAAAACACGAACTCTGAAAGAAAAGTCCATGGCCATAGCATCCTCTAAAAAAGAACAAAGGAATGGTGATTACCCAATGGGGTTCTTTGCGTGTCCTAGGATGCTGATGGACAAACCTCACATAATGCGAGTTTAGGCACATCCATATCGTAAACATGGCAACTAATAATAACTTTTGTGGTGAACTTGGAAAGAGATGCTTTGTGGCAAATTCTGAGTGGATGACCTTAGTGGTGTGTTCTATCTGATTACCTATATGGTATATTCTACTAAATCTATGGGGAGTGAATTGTCAGGAATATATAGTAAGCTATAAATCTAAATATATGTCTCTATGGTAAGATGAGAAAGTTCTAGTAGTTTTGTAATAAGTATAACCAAGATAAGGTATTGATATACTTTGGAATAATAGTTGAATACAGTCTTAAGGGGTTTCCATGAAAAAGATATGTGAATCTGTATGTCAAGAAGGGTATTTGTTATGGTAATCTGTCAATATGAAAAGTAAAGGGTATCGCATCTTCTTCTAAAATTATTCTAGATCTAAGTCAATGTTATTGTGAATTATGAGATTTTGTTATAGCACGATATGGAGTTCAATTGAGTGATATACGTTGTGAATTATTAATATGGATATGTGTACAGATCTAGGTCAAGGTATATCCAAGTGTGAACCAATGGTATGAAACTCTGCATAAGTATTCTTCATATATATGTATCCACCCAAGATAATGTCAGTATGTAGTTGTTTGAAATAAGAGCGTGGGTTAAGGTGAGGAGTGTGGGAAGTAGTTTTTAAGGGTATTTTCTGTTAGGTAAGTATTACAGGACAATAGATTCATGAATTGATTGGAAAGATTCCTCAGTTAACAATATATGGAAGATTAAGTATGATAAGGGCATGATAATTAGCGTATAAAAGAATGATAACATGGTGACGATATCAATCGAAGTAAATGGTGTAAACTATGGTTGGCTCATAGAAATTCATTTAAGATTGCAAAGTATCCATAAATGTATGGTTATAGTGGGATTCACTAAGTACTCTTGTACTTACAAGGTTTGTTATTACTTTTCAAGGTTGTTCTTGAAGAGGCTTCACCTGGAGGGGCAACATCAGGAGTATGCCAAGATGGTGGCGGAGTGGGCTATTATGCGTATAGTGTATTTGTGGCGTAGTCTTGAATATGCCTTTCGATTCTATCTTAGAATACTTTTCTATCTTGTAAAGATCTGTATCAAATCTGATGTAATAAGTTATTTATCATATATTTTATTTTAAATTTTCTAATGTTAAGTTTTCTTTTGGAATTTCTAATAATAGGTTTAAATTAAATGAGAAAATGTAAACTGTTTTTGTTAAATGTTTTGTATTGTTTAGTAACACTCGAGATCTGGACCTGGTGAATCGAGTCGGGTTGAGGGCGTTACAAACCCCTCACGTTGTGACATCAATATGAAGTTTTGTAATTGTTACAAATTAGTCCTTATTCGATCTCAGTTTAACTTTAGAACATTCGTAGGCTCGTCTAAGACCTGGGAAAGATTGCATAACATATGTATTACATGTTTTCATGCATAATGTTTTAGATTGAATGTTAAATGGTTGTATTTTCTCCAGTATTGCCTATAACGTCTTGTAGCTCAGACCTGATGACAAATTTGAGCGATGGGCATTACAATATAATTAAATAGGGATATTTACAGAGTTATTATATTGATGAATTGAAATTTGGTTAGACAATTTAGCAAAAATTATAATTAATTATGGCTTAGGGACTAAATTATAAAATTCCAATCGTTATATATTTTTAGTTAACAAAAGGCTTCAGGATTAATATAGTAACTTGCTAAAGGTCCTAAATGGAAATTGGACCACTCTTTAAATAGGAGAAAGTGGATGATGATGGTAAAATCCACCAAAGTTGATTAAAGTTAGATTAAATTAAATAAAGTACGATTATGTTAATTAAATTGGTTTATTTAAACCTTAATAAAAATATATAAACCAAGTTAGTGGGAAAACATGAAAAATCCATCATCTTCATCTCTTTGTTGTCCTTGAAGAAGAAAAACCTAAAGAAAGCTTAAAACTATTCGACCATAATTTGAAAGGTAAATTCAAGTCATTTTATTGTAATTTTTTTTAAATTTGAGGTCATGGGAGCTTAATTTAGCTAGCCGATGTACCAATTTATAAAACTGTTAAAGTTTTTAAAAGTTTCCATTGTTGAGAACTGGATGAATTAGGTGTGAAATTAATAGAAATTAAGCTTAGATTATAAAAATGACCAAATTGTAAAGCTTAATTGTTAGTTTCATACATTAGGGACCAAACTGAATAAAATGAAAAGATGTCATGAAATTTTTGTAGGAATATAAATTAAGAGGTCTCTAATGAGTAAATATGAAATCGAATTTCAATCCGAAGCTCTAGATTAAAACTTATGCTTGTCTTAGTTTTAGGGGCTAAATTGAATAAATTACAAAATATATTTTCCTTTGTAACTGAACGTGAATTGGATGTGAATTTGATAATGTACATGTATTATGACTGTACATAGCTAACATTGACACTAGGCCATCGAGAGAGAAAGTAAAAACGAGAGTTATCGACGAGTGATGGGGGACCTCGATTTGTATTTTTATGATTTAGGACCAATTTATTTATTGCATATTCATACCATTTTGCATTATATGGTATTGAGGTGAGTTGGCAATGGCTATTTGAATTGAATAACTATGATTGAGATTGAATATCGAGATAATGACTAAATTGAATAGAATAGAAATTTCATGAATTAGTTGATGTATGATCATTAGTGTGAAATTGTGCATGACATGAATATATGAGTTTGGATAATGAATTGGATTGTGTTTGTGAATGTGAATATGATTGAGAAAATGTATTGAATTGAATTGTGTGATAGTATTAAATGCTGAAACTATGTATTGGTTGAATATGGGAAAAACAAGTACGAGACAGAATGTTGAATGGTATGCAATGTATGAAATGAATTGATGATGAGATTAAAATGTGATATATGGTTACAATGTATATTGATTCGATGTTACCCTAATAACAGTCCCGAGTACCGTTGAATTAGTTGGCTTGCCTTAGGTTGAAAACCATCGTTATCGAATTATCAGGGATGGTAGAATGTTCATATGTTGAATGCTATCGTTGCTAGGCTATTCGAGATGGTAGGATAAATAAATTGTGAAAACCATCATTGTTGGGCCATCCGGGATGGTAAAATGTAAGGATAGTGAAAGCCATTATTGTCAGGCCTTCGGGATGGTTGAATACTTGAATAGAGAGCCAGCATTACTGAGCTATCCGAGATGGTAGAATATTGAAATAGAGTAACCATCGTGCTTGAGCAACCCTGGATGGTAATATATTGAATAGTGTGAACCATTACTGTCAGGTCACTCGGGATGGTATAATGAGTATAGATAACAAAATTCATTGTTGTCGGGCCACAAAGGATGATAAGAGTTGTAACACCCTTTAACCCTTATCCGCCGCCGAAATAAGGTTACAGAGCATTACCGAATATTTTAAAACAAATACGAACAATCATATAATAATATAACATACCCATCATAATTTCATCATATTGTCCCTTTATTCAGCCCTCGATACTCAATTCACGTGTTAGAAACAAATCGAGACTTAAATGAAAGTTCAAAAATTTTTTCGTGAAATTTCAAAAAAAAAATTTAGGTACGAGGCTCACACGCCCCTGTGGTCTAGGGATACGCCCGTGTGACCTTAAACACGCCCGTGCTTCAAGCCATGTCTGACCCGGTGTAACTCTCTGACTTAGGCCACACCGCCAGCCACACACCCATGTGCTAGGTCGTGTGCCTTACACGATTGAGAGATATGCCCGTGTCTTTGCCCATGTACAATTTCCTGGGCATTCTGTTTTAAAATTTTAAGATGCAAGGGACACACGGCCTATCTACACACCCATGTGTATGCCGTGTGTCTCACATAGTCTGGTCACATGCCAGTGTGCCAGGCTGTGTGGACTCTAAATGAGCCATTTTCATCAAGTTTACCATTCCCTACAAACTTATTTGCCAAGCAATTCAATAACCAATTGTTCAACCAATTCAATACACATTCAAATTCATTCAAAATAATGCCAAATAAACAACCTAATGACCTAACCAGCGTACCAACGTAGGTTTTTTTCATACTTTTATCAAATTAATTCAAATAACTTCATTCAAACCAAATCAACTTTCATACCAATATCAATCCAAATTTGACTATGATAAGTTCATTCATGACTTCAATTATAACATACCATTTAATAACCTCAACATAACACATAAATATATATAAGTAACCAATGTCATCTTATAACATCATTTACAAACATTTCCCAAAATGGCAAACACATCATCCTAGGTACATGCCATTACCAAAAAGAAACATACTTCACCACACTTGAGTTCGAGATCGGCTATATATGTTGATTCGGCAATTCGACTTTAACCTAACCTGCGCACGGAAACAAACCGTTCGCTGAGTATAAACTCAGTGATATTTTTATAATCAGAATAATTATTAAGCAAGAATTTATAATATTTATCTGTATCTAAACACAAATAACAAAAATCATTCAAATAGATAATCAATTTCATAAACACATCATTCATAATACTTTCAATTATCATCTTTTACTATTTCAGTCTCATAATTGCTATTCAAATAGTTTTTCTCAATAGAATACACATGTCATCTCACTATATCAATAACCATTCCATGAACCCATGGTTCATACATTTCATTTTTGTATCTCAATTCAATATCCCATTCCAATTCATATTCAAAATCATTCAATATCATTCATATTGTCAATTCATTTATTTACCCCTATTAACACGACTTGGACTCGGACGGATACACAGATCCAACCAAAACACACCAATTTGGCACCCAGTGCCTCATCGGATAATTCAGAGTAATAGATTGACACTTAGTGTCTCATCAGCCATGCCGAAGTAAGTTGGTACCTAGTGTCTCATCGACTCGAAGTCGAAGTAATCCCTGAATACTTCCAATCTTATGGTATGCCAACTATATCCGACTCAGCTCGATATAGTTAATAGGGTTTCACATCACTTTTCAAGTGCAACATATATCCAATATTCAATTTCCACATCAATCACATATACATATAAATTCAATTCAATATCAAAATACTAATACTCACCTTAATTACTTACCATAAACATTTAAATTAAAATATAACAATTAATAATTAAATTCGAATTATAGAAATAAAAATCGTAATTCCCGAGCTATTTCTTGTTAACCTTGTCTTCTCCTTTCCTAGTCGAGGTCTCCAGCTCAACGTTGGCTACGAAAATCGAAACAATTAAAATTTATCAATACACTACAATTTCATATTGAATATTTCAATTTATACTCAACCTTTGCTCACATTTTCAATTTAGTCCCTAATTAAAACTAACTTTATGTTATTTAAACTAATTTCATATTTTCATTTAAATCTCACTTTAGACTAATTTCAACTTTTAAATTTCATCATAAACCTTAATTTCAAATTCTTTCAATTTAGTCCCTATTACTCAAAACTTATGGTTTATTTTACAATTCAATCCAATTTTAATTATAATAATATAATATAATAATACTTTCTTTTTCTTCTTTCTTTCCCATGTTTTGTTCCCAACTCTGTTCTTTCTTTTTCTTTTATGTTTCATTATTTATTTGTTTTAATTATAATACTAATATAATATAATAATATTTTCTTAAATAATAAATAAGTATATATGTATATTACAAATGTATGTATGTATTTATTACACATGTATATTACCATTACCATACAATTGTCACAATTTGATTTATTTTCTTATTTAGTCCCTTAACTTTTCTCTATTCTATAATTTAAATTTTACTCTATATGCAATTTAGTCCTTATATCTAATTACTCTTAATTTAGACAAATTCACCTAAACAAAACCTAATTAACTACACAACTAAATTTGTAAATATTTTTAATAAATATTTACGAATTCGTTTTATGAAAACGGAGACCCAAAAATACACTTTTCGTTACCCATGAATTTTGGGTCGTTACATTTCTCCCCCTTAATAAATTTCGTCCTCAAAATTTACCTAAAAAAAGGTGGGGGTACTGAGGTCTCATAGTTTCTTCCCGTTCCCAAGTCGCTTCTTCAATATTATGACTTCGCAATAACACTTTTACCAATGGAACTCGTTTGTTATGTAATTCTTTTACCTCTCGAGCTAATATCTCAACCGGTTCTTCTTCATATGATAAATCAGGTCGGATTTCAATATCCTCTGTCGAAATAACATGAGAATGGTCTGATCAATAATTTTTTAGCATGGAAACATGAAAAGCATCATGAATCTTTTGTAATTCCAGAGGTAAGGCCAAACGATAAGCAACTGGTCCAACTCTTTCCACAATTTCATATGACCCAATAAAACGAGGACTCAATTTTCCCTTTCGACCAAATCTCAAAATTTTCTTCCAAGGTGAAACTTTAAGAAATACTTTATCTCTAACAGAATACTTAATATCCTGGCGTTTCAAGTTCGCATATGATTTCTATCTATCAAAAGCTGCCTTTAGTTTATCTCAAATCTTTTTAATAGTATCTTCCGTTTTTTGAATTAACTCCGGGCCAATCATTTTTCTTTCATTCAATTTTATCCAACACACAGGTGTCCGACATCTACGACCATTAAAGCTTCATACGGAGCCATTTCAATACTTGATTGGAAACTATTCTTGTTCACAAATTCAGCCAATGGTAAATAACGTTCCCAGCCTGATTCAAAATCAATGACACAAGCAAGGAACATATCTTCCAAAAGCTGAATAACTTATTCAGATTGTCCATTAGTTTGCGGATGAAAAGCTGTACTAAAGCTGGGTCGAGTACCAAGAGATTCATGAAACTACCTCCAAAATCTTGATGTGAACCACGGATCCCGATCAGAGATTATCAATACAGGAATACCATGCAATCTCACAATTTCCCGAATGTAAACTTTAGCAAGTTTCTGAAGTGACCAATCAGTTCAAACTGTTATGAAATTAGCTGGTTTTGTAAGCTGATCAACAATCACCCAAATAATATTTTTCTTACTTGCTGACAATGGTAATCCTGTTACAAAATCAATCATAATACAATCCCATTTCCATTCAGGAATGTTAATAGGCTGAAGTAGTCCAGTGGGAACCTGATGTTCTGCCTTAACTCATTGACAAGTCAAGCATTTAGCCACATATTCAACTATATCTCTTTTCATACCCGACCACCAATACGATTCTCGTAAATTACAATATATTTTCATTCCTCCCGGATGCAAAGCAAAAGGACTATCTTGAGCTTCTCAAAGTATCAACTCCTTTAATTCAAAAACATTTGGAACACAAATTCGATTACGAAATCTCAAACAATCATGCTCATCAACTCCTTTAATTCAAAAACATTTGGAACACAAATTCGATTACGAAATCTCAAACAATCATGCTCATCAATGCTGAAATTCTCTATCATGTCATTCTGAACCATTTCTTTTTTCTTCATCAACTTATCGTCTTCTAATTGTGCTGACCTGATTTGATTAAATATCATCGATTTAATTCTTATTTCAGCAAGCAGACTTCCATCATCACTGATACTGAGCTGTGCAAACATTACTCGTAATTCAATCTCTACTTTTCTACTCAATGCATCAGCTACAACATTTATCTTTCCCGGATGATAATCAATAATACAATCATAATCTTTTGAAAGTTCTATCCACCGACGTTGTCTCAAATTTAACTCCTTTTGAGATAAAAGATACTTGAGACTTTTATGATCGGTATAAATATAGCATTTCTCACCGTACAAGTAATGGCTCCAAATCTTTAGTGCAAAAATCACGGTAGTTAGTTCCAGATCGTGCATCGGGTAATTTCGTTCATGCAGTTTCAATTGACGAGATGCATAAGCTATTACCTTTCCATCTTGTATCAAAACACACCCAAGTCCATTCAAAGAAGCATCACTATAAACAACAAAGTTCTTTCCTAATTCTGGCAATGTTAAAACTAGTGCCTCAGTCAGCATTTACTTCAACTTCTAAAAACTTTCTTAGCACTGATCATCCCAAACAAATGGAACATTCTTTTGCAATAGCTTTGTCATCGGTAAAGCTATCTTTGAAAATCCATTTACAAATCTCTAATAGTATCCAGCAAATCCCAGAAAACTATGTACCTCTGATACATTTCTCGGTGCTTTCCACTAAACAATCGCTTCAATCTTCTTCGGATCAACTCTAATTCTATCTGCCGAAACCATATGTCCTAAGAAAACAACCTCCGGTAACTAGAATTCACATTTACTAAGCTTCACGTATAACTGTTTCTCTCGTAATATTTGTAAAACAATTCTGAAATGTTGCTCATGTTCAGCTTCAGACTTTGAATAAACCAAAATATCATCAATAAAAACCACCACAAACTGATCCAAATGCGGTTGAAATATACGATTTATAAGATCCATAAAAACTACTGGAGCATTTGTCAATCTGAATGGCATAACTAAAAATTCATAATGACCATACCTTGTACGAAATGTTGTCTTCGGTACATCACTTTCTTTCACCTTCAACTGGTAGTAACCCAATCTCAAATTAATCTTTGAAAACACAGAAGCTCCTTTCACTTGGTCAAATAGATCATCAATATGAGGTAACGGGTATCGATTCTTGATAGTCACCTTATTCAATTGTCGATAATCAATACAAAACCGCATTGTATCGTCTTTCTTTTTAACAAACAACACTGGAGCTCCCCAAAGTGAAATACTAAGACGTATAAATCCTCGATCCAGTAAATCCTACAACTGAACTTTCAATTCTTTTAACTCTATAGGTGACATACAGTATGGAGGTATTGATATTGGAGCTGTACCAGGATAAACTTCTATTGTAAATTCAACCTCTCGATCAGGTGGTAATCCTAGAAATTCTTTAGAAAATACATCAGGAAATTCACAAGCAGTCCTGATTTTACTGCATTGACTTTCAATAGAATCTGAATTAATAGCATAAGCCAGAAAAGCTGCACAACCTTGATGAAGAAGTTTATTAGCCTGAATTGCTGAAATAATATGAGTCGACCTACTGGTTCGAATACCATTCATTTCAATCTTATGCCCGTTTTCACTTTGAACAATAAACTTATTTTTATAACAATCTAAAATCACCCAATGTTCTGAAAGCTAATCCATTCCCAGTATTATATCAAAGTCGCCAAATGGCATTATTAATAAGTCAACAGAGAAGATTCTATTCTATATCATTAAGGGACACCTTCTACACACTTGATCCATTAGCACAATTTGCCCCAATGGACTAGACACTATTATTGATACTCTAGACATCCCAGATTTTAAATTTCCCAACTCAACCAATTTTGTATTAACATATGAATGTGAAGATCTCGGATCTATTAAACCATAAACAGGTTCTGAATGTAATAAAAATATACCTGTCACCACATCATGTGCATCACCTTCTTCACGGGTCCGTAAAACATTTGCTCGAGCTGGTACTCTAGCTTCTGATTGTTAAATAGCAACATCACTTCCTCTTATAGTACCAACTCTAAAAAATGAACCACTTATGCCTAATCCTTGACCTCTAGAAGTAGGTACAGATCTCTAAGATGTAATAGGTGTAGCATTCTCATTCTTCGGACAATCTCTAACAAAATTCTCTGTAGATTCACAATAGAAACAACCTTGAGTTAATTTCCAGCATTCACCTCTATGTTTTTTCCTATAGTGTTCACAATTTGAAATTTCAATATCCCATGATGGACCTTGTACACTACCAGTAGAAACTATCATCTGCCTTTCACGGTTTCTATCACCCTTGTCTGATCTAAAACTCGATCTCCAACTATCACGAGATTCTTTTGATCTTTTAGGTTGCGAATTTAAACTAGTAGCTCCAAAATGTTTCCCAAATGAATGAGTATTTTCAGGCTTTTTATCTAAACCCAGTACTTGTTCAACCATTTTGCCCTTTCAACTAAGTCTGCAAATTCTATAATTCTGAGAGATACCAGTTGTACTCGTAATTCATCTCGTAAACCCCATAAAAACTGCTTGCAACTATCAGCTTCTATTGACACATACTTAACAGCATATCTACTGAGTCGTGAAAATTCCAGTTCATAATCAACTACTGACATTTCACCTTTTTTTAGCATCAAGAACTCCTGTTTTCTATCTTCAATGTATAATTCACCCATATACTTCTTCTGAAATTCTCTTTGAAAGAAATCCCAGCTTACATGTTCTGCCGGTACATGTCGTGTTACAGATTCCCACCATACATATGCTTCCTCTTGTAATAAAGAAACAACACATAATAAACTTTCCTAAGGAGTGCATTCAAGTTGTTGTAGAATTCTTTTTGTAGACTCCATCCAATTTTCAATAGTAGAAGTATCGACTCCTTTTAAACCTAGAAATTCAGTGGCACCATACTTACGTAATTCTTTTATTGGGGCTCGTCAGGTAGTAGGAGAAGATGTCGTAGCAGATATAGTTCCTGCTACTCGTTGAAGGGCATCAGCTATAACCCTAAGCAGCTTTGAATCATCTCTCTCTAACATTACCTCTTTTGACATCAAGTGATTGATTTCTTACTGGATTTACACTCGGTGTTACTAACTCAGTTTCATCCCTTTCATATAATTCATCATCTCCAGTATACATTTCTTGATCAGTATCAGTAATATTTTCATCTAACATCTTTAACTATAAAACAGAAACAAACAAATATATCAGCATCCAATCTCGACCAATTTGACTCAATTATAGTATGTACCTCTAGACTCAGTTCCGAGCTCGATTTAGTCCGAGAATCAGTCAAACATGAATAGCTCTGATACCACTAAATATAACACCCTTTATCCTTATCCGTCGCCAGAATAAGGTTACAAAGCATTACTGGACATTTCAGAACAAATACAAACAATCATATAATAATATAACATACACATCATAATTTAATCATACTGTCCCTTTATTGAGCCCTCGAGGCCCAAATCACGTGCTGGAAACAAATCGGGACTTAATTGGAAGTTCAGGAAATTTTTCATGAAATTTTAAATTTTTTTTAAGTATAGGGCTCACACGCTCGTGTGGTCTAGGGACATACACATGTAACCCTAAACACGCCCGTGCTTCAAGCTGTGTCTGACCCTGTGTAACCCTCTGACTTAGGCAATACAGCCAGTCACACGCTCATGTGCTGGGTCGTGTGCCTCACACGGTTGAGATACATGCCCATGTATTTGCACGTGTGTAATTTCTTGGGCATTCTGTTTTAAATTTTTAAGATGCAGGGGACACATGGCCTATCCACACGCCCATGTGTAAGCCATGTTGCTCACACAGTCTAGTCACATGCCTGTGTGCTAGGCCGTGTGGACTCAAAATGAGCCTTTTTCATCAAGTTTACCATTCCCTGTAAACTTATTCGCCAAGCAATTCAATAACCAATTGTTCAACCAATTCAATACACATTCAGATTCATTCAAAACAATGCCAAATAAACAACCTAATGACCTAACCAGCGTACCAACGTAGGTTCTTTTCATACTTTTATCAAATTAATTCAAATAACTTCATTCAAACCAAATCAACTCTCATACCAATATCAATCCAAATTTGACTATGATAAGTTCATTCATGACTTCAATTATAACATACCATTTAATAACCTCAACATAACACATAAATATATATAAGTAACCAATATCATTGTAACACCCTTCACCCGTATTCAACACCGGAACAGGGCTACGGAGCATTACTGGACTTATAAAACAATTATACAATCACTTCGTCCACATTTTCACAATTCATGCAATCATCATTGAATCTCAATCATAATGTCCATAATACGAGCTTACGAGGCTCTAAACATGCTTTGGAAGTGGTTTGAGACTAAACTGATAACTTTGGAAACTTTTTGAATACTTAGAAAATTTTTCTCAAAACAGAAGACACACGCCCGTGTGGCCCAGCCGTGTCCCTCACACGGCCAAAGACACGTCCGTGTGGACATTCAAAATGGGAGCACATGGCCGTGTCCCAGCCCGTGTCCGACCCTGTGTAACTCTTTGACTTAGGTCACACGGCCAACACACACGCCCATGTGGCTAGCCCATGTGCCCTAAAAATGGCCATACACGCCCATGTGCCGGGCCGTGTGCTAGGCCATGCCAATCCTGTAGGGTATACTGACTTCTGCGACACGGTCATGTCACACGCCCGTGTGTGAGTCCTTGTGGAGCATACTGACTTGGTTTTAAAATCAACACTAGGGGACACATGGTCATGTAACATAACCGTGTGTCACACACAGATGAGACACACACCCGTGTCTCTGCCCGTGTAGCCAAAAATAGGCTATTTACCAAGCCAATTTGCCACCCAAACTTTTGCACACCTATACCCAAATCGAATGGTACAAACATAGCATAAGTGGGCATCCAATTCAACCACAATCAAGGCTAAAACATACAATTTCAATACCAACAACTAACATGCTTATAATATCATGTTTTACTCATTCAAAACATACCAATTTCACATATTCAAATCAATTAATTAAACTTTTCCAAACATGCATCATCATGCACCAATTTACAATTGCACAACATAGATCATTCATATACATATAAACATAGCCAAATCAACCAAAATAAGCCAACTCACATGGCCAAATATACAAACCAAACCATAGACATTTACAAACCAATTCAAATGGCTAATTTCATAAGCACCACATTTATCAAAATGACCAATGCCCCTATACATGCCATATGACCCAAAACTTAATTTCAAAGGTACCAAGTGATAGTTGGATAGTGTGAAGCTATCTCCGACGGTCCTCGAATTCGAGCTAGCTTTGAAAACACTATAAAACACAGAGAAATAAACAAAGTAAGTTTTATAGCTTAGTAACTTCGTATAGCATTTATATCAACTCATCATATAAACTCAAATTAAGCCAAAAAAACATAACATAACATATCTCGTAATATATCACCAACCTACCACATTTGCATCCATCAATTTAGATGTAATTTCCTTAATTTTTCATCCTTTCAGTGTTTTACTCAGTTTATGTGCATACATGTACCTTCCCGTATTTAACTCATACTCATTCACATCTTTGACATATCCGTTAAACCATTCAGAATATTTTTAGATACTCGAGAAACTTGCACACTTAGTGCCAAATAAATAGTCGTAGTTGTACTAATTTCACACACTAAGTGCCAATGTGTATATATAGCCGAAGCTATTTCAATCTCGCACACTAAGTGCAAATATATAACCGAAGCTATCTCGATTTCGCACACTAAGTGCCCATAATTAACCAAGTCATTGTCAAACACGACTATAGTTTCGTATACATGATTTATACAATAAAAAAAACTAATTAAAGCTTAATTATAACAATGCTTATTACATACGAACTTACCTTGGATGTAAAAACGGCGAAATAAGTCGATTAGTTCCCCTGATATAACTCTGAGTTTCACTTTTCTTGATCTATATGATATCAAATTTAGCTTATTTAATAATCCCTCTATTCAATTTAGTCCAAAACACACTTTAAAGCATTTTTACACATTTGCCCCTATTGTTTCACCACTTTTACAATTTAGTCCTTAATAAAAACACAATTTCAAGCAATTCAATCACAACCTATGCTAGCAAAGTTTCAATTAGGTCCCTAGAAGCCCATATTTTTCATTTATTTCATATTTTAACCACAAATTTTCCATATTTCATAATTTAATCCCTAATTTGCATTTTCACTAAAAATCACTTTATAAAACTTGTATAATTCACAACCAGCATTCATAATCTATCATCAAACATCAAAACACACATGTATCCATCAATGGCATCATTCAAAATCTTTAACAGTTTTGCAAAATAGTCCTTGGGCTAGCTAGACCTAGCTGCAATGATCTCAAAAACGTAGAAATCATTAAAAACGAGACAAAAACGGACTTACAATTGAGCTAGGAAGCTTGGCAAAACTTAGCATGCATCTATGGTCGTTTCTTTCTTTTAATTTTGGTGGTGTATGAAGGAAAAAGATGATAGCCATCTTTTATTTTTACTTAATTTATCATTATAAACTTATTTACCAATTTAACCTTGATTAATAACCACCAAAATCACTTAATATATGCCCAAAATTTTCCTCTCACAATTAAAATGGTCTAATTACCACTTAAAGACCTTAAATTTAAGGTTCTATAGCTATTAAACACCTTTATTAATAGAACACAACTTTTACACTATACGCGATTTAGTCATTTTTATCAAATTAAGCATTTAAACGATAAAATTTCTTAACGAAAATTTTACACAATCATATTTTCATGTCGTAGACATTAAAATAATAATAAAATAAATATTTTGACTTTAGATTTGTGGTCCCGAAACTGCTATTTTGATTTGACTAAAAATGAGCTGTTACAATCATCTTATAACATCATTTACAAACATTTCCCAAAATGGCAAACACATCATCCTAGGTACATGCCATTACTAAAAAGAAACATACTTCACCACACTTGAGTTCGGGATCGGCTTTAGATGCTGATTCGGCAATTCGACTTTAACCTAACCTGCCCACTGAAACAAACCATACGTTAAGTATAAACTCAGTGGTATTTCTATAATCCAAACCTTATTAAGCAAGAATTTATAATATTTATATATATATCTAAACACACATACCAAAAATCATTCAAATAGATAATCAATTTCATAAACACATTATTCTTAATACTTTCAATTCTCATCTTTTACTATTTCAATCTCATAATTGCTATTCAAATAGCTTTTCTCAATAGAATACACATGTTATCTCACTATATCAATAACCATTTCATGAACTATATCAATAAACATTCCATGAACCCATGGTTCATACATTTCATTTTTGTATCTCAATTCAATATCCCATTCCAATTTATATTCAAAATCATTCAAAATCATTCATATTGCCAATTCATTTATTTACCCCTATTAACACAACTCGGACTCGGACGGATACACGGATCCAACCAAAACACACCAGTTTGGCACCCAGTGCCTCATCGGATAATTCGAAGTAATAGATTGACACTTAATGTCTCATCGACCATGCCGAAGTAAGTTGGTACTCAGTACCTCATCGAATTTATCCGAAGTAATAGTTTGACACCCAGTGTCTCATCGACTTGAATTCGAAGTAATCACTGAACACCTCCAATCATACGGCATGCCAACTATATCCGACTCAGCCCGATACAGTTAATAGGGTTCCACATCACTTTTCAAGTACAACATATATCCAATATTCAATTTCCACATCAATCACATATACATATAAATTCAATTCAATATCAAAATACTAATACTCACCTTAATTACTTACCATAAACATTTAAATTAAAATATATCAATTAATAGTTAAATTCGGATTATAGAAATAGAAACCGTAATTCCTGAGCTATTTCTTGTTAACCTTGTCTTTTTATTTCCTAGCCGAGGTCTCTGGCTCAACGTTGGCTACGAAAATCGAAACAATTAAAATTTATCAATACACTACAATTTCATATTGAATATTTCAATTTATTCTCAACCTTTGCTCACATTTTCAATTTAGTCCCTAACCAAAACTAACTTTATTTTTATTTAAACTAATTTCATATTTTCATTCAAATCTCACTTTAGACTAATTTCAACTTTTAAATTTCATCATAAACCTTAATTTTAAAGTTCTCTCAATTTAGTCCCTATTACTCAAAACTTATGATTTATTGTACAATTCAATCCCTTTTTCACTTCTAACTTGAAATTTTATCAATTTAACCCCTAACACTTCAATTTATTTAACATGAACAACTTCTAAAAATCCAATAACTTCTAAAATTTCAACATAAATCAAGTAGTATTTTGTTCTAGGATTCTAAAAACATAAAATTATCAAGAAAAAGGGACTAAATTGACTTTACCAATTTGAGTTTGAACCCTTGAAACCCTAATTTTTCCCTTTCTTTTTCTTCTTTCTTTCCCCTGTTTCGTTCCTAATTCTGTTCTTTCTTTTTCTTTTATGTTTCATTATTTATTTGTTTTAATTATAATAATATAATATAATAATATATTCTTAAATAATAAGTAAGTATATATGTATATTACAAATGTATGTATGTATTTATTACACAAGTATATTACCATTACCATACAATTGTCACAAATTAGTTTATTTACTTATTTAGTCCCTTAACTATTCTCTATTCTATAATTCAACTTTTACTTTATATGCAATTTAGTCATTATACCTAATTACTCTTAATTTAGACAAATTTACCTAACAAAAACCTAATTAACTACACAACTAACTTCATAAATATTTTTAATAAATATTTACGAATTTGTTTTACAAAAATGGAGACCCGAAAATACACTTTCCAATAACCGTAAATTTCGGGTCGTTATAAGAGTAGTATGAGAAGTTATAGAATGTCGATGAATTGGTATATTGTACTTACATATGTGTTAAGATATATAGGGTGTATAAAATATTATATGAACCAGTTGATAATGTTCCCTTGGGGCCGAACGAATACGAATGAGTCAATATACTCTAAAAAACGATTGAATGGTGGGTTAAACGATATATCGATGTTAAATGAAAATGGAATTGAATGGTATAATGTCAAGGTTATATATGTATCATCTATGAATAGTATTGATTTAGGGAATGGTTTAAATATAGGTATCTGACAAGTGACTTGAATTGCTTTTTATTATTGTTATGTTATGCTTAAATGTGAATATGTTAATAGAATTGTTGGGCATCATAGGATACAGTTTGAATAGTCATTGATATTATTTACCTTGTGACAAATTACAAATGCATATGTTATATTAACTTAAGTCATTTAAATACCACTGGGCGTTTTTGCTTAGCGTACAGTTTGTTTTTTTTGTGCGTAGGTATAGTTGATCCCCAGGATTTAAGTAGTATCCAGGAAACAATTCCCTAACTTAGGAAAGTTTGTATAATCTTGTTTTGTTTTATACATGACATGTACCTAGGTTGAGTCAATTTTTGGCATAATATGATACTTATGAACTTTTGGAGTTGGAATTGGTATTTTGAAAGTGACTATATGTTTGATTTGTGCAATTTAGGTTGTCACAATATTGACTAATGTATAAAATGTGATATGGCTGCTATTGTAAATAGTGATGTATGTATATATGCATGTATTCTTATGACAAGTAGTTTAATGGTTAGTTTAGTGAAATAGTTTAGATATTTGGATGAAAAGGATGAAATGAATGATATTGTATATATGTTTGAAATGTTTTATTATTTGAAATTGAACCCATTGGAGATATGAGTTTGGCTGAAAAATGTGATATGGTTTGTGAATTGGTTGGTTTGTAATTGTAGGTTGATGTCCATTTAGTAACATGCAGAAACAGTATGTCATGTCGCAACATCAAGTAATTGTCGTTGCGATGAGATCAGGCTACCATGTCACGACATGACGTCAAGCATGGGTCATTGCAATGAGGCCAAGGCTGTATCTTGCGTCGCGACGAGGAACCCTCGACAACGTGTCGTCAACCTAAAATTTTGAATACATTACAATTTTGTCCTAATTCAACCTCGGGTTGGCAATAGAGTTTTTGTAAGCTCATATAAAACCTGGAAATCATTACATATAGTTGTATATTCTTGTTTTACTTATATTTGAATGTTTAATATTGTGAATTAGATTGTGATTTGTTTTTAGTTACTCGGGCAACGAATGTGACACCTTATATCTCGGATCTGGCAATCTGGTTGAGAATGGGGTGTTACATTATGGGGTGTTACAATCAAATCCCATTACCTTATGGCTTTCCAAACACCCTTATACATGATTAAAATTATTTTTATAAATAATATTAGAATATTTTAATTTTAGGACATATATTTTATTTTTAAAATATAATTATATGTTATGTTATAAATCTCACTTATATAATTTAAATCTTTTATAGAAAATAAAAGTTCAATGATAAATAATCTAAAAATTTTCTTGAAAAAATATAATTTCTCATATATTTTAACCTACCAAGTATTTTATTATAGGGTAAACTACAAAAATAGTCACTTTGTTTGCCTCGGATTACATTTTAGTCACTTATGTTTGAAATGTTATGTTTTAGTCACTTACGTTATCATTTTGTTACGAAGTGGCTACTCTACCGTTAAACTCTGTTACCTCCCTAACGGCAGTCCTACGTGGCAGTCCAAATGAGTTTCAAATGCCAATTTGGATGTTCAGTTGCTGAAATGAAAATAGGCTTTTAATTTGGACTGTCACATAGGACATCTAAGTTGGCATTTAAAACCCATTTGGACTGTCATGTAGGACTGCCGTTAGGGAGGTAATGGAGTTTAACGGTAGAGTGACCACTTCGTAACAAAACAATAATGTAAGTGACTAAAATGTAATCCAAGACAAACAAAAGTGACTAATTTTATAGTTTACCCTTTATTATATTACATGGAACTATTTATTATTAATTATTATACTAATCTTAATTAAATTATATAATATTTATTATTTAATCATATATACTTAGTTAAGGATCAATTGATGATGACAAAGAGTATTAATGTTAGATAAAAAAATAGCCCTAAAAATATGAAATCTTAAAGTAATTAAGTTAATCTGCATAACATTTTTTTCTTTAAAATTTTTATTAGAAATCATATTTTGGATATTTTCTTAGACTAACATATTACATAAGATATGATTTGATTTTTAAGTTTTGTTATTTTTTTTAAAAAAAAATTCTTAAGTATTATTGATAATTTTTATAATAATTAATATATATTTTTAGCATGTAAGACTATTTAATTATATAATTTCAATTTGAACTATCAAATATGAGATAGGAATTATGATGCAATTACATTTTATTAGCCAAAGACTTCTAAAAAATTAAAACTCGTTATAATTATAAGAGAATGTAGTTACTTCAATTTCTTTGTAATGTCTAAACACACCCTTAAAATATGTTTGGTATACTAAATATGGAATATAATTAAACTATTTGATAAATACAATTTTAAAAAATTAAAAACAAAGTATTTGGATAATATTTAAAGAAATAAAATGAAATAAAAATAATTGAAAAAAATACATTAAGTGATAGATGACTGATTATCTCCTTATCATTTTATACATTTTTTCTTTGAAAAAGTTCTATATTTTGTTTTTTATGGATTACCAAAGTGCTTGAAAAAATTCCTCAAAATATTAATTTTCAGTTCATTTAATTTTTTTAATAAGTTATCAAACAAGTCCTAAATCTTAAAAAAATCAGAATTTATGTATTATTTCTAGGTCAAATTATGATAATAATCCTTGTACTATATGTAAATTACAGATTTGGTCTATGTATCTTATTTGGACAATTTTAGTCTATGTATTTTTTAAATTTAAAATTTTAATCTTGACTCAAAAGGTAATTGTTAAATTTATTAGGTTAAATTTACTATTAGTCTCATACTATGTGTAATTTGTGGATTTAATCTATTTTTTTAATTTGATAGTTTTTAGCCCCCTATACTTTTTGAATTTTGAAATTCCAATATTGACTAAAAACAGTAGCCTTTAAGTCCATTAATGAAATAACGCAACTTTTTTATAAGCATTATATGAAAATAGTAAGATGGCTTGACATTACACCTATGATAATATATTTGTTACATAATATTTTAAAATAACAACATTTAACTTGATGAATTAAATAATTATAATTTTGGTCAAGACTAAAATTTTAAAATTCAAAAAGTATAAAAAAATTAAAAAAAATTAAATTTACAACTTATACATATTGGAGAGACCAAGAACAAAATTTGACCAAAATTTTAACTTGGTGTTATCAAAATTCTAACTTCTATAATTTTGTTAAACAATGTCTTATAAAGTTTATGCACCCATAAACAACATCCACCCCAATATTAGTTGAACCGGACCGAATCAAAAAATATTTTTAAATTAATTAAATTGAAATTTGATTCAAATCGATTAAATTAATTAAAAATTAATTAAATTTATAATTAAATTAATTGAGCTAATGATTAAATTAATTAAACTAAAATTATTTAAAAATTTTAAATTTTTAATATTTTTTAATTAAACCAGTTGAATCGACTGAATCAATTGGATTAACCAACGGTAAACTTGATTGATGTCATCATCTATCTAATTTAAAAAACATTATGACCCTCCACTCCAAGTAAGCAAAACTCAATGCCAGCGTGTCATATTTCCATTGGTTTGCTTCACTTGAACATCGTCAAACGAATGCGCGTGTAGGAAAAGATTATGAATGGCAATTTCGTAGATATTTCTCAAAGACAAGCCGTATTATTACCCACCAAGACTACTATATATACATACAGCAATACCATTCCTCTAAGTTTCCCTCCTATTGTTTCCGACATTACGTTGACCCTTCCAAAAAAAAAAAAAGTAAAGAAAAGAAAGTGAGAGAGAAAATGCGAGAAAGCGAGGAAACTGAGAAAGTGAAGAAGATGAAGAAACGAGAAAAAATGAAGCACATTTTTAAGAAGCTGCACATAGGAAGCAGTAACGATCCCGCTGATAATCAACGCGCCGCGTCCGAGAACTCTCCGGCGAGTCCTCCTACTACAACTAGTGCGTCATCGTCCCCGGTGACCGCGGCGACTGTGCCTGTAACCTCGAGCACGGGTTTGATTACGCCGTCATCGACGGTGACTGCGACGAATCGAGCGTCTGATTATATGTTATCGGAGGAAGAGTTTCAGGTTCAGTTAGCCCTAGCTATAAGCGCTTCGAATTCGGAGGATCCGAAGAAGGATCAGATCCGAGAAACGGCTATTTTGAGTTTAGGGAGTCATCATCGGATTGATTTGGGGGTAGGGAGGGATAAGGATGATGTGGCAGCCGAGGTCTTAGCCAGGCAGTATTGGGTAAGTGTTTTGTTTTTTTTGTGTTTTTTAATAATTTTGAAGGTTGAATTGGAATTTTGGTAGGTCGAATTGGACTGAATGAGCTAGAATTTTGCTTGTTGTAGTTGATTCAGCTGGCTAAGTTTCGGACTATTTAATTAGGGCTAGTTACTGTATTGAATTTATGTGGAAAAGCTCGAATTAATTGTGCTTTTACTGGAGAAATGGAAGTTAATAGTGAATTGTTTTTATTTTAACTGTTTTGTATCTGATCATGAAGTAGGTTACTCTGGACTCTTGCTTCTTGTGAATTGTGGTGGATAAGCTGGGAAGAGCGTCTACCTTTAGGTTTTGATGGTTTCTAGAAGTTTTATGTCTTCTTTTGCTTGATACTTTTTTGAGGGTTGAACTGAAATTTTGGTAAATCTAATTAAAGTGAGTGGCCTGGATCAGGGGCGTTTAGTTTCTGCTATTGATTCATTTTTGGATTGATTGATTAGCGCAAGCTATGGTTTGAGCTTTATTTTGGATTCTCATATATGGTGAATTTTCGTGAAAAAGGTTGAACTAATATGTGTTTCCACAAGAATTATGGTAGTTTATATACATTTTATCGTATTTTTTATAATCAAAATTTGAGCTTGAATGGTTTGCTAACTAGGAATGAAGTACCTGGAAACTGAACCATGGTGCGTTCTTGTGAATGGCTTTAGTTTTTATGGTTGGCATTTGACTTTGCTGGTGTTACAGTTTGGAATTGGTCATACTAGGCCAGTTAATGTAAGAGTTTTGCTTCTTGCTAAACCGTGTAGGGTAAGCTGGTGAAGCGGCTATCACTTAGATTTTTTTTTTTGTTTTTTGTAATGGTCAGTGTTACAAATTTCAGGATTTAATCAGAAGCTTGGAGACCTTGAAGGATATTAATGTTAGCAGAAATTATTTTATAAGCCGAAGAGAATCCGTTTAAATTGTCTTTGATAGCATGTTTCTATGTGCTCTTAGTCATGGCCTTTTTACATGTCTTGATTTGCTTTAGTTGATGTTTGTTGTCTGGCCTATACTCATGCTGACTTGCAACTTTTTCCAATGCTTGGATCAATGATTTCTTTTAAAAAAAATCCAAATACATTTTGACTGCTTCTATAACTAGATTTGGATTGATGCTAAGCCTTAGCAACTTACTTTTGGACCCCCTTCTTGTAGAACTCTTTGGAACGTGAATATGGGCATTTGGATTTTGGACTGAATGAGTCTTCCATTCCTGTCATGTCTTGCTATTTCTTGAGCTATTTAATTAGGACTGATTGATTGGGGTGTGTTGGTCCACCAGGAATACGATGTGCTTGATTATGAGGAAAGAGTGGTGGATGGTTTCTATGATGTATATGGGCTCTCCAGTGAATCAGGAACCCAAGGAAAAATGCCATCTCTTACTGATCTAGAAGCAAGTCTTGGAAATTCTAGCTTTGAAGTTGTAATTGTCAATCGAACAATTGACCCAGCCCTAGAAGAGTTGTTTCAAATTGCGCACTGTATTGCATTAGATTGCCCTTCTACTAATGTTGGTATCTTAGTGCAAAGGCTTGCTGAACTTGTAACAGGACATATGGGTGGACCTGTTAAAGATGCTAATATAATTTTGTCCAAGTGGATGGAAAGAAGCACTGAGCTCAGAACATCTCTTCATACGAGTGTGTTGCCTATTGGATCCTTAAATACAGGCCTCTCTCGACATCGTGCTTTACTCTTCAAGGTGAGTTTTTTACTTCGAGAGCGACTTCAGTCCTGGAAGCAGAAACTACCTGCCTCTAAAGCTCTGAACTAACTATTATCCCCTGGATGATTTAACTTCATTTTTTTCATAGTCGTTCCAAGTACTTGTACTTTTGAATAGAGCTATCTGCAAGGTTTATATTTAATTTCTGCATCCTTTTAATGTAGGTGTTGGCAGATAGCATAAAATTACCTTGTAAACTGGTAAAAGGCAGTCATTTTACTGGTGTAGAGGATGATGCTGTAAATATAGTGAAGCTGGAGGAGGAAAGGTTATAGTTTGTGCTTATTTCTTAACTTACAATTTTTACTTGTATTTAAGTCTAATGTTGTACTTTTGTATCTTTAGGGAATTTTTGGTTGATCTAATGGCAGCTCCTGGTACACTTATACCTGCTGACATTTTAAGTGCAAAAGATACTACTTTTAAGTCATACAATCCGATAATTAACAATATACCAACTCTTCAGTCATCCGATGATGTTTACTCCAGAGAAAAGCCACTTAAAGGTGAAGGTAGCAGTCAACATCCTATGACCGATAGCAGTATGCCCGTTGACTGGGGTTCAACTTCTACAAGTGCTGAACCGTTGCCTTCATTATCAGGCCAAAGTCGTGATTCTGGTGTTGGTTCTTCTGGATTATCCAACAGAGTGACCCCTAATCAGTTAGACCATCTTCCTTCGACTGCTATTGGAACTTTAGTCTATAAGGGGAGTCGTGGTGCCAATGTAGTTGGTGATGGCCTGAGGATGAATGTTAATGTAGTGCCATATGGTCAGAGTAGTCAAGATGACCCAAAAAATCTTTTTGCAGATCTTAATCCATTCCAGATAAAAGGGGCAGGTAAAACTTCACTGCAGAATAAATCTACAGAGAACAAAGTCGATGAGTTTCAGAGACAACCAAATAATGTAGTGGGGCGACCTCCTGTACCATTGATGTGGAAGAATCGGCCTGTTTATAATGAGGTTCCCCAGAAAAAGTACAACTATATGGAGGGTCACTTTCCAAAAATCAATCGTGAATCTAATGATTTTAATCAGTCATCAGCAGCTTCCACCAGCTCTAATAAACCTGAAAAGGTCTATTCTCATGGTTACAGGTCTCCTGGTGACTTCGATATGTTGAATAGAGATAATAAAATCAGGAATTCTTTGTCTGATACTAGCTCATCTTTGGCATCCCCTGCCACTCAGTTCAGTAGCTCACAACCGGCTGAGGATGCAAGCACTAAATTTAAGGAGGATTATCTCAGGAATGAACATGATTTACAGAATAACACGGGGGATTTAGCTAAAGAGCAAGATAATGAGATTGGTTCACACAATTGTAGAAAGAATACCCAGGATAGATACATGGGAAATAATCTCAAATTGAAGGATCCCGAAAGTCCTAGCTCATCCCTTGATTCTGGCATAGGTTCTTATGGATTATCTAACAGAGTCACCCGTATTCAGTTGGATCATCAACTATTTGACGATGTAGATGTAGGTGAATGTGAAATTCCTTGGGAAGACTTGGATATTGGTGAAAGAATTGGACTAGGTAATGGGTTTGGCTCTTTGAAATTCATTACATGTGACAACTTTTGTTATGCAAGGGTCAATGTTTTATAAATTAAATCTTGACACAGTTTGTCATATTTGTATAGCTTTGTTCGTTATTTTGGAAATTGTTCCCCTTTTGGCTATTCCAGAGCTCTTCTCATTCCTCATGAAAACCATAAGAGTTTAAATAGAATAAGTTATTGTGATGCTAGCTTTGCTAGAACTTTTACTTTTCCCTTTTGGAAGTTCTCTAATTCCTGTTAAATCTTGTTTTCTTGCGAGTAGGTTCCTATGGAGAGGTCTACCATGCTGATTGGAATGGCACGGTTAGTTTACTCTTTTCATACTCAGTTGATCACATTTTTCACTTTGTATTTCACTTTAGCCCTTCTGTAGTGTTAAAGGAATTAGGTTTTGAGTTTTCTAGTTAGTTATTTATCGAAGGCATCATATTCAGAAGTATTAGCTCTGCTTGAATTGAACTATATTTATACTTTTTCTGGTTTCTGGATGATGTTTTGCCCCAGTCTGTTTAAGAGTTTGCAAAATTGAAAGAACAAGTAGTTTCTAAATTTGTGGGTTGTAATGGTTATTGGATACAGGAGGTTGCCGTGAAGAAGTTCCTAGACCAGGATTTTTCTGGTGCTGCTTTGGCTGAGTTCAAAAGAGAAGTAAGCAAATTTAAGGCATTCATATTGCTGTCTCAAAATGAAAGTCGATATTTTAGTTTATTCATTTCTAATTGGGAAATATCCATGCCTCAGGTCACATTAGTTAAATAAGTCCAAATCATTGATCCTAAATTATGTTTCTCTTTGTTTTAGGTACGAATAATGCGTAGACTACGTCATCCAAATGTTGTTCTTTTTATGGGTGCTGTTACTCGCCCTCCGAACCTCTCTATCATTACCGAGTTTCTTCCTAGGTACAAGTGTTCCTGCATATTCTCTGCTTATCTTTTAATGATTTGAACTTTATGCAATCTGAGATTGGCAATCTATGGCTACCAGCATGCATGTGTATTTGTGACACATGCAAATGATCTTTGGTATTCTAAATTTTTGCAAATGTTATTTGGTTTTCCAGAGGAAGCTTATATAAGATTCTTCATCGCCCTCATCCTCAAATAGATGAGAAGCGCAGAATTAAGATGGCTCTTGATGTGGTATGGAATTAATACCTTTTGCTTTTTTTTTTATACTTAAGATGTGAGAACCATTTTCATATCTGTTTCCATTTTGCAGGCGAGGGGAATGAATTGCCTACACACCAGCATACCTACCATTGTTCACCGTGATTTGAAGTCTCCTAATCTTTTAGTTGATAAAAACTGGACTGTGAAGGTAAATGATGTTTCTATGTTTTAGTTTCCTCGCTTACCGGTTTTAAGAGTTACTTTCTGAATACTCTTTGACCTTGCTGTAGTCATTGGAAAACTGATTGATTACAGTGGGTCTAGGATTACAACGTAAGCATAATACCTTCCTATCATCTAAAGTGATTACAATGCTCCCTCTGATTGATTATAAAACTGAACCATGCAGGTCGCTGATTTTGGGTTGTCACGCTTGAAGCATAATACCTTCCTGTCATCTAAATCAACTGCTGGAACAGTCAGTATCTTGGCTTGCCGTGCAATATATTATAGATTCTTGAGATATAGATAGAATATGTAGCTTCAGTTATATTAATTTTTTGTGTCTGATCAAGTTGCCTGCTATGTTTCAGCCCGAGTGGATGGCACCGGAAGTACTTCGCAATGAGCCCTCAAATGAGAAGTGAGTTGTTCCTCTTCATTTAATATGCAATATCATTTCATCTTCGTTTTTTTTTATCCCTTTCTGATCGCTCAATCCATTACATTTTGTTGGATTTCTGAGAATATGGTGAAAATAAGAAAATGTTATAATTACGTATCTCTATAACCTTTTTTGTGCATATAATGTTAAATTACTTGAATTGTTTTTCTAGCTGCAGCTCATTCTAATCAGTTATTTGAGTTAGAAAGTAACGCTGCCTGTATTCTCTTCTTGGATTTAAATCTGCCGAATCAGTAAAACAACAAAGTGCAAAATTAGATCTCCCATATTTGTAAAACAACAAAGCTTAAAATTAAATACATCTTTTGTTGGATTTATAGATGTGATGTATATAGCTTTGGAATCATTCTCTGGGAGCTCGCCACTTTGAGATTACCTTGGAGCGGAATGAATCCGATGCAAGTTGTAGGTGCAGTAGGTTTCCAGAATCGACGCCTCGACATTCCCAAGGAACTCGATCCTTTGGTTGCAAGAATAATTTGGCAATGCTGGCAGACGTTAGTAAACAGAAACTTGAACGTTTTAACCCCTTTTTTGCTATTTTGGTTCCAGTGTAACCTATTTATGCTTCTGTTTCCAGTGATCCGAGTTTGCGCCCATCCTTTGCGGAACTTACGGTAGCTTTAAAACCCTTACAGCGGCTTGTTATCCCATTGCATCAAGATCAATCAAGCTCCCCTATGCCACAAGGGATTTCAGTAAATTCTACACCCTGAAATCAAATTACTCAGCTCCTCAATTGTGAATAAGAAGAAAAGTTCGCTGTATGTTCCTTTCCGTTCACTTCAATGAGGTAATTACTGTATTTAAATTCTAAAAGAAAAGCTGCATTTTTGAAGTGTGCATGTTCATAATTTTGTCAAAAGAACAACTTTGTAATGAATATATGAGTACTCTTTAAAGCAAAGGGAAAACTGTTATTATAAACTAGAATTGTTATACCGCCTTTGCTGGGTTTCAAAAACTTTTAATTAAATATTTTATTTTAATTTATTTTTTAGCATAATAATATTAATATTGATATGAATTATTAACATTAAATTTAAGAAAATTTAGTATAAAGTACGAAATCTAAATGGTCATTATGAGGATATATTATTTAAAAATCATAATTCTTTTCATAATAGATAGACTGAGGATTTAAATCGGCCTTTTGAGGGTGCTTAATTGAGAAGGATGAAAGAAGTGAGTGGAAAAATAAAATAAAATAAAATTTGAGTGCTCGGTAGAAAAAAGAATATCAATGCATAGAAGTCAGAATGTTGAAAATGAGAGAAAATGAGAGGGATAAATATTAGTTCAAAATTATATAATTTTTAAAAATTGTTTGTTTTTTATTTTTTATTTAACTTTATCAAGTAATGAATGGAATTTTTTTTTAATTTTTTTAATCTTTCTTATGGTAAGAATATATTTTCTTCTTTTTTTTATACTTTCAAATTTTCAATTTATTAAGCAAAGCTTTAAATAAAATTAAAAATACCTGTAAATTGATTATCTTAAATACTCATTTTAGAATTAAAATAAAAATAGTTAATAAAGTTTTAAATCGATTTGTGAACTATTTAAGGCTCATGAGTTAATATGTATGTTAACCTTTTAAATATGTCATTTAAAAATAAAATAAAATAAATAATATTTTACGTTTTTTTTTCAAGTCTAATACATATTTTTTTTTTGGTGAGAAAAAAATATGAATTATATCATCAGCATAAAACAACCATTGTCTTTATATTTTTGTAATAAGCCTATTATTTCTTTAGGAGCCTCATGATTTCCAGCTCAAGCTAAGTTTAGCTAGACGATCTACTACCAAGTTTCGCTTTCTTGGAACATGCTTCATCTTCCACATCCCTTTCGACCTCATGATGCACTGAGTTCTTCTAAGCACAATAATCCCTAAATCTTCCAAATTCAAATCAGTCAAGTTTTGGACGACTTCAAGGTTATCAGTCAAGATAATGACCCGTCTGTAACCTTTATTTAGCAGAATAAAGATCCCATCTAGGATGTTCAAGACTTTAGCCTCAAATGGAGAGCATAGATCCCATCTAGGATGTTCAAGACTTTAGCCTCAAATGGAGAGCATACACTTACGATGCGAGTGAATCCCACTATCCAATTTCCATCATGGTCTCGAACCACACCTCTTGTTGCAGCGTATCTAGATTCTCTGACCACAGCTCCATCAGTGGATAAACATAACCATGTATCATTCGAATTATTCGCGAAATTCAAACTGGGAATTTTACTTTTGCAGCCACCAATATGTTATTCATATTGTCGAGCCCAGCAACTAGAGCCTTTCACCACTTTAGTTGCTACCCAGGAAATATTCTGAAAGATGAATAAATTTATATTCTTTCAGATACGCCAAGTGATTAATCCAAATAGACATGACCAAGTGAGTCCACTACCCTACAATCTTTCATGAAAACAAAGGTTAAGTAAAAGCCAATCTTGAAATGAGACAGAGAAGAACCTTTGTTTAAGCTATTCTGGAAGCACAAACATCCACACATCCTTCGTGGAAGGACAATCTCGAAAAACATGCACCAAATCCTCAAAGTCATGCCCACACAAAGTGCAAGAGTTGTTGTGACCGATTCCTCGTCTTGTACGCTCCGAGTTAGTAAGAAGTCTTTGTTTAAAAGCTAACCAAAGAAAGACTCTTACTCTCTATGGTCCCGGATATTTCCAAATGGACTTCTAATACTCCTCTCGAAAATTCCAAGTGTCCTTTTTTAAAGTCCAATAAGCACTATGAACTGAGAAGATCCCTAACGCTGATCGAGCCCATATCACTCTATTTGAACCATAATCGAGATGTGGAGGAGGGATACTAGTAATCCTACTAATCACATCTTCAAGTAGCTAGACACGAAACAAGTCCAAGTTCTAACTTCCATCCGAATTGACCAACTCCCTAACACAACAATCCAAATCAATGTTTGCAAAAGATGAAAATTTTTAGATTAAAGAGCCCATACCTGGAATCCAAGGATCTTTCCAACAACGAGCACTAATGCCATCTCTAATAGACCAAATTAAAATTTCATGGAGTAGCAACCATATCTTAGAAAGTGACCTCCATAAATGGGAGCACTAGTTCCTGTTAATAAATTTTAGAAGCTACTCTTTCCATCCATACTTAGAGCACAGGACACGAACCTAAAGCATATTGCTCTTAGAAACAAGGCTAAAACCAATCTTCATAACAAATGACGTATTTTGGTCACTCAAGTGCTGAAAACCAAGCCCTCCCCGAGTCCGCGGCTGACATATAGAGTCTCACCCCACTAAAGACATTTTAGGATGACCATTTGCACATCCCCAAATAAATTGTCTAACCAATCTTTCAATATCAGAGCAAACACCTTTCGGAATCATCAAAGACTGCATAAAATAATTAGGAATAGAGAGAAGCACTGATTGAGCCAAGGTGATTCTTCCAGCAATAGATAACTTCCTCGCATCCCAATTCTGCAATTTTCGCCTTACCTTATCAACAACAAAACTCAAAGTATTGTTGGTTATCCTATTGTGAAGAAAATGAACACCTAAATACACTACAGCAAAACTGATTTTTAGCGGCCTTTTTTTAGGCCTTTAGCGGCGCTTTTAAGCGCCACTAAAACTATTTGCGGCGTTTTTACAAGCGCCGCAAAAAACGCCTCTATAGATGGCGTCGCTAAATTTTGCGGCGTTTATTTGAAAAAAACGCCGCTAAAGGTCATGGCCTTTAGCGGCGCTTTTCCCACAAACGCCGCTAAAGGTCATGGCCATTAGCGACGTTTTTCCCACAAACGCCGCTAAAGGTCATGGCCATTAGCGGCGCTTTTCCCACAAACGCCGCTAAAGGTCATGGCCTTTAGCGGCGCTTTTCCCACAAACGCCGCTAAAAGTCATGAAATTTTATATATATATATATATATATATATATATATACAAAAAGATCATGAAAAATATAAAAAAATTAAAATTCATTATCAAAATATTGAGAAGAATAATATCCATGATTTAAATATAAAAATTTTCTATTAAAATTCATTATCAAATTAAAATAAAAATAAAAATATAGAATCAAAACTAAAATAAATAATAAAAATTAGATTAAATATAAATATAAAATCAAAATAATAAAGCACCAAACTTGTATATCGCCCACCATTATAAGTCACTAAAAGCAAGAAAAACAAAATGACTTAATTCATGGAATTCACGAATGTTAACATCGGACATGAATTTAAAACTTTGCCTTCTAAGGATGTTCAAAACCATAATCCATAATAGATCGAAGCAGCCTCGGGTTTAATGAAAGTTTCAAATCGAATCGTGAATTCCAACATACCCCTACACCACATAAAAAAAAACATTGCTTTACACTAAAACTAGCAGATTATATTAGAACATTGTTTACCTTTAAAATATGTATAAATTAAAATCAACTAAGGCTAAAATACCTGAGGAAGTGCTTTGACACAAATGCGATAAGTATAAAGCACCGATGCCATCTCCTTCCCATCCTGGATAAGTGTGTTCGCCATGCCATCAAATACAAGATCGAGACTAAAACAAAACACTAAAAAGTTTATCAAAATTTTGCAATTAACTTTAGACTCTAACTAGCTTGGGCAAAAAATAAGTTTTCTAAACCGTTATTATTTTAATAGTAAATATAATTTAACTGATTCTAAATGAGTTAAAAATTTTAATATATATATAGTTACATTAATTTATTAATTTATTAATGATTTTTCAAAAAAATTATTAAAATATTTAAACAAATAATATTATCATAAATTTAACACGCAGAAGAACGAGAATACAAATTAATTATATAATGTATATATATTTGACAATTATTCATACTGGTTGTATTTTTACATGCCAATAAAAAGCAATAAAAAGCAACGTTTTACCCTAAAAGACTAGCGTTGAATCATGGTATCTGAAAAAACTTAAAGAAATAGAAATGATTGTAAAGAAGCAGTGAATAAGAACATTACATACTATGAATTTATATTCAATGCACTCTCTGTAAATGGTTATCAACATGGAAATGAAAAGATCTTTATATGAAACAAATGGTAAATTTTGAATTTGGAAATTGAATCTTCATATCCTTATATGAAGTTTGATCGGCAAATGAAAATGAAAGAAAACTAAAGCAACATGGTTCCAAAGGTAGAAAGCTACCTAAGTTAATGTCTTCGTGCACACATTTGTCTAAACCAATAGCTCTACCATGCTTTTATACCTAGGAAGACTCAATTAAGGACTACCACAAATGATGAATGCTAAGTAGAGAACCACCAAATAAAAAACGAAGGCAATTAAAAAATGTAGTAGTTAAACTCAAGTATGTTATTCAAGTAATAAAAAGGATTCGTGTTTAATTATGAGCCCGGGAAGTGAGCTGAAGTACTTTTCCACTACAATCAATGAAATCTCTTCAGCCTGGTGTGAACTCAGTAAGCCTACAGTAGCAACAAAAAGGTACCTACTTCTATGGTCTTAAAGTTAAAAGGAAAAACAGAAACCAATTCCATAATTTCATTCTATGGCATGAAAATAATCAGAAGCAAGTTCAATTTTACATCAGGCATCCTTGGTCTGCCTAACAATATAGTCAGATTCACATCTAGATTATTAAATGATTATTCAGTTTCATACCAAGAAATTTAAAGAGTTTAAAAGTAAATCTAAGTTTCATGGTATAAAAAACTTAGTATATCACAGTTAGCAATCGAAAGAAACACAAAATTGGAATTTGGAATGATACCCTTCAAGGTCAATACTCAAAGCTTCTCAGCTGACATAAGAAACAGAAAGCATAAATACTAGGGTCCAAAATTGATCTGAGCTTAAAAACTAATCAACATCTAATAAATTGAAACCAGAACACCTAGAGTAGCAAAAACAGCTGCAGGATTCTTGCACCAACATTCAAAGAGGTAACCACTTTAACAGTTCAATTTGCAGCACTCTAACACTTCAATTTGCAGCACTTTAACAGTTCAATTTATAGCATTTAAACACTTCAATTTGCAGCACTTTAACATCTCAATTAACAATATTTATACACCTCAAGTACAGCGAAATGGAATAGCTTTGTTCTTTTTCCCCTTTTTTTATTACTATTAGTAACCACTAGAGGACTGGTGGTAGCATAACAATATTAGTTTTTTTTATAAATAAATAAATAAATAAAATCATAATGTTTTGTATAACTTAAGATCAGAGAAATGTTTATGGCGTATACCTGAACTTTGCATCATTCTTAGGAATTGAAGGTAGCCTAGTCAGCCTTCTGATAGAACAAACACACATACACACACACACACACACACACACACACACACACACACACACACACACACATTAACATCTCAATTAACAACATTTATACACCTCAATTTCTAAAGTAAAATGTTTGAAGTATATTTTATAATTTTTTAATAAAGCAATTTCAGGCTCTAATTAACCTGCTAGTGCATAACTAATAAAGTGTTTAGTTGCTGGAAATTGAGATGACACACACACACACACACACACACACACACACACACACACACACACACACACACACACACACACACACACACACACACACACACACACACACACACACACACACACACACACACACATATTAACATCTCAATTAACAACATTTATACACCTCAATTAACATCTCAATTTCCAGCAACTAAACACTTTATTAGTTATGCACTAGCAGGTTAATTAGAGCCTGAAATTGCTTCATTAAAAAATTATAAAATATACTTCAAACATTTTACTTTAGAAATTGAGGGTAGTAAGCAATTTATTAAAAAAATTAAAAAAAGTTATATAAGATTTTTATTATAAAATATTTAATAAAAAAGATAAAATTACAAATAATTATAATTAAAATTAAATGAATATGATGAAACTTAACCAAACCAAGAGATATTGATTCATTGAAGTTATCAAAACCTAAATTGATATCCACAAATTTATCATTCTCTTCTCATTTCAGCTAAACTTCGTACATAAACCACATGTCATTATGGAGGTGAAGTTAATAGTTAAACAATGAACGTAATCATTTTAACTAAAATGTTGGTTCACCTCTCTGACTTGTGCAATCAATAAACATTTCTAATGAATTTGAAATTAATGAAAAAAGAATATATAAATCAAATGCTATTCAAACAAAGAAATTTGAAGTACCTTGTTTACTCCTTTCAAAGAAACATATTTCTCCCAAGAAAAAACGCTATAGGGAACGAAAGAATTATTTGGCTAATGATGCCTTTATTCCATATGGTGATAGAAGTCACAAAGATCAACACCTCAAGCAAGCCAGTATGCAAAACGTAAACTCTCATACATCAAGATTTCAACAAAGATCTTGTTCAAAGCCTTTTTCCCGATGATGGAGAAAACACTTATATTAGTTAATCAATAAATCCCATATTCGGTTCTACTACTGAAACTTACAAAGAGCCTATTCAATCACCTCTAAAATGTCAAAGCTAAATAAATATATCATCAGTTCCCTCTACTGTTTGTGGAGGAAAAGAATTTCAAACCATGAACTAATGAAAGCAACTAATTTCAACGACTTAACAACAAATGTACCCTTTTCCTATACCGATATGAATAGTTCTCTCATAGGCAATTCATCAAACATAAGGAGAGTAAACTTTAGATTCTTTACCATACGCAATCCAACACAAAAAAATTCCTATAATTCTATAATCTCAATTGAATCCATAGAGAAACCCAAGAAACGGTGGAACAACACATTGCGCAGATTTTAAAGAGCACCTCAAATAAAGAAAGAAAAAAAAGTCGATGGCATAGAAAATAAAATAAAGAAAACCCATTAACAGAAAACGTGAATGCGATGATACCTTGAATTAGAAGAAAACCAAAGAGGAAGAAAACCAAGAGGTTACCTTCAATCTAAGCAGGAGAATAAACTACTAAAAATAGTAATGATTTAAAGCTATCCAGTAAAATTGAAAGGGAAAAAAAAGAAAAAAGTACAGGACATGATGGAAAGAAATTTAAAAGAGATAAGCCGACTCACTTGACGACCGTCGATTTCATGTGCTAAGACTCGAACATGCTCGATAGCTCACGCTTCACACGCTTCTTAAGCTGCTTTGCTTCCAAAAACCCTTTGTGCCTTTTTCAGTTTCTTTTTTTCTTTTATTCCAGATCGAGAAAAAGAGGGAGTAACGAGCGGGTAAGAGTGAGCGGTATTTTGATTTCCCTTTTTTTTTGGGTAAAATAATGGTTTTTTGTGGCGTTTTAAAAAAAAAAAGGCCAGTATAGCTTAATTTTTTGCAGCATTTTTAGTATAAACGCCACTATAGCTTAGTTGGTTAAGTTTGCTTGCTCTTTACCTTAGTACCTGGGTTCAAATCTCGTTGTTAACAATTTTGAATCTTTTTTGTACCTCTTCGTACCTTGCTCTTTTTTGTACTTGCATTTATTATTTTTAATCAATTAACTCTTCAATATTACATTAATATATATTATTAATATTAATAAATTATTGTACAAATAATATAGACGGATTGACAATTTGAGCTACATATTACAGTAATACATTAACATTAATATACAGGCACATAATACATTAATATATATTATTAGGACAATAGTATAGAAGGATTCACAATTGATATACGGGCACATACATAATTTGAGCTACAATATTATGAATATTAAATCGCTAAAGCTAAAATTTTAGAATTGTTGTATAAATTTTTAAATTTTAATAAGTGTAAAGGATAGGTGCAATAAATTATATATTATACAAGATTTGTGTTTTTAAGATATTAGTAGAATAAAAAAATATATCTTATACAAAAATAATGACGGTACTAAAATATACAAAAATATTGCACATAATTCATTCCTTGTTTCACTGTAATAATCTTACAATCGTATTTCTATATATTCAATTTTTTTTTTTGCACTTCAATTTTGTTTTCCTCTATTGTTTCATGTTCACTTGAATGTGTACATTTGTCCACTTCTCAATTGTTTTGTACACTGAAAGTTTATCTATTATCTCTTAAATAATTTAAACTATAATCATAAGTTTAATATATTCAAATTAAGATTATCTCTTTTACAATTATATAAGAAATCATTTAATATATAAATTAAAAAATACTAATTAATCTAAACCCTAAACCTCTTAACCCCTATCCCATAAACACTAAACTCTAAACCCTTAACCCTTAACCCCAAACCCTTACACCTTAAACTCTAACCCTAACCCCTAAACCCTAAATCATAATCTCTAAACCCATAATTCATCATAAACCTCCAAATACTAGTTAACTCCTAAACCTTAAACCCTAAACCATATATCTTAAACTATAGTTAACTCATAAACCTTAAACCCTAAACCATATATCTTAAACCATAAACCATAAACTATAATGATAATTAATTCGATATTTTAAATTCAATACTATCTCTTTTACGATTATATAAGAAAATATTTAATATATTGTATAACCATAAATTTTAATAATTATTGTTTTAGGGGTTATAGTTAGTGTTTATGATTTTTTTGGGTTTAGGGGTTATATGACTTTTAGCGGCGTTTTACCAAAAGCGCCGCTAATGCTCTGGTTTTTAGCGGCGTTTTACCAAAAGCGCCGCTAATGCTCTGGTTTTTAGCGGCGTTTTTCCAAAAGCGCCGCTAATGCTCTAGTTTTTAGCGGCGTTTTGCAAAAAGCGCCGCTAATGCTCTGTTTTTTGCGGCGTTTCAATTGCTCTGTTTTTAGTGGCGTTTTTGGTAAAACGCCGCTATTGCTATGTGTTTTACAATTTTTGCGGCGTTTTTTGATAAAACGCCGCTAAAAACGCCGCTAAAGCCCTATTTTCCTGTAGTGATAAGTGCCAAGATTTTGAGCTTCCTGGAATCCTAACATTTGAGTAATTTGATTACGGACATCAACTCCAGTAACCTTGGAAAAGAAGATATTGCTCTTCCTAACATTGGATTCTATGCCCCGAAAACTCGCAGAATTGATTAAGAATGTTATCCAATAATCGTGCTTGATCAAGCTGAGCTTTGCAAAAGATCACCAAGTCATTAGCAAAGAACAAATGTGAGACTGTAGGGCTAGTGCAGGATAGTCGAATTGGTTCCCATTTACCGATATCCATTTCAGCCCGAATAATATGCCCCAACCATTCCATGCAAAGCACAAAGAGATAAGGCGATAACGGACACCCCTGACGGATTCCTCTAATCGATTTAAACTTCTGAGTAGGCATGCCATTCCAAAGAATTTGCATAGAAGAGGAAGATATAGCTGACATAATCACTCTTCGTAAAAAAATAGGGATCCCAGTTACATTCAAGGAAACACATATAAAGTCCCAACTAACTCTGTCGTATGCTTTCTCCAAATCCAACTTAATAGCCATCCAGTTTCTCCCCTTCTGATTGCACCGCATAGAATGAATGACTTATTGCGCTAAGATAATGTTATCAGATATGTTCCGACCTCCTAAGAGATTAGTTTCGGAAAAATCACTTTAAACCGGTTTGCAATCACTTTCATCACCAACTTATAAAGAACAAAACACAAGCTAATGGGTCGAAATTAACTGAAGTCTAATACAAATTTTAAGACTCATGAGTTACATATTTTAAGATGAGTTAATATGTATGCTAACCTTTTAAATGTCATTTAAAAATAAAATAAAATAAAATACTTGAATTTGCAAAATTAAAAATAATTAATAAGTATTTTTATTTTTTTCCTAAGTAGATTTTGTGTAGAATCAATTTGTAAATTACGATATCCTAACAATTTTATTAAATACATCATTTTAAAAATATATAAAAAATAATTTTAACAATTTTATTAAATACACCATTTTAAAAAATAAAAAATAAAAAATAAATTTTATGGACATTTAAGGAACCATCAATCATAATATTACCTAGAGTTGACCATGGGCTCAGTTGGGTTGGATCGATGACTGGTTTCAAAAAATGTTTTATGTTGAGTCCCGTTTCACTCAAAAAGCACATTTTAGTATTCAAAAAAATAATTTATATTTTTATATTTAAATTTAAAATTTTAAAATATTTTTATTATATAAATTAAAGTTGGGCTAGGTCAGTCAATTCAAAGTATAAAAATCTTTGTCCAAGCTTGACCCAAGTCGCACCGGGCTTACTAGGTTGGATGGGCTACTAAGCTTTTGGAAAAGTCTACTAACAACTGTTTTTAACTATCATCTCGTTCGGATTGGGATGATATTTGATTAAAATTCAAAATTTAAATTTAGTTCAAATTTGAGAAAAAAAAAAAGGACATTTGGATTTCTTTTAATCACTTTGTGATTGACCTTCAATATTCTCCATACTTTTCCTTCTTGAAAGACATACTTCCTTCTTGAAAGAGTCAGCTGACAATGGTTTCGTGAGTGCATTGCCACTTGATTTTGAGTTGAACACTTTGACCTATATCTATGATTAAGTATTTTCTTCTTCACGAAATGCAAACTCATATCAATGTGTTCCGTCTTTGCATGCAACACCAGATTTGCTGCCAAGTCAACGGTAGTGGTATTGTCACACCAAATCCTAGATAGTTCATCTATTTTTACACCCAAGTCAATGATTTTAGCGATATCATTTCAGATGTAGCATCAAAAAGACCACAATGCTCTTCCTCCATGTAACGACCATGTTTTGATTTGGAGCTAGGTACAGTGATGGATCGGGTTAGGAAATAGTGGAGAAATTTTGAAATTTACTAAATAGGGATTTTTAGTATTAAATTAGAAAGTATTTAGACCCGATAGGAGATTAGAAAATATTTTTGAGATAGAAAAGATTTAAAGAGAAGCTTAGACTAAATTAAAAGAGTATAAAAATTATAATGGTGTAAATAGGAATTTAGAAAGTTAGGAGATATATAGTGGTAGTAGAAAGGAAGGAATGATTAAGAAAAAATTTAACCAAGTGAAGTTGAGTCATTCTAGGAATTATAAAAGATGAATTGAGATAAAATTGTAAATAGCCAAGTAGATATTTTAAGGTGTAATGATGATAGGTAAAAGCATAAAAATGGATGGCTTGAGGACTTATTAGCAGATTGACCATTTAATAAAAATGTGAGATATTTTTAATGGAAATGTGTAGAAAAGTAGAGAAAAGATGAAAGATATCATCTTTTCCCAACTTACCAAACCGTCACTCACCCCCCTTAAATCCATCCAACTTTTCTTTTATTTCCTTCCATGTCCTTTCTTCATTGTTGAACCATCCAAGCTTCAAACCTTTATTTTTCTTTGAAATTTCTTTAGCAAAAGCTAAAAAGAAGACTAGTAAGCAACTTTATTTCATGAGAAAACTTCCATAGATGGATTAAAAGAGATAAATACATGAGTTAGGGTTTTGGGTTTTAAAAAAAGTCAAGGTAAGAATGATGGAAATTCTCATAACATACATGTTTATTTTCATAATCTAGCATAGAAGAGTTATTTGATTTTAGTTTTAACTTATAAATGTTATATGTTGTTATGAAATTGAAGAAAAAGAGAAGAAGTTTGAGGACAAAAGTGAAGGGAAAGGAAAAGAAGTGGCCAAGGAGTAGAAGAGAAGAAAAACTTGTCATCCAAATTTTGGTTGTAAGTACTTCAAGTAGTAATTTTGTTTAGGTTATGTTAATTAAATAATTATGTTAATTAAGTAGTTCAATTACTAAATTAATGATATCAGAATAAGTATTTAGTAGGGGCAAGTAATGTAAATGTTATGAATTTTGACTTTAATGTACAATTATATGATGTATTGTGGTGATAATGAAAAAAGACTAAATTGAAAGAAATTAAAATATGCTATGATATTATGAATATATGAAAAGTGAGTTTAAATGAAGTGATGTATAAATTGTAGTGTTGTATGTGGTAAAAATGAAGAGAATTTACAGGTTTTAGTGTTATTATTGTGATAAGGACTAAATCGTAAAAATACAAAGTTATATTATTTTATGTCAAGTGAATGAATAAAGAAAAATTAATAATAAGAAAAGCCCATGTAGACGAGTCCCGAACTATTGGGATATTGATGGCATACCATTAAGGAAAAATTAACGCGCTTATCGTATTATTTGGTATTTCGGTGCTTATCGTTGTAAAATTTGCAGTTTGGTGCTTATTGTAATTATTTTGCACTTCAGTGCTTATCGTTATTTGCAATTTGTGCTTAGTGATATATGATATGCATTAACAATGCATTATCGATTTATTTTTGTATATCTTAAGTGTTCAACTAGTCTACATTGGGCTACAGTGTCGTAATTCGGCTATTTTCAATTAATGGGTTACGGTAAGTAATCATAAGTGTGATTTTTAAGAAAAATATATTAAACTTTAGGGACTAATTTGATGTAAATTTTATGTCTATAAAATGAATATAATTCTATTTTATATTATTATTAATAGTAAATTTTAAAAATTTTGAAGTACTTACTAAGTCTTCACAGACTTACTGCATTATTTCTCTAACGCATAGGTGAAATAGATCTTGTTGGGCTAATATCGAGGTCGTGTATATCCCATCTCATCACCATTCCAAGAGGCAAGATTGTATGTGTGAATTTTGGGGTTAGTATGGCATGTACATAGGTTATTGGTATTGGTGAATGTTACATGAACTAAAATGCAAACTTTGGAAACCTTGTTATTTTGGTAATCTAATGGCATATTTTGTTAGCTTTTAAAAGGAATTCATAATAGCTTAACATATGCATGCATATATGATGTTATTATATAGATTTTGTAGTGAATTTTAATGAGTTTGAGGGTCATTGAATTGGTTTGGAAGTGTTTGAATGTTTTGAATTAGTGCAGGGGGATTTTTAGTTTCTAACTGTTTTTGTGTCATCATAACCCAAGGTATTGATACCTAAGGAAAAGGTATTGATACTTTGACCCAAAAATCAATTTTTTTTGAGAAACAAAGAGCAATTTTGCTATCGTTTTTGAGGAGGGTATCGATATAAGTCTAGGTATCGATACTTAGGCCTAAGGTATCGATACCTTCATCATAACTTGAATTTTTGGATTTTGTGTGGTGGTATAGATACCTTTCATAAAATATCGATACATTTTGTTTAAGTATCGATATTTTGCCCTTGTTTTGAGTAAAAACAATTTTTAAATCATTTCCAAACGCAAACGAACATCCGTTAATAACCTAAGATGCTTATATTAATAATTTTTGGATTAAACAAGTTAATACACTATATATGAATGATTGAATTATACAATATCTAGCCAAAACCGCTTTGGCACCAAATGTAGTAATATTATACTAGGTCCATATAGTCGGATCGGGTATAGGGGTGTTACACTCTGCATTGAATGAGGCATTGTTTTTCTCTTTCTCCAACTCCATGAAATCACACTCTTTCATAGATACACACAATTCAGTAGAACTTGGGTCAACTATCAAGACATGTTGTTAGGCTTCATAATGGGTTGGGTCAGGTTTTAGGTCCGTTTTTTAAATTTGGGTCTGACCTGAAAAATGTTAAATTCGAACTCGACCCGACTTGACTGTAATAAATTTTTTAGGTTATATTTTTATATAAAAATAAATTAAGAATATAATAAATCAAATACATTATAAATATTAAAATAAATGTTTTTCAGTAAATTGAAAATACAAAAAAAAAGTATAGGCACATGATTTGGGTCGGGTCATGCCCGGGCAAAAAATCTGCCTACGACCTAACCTGTTTAGAAAGTGGGTCTTATTTTTTTGTCCAAGCCCATTTTTTGGTCTTATATTTTTGCTCAAATCCTCCCACTTTTCGGGCGGACCTTCAAATCTGGACGGGTGACCCAACCCATGATCAGGTCTAGTGTAATGTCCCCTCAAGTACTGTTAAATTCTTTTCAAGGCGGCCTAATTGATTAAATGGATATGACATAATCTAAGTTGTCTTATTAACATTAAAGGTGTGCTTGGTTTAGTGGAAGGATGAATGATGGAAGGAGAGACTTGAAAAATAAAAAGAAAATAAATTTCAAGTGTATTTGGTAGAAAAAAAAATGAGAGGAAATAAACGAGAGATGCTTATTTTCTATCCTAATGTAAAAAAATATATTATTTCAAATTAGAGTCATAAAAGAAGAAAAAATAAGATATACATACATGTTAGTTCAAAATTATTCATTTTTCAAAGGTTTTATTTCTTCTTACTTTTCAACTCTACTAAACGACGAATGGAAACAAAATTATCATTCCTTTTAAATTTTCCATCTTCTCTTCCAAGCATACTAACAAAAACCAAAATTATCAATCTTTTTAATTATCAATCTTTCCAATTTTTTATCTACCATCAGACAAAAGCGTAAATGAAATGTGCAGAGTATGATGCAGTGCTTCCAGGATACTTCTTCTTCTATATGTCTTAGCATCCTCTGGGAACCCATTAAACTCAGTAAGTTTTGAAGTGGTGGCCATAGGAGCTTGATATGGAATTGCATTGACACATTTACTCTTTGCAGAAGATGCTCTACGTACTTGGGCTGACTCAAGATGATTGCCATCACTCACCTTTTTGGACTTTGAACACTAATAAAACAATCGTTGAAAAAAAAAAAAACTAATAAAACAATTAAGGTGTTGTTGAGTAAATTTAAAAAATTTAAAAAATTAAGAATTAAATATTTAATATTAAATTTATATTAAAAAGTTAGTTGATATAATAGTAAAAAATTAAGTATTGAATATAATTGTGTTTATTTGATAATTGTTAATCTTAAAATTTGAAAATGATATATTTTATGATTTTAATTTTATTGGTATAATATTATATATTATTTTGAAAAAATCTAGATAAAAGTTAAAAACAATAAATGAATATCTCATGCTCTTTAAAAAAAAATCTATTTACTGACATTATTCAAATTTTTTTCTGAAATATTTGTATTAAATAAATTATAATATGAATTATGAAACACTTTAAAATTTTAAATGTTCACACACCAAGCGTTAGTCCTTTTAAGGTGACTTTTGTCATGGCAAACAATAGTGAACCCAAGTATTGCGAATGGACAACGAAGACTTTGACATAAGAAAATTTCAAGTTTAGCAACCAATTCAGTAGAACTTGGTGTAAACTGCACAGTGCCTTTAGAAGTCTACACTGGCGGGGAATTCTATTTGATCCCTAGACCTTGAAAACAGAGGTTGCACCATATATGCTAATTTCTGTATAGGTTTGGTGTGAAAATAGAGTTCTGTTGTGTCATCCCTCGGTTGGGCATATTATGTAGATCATTGGATATATATTATCTCTTCGAAGATTTCTCAATGTGTTTGGATGGTTGCATGTATTGTGCTATTATTTTTATGGTGTGTTTGATCAGAATGCTCTCACAAGTTATTTTTTATTTTGGTGTGTTTCGATAAAAACTTGTATATTCAAGTCTTGTTTTACTGATGTTATCTGATAATAACTTACTACTAAAAATGACATATGGTTATGGTACATCTGACCTTTGTAACTCTCTTGTAAATATGCCACTATTCTGAATTTGAAAATAAAATATGTTAAAAATCTTGTGTTATGAACAAATGAGCATGTTATTTATTATGTTCTTTGAAACTATGAGAATTCTTTTATACTAGTTGTGTTTATTACCATTTAACCTTGCCATGTTTATACTCTTACTATTACATATTTATCGTTGAAATATATATATTTTTGTTGGCGTGTTTTCTTTTAAGGTAAGATAAATATAATGAATTTCAATTAAATTTACTAATATTTTTATGTTTAAGCATTATTGTCTTTGCACGTAGAACTTATATTTAAATTTTTGAAGTCCAATTTAATTGCGAGTCATCTCAATATTACAACATCTTTTAGAATATGAAATTAATATATATATATATATATTCATATCTCATAAGTATTTTGAAATATTAAATATTATATATTAAATTGTTGAGTTAAGAGGCTCATTTAATTGACTTTAACTTTGGTTTTGTATGAACCTTTGTCAATGCATACTCTCTTTGTTGTTTTAGTTTTGATCTATCAAATCAATGTTTGTTAAACTTATTTTAGATACGTTATGGAAACCTCAAAATCTTTCCAACATGTTTTTCAATGATTCATGGTTATGAATGGTAAGTTTCAGTTAAGATTTGAATGTTTTAAATGATTTCTTTTAGTGTTTTTTTGGTTGACTTCTTGATAAGAGATGTTTTTACGTGCTTTTAACTTGAATTTTTTGATCTTTTCATTAGACAAAATTAATAGTACATACCATTATTTTTAAAAAAATTAAGGGATTAGCCCAATAAAAACATATTCTGTAAAATGTGTTTTTGAAAAACACTTTATACGAAATAAGTTTTTTCTTAACATGTCAATATTTTTGGCTAAATGATTAAATGATTTTGTTTTTCATTTATATGACCCAAAGCTTTTGTGTTTTCTTTTTAATTCATGTTGCTTTCAAGTGTCTTTTTAAAATTTTAATTAATAAATATGTGGTTTTCAAGGTTATTTTATTTTTATTTCTTGTTTTTAATTAATAATTTATTTATTTATATAGGCGGAATAATAAAAATGTAATTATATAAAAAAAATTATTTTGATGTAAACCATTATGTCAAATGCATTTTATTTTAAAAAAATATCAACTAATCTTGATATAGTTTTTCTTCTATATATTTTTTATATGTCAAATATTTATTTTTTTCTATCTACAATGTAATTATGGTAGACTTTAATATTATAAAATAAAATAATTATTTAAAATATTTCACATATAAAAATAATGATATTTGAAATACTCATTTTAAATATAATCTTTTTCATTTATTTTGTAGGTATGAAATTATATAAATTATAATATTATAAAATCAAATAATTATTTTCAATATAATTATTTTTAGTAAATATAAATTTTACATGTGAAATTTTTTTTTTCAATCCATGTAATGGGTGTGACAAATTTTAGTATTATATATTTTTGTATATTTATTGAAATAATTCACATATAAAAGATAATGATATTTGAGATAATAAATTAATTTTATAATATTAGAATTTATCATACCCACAATGTAAGTAGAAAAAAATATTTATTTATAAAAGATTATATATAAAGGAAAAGATATAAAAACAATTAGTTGATTATTTGGAAACAAAGTATATTTAACAATATATATAATATTTTAATCATATAATAAAATAATTATTATTTTATCTATATAAATAAAAAATATTAATTAAAATAAAAACAAAAAAAACTTGAAAGCAACATGAATTAAAAAGAAACTTGAGATAAGATTCAAACTTGGATAGCATGAATGAAAGACACAAGTATTTAACCATTTGGAAAGGAAAAGTGCATTATATAGGATACGTTTTTGCCCCATCACGTGTTTAATTGACAAAATCAACCTACGTACCAAAATTATTTTTAAGGGTTCAACATGTGTTGAGTATAGTGATAAGATAGATTGCACTTTTATAAGAAGATAACATTGTTGGAACGGACCATAAAATAACCATGAGCTACAAAAAGGGCAAAGTATATAAAAAGTCACTTAGGTATAGTTAAAATTACGATTTAGTCAACATTGTTGGAATGGACCATAAAATAGCCATGAGCTACAGAAAGGGCAAAATATAAAAATAGTCTCTTAGGTATAGTTGAAATTACGATTTGGTCATTAAATTTTAATTTGTTACAAAATGGTCACTAGCATTATTGATTTGCAACATTCTGGTCATTGAACCTTAACTGCCATGTTAAGTAATCATTTTAGACAAAAAAATTTAAGTTAAATTGTACATCCAATCCCTATAATTTTTCTTTTTGAGGAGCTTAATTAATTTTCTTTTTCTTTTTCCTTTTATTTCTTTATTTTCCTCCTCTTTTTCTTTAAGAAAGATTTGAGAAACAAAGGACATTGTATTTTAAGCTTTACATGAATTATAGTAAATTATTCAAACCCTATCAATAAAATTAAACCCAAATGCAATTTTTAAAAATTAAAACCCAAAACAAATCTAATTCATCTAAAAATTAAAAATTTAAACAAATTAAAAATAAAACCTAAATCAGATCATGAAATTTTACTTATTTTGCTCTCTCATTCTTGCTTTTTCAACTACCTAACTTAAATAAGCTTGAATAGAACTAGTTAACCAAACACAAGTCGGTAAGTCGGTAACATCTCATCACCTTCAACTTTCTCCGACTTCGGTTGTCTACTTGCTCGTCATCAGTGAGCAAAAAAAACTTACAACTAATTGCAAGGGTTGAATTACTTTGTAAGAGATGAGACTTAAGACAGAAGTGGAACCAAAAAAAAAAAAATAATAATAAATAAAAGAAAGGACCAGATAATAGGAATTGGTAAAATGTGAGAAGAGAACAAGATATTTTTCTGTGTATAATATGTATATGCTTTTAATTCGTTTAAAATTTTAATTTTTAGATGAATTAAATTTTGTTTTGGGTTTTAATTTTTAGAAATTTTAATTGGGTTTAATTTTATTGATTGAGCTCCAGTAATTTACTATAAATTATGTATGGGTTAAAATAAAATAACATCAATCAACAAACTAAAATTATCTCATTTGCTTCTCAAATCTTTTGTAAAGAAAAAGTGGAGGAAAATAAAAAGAATAAAAAAAGAAGAAGAAAAGAAATAGAATTAAATTTCTCAAAAAGAAAAAGTAGAAGGACTATATGTGGAATTGAACCTAAATTTTTTGTCTAAGATGATTTATCCCTTAGTGATCATTTTGTAACAAACTAAAGTTTGGTGGCTAAAATATAATTTAAACCATACATAAGTGATTATTTTTATAGTTTACCCTAAACAATCTACGAAGGACTAAACTCTAGGTGTTTTTTTTTTTTTTTGAAGTGCCATAGATCACTATTTTTGCCCAAAAAGAAAAATTACTTCTCGTGCAAAGTAATTAAAATAAAAAAACCCCTACTTCTCGTGCAAAGTAATTAAAATAAAAAAACCCCTCTTTACTTACTGAAAAATATTATATTTATCCAAAGAAGAAAAAGTTTTCTGGATTCCCTTGCTTAACATTCTCTCCTCTTAGTACTGCAATCCAATACGCATTGTTAAGGTACACTTCATTCTCTGTTTCTCTTTTATCATTGGTATTTGCTTTCTTCTGTTTCTGTCATTTTAATTTCAATCAATGGCTGATTTCTTTTCTCTTTAGATTGTTTTGGTTTTGGATGATTCTTTTTGTTCGTATATTTTTGGGGAAATTATTAACTCTAGAAAGGCCTCTGCTTGTCACTCCTTTCAGCTACCTCAGTTTATGTTTGTTTTGATATCTAGCTTAGCTTATGCTTTATGCTTTTAACACATAAATACAATTACAATAGGTAAATTAGGGCGACTCATATCAAGTTTATATTGTTATTATATTTGATTTTGCATTCCCTGTTTTTACTTTCGCAAATTCCCCCGCGTGGTTTCCCCTTTTTCGACAAGATAGTGAGTAAAGGGCTTTTTTACCTTTTTTCTCTGATGCGTTGATAGGGCGCGAGTTAGGAGTTTATTTATTTATTTTGCTCAGATACTTTATTTCTTTAGTGTTTCCTTGCCGGTTGTATAGTGCATGATTGTTTCACATGCTTTATTTGTAGTGTATGTGTATGTGTATGTGTATGTGTGTGTGTTTTGTTTGTTTTAGCGCTTACGGTTTTATTTGTTTTGGTTGCGTGTATCTTGGGTCTCGATTTATCATATACTTTTTTTATTGACTTGCTGTTTACTTCTTTGGGCAGATGAATGTGGAGAGGCTCCAGAAAATGGCTGGTGCAGTCCGCACTGGTGGGAAGGGTAGCATGAGAAGGTATGTTCTTGGTTTGAAATTTCCCTGGATAGGCTAGCTATATTATGTTTAGGTTAGTCTTGGGAATGTTCAGAAGTAGGAGTTTTCGGAGTGGAGACCAAGCCTTGCACGGCATGTGCAATGAACCCTGTCTGGGATTGTACAAGAATAACTGGCATTGCATTAGATTTAATGATGTGATTTGATGGAGAAGAAGAGAATCTTTAGCGATTTAGATCAGTGTGATCCAGCATTGATTGGTTTGGGCCAAAGGTTAACTGGTTGTTGAGTCCATGATGCATTTTTATGTCATTGCTAATATCGATATAAAAATTTAGATTCAGAGAAGACATTGCTGTCTTGGCTTCAGAGATACTACTTCAAATTGCATAAATGTGGATGCTCAGCTCAATCCAGCATTTCACAGTTTAGTCATAGAGAATATAGTGAACTTTTTTTATTCTTTATGTGAAGATATTCTATCTCAATTATACTTTTCTAGGGTCCATTTGAATCTGCCTTCGGAAGAAACCTCCACCATCTCACCTGAGTTGCCTTCTAAATGAGATCCAAATGGACCCCTAATTGTGCGATACATCTCAAGTACAAAAAAGTTCCCCTTCGATAACCTGGGATATGATGCTTTAAGGTTTTGAGCCTTGGGTTTAATGAGTCTTTTTCTAGGTTCAAAGTTTTTTTATTATAAATTGATTTTAGAAAATTTCAAAAATCATTTGCGGGTTAATATTTGATTGAGAAGTATCAATTTTACAATTTCTCTTTGTCGTGTCCTAAAACTTTTAAATATTCCCATATTCTAATATTTGATTTTGATGCCTCTAATATGTAGTTTGCATATTAGTTATTATTTTGTTATTTTGATTTATGTTAATAACAGGAAGAAAAAGGCTGTCCACAAGACAACTACGACTGATGACAAACGGTTACAGAGCACCCTCAAGAGAATAGGAGTGAATGCGATTCCTGCAATTGAGGAAGTCAACATATTCAAGGATGATGCTGTTATCCAGTTTCTTAATCCAAAAGGTAGATATAGGCTTTTATTGTAGTGGACTTATGACCTATACTTTTCTCAAAGGTTTCACATTGCATAATAAACTAGCTTTGTGATGGTCTGTCTTTATATCAGTTCAAGCTTCTATCGCTGCCAACACCTGGGTTGTTAGTGGTTCTCCTCAGACAAAGAGTATGCTGCATCTCTTAACTTTAAAGCCTCTCATAGTTGATATAATCTTATTGCTATTTACCCTTTGAAGATTTGTTATTTTTAACTCCAAAGCCATTAAAGACATTTCTGCTGATTTTTAGCTTTGTTGGTCTATCTGACCTGTGTTTTTCCCATATTCCAGAACTGCAGGATATTCTCCCTGGAATCATCAACCAGTTGGGTATGTACACTCCTTTTTTGTGATTGTAAATTGATATTGGCAGCTGTTGACCCTTGTTCTAAAACTTGATGTAGGGCCAGATAATTTGGACAACTTAAGAAAATTGGCAGAGCAATTCCAGAAGCAGGCACCTGCTGCTACCGGTATTGGTACTGGTGTAACCACCACTCAAGAAGAGGAGGACGAGGAGGTACCAGATCTTGTACCTGGTGAGACCTTTGAAGCTGCAGCAGAAGAAGGCGAAGCTGTTAAATAGTGTTTTTAGAGAATATTAGTGTTTGTCTTAATTTTTCTGTTATATATATATATTTATGAATAACGGTTGTTTTATTTTCATATGTACACTTTTGTTGTTTTTGGTGCATTTGGTTTGGTAAAGTAAGCCCCCCTTCCCCCTCCCCCCGCGCGGGGGTCGAATTCCTGTTATAATGATCTTCAAATGCTAATGGCTTATGTCATTATTTGACTTCCGAATTATATCCGGTATCTCACATTGTTACTTAATTTTTTAGGTAAAGTACAGAAATTGTCACTAAATTATTGCCTGCATTCTATTTTAGTAATTGAATTTTTAATATTTTTTATTTATTCATTAAATTATTCAAAATCAAAATTTTCAAAATTTTTGTCACTGCAAGTTGAGGGATGTTGAGGTGATTTTTTTTATTGGTCTAATGACAAATTTAACCTTCTAATGTTCATACGTTTTATTAATTTGATCTTCAATATAAAAAATTAACAAATTTAACCTTCAATGTTTATAAAATTTTTCATTTTAATTCAAATTCTAAAATGTTTAATAAATTTAACCCTCAACATTTATAAAATGACAATATAATTTTTAAATTTTTTGTAAATTAAAAATAAAACTCTAACACTAATCCCCTATTTCTCTACTGTGCTCACCTTTATCAACTTACACTCCTAATAATACGCCATTAATAAAAAAATATTATATGTTGTCGCGTCCAGTGAAATTTCGACAATTAAAATCAAATCCACCACCAGCCACACCTCCTCCGTCTTCTTCTCCATCAACACTTTCACAATTGAATGAAAGGTGGAGTTCAACCCACCGTTTCTCATCATAGTTTGAACCACGCACAGCAACTCATCAATCCTTTTAATATTGCAAAGACGTGCAATGAACAAATCGAATATGTGCTTGCGCGTAAGGTCTTTGTCTAGATGAGATAAGGTTTGAATCTAAGGGTTTAGGATCGAGAGAAAGGATTTCATATTGGTGATAAAGATAAGGTTTTAACGAGTTAGCCTACAGTTTCCATATATCTGTTTTGGTCGGCTTTCTAAACTTGCCTGTCATAGTCGGCTGATGTGCGCACGTCGGGTCGAATGGGCCAGCACAGAAGAGAAGTGCATGAAGAAGCGGAGGATAGATTGGGGATAAAGAGATTGGTTGTTGAGTTTTTGGAGAATCAACATGTTATTATAGATGAAGGTCGGATAAATAGAGGCTTGGGTGTTAGTTATTTTTTAAATTTACCAAATTTTTAAAAATAAAAAAATTTCTTTTTATAAATGTTAAGGACTAAATTTATTGATTTTTTTAAAATTTAAACTAAAATGAAAAATTATGTAAACATTGTGGGCTAAATTTGTTATTAGACCAATAAAAGAAGCCCATGTTAGCATTTCCATCAAATTTTAAATGGCGGTTAACGTTTGATGACCAAAAAATTGATTTCAAATAATATGGTGAGTAAATTGAAAAAATTAAAAGTTTAGTGACCAAAAGAGAACGCGAACAATAGTTTAGTAACCGTATCTATACTTTACCCTAATTTTGTCCCATTTTTCACCTAAACTATTATTTAGTTATAATTTTTTATTTAAGAAGTTAGTGTTTAAAAAAATCGGTGGCATACTCAACCAATGAGAATGTGTCACATGTTTGGTTTTTTTTTCTATATCATCTTTGATGTGGCTATTGATTAATTACTTGATTGTTGATCAATACTAATTGTCATTGTTTGACATTGATCGCACTAACGATTAAAACAAACTTGATCAAACTAAATCTGAACAAATGGATGTTTAAGTTCATTTAAATTTGGATAACTATTTGTCTTGGTTCAAAATATTATAAAATTATTAAAAATTATAAAATTATGAAAATATAAATTTTTTAATTTTAAAAATATTGAAAAATATACATACTAAAAATATAAGTCAAAAATGAACTTAGACAAATGGATGTTCAAGTTCATTAGAACCTTAAATAATTTACATAAAACTTTTAGAGAGAATGAAAAAGATAAGAGTGGGTTACCATCAAATTGTTGTAAAAGCATTGAAGGTGCACGTGATAGAACTTTAAAATTTTTAATACATTGAGAATCAACTTGGATAATTAAGAACAATAAATCATCGATAATATAGTACCTAGATGTGTTATGACCCGCTTTCACAAGTAGGAGAAGTTGATTTGCGATTAATCTCAAATTGCTCCTAGGGAACTGCACTCATTTATGGAAATGACAATGTCTTGAGTTGCAGGATTGCAAATCTTGTGATTAAAAAATTGTTGCAAAGAGGACTCATAGATCTATGATTTGAGCACAAGAATTGCCCAAAAAGGCGACGGAAGGTCTTGGAAAGTCTAGTAGAATTTACCTTTGTGAAACCTAGCTATTAATCTTAAACTTCTCATAGGGAATTTGTAACGACCCAAAAGTCAGTGGTGTTGAAAAATCTGTTTCGGGACCCCATTTCTGTAAACTTAGACTGTAAATATTTTTATTAAATATTTATGGATTTACTTTATAAGTGAATTGAATTTTGGATAGCCACTTTTGTTGAATTTGTATTTTATTAAAGTACAAAGACTAAACTGTAAAAGTGGTAAAAGTTAAGTTACTATAGATTTTTAATTGGAAACTTAGATTAAGGACCAATGTGGTAATTATACCACATTGGAATTTAAAGTGGACGGTAATGACTAAAATATATGTATAGGTTATAAAATTAAAAAAAAAACATAATTGATAAAACATAATAGTAGAGAGCAAGTGGAAAATAAACAAACACATTTCCCTATCTTTTATATGCAAAACCAAAGCTAGGAGAAGAAAAGAAAGAACATTTGACCAAAGGGGTTTCAAAGTTTAAGCCTTCAATTGGTTAGTGCTTGTAATTTTTATGTTTTTGAAATCTCGGAAGCTCAATCTAGCTGATCTCGTGTGTTGATTTCTGAAACTGTTAAAGTTTTAAAAAGTCACCGTTGATGGATTATTGAAGTTTTAAGTATTAAATTGATAGATTTTAAGCTTAGAGATGAAAAATAACTAAATTGTGAAGTTAATTTATAGTTTTGTACAATAGGGACTAAAATATATAAACTATAAAATTTGATGTAGAAATGAGAAATAGGAGGTCCCTAATGGACTATAGTGAAAACAGATTGAAATTTGGAGTTTTAATTTAAAAGTTATGCTAATTTTGGTTTTAAGGACTAAATTGAATAAATTATAAAATTTGTGTGACTTTGTGAATGATTATGAATTGAGCTGGAAATTATGCATTATTTTATTAATATTCGTAGCTAAAGACGACATAAGAGCCTCAAAAGGAAAGGGGAAAGCAAGAACTGATGATGAGTAACTCAAGTTTTTATAAGTGTTTCCACAATTTAACACTTATTTAATTTCTATTTTTTCACGATATTATACATTGTTCATTGCTATTGTAAACTTTTGTGGTGAATTGAAAGGATTTGAAACATTAGAAATTGAATACAAGATAGGTATCAAAATGAATAGATTTATAATTATGAGATTGAATTATATTTGGTATTGGGTATGAAATTGTACAGAAGCATATTGAGTATATTAATTGAGATTTCAGGACGTATTGGCTTTTAGCCATACGATAAGAGGCAGAGGTGACCGATATACCAGTGGGCTAAATTTGATAAACCATCATTGTCGGGCAATTCGAAATGGTAAGTCATCGTCTCCGAGCAATCCGAGGTGACAGGTCATCGTCGTTGGGTAACCGGAGATGACATAAATGAACTAAGAGACCATTGTTACCAGGCAACCTGAGATGGTAAAACATCATCGCTGGGCAATCCGGGGTGGTAGGTCATTGTTGCCGGGCAATCCGGGATGACAGATTTGAAATAAGTTGAAATGAGCTTACGAGTTCAGAATTTTATCAGTAGTATAATACAAAATGATGTTCTTAAATAGGGAAGTGTATAACTAGGTGATGAATTCATGTTTGAAACATAATGACATGAATTTTAACATTAATTCAAGTAAATATAGATTAAATTAATTTCTCTATGCTATCTCGATTTAAAGAGGAAATACGTTGAAGTATCTATTCATCGTGTAATTCACTTTTTTTGTGCAAGATAGGTTTATAGCTACGTTTTGAGTTTCACTTTAGCATCCAACTGAGATCCCAAACTCCTTAAAGTTTGTGCTCCTCTTCTTGTATAAATTGACATGTAACTAAGGATGTCATTTTAAAATTTAAGTTGTCTATGTATGTTTGAATTTGTTAATATGTGCTCTAGTAAGTGGTTAACATTTAGTTTATGTGGTATTGTGTTTAGTTGGAAGAAATAAATGAAATGGTTAATGTTTAATTTTCATGGTATGTTTGATATGGAATTGAATGTAAATACCTTGAGAAATGACATTGGTCATGTTTTGTTCGTGATATGGTGCCAATTTGTGGCATATTGGTTAGGTTGTCATTAGGATTTGATAAATGATTGCTTTAGTGTATGTTTTGGTTATGAAGTGATTACGTTATAATTGAGAATGAAATGTTATGTTCTATGCTAGAATGTATGAGTTATTGTCAGGTTTTGAGGTGTCTTAAGCCACCATTTTAAGGCTATTATGTTTGCGCATGAAATGGTTTTTAAAAAGGAAAATTTTGACTATTTCAGTAAGAAAGTATTGGTAGCCTGGCATAAGTATCGATACATGACCATTTGAACAGTTTTTATCAAACTAACAGAATACCAAATTGGTATCGATACCTATATAAGTATCAATACTTTTTGAAGGTATAGATAAAAAAAATTGGTTCATTTTAAAATTGAAATTGGTAGAATTCCAAAATGGCATCGATACTTAAATTGGTATCGATACTTGTGATTTTTAAACTAATTTTTGAAACATAAAAGTTATTAGTAGTACTGGTACTTGACCTAGGTATCGATACCTATGCTTCATTGTTGAAAAGATTATAGTTTGGTCCTTACTCATGCTTAGGTCAACTTTGAAGCTTTCGTTAACTTGTTTGAATTTTGATTTTGCTTATATTGTGTGTTGTGAAAGCATTAACATTAAGAATCAATGATTAAAGGAACTTATGATGAGTTTTAAATGTGAACTATTCTGGAAATAGTAGTAGCATTCCGTAACTTGGGTTTGTTGACCAGATTGGGTGAGGGATGTTACAGAATTACATTGCTTTACAAAAATGACCATATCTTGGGATACAAGCCACATAATCAAGTGATCCAAAATTTTTTTGAAGATAGATTGAAGTAGAGTTGTCCATGGGCTAGGTTGCCCAAAAAATGAGAGGGTTTGGGCAAAAGTATAGGCCCAAAAAATGAACTTGGGCAAAAAAGTAAGGTTTGTTTAGAAAACAGGTTGGGCCTTAGGTAAAGTTTTTTGGCCCGAGCTCAGCCTAACCCGAATATTTCAATAAAAAATACCCTACTATTTTTGCTGCTATTTTCCCCAACGTTTTACTGTTATTTTCCCACTTTTTCCCACTATTTTACTATTATTTCACTATTATGTTGCTACTATTTTGTTGTTAATTTTTGGATATTGTATAACACTTGTTCTATTGTTAATCTTGCTATTATTTTAGTGGCATTTGCATGTTAAGTTGCACTTATCTTAGTGTTATTTAAGTATAAAGATTTTTTTAAATTTATTTTCAATTTGTTGGGAAACATTTATTTTAATCTTTTTAGTATATTTGGTGTATTATATTTTTTTTAAAAAAATTTATATAAAGAAATAAAAAAATTAATACGGGTTGGGTCGAGCCTAAGCCTGGCAATCGGGCATAAAATTTTATTAGGGCCTAACCTAAACCTGGCTCGGCTCGACCCATGGACAACTCTAGATCGAAGCTCAACAATTAAGGCACTAGAATCACGCAAAAATCTAGTCGGAACATCCTAAAAGTCTAGATGAAGTTGAACTTATAGAATCCTATGAGATTAGTTTTGGATTCACATATAACTTCATTTCTTAATTTTGGCATGGATCTTCTCCAGTATTCTCTAACTCATCGATCGAATGACTAGTAGGAATTGTTCCAAACACAAATACAAGTACTAAATCAGAACACCATAAAGAAAAATTGTAATGCTCTGAAATTTTTTGGTGTTAGAAAAATCCATTTTCATGTCAAAATTGAAAATTGAGTCATTTTAGGAAGTTAAATGAGATGTTTCCAAGAATGAACATAGTGTGGTAGTTATGGTTCCTTAAAAAAGTATTGATATATATATTATTCAAGATTGCATTAATTAGATAGTATTAAGGAGTTAGAAATTTGATGATTGGACTAACTTGTAAGGGTGATAAAATTCCAATCATCAAATTAGTGGGGTCAATGTCAAAATAGTGTGAAATTATTTTTAGATCATATGAGGGGTTTAAGTGGTTATTAGGCCTTCAATCATTCCTTTCATCTTTTAAATGTTTTAAGCTTGATTTTACATTTTTCTCATTAATATTGTCATTCCCGTTAATCTCCTTGAAGGATAAGTTTTTTTTTTAAATAATTTTTTGGGGAATTTGAATAGAGCTTTAATGTTTTCCAAGTTTTAAAATCATTCTAAACTAATAAGAGATAAGATTTTTCAAGAAATCATACATTTTTTCTCTATCACTATTTTCAGTCAATCTCAAGTTAGGTAGATCAATAAAGAGATTCAATTTTGTGTTTTCTTTTTATTTTTAGGTTAGATTTTAAGTATTCTTATGTTTAGCATATCATTAGAATGAAGATTTTCAGTTTTGGTTTAGAGTTGAATAAGTTCTTAAAGCTTTAGTTGGGTTCAGGTGAGTTCTAGAAAGAGAAACTTGAGTTGGCTAAACTTGAGTTGGCTAATCTTGAGTTTCTTAGTTGATTTAGAAGATATTTTTAGTGTTCTTAGTTCATAATTCCTAGTAAATCGATGGATTTTAATAAAGAGGGTTTAGAGTAGAGTTTTCTTAAGTGTTCTTGAGAGTTTTGAGGAAGTGAAATAGTTGCTTGCTTTATTTGAAATGCATCATTTCATTAGATATAGGTGTTTTAAATTTTTTTTAATGTTTACTAACTTGATTTATTGTTTTGGTATGAAATTGAACCTAAGGAAGTTGGTGAAACCTCAAAAGCCAAATGAAAAGACAAAATAGTTGTAAAACCCCAAACCTGGCCTAGACGTTACGGCCAAATTATAAAGGTTATATCAATACGTAAAACTTTGACTGTTTATTTTTGTGCAAACTTAAGTTTAAGTCAAAAGTAATTAAATTAAATTAATTTAATGAGAAACAATCAAAATTTTGTATGAGTGCGCTTTGATGAAAACATTGTTTTATTAATTATTTAAAAACAAGCACATTCACTTTAACTCCATTCGTAAAACAACCTTTTCGATTTCAAAACTTTGCAGTAGAAAAAAATACTTTGGAGTTTTTAATTTTTGAAAAACATAGTGTTTCATCAGTTTTGCCGTCTTTGTTAAAATACCAATTAAATTATATGTTTGCAAAATAAAAAACCAAAACCAAAAATAAATGTCCCAAAAACAAATTAATAAGTTTGAAAGTTCGTAAAGTCCAAAATAAATCCAATCATACATAAAAATGTTTGAACTGAGCTCCGGAATATTGCCAAATCCTAACTCTGAGGATCACTTGAAAAGTATCAAAACAAACGAAATGAGCTAGAAGCCCAATGTGTGACTTGGCCCACATACAAAATTTAATATTAAAATGCTCAAATGCAAATCCCAGAACAGATAGAACAGAAAATCCACATATTTAGAAGCATATATCAGAATAGAATATATCCTACCCCATCCGTTACACACCAACTCCGTCCAACCAATCACACCAAATAGGACTATAAGAGTCCATCCATCTAATCACACCGATACATGGTGGTATGCCACTAAAAAACTTGCAGCTGAGCTGCCAGACTTGTATTGCAATTTAATCGCCAAATTGTAGTAATATTGTTAAAATACACTTCATCACATATCAAATTCCTACCCTGATGCACATGCATAATCAAACTAACATATATTTATATAAAATGACATGTATGACATGCATAACTAAAACGTCTTTTCATAAACCCTATCATATCATATTGCTTACACAAAATTGATCATACCAAACATTCTTTCTTTCATACTAACACATAACATACCAAATATATGATTTTATAAGCTCACAAATTTACCATAGGTTCGATTTTCGAGTCTCTCAATAGACTCTAAATTGGGCCTAAAAATTGACCAAAATGGTCTCACACACCCTTGTGGCGCACACGGCCCAACTTGCTAGATAGTGTGGCCCAAACACCCTCCTTGTTTTGCTAGTGTAATCACACATGCTCGTGTACTCCACACAACCTGGCACACGGCCAACCACACGCCCGTGTGACGTACAACCGTTTTAAAAACAACCTCTATTATCTAGATTTTTCAAGTTCTAATCGACGTTTCGGGTTAGAATCACACACATGATGTTATTTCAGATTAACCACACAGCCGAGAACTCACGAATCCTACATACAACAATAAACCACACCAATTAATCACCAAGAATTAACCCAATATTTCACTTTGATAACTCTCTTTCATTAAAAATCAGTCCTAAAGTTGATGTTCGAGCACTTCACAAAAAAACAATGTTTGAAATCAACAACTACTCCGTTGGAGGGTCCTAAATCTCATACCTCTCGCCTAAAAAAAGACCACAAAAATGTTTAACACAATGAAGAATAAGAATAAATACCAATACAACCCCTACCTTGCTCAAATAATGGGTTAAAATCTCAATATAAGAAAATCAATATGACGTTACTTACATTTTACTCAAATTATGATCTAACAAACGAACTCTAAGCAACGATTCCAATTAAAGCACAAGATGGAAGGAAAACAAAAATACAAAAAGAAAGAGAAGAAAAGAAGAAAAACTAAGAAACGTGAAGAGGGAGTTGGGTGATGGACAGTAAAATTGGGTGATTAAAATTAGGGATTTTTTTATAATTCAAAATGAAATAAATTATTTTGCTTATATCCTAACCCACCAGATTATTTTCAGTTCAACTTTAACTTAACTACTAACAAATGGGAAGAGAAACAAAAAGAATCCCACTTGCCACAATAAGGCTCAAAATCAAGAGCTTTAGGATAAACTGACACCTTACCACTGAACCAGCAGGCTCATTTTTGTTAGCAACTTACAAAATTAAAAGATAAGCCCTAAGAGTCAAGCCTGACATGTAAAAAATCCCTAATTTTACTTACCTAATTTTACCCTCCATCACCCCACTCCCACTCCCACTCCCTCTTCATGTTTATTTGTTTTTCTTTTTTTTTTCTTTTCCTTCTTCCCCTCTGCCACTTTTCTTTTTTTGTTTTGCTGCTATTTTGTGATATAATCTAAGGCACTCAACCACCATACCAAATCAGATTATTTGATAAAATTTAACAATCCAAACTTAAGAAAATTTAAGCGTTACAGTAGTAAAATTAAGCGTTAAAGTAGTAGAGGCGTGACAGTTTCAATTTAGGGCTCTCTGGTTTTGATTATACTTTATATGTTGTTTAAGTTGAATGCTTAGGTAATCAAGATGATTATGAATATTTAGATGTTTGTTTGAGTATTATTCTTATACAAAATTTTGATTAAATGATTTTTAGGTATTTTGGTTTGAAATTATTGGTATGCTCGATGAATCATTAAATGTGTTTTAAGTTAACAAACGACCTTATTACACTATCTTGGAATGTGTTAGGGTATGGATAGAATGCCATAGGACATTGGGCTCTTTACATTTATGTTTTATGATAGGATTGCATTATGCACCTAGGTGTTAGTGTATTTGGAGGGTATATTGTTGAATTATATGTATTTTGGTGTGTTTGGAGGGTAAATGATGTGATATGCACATATATGGCATGTTTCGATGGAAGTCATGTTAATACACACATTGAGGTTTTGTTTATGTTTATGGCAATCATTTTCAAACTTGGTGTGCTTGGGGTTATTTATGTTTCCTTGTTTGATTAATAGTGAAATGTTTTAAAGTTATAAATGTTACTCAAATATGATTTTGTTATCATTAATAAGTTTTGAACATCTTGTCTATAACAAGTAAAACATGTGCCAATGACATGCTTAATGAAATGTGAGATTATGCTTGATGCTGTGATATAAGGAATGCTTAATTGTGTCATGATTGGTGATGATGTAGTTCTACAATGCTTTAATTCCAATTTTACACCATTATTTAGTATACTTTTGACTTAATTTATACATAAAGTATCTTTGGAAACTTGTAATACACCACTAAGCTTAATGGAAAAGTTCAAACTACAAATTTTTGTTCCATGAGCAAGTTCTAGGTGATCAAGTGGAATGACAGGAATGTGAAAGTGTACACAATCATATCAAGTAATAAAGTGACAAGTAAAATTTGAGTTATCATACCCACAGGGATTGTGAAAGAAAATATTTATGAAATGTAAAATTAAACAAGTTGGTGGTGAAAACAATAGTTGATTTGAAGAAGTGATCTAAAAACTAAAAATTAACTAAGTAAGAAAAATAAAAAGTAAAAATTCCAATGCACGATTTCAAAAGGATGGGTTTTAATCAATATGACATAATTGTGTTAGATCAATTACGTTCTTTAACTTAAAATTACTAGACTCATGTTCATGTTGTTACGAATAATTTCACGGCTACTTGGTATTTTGCTAACTAATGCGCATACAAACTTATTAGACCAATTAATCTCTTGAACATATTACTATGTCAATTCAAACAATTAATCAATTTTCATAAACAAGTATAAGATTAAATGAAGTATAAGATCAATTTACGAACAAGTGGTCACAACTGAGCCTTCATATCCAGATTTTCATAAATGAAGTAAACTTTCATTATATTATCAACAACTAAACCTCCGTTGCACCGACCCACCTAAGTCTAAAGGTTAACTGAATAGAACAAACAAACAAAGAGTGAGTTTTAAAAACTCAGTGTGTAACTCTACGAAACATAAATTCAGATTTTATCGCATAACAAAACAGATACAAACATAATCCTTTACAGAATCAGATTATATTGGTAAGTGTTAGACCAGTTTTAAGACTTAAACCATTGATTTTATTGTGAGAAAGATAGTGGATCATTACTCTAGGCAAGGCTCCAAGGTGTAGACTGGAGGTGAATTGTGGAAACATTCTCAGTGTTCATGGTTATCTTTTGCATACTTTTAATTTCGTGGATGAAACTATGGCCACGGTTCCAAGCATTATTGCAGCCACATTTTCTGTTTGCAATGCAAGTAAACCCTTTGTTTCTACAAGTTCAATTTTTGCTCACTTCTTTCTCAAAAAAGCTTGTTATGTTGATCTTAAAAATGGCCAATTATGGGTACAAAATAAAAACCACCACTTTAAATTTAAACAACTTCACCAAATTTTAAACGAAAAGTTAAATGACAACAAAATGATCAACAAAACCATGCCTTTAAATTTTCCTTTTTAATAAACTTGAAAACTTTTCATAGTAAGGAAAACACATCCAATAACATTAAGACTAAGACAAAAAATAAGAAAGAAGGGTTATTAATAAAGAAAGATATGGCAAGTGCAAGGATGAAGACGATGATGATAGTGTGGTGTGTAGTAATGGTGATGAGTTACATGGTGCTAGGGGTAATGGGTACACCATTCGATTGTATGAATGATTGCACCAAGTCTTCTGGTTTGGGATTTTTCTGTCATGTCAAGTGTGAATTTAAATGCATTAAATCTACTGGTGCTGGCTTTTTTCCTCCCGTCAACATAAATAAAGTTGTTAAGCATAATCGTGGTAGATTTATTTATATTATTATATCTAATAGTTTGACACTTTTTAATTGCAAGAGCCATATTATAGGAAAAAGAATCCCATATTTAATTATATTTTGAAATGCATATTCTAGAATACATTATTTGGATGCAGGCTCTTCGGCTTCTTTATTGCTATCGCCCTCTCCACCTCGTCAGTCGAAAGGATCAGAAAAGAAAATAAAGTCTACCATCAACTAACAACAATAAGTTTCAAACTTATTATTGTATATAAAAAAATAAATATAAAATGATTGTTTGCGTGTAAGAAGAAGAATTTGATGATGGAGTGTTTGTGAAACACCATGTAACACCCCAAACCCGTCATAGACGTTATGGCCGAATCCAGTGATGTCACATGGGATGAATTCAAAAACGAGTTTGTTGAGTTAAAATCGTTCTAGTTAATTAGCCTTTATTTTAATTTAAAGTAAAAATGCATGTTCTTCGTAATGTCTAAATTCATATCTTTTTAGCGGAAGCTTTGAAAACACTTATTTTAGAAAACTCACTTGATCTTAGGGAAAACTGTGTTTCATCATACTTTGCAGTAATAAATCGTAAAGCAATTGGAGAAACCGAAAACTTAAAGCTAGACAATCCAAAGTCCATAAGTTACATCAAACCCTCAAATAAGTAAATAAATCTAAAAATTTACGGAAAACAGTCTAAAATTTATGTGTGGCCACCATCGAGTCCTCCGCTGCGTTGATCCGTCAAGTCTGGGGATTACCTGTACAGATTAAACAGAAAGGGTGAGTTTTCACAAACTCAGTGTGTAATCCCCACAGAAAACATACATACAGAAACACATCAGAATACAGTCAAATATAGGTTAGGCCTGAGCCCATTACAGATTCGGTTTGGGCCTTTGCCCATTCAGATACAGTTTCACAATTATTAGTGCCTTGGTCCATATCAGATACATAATGCAGATATGGTAAATCAGAATCCTATCCACCAGCCTCTACACACCATCTTCGTCTAGCCCTACACACCATGTGGGGATTAAATCAACCCACCCATTCTTACAAACCGTGCTGTATCGAAATACGACACGTAATTAGAAGGTTGTAGCTGAGCTGTTAGATAACAGGCTTAAGAGCCTTTCAGATACTTCCTCCAAATATCATTAACCCACCCCGATTCAATGCAACATACCATAAATGACATGTAAATGTGCTAATAACAGAATATACATTCAGTTCAATACAGATATCATGCTCAGTCAGACACCCTACAATCAAATCACATAATTAGGGGTTTAAGTAAAGCTTACCGACCCTACAGTAGGTCCACATTCAAATAGGGCGACCCGTGCAACCTTACAGAATATTTTAAAAAAATGGGCTCACACGCCCATGTGGCCTGCCCGTGTGGGTCCACATCCCTGTGTAGCCCACATGGCCCAAATTGGCTTTGGCTTTGTGGATCATACGGCCTGGCCCAGAATCCCACACGCCCGTGTGGCCCACACGACCTAATTCAGTCTAGCCCATGTGTCGCACACGGCCTGCCTGGCCATCACACGGTCGTGTTATGCGCATATGGCCTGGCTCGTCGATCACACGCCCGTGTTCTGTCACATAGCCTACCATATGGGTGACCACACGCCCGTGTGGCGTCGACAGAATGGTTTTTCAACTTTTCATCAAATTTCGTTTTCTGTATTTTGGGTACACACTTGTATCATTTTTGATGCCTAAACACTCCCAAGCATTCTAAAACCTAAAAACGAGATATTCGACACTGCCATTAGTCCTCCTTTGCGATTAATCAAAATTACGAAACCAAAATACTCATCCATAAAGCTATGAACACTTACCGCAAAGCCTCCAATCGATCTGCTGCGGAACAGTATGAAGATAGCCTTAAACCCCACAATTTGCTGCTGTCAAAACCCGAAAATTAGTCCAACAACAAGATGACAACATCTAAGAATGATTCCAATGCTATTTCACTTACCTCACGTGCGACCTACATTGCAAGGATAAGAAGAGGCAACACGAAAACGAAAGAGGGAGAAAAAGAATACCAAAAAGAGAATCAATACCATTTATAAATCATTTTTTTAAAACCAAGTTTTAAAACCCAAATCCACAGTCGAGTTCTGCAACCTGGCTTTGATACCACTAAATGTAACACCCCAAACCCGTCATAGATGTTATAGCCAAATCCAGTGATGTCACATGGGATGAATTTAAAAACGAGTTTGTTGAGTTAAAATCGTTCTAGTTAATTAGCCTTTATTTTAATTCAAAGTAAAAATGCATGTTCTTCGTAATGTCTAAATTCATATCTTTTTAGCGGAAGCTTTGAAAACACTTATTTTAGAAAACTCACTTGATCTTAGGGAAAACTGTGTTTCATCATGCCTTGCAGTAATAAATCGTAAAGCAATTGGAGAAACCGAAAACTTAAAGCTAGACAATCCAAAGTCCATAAGTTACATCAAACCCTCAAATAAGTAAATAAATCTAAAAATTTACGGAAAACAGTCTAAAATTTATGTGTGGCCACCGTCGAGTCCTCCGCTGCGCTGATCCGTCAAGTCTGGGGATTACCTGTACAGATTAAACAGAAAGGGTGAGTTTTCACAAACTCAGTGTGTAATCCCCACAGAAAACATGCATACAGAAACACATCAGAATACAGTCAAATATAGATTAGGCCTGAGCACATTACAGATTCGGTTTGGGCCTTTGCCCATTCAGATACAGTTTCATAATTATATTAGTGCCTTGGCCCATATCAGATACATAATGCAGATATGGTAAATCAGAATCCTATCCACCAGCCTCTACACACCATCTCCGTCTAGCCCTACACACCATGTGGGGATTAAATCAACCCACCCATTCTTACAAACCGTGCTGTATCGAAATACGACACGTAATCAGAAGGTTGTAGCTGAGCTGTTAGATAACAGGCTTAAGAGCCTTTTAGATACTTCCTCCAAATATCATTAACCCACCCCGATGTAATGCAACATACCATAAATGACATGCAAATGTGCTAATAACAGAACATACATTCAGTTCAGTACAGATATCATGCTCAGTCTGACACCCCACAATCAGATCACATAATTAGGGGTCTAAGTAAAGCTTACTGACCCTACAGTAGGTCCACAGTCAACTAGGGTAACCCGTACAACCTTACATAATATTTCAGAAAAATGGGCTCACACGCTCGTATGGCCTACCCGTGTGGCCAACACGGCCCGAATTGGCCTTGGTCGTCCGTGTGGACAACTCTTGTGGGTCCACAATCCCTTGTGGCCCACACGGCCTAATTCAGTGTAGCCCATGTGTCACACACGGCTTGCCTTGCCATCACACGGTCGTGTCATGCGCGCATGGCCTGGCTCATCGATCACACTCCCGTGTTCTATCTCACGGCCTACCAAACGGACAACCACACACCCGTGTAGCGTCGACAGAATACTTTTTTGACTTTTTGCCGAATCCCGTTTTCTGTGTTTCGGGTACACACCTGTATCGTTTTTGATGCCTAAACACTCTTGAGCACTCCAAAGCTTAAAAACGAGATATTCGACACTGCCATTAGTCCTAATTTGTGATTAATCAAAATTTTGAAACCAAAATACTCATCCATAAAGCTATGAACACTTACAGCAAAGCCTCCAATCGATTCGCTACAGAACAGTACGAAGAGAGCCTTAAACCCCACAATTTGCTACTGTCAAAACCTGAAAATTAGTCCAACGACAAGATGACAGCATCTAAGAATGATACCAATGCTATTTCACTTACCTCACGTGCGGCCTACGTTGCAAAGATAAGAAGAGGCAACATGAAAATTAAAGAGTGAGAAAAAGAATACCAAAAAGAGAATCAACAACAACTTAGGCAAAAAAAGAAGAAAGGGACGTCAAAAAATTTTAGGGAAATTTTGGAGGAAAGAGAAAATTTTGAAAAGAAATAAAATCAGAATATCCCTATCCCCCATTTTTCTCCCACTAACCCACTAACACACACAATCTCAAAATTCTTGTTTGACCGAAACTCTTTTGGTCAACCGAGCAAAAATAAATTCCATCACTTACATAGAGACTCGAACATGAGACCTCCATCACACCAACACTCCAGTTAATCACCAGACCAACAGGTCCATTATGATATAACTTAAACTTAAGCCTACTGAGCAAGGTTAAGGCTTTATTTAGAAAAATTCCAAAAATTTACCAAAGACATGGCTTCAACCCAAGACTTCTCAGACACTCCTAGAACACTTAACCACTGAAATAGATACACATTTATGTCACAATTTAACATAACAACAATATAAATTTTAGGGCATTACGTGCCATATGTAACCTACTCAATTTTTGATAATCTAATAAAAATGAAACCTTGCATCACAAGTCAGATTCGCTACCTAGATTAGCATTTGTAAACAATATTTGGTACCTAGATTAGCATTTGCAAACCATCTTTGGTAAGAATATGAAAATGTGAATGAATACAGGATGTGAAAATGCCAAGCAATACTACAACCACAGTTTCTGTTTGCAAAGCAAGTAACCACCTCGTTTCTACAAGTTCAAATTTTTCTCACTTCCTTCTCAACAAAGTTTGTTATGTTGATCTTAAAAATGGCCAATTATGGGTACAAAATAACAACCACCACTTTAAATTTAAACAACTTCACCAAATTTTAAAAGAAAAGTTAAATGACAATAGAATGATCAACAAATCTATGCCGTTAAATTTTTCTTTTTAATAAACTTGATAATTTTCAATTTAGGGGCATCACATCCAATAAATTTAAGACTAAGACAAAAAATAAGAAAGAAAGGTTATTAATAAAGGAAGATATGGCAAGTGCAGGGATGAAGACGATGATGATAGTGTGGTAATAGTAACATGTTCATGAAATTTAATCTTATACTTTTAAGAAAATGAAATTTACGGACAAGTGGTCAAAACTAAGCCTCTGTCGCACTGACCCACCTAAGTCTAAGGGTTACCTGAACAGAACAAAAAAATAGAGAGTGTGTTTTAAAAACTGAGTGTGTAACTCTACAAAACATAAATTCAGATTTTATCGCATAATAAATTAGATACAAACATTATCATTTACAGAATCAGATTATCAATAGAAACATGAAGGTACAGATATGCATAGTCCTACCCCTATCCTCTACACACCAACTCCGACCATCCCAACACGCCACATGGGGTATAAAACACCCACCCATCCCTACACACCACATAGTGTCCATACAACACTTTTCAGAATAATCGCAGCCGTGCTGCCAGTATATTAGGGAGATATCGCCTCACAGAATACTTTCTCTACATATCACATATCTCACGACATAGTCAGATACAATAGATTATTAGATAAAACAGAATCATCAGATACCAGATACCAGAATTATTATATCAACATGCTCGTATAACAGATAATAAACATGCATATATATAGTAGATCATACATTTTGCATTACATTACATGCATTTAGGTATCGCTTATGCTAACTACCATACAAACAATTTATCAAATCTCATGCTTTAAGGCTTATCTAAGCCTATACCGACCCTACGGAAGGCTCATAGTCGATCGAAACGATGTGTACAACCCTAGGGAAAAAAAATTAAAATTTAGACCCACGTGCCCGTATAGGCCTACACGCCCAAATTGGCCTTGCCTGTGTGGCCCACACCGCCTGGCTCACAGCCTACATGCCCATGTGGGCCTATATGCCTATGTGGCCCACACTCCCAAAATGGCCTAGTTCGTGTGTCACACAGCTGTGTGTCGCAGACGGCCTACCACACTGTCGTGTGGTGTCGACAGGCCAAATTTTTGGTTTTCATCGACACCTGACTTGGTTTTGGTGTGAAAGCAATCCTGAGGCCTCCGAAACCTAAAAACATTATCCCAACAACTATTTCAGCAATCAATTTATGAATTCAACACACACAACCAAACTACGCATAAAGACTTATCGCTAACGAACACAATCACATACACGAACTAGGCCGTTGGAGCAAAATCCCCTGCTTCGCAATTTTCTCCTATGCAACACATTCACAGGAATTGAATTCCCTAACTACAACACTAATACGTCTATTCAAAAGGAAAAATCCAAACTAAACAAATTTACAGACTTACCAAGATGAATGAAGAACAACTAGAACATCGAACCTCAATGATTAGAGCAATCGATTTGTTGAACAGAATATAAAGAAAAGGCAATAGGAATTCATAAAGGAAAAGAAAAGGAAGGGAGGAAACAAAACGTCAGAAAAAATTTTGGGGAAATAGAAACAAATAAAATTTTAAAAAATAAAACTAGAATTAAATCAAAAAGAAAATCCCAACTCCTCATTATCCCACTAATTAACAAATCCCTACAAAACCGACCCACTAACTCTCATCTACTACCACAGACTTTCAATTCCATTGAAACTTTACTACAACACTGATACCCACTCACGGAAGCAAAAATTAACATAATTAATATCTTTTACTCACACAGGGATTTGAACACGAGACTTTATGGCAAGCTAACGCCTTACCACTTGAACCAACAGGCTCATTCTAATTTGAGTTGACCGAAAATATAATATAAGCCCAACCAATAAGGATAAGACTAGGAACAAAAAATAGTAAAATTTCTAATAGTGGAACTTGAACCCAAGACCTCAAATACACACCCATATCACTTAACCAATGAAACAGATACTTAATTATGAAAAAATTCATGAAAAAACAAAGTTAAATAAATCGGGCATTATATTGGTTTTTGTGGATGACGGAGGAATTTCAAAGAGTATTAACATTATACCTGTCATCATTGGTTAGTCAGTATACTGCATCAGAGTATTGGGGAGATTGACAACTTGTTTGCAGTTGATATTGGCATTTATTTGCAACTTTAATTGGCAATTTTAACTGAAAGATTGATATTGGTGGTTCAACAATATATAGCTTCGAATCCAATTGTTTGGTGTTCGAATGATGAGTACTGGGAACTCATAGTGTTTAACAAATAGTATGGGTTGGACTTGAATTGTTGCATAAAGTGTGTCATGAACATGACATTTGAGAAATTTGTTGAATTGATGCCATAGATTTTTAATACAATTTCTACCTGATGATTAATTGTCTTACTATTTGAAATTGTGAATATTCTCTAGTTGCCTTGTTTAGACTCACACTGAGCTTTTGAAGCTCACCCCCTTAGTTTAAAATTTTTAGGTAACCCATGAGCTTAGGAATGGATTTGGGCTTTCGGGATTCTCGTCTCGAACACTAGACTTATTTAAAGTTTTAAATTTAAATTTAATTTTAAATTAATATTGGTTGGAATTGCATTTATTTTTTATTTTGGGGACTGTGGATTTTGGGATGCATTATTTGGGTTTAATTGCATGCATGGTTTTTATTGCAATGAATTGGCCTAACAACCGGTAATTGCATGATATTGGGCTTAAGTAAAAATTATGATTTTCCGCTGCATCGTAAAGAAATCGATTTTGAAAATATAATTGTTTTGTGACTTGACTACATTTTTTTCTTTTCCAAAATGTCATTACTAAGTAAATTAACTATAATTATAAAGACGACCTTAAAACTTGATGTTTTAATAAAGATGATGAGTTATATAAATCTTGACAAAAAAGATTATTTTCAAAGAATGGTTTTATTTGGCCATTTCAATGGTCCATGTAGTTAATGTAACCTTCAATATCCGGTCATAACGTTTAGCTTGGGTTTAGAGGTGTTACACTCAGTGTCGCGACATCACTGGTGATGGCTCCAATTTCTTCATTTCAACACCTCCAGGAATATCACGACTTTTGAGGCTCAGTATCGTGATGTTGGCTCGGTGTTGTCACATCACTTGACAGTAAGCTCTATGTTGATTTTGCGTTGAAGTTTTTCATCCTCAAAGTGAAAAGGGTTAGATGTCACGACATCAATACCATTAGTGTCGTGGCACCCACTCTACATGATGTTTTCTTTGAGGTTAGATCATTTTCATCTTCCTACACCAATTCAGACACCTCATTAGGTCCCCCCATGGCACTGTGTTGTCACTTTGGGTCTCAAAAGGGGTAAAACTCAGCCAAAAAAAATTATTAATGGTGAAAGCTAAAATTCAATAAAAGTATAGAAAAGAAAGTTAATTTGCTTGAGAATAAGCTCTTTAAGCCTATTGGAGAGCCTAATTTGACATATCAAATTACAAAAGATGACCTTCTTTTCCAACCATAATCTCACCAAGTCTACTAGGCTATTATAATACATAGCAATATTGTATTTTGATATTTAAATAATAATTTACGAAAAAGGCCTTACATTAAAGACTGTTAATTTTGTTTCTGGATTTTGGTGCAAGCCAATCAAGTACTAATATTTCATTTTAATGTCTCTAGTATATGGTTTGCATACTCTTTTGATGATTTTGGTGTACTAGATTTGTTATATAAGCCTTCCTCTTTTTTTTTTCCCTATATTCTTACCAAAGATGGTATAAAAATACTAATCTAGAGAACGAATCTTAATTGTGATGCAAGGTGTCATTTTTATTAGATTTTTGAGAAAATTGAGTTGGTTATACATAGCATTTCACAAACACTCCATCATCAAATTCTTTTGCTTACATAAAAAAAATTATTTTACATTTATCTTTCATATACACTAATAATTTTTAAACTTATTTTTTAGTTGATGGTAGGCTTTATTTTCTTTTCTGATCCTTTTGGCTGACAAGAAGGAGAGGAAAATGCCGAAAGAGAAGCCAAAGAACCTGCATCCAAATAATGTATTTTAGAATATACATTTCAAAATATAACTAAATTTGGGATTCTTTTTGTAATTTGGTTCATGCAATTAAAAAGTTCTATACAATTAGATATAGTAATATAAATAAATCTACCGCAACTATTCTTAGTAGCCTTATTTCTGATGACGGGGTGAAAAAAGCCAGCACCATTAGATTTAATGCATTGAAATTCACATTTGACATGACAGAAAAATCCTGAACCACAGGACTTGGTGCAATCACTCATACAATCGAATGGTGTACCCATTACCTCTGGCACCATGTAGCACATTACCATTATTGCACACCATATTATCATCATCGTCTTCATCCCTGCACTTGCCATATCTTCCTATATCTTCCTTTATTAATAACCCTTCTTTTTTCTTTTTTTGTCTTATTCTTAAAGATATTGGATGTGTTGTCCCTATTATGAAAAATTTTCAAGTTTATTAATTAAAAAGGAAAATTTAAAGGCATGGTTTTGTTGATCTTTCTATTGTCATTTAAATTGTCTTTTAAAATTTGGTGAAGTTGTATAAATTTAACATGGTGGTTCTTATTTTGTACCCATATTTTTCCATTTTTAAGATCAACATAACAAACTTTGTTGAGAAAGAAGTGAGCAAAATTTGTACTAAAAGTTTAAAAAAATTAGAAACATGGTTTCAATGTTACTCTGTTTATCTTTGACTATCTACAAAAGATCAAAATTTATTGTAAGTGTCAAATACAAATATGATTTGCTCTAAGAAACTATACTAAATGTTAGAATATTATTTGCTATAAGAAGCTATTTAAATCAAATTAGTTAATACCACAAAGTTTTATTTCTCAAACATAAATATGAATGTCAAAATATGGTTATGCATAACATTGGTAATTTGATACGCTTTTTGGCTGAACCCTCTGAAACGACAGAAATATGCAAGTGCACACAATCGCAATAAGTAATAAAGTGACAAGTAAATGTCGAGTTATCGTACCCACCGGGACTGTGAAAATAATTATTTATGAATGCAATTTTGATTTGAGGAAGTGATTACAAACTAGGATTTAACAAAGTAAAATAAATAAAAATAAATTAGAAGTTCCAATACACGATTTCAAAAGATGATTTTAATCAAGATGACATAATTGTGTTAGATTAATTTACATTTCTTAATATAGAATTATTAAACTCATGTTCATGTTGTTACGAATAAATTCACGACAACTTGGTAATTTGCTAACTTATGAACATACTTACCTACCAAAATCCATTTATCTCTTGACCATATCTCTACGTCAATTCAACCGATTAAACAAATTTTAATGAGCAAATGTGTTAATGCACATACATACTTATTAAATTAAAATAATCTCTTATACATATCTCCATGCCAATTTAAAAAATTAATTCAATCTCATAAGCACATAAAAGATTACGTGAGGTAACAATGTATTTCTACCTTGAAACAGTTTAATCATAGTAATCTCGCAAGTTATGCAAGGCTAATGTATCGTTAGTTACTGTTGCTAATTTAACCCTCAGCTACCTTAGATGATTAAACATGCACTGATTAAGTATTGTGTCAATTAATTACAATTTCAATCCATTTAAATATTTAATTCATTAGTTACCTTGCAATTTTAATGCAAGAATAACTTAGTCATGGTTTTACTTAATCAAACATCTTACCGAGGCCTATAATAACACAAACACAATTTTAATAAATTAAGTAGACGAAATACAATCAACCTAACACGAATTAAATTTAAGCCATATCAATTAAATTAAACATATCAGCATCACAAATATTCATAGAAATGTTCATCATAACAACAACAAAATTAAAAGGATAGGGAACAAGAATCAAATTCGGTGTTTTCTCCGTGACTTGACTAGTTTGCTCCACTCCTCCTTCTCTGCTTGTTCTTGTCAAACCGAGACTTCTATGAACACTTGAATGCTGCTCCAAATGGTGGTTGATTGATTTTTTTTCAAGATGTGAAATCGGCAAGGGAATAGGGGAAGAAAATCAAGAACAATGGAAGGGAATGAAGAGAGAAAAATGAGAGAGAAGTGAATAGATAAGAAGGGTTGAGATGTGTTTGAAGTGAGCAGCCAATGGGGTATTTATAGGTTGAGAAGGTTGCTAAAAATAGCCAAAATCAATAGCCAAAGACTCCCTCCATGACCGGCCACACATGTGGCATGTTTGAAGATTTCAAACATGCTATTTTAAGGTAGGGGCAAATCTAGAAAGGCATAAATAGTGGAGGGGTTTGAATGCAATTTGAAGGAGTCTTCAACGGCCATTTTGCAAGCAAAAAAACCAGCCAAGAAACCTTATTGGGTCAGCATGTGGGACGGTTTGGGCTACCCAGTGCTCGGTTGGATAGATTTTCTCGGTTTAGCTCAACTAGGCCCCTTTTCATAATTAATTAACAATAATTTATTTAACCCAAATTAAATTGATTTAAAATTAAAATTAACTATACTATGAATTAATACACATAATTTGGACCATCTTAAGCTGAAAAATTAAGTCTCAATGCTTCAAAATTGCTTCTCGGTTTTGTGCTTCTAGCAGTGTCTGCCGAGTCATTTTTCACCCTTTGCACAAATCTGTCAAAAATAATCAAAATTTGATATAAAATTAATTAAAATTCAATATTTTCATTATTTGGGTGCAATTTAATTATTTTATAAATATTATTTATTTTTTCGACACGAATTTTACCAAAACTACATGAATTTGAGTTAAAAAGAGCATGAAAAAGTGTGTATATTTTCATGTTTCCACACCTCCAAACTTAATTCACTGTTCGTCTCGAGTAATGCACAAAGTTGAAAAGAATTTCTCGGAAACACCTTTGAAAAATTTCTTCAGAACAACATTCTTCCCAAAATTATGATTTTAGTATACTTATGCTAAAAAACAAGAAATTTGATAATTATGCTACTTAAGTATACATATCATTCAAATTAATCTTAACAACAATTATGATAGCAAAAATAGACTAAATTCTTTCTCAATAAAAACATGTAAATCCTTACCAATTTGATTTTATTCCCTTATTTAAGATTAAGCTGCAATCATTAAGTTTAATTTATGCCTTCATATGTTGAACATAGCAATTTCTCTCCACTAATGTAGGTAGCACAGAAACTTGAGTCAATAGGTTTTTTAAATAGGTTGTAACGTGGCTAGGCTAGGGGTAGGTAAAAGATAGATAAATTTAGGCTAAAAACTCTAGACTTAGCTTGAATTAGACCTTCGAAATAATTACCTTCAATACACCAACTTATTTTGCTTTCACATGCTCTTTTATACATCTATTTCTTTCGAATACATATGCTCTCTTTGATTTTCACGAGCATTTTGTTGTATGTACTACAATTTTTTGAGCATTTGATACTTCTTTTCAACTCCGCCAAACTTGTTTCAAATGATATTTTGAATAGTATTGAGTATAGTGTTTGGGACAATTTAAAGATAATTAAGAGAAAAGTGATGGCTAAATATTGTAAAGGGTCAAATAAAATTAGGCCATATAGTCTCAAAGCTGGGTTTCAAAGGATAAAAATTCATCAAGGTTGGCTTGAAAGGCTCAAACGGTCCAAACAAAAGTTGGCTAAATAATTTTCAACATTCCATGCTTCCTAGGATTTCACCTCAAGAAACTACTAAGTCAATTCTAGAGACTTAAACTTTCATACATGCCTAACTTTCCTAAGGAACTAAAAATTTTATGGTATGATTTGCATGCTTTACTAAAAAATACATTTATGTCATATTTTAGTTAACATAACAATTATTGAATTAATCAAACTTTGTTCATACTGAAGTTTAGCATACTTAACAAAATTTCAAAATTTTGAACAAAATATAACCAAATCATAACTGAAAGAAAAATTTATACTGAGTGGAAATAATTTCAATTTTTCACTCCCCTTACTTAAGATGAACAACATCCTCACTATTAAAAGTGAATATATACTATACACCAGGTAGGATTCTAAAAAAAAGGAGGTGAGTCAATTTGACTTCTTAAGTACCAAGCTCTCTCTAGATCTAATCCTAGACATGCATATATCTATTGCCACACTTTGTACTTTGCAACTTGTTCATTTTTATTTATGATTTCCACCTCGTGTTTTATTATGCAAAAATAAAAATTCCTAAAAAAACCTAATCCTATTGAATAACCTAAGAACGAAAATAAAATAAAGTCAAGATCCTCCCTTTTTATTTATTTGCAGATCCCTCTGAATTCGACCCATCTTTTGCTCCATCGTCTTTGTTTTTACATAAATCGCTTTGCTCCCTCTTCGATAGTGGACTCCATGGTTCAAATATAAAATCTGGAAACCTAGGCACAAAAATAATCGGGTCATTGTATATTTTCGTAAGAGCGCTTATCATTGAGTCATCTCGTTTTTTTTAATATCTCCAGTAAGGTTGTTGCTGCCACTGCATATATTGCATGATGTACATCAATTTTGATAGCTCATCTCGAAGATCTGGGTGAGGCGATTGAGTCCTGAACATTGAAGTTGCGACGTCAGATTCGGTTACTAGTTCCATTGGTTCTGCCTTATCAAGGATTTCAACTGATTGCCTTGGTTCGATCTCTGTGGGATCTTCTTCTTCTTCTTCTTCTTCTTCAGGATCCTCGCTCTCTTCAACTCGTTGCTATAGAACAAAGTTTTCAGCTATTCGGTAGAGGTCCCATTCTGTGATTGTGCCCTGGCTATAACCTATCTTCTTTACATTTGCAAGAATTTTAGCTTTCAAGCACAAAATTGTTATCGTAAAGGGGAAGTAAGCTGGGCCAAAACGTCTAGCAACGCAATTCCGTATTTCTCTCAGGATGATTTTTCCCACATCAATGGTTTTTCCAGTTAAAATTGAGTATAATAAGACCATTTGCTCTAATGAAATTGTTGTCCCATGTGAAATGTTCATAAGGTTGAATCGAATGAAATAGAACCTTGCCTTCGCTAGTGCTGTCAAATAGTCTCTGCGACAAGTGTGAATTCCTTGCTTTGGCATAGTCCACTTAGAACCTGGAACTGTAAGTTCCTCGAGAATTCTTAGAACAAATTAATAATTAAGATATTCCAAGTTCTAATTCTACATAGAGTTAACAACAATTAATAATTAATATAATGCATATTAAATTATTATTTTCTATTAATTTATTAAAAATAAATACTTATTAAATAAAATATGATCAAATTTAAACTAATCCTAATTCTATGCAAAGTTGGTAATAATTAATATATATTATAATACATATAATTATATATTAATGATTATCATCTTATTTATTAAATTAAATTAAAAAAAATATTCTAGATGCATTTTGAAAATATTTACAAGAAGAGACATTTAATTTTTAGTATTTACAAAAGGAGCAACCAAATTTTGAATATAGTTCAATTAAGTAGCTAGACTTAATGAAAATTTGAAATTGAGTTGCAATTTAAAACTTGGATCAAAATTGACCCTTTTATTTGAAAACATAAAAATTTATTTTGCCATTTATGGAATAATGTCTCGAAAGATTATGTTAAAATCAATTCCCAAGAAAGATTGGAGGGGTCACAAGTGGTCCCGCTTAAGTTCCAATCTCCTAGACAGAATGTATTTAAACATGCTAATCCCTAAAATATACCCTAAATCATTTATTAAAAAATAAAAAATAAAAAAATTAAATATCCAATAAAATGAACGAGATTTGATCCCGTTCAATTTTATCTCCCCAGTAATGTTTTAAGCGCTGAGCATTAACTAAAAAATTACCTCCCTTACTTTGAAGTTCGACAACTCCATATGGATAAACTTGGTGAATCGTAAATGGACTGGAACAATGTGATTTTCACTTACCTGAAAATAACCGTAATCTGGAATTGAGTAACAAGACTTGCTGACCTGCTTCAAATTCTCGAACCCGAATGTGTTTGTAACAGCCCGATTTTAGCTAAATCGGAACAGTAGTTTCGGAACCACAAATTTGAGGTTGTAAAATTATTTTAATATTATTTTTGGTGTTTACAGCATGTGAATATATATGTGTGAAAATTTCATGAGCTAATTTTATCGTAAAATAGCTCAATTTGAGAAAAAGGACTAAATCGCGTAAAATGCAAAAGTTGTATTCTATATGTTAAAAGTGTTTAATTTCCATGGATTAATAAATGAAAGGTCCTTATGTTGTAATTAGACCATTGATAGTGGAATTTGACATAAATGGGCATTAAATGGATTTTTTTATAATGGTTTCATTAAGGTTAAAATGGGTATTTAGCTATTAAATGATATATTATCATAAAACAAAAAGGAAATTCATATTATCATCTTTATCTTAGCCAAATATCAAAGAAGAATAAGCTAATTTAGGGCTTTAACTTTTGACACTTGCATTGTTTGATTAAGGTATGAAATTGATTTGTTTTTTTGATGATTTCTACATTTCTATGATCGTTGCTTAGTAAGCTAGCTAGCCCATACCCTAATTTCTGAAATTTTTAATGAATTTTTAAGTTTCCATTGATGAATTCTTGAGCTTTTTAATGATTGTTGATGAATTATGAAAGCTTGATGATATATATTAAAGTTTTGTTAAGTGATTTTTGACAAAAATGTCAAATAGGGATTTAATTGTGAAAAGTGAAAATTGAAGGGTTAAAATGTGAAATAAATGTAAAATATGGGCTGATAGAGACCTATATAAAATTTAGATAAGCATGGGTTATATTGAATTTTGAGTAATTTGTGTTTTTATGAAATAAGGACTAAATTGTTAAAATGTGTAACTTTAGGGGAGAAAGTGCAAAAAAGCCCAAATATGTGTTTTTGGACTAAATTGAATGTGTTGATGAATAAAAGAGTTAATTTTCAATGTATATAGGTCAAGAATGAAAGAATTCATATTTAGATCGGGGAAAATCGAAGGTTATTGAGTAATCGATCCGATTCGTCAATTCCGAGTATGAGGTAAGTTCGTACATGATAAACATTGTTACAAATATGTTTTTAATGCTTTAATAATCCATAAATTGTATATATACAACTACGATTGCATACGACAACAAAACGACTATGTTTGGCACTTAGTGTGTGAATTGGAATAGCTTCAGCTATAAGTGGCACTAAGTGTGTGGTACTGAGATAGCTTCGGTTTAATGTAATGGCACTAAGTGTGCGATATCGTTATAGCTTCGGCTAATTATTTTTGCATTAAGTGTGTGAGTTCCTTGAGTATTGAAAGATTTCTGGATGGATTAACGTATTGAACAAAGAGGTGAAAATGTAATAAATAAATACGTGAGAGTACAGGTACATACGGTACCTATGTGGTAGTTGATACTATATGTATGAAGTTTGATAGATTTGTATATATATGATAAATGGTCAAGGGTTAGAATTGAGTGATGATATGAGACTTACTAAGTGTTTATTAACTGATGATTTGAATATTATGAACTGTCAAGTTTATTTAGTACGAACTTACTAAGCTATGAAGCTTACTGTGTGTTATTTGTTTGTGTTTTATAAAGTATCAAAGTTATTTCGGACTCGGGGATCGTCAGGAAATGTCATCAGACTATTGATCATCTCGTTGGTACTTTTGAAGCTTTGTATATATGGTATATGGCATGTATAGGCTAGTATCATTTTGGTATGTTTTGAGTTATGATATTAGCCATGAGATTTGGCTTGTAAATGGTGATGTGTATGGCCATTTGAGTTAGCTTGATTTATATGTTGATAAGTGATATGTATGTAATGTATATAAAGCTTTATATGTTGGCTTATTTTGGTATGTTTGCCATAGTTGTTGATATAGCCAAAAAGTTTTTATTTGGTTAATTAGTAGATGATGTATTAATGTTTGGAAGAATGGCATATTGTGATTTGATTTTGAGATGGAAATATGGTGCAATTTGTGTCATGAAATAGAAGATAAGTTGATGAGCTAATGCATTTGATAATTAGGTAAGTTGTGATGATTTTGGCATGTTTTTGGTTGCCTATATATGTGTTAAAATGATACCATTTTGATGGCTAAGTGTCTATGAGAAAAGGGTGGCAAATTGGCTTTGCAAATAGCCTATTTTTGTCCACATGGGCAGAGACACGAGCATGTGTCTCAACCGTTTGTGACACATGGTCATGTTACACGGCTGTGTGTCCCCTAGGGTACCCTTCGAATTAAAGTCAATATACCCTACAGGTTTGGCACGGCCTAGACACAAGGGCGTGTCCATTGGCCGTGTGTGGCACATGGGCTGACACATGGGCGTGTGGTCAGCCATGTGACCCAAGTCAGTAACTTCCTTAGTTTTACCATGGCCATGGCACACGGGCGTGTCTTCGGCCGTGTGGCACAGGTCAGTATGTATGCCTTGTTTTCACACGGCCTGTGACACGGGCGTGTTTGGTGGCCATGTGAGGAACACAAGTGTGTCCCTGAATTAAAGAAAATTTTCTAAGTTTCTTAAAGTTTGCATATGTTATCGGTTTATTCCTGAACCACTTCTAAATATGTTTTAAGGTCTCGTAGAGTCTTACAAGGGACATTGTGAATGATTTAAATGAGTTTTATATATGAATGCATAAATGAATACGTTATATATGTGAATGATATATATTGATCGGTAATGCCTTGTAACCCTATTCCAGCGATGGATATGGGTTAGGGGTGTTACAATGTTTGTTATGCCATCTCTTAAGTCTTTCCTTGAGTAATTTGGCGTTCTCGTATGATAACATTTAGAACTCTTCTAACTTATTGAGTTGGATCATCCTTTTCTCTTTAGCAAGCTTAAGATCCAAGTTGAGTTATTGGAGAGCCCATTAAGCTTTTTGTTCTAACTCCAGGGGCAGATGATAAGCTTTCCCAAAGACCAACCTATAAGGTGACATCCCTAAAGGTGTCTTGTATGTTGTCCTGTAGGCCCATAAAGCATCATCCAATCTTTTGGACCAATCTCGTTGGTTGGGGCAAACTACCTTCTTGAGTATGCCCTTGATCTCTTTTTTTGCCAGTTTAGCTTGCCCATTTGTTTGCGGATGGTAAGCTGTGGCAACCTTATGCTTCACTCCATGCTTGTCGAGTAACCATTTCAACCACTTGTTCACAAAATGGGACCCTTCATCACTGATGATGGTTCTTGGGGTCCTAAACCTTGTGAACACATGCTTCTGCAAAAACTTCATCACATCCTTAGCATCGTTTTTCAGATATGCCTCAACCTCAACCTACTTAGACACGTAGTCTACTGCTACCAATATGTACTTGTTACCAAAATATAGAAGGAAAGGACCACGAAAGTCAATACCTTAAACATCGAAGAATTCTACCTCAATGATGTTTGTTCGAGGCATCTTATTTCTGTTTGTGACGTTTCCAACCCATTGACATCGATCACAGCTTCTTATATAAGCATGCGCGTCTTTAAATAGTGTTGGCCAAAAAAATCTGGCTTGCAAATACTTTGGCTATAGTACGTGTACCTCCGAAATATCCTCCACTCGGAGTTGAGTGGCAATGATATATAATATTATGTACTTGATCTTCTGCCATGCATCTTCTAATCATTTGATCTGAACACTTTTTAAACAAGTATGGTTCTTCCTAAAAATAATACTTCACATCATGAAGAAAATTTTTCTTTTGATGATACGTCTTATCAATCGGCATTAAACCACAAGCTAAATAGTTAGCAATATCAGCAAACTAAGGGTTATTATGGATATTATTTACCTTCAATATGTGTTCATCTGGAAATGTCTCCTGAATGGGTATAAATGGAGAATTCCCTTCTTGCTGCTCTAATCTTGTAATGTCCCAAAATTTTGGGCCTAGAAATTTTGGGTTACTAAGCCTGGGGACAGTGATGAGGTTGCACACATGAGTTAAGTTGTGCAATTTAGTGTCAAGAATGGACTTGCTAGTCTGGTGGATAAGTGGAGTGTTATCATGTTAGAGGTTGTGGGTTCGAGTCTTGTGTGTGTATATTGGAACATTTTATTTTTCCTGGCTTTAAGTTTGTATTTTTATCATTTTATTTTATTAAATATTTGTTTTAAAATGATTTTCTATTTCAATTTTGATTCTTTTTGTTTTTGGTATTTACTTTTCCCGTTTTCTCTGTCTCTACTGCTTCTTCATATTTTCTTTTTGCTCTTGATAATAATAATACTCAAAAGAATCGATTTTGGCTTTTTGGCTTCGGGATTTTCATTCTCCGTCGTCACCTCCAATCATGCAACAGGTGTGGGATTTAACTCTGTCTATTCTACTTCCTCTTTTATTTTGTAAACTGTTGAATCGACATCTTTTGGGTATGCGCTAAGCCTTTGATTTTGAGTTTTTAGTCGATGGCAGTGATGAGGAATCACCACTTGCTGATATACTTTGATAGGGCAAAGATTAGGGATGGTTTCGGTGGCTTAAATGGTGGTTTCGGGCTATTTTGAGGGTGGCTTCATGACCTCTTCACTAGGGTTTCGAGCCAAATTAGGTGTCATACGGTCTGGCCACATGGCCGTGTAGTCGATTTTGGAATTTTGTCAAAATAAACACGGTCGTGTCCCTTGGGCACACGGGCGTGTGAGTTTGGGAATTAGGAATTTGAGATTTGGTGTCACATAGTCGTGTGGCTGATTTAGGGATTAGGGATCCCACAAGGGTGTGTATTTTGGAACACACGGCCGTGTCTGCCCTGCACCTTATTTTAGTAAAATTGGATAGTAAGTTACATGGCCTATTCACATGGCCATGTCCCTGCTTCGAACGGGCGTGTGCCTCTGTTACACGGCTGTCTGCTACTTTTCACACGGGCGTTTGGACCCTCACACGGCTTTGATCCTCCACACGGCCGAAGGACACGAGCATGTGCCCCTATCTCGCCAAATAATGATTTTAGGTCAAATTTAAGTGTAATCGCAACTCTGTGTGTTCCAACCCTCGACTGAGCTCCAGTAAGGGTATTTACAACGCTGATATGAGTTTGGATAATGTGTTAATTGTGATTGGTTATGTCACTTGTTTGATTCTGAACCCGATTAGCTAGGTGAGTGTGTGTGCAACTAGTTCTGTCTGACTGTTTGAATACGTGTCATTGATATGTGAGCTTATTTTGCAATTGCTACTGAATTCGAGTTACGAGTGTACTCAAGATTGATTTTGTAGCTAACTGATTGTATGTAAGTGTCTACTTTTGATTAATTATCTGATATTGGTATTCTATTTGTGTACATCTAACTGCATACATACATACATATACATAAACTATTTTGGGCGGGATTTTTGAAGAGAAGGAAGATTGACTGAACTGAACTGGCAGCTAATCTGTTGGTTATTAGCCCCTAATACCTAGAGGGTCATGGGCGGTCCTAATACCCTGAGGGTCGTGGACAATTTGACTGTACTGTGGACTACCGCACTGCACCGTACAATACATACGTCAGCATCACTGCGTATCATTGATTGAACTAGAAGTTTTACTGCAACCTAATGGTATAACGGTTTACCGCATTGCACTGTACCGCATGTATGTTAGCTACGCTACGTGCAATTATCTGATCTAGCAGTTCATACTACATGTCTGTACTGCGGTTTACTGCATCATAGTATAAATTATACGCTAGCTTTACTACGTGATATACGTGACTGGCAGTCTATCTGCATATTATTAGTCCCAATAACCTGAGGGTCATGGACAAACCTGATAGTCATCGTTGCTAGGCAATCTGAGATGACATCAGTTGGAGTGCAGGGTTGGATGGGCCTTACGAGGTCCTGAGTGGAGTGATTGGTGAGACAAGCTTAAAGTTCTTATGATGAGTGATGGGGAATAGAGAGGTTTTTTGGCTAGATGGGTGGGTTTCTTGTAACTCAATTGCATTCATATGCATCATATTGTCTGTTCGACTGAAATGTCTGATTGACTGTTCGATTGAAAGGCATTTGTGCCTATGAGAATTTTGTAGACTTTGACTACGACTGTCTGATTGGATAGTTACTGTGGCTGTTTGAGGATTACTACTACTGTGTCTGAATGGCACGTGAGACTGTTTGTGTTTGATTGACCCATATGACTTTAAAGTACATATGGTGTGTGTTTGATTTTGGGCGAATTCGCTCAACTGTCATCTGTCTGTAAGTATGTTCTGCTTCTGAACTGCTTCTAGTTCCCTGTTTTTGTTTCTATGGTTTAATTGGTTTGTTCTCACACTGAGCTCGAGTAGTTCACCCCCTCTTTTGTTTCCCCTTTCAGGTACAGTTCTAGATTCTGTTGATGGGCTTAGTACGCAGAGGTTTCGGACAGTTTTGGAGGAAATGAACTATAAGTTTTGTTTCAGTTTTTAATTGCTATTTGGTTTAAGTTGAACTGTAAAGTTTTATAAGACAGTGGTACAATTTTTCGTTATATGTTTTATTCGTATTTTTAGACTAGTAACTTTTCGAACATAATTTTAAAACGACTATTGGTTTTTGGGTTGCTATGAAATAAATGTTCTTAAGTAATAAAATGGTTTATTTTTTGAAAAATTTTCTCTCGATCACTTCAGGGATCAATGTAGCATCCCGGATTTGGTCTAGACCTTTAGGCCGAGTTTGGGGTGTTACATATCTGGTCAATTGGTTAGCTATTTGGTTTTCTACTCCCTTTGAAGTAGAAGTACCCATCGGATCAATCTCGACTCAACGTCTTTCTTGGAAATTAAATACTTAATTGCTGAGTGGTTCGTATAGACAGTCATTTTGGTACCTATAAGATAAGATCAAAACTTGTCAAAAGAAAACACAATAGCAAGTAACTCTTTCTCTGTTATCGCATAATTCAGTTGAGCTCTTGTTAGAGTCCGACTTGCATAGTAGATGGGATGAAAAATTTTGTTCCTTTGCTAGCTCATGACAGCTCCTATCCCGAAGTCACTTGCGTCACACATCAATTCAAATGGCAAATCCCAGTCTGGTGTGACGATTATGGGTGCCAAAACTAACCGACTCTTCAAATCTTTGAAAGCTTTTAAGCACTCCTCATCAAAATTGAACATCATGTCCTTCTCCAATAATTTGCATAAGGGTTTAGAAATTTTGGAGAAGTCCTTGATAAATCTTTGATAGAAACCGGCATGGCCCAAAAAGCTCCTAAGACTCTTTACAGATGTTGGAGGTGGGAGTTTCTCAATAACGCCTACCTTTGCTTTATCTACCTCGATTCCATGTCTCGTTATCCGATGCCCTAGAACAATACCTTCTCGTACCATGAAATGACACTTTTCCCAGTTGAGTACGAGGTTTGTTTCTTCGCATCGCCTTAGTACCTTGGCTAGATTGGCAAGACAATCATCATTTGTATCTCTGAATACTAAAAAATCATCTATAAAGAATTCCAAGTATTTCTCAACCATATCAGTAAAAATAGACTACATACATCTTTGAACTGTAACAGATGCATTACATAAACCAAATGGCATGCGTCTAAATGCGAATGTACTATACGGGCAGGTGAATGTTGTCTTGTGTTGATCTTCTGGTGCTACTGTAATCTGATTATACCCCGAGTATACATCAAGAAAATAGTAATAGTCTCTCCCCGCATCTATCCATCATCTGGTCCAAAAACAGGAAAGGAAAATGATCTTTCCTAGTTGCCTTGTTCAACTTTCGGTAATCGATGAAAATTCTCTATCCCATAACCGTTCTAGTCGGTATTAACTCATTATTCTCATTTTCAATTATCATAATACCTCATTTCTTTGGCACGCACTGGACCAGACTTATTTATGAACTGTCTGGGATGAGTTAAATTATACCCACATCTAACCACTTGATGATTTTTTCTTTACCACGTCCCTTATGATGGGGTTTAGATTTCGTTGTCCATCAATCGTCCATCTCTCACCATCTTCTGGGATGATCTTATGCATGCATACCGACGGACTAATGCTACAAATATTAGCTATGGTCCATCCGATAGCCTTCTTGAATTGTTTCAGTACTAAGATGAGTTTTTCTTCTTGCTCAACCGTTAATTTCGCAGAAACAATAATAGGCAAAGTAGAAGGGTTACCTAAATAAACATATTTTAAATGTGAGGGAAGTACCTTCAATTCTAATTTAGGTAGCTTCTCGATTGATGTTTTTGGTCAGGCATAATCCCTATTCTCTAACTCCAAAGATTCAAAATGGGATTGCGGATTAAATCCTCTTTAATTAGCTTCTAGCAAAGCTAAGTATTCATCCTCCTCTTCATCATTTGAAGGGTTTGATGTTAAAATTTATTCCAATGGGTCCTCAACATAGTTGAGTTCCTTTTCCATGATTAATTCCTCTAAATTGGACACTATAGAACAATCATCAATTGTGTTAGGAAATCACATAGACTTAAAAACATTAGATGTTACCTGATCGTCCTAAACACACATAGTAAGGTCGCCCTTTTGCACATCAATAAGGGTCCTTTCGGTTGGTAGGAAAGACCTTCTTAGGATGATTGATACTTCTTTGTCTGCTTCAAAGTCTAGAATAAAAAAGTCAACAGGAAATATAAATTTGTCTACACGTACAAATACATCCCCGATTTTTCCTTCTGGATGTGCTAAAGATCAATCTTCTAATTGAAGTGTAACCGTAGTAGGTCTAACTTCACCTATCCCTTAACTTCCTAAATATTGACATGGGCATCATGTTGATACTCGCACCCAGATCACGTAGTGCCTTACCACAATATGTTGCTTCAATGTGGCAACATATGGTAAAACATCTAGGATCCTTCAACTTTAGGGTTAGTTTGTCTTGAAGATATGCACTGCATTCCTTTGTCAGGGCTATCGTCTCAAACTCTCCAAGTCTTCATTTTTTTACAGTATATCCTTCATGAATTTGACGTGGTTCGGCATTTGTTCAAGTGCTTCAACCAACGGGATGTTGATATGAAGTTGCTTGAGTACGGCTAGGAAATTCTTGAATTGAACTTTCTACTTCTGCGTCTGAAGACTTTGAGGATAGGGTGGTGGAGGCTTCTTTACTGGAACTGGTTGATTCGTCTTCTGTGGCAATTTTGCATCTAATAAAGTTGTTAGTTTATCAGAATTAGCTGGTTCAGAAATTACTTTATCAGATTTTGCAGATTCAGGTTCTGGTGAAACTAAAATTTCAACACTCGGCTGAACTTCCTCTGATTCTTAAGCATCAGTTGGCTTCTTTTCAACTTCGACTATGTTGGGCTCTAATATTTTTCCACTCATCAATGGCAACGCTTTACAATGTTCCTTTCTTGGATTCCTTGGATTCACCGTATAACTAGGTAAAGCACCTTGTGGTTGGTTTTTGAGTTCAGTTGCAAGCTGGCCCATTTGGTTTTCTAGGTTTTTCAATGTAGCTATTTGGCTTTGGATTAAGGCATCATTCTTGGCTATGTATGCCTTCAACAAGTTTTCTAAGTCATTGGATGGTTCAGCTTGAGGTTGTTTCTGAACTTGTTGGGTAAAAATAGGTGGTTGGGTTGGTTTAGGTTGGGCGTATGTGTTACTGGGTCCAGCCCCTTAGTTACTCTAGGAGAAATTAGGGTGGTTTCGCCATGATGGGTTATAGAAATTGGATTGTAGTCCTTGCCTTCCTCGATTTTAGTTCTGGTTACCCATGTAATACAAGGATTCTGGGTTCAATGGATATTCTTTGAATAGATGTCCTTCCCTGCAATAGACACAGGCTACATTTTCAAATTGATCCAGTGGCTGTATTGGAAAACTATTAAACCCATTAGTGGTAAAATTTTTAAGCATTGAGGATATTGAGTATACCTAAGATGCGAGTGAAGTAAGAGTGTCTACTTCATGTATTCCAGCGACTAGTCTTCCTGACGCTGCTCAATTGGTTAGCCATTGATAATTGTTACTAGCAATTCTTTTGATGATTTCATAAGCCTCATTGTAAGACTTTAAAAGGAGAGCACCATTAGTAAAAGTGTCTACTACCATCCTAGTGTGAGCATTTAGACCATTATAGAATGTCTCAAGTTGGATGCAATGAGGGATTCCGTGATGATGGCACTTCCATAATAATTCTTTGTACCTTTCACATGCCTCATACAATGACTCATCATCCATTTGTTGGAAAGCAGTGATCTCATTCCTCAACTTAACATTCTTGCTAGGTAGGAAATACTTCATGAAGAATCTTTCTGCTAACTCTTGGTATGTGGAAATTGAATTTGGTGGCAATGAGTTCAACCAGGCTCAAGTTCTATCTCTTAGTGAATATGGAAACAGCTTCAATCGTAGTGCATCTTCGGGTACTCCGGCTAACTTGAAAGAATCATTCACGTACATGAACAGTATTAAGTGCAAGTGAGGATCTTCGGTAGGCATTCCACTGAATTGGCCTACTGTTTGAAGCATCTGGAACATGACTAGCTTCAGCTCGAATTGTTGTGCCTTGATTTTGGGTCTCCTAATACCCGTATTAAGATTATGAAACACTAGCACGACATACTGTCTTAGAGCTCTATCCCTATCATCAACAATAATGATAGGATTTTGAGTAGGGTTTGCTTCGTTTCCTTGATTCAGATTTTCAAAGTTCATCTCTTCGGTCCTTCTTTGACTTGTTTGACTTCTTCACTATCGAAAAGTTCTTTCTATCTCAGGGTCTACAGGGAGTAAATTGATAATTTGGTCAATACTCATAAACACCTAAAATAAACACATAAAAATTAACTAAGTTAAAATTGAACAGGAAAATAAACCAAAATGAAAAATTAACAAATTTACAAATAATGACTTTTTAAAACAGTCCCCGACAACGGCGCCAAAAACTTAGAATGACGGAAATGTGCAAGTGTACACAATCGCAACAAGTAATAAAGTGACAAGTAAATGTCGAGTTATCATACCCACAAGGACTGTGAAAAGAATTATTTATGAATGCAATTTTAAAAACACTTTGGTGAAGAAAAATATTTTGTAACGATCCGAATTTTACGGTTATCAGAAAAGTGTATTTTCGGGTCTCTGTTTCCAAAAAACAATAGATTCGTAAATATTTATTAAAAATAATTACAAAGTTAATTGAGTGATTAAAAGTAATTAAGTAAAAGGACCAAATTGAATAAAGTGCAAAATTTTAATTGTAGATTAAAAGAAAATAAAAATGACCAAAATGGAAATTATACCATTTGTCGAAAGTGAGGCGGCATAAACATAAAAATCTGAGATTTTTATGTGTTAAAATATATTAAATTATTATTATTTGTTATTATAGTTTTATATTTAATTATTATTGTTATTGTTATTATTTAATTGATACTATATTATTAAATTAAATAAATCAAAGGTTGACAAATGTATAGTACATATGGTGACATGTGTAATACTAATATACATACAATTGTAAAATACATGTATGTTTACTTATTATATAAGTATATTATTAAATTAGATATATATAAAATAAATAAAAGAAAAATGAGAGAATGAAAAGAAACAGAGAGCCAAACGAAAATGGGGGAAGGAAAGGAGAAGGAAAGAAGAAAGGGAAAATTAAAGGTTTGAAGCTTGGAAGTTTAATATGTAAGTCAATTTAGCCCTTTTTTACTTAATTTTGATGTTTTAGAAGCTTTGGAACAAGGTTTTGATGAAGTTAAGTTGATATTTTGAAAGATAGTTAATTATTAGACATTATTCATGTTGAAAAAAAGATGAATTAAGGGTTAAATTGATAGAAATTAAAGTTAAAATTGATTAAAGGATTGAATTGTAAAGTAATTCATAAGTTTTGAATGGTTGGGACTAAATTGAAAGAATTTCAAAATTATTGTTCTATGGTGAAATTAAAGGGCTGAAATTAGTTCAAACTAAAAATTGAATGAAAATATTGAGTTAAATGTGAAGAATAAAAGTTAGTTTCGGTTTAGAGACTAAATTGGAATTTAGGCAAAAAATGAATAAAAATTGAAATATTCCAAATGAAAATTGAATGGTAGTGCATTAATAATATTTAATTAATTTCCGTAGCTAGCGTTGTGCCGGAAAATCTCGACTAAGCGAGGAAAAGACAAAGTCGACGAGGGATAGCTCGAAAATTGCGGTTTGTATTTCTATAAACCGAATTTAATAATTATTTGTTGTATTTATTATTTAATATGAATAGTAATAATTATTATTATGGTATTGAATAGAATAAAAATTCATGACTTATATGTGATTATTGTTATTGAATTGAATGTGTAATAAGTATGTGATTATTGAGAAATGAATTGAAATATTTGCTGATTTTAAACATCGAAAAAAATGAATGTTATTTAAAAGAAGACTGAAAACCCTATTAATAGTATCGGGCTAGTCGGATATAGTTGGCATGCCATAGGATTGGAAGTGTTCAGGGATATTCTGACTTTGTGTCGATGAGACACTATTTGTCTCGACTACTGTTACTGTTCCGGATTTGTTTCGAAGAGGCACTCCGTACCTGACTGTTATTGTTACTGTTTCGAATTCATTCCGATGAGGTACTCTGTGTACCATTACTGCTACTGCTACTGTTACTGTTACTGTTATGATGTATTTTGGCTTCAGCTGATGAAACACTGTACACTATCCCGGTGTGTGGGTTGGATCCGTGTATCCGTCCAGGTCCGAGTCATGTTAATAGGGGTAATGAAAAGTATTAAAGACTGATTGCTACTGAATATTGGACTGTTACTGAATAAGCGACTGATACTGAATAAATGATTATTACTGATTAACCGATTATTACTATTGATTGACTAGTACTGAACAATAAAGATCAACTGGTTGTTACCAAAGAATATTGACTGTTATTGAAATGAAATAGTACAAAATATTGAATGAAAATTGAATAATATTATTATTCAAATGAATTGTAAATAAAAGTATTGAAAAAGTAATTGTTACTGAATATTGGACTGCTACTGAATGTCTGAATGATACTGAATACTGGTTGTTATTGAATAAATATGAAAAATCGACGGATAATGAATAAACATTGAAACTGTATACATTTCATCGAAAGTGATTAACAAGATCTTAGTATTATAAATCAAAACAAATAATTGAACTATTAAGAGTAATAGATTGAATTCTCAAGGTTCACTGATATATGATTTATTATTGACTTAAGTATCGGTTTATAGAAATACCACTGAGTTCATACTCAGCGTATGGTTTGTTTCCGTGCACAGGTTAAATAAAGTTAGACCGTTGAATCAGCATCCCAGGCCGATCCCAAACTCAAAGCATGTTAATTGTTGATAATGGCATGTACCTAGGATGTCTTAAGTGTGTTATTTTGCATTGTGATTGTAATAGTGAAATAAGTAAATTGATATTTGATAATGATACATGATAAATATTTAAGGTCAAGTATTGGATTGTTTTAGTATCGGTATTTTATATTAGTTGTGGTTTGAAATTTGCAGGGTTGGCTAATAAGTGTGAAAGGCACATTATTGAGTCCACACAGCCTGGCACACGGGCGTGTGACCAGACCATGTGAGACACACGGCTTGCGCACGGGCATGTTGATAAGCCTTGTGTCCCCTACACCTAAATTTTGTAAAACAGAATACCACACGGGATGAGCACACAGGCGTGTGACTTGGTCGTGTGAAACTAGTTTAATCATGAGTAATGAGTCAGTGTTGTACACGGGTAAAGGACACGGGCATGTCCAAGCCGTGTGAGTCACACGGGGTGACAACAAGGGCGTATGGTAGTGTTTATAAAGAATAAATTTTGAAATTTTAAGAAAAATTCATAGTGATTCTAAATTAGCCCCGAATTGATTTTACTGTTCATATTGGACTGCGATGGCCCATTAAAGGGAGGACATCTTAAAATTATGATGAGTGTGAACATTTATTTTTAATTAATGTCTGTATCGTACTGTACTGACAGGTAATGTCTCATAACCCTGTTCCAACAACAGTATAGGGTTAAGGGACGTTACATATTTTGATTTGAAGAAGTGACTAAAAACTAGGATTTAACAAAGTAAAATAAATAAAAATAAAATAAGAGTTCCAATGCACGATTTCAAAAAATGATTTTAATCAAGATGACATAATTGTGTTAGATTAATTTGCATTTCTTAACTTAGAATTATTAAACTCATGTTTATGTTGTTACGAATAAATTCACGAAAACTCGGTAATTTGCTAGCTTATGAACATACTTACCAACCAAAATCTTTATCTCTTGACCATATCTCTACATCAATTCAACCGATTAAACAAATTTCAATAAGCAAATGTGTTAGTGCACATGAAATTAAAATAATCTCTTGTACATATCTCCATACCAATTCAAACAATTAATTCAATCTCATAAGCACATAAAAGATTACGTGAGGTAACAATATATTTCTACCTTGAAACAGTTTAATCACAATAATCTTGCAAGTTATGCAAGGCTAATGTATCGTTAGATACTGTTGCTAATTTAACCCTCAACTACCTTAGATGATTAAACATGCACTGATTAAGTATTGTGTCAATTAATTACAATTTCAATCCGTTTAAATAATTAATTCATTAATTACCTTACTATTGTAATGCAAGAATAACTTAGTCATGGTTTTACTTAATCAAACATCTTACCGAGACCTATAACAACACAAACACAATTTTAATAAATTAAGTAGATGAAATGCAGTCAACCTAACACGAATTAAATTTAAGCCATATTAATTAAATTAAACATATCAACATTACAAATATTCATAGACATGTCCATCACAACAACAACAAAATTAAAAGGATAGGGAAAAAGAACCAAATCAGGTGTTTTCTCCATGGCTTGACTAGTTTGCTCCACTTCTCTTTCTCTGCTTCTACGAACACTTGAATGCTGCTCAAAATGGTAGTTGATTTACTCTTTTTCAAGAGGTGAAATCGGCAAGGGAATAGGGGAAGAAAATGAAGAACAATGGAAGGGAATGAAGAAAGAAAAATGAGAGAGAAGTGAACAGATGAGAAGGGTTGAGATGTGTTTGAAGTAAGAATCCAAGGGGGGTATTTATAGGTTGAGAAGGCTGCGAAAAATATCCAAAATCAGCATCCAAAGACTCCCCCCATGGCTGGCCACACATGTGGCATGTTTGAAGATTTCAAACATGTTATTTTAAGGTAGGGGCAAATCTAGAATGGCATAAATAGTGGAGGGGTTTGAATGCAATTTGAAGGAGTCTTCAAGGGCCATTTTGCAAGCCAAATAATCAGCCAAGCAAGCTGATTGGGTCAACATGTGGGACGGTTTTGGGCTGCCCAGTGCTCAGTTGGATCGATTTTCTCAGATCAGTTCAACTGGGCCCCTTTTCCTAATTAATTAACTATAATTTATTTAACCCAAATTAAATTGGATTAAAATTAAAATTAATTATATTATGAATTAATACACATAATTTAGACCGTCTTAGGCTGAAAAATTAAGTCGTCTTAATGCTTCAAAATTGCTCCTCGGTTTTGTGCTTCTAACAGTGTCTGTTGAGCCATTTTTCGCCATTTACGCAAATCTATCAAAAATAATCAAAATTTGATATAAAATTAATTAAAATTCAATGTCTTCATAATTTGGGTGCTATTTAATTATTTTATAAATATTATTTTTTTTACATGAATTTTACTTAAACGGCATGAATTTGAGTTAAAAAGAGCATGAAAAAGTGTGTATATTTTCATGTTTCCACCTCCTTGCTCTTTGTTTGGGGTTTTTCGATTCTGTGATCAGCACACATCCCAAATCTAGTGTCAGGTCTAATGCTGATATTTTATTTTCTCTATTTTTATTAGGGTTTGTGTGATACTGGTGCTATAGTAAATTATTTCTTACTAATTCGAGTGTATTTATGATTAAAGGATCAAATCCAAACCCCTCATATCAACAATAGCTCTGGTGAACTGTTCGCAACTCCATTATAAGCGAAATAGGGTAAGTGTTAGGTTACAACTTCATATCTGAAATTTTGGTTAGAATTGTTGCTTTGGATGAAACTTATATGTGTGTTAGGGGGTTGGTTTTTAATGATTAAACCTTGTTGGGTACAGATTTGAGTTGGAACTTATTAGATCTCAAGCTTAAGAGCTGCAGAAAAGCGATAGAGATCAGTTTTGCATAATGAGGTGTGGGTCTTGCTATTGGGTGTTTTATTTTCTATTAAATTAATGTTTTGTGCATATTAAATCATTATACAAGCTTATTTGTGCATGGTCGAATGGTTATGAGTAGGATTATAAGTTGTCGATTAAGGTAAGTTCTAACAGTTACGGCCGACTATCTAAAGGCTCTATTGTGATTAAATGAATATGCATGGAAACCATTGGTTGTATGCTCTTTAAATGGTATGACATAATATTGTTTATTGAATGCATGATGTAATAGGCCCAATTTGCCTGGGCTATTAAAAGTCTAAAAAACAGAATAAACCAAATAAAAGAAAAATAAAGTTTTTTTTAAAAAACAGTCCATTTACAAAACCCAAATTGCTAGCCTATTTACATAGCCCAATTGAAGCACTACTTATGGCCCATTTACAAATCACACCGGTAGCCCACATTTGAACCTCATTACACTTAAAACCCTTTAGCCCAAATACCCAAACTAGACCCAAATCAGCGAGGCCCAGGAAGGCCTAATGCCTAAACTAAATCAGGAAACCCTAGGGTTTCCAGAAACCTTCGCGCCGCAAGCACGATCCCAATCATCACGTTGTAGTCAGCGACCCTTCATCTCGCGCCGCAATTAGCACGCCAGTGCGCCATCATCCGCGCCCGATCATCGCCGGTTTTCTCATCGTCACCTGCAAAAAGGGAAAGAAATACACAGCAAATATGGCAAGGAATCGAACAGAAGAACACACCAAATTTGTACTTAGAAAACATGGGCTATAAAAGCCGAATATCTTCACTGTAATAGGGGATTTTGGACATTTATACAAACAAATATACGCATATATACATACAAGAAAGAAATACGACCAGTTTCTTTTTGGAAAAAGGTGATTTTAGTTACATATTTCGTTCCTTATAGTTTATTTCTTTTTGTTCAACACATATGAATTGTTTTTTTTTTACAAAAAACTATCGGTATTTAGAAAAGAGAAGAGATTACCTGTGATTCGCCTGGAAAAATGAAGGCTTTTAACCTTCCCACCGCCGTGTACGGCGGCGCATGTGGCACTGGGCGCGTGCAGCCTGATGACCGGAGCTTAGCCTGACAATGGCCGGAGACCAGAGCCCGAAGGGCTCTTCTATTCTCCTCTTTCATAGGATTTCAAGTTTTTTTTTTAAAACCAGCTTTAAAAATGAATTTTTGGGCCAAAATCTGATTTATATAGTATTATAAAAACAGTGTCGTTTTTTATTAGTTTAATAAGTACCAAAACGGCGACGTTTAAGTGAAGGATCCGCGCGTTGACCTGTGACCCGGGGAGGATCCGTACGTTTTTGGTAGATGGGCAAATTGCCATTTGAGCCCTTCTGCATTTTCCCGTTTTTTAATTTCGTTCAATTTTAAATTTCTTTATTTTTTAATCTGGCCTTAATAATTTGTTTCTGTTTCAATTCGGTCCCTGAACCCTTTAAAGCGCAATCCTTGAAACAGCACCGTTTTGGGAATAGGGTATAATTGCCCAGTGAGTCCCCCATTTATTGCGCGCATTTCAATTAAACCCCAAATTCAGTTTTAATTTCTTTTAATTTATCCCCAGAGTTTTATTGAGTTTTAAATTTAGTCCTGTTTTATTTATTCATTTGTTTCTTTTTTATTTACCTATTTTAATATTTTATATATTATTTATTTCATTCTAAACTTTTATATAAAATTTTTTTATTACACATTATTTTTTTATATAATTATTTTCACATATTATTTATCATATAAAAATTGATTTTTTATATATTAGTGTTATATTATTATTCTTATATATTACTTATTATGTATTAAGTATAATTATAAAATTTGTATATTATTATAAATATTATATATATTTTTGTATGTTATCATTAAATGTTTTGTATATTATATGATATTCTAAAATTTCTTGTAAAATTTTGTTCCTATTTATCATATTATTATTTTTATAAATATATGTACTAAGTTATTATATTATATATTGTATATTTTTATTAATTAATTATACAAGTATTAACTATTAAATTTTTGTTTTATTTGCTATTTTTATGTTATTTATTTTTTTTATATTTGCATGAAATATTAATATATGTATTATGTAACTTATGTTTTTTTTAGGTTATATTTGCATTAAATATTATTGTATATATTATGTAATTTATATTTCTATATTTATTATTTTCTATGATTATATTTGCATGAAATGTCAATATATATATTATGCAATTTATATCGTTATTTATTATTTTCTATATTATATTTGCATGAAATGTTAAAGTATGTATCATGTAGTTTATATTATTTAGTATTGGTATCTTGTAATATGTTAAATGCATCATTGTTTTAAAAAATTTTATATTTCATTTAATCCAAAAGAATTTTAAAAATGAGGCAATGTTTTTTTGTATTTAGGAATTCGGGAAGTAGTGCCCTAACATGCTGGGTTGCGATTTCTCGTTTGTCTAAATGTCTAAAGTATCATTCTAAATAGATTTTGTAAATCACGAGATGATTTCAGTTACGAAAGTTTAAGAATATCATGTCCAATCATGCTGGATGTGATGTTTGTACTCTTTTGGAGCGAAGGAATCTCGATTTTCAACTCAAATTATTCCGGTTTTAAAAAAGGATCCTATTCTTAAATTCTTTCAAACTTTTGACATTAAGACAGAAAACTATTCAATTTGGTACCAATTTTGGGCGTTACAAGGGTGCTAATCCTTCCTCGTGCGTGTAGACTCCGAACTGTTTTTAATTCTCGAAGACCAAAATTAATGTTTTGAAATAAAATATTTTATAAAGTGATCCAGTCACACTTAAAAAGATTGGTGGCGACTCCCATTTTCGCTTTCAAAAGTCGACCCTATTTTTCCAAAAACGCATAAAAAGTAGTTTCGACAGCTTGGCGACTCCACTGGGGACCAATAAGAGAGTCAAGCCGAAAATTGATTGCTTTCTGCCTTAATGTCAGAAATTTGGAAAATTTTAAAATACGATCTTTTTACATGTGTTTGTTGCATATGATTGTTATTTTTCGCACACATTGCATTTGCATGACCGTTGTGATCGCACCCTTAAGTGGGAGTGAGAAGCTACGCTTTCATGAGGTTTTCACCTCCGCATGAGCTAGTGGATTGTTTCCGGGATAAATCCGTACCTATGTCTTTGTGAGATTTTCATCTCCGCATGGCCATAGGGAAATGTGTCCTCCTGAATCGAACTTGGTCCATATGAGCCTATAATAGGTGAGGATCGAGGAATCTGCTAGTTCAGGTACCCTCGCTTTAGAACTGAAACACATATAGTGAACTTTAAGTGTTTACCCTAAGTAGTACAGTAATAACCTTTAGTAAGCTACCCTTATAAGTGCTTGTTTATTATACCTTTTATACATGACACTGACCTATTTTATTTTGTTATCATTGCATGTCATTCAACATTTAAAGGTATCGATTCACGGTTCGATTTCTAGATTAGAAAGTTCTGTAATGAGGAACGAATATCTTGATAAAGTGGAGGACAACGCTTACATGTACATGCGTGGTCGAGAAAACCCGATTAGAGAAAGAAGATAGTGTCACCGAGGGTATACGTCGTGAGTTGTGGGGCGTCACTCGTATCGATTAAATCACGAGAATGAGTTTCAGGAGTTGAAGGACATTTAGGCCCAATGGGATGATGAGACTAAGCAGCTATTCTACCAGAATTATGGAGATCTTCCCTATTTGCTAGACATCAAGGTGGATAAGCATCTGTTTCGAGCTATGGTACAGTTTTGGAACCCTGCTTATAGTTGTTTTACATTTGGAGAGGTAGACTTAGTACCTACTTTGGAGGAGTATACGACCTTGCTTTGCTGTCCGAGAATTCAATGTAACAAAGCTTATGTTAGGGCTGCTAATCTCCCAACTTTCGTGAAGAAATTAGTGGTGATCACAGGGATGAATGTACAGTGGGCCGCAGCTCGAATCCAACAAAAGGGTGATGGTAAATAAATTTTGTGGGCAAGTTTGAGGGATCTGATATTGGCTCACCCAGATGTGAAGAAGAGCGTTGATGTCTTGGCCTTAAGTATTTATGGTTTGGTGATTTTCCCTAAAGCTATGAGGCACATAGATGAGGCAGTTGTGGATTTATTCGATCGACTTGGTAAACAAAACACACCTGTGCCTGCAATCCTAGCTGAGACGTTCAGATTCTTGAGTGCATGTCGGAGAGCTGGTGAAGGTAGATTCATTGGATGCGCACAGTTGTTGTTAGTATGGTTCCACACTCACTTTTAGAAGGTTGATAAGGTTCCTTGCCGAGTGTACTTTGAGGATTATTCTCCCTTAAAGGAAGCAGCAGCTATGCCGAGGAGGGACGACATTACAGAGGAAAGGTGGATGGAAATACTTCAGAATCTCCGAAAGGAAGATTTTATGTGGAAAGCCCATTGGATGGCTCCTAATAAAGTCCTTTATCATTATGGAAGCTTTGATTGGGTACCTCTTCCTGGGATTTGGGGAGTTGTTGGTTATGCACCATTACTTGTCCTAAGGCAATACAAAGTAGGGCAGTTTATACCGGCAACACAAGGGTTAGCTCAGAGTGATTTCTCATATAAAGGGGATCATTATAAGAAGAAGATGCGAGAGATTTCTGAGGCTTGGAAGAAGATTTGCTGTGTGAAGATTCTGACTGAAGGTCCGATGACAACCCTTGAGTACAAAGGGTGGTTTAGCAAGAGGATCAATAATAACATCCCTAGGCCGAGTTTGGGGGCTGCTCGATCAATAGAGGAGAATTTACGAGTGGTTCCACCAGAGTTAGAAGTCATAAAGCAAGAGTTCGAAAGAAAGAGTTTGGAGCTCGGGAAAAAGATAGGGAAGCTGGAGGAAGAGAAGATGTACCTAAGTTTAGACGTCGACGTTCAGAAAATTGAGGTCAAGAAAGTGAAGAAAGAAAAGAGGAAGATTGAGGAAGATCGAGATGACTTGAAGACACAATACAAGAGGATACAGCTATCAATTAAGAGAGCTGGATTGGGGAAGTCTTCTGAGCAGTGGCAACAAGAGGTTCAAGAAGAAAGAGCCAAAGCTGAGTATTGAGAGAAGAAGTTCCAAAAGATGCAGGCACAGAATCAGGCCCTAGAGAAGGAGAATCAAGGATTAAAAGCTAAGGTGACTGAGCTTGAACGATCTCTTCATCATCACCGAAGTCGTAACTCTGCGGTTAAGTTAAAGGCAAGTCTGAACAAGATCGAGGAAATGAAGTACAATATTGAAGGGTTGGAAGCAGCATTGCAGAACTGTGAACTCCAGATTGAGCAGCTTGAGGCAAGAGAAGGACATTGGAAGGGAGAGCTTCACCATTTTCAGGATCAAGTCAGAGATGGGGACTACCTCATGGGAGAAGCCATAGTCCAGATTCGAGAGGTTGTCGATCATTTGCAAGACTTGGCAGTGCAAGCTAATGTATTGAGTGCAAGGTATGAGTCAGTGTCAGATAGAGGTCGAGAATTAGCTTTGTTATTGGATAGGGTTAAAACTTTGGGCCTGAGGGCGAAAACGTATTTGTAATCCGTTTTGTGTGAAGATTTTTGTTTCTTAAATAACGTTTTCTAAAAGAAACTGAATCAGAATCGATATTTTTTTACGTTCATGCATTTGCATCTCATCGCATCATATGCATTCAAATTTATAGAAAGGGACTAATTAGTTAAAATTACCACAGAGAGAGAAAGAGAGAGTGAGAGAAAGAGAAAACCTAGAAGCAACACATCCTTACGGTACACGCACTAAGACAAAGAATATGGATCAAAGACTTGAGCAGATCCAGAGAGGAATGCAAAAGCAATTGCAGGAACAATTGGCAAAAATCCAACAGGAGATGAAGGATCAAATGTTGGAGGCCCAAAGGAATATGATGGCTAAAATGGCTCAGCTGCTGAAGGGGGCAACGGATAAAGGAAAGGCCCGTATGACTATCACTAAAGAGGATAATAAGGATCATCCTCCGGGTTTTACCCCACCCCATGTACAGACTCAACCTGAGGCATATCCTCGAAGGTCGTCCGTCATAATAAGGCCTCAACATGGGCAAGTCGATGCTAGAGCACCCATGAACTTCCAAACTGGCTCGGGATCCAACCCAGGAGATAACCCTACCAATCCAGTCATTCCTGATTTAGATGTAGCTGAGAGGGAAGAAATGAGACTCGAATCATCAAGACAATTAGAGGAACATTACAGATGGTTAGAGCAGAAACTTAAGGCATTGGAAAACGCTGATAATCGTCAGGGAATTGATGCCAAAGACTTGAGTTTGGTCCCAGAGTTGGTCCTTCCTCATAAGTTCAAGGTGCCCGAAATTTGAGAAGTACAATGGGACTACTTGCCCTGAGGCTCATATCACCATGTTCTGTAGGTGGATAACCGGTTATGTAAACAATGATCAATTATTGATCCACTGTTTCCAAAATAGTTTGGTTGGGGCAGCGGCTAGGTGGTACAATCAACTAAGCTGCGCTAGGATAGGTTCTTGGAGAGACTTAGCGCAAGCCTTCATGCGGTAATATAATCATGTGACTGACATGACTCCCGATAGAATCACTCTACAGAACATGGAAAAGAAGCTTAATGAGAGCTTTAGATAATATGCACAGAGGTGGAGGGAGGTTGCCATGCAAGTTCAACCACCGCTCTTGGAGAAAGAAACTACCATGCTGTTCATTAACACCTTAAGGGCCCCATTCATTACTCATATGATTGGAAGTACCACCAAGAGCTTTGCTGATAAAGTTATGGCAGGGGAAATGATTGAGAACGCCATAAGAGGTGGTAAAATAGAGGGGTAAACTGCTAAAAGATCGGCCCCAAGAAGGAAAGATAATGAGGTGAACAATACGAGTAGTTATAACTCAAAAGCGATTACAGTTAGTCAGCCCAGAGCAACTATAGTTGAGTAACAAGGTTTCCAAAAGCAGGGATCTGGTACGAGACAAAACTCTGAAATGGTCTCATTCACGCCTATCCGAGTGACGTACCAGGAGCTATCAAAGTTTATTTGATGCGCACGCAATAGCTCCTTTTCATTTGAAACCACTGCAACCTTCATATCCCAAATGGTACGATGCAAGCGCCAAATGTGAATACCATGCAGGGATATCGGGGCATTCGATCGAAAATTGCACTGGTTTTAAAAAAGTAGTGGAAAGACTTATCAAGATGGGGGTCGTAAAATTTGACGACACCCTTAGTACAAAAAACCCGTTGCCGAACCATGGTGATTAAGAGATAAACACAATTGAGGAAACCGGTATGAGAAGGATTAAAGAGGACATGGCCGAGGTAAGAATGCCGATGAAAGTAATCTGGGAAGAAATGATGAAAAGAGAGATGATAATCTCTGAAGAAGGAAATAAAAGAGTGTGGGACTACTGCGAGTTCCATGCAGAAGAAGGACACGAGATTCAAGAATGTGACGAGTTTGAGGCTTTGGTACAAAGCCTTATGGATAATAAGGAGCTGGAATTTTATGAAGCTGGCTCAGATGAGGGACATGTATGCGCATTGGAAGGTGAACTTAAGAATAAAAAAATCAACCGACCAAGGATCATTATTTCTCTACTAAAGAATAATGAAGTTGAGACACAAACAACTCCGAAAGTCATTATTCACAAACCCGCTTCCTTTCCTTATAAGGATAATAAGAGGATACCCTGAAATTATGACTGCAATGTGACAATGCCGAAGAGAGAAGATATAGCTATTACGTCTAAGGAGGCTCAAGTTGAAGGTTCCTACACACGTAGTGGGAAGCGTTATGATGCAGGAGGCATCAAAGTTGAGCCCACGAAAGTGAAAGCCTTTGACATTGAGAAGGAGAATGGGGCTGAGGTACTTGTTAATGAGCCAGTAAAGGAAGAAGAAGCTAGAGAGTTTTTAAAATTCCTGAAACACAGTGAGTACAACGTGGTTGAACAATTGCGCAAACAACTAGCTCGCATATCAGTGTTGGCTTTGCTTCTGAGTTTAGAGGTACATCGTGAGGTATTAATGAAGGTGCTCAACGAGACTTACGTTACTAATGATATATCCGTCAACAAGTTGGATCGATTGATATGTAACATAAGCGTTGACAACTTCATTTATTTCAATGATGATGAAATCCCACCTGGTGGCATGGGATCAGCTAAAGCTTTGCACATTACCACTCGCTGCAAAAGATATACATTTCCGAGTGTGCTTATTGATAAGGGGTCAGCCTTAAATGTCCTTCCATTGTCCACATTGAACAGATTGCCCATAGACAATTCTCACATGAAAACATGTCATAATGTAGTGAGAGCATTCGATGGCATGGAGAGAAAGGTCATGGGAATAATTGATATCCCTTTGATGATCGGGCCAAACACGTATGAGGTAGAATTTCAAGTGATGGACATTAAACCCTCTTATAATTGCTTGTTGGGGAGGCCTTGGATATATTCGGCAGGAGCGGTGCCCTCATCTTTGCACCAGAAATTGAAGCTAGTAACAGACGGACGGCTGGTCACCATAAATGCTGAGGAAGACATCATAGCAGCAATTACCAGTGGCGCACCCTATGAAGAGGCGAACGAGGAGGCCGTTGAGTGTTCTTTTCGCTCCTTTGAATTCGTCAATGCAACATTTATTTCAGAGGGGAATGAGGTGCCGGTGCCTAAGATGTCCAGAACCACAAGAATGGGTTTGCAGATGACAGTGGGGAAAGGAGCCTTGCCAGGAAAAGGATTGGGAAGATATCTCCAATGAGGGATTCAAGTTCCAGAACTAAAGGAGAAAAGAGACCATTTTGGCCTGGGTTTCAGGCCAGATCACAGACAAAGAAGGAAGGAAATAGAGAAGCGTCAAGAAAGAAGAAGGTCACGTTTAAGTGGAAGAGAAGTAGAGTGGGAATCGATGACGTTTCCTCATATATCCCAGACTTTTATATCAGGAGGGATAATTCACCCTAAGAGAGGGCTGCTCGAAAAAGGAAGTCATCACATCAATGCTGTACATAATGAAGAATCTAAACGAAGAAACCTTGAGGGCGTTCGCCCTTACAAACCGGGAAGCTCTTTAAACAATTGGACTATAAAAGAACTTCCTGTAATTTTTAAAGATTTTCCGGAGTAATTTTCAGAACACTCTTGTTGCTCTAAAGCCTAGGAGTAATAAGATTTCATTTGTGAAATAGGCTCATTTTCAGATATTTTGTTTCAATAAAAACACGTCTTTACTATCAATTCGAGCAAACATTCTTTCATTCTTTGTTCTTTTGTTCTTTTAATTCCGTTCAAATCTTTCATTTCATTCATAACATGTTAATAGACATTCTTAAATTCATTCGTTCTTTGTACATTCATTTGCACCCCCACAGGTCCCTAGATATCAACGACATGAGCGATGATACTACAAATCCTAAATTCTCTTTTGAGCAAGACATGTGTTTAGAGGAACTTCAGGATTTTAAAGATGACAGGGATTGTGATGTGTCTCCAGATCTGTTGAGATTGGTGAAACAAGACGGGAAGCAAATTCTGCCCCATGAGAAAGAGGTAATAGAGAATATAACCTTGGAAGAAGGGAAAGAAGTGAAGATTGGGACACACATTGCTAAGGAAACGAGACAAGGTCTTGTTGAGCTGCTACGTGAATTCAAAGATATCTTTGCATGGTCATATCAAGATATGCCGGGGTTGAATACTGATATCGTGGTACATCGTCTCCCCATAAGACAGGATTGCAAGCCAGTCCAACAAAAATTGCGAAGGATAAGGCCTGATATTGTGCTAAAAATAAAAGATGAAGTCAAGAAGCGCTTTGATCTTTGGATTCCTACAAGAGGTTAAGTACTCGTAATGGGTGGCTAACATTGTGCTCATCCCCAAGAAGGATGGGAAGGTACGAATGTGTGTTGATTATAGAGATTTGAACAAAGCTAGCCCAAAAGACAATTTTCCTTTACCGCACATCGACACTTTGGCGGACAATACAGCGTGATATTCGTTGTTCTCCTTTATGGATGACTTCTCAGGATACAATCAGATAAATATGCATCCTGAGGACATGGATAAAACCACCTTCATAACATTGTGGGGCACCTTTTGTTACAAGGTAATGCCCTTTGGGCTGAAGAATGTAGGAGCAACATACCAAAGGGCTATGGTGACCTTATTCCATGATATGATGCATAAAGAAATTGAGGTGTATGTTGATGACATGATTGCCAAATCTCAAACAGAGAAAGAACATATTGAAGTCTTGAGGAAGTTGTTCCTGAGATTGAGGAAGTTTTAGTTGAAGCTTAATCCGGCAAAGTGCACCTTCGGAGATAGATTGGGGAAATTATTGGGCTTTGTGGTCAGCGAAAAGGGAATAGAAGTTGACTCAGATAAGGTTTGAGCCATACGAGAACTGCCTCTACCATGTACTCAGAAGGAAGTTCAGGGTTTTCTTGAAAGGTTGAATTATATCGCTCGGTTTATTTCACAATTAACCGAGAAATGTGATCCTATATTTTGCCTCATTAGAAAACACAACCAATTGGGATGAGGAATGCCAGAATGCCTTTGATAAAGTCAAGCAATACTTGTTAAATGTTCCATTGTTATCTCCGCCCAGTCCAGATAGACCATTAATTCTGTACTTATCAGTGTTTAGTAATTCTATGGGATGTGTGCTTGGTCAACATGACGAGTCAAGAAGAAAAGAGAAAGCGATATATTACCTCAGTAAGAAATTCACTGAGTGTGAGATGAGATATTCGCCAATTGAGAAGTTGTGTTGTGCTTTGATCTGGACGACTCGAAGGTTGAGGCAATATATGCTATATCATACGACTTGGCTAATTTCAAAACTGGATCCATTAAAGTACATGATGGAGTCAACAGCCCTAAATGGAAGAATGGCAAGGTGGCAAATACTGCTTTCGGAGTTTGATATAGTCTATGTGAGTCAAAAGGCTATAAAAGGAAGCGCGATAGCAGAATTTTTGGCTAGCAGAGCTCTAGAAGATTATGAGCCATTGAGCTTTGATTTCCCTAATGAGGAGTTGATGTATGTGCCAACTACTGAAGAATATCCATGGAGGCTGAACTTTGATGGCGCATCCAATGCAATAGAAAATAGAATTAGGGCAGTCTTGGTATCCCCAAATGGTGATCATTATCCATTTACATATAAATTGGATTTTGACTGCACGAACAATATGACCGAGTATGAAGCATGCATCATGGGGATTCGAGTGACCAAAGAGCGAAAAATTAGAACCTTGGAGTATATGGAGACTCTGCGTTGGTAATTTACCAGTTTAGGGGTGAATGGGAGACAATGGACCCCAAATTGATTAATTATCGAAAGGTAGTTTTGGAGTTACTTGAGGAGTTTGATAACATCACCTTCAATTATCTCCCACTGGACGAAAACCAGATGGCAGATGCTTTAGCAATACTGGCTTCTATGATTAAAGCAAATAAAAAAGAGGATGTGAAACCAATTCAAATGAGTATTTCTGAGGTTCCAGCTCATTGTTGTAACATCGAAGAAGAGGAAAAGGATGACCATCCTTAGTATCAAGATATATTACAGTATGTGAGAAATCGTGAATATCCTGAGCAGGCAATTGAGAATGACAAAAGAACCTTGAGGAGGTTAGCCTGCGAATATGTACTAGATGGGGACATCCTTTATAAAAGAAGGAAAGATCAGATGCTTTTGAGATGTGTCGACGCTGTGGAAGCCAGGCAAATCTTGGAGGAAGTACATGAAGGTCTTTGTGGGACACATGCTAATGGCTTTACAATGGCAAGGCAAATCATGAGGTTTGGATACTATTGGTCTACTATGGAAGAAGATTGTATCAGCTATGCCAAGAAGTGTCATAAATGCCAGATATATGGGGATAAGATTCATGTACCACCTTCACCTTTGCATGTTATGACTTCTCCATGGCCCTTTTTCATGTGGGGCACGGATGTCATTGGGCCAATATCACCAAAAGCTTCGAATGGGCATCGTTTCATTTTTGTGGTCATTGACTACTTCACAAAATGGGTAGAGGCAGCTTCATATGCTAGTGTTACCAAGTCAGCAGTAAGTCGATTCTTGAAAAAGAAGATCATTTGTCGGTATGGAATGCCTGAGAGGATCGTATCAGACAATGTATTGAACTTGAACAACAGCACGATTGCAGAAGTCTGCAGCCAATTCAAGATCAAACATCATAATTCATCTCCATATCGTTTAAAAATGAACGGGGCAGTGGAAGCTGCCAACAAAAACATCAAGAAGATAGTGGGAAAATGACTGAGACCTACAGAGATTGGCATGAGAAATTACCATTTGCACTCCTGGCCTATCGAACGTCCGTCAGAACCTCTATTGGGGCAACTCCTTTCTCGTTGGTTTATGGGATGGAGGCAGTGTTACCCATTGAAGTGGAAATACCTTCTCTTCGAATTTTGTCAGAGATAAAGCTGGATGAAGTAGAATGGATTCAATCACGGTATGATCAATTGAACTTGATTGAAGAAAAGAGGCTAAGGGCTATTCGTCATGGTCAGATGTATCAGAAGCGAATGATGCGAGCTTATGACAAGAAAGTTCTTCCAAGAGAATTTCACGAAGGGGACCTTGTACTGAAAAAGATTCTTCCCATACAGAAAGACTTTAGAGGAAAATGGATGCCGAATTGGGAAGGGCCGTATGTTGTGAAGAAGGCTTTCTCTGGTGGGGTACTGATTTTGATAGAAATGGATGGGAAGAGTTTACCCAATCCAGTGAATTCAAACTCAGTCAAGAGGTACTTTGTCTAAAGAGAAGGGAAGCCAAGGTGAAAACCCGCAAAGGGCACTTTGAGACTTCTAAAAAAAAAATAAAAAAAAATGGAGAGGCCAAGGTGAAAACATGCAAAGGGCGCCTTGAGACCAAAGGGGTTTTGAGTTAAAAACCCGAAAGGGCAGCTCAAATTTTGAAAAACATGCAGTGACCTTGCTATACCGGATTGGACAAGAAGTGGAGTGTTTTACATACCAGGGCATCAACAAAGTACTTTGGATCTTCTAAACACATGTTAAACTCAAAACAGTCTTCATGGAGTTTGTATACAGAAGCCCAAGCTGTGATATGTAGGGCATCAGATTTTTGTCTTGTTTACTATCTTTGGATTCTTTTTCTTCTCAAAGATATGTTTTCAAATTAATTTTCTTTTGTATTTTTGATGATTTATCTAACTATTCTCAAGATCAAATTATTCGTCTTCCATTATTCATAAAGTGTGTTGCATTGAAATAATGATTGATGAACTAAATATTTTTACAAATGAAGTTTTGCATATTACTCTGGAAATCTCTAGATAATACGAGAAACTAAAACAGAACAATTATTTGAAGAATTCCCATGAGTGAAGGTCGGAGGTACTCGAGAAAGTTTCTTCTTCAGTCCAAATGATGATTGGACAACTCAAACGATTCGATCCTAAGAAAGGATCATTTTACAAACACCTCCAGCAGGTCGTAACACTCGAAGAATGGTACAAAAGGACCAAATTGATTCAAAGCATACGAGCAGAGTATGATTGATACTTCAAGTGAAACTTAGATGAATGAATAAGTGATGACATCCGAAATAGGATTCATTTTCATTTTGCATCATAATATGTCTAATTAGGAGCATTTGACTCATTTCGATCATAGCATCCTAATCACTAAGCATAAGCACATACCCATTCTACAGGTTATATCCTCTAGAAAGCAGATTTGGCATCCCTGTATTAAACGGGGAGCAGATCGAAGATAACAGATTTGGCATCTCCGTATTGACGGAGAGCAGATCGAAGATAGCAGATTTGGCGTCTCTGTATTGACGGAGAGCAGATCGAAGATAGCAGATTTGGCGTCTCTGTATTAGACGGGGAGTATTTTCAAGATAGTGATTTGGCATCTCCGTATTGATGGAGAGCAGATTGAAGATAGCAGATTTGGCGTCTCTGTATTGACAGAGAGTAGATCGAAGATAGCATATTTGGCGCCTCTCTATTGATGGAGAGCAGATCGAAGATAGCAGATTTGGCGTCTTTGTATTGACGGGGAGCAGATTGAATGAAGCAGATTTGGCGTCTCTGTATCGAGGGGGAGCAAATCGAAGATAGCAGATTTGGCATCTCCGTATTGACGGGAGCAAATCAAAGATAGCAGATTTGGCGTCTCTGTATTAGACGGGGAGCAGATCGAAGATAACAGATTTGGCATCTCTGTATTGATAGAGGGTAGATCGAAGATAGCAGATTTGGCATCCCTGTATTGACAGAGAGTAGATTGAATATAGCAGATTTGGCGTCTCTGTATCGACAGGGAGCAGATCAAAGATAGCAGATTTGGCGTCTCTGTATTAGACAGGGTGCAAATCAAAGATATCAGCATGGTGTCTCTGAGTTTGTGGAAAGCAGATTGAGGACCATGAAGTCAGGATCTGATAAGATCGGGTAAATTTGGTCCTTTTATAATCTTTGCTCTATTCCTGTTACACAGTAATGAGCAATGAGGGGCAGCTGTAATAGGCCCAATTTGCCCGGGCTATTAAAAGTCTAAAAAACAGAATAAACCAAATAAAAGAAAAATAAAGTTTTTTTTTTAAAAACAGTCCATTTACAAAACCCAAATTGCTAGCCTATTTACATAGCCCAATTGAAGCACTACTTATGGCCCATTTACAAATCACACCGGTAGCCCACATTTGAACCTCATTACACTTAAAACCCTTTAGCCCAAATACCCAAACTAGACCCAAATCAGCGAGGCCCAGGAAGGCCCAATGCCTAAACTGAATCAGGAAATCCTCGGGTTTCCAAAAACCTTCGCGCCGCAAGCACGATCCCAATCATCACGCCGTAGTCAGCGACCCCTCATCTCACGCCGTAATCGGCACACCAGTGAGCCATCATCAGCGCCCGATCGTTGCCGGTTTTCTCGCCGTCACCTGTAAAAAGGGAAAGAAATACACAGCAAATATGGCAAGGAATCGAACAGAAGAACACACCAAATTTGTACTTAGAAAACATGGGCTATAAAAGTCGAATATCTTCACTGTAATAGGGGATTTTGGACATATATACAAACAGATATACGCATATATACATACAAGAAAGAAATACGAGCAGTTTCTTTTTGGAAAAAGGTGATTTTAGTTACATATTTCGTTCAACACATATGAATTGTTTTTTTACAAAAACTGTCGGTATTTAGAAAAGAGAAGAGATTACCTGTGATTCGCCTAGAAAAATGAAGGCTTTTAACCTTCCCACCGCCATGTACGGCGGCGCGTGTGGACACGTGCAGCCTGATGACCGGAGCTTGGCCTGACGGAGGCCGGAGGCCAGAGCCCGAAGGGCTCTTCTCTACTCCTCTTTCAGAGGATTTCAAGTTTTTTTTTTTTAAAACCAGCTTTAAAAATGAATTTTTGGGCCAAAATCTGATTTATATAGTATTATAAAAACGGTGTCGTTTTTGCTTAGAGTGAAGGACTCGCGCGTTGACCTGTGACCCGGGAAGGATTCGCACGTTTTTGGTAGATGGGCAAATTGTCATTTGAGCCCTTCCGCATTTTTCCTTTTTTTAATTTCGTTCAATTTTAAATTTCTTTATTTTTAAATCTGGCCTTAATAATTTGTTTCTGCTTCAATTCGGTCCCTGAACCCTTTAAAGCGCAATCCTTGAAACAACGCCGTTTTGGGAATAGGGTATAATTGCCCAGTGAGTCCCCCATTTATTGCGCGCATTTCAATTAAACCCCAAATTTAGTTTTAATTTCTTTTAATTTATCCCCAGAGTTTTATTGAGTTTTAAATTTAGTCCTGTTTTATTTTTTAATTTGTTTCTTTTTTATTTACCTATTTTAATATTTTATATATTATTTATTTCATTCTAAACTTTTATATAAAATTTTTTTATTACACATTATTTTTTTATATAATTATTTTCACATATTATTTATCATATAAAAATTTATTTTTTATATATTAGTGTTATATTATTATTCTTATATATTATATTATGTATTAATTATAATTATAAAATTTGTATATTATTATAAATATTATATATATATTTTTGTATGTTATCATTAAATATTTTGTATATTATATGATATTCTAAAATTTATTGTAAAATTTTGTTCCTATTTATCATATTATTGTTTTTATAAATATATGTACTAAGTTATTATATTATATATTGTATATTTTTATTAATTAATTATACAAGTATTAACTATTAAATTTTTGTTTTATTTGCTATTTTTATGTTTTTTTATATTTGCATGAAATATTAATATATGTATTATGTAACTTATGTTTTTTTAGGTTATATTTACATGAAATATTATTGTATATATTATGTAATTTATATTTCTATATTTATTATTTCCTATGATTATATTTGCATGAAATGTCAATATATATATTATGCAATTTATATCGTTATTTATTGTTTTCTATATTATATTTGCATGAAATGTTAAAGTATGTATCATGTAGTTTATATTATTTAGTATTGATATCTTGTAATATGTTAAATGCATCATTGTTTTAAAAAATTTTATATTTCATTTAATCCAAAAGAATTTTAAAAATGAGGCAATGTTTTTTTGTATTTAGGAATTCGGGAAGTAGTGCCCTAACATGCTGGGTTGCGATTTCCTGTTTGTCTAAATGTCTAAAGTATCCTTCTAAATAGATTTTGCAAATCACGAGATGATTTCAGTTACGAAAGTTTAAAAATATCATGTCCAATCATGCTGGATGTGATGTTTGTACTCTTTTGGAGAGAAAGAATCTCGATTTTCAACTCAAATTTTATTCCAGTTTTAAAAAAGGGACCCTATTCTTAAATTCTTTCAAACTTTTGACATTAAGACAGAAAACTATTCAATTTGGTACCAATTTTGGGCGTTACGAGGGTGCTAATCCTTCCTCGTACGTAACCGACTCCCAAACCTATTTTTTTAATTCTCGAAGACCAAAATTAATGTTTTGAAATAAAATGTTTTATAAAGTGATCTAATCACACTTAAAAAGATTGGTGGCGACTCCCATTTTCGTTTTCAAAAGTCGACCCCATTTTTCCAAAAACGCATAAAAAGTGGTTTCGACACATGATTAAAGCATGCCAATGTATATCACTGTGTTTATTGGAGGCATACAAAGCATGCCATTGAGAATGTAAAACCGAAAGCATGTTTAGCATGCCATTGACATTGTTATTGTTACCAATTTGCATGATTGATATGCCTTGCATTACATGGGGATGGGTTTTGTTAGATGATGGAGGAGTTCTGTAGGAGTATCGGCGGTTAATCCGCAACATTGGTTAGTTAGTATACTATACCCTGGAGTATTATGGTGTACCGATGATTTATCGCATCGTACCAGTAGCTACATTTTGCTGGAACTTTTAACTTCATACTGTTACTGGTGGTTTTAACCACATTAAGCTTAGCCTCTTACTGTTTTGTAGTTCGATTGACAGGTTCTGGGGAACTTGTGGTATGTAGCGGATGGATGGGTAGGTCATATATTAGAGGTTTATATGCCATGATTTTGTATGAATTGTTGTTGTAATTGTACACCTCATTGTGTAACACCCTATACCCGGCTCAGTCGTAGAGCCTGAATATTAGGATGTCACACTACCGTCACACATCATATACATTACTAATAGTCTCATTATTAAGAAAACATCTTCCATCTTACCCTTTTGTAGTAATTACAGGCATACATATTCCAGTCATCATTAAAACATGCTAAACATTCATTAAACGAACTTGAAACACAAATTAAACATGCATTAGAACCACTTAACAGAATTTCAAAAACAAACACATATGTATAGATACTGAAATTGAGGTATCGATAATATCCTTATATGGTATCAATACTACTTGAAAAAAATTGGTACCAAATCAATATTATGTTTCTCCCCTAAAAAAAAACACAAGAAAATATCGGTATATTTCAAAAAGTATCGATTATTTTACCCCAAGTATCGATATTAGTGATATGGTATTGATACCAAATTACATTACTGACTTCCTACACTTTCAAAAATCATGGAGGTATCATTTTTAAAACTCGAATATCGATACCTCTACTCCAAACCATAAAAATACAACATATTTAAGCATTTAGATCATTCTAACTTATACCAATTCAACAGGAAACTATTGCATTATCAGAATAACATCAAAACATCGCAGAAATGTCCGAGCAACCAAACGATATAACAAGAACAATATCCACAATTTCTAAAGCAATAAAGTCATGGAAACATCCTAAATTGTAATACCCCTCACCCGTATCTGTTGTCGGATTAAGGTTACAAGGCATTACCGATCAAAATATAGTTCAGAACAGTCATTAATTACTATTCCTGCATAAAGTGATATATTTCCTTTACAAAATTTTTCCATACTCAAATTAATAACCATCCTCTTATTCATACAAGTCAAATTCGTTTATGTAAAGCACATAACCAATTAAAATCAAACATGTATTATTAATCATATTACATATACGAACCATGCTTCAAAATTTAACCATATCAATATCATGGATATAATCAAATTTTCGAACCAATTAACTTGCATCAAAACCATACTACATATGCTTTATAAATATATAATTTGAAGCTTATGACTATTAAATTTCATAGCATGTGAATGACTAAATCATTAACCAACATTTTTCATCTCATGTACCAAACATGCATTAATACTCCCTTTAGAACAATTTCATTACTTTAACTAAATACTAAACATACCATTTTGCTTATCTATACACGTTCGCATTTTAATCCATACCAACCATATCACGTGGCATAATATTCATTAACATATAAGACTATGGTTAACATTACATCATGGCCAACTATACTTTTAATGCTTTCATATTATACACATAACATCCTAAAAACAAAAGTCATTTCTAATCTCAAATACCAAGCCATAATTATCCCACTCTATTAACTATTTAATGAACAAATCAATTCGTGTATTATGCACATTCACAAATTAATCTAAGTTAAACTATCCACGTGTCTTTATAGTCATACATATATATAACACATAAACAAGCATCACTTAATAACCAAATACAATTATAATTATTGCCAACTCATGCGCATTTCACTAAAGCCACATTAAAAAATTTTTAACACAAATAACAAATCAAAGTACACTTAATTTGTAGACTAATTATCATGCCCAAAAATACATATCCACAACCAATAAATTAGCCATTTATTTGGTCATCAAATTTAACCTCAATAGGTTATATCATTTCATAGTTAATTAACATTATTAACTAGACATATTATACTTGCTCAAATGACTGACCAAACATCCATAAAACATAGTCATCTTTTGCCACTAAATACCGTACCAAATGACTATTTTCACAAGCAATCACTTATTCATATAACCATCAACTAATCATTACTCAAGCCGAATCATATAACCGAACACACCATACATATATACCATGAAACATACTTCCCAAAATGAGCTTATATCATGACCGAAAATGCATCATATTGAACATCATTATCAAGCCATCTTCGCATGGCTATTTATAAACAATTCAAAACTAACCGTAACAAAACTAGCCTATACATGCCATATGTCTTAGTTACAAACTTCAAAAGTACCGAATAATGGTCGATAGTCTGACGATGATCCTTGACGATCCCTGAACTTGAAGCTAGCTTTATATATCTATAAAACAGAGAAAGAATGCACAAAATAAGCTTTGAAAGCTTAGTAAGCCATAAGCAATTAATTCATCACAAGAACACATATAACACAATTCGAATGGGCCAAATTTAGCTAATCTTATACACATATACAATCACTTTTCTCATATAATCCATATTACCACATCAATTAACTCTACTTACCTTATTTTTCAATGAACATATAAACCTCATACGTACCTAAATTATTTAGATCAAATTCACCTTCGGTCTTGATTTGATATGGCCCGATGAACCGTTCGAAATTGTTAGGGATACACATAAATCATATAAAGCTCATACAATGCCATATCCCAAATATGGTCTTACATGTTAACACATATCGATGCCACAGTCCCAGACAGGGTCTTATACGAATCATATACAATGCCAATGTCCCAGACATGGTCTTACACATTTTCTCACTTCGATGCCAATGTCCCAGACATGGTCTTACACGAAATCACATTTCGAAAGCCTTATGTCATGACATCAGTATCCGATACATTTCCTAAGGTTTGTTCGGGGCTTACGACTTCGTAATTAAATCAATTCGGCAACATATATTTTAATACATACAATTCAATTTGGCTACATATAATACATACATTTGAATTTAAGAACATTTAGTTACTTATGAACTTACCTCGTACGGAAACGAATGGATCAGAACGACTATTCAACAACTTTCGACTTCCCCCGATCCAAATCTGATTTCTTCCTTTCTTGA